>OY821777.1:32222726-34722726 GCA_963682175.1 Triglochin maritima
ATTAGGTTTGAGAGGACTTTGTGCCTAGTGCTTTCGAGTCATCTGACTTGGGATGCACCGACCGAATTCCCATTACACTGGTGGTAGAGATCGCCCTATGTGGAGATTTGGGGGAAGGTGTACGTGATAGTGTAAGTCCTCATAGGCCATGATGCACGAAACCTAACCCTGGAAGAAATAAACATCAACTAGCAAAAAATAATAATAATAAAAGAATAACAAAAAACGGAAAATGAAAAAAATGGTAATACAAATAAGAATGTTAATGGACTTTACACTTTGTATCACTTGAGGATGTTATGGTTGCCTACATATTTCACTTAAGTCCTTAATTAACTTGAATGAATGGTTCATTAGGGTAGGTGTGTGGACTGATTAGATATATAGAGTCGGCCATAGTATTACCGTATCCAATGATCGACAAAAGTAGGTCCATAGAGTCGTATTGCTAGGTTGGATAATGCATAAACGTTCAGATTTTGTGGGTATATATGTTGAAAACCCTCAGGAAACACAACTCCTCTTCCTTGGCAACAAGGGGGTTTGACGGCTTGTTGCACGTGCTAGGTGCAACCGTGATTCCTACGAAAGTGAGTGAGGATTTCCCAGTTTTTCGTATGTTTTTCTTTTCTTTCATTTTTCTCTTTCTTTGTTTTGCTTGGGCTAGCAAAAGGTAAGTGTAGGGGTATTTGATTAATAGCATATCATGCATCATATTCATGTTGTATATCTTTAATTGTACCTCAATATTGTGCTACTCGAGTGTTTGTTGTTATATTTCAGGTATTAGGTAATAAAGAAGAGAAGGGAAGAGAAAAAAGACTTTAACGTAAGAAGAAATGACTTAAATGAAGCAAAATGGATCTCTTTGTCATGCACAAGGACCCATCTGCAAGAGGGAAGGACCTGGACGTAAGCTCGGAGGGACCAAATAGCAATACGAGAAACTTCACCCCATCATGAGGAGCATTTAGGCAATTAGATTCCGACGCAGACTAAAATGGCTAACCAGCGCACACTTTACGTGCATAATTAAAGAGATTAAGTAGAGGAACGAAAATAAGTCGCATCTGACTAACTTGGACCGCCAATTGGTGGCCCAAGACCGCACATTGGTGGTCCCTTTTGGTAAGAATGTGACCCAGTTTCTCACAAATATGGGTTATGTGTTTATGTCTTGATTGAGATCATATCATGCATATATTTGTGTCTTATATCCTCTCTTTTTAATCTAAGCATTACTACGTAACGAGTTTTATGTTTAAGTTTCAGGAATAAAACAAGTGAGAAGAAGAGACACAAAAAGGACCTAAGAGCAAGAAAAATGACTGAATAGTAAGACTTATGGACTGAGATACAAGAGAGAGAAGGACCCGGATGTAAACCAAATGGACCAATGAGCAAATAAAGAAGCTCCACACCATCATGAGGAGTATTTTGGCAATTAGATCTGGACCCAAACATCAACATCCAAATCGGGTTCACCAAACAAGAAGCAATCAAGTCAGAAACAAGCCATCCAAAACCAGACGCCATCAGAGCAGTCCAGACCGCTATTTGGTGGTTCCAAACCGCCAATTGGCGGTTGGTTTGGATCCAAATCCAATTAGGTTTAGCAGGGTGTTAGATTAATGTGTTTTACGTCAATTTAGTGTATGTGTTTAGTCCCATACCAGAGGATTGTCCCCGGTTACATTTTTTCAAGGCTATAAATAGAACTCTTTTTCCTCCTTTGTAATAACTCCTCTCTTGGTGGCCATTCTCTCTACATGGAGTGAAGCCTTGGAACAAAACTCTAGTGGAGAGATGCTACTTGTAATGTGAGTGGGCAATAAAGAATGTTTTGTTAAGTTTCTTATCGTGTCTTTTAACTCTTGCATGCTTAGTTAATTTTGTCTTAATCTTACTAGAAGTAATTATCATGTCTCCTTTTCTTAATGTAGTTTATAGTTTAATGAGTAGTGAGTAGTTCTATACCCCTTTGGGGAGTGGAGAAGATGTACATTTATGTTTTGAGGCTTTGAATGTTTGACAAATTTAAATTGTGTAGACTTGAATGTTTTTATGTTCATCGGGTTTGTTTTATTCATCTACATGTTGGGGGATTTTTTATGGATTTTGCAATAAGATTTAAACACTTCCCATGCTTGGTTTCCTCATGTTTATTGACTGAAATTTCCTGTTGGATATGCTACATTTTAGTCGTGTGTTTATATTAGCGTTTAATTGCTTGATTGATTGAAGAAACTTTGTTTTGATGGGTTTTGCCATAACATTTAGACACTTCCCATGCTTAGCTTTGTTCTTCAAATGAGTTCCTTATTTTTTATGAGTCTTGCCATAATATTTAGACAATTCTCACGCTGAGCCTCGTCTTATGATAATCAAGTAGTAATTATTGATACGTTGTGTAAATGGATTGATAGGTTTTCCCAAATCTTTAGACACTTCCTATGCATGAAGACACACACATGAAACACATACAAATACATTCTTACATGTGTCATTCATCACTTCTCTCACCTCCTATGTGAACACACTCCACCCCTTGGGGGTTTCCTTACTGAATTTAATCTCGTTTTGCTAGTTGCTTAGTTTTCCTACTCACGTTGTCATCTTTATTGTTTGTAGTTTCCTTCTTTAGTTTAACGTAGTTTAGTTAGTGTAATCACAACTCTTCTACCTTCTTTTCCCACTTGCCTTCGAAAGAACCAGAGTCGACACACCTCCCTGTGGATTGACCCGTACTTTCCCCATCTTCAATGACGGCCGTGCACTTGCGGTTTAAATTTAATATTCACATCAAGTTTTCGGCGCCGTTGTCGAGGAGGTGCTCTTTCCAGACTCTGGTTTTGACAATTTGAGTGGGTTTAATCTTTTGTATTTAGTTTTTGTTTATTTCAAGGACATCTCAGCATCAGAGGGAGGCACCATGAGAAATTTGGAGAAGAGGGTAGCTATTTGGACCGCCAATTGGCGACCTGGTGAGTTTATTTCTAGTTGTTTTTTATTTCAATTTAGTGGTCTGGGAGCTCAATGTGGCATGTTATGACCAGTAGTTTGCTCCTAGATCAATCAATTCCCTTTTTTAAGACAACTTGGACCAAAAAAACTCGAAGCAAAAGATTTGACTAATTGTAATCTAGGTTATTCATCACTTGTAGACCTCACATGCACATTGTTTTTCATTTGCTTTAAATTCTTGGTGTCGATTGCTTGCGTGAGGTACGTGCACCTATTCTCTCATTCATGCATGGTGATTAGTAGCATATCATACATTTCATTCATGCTATATATCATTTATTTTACCCCATATTTGTGCTACTCGGGTGTTTGTTTGATGTGTTTCAGGGTTTAGGCAATAAAGAAAAGAAAGGAAGAGAAAATGACCTAAACTCAACAAGAATGGACTGATTTGGAAGGTTCTTCACCTATTTGTAATGCACAAGAACTGGATTGTAACTCAGGAAGGACTCAAGTGAAAACCCAGAGGGACTTACGTGTAAAGAAAATTTAGTTGGTTGCAAAAGTCCAGAATCTCCTGAACATGAGGAGTAAATCGGCAATTAAAACCAAACAGGTTCTAACCAACAGCTCCAGGCGCACCCTACGTGTTTATTATGTGAACTAAATCCGCGGTTAAAGTTGGAGGCGATCAGACAAAATTGATCGGCCAGTGGCGGATCCGGTTAAGCTTTTGGCTCTCAAATTTTGGCCACGGGTTGGGTTGTCGGGTCAGATCATTCCATGACCTCCATATCAAATTACAGTCGTCCGATTATGCCCAGATCCATCCAAACCCTCTAAAATTCTATAAATACACTTGTAATGCCTCCTTCCTTCTTGTTCCTCCCTCCCCCATTAGAGTAGGTTTTAGTTTCCTATTTTAGTAATGTAATAAGGGGGTTGGAGAGGAGCAAACTTTGTCTTTTTATTTTCTTAATCTAGTTTAGTTCTTGTTCATTATGTTGATGTTTTCCTTTGATGAAATTTCTTTTATGTTGTTGTTTGTTTAATCTAGTCTTCTACATTTCTTTCATGGGTTTATGTTCTTTTCATGCTTTCTTAGTGTAGAGATGACTAGAGAGTAGTCCATCCCATTAGGGGGTGGAGAAAAAGGTGATTTGATCATGTGATGGATTAGTGTGTGTTAATCTTAATCATTTGAGCTTTACATGGTTTCCATAACCATCTTATGGGATTTCACTCTTATCTTTGATGTGCTAATGTTCTTGAGTGAAGCTTAGCACATGCTTAGATTAGTGAGCATATTTTATGGGGAATGATGAGGTAAGGATAAGGATGGAGTGGAAGAAGAGAACAAGACATGTGCATGCATGTGCTCATGTTGACTTTATCTTAATTAATGTCTTGTATGCTTTAATGATTGTGATAAATCTGATTTCATGTGGAGACATAGTCGGATTTGAGTCATGATGCATGTGAACATATTAGCCTCATTTCAATTATTGTCTTGTATGTTTTAATGATAAGGTTATATCTTATTTCATGTGGAGGCAAAGTTGGAGTTAAGTTTTATGGATTTCATGTATGACATGTTTTGATGAGCACATTTGAACACACACTACACTACACATTTTCATTTCCATGTTCTTTCTCTACCCCCTAGGGGGTATAGTTTTCATTGATAGTTTTCCGGATTTCCCACGCATTGCAGTTTAATTTTGATTACATCTCTCTCTTCTTTTCCCCCACTTTAGTATCGTGAACTAGACTAACACGCACTCCATGTGGACCGACCCATATTTGCCACCGCTTCAACGTGGTCGTGCACTTGCATTAGTTAGTAAGGTGCATTTTAACAAAAGTGAGGTGATGGCTTGTTTGGTGAGTTGTTTGCTAGCCTAAGATATCAAAACATCTTTAAGAGGCATCACCTATAGTCTTAAAAATAAAGTGGGGGATTTCATCACCCCTCCCTTATCCCCACAAACAACACTCAAGTGAAGCCTTAATCTAAAATCAAGTAGACATTGGCCATTAGGACTCGGGCACATTTGGAGAGCGATCTGGTCACGACCGTCATAGCCAGATCGGCGTTGCCCACTTTGTCGATAGTAGGAGAGACGAGATCTCCGGATCTTGGCTCACTTGCTAGGCTTTGTGGTCTTCGTTATAGGGAGGTAAGGCGTGTTGAGGCCGCGTGAGCTTGAAGTTAGGCGTCGTCTAACTTAAGGACCCATAGCCAGCCTAAGCTTGTTTGAGCCATGTTTGCTAAACTAGGCTTCTACCCTCACCCTCTACGCACGCTATTTTAGGGATTCTTCCATTCTCCTCTGAGTCATCTTCTTCTCACCGACTTCTCCGTTCTAGTCTCCTCCCTTTTACACTCTTTGTTAGCATTTTAGGGTCGAGTCGAGCAGTTTTTGCGAGCTTAGCCTCGTAGTAGTGAGAGTGGTCGACTCGAGAGTTCTTTGTCAAGATGGGTGGTTACATGGGCGACCATCCATTTCAATGTTAGGACCAAGACAATTCTCCCTGGTATTCCAGACCCATGCAGCTTGGGGGCCTCAAACAAAGACCCTGTATGGTTGGGACAATCTTAATTGTGTGGCTGAGCAGTCTTCAAATTGGAGTAACATGAGAGAGGCATCAACTGCTAGACCAACATCTAGTTATGTCAGATCGTATGTTGGTCAACAAACTGAGACATTACAACAACCTTTGGCCTCTTTCATGCTGCAGTAGACGAAATGAGTACATTGGTGGCTCCAGCAGTCACACCGTGTCACTGTTGTGGGTTGAGTGGTCATGTTATCGGAGAATGTCCTTATGTTCCCTCAGAGCCTGAATATGATTATACATTTTCCAAAAATGCTCAATGTGAACTTTACGCATCCGCGGACAATCCAAGAGGGATGGATTCATAGGATACAATATTGATTCAAATTTTTATACATCATACCCACCCCAGTATCCTCCTCCCGGATACCTAGAATTCTACCAGCCACCACTCATTACCAATCATTGGACTCATTCTCAGCCTATAAACACCCAACCCCAAAATCTCCAAAATTCAGAATTGGACCTCACAGTTGACCACAAACATGATTCCGTGAAACAAACTCTCCATGTGTTCATGGAAACCACTCAACAGTCCATGCAAAATATGACAATGCAAGTGAGTCAGATCACGCAACAATTACGTGAACGTGAGGAGGGTAACATTTCTTGTCTACATGAGGATTTATCTTCTGATATCGAACCACCACCACATCCACAAATTCAAAGCACAATCGTCCAAAGTCAAACTCCTAGTCAATCTGAGGGACTTGGAGTTTCAATTCACGATCACTTGGTGGAGGATTCGATTCCAATTGAGAATAGCATGGACTAGTTTTATTATGATTCAGCATAGGATTGTGCCTTATCTTTTAGTCCTGTGGACCTTGAGCCACATGATCTTATTGATGTGTCTCTTAAGGACTTACTTTTGGTGGAGCAAGAGCTCCCTAGTACCCTATATTTCATACGACCTGATGAGAGTTTGCCTCTCACTATTATTCCTGATCATCTTGAAAATGAGAGAACATCAAACAACTATATTGCCACTGAGGGTATTGGGAGTTCCTTAGAGGATATCTTGGGTAAGGGACTCACTTTTTGTTCGCCTAGTGAGTTGGACATGAATAACGAAGTTCTTTACCTCGTTCCGACCCAACAACCTGTTGGTTGGAGAGTTTGGATTGACGATCATAACTTCAATTCCGCAATGGGAGAAACTCTTCTTCTGTTGCTCAAATGCGACCAAACTCTTGAGAGGTTCGAGCTCTTTCAGTTTGACCCATTGAATCATACGCATTTGCATCTAATTCATGAACCTCTCTTTGCATTTTGTGCTCTTTGTGAGGGGGCCCACGTATGAGTATTTTGGCCCCGCTTGGTGTCATGTTCTCATTCCAAGTCCATTGACCCACTTTTGAGGTTCCCATTTGATATCCTTTGACAAATGACGATGGGAACTTATTTTTTACATAGTTATATTTCAAAAAAGAAGAAGGAAAAAGCAAGAAGACTCCAAGAGTGAGCACAGCTTGTTGTGGGCTCCAACCCCTGTGTATTTAGGCCCCATTTGTTTCACGTATTTGTCTCCCTTCTTTAGTATTTCACAAGTTTTGAGGGGAATTCGGGTTTGTGTCCATCAACATAACCCTTAACTTCCCTTTGCGCTTCACGTTGGTGAGATCTTTTCTTTTTCATGCATAAATCATTGAAGTATCATGCTTGCATACATTGAGGAGAATGCATGAAGCAAGTGTGTTGGGGTATTTTACGTGTGCACATAGTCGAGTCTTTCTCCTTTTTTTTGCTTTCTTTTGTTTGTATTGTTAGGGTCATGTTAGTGTGTTGTATTTAATATTGATATATCTATCTGCCATGATCCTTAGGTGACTTGTCTTCTTTTGCTTGCCTAGTACTTTCAATTTTCACATTTCTTTCAAAATCTTCATGTGTTTGCAAAATAAAATGTTTTGTGGGTTTTGAATGTGTTTAGCATGTGCAAAACCGTTGAGAGACAATCAAAAGAGTAGCCCTCAAAATTGACTTGAACATGATACATTAGGATATCTAGTATACCGGCTTTAGGTCTTATCTAGTCGTAAGGATGCACCCCGGTCTTCCTTCGGGGGCATGTACTCATAGGGTTTCAGTACTCAAATAAACAAAGAAGTCCACCCTGAACCTAGTGAGTCAAATAGTTCGTGTCTGTTAGTATAAGCAAGCTTGTCGTAGTCAGGGACCATTAAACTTCAGTTGTGAAACCTTAAGTGTAAGGGTTTTGGTTCATGTGTAGATAATAAATAAGTGGGTAGGGTGTTCTCTCTTCTCGTACGGCTCCTACCACTCGGGAAATTAGGTCTGAGGGGACTTAGTGTCTGGTGCTTTCGAGCCATCTAACTTAGGATGCACCGACGAAACTCATGTTACATGGGTGGTAGGGATCACCCTATGTGGAGATGTGGGGAAAGGTGTATGTGATAATGCAAGTACTCATAGGCATGGATGCACAAAACCTGACCCTGGGAATAACACACCAACTAGTAAAAAAAGAAAAAAGAAAAGAAATGAAAAGAAATGGCAATGCAAATAAGAAACTTAATAGACTTTACACTTTGTATCACTTGAGGATGTTAAGGTTGCCCATGTCTTTCACCTATGTCCTTAACTAACTTGCATGAATTATTCATTAGGCTAGGTGTGTGGACTAAATACCTATATAGAGTCGGCCCGTAGGATTGCCGTGTCCAATGATTGACAAAAATGAGTCCATCAAGTCATGTTGCTAGGATTAATAATGCATCTATGTTCAGATTTTGTGGGTATATCCGTTGAAAACCCTCAGGAGACAACACTGCTCCTCCTTGGCGACAAGGGGGTTTGACGGCTTGTTGCACGTGTTAGGTGAGGATTTCCCAGTTTTTTGTATCTTTTCCTTTTATTCATTTTTCTCTTTCTTTGTTTTGATTGGGACTAGCAAAAGGTAAGTGTGGGGGTATTTGATTAATAGCATATCATGCATCATATCCGCTGAAAATCCTCAGGAGACAACACTGGTCCTCCTTGGCGACAAGGGGTGTAACAGTTTGTTGCACATGATAAGTGCAACCGTGATTCCTACGAAAGTGAGTTAGGATTTCTTGTTTTTCGTATGCTTTCATTTTTCTCTTTCTTTGTTTTGCTTGGACTAACAAAAGTTAAGTGTGGGGATATTTGATTGACATCATATCATGCATATATTTGTGTCTTATATCCTCTATTTTAAACCTAAGCATTGCTACATAACGAGTTTTATGTTTAAGTTTCAGGAATAAAACAAGTGAGAAGAAGACACACAAAAAGGACCTAAGAGAAGAGAAATGGCTGAATTGTAAGACTTATGGACTGAGATGCAAGAGATAGAAGGACCCGGATGTAAACCAAAAGGACCAATGAGCAAATCAAGAAGCTTCACCCCATCATGAGGAGTATTTTGGAAATTAGATCCAGGCCCAAACATCAACAACCAAATCGGGTTCACAAAACATGAAGCAATCAAGTCAGAAACAAGCCATCCAAAACCAGAGTCCATCAGAGCAGTCCAGACCGCTATTTTGCGGCTCCGAACCGCCAATTGGCGGTTGGTTTGGATCCAAGCCCGATGAGGTTTAGTCGGGTGTTAGATTAATGTGTTTTATGTCTATTTATGGATGCTACTTGTAATGTACGTGAGCAATAAAAAATATTTTGTTAAGTTAGTGTTGTTTCTTTTAACTCTTGCATGCTTTGTTAATTTTGTCCTAATCTTAGTAGAAGTAATTAGCATGTCTCCTTTTCTTAATGTAGTTTATAGTTTAATGAGTAGTGAGTAGTTCCATCACCCTTTAGGGGATGGAGACGATGTATATTTATGTTTTGAGGTTTTGAATGTTTGACAAATTTAGATTGTGTAGACTTGACTATTTTTATGTTCACGAGTTTGTTTTATTCGTCTACATGTTGGGGGGATTTTTGATGGGTTTTGCCATAACATTTAGACACTTCCCATGCTTGGTTTCTTCATGTTTATTGACTGAAATTTCCTGTTGGATATGCTACATTTTAGTCACGTGCTTGTATTAGCGTTTAATTGCTTGATAGATTGAAGAAATTTTGTTTTGATGGGTTTTGCTATAACATTTAGATACTTCTCATGCTTAGCTTTATTCTTCACATGAGTTCCTGGTTTTTGATGAGTCTTGCCCTAACATTTAGACACTTATCATGCTGAGCATCGTCTTATGATAATCAAGTAGTAATTGTTGATACGTTATGTGAATGGATTGATAGGTTTTGCCAAATCTTTAAACACTTCCTATGCATGAAGACACACACATAACACACATACACATACATGCTTACATGCGTCATTCATCACTTCTCTCACCTCATATGTGCACACATTCCACCCCTTGGGAGTTTCCTTACTAAATTTAATCTTGTTTTCCTAGTTGCTTAGTTTTCCTTCTCACGCTGTCATCTTTCTTGTTTGTAGTTGGCTTGTTTAGTTTAACATAGTTTAGTTAGTGTAATCACAACTCTTATCCCTTTTTTCCCACTTGCCTTTGAAAGAACTAGAGTCGACACACCGCTCTGTGGATCGACCCATACTTGCCTCCACTACAACATTTTTACCCTTTAGCCACGGAACAAATCCGTAGCTGTAACTAAGTGTCCGTCGCAAAGGACCAACAACCACGGATATTTCCCGTGGCTAATACGACGGTCACTGTAGATCTTCAGCCACGGAAATTGTGACGAAAAAATACCGACGTTCTTTCCTTTTTGGCGGGAGAAGTGAGTGCGTAAATATGTATCAGCCACGGATTTTGTCCGTGGCGGATACCTGAACTGTAGTAACAGTCACGGAAAATATCCGTGGCTATTGGTACTCTGTTAAGGACCAATAGCCACGGAAAATATTCGTGGCTATTGGTACTCTGTTAAGGACCAATAGCCACGAATATTATCCGTGGTTGTAGCTTAATTTCATTCCAAACATAAAACAGCCCATTTTTTGATATTATTCATTTGAAATCCTGTTTCATACAATAGATTGTAAAACAGATACATACAAGAAACACATTGTATATCCATCATCCCACAAACACATGCATACAAGAAATTCATTGTCAATTAAAATCATGCATGCTATTCATTGATATTAATAAGCAAAGTTCAACAAAATATTTAAGTTACTAGTCAAAGTAAATAACAAGTGTTTTAAGACTCAAAGTAAAGGAAACAAACTTATACATCTCCCCCAACTCCCCGTCCATTCCTAGTAGTCATTGGAGAAGATTCATCTTGCATTCCATCTTCATTCTGAGATTCATAAAAAAATTAATTAAAAAATATCCAATTATCGTTAAATTCTATAACTATCTATAAACAAGTTTTTATATTTACCATGTCACTTAAGTTGAAGCCAAATCTTCTTGACATTTGGAGGAAAAATTGATCATGTTGAGCACATCGAGCTTCATTAAGGCTCATCCTTTCTTTCATCTCGGCTATTATTTGTCGTTGCTCGGCTATTGTTTCTCGTTGCTCGGCTATTATTTCACGCTCACTTCCTATGGCTTCCATTCTCTGGTTGATTCCGACTTCGACTCGGAAATTTATCTCTTCAGCACTTGGAGCACCTCTACAACCAAATATGTCGGTAGGAGTAACGAGAGCGCCTACTGCTCGAACACGGCCGTGCTCGTCATTACCCATTACTTTTGCAAGGGCGTCGTGTCTACCGGTACTAACCATAGAACCAGAATCTCTGATATTTGCTTCCTCTTCTCTCAGTTTATTCTACACACACATTCATCATTGTAATAAAAAAGAATTTGACATACAACAACAAGAATTAAATTTAAAAAACTATATTATCACCTTAATCTCCACTGAAGCAGGATCTTTGTCAGAATGCAACAAACACCACATCTGTGCTCGAGTTGGAGGTGGGTCTTCTGGATTCGCTTTTCTCTACAAAATGCATAACCATAACAAACAGACTAACTTTGATTAAGGTACTAGGGACAATTTGGTTAGCAACTGAATCAACAGATATGAAAAGCCTTTCTTCACTAAAGTTTCTCAATTCTAAGATATGAGAAGCTTAACCTGCAGAACTGAATTCTTGTTGCGAACTACAACAACCTAATGCGATGAAACTCTTAATCAAACTACGAGCTTTCTACTCAAAAGAAGTTGCACATCTATGATATTCAATCAACAATTTCGGATAGAACTAATGTATTTCCAATCTCAAATTGGGTGTTGAAATGTTAGTTTTTGTGATAGAACAATTTGGGATAGAACTGTTGAAATGTTAGTTTTTCTGTTCATGTGATTTGAGCAATGATGGTTCAAATTTGTTCACACAAGGATGAGGTTAACATAATATCATCAGCTTGTGATTTAACGATCAAATCAAATTATGAAATATCATAATCATACTTTTATTATGATCCAAATGGACCAATTAATCAGACGATACCATATTGAATAGGTCTTTCCCTTGTTCGCTAATTTCGTCTATATTCCCATGGTTGAACCACTTGAACCAGCCAATTCAGTTCCATCTGGACCAATGATTTCACGTTTCGACATTATATTTATCTGTTATTTTCTTTCAAATTTTTTATCACTATCATAAATATAATCAAATGTTCATGTTACAAATACCACACCACTATTAAGAAGATCTAACTATTACTTTTGTTCACATTAATTTACAAACAAAAACCTAATATTATGACAAGAATAATAAGGAACATGAGTAGTTAATTCGTACCTCTTTTCATTTCTTGAGCTTAGGATTCTCTTCTCTTTTATGATATGGAATACAATGTCATGCACGTATCATTGGCCGACATTTCTTTAATAAAAGTGTGGTGGGCAATTTGTGGTCAGAGATACTACCACACCCAATATTTTTCTTTAAAACAAAAGAAAAATGTATTTCCAATCTCAAATTTAACTATGAGATCGGAGTTTAGGGGATGAAACTATGATCAATCACAATCATGGAGTTTATGGATCCAAAATCTTTGGGAAGTTGCAATTTGTACAATCCCTCCTTCCCATTATTTGGTTTGCATTGTAATTTATCTCAATCAATTTTAAAATTGTAAATGTGTCATTAGCTTAATAAGAGGGTTGCAACAAAAGGGCATTGGTATTTAATACTTGAATTGCCACACCGGTTCTGTACAACTTTCAAATGTCAGTGACCTGCAGCAATAAGATCTCAATTGGCAATAAATTATGTTGACTCGAGTGGTAGTTTTGAAATCTAGATTTTGGGAAGATTTTTATATGTTAAAAAGACTATGGCATAAATTCTTATCTGCACAAGCAAGAAACAGCCTAATGCTTAACCTGCAGAATGCAGATGATTGTTGCAAACTACAACAGCCTAATGCGATGAAACTCTTAATCAAACTACGAGCTATCTACTCAAAAGAAATTGCACATCACAGGAAGCAAGACCTGCTCAACATTTTAGATTCTTGGTTCTTTTCTTACTTGCTTGTCACTCTTAATCAAATAGAGTTTAGCTTCTAGAGCACATTAATGACAATCTATCAACCTAATTCAAGCAATGTTGCTGCAGTTGAATAGTTCTAGGATTATGGCAATATACAATTTACTCAGAACTTACAATTTCCTCAGCTTTGCGAGCAATGGACTTCGTGCCGCAACTGTGGGGTATTACATTTTTGGCTCTGTTGTTCTTGTTTACCTCACTTTTGCGCTAATTAAATGTACAAAAAATACAATGTATTAGTAAAAATACAAATTAAAAGTATATCATAACTTTGACTAATTTAAAATACCAATTTACCTTAAATTCCGGGGTTTCCCAATAGTCTAATAGTGTAACCCATTGTTGAGGATTAACTTCATCAGGTCTAGCACCAAGTCGATCAGATCTACTCTCCAAACCCTCAACTAAAACATGTAATTTATTTTTCCACCCTTTCCATCTCAGATTCATCCAAGCAATCAGCTTCTTCTTGTGATGTTCCTCAATGTTAAATCGCTCCTAATTTGTAAAAGTATTTGGTAAAAACATATTAACATTACATTAATTAATTAAATTTTGGTAGTGTAAATGTACCTTAACAATGTTCCATGCCTTTTCTTTATCTTCTTTAGGGACAGAACGTCAGTCAGAATACGTCAATGGAAGAAGATTACCTTTCTTCACAATGCTACCCACAAATGTTGTTAATGTAACTGCATTAGGCCCGACAGGAAGCCCATTCACGTCCCAACTCAACATTAACTTGTTTTCAGAATTGAGCTCCCATGTAGAAAGAGCTTGGGTGCGTCCCCGACGTTTTGTGGAATTTGAATCCACTACGCAACAATTTAGAAGTTTAAAAAAATGAGTAAATAACACCACTTGTATCAAACACACTAACTATGTAAATCAATTTACTAACTTGAGGAAGGAAGTGATGCGTCAACGTTATTGCCATCATCATGCACGTGTGGAGGGATGTCTTCAACTAGATCATCTTGTGTCTCATTCTCATGTTGAGTGGGTTGTGATGTTTGACTCGAAGAACCCCTCACAAAACGTCTCAATCTTTTCATATCTGCGAAATGTTTAAAAAAGAACAAATGTTAAATTTCATTAAATGAATAGTTTAAACAAACCAAGATTGTAAAACTTGTTATATAAATGCAATACAAATCAAGAATTATAAATATATAAATAATTTACCAATTATCACTATCTACATCATCCTCCTCTACTGCAAGTGGAAGATCTACTAATTCCTCAAGGTCAGGTCTACTCCAATCGACATCAACAATTTCAACAAGGGTATTACTTAAATCCAGAGGACGAGCTTGACAATATAACTCATCTGTCTCTGGTGTGTCAGACTCTGGCATGTTATATAAATGCCTTGGTGTGGTCCTAATAACCACAAGCCATTCTTGCTCTCCAGGATCCAAGAGTTTTTCTTTTGCGTAAAAAACTTGTTCTGCTTGACTTGCAAAAATAAAAGGTTCGTCACTATTCAGGTACCTTTTTGGGTTCACCAAAGTAAACCCGAATTCGTCACTTTTTATCCCAATATCCCGAGAAGTAGTGTCCTACCAATCACATTTAAATAATACATCTTTTATATCATCAAAGTAGTCAATCTGTATGATATCTTTAAGATCACCAAAATATTCAACTTCTCCTACAACGGGGTTAGAGTCTCTTCTGCTTGAGTAACTTTCAGTTGATGTTGTGACGGCTACACCACTATTTTGTGTCTTTCGGGATGATTCACGATCTACGGTGTTGAACCGATACCCGGTTCTTAAATAAGCAGAATAACGCTTGCCAATTGTATTTGGACCTCTCGCCAGTGCCATTAAGACGTTAGACAAAATCATGCCTGATTCACTTTCCTCTCTAACTGTGTCAGAAAACCAGCTACTAAATTCCCTATTTCGTTGATTGGTAACATCTCTTCGAATACGCCTTCAACCCCGCATGGCATTCAATACATTCCAACGCCTGTAGTCCAGAAATGAATTATTTTGTTTCTAATAGACATAAACAAAAGTGACCAAAGGAAAAAAGTAATCATACTCTATGTATGGTTGAACTTCTTCGTTGTGGAATAAAATCCAACGATGGGCTTTCTCTAAATCAGTTGTTTCAATTCGACACATGTCAGAACAACCTATTTCACAACCTTGGTCTCCTTCAGCCATTAATGGCTGATTGATTAGAGTATCATCTTTACGCAAATAACGTGAGCAAAATGTCGCACACTCATCGGCAATGTAACCTTCAGCCATTGACCCTTCCAGACGACTCGTATTACGAACATATGATTTCAACCTTGCCATGTACCTGAAATTTGACTACATATTTATAAACATATCCTAAATAATATTATTACTTACTACGAGTATGAACATAATGTACTTTTACCTTTCGAATGGATACATCCAACGGTAATACACGGGACCACATAACCTAGCTTCCTTAGCTAGATGAATAGGTAAGTGCAACATTATATCAAAGAAGCTTGGTGGGAATATCATTTCCAACTCGCATAAGGTATAAGATATCTTCTTTTCAAGTTGAAGGAAGTCTACAACCCTAAATTCTTTCGAACACAAACCTCTAAAGAATTGACACATGTCAATCACAGTTTTTCGGACATGCTTTACTCCATGTGATCGTCGAAGGGCCAAAGGGAGCAGTTCTTGCATCAAAATATGACAATCATGACTCTTCAGTTGATGCAACTTCCGTTCTTTCACTTTAACACAACGTGATATATTGGATGAGAATCCATTTGGCACTTTCAAAAACTTCAATACCCGACAAAAGTTTTTCTGCTCATTCTTTTTCATCCAAAAGGCGGCAGGTTTGAATTTCCCTTCATTTGGTCCATTGTGTGGATGTAGATCCTTTCTGATGTTCATCAACTGCAAGTCCTTCCTAGACTTTAGATTGTCTTTACTGTTAGGCAAAACACCCACCACAGTGCTTAACAAACTATCACACACATTTTTTTCAATATGCATTACATCAACATTGTGTCGAACCAGAATGTCTTTCCAATAAGGCAACTCAAAGAATATGCTTCGTTTCTTCCAACTGTGATCTTTACCTAAATCAGCATGTGGTTGTCCTTTCCCAAATACCACTTCAAATTCTTTCACCTGATCAAAAATGACATCACCAGTCAAAGCAACAGGAGCATTTCTTTGTTCAGTAGATCCATCAAAGTGTCTTTTATCCTTTCTCCAAAGATGGTTTTCATCTAACCAGCGACGATGCCCCATGTAACAAAATTTTCTGCTATTTGTTAACCATCGAGAGCAAGTTTCTCCTTGGCAACAAGGACAAGCGAAACGACCTTTTGTGCTCCAACCACTTAGGTTTGCATACGCTGGAAAATCATTTATTGTCCATAAAAGTGCGCATCGCATTGAAAATGTTTCTTTTCGAGATGCATCATAAGTGTTTACTCCTGAAACCCATAATTCCTTGAGTTCTTCAATTAAAGGTTGCAAGTAAACATCAATGTCATTTTCCGGGGCTTGTGGGCCTGGTATTAGGAACGACATGATGAAATATGGATGTTTCATACACATCCATGGTGGCAAGTTATAAACTACAAGTATCACTGGCCAAGTACTATGTGCAGACCCTCGAAACGGTTGAAAACCATCTGATGCTAATCCAAGTCTGACATTTCTTGGTTCACATGCAAAAAATGGATGGATTCTATCAAATGCATGCCAAACTTCTGAATCAGCTGAGTGTCTCAAAACTCCATCTCTTTTCCGATTTTCGTCGTGCCATCTCATCGACAACGCCACATTTTTGGTTGAAAACAACCTTTGAAGTCTATCCTTAATTGGGAAATGACGCAAGACCTTTGCTGGAATCTTCTTCTGCTTATTTTTCTTCTTTGATGTAGTGGCAATTATGTCTTCACCATCTTCGTCTATTTCTACAACCTTCCATCGTGAAACTCCACATACGGGACAAGAAATGGCTTCACTCAATTCTTCCCAGTACAAGATACAACTATTAGGACAAGCGTGTATCTTATTGTAACCAAATCCTAAGTTGTTCATCATCTTCTTTGTTTCATAATGATTTTTAGGCACATGTGCACCATCTGGAAGTACATCCGCAAAGAACTCCAACAGTTTATTAAATGAACTATTGGTCCACTTGCTTACGCACTTCAAGTGGAATAGCCTTGTGATGAAAGACAACTTTGTGAGCCCCAATTTACAACCAGGATATAATTCTTCTTCTGCATCTTCTAAATATTGGTAAAGCTTCGTCGTTTGGTCACCTACAGGAATTGAATCTTCCATGTTTTCATCATGCAACTCGTTTGCATCCATTTGATTGTGTAACAAATCCTGGACCATGCCATGCATGTCATCAAATTCCTCAACATTCTCTCTCTCGATTCGTGACGTGGTCGATGGATTTGAAATTCCAAAGTCCTCGCCATGAAAAATCCAACATGTGTAATTACGAGTGAAACCTTGACAAATAACATCCTCATATACATCTTTCCGTTTCTTCCATTTGGAATTGTTACATTTAGAACAAGGACAAACTATATGTGAACTCTGACTAGATGAAAACGCAAAATCCAGAAAACCATTAAGTCGATCGGAAAATGTAGAACTACTTCTTCCACCATACATCCAACTTCTGTTAGACTCCATGCTGTCTCTATCAAGTTCAAATAAATCACAAAAACTATGTTGGATAAAATCACAAGAAATCCATGTTGAACAGAACTATTGTAGCTAGTGGATTATGTCATTGTAGCAAGTATTAGAATGGGAGATCGGAATCCAACTATTTTTGCTTTTGACCAGTGATGTTTGAGAATATGGTTGCTTACCATTAAAATCTTCCGGAGTTTTTTTTTTGGATAGAATACATCTACTTCCACTCTTTTGGAAAATTTACCAAGATTACTCAAAAAGACTACGAGCCATAACTAATAACACATAAAATTTGACTTTCTTACATTCTAATGTCAAAACTTCCGATCCGTCTTCATAGTAAGGCACAACACCTAAATAATGATTTGGATCTGTTGCATCAACGTTATGCAACAAGAATCAATAAAAAGTGCAAATAGTTCAAAGGGTAACTTTAATTTAGTTCATTATGATACAATATGAAAATTACCAACTCTTAAACTGCAATAGAAATTGAGATACTAGGAGCCATAAGTAATAAGTGGTAACCATGGAATAAGTGAAGTATTAAATTCCAGTCTTGTTCATTCTAATTATTTTATTTTTCTTAATCTTTTGATTAGTTATTTTAAAAGTTCTCGACAGAAAAAACACTAATACGAAAATGCACATGGTCACATGGATTGGGTTGGATCCAGATTGGACCATATTCAAATCCGACCTATGAAATTTCAGTTCAGGTTCAGTCAATTCCGGGGTGAAAAGGAACCCTTGCAAATTTAACATAAATAGCAAAATATGTAAGTTACTGCCGAGGATATTTAACTCACGACGTTTAGAAGGTTAAAAAACATACCAACCAAGTTAGCTATAAGTTAAATAATAGTGTAAGTAACTTTCTAGTTCCAGCAGTGGCAACAACGAGACTTTCATGGTGCGACGTAGAAAAATCAACATGTCCTCTTCAAAACACAAATCTAGGTCTAAGTGGGAAGGTGAAAAATATGTTCTGTGTCTATTTCAAGGAGAAGGATCACAAGACCAATAAGCATTCGAAGCTACAAAACGAGAAAGAAGAAAACATTCTAGGAAGCGTGGAGAAATCCAAAGTACCGCTGCCATGAAAAGAAAGACCCACAAACCTGGAGGGTTGGACGGCGCGAGGTTGGACGACGCGAGGTTGGACGATGTGAGGTTGGACTGTTGGACGCGCGACGTTGGACGGTTGGTTGCGGGGATTCGGAGTTTCGGAGGGGGGTTCCGAGTTTGGGTGAGGGAAGAGGTTGGGTCGGAGGAGGGTTGAGGTCGGAGGAGGGGTTTGCGGAAGGAGGATTTGGGGGTGAGGGTTCGGAGGAGGAGTTTGCGGAAGGAGGATTTGGGGGTGAGGGTTTGCGGAAGTAGGATTTGGGAGTGAGGGTTTGCGGAAGTAGGATTTGGGAGTGAGGGAGTCGGGTTTTCTTTTCAAGATTTTGGGGTAATGATTCAGCCACGGGATTTATCCGTGGCTGATTCGCTCACATCCGTCGTTGTTGTAGGAAATAGTGACGGATCCTACAGCCACGGATACACCTCCCGTGGCTGTAGGTTTAGTTTGTTGTAGTGCTCGTCTTCACCGACGGTAGTGCACTTGCGGTTTAAACATAGTATTCACATCATATCATGCATATATTTGTGTCTTATATCCTCTATTTTTAACTTAAATATTGCTACGTAACGAGTTTTATGTTTATGTTTCAGGAATAAAACAAGTGAGAAGAAGAGACACAAAATGGACATAAAAGCAAGAGAAATGATTTAATTGATAGACTTATGGACTGATATGCAAGAGAGAATGACTCGGATGTAAACCAAAATGACCAATAAGCAAATTGAGAAACTCCACACCATCATGAGAAGTATTTTGAAAATTAGATCTGGGTCTAAACTTCAACAACCAACTCGGGTGCATCAAACATCAACAAATCAATCCAGAAAAGTATCATTTGAACAAAAGCTTGATCCAGCCAATCTAGACCGCCAATTGGCGATTATAGACCGCTGATTGGTGGTTGGTGTGGATCCAAACCCGATTAGCTTTAGTCGGGTGTTGTATTAATGTGTATTTAGTCCATTTATGGTATGTGTTTAGTCCCATACCGGGGGATTGTCCACGATTACCTTTTTTCATAGCTATAAATAGAACTCTTCCTCCTCTCTTGCAATACATCTCCTCTCTTGGTTGCATTTTCTCTACTTGGAGTGAATCCTTGGAGAAAAACTCTAGTGGAGAGATGCTACTTGTAATGTGTGTGACTAATAAAGAATATTTTGTTAGTTTCTTGTTGTTCCCTTTAAATTCTTGCTTGCTTAGTTAATTTCATTTTTTTTATCTTCGTAGAATTAATTAGCATATTTTCTTTCCTTAATATGAATGTTAGCTTAATAATGTGTGAGTAGTTCCATCCCCTTTGGGAGGTGGACATGATGTACATATATGTTGTGAAGTTTGGATGTTTGATGAATTTTTGATTGTGTAGACATGCATGTTTGTATGTTTATCGGGGGTGTTTTAATCATCTACATGTTGGGGGATTTTTTATTGGTTTTGTCATAAGATTTAGAGACTTCCCATGCTTAGTTTCCTCATGTTTATTGACTGAAATTTCCTGTTGAATATGCTACATGTTAGTTATGTGTTTGTATTTGTGTTTGCTTGCTTGATTCATTGAGGAAACTTTATTTTAATGGGTTTTGTCGTAAGATTTAGACACTTCTCATGCTTAGCTTTGTTATTCACATGAGTTCATGGTTTTTTATGAGTCTTGCCATATCCTTAGACATTTCTCATGCTGAGCCTAGTCTCATGATAGTCATGTAGTAATTGCTGATAAGTTGTGTGAATGGGTTGATATGTTTTGCCACATCTTTAGACACTTCCTATGCATAAAGATACACATGACACACACACACATAAATGCTTACATGTGTCATTCATCACTTATTTCACTTCATATGTGCAGACACTCCACTCCTTAGGGGTTTCTTTTCCTGAATTCAAATCTCTTTATTAGGTCTTTAGTTAGTTTTAGTCAATCTTTAGTTGCTTTCTTTGCATTTGTTAACTACTAATTTAGTGTAATCAACTTTTTCTCCCTCTTTTCTCACTTGCCTTCGTACGAACCAGAGCCGACACATCTCTTTGTGGATCGACCCATACTTACCACCACTTCATCGCCGCTGTGCACTTGCGGTTAAACTTAAATATTCACATCAAATTTTTAACCTAAGCATTGCTACGTAAAAAGTTTTATGTTTAAGTTTCAGGAATAAGTCGTATCTGATGTTCCTAGTTTTTCTAGTTTAAATAAAATATTTTCCTAGTTTTTTTAATGTTGTCTTTTTTAATGCTTGATGTTTAACTTAGTTTTGCTTTATTAATCTTAGTATAATTAGTTATGATATCTTTCTTTCTTAATATAGTTTGTAGCTTAATGTGTAGTGAGTAGTTTCATCCCCCTTTGGGGGTGGATATGATGTTTATACATGTAATGAAGAGTGGGAATGAATGCTATCTTATTTAACGTGATGAAATTGAATGTATGCTTGTTTGTTTAAAAGAGAACACTTAACTTGATGTGTTTTGCCATAATATTTAGGTACTTCTCATGCTTGTTTAGGTTCTTAATAACCAACTTGTTTATGCTCATGTTAATCAACTAGGTTAGTGATTACAATGAAAGGTTTTGCCACAACCATTTGGTACTTCATATGCATGAAAACACAAGCTACACTTGTGTCTTATTGAATGCATTATTCACCACCTTATTAAATGTGTACACACACTCCACACCTTAGGGGTTTTCCTTACTGAATTTCATCTTTCTTGTTTGTTAGTTGCTTAGTTTAGTTTTAGTTAGTCTTGTGCTTTCATCTTTCCCGTTTTTAGTTGTCAGTTTAGTGTAATCAAACTTTTTTCTCCCCTTTATTTTCCACTTGATTTTTGAAGAACCAGAGTTGACACACCTCCCTGTGGAGTCGACCCGTACTTGCCACCGCTTCATCATGACCGTGAACTTGCGGTATTATAACTGAATCAATCAAGACATGATGCCACTTGTGGACTTAGAGAATCAGCACTACAAAAATGCACGAGAGTCATGCAAATGTTGCGTACAGAACATTAGCTAAGGCAAACACTAGTGCAGAATAGGTAATATACGTCGGATATACGGCTTCTAGACGTCAGTTATTGCATTCCATAAACCGACGTCTATCTATGGGTCATCTACATCTAGACGTCGGTCACTAAGAGGCGACGTCTTTTCTAGTGAATATGCGTCGGTTATCCCTACTTCCGACGTCTATTCTAAGGGAATACGCGTCGGTTATCCATACAGTTGACGTCTATGTGAAGAAATTACGTATCAGTTATCCCCACAGCTAATGTCTATTCTAAAAGAATACGCGTCAGTTGTACTCACAGCCGACATCTATTCCCCTTCAAAAAAGACTTGGCGTCGGTCAAGCTTACCACCGACGTCTACACTAATGTATAGACGTCGGGTTAACCTAATAACCGACGTCTATACCCTTCCCGAATTAAAAAAAATAAAATGCTAAAATGCAATCAAATTTCATTTATCCTACACAATCCTGCACAACACATTCACAATGCACAATTCACAATCATTCATCCTACACAATCCTACACAAATTCATCTAATTTCATTCACCCACATATTTCACAAATTCATAAACACAATCATTCACAACATTTCATTCACAAATTCATAAACACAATCAATCATATTAAAATAAAAATTGTTCTCAAATAATGTTAGTTCAATACAAAGAATGTTGGTAATACAAAGAATGTCGCTCAATAAAATTGCAGTCATGACATTCTAGTTCAATAACATATTGTTAATAAAGTAGCGAGCCAATCGCTCGCGAGTATCATCGAGCTCACGCTGCGAATAAGGATTACTACTCTTTTGGAAGACCCATGAAAATACAAGTACACAATATAATAAGCTGGAGGTAAATAGCTATGGTCTCCCTTCTTCTTTGGTGTCAGCCTTGCACGTATACCAAGGTCAACAAGATCAAGTCTAGCATTAAATCCATCTTTTGTCTTACCAGGTATGTTCAACAGAGTGCCAACAAGACTATCACAAACGTTTTTTTCTACATGCATTGCATCAATACAATGATTAACTTCTAAAGTTTTCTAGTAAGGAAGATAAAAAAACATGTATCTTTTTTCCAAGAACTTTTGTCATTTGCCCGTTTGTACGGTTTTCCAAATTCACATTCAACGTTCATTACACGTTCATACACCTTTTCGAGGCTGATTTCAACTTGCTGATTTTGAAACTCTTGTTTTCCATTAAATGTCTTCTTCAACCTACAATAAGGATGTGAGTTTGGCAAAAATCTATGATGACCAAGATAAACTGTCTTACAACCATTAACAAGCTGCAAGGAGCATGTATTCTTTTTTTGCAAATCGGACAAGCTTTATGGCCTTTGACAGAATATCAGACAGATTACCATAAGTGGGAAAGTCATTAATCGTTCAATAAATCATTGCCCGCATTACAAATGCTTGCTGACGATAAGCATCAAAAATTAGCTCTCTGTCCTCCTACAATCGCTTTAGATTATCAATTAAGGGTCTTAAATACACATCTATATTGTTTCCAGTTTACTTCGGACTAGAAATCATTAAGGACAATATAATATACCTGTGTTTCATGCATAACCACGATGGCAGATTGTAAATTACAAGCAGAACATGCCAAGAACTGTGAATGCTACTCAGACTACTGAAAGGATTCATTTCGTCAGTACAAAGTCCCAGTTGTAGATTCTTGGATTCTTCACCAAACCAAGGAAAGTCGTAATCTACTTTTTTCCATTGAGGTGAATCTGCAGGATGACGACGTAGCATCTGATCTCTTGGTTTCTCACAATCAGCATGTCATGTCAAGTTTCTGGAATCGTTCTTACGTGCAAACAAACGTTTAAGACTTGGTATTATCCGTAGATACAAAAAAAACTTTAACAGGAGGTCCTTTGATTTTCAAATCATCACCATCTACATTGTGTTTCGGTCAACTGTGTTTCATTTTGTACCGTGAAACATTACACTTGGGGCTGGAATGTAAGTTTTCAAACACACCCCTATACAATATATGAGTTCCTTTTTAATATATGAGTTTGTCATTTTTATCACCTGCATTTGTCATTCTTCTCATATGGGTTTGTCCGTTTTGTAATTAACGTTTGTCATTTTTATCATATGGGTTTGTTCCTTTTAACTTATGTATTTACCATTTTTAACCAATGAGTTTGTCTTTTTTAATATATGAGTTTGTCATTTTTATTACCTGTGTTTGTCTTTTTTATGATATGAGTTTGTCTTTTTAAACAACCCGAGTTGAAATTAGCAAACAAGAACACGAAATCAAACCCAATTCCGTGAAAACAAATTAGAAACCCCCAAAAAACTAATATCAAAGACAAACCAACTTTAGACAAGAACACCACAAACCAAAGTCAAAGAAAAAGAACCAAACTTTCAAGACAAACACCAACAACCCAAAAAAAATCATCAGCACAAAACTCAAATCAGCTACAAAAAACCAAACTTTCCCCAACAACACCACACAAAAAACCAAAACAACTACAAAGAAACAAACATTCCACAATAACACCAAAAAACCAAGATCGATTCATCAGAGAACAAAACCAAAAACTTCAAATAAGCCACAAAGAACCAAACTTTTCCTCCAAAACTCCACAAAAAAAACCAAATCAGCTACAAAGAACCACACTTCCAAAAAACCAAGATCGATCCATCACAGAACAAACCCAAAAACTTCAAATCAGCCACAAAAAACCAAACTTTCCCCAAAAATACCATACAAAAACCCAAATCAACTACAAAGAATCACATTTCCTCCTCCTCCTCGCCGACCACCTCCTAACATCGTGAGATCTAACATGGTACTCGGCCTCGGGATGGGCTCCAACGCAGACCACTTCCTCCTCCTCCTCCTCACCCACCAACATCACCGCGACGTCCTAACCAACGTCGTCAGCATCCCCGCCTCCCTCAAGACCCACTCCCACGTCGTCTTCATCGGCATCCCTCTTACCGATCTCGCTTTCCCCCCGTCATCGACCTCTCCGTCGACAGCGCCAACGAAGTTGATCCCTATCTCAACCTCGTCAAAGGCCGCGACAGGTCTTTGCACTGGGAGAAAATGATGGAGAATGGAAGGTTTTGGGGGATAATGGAATTGCATGGATATCCTTGAAATGAGCTTCAATTTCACGAATACCCTTCAATTAAAAAGAACATAACCTAAAACCTTCACTTTCTATTTCACCAATAACGTTCTATCAACTATTTAACATAAACAATTATTTACATAGCTTTTAATAGTTGAAATTCAAGTTTTTCATTGTTTTTCTTACAAATCACATATATAAATAGATTTATAGACTAAGAAAAGAGAATAAATAAAAAATTGTCTGGACTCTTCTTGTTTAAGTGCTTACAGAAAAGTCAAAGGCTCATTTATATTTGAAATTTATATGAAAACCGGGAAAATGTAATTCCAAGTGTTATGAGTTAACTCTAGTTCATGTTGAGAGGAGTGAGAAAAGGTCAAAAGGTATCAACTAAAGAGAATTTGAGATTGAAGGGTATAAGCGAGACAAAATTATTGTTGAAACGAAATTTGAAATTGAAGAGTATAGTTGAAAACCTTTATATTGAAGGGTATTTGTGAGGTCAAAGTTCATCCCAAGGGTATTCAATTCCTCCGTTGACAACACATGGTGTACAATAATGGTGTCCAAAATCAGTAGAAATGTATACATCTGACTAACACGTAAATAAACACTCTAAAAAGTTCTGAGAAAGGTTAAATGAGTATTTAATATTATATTACGTTAATAAACGGGAAAAAAATCCTTCTCTGTGATTCGAAATTTTTGAACGTATCTTTGGGTGCGTTTTGGATATTTAGACCACACTGTTCACAACACGGTTTTTGACGAGATTTTTGACGGTTGGACGGTTTGGGTGTAAAAAATGGGTTTTAGTTTTTTGATGTCTACCCTCGATGAGAAAACGCATTGATCCTTCCCTTCATATTATAAATTTGGTTATAAATTTTGATTTTCAATCGAGAAGAATTGGCTAATAGTGATTTTAATCATGCATGTTTTAGAGAAAATTGTGGATTTCGACTTGGTGTTAAGGGGAAGTTTAATTTTGGGTGGGTGGATTATTTTCTAACAATGACATTTAATGAAATAATCTAATAAAGTAAGGGGTCTAACAATAAAAATCTACTGGCAAAAGATGTAATCTATAGTATTATATAAATAGTTCAGTGTAAATTCAATTTTTTTCCTAGTCCTTAATTTAAATCATGGTCATTCAATTACTAAAAAATTCAATCTCAACCCTACAATTACCAAGTAGAACTTTCTTGGTCCCTTCAACACATCTGAACCGTTCAATTAATAAACCACCCTATCCATCAATCCCAACCCTTTTTCCCCCAAAACTCAATCAAACCCTAACACAAATTCACACAACCTTTCCCACAGGCCGCCTCTCTTCCAAACCCAAACGTTGATTTCGATCGTCCAACCGCAGGCAACCAACGATGACAACACCTCACACGTCTCTGACGAAGCATCGTGTCTCATCCACTTGCTATATATCCTAACTAGGGTTGACACTATCGTCCAAAACTCCATCCTTTCGAAGTCTTCTTCTTCTTCCTTACGATGTCTTTCAGCGTCATACTCCATCCTTGGAAGTTTGTTGGTACTCTTCTTCTTCTTCGTCGTCGTCGGTACTTTTTCCACTTTGTTTTGGTAAAGTTTGACATAAAAACAAATATACTCTTAGGTTTAGATTTTTCCGTTCACGTAGTGCTTTAGGTTGCTTTAGTTTTTTTGGGTCATTTCCTTTTCCTCCTAAATTTCGTAAAATAATGGGTTCCTATTTATTTTGATTACAAGTTTGAACTTTGAAGTTGTGGTTTATGCATTTGCTGTTCTACATCATTTGGTTTTTCAAATAAAAAAATACAACTTCACATATAAATGCTTTCAAGTTCTTTTTTTTACTCTGTTTTTCTGGAATTTTGGAGAAAAAATTGGTTTTCAATTTTGTGATAGTCATATTCTCTGTTTTTCTGGAGTTTTCACACAAAAACATCGATTTCTCTTTCTATGTCTGGAGTTAAACTTGTGTTATAGTTTTAGCAGATGTAGATGGATGCATTACAATGTTTTTAAATTATGTTAGAATTAGAGGTTGAAATTCGATTTCCCTGAAAAAAAATTGAAACTTAACTCTTCCCTTTAGAGATTTCAGATTCCGGAAAACATATCTAGAACTTCATTTTTATCCCATTTTTAATGGCACTAGCTTTCTGAAATCTGAAACATTCAAGTTGATCAAATTCCACTACATAATGAGCATATTCTCATGCATGGGGTATAATAATAATGTGTAATTTAGCACTGAAATTTGCATAACAAATTTGTCATTGGACGCCACTTTCCAGTTACTGGGTCGGGACGATCCCTGCCACCGCTTGGTGCGATCCATACAATTTGCCCACCATTCCTACAATGAATGTTATCCGTGAAAATCCACAAGTTGGGATCAACATCAATTATTTGATGAAGCTTGAGAGTGACAAAAAGACAAATCCCTTAACAATTAGACCTTTTAGAAATAAATATTTACACTTAACATGCTACCATCTTTACTAAACAACACCAAGTTAAATACTTCTCCAACCTCAAGACCCATACTTTGCAGTTTGCGACCTTCTCGTTTTTCTCCGACTGCATTGTATGTTTTTTTATCGATATGATTCTCATATGGTGTGTGTCCGCAAAAATTTCCATGACAAAGAAGATAAACGCTTAAAAGATTAGCAAATCTAGGAGAACAATAATCATATTTAAATACATTATGCTTAGAGATCTTTGGTGATCTATTAGAAAGTTTTCATATGATAGAGCAACTTATTTTTTCCCAAATGATTTCGAAGTGACACATGCAAATGTGTAGCTAAATGTATAACATCCCGAAACAACGGAAAATTTAAAAATTTAAACTATCAAGAGATTATCAGAATAAACTCAACATCGGGAATGTCACTCAATAAATCAACCGTCGGTGCACTAATAATACAACAGAGTTTGTCAAAAGACGTGATTACAATAATACAATGAAAAGACAAAGAAAGTAATCACGACGACCTTGAAGAGTCCGATGAGGATCCTGGCCCCAAGATGTGTGCGCACGCGGTCACAACCCGACAAAACCTACTGCGGTCCTAAAACATGAATCAAACAACGATGCATGAGTTTCCAATTGGGAAACCCCGTATGCCAAGCTCACCTATATGCATGCAATAGTACGGTAAATGAACCTATCATACTAGTAGCATGTCATGTCACATCTGCAATGCATCAAATCCCTCAACAGGGTAAACGAGACCTCAGTCCAACAACCACGACCCTCAACAGGGTCCACAAGGACATCAGTCCAGCAACAACAACAACGGGTCTCCCTCGGAAACCGATTGTAGGCACATACGGTCTTACGGACAGTAAGCGACGCGCAAGGAATCGTAGCCCGATCCGGTCGGTCAACATCCCAGGATAGGTGCCCAATCGGGGATCATCGCTGGCACAACATCAGCGGCATCGCCGGCACAACATCGGCAGTACAACATACGTCCGACACAACATCGGACGGCACAACCACAAGCCGGAACATCGTCGGCACCATCATCGCCGGAAACAACCTCGGCGGCATCACCGGCACAACATCAGCGGTACAACATACGTCCGACACAACATCGGACGGGTCCAGACCGTAGTCTGCAAGGTCATCATGCTCCACGAGCCATGCATCACACGCATTGGGATCCGCGATCCCTCAGGTCTGCTACTCCTACAATGAGTCCAATCAATCCATCAAATAGTCACGATCCATACATGGAGGTGACGCGTCCCGGACACCCACACTCTTCCACACGGTGGTTCCTGGGCGGCACGCGTAACGCGCCCACTGTCACCTCCCGGCTCACGCACAAGGCGAGGACACGGGTTTCCGTGGACAGAGTTGGCATAAAAAAGGAACCAGGAATTCTGTCCTGTGCAAAATGGTCGACCAAAAAAGACCACTCGGTCAACCGTTTTCCTCAAGGAAATCGGTCGTCCGGAAGTGAAATCCGGTCGACCGCTTCCACAAGGGAAAACGGTCGATCGAAAGTGACAGCTCGGTCGACCGCTTCCACAAGGGAATCGGTCGACCGAAGCGTCTGCAACGGTCGAACTATTTGCGCAACACAAACATCCTAACGGTCTACCGAAGGTCTAAAACCGGTCGACCGAACGAGGTCAAAATCCAGAGTCTGGTCAACATCAAAATCGAATCTATCGGTCGACCGACTCAGGGGTCTCGGTCGACCGAAAACTAACAGGGTCATCCTATTATTTCTACGTCAAAACGGTCGACCGCTAACACATGCATACTATCGGTACACTTATGTTCCAGTCGATCGAACAAAGGGAACCGGTCGACCGAAAGACAACAGACAGTAAAAAATGCACTACTTCGGTCGACCGCCCGAAGGGCCCGGTCGACCGTTGGTTGTCTTCAACCTCGCGCCAACCGAGGTTTTTCGCCGCTCTCGACGTCAGGGAGGTCTCCGCCCACCCCCGACCGACCAACAACATCCCACAAACGTGGGGAAGCAACAAAATCAAACTAGAAGCCGGCATACCTCAAAGAAGACGACGAAACGCCGGAGCACCGCTCGCGCCTCCGTCACCTCCTCACACGCGACCTCCCCCAGCGTCCTCGACTCCACGCTCGCCTCCACGCGCCGGAGTCTCCTCCACAGCCTCTGGACGCTGGAGAGAAGAAGAAGAAGGAATGAGTGAGTGAGAGAGATGGGATGAAGGAGTGAAGAAAACAAAGATATAGCTTCTCCTCAACCCAACACATGAACAGTGACCACCCCCTACACCCATCACCGTCACTATTCACCACCCATTTCCCATGCAAAGCACTCCTTTAAACACCATTAGTACTCTAACCCTAGGTTAGGGATATAACAATCCACCCAACTTAAAAGGATTTCGTCCCGAAATCAAACAAGCAACTCACCGAAAAGTTCTGGATACTGCCTTCTGACTTCCTTCTCGATCTCCCAAGTGGTCTCGCGCTCACAGTATGCTGCCACCGGACCTTCACCATCGGAATGGTCCGCCTCCTGAACTGGTGATCCATACGATCAACGATCTCGACTGGTCTCTCCTCGAGTGACAAGTCCTGTTGTATCTCTGGTACTGCAATCTCAATCACATGAGCTGGATCTGCAACGTACTTCCTCAACATCGATACATGGAAGACGTTGTGAAGACCCGAAAACTGCGGCGGCAACGCAATCCGATAGGCAACCTCTCCAACTCGGTCGAGGATCTCAAACGACCCCACATACCTCGGACTGAGCTTCCCCTTCTTCCCAAACCACATCACTCCTCGGGTAAGGGAAATCTTCAGAAACACGTGGTCACCAACCTCAAAGCTCAACGCCCGTCTGCGTCTGTCAGCATAACTCTTCTACCTGCTCTGTGTCGTGGCCAATCTCCTCCGGATCACATCCACCTTCTCTGCATACATCTGCACGAGCTCTGGCCCCACTAACTGCCTCTCGCCTACATCACTCCAGCATACCGGTGATCTACAAGGCCTCCCGTACAAAGCCTCGTACGGTGCCATCCCAATACTCGAATGGTAGCTGTTGTTGTAGGCGAACTCGATCAGCGGCAGGTGCTCATCCCAGTGTCCTGACAAATCCAAGGTGCATGCTCTCAGCATATCCTCCACGGTCTGGATCGTCCTCTCTGACTGACCATCTGTCTGCGGGTGAAACGTTGTACTGAATCTTAGTCGTGTCCCCAATGCCTGTTGCAGACTCCCCCAAAACCTGGACGTAAATCTGGGATCTCGATCAGAGATGATGCTCACTGGTACTCCGTGCAGCCTGACTATCTCCTCCACATACAACTTAGCTAGACCCTCCAGAGGCAACGTGGTCTTGATCGCTAAGAAGTGCGCCGACTTGGTCAGTCGATCGACTATCACCCAAATCGCGTCGTGGAATCTCCTCGTCTTCGGCAGCCCTGTGACAAAATCCATCGTCACGTGCTCCCACTTCCACTCAGGAAGCTCAATACACTGCATCGGTCCCGCCGGTCGCTGATGCTCAATCTTCACCTGCTGACAGACTAAGCACCGGCCCACGAACTCTGCAATGTCCCTCTTCATGCCCTTCCACCAGAAGTTCCGCTGCAGCTCCTTATACATCTTCGTACTCCCCGGGTGGATGGTATATCGCGCTCGGTGTGCCTCCTCCATGATGTCATCTCTCATCCCATCAACCTTCGGCACCCAGATCCGACTCCTGAACCTCAGACCACCATCAACCCCCATACTGAAGTCTGATCCATCTCTGGAAGACAACTGTAACAGACCAGCTAACTCCTCATCCCCATGCTGAGCCTGCACAACCCGCGAGACGGTCTGCGGCTCTACCCTCAGCCCAGCAATCACTGCTCCTCCGGAGCCCTCTGTGAACGGCCTCCACTCTGACAATGTCTCGACTAGCCTCCACTCCTGAATGCACAAGCTCATAACTGACACCTCAACCTTCCTGCTCAGTGCATCTACGACCAAATTCGCCTTCCCCGGATGATAGGAAATGGTGAAGTCATAGTCCTTAATGAACTCGAGTCATCTGCGCTGCCTCATATTGAGCTCCCTCTGTGAGAACAAATACTTCAGGCTCTGATGATCTGTGAAGACCTCGAACTGCTCGCCATAAAGATAATGTCGACAGGTCTTCAACGCGTGAATCACCGCTGCTAACTCCAGATCATGAGTAGGGTAGTTCTTCTCGTGTACCTTCAGCTTCCTCGAAGCGTACGCCACCACTTTCCCGTGCTGCATCAGAACACAGCCCAGGCCAACCCCTGACGCATCACTGTAAATCACGTAGCCTCCACTGCCACTCGGTAGCGTCAGAATCGCCCTTCTGCGTCAACACCACCTTCGACGGAGTCGTAGCCCGGTCGGTCAACATCCCAGGATAGGTGCCAATCGGGGATCATCGCTGGCACAACATCAGCGGCATCGCCGGCACAACATCGGCGGTACAACATACGTCCGGCACAACATCGGACGGCACAACCACAAGCCGGAACATCGTCAGCACCATCATCGCCGGCAACAACCTCGGCAGCATCGCCGGCACAACCTCGGCGGTACAACATACGTCCGGCACAACATCGGACGGGTCCAGACCGTAGTCTGCAGGGTCATCATGCTCCACGAGCCATGCGTCACCCGCATTGGGATCCGCGATCCCTCAGATCTGCTACTCATACAATGAGTCCAATCAATCCATCAAATAGTCACGATCCATAAATGGAGGTGACGCGTCCCGGACACCCACACTCTTCCACACGGCGGTTCCTGGGCGGCACGCGTAACGCGCCCACCGTCACCTCCCGGCTCACGCACAAGGCGAGGACACGGGTTTCCATGGACAGAGTTGGCATAAAAAAGGAACCAGGAATTCTGTCCTGTGCAAAACGGTCAACCGAAAAAGATAACTCGGTCGACCGTTTTCCTCAAGGAAATCGGTCGTCCGGAAGTGACATCCGGTCGACCGCTTCCACAAGGGAAAACGGTCAACCGAAAGTGACAGCTCGGTCGACCGCTTCCACAAGGGAATCGGTCGACCAAAGCGTCTACAACGGTCGAACTATTTGCGCAACACAAACATCCTAACGGTCTACCGAAGGTCTAAAACCGGTCGACCGAACGAGGTCAAAATCCGGAGTCTGGTCAACATCAAAATCGAATCTATCGGTCGACCGACTCAGGGGTCTCAGTCGACCGAAAACTAACAGGGTCATCCTATTATTTCTACGTCAAAACGGTCGACCGCTAACACATGCATACTACCGGTACACTTAAGTTCCAGTCGACCGAACAAAGGGAACTGGTCGACCGAAACACAACAGACAGTAAAAAATGCACTACTTCGGTCGACCGCCCGAAGGGCCCGGTCAACCGTTGATCGTCTTCAACCTCGCGCCAGCCGAGGTTTTTCGCCGCTCTCGACGTCGGGGAGGTCTCCGCCCACCCCCGACCGACCAACAACATCCCACAAACGTGGGGAAGCAACAAAATCAAACTAGAAGCTGGCATAGCTCAAAGAAGACGACGAAACGCCGGAGCACCGCTTGCGCCTCCGTCACCTCCTCACACGCGACCTCCCCCAGCCTCCTCGACTCCACGCTCGCCTCCACGCACCGGAGTCTCCTCCACAACCTCTGGACGCCGGAGAGAAGAAGAAGGAATGCGTGAGTGAGAGAGATGGGATGAAGGAGTGAAGAAAACAAAGATATAGCTTCCCCTCAACCCAACGCATGAACAGTGACCGCCCCCTACACCCATCACCATCACTGTTCACTGCCCATTTCCCATGCAAAGCACTCCTCTAAACACCATTAGTACTCTAACCCTAGGTTAGGGATATAACAAAATGGCTTAAGACCATCATTTTGGGATGCCAACCTGTTCAAATGGTTCATTATTCAACTATGGGAATGCATTACTTATGAAAGCTAAAAATTGTTTGCTTATCAAATTCTCATAGAATTGTAACCGGTCAGAATATTGAGATTTATGCACCATGTCATGATTAAACTGCTATTTAAACTCGTGGAAGTTGTGATTTTTGTTCTGCCCTAAAACTGCACCACTTCAACATCTAATCAAGATCTCACACCTTTTGTAATGTAATGACAAAATCACATTGATGCCAAGTATCATGGTCTTTTGTAATTATTGCCTTGAATCTGTACTCGACAATAAATGTTGCTGAAAATGATAAAAAGGAGAGGTCGTTTTTTGTTGAGAATACAGGAAATTGATAGTTTATGCTCTTCTTTTTAGTTTTGTGCATTCAATGATAAATTTGTTATGCAAATTCCACTGCATAACCAACATATTCTAATGCATGTTTTACTCTTCCATGTTTTCTATCTTTTTTACTCTTCCATGTTTTTTGTCCTTTTCTGATATTATATTCTCTATTTTCTGAATTTTTTGAGGAAAAAAATGGTTTTCAATTCTAAAGTATTAGTATTCTCTATTTTCCTGGAGTTTGCAACAAAAAAATGTTTTCGATTTCTCTTTCTATGTCTTCACTAAAACATTTGTTACAGTTTTAGCAGATCTAGATGACTGCATTACAATATTTTAAATTATGTTAGAATTAGCGGTTGAAAATCGATTTCCCTGGAAAAAAATTGAAACTTAACTTTTCCCTTTTAGAGATTTCAGATTCCGGAAAAACATATCTAGAACTTCATTTTTATCCCCTTTCTAATGGCACTAGCTTTCCGAAATCTGAGACATTCAAGTTGGTCAAATTCCACTACATAACCAGCATATTCTCATGCATGGGGTAAAATCATGGGTTCCTATTGATTTTGATTACAGGTTTGAAGTTGTGGTTTATGCATTTGATGTTCTACATCATGCCTGAAAATTTTAATCATCAAAGTTTGGTTCGGTTTCTTAATGGTACGAGAAACTCTCTGTAAATATCAGCTTTGTTCTGTTCTTCCATTTATATTGCATTTAATTTAGACTTTTTGTTTTTTTGGTGTAATAATCGTATCATGTAATAAATGATGCTTTTGGTTGTGGAGATTTGCTATATTTGTTCTAGCTATTTTGGTTCATAATCTCATCAATTGCACTTCCTTCAATTGTTTAATGAAAACCACTACTATGCTTTCAGTTGCTATATTTGTTTTATCAGTCTATATCACTGCTTAAGATTAACTGGTAAGAAAGGTATTAACTGCACAAATATTAGCCAAGTTTGTAGTCCTTATATTAACTACATAAATAGGTAAAAGTTGACAATTTTCTCAATATACAATCAACCAATTGCAATTCAGTGCATCCATCATTTAAGGAGATATTGATCTTCCATGATACCCCAAAAAAATCAAAATGTTTTGAAGGGGAAAAAACAAATGGGGACAAACTTGGTAAAAAAGGGATATCAAATTGAATGGGAAAATCCCAACAAACCTAAATCATGTGCTATGGGACTGTAAAGGTGTAGAATGGGAATACTGTTGTATGGGAGTAGTACCAAATAACAAACTGAATATTTAACCTTGATGGTTTGAAAAGACATAATGAGTAAATGTTATTCCAATGCACCAAATGTATTCAAAACCCACATTTTAACATGAATATTCAATCACACCAAAAAACAACCTGACTTAAACGTAAACTAATTTGGGCAAATTACAGAAATCATTTGGAATAATATCGTAGCAGACAAAAAAACGGCTAGGAAAGACATTAAGTTTATATTGCATCAACTTTGTTATGTTCTTCCATTTATGTTGCATTTAATTAATACTTTTGTTTTGCTGGTATGAGAATCAGATCATGTAGTGTTTTTTTTAAATGTTGTTGGGTGCATTATGTCATCAACACTTAGTAAAAGATGCTTTTGGTTGTGGGGATTTGCTATATTTGTTCTAGCAGTTTTGGTTCATCATGTCATCAATCTATATCATTACTCAATGTTTCCCCCAAACCACTATATTCTTTAACATATTAATTTTTACCAATATTTGACAGAACATATTCTTGAAGAACTTTCATTGGAAAAAGATGTAGGAATGGAACAACTTGAATTTGAAGATGCTGGGATGAAGTTCAAGGGACACGTTCTCATTTTTTCCAAATATTTGAAATACCAACAAACATTTTTTTTACTAATTAGGTTGTGGTCGTTGTTAAGAAAGGGAGATTAATTATCATGTTCTAACGAAAATATTTTTCTAAAATTACTCTGTCATGCAAAATATGCAAATGTTAGTGAAAATAGAACACCAACCATCAAAACTTTCATTTTTCTTCCTTGATTTGTCAAGCAAACACATGGATCATGGAAAACCAGGAGCCAAAATTAAAGTTCCGATTTTGTCTTCAGTTAAGAAACTCAATATAAGCCTATAATATATTTCAGTCAAAACCTTAATCCAACTCCAAAATAATAACCAAAAGTACCACACCAAGGCCTTCATCCAAACTGACTTAAAGGGATAAGTCTAGAAACGAAGTGGACAATTAAAGAGAGAGCAATAGTTAGTCACAGAAAAAAAATGAGATGCAATCCTGGTAGTATCCATCAATTGCATTCGTAGTTGTTTACAATAAAATTATTTAGGGTACCAGTGGTAAATAATAATAGCAAGAAGAATTAATATTAGACTGTCACAGTTAAATCTTCAACACGATAATGGAATATCTTAATACATCAACTATTAAAAACCAGTCCTATGCTTATCTTGCTATATTTGTTTTATCAATCTATATTACTACTTAATGTTGCCCCAAACCGTTGTATTCTTTAACATATTGATTTTTACCAATATTTCGACAGGGCATATTCTTGAAGAACTTTCATTGGAAAAAAGATGTAGGAATGGAAGAGCATGAATTTGAAGATCTTGGGAATGACTTTCAAGGGACAAGTTCTCTTTTTTCCAAATATTATTTTTTATTAATGTTTTACTCATATTTTCAGTTACTTTTCAAAAGTACAATATAAGCTTTTCTATGATTAAATAAATATAAATCAATTAGAAAAGAAGAAGTGTTGAAAAAGAAATAGTTTTGGTATGTTTATTGGCAAAACCGAAGACTGTCATTTAACAAAACTAAATTCATGATATCACTATATATCCCCCTCTTTTTAAAATGTGCTCAGTCCTGGCATGTTCTTATAATTTTCAAACATGATTGATATTAGCACGGAGTTTAAAATCATGATATCGCTATATATCACCTCACTTACTATGAATGTAATCTCCCAATGGTCATTGAGTTTAGTTAATTAGGATTAACTTGAGTTTGATCCCTTGAGCACAGTTGAGGTATATCGTTAGCACAGCTCGTTGTGTGTTCATTAATATGATGAGGATTAACTCTGTATTATAAAAAAACCAAATATTAACCTTTTAAACTAATATGTCAGAATTGTAGAAACACAAGTATAAATTATAATCTTTATGAAGTTAATCTTCCTTTTCAGCATACAATTTAGCGAGAAGTAATTATCACGTTTCAAGTATAATCTTCATTTTCATTTTCGGTTTAAGTGATAACTAAGCTGAATTAATTTAATTGGAAGATGTAGGAACGGAAGATACATAATTGGATGTCAACTTGGAAGAGCTTGAATTTGGAGAAGATGTTGAAGATGACTTTGAAGGTCCAACTTATCCCGAAGAAATTGAAGTAATGAATGCTCTCAACATGACACTACCAAGTGAAAATCCAGCTACCATCTCAATTTGGTCTAAACTGTAGGATTGTAAGGTTCTCTAATACTAATCACTTTTAAGCTAATTACCTACTTGTTTAAGCAATCAAAAAATGCACAACGGAATTAAACAAAAACAAGCAAGTAAAGCAAACCACAATGATGACACCGGTTTTTTATAAAGGTTCAGCCTCCCGCCTACTTCCTCTCTTGCAAGCTCCGCTCGATCTCCCTCGAGCTCCGCTCGCGTTTTTACTATGAACCTCGTTCCAGGTCGAGATTAAGCCTTTTACAAAACAAGCTCCACGAACACCTTCGTGAGCTTAACTTTTTTCTCTCACAATCCGAGAGGAACACTTCGGGCTTTCACCGAAGTCCTTGCTTCTTTACAACAGAGATGTTGAGTAGAACACACTTTCTAACTTGAGAACACTTATCTTAGGATGTGGAATTGATACTAAAGTGTTGAAGTTTAGGCTTGGAGAGTAGATTTGGGGATTGGGAGACTTGGAGTTTTCTCTTAAGTGTATATTGTGTAATTGTGTCATAGGAACACCTATTTATAAGCTCCAAGTGTGTTATAGCCGTTGGGAAAGTGTTTGTGGAAGAAACACAAAATAGCAAATTGCAGAACCCAATAATGAGTGAGTTCGGTCGACCGTTAGGCAAATTTGAACTCGGTTAGGTCGGCCGATAAAGGTGCGGTCGACTGGATCAGGCTATAACTTAGGTACACTTAAGTTATTGGTCAAACACCGAAAAGGATTCGGTCGATCGAAAACTAACAGTCTTTTCAGGGTTGACAAACATGATCATATTCGGTCGACCGAAACAAGGTCCACGGTCGACCAAAATTCAACAGGCATTCTGGGTTTGTCGAGACGTCTTAGTTCGGTCGACCGAACAAGGTCCTCGGTCGACCGAAAGTCAATTTGTATTTTGGGGTATTTGGAAATAATATGAATATGACCGTTGGTATAATACAACAATTCTAACGGTCGGAAAATTGTGTTAACTCGGTCGACCGAAAAGGTCTAGACGGTCGATCGAAACCGGGCAGTAAAACACTAACTGGATAATTGATCACTCGGTCAACCGAACGGTATGTTTCGGTCGACCGAATGTGGGCAGACAGTTCAGGTTAAGTGTTTAGTGTTTTCCGGTTTATGTTTGAGTGATCTATTGAAGTCCAAATGATATGAAATTTTGTGTGTGACTTCTATAAGGAACCTAGTGTGTGTTTGAGTATGTTTTAGCTCAAGTATGCTCAATTTACATAATTTTACTAAGACTCAAAAGAAATGCAAATTACATGTCTTCAATTGAGCTTGATTACATGTCTTGACTTGAATTCTTTATTTCTTGAGTCTTGATCACCTGTAGAAGTTAGCACAAAACAATATATATGCAATTCAATATGTGTGCTACTCTACATTGATTATAATTAAGATTATGTTGATTAAATCATCAAAACATAGATTAAGACAAAAAAAAACCCAACATAAACTGCACCCAATGATGAAGGACAATGAAGACATGTTTGAAGATGATTGCAACATTTGTCTCAACCTCATTCCAATTGGAGATTTAGTTGGGGTCATGTCATGCGACCATTATTTTCATGGTCAATGCATCAAATGTTGGATCCAAGTCCGTGAAAATTGTCCCCTATATATTATTGACTATAATATCTCAAATGTGTTAATGTATTGTGTATGTGAACTTTGATTCAAATATGTGAATGTATGATGTGTCTAATGCTGAAACATATGTGCAACCATTAAAACTGTTGATGAAATGAATTATAAACATAATATGTTTGACATGGTCTGTAATTGCTTGACAATAACTTTTAAAAGAGCACATTTTAAATGTAATTGTAGGTTTTAAAATGTATTTTATGCAATTCATTTTTCTAATTCAATCACCAAGTTGTTAACATTTGGTTCAGTTTCTTTTAAAAGGTATTAAGAATCCTTTCTATCAATTATTTTGTTTTATTCTTCCAATTGAAATGCATCTGACTTAAACAAACAAACAACTGCCATGAAACATAAACTATCACTTAATATTAATGGAAATAGAATCATGGACATCTCAACAAACTACTGACATCTAATCCCAAACGAATCAATTAAAAGCAGCTCAACTACCCACAAACTAAGCATAACACAAATGAAACTTATTGTTGAGAGAGTGGCTGAAAGGTGAGATGTACAATATGTACTGCACAGGTGAATCCAAACTAAATTACATCTATATATTGTGTAGAAATACATATTACCTAGACAATTAAAGAAATTGGATGCAAAGTTTTCTTTTCTTTTCCATGTAACCAAGTTATTTTATTGATTGATTTTTATATTATCCCCTAATGTACCTTTTAACCTAATGTGATTCATTTGGGGTTGTAGCTTAAAAAAATGTAATTGATTTTAATCTTTTTCCAATATGATGAATATTACTATGTGGTATGCTAAGCAGTACAACGAAGTAAGATTTAATCATTGTAAGAGATTATGACACAAGTCTTGACCATGTAAGCATTTCCCTTCAAATTGTGTGTATGAGTTTCTCCTTTCATCACTAACCAAAATAATATCTCCAATTTCAAGATACATTTGGGAACTTCAACGTGGGTTAGGAGCTAAGCTCGAGCTACTAATTCACTGATTAAGTTTGGCATAATTTTTATTTATTATGTTTCACATTAAAATATGAAAAAAATCATTCATTGTACATGTGTCAAGTACATCGATGTGAAACATACACCTTTAAATTATTAGTTCCTCTATCATGTAGTTATATGTATGCTCCATGCACCATCATGTCTATTACATGGCAAATATCAATTCTTATTTGTTGATATTTACGATGCTTTGTTGTCTACTATGTTCTAAACAATAGCTTACCAACCTGATGACCTTGCCTTCTATTTTTCTAAACAATAGCTTCTTGGCTGACAAAATGTTATCATCCAACTCTCAGCAAGTGAAACTCTTTTGTTGATTCGAGCAATATTTATTTTTCTACTATGTTCTACTTGACGAACAACATGATATTGATATGTAAATTTTTTGAATTATTGGATGATAAAGTTTTGAGCTGCACGGGTAGTGTGAATAAGTGATGATATAACATTTGGATTTATAATTGTTAAGTTTTGTAACGTCAATCGTGCAAGCCACGATTTAAATACTAGTTGTACAATAAACGATGTCAAAACAACAAACATTTTATCACTTAGAAATTGGAAAAACTCACTTTTTTAGTTTTTAAAACTTAGCGTAAATGCAAAAAATTAGGTACAATTTTTCACGAGGAGTCTGACAAATTTTATTTGGATGTCACAGACTGAAAAATCAAGATTTTATAAAAAAATACTTCCATTTTGAAGACATCCAAACGCTTGGTCGTTACTATTTCGAGGTTTTCACTTATAACAGGATTTTAATGCAAATATACTTGACTAATACTCATTTTTCCCGTCACCACTCACCACCACCCAATAGCCCAACGAAACGTGGATGTGATATGGTCTCCACTCCACCTGTCCCCTCTTCCGTACCTTTTCTACGGCACCAACAAGAAATAGAATTAATTTTTAAAAAAACAAGAAATAAAATTTCTTCTTTCCTTCTCCGCTGTCTGTGTAATTACCTGAGCACAGATCAAACCACCTTCGTCCGAATCTCCAGGTTCTTCACGTGGGTAAACTTCACTTTTACCTCATACTTTTTCTTTTCATGATTCGAAACTCATGTTTATACTGTTTGTTGCTGAAACTGTTGTGGTTGCAGCTGTCACAGCTCACCAACCGGTGGTTTTTATGGTTTTGTTCGATCCGAGGTGTGATGGGTTTCGAGGTTTCTCTCTTCTTTTCATTCTTTTGCAGGAAAGGCGCCATCTTGCTCACCTTTTTCAATGGATTTGTGGAGGCCACAGGTTTCGAGGTGATTGAGGGTTGGGGAGGAAGCTGATTTGCTGTTTCTCTTCTGGATTTGATCCGGGTTGTCGGTTTGGAGTTGTCTTCTGGTGCTATTCGACAAGTGTATGTTTCGGTTTTGATTGAAAAGAAAGTCTTCTGACAAATTCAGTCAACTGAACCTTTTCTATTTGGCTGTTAGATTGGGTCCTCTACTGTTTAACTTCCCCGCTGTTGGATTTTATCCTTAGTAGTCTTTATATTTTCACCTTTAGATTTTGTGTTTGGGGATTTTGGCAATCTTTGATTTGGGGGTTTTTGGGGTCCAAATGGAGTCTTCTAGATTGGTGAGCAAAGGTAACAGTGCCTCATACCGAATCATTTGTTATTATGAATATGATACAGTACGCTAAAATCTATAGATACAAGAATTCAAATTCCTGTTCGAGTAAGCTCCTTTTCACTGAAAGCTTTTAAAAACTGCTATCTAATTGCTTGCATCAGATGGCGTATAGTGATGATTATTATGTATTTGATAAAAAATCACTTCTCAAACACATGTTTATCTCGATATCAATATGACTTGTGAATGTTTTTACAACATGTTGGATTACATGAAAACAAACAGTGGGAGCTTTATGTGATTTTGCAGGATGGAGAAGAACCTGAAGGTTGTGGAATCGAGAAAGCGGTTCGACAAGACTTTGGCATCTCCAGATCTTAGTAATGAGGACTCAATTAAGTGTCTTGTCAAGGACCAACTTCTACGTTCCAAATTCTCCCGTTCTGAAGGTTGGGTCTAAATTATTTTTGAGAATTTAATTTTGGGATAAAAAATTGGTAACAGTAGCAAATTGGGTCAAGCATAAATGTTTTAGTATTTCTTCAAGCAAGATTTTGTTCCTACTGGTCATGTTTTTTCAATGTTTATATATATATATATATATATAGATAGATAGATAGATAGATAAAAATGTGTACCAGAAGATCTTGTTTACATTTGGGTGGAAGTACGTCAGGCTATTTTCTCTTAACTCTGAAATGTTTAATTGTTTATTTTTCGGTTTCATTTCCTCATGTGCACTGAATTATTTCTTATATTTTCCTCAGAAGAACTTCAAAATGTTGTCCAGAGACGGTCTTTGGATGTATCTAATTTCCTGGAGATGTTGAGAAGTGCTTCTGGAAATGATAAAGCCTCACTGAAGTCTCCAGGATCGTCTCACAAGGCTTGGAAGGTATATTTACCGATTCTGGATTTTGTTTTGTCCTCTAAATGATTCACTCTTGCCTTCTTCAGCAAGGCGCTAAACTCAGAAACTTGTATATTCTCTGATTGCTATGAGGTTTTACAGTTTGCCATAATTGTGTTGATATTTGAAATACACAACCTTATTTGCATAAAAGATTTTTCTAGTGGTAACTCGAAATTCCAGAGAACCGTCACGAATTTTTTTATTGCTATGATAACAATATAGCTTTAAGATTGAGATGCATGATGGACTGTTCGGATAAAATTTGAAAGGGGAAAGCAACTAAGAAAAGAGAACGAAGGGAAGAAAAAAGAGAAGACATGTTGCGTTTGTCCCTACTTGTTTGTATAGATAGAGCAGTTAATAGAAAAGGTTTTGACTATTTTACCAGATCATTCTTAATATTTCTGCCTTGTTATTCCATGGAAAAGCACTTTATGAAGAAATTAGTGAATATAAGTATGAGCATCCGCATGTTATTCAATTTATTTGGTCCACCACATCTTTTGAACCCAACTACTTAGGTGGGAAGTAGAAGACACAACTTCCAAGCGTTTTAAATTTCATATTTGGCAATGCCGAACTATCTCTTATTCCACTGCATGTGTAAGTGTAATAATCTTCGTGTCTACGTGTGTTTAATATTGTTTTGAATCCTGCAGTCATTATGTAGTCTGACTTACTCAGGTACCATGTAAAATTTTGTTTTTTTCACCACCTCATCAAACTCCAATTACTTCTGGAACTAGTGAACTCAACTTCTTAAAAAGTGCTATAGATCGCGACATTGTTCTCCAACTATTTCTATAAAGAACCAAAAGAACTTCAGTTATCATTTTGTACACTATGAAATTTCCTCTTAAGACGAGCAAGAATGTTGGTAATTAATCTCCATCCCTTCTCTCCCTGTCGCTAATGAAAAATGTTAATATAATTTCCTTCCTCATGTTCTGTTATTTTCAGTTTATGTTGTCATTGCTGCCTTTCCAAGTAAACCATAAAGTGTTTTTGGGCATAAAATTATGACATATGTAAAACAAAAGTAGGTGTTTCCCTCTGTTTTTCAGATGCAAGGACACATGAATATTCAGTTTACCTTGTAGCTTGCAATATGAGAGTTGGTTTGGAACATTGCATGAAAATTTGAACAAATTCTCTTGATGGGATGGGGTTTGAAATTAAATTTTTGGATATCAAAAACTAAAGGAGTTTCGGAATGCTTTATTTCTTAAGAAGTTGTAAATATAGCACCCTGGAATTATTTGCAGAATTTTATTGATCTGTGTTTAACCGGGTTTTTCTATATGTCAACAATGTGGCATGTGGAGTGTCTGTTTTCGTTTGTTGGCAAGGACAAAAGAGAGATGGATTTGGAAACTAACTTGGTAGATTTCCTAATTTCTATATTCAGAAGGAATCTGTTTGTTATTAAGATTTTGGACCTAGGCATACAAGTTCTGCTTGAACTTGGTAACTTTCTGACAAGTCATTTGGCTTCACTTGGCTCAGCTACCAATTAGCTAGCTTAGTCGCTCGATTACTGATAGTTCATTGGTGGAAGAGTGTCGTAACTATGGTTAGGTCATGTTCTTGAGTCCCATAGATGTCCAAATTTGATTATAATCCAATAAATTATAAGTGTACACCTATCAAACCAACTTGGTAACTCAACTCCTTTAGACTTTCCCCAACATTTTACTTCCATAGGGGTTGTCTTAGTGCCTTTCACTAAGCAATGATTTGTCATCTTTTGAGGATGATAACCGAAATTCTATTATAAATTAAAAGACAATTATTTCTAGACTGGCTCTAATAACTACTGCACTTAAGTGTAGCTCAAGGCCAAGGAGTTGGGCTAAGTGCGTTTAGTTTGAGAAATGGTTCCAACTTCCATTTGCACAACTTTGTGCCGATCCATGCCGACTCTTAAACCTACAAAGTTTTTTGTCAAGCTGATCCGAGATGAGTCTAGCTTGGCTTGAGCTCGGTTTGCTCACACCCTATGTCTGTCTTCGACAAATCTTTAAAAGTGATAATTATGCGACACTAGGTAGGTTTAGTAAATTGGAAAAATTAGGATTGATACTTGTCTTTCAATGTTCTGTTTACCATTGTGACTACCATTTATTTTTTCTTTGCTTGTTTTTCAAATTATTCAAATGTAGATTTTATATTATGAAAAGTCATCTAGGAAGCAACTTGTAAGAAGTGACTAAAGGCATCACAATTTTGACTCGATTTCCTAAGGATACAAGTTAAATTCAAAACCTTTTATTTTCTAAATTTTAATATTGGTACTATCTACATGCATAATAACAAAGTGCTCAGATTTTATGATGTTATTTAATTTGAATGAAAGATATGTAAAAGAATGTGATTCGAATTTAACCTTATGTCATGATAACGAGCATGCGATTTTTAACTATTATTGTACTTTTAAAATGACTTGCTCAAATTCTAGTTTTAAAAGTATATAACATATGAGAAAGTAAAAAAGGAGAGAAATTCATTATCAAATTCTGAAGAGAAATTCATTATCAAATTGTGTTTCCTTTTTTTGTGCTACGACATATTTGAGACGACGATAATTTTTGTAATATTCAATAAACCATAGTCTGCAAGATTGTTAAAATAAATATATTTAAAGATATCTTTGAGATACAATGTCAAACTTGCTATTTTAGAAGTTCCTCCATTTCCCCAAGGGAATAGCAACTTCACCTGATGTTTTCAAAAGTTTGTACACACAATTTGTTTTTTGGCACATGCTTCTTTTGCACTGATTTTATGACTTGTTATGCTTTGCCTGCATTTCCTGTAGCATGATCTCAAATATTCCTTCTTTCCCTCTTTATTTTACATAACTTGTTTCGTAACATTTCGTAATCTCTGATTTTAAATGAAAGAGCCAATTTAATACGAGGGTTCAAATTCTTATAAGAATTGAATTTTTAGGGAATCAACAATTGGTTTTAGTTTCATTTTTTCTGTCAAGAAGGAATAAAAAGGAAAGGAATGACTGTGTTTTTATGAGCTTTGAACTAAATACATTAATACTTGTCAGAGAAATCTTTTAAATATAATATATGAACTTGTAATTTTCTTTAATTAGGTGTTTTTCAGATAAAATCTACAAAAATATAATGTAAACTAAAAATATGCTAATATCTTAAGAGAGTTGTGTTACTTCCCCAACGGAATACATATTTACATTACTCAAATAGTCCGTCAATGTTATGTTCATGCCCATATTTCATTCACTCCATTTGTTAGTTATTGTTGTTCCTTCTCTTCTACTGGTCTTATTATACATAATGTTTTTACTTGCTTATCATGAGCATGATTTTTATATATAATTTTTTTACTGGAGTTCTTCACCTTCTTTGCTATTTCACAGTTGAAGCAAGACACAGATGAACTACGTGTGATGTACCGTGAAGGACATGAAGGCACTCCATTTCACACGTTACTGGCTGAAGGTTATGTGGATGGACCTGTTGATGCTAGTGAGTAAAACTACAAGAACGTTTAACATGTACTGCCTTTCTAATGAAATGTCATTCATTGAATCATAGTCCACTACTAACCCGTGATATTACTAATGTAGGTTTATGCGTATCATGGGAGTCGACCCTGTATAAAACTTGGTACAAACTTGTCTTTACATGTTATATAAGTGTTCGTTCTCATAATCTCACCCTTGCAGTGTAGCTTGTGCATTATCCTCTTGTTTATATTTACAATTTTTGTTTATGATAAAGCAGAAGGACAGATTTATTATTATCTCCATAATCTACGAAGAACATTAGATTTTATCAAGCTGTTTCAATTTTTTAAATTTTATAAGTTATATGTATGAGAAAGAGATTTATTTAAATGCCATATGATATATGAGTTTACACTATCTTATTTTGGTTGTCTTTTCAGGTGGCCAGAGTATAGCTTCCCCACATTTAAGATAGTGTCATCTCGTAGTCTGCAGAAGGTCAGGGTGGGAGAAGAGATATCCTTAGTTAGGTTTGTATTCCTTATTTCCTTTGGTTTGTTATTGTCGCCTTGCATTTGGTTGTATCTCTATTCACTTATGTATATATTAACATTTTATGGTGGCCATATGGAAGAAAGAATGAAGGTCCCATGGCCAATGGCTGAGAGAGAGGCAATTCTTCACAATTTAGAGATAGAGTGTTTCCAAGAAGATATAGTTCTTGTACTTATAAACACGGTAAATTATTTTTAAGTCGAATAACTTGTATTGTTGTGATAAAAAAATTTCAGGCATGTGTTATTCATATTCGTATTTTGTTTCTTCTTAGATTCCCACGAGTGAACACATTTGTATGAGTACCCATGGGTTCACTAACGATAGCATTCCGGAAGTTGAAGACACAGTAAGAATAGATTTGGTGGGTGGCTTCGCATTACAAAAGCTCACTCCAACCAGAAGCTATTTCCGGTGAGTACAATGTGCATAATTCTTACTCAAAACAGCATTAAGATGCATGCTTATCTGAGTACCATATTGTTTAAACATACAGAGCAATAGCTAACATGGATATCAAACTTGATTTTGTCCCTCCATCTCTTATCAATTTCATTTCAAGGCAGCTCATTGGTCATGGGCATAAACTTTACCAAAAGGTAGTATTTCTTTGCTTTTCAGACATGTTCGTTTATGTTCTTTCAGATGTTGACAGAAAATCGCAGGCTGTTGCTTCTGTTTTGGCAGGAAACAAGCAATACCAAGATGCCCTAAAAGGTCCAATGTACTCACGGATACATGAGAGCCTCTATTCGTCCAAGAAGACTGAAGAACTTGGAAAAAGTGTACCCAACGGAAAACATGATTCCTGCTTTGCTGAAGACATTGTAACAAAGACATTGCAAGTAAATAACCAAGGCAGTGCTTTCATTGAAGAAATCGAGGATGGGCTTGAAGATCACAAAGTATATTCGAATGAGAGAGAACAAATGATGAATGGGATGGTTGAGCCACAACCTTGGAAGGAGCAAGTGACGAATGGGATGGTCGAGCCACACTATGGTAAAGAACAAATGACAAATGGGATGGCCAAGCCACAACACACAAAGCAAAAGGATGAAGCCAGCATAAGTCCAGAGGTCAAACATGCTTTGGCCATCCTAGATCAGGCCATAGTGATATTTCATGATCCACAACCTACACAAAGCTCCAAAAATATTTCGACGGCCAGTCAAAAATCAGGAACAACCAACTTCCCAAATGTTGCTTCTTATTCATTGGAAATAGATCTCAATGAAAAAACTGAACAGTACGTAGCACGTCCGGAAACTTGGGGCCATCTGTTCACTAATCACATGAGGTAAATCAGGTTCAAAAGATTTTCACAATTGTGTTCTCAATCTTCTTAAGAATCCCTAACTTTCATAAGCTATAACACTCCAGGTCGTCAAATTTGGAGATGGAATCAGTAATCACAAGGAACACAAGCAATAAGAAAGAACCACACTCTCAAACTACGACCACTGTTGAAGATCGATCACATAGTCCTTCAAAACAACCGTCTGTGCTAGATCGCGTGAGCAAAGTATTTGATGAGGTTAGTGTTACCAGCAATGGCAATGCAAGTTATGCTAATCTAGACTTGTCAAAGCCGAAGAAGAAAAAGAAGATAAAAAATTGTTGTATGGGCTTCTTCTGAAGTTTCATACAGAATACATAAAATTATTTTTGCGGCTTTTCAAGTCTTGTATGTACATATAATAAGCACATAGTAGCTTCTTTTTTATGTTTGAATGTATCTATAGAAACTCAGGTAAGAAAACAGAACATTGAAATGTACGAGCTCAGATATCGATATGTCTAGTGTCATGAATATAAGTTATTCTAAATCAGAGTCAAACTTGTTAAAAATATAAATAGCATGCATTACAGTGGGGAACATATATTGATTAGCATGTCAAGTTCAATCCAAATAAAGCCAACGAACAAATCCATGAAGCTAACAAGCTTAGGAACATAAACACCTTGACCGAGTCATCGTTGTCAAACTTACCTTGAAGAAATTATTGTCCCCGTGTGTTGACGCGATGGGTGCAAACATTTTCTCTTAAGATAGAACGATCACAACGTCAACGACAGTGCACTCCAATTTCATATGAGCTCATGTATTACATTCTCTCCTCTCTCTACACCTCAAAGAGGCACGAGAAGTCTAGGTACATAAACATTTATCAACTTCTCAAATTCCTTAAAGTAGGATTAAAGAATGTGAGAGAATCTCATGCTCCAAGTTTACAACTTAAATATTGAATTTTCAATTGAATATTACATGGACTTAAATCCAATATTCAATAGTCCAATAAAACCACAGCATAATAAAATAATAACTGTTACCCGGTGGTTTAACTTGTTGAAATTTCATGCTTTATTTGTTTAGACAATTGCTTAAATGGTCCGTAGTGCTGTGGTCGTGTAATGAACTCAAAACCAATAGCTGATGTAATCATTCTGGGTTGACATATTTATTCCAGTGTCTTTAGAATGTTTTAATATTTGAAGTTTACTTAAAATGGTAAGCGATGCCCACAATATTTGAGCTATAATCGGAAGAAATATAGTAGTTAAAAAGTTAGGAATATGGGTTAGTGGCGAAAGAATGGCAGCCCCAGCTTCAGCATCATCGAACTCGATGAATAAAATAGAATTGCGTCTGCGCTTTTTATTTAGATCTAAATTACGTGAATGATTCGTATTCATCTGCGGCTATCTTTTGGTGATGCAATCAATTAATAACTAACTAAGATTAGTTGACTTTTACTCCATTGGAAATGCCTATACGTCCAAACATAGTATAATTTTGCATTAGTGGATCACACATCTGTACCACTTACGTGTTCGTATAATTTGCACTAGATTTATTGGTATTTGGCACATTCTTAGTTTTATGTCATGTTTCTATCAAGTTTCGATTTTTTAAAAAACAAACCATATTTAAATACTCGATATTCTGAACAAAATTTCACCATTCGATTCAACTGATGCCCGTATAATATTCCATCCATTTGTTTAGAATTAACTATACAGACGTTCGACAACCGATATGAAAGTTCTATTTGCATTTCGTATCTTTGACAATCCATATTTGATATTTTAAATTAGGAAAAAAATTCGAATTAAAATTAGTTTTTAAGTTTTTTTCCAAAATAAACATCTCCCAAACATATTTCTCATACTAGATCCGTTGTCACAACGTGGGGACACATGACGGCGACGAGTATTTTTTTAGTGTCTACAAAACTTGACGTCTCAAATGTTGAGTTATGTAGAAAAAATTCTTTAAAGAACTCGACGTTGGCAACACCGAGTTCTTTATAGGAAAAATCGACATCAGCGATGCCGAGTCCAAACACTTAGAGAAATTTGAACTAAATTGAACTTGACAACACCAAAATCGAGTTATGTTTAACAAAACTCAACATCTACAGTGCCGAGTTCTACTAAACAGAACTCGACAACACCAGTGTCGAGTTCCACTAAATGGAACTCGGCAACACCGGTGCCGAGTTCATTTTTAATTTTTATTCGTTTTGTAAAATCAAGGAGATCGTACATGGGGCGGTTATCATGAACCGAGGATTACATTGAACACAACGTCTAGGATGTCACGTTCTAAAGGAAGAACTCGGCTTTTGTAATGTCGAGTTCTGTCAGACTATAAAAGCACGCCCCTCCCCCACGTCGAGTTCTCATGATTTCCACGTTAGGGTTTTGATTTTTCTTCGTTTTCCACTGTTTTTTTCATATTTTATGTATTATGATGGTATACATTGTTGTTTTAGGTATGATTGTAGTGTTTTTGTTGGTTTAGGAACCCGTTTAGGTGCAAACCCGATTCCGATTTCGGGTTTTTTGACCAAAATATTTTTTTCTTGCTTCTGAGTAGATTATTGATTTAGTTTTTGTTGATTGTAGGTTTACAATGGTAATCTTAAAAATTGTTGAATTTAAGTTTGATTATTGTGATTGAAATTATATTTTTTGTTGTTAAAACTTAATATTTTGTTTTGTTTTAAATTGTTTTCCCATATTTTCATTGATTGTGATCTTACATATGATAATGTTATGAATAATGTGTCGTTTTTAACCAAAAATTAAATGTGATGAGTAATGAATATATGTGGTTCTTAATGGAAAAAATGGGTTGAAGTTGAGAAATATGTGTGAAATATGTTGTGATTTGAATAAATTTGGTTATGTAGATGTTTGGAAGTTGCAAATGTTGTTTGTATTATTGGTAGTATTTTTTATAATGCATATTTCAAATTTTAAAATATGAAAATATAAGGGAGGTTCTATCAAATTTTTATAAAACAATTCTGACATCATTCGTAATGTTGTTTGTTGCAGTTGAGTTTTTGGAGTGATTTGCTCGACGTTTACAGTCGTTTGCTTCTACACCCTACTGAGGTAATTTCTAAATTATTTGAGAATTTTCAAAAATTTAATTAATTAGGAATAGAAAAATAATCATTTCACTTGAACACATTTTTAAATTTAATTTATATAGGTTAGGAATGGATAAAGATGATGAAGGATCTTTGTTGGTCATGTATGATGGGAAATTAGAATGTAACGAAGATGTGACAGAATATTCAGGGTTTGAGCGTAAATTAGTTGTACTTCCGTTGAACATCAAATATGTGGATTTAGTGGATGTCACAAGATCTTAATGTTGTTATCCAGAAAATATGTTTGATGTTAAGTTGACAGGAAGTTGACTTTAAACAACGATTGGACATACGCTCAATTAATCAATGATAAGCCGGTTTATGGAATGATGTGTTTGTTTAAACGGATGCCTGTTGTTGGAGTCTATTAGAAGCCGAACCTAAAGTGTCAGACCCTACGCTGACAACCAACACTCAGCTTCCGGAGTATGGTACAGTAAGGTCGACCGGTTGTCGCGTTCTAAAGGAAGAACTCGGCTTTTGTAATGTCGAGTTCTGTCAGACTATAAAAGCGCGCCCTCCCCCACGTCGAGTTCTCATGATTTCTACATTAGGGTTTTGATTTTTCGTCGTTTTCCACCATTTTTTTCATATTTTATGTATTATGATGGCATACATTGTTGTTTTAGGTATGATTGTAGTGTTTTTGTTGGTTTAGGAACCCGTTTAGGTGCAAACCCGATTCCGATTTCGGGTTTTTTGACCAAAGTATTTTTTTCTTGCTTCTGAGTAGATTATTGATTTAGTTTTTGTTGATTGTAGGTTTACAATGGTAATCTTAAAAATTGTTGAATTTAAGTTTGATTATTGTGATTGAAATTATATTTTTTGTTGTTAAAACTTAATATTTTGTTTTGTTTTAAATTGTTTTCCCATATTTTCATTGATTGTGATCTTACATATGATAATGTTATGAATAATGTGTCGTTTTTAACCAAAAATTAAATGTGATGAGTAATGAATATATGTGGTTCTTAATGGAAAAATGGGTTTAAGTTGAGAAATATGTGTGTGAAATATGTTGTGATTTGAATAAATTTGGTTATGTAGATGTTTGGAAGTTGCAAATGTTGTTTGTATTATTGGTAGTATTTTTTATAATGCATATTTCAAATTTTAAAGTATGAAAATATAAGGGAGGTTCTATCAAATTTTTAAAAAACAATTCTGACATCATTCGTAATGTTGTTTGTTGCAGTTGAGTTTTTGGAGTGATTTGCTCGACGTTTACAGTCGTTTGCTTCTACACCCTACTGAGGTAATTTCTAAATTATTTGAGAATTTTCAAAAAATTAATTAATTAGGAATAGAAAAATAATCATTTCACTTGAACACATTTTTAAATTTAATTTATATAGGTTAGGAATGGATAAAGATGATGAAGGATCTTTGTTGGTCATGTATGATGGGAAATTAGAATGTAACGAAGATGTGGCAGAATATTCAGGGTTTGAGCGTAAATTAGTTGTACTTCCGTTGAACATCAAATATGTGAATTTAGTGGATGTCACAAGATCTTAATGTTGTTATCCAGAAAATATGTTTGATGTTAAGTTGACGGCGAAGTTGACTTTAAACAACGATTGGACATACGCTCCATTAACCAATGATATGTCGGTTTATGGAATGATGTGTTTGTTTAAACGGATGCCTGTTGTTGGAGTGTATTAGAAGCCGAACCTAAAGTGTCAGACCCTACGCTGACAACCAACACTCAGCTTCCGGAGTATGGTACAGTAAGGTCGACCGGTTGGGAATGCCAAATAGATTTGAATATGAGTCTAATTTCTAGAACCGAAGTTCCGGCATACCAGCAAATTCCATTTTTCGAATCGTGGGACTTCCAAACAAACAATGAATGACCACAAAATGTAGGTGACATTCCTTCGAGCACTGCAAATCCTTATCTTGGTCTGTCGCAAATTGAAACCATGCATTATAACCATGATGGGTTTGCTGGCAGGGCTGGACAACTGACCTCATAAACCTCATATAACCGATTGAATCAGTTATAATAACCGCAAGTGCATGACCGCGTTGAAGCGGTGACAAATACGTGTCGAACCATAGGGAGGTGTGTCGACTTTGGTTAGTTTGAAGGCGAGTGGAAAACAAGATGGAGAAAAGATTGATTACACAAAACTAGACTAAACTACACTACACGAGTAAGCAACAAACACGATGAAAGTGCGAGAAGAAATGAAACTAAGTGACTAATAAAAGAAGTTAGAAATCAGGAATGGAAGACTCCTAAGGGGTGGAGTGTGTATACACATGAAATAAGTGGTGATGAATGCATACAATAAGCTCAAGTGTAAGTAGTGTTTGTTATGCATAAGAAGTACCTCATGGCAAGACCTACCATCCAAATAACTAACCTAGGTGATTAATATGAGCATGACAAGTTTGTTATTAAGAACCTAAAGAAGCATGTAATGTACCTAAATATTATGGTAGAAATCTGTTGGCTTTTTGGCCTTAATATATGTTTTGATGATTTAATCAACCTAATCTTAATTGTGATCATGTAGAGTAGCACACATGTTGCATTGCATATATATTGCTTTGTGCTAACCTCTACAGGTGATCAAGACTCAAGGAAGAAAGGAAATCAAGTCAAGACATGTAATCAAGCTCATTTGAGGATATGCATTTTTGTATTTCTTTAAGTCTTAGGAACTTTGTGTAACTGAGCATACTTGAGCTAAAAACTACTCAAACACACACTAGGTTCCCTATAGAAGTCACACACGATATTTCACATAATTTGGACTTCAATAGATCACCTAAACTTAGAACGGAAAACACTAAACCAAAACCTGAACAGTTTGCCCACATTCGGTCGACTGAAACGGACCGTTCGGTCGAACGAGTGATCATATATTCTGTTAGTGTTTAACTGCCCAAGTTCGGTCGACCGTCCAACCCTTTTTGGTCGACCGAGTGAACATATTTTCCGACCGTTAGTTTTGCCGTTTATACCCAACGGCCATATTCGTATTAAATCCATATACCCTAAATACATTTAAGGTATCGGTCGACCGAGGACCTTGTTCGGTCGACCGAACTTAGACGTCTCGACAAACCCAGAATGCCTGTTGGAATTCGGTGGACCGTGGACCTTGTTTCGGTCGATCGAATATGATCTTGTTTGTCAACCCCAAAGTGCCTGGTGTGAATCAGTCGACCGAACCTATCTCGGTGTTCGACTGATCACTTAAGTGTACCTAGATTATAGCCTTTAGTGGTCGACCGTTCTTTTATCGGTTGACCAAACCTTAATCTTAATTGCCAAACGGTCGACCGAACAACCCGATCCGGTCGACCGAACTTACTCAGAATTGGGTCCTGTCAGTTTCTGTTTTGTGTATCTTACACAATATTTACCCAATTCATCCCCAACGGCTATAACTCTTTAGGAGCTTATAAATAGGTGTTCCTTTGATACAATTACACATCTCTTACACTTCCATTTGTCAAATACACCCAAGAGAAACTCCCAAATCTCCCATTCCCCAAATCCTACTCTCCAAGCTTAAACTTCTACATCTTAGTATCAATTCCACATCCTAAGCTAAGTGTGCTCAAGTTAGAGAGTGTGTTCCACTCAAGATCTCGGTTGTAAAGAAGCAAGGACTTCGATGAAAGCCCGAAGTGTTCCTCTCGGATTGTGAGAGAAGAAAGTCAAGCTCACGAGGGTTTTGTAAAAGGCTTAATCTCGGCCCGGAACGAGGTTGATAGTGAAGACGCGAGCGGACCTTGTAATAGAGGAAGTAGGCGGGAGGCCAAAACTTTATAAAAATACAGTGCCATCTTTGTGGTTTGCATTATTGTCTCCTTACTTGCTTGTTTAGTTTTAAATTCCATTGTGCATATCTTGATCGATTAAACAAGTAGGTAATTAGCTTAAAAGTGATTAGAATTAGCGACCCTTACGATCCTACAATTGGTATCAGAGCTTTGTGAGCTAAATTTCATTACCTAACCGTAATTTTGAGCGATGGCTAGCACATCTAATCATGTAGAGGGTTGATGCACAACTAGACATCCTTTACTAAATGGGTCAAACTATGATTATTGGAAGAATAGGATGAAAATTTTCCTAATTTCAAATGACCTTAAGTATTGGATGTTTCTTCAAAATCCATACACACGCCCAAATGAAGATGAATTAGATTTAATTACTAGGCCCAAAATGAAAGAAATTGAGACGAACTCAAAAATCATGAACATTCTATATTGTGGACTTAATGAGGGTGAATATAATAGAATTAGGGGTTGTGAAAGTGCATATGAAATATGACATAGACTACAAATTCATCATGAGGGTGATAGCAAAATTAAGGAAACATGCATTAGTCTCATCATGCATAAATATGAAATATTTTCTATGCAAATCGGTGAAAACATAAGCGAAATGAACACTCGCTTCACCGATATTACTAACTCTCTTTTGGTTCTTGGAAGAAAACTAAATGAAGGAGAGATGACAAGGAAATTCCTCCGGTTGCTAAGCAACGATTGAGAAGATAAGGTGGTTGCAATTGAAGAAGAACACGACCTTTCCCAACTTAAGATGGAGGAGTTAATTGGAAATCTCATGACTTATGAGCTCCAAATTAACCATCGGAAGGAGAATGAAGCCTCCAAGAACAAACCTACCTTGGGATTACATGCAAATATTGACCAACCAAGGAGGAGTGTAGAACATGAGGACATTGAAGTCCTAGTGAAAGACTTCTTCAAATACCTCAAGAAGGATAAAGAAGAAAAGAATTAAAGAAGAGGTAGAAGAAGTGCAATGAGAGAAAAGAAGAAGGAGGAGGAGAGTGAAAATGAGAGAAAAGAAAAGGAGAAGAAAAATGAGAAAAGGGAGAGAAGGAGAGAAAAGGAGAGGTGTAAGAGAAAAGAGAAGAGGTTAGAAGCTCACAAGGCTACTTGGGATGATTCATCGGCTTCATCATCATCCCAATCAACCGCACCTTCATCAACAAAGGAATATGCACATATGTGCTTCATGACAATTCAAGATGAAGGAAGTGAGGTATCCTCTAACTCTTACTCTACCAAGTCACATGCATGCTCAACTAAGTCATACTATAGTGATAGCTCACATTCTAGTGTTAATGAAGAAACTTATACACATAAAGAGCTTCAAAATGAATTCAATGACTTAGTTAATCAATATGAGATCATTTGTGATAAAAATAAGAATGCTAGAAAGCTAATCAAAGATCTCCAAAGCCAAATTGAATCAATCATGCATGACAAAAATGAGGTGCTTGCTAAACTTGAAACTAATGCATCAACTCTTGAATGTTTAAAAGCAACACCTATTGATAGTGAACAACTAGATCTTCAAGCTTGCAATGTGCAATTAAGAAAAGATTTAGAAAGATTCACTAACGGAACCAAGATGCTTGACATACTTTTAGGTAGTCAAAGACAATCACTAGATAAACATGGTTTAGGATACAATGCAAAATTGAAAAACCATGTATCTCATACTACACTAAATGACAAGCATGTGTTCATTAATCATAGCTCTCCAAGTGTGTGGGCTCCTAAAAGCCAAATGGTTTGGATTCTCAAAGCTAATATTCAAGGACCCAAATGTGTTTGGGTACCTAAATCTACACTTGTAGGTGCTTGAGGAAGAAATCGGTGGTGACCGAGCGAGCTTAAGAGTCTAATTCAAAGCCTGTTGCATCATCAAATGGAGATTGGAATCAATTCAAACTTCAAGTGGGTATAATTTCTATCCTCCAAATTTTTGAATAAATTGGTTCTAGTCTAGGTTTAATATGCTTAATTGACAAATCATATAGTCATTCATTGCATATGTGAAAATTTGAATCACATTCATTGCTTAAAGTGTCAAATTTTTAAATGGATGTCAAAAGGGTAAATTAAAAACATCACATGCTATATTGTAATATTTGCTTAATGTTAATAGGGGAGAATTAAAATTGAGCTTAATTGAAAAATCATATTCATATTGATAAGGGGAGCTTAATGAATATCATTTTCTTAGTGTAATGAAGTGCAAAATTTAGGGGGAGCAACTTCATTACAAGACATCCAAAATTCAAATGCTTAAATCTTATATTTTTTGATGGATGTCAAAGGGGTAGAGATAATTAAGGGGGTAACTTGAAATTTGATTGAACAAAAGCTATGCACATCCACAGGGGGAGCATTTATATGCATAGTTTACAATAAAAAATTTCAAGTATTAAGATATAAGTTGCCATCATAAAAAAGAGGTAGATTGTTGGGTTTTTGGCCTTAATCTATGTTTTGATGATTTAATCAACCTAATCTTAATTGTGATCATGTAGAGTAGCACACATGTTGCATTGAATATATATTGCTTTGCGCTAACCTCTACAGGTGATCAAGACTCAAGGAAGAAAGGAAATCAAGTCAAGACATGTAATCAAGCTCATTTGAAGACATATATTTTTGTATTTTTTTGAGTCTTCGGAACTTTGTGTAATTGAGCATACTTGAGCTAAAAACTACTCAAACACACACTAGGTTCCCTATAGAATTCACACACGATATTTCACATAATTTGGACTTCAATAGATCACCCAAACTTTGACCGGAAAATAGTAAACCAAAACCTGAACAGTCTTCCCACATTCGGTCGACCGAAACAGACCGTTCAGTCGACCGAGTGATCATATAATCTGTTAGTGTTTAATTGCCCAAGTTCGGTCGACTGTCCAGCTCTTTTCGGTCGACCGAGTGAACATATTTTTCCGACCGTTTGTTTTGTCGTTTATACCCAACGGTCGTATTCGTATTAAATCCGTATACCCCAAATACATTTAGGGTATCGGTCGACCGAGGACCTTGTTCGGTCGACCGAACTTAGACGTCTCGACAAACCCAGAATGCCTGCTGGAATTTGGTGGACCGTGGACCTTGTTTCGGTCGACCGAATATAATCTTGTTTGTCAACCCCAAAGTGCCTGGTGTGAATCGGTCGACCGAACCTATCTCGGTGTTCGACCGATCACTTAAGTGTACCTAGATTATAGCCTTTGGTGGTCGAACGTTCTTTTATCGGTCGACCGAACCTTAATCTAAATTGCCAAACGGTCGACCGAACAACCCGATCCGGTCGACCGAACTTACTCAGAATTGGGTCCTGTCAGTTTCTATTTTGTGTATCTTACACAATATTTACCCAATTCATCCCCAACGACTATAACTCTTTAGGAGCTTACAAATAGGTGTTCCTTTGACACAATTACACTTCTCTTACACTTCCATTTGTCAAATACACCTAAGAGAAACTCCCAAGTCTTCCATTCCCCAAATCCACTCTCCAAGCTTAAACTTCCACATCTTAGCATCAATTCCACATCCTAAGCTAAGTGTGCTCAAGTTAGAGAGTGTGTTCCACTCAAGATCTCGGTTGTAAAGAAGCAAGGACTTCGATGAAAGCCCGAAGTATTCCTCTCGGATTGTGAGAGAAGAAAGTCATGCTCACGAGGGTGTTCGTGGAACTTGTTTTGTAAAAGGCTTAATCTCGTCCCGGAACAAGGTTGATAGTGAAGAAGCGAGCGAAGCTCGAGGGAGATCGAGCGGAACTTGCAAGAGTGGAAGTAGGCGGGAGGCAGAACCTCTATAAAAATATGGTGTCATCTTTGTGGTTTGCATTGTTGTCTCCTTACTTGCTTGTTTACTTTTAAATTCCGTTGTTCATATCTTGATTGATTAAACAAGTAGGTAATTAGCTTAAAAGTTTTTTAGCATTAGCGATCCTCACGATCCTACAAAACCATCAAGTTAAGTATTCTCTTTAATTCAAACAAGCATACTAACATTTGTCACATACAACAATATTTAGCATTCATTCCATCTACATAACATGTATAAAATCAACTCCACCCCCAAAGGGGGATGAAACTACTCACACATTAAACTATAAACTACATTAGGAAGAGAAAAAAATTCTATTTATACTATGATAAAGAAAACAAAACAAACAAAACAAGCAAGCATTAAAACAAAGACAATATTAAGACAAACTATGAAGAATTATTTTATTTACATGACTCACATTACAAGTAGCATTCTTCTCCACCTTGTGTTTTTTCCTCCAAGGCTTACTCCAAGTAGAGAGAATGCCACTAAGCAATGGGTAAATTCAAAAGAGAAGGAATAGTTCTATTTGTAGTCGTAGAAAGAGGCAATCGGGGACAATCCCCCGGTATGGGACTAAAAGCATAATATAAATGGACATAAAACAACATAACCAACGACCCGACTAAATCGTGAACATTGTGGGCACATTTGGACCGCCAATTGGCGGTCCATATGTGTTGAACATTTTAATTTAAACCGCAAGTGCACGGCCGCGTTGAAGCGGTGGCAAATACGGGTCGTCCTCAGGGAGGTGAGCAGCCTCTCGTTTGCACAAAATCAAGTGGCAAGAATATGGAAGAGTGTTTGATTATCCTACTCTCCGCTACACTACACTACGAAGTACTAAATGTGAAAGAAAACATCAAACAATTAACTAAAACCTAACTAAGGACGAAATAAGAGTGTTGGAATTCAGAAATGGAAAACCCCTAAGGGGTGGAGTGAGTGCACACATGCAAAGAGGTGGGTGTTGAACACATTCTTTAAGCACAAATGAAGGTGGTGTTATCATGCATAGGAAATGTCTAAATGTCATGGCAAAACCTATCAATCTATTCACCAACCTAGTTGATTAACATTTACATATACAAGTTGTTTATTTCAGAACCTAAACAAGCATGAGAAGTGTCTAATCATTTTGGAAAAACTCATCAAGTTATAAATTCTATCCTAAACAAGCAAACATACATTCATGTTTTATGAACACATTGGAAACAAAGCATTCATTCCATTCTCATGTGCATGTATGAACTTCTACTCCACCCCCAAAGGGGATGGAACTACTCACTAAACATTAAACTAACTATTACACTAAGCAAGGAAAGCATAATAACTAAGCTAGTAAAACTAATGAAATAAAATTAAACAAAGTAAAACAAGAAACAAAAAACAAACAACATAATAAAGAAACTTTTATTAAAGTGACTCACATTTCAAGTAGCATCCCCCTACTTTAGTGTGTGTTTCAAGGCCTCACTTCTAGTAGGAAGAATAGTCACTCAAAATATGGAGTGCTTACAATAGAAGGTGAAGAGTTCTATTTATATCCAAAGAAAAAGGCAATCCGGGACAATCCCCCGATGTGGGACTAAACAAATACCAAAAATAGCCTAAACATCCTCTATGACATGTGCTGCAGAAATTTGAACGGATTCCAAAGGATCCAGACCGCCAATTGGCGGTCCATAAGATTTGGATCCGGCTAAATTCCATTCTGGGCTTTTCTGGATTCGTTTGTCGGTTTTTGATGCATCTACTTTGTTTATTGGAGCTCCGAGCCGAATCTAATTGCCAAAATACTCCCCAAGATGGTGTGGAGTTTTCTGTTTTGCTCTTTGGTCATTTGGTCTTACGTTCAGGTCCTTCTCCCATGCATCTCAGTCCCCAGATTTCACAATTCAGTCCTTTTTCCCAGCTTTTGGGTACTTTTATGCTTCATCTCTTCAAACCTATTATTACTGAAAACTAAACATAAAACTCGTTACATAGCATTGTTTAGGTGAAAGATAATGGATATAAGATACAAATATAAGCATGAAATGATGTCAATCAAATACCCCCACACCTAACTTTTGCTAGTCCCGAACAAAACAAAAAAAGAGAAAAACATACAAAGAACAAGAAATCCTAACTCACTTTCGTAGGAATCACGATTGCACTTAGCACGTGCAACAAGCCGTTAAACCTTCTTGTCGCCAAGGGGGAGGAGTGTTGTCTCCTGAGGGTTTTCAGCGGATATACCCACAAAATCCGAACAAGATGCATTAATCAATCTAACTACACGACTCGTTGGACTTATTTTGTCGATCATGGGACGCGGTAATACTATGGGTCGACTCTATATATGTAATCGGTCCACACACGTAGCCTAATGAATTATTCATGAAAGTTAGTTAAGGACTTAAGTGAAAGACATGGGCAACCTTAACTTCTGAATGTGATACAATGTGTAAAGTCCATTAAGGTTCTTATTGGACTCTTTTTTTTCTTCTTTTTTTGTTTTTTCTTCTTTTTCTTTGGAGCATTTTATTGGTTGGTGTTTGATTCTCCCAGGGTAGGGTTTCGTGCATCATTGCCTATGAGTACTTACACTATCATGTCTTTCATCAACAATGACATTCTCATAATCATTTGGTCAATGAACATCAAATGAGAACATTGAGTCGTGAGGACCAGAGACTTGCCGAGATGGGCAAACTTCACTGGTACTCTGAGGTGTCATGAGAGGTGACAGGTCAAAGCTGAAAGGCTCTAACCCCTCATGATATTGGTTGGGTGTGGTCAACATGAATGAGTGGAGTTATGTTGCCGTACTAGGGTTTAGTTGCTCATCGAACAAAACCCTCCAACCAATAGGTGGGTGCATCCGAATGAGTTCCTCAAGCTCATTCGATGGATGCAGCAGACCTGCATCACTAAGAATGGGGTTTCTCCCCAAGTCATCCAACAAGGACCTCCCACCATCATTTAGATCATCAAGCATAAGCTCAGTCATAGGTGAGTCCTTATTGGAGTCAATATGAAGCTCAAATGGCTCAATGGCCATGGGACATGAGGTAGGGACACCTTCTGGTATTGGCATATGATGAGGTGTCTCACTCTCACTAGTACTCTCAACTGAATCATGCAACGAACACTCCTTTTGGACATTTATGTTTGATGCCAGCTCACTCTGTTGCATTGCAAAGACATGCAATGAGTTTTCGCTGGGCCCACAAACATTCTCAATGGGTTGCCTTGGTGTTAGGGGTGTTCGTTAATTTTGTGGTGCTTTCTCCAATTGGCGGATGAGATTTAGATTTAAAGGTTGATCCATAGGCTCCTGTTGCCTACCAAAGTTGAACACATGAAACTCGACACTCATGTTACCGAATGAGAGCTTCATGAGAGCATTTCTACAATTAATTAAGGCGTTGGAAGTTGTCAGAAATGGTCTACCCAAAATCAAAGGTATTTAGAATCTCCAACTTTGATAACAAAATCGACTGGAAATATAAAATCGAGGACAACAAAATCGACTGGAAATATAAAATCTCCAACTTTGATAAGCACGTCCTCGATAATCCCCTTTGGAATACGAATGGATCTATCCGGCAGTTGGAAGGTGATCTTAGTTGGTTTCAATTCTCCCAAATTTAACTGTTGATAAACAGAAAATGGGAGGAGATTGACCGTTTATCCTAAATCAAGCAAAACATTACTCATGCTAGTGTCCCCTATCGTACACTGAATAGTAGGACACCCAGGGTCCTTATATTTTGTGTAGGCGGGATAGCACAAAAGTGAGCTTACATTTGCAGCCAAGAATGCTTTCTTAGGAACATTGGTCTTCCTCTTGGTTGTGCAGAGATCCTTCAACACTTTGGCATATTGAGTTATTTGTTGGATGACATCCAACAAGGGGATGTTAACCTTAACTTGCTTAAACACCTTTAATATCTTGTCCATTGTGTCACTCTGCTTTTTGGTTAACCTACTTGGATAATGAGTTTTTGGCAGGTAGGTTTTCTGCAATGCCTGAGAAAGAGGCGTTGGTGTATTACCCTCACTCTCAACCTCTTCTTCACCACCATTCCCACTGAGGAGGTTGAAGGACCACCCGGGGTATTTTGGTTCCATGAAAAATTGGGGTGGTTCCTCCATCCAGGATTATAAGATGATGAGCATGGGTCATTCCTTGCTTTGTCATAGATGGCGTTGACACATTCCATCTCAGGAGGAATGGACGCACACTCGCTTTCTATATGACCTATCCTACCACATGAATGACAGGGAACTTGACCAAATGTGGACATGTGAGGTGCACTTTGTTGGTTTTGGAGCTCAATCGAATCCATACGGAGCATTAAAGTCGCTATGCGTGCCTCGGTGGCCGTAGTGGTATCGATAGCACATGCGGCACCCGATCTAGTCGAGTATGCATTCGCGATCCTTGATCCTATTCTAGATGATGCAGGTGGTTCCCTTACACTCTCCCATTGCATTGTTTTCTCAGCAAGGTCTTCTAGGAAAGCCCATGCCTCCCTTTCATCCTTTCCCAAGAACTCTCCTTGACACATGGACTCAAGGAGCGTTCGGGACGGGATGTGAAGACCCTCGTAAACAATCTGACAAAGACGCCACAACTCAATGCCATGGTGAGGGCATGAGGATAGTAGCTCCTTGAACCTCTCTAGATATGCATGAAATGTCTCGGTCTCAAGTTGATAGAACGAATTGATTTCGTTCCTCAACTTTTGAGTCTGATGATTTGGAAAGTATTTCTTGAGGAATGCAGATTGAAACTCATCCCAAGTCCTAAAGGCATTCGCCTGGTTGCTGTACTACCACTTCTTGGCGTCATCCTTCAGCGCAAAGGGGACAAGCCTAAGATGGATGGAGTCTGTGCTAACTTGTTGCAGCTTGAACATAGCACAGACCTCCTCAAATTCCCTGAGAAAGATATAGGGGTCACCTTTCCCAATGAAGTGAGGGAGCATGAAAATAAACTGAGGCTTAACCTCAAAATGGTTCCCATTTGCCTCTGGCAATATAATGCATGAGGGCATAGCAGTACGGCTCGGGTAGCATCGATCACGGAGAGGTATGAGAACGACAACAGGAAGAACAGGTCGAACAGGTGGCTCCAGCAATTGCTCCTCCTCATGGAAATTAGCAGCCATTGAACCCTGATTGATCGTTTTATATTAACCGCAAGTGCACGGCCGCGTTGAAGCGGTGGCAAATACGGGTCGTCCACTGGGAGGTGTGTCGACGTTTGGTTTGTGCGAAGGCGAGTGGTAAAGAAAGGAGAGAAAGATTGATTACACTAAATTACACTAGAATGCAAGAGTAAATGAAAGATAAGCAATAAAACTAAACCCCATAGGGGGTAGAGAAATAATGTGAATACAAAGATGTGTGTGTATGTGTTCAATTAAGCTCCTCACAACATGTAGTGCATGAAATCATAAAACTACATCCAACTATGCCTCCACATGAATTAAGATAAGACTACATCATTAAAACATACAAGACAATAATTGGAATGAAGATAAATGAACTCATGTATAAAGACTAGACCCTACTATGCCTCCACATGAATTAAGATAACCCAATATCATTAAAACATACAAGACATTAACTAAGGTAAAGGCAACAAGAGGACATACACTACAAATTGTGTTTCCAATATTAATTCCATCCATATCCTAACCTTATCATTCCCCATAAAATAGGTCCACTAATCAAGACATAAGCTAAGCTTCATTCAAGAGCATTAGCATATCAAAGATAAGAGTGAAAACCCATTAGATGGTTATGGAAATCATATAAAGCTCAAGGGATTAAGATAACACACACTTAATACACTACATGATCATATCACATATTTCTCCACCCCTCAAGTGGGGATGGAACTACTCACTACTCATTACACTTACTATATTAACAAAATGAAGCATAACACTGAAATGAAATTACCCTAAGAAAACAAGAAATATTTAAGAAGCTTAAAAGGAAAGGAAAGACTAAACAAGCATGCACAAATTAAAAGACAAGATTAAAAGAAACTTGAAGAATTATTTTATTAACAAATGACTCACATTGAAGGTAGCATTCTTCTCCACCTTGAGTTTTTGCTTCAAGGCTCACTCCTTAGTAGAGAGAATGCTACCAAGCAATGGGTGATTACAATAGAAGGTGAAGAGTTCTATTTATAGGCATGGAAAAAGCTAATCCGGGACAATCCCCCGATGTGGGACTAAACAAATACCAAAAATAGCCTAAACATCATCTAATACACACTCTCCAGAGGTTTCATCGGATCCGGGAAGATCCAGACCGCCAATTGGCGGTCTACAGGATCCAGATCCGTCTGGTTTTGATGCTGGGCTTTGCTTGATGTGTTTGTTGGTCTTTGATGCATCTACTTTGTTTATTAGAGCTCCGACCCGAATCAAATTGTCAAAATACTCCCTCATGATGGTGTGGAGTTTTCTGTTTTGCTCTTAGGTCCTTTGGTCTTACGTTCAGGTCCTTCTCCCTTGCATCTCAGTCCCCAGGTCTCACAATTAAGTCATTTTCCCTGCTTTTGGGTCCTTTCATGCTTCATCTCTTCAAACCTATTTATTTCTGAAATTCAAACATAAAACTCGTCACGTATCATTGCTTAGGTGTAAGATAATGGATATAAGATACAAATATAAGCACGAAATGATGTCAATCAAATACCCCCACACCTAAGTTTTTGCTAGTCCCGAGCAAAACAAAGAAAGAGAAAAACAAACGAGAAACAAGAAATCCTAACTCACTTTCGTAGGAATCACGGTCTCACTTAGCACGTGCAACAAGCCGTTAAACCTCCTTGTTGCCAAGGAGGAGGAGTAGTGTCTCCTGAGGGTTTCCAGCGGATAGACCCACAAAATTCGAACAAGATGCATTATTCAATCTAGACACTCGACTCGTTGGACAAATTTTGTCGATCATTGGGTCCGGTAATCCTACGGTCCGACTCTATATAGGTAATCAGTCCACACACCTTATCTAATGAACCATTCGTGCAAGTTAAATAAGTAATTAAGTGAAAGACAAGTCCATTAAGGTTCTTATTTGCATTTTTTTTGTTTCTTTTCTTTTCTTTTTATTAGTTTGAGCTTCATTCTCCCAGGGTCAGGTTTCGTGCATCATTGCCCATGAGGACTTACACTATCACGTACACCTTTCCCCAAATCTCCACATAGGGCAATCCCTACCAACCGTGTAACGAGAGTTCGGTTGGCGCATCCCAAGTCAGATGACTCGAAAGCACCAGACACAAAGTCCCCTCAGACCTACTTTCCCGAGTGATAGGAGCCGTGCGAGAAGAGAGAACACCTACTCACTTATTTCTTATCTACACATGAACCAAAACCCCTACACTTAATGTCTTACAACAAGATTTAAAGGGTCCTTGACAACAACAAACTTCCTTAAGTTAACAGACACGAATTATTGACTCATTACTCACCCCGAAGGGAAAACTGGGGTGCATCCTAACGACTCGATAAATCCTAAAGCCACAGTACTAGATATCCTAATGCATCAAGTTCAAGACAATTTTGGGAGCTTTCTTTTTACTTTGCCTCTCAACGGTTTTGCACATGCTAAACACACGCAAAACCCACAAAACATTTTCTTTTGCAAACACATGAAGATTTTGAAAGAAATGTGAAAATTTTAAGGCACTAGGATGCAAAAGAAGACAAGTCACCCAAGGATCATGGCAAGTAGATATATCGACAAGTCACCCAAGGATCACACAGGAGAGAAAGAATGACTCAGGAGAGAAGGGAAGAAGTCCTTATGCTACGGCGGATGGGTACAGGTAGAAGCACACAAGCAAACAAGGCTCAAGCAATCCTAATGTCGCTATCGGTCCTTACAGCTAGACGACGCCTAACTGTGAGGTCACACGGCCTCAACACGCCTCACCTCCCTACGACGAGGACCACAAAGCCCAGCAAGGGAACCAAGATCCGTAGATCTTGTCTCTCCTATTATTGACAAAGTGGGCAATGCCGATCAGGTCATGACGGTCGGGACTGGATCACTCTCCTAATGCGCCCGAAGTCCTTAGGGCCAATGTCTACTTGATTTTAAAATTAGGCTCTTGATTAGTGTGGTTTTTGGGGCGAAGGAAAGGGTGATGAAATCCCCCACCTTATCTTTTATGGGACAACCCCTCTTTAGTAGTGTTTTGGAGTCCTAATCTAGCAATCAACTCTCCAAACAAACGCTCAACTCACACTTGTTTCAATGTACTTCCTACTAACTAATGCATGTTCATACGAAATTCATGAGTGAGAGTAGAAGGTGCGTACCTCACACCAGCACTCAGCAACTGAAAATAAAGCTAAAATGAAAGACAATCTATATGCCTAAGTCACATACATGATGCGTGACCTAAACAAAAAGAATGCCTAATATTTTGCTTTGGCTTTTAGGGTCCAAGTTGCTTAAAGGAGGTTTGATTATTGATCTGTGAACAAACTATAAGTCAAAACATGCCAAATCAAGTCCAAGATGACTACATCAATTATGCAAACAGACCAAAGAAATGAGAGAGCAAACAGAGGTTACCAGACCGCCAATTGGCGGTCTACAGTGCCCAGCTTGCCTCAAAATTTGTCCAGGTGTTCCTCCTGGCGACTCCAAGCCTCCTGAAACAAAGAAAAACTACAAAACACAAATTAAATCCACTCGAATCGTCCAAACAAGAGTCTGGGCTGGCACCTCCCCGACAACGGCGCCAAAAACTTGTTGAACGTTTTAATTTAAAGCGCAAGTGCACGACCGCGTTGAAGCGGTGGCAAATACGGGTCGTCCTCAGGGAGGTGAGCAGCCTCTCGTTTGCACAAAATCAAGTGGCAAAAATATGTAAGAGAGTTTGATTATCCTACTCTACGCTACACTACACTACGAAGTACTAAATGCGAAAGAAAACATCAAACGATTAACTAAACCCTAACTAAGAACGAAATAAGAGTGCTGGAATTCAGAAATGGAAAACCCCTAAGGGGTGGAATGAGTGCACACATGCAAAGAGGTGGGGGTTGAACACATTCTTTAAGCACAAATGAAGGGGGTGTTATCATGCATAGGAAATGTATAAATGTCATGGCAAAACCTATCAATCTATTCACCAACCTAGTTGATTAACATTTACATATACAAGTTGTTTATTTCAGAACCTAAACAAGCATGAGAAGTGTCTAATCATTTTGGCAAAACTCATCAAGTTATAAATTCTATCCTAAACAAGCAAGCATACATTCATGTTTTATCAACACATTGGAAACAAAGCATTCATTCCATTCTCATGTGCATGTATGAACTTCTACTCCACCCCCCAAAGGGGATCGAACTACTCACTAAACATTAAACTAACTATTACACTAAGCAAGGAAAGCATAATAACTAAGCTACTAAAACTAATGAAATAAAATTAAAAAAAGTAAAACAAGAAACATAAAACAAACAACATAATAAAGAAACTTTTAATAAAGTGACTCACATTTCAAGTAGCATCCCCCTACTTTAGTGTGTGCTTCAAGGCCTCACTTCTAGTAGGAAGAATAGCCACTCAAAATATGGAGTGCTTACAATAGAAGGTGAAGAGTCCTATTTATAGCCAAAGAAAAAGGCAATCCGGGACAATCCCCCGATGTGGGACTAAACAAATACCAAAAATAGCCTAAACATCCTCTAATACATGTGCTGGAGAAATTTACGCGGATTCCGAAGGATCCAGACCGCCAATTGGCGGTCCATAAGATTTGGATCCGGCTAAATTTCATTCTGGGCTTTTCTCGATTCGTTTGTCGGTTTTTGATGCATCTACTTTGTTTATTGGAGCTCCGAGCCGAATCTAATGGACAAAATACTCCCCAAGATGGTGTGGAGTTTTCTGTTTTGCTCTTTGGTCCTTTGGTCTTACGTTCAGGTCCTTCTCCCTTGCATCTTAGTCCCCAGATCTCACAATTGAGTCCTTTTTCCCAGCTTTTGGGTCCTTTTATGCTTCATCTCTTCAAACCTATTTATTCCTGAAAACTAAACATAAAACTCGTTACATAGCATTGTTTAGGTGAAAGATAATGGATATAAGATACAAATATAAGCATGAAATGATGTCAATCAATATGTCTTGGGTTGAGTCTGGATTTATGTTGTTCATTTCTGGCTTGATTTCTTGATGTTTGATGAACCCACTTTGGTTGTGGATGTTTGGGCCCGAATCTAATTGCCAAAATACTCCTCATGATGGTGTGAAGCTTCTTGATTTGCTCATTGATTCTCTTGATTTACATCCGGGTCATTCTCTCTTCCATCTCAGTCCATAAGTCCTGCAATTAAGTCATTTTTCTTGCTTTTAAGTCCTTTTATAGTCTCGTCTTCTCAAACATGTTTATTCCTTAAACTTAAACATAAAACTCGTTATGTAGCATTACTTAGGCTAAGAATAAAGGATATAAGACACAAATATATGCATAATATGATGTCAATCAAATACCCTCACACCTAGCTTTTGCTAGTCCCGAGCAAAACAAAGAAAAGGAAAAATGAAAGAAAGGAAAACGCATACGAAAAATAGGGAAATCCTAACTCACTTTCGTAGGAATCACAGTTGCACTTAGCACGTCCAACAAGCCGTTAAACCCCCTTGTCGCCAAGGAGGAGTAGTCTTGTCTCCTTAGGGTTTTTAGCGGATATACCAACAAAATCCGAACATTGATGCATTATTCAATCTAGAAACTCAACTCGATGAACTCATTTTTGTCGATCATTGGACACGGTAATCCTACGAGCCGACTCCATATATGTATCCAATCCACAAACCTAGCCTAATGAATCATTCGTGCAAGTTAATTAAGGACTTAAGTGAAAGACATGGACAACCTTAACATCCTCAAGTGATATAAGTGTAAAGACCATTAAGGTTCTTATTTGCATTACCATTTTTATCTTTTTGTTTCTTTTCTTACTTTTTTTCTTTTTCTTACTAGTTGGTGTTTCATTCTCCCAGGGTCAGGTTTCATGCATCATTGCCTAGGACGACTTACACTATCACGTACACCTATCCCCAAATCTCCACATAGGGCAATCCCTACCACCCGTGTAACGGGAGTTCGGTCGGTGCATCCCAAGTCAGATGACTCGAAAGCACCAGGCACAAAGTTCCCTCAGACCTAATTTCCCGAGTGATAGGAGCCGTGAGAGAAGAGAGAACACCTACTCACTTATTTCTTATCTACATATGAACCAAAACCCCTACACTTAAATGCTTCACAACAGGAGTTAAAGGGTCATTGACTACAACAAACTTCCTTATATTAACAAACACGAATTATTCAACTCACTAGGTTCAGGGTGGACTTCTTTAATTGTTTGAGTACTAAAACCCTATGATTACTCGCCCCCGAAGGAAGACCAAGGTACATCCTTACGACTCGATAAGACCTAAAGCCGGTATACTAGATATCCTAATGCATCATGTTCAACGCAATTTTGGGAGCTTTCTTTTTACTTTGCCTCTCAACGGTTTTGCATTTGCCAAACACATGCAAAACCCACAAAACATTTTCTTTCGCAAACACATGAAGATTTTGAAAGAAATGTGAAAATTTAAAGCACAAGACAAGTAAAAGAAGACAAGTCACCTAAGGATCAATGCAAGCAGATACATCGATATTAAATGCATCACACTAACATGATCCTAACAATGCACACAAAAGAAAACGAAAGAGCGCAAAAGAAAATGAGAAAGACTCGACTATGTACACACGTAAAACACCCGCACACCTACTTCATGCCTTGCCCTCAATGAATGTGAGCATGACACTACATGGATATATGCATGAAAATGTCACCAACGTGAAGTGCAAAGGAAAGTTCGTAGTTATGTTGATGGCCAAAAACCCGAATTCCCACAAAACCTGTGAGATGCTAAAGAAGGGATACAAATACCTGAAAGAAATAGGGCCCAAATACACAATGGTTCAGGCTCACAACAATCAATGCTCGCTCATGGAGTCTTTTATTGTACTTTTTTTTGAATATAACTATGAACAAAAATAAGTTCCCATCTTCATTTGTCAAAGGACATCAAGTGGGGACCTCAAAAGTGCATCAATACACTTGGAATGGGAACATGACCCCACACGGGGCCAAAATACTAATGAGTGGGCCCCCTCACAAAGAACACAAGAAGAAAGGAGAGGTTCATGAATTAGACGCAAATTCGTCTCATTCAAAGGATCAAACTGAAAGAGCTTGAACCTCTCAAGAGTTTGGGAAATAATGTGAAACGGAAGAAGAGTTTCTCCCATTGCAGAATTGAAGTTGTAATCGTCAATCCAAACTCTCCAACCAACAGGCTGGTGGGTCGGAACGTTGTTGATGATGCAGTTGCCAGCAATGACATGGTTCCAACTCTTAATGAACTTCCTTATATCTTCAATGATGACAATTGGATAGATAACTCTGTCATTGAACACTCATTCTTCAATGCTGTGAAAAATTTCTTACGAAATGATTGGCGGACGGAAAGATGGTCGTTCTTTCTGGGATAATTTTTTTTCCCAACCAAATATTATTTGGTTCATGCTCTACAGTCGTGGCACATCAAACAATATGTTCAGTATTTAGTTATGGTTTCTTCAACAAAATGCTACATTGTTCGTTGTTTTCGTTGTGATGAGGATAACTGCAAATGGCGTCTACATGCGTCTGTCCCAAAAGGTTGCAGATATTTTAAAGTTAAAACGTACGACGCCAAACACACTTGTTTCAATTTGATGTTGCTAAATGACAATAAATAATGTAGTGGTAATTTTATTTGCGACTTGAAAATGTCTTATGTTAGAACCAAATTCACAATCAGTCCTGCTGAAAAAATGGAAATGGTGAAAACCAAATACTCACTTAAAATCGGTTATGTTAAAGCATGATATGCTCGCCAAAATGCATTGAACAAAATTTATGGTGCCAAAGAAGTCAATTTTAAGGATTTGCGAAGGTTCCTCACCGTTCTGTGTCAGAACAATCCAGCATCTGCTATCGAAATAGAGGCGATACAGGTAAATCCAACCGAGGATATGTTTCAACGGGTGTTTCGGGCGTTCGGGCATTCAATTAGTGGATTTAAATTTTGCAGACCCATTCTCAGTTGATTGATTCAGTTATAAAACCGCAAGTACACGATTGCGATGAAGCAGTGTCAAGTATGAGTCGAGTCCACAGGGAGCGCGTGCGAGTCGGAATCCACCATAGTCGAGTGGGAAAAGAAGAGAGAGAAATGAGATCGGAATTAAACTACAATGCGTATGAAATCCGAAAACAAACGATAAAAACAAATCCCTTATAGGGTAGAGAAAAATACGGAAATGAAAATATGTGTACGTGTGTGTTCATTTGTGCTCATCACAACATGTAATACATGAAATTCATAAAACCAAATCCAACTTTGTCTCCACATGAAATAAAATAAAATATTATCATTAAAACATACAAGACAATAATTGCAACGAGGCTAATATGAGCACAAGAATATGACCAAACTCCACTATGTCTCCACATAAAATAAGATTTGTCACAATCATTAAAACATACAAGACATCAAAAAGGATGAGGCTGATTGAAGGTTTTAATTATAACCGCAAGTGCACGGCCGCGTTGAAGCGGTGGCCAATACGGGTCAATCCACAGGGAGGTGTGTCGACTTTAGTTTGTTCGAAGGCGAGTGGGAAAGAAAGGTGAGAAAGGAGTTATGATCTAAACTACACTACAATGCGAAAGGAATGAAAAATACGCAATAAAACTAAACCCCATAGGGGGTAGAGAAAGAATGTGAATACAAATATATGTGTATGTGTTCAATTAAGCTCATCACAACATGTAGTGCATGAAAATCATAAAACTAAATCCAACTTTGCCTCCACATGAATTATGATAACACAATATCATTAAAACATACAAGACAATAATTGGAATGAAGCTAAATGAACTCATGTATAAAGACCAACCCTCACTATGCCTCCACATGAATTAAGATTTACACAATCATTAAACCATACAAGACATTAACCAAGGTAAAGGCAGCAAGAGTACATGCAACTACAAATCACGTTTTGCTTCATCAATTCCATCCATATCCTCACCTTATCATTCCCCATAAATTAGGTCCACTAATCTAAGCATATGCTAAGCTTCATTCAAGAGCATTAGCATATCAAAGACAAGAGTGAAATCCCATTAGATGGTTATGGAAATCATGTAAGGTTCAAAGAATTAAGATAACACACATCTAATACATCACATAATCATATCACATATTTCTCCACCCCCGAAATGGAGATGGAACTACTCACTCATATTTAAACTACAACCAACATTAAAATGAGACATTCTACTGAAAGGAAATTAAACTAAACAAGAAAGAAATATTAAAGAAGCTAAAAAGACATAAAACTAAAGAAGCATGCAAGACATATGAAAGGAAATTAAACTAAGAAAGAAACAACATAACCAAAGGAAAACATCTATTATTACTCACTCAATTACAAGTAGCCTCTCTCCACCAAGTATTTTTGCTTCAAGGCTTTTACTCCTAGTAGAGAGGATGGGCACCAAGCGAGTGATCGGGTACAAGAGAGGAGGGAGAGTTCTATTTATAGCCATAGAAAAAGGTAATCTGGGATAATCCCCCGGTATGGGACTAAACAAACACCAGAAATAGACTAAATACACACTAATACGCGACCCTACGAAATATTAGCATATCTGGATCAAAACATACCGCCAATCAACGGTCTTGGACCGCCAATTGGCGGTCTATATTGTTTCGATACGACCGTTGTTTCGTGTGCGCTTTTCTGGATGTCTTTGTTGGTCTTTGATGCATCTACTTCGATTTCTGAAGCTCCGACCCGAATAGAATTACCAAAATACTCCCCATGATGGTGTGGAGTATTTTTGTTTGCTCATTGGTCCTTCAATCTTACATTCAGGTCCTTCGATCCTGCATCTTAGTCCTCGAGTCTCTCAACTCAGTCCTTTTCCCTGCTATTAGGTTCATTTATAGTCTGTCCTTCTCAAACCTACTTATTCCCGAAAACAAAACATTAAACTCATTGCACAACATTGTTTGGGTGAAAGATAATGGATATAAGACACAAAGATATGCATGAAATGATGTCAATCAGTCCTCGAGTCTCTCAACTCAGTCTTTTTTCCTTCTTTTAGGTCCTTTTATGCCTCTTCTCTTCAAACCAATTTATTTCTGAAATTCAAACATAAAACTCGTTACATAGCATTGTTTAGGTGAATGATAATGGATATGAGATAGAAATGTAAGCATGAAATGATGTCAATCAAATACCCCCACACCTAACTTTTGCTAGTCTCGAGCAAAACAAAGAAAGAGAAAAGCATACAAAAAACAAGAAATCCTAACTCACTTTCGTAGGAATCACGGTTGCACTTAGCACGTGCAACAAACCGTTAAACCTCATTGTCGCCAAAGAGGAGGAGTGTTGTCTCCTAAGGGTTTTCAGCAGTATACCCATGAATGAGACATCTTCTTGTGCCAACCCAGGTGAAACATCTTTACCACCTTCAGGATCTCCATCGAACAATTCTCTGAAATACTTGAAGGTTCCCTCAACTTCAATCTCATCCATGCCCAGGATAAGGTTGACCCCAACAGGGACATTGAAGGCACCTGGCTTCTTGCCGATGGTGAAGATGTTGAAATCAGCGCATTGACTACCAAAAGTCAAGCGCATCAGACCATTGCGACAATTGATCAAGGCATTGGAAGTCGCTAGAAATGGTTGCCCCAGAATAACAAGAATTTGTCCATGTGGGTTTGGCACAGGTTCAATATCCAAAACAAATAAGTCGACTGGATAAATGAACTCTCACACTTTGATCAACACATCTTCCATCACGCCCCTTGGTTTCTTCATAGACCTATCAGCCAATTGAAGAGTGGTTTTTGTTTGTTTGAGGTCTCCAAGATCGAGGTGGACGTAGACAGAATATGGAAGAAGATTAACAGATGCACCAAGGTCCAATAAAGCTCGATGTATGGACACATCACCAATCACACAAGAGATAGTAGGACAACTAGGGTCCTTGTATTTGACTTGCATGGGTTGTGCCAACAAAGAACTCACGTTAGCCGCAAGAAAACCTTTCTTTGGAACATGAGTTTTTCTCTTCTTGGTGCATAAGTCCTTGAGAACCTTGGCATAAAGTGGCATTTGCTGAATCACCTCCAATAGAGGGATGTTCACCTTCACTTGCCGAAATATCTCAAGCATCTTGTCATGCTGATCCGAAGTTTTCTTTTTAAGGCGCCCAGGGAATGACGCCTTCGAGGCATAAGGGTTTTGCGAAGGAACCTCAGAATTCTGGTCCAAAGAAGCATGAGTGGGGACCTCAGAATCTGATTCCTTCGACACAAGAGGAGACAAGGGGACCTCAGGGTTCGACCCCATTGTCGAAAGAAATGTAGAAGGAACCTCAGGATCAGGCTCCTTCCTGGAAGTATTTGTGAAGGGAACCTCAGGATCCGGCTCCCTCGGAGATGCAGGTATCACTGCAGGTCTGGTGACACCAAGAGATGGTGGTTGCAAGGAAGGCACCCCAATGTGGTTGTCCACCTCCTTACTAGACGTCAAACAATGAATCACATTGATATGATGTGTCAGTTCAGAGGTAGCATGAGGCACTCGTGGCCTTCCTTGAGAATGGGTACCCCGAGGATTCACCTCGGGTTGACTCGGTAACTGGCCTTTCTCACGTTCATGGAGTTGATGAGACAATTGGCTAACTTGCATTTCCAATGCTTTGACCGAATTGTTGCTGGCCGCAAACATGGATTGCGTGCTCTGTATGAACGCTTGAAGGATTTGTTCAAGAGTGGGGTCCTTCGAGTCAACCTGTTGGGGTAGTGGAGTTTCGTTAGAATAACCCGACGATGAGGCTGGAGCAGGTTGGTAATTATGGTCCTGAGACCTTTTATGTGGAGGTTGGTAGGTCGCCGATGGGCGTTGAGGTTGATAAGGTGGAGGTTGAGGTTGGGCGTGCGAGCTCTGACCAGTACCCCCACTAGGCCCCCAAGAGAAGTTAGGATGGTTACGCCATCCCGGGTTCTAGGAGTGACTGTACGGGTCGTTACGGGGTCTTTGTTGATACATCACATTTCATGCTCAGTATCCCTTGGAGTGTAAGCACATTCCAAGTCATCATGACCCGTAAGTCCACACCTACTACACCCGGGAGTAGCGACCTGAGCTTCAGGAGCTCGGTTCAACTCTAAACTCTCAATCCTATGCATGAGAGGAACCATTTTCGCCTCAGACGCGATGTTGACTCAACTTGATATGATCTAGCTCGACTAGAAGATTTGGCGGCTGGTGGCTCTCTCATGGTGTCCCACTGAAAGGTACGTTCAGCCATTAATTCAAAAGTCTCTCATGCCTTATCGATGTGTTTCATTTGGAAATCACCTTGACACATTGACTCCAACAATGTGCGGGTGTTGTAGTTGAGGCCCTCATAAATAATTTGGCATAACTGCCAAAGCACAATTCCATGATGGAAGCACTGCAAGAGAAGGTCCTTGAACCTCTCAAAGAAAGCATAAAACAATTCGGTCTCAGTCTGATACATTTGGTGTATCTGGTGTCGTATCTGTTGAGTCTTCCGTTGAGGGAAGAATCTCTTCAGAAAGACAGTCACGAAGTCATCCCAAGACCAAATAGACCTCGTCGGGAGGTTGTACATCCATTTCTTCGCGTTATCCTTCAACGCGAAAGAAATCATCCTAAACCGGACTGAATCCTCATGAAGTTGTTGAAGCTTGAACATGGAGCATACTTCCTCGAATTCACGTATAAAAATATACGGATCCTCCTTATTGGCAGTGAAGGTAGGAAGCATGCTCACATACTGAGATTTCAGCTCATAGTTGTTCCTGCGAGCTGGGGGAAGAACTATGCAAGAAGGTTGCGTGACCCGAACAGGATGGGTCCGCTCCCACAAAGTCATCGGCCTATCCTGTCGAGCTAAAGGTGGTGGTGCACCAATAATTCGATCCTGACCGAATCCCTCTTCCTCTCGAGTCAGAGGAGAAGGAGGAGGATGTGTACGTGGTGGTGGGAGCAGACCGAGGTAATGCATGTATGGAACCCGGTCTCCTCCATCACCATGAGAAGACTCAACCTCACGCTCCAAAGGAGCACGAGGCGGAGATGGTTGATCATCAAGACCGTCTATCTCAGAAAAATGCACTCTCTCAAGTCGAGCGCTCTAACCAGAACGAGCCTAACCTCGCATAAAAATGCTCGACTCGACTCTAAAATAACACACAACAGAAGGTGTACTCATAGGAGGAGACTACTCATAGAAAATAGACGAGGAGAGGATTCAAATGAGGAGGGAAGAATCCTTAGAGCTAGCGTGGGTAGTGGTGAAGGTAGAAGCCTAATCTAGCAAGCACAACTCAAACAATGTAAGGCAATGGGTCCTTAGGCTAGACGACGCCAAACTTCGAGGTCACTAGTCTCGACACGCCTCACTTCCCTACAACGAAGACCACAATGCCCAGCAAGTGATACTAGATCCGGAGATCCAGTACCTCCTACTATCGATAAGGCAGGCAAAGCCCATCAGGTCATGACGGTCTCGACTAGATTACTCTCTGAAATCCTTAGGGCAAATGTCTACTTGCTTTTAGAATTAAGGCTTTTATTAAGAGTGATTTTTGGGACGGCCCCTCCTTAGGGCCAAGGAAAGTGTGATGAAATCCCCCAACTTATCTTTTATGAGACAACCCCTCCTTAGTAGCATTTTGATCCTAAATCTAGCAATCAACACTCCAATCAAACGCTCAACTCACTCTTGTCCCGATGCAATTCCTACTAACTAATGCATGGTCATACAATATGCATGAATGATAGTAGGAAATGCGTACCTCACACCAGCACTCATCAACTGAAAGTAAGCTAAAATAAAAGACAACTACATGCCTAAGTCAAGTATGTGATGCATGACCTAAACAAGTAAGAATGCCTAATCCTTTGCTTTGAGTTTTAAGGTCCAAGTTGATTAATGGGACTTGATTGTTAATCTGGGAGCAAACTACAAGTCAAAACATGCAAAATTGAACTCCCAGACAACCTAGTGAATGTAGAAACGACCAGAAAAAATGGGAGAGAATTTGGAGCTCAACGGGCCGCCAATTGGCGGTCCAGAACCGCTGATTGGTGATCTGTTTGCTTCTGATTTTCTCCCATCTTCTCCTGGAGACGTCTCTTGATCCTTGAAGCCTCCTAAAACAAAAAAAACTGAAAACAAAAAATTAAAACCACTCGAATCGTCCAAACTAAAGTCTGGACAGAACACCTCCCCGGCAACGACGCCAAAAACTTGATTGAACGTTTTAATTATAACCACAAGTGCACGGCCGCGTATTAATTCAAGAGTGATGGGATACAAGAGAGGAGGGAGATTTCTATTTATAGTCATAGAAAAAGGTAATCCGGGACAATCCCCTGGTATGAGACTAAACATATACCAGAAATAGACTAAATACACTCTAATACACGCCTCACAGAAATCTTAACAGATCCGGACCAACCCGGGCCGCCAATCAGCGGTCCCAGACCGCTAATTGGCGTCAACATGGTTTGGATCGGGTTGTTGTTTTGTGTGGGCTTTTCTGGATGTCTTTGTTTGTCTTTGATGCATCTACTTCGCTTGCTGGAGCTCCAACCCGAGTAGAATTGCCAAAATACTCCCTATGATGGTGTGGAGTATTCTTGTTTGCTCATTGGTCCTTCGATCTAATATTCAGGTCCTTCGATCTTCATCTTAGTCCTCGAGTCTCTCAACTCAGTCATTTTTCCTGCTTTTAGGTCCTTTTATGCCTCTTATCTTCAAACCAATTTATTTCTTAAATTCAAACATAAAACTCGTTACGAGCATTGTTTAGGTGAAAGATAATGGATATAAGATATAAATGTAAGTATGAAATGATGTCAATCAGAGGCCAACATGAGCACATGCATTCACATGTCATGTTTCCTCCTTATCCACTCCATCATTATCCTCACATCATCATTCCCCATAAAATAAGCCCATTAATCTAAGCATGTGCTAAGCATCACGCAAGAGCATTAGTACATGAAAGATAAGAGTGAAAATCTCATTAGATGGTTATGGAACTCATGTGAGGTTCAAATGTTAGGATTACCACACACACTTAATACATCACATGATCACATCACCTTCTACTCCACCCCCAATGGGGATGGATTACTCCATACTCATCTCTAAACTCAAGAAAGCATAAAAACAACCAAAACCATAATGGAAAATTCAGAAAATAAGATTAGGCAAGGAACAAACATAAGGGAAAATGCATCAAAGGAAAGACATCAATGTAAAGAACAAGAATTAAACTACATTGAAATGAAAGATTACAAGGTTGCTCATCTTCTCCTCTTTTACACTACTAATTAAGAAACTAAAACCTACTCCAATAAACAAGAAATAAAACCTACTCTACTAAACAAGAAAGGAAACTAACCTAAGAAGGAGAGGGAGGAAGAAGAAGAAAGGAGGCATTACAAGTCTATTTATAGAAGAAATAAGAGTTTTGATGGATCTAGAAGCAATCTGACGGTTGTAATAACTTTCTCTATAGTTTGGTGCATGATTGACATCATTTCATGCTTATATTTGTATCTTATATCCATTATCTTACACCTAAGCAATGCTACGTGACGAGTTTTATGTTTAGTTTTCAGAAATAAAGAGGTTTTAAGAGAAGAGCCATGAAAGGACCCAAAAGCAGGAAAAAGGACTTAATTGTGAGACCTGGGGACCAAGATGCAAGACAGAAGGACCTGATCGTAAGACAGAAGGACCTAAGAGCAAAACAGGAAACTCCACACCATCATGGGGAGTATTTTGTGAATTCGATTCGGGTCGGAGCTCCACTAAACAAGTTAGATGCATCCAAGACCAAGAAACAATCCAAGGAAAGCCCACCAGAAGATCCAGACCGATCTGAAGCTTATAGGCCGCCAATTGGCGGTCTGGAACCGCCAATTGGCGGTCTGGTTAAGCCCAGATCCACTAAGTTTTCTCCTGGACTTGTATTAATGTGTGTTTAGGCTATTTTTGGTATTGGTTTAGTCCCACATCGGGGGATTGTCCCGGATTAGCTTTTTCCATGCTTATAAATAGAACTCATCTCCCATTGTATCCATATCTCTCTTTAGTGGTCATCTTCCCTACTAAGAGTGAAGCCTTGAAGCAAAACTATAGTGGAGGAAGAGCTACTTGTAATTGAGTGAGTTAATAATAGAAGTTTTCCTTTAATTGTGTTGTTTCTCTCTTAGTTTAATTTCCTTTCATATGCATGCTTGTTTGTTTGTTTAGTTTTATGCTTCTTTAATATTTCTTGCTTGATTAGTATCGTTTCATTTCAGTATTATGCTTTCCTTTGCTAATATAGTTAGTGTAATGAGTAGTGAGTAGTTCCATCCCCATTTGGGGGGTGGAGAAATATGTGATATAATTATGTAGTGTATTAAGTGTGTGTTATTTTTATCCCTTGAGCTTTATATGATTTCCATAACCATCTAATAGGTCTCCACTATTATCTTTGATATGCTAATGCTCTTGAATGAAGCTTAACTTATGCTTTGATTAGTGGGCCTATTTTATGGGGAATGATAAGGTTAGGATATGGATGAAGTTAATATTGGAAACACAAGTTGTAGTGTATGAGCTCTTGTTGCCTTTACCTTAGCTAATGTCTTGTATGTTTTAATGATGTAGTCTTATCTTAATTCATGTGGAGGCATAGTAGGGTCTAGTCTTTATACTTGAGTTCATGTAGCTTCATTCCAACTATTGTCTTGTATGTTTTAATGATGTAGTCTTATCTTAATTCATGTGGAGGCTAAGTTGGATGTAGTTTTATGATTTCATGCACTACATGTTGTGAAGAGCTTAATGAACACACACACACATACACTTCTTTATGTGGCGATTCGAGGGGTTTTTAATTTTTTGTTTTCAGTTTTTCTTAGTTTCAGTGAACCATCAGAACAAGGGGAGGCCACTGGACAAATTTGGGGAACAGAAGACCTAAACAGACCGCCAATCAGCGGTTGAAGACCGCCAATTGGCGGCCTGGTGAGAGTTTCTTTTCTTGCAATGTTTTCTGGTAGTTAGTGTTGAAATTTGTGTTATCGGGGAGCCCTATTTTGCATGCTGTGACTTCTGGTTTGCTCCCAGATCATTAATCACTCCCCTATTAATCAACTTGGCCCTAAAATCCAAAGCAAAAGACTAGACGTTCTTATTTGTTTAGGTCACGCATCATGTATTGACTTAGGCATATAGTTGTCTTTTCTTTTAGCTTTATTTTCAGTTGTTGAGTGCTGGTGTGAGGTACGTATTTCCTACACTCATTCATGCATCTCGTATGCCCATGCATTACTTAGTAGGAAGTGCATCAGGACAAGAGTGAGTGAGTGTTTGATTGGAGCGATTGATTGCTAGATTTAGGATCAAAACGCTACTAAGGAGGGGCTGTCCCATAAAAGATAAGGTGGGGGATTTCATCACCCTTTCCTTGGCCCCAAAAACCACTCTTAATAAAGCCTTAACTAAAAGCAAATAGACATTGGCCCTAAGGAATTCGGACGCACTAGGAGAGTAATCTAGTCGAGACCGTCATGACCTGATCGGCGTTGCCTACCTTGTCGATAGTAGGAGGTACTAGATCTCCGGATCTGGTATCACTTGCTGGGCATTGTGGTCCTCGTTGTAGGGAGGTGAGGCGTGTCAAGGCTAGTGAGCTCGAAGTTAGGCGTCGTCTAGCTTAAGGACCCATTGCCTTACATTGTTTGAGCCGTGCTTGCTAGTTAGGCTTCTTCCTGATCCCACTACCCACGCTAGCTCTAGGGATTCTTCCCTCCTCACCTGAGTCGTCTCCTCATCTATTCTCTACGTTTAGTCTCCTCCTCTAGTACACCTTCTGTTGTGTGTTTGTTAGAGTCGAGTCGAGCATTTTATGCGAGGTTGGGCTCGTTCTGGTGAGAGCGCTCGACTCGAGAGAGTGCATTCTACTGAGATGGACGGTCTTGGTGATCGACCATCTCCACCTCGTGCTCCTTTGGAGCAAGAGGCCGAGTCGTCTCGCGGTGGCGAGGGAGACCGGGTTCCCTACATGGAATACCTCGGTCCACTTCCGCCACCACGTAGACCTCCTTCTCCTCCTCCTCCTCCTCTGACTTGAGAGGAAGGGAGATTCAGTCAGGATCGAGTTCTTGGTGCACCACCACCTTTAGCTCGACATGATAGACCGATGACTTTGTGGGAGAGGACCCATCCTGTTCGGGCCGCGCAGCCTTCTTGCATAGTTGTTCCCCCTGCTCGCGGGAACAACTATGAACTGAAACCTCAATATGTGAGCATGCTTCCAACCTTTACTGCCAATAAGGAGGATCCGTATATCTTTATACGCGAATTCGAGGAAGTATGCTCCATGTTCAAGCTTCAACAGCTTGACGAGGATTCGGTCTGGTTGAGGATGATTTCTTTCGCATTGAAGGATAATGCGAAGAAATGGATGTATAGCCTCCCGGTGAGCTCGATTCGGTCATGGGATGACTTTGTGACCGTCTTTCTGAAGAGATTTTTCCATCAAAGGAAAACTCAACAGATACGGCACCAGATACAACAAATGTATCAGACCGAGACCGAATCGTTTCATGTTTTCTTTGAGAGGTTCAAGGACCTTCTCCAGCAGTGCCCTCATCATGGATTTGAGTTATGGCAGCTGTGCCAAATTGTTTATGAGGGCATCAACTACAACACCCGCACATTGTTGGAGTCGATGTGTCAGGGTGACTTCCAAATGAAACCCATCGAGGAGGCATGGGACACTTTTGAAGCTATGGCTGAGCGTACCTTCGAGTGGGCCACCATGAGAGAGCCACCAGCTGCCAGGTCTTCTGGTCGAGCTGGATCATATCATGTTGAGTCAACTATCGCGTCTGAGGCGAAAATGGCTGCTCTCATGCATAAGATTGAGAGTTTGGAGATGGACCGAGCTCCTGTAGCTCAGGTTGCTACTCCCGGGTGTAGTAGGTGTGGACTGTCGGGACATGATGACTTGGAATGCGCTTACGCTCCAAGGGATACTGAGCATGCAAATGCGATGTATCAACAGAGACCCCGTAACGACCCGTACAGTCACTCTTACAACCCGTGATGGCGTAACCATCCTAACTTCTCTTGGGGGCCTAGTGGTGGTAACGGTCAGAGCTCGCACGCTCAACCTCAACCTCCACCTTATCAACCTCCACGCCCATCGGCGACCTACCAACCTCCACATCAAAGGTCTCAGCACAATAATTACCAACCTGGTCAGGCCTCTTCGTCGGGTTATTCTAACCAGACTCCATCACCCCAGCGGGTTGACTCGAAGGACCCTACTGTCGAACAAACCCTTCACACGTTCATACAGAGCACGCAATCCATGTTTGCGGCCGCAAACAATTCGGTCAAAGCATTGGAAATGCAAGTCAGCCAGTTGGCTAATCAGCTCCATGAACGCGAGAAGGGCCAATTACCGAGTCAACCCGAGGTAAATCCTCGGGGTACCCATTCTCAAGGAAGGACACCTTTACCTCATGCTACCTCTGAACCGACCCATCATATTAATGTGATTCATACTTTGAGGTCTGGTAAGGAGGTGGATAACCACATTGGGGTGCCTTCCTTGTCATCACCATCTTTGAGGGAGCCGGATCCTGAGGCTCCCTCCACAAATACTTCCAAGAAGGAGCCAGATCCTGAGGTTCTTTCTACATTTCCTTCGACAAAGGGGCTGAACCCCGAGGTCCCCTTGTCTCCTCTTGTGTCGAAGGAACCAGATTCTGAAGTCCCCACTCATGTTTCTTTGGACCAGAATTCTGAGGTTCCTTCGCACCATTATGCCCCGAAGGCGCCATTCCCTGAGCGCCTTAAAAAGTAAACCTCTGATCAGCATGGCAAGATGCTTGAGATGTTTCGGCAGGTTAAGGTGAATATCCCTCTTTTGGGGGTGATTCAGCAAATGCCACCTTATGCCAAGGTTCTCAAGGACTTATGCACCAAGAAGAGAAAAACTCATGTTCCAAAGAAAGCTTTTCTTGCGGCTAACGTGAGTTCTTTGTTGGCACAACCCATGCAAGTCAAGTACAAGGACCCTGGTTGTCCTACTATCTCTTGTGTGATTGGGGATGTGTCCATACATCGAGCCTTATTGGACCTTGGTGCATCTGTTAATCTTCTGCCATATTCTGTCTACATCCACCTCGGTCTTGGAGACCTCAAACAAACAAAGACCACTCTTCAATTGGCTGATAGGTCTATGAAGAAACCGAGGGGTGTGGTGGAAGATGTGCTGATCGAAGTGGGAGAGTTCATTTATCCAGTCGACTTCTTTGTCTTGGATACTGAACCTGTGCCAAACCCACTTGGACAAATTCCTGTCATTCTGGGGCGACCATTTCTTGCGACTTCCAATGCCTTGATCAATTGTCGCAATGGTCTGATGCGCTTGACTTATGGTAGTCAATGCGCTGATTTCAACATCTTCACCATTGGCAAGAAGCCAGGTGCCTTCAGTGATCCTGTTGAGGTCAACCTTATCCAGGGCTTGGATGAGATTGAAGTTGAGGCCACCTTCAAGTACTTCATAGAATTGTTCGATGAAGATCCTGAAGGTGGTGAAGATGTTTCACCTGGGCTGGCACAAGAAGGTGCCTTATGTTTTGATCACGTGGCCCTTGAGCCACATTCTTCTGATCTTGTGGCCCTTGAGCCACATTCTTCTGATCATGTGGCCCTTGAGCCACTTCTTTTTGACCACGTGGCCCTTGAGCCACATCCTTTTGAGCACGTGGCTTTTGAGCCACAAGATACTATTTTTATGGCCTCTCGGCCACATGCTCTTCATTCTGTATCTGCTGTGGACCCCATGTGGGTTAAGATTCAACCACCTGATACCCTTATACCTGATAGAGGTTCACCTCTCGTTCATGCCTCCTCTTTTGCTAACTCTAAAGAGGCATCAACCGACCACAATGCTTATAAGGGTGTCAGGTGGTCGAGCAATTCTGTTGTGTATGTTGCGAGCCCATGCATGCGCATTTCTGGCTCGAGAGATGGTGGGTTCCCATTTGATGTCCCTTGACATATGAAGATGGAAGCCTATTGTTGTACATAGTTAAAAAAAAGAAAAAAAGAAAGAAAAAAAGACTCCTTCAGTGAGCATCGATTGTTGTGGGCCCCAACCCTTGAGTATTTGGGCCCCAATTCTTTCATGTATTTGTATCCCTTCCTTAGCATCTCACAGGTTTTAAGGGAATTTGGGTTGTGTCCATCAACATAGCCATGAACTCCCCTGTGTACTTCATGTTGGTGAGATCTTTCCTTTTCATGCATAAATCCATGTAGTTTCATGCTCACATTCATTGAGGACAATGCATGAAGTAGGTGTGGGGGGGTGTTTTACGTGTGTACATAGTCGAGTCTTTTCTTTTGATTTTGCTTTCTTTTATTTGCATTGTTAGGGTCATGTTAGTGTGTTGCATTTAATATCGATATATCTGTTTACCAATATCCTTGGGTGACTTGTCTTCTTTTGCTTGCCTAGTGCTTCAAAATTTTCACATTTCTTTCAAAATCTTCATGTGTTTTCGAAATAAAATGTTTTGTGGGTTTTGCGTGTGTTTAGCATGTGCAAAACCGTTGAGAGGCAAAGTAAAAAGAAAACTCCCAAAATTGTCTTGAACTTGATGCATTAGGATATCTAGTACGTGGCTTTAGGATTTATCGAGTCGTTATGATGCACCCTAGTTTTCCTTTGGAGTGAGTAATCATAGGGTTTCAGTGCTCAAACATTCAAAGAAGTCCACCTTGAACCTAGTGAGTTAATAATTCGTGTTTGTTAATTTAGGAAGTTTGTTGTAGTCAAGGACCCTCTTAATCTTGTTGTGAGACATTAGTGTAGGGGTTTTGGTTCATGTGTAGATAAGAAATAAGTGAGTAGATGTTCTCTCTTCTCGCACGGCTCCTATCACTCGGGAAAGTAGGTCTGAGGGGACTTTGTGCCTGGTGCTTTCGAGTCATCTGACTTGGGATGCGCCGACCGAACTCCCGTTACACGGGTGGTAGGGATTGTCCTATGTGGAGATTTGGGGAAAGGTGTACGTGATAGTGTAAGTCCTCATGGGCAATGATGCACGAAACCTGACCCTGGGAGAACGAAGCTCCAACTAATAAAAAGAAAAAAAGAAGAAAAAAAAATGTGAAAAGAAACAAGAAGAAAAAAAAATATGGTAATGCAAATAAGAACCTTAATGGACCTTACACTTTGTATCACTTGAGGATCTTGAGGTTGTCCATGTCTTTCACTTAATTCCTTATTTAACTAACACGAATGGTTCATTAAGTTAGGTGTGTGGACTGATTACCTATATAGAGTTGGCCCGTAGGATTACCACGTCCAATGATCGACAACATATGTCCAACGAGTCGAGTGTCTAGATTGAATAATGCATCTTGTTCGGATTTTGTGGGTGTATCCGCTGAAAACCCTCAGGAGACAACACTCCTCCTCCTTGGCAACAAGGAGGTTTAACGGCTTGTTGTACGTGCTAAGTGCAACCGTGATTCCTACGAAAGTGAGTTAGGATTTCTTGTTTTTCGTTTGCTTTTCTCTTTCTTTGTTTTGCTCGGGACTAGCAAAAACTTAGGTGTGGGGGTATTTGATTGACATCATTTCATGCTTATATTTGTATCTTATATCCATTATCTTACACCTAAGCAATGCTACATGAAGAGTTTTATGTTTAGTTTTCAGAAATAAAGAGGTTTGAAGAGAAGAGCCATGAAAGGACCCAAAAGCAGGAAAAATGACTTAATTGTGAGACGTGGGGACCAAGATGCAAGACAGAAGGACCTAAGAGCAAAACAGGAAACTCCACACCATCATGGGGAGTATTTTGTCAATTCGATTCGGGTCGGAGCTCCACTAAACAAGTTAGATGCATCCAAGACCAAGAAACAATCCAAGGAAAGCCCACCAGAAGATCCAGACCGATCTGAAACTTATAGGCCGCCAGTTGGCGGTCTGGTTAAGCCCAGATCCATTAAGTTTTCTCCTGGACTTGTAGTAATGTGTGTTTAGGCTATTTTTGGTATTGGTTTAGTCCCACATCGGAGGATTGTCCCGGATTAGCTTTTTCCATGCTTATAAATAGAACTCTTCATCTCCCATTGTATCCATATCTCTCTTTAGTGGTCATCTTCCCTACTAAGAGTGAAGCCTTGAAGCAAAACTATAGTGGATGAAGAGCTACTTGTAATTTAGTGAGTTAATAATAGAAGTTTTCCTTTAATTGTGTTGTTTCTCTCTTAGTTTAATTTCCTTTCATATGCATGCTTGTTTGTTTGTTTAGTTTTATGCTTCTTTAATATTTCTTGCTTGATTAGTATCGTTTCATTTCAATATTATGCTTTCCTTTGCTAATATAGTTAGTGTAATGAGTAGTGAGTAGTTCCATCCCCATTTGGGGGGTGGAGAAATATGTGATATAATTATGTAGTGTATTAAGTGTGTGTTATTTTTATCCCTTGAGCTTTATATGATTTCCATAACCATCTAATGGGTCTCCACTATTATCTTTGATATGCTAATGCTCTTGAATGAAGCTTAGCTTATGCTTTGATTAGTGGACCTATTTTATGGGGAATGATAAGGTTAGGATATGGATGAAGTTAATATTGGAAACACAAGTTGTAGTGTATGAGCTCTTGTTTCCTTTACCTTAGCTAATGTCTTGTATGTTTTAATGATGTAGTCTTATCTTAATTCATGTGGAGGCATAGTAGGGTCTAGTCTTTATACTTGAGTTCATGTAGCTTCATTCCAACTATTGTCTTGTATGTTTTAATGATGTAGTCTTATCTTAATTCATGTGGAGGCTAAGTTGGATGTAGTTTTATGATTTCATGCACTACATGTTGTGAAGAGCTTAATGAACACACACACACATACACTTCTTTATGTTTACATTATTTCTCTACCCCCTTTGGGGTTTAGTTTTCTTGCTTTTCTTCCATTTCCTTTTTGCATCTTAGTGTAGTTTAGTGTAACCAACCTTTCTCTCCTTTTTACCTCTCGCCTTCGAACAAACCAATCGTCGACACACCTCCCAGTGGACGACCCGTATTTGCCACCGCTTCAACGCGGCCGTGCACTTGCGGTTAAATATAAAACGATCAATCAGTGCACCCATATAATCAACACAAAGCCACAGGAGAAATTGGGGATCCATTGGGTCCGATCAGCCCCAATTTTCTTCAGTAACTTAAATGTCCTATTTTGCACGTGGGGTGCACTGCTGGTCCGCTAGTTCGAGCCTATTTCTCTTTGATTTCCCAAATACTCCTAAAGATCATGGTTCCCTTTGGATTACATCTTGGTTATTCTTGATTTGCAGATGAGTCATTATGCATGACAAACATGTCCACTTTGTTTCATTTGAGTCCTCTCTTCTTACATTTTAGTCTTCTCTTTCTTTCTCTTCTTTATTATGTAATACCAAAAATACCACAAACAAATGCTAGAGTAGCACAAAACAGGAATTAAATAAAGGTTATACAGCATGAATGCGATGTACGATATGCTACTAATCATCAGTGTGGATGGAACGCACCTTTATAACAAATATATACGATTATTGTTGATTGTTGTTGCCACGGATGCAAGCAATGGAAATTTTCCTTTAGCATTTGCTGTTGTAGAGAGCGAGAAGATAGAGTCGTTGATGTGGTTCCTCAAATTGCTAGCCAATAGAGTGACCAGGCGACCCGATTTGTGTGTTATCACCGACAAATTTTCGAGAATAAACGCTTGTGTGCGAGCTGTATTTCTACCTTCAGAGGGACATGTACATTGATTCTGTCTCCGACACATGAAAGAAAATCTTGCAAAACAACGTAACTGCAAGTAAAGATTGGGACAAATTACGTTTAATGAAGTGGGTAAAAATAATTCGTTTATGAAATTTGAAGAGCTAATTAAGGCTATTGCAGATGAACATAAACTAGTATACGAGTGGATTCAGCATCAGGGGCCTTTGGAAATATGGACTTCTTTTCACGATTGAGGTCGACATTTCGGATGTATGACAACAAACATGTCGGAAAGCTTCAACAATGTCTTACGATGGGCACGCGGTATGACAATTACAATCATGATTTTTGATTGATATCATTTCATGCTTATATTTGTATCTTATATCCATTATCTTTCACCTAAACAATGCTATGTCACGAGTTTTATGTTTAGTTTTCAGGAATAAATAGGTTTGAAGAGATGAAGGATAAAGGACCCAAAAGCTGGGAAAAAGGACTGAATTGTGAGATCTGGGGACCAAGATGCAAGGAAGAAGGACCTGATTGCAAGACAGAAGGACCTAAGAGCAAAACAGAATACTCCACACTATCATGGGGAGTATTTTACCAATTCGATTCGGGTCGGAGCTCCAACAAGTCAAGTAACCGCATCAAAGACCAACAATACCAGAAGGAAAACCCACAACAAAAATGAGCAGGATCTGAACCATATAGACCGCCAATTGGCGGTCCATTTTGGCCCAAATCCGCTAAAATTTCTCCAGCACATGTATTAGAGGATGTTTAGGCTATTTTTGGTATCTGTTTAGTCCCACATCGGGGGATTGTCCCGGTTTGCCTTTTTCCATGACTATAAATAGAACTCTTCACCTTCCATTGTAATCACTCCATATTTTAAGTGGCTATTCTTCTTACTAGAAGTGAGGCCTTGAAGCACACACTAAAGTAGGAGGATGCTACTTTTAATGTGAGTCATTTTATCAATAAAGTTGTGTTTCTTTCATTGTTTATTTTATGCTTCTTTTATTGTTTGTGCATGTTTTAGTTTAATCGTCTTTTAATTCTAGCTTAGTTTTAATATGCTTTCTTTCCATAGTTTAATAATTAGTGTAATGTTTAGTGAGTAGTTCCATCCCCTTTGGGGGGTGGAGTAGATGTACATACATGCATTAGAGAATGGGATGAATGCTTTAATTTCAATGTGTTGATTAAACATGAATGTATGCTTGCTTGTTTAGGATAGAATTTATAACTTGATGAGTTTTGCCAAAATGATTAGACACCTCTCATGCTTGTTTAGGTTCTGAAATAAACAACTTGCATATCTAAATGTTAATCAACCAAGTTGGTGAATAGATTGATAGGTTTTGCCATAACATTTAGACACTTCATATGCTTGATAAACACCACCTTCATGTGCTTAAAGAATGTATTCTACACCCACCTCTTTGCTTGTGTGCACTCACTCCACCCCTTAGGGGTTTTCCATTCCTGAAATTCCAGCACTTCTATTTTGTTCTTAGCTTAGTTTTTATTTGATCGTTTATTTCTTTCTTTCGCATTTCGTACTTCTTAGCGTAGTTTAGTGTAGAGTAGCGTAACCAACTCTCTTCTCCATTATTTTCGCCACTTGATTTCGTGCAAACAAGAGGCTGCTCACCTCCCTGAGGACGACCCGTACTTGCCACCGCTTCATCGCGGCCGTGCACTTGCGGTTTAAAATAAAACGTTCAACAAGTTTTTGGCGCCGTTGCCAGGGAGGTGCCAGTCCAGACTCTTGTTTGGACGATTCGAGTGGATTTAATTTGTTTTTTGTAGTTTGTCTTTGTTTCAGGAGATTGGGAAAAGCAAGTGGAGGTTACTGGAGAAATTTCAAGACGATCTGAGCACTTCAGACCGCCAATCAGCGGTCTGGTGAGCTCTCTCATCTTCTAAATTCTTTGTGTTGTTGCTCTAATTGATCTAGTAATCTGGGACTCAATTTGGCATGTTTTGACTTATAGTTCGTTCCCAGATCAATAATCAAACCTCCTTTAAGCAACATGGACCCTAAAACTCAAAGCAAAAGATTAGGCATTCTTTTTGTTTAGGCCATGCATCATGTATGTCACTTAGGCACTTAGATTGTCTTTTGTCTTAGCTTTATTTTCTGTTGCTGAGAGCTGGCGTGAGGTACGCACCTTCTACTCTCATTCATGCATTTCGTATGAACATGCATTAGTTAGTAGGAAGTGCATTGCAACAAGTGTGAGTTGAGCGTTGTTTGGAGTGTTGATTGCTAGATTTAGGACTCCAAAACGCTACTAAGGAGGGGCTGTCCCGTAAAAGATAAGGTGGGGGATTTCATCACCCTTTCCTTCGCCCCAAAAACCACACTAATCAAGAGCCTAATTTTAAAATCAAGTAGACATTGGCCCTAAGGATCTTGGACGCATTAGGAGAGTGATCCGGTCCCGACCGTCATGACCTGATCGGCGTTGCCCACTTTGTCGATAGTAGGAGAGACGAGATCCCCGGATCTTGGCTCACATGCTGGGCTTTGTGGTCCTCGTTGTAGGGAGGTGAGGCGTGTTGAGGCCGTGTGACCTCGCAGTTAGGCGTCGTCTAGCTGTAAGGACCTATAGCGACCTTAGGATTGCTTGAGCCTTGTTTGCTTGTGTGCTTCTACCTGTACCCATCCGCCGTAGCTTAAGGACTTCTTCCTTTCTCTCCTGAGTCATTCTTTCTCTCCTGTGTTCCCCCGTCTTCTCCCCTACGTACATTCTTTGTTTAAAAAAAGGGTTTGTGTGTGTGCACCGTTGTGCATGCTTTCGTGGACACGAGACGAGAGTGGTCGTTTGACGAGGAGCGTTGTCAATCCGGCTTCGGTCATCGATTTCTCGACACCTTCCTCCTCTCGTGTCGTACGTAGTTCGGGTCCAATGGCTGCTAATTTCCGTGAGGAGGAGCAGTTGCTGGACCCACCTATTCCACCTGTGCTTCCAGTTGTCGTTCCCATACCTCTTCGTGATCGATGCTACCTGAGCCGTACCGCTCTACCCTCATGCATCGTATTACCAGAGGCTAATGGGAACCATTTTGAGGTTAAGCCTCAATTCATTTCCATGATCCCTCATTTCACTGGGAAAGGTGACCCCTATATCTTTCTCAGGAAATTTAAGGAGGTCTGTGCTATGTTCAAGCTGCAACAACGTAGCACAGATTCCATCCATCTTAGGCTTGTTCCTTTTGCACTAAAGGATGACGCCAAGAAGTGGTTGTACATCAACCAGGCGAATTCCTTTAGGACTTGGGATGAGTTTCAATATGCATTCCTCAAGAAGTACTTTCCTAATCATCAGACTCAAAAATGAGGAACCAAATCAATTCGTTCTATCAACATGAGACCGAACCATTTCATGCATATCTTGAGAGGTTCAAAGAGCTACTATCCTCGTGCCCTCACCATGGCATTGAGTTGTGGCGTCTTTGTCAGATTGTGTATGAGGGTCTTCACATCCCGTCCAGAACGCTCCTTGAGTCCATGTGTCAAGGAGAGTTCTTGGAAAAGGATGAAAGGGAGGCATGAGCCTTCCTAGAAGACCTCGCTGAGAAAACCATGCAATGGGAGAGTGTGAGGGAACCACCTGCATCATCTAGTATAGGAGCGAGGATCGCGAATGCAAACTCGACTAGATCGGGTGCCGCATTTGCTATCGATACCACTACAGCCACCGAGGCATGCATGGTGGCCTTAATGCGCCGTATGGATTCAATTGAGCTCCAAAACCGACAAAGTGCACCTCACATGTCCACATCTGGTCCAGTTCCTTGTCATTCATGTGGTAGGATAGGTCATGTAGAGAGCGAGTGTGAGTCCATTCCTCCTGAGATGGAGCGTGTCAACGCCATCTATGACAGAGCAAGGAATGACCCATACTCATGATCTTATAACCCTGGATGGAGGAACCACCCCAATTTTTCATGGAACCAAAATAATGCTCCGGGTGGTCCTTCAAACTCCTCTAGACCACCTTACCAATCACACCAACCTCCCATGCATGCACATTCCTATCAGCCACCCCAAGCGCAAACCACCTATCCATCGGGTTTCCCAAATTCCAATAGTATGGAAACCCGATTCAATTCGCTTGAGACCTTGACTCGTGGACTTGAAAACTCAATGAAAAATTTTATGTCTACCACAAGTCAAGTTCTCACTTCAAATCAGCAGACCATGAAATCTCTAGAGCTTCAGATGGGCCAATTGACTCAGTCTGTACATGAGAGAGAGAGAGAGGGTCTTTTCCTAGCTAGCCTTAGGCTAACCCCCGCATGTATCAACATCAACAAATGCAAAATGAGAATGTGGTCCCTCGGGGGAGGCAAGTGAACCAAGTGGAGGAACCTGTTCACCATGTCAATTCCATTGTGACCTTAAGGAATGGAAAACAGGTTGACAATCACATTTCCTTGCCACACCCACCACCATCTATGCAGCCCCACAGTGGGAATGGTGGTCAAGAAGAAGCTGAGGGTGAGGGTAATACACCAAAGCTTTCTTCTCAGGCACAGCAGAAAACCTACCTGCCAAAAGCTCCCTATCCAAGTAGGTTAAACAAAAAGCAGAGTGACAACATGGACAAGATATTAGAGGTGTTTAAGCAAGTTAAGGTTAACATCCCCTTGTTGGATGTCATCCAACAAATACCTCAATATGCCAAAGTGTTGAAGGATCTCTGCACAACCAAGAGGAAGACCAATGTTCCTAAGAAAGCATTCTTGGCTGCAAATATCAGCTCACTTTTGTCCAATCCCATCTACACAAAATACAAGGACCCTGGGTGTCCTACTATTCAGTGTACGATAGGGGACACTAGATTGAGCAATGTTTTGCTTGATTTAGGATCAGCGGTCAACCTCCTCCCATTCTCTGTTTATCAACAATTGAACTTGGGAGAATTGAAACCAACTAAGATCACCCTCCAATTGGCGGATAGATCCATTCGTATTCCCATGGGGATTATCGAGGATGTGCTTATCAAAGTTGGAGATTTTATATTTCCAGTCGATTTTGTTGTCCTCAATACCAATCCTCTTGCGAACACCCACTCTCAAATACCTTTGATTTTGGGTAGACCATTTCTGGCAACCTCCAATGCCTTGATTAATTGTAGAAATGGTCTCATGAAGCTCTCATTCGGTAACATGAGTGCCGAGTTTCATGTGTTCAACTCTGGTAGGCAACAGGAACCCATGGATGAACCTATAAATCTAAATCTCATCCGCCAATTGGAGAAAGCACCACAGAATCAACGAACACCCCTAACCCCAATGCCATCCGTTGAGAATGATCGTGGGCCCAGCGAAAACTCATTCCCTGTCTTCGCAATGCAACAGAGTGACCTGGCCTCGAACATGAATGTCCAAAGGGAGTGTTCGTTGCATGATTCAGTTGAGAGTACTAGTGAGAGTGAGAAGCCTCATCATATGCCTATACCAGAAGGTGTCTCTACCTCATGTCCCATGGCCATTGAGCCATTTGAGCTTCATATTGGCTCCAACAAGGACCCACCTTTGACCGAGCTTATGCTTGATGATCTAAATGATGGTGGGAGGTCCTTGTTGGATGACTTGGGGAGAAGCCCCATTCTTAGTGATGCATGTCTGCTGCATCCATCGAATGAGCCTGAGGAACTCATTCCGATGCACTCGCCTATTGGTTGGAGGGTTTACTTCGATGAGCAATTAAACCCTAGCGAGGCAACACAACTTCATTCTTTGTTGCCCACACCCAACCAATATCATGAGGGGTTCGAGCCTTTCAGCTTTGACCTTTCACCCCTCATGACACCTCAGAGTACCAGTGGAGTTTGCCCATCTCGGCAAGTCTCTGGTCCTCAAAACATGATGTTCTCATTTGATGTTCCTTGACCAAATGATTATGAGAATATCTTGGTTGATGTATATATCTTTTAAAAAAGAAAAAAAAAGAAAAAAAAAGAAAAAGAAGAAGAAAATAATAATAATAAAAGACTCCTTCAGTGAGCATCGATTGTTGTGGGCCCCAACCCTTGTGTACTTGGGCCCCAATTTCTTCACGTACTTATCTCCCTTCTTTAGCTTCTCACAGGTTTTGAGGGAATTTGGGTTTGTGTCCATCAACATGACCCTGAACGTCCCTTTGTACTTCATGTTGGTGAGATCTTTCCTTTTTCATGCATGTATCCATGTAGTATCTTGTTCACATTCATTGAGGACAATGCATGAAGTAGGTGTGGGGGGGTGTTTTACGTGTGTACATATTCGAGTCTTTTTCCTTTGGTTTTCTTTTCTTTTGTGTGTACTAATAGGGTCATGCTAGTGTGCCGCATTTAACATTGATATATCTGCTTGCCATGATCCTTGGGTGACTTGTCTTCTTTTGCTTGCCTAGTGCTTTAAAATTTTCACATTTCTTTCAAAATCTTCATGTGTTTGTGAAAGAAAATGTTTTGTGGGTTTTGCGTGTGTTTAGCATGTGCAAAACCGTTGAGAGGCAAAGTAAAAAGAAAGCTCCCAAAATTGTCTTGAACTTGATGCATTAGGATTTCTAGTTTACTGGTTTTAGGTCTTATCGAGTCGTTAGGATACACCCCGGTTTTCCCTCGGGGGGCGTGTAATCATAGGGTTTCAGCACTCAAACATTTAAATAAGTCCACCCTGAACCTAGTGAGTCAAATAATTCGTGTCTTTTAGTATAAGGAAGTTTGTCGTGGTCAAGGGCCCTTAATCTCTTTTTATGAAACTTAAGTGTAGGGGTTTTGGTTCCCATGTAGATAAATGAATAAGTGGTGTTCTCTGTTCTCGCACGGCTCCTATCACTCGGGAAAGTAGGTCTGAGGGGCCTTTGTGCCTGGTGCTTTCGAGTCATCTGACTTGGGATGCACCGACCGAACTCCCGTTACACGGGTGGTAGGGATCGCCCTATGTGGAGATTTGGGGGAAGGTGTACGTGATAGTGTAAGTCCTCATAGGCAATGATGCACGAAACCTGACCCTGGGAGAATCAAACACCAACCAATAAAATGCTCCAATGAAAAAAAAATGAAAAAAAGAAGAAAAGAAAAAAAAAGAGTCAAATAAGAACCAAAATGGACTTTACACATTGTATCACATTCAGAAGTTAAGGTTGCCCATGTCTTTCACTTAATTCCTTAGTTAACTCTCACGAATAACTCATTAGGCTAGGTGTGTGGACTGATTACATTTATAGAGTCGACCCGTAGTATTACCACGTCCCATGATCGACAAAATGAGTCCAACGTGTCGTGTAGCTAGATTGATTAATGCATCTTGTTCGGATTTTGTGGGTATATCCGCTGAAAACCCTCAGGAGACAACACTCCTCCTCCTTGGCGACAAGGAGGTTTAACGGCTTGTTGCACGTGCTAAGTGTAACCGTGATTCCTACGAAAGTGAGTTAGGATTTCTTGTTTTTTCGTATGCTTTTCTCTTTCTTTGTTTTGCTCGGGACTAACAAAAGTTAGGTGTGGGGGTATTTGATTGACATCATTTCATGCTTATATTTGTATCTTATATCCATTATCTTTCACCTAAACAATGCTATGTCACGAGTTTTATGTTTAGTTTTCAGGAATAAATAGGTTTGAAGAGATGAAGGATAAAGGACCCAAAAGCTGGGAAAAAAGACTGAATTGTGAGATCTGGGGACCAAGATGCAAGGAAGAAGGACCTGATTGCAAGACAGAAAGACCTAAGAGCAAAACAGAATACTCCACACTATCATGGGGAGTATTTTACCAATTCGATTTGGGTCGGAGCTCCAACAAGTCAAGTAACCGCATCAAAGACCAACAATACCAGAAGGAAAAGCCCACAACAAAGATGAGCAGGATCTGAACCGCGGTCCAAGACCGCTAATTGGCGGTCCATTTTGGCCCAAATCCGCTCAAATTTCTCCAGCACATGTATTAGAGGATGTTTAGGCTATTTTTGGTATCTGTTTAGTCCCACATCGGGGGATTGTCCCGGTTTGCCTTTTTCCATGACTATAAATAGAACTCTTCACCTTCCATTGTAATCACTCCATATTTTAAGTGGCTATTCTTCCTACTAGAAGTGAGGCCTTGAAGCACACACTAAAGTAGGAGGATGCTACTTTTAATGTGAGTCATTTTATCAATAAAGTTTTGTGTTTCTTTCATTGTTTATTTTATGCTTTTGTTATTGTTTGTGCATGTTTTAGTTTAATCGTCTTTTAATTCTAGCTTAGTTTTAATATGCTTTCTTTCCATAGTTTAATAATTAGTGTAATGTTTAGTGAGTAGTTCCATCCCCTTTGGGGGGTGGAGTAGATGTACATACATGCATTAGAGAATGGGACGAATGCTTTAATTTCAATGTGTTGATTAAACATGAATGTATGCTTGCTTGTTTAGGATAGAATTTATAACTTGATGAGTTTTGCCAAAATGATTAGACACCTCTCATGCTTGTTTAGGTTCTGAAATAAACAACTTGCATATGTAAATGTTAATCAACCAAGTTGGTGAATAGATTGATAGGTTTTGCCATAACATTTAGACACTTCCTATGCTTGATAAACACCACCTTCATGTGCTTAAAGAATGTATTCTACACCCACCTCTTTGCTTGTGTGCACTCAGCCCTTAGGGGTTTTCCATTCCTGAAATTCCAGCACTTCTATTTTGTTCTTAGCTTAGTTTTTATTTGATCGTTTATTTCTTTCTTTCGCATTTCGTACTTCTTAGCGTAGTTTAGTGTAGAGTAGCGTAACCAACTCTCTTCTCCATTATTTTCGCCACTTGATTTCGTGCAAACAAGAGGCTGCTCACCTCCCTGAGGACGACCCGTACTTGCCACCGCTTCATCGCGGCCGTGCACTTGCGGTTTAAAATAAAACGTTCAACAATTTTTATGACGTTTCTCTGTTTGAACAAATTCTTTGTCAAAAAGGGACGTCGTTGAGTCCTGGACTGAATTATATGTACCGACAGTCCACACCGTGTTGACGGTAAATGGTAATCTGGCCATATCTCATACGGTAACTCGTACCACCAGTTGATGTACCATGTTGAAGCCAATGATCAGAAAAAACACCTTGTCAAATTTGAAGAAGAAGTTATTAGTTGCACTTGTGGATACATAATTGCAATGCACGTCCCTTGTTCACATGTACAAGCAGTTTGTAGCGACAAACATGCAAATATTAGCACTTACATTTGGTGTCCCTGTATTATCATGTTCAAATGTACAGACATGCGTAGAAACCTATATTTATGCTGATTCCTGATGTAAGGTATTGACCAGATCGTGGTAACATCACAATGACCCTCCCAAAACCAAAAGACCTCCTAGTCGTCCAAGATCAACACGAATCTGAAACGAGATAGACAAGCACTGTGAAAGAAGGGTAAGATGTGGGAGATGCGGCAGTATAGGGCATAATAGAAAGCGATGCAAGGAACCTATATAGAGAAATCGTTTGAATAATTTGTATGTTACTATTATGTAAGACTTTGGATAAATGTAAGACTTAAATTCTTTTTAACATTTGATAATGGTGTAAAACTTGAATTAATGTAATGTATTTTGTTATGACTTGTATTTTTTATGACTCCAATGTTTTTCAACACTTGAATGTTTTCTAATATTTAGCGTGTTATGTACATATGGAGTTTGGTGGATCCAATACTGATTAAGTTAGATACAACTACGGTTCACAAGTGTGACTTGTTCAAGGATTTTGTAAGCATTTTACTACTTTGAAAAAAATATTTGTACGTACATCTTACTATTCTAACATTTATCTTAATTTGTGCAGAAGGATGTCGATGACGTAAAATGTGTTGAGCATGGATCCAAGCTCAATGTTTGGTAGATCACTGATGACAGGATGTGGTTTATGCTATATCCGGCAGGGTTTGACACAGTCATTTGGTTAGACTGAGTCCAGTTAGACCATACCTTGTTGGGGGGGATGGTGGAGCGTTGGAGACTAGAGACTCATTCCTTTCACCTGCGAAATGGTGAGATCACTTGTAGCTTGCGTGACATTTCTTTGATTACGGGTTTGCGTGTAGACGGTTTGTCGGTATGTAAGTCCCAAGAGTACGTTTGGTCAGATGTTTGCATGGATTTATAAGGCCAGCATCCTGATGACTTGAGCGGTAAGGGTTCGGTAACTCTGGGTTGGTTGCAACCTCAGTTTCAGAAGTTGCCAGAAGATGCTGATGAGGCGACGGTTACACGACACACTAGAGCGTTTATTATGTTACAGTTGGGATGCAATATTTGGTCTGATAAGAGTGACACAATGATTCACTTGAAGTACTTGCCTTTGCTAAGAGATTTGGCCCTCACATTGGAGTACAGTTGGGGTAGTGCGGCTCTGTATATCACTGTTTAGACAAAGCTTCATTGATCTGGACCAGACATCTGTGCGGTTTTCTTACGTTTCTGCAGTTGTGGTGCGGGGAATATTTCCACATTGGGAGACCTTTGGAGAGCAGACCGTTAATGTACCCGAAGGACGAGAGGGCACATTTAGGTGCCCGTTGGAGACGACCAAGATCATTCAATGGAAGTCCCAAGACGATGACACTTGATTTTTATCGGAATGTGTTCGACATGCAGGAAGTCGATCAGGTCACCTTGGATCCTTATGAGTATTTGGATCTTAGTCAATTACCACCACTATGTACAGAACGTTTCGAGATCTGGATGAGTTGTACATGATTTATAAATTTTGGCAAGGTGGTTATGCATTGTCTAGACCGAGTCATGAGGCAGTTTGGTCTACAATAGCACATTTCAGAGCCGATATGGAGACATGTAGTGAAATCGGTTCAGGGGAGAGCGGACGTTAATTGGTTGTTGGAAAATCACTGATTCATCCAGCATTTGTCTCATCGAAGAGATCATCTATAGTTTGAGAGACCACTCCTAGGTGTCACTCCTGAAGAGAGCACACCGTTGTATATGGAATGATACTGGAACATCACGGTAAATTAGATTGTTCACCACAGTTTTGTTCCAAAGCAGAACTTGTACAAACGCCGAGACGGGTAGAGAGTGAGAGATGATAAGATCTAAACTTAGAATTAGTCACTTACAATGTTTTTAAATTGGGTTTAGTGTTTGTTTAATGTCTAAATTGTTTGTAGGTGCATGAAGTTTATGAGTTCCACGAAGAACTCCATAAGACATGCTCTTCAATGACTGCAGAGTTGAAGGAAAAAACGAAGGCTTGACTCATGTGTTTTGCTGCTGAAGAACCCACACTACGGTTGAGTTAGGATCGCGTCGTTGAAGAAGATAATACTACCATTCCACACACTCAAGACGACGGTGATGGTGATCTGACTCAGGATACGGAACAGAGAGGAAATACGGTACGAGGAGGGGGATGCGGTCGAGGGAGAGGACGTGCCTAAAAAGAAGAAGAGATTGATGGGTCACTTAGGACAAATATTTTGTTGTATTAAACTTTTTTTGTTGTTATTACAATAGTGTTAGTTTGATTTATGTGAAAATGTTAAACTTTTTCTTTTGGATGTTATTTTGATTTTATTGTAGTTGTTTGTGTTTTGTGGTTGAAATGGTTGTGTTTGTTGAAATTTTTGTAGTTGGAATGATTGTGTTTCTTGTTGAAATGTTTTCAAACGGGAGATGAAAATGTCGAGTTCTATTAAATAAAATGAAGGGGTCGAGTTATATTAAACCGAACTCGGCGATGAAGGTGCCTAGTTTTGCTCAATAAACTTGACAACGAATTCTATTAAACAGAACTCAGCAATACCAGTGTCGAGTTCTGTTTATTAGAACTCTACAATACCAGTGCCAAGTTCTATTAACTGGTGTTGCCGAGTTCAAATTAGACTATCACCTCACTTCCTCATCCTTCTCACCCTTGTGGGGGTAGAATTTTTCTCTAAGTGTTTGAAATCGACGTCAGCATTGCCGATTTCCTCTATATTGAATTCGCGTTGAAAACGTTTATTTTCTCTATACTAAACTTGGTGATAGACACTAAAAAGACCCATTGCCGTCATGTGTTGCCCCATGGTGGTAGTGGGTCTAGTATGCAACATGTGGTGGCAGCGAGTCTAGTATGAGAAATATGTTTAGGAGATGATTATTTTGGATTTTTTTATAATAATTTTAATTCGAAATATTTTCCTTTCATGTATTGAAGCTTGGAAGTCCAACCAGAAAATGAAAGGGGTAATTTTGCACATTCATCCTTCAAATATTTTTAGACATCTACATTTCTTTGGGAGCTACGTGTCCAACCAACTTCTACCATATCAGTTATTCCTTGAGTTCTACGGGAATGTGCGACGATTCTTTAAGGGAATTATTATTCGTCATCCCTGAATTACTTAAATCGCCCACGCCAATTCCTAATTTGCCCTTCACATTTCATTTAATACACATTCCCAGTTTTCCTTACTCTACTAGTACCAACACCAAGGAAATGTCCAGCGAAGCGTCTGAATCCGGTGGGATAAGTTACCATTTTTTTCGACCGGGGTGTCTGAGCCAAATCCCCCCTATGGGGGAGACGTTTTTTTTCAGACACCCCATTTTCTTTTTAAATTTTAATTTTATATAGTGTGTTATTTCAAATTATTTAAGGTTCCGTTGCAAGATTTCAGTAGAGACGGGGTGAAAAAAAAACACAAACGTAAATAAATAGGTAAAAGAGTCAATATCCGGAGTACAATAATAGGGTGTCAAAATAAGTAAAAAGGAGAGAAGGACAAAATGGTAATTGGCACAGACGATTTAAGTAATTCGCGAGCAACATTTAGCAGTTCATTTCTTAATTGCTTTTGAATCTGATAAAATGAATGATCTATATTACACGCATATGTTTGTGAAGAATTAATATGTTTTTGTAGAGACACTATTTTTGGCCTGACATATTTCAAAGAAGCATTATACCCTAAAAGTAAATTTTAGAGACTAGATATTTAATCGTAGATGACATTTAATATCATGTGTTATGAAATCCAAAGGTTTTGGATGATTCACCTTCTCCTCCCATAACTCCATCAACCTCTCACATTTTCATTTGTAAACTATTGTAACATACACCCTTTCATTTGCCTCCTTTAGCCTATAAATAGGAGACCATTGTAATACTTTTTGGATTGAAATACAAACAATTATTCTTCCCCAAATCTTCTTCTTCTTTGTTCTTTATTATATTATTATATAACACGTTATCAGCACGAATTGACTCTTGCATAATCTTCTTCAGAAGCACAAGTTTCTTCCGATTTGTATTGTAGAAATCATCCCAAGGTATTTTTGCCTACACCCAATGTTTGAATTAAGTCAAACATAGTATCTATCTACATCTAGAATAACTTGGAAAGTTTTCGTTTCATTTCCTAACCATATAGTTTTGCCTTGCCAGGCTAGATTGGTGGATTAATATAATTTATCTTGATCATAACTAGCATGTGTATCTAGTATTGTTTTCTTCCTATGGTTTCTATGTTGACTATGGAATAGTTTGAGTTTTATTATAGTTGTGTGTATCCTTTCTTTTTATCTATGAGGTCTAGTGAATATTTAGTCCTTGCATATAAGTTACTTCTAAATTGAGAAGTTGATCTTCTGCTCTCTACCTCGTCTCCTTCCACGAAAGAGTATTAAATTTTTTCATCGTCAATCATATATATTGTATTTGATGTAATGTAATGAGACATTTTCTTTCATTTATCGATAAAATATATGTATCTTTATATGTCTAGATTTGTGATTCTTTTATCGATGTTATGGTGTTCATACTTTATTCTCCACTAGTTATATTGTGAATAAACAATGTAGTTAAATGAATACGATAGAATATCATGTGAACTTAAATCCATAATTTTATTTTCAACGTTTTGTTTCTATTCATGTAGGAGGTAATAGAGATTTGTTTCTCATTGGTTTGTAGTCTCTCGTAAGACCTGACGTCCATGCATAATGATTATAATTTCTTGCTCAAATACATAAGAGAAAACATTATGAGTTCTTGGTAAATATGTGATGAAAGAAAGTAATAAGAGGTTTGCAATATTTTGCAATATTATAAACAATAATTAAGCCAAACATGTGTGGTACGTTAGAGCATGCTCATTTACAAAACTTGTATAAGCTTTTAACTTGAATATTAATGTTGTATACAATGCAGTTGTTACATACATTATATATAATATGGAATACATTGATAATGATTTATTTGAGGCTTATTTGGAAGCACATGCTTGTTTTCATAATTCTATAAATCTTCTTAAATTGAAGATTTAATGTGAATGTTCAATTGACCTTTATTGATTTGTATTATTCATAACATGTGTAAATATCAAAATATGTGTGTATACAGTTATTTTACTTACATCTTGAATTTGTATTTATTCATCATGAGGTAATTAATTACTCACAATAGAATATATCATGTTAATTTTGTATGTATATATATAGAATAAATGAGACTACATGTATACAATATATATATATATGTTGCTATGTTGCTTTTGGAATTGCTAATATGCACTTTTGTTTATTATATGATTCAAGTACATTATAATATATTCCGTTTTGCAAAAGAGGCATCAAATCAAGATAAAAGTGGAGGTTGTGATTTTCTATTGCTATCCACTTTGTTAAAATAATTTTAAAAGCATTATGATTTAATCTCTTGTCAGTTTTTGTGGTTGGACAAAACATCGAGTTATTGATCTAAATTTCATGAATTCTCGATCCAATCAAGCATGAAAAGAAATAGTTACAAATTTAGTAGTGTTGGCTTTTTGGCCTTAATCTATGTTTTGATGATTTAATCAACCTAATCTTAATTATGATCGTGTAGAGTAGCACACATATTACATTGCATATATATTGCTTTGTGCTAACCTCTATAGGTGATCAAGACTCAAGGAAGAAAGGAAATCAAGTCAAGACATGTAATCAAGCTTATTTGAAGACATGTCTTTTGTATTACTTTGAGTCTTAGGAACTTTGTGTAATTGAGCATACTTGAACTAAAAACTAGTCAAACACACACTAGGTTCCCTATAGAAGTCACACACGAAATTTCACCTAATTTGGACTTCAATAGATCACCAAACTTAGACCGGAAAACACTAAACCTGAACCTAAACTGTCTGCCCACATTCGGTCGACCGAGTGATCAATTAATCTGTTAGTGTTTAACTGCCTAAGTTCGGTCGACCATTTAGACCTTTTCGGTCGACCACGTCCCAAGTATTTGCCGACCGTTTGTTTTGTCGTATATACCCAACGGTCGTATTCGTATTAACCAAAAATACCCCAAATACATTTCATGTATCGGTCGACCGAGGACCTGGTTCGGTCGATCGAATATCTGTCTCTTGACAAACCCGAACTTCCTGTTGGAATTCGGTCAACCGTGTACCTTGTTTCGGTCGACCGAATATAACCTTTTTATCAACCCCTTAGAGCCTGTTGTGAATCGGTCGACCGAACCCTTTGCGGTGTTCAACCGATCACTTAAGTGTACCTAAGTCTTAGCGTTGGGCGGTCGACCGTTCCTTAATCGTTCGACCAAACTGAGTTCAAAACTGCCTAACGGTCGAACGTTCAACCCGATCCGGTCGACCGAACTCATCCAGAACTGGGTCCTGCGAGTTTCTGTTTTGTGTATCTTGCACCAACTTATACCCAATCAACCCCAACGACTATATTCTCTCTAATGCTTATAAATAGAGTTGTAAAACACATTTTAACACAACTCTCCCACACATACTTGTCCAATATATTAGAGAGAAACCAACCACACTCAAAGCTTCAAACCTTCCACACTTTAGTCATAAATCCAATCTCACTCAAGTGTGCTCAAGTTTAAAGAGTGTTGTTCCACTCAAGATTCATTTGTAAAGAATCAAGGACTTCGGTGAAAGCCCGAAGTGTTCCTCTCGGATTGTGGGAGAAGAAAGTCAAGCTCACGAGGTTGTTCGTCGAGCTTGTTTTGTAAAAGGCGTTCTCTCCCGGCCCGGAACGGGGAGTGGATAGTGAAGACGCGAGTGTAGCTCGAAGTGTAGAGCGGAGCTTGCAAGAGAGAACGTAGGCGGTGACCGAACCTCTGTAAAAATCCCCGAGTCCATTGTGGTTTGCATTATTCCTTCCTTACGTGCTTGTTTAAATTCTGCTACGCATAACTTGATTGCTTAAACAAGTAAGTAATTAGCTTAAAAGTGATTAGAATTAGAGACCCTCACGATCCTACAAGTAGTGCTTCTAAAATTAAATGATATATATCTCATGCATTTTTGTATTGATCCACTTGCTTAGTATAAGTTATATGAATTCTTAATATCATGTTGATTAAAAGAGTATTTGTAAAGTGGTTCAGGCATGTGATTATTACTTGTTAATTTTCATGTATCACATGCTCATTCACAACTATTACAAGCATTCATCTCGTGAGTACATAATATTCATTTTGATAGATGTATATAGATAATAAAATGTGCTATATTATAGTGTAATTCAAATTACCAAGTTACAAGCGATCATTGTTATTGAAAATGATATGCATTGGCTCAGAAGGCGAATATCTTAATATTCATAAAATGCTACTATACAAAGATTTAGAGATTTTTCATTTAAAGAGTTTTATGAAATTTTATGATAATCCCTGAAGGATTCGTATGACCGTCAAAACGATGTGAAAATAGCTAATTTAGTAAAAATGCACATCAATCTCTAAATTAAACCCTATGGCCAGAAGACCATAGATATATAGAGTTTAGTAGTAAAGAAAAATATTTTATTGACCACTTTATGAACTAATGACCCAATACTCTAGTAGTAGTATGAAATCAAAATCCCAAAAGTTCTGGGTTATGCATTCCTAATGATTGAAGGTCATGAGAGTTGTTGGAAAATCATGATACCTTTTTTACCTTTTTTGTGTGCCGGAAGCACTCACTACAAAGTATCGTGAAAACAAAAGTATAAGTAGTGGACTAAATTTTGTGCAAATAAGAAGTATGAAATAAAGATGACATCAACGAGACGAAACATGCCCAGAAGTGCCTAAATAAAATCATCTCTTATATTAATTATGAATGTCATCATTGGTATTGTTTTCATGAAGCGTTAGATAATTTTGTTGACTTCTGTCACGACCAAAATGAGGTCAAATTTGTCAACCGATTTGCACAATAAAATGAGAGTCCCTTTGTTTTTAAAATATCTCTCAATATTGATCATTATGGGATCTTAAAATTTATACATGATACATTAATGTACATATATACCTGCTAATATTATTCATTAATTTTTATGGTAGATATACATCATGTTATGAATCTTCCCCTACTTTACTTGTACAATAATGAATAAATTGTTTCCCTCCTGCGATTTAAAGCTCCTGAAGGGCTAAGTTTTTTTGTCCAATCCAATAATTATATATAATGTACATTTTCTGGAATTAGGAGGAGAAGCTAGAAGTTTAAAGAATGTCAAGAAAATGTCCTATATTGAACCTGAAGTTCATAAGAGAATATAGGTACAAGTATGGTTGAACATGAAGTTCATAAAATCATTATTTTTCAATATCTAGCAAGTAATTGTCATACATTTTTATTGATCACAAAAGAGTGACTAAGTCTTATATTACTAGACATAAAGCGCATAATATAAAGTGGAGATCTCCACATAATAAAATATATTTGAGCTCAACCAACGCCAGAAGCGTAGACCATAACATATATTACTTGGGGGAAATGAAATAAAAGTTACTCACTCTCATTGCACCTCCTGAAGAGGTTATTCCTGAAGAATATAACCCCGTAAAAATATATGCACCTGCTAAACAAAAGATTATAGAAATTACGGGGATATAGAACGGTCAAATCCTAAAGTTTTGGGAAACGATGAGGATTTGATTATTATTGACGTAAAACTTGCAATCAACTATATATGTTCATATGAGAGATATTAAATATTTATTAAAATTATTGTCGACAATTTATTTGCCTTCTTAAGCATGCTATCTCAACAAAATGGATCCAAAATCTATGATATTATAAGAATGCCGGAAGCATTCATATTTGATAGAAACAAAAGAAGGCGAACAATACATAATAAACTCGCTGAATAAATATATTATTTGGACCTGTAGTCCTGATTTCTGAAATTATATCCCTGAAGGATACAAATAGAAATCACAATAACATGTGATACATTATAAAGCGAGAAGTATTATAAAGGTATTCGCAGGACCCAACATCCAACGTGATGTTACTCATTCTCTCGTAATATTTATAATACGTTCTATTACATGATTAATATGATATGCATATAAGATATGTTCTGACTTCAAAGTTTTATAAGTCACTTAATATTGATGCTTAAATGAGAGTCCCTGACGGACAAAGATGACAAAGTATATTATATAATAAACAGTAATCAAAAGATACACTATATAAAGATCATTATATGAAGAAACAAGTAAGAATGTGCATAAACCTCTTCAATCAAAGTCATCCCGGAGAATGATACGAAGTTGATCTTAGTCGTCCTTATGTTTCACCCAATAACAAAATTTACTATTATTTATTATATGCATATGACTTGATGTCATAGGGCCTCCAACAGAGTTTTTGAAAAACTGTGAAATATTTAAATGACGAATTTGTAAATAAATGATTAGAGATAAACCAATTTTTTTACGACCGTAAGTTCGAACATTCTCCAGAAGAGAATTGGTACAATGATTCAATTGTAGAAAGAGAATATTGAAGAAAAATATTCTACTAAATGTTCATCTTGAAAGCACATTAACAAAGCACATCTATTGTATATCGACAAAGATCCAATTCTTATAGGACTTGAAGTTCCTTATCATGTTCACAGTAAATGTTTTTCTGAAAATGTTTATATGACGTTCAAGGATCTACAAATTTCTAGTCATGCGACAATATTTATATTAGTGATGTTTTCTATATGTCCAATACACATCAATCATTATCACAAATCTTGGTGTCATTACGTGGAGTCATTACAACTTTATGTAAGTTGGGGAATCAGTTATTGATTCTTGCACTCATATCGTTATGACATCAATATAATTATGAGACATCTTTAAATTGTCCATAAGTAATATCTTTTAAGGTAACATATTTATATTTTGCAAAAGTTAACACAATTTGTGTTACTCCCAGCATATTATTTGAGAAAAATTGCAAACATATTTCACAATCTTATTATTTAAGTGAAATATAGTAAATATCCATTAAATCCGTATTTGTTTATTGAATCCCCGTGAACTTTTATGTTTAAAAACTTTGTAAAATATATTCGTAAGTTTGATAAACTACGAATCAAGGGGAGTGGATTTGTATTTATTCTCTCATTTCATATGATATATCCTTTATTTTACCCCCGTATTTGTGTTACTCAGGTATTCATTTCATACATTTTAGGGTTAGGTAATAAAGAAGAGAAATGATGCAAAAAGGACCTAAATGCAAAAAAAACTGATTTGGAAGCCTTCTAGACTTGTTTGTAATGCTTCTTCTCTCATTTCTTCTTTCTTCTCTATCTCTCATCTCTATCTTTCTTCTCTCATTTCTTCTTTTTGTCTCACTAAACTTAATGGTTCGTGGACAGTAGCATATCATACAATCATTCATATGATATATCCTTTATTTTACCCACGTATTTGTGTTACTCAAATATTCATTTCATATATTTTAGGGTTAGGTAATAAAGAAGAGAAATGATGCAAAAAGGACCTAAATGCAAAAAAACTGATTTGGAAGCCTTCTAGTTATGTTTGTAATGCTTCAGGACCGATTGCAGTCAGGAAGGACGTAGATGAAAGCCGAAAGGGACCTAATCGTAAAGAAAATATGTTGGTTGTAGAAGTCCATAATCTCATTAATTTGAGGAGTAATTCAACAATTAAGACCAAATGGGTCCTTCCTGACAATGAAAGAAATCTAAATCTACTCAAGATAATGAAATATAAATGACATCAAATATAAGACAAGAATGCAAAGAAGATGATATCAAAGCTTTATTAATGGATAAAAGATTACTAACAGATTCAGATCAACGGCTTTGGGTACACCGCACGTGCTCAATTGGTTAACGAAGGCTGCTACCGCAAATATGGCTGATCTGACCTAAAAAATCCACCATTGGTGATTCCGAATCCGCCAGTGGCGGATCCGGTTGGGCGGTTAACGCCCCAATTTCATCAGTGGGTTGAGTATTAGGTTTGGAGTACTTCGTAGCATCCAGACCTTATTTGCAGTCGTCCAATTACGCCTACATTAATCTAGACCTTCTAATATAAATACACTTGTAAACTTTTGATTTCTCTTCTTCTTCCCCTTCTCTGCCCCATTAGAATGTGTTTTAGTTATTATTTTAGTAGTGAAGATAATGGGGTGGAGAGGAAACTTTGTAATATTTTATCCATTAATCAAGTTTTTATATCATGTTCTTTATATTCTTGTCTTTAATTTGATATCATTTATATTTCATTGTCTTGAGTAGATTTAGATTTCTTTACAGTGTGATGGGTTGTTTTATTTTGCTGTTTTTCTTATTGTTTATATGATTAGTGAGTAGTCCATCCTCGTTAGGGGTGGACGATGATGTGAAGTGTGGATATAGTTAGATTAGTGTGTGTTTAATCTTAATCTTGGAGTTTCAAATGATTTTCATTGCCATTTTGATGAGTATTCTCACTTTTCCCTTTGATGTGTTAATGGTCCTAATGGATGCTTAACATATGATTTGGTTAATAGTCCCACTTAATGGGGAATGATGAGCTGAGGTTAAGATTGAAGTGGATAAAGAGATAAGACCGACATGTGAGCATGTGATTATGTTTGGCCTTATCAGTAGTGTTTCATATGTTTTAATGATGGTGATAAATCTTAATCCATGTGGAAACATGCTTACGATTATCACCCTGATAGATTTTCATATTAATTCATACCATGAGAGCGCAATTGTACACACACACAGCACACATCTACACTGTTGCACGCTTCTCCACCTCCAATGGCAGTAGTCATATTTATTTTACAAATTGTAACAACATAATTTAGAGTAGATATACTCACTTCATTTTATTTCCCACTTAGAGTATGGTCTACAAAGAAATTGCACTCGCTCCTCGTGGACTCTCCTCGTTGACACGCCACCACTTCAACGCGGTCGTGCACTTGCAGTTTTGAACTTCACGTAACCAATCAGCTCGGTTATTAAATTAATAAAATCTCATAATTTTTATATTTTAAAATTGCATGTAACAAATATTTATTTTATATAATTATTTTTTCGAAATCATAATTTATTTTTTCTATTTTTTTGTTAAAACTATTATTTTTATTTATCTTATTTCAAATTCATGATATTATAATATATTTAGTAAAACAAATTGATAATAAATCAAGGGAACTACTATTCGTCATCCCAAAACTGCTTAAACCGTTGGTCTAATAACCATTTTGCCCTTCACAATTCATTTAATACCTATTTCGTACCGTCTCTTAGACTAAGGATTCTACCTCCATTTTCCTCACTTTACACGCACCAACACCACGAAAATGTTTGGCGAAGCTTCTGGATCTGGTGAAGTAAGCCCAACAATTTTTTTGTTTCATGCCGGACGTCTGCGTAACTCGCTGCCCTTTTTTAATGTTGTGTTATTTTAAATTATTTTAGGTTCCGTTGCAAGATTTCAGTGGAGATGAAGTAGATTACAGTGAGCTTTTTATAAGCACACAAGTATTTTGAGCAATCGATGACACGAATAAATGGGTGAAACAAGTTGCCATCGTAGTTTTTTTGGTAATATCATTCTATAAATCACATGTAGATAATCAGATGGATTGCTATCTGAGATGCAATCGCAGAAATGAAATGAGCTCTCGGGATATAGATATTGTAGTACGGAAGAACACGAAAAGAACGGGTTGCGGTTGCCATTTTTTGATAAAGGTGGTTGAGCGACGGCACCGTGATGGATGAGTCGTAGTTTCTAATAGTACTCATGGTCAGCACCACCACAGACTTGTAGTTTATCCAGAGGGTTAATGACAGATCAACGTGTTGGCTTTTTGGCCTTAATCTATATTAATTTTGATGATTAATTAAACTAATCTTAATTAATCAACCTAATCAATCAAAGCGAGCAAACACGATTACATGCATTGCATATATATTTGTATACTTGCAATCATCTTAATAGCTTGATCAAGACAATCAAGGAAATGAGCATTGGGACAAAGACATCAAGACTAAAGACTTGTAATCAAAGCTTTGGATCAAGACATGTAACTTTATATTTATTGAGTCCATAAGGTTTTATGTAAACTTGAGCACTAGGATTTTGTCCCGTCATTTATCGGTAAACCGAACCTATTTCGGTCAACCGAATCCTGCCTAGTTCGGTCCACCGAATACCTGTCGGAGACCCGAATACTTCCCACTAGTAAAACTTAGGTGTTCTCTGGAATTGCCCCAACGGAAGACCGAACTACCTTCGGTCGACCGAATAGTCATGGACCGGTTTCAGACTTTGCTCCAATGGTCGCTTTTGAATTAAGTCAATGGTCGCTTTTGAATTAAGTCCCTAGAGCCCAATTGACTTATCCCAGTTTGGACGACCGAATGCCTATCGGTCAACAGATTCCTTATTGGCTTTAGGAGCCCAACGACTATTTTACACGTGGTACTTGACCGTTAACGGTAAACCAACTTCCCACTCAATGCCAGCGCAAACCCGTGCTATTTCAGTCTACCGAATTATACACGGTCAACCGAACATGACATGATCAAAGCCCAATCAATTCTACTATCCACCTTAGAACAGTGAACCGAATGGACTTCGGTTAACCGAACTTAATTAGGGCTAAATAGATAAAAGCTACTGGAGGTTAGTGAACGGTGATCCGATACATAATCGGTCAACCGAGTTCTTCATTCAGACCAACTCTTCGGACTACCGTTTGAACAACGGTCGACCGAATATGCCACGATTTCTATCCGAGATAAAGTCACATCTTGCATTCGTATTGGTTCATTTTCCCACCAACTCCCAAATGGCTAGTTGAGCTGACAGCTTATAAATAGGACCTCATTTGGTTGTTTTGGACATCTTGAACACTTCCTATCTATCCAATACTCAAAGCCAAAACCTCTCCATCTTCAAGCTCTCAATCCACAACACTTAAGCCTAAACTTCATCACTTGCATATCCAATTCCATATCAATATCCAAGTGTGCTCCAGTGTAGAGTGTTAGTTAGATTGTGATTCCAATTCCTTATTCAAGAATCACCAAGTTGTAAAGCTTCAAGGAAGCTCCCTCTCGGGTTGTGAGAGGAGACACGAGCGATGCGAGGTTGTTCGCGAGGTTCGGTGTTGTAAACGACGTTGGTCTCCGCTCGGAATGGAGATCGGTTAGTGGAACCGTAAGCGAGGCTTGCAAGGAGGATTAGGACCCGGGTGTGGGTGCCGAACCTCTCTAAACTCCGATGTCGATGAATTTGTGGTTTGCAATTGTCTCTTCCTTAATCCTTCGATTATTATTTTTAATTCCGGATTTATCTATCGATAAGAGGGCCATAGATCCTAACACTACTGTCTTAGTCCTGGAGCCAAAAAAATTGTTCTGACTGAGGCACAAGCAAAACCACGTAACATCTTGTTGGCGGTAAATGAGAAATTCCCGGAGGATAATCCCAATCAAAGACACATTTATAACTTCAGAGAGTACATGAGGAAGACGAAATATGAAGACAGGAATCCCGCTCTGCAGTTTCTGCACCAGGCAGTGTAGTATCAGTACTTACATTGGATTATGGCGGATGAAGAAACTAATGTCACCACTCACGCATTTTCGGCACATCCGATGTTAGTTCAGTTGTTGCGCACATATTTTCGTAATCTGCATGTATTCGACGTATAAAATGAAGAAGTACAAGATGCCTTTGTTCGAGATGGTTAGGGTGACACCAAGAAACATGAACTTCTTGTCGGCTATGCGATTATGAATGATGAGACAGAGTCTAGTTACGGTGGGTGTTGGAGAAGTTGCGAGATATGTTATTGGATACTGTCAGCCCGACTGCAATAATAACGGACCGGGAGTGTTAGGGCTTATGCGACGAGTGAGAGAGGTTTTTCCTGAGTCTGCTCATTTACTTTGCACATGACATATCAACAAAGACGTATACAACTAATTTTTTAAATAAATGACTAGAGTGAAATATTTAAATGACGGATTTTTAAATAAATGACTAGAGATAAACCCATTTTTTTACGACCGTAAGTTCGAACATTCTCCAGAAGAGAATTGGTACAATGATTCAATTGTAGAAAGAGAATATTGAAGAAAAATATTCTACTAAATATTCATCTTGAAAGCACATTAACAAAGGACATCTATTGTATATCGACAAAGATCCAATTCTTATATGACTTGAAGTTCCTTATCATGTTCACAGTAAATATTTTTCTGAAAATGTTTATATTACGTTCAAGGATCTACAAATTTCTAGTCATGCGAAAATATTTATATTAGTGATGTTTTCTATATGTCCAATACATATCAATCATTATCACAAATCTTAGTGTCATTACGTGGAGTCATTACAACTTTATGTAAGTTGGGGAATCAGTTATTGATTCTTACACTCATATCGTTATGACATCAATATAATTATGAGACTTCTTTAAATTGTCCATAAGTAATATCTTTTAAGGTAACATATTTATATTTTGCAAAAATTACCACAATTTGTGTTACTCCCAACATATTATTTGAGAAAAATTGCGCAAACATATTTCAGAATCTTATTATTTAAGTGAATATAGTAAATGTCCATTAAATCCGTATTTGTTTATTGAATCCCCATGAACTTTTGTGTTTAAATTTTTTGTAAAATATATTCGTAAGTTTGATAAACTACGAATCAAGGGGAGTGGATTTGTATTTATTGTCCCTGAAGGACGGATATCCATGAAGGATAAAGCCCGGAAGGCTTGTAGTTGCACTCTTTTTCATTTTTTTCCAATTTTTGTCCTAAAATGTTTTATTGGTTAAATGTTTTTAATAAGGCAACATGTGCAATTTTGTTAGCATATGTTATGCACTCTTTTCCTTAGGTACTTTTTCCCACAAGATTTTGTAGCAACGTTTTTAACGAGACATAAACATAACGCGTATTATCTAAGAGGGTGTTATAAACATATGTTGAATTGAGAGGGAGAATTATACAGTGCATTTTTTTCCTTCACCAAGTTTTGGTCGCACATGGTTTTACTTGACAAAGTTTTTTATGAGGCAGACCAATTAAGTGAAAACTGATCAGATCCAATCAAGTGAGAATTTGGCAGATTTATTTATGAAGTTATTGCCCACCAAAGTCTTTAAGAAGTTTGTCTTCAAAATTGGTGTTCGTCGTTTGAAGAATGTATATTGAAGTGAGGGGGAGCATCATAGGCGCTGCACTCTTTTTTTCCATCACCAAGTTTTTATCCCATCGGATTTTTCTTGGTAAGATTTTTTAACGATGCAGTATCCCGAATGTGTAAATGTGATCCTCCAAAGAGGGAGTGTTATGAAATCCAAAGGTTTTGGATGATTCAGCTTCTCCTCCCATAACTCCATCAACCTCTCACATTCTCATTTGTAAACTCTTTTAATATAAACTCTTTCATTTGCCTCATTTAGCCTATAAATATGAGATCATTGTAATACTTTGTGGATTGAAATACAAACAATTATTCTTCCCCAAATCTTCTTTTTCTTTGTTCTTTATTTTATTATTTTATAACATCATGTAATTTATTAGATAATTCTACAAACATACTAATTAATACGTTTTTTTTGCAAAGCAATTAATACAATCGTATTGATACTTACGTTAGTTAATAAAAATTAAATTTGATGTAGTAAATACTACCCAACGATTCCTAGAGAGGTATATAATATTAATTAAATAGTAAAACAGAAGGGTGTATACGCAAAAAGGCAAACTAACCACAACAACAAACAATACGCGTTTGTTGCTTTTGACTCGCGCCACAACCAAATGACCTCACTACCCCTCTCCTCTCTCCTCTCCTCTTCCATCTCCTCCCCCTCACATTTCCTTTCCGCACTTCCATCTTTCAAACCTTAACCCTAATGCCGTCCTACCTTTCGTTTCCGGTGGGGTCCCACGACGCGCTTCTGCACAGATCCAATCCCATCACATTCCTATTTTGACCTCGAAAAAGGTGCATTCCCACCGCTGTCCCGTGACTCCCATTTCCACTTTGCTCTTTTCCTGGCCGCTAGAACACCTTCTTTTTTCCGGGTTCGGATAAATGTGTCTGATTTGAGAGGTTGTGGATTTAGATCTTGGTTGGGATGGGGAACACATGCGTCGGGCCGAGTATCTCCAAGAACGGATTCCTACAGTCGGTTTCTGCCACGCTCTGGTGCTCCCGATCTCCAGAACCTGAAGGCCTCCCTCCCCCTGAGAGTAGCGGTAGATCAAGTAGACATGTTTCGGCCAAATCGCCCGAATTACCGCCAGTCACCGTTGCTCCAGAACCAGTTAAGATTGTAGGATTAGATAAAGACAATGTACCATCACCAGCGCCCAAACCACAACCACCAATGCCGGAACCAATGCCCGTCCAACCGGATCCTCCTCCTGTTTCCGCCTCAAAGCAAATGCGGGTGGCAGAATCACCAAATGCAGCAGACCAGCCTCCACCCAACCCTCCTAATAAACCGCACCATTCCAAGAAAATGTCCAGCGCTGGCCTCCAGATAGATTCCGTCTTGAAACGGAAGACGGAGAATATAAAGGACATTTACAATTTAGGAAGAAAACTTGGACAGGGGCAGTTCGGAACCACTTACCTTTGCGTCGAGAAGGTGACCGGGAAGGAATACGCTTGCAAATCGATTGTCAAGAGGAAGTTGACTACAGAGGAAGACGTGGAGGACGTCCGGAGGGAAATTCAGATAATGCATCACCTTGCTGGTCATCCAAATGTTATTTCGATAACCGGAGCTTACGAAGATGCAGTGGCCGTTCATGTTGTTATGGAATTGTGTGCAGGAGGTGAGCTCTTCGATAGGATCATACAGAGAGGGCATTACACGGAGAGGAAGGCAGCAGAGCTATCTAGAGTTATAGTTTCTGTAGTGGAAGCTTGCCACTCGTTGGGCGTGATGCATCGGGATCTAAAGCCGGAGAATTTTTTGTTTGTCAACCAAAAGGAGGAATCACCTCTTAAAACAATCGACTTTGGTTTGTCTATATTCTTCCGCCCAGGTAATATTTCTGTTCCCACCTTATATACTATTAGCATTTCAAAATAATGGTCACCTGGCTGAAAATCATTGATAATTTGTGTTGAATTAAAAGAGTGTAGACTTGAACTTTATCTGTTTGCCTCATTTATACTTACAGAAAACAAATTTTGTAGCCTTTTTTGTAAAGCTGAAATTTGATGGTCCAATGAAGGCATAATTTTTATGGTGCAAATCAATCTAATGAATACTTGTAGATTGTTGTTGTAAATAACATTCAACCCATTATGTATTCATTATTTTCAGTATGTAGGGTAGTCTATATTTAGTAGAGAAAATACGTATCTGAAATGCATCGAGATGATTCCATAAGAGCAGAATATAGAAGAAATAGTAGAAGATGCTTGCATCAAGAAATATGAAAAAGAAGACATACAAAATGATAAACTGCATTAAATGCTTAATTTGTAATATGCTAATATTTTATCTACTTTTCAGTAATAGCATTGAGATTTCAGTTAGAGTCATTTGGTCATGAGAGAGTCAATTGAGTTTTCCGATGTACTCTTTTACGTGCATAGGATTATAAACAAAAATTCAATTGAAGTGTGCAATGTATTTTGGTAGGGGATATATTTACTGATGTAGTGGGGAGCCCTTATTATGTTGCTCCGGAAGTGCTTCGTAAGAAATATGGTCCTGAAGCAGATGTTTGGAGTGCCGGAGTTATTATTTACATCCTACTGTGTGGCGTACCTCCATTCTGGGAAGGTAAAATCTGGGCTTGTTACTTATTTGCAGCAATCTATGAATTGTTTTCCCTTCGGTATCTAATTGACCTCTTAAATATTTAGAAACTGAGCAGGGAATATTTGAACAAGTCTTGCATGGCACTCTTGACTTCGAATCTGATCCATGGCCCAGCATTTCAGCAAGTGCCAAAGATCTTGTAAGGAAAATGCTAGTAAGAGATCCCAAAAAGCGAATAACAGCACATGAAGTTCTATGTAAGTTCAACAAAATATCCTTTAATAAATATGTTCTCCTGTCTCCCAAATTAAATTTTGTGCTAATTGGTTTTTGTGCCAGGTCACCCATGGGTCCAAGTCGATGGTGCAGCACCTGATAAGCCCCTTGATTCTGCAGTCCTCACTCGCTTAAAGCATTTCTCTGCCATGAGTAAACTAAAAAAGATGGCACTTAGAGTAAGTTGCAGACTCTGTGAAACTCATTCGTCTGTTATGTAACATGGAATTGAGTAAATGGATCTGTATGCGTTGACGTTAGATAAGAAGGAGAATTAACTGTGCTCTTAATTTTGTAATTCAAATTGTAAATGTCTATCTTTTTAAGGTCTCCAAATCCAGGCTTACAACGAATAACTGTGATGAGTATGATATGAGCGATAGGTTCCTCCTCTAGTGAGGTCAAGATTAAGCTATACTTTTTCTGAACTCAGTTACCCTGTCATCAGTCCACCGCTTACGCACACACTGTGCATCGTTTCAGTCAAATGTACTTCCTAGTGAAAATATTAAAGATAATAGACTGAACAGAAGTCGGAATGATGAAGAGACAATTTAAAGATATAATTCATATAGCTCGGAATTATTAGCATAGACCTAGTCATGCATAACCCTTAATTACATTAGATAAATTAAGTTAAATGAGGAAAGTGAATTAACATAAGAAATGGAGGAAGATATTATTGAAGTTAGTACTTCCCTTCCATGTTTAGGTTCAATATTTCCTTGTCAAGTGATTCTTGTGAATTTTTGTCGACTTACTTGGTCTTATTCCCGTATGCTGTATACTGTTTTCGGAAAACTTATTTCTTTCTTAGGATTTCTTCATATTTTTTCGTTGTTATTTTGGTTGTTCATTGATTTATGAATTCTGTTTTGCGGATTTTGTGGATTTTTTTATAAATAAAATTAACCTTTTAGGACAGGTGTTGAGGGATCATATATATGGTTTATGTTATAGGAAAGATATATTTCTGCTATAATCATAAATCATGTAATTGAAGAAAAAAAAGTTTATAATTATCAACACAGCATCACTATGTGGCTTCAAATGTATATATCTATTTTTTGTAGGTCATTGCTGAGAGCCTTTCAGAAGAAGAAATTGCAGGACTAAAAGAAATGTTTAAAATGATTGATACTGACAACAGTGGTCAGATAACTTACGAGGAGCTCAAGGCTGGGCTGGAAAGAGTTGGAGCTAATCTTAAGGAATCTGAAGTTTCTGCACTTATGCAGGCGGTGAGTTTTGTCTCATTTTAGGTGACCCTTCTAATTATTTGGGCAACGTACCATGCATGTACGCAAGATTGAACAAAAGTAAATGAAATAATAATAAAATATAAGGTTTAACTGAAACAATGTTCACTCTGATAGTGGATAGCAAGTATATACCCCTAAATGAAGATCAATAGTTGATTTCGTGTTAACTGGTTGTGTTAACGATTATGATAAAATAAACATTGGTTGTGTTAACTGGTGTGTTAACGATTATGATAATTTTCAGCATAAAGTTAGTTATGTTTAATAATAGGATAGGTTGGCTGAAAGTGGCACACATTTAGGAATGATGTCAATCCAAAATATTTTGGTTACAACATTTTATTTTGTAATTTTTATTGACATCAAATTATCAGAATGGCAACCTTTTCTGCATCAATACTTTTGTTTTTCTTAGTTATGGCTTTAACTTTTGCTGGGATTAAATTTATGTTCTACGATATGATACCAACCTGACTAATAAACCACAAGTGTAGGCTGATGTTGACAACAGTGGCACGATAGACTATCCGGAGTTCATAGCTGCAACATTACACCTTAACAAAATCGAAAAGGAGGACCTTCTCTTTGCAGCCTTCTCTTACTTCGACAAAGACGGGAGTGGCTATATAACACATGACGAACTTCAACAGGCGTGTGATGAGCTTGGTATAGAAGATGCCCAACTAGAAGAGATCATCCAAGACGTTGATCAGGACAATGTAAGTTGGCTGCTTACCTCTTTTTGAAACTCTATCGTTTACAGAATTCCCACTAATTGGTCTATCCCTACATGGTTTCCTTAGGATGGCCGCATAGATTACAACGAGTTTGTTGCGATGATGCAAAAAGGAAACGCAGGCATCGGCAAGAAGGGTTGTCAATGGATTTCAACATTGGTTTTAGGGAGGCAATGAAGCTTGGTTGATGAGATGAAGAAATCAACAGACCAACTTATTTTTCCTTTTCTTGTGATTATAGATTGTTGTCGGCCTGTGACAAGTCTGTCTCCATTTAGTACATAGGATATATTTCACACAAGATGTCTCACGTACACAGCTCCACTTCATTGCTATTTTCCACATTGTAAAGTAAAGAATCACAGTGTGCGTTTAGATCCTAGCAATTGGTTGCAAGCCAATTTCTGTACGTTTGTTTTTGGTTTGTTTATTTTATTTTAGATGGTTAAGAAATTAGATATTATAGAAGTTCAGAAACCGACTGAGTGGATGTTATATACCAAACCCTAATGAAGGTTGCTAATGGTGGTGGGTGTTAATTCCGGATTTGATGGGGGTGGTACGGGTGAAGTGAGGTGGGTACGGTGATGTGAAGGTGAGCCGAGAGAAGTATGGTTGGGGTTGATTTGTTGGGTGAGGGTTTGTATTTATAGGAAAACACACATCTTCATTCTTCTTCTTCCATTCCCTTCTGACACTAAGTCTTCGTCTCTTCTCTCCCTCAGTTCCTCTGGCCGGCGTGTGAGGAAACACTAGCGACGAGCGAGCAAGGAGGGCAGCGTGATTGTGGCCTTAAGGCTCATGGAGTTTGACGCGAGGAGTCAGTGTTTGGGTTGCAGTTCAAGAAATGTATGCAAAGTTCTTTGCATTAGCCGTTGCTCACACGAGAGTGTGAGGTTTTGGTTTTTCGCCGGAGGTTGGAGGCCTCGCCCGCGACGAGAGGCAACATGTTGTACATGGCAAGGCCAGTAGTTGTCGGTTAAAAGTTGACCGGTGTTTGTTTGCGGTCGACCGATCTTAGTGTAATTCTCCATCTTTACCCAGTACCGGTCGAACGATGTCTCGCGGCGGTCGACCGGTTGAGCATATTTGTTGGGTTGGAGAGTTCCTGATATTTTCGGTCGAACGAGAATCCTGAGCCGTTCGACAATTGCATTGTATTTTTTGGGTTGGATTGGGCGTTGACCATCCAAACGGTCGAACGCCGTTGACTCTGGTCCGACCGGTGACTTAAGTGTACTGAATGTTAGGTCGACCGTTTGGATGTTCCTGATATTTTCGGTCGAACAAGGCCCCTGTGCCGTTAGACCGTTGTCTTGATTTTGACTTAGTCTTAGTTTGGTTTTTACCCTCTCTCGGTCGACTGGTTTCTACCTTTTGGTCGACCGTTGAGGCCTAAGTTGTGAGCCCAAAGTTTGACCGTTGCAGGCATTTGTTCGATCGATCCTTTGGGGAGTGGTCGACCAGTTTGCTTTTTTCGGTCAACCGTTTGGGCTCAGGACTGAGTCCTTGTCCTTGTGGAGTATCAACTCTGTCCACGGAAGACCGTGTCCTCGCCTAGTGCATGAGCCGGGAGGTGACGGTGGCTACATTGATTGTGCGTGCCCAGGGACCGCCAAGTAGAAGGGTGTGGACACTTAGGACATGTCACCTCTGCTTTATACACTGTGGCGTAGCTTAGAGCTTTACTTGACTCATACTAGAGTAGTAGCCCCGAGGGATCGTAGATCCGAATGTACGATGTTGCACGACTCTACGGAGCGAGATGACCTGCGGACTTCGATCCGGATGAGTCGATTGGCCAACCTTATGGGCGACAGATACCTTCGACTGGCCTTGATGACGATGATGTGACCCGCACGGCCCTAGATGACGGACCTTTTATAATGAAAAACAAAATGAGAACATGTTAATCGATTTAAATTGAGATAATTGTAAAATTATGTTAGATTTTTTAAAACCTTTTTTCACCTTCACTCTAGATTAAGTGAAATATATTACCCCACCTCTAACATATTTATCTATGAATTACTTCCAATTACTAGAGTATTTGCGAAATATAGGTCACATGCTGGTTTTGTTGAAATTTTAAATGTAATGGAGGCAAAGTTTAATAAATATTGGAATCCTCCTCCATTTAGTTTTTGTTTAACTTTTTTGATGGATCGTAGATTTAAGATTACTGGTTCACATGTCTTCTTGGAAGAAATTTTTGCAAACATAAATTATGAAAAATTCCAAAATCATGTAGATAGATGTAGGTCTTTGTTAATCAAATATTTTGAAGAATATGAAAAACTATATAATGTAAATCAAATGGGATCAAATGTTGCTAGTTCATCATCACAACCACCTCCAACTGCAATGGATCCAGATGATGACGACTCCCAATTGAATTGGTTATGTAAAATAAAATTAAAATTAGTGCAAACTGAGACAAAATGAATTAACTGATATTTAAACAATGAAATTTATTTAAGTACTGCTAAGTTAAAATCTTTTGATGTTTTAGATTAGTGGAGAAAAACTCAGGTAGGTTTCCACTAGTCTCTTTAATGGCACGAGACTTATTATGTTCTCTAGTGTCAACTATGGCATAAGAGTCTGCATTTAGTGCATGTAAATGTGTCGTCTGACAAGAGTCAAAGCTTATTCGACAAGTCAATCGATATGAGCGTATGCCGGAATGATTAGATCGACGTTGCGGACATAATGCAAAACATGAATATTCACGACGATAGCAACGATGAAGATTGAAGACAAATTAGCTAAACCATTATGTTAAAGATTTAATTTTGTTCTAATACGCCTCCTTAGGTTTTTTCCATTACTCCTTAGGTTTAGCTAGCCTCCAAGCCTTTTTTATATGTAACCAATATATTATTTCTTGATTTGAGTTAACAATCATTAATAAATAAATTTGTTACTTTGGAGAAAAGTAAATTGTGTTTGTGTTTTTGTTAATTCAATTGTGATTGTTTACTTATTTCAAATTAAGAAAACCGAAAAAACAAAACCCGATTCGACTAAGGAAAACCCTGTTCGACACCCCTGGATTCGGCACGGCTCGGAGCCGTGCTGAGACGAGGCGGCAGACTGTCGTGCCGTGCTGGCATGGCTGGGCAGCCACGACACGGCCCGTTACCCAACTATAATTGAGAAACACAATAATGCACTACACAACAACCAATGCATTGGTAAGCAACCACTACTCTCTCTCTTACTTGTTTAAAAAACTATATTTTGATACTTGAATTGGTTTTTTACTTTGAAAATTCATCACAACCTCGAAATTCACAAGAGTTGTGAATTTTGACTTACAAATTAATGACTAGATCACATTTATTTATATCTATTGTAGTTTTCCATGGTTTTTTAAAAGTTTTGGACTGAAAATTCATTTGTCTAAAAATTCACAAGAAAAGTAAAAAAAATCAAATACAAATCAAGAGTTGTATCCATAAAGGATGATTTTCTTGCATGCCACTAACAACTTACGAAATTTGAGATATGTCATCCGAAAGAATTTTTTTGGTCTAATGCCAAAGAAAAATACTGACATTAGCTACCATGCTATTACTTTTTTTGTAATGTCATTGCAATAACTTTTCCATTAACTTTCATTAGTTATATTAATATTTAATGAAAACGGCGGATATCACACTTTAGCTAGAACTTTCATGGCTGACTGTCCTTTAGCGCCTATGGTCTAACTAAAAAAAAGTACTCGTCAAGGGCCCAAGCGTGAACCTTCACTTACGCATCTAGCCAGCATGCTGGTTTTTTAATCGAAGTTGGCTGCATCAGATGAGGAGGAATTGGTCAACACATGCAAGGCTTCAAGCGCAGATGATCTCATGGTTTTTGCACATGCGAACTGTGATAGTGCTCTTGCGATCAAGGACGTTGTCGACAGACGAGCGGAGCGAGCGAGCCAACTTCGGCTACACGTGTGGTTTGAAGAGAAGCAACATGGATGCCTGCTCGCCGGTAATAGAAGAGAGATCCAGTGCCCCACCCCGACTCCTTCCAGAATTTTTTCCTCGGAGCCGAGCCAGAATGGCCGTTAGTGGACACCTACCACTTTTGCAGAATTACCTTGAATAAACTTAGAATTCATAAATTTCATTATGTGATGTCAATTATGCAAAACATCGCTCAAATAATTTATTAATTGCTTTTCACCTATTTATTTTCTCTCACTTCTAACTATCTCTCATCTCTATCTTTCTTCTCTCATCTCTTCGTTTTGTCTCACTAAACTAAATGGTTCGTTGATAGTAGCATATCATACAATCATTCGTATGATATATCCTTTATTTTACCCCCGTATTTGTGTTACTTAGGTATTCATTTCATACATTTTAGGGTTAGGTAATAAAGAAGAGAAATGATGTAAAAATGACCTAAATGGAAAAAAAACTGATTTGGAAGCCTTCTAGACATGTTTGTAATGCTTCAGGACCGATTGCAAGTCAAGAAGGACGTAGATGAAAGCCGAAAGGGACCTAATCGTAAAGAAAATATGTTGGTCGTAGAAGTCCATAATCTCATTGATTGATTCGTTTTATATTAAACCGCAAGTGCAGGGCCGCGTTGAAGCGGTGGCAAATACGGGTCGATCCACAGGGAGGTGTGTCGACTTTTGGTTTGTTCGAAGGCGAATGGTAAAGAAAGGAGAGAAAGGTTGCTTACACTAAACTACACTAAGATGCAAAAGGAAATGAGGATAAGCAATAAAATTAAACCCCATAGGGGGTAGAGAAATGATGTGAATATAAAGATGTGTGTGTGTGTTCAATTATGCTCCTCACAACATGTAGTGCATGAAATCATAAAACTAAATCGAACTTTGCCTCCACATGAAATACGATAAGACTATATCGTTAAAACATACAAGACAATAATTGGAATGATGCTAAATGAACTCATGTATAAAGACTAGACCCTACTATGCCTCCACATGAAATAAGATAACCCAATATCATTAAAACATACAAGACATTAATACCAAGGTAAAGGCAACAAGAGTACATACACTACAAATTGTGTTTCCAATATTAATTCCATCCATATGCTCAACTTATCATTCCCCATAAAATAGGTCCACTAATCTAAGCATAAGCTAAGATTCATTCAAGAGCATTAGCATATCAAAGATAAGAGTGAATTCCCATTAGATGGTTATGGAAATCATATAAGGCTCAAAGTTTTAAGATAACACACACCTCATACACTACATGATCATATCACATATTTCTTCACCCCCCAAATGGGGATGGAACTACTCACTAATCATTACACTACAACCTACATTAAAATGAAACATTCTACTGAAATGAAATTAGACTAAGCAAGAAAGGAATATTAAAGAAGCTAATTGAAAGGAACATAAACTAAAGAAACATGCAAGAATTTAAAGAAACTAAGAACAATTATTTTATTAACAATGACTCACATTGAAGGTAACATTCTTCACCACCTTGAGTTTTGCTTCAAGGCTTACTCGTTAGTAGAGAGAATGCCACCAAGCAATGAGTAATTACACTGGAAGGTGAGGAGTTCTATTTATAGCCATAGAAAAAGGTAATCTGGGACAATCCCCCGATGTGGGACTAAACCAATACCAGAAATAGAATAAACACACTCTAATACACATGCCCGCCAAAGATTGACGGATCCGGAGCCAAACAGACCGCCAATTGGCGGTCTATTGGTTCTGGATTGGTCTGGAATTTGTTGTGGGCTTCTTCTGGATATCTTTGGTGGTCTTGGATGCATCTACTTCGTTTGTTGGAGCTCCGAGCCGAATCGAATTGCCACAATACTCCCCATGATGGTGTGGAGTGTTCTGTTTTGCTCTTAGGTCCTTCGGTCTTACGTTCGGGTCCTCCCTTGCATCTTAGTCCCCAGGTCACACAATTTAGTTATTTTCCTTGCTATTTATAGTCTCTCCTTCTCAAACCTACTTATTCCTGAAAACTAAACATAAAACTCGTTACATTGCATTGTTTAGGGTGCAAGATAATGGATACAAGAGACAAAGATATGCATGAAATGATGCCAATCACTCATTAATGTGAGGAGTTATTCAACAATTAAGACCAAATGGGTCCTTCCTCACAATGAAAGAAATCTAAATCTACTCAAGACAATGAAATATAAATGACATCAAATATAAGACACGAATGCAAAGAAGATGATATCAAAGCTTGATTAATGGATAAAAGATTACTAACAGATTCAGACCAACGACTCTGGGTGCACCGCACGTGCTCAATTGGTTAACGAAGGCTGCTAGCGCAAATATGGCTGATCTCACCTAAAAAATCCACCATTGGTGATTCCGAATCCGCCAGTGGCGGATCCGGTTGGGCGGTTAATGCCCCAATTTCATCAGTGGGCCGAGTATTAGGTTTGGAGTACTCCGTAGCATCCAGACCTTATTTGCAGTCGTCCAATTGCGCCTACCTTAATCTAGACCTTCTGATATAAATACACTTGTAACCTTTTGATTTCTCTTCTTCTTCCCCTTCTTTGCCCCATTAGAATGTGTTTTAGTTCTTGTTTTAGTAGTGAAGATAATGGGGGTGGAGAGGAAACTTTGTAATATTTTATCCATTAATCAAGTTTTTATATCATGTTCTTTACATTCTTGTCTTTAATTTGATGTCATTTATATTTCATTGTCTTGAGTAGATTTAGATTTCTTTAAAGTGTGATGGGTTGTTTTACTTTGCTGTTTTTCTTATTGTTTATATGATTAGTGAGTAGTCCATCCCCGTTAGGGGTGGAGGATGATGTGAAGTGTGGATATAATTAGATTAGTGTGTGTTTAATCTTAATCTTGGAGTTTCAAATGATTTTCATTGCCATTTTGATGAGTATTCTCACTTTTGCCTTTGATGTGTTAATGATCCTAATGGATGCTTACCACATGATTTGGTTAATAGTCCCACTTAATTGGGAATGATGAGGTGAGGTTAATATTGAAGTGGATAAAGAGATAAGACCGACATGTGAGCATGTGATTATGTTTGGCCTTATCAGTAGTGTTTCATATGTTTTAATGATGGTGGTAAATCTTAATCCATGTGGAAACATGCTTACGATTATGACCCTGGTAGATTTTCATATTAAGTCATACCTTGAGAGCGCAATTGTACACACACGCATCACACGTCTACACTGTTGCACGCTTCCCCACCTCCAATCGCAGTAGTCATATTTATTTTACAAATTGTAACAACATAATTTAGAGTAGATAAACTCACTCCATTTTATTTCCCACTTAGAGTATGGTCCACAAAGAAATTGCACTCGCTCCTCGTGGACGCTCCTCGCTGACACGCCACCACTTCAACGCGGTCGTGCACTTGTAGTTTTGAACTTCACGTAACCAATCAGTTCGGTTATTAAATTAATCAAATCTCCTAATTTTTATATTTTAAAATTGCATGTAACAAATATTTATTTTATATAATTATTTTCGAAATCATAATTTATTTTTTCAATTTTTTTGGGTTAAAACTATTATTTTTATTTATCTTATTTCAAATTCTTGATATTATAATATATTTAGTAAAACATTTGATAATAAATCAAGGGAACTACTATTCGTCATCCCAAAACTACTTAAACCACTCGTTTAATTACCATTTTGCCCTTCACAACTCATTTAATACCCATTTCGTACCATCTCTTAGACTAAGGATTCTACCTCCATTTTCCTCACTTTACACGTACCAACACCACAAAAATGTTTGACGAAGTGTCTGGATCCGGTGAAGTAAGCCCAACAATTTTTTTGTTTCATGTCGGACGTCTGCGTAAGTCGCCGCCCTTTTTTTAATGTTGTGTTATTCTAAATTATTTTAGGTTCCGTTGCAAGATTTTGGTGGAGATGGAGTAAATTACATTAAGCTTTTTATAAGCACACAAGTATTTTGAACAATCGATGCCGCGAATAAATGGGCGAAACAAGTTGCCAACGGAGCTGGGTTTTTTGGTAATATCATTCTATAAATCACAGGCAGATAATCAGATGGATTGCTATCTGAGATGCAATCGTAGAAATGAAATGAGCTCTCGGGATATATAGATATTGTAGTACGGAAGAACACGAAAAGAACGGGTTGCGGTTGCCATTTTTGATAAAGGTAGTTGAGCGATGACACCGTGATGGATGAGTCGTAGTTTCTAATAGTACTCATGGTCAACACCACCACAGACTTGTAGTCTATCCAGAGGGTCAATGACAGATCAACGTGTTGGCTTTTTGGCCTTAATCTATATTAATTTTGATGATTAATTAAACTAATCTTAATTAATCAACCTAATCAATCAAAGCGAGCAAACACGATTACGTGGATTGCATATATATATTTGTATACTTGCAATCATCTTAATAGCTTGATCAAGACAATCAAGGAAATGAGCATTGGGACAAAGACATCAAGACTAAAGACTTGTAATCAAAGCTTTGGATCAAGACATGTAACTTTATATTTATTGAGTCCATAAGGTTTTATGTAAACTTGAGCACTAGGATTCTGTCCCGTCATTTATCAGTAAACCGAACCTATTTCGGTCAATCGAATCCTGCCTAGTTCGGTCCACCGAATACCTGTCGGATACCCGAATACTTCCCACTAGTAAAACTTAGGTGTTCTCTGGAATTGCCCCAACGGAAGACCGAACTACCTCTGGTCGACCGAATAGTCATAGATAAAAGCTACTGGAGGTTAGTGAACGGTGATCCGATACATAATCGGTCAACCGAGTTCTTCATTCAGACCAACTCTTCGGACTACCGTTTGAACAACGGTCGACCGAATATGCCACGATTTCTATCCGAGCTTAAGTCACATCTTGCATTCTTATTGGTTCATTTCCCCACCAACTCCCAAATGGCTAGTTGAGCTGACAGCTTATAAATAGGACCTCATTTGGTTGTTTTGGACATCTTGAACACTTCCTATCTATCCAATACTCAAAGCCAAATCCTCTCCATCTTCAAGCTCTCAATCCACAACACTCAAGCCTAAACTTCACCACTTGCATATCCAATTCCATATCAATATCCGAGGTGCTCAAGAGTTAGATTGTGATTCCAATTCCTTACTCAAGAATCACCAAGTTGTAAAGCTTCGAGGAAGCTCCCTCTCGGGTTGTGAGAGGAGACACGAGCGAGGCGAGGTTATTCACGAGGCGAGGTGTTGTAAACGACGTTGGTCTCGGCCCGGAATGTAGATCAGTTAGTGGAACCGTAAGCGAGGCTCAGGGGATCGAGCGAGGCTTGCAAGGAGGACTAGGACCCGGGTGTGGGTGCCGAACATCTCTAAACTCCGGTGCCGATGAATTTGTGGTTTGCAATTGTCTCTTCCTTAATCCTTCAATTATTATTTTTAATTCTGCATTTATCTATCGATTAGAGGGCCATAGTTCCTAACAAAATGGTCTTAGTCCTAGAGCCAAAAAAAATTTCTCTGACTGAGGCACAAGCAAAACCATGTAACATCTTGTTGGCGGTAAATGAGAAATTCCAGGAGGATAATCCCAATCAGAGACACATTTATAACTTCACAGAGTACATGAGGAGGACCAAATATGAAGACAGGAATCCCGCTCTGCAGTTTCTGCACCAGGCAGTGTAGTATCAGTACTTACATTGGATTATGGCGGATGAAGAAACTAATGTCACCACTTACGCATTTTCGGCACATCCGACGTTAGTTCAGTTGTTGCGCAGATATTTTTGTAATCTGCATGTATTCGACGTATAAAATGAACAAGTACAAGATGCCTTTGTTCGAGATGGTTAGGGTGACACAAACAAACATGAACTTCTTGTTGGCTATGCGATTATGAATGATGAGACAGAGTCTAGTTACAGTGGGTGTTGGAGAAGTTGCGAGATAAGTTATTGGATACTGTCAGCCCGACTGCAATAATAACGGACCGGGAGTTAGGGCTTATGTGATGAGTAAGAGAGGGTTTTCCTGAGTTTGCTCATTTGCACCTGGCAATTCAACAAAGACGTATACAACTATGCATACCACGCATTCGGCAAGAACAAGCAGTTTGCAGAGAGTTTGTAGTGTGGAAAGTGGAGAAAAGTCATGCTTTCTACTTCATAAAACGAGTACGATAGAGCTATCCGTAATCTGAAAGATTTTTTTCATTCTTGGCCAGCTATCACGGAGTATCTGGAAGACACGTGCTTAGTGCATAATGAAAAGTTTGTGTTGAAGTGGATGAACAAATTCTTTCATTTCAACAACACTACAACCTGTAGGGTCGAAAACGCCCATTCGGCTTTGAAAGAGTGGATAACTACATCGACTATAGTTCTGGACACTCTTTTTGACCGCGTCAACGCGGCTATTGAAATGCAGCTGACGAATATTCGAAACTTTCTTGAAGATTCGAGATGTCAAAATTTGACTAACTACAGAAATGCTTTGTATCAACATATAAATGGTCGAATTTTGCATCACTGCTTGTCGTTATTGTGTGAGGAGTTCCAGAGAATGCAAGGCTTAAGCAATCAAGTTGAATATCATTGTGGGTGCGCTTTTCAGACATCACGTGGGATTCCTTGTGCATGTACCATGCACGGTTGTATTGAGTCAGGTGAAGGAATTTATTTAGAGCATATTCATCTCTTCTGGAAAACACTTGTCATTGGAGAATGAGTCCAGATGCCAGAGTTTGTGGATCAGTAATTTATTTAGAGCATTTTGGAACCTCGTTAATGAGATTTCGGGGAGCGACCCTGTAGTAATTCATAGTGCCTATCATATTTTATACGCGCAGTTACACCCCAATCAGTTGAATTATGTAGAGCTCATAGAAAATACTAAAGTACGAGGCCGACCAAGGGGGAGGTTGACACGTTGGGACGTAAGTGCCTTTGAGTATGTTGAGCGAAGTCGTAGTCGATCTTCTAGTAGTCGGAGTAGGGGTCAATCTTCTAGTTCATCTCGATCGTCCGTAAATATGAGTACAAGATCTGGTATGACGATATGTTTGTTGTTATTATTCTTACTTTGTTGTTCGTCTTCTTCAGTAGACATGTTCTTACAGTTATTATATATAACTTTGCTATTTTTTCATCTTGTAGTGTCCAGACGGATTGACATCGATAACTTCCCATATGTTGATAGACTGCCAGGAATCATCTTTCCATTTCTGGAGAGGTGGAATGACGTACGTGCTGATGGCAACTGTGGATTTTGATGTGTTGCCGATGTTTTCCATGGTGGTCAAGACAATTCGTTTTAGGCCCGTCGTGCGATTTCTAATGAGATATGGGCACATCCCATTTATGAGCACGTTTATTATGATGGTGTGGTACAAGCTCGTCGGCGAATTGATTGGGGCAGAGGACCTTGTGGTGAGGATCACTATATGGAGATTTGGTGCGACTTGTTCCCGATTACCAATATTTACAAGTGTGCAATTATGTATTTCTCAGTGAGAACGGATGGTTCGTTATACCCGTGTATTACAGTGCTACCTTGGAGAGTCTGTCTACCATGACGAAGCCAAGCGGAGAGTTGATCATTGCTCATTTAGGGAGTTACAGACATTTCATTCGCTTAAAATTAGTTGAGGGATTCCCAGTACCTCCTATAGCGACCCTGTGGTTTTAAATGCGAGATGAGAGTGTTGCTGGATGGGAGGAAGAGTACGAAAGTAGGAGAGCATATTGGGACCGGTTACGTTTTGATTGTAATTTGTAATGTATTTGTTAAATTATGGTTTTTAATGTATAATCTGTTCGCGATTATATCGTGCATTTTAAATTTAAATTACATTACATATACCAAACAGGAGCAAGATATGGTACAACAGATAAACAAATAGGGAGAAGATATGTTCATCAGAAATAAATAATAAGAGTACAACAGATAAGCAAATACCAATACATGTAGTAATAGTTCAACATATAAAAAAATAAAATAAATAATGTAAAAGCCCACTACAACTCATCATCTGAATCATGGTCAGAAATGCCTAACTGACTGTTCCACTCATGTACGAGGTCATCCCAATCTACACATGAAGATCTTGTGGTCTCGTTCGGCATCAGGTCCCTGTGAGTTATGAATAGCTGCACAACTTGTATCGCCCTACTCATCCATTGTATATAACATTAAAATTAGTGTACATTAACAATAAAAACAAAATATACATTACAAATTAAAAATAATTTAGAAAAATTTACTGCATCGCCACAGGACCTATCAAGTGGTCTCTCAGGTCTCGGGGCGGTACCGCGGACGAGAAATGGATGTGAGCACCTACCGAACCAATCCAAATAATCCGCATGACAAGTGGAGGGGTCACAGTTACGTGTGAGATCACCAAGGTGAAGTCGGACTCCTCTTGGAAATGTCCTCCAAATCGATTTGGCCATCGCAGCGTTGTACCTGACGTCGTATGCTGTCATAATCGCAGACCAGACTGCATGCGCTGGCATCGGGATGTCAACCGGGATAACCTGAACGTACCCTAACTGATGCAAGATGCGATTAGGCAAATAAGGCTCCATGATATCTCGATAACAAATAACGCCCATCAATAAAGTCCTCGACACAGCCGCAGCAAGTTCAGGACCATAGGGCAACCACTCCACCTAAACGTTTACACGTTAATAAAAATAAAAATAAAATTTAAATAAACGTGAATGGTATAGAGTTTTATACCTGCAATGCAGTCATCTGATCTAGCCGTCTACGAATGGAATGGAGTCGCCCCTCGCTCCTATCCTTGGTCCGGACAACCAACATACGCGAACGAGGATGTCCCTGCTAAATGATTTTCCACTACCGATGCGGGCGGAAAGGAGGAAAGTGTAGGAGGATCGTGTGGGTTATGGGTCCACAATCTCTAATCACAATTAAGTCTAATTACCTACTTGTTTGATCTACCAAAGATATGCAGCGGAATTAAACAAACAAACAAGCAAGTAAAGAATAGAAATGCAAACCACAAGAAGTCGGGGGATTTTTATAGAGGTTCGGCCACCACCTACGTCCTCTCTTACAAGCTACTCTCGGATCACCGAGCTCCGCTCACGACTTCACTAACCACTCCCAGTTCCGGGCCGGGAGAGAACGCCTTTACAAGTCTTCAAGCTCGCGAACAACCCTTGCCGAGCTTGGCTCCTCCTCTCACAATCCGAGAGGATCACTTCGGGGTCTCACCGAAGTCTATGCTAGATGTCTTGGGCTTTCAACAAGACCCTTTCTTTCTTTCACAAACAATGAGTGGAACAACACTTTCTAAACTTGAGCACACTTGAGTAGAATATGGAATTGATTACTAAGTGTGGAAGGTTTTGGGCTTTTGAGTGTGTGGAGCTTCTCTTTAATGTTGGGGACAAATAGTAGTAGGAGAGTTGTGTTAAAATGTGTTTTACAACTCTTTATATAGGCATTAGAGAGAATAGATCCGTTGGGGTTGATTGGGTGAGTGTTGGTGTAGGATACACAAAACAGAAACTCGCAGGACCCAATTCTGAGTTAATTTGGTCGACCGGATCGGGATGAACGGTTGACCATTTGGCAGTTTTGAACTTAGTTCGGTCGACTGGTAAGGTAACGGTCGACCGCCCAACACTAAGACTTTGGTACACTTAAGTGATCGGTCGAACACCGAATAGGGTTTGGTCGACCGATTTGCACCAGGCACTTTGGGGTTGACAAACAATGATCTATTCAGTCGACCGAGCTAAGGTCTAGCGGTCGACCAATTTCGTCCAGGAGATTCGGGTTTGTCAAGAGATGGGCATTCGGTCGACTGAGCAGGGTCCTCGGTCGACCGATACATGAAAAAGTATATGGGGGTATTTTTGGTTTAATACGAATACGACCGTTGGGTATATATGACAAAACTAACGGTCAGAAAAATAAGTTCACACGGTCGATCGAAAGTGTATGCACGGTCGACCGAAACCGGGCAGAGAAAACACAAACATGATAATTGATCCTCTGGTCGACCGAACGGTCTGTACCGGTCGACTGAAAGTGGGCAGGCAGTTTGGGTTCAGGTTTAGTGTTTTCCGGTCTATGTTTGGGTGATCTATTGAAGTCCAAATTATGTGAAATTTCGTGTGTCACCTGTATAAGGAACCTAGTGTGTGTTTGAGTTGATTTTAGCTCAAGTATGCTCAATTTACACAAGTTCCTAAGACTCAAAGAAAATACAAAATACATGTCTTCAAAAGAGCTTGATTACATGTCTTGACTTGATTTTTCTTTCTTCCTTGAGTCTTGATCACCTGTAGAGGTTAGCAAAAACCAATATATATGCAATGCAATATTTGTGCTACTCTACATGATCATAATTAAGATTAGGTTGATTAAATCATTAAAACATACATTAAGGCCAAAAAGCAACAGAAGGTACTCATATATCCAAGCCTACAACAACGTAACACAACCCGCAATACCAGAAAAATCAACATGTCTCACTATCCCCAACTGGCGATACAGGTATGCCAACGTCGCCTACCTTCAGGAGTACTCAAGAATGGTATCTAGGTCTCTAGCCTCCAATAAGTCACATGGTCTAAGTGTGCAACCGCTCTTGTCGACAAACAAGATGCACTTGAGCAGTAAGAACAGGCAGACACTCAACTGCGTATCCTCAGTAAATGGTGGTTGTCCCCATCTGCAGAAGTCGTCAACAACGTCGATGCTTACACCACCGCCACTCCAAAATGAGCTATCCGTCCCAAGACCATCGACGCTCACCCCGAGCAACTCTGATACATAACTCTTCAGCTCAGGCGTCGATGCCTGAGCACTGACCATACGACCCTCAGCAGGAATGTGCAGAATCTGGAAGACATCAAGCCACATGATCGTCATCTCTCCGAAAGGCAAGTGGAAAGAGTTTGTGTCAGACTGCCACCGCTCCAAAGACGCAGAAATCAACGGCATGTCGTGGCAGGGGAACATATTGTAAGGAAGTCACCCAATCCGCTATTAGCAATGGCCCCCGTGATATTATCTCTCAAAACTGAGCGCCACCCCTGCAATGTAGTACGGTCTCTGTGCCGATTATGACACTTTAGAACCTTCGATCCTCGCCTTCCCAAATGTGTCTGGCGATGTGGCCTCCGAAACTCGGAATAACGCTGCCATCTAAAGGACCACCGGGCATCACACCAGTCACCATCCAAGAATCGGCCTCCATCTTCTTCTTTTGAGCTCAGGCATCTGCAGTGCACGAACTCAAATTACCGGTCACAAACCTACCACCTCTACCCTTCCGAATGACCCACTCAGGAGAAGAACTATCATGTCGCCCCCGTCCTCTACCATACTGCTGTCTCGCCTCCTCTTGCCGCTCCAACCCATACCGACCCCCATCGTCACTCTCGTCGTCACTGTCCACCTCATCCGAATCCTCCTCATCGTTGAAAGAATCCTCACGTGTCTAACGACGACGTAAACTATCCCTCTCCCTCTTAACCGAAGCAGATATACACTGTCTATGTGGATGACAAGGTGCTGAATCATTTTCGTAAGCGTGTACAACGCGTAAAGGTATGGATTTTCCTATTCTTCCACGGTAACCCGATGACTATTAATTAAATTTTAGAAATAAAATGTTGTCAAATGGATTTATGCATCTAAATTAACACATGAATTAATTATTTTTAACTAATTATCAATTAATACTAATTATTACTTATAAAAAATAAAATAAAAATGGAAGGGGCGTCTACGGGAGACACCTCCCCCAGGGTGGGGGCGTCTCCCCCATGGGGTGGGCGTCTTCCGGAGATGCCCCCAAGGGTGGGCGTTCGCGGCAGCTGTCCCCAAACGGGCGCGCTCCCGCGGGAGCCGCCTCCCCCAATTATTTTATTTTATTTTTTTAAAATTTAATTTAAATGAGATATTATACCAGATTAGAGTACACCAGGGCCTCCGCTGGCTCATTTCCTGGCCCCCAAGACATTAAATATAAATGCATTTTTAATATATTTTGAATTTTTTGTGATATTTTTATTGATTTCCTTACTAATTCATTTATATTACTATTCGTAACCGGAAAACTATTAAAATATTTATTAATTTAAGATTCAAAAAGTGTCATATTTGAATAGTTTTATTAAGTAAAAGTTCATCGGGTCAAGACCTCAGAAAGATGGTCGTTTCGTTGACATCTTGTGCCTTGTCGACCTCCCCCCCACACACCCATCATGATTAGTAGCATATCATGGATTCATGCTATATATTATTTATTTTACAAATGATCTCATATTATATAACTAAGTCATTAAATGCATTTTGAAGCTCATCATGTGTATGAGCTATCACTATATAAAAACTTAGTTGAGCATGATCAAATAGAACAAGAGTTAGAGTCTACCTCACTTTGATCATCTTCAATAGCCGTGAAGCATGAATGGGCAACCTCTCTTCTACTTTGCAAGGGAGATGATGATGATGATGGGGATGAAGAGTCATCCCATGTAGCCTTGTGAGCTTCCTCCTTCCTTTCTCTTCTCTTGTTTTTCTCCTTTTCTCGTCTCCTCTCCCTTCTCTCCTTTTTCTTCTCCCCTTCTTTTCTCACATTTTCACTCTCCACCTTCTCCTTCTGCTTTTCTTTTTCTCTTTTCTCACTTCTTCTTCTTCTTTTTTCTCTCATATCTCCTTTGTCCTTCTTGAGGAATTTGAAGAAGTCTTGGGCAAGGACTTCAATGTCCTCATTCTCTATTCCTCTCTTTGGCTCATCTAATTTTGCATGTAAGTCCAATAATGGTTTGTTCTTGGAAGCTTCCTTCTCCTTTCGATGGTTGATTTGGAGTTCATAAGCCATCAAATTTCCAACGAGTTCCTCCATCTTTAATTTAGAAAGATCATGCACCTCTTCAATTGCGACGACTTTATCTTCCCATTCGTTGCTATGCGACCGGAGGAACTTTCTTGTCATCTCTCCCTCATTAAGTCTTCTTCCAAGAACACAAAGAGAGTTAGTAATATCGGTGAAGCGAGTGTTCATTTCGCTTATGTTCTCACCGATTTAATAGAAAACAAAATCTCATATTTATGCATGAGGAGACTAATTCTAGTTACTTTGGTTTTACTATCACCCTCATGATGCATTTTTAATCTATGGCAAATTTCGAAAGCACTCTCACAACCCCTAATTATATTGTATTCACCCTCATTAAGGCCACAATAAATAATATTCATAGTTTTAGAGTCCATCTCAATTTCTTTCATTTTGGCCCTAGAAAGTGAGTCTAATTCATCTTCATTTGGGGTGTGTAGAGATTTTGAAGAAACATCCAATACTTGAGGTCATTAGATATTACGAATATTTTTATCATATTCTTCTAATAATCATAATTTGACACATTTAGCAATAGAGTTCTAGTTGTGCACAATCCCTCTACATGTTTAGATGCGGATGTCATGCTAAAATTACGGTTAAGTAATGAAATTTAGCTCACAAGGCTCTGATACCAAATGTAGGATCATAATGGGGGCTTAGTTCTAATCACTTTTAAGCTAATTACCTACTAGTTTAAGCAATCAAGTATATGCAGCGGAAATAAAAGCTAACTACCAAGCAAAAGAAGAGATAACGCAAACGAACAAGAAGACACCGGATTTTTATAGAGGTTCAACCTCCCGCCTACTTCCTCTCTTGCAAGCTCCGCTCGAACTCCCTCGAGCCTCGCTCGCGTCTTCACTATCAACCACATTCCAGGCCGAGATTAAGCCTTTTACAAAACAAGCTCCGCGAACACCCTCGCGAGCTTGACTTTCTTCTCCCACAATCTGAGAGGAACACTTCAGGTTTTCACTGAAGTCCTTGCTTCCTTGAACAACAATGGTTGAGTGGATCGCTCACTATCTAACTTGAGCACACTTAGCTTATGATGTGGAATTGATCTAAGATGTGGAAGTGTAAGCTTGGAGAGTATGATTTGGGGAATGGGAGACTTGAAACTTTCTCTTAGATGTATATGACAATAGGCAGTGTAAGAGTTGTGTAATTGTGTCATGGGAACACCTATTTATAAGCTCCTAAGGTGTTATAGCCGTTGGGGTTAAGTTGGGTAAGGTTTGATTGAGAATCATAAAACAACAACCTGCAGGACCCAATTCTGAGTATGTTTGGTCAACCGAATCGGGCAGAACGGTCGACCACCGGGCAATTTTGAACTCGGTTCAGTCGACCGATAAAGGAACGGTCTAACAAAACAATCTATAACTTAGGTACATTTAAGTTAATGGTCGACTGAAAATGTGGAACGGTCGACCAATACTTGGTAGGGAATCTGGGGTTTTAGGTTCGGTCGAATAAGAGCATTATCACGGTCCACTGAGACAAGGTAGGAAAACTAGGTTTCGAGAACCATCTTGGAACGGTCGACCCAGGTCAAGAAAATTGTCGACCAAAGCTTAAGGTCATTTTGAGAACTTGTTCCGGTCGACCGATTTGGTTCTGAAAGTTCAAGTAAGGTTTAAGTGTTTTTCGGTTCTAGTTTGGGTGATCTATGGAAGTCCAAATTATGTGAAATTTTGTGTGTGACTTCTGTAGGGAACCTAGTGTATGTTTGATTTTAGCTGAAGTACGCTCAATTACAAAAAGTTCCTAAGAGTCAAAAGAAATGCAAATTACATGTCTTTAAATGAGCTTGATTACATGTCTTGACTTGATTCCTTTTTTCCTTGAGTCTTGATCACCTGTAGAAGTTAGCACAAAGCAATATATATGTTATGCAATATGTGTTCTACTCTACATTAATTACACTTAAGATTAGGTTGATTAAATCATTAAAACATAGATTAATGCCAAAAAGCCAACACAAGGACTGGACTGAAAATCAGGAGGGACCCAAGTGAAAACCTGGAGGGACGTAAGTGTAAAGAAAAATATGTTGGGTACAAAACACCATAATGTCATGAACCTGATGAGTAATTCAATAATTAAAACGAAGCGGGTTTGAATCATCGCTCCGGGTGCATCCCACGTGCTAAAATAATACACTTTAGTTGTTGGAGAAATTTCGGGCCGATCCAACCCAAATGATCCACCTTTGGTGGATCCATGGTGGATCTCGTTGGACAGATTGAGATCGAATTTCTCTAGCGGGTAGGGTGGTCGGGTTAGCGCACTTCGATACATCTAGATCATATATTTAGTCGTCTGATTGTGGACCTCTATAAATACACTTGTAATCCAGACTTTTTTGTCAAAGTAATTGGAGGAACCACGTCCACTACTCTGTCTTCTCGCTCTCTACAACAACAAATGCCAAAGGAAAAATTACATTGCTTGCATCCACACTAATGATTAATAGCATATCATACATTGCATTCATGCTATATACTTTATTTTACCCCTATTTTGTGCTACTCGAGTGTTTGTTTGGGGTGTTTCAGGTATTAGGTAATAAAGAAGAGAAAAGGACTGAAATGCAAGAATAAATGACTCAAATGAAGCAAAGAGGACATGTTTGTCATGCATAAGGACCCATTTGCAAATTTGGAAAGACCGAGATGAAATCCAGAGTACCTGAATGCACGAAAAAGATTTCCGGCGCAAAAATCCTTCAATACCATGATCTTGAGGAGTATTTGGGCAATTATAGACAACGGGCTCGAACAAGCGGACCAGGAGTGCACCCTACGTGTAAAATAGAACATTTAAGTTACTGAGGAAACTTGGGGCCGATCAGACCAAATTGATCAGCTAGTGGTGGATTTTATTCTGCCATTAGCGGATCCAATTGGTCCCCAATTTCTCTAATTGATGTCTTCCATTTGATGCAATTTCCTTTATGTTTGATGCTTGCCTAATCTAGTTTTCTTCATTTCCATTTTAATGTTGGGTTTTTTTTGTTTTCTTGAGTTTGGAGATGAGTAGGGAGTAGTCCATCCCCATTGGGGGTTGGAGAAGAAGGTGATGTGATTATGTGATGTATTAAGTGTGTGTGTTATTCTTAACCTTTGAACCTCACACGAGCTCCATTACCATTGAATGAGATTTTCACTCTTATATATCTTTGATGTGTTAATGCTCTTGAGTGATGCTTATCACATGCTTAGATTAGTGGGCCTATTTTATGGGAAATGATGAGGTAAGGATAAGGATGGAGTGGATAACGAGGAAACATGACATGTGCATGCATGTGCTCATGTTGGCCTCATCCTAATTAATTTCTGGTATGTTTTAATGATTGTGTTAAATCTTATTTAATGTGGAGACATAGTGGGGTTTGTTCATTATGCATTTCATGTTAGCCTCATCTCAATTATTGTCTTGTATGTTTTAATGATAATGTTTTATCTTATTTCATGTGGAGACAAAGTTGGATTTGGTGTTTATGGATTTGATGTATTACATGTTGTGATGAGCACCAATGAACACACACAGGTACGCACATTCTCATTTCCGTATTCTTTGTCTACCCCCTAAGGGGTTTATTTTTATCATTTGTCTTCTGATTTAGTATGTGTCGTAGTGTAATTCCATGTCATATCTCTCTTTTCCTTTCCCACTCGAGTATTGTGAACTCCGACTCGCACGCGCTCCTCGTGGACATGACCCGTACTTGCCGCGTCTTCACAGACGTGATGCACTTGTGGTAGTATTATTGAATCAATCACATATGTAGATAAGAAATAATTTAGTATGTTCTCTCTTCTCGCACGACTCCTTTCACTTGGGTGCTTAGCACCTGGTGCTTTCGAGTCATCTGACTTGGGATGTGTTGGCTTTTTTTACTAATACTCTTTAATCCTACTTGATGATTAATTAACATATCAATAAATCCATGTACATCTATCATTACCTCACATGCATATGCACACATATATTTGGTTTTACAAACCATTTCAGAAGACAAGTGTTGATACAAGACAAGAAGTCAAAGTTGAAGAATAGTATAGGATTTATGTTTCTTGTACTTAAGATTCATTTGTAACTTGGGCACTTGAAATCTTGTTGAATTGCATTGCCTGGTCAATAGACTATAGAAGTCCCATACAGAATTCCATATCAAACCGACTCTCTTAGGTGACTGATTACACTTAAGAATTCCATTTGTATCATAGTTTCTGCTCCAAACAGTCGACCAGTAGAGGATCTTGTTCGACCAATTTTAACAGTCACTGATTCCTCTCCCAGAACGGTTGAATGCTAGTTCATTTGGTTTCACCGATTTTAACAGGCTCTTACCCTGTCCAAAATGGTCGACCGATTATTCATCCCAGTTCGACCGTTATCCTTGAATAACCGATACATGCCTTAAACTTATTCATTTCTACTTCCATCAGTTGTTTCTTTACACGTGTCAAGGTTAGTGTGACAACTGGTCGACCAAAATCTATTTCTAGTTTAACCATTTGACACCTCATATTTGATTGTAATATAACTATTATACTTGTCGTATTTTACAATGGTTGTATACACATACTTCACCTAACCCCCAATTCATATTTGGCCATTGGTCGAACTATGCCATGAAAATGGTCGACCAAATAAAGAACAATCCAAGCTCCGAACTCCCTATTATTTTCGGTCGGACGGAACTCTCCTCTGCGTTCGACCGTTACTTCATTTATTATTATTATTATTCTTGCGAAAACCCTCAAAATAGTCGACCAACCCTATTCCTGGTTCGACCGTTCACTTTAGTTCTAGCCTTGATGGTTTGACCAGATCGTACTTTAGCTCAAACGTTTACTTAATTATAAGAAAACAATTGACCGCTTCACCTGTAATGGTCGACCGTTGGTGTCCAAATTTGTGTTCTGACTTTTCCTGTTTTGTGTATCTTACACAAATCATTTATAAAATTCCACAGCTAGATTAAGATTAAAGCCTATAAATAGAGCTTAGAACAAGTTCACAAAGTCACCAATCCTTTCTCTAAAGCTACCATACTACTTCAAATTGCTCTGAAACTTCTCATTGTGCTCAATCTTTCACTTGAATCATTCATTGCTATCATCAATCATTCAAGTGCTCAAGATTAGAAGTGGTTACTACAATTTTCAACAAAGTGTTGTAATAGCTTCCAGAGTGTAGCTCTTCTTGGATTGTGAGAAGGTGGTCCAAGCTTGGCGTGGGTGTTCGCAAGCTTGCAGCGTAAAGGCAAGATCTCCTAGCCTGGAATGGGGAGACGGATAGTGGAAAATGCGAAGTTGCTTAAGGAGGAGGAATTCGTAAGAGAGGACTAGGTTCTGGTTGGTGGATCCAAACCTCTATACATCAGGGTTGTGGTTTGATTTTCTTACTCTCTTATTTAATCTTGTTATTGTTTTATTGCATTATTTACTTAAGTTTTAAGAACTCATTTAGTCTATTCGCCCCCTATTTAGACTAATTCTAGGGATAGTTAGATCCTACAAGATGCCCCAACCGAACTCCTGTTACACGGGTGGTAGGGATTGCCTTATGTGGAGATTCGAGGGAAGGTGTACGTGATAGCGTAAGTCCTCACAAACAATGATGCACGAAACTAGATGATTGACATCATTTCATGCTCATATTTGTATCTTATATCCATTATCTTTCACCTAAATAATGCTATGTTACGAGTTTTATGTTTAGTTTTCAGGAATAAATAGGTTTGAAGAGATGAAGCATAAAAGGACCCAAAAGCTGGGAAAAAGGACTGAATTGTGAGATCTGTGGACCAAGATGCAAGGAAGAAGGACCTGAATGCAAGACCGAAGGACCTAAGAGCAAAACAGAATACTCCTCACCATCATGGGGAGTATTTTGGCAATTCTATTCGGGTCGGAGCTCCAACATGCAAAATAGATGCATCAAATACCAACAAAGCCTTCCAGAAAAGCCCACAAGAAATTCCAGAGCGATCCGGACACTGTAGACCGCTAATTAGCGGTCCAAGACCGCTAATTGGCGGTCACTTTTGGCCCAAATGCGCTCAAATTTCTCCTGGACTTGTATTAATGTTCGTTTAGGCTATTTTTGGTGTTTGTTTAGTCCCACATCGGGGGATTGTCCCGGATTAGTTTTTTCCATGGCTATAAATAGAACTCTTCACCTCCTATTGTAATCACTCCATATTTTAAGTGGCTATTCTTCCTACTAGAAGTGAGGCCTTGAAGCACACACTAAAGTAGGAGGATGCTACTTTTAATGTGAGTCATTTTAATACAAGTTTTCTTTATTATGTTGTTTGTTTTATGTTTCTTGTTTTGCTTTGCTTAATCTCATTTCATTAGTTTTATTAGCTTAGTTAATATGCTTTCTTTGTTTAGTTTAATAATTAGTATAATGTTTAGTGAGTAGTTTCATCCCCTTTGGGGGGTGGAGTAGATGTACATACATGCATTAGAGAATGGGATGAATGCTTTAATTTCAATGTGTTGATTAAACATGAATGTATGCTTGCTTGTTTAGGATAGAATTTACAACTTGATGAGTTTTGCCAAAATGATTAGACACCTCTCATGCTTGTTTAGGTTCTGAAATAAACACCTTGCATATGTAAATGTTAATCAACCAAGTTGGTGAATAGATTGATAGGTTTTGCCATAATATTTAGACACTTCCTATGCTTGATAAACACCACCTTAATTTGTGCTTAAAGAATGTATTCTACACTCACCTCTTTGCATGTGTGCACTCACTCCACCCCTTAGGGGTTTTCCCATTTCTGTATTCCAGCATTCTTCCTTTGTTCTTAGTTTAGTTGTTATTCCATCGTTTGTTTGTTTCGTTCGCATTTCATACTTCTTAGTGTAGCGTAGTCTAGATTAGCATAGACAACTTTCTTCCCCCTATTTTTGCCACTTGATTTCGTACAAGCAAGAGGCTACTCACCTCCCTGAGGACGACTCGTACTTGCCACCGCTTCATCGCGGCCGTGCACTTGCGGTTTTAAATAAAATGTTCAACAAGTTTTTGTTTTGTAGTTTGTCTTTGTTTCAGGAGACTTGGAGTGGTCAGGAGGAGCACCTGGAGAAGTTTTGAAGCAAGCTGAGCATTGTAGACCGCCAATCAGCGGCCTGAGACCGCCAATTGGCGGTCTGGTAAGCCCTGTTTGCTCTCTTATTTCTTTGGTCGGTTTTCATAATTGATGTAGTGATCTGGAATTTAATTTGGCATGTTTTGACTTATAGTTTGTTCCCAGATCCATAATCAACCTCCTTTAAGCAACTTGGACCCTAAAACTCAAAGCAAAAGATTAGGCATTCTTTTTGTTTAGGCCATGCATCATGTATGTGACTTAGGCATTTAGATTATCTTTTATCTTAGCTTTATTTTCTGTTGCTGAGAGCTGGCGTGAGGTACGCACCTTCTACTCTCATTCATGCATTTCGTATGAACATGCATTAGTTAGTAGGAAGTGCATTGCAACAAGTGTGAGTTGAGCGTTGTTTGGAGAGTTGATTGCTAGATTTAGGACTCCAAAACGCTACTAAAGAGGGGCTGTCCCGTAAAAGATAAGGTGGGGGATTTCATCACCCTTTCCTTCGCCCCAAAAACCACACTAATCAAGAGCCTAATTTTAAAATCAAGTAGACATTGGCCCTAAGGATCTTGGACGCATTAGGAGAGTGATCCGGTCCCGACCGTCATGACCTGATCGGCGTTGCCCACTTTGTCGATAGTAGGAGAGACGAGATCCCCGGATCTTGGCTCACTTGCTGGGCTTTGTGGTCCTCGTTGTAGGGAGGTGAGGCATGTTGAGGCCGTGTGACCTCGCAGTTAGGCGTCGTCTAGCTGTAAGGACCTATAGCGACCTTAGGATTGTTTGAGCCTTGTTTGCTTGTGTGCTTCTACCTGTACCCATCCGCCGTAGCTTAAGGACTTCTTCCTTTCTCTCCTGAGTCATTCTTTCTCTCCTGTGTTCCCTCGTCTTCTCTTCTACGTACATTCTTCATTTGAAAAAAAAAGAAAAAAAGAGAGTTGTGGTTTGTGTGTGCACCTTTGTGCATGCTTTCGTGGACACGAGACGAGAGTGGTCGTTTGACGAGGAGCGTTGTCAATCCGGCTTCGGTCATCGATTTCTCGACACCTCCCTCCTCTCGTGTCGCACGTAGTTCGGGTCCAATGGCTGCTAATTTCCGTGAGGAGGATCAGTTGCTGGACCCACCTGTTCGACCAGTGCTCCCAGTTGTCGTTCCCATACCTCTTCGTGATCGATGCTACCCGAGCCGTACAGCTCTACCCTCATGCATCGTATTACCAGAGGCTAATGGGAACCATTTTGAGGTTAAGCCTCAATTCATTTCCATGCTCCCTCATTTCACTGGGAAAGGTGACCCCTATATCTTTCTCAGGGAATTTGAGGAGGTTTGTGCTATGTTCAAGCTGCAACAACTTAGCACAGACTCCATCCATCTTAGGCTCGTTCCTTTTGCACTAAAGGATGACGCCAAGAAGTGGTTGTACAGCAACCAGGCAAATGCCTTTAGGACTTGGGATGAGTTTCAATCTGCCTTCCTTAAGAAGTACTTCCCAAATCATCGGACTCAAAAATTGAGGAACGAAATCAATTCGTTCTATCAACTTGAGACCGAGACATTTCATGCATATCTAGAGAGGTTCAAGGAGCTACTATCCTCATGCCCTCACCATGGCATTGAGTTGTGGCGCCTTTGTCAAATTGTGTACGAGGGTCTTCACATCCCGTCAAGAACGCTCCTTGAGTCCATGTGTCAAGGAGAGTTCTTGGGAAAGGATGAAAGGGAGGCATGGGCCTTCCTAGAAGATCTCGCTGAGAAAACCATGCAGTGGGAGAGTGTGAGGGAACCACCTGCATCATCTAGTATAGGAGCAAGGATCGCGAATGCAAACTCAACTAGATCGGGTACCGCATTTGCTATCGATACCACTACGGCCACCGAGGCACGCATGGCGGTCTTAATGCGCCGTATGGACTCGATTGAGCTCCAAAACCAACAAAGTGCACCTCACATGTCTACATCTGGTCCAGTTCCCTGTCATTCATGTGGTAGGATAGGTCATGTAGAAAGCGAGTGTGAGTCCATTCCTCCTGAGATGGAGCGTGTCAACGCCGTCTATGATAGAGCCAGGAATGACCCATACTCATCATCTTATAATCCTGGATGGAGGAACCACCCCAATTTTTCATGGAACCAAACTAACGCCCCGGGTGGTCCTTCAAACTCCTCTAGACCACCTTACCAATCACACCAACCTCCCATGCATGCACCATCTTATCAGCAACCCCAAGTTCCAAGCACCAACCAACCAGGTTTCCCAAATTCTAACAACTTCGAAACCCGGTTTAATTCGCTTGAGAACTTGACTCGTGGACTTGAGAACTCTATGAAAAATTTTATGTCGTCCACAAGTCAAGTTCTCACTTCAAATCAGCAGACCATCAAATCTCTAGAGCTTCAGATGGGCCAATTGGCTCAGTCTGTACATGAGAGAGAGAGAGGGTCTTTTCCTAGCCAGCCTGAGGCTAACCCCCGCATGTACCAACAACAACAAACGCAAAATGAGAATGTGGTACTTCGGGGGAGGCAAGTGAACCATGTGGAGGAACCTGTTCACCATGTCAATTCCATTGTGACCTTAAGGAATGGAAAACAGGTTGACAATCACATTTCCTTGCCACACCCCCCACCATCTATGCAGCCCCTCAGTGGGAATGGTGGTGAAGAAGAAGCTGAGGGTGAGGGTAATACACCAAAGCTTTCCTCTTAGGCACAGCAGAAAACCTACCTTCCAAAAGCTCCCTATCCAAGTAGGTTAAACAAAAAGCAGAGTGACAACATGGACAAGATAGTAGAGGTGTTTAAGCAAGTAAAGGTTAACATCCCCTTGTTGGATGTCATCCAACAAATACCTCAATATGCCAAAGTGTTGAAGGATCTCTGCACAACCAAGAGGAAGACCAATGTTCCTAAGAGAGCATTCTTGGCTGCAAATATCAGCTCACTTTTGTCCAATCCCACCTACACAAAATACAAGGACCCGGGGTGTCCTACTATTCAGTGTACGATAGGGGACACTAGACTGAGCAATGTTTTGCTTGATTTAGGATCAGCGGTCAACCTCCTCCCATTCTCTGTTTATCAACAGTTGAACTTGGGAGAATTGAAACCAACTAAGATCACCCTCCAATTGGCAGATAGATCCATTCGTATTCCCATGGGGATTATCGAGGACGTGCTTATCAAGGTTGGAGATTTTATATTTCCAGTCGATTTTGTTGTCCTCGATACCAATCCTGTTGCGAACACCCACTCTCATTTACCTTCGATTTTGGGTAGACCATTTCTGGCAACCTCCAATGCCTTGATTAATTTTAGAAATGGTCTCATGAAGCTCTCATTCGGTAACATGAGTGCCGAGTTTCATGTGTTCAACTCTGGTAGGCAACAGGAACCCATGGATGAACCTTTAAATCTAAATCTCATCCGCCAATTGGAGAAAGCACCACAAAATCAACGAACACCCCTCACCCCAATGCAACCCATTGAGAATGTTCGTGGGCCCAGTGAAAACTCATTGCCTGTCTTCGCAATGCAACAGAGTGAGCTGGCCTCGAACATGAATGTCCAAAGGGAGTGTTCGTTTCATGATTCAGTTGAGAGTACTAGTGAGAGTGAGACACCTCATCATATGCCTATACCAGAAGGTGTCTCTACCTCATGTCCCATGGCCATTGAGCCATTTGAGCTTCATATTGACTCCAACAAGGACCCACCTATGACCGAGCTTATGCTTGATGATCTAAATGATGGTGGGAGGTCCTTGTTGGATGACTTGGGGAGAAGCCCCATTCTTAGTGATGCAGGTCTGCTGCATCCATCGAATGAGCTTGAGGAACTCATTCCGATGCACCCGCCTATTGGTTGGAGGGTTTTCTTCGATGAGCAATTAAACCCTAGTGAGGCAACACAACTTCATTCTTTGTTGCCCACACCCAACCAATATCATGAGGGGTTCGAGCCTTTCAGCTTTGACCTTTCACCCCTCATGACACCTCAGAGTACCAGTGGAGTTTGCCCATCTCGGCAAGTCTCTGGTCCTCCTGACTTGATGTTCTCATTTGATGTTCCTTGACCAAATGATTATGAGAATATCTTGGTTGATGTTTATATCTTTAAAAAAAAGGAAAAAAACAACAACAAAAAAAAGAAAAAAAGTGTGTAATAAAAGACTCCTTCAGTGAGCAACGATTGTTGTGGGCCCCAACCCTTGTGTACTTGGGCCCAATTTCTTCACGTATTTATCTCCCTTCTTCAGCTTCTCACAGGTTTTGAGGGAATTTGGGTTTGTGTCCATCTACATGACCCTGAACGTCCCTTTGTACTTCATGTTGGTGAGATCTTTCCTTTTTCATGCATATATCCATGTAGTATCTTGTTCACATTCATTGAGGACAATGCATGAAGTAGGTGTGGGGGGGGGGTGTTTTACGTGTGTACATAGTCGAGTCTTTTTCCTTTGGTTTTATTTTCTTTTGTTTGCATTGTTAGGGTCATGTTAGTGTGCCGCATTTAATATCGATATATCTGCTTGCCATGATCCTTGGGTGACTTGTCTTCTTTTGCTTGCCGAGTGCTTTAAAATTTTCACATTTCTTTCAAAATCTTCATGTGTTTGCGAAAGAAAATGTTTTTGTGGGTTTTGCGTGTGTTTAGCATGTGCAAAACCGTTGAGAGGCAAAGTAAAAAGAAAGCTCCCAAAATTGTCTTGAACTTGATGCATTAGGATTTCTAGTTTACTGGCTTTAGGACTTATCGAGTCGTGAGGATGCACCCCGATTTTCCCTCGGGGGACGTGTAATCATAGGGTTTCAGTACTCAAACATTTAAAGAAGTCCACCCTGAACCTAGTGAGTCAAATAATTCGTGTTTGTGAGTATAAGGAAGTTTGTCGTAGTCGAGGGCCCTTAATCTCTTTTTGTGAAACTTAAGTGTAGGGGTTTTGGTTCCCATGTAGATAAATAAGTGGTGTTCTCTCTTCTCGCACGGCTCCTATCACTCGGGAAAGTAGGTCTGAGGGGACTTTGTGCCTGGTGCTTTCGAGTCATCTGACTTGGGATGCACCGACCGAACTCCCGTTACACGGGTGGTAGGGATCGCCCTATGTGGAGATTTGGGGGAAGGTGTAGGTGATAGTGTAAGTCCTCATAGGCAATGATGCACGAAACCTGACCCTGGGAGAATCAAACACCAACCAATAAAATGCTCCAAAGAAAAAAAAAAGAAGAAGAAAAAAAAAGAGAAAAAAAGAGTCAAATAAGAACCAAAATGGACTTTACACATTGTATCACATTCAGAAGTTAAGGTTGCCCATGTCTTTCACTTAAGTCCTTGACTAACTCTCACGAATAACTCATTAGGCTAGGTGTGTGGACTGATTACATTTATAGAGTCGACCCGTAGTATTACCGCGTCCCATGATCGACAAAATGAGTCCAACGAGTCGTGTAGCTAGATTGATTAATGCATCTTGTTCGGATTTTGTGGGTATATCCGCTGAAAACCCTCAGGAGACAACACTCCTCCTCCTTGGCGACAAGGAGGTTTAACGGGTTGTTGCACGTTCTAAGTGCAACCGTGATTCCTACGAAAGTGAGTTAGGATTTCTTGTTTTTCGCATGCTTTTCTCTTTCTTTGTTTTGCTCGGGACTAGCAAAAGTTAGGTGTGGGGGTATTTGATTGACATCATTTCATGCTCATATTTGTATCTTATATCCATTATCTTTCACCTAAATAATGCTATGTTACGAGTTTTATGTTTAGTTTTCAGGAATAAATAGGTTTGAAGAGATGAAGCATAAAAGGACCCAAAAGCTGGGAAAAAGGACTGAATTGTGAGATCTGTGGACCAAGATGCAAGGAAGAAGGACCTGAATGCAAGACCGAAGGACCTAAGAGCAAAACAGAATACTCCTCACCATCATGGGGAGTATTTTGGCAATTCTATTCGGGTCGGAGCTCCAACATGCAAAATAGATGCATCAAATACCAACAAAGCCTTCCAGAAAAGCCCACAAGAAATTCCAGAGCGATCCGGACACTGTAGACCGCTAATTAGCGGTCCAAGACCGCTAATTGGCGGTCACTTTTGGCCCAAATGCGCTCAAATTTCTCCTGGACTTGTATTAATGTTCGTTTAGGCTATTTTTGGTGTTTGTTTAGTCCCACATCGGGGGATTGTCCCGGATTAGCTTTTTCCATGGCTATAAATAGAACTCTTCACCTCCTATTGTAATCACTCCATATTTTAAGTGGCTATTCTTCCTACTAGAAGTGAGGCCTTGAAGCACACACTAAAGTAGGAGGATGCTACTTTTAATGTGAGTCATTTTAATACAAGTTTTCTTTATTATGTTGTTTGTTTTATGTTTCTTGTTTTGCTTTGCTTAATCTCATTTCATTAGTTTTATTAGCTTAGTTAATATGCTTTCTTTGTTTAGTTTAATAATTAGTATAATGTTTAGTGAGTAGTTTCATCCCCTTTGGGGGTGGAGTAGATGTACATACATGCATTAGAGAATGGGATGAATGCTTTAATTTCAATGTGTTGATTAAACATGAATGTATGCTTGCTTGTTTAGGATAGAATTTACAACTTGATGAGTTTTGCCAAAATGATTAGACACCTCTCATGCTTGTTTAGGTTCTGAAATAAACACCTTGCATATGTAAATGTTAATCAACCAAGTTGGTGAATAGATTGATAGGTTTTGCCATAACATTTAGACACTTCCTATGCTTGATAAACACCACCTTAATTTGTGCTTAAAGAATGTATTCTACACTCACCTCTTTGCATGTGTGCACTCACTCCACCCCTTAGGGGTTTTCCCATTTCTGTATTCCAGCATTCTTCCTTTGTTCTTAGTTTAGTTGTTATTCCATCGTTTGTTTGTTTCGTTCGCATTTCATACTTCTTAGTGTAGCGTAGTCTAGATTAGCATAGACAACTTTCTTCCCCCTATTTTTGCCACTTGATTTCGTACAAGCAAGAGGCTACTCACCTCCCTGAGGACGACCCGTACTTGCCACCGCTTCATCGCGGCCGTGCACTTGCGGTTTTAAATAAAACGTTCAACACTAGACCCTGGGAGAATTTAACACCAACTAGTTTTAACTCATTTAAAAAAGAAAAAAATTGAAAAAAAGAGATAAAGAAAAAAAGAAAAAATACAAATAAGAACCTTAATGGACTTTACCCGATATATCACTTCAGGATGTTAAAGTTGACCATGTCTTTCACTTAAGTACTTAATTAACTTGCACGAATGGTTCTCTAGGCTAAGTGTGTGGACAAGATACATATATAGATTCGGCCCGTAGTATTACTGTGTCCAATAATCGACAAAAGTAGGTCCATCGAGTAATGTTGCTAGGTTGAATAATGCATTAATGTTCGGATTTTGTGGGTATATCCACTGAAAACCCTCAGGAGACACCACTCATCCTCCTTGGAGACAAGGGGGTTTAACGGTTTGTTGCACGTGCTAAGTGCAACCGTGATTCCTACGAAAGTGAGTTTGGATTTCCCATTTCCAATGTTTTTCTAGTAAAAGACAAGTGTGAGAGTATTTGATTAGTAGCTTATCATACTTTGCATTCATACTGTATATCATTTGTTTTACCCTATATTTATGCTAATTGAGTGCTTGTTTGATGTGTTTCAGGATTTAGGCAATAAAGAAGAGAAATAACGAGAAAATGACCTATATGCATGAAGAAACGAATGATTTGGAAGCCTTCTAGACTTGTTTGTAATGTTCAAGGCCTGGACTGAAAATCAAGAGGGACCCAAGTGAAAACCCATAGGGATCTAAGTGTAAATAAAATAAGTTGGTTACAAAAGACCATAATGTCATGAACCTAATGAGTAATTCAACAATTAAAACCAAACGGGTTCGAACCATCGGCTCCACGTGGAACCCACGTGCTAAAATGGTACACTTAAGCTACTGGAGAAATTTGGGGCCGATTCGACCCAAATCATCATCCATTGGCGGATCCAGTTGGTCGGATTGCGCTCGAATTTCTCCAGTGAATCAGGTGGTCGGGTTAGCTCACTCCGGTACATCTAGATTTGATTTTTAGCGGTCCTATTGCACCCAGATTAATCCAGACCTTCTAATCTTCTATAAATACACTAGTAACCCTTCCATTCTTCTTCTTCCTTGCTCTCATCCATAGGTTAGCTTTACTTCTTGGTTAGTAGAGTAGGTTTAATGTCATGTTTATTGGAGTAGGTTTTAGTTTCCTGGTTAGTAGTGTAGTGGAGGAGAAGATGAGCAAGCATTGTAATCTTCATTTTCTTAATCAAGTAAGTTTCATGTTCTTTATGGTGTTATGTTTCATTTCATGCAATTTCTGTTCACTTGCCTTGGTTAGCTTTATTTTTCTTTACTTGTTTATGAGTTGTTTTTTTTTTGTTGTTTTGTCGGTTATGGAGATAAGTAGAGAGTAGTGCAACCCCATTGGGGGGGTGGAGGGTGATGTGAAGTGTTGATGTGTTGTATTAATGTATGTGTTTAATCTTAATCTTGGAGCCTCATTAATTATTTTGATTACACTTTCACATTCATTCGCCACCTCCTATGGGACCTATTTTTGATTAGTTTTTTTATTTATATTTTTGTCGCATTTGTCGTGTAGTTAGATACTTTCAATCTCCCTTTCCCATCCCCACTCGAGTATGGTAGTCACAACAATAGTCACACTCGTTCAGGTTCGACCCGTATTTGTCACGTCTTCACCGACGTCGTTTACTTGCGGTTATTAAAATGATCAATCACATTCCAACTGTTGGTATTTGTCATTAATAACGAAAAAAATGTTTACAAATGGTAAGGGAGTAAAGATCTTTAATACAGGAGGAAAATTGGGCCCAACCTCCTACATTCATGAAAATGGGCTCAAGTTTAGCTGGAATGAGTCCGATAAAAAACCACATTATGTGTCGAACAACTAAACTCACTATCCAATTCCTTCCGGATTTAACCAAAAACCCATCTCAGTGGGAAAATGTTAAATTCCATATAGGAATTGAGCTGGGGTTTCTTAATTTCCAATTTGTAACCAACCAAAATCTTCTACTGAGCTTTGGCCATATCAGTTGTGGTGTGTTGTTGATCCATTGATTCGGGCCTCTTGAAAAGAATTGCACTCTTTTATCCTGAGGAGTCGCGTAGATGAGTCAATGTTCCAGTTTTGAATGGTTTGTGATCTGCCAGCTTTTCTTCAGGAACTTAATTGTTGTATTTTGCACGTAGGGTGCACTCCTGTTCCGCTAGTTTGAGCCCATTTGTCTTTAATTTTCCAATACTCCTCAAGTTCATGGTATTAAAAGATTTTACGCCCAAAATGATTTTCCTTTGTTAAGGTCCCTCTAGATTACATCTGGGTCCTTCCTAATTTGTAGATGGGTCCTTGTGCATGATAAACATGTCCATTTTGCTTCATTTGAGTTATTTCCTCTTAGATTTCAGTTATTTTCTCTTCCTTTCTCTTCTTTATTACCTAATACCTGAAATACCACAAACAAACACTCGAGTAGCACACAATTTGGGTAAAATTAATTATATATAGCATGAATGCGATGTATGATATGTTACTAATCAAATAGCCCAACACTTACCTTTTGCTAGTCCCGAGCAAAACAAAGAAAGAGAAAAATGAAAGAAAGTAAAACATACGAAAAATGGGGAAATCCTAACTCACTTTCGTAGGAATCATGGTTGCACTTAGCATGTGCAACAAGTCATTAAACCTCATTGTCGCCAAGTAGGAGTGGTGTCTCCTGAGGGTTTTCAGCGGATATACCCACAAAATCCGAACGTTGATGCATTATTCAACCTAGAAACTCAACTTGTGGGACATATATTTGTCGATCATTGGACAGGGTAATCCAACGGGCTGAGTCTATATATGTATTCAGTCCATTCACCTAGCTTAGGGAACCATTAGTGCAAGTTAAGTAAGGACTTAAGTGAAAGACATGGGCAACCTTAACATCCTCAAGTGATAGAATGTGTAATGTCCATTGAGGTTCTTATTTGTATTACCATTTTACTTTTATTTTCCTTTTCCATTTTTTACTAGGTGTTTAATTCACCCAAGGTTGGGTTTCGTGCATCATTGCCTATAAGGATTTACACTATCACATACACATTCCCCCAAATCTCCACATAGGGCGACCCCTACCATCCGTGTAACGAGAGTTTGGTCAGTGCATCCCAAGTCAGATGACTCGAAAGTACCAGGTACTAAGTCTCCTCAGACCTAATTTCCTGAGTGATATGAGTCGTACGAGAAGAGAGAACACCATACTCAATTATTTATTATCTACATACGAACCAAAACCCCTACACTTCAGGTTTCACAATAGAAGTTTAAGGGTCCCTGACTACGACAAACTTCCTTATACTAACAGACACAAATTATTTGACTAACTAGGTTTAGGGTGGACTTCTTTATTTGTTTGAGTATTGAAACAATATGATTACTTTCCCCCGAAGAAAAACCGAGGTGCATCCTAATGACTAGATAAAACCTAAAGCCGGTGTACTAGATATCGTAATGCATCATGTTCAAGTCGATTCTAGGAGCTTCCTTTTTACTTTGCCTCTCAACGATTTTGCACATGCTAAACATACGCAAAACCCACAAGCCATTTTCTTTCGCAAATACATAAAGATTTTGAAAGAAATGGAAAATTTAAAGCACTAGGCAAGCAAAAGAAGACAAGTCACCCAAGGATCATGGCATAGCTATATCAATGTAAATTGCAGCACACTATCACGACCCTATCAATACAAACAAAAGCAAACAAAAGGAAATAAAAGAAAAGACTCAACTTGAATATATACAGACGGAAAGCACCCCCCCCCACAATTACTTCATTTATTGTCCTCAATGATACTACATGGATTTGTGCATGAAAAAGAAAAGATCTCACCAACGTGAAGCTCAAACGGAAGTTTATGGTTATGTTGATGGACATCAACCCGAATTTCTCAAAACCTGTGAGATATTTAAGAAGGGAATACAAGTACATGAAACAAATGCACCCCAGATACTCACGGGTTGGGGCGTACAACATCAATGCTTACTGGTAGAGTTTTTTTGGCCATGTATATTAACTAATTAAACCCCACATCTACATGGAGTGGGACCAATGACAACCTCTCTATTTTCTCTTTTTTTCGTTTCTTTAAGTATGTACACACATGATATCTCAACCATTCAAATGGTTGAGTGCGAGAGAGGTTCATGAAGGATCATGACCTCCTCCACTTCAACTAATGCCTCCTCCAAATATGGTTTGAGGTGTTGTCCATTAATTCGAACACGTCCCCATTGCTTGGGTTTAGGATATCAACTGCTCCATGAGGAAATACAGTTTGCACAATAAACGGGCCAGACCAGCGACTACGGAGCATAACCGCAAACAAATGGATCTAGGAGTTGTAGAGCAACACCTTCTGCCTGATCATAAACAATTTTTGCATAACAATGTGATCATCGAACATTGTGGCTCAGGACTTATGAAATTTTGGCATTTTCATACACATCATTGCATAGCTCTTCTAATTCCACGATGTCGAGCTTACGTTGCACCCATGCATGATCAAGATTCATATTCAAGTACTTGATTGCCCATAAGGCACTATGCTCAAGCTTGACGGGTAGGTGGCACGACTTCATACACTACCCGATATGGGGGCATACCCAAATTGGTCTTATACGCGATGCAGAAAGCCCACAACACGTCATTCAGCTTAATAGACCAACCATTCCATGAGGAATTCACCGTCTTCTCAAGGATTTGCTTTAATTAACGGTTAGAAACTTCAACCTGCCCACTAGTTTGTGGAAGATATGGGGTCACAAGCTTGTGGGTGATTGAATACTTTCTCATAAGGGCTTCAAAGGAGCGATTGCAGAAGTGGGTACCCCTGTCGCTGATTATTGCACGAGGCGTACCTAATCACGTGAAAATGTCTTTTAAGAATTTTGTGACCACCTTGTTGTCATTGGTCTTTGTTGGGATGGCCATAAAGTTGATGCCCTACTCATAAAAGATGTCCACGACGAGGATATTTTACGAAGGGATCATATCTCGCCGACTTATTTGGCCAAGGCGCTGACACCTATCACATTGCTTACAAAATTTGTAAGCATCTTTGAAAAGCGAAGGGCAGTGAAATCCAGATTATTGTACATTGATGGCAGTTTTCTTTACTCCAAAGTGTCCTCCACATGCCTTAGAATGGTAAAATTGGAGTACACTTTGGAACTCATTATTTGGGACGCACCACTTGAAAATTTGGTAAGAGCAGTATATGAATAGATAGGGGTCGTCCCTGTCAAAGAATCTGACATTCGATCTAAATTTGGCTTGGTCAGATTTTGACCAACCCACAAGAAATTGCTCGGTCACGAGTTAGTTCACGATGTCAGCAAAATATCTTTGATCGTGAATAGTTGCTCATCAGGAAATTTGTTATTAATAACTTGGTCTTGTGGGTTGGTCGTCTCAAGGTGAAATATCCTCGTGTTATCTCGAGATCGAATTCTTGGTCTCGAATCTCAAGATCGAATTCTTATAATAACAAGATCCATCTCAAGAGTCGAGATTTTGCATCTTTCTTCGCCTTGAGGTGCATGATGATTGTGTGATCAGAGTAGATGATCACGTGGGATCCAATCAAGTACGATCGGAATTTCTCCAAAGCAAATATAATTTCTAAGAATTCTTTCTCGGTGACAATGTAGTTCAATTGGGCATCATTAAGTGTTCTACTAACATAGTAGATCACATGAGGCAATTTGTCTAATCGTTTCCCAAGCACTGCTCCCAAGCGAAGTCAGATGCATCACACATCAACTCGAAGGGGTCAATCCACACCAATGTCTTAATTATGGGAGCTGAAGTAAGTTCTTTCTTCAAGGTAATAAAAAATGGTGGCAATCCATTGTGAACTCAAAAATGGCATCCTTAGACAACTAAGAGGTGAGAGGTCAAGCAATTTTACTAGAATACTGAATGAACCACCGATAAAATCCAGCATGCGCCAAAAAGATGTGGATATCCTTCACATTTTGTGGCAGCGGGATTGACCTCAATTCCCCTACTTGAGACCACGTGTCCGAGGATCATCCATTTGCTTTACCATGAAGTGACATTTCTCTCAATTAAGAGCGAGGTTCTTCTTAGGACTTCTCTTGAGGACAAGGCTCAAGTGATGAAGGCACTCATCGAAGGAAGCGCCAAATATGGAGAAGTCGTCCATGAAAATCTTAAGGAAACACCAGACCATATCGAAGAAGATACTAATCATACACCTTTGAAAAGTCACCAATGCGTTACAAAACCCAAAGGGCATGCGATGGTAAGCGAACGTGCCAATGGGACAAGTAAATGAGGTCTTCTCTTGATCGTCCGGGGCGATGGGAATTTGGTTGTAGTCGGAGTATCCATATAGTAAACAATAATACTCATGTCTGGCCAACCTTTCCAACATCTAATCAATGAATGGAAATGGGAAATGATATTTCCGTGTTACCGCATTGAGCTTGCAAAAATCAATGCAAACTCATCAGCCAGTTTGTAATTGTGTCGGTTAAGCTCATTATGGTCATTCTCAACAACTGCAATGCCTGACTTCCTAGAAACCACATGGACAGGACTGAACCACGACTATCAGAAATGGGATATATTATATCATGATCCAAGCACTTAAGAACCTCCTTTCGGACTACTTTTTGTTGTATAGGATTCAATCTTCGTTGTGGGTCCTGGTGGGGCCTAGAATTCTCTTCCATGTGGATCCAATGTTGGACAATACCATTGCTTATTCCATTGATGTCCTTCAAGGACCACCCGATAGCCTCTTTGTTCTCCAAAAGAATTGACTTAAGGGTAGCGCTTCTTGGTCTTTATCAGATCAGAAGCAATAATGGGTGATAATGTCTCATTATCCCCAAAGAATTTGTACTTTAGGTTATGGAGGAGCGGCTTAAGCTCGACCCGAGGTGGGTCCTTGTCAAATTCAAATTTAATTTCAAGTGGCTCAAAGGCCACAGGATAAGAAGAGCAACCACCTAGTTGTGCCTCCTTATCAAGGAATTCAGATGCGGATTCCTGAAGAACATCCTCGCTCAGAACCTGGTCATTGGGCAACTAGATGAAATGTCAATGAGACTCACAAGTGCCCATTAACTCAATATCATCAATGTCTTGAATAAGATTGCTCCAACATGATTGTTGAGCGAACCAGGTTGCTGACCTAGAGTGAAGATGTTGAAATCCGCAATTAGATTGCCAAAATACAACCTCATCAAGCCATTGCGATAGTTTATTAAAGCATTAGATGTTGCCAAAAATGGCCTCCTAAGGATCATTGGGATTTTTCCTTGTGGCTTAGACACTGGTTCTTTATCCAAGATGATGAAATCAACTAGGAATACAAACTCACCCACTTTAGTAAGGACGTTGTCTACAACCCCCGTGGAACTTTGATCGATCTGTCATCCAACTGAAGGGTAGTCCTCGTTGGCCTAAGGTCACCAATTCCTAGGTTGATGTAGACAATGTAAGGCAGGAGGTTCATAGATGCCCCCAAATCAAGTAAGGCTCAATGGATAGGCACATTACCAATGACACAAGAAATAGTTGGAGAATTAGGGTGCTTGTAATGTACATGTGCAGGTTGTGTCAAGATCGAACTCACATTGGCAGACAAAAAGGCCTTCTTGGGACATTCGTTCGCTTCTTCTTGGTGCAAAGAACTTTGAGGAATTTGGCATTTGGTGATATTTGTTGAATAACGTCCAACAACAGAATGTGCACCTTAACTTCTCGTAGTACCTCAACAATCTTATCCCAATGCTCATCCCTTTTCTTTCCCAGTCTATGGGGGTATGGTGCCTTGGCGATATATGAATCAGAAGATTGAGCCTCAGTGATGGGTTCTTTGGGAGGCTCAGAACTCTTTTCCAGAGAGTCGCTTAGGGGTTCGGGCTCAGGCATTGCCACATTGTTGTCGACAACCCTTCCTGATCTCAAGGTATGGACAACATTTATATGTTGGGAATGATCATTTTCAACGTTATGCACACTCTACCTGGACTGAGCATGTTTACTCGTAGGGTTCACCACAGGTTGACTCATAAACTGACCCTTCTCACGTTCATTTAGTTGATGAGTCAACTGGCTTACTTGCACTTCCAATGCTTTGACTGAACTGTTATTGGCCACAAGAATGGTTTGTGTACTCTGCATGAACGCTTGAAGGGTTTGCTCAAGAGTGGAGACTTTTAAGTCAACCTGTTGGGGTGGAGTCTGACTAGAACAACCCAAAGATGTGGTGTGAGGGGGGTGGTGAGTATGGGGCTGAGACCTTTGATGTGGGTGTTGGTAGTTCGCCGATGGGTGTGGAAGTTAATAAGGTAGGGGTTGTGGTTGAGGGTGCGAGCTCTGACCACGACCCCCAAGAGAAGTTAGGGTGGTTTCACCATCCGGGGTTTTAGGAGTGATTGTACGGGCCATTACTGTGCCATTGTTGAAACATCACATTTTCATGCTCAATATCATTTGGAGCATTAGCGCATTCCAAGCCATTATGTCCCGTAAGTCCACACCCACAACAAGCGGGAGTAGCGACCTGAGCTACAAGAGCTCGGTCCAACTCTAAACTCTCTATGTTGCGCATGAGAGCAGCCATTTTCGCCTCAGACGCGATAGTTGACTCAACTTGGTATGATCCAGCTCGACCAGAATACTTGGCTGCTAGTGGCTCTCTCATGGTGTCCTACTCAATGGTACGTTCAATCATTAATTCAAAAGTATCCCATGCCTCATCAATGTGTTTCATTTAGAAATCCTTGTGACACATCGACTCGAATAATGTGCAGGTGTTATAGTTGAGGCCCTCATAAACAATTTGGCATTGCTTCCACAACTCAAGTCCATGATGACTGCACTGCAGGAGAAGGTCATTTAACCTCTCAAAGAAAGCATGAAACGATTCAGTCTTAGTATGATACATTTGATGTATCTTGTGTCATATCTATTGAGTCTTCTTTTTGGGGAAGAATCTCTTTAGAAAGACGGTAACAAATTCATCCCCAGACCGAATCGAGTTCATTGGGACGTTGTACATCTATTTCTTTACATTATCCTTCAACGCCAAAGAAATCATCCTCAACTGGACAAAATCCTCATCATGTCGTTGAAGCTTGAACATTGATCACACCTCCTCGAATTCACGTATAAAGATACACGGATCCTCCTTATTGGTTGTGAAGGTAGAAAGCATACTCACATATTGAGGTTTTAATTCATAGTTGTTCCCACGAGCAGGCGGGAGAACAACGAAAGACGGCTAAGTATTTGCTCCGACAAAGTCATTGGTCGATCTTGTCGATGTAAGGGTGGTGGTACTTCCATAACTCGATCCCGACTGAATCCCTCTTCCTCCAGAGTCAAAGGAGGAGAAGATGGTCTATGTGGTGGTGGATGTGGACCGAGGATCCATATAAGGGACCCAATCTCCCTTACCTCCGAGAGACAATGAGGCCTCGTGCTCCCAAGGAGCTCGAGGCGGAGAGGGACGATCACCTAGACCATCCATCCCAATAGCAGGATCAACTCTCACAAGCCGAGCACCCTCACTAAGGTGAGTCCAACCTCGCATAAAACTTATCAACTCGACCCTAAAACACTACGAGAAAGTGTAGTAGAGGAGACTAAACGATAGAATGTAGATGAGGAGAAGACTCAGAAGAGAAGGGAAGGATCCTTAGAGCTAGCGTGGGTAATGGGATTGGGAAGAAGCCTAAGCTAGCAAACAAGGCTAAAACAATCCTAAGGCTAACTATAGGACCTTAGGCTAGACGACGCCTTACCGCGACTCCCCACACTCCAAAAATTTCACCTCCATCGGCCGAAGGTCACAAAGCCGAATGAGAAAGTCAACACCCGGAGGTCCCAAAAATCTCAGTGCAACTAAGCAAACGACGACATTCAGGCCATGGGAAGTGGGGAAATATGCAAGTCAATTAATTTCTGGCATTAACATAGAGCATACATGAAGTAGAAAGTGATAGATATCAACTAAAGAATAACAAGAGGAATCTACCATAGAAATAGAAAACCAAAATTCCTCACCCAATCGGCCACTAGTGGATGGTTTAGGGATTCTAGTCCCCAAACTTCTGTTGTGTGCTCCTGTTCCTTCTTGTAGTCCCCTGTCTACTTAGTGTTGGATCGTGTGGGTTATGAGTCAACTAATCACGATTAATCTAATCACCTACTTGTTTAACAAAGTCAAGATGCACAGCGAAATTTTAAAGCAAACAAGCAAGTAAAGGAAGAATAATGCAAACCACAAAAGACGCGTCGGTTTTGATATAGGTTCGGCAACCCACCCGGGTCCTAGTCCTCTCTTGCAAGCTCCGCTCGTCTCCGCGAGCTCCGCCTATGTCTTCACTAACCACTCCCCGTTCCGGGCCGGGAGAGAATGCCTTTTACAAAACAAACTCTGCGAACAACCTCGCAAGCTTGACTTTCTTCTCTCACAATCCGAGAGGAACACTTCGGGCTTTCACCGAAGTCCTTGCTTCTTGAACAAAGGTTGAGTGGAACAACACTCTCTAAATCTTGAGCACACTTGAGTAGGATTAAGGAATTGATCACTAAAGTGTGGAAATTTGAGGTTTGGAGTGTTTGGGATTCTCTCTAAAGTTTGGGACAAGTTTGTAGTGGGAGAGTTGTTTTAAAATGTGTTTTACAACTCCTTATATAGGCATTAGAGAGAATAGAGCCGTTGGGACAAGATTTGATTGGGTTTTGTGCAAAGCACACAAAGCAGAAAATCAGGCTGCAAATCTGTCCAGAAACGGTCGACCGAACGCTTAGGTTTGTTAAGGATACGGTCGACCGAAATATGTATAGGTCGACTGAACACTTAAGTCAATTAAATAAACGGTCGACCGAACAAGGTTACCGGTCGACCGAATTTGCGTTTCGGTAGAGGGAATTTTGGATCGGTTGAACGGGATCGTATCGACCGATAGCAGGGAATTCTTGACAAGGTTAAATGGTCGACCGAACTGGGCAAAGGGTTCGACCGTTTAGTAAAGTATATGGGGGTGTATATAGTTTTAATACGAATACGACCGTTGGGTATATACAACAAGAATAACGGTCGGAACAGTAAGTTCAAACAGTCGACCGAAAGAGATGGTGCGGTCGACTGAAACTAGACAGGGAAACACAAACTCGATTACTTGATCATCTGGTCGACCGAACGGCATGTTGCGGTCGACCGTTTTGGTTCAGACTGCTAAAGTTCAGGTTTGGTGTTTTCCGGTCTAAGTTTGGGTGATCTATGGAAGTCCAAATAATGTGAATTTTTGTGTGTGACTTCTATAGGGAACCTAGTGTGTGTTTAAGTTGATTTTATCTCAAGTATGCTGAAAATACACAACTTCCCAAAGACTCAAATAAGTACAAAATACATGTCTTCAAATGAGCTTGATTACATGTCTTGACTTGTTTTCCTTTCTTCATTGAGTCTTGATCACCTGTAGAGGTTAGCACAAAGTAATATATATGCAATGCAATATGTGTGCTACTCTACATGATCATAATTAAGATTAGGTTAATTAAATCATCAAAACATAGATTAAGGCCAAAAAGCCAACAATCTCCCTTTTTTTGATGATGGCAACCTATATCTTAACTATATCTTAATAACTAAAATTTGTATATGTAAACTATGCATAATAATGCTCCCCGTATGGATGTGCATAGTTTTTGTTCAATTTTATGCCAAATTCCAAGTTACCCCCTTAATTATCTCGCCCCCTTTGACATCCATCAAAAACTAAAATAATTATGACTTTAAGCATAGAATTTGGATGTCTTGTAATGAAGTTGGTCCCCCTAAATTTTGCACTTCATTACACTAATAAAAGATATAACATTTAAGCTCCCCCTATCAATAAGGCTAGATGAAAACTATGAATAAGATTCAAGTTAATTTCATTTAAGTTTCAACTTAGGCCGTATTCTAACATCCATTTAAAATTTGACATTTATAATCAATGGATGTGATAAATGATTTGCAATGAATAGGGTTAATGATTTGCAATGAATTAAACATCTAAGGATATGACAATTAAGTATATTAACTAGACTAGAGCTAATTTTTCAGAAATTTCAAAGATAGAAATTTATACCCAACTTGAATCTTGAATAGCTCCAATCTTGACTTGGTGATGCAACCGGATTCGAATTTGACGCTTTGGCTCATCCGGTCACCACCAATTTTATCCTCAAGCTCCTACTAGTGTTGATTTAGGTACCCAAACAACTTTGGGTCCTTGAACATTAGCTTTTGGGATCCAAACCATTTTGATTTTGGGTGCCCACACACTTGAGGAAATAGACTTAACAAATAAATGCTTGCCATTTAAAGTAGTATGAGATACATGGTTTTTCAATTGCACATTGTATCCTAAACCATGTTTAGCTAAGAATTGTTTTTGATTACTTAAAAGCATATCAAGCATTTTTGTTCCTTTTGTGAACATTTCTAGATCTTTCCTTAGTTGCATATTTGAAGCTCTAAGATCTAAATGTTCATCAACAATCGGTGTTTTACTTAGACTAGCAAGTGATGATTCATTTGATTCAAGTCTAGCAACCACCTCATTCTTTTCATTCATGATTAATTCAATTTGGCATTTGAGATCATTTATAGTTTTTCTAGCATTTTTGTTCTTTTCACAAATGATCTCATATTGTTTAACTAAATCATGAAATGCATTTTGTAGCTCATCATGTGTATATGATTCATCTTTAGAACATGAACTATCACTAGTATATGACTTAGATGAGCATGAATTTGATCTATTGGAGTAAGAGTTAGAAGATACCTCACTTCCTTCATCTTGAATTGCCATGTAGCAGATTTGCACATATTCCTTTGTTGATGAAGGTGCGGTTGATTTGGATGATGACGACGATGAATCGTCCCAAGTGGCCTTGTGAGCTTCCAACCTCTTCTCTTTTCTCTTACTCCTCTCCTTTTCTCTCATTCTCTCCCTTCTCTCATTTTTCTTTTCCCCTTCTCTTCTCTCATTTTCGCTCTCCTCCCTCTCTTTTTCTTTTTCTCTTTTCTCACCTCTTCTACCTCTTCTTTCATTCTTTTCTCCCTTATCCCTCTTGAGGTATTTGAAGAAGTCTTGGGCAAGGACCTCAATGTCCTCTTCTTCCACTCTCCTTGGCTCATCAAAGTTTGCATGCAATGCCACCGTGGAGTTTTTCTTTGAAGCTTCCTTCTCTTTTCGATGACTCAATTGGAGCTCATAGGCCACGAGATTTCCAACGAGTTCCTCCATCTTCAATTTTTAAAGATCGTGCGATTCTTCAATTGCGACGACCTTGTCTTCCCAATCGTTGCTCAATGACCGGAGGAATTTTCGAGTCATCTCTCCTTCATTTATCCTTCTTCCAAGAATCAAAAGAGAGTTAGTGATATCGGTGAAGCGAGTGTTCATTTCGCTTATGTTTTCACCGATTTGCATTGAAAAAATCTCATATTTATACATGAGAAGACTAATGCGAGTTTCCTTAGTTTTGCTATCCCCCTCATGATGCATTTGCAATCTATGCCAAATCTCATATGCACTAACACACCCTCTAATCCTATTATATTCACCCTCATTTAGCCCACAATATAGAATGTTCATAATGTTTGAGTTCATCTCCAGTTCTTTCATTTTGGGCCTAGTGAGTGAATCTAATTCATCTTCATTTGGGGGTGTGTATGGATTTTGGAGAAACATCCAATACTTAAGGTCATTTGAAATTAGGAATATTTTCATCCTATTCTTCCAATAATCATAATTTGACCCATTTAGCAAAGGAGGTCTAGTGGTGCATAATCCCTCTACATGATTAGATGTACTAGCCATGCTAAAAATACGATTAAGTATAGAATTTAGCTAACAAGGCTCTGATACCAAATGTTGGATCGTGTCGGTTATGGGTCCACTAGTCACTATTAATCTAATCACCTACTTGTTTAACAAAGTCAAGATGCACAGCGGAATTTTAAAGCAAACAAGCAAGTAAAGGAAGAATAATGCAAACTACAAAAGACGCGTCGGTTTTGATAGAGGTTCGGCACCCCACCCGGGTCCTAGTCCTCTCTTGTAAGCTCCGCTCGACTCCGCGAGCGCCGCCTGCGTATTCACTAACCACTCCCCGTTCCGGTCCGGGAGAGAACGCCTTTTACAAAATAAACTCCGCGAACAACCTCGCGAGCTTGACTTTCTTCTCTCACAATCCGAGAGGAACACTTCGAGCTTTCACCGAAGTCCTTGCTTCTTGAACAAATGTTGAGTGGAACAACACTCTCTAAATCTTGAGCACACTTGAGTAGGATTAAGGAATTGATCACTAAAGTGTGGAAATTTGAGGTTTGGAGTGTTTGGGATTCTCTTTAAAGTTTGGGACAAGTTTGTAGTGGGAGAGTTGTTTTAAAATGTGTTTTACAACTCCTTATATAGGCATTAGAGAGAATAGAGCCGTTGGGACAAGATTTGATTGGGTTTTGTGCAAAGTACACAAAGCAGAAAATCGGGCTGCAAATCTGTCCAGAAACGGTTGACCGAAAGGTGAAACGGTCGACCGAACGCTTAGGTTCGTTAAGGATACGGTCGACCGAAATATGGATAGGTCGACTGAACACTTAAGTCAATTAAATAAACGGTCGACCGAACAAGGTTATCGGTCGATCGAATTTGCGTTTCGGTAGAGGGAAATTTGGATCGGTTGAACGAGATCGTATCGACCGATAGTAGGGAATTCTTGACAAGGTTAAACGGTCGACCGAACTGGGCAAAGGGTTCGACCGTTTGGTAAAGTATATGGGGGTGTATATAGTTTTAATACAAATACGACCGTTGGGTATATACGACAAGAATAACAGTCGGAACAGTAAGTTCAAACGGTCGACCGAAAGAGATGGTGCGGTCGACCGAAACTAGACAGGGAAACACAAACTCAATTACTTGATCATCCGGTCGACCGAACGGCATGTTGCGGTCGACCGTTTTGGTTCAGACAGCTAAAGTTCAGGTTTGGTGTTTTCCGGTCTAAGTTTGGGTGATGTATGGAAGTCCAAATAATGTGAATTTTTGTGTGTGACTTCTATAGGGAACCTAGTGTGTGTTTAAGTTCATTTTATCTCAAGTATGCTCAAAATACACAACTTCCTAAAGACTCAAATAAATAAAAAATACATGTCTTCAAATGAGCTTGATTACATGTCTTGACTTGTTTTCCTTTCTTCATTGAGTCTTGATCACCTGTAGAGATCAGCACAAAGCAATATATATGCAATGCAATATGTGTGCTACTCTACATGATCATAATTAAGATTAGGTTAATTAAATCATCAAAACATAGATTAAGGCCAAAAAGCCAACACTTAGTTCCCTGTCCAGTAACAAAACTAAAAGGAAAATGTAAGAAAAGCCCACTGAATTGGTGGAAACAACGACAATGACCAACTCCCTGGACACGACACCAAAAACTTGATTTTTTGTTTTAATTTACCGTAAGTGCACGACGTCGGTGAAGACGCGGCATGTATGGGTCGTACCATAGGGAGTTGTGCACGTTGTTGTTATCACCTTACTCGAGTGGGAAGAGAAATAGATAGAGAGAGTTAGGCTAAGCTAACTAAACTAAACTAAGATAGAAGAAAATGATCTAACTAAACGCCTTGGAGTGGATATGCAATAGTGAGGAGGTGTGCGTGCATGAGGGTGTCCAACCATTAAGCATATGTGTAAGAGTATGTGTTTACAAGTAGAAGCTAGTGTGGAATCTAAGTGTGTGAAACACATACAATTACATTGTATACAAGACTAGAATAGGTTAACATGAAATTAAGAACAATTTAATGGATTCTCAAGTATGCAATAAGCACCTGGTGTGGCCACTAAAGCATCAATCGATCCTAAGCATAACCTTAGTTAATTAAAGCAACATAAACCAAATCAATTAACCATTCATTTCAAGTTAATTCCATCATCAAATAAACCATTCACAAGCAACATGTGAAAACTAGATCTAGCATGAAACAAGTACCTAGTGTGACCATTATCTCATCTAAAACAAGATTAACATGCTACAAGTTTTAGATCTAACATTAAGCACATGGAAATGACACAAACATAGAAACCCATCATCTACTTCATCATCCAACTGCATTGCTTCCACCCCAAATGGGGTGGATCTACTCACTAATCATAAGAACAAGCATGGAAAGCAAGAGATTAAGAATAAACATGGTATAAAACTCTAACTAGAAAACTAACCAACAAAATAAAAAAACTAATGGGATAGAAAGAAAGTAAATGACAAGAGGAATCAAAATATACCTTTAGATTATCAAAAGAGTGACATTACATGCTTCAAAACCCACCTTCTCTACTGCCAAATTGGGTAAACCTAAGCTATTCTAGTGGTGCAAGCTAAGAAGCAGAAATGTAGGAGAAACTGTAAGACCCGCTCTCCTACTACTTTAATAAAGTCCTATTTCATATTTATGTATGTGTTATATGTTTGTGTGCTTAAGTTTCCTTTCGGGGAAATTTTTGTTTTTGAACGAGTTAAATCGACTATGGAGCGGGTACGACTCATCGGGCAACCTTGTAATCGATCTACTCAATCGGGTGCGAGTTGCATGTGAAATTCGGTCTTGGCTTGGTGTTCGGGTTATGTAGGGCTGAGTATTTTTGAGAGGATGACGTGGCATCCTAGTTAGCTTGGGGAAAATTTTAATTGGATGCAATCATTTGAATATCCTTGTATTTGGCAAGTGTTAATAGAGAATAATGTGGATTGTATTATTTCTTCTTTTGTTGTTGCTGGAAACAAAAAAATTCCTTAGCCCTAGCCATCTCCCCCTCTCCCTTCTTCTCCTCCACACAAACCACCAGACCATCCTCTCCCCATTCGGCATCTTGGTGGCCAGCAGCTCCGGCGAAGCACAACTCCGGCATGGTGGAAGAAGGGATTCGGCCATTTGGTGCGACTAGGAAGAAGTTGTTGTGGGCTGTTCTCCGGCGATCTCCGGTGAGTTCTAAAGCAACTTCAGGTATGCTTCTGACCCTTGAAGAGTTTACTGAGTGGGGGTGATGGCTAGAGGGTTGGTCATCACCAAGCAGGCTAGTGGTGCAATTGGTTGCACCACCACCCGATCTTCACCATGCACGTGCTAGTTTTTTTGGAGCGCTAGTGGCTGGCTGTGGGCAGCAAGGGGCACCAGAGCTCTGGCATGCTCTGGATCAGTTTGACCAACTCTGGTCAGGCAACTCAAAGGGGCTGTGGTGGCCTTGGTTGGGAGCTAAGGTGGCTGGGGCACCCGATCTCTTTCCAAGGGTTTCTTTACATGCTTGGGTGTAGCTCCCGGACTGCCGGCTGGTGCGGATGGATTCCGGTGGTGGCTGGACCCTAGATGTGTGAAAAGGGACTCAAGGGAGGGGAGGAGTAGGCTGGGGCTGAGGAGGGCCGGGCATGGGAAGTTCAGGGCTTGGGAGAGACTTGCATGACTAACCTAGGGTTGGTATGGCCATGCAGGTGTCCTGCTGAGTCGTGTACGAATCCAGATCTTGTTGCACCACCTCCGTCACGTCCCCCACCCTATCAGATGTCTAGAAGGAGGTATGGAAGGGATGGTAGGTGTCACCAAGTTGAGATTAAGGGAGACGCCTAGGGTGCACCAACCAGGCGGGTCTAGTAGCCGGGACTACATGAGAGACGAAGAAGTGCACAATTGGTGGCTTGGAGCGCAAGGGTTCGTGGAAGAGCACCAATGCTTGGGATCTGAGGATGTCCAAGGGAGGTCGAGGAGCATCAGCAGACATGGCGCGAGTGTGGATGTTTGGGAAGCCAAGACACTTGCGTATGGGTCAACAAGGACTGAGAACGAGTCAAGGCAGGTTGCTGATTGTGTGGGAACGGTTAGGCAAGCCCTCCTTGAAAATAGGATTCGGTTAGGAACGGGTCCGTAACCGAATCGGGGAAATTTGCGTTGTCCAAAATTGTTCTCCTTAAAAATAGGGATCGGTTATACTTGTCCTTAAAAATAGGAGTCGGTTATGGAATGGGTCAATAACCGAACGAAGGTGGCATGAGTGGGCTGACCGGGTCAAGCCCCACTAATGCATGCCTCTCCAACGTGTGCATTCGGTTTTGGGGAGAAACCGAATCAAGCCAACATGATCCCCACATTCTGGTCAAGGGTGACCAAGTCCCTAACCGTTTTATTCGGTTATAACCCCATGCGTGATTTATAGGAGGCACTAGAGAGAGTGGCCTTAGTGGGGAGAGTGGGCATTCGGTTTTGCCCCACTCCCCCACAACCAAAGGAGAGTTAGAGGTGATAGTGGGGATCATGGTTCCCCACGTGTACATGAAGTGGGAGGCTCACAACATGTATAAAAGGGATGCACCTCCAACCTGTGGAAAGGGGCATCACGACTAGAGATAGGGTTTTCTAGTTGTATCAGGTTTTTCCTTCCTTCTTCCATCCCTAAGGAATTGTAATTCGTTTGTTCATTGCAATAAAGAGTTGTGATTCCGCCAACGTTGTTTGTGTGTACGTTTTTGTTTGTGCTTGTTTAAACTCTGCGGGAAACCGAGGGAGTTGTACGGTTGTGTTGGTGTTTTCAATCTTCCCCGTGGGGATAGAGCGTTTGGCGAGGCCAAAGCTCGAAAAAGTTGAAATTTGAGAGTCTCTAAAGGACTCCTAACACGACCGGTGACAAGCTGGTATCAGAGCCGAGTTTGGGGAATTCGGGGCAACAACGAGGACACGCGGAACCATGAAGATGGTGAGGCGGCGTGTAGGAGGAAACTCCACGAACTTGCTGTTCGTAGAGATGCGTTTGGGAGGACACCTTGCGCGGGCATTGGTGGACTCGGGGGCATCTCACAATCTCGTGCGTGAGGCATGGGCTGCTTCTCATGGCCTTAGGGCAGGTCAAGTGAAGGGGCGTGTGAAGATTGTGACCAGCAAGGATGTGCAGATAGCGGGGGCTATTCAGGAGCGCATAGAAATCGGTGCGTGGAGGGGAGTGCAACGATTTCTTGTGATACCCTTGGATGATTTCGACATCATCCTTGGTCTAGAGTTCTTGCTCAAGGCAAGGGCTGTGGTAATCACACATCTGGGAGGATTGTGGATCATGGATGAGGCAAGTCCATGTTATGTGAGGGGCGTGGAGGAGCAAGGTGCGATCAGCGCTATCTCGGTTTTGCAAGTCAAAGACGGGATAAGGCGCGGAGAGGAGACTTTCTTGGCGACATTGGTGGAGGATGGGACCGAAGGGACTGAGGAAATTCCATTAGAAACAGTGGAGATTTTGGAGGAGTTCGTGGACATCATGCCAACCAAGTTGCCAAAGGAGTTACCGCCTAAGCGAGGCGTAGATCATCGCATTGAGCTTGTTCCTGGGACGCGCCCACCAGCCCAAGCTCCCTACCGAATGCCACCCATCTATTTGGAAGAACTCAAGCGCCAACTCAAGGAACTCTTGGATGCGGGGTTGCTGCGTCCAAGTAAGGTACCTTATGGAGCGCCGGTCCTCTTCCAAAAGAAGAAGGATGGTAGTTTGCGAATGTGCGTGGATTACCGGGCACTTAATAAGGTTACTATCAAGAATAAGTATCCTGTGCCCAATATTGAAGACTTGTTTGACAAGCTAGGGAAGGCGAGGTTCTTCTCTAAGATGGACTTGAGGAGCGGGTACTATCAAGTCCGAATTGCTGAAGGAGATGAGGAGAAGACGGCTTGTGTGACACGGTATGGGTCATATGAGTTCAGGGTCATGCCGTTCGGTTTGACAAACGCGCCGGCAACATTTTGCAACCTTATGAACGATGTATTCTCAGAATATCTCGACAACTTTGTGGTGGTCTACTTGGATGACATTGTCGTGTATAGCGAGGACTTGGGGTCGCATAAGGTACACTTGGCCAAGGTTTTGGCAAAGCTCCGGGAGCACAAGTTATACTTGAAACGAGAGAAGTGCGCTTTCGCCCAAACCAAGATAGGGTTCTTGGGGCACATTATTGGGGACGGCAAGGTGAGCATGGATCCAAAGAAGACCGAGGCGATAGCGGACTGGCCGATACCCACCAAGGTAACTGAACTTCGCTCATTTTTGGGACTAACGAATTATTATCGGAAGTTTGTTCAGGAGTATAGCCGCATTGCCGCACCTTTAACAGACTTGTTAAAGAAGGACAAGACCTGGAATTGGTCAAGTCAATGCCAAGGGGCATTTGAGGGGTTGAAACACGCAATGGTGTCTCAGCCGGTGCTAGTTCTTCCGAGGTTTGATATGGAATTCGAGGTGACTACGGATGCTAGCGACACTGCTATTGGGGGAGTTCTAGTGCAAGATGGACATCCGGTGGCTTATGAGAGTCGTAAGCTAAATCCGGCTGAGAGGAGGTATTCCGTGCATGAAAGGGAACTCACAGCAGTTGTGTATTGCCTAAGGACTTGGAGAGTCTACTTGTTGGGAAGGCGTTTCACAGTGTATACGGACAACGTGGCCACGAGTTGTTTCGAGAACACCAAGAAGCTAACGCCTAAACAGGCAAGATGGCAAGATTACTTAGCCGAGTTTGATTTCGTGCTCAAGTACAAGCCTGGGAGGCTTAATCAGGTAGCCGACGCACTTAGTAGGAGGGATTCTGAAGATGCGGGGGAGGAGGCGACCTTAGTGACCGTCACTGGAATCCAGGGGGATATCCTTGACAAAATCAGAGAAGCTACACAAGCTGACGCGGAATGCAAGCGTATTAGTTCGCATATTGAGGAAGGTCTGACGAGACGCTTCTGGAAAGATGATGGGATCATCTGGGCTAAAGGAAAGAGGCCCTACGTGCCTAAGTCAGGGGACTTGAGACGTATGCTTTTTCATGACACGCACGACGCGCGATACGCTGGTCATCCGGGGGCGGACAGGACTGCAGCTTTGTTAGGGAGTAGCTACTTTTGGCCAAACATGGAGAAGGATGTGGAACTCTATGTGAGGACGTGTCTTGTGTGCCAACAAGACAAGGTGGAGAGACAAAAGGAGAAAGGTCTCCTACAGCCTTTGCCTATACCAGAGGGTCCGTGGATGAGTTGTTCTATGGACTTTGTGTCCGGATTTCCTAAGGTAGAAGGATGCACGGCGATCATGGTTGTCGTGGATAGGTTCTCAAAGTATGGAGTATTTATCGCAACACCAAGCACATGCACGGCGGAGAATGCAGCCACCTTGTTCATGTGGAACGTGGTCAAGCATTGGGGTCTGCCAAGGGACATCGTGAGCGATCGAGATGCAAGGTTCACAGGAAAGTTTTGGAGGCGGTTGTTTGAATTGCTAGGGACACAACTCAAGTTCTCCACCAGCAATCACCCTCAGACTGACGGGCAGAGTGAGAGAGTGAATGCGATGCTCGAGGAGTATCTTAGACACTATGTGCAAGCTAACCAAAGGAATTGGGTGGATCTCTTGGATGTAGCGCAGTTTAGCTACAACTTGCACAAGTCGTCTTCAACAGGACATAGTCCGTTTGAGGTTGCAACGGGACGACAACCTATGGTTCCCTTGGAGTTAGGGAAAGCGGACGAAGGAACATGTCCAGCAGCGTATAGGTACGCTAGAGCACGCCAAAATCAGGTTGAAGAAGCACGGGACTTCTTGGCCAAGGCGCAGCGCAAGATGAAGAAGGCATCAGACAAAGGGAGGAGGAACGTGGAGTTCGAAGTTGGAGAGCAAGTGTGGCTCAAACTTACTCCTCAGGTTTGGAAGAAGATCCTAACTAAGGATGCGCATAAGGGGATCATTCCAAAATTCGATGGGCCGTTCAAGATCATCAAGCGGATAGGTAATGCAGCCTATCACATTGAGTTACCGGAGAGACTCAAGCTACACCCCGTTTTCCATGTGAGCAATCTCAAAAGGTACTACAAAGACAACGAGAATCCAGATCGGGCAATACCAAGACGGGCCCCGCCAACTATCCGAGTTACTTTTGATAAGGAGGCCGAGGCTATCCTTAAGAAAAAGAAACGAGGAGGGAGCAGGCGCAACCGACAGGTTTTCTACTTGGTAAAGTGGAAGGGACTACCCGAGGAGGAAGCGACTTGGGAGAGGGACGTGACTTTGTGGGAGTACGAAGGGTTGATCAGCAAATTTCTGGCCAACCGAACCATAAGTTCGTCGAGGGCGACGAACGGTTTAGGTGGGGGAGATTTGTCACCAAGTTGAGATTAAGGGAGACGCCTAGGGTGCACCAACCAGGCGGGTCTAGTAGCCGGGACTACATGAGAGACGAAGAAGTGCACAATTGGTGGCTTGGAGCGCAAGGGTTCGTGGAAGAGCACCAATGCTTGGGATCTGAGGATGTCCAAGGGAGGTCGAGGAGCATCAGCAAACATGGCGCGAGCGTGGATGTTTGGGAAGCCAAGACACTTGCGTATGGGTCAGCAAGGACTGAGAACGAGTCAAGGCAGGTTGCTGATTGTGTGGGAACGGTTAGGCAAGCCCTCCTTGAAAATAGGATTCGGTTAGGAACGGGTCCGTAACCGAATCGGGGAAATTTGCGTTGGCCAAAATTGTTCTCCTTAAAAATAGGGATCGGTTATACTTGTCCTTAAAAATAGGAGTCGGTTATGGAATGGGTCAATAACCGAACGAAGGTGGCATGAGTGGGCTGACCGGGTCAAGCCACACTAATGCATGCCTCTCCAACGTGTGCATTCGGTTTTGGGGAGAAACCGAATCAAGCCAACATGATCCCCACGTTCTGGTCAAGGGTGACCAAGTCCCTAACCGTTTTATTCGGTTATAACCCCATGCGTGATTTATAGGAGGCACTAGAGAGAGTGGCCTTAGTGGGGAGAGTGGGCATTCGGTTTTGCCCCACTCCTCCACAACCAAAGGAGAGTTAGAGGTGATAGTGGGGATCATGGTTCCCCACGTGTACATGAAGTGGGAGGCTCACAACATGTATAAAAGGGATGCACCTCCAACCTGTGGAAAGGGGCATCACGACTAGAGATAGGGTTTTCTAGTTGTATCGAGTTTTTCCTTCCTTCTTCCATCCCTAAGGAATTGTAATTCGTTTGTTCATTGCAATAAAGAGTTGTGATTCCGCCAACGTTGTTTGTGTGTACGTTTTCGTTTGTGCTTGTTTAAACTCTGCGGGAAACCGAGGGAGTTGTACGGTTGTGTTGGTGTTTTCAATCTTCCCCGCGGGGATAGAGCGTTTGGCGAGGCCAAAGCTCGAAAAAGTTGAAATTTGAGAGTCTCTAAAGGACTCCTAACACAACCGGTGACAGTAGGAGTCTGTAAAGTGGGTGAATGCATGAGCTAAGTTTTGGGGTTGTCGATACTATGTTGTGATTTCATGTGTGATGATTGTGCTAGTTGATTATATTGATGTCTATGCTCTGATTTTATTATGAATGCATGTTGTTATATGCTGGAGTAAAACTACGAATGTTCATGCCATGCAACTCTCTGAAATAAATGGGGTGGTGAGTGAATGTGAATTATGATATTGCATATATGTGTTAAGTGTATGCTATATTTCGTGTATCACTATCTAGTTCATGTGCTCTATTATGCCTTGCGACTTCATGTATGTGACACCAATTTATATGCCTTAAGTGTACCACGTGCCTTACTGAAATTCTGAGATTTGATTTAAAATCAATTTGACCAATAAGGTTTGCTCTCACCCCTTTCTCACGCACGTGATAATGCATGAAGAAATCCTTGTAGGATGGGTCTAGGGAGACAAGAATCAAATCTTCCACAATGTCACCGGGTATCGGGGAAGAGAGATTCGGTAACTTCTCAAGCTAGCCTTGCATAGTGAGAAAATGCATGGATACCGATGTTCCCTCTGCCATGTGGCACTGTGTGAGTGCTATGGTGGCTTATAATGCTCTTTTCTAGCACAGTCATCTAACATCTTTGTCAAATCTTCCATGGTCTTCTTGGTTTTTGAATCCAAGTATTTCGCTTGAAGTGAGTCACTCATGGAGGCTAACATTAGACCGTGAACTTGACTCTCTTGGTCTTCCCACTTGGCTTTAGCCTCCTTCTCAACATCGGTTGTTGTCGCACTCAATTTTGGGATTTCACCATCCAAAATATGAGATAGTTTCTCAAACCTTAATACGATGTTGAGCTTGAGTTGCCAGCTTATGAAGTTGGAGCCATCATTTGTTAAAGGATGTTTTTCAATCATTGATCGCACAATAGGTTGGATATTCAACATTTCTACAAAATAAATTATATGGGATTAAATGTCAATTTTATGTTTGAAAATCAGTATCACAAACAAATAAATATGTCCATAAATGTAGTAATTCAAGATCATATGAATTATAATATAAACTAGCTAAGGACTATCAAATATATTATAAAGTAAAGGTAAGAATTTTTTTCTAATCATAACCATTTTGAAATTTTGCAGACTTTTGCATTTTCAAACTCTTATGAGTCTTGTCATTTTAATTAAGAGGGAATTTGACAAATCCTCCTAAGGAAAGCTTTTTTTCTCAAAACCGAGCGAGGGCTTCGGGATCTTGTTAAGAAAACTCATTTCATTTAATACGAGATACGATTGTCCATTGTATTCATGAACGAATACACTTAGTGTTCACTAAGGGTGAATCTCACTTCATGTACATATTCATGGCACAACAATGAGTATCCTTATATCTCTCACTATTCCCCATGATGAAGGAACTTATCTCCCGCTAAGGGCGAGCAGAATATCCCTCGATCGATGGCTGCTAGTGGATGAAATAAGAAAGAAAAACTTCTTAATTTTGGGTTGGATAATTAAACATTTATATGTGATTTTAGAATTTAAGTGATCATGCATATTTATATCTATACACATCCTAACATTTATTCATACAATCACATACATGTCAAACACACAAACATTAATTATATCCATTCACACATATATTGGTGTGAGTTTATATGTTCTCGCGTCCTTGACCTTTCCGCCTTCTCCGTGACTTCCTCTTGCACCATGGATGTAAATATTGAAAACTATAAACATGTATCTCTCAATTTCAAAAATTATCTAGTGCAAGTCTTATGTAAAAATCCTCTCATATGCATGCATATAAATAAATAATTGGTTTTACATATACATAAACCCCAGTGATTGAATAATTTGTGGCACAATTTATATGTTGATAAATGAGTTTGTTTACTTTGTAGACATTCAAAGTATCCCTTTAACCATTTTGTCCGGAAGAGATAGACATTACGCAAGATACGTGGTCTTCTTTTTTCATAAGCCATACGATGTTAGCAACCTCATTGATGAACGTAATGTTGGATTTCGTGCCCCTATGTATGTATATATTTTTTGAATTTTATACATGCATGTTGGATCGATAATCATATTTTCGATGATTTTATGTACATTATTCTATATACTATTTTAATACATAGTAATTTACATACATATTAAATAAATAGAAGAGGATCATACCCAAAGGTTCTCTAAAACCTTTATGAAGATCCGGAGTTGCATTGCGCGTTGAATCATCCAGCGATTAGCCTCCAAGTACTCACCACACTCTAAACAAGATTACAGAGAAAAGAGCTAGCCAATTCAATCTCTAAATCAAGCAAATAACCCCTCTAATGATCCTTGAGATTTTAATCACCAAAAGAGTAATTAACTAAGAGATTTTCGAATGGATTAGTGAGGAGGTTAGGGAGAGAGAATTTTTGCATTAATTAAAACAAGAGGGAGAGGAGACCTATTTATAGGCTCTCCCAACACCTACATCATGGGCTACCCACTAACCCATGATCTCTTGTTTTTCTCTCCCTTAAATCAATCACAAATTGACACATAATCATCCTTAAAAATGTTTGACCATATTTGGAATAAATCCAACCCATGATCAACAGTAATCTCTTAACAATTCTAGCAAAATTGTGTCCACCAGTTGATCGTAATTAACCAATCGGTCGACCGATTGGCAATTAATTGTGGTTTCGGTTGGACCATGAATTCGGGTGGTCAACCCATCACACGCTACCAAAGCTACTGTGATTTTCCAGTCAAACAAAATGCATAAACGGTCGACCGATTCAACACGAGAAACGACTGCTGGATGTTTTTGGTCGGATGCAACTATAAGTTGGTCGACCAATTACTACCAAGAAACATTTGTGGTAGCTCCAAGAAGTTTTCGATCGAACCACGACTTCAACCGGTCGATCGATCAACCCCAGAAAATGTTCCTGGAAAATTTTGGTCCACCCATGCGTCCTTCCGGTCAATCGTTCACATATGCAACAACTATTGGGAATGCCTGGTCGACCGGTGTCCAAAAACATTTAACCATTTTGTCCGATTTTTGCTTTTATGAAATTTTGGATTTATATCCAATAAAATTCGATCTTTGGGTTTTTAGAAAATTCACATATCATGTAACATATTATCATATGTAATACCAAAACATTACACCCCATAATACATATATCTCATATGAATTTATTTATGATTCTAATTATGTCATTTTCACGAATATTGATTTTATTGATTCACCACATGTATCCTACTTCACATGAAACCCGGACATCATATGAACACAAAATCAAGCTTATTGTTTCCCAATTTTGTGGTGTGACCTATAGGACAATCTAAGCTATCACTAGTGCATACTCGTCTTGCATTGGAACAAGAGTGAGGTGAGTGTTTGTTTGGTGTGTTGTTTGTTGGATTAAGATATGAAATAAGGGGCAATCACCTATAGGAGATGAGGTGGGGGATTTCATCACCCTTTCCTTGGCCCATAAACCACTTAATAAAAGCCTTAAAAAGTCGATTTAGACATTGGCCCCTAGGATTTCCGGACGCATTAAGGAGAGGAAACCATTTAAAACCATTATGGCCTGAACGTCGTTGCCCATCTAGTCTCCCTGAGATTTTTGGAACCTTCGGGTTCTTGATTTCCTACAGACTAGTGGTCCTCATTGTTTAAGACCGTTTCGGACTGAACGTTGTTGCCCATCTAGTCTCCCTGAGATTTTAGGAACCTTCAGGTTATTGATTTCCTATAGTCTAGTGGTCCTCGGTGGGACCTCAAAGTTAGGCGTCGTCTTGTGCTAAGGACCTATAGTGGACTTAAGGTTTGCTTTGGCCTTGATTTCTTAGTTAGGTTTCTAACCTTCCTTATTCCCATGCTAGATTAAGGGCTTCATCTCCTCTCTCCTGAGTCATTCTTTTCTCATCTTCATGTCCCCAGATCTTCTCATCTATGAACACCTTTTAAATCTAAATTTTATTTATTTTCTTCAATAATAACTATCATTTTTCATAATGTTTAGATTGAAATGATCGAGAGTGGATTCTTTCAAACCGATTTAGTGATGAGTTTGAGAACAGAGTGAATATGTTCTTAGAGGTTGTCAAAACTCATTAGGTTCAAATCCTACAGAGCGTGATTCTGGGCTTCAAGAGAATGATTCGGAGTTCTTGCAGAGTGGAACCATGCAGTACCAGACATGAGAAAGAATACGAATGACAGAGACATGGTGTATTGTCCGTGCAATAAGTGTCATACTATGTCAGTGCTAACTTTTCGGAAAATAAAAGATCATTTGTTTGAGAAATGTTTCGCCCCAAGTTATAGAAGGTGGATATGGCACGGCGAAAATCAATCATTTAGTTGTTCCAAAAATGGTGGGGACAATGTTAATGCGGGAGATCACTTAGAGGAAATGGTTTAGGATATAGCTGATTTTTTTTCGTCCAACCCCGATTTACTTGGTAGTTTGTTGAGTGACAATGAGAAGCCGTTGTATAAGGGTTGCACCAAATTTACTAGATTGTCAGTGGTGTTGAAGTTGTACAATTTAAAAGCAAGAAATGGTTGGGCGGATGTCAGTTTCACATCACTATTGAAACTATTGAAAGAGATGCTTCCAGACCATAATGAACTGCCGGATAAAACTTACGATGCTAAGAAAGTATTGTGTCCTATGGGAATGAAATATAGGAAGATACATGCATGTCCGAAAGATTGTATATTGTATAGGGGTGAGTTTGAAAACTTACATTCCTGTCCCAGGTGTAATGTTTCATGATACAAAATGAAATGCAGTGGACCGAACCACAATGTAGATGTTGATGAGATGAAAATCAAATGACCTCCTGCTAAGATTTTGTGGTATCTTCCGATAATACCAAAGCTTAAACGTTTATTTGTGGATAAGGAGGATTCCAGAAACATGACATGGCATGCTGATCGTGAGAAACCAAATGATCAGTTGCTACGTCATCCTGCAGATTCACCTCAATGGAAAAAAGTAGATTACGACTTTCCTATGTTTGGTGAAGAATCTAGTAATGCACGACTTGGACTCTGTACGGATGAAATAAATCCTTTCAGTAGTTCGAGTAGCATTCACAGTTCTTGGCTTGTTATGCTTGTAATTTACAATGTGCCATCGTGGTTATGCATGAAACGCAAATATATTATGTTGTCTTAAATGATTTTTGGTCCGACGCAACATGGAAATGACATAGATGTGTATTTAAGACCCTTAATTGATGACCTAAAGAGATTGTGGGATGACGGAGAGCCAGTATTTGATGCTTATCGTCAACAGTCATTTGTAATGCGGACAACGATTTTTTGCACGATTAATGACTTTCCAGCTTATGGTAATCTGTCTGGATATTCAGTCAAAGGTCATAAAGCTTGCCCAATTTGCGAAGAGAATACATGCTCCTTGCAACTTGTTAATGGTTCTAAGATAGTCTATCTTGGTCATCCGAGATTTTTGCTGAACTCACATCCTTATCGTAGGTTGAAGAAGGTATTTAACGGAAAATAGGAGTTTCAGAATCCGCCAGTTGAAATCAGCGTCGAAAAGGTTTATGAACATGTAATGAATGTTGATTGTGAATTTGGAAAACCGTACAAATGAGCAAATGACAAAAGTCTTTGGAAAAAAAGATCCATTTTTCTTGATCTCCCTTACTGGAAAACTTTAGAAGTTAGACATTGTATTGATGTGAGGCACGTAGAGAAAAACGATTGTGATAGTCTTGTTTCCACTTTGTTGAACATACATAGTAAGACAAAAGGTGTATATAATGCTAGACTTGATCTTGTCGACCTTGGTATACGAGCAATGTTAGCACTAGAGAAGAAAGGAGATTGGAATTACTTACCTCCAGCTAGTTATACATTGTGTAGAAAGGAGAAAAGGACTCTCTGTCAGTGTTTGCACGATCTAAGGGTTCCACATGGTTACTCTTTAAATATCAGTAGTCTTGTTGTTATGAAGGATTTGAAACTTGTTGGGATGAAGTCTCACGATTGTCACACTCTAAAGCACTAGTTGTTACCGGTAGCACTGAGATTCATATTACCGAAAGATATTAGACATTCAATAATAATGTTGTGTTCCTTTTTCAACAAGATTTGCAGTAAAGTGGTCGATCCCGTGCAGTTAGATAACTTGCAGAATTAAATTGTGGTTACATTATGTAATTTGGAGATGTTCTTTCCACCTGTTTTTTTCGATATTATGATTCATCTAGTTATTCATTTGGTTGGAGAAGTTAAATTATGTTGACCAGTTTTTTTAAGGTGAATGTATTCTTTCGAGCATTATATGAAAATGTTGAAAGGTTATTGTAAAAATCGTCAAAGGTCGGATGCTATTATTGTTGAAGGATACATAGTTGAGGATGTTATCGAGTTTTGCACTAGATACCTAGCAAACACCAAAAGTGTTGTACTTCCGAAGAATCATCATGATGAACGTTCTGGTGGTAAAGAGACACGTGGGATGAAAATGTTAAATCCAAATAGCGAGTATTTAATGACAACATATTTTTGTGTTGTGCAATTATAATGAAGTTGAACCCTACCTAAATGAACACATGAAGCTTCTAAAGGAAAGAAATCCTTTATGGAGTGATCAACAAGTAATTAATAGTCATAAGAAGAATTTCATCTCTTGGTTCAAAAATGTTGCTTACAAGCGTAATGTCGGAGAGAATACAGTGCTTGGCCTATGGTCCGCATTCTGCTATTACAAGTTACAGTGGTTATGATATCAATGGATACTCATTCTACACTGCTTGTGAAGATGCCAAAAGTGTTGTTCAGAACAGTGGGGTAACCATAATAGCAGAGTCTTTGGATGTGTCTAGTTCTAAAGACAAGAATCCTGTATATGCCAACATGTCCTATTATAGTGTAATTGAAGACATATGGGAGCTAGACTTTGTTAAATTCAAAGTACCTGTATTTAGATTCAAGTGGGCTTAAAATAAAAGTGGATTTCGAGTGGATGACTTGAGGTTCACTTTAATTATTTTTCAAAACAAGGATATAAAGGAGAATCTTTTTATTTTGGCTTCCCAAGTGAAACAAGTCTTTTATGTGGCTGATCCATGTGATAAGAAATGAGCAGTAATTTGAGAAGGGAAGAAAAAAATTGTATCAAATGATATTCTTATCGAGTATGAAGAGACACCAAATTTCTGTAAGCAAGCACCGAAGTTGAACTCAGTAGACGAGGAAATAAATGTTGAGACTTGTATGTTTATAGATGACCACGGTCAAGGAATATGGATTGAAAATCCATTAAGAAAAAAGAAATCGTAAAGGTGAAAATTTTCTTGTAATACATTATGTCTTGATTAATACATTCCATGAAAAGACATTATAACCATTTAACGTCTTGATTTTACTTGTTAATGTGTTGAGTTTACCTTTTATAGTATCATGGCTTTGAAAAAGAAACCCACTCCATCAGAGTCGGAAGGCTCGAAGACTTACAGTTCACGAGGTCCTTGTCTGATGAAAGAATTCGTGGGGAGAGGAAATAGAGACGGTAGAGTTCCAATCCAGTTTTATGACCGTCTTGAGCCGATAGGCATGCTGTCTGGTAACTAGAAAAGTTATCTAGGTAGCCTAGCGAGGGTCAAACTTGTCATTTGTTTGTCGAGTTGGGCCGATGTTGATGAGAAGCTAAAGGGCACAATATGGAATGACGTGCAGGTAACGAGTCTATTATCAAATTCTTTAGTTTTAGTTGAACTTTTGAGATATATAAATAAAAAATGTTAACGTGTTGTAGGCAACGTTTGAGTTCCAATCAACTGACAAGTTGAGGAAAAGGTGGATGACATACATGTCTGTTCGTTGGAGGGACTTCAAAACAAATTTAACCAATATGTACATATTTTGAGACTACCAGGATATAAACCCATGCGATATCTATAAGTTTATCACTCCGAATAAATGAGAGCAATTCAGAAAATCAAGAGATAGCCTGGAGTTCGAGGAAACTGAGTTTAATTTAGAATATGAACTTATTAAGTTATTGTTTTAAATGAGAATCTAATAAAATTGGTTTTAGGCCATCCGAGCAAAAAACCAAAAGATTAGATCTTCTAACAAGTATCTGAGCAAAAAAACAAAAGATTAGATGACTGAAGAAATTACCCTGCGGAAACAAGAGGCAATTGACTCCGGTATGAGTGAGGAGCAAGCAAGCAACTTGTCTCCTCCTTCCCTCGTAGCTCATTGTGATTCTTGGAAGAGAGTGATGGTAAACTCCAAAGGGGAGTACATCACAAACGAGTCGCAAGCGAGCGTCTCGAAGATAGTAAGTTGTGTCACTTGTATGTTATTAAATCACATTCAGTGATGTTATATTTTTTTAATTGCTGGTAACATTTTTCGTGAAACTTTAAGACTCTCTGAAGTTTAGAGAACCCCAAGGCAAATTTGCTTCTGATGGCCGGAATGACATTCTACACGAGCCTTAGGAAATGACGAACATCATAGTAGTGTATGGGGGGGTAGGGAGTAGGGTTGGACTGCGACAATATTATGGAAACACTCAACGGTCAACTTCGTTGACAACTCATACCAAATACGAGCAACAAATTGCAGATTTGCAAAATAAATTGCAACTTGTTATGGAGAGATTGGATCACAATTTGCCTACTTCTCCTACCTGCCATAGGACCGCTTCTTCCCCGGTGACCACTCCTCCGGTGCAGCCAGTGTTTAACCCTGATCAACAATATGATTTTGTGGCTCCTTCTCGAGAATTGGCCCTCGTAAGTGGTCCCTCGTTTGGAAAGTTCGAGTATGGATCTAGATGTGTTGTATTTGTCGAAGACCCTGATCGAAGATTGGTGGGACACGACAACGTTTATAACATCTCCAGACACCACTTCACAGAGGTGGAAGAGGGTGAAGTGAAGGTTGCAGTGGGGAGTTTCTTAGATGCTGATACTCTGGTGCCAATTCTAGAAGAAGAGGTTGTTACCCTCGACGACGCTATCGGTGGGTTCGTGAGGTGGCCTAGTCATTTAGTAGAGCTAAATGACACACACGAGGTATACTTTAATTTTGAAAGACTGTAATTTCAATTTTGTTAACAATTGTATTTTTAACGGTTGTATATATATCTGTAAGTTGTCAAACCCCTGGCACAAAGGGTCCAACAACCAACCTCTGATCAACATTAATTTGCTTCCAAGTAGGTGCAAAATTTTGTATCAATGTATGGTAGGTAGGGAATCACAATCCTTAAGTACCTGGGATTTGGAGGAGGGGATTAAAGGGTTGCCTTCGACTGTATACGTCGTAAAAGAGGATGTTATGCAGTTCTTGGCGATGGATTCATTTGCATCATGATTATTGACGTGGAAGTGAAGTAAGTGTTTTCTTGTGTATAAGATGAAATGTATTGAATAATTTTAACGTAACTGTAATAGAATGTCATTTTTACTCTTGTAGTCGCCTTTATGATGCCAGAAGGTCAGTCTTTCCCGGCGATCAACTATTTGTATTTATCAGTCCATCTACCTATCTATAAGGGAATGATGATAAATCGGGTCAGCTTGGGACTCTCATGAAAGAAGAAGACAAAAGATACTATCTGTTCCCCTATCATGAGTGGTAATTTGTTAAAAAGTGGAATTTTATTTTGTAATAAACTTCTAATTATATATATAAACAATGCTCATTGGATGCTTGTCGTTGTATGACCCGTGACTAATTCGGCTTATTGGTTTGATCCGTTAGGGTCGAATAAACCAAGGGAATCCATAAAGAAACTTGTAAATCTGTCAGTTCGGTTTAATCATTGTATTTGTAATTCATGGATTTTAATTAGTATTATGGAATTCATGTTCAATAACTTGTGCTACTCAGGACAATGAAGGTTTACAAAGCATTAGGTGGTAGGAGAACAACCCCAAAAATGGGAGTAACATGGCATGGAATGGGAGTAAGTTCTTTCTCCCATTTTTGCTAATTAAGTTAAGTAATGGAACATATATTAGCGAATTTATATGTTTGTAGTACCACAAACAGACTTGAAATACGGAATGTGGTTACTACGTGATGAGATACATGGAGGAAATCCTCGAATTTGCAACTCAAGACGTATCCCTATCCGAGGTGATATAGATCGTTATTCAATTGTAGTTTTATTATCTAGATTTAATATTTTTAACTTGTATTTTTATAGGTCTTCCAAAAGAATAGAGATCCCTACTCGCAATAGGAGGTTGATGATACCCGCAACCGATGACCTCGCTATTTTATCAGAAACAAGTTAATGAAATAAGAGGTTCTCATATAACTAACACATTTTTTGTAATTTATTTAGCAAGTTTACTTGTATTACAAACATACAATGATATGCCTTAATATAATCGCCTCCCTTTCGGAATGATAATGGCAAGTGTGTTGAATTATTGTGTTGAATGATTGTGTTTGAGAATGAATGTGTGTATGTATTTGTGTTTGTGAATGAATTTGGTGTAGATTGAATGCTTTTCTTGTGCAGGTTAATTGAATGTGTTTGTTACACAGGTTACACATGAAGGTGGTGTTATCATGCATAGGAAGTGTCTAAATGTTATGGAAAAACTTATCAATCCATTCACCAACCTAGTTGATTAACATTTACATATACAAATTGTTTATTTCAGAACCTAAACAAGCATGAGAGGTGTCTAATCATTTTGGCAAAACTCATCAAGTTATTAATTCTATCCTAAACAAGCAAACATACATTCATGTTTTATCAACACATTGTAAATAAAGCATTCATTCCATTTTTCTCTAATGCATGTATGAACATCAACTCCACCCCCCAAAGGGGATGGAACTACTCACTACACATTAGACTAATTATTAAACTAAACAAGGAAAGAATATTAGCTAAGCTACTAAAACTAATGAAATGAAATTAAACAAAGTAAAACAAGCAATATGAAACAAACAACATAATAAAGAAACTTTTATTAAAATGACTCACAATTCAAGTAGCATCCTACTACTTTAGTGTGTGCTTCAAGGCCACACTTCTAGTAGGAAGAATAACCACTCAAAATGTGAAGTGATTACAATGGAAGGTGAAGAGCTCTATTTATAGCCATAGAAAAAGGCAATCCGGGACAATCCCCCGATGTGCGACTAAACAAATATCAGAAATGGACTAAATACACACTGATACACGACCCACCAAACTCTTAGCGGATTTGGGCCAAAACAGACTTCCAATTAGCGGTCTTTGACCACCAATTGGCGATCTATATGGTCTGGATCACGCTGGATTTTATTCTGGGCTTTTCTGGATGTCTTTGTTGGTCTTTGATGCATCTACTTCACTTGTTGGAGCTCCGACCCGAATAGAATTGCCAAAATACTCCCCATGATGGTGTGGAGTTTTCTATTTTGCTCTTTCGTCCTTTGGTCTTACGTTCAGGTCCTTCTCCCTTGCATCTTAGTCCCCATGTCTCACAATTAAGTCCTTTTCCCCAGCTTTTGGGTCCTTTTGTCTCATCTCTTCAAACCTATTTATTTCTGAAATTCAAACATAAAACTCGTCACATAGCGTTGTTTAGGTGAAAGATAATGGATATAAGATACAAATATAAGCATGAAATGATGTCAATCAATAACCAACATGACAATCTTATGTCGGTAATTAATGTTCCATGTCAATTACCATGATTGTGAACAACTTTTGATTTATGTAAACCATTACTTTTAGAGCTCTGCGGTTAAGGACCAAGAGCATATTCCTTAACAATTAACAACTTCCAAGAGACGAATACATTAATCAAGGAACAAAATGTTTGCACATTCAATTCATAATAATTGACATATAAAAGGAAACTTTTAGAACACATTCTTTTCACGTAAGTTTATCGGGTGATGTTGTCCTTTTTTAGCTTTTATTATAATAAATGAATATATACATGATATATTATTGGTGCTGATGTGTAGGATTTTTAACCTGAAATTCAAACAAAACAAAACTATAAAGCAGAACCGGAGACATTGCAGCCATATTCAGCCTACTAAATTAAAATTTTGTATGCCATGCATAGTGTACATACAACAACATAGTTTAGAAATAGTTCATATTCAAACGCATCTGAATTGAAGTAACGTAGTTTAGAATACAAACATAGTGTACAACACCAACGTAGTTTTCACCACAAAGATAGTTTACAACACTACCTTCACCTGAACCGCCCCACAACTTCAATTTTTTGCAAGTAAACGTTTGTTTCTCTTGGAAGTACATATTATAAATGTTAAAATTATATGTAATTGCTCAACCAATATATATATATATATATATATTTGTGTGTGTATGACATTTTTAGTATATACATTTAAAGGATCCAAGTGTAAAGTGATATATATATCTGCCATCTTTGGAATATACATTGGGTAGAAAACAATTAGACATATATGCGATGATCAGAATGTTGTGGTGTACGCTTGCTTCAATTGTAGGGAATTTTATGGGTTTCTGTTTCAATTGTAGAGATTTTTATGTGAAATTAAAAAACATTCTGAATAAAATAATAAAATTCAAGGACATAACAATAAAAATTAAAAAAATGACAAACCGTCGGGTATTACATTGAAACCGTTTCACAAAAAAATCATGAAATGACATTCCACATCGGTGTTTGCCAACTAACCGACGTGGTATATAATCTATTATTTGATTTTTTTCAAAATTGTTTTTTGAATAGTAGGATAGACCACGTCGGCCTACTATTTCAACCAACGTGGTGTGTTTATAGACCACGTCAATCAGTTGCAAAAAATTTGACTTGGTATGGCCTATTATTGGTTTTTATCGAATTTCTTGTCTTAACAATAGGACATCCACGTCTATTGTCTGGGTGTGGTCAATGTGGTATGTCGTAAATATCACAATGGTGTTATTGACCGACGTGATATCCCCCTCCCTTACCACGTTTGTCAAACCGACGTTGCCCCAGTCTGTAGGAGTGTTTGTCACTCAAATCATCATATACCATTGCAGGAGTGACAATCATTATCCATCTTTAACCAACTTCACATTTTGGATTGTCATCTATGAATTTAACAATCCCATTAAAAAACTAGAACAAATCTAGTACCGAAGCTTATTACTTTGAGTATACAAAATCTTTCTATTATACATCAAAACAACAATCATCTAATAACTATACACAAATTATGTTTCATATCAAAATCAAAGAAACAAAAACAAAAGGAAAACCAACCTGAAGCTTGATTGTTCCAAGAGAGAGGGAGGAATGGGGATTGATTTGGAGGTGGGAGATGGAGGAGGAGGTCGATAGGTGGCTGGGGCCATTTTCTCGCCCTACATAAAAATGTATCTCAAGTTCCATTTTTTGTTTCATGAAAACAACATCAGACATTAAACGCGTATAATGAATTTGGCAATACATATGTCATTTTCATTAAACAAGTCTAATGAAATAGCATTTGTGATGCCGTTTTAAGGGGAATAAAACGATATCAGAGGTGCCATATTTTTGCCTCATATTTTGCCAAATAGGTTTTACATCCTTCTATTCTTCCATATCTTGTTTAATGATTATTTTGAAGAAAAAAAGTTCCTTCTTAGTTTAAGGAAAGCTAGCTCTCAAATATATGATACTGAATTACAACATGTAATGTTAACCATTCAGGTTAATAGGATATCTTAAACTTGAAATTAAATAATCTTTCCTTTGGAATACTCAATCCATGATCTTATGCATCAAAACCTTGTGTTGCATGCATGCATGCATGCACTTAAGATCTATTACAAAACCACTATCATCTCCAAAATCGGTCGGTGATCCACCTTGTTCTAAAATAGAACCATATTATTGGTTTTGTCTATACAGATGAAAAGTACATTTTATATGACGTTTTCTATACAAATAAAAACATCGCATGAGCATGATACGTAACGGATCTTATTTCATGGAAATCTACGAAATTATTAAAAAGAAATAACATGTAATTCAATTATTTTAACTTAAGTATACAAGTTGGATTTATATTAATGCAAAAAAAGCATGCATAGGAAAATTTAAAGAACACTAAATGTAAAAAGGGGTTATTTGCTTGGGTGCACTTGCAAAGTGGTGATATTGGATATGTGCACTTGAGTTCTAAGATATTTGTTGGGTGCACTTGCATAAAAACCATATTGGTTTGTGAACTTCAAATTGATGGTGTTCCACTCTATCACACTACTGTTCCTAGATATCATTACGACGTTATCCCTCTGTCACGTTACTGTTCCCAACCATCTCCTCCCTCCAAAAACCCCTCAAGCACACCAACTTCCCTTGATCGCAACATCCTCCCCTACTCCTCCAACTCCCTCTACGCCCTCTTCCGACCGTCAGTTGGTCATCACCACCCCCAAATCTCTTTTGTTTTCAAGGTCTTCACTGGGAGGACCATTGATGTGGTGATATGTTGCCAGAAGGAGGCCAGGGTTCTTGACGCCAATTGTGTAGGCGCCACTGCTAGAGAAAGGGGCTTTCACGTGTTTTTTTGACCATATCACGTTGAGTTTTCTGGTCCAATATACCGACGTGGTAAGTGGGGGACGTAATAGGGAACATAAAATCACATCGGTTGAAAATCTGATTGACATCATTTCATGCTTATATTTGTATCTTATATCCATTATCTTACACCTAAGCAATGCTACGTGACGAGTTTTTTGTTTGAATTTCAGAAATAAATAGGTTTGAAGAGATGAAGCATAAAAGGACCCAAAAGCAGGGAAAAAGGATGGAATTGTGAGACTTGGGGACTAAGATGCAAGGGAGAAGGACCTGAACGTAAGACCGAAGGACCAAAGAGCAAAACAGAAAACTCCACACCGTCATGGGGAGTATTTTGGTAATTCTATTCGGGTTGGAGCTCCAACAAGTGAAGTAGATGCATCAAAGACCAACAAAGACATCCAGAAAAGCCCGGAATAAAATCCATCATGATCCGGACCATATAGAACGCCAATTGGCGGTCTGTTTTGGCCCAAATCCAGTAAGATTTTGGTGGGTCGCGTATTAGTGTGTATTTAGTCCCACATCGGGGGATTGTCCCGGATTGCCTTTTTCTTTGGCTATAAATAGAACTCTTCACCTTCCATTGTAACTAACCCATTGCTTGGTGGCATTCTCTCTACTAAGGAGTAAGCCTTGAAAAAAAAACTTAAGGTGGAGATGAATGCTACCTTCAATGTGAGTCATTGTTAATAAAATAATTGTTCTAGTTTCTTTTAAGTTTGTCTTTTAATTTGTGCATGCTTGTTTAGTCTTTCCTTTCCTTTTAAGCTTATTTAATGCTCCTTTCTTGCTTAGTTAAATTTTCTTTCCGTATAATGTTTCATTTTGTTAATGTAGGTAGTGTAATGATTAGTGAGTAGTTCCATCCCCATTTGGGGCGTGGAGAAATTTGTGATATGATCATGTAGTGTATTAGGTGTGTGTTATCTTAATCCCTTGAGCCTTATATGATTTCCATAACCATCAAATGGGATTTCACTCTTATCTTTGATATGCTAATGCTCTTGAATGAAGCTTAGCTTATGTTTAGATTAGCGGACCTATTTTATGGGGAATGATAATGTGATGATATGGATGGAATTAATATTGGACACACAATTTGTAGTGTATGTACTCTTGCTGCCTTTACCTTGGTTAATGCCTTGTATGTTTTAATGATATTGGGTTATCTTATTTCATGTGGAGGCATAATAGGGTCTAGTCTTTATACATGAGTTCATTTAGCTTTATTCCAATTATTGTCTTGTATGTTTTAACGATATAGTCTTATCTTATTTCATGTGGAGGCAAAGTTGGATTTAATTTTGTGATTTCATGCACTACATGTTGTGAGGAGCACAATTGAACACACACATCTTTATATTCACATTATTTCTCTACCCCCTATGGGGTTTAGTTTTATTGCTTATCTTCCATTTCCTTTTTGCATTGTACTGTAGTTTAGTGTAACCAACCTTTATCTCCTTTCTCTCCTTTCTTTCCCACTCGCCTTCGCACAAACCAAAAGTCGACACACCTCCCTGTGGATCGACCCTTATTTGCCACCGCTTCAACGCGGTCGTGCACTTGCGGTTTAATATAAAACGAATCAATCAAAATCCAACGTGGTATTGGGGTATATCACGTCGAATGAAGCAAGTCCGACATGATATGTAGCCAATAGCACATCGGTTTGCCTATATCCAACGTGATATTTAGCCAATATCACGTTGGATGCTTGAAAACCAACGTGATATTAGTCAATATCACATCGGATGAAGGCAACACACATTTTTGTACATGTGGATTTTACTTAAACTCCCATGAGGGTTTACTAGGTTCCCTCTACCTATTGTCGAACAATAGAAATTCAGTGTGTGGCATTGGTGGACATTACAATCCAAAAAGTTCAACTCGGTAATATCCGAAATAATAGAGGGAGTGAGAGGATAAGTATTATTACTTTTGATTGTGAACATCATACATTCTCCTTAATCAGTCAAGGAACTATAAAATGAATCTACCACAGATGGGGCTGAATGCTGACTCCCTTCTCCATAAAGAAGAGGGGTCCACCCTTGTTCGGCAACACGAATATCAAAAGGCACCCCTAAATGAGTAATGATAAACGCAAAATTTGATTCCATTAAAAGATCTCTCTTACTACAGAACAGTGCACAGGATCGGTTTTTCCAACTAATAGTGAAAGGACATGGCCAAAGAGGCCAAAATGTCCACAACTAGCGGATACAAATACGCTACTGGAAGATTGATGTGGTGGTTGCGGCCCAAAAAGCACATGTGGGGTTTTTTGAGTTTAGGGAAAACTCAAAATGGGTTGGAATTGTTCATTTAAACATGAGTAGTCTACATATTGAAAGGATTAACTTCAATCAACAAAAAAAGGATGAACATTGTACTCACCACACCACCAGGAGGATGAGAGATATTAGAAATGCAGGAAGACACATTCAGAGAGATATCTTTAGGCGGCGCACCCAATCGAAGAAAACAAAGCACATGATCCGTTACAAGACCAACTAGTGGTGGATTTGCATCTACTACTGACGGATCTGGATGGTTGTTTTGCTCTCAGATTTGGACACAAGGCGGTCGGGCAAATGTGGAGGTGGAAATTGTGTGTTGAGTTGGGTGGGGTGAATGGAAATGCAAGGAAGAAGTTCTTTAAATAGGTAGGGTTATGTGTGTCCAAAGATGTTGTCAAACCACCAGACTTATTGATAAAGGAAAATATGCGCATAAGTTCTTCGATTTTCATGCGAGTCCTAAAGTTGACCAAGTCAAATGTGATCTTTAATGAATATTGCGACCTTAAAGCTTCCGATCTCACGGAATGCATGTGCGCTCGACTTCGACAAGTGCACAAAATGGAGTGAGTTTTTTTTGAAATGTGTACTCACAAATTAAGCCTCACGTCCACATGGATTGGGACCCATGATAACTTTTTCTTTTTCTTTTTTTGTTTCTTATCTTTTTTTATGTACAAACATGAAATCTCAACCATTGAAATGGTTGAGTGCGATGGAGGCTCATGAAGGAACATGATCTCCTCCACTTCAACTGGTGCACCCTCCAAGTAGGTGTTGAGGTATTGTCCATTAACTTTGAACACATCCCCATTCCTTGGGTTCAACATTTCAACCGCTGCATAAGGGAATATTGTTTGCACAATATATGGGCCTTACCAGCGACTGCCGAGCTTACCCACAAATAGATGAAGCTGAGAGTTGTAGACCAATACCTTTTGCTAGACCGTAAACACTTTTCACATAATCATGAAATCATAAAATGTTTTAGATCGGGACTTATGAATTTTGGCATTTTCATATGCATCATTGCATAACTCTTCCAACTCAACAATGTTGAGCTTACATCGAGCCCTTGCTTGATCAAGATCTATATTTAGGTTTTGATCGCCCAAAAAGCACGGTGCTCGAGCTAGATGGGTAGGTGGTAAGCCTTGTTGTACACTACCCGATACGGGGACATACCTAAATTGGTCTTGTACGTAGTGTGGAAAGCCCACAATGAGTCATTCAGCTTAATGGATCAATCCTTCCGTGAGGAATTAACCGTCTTCTCAAGGGTTTGCTTCGATTGGCGATTAGACATCTCATCTTGCCCACCAGATTGTGAGTGATATGGGGTCGCAAGTTTGTGGGTGATCGAGTACTTCCTCATTAACGCTTCAAAGGAGTGGTTGCAAAAGTGGGTACCCCTATCGATGATTTTAGTACGAGGCATGCCAAATCGTGTAACAATATCTTTTAAGAATTTGGTGACAACGTTGTTGTCATTGGTCTTTCTGGGGATAGATTCAACCCACATAGAAACATAGTCAAAAACCACCAAAATGTAAACATTCCCAAAAGAGTTTGGGAAAGGACCCATGAAGTCGATGCCCCATACATCAAAGATATTCATGACAAGTATATTTTGCAATGGCATCATATCTCGCCAACTTAATTTGCCAAGGCGTTGACACTTATCACATTGCTTAGAAAATTCGTAAGCATCTTTGAAAAGCGACAACCAGTAAAATCCAGATTGGAGCACCTTGGCGGTAGTTTTATTTGGTCCAGTGTCCTCCACATGGCTTAGAATGACAAAATTGGAGCAAACTTTGAAACTCATAATTTGGGACACACTGCCAGAACATTTGTTCAAAGCAGTATGTGAATAGGTAGGGGTCATCCCAGTGAAAGAATCTGACATACATTCTAAATTTGGTTTGGTCAGATTTTGACCAACCCACAGGAAGTTGCTCGGGCACGAGGTAGTTCACGATGTCAGAAAACCTGGGGTTATCTTCGATCGTGGATAATTGTTTGTCACGAAATTTATCATTAATAATTTGGTCCTATGGATTGGTTGTCTAAAGACGAGACATGTGGTTTATACAACGTTTTGACACCTTTTTTTGTCCTGCATCCCAAGATCGAATTCTTGTAACAACAAGATTCATCTCAAGAGTTGACATTTGGCATCTTTCTTCACCATAAGGTACTTGATGGTTGTGTGCTTAGAGTACATAATCACGTGGGAGCCAATCAAGTACAACCAAAATTTCTCCAAATTGAATATGATCGCTAAGAATTCGTTCTCGTTCACAGTGTAGTTCAATTGGGCATCATTGAGTGTTTTACTGGCATAGTTGATCACATGAGGCAATTTTTCCAATCGTTACCCAAGCACTGCTCCCACAACAAAGTCACATGCATGACTCATCAACTCGATGGGTTCAGTCCACACCGGTGCCTTAATTGTGAGAGCCGAAGTCAGCTCTTTCTTCAAGGTCAGAAAGGCGTAGTGGAAATTTGGTGTGAACTTAAAATTGGCATCCTTAGCCAACATAGCAGTGAGAGGTCGAGCAATTTACTAAAATCCCAAGTGAACGGCCGATAGAATCGAGCATGCCCCAAAAAGTCACGGATATCCTTCACATATGTGGCGGTGGGAGATTAGCAATAAGACCCACTTTGGGCGGATCGACCTCATTCCCCCCTACTTGAGACCACATGTCCAAGTGCTATCTTGTGCTTAACCATGAAGTGACATTTCTCCCAATTTAGAGCGAGGTTCTTCTCATGACATCGCTTGAGGACAACGCTCAAGTGATGAAGACACTCGTCGAAGGAAGCACCAAATATGGAGAAGTCGTCCATGAAAATCACAAAGAAAAGCTCCACCATATTGGAGAAGATACTAATCATACACCTTTGAAATGTTGTCAGCATTACATAACCTAAAAAGAATGTGACGGTAAGCAAACTTGTCAGATGGACATGTAAATGTGGTTTTATCTTGATCCTCGAGGGCGATGGGAATTTGGTTGTAGCCAGAGTATCCATCAAGAAAAAATAGTACTCATGCCCGGCTAACCTTTCCAACATTTGATGAATGAATGGAAATGGGAAATGATCTTTCAGCATTGCTGCATTGAGCTTGCGATAATCAACGCAAACTCGCCAGCAAATTTGCAAGCGTGTGGTGGGTATAAGCTCATTATGTTCATTCTCAACAACCGTCACGTCTGACTTCTTGGGAACCACATGGACAAGACTCACCCACAAACTATCAGAAATGGGATATATTATACCATGATCCAACCACTTAAGAACCATCTTTCGGATGGCTACTTTCAGAACAGGATTTAATCTTTGTTGTGGGTCCTGGTGGAGCCTAGAATTCTCTTGGATGTGGATCCGATGTGTAAGACCCACTCTCCTAAGTTAATAATACGTCCATTCTCATCTTGTATGCTTGTATGTTTACATTCTTACGCTTTTTGTGATGTATGTTTAAGTTTGTTTCGTGCAACTTTCCTTTTTGGTCAAGCGGGTGCGGCCCGCCGGGGCAGGTGTGCTACTAGACTCAATCGATGTCGTTGGGGTACGTATGTCTTAGGAATTGATTTCTCTTTGCAACATGGGCTGGTGTGGGAGAGGCTTGGCTGAGTCAGCGGGTGATGTGGCATCCACATTAGCATGCAAAATTCGAAATCTCCTAAATTTGGTAAGTGTTGATGAAAGATTATTGCACTTGATGTGTATCCTTTTGTGGTGATTTGTTTTCCACAAAAACTCATGCGTATTCATTGTTGTCTTTACCTCAGGTACTTAGGTTTTTCTGACAAGGGTTAGACTGGAGGAGTTTTGGAGGATTTTGTACATGAGGTGCACGTCGCCCAGATTCTTCCAGTTATCGTTTTGCCTCGGCATTATGTTATGATGTATTTCCTTTTTGAACTCGATGTAATATCTTCAATATTATTTACAAATATGGATAATTTCCCACTTCAGTTTATGTCCCATTTTTAGTCGATCCACGTATGTTTTTATTCAGTACGTCGTGTACCTGTCGTCTTTTATTGTAACTCCTTTGGTCGTTGTGGATGACTCTGATTGCGATAGTTTGCATGGTTTCCCCAGCATGTGTACCTGCAAGATCAGGGTGTTACAACTTTGTATCAGAGTAGATCAGTCTCAAAAGTGTATAGAATCCAAAGACTGTCCAATGGGGTATCCGTCCCATACCCTGTCGGTAATTTCTTTCCTTTTTGAACTTGCAATTATATTAGTAATAGGACATAATTCCATGTTGTCAGATTATAGACCCATGATGGAGACCTGAGTCCTCTGGGATCACGAACAATTGGTCGCTCTCATGGACGGGCAGCTGTAGCGGCCTTATGTGGACAGAGAGGTGCTAGTCTACGAGAGGTTCATTATGTAGAATCCGTCGGTCTTCTAAGGTAGGGTGGATCCTAATGCGGCTGAGGAGTGGGTTTACAAGATCCAGTGGATCTTTGGGGCCATCGATTGTCCACAGAGAGGAAGGTGGATTTGGCGACCTACATGTTGCAAGAGCACGCGGTGACATGGTGAAGAGAGACATCTGGGGTCGTTTTCAGAGACAGGACTGACTTTACTTGGGAGGAGTGTCTGGTCAAGTTCAACTGGAAGTTTTTCTCCCAACATGTGCAGGACAGGAAGTGGGAGGAGTTCCTACCACTTGAGCAGCGCTTGTTGAGCTTGGAGGATTATGTCAAGAAGTTCAATTCTCTGGAGAGGTACTTCACGGGCATCTATGTCACTGACGAGCAGAGGGCTATGAAGTTTGTTCGTGGACTACAAGTCTGCGGTTGAAGGTGCTGATTGGGATGCCACAGTCACTCGAGGAGGCGATGAAGTGTGCAACATTGCTTAAGGCTGACTATCGTGAGGGGCAGTCTGAGGGAAAACGGACATTCAATGCTTCTCGCTGTCATTAGGACAGAGGGAAGCAGGGCAGCAGTTCGCCGAAGTGGCAACATAGAGACGATATGAAGAGTCCGAAGTCAAGGGTGGGTTGTGTGAGCACTTTGGCGGAGCACACACCACGAGGGACTGTTATAGGAAGTCTGGAGCTTGTCAAGGTTGCGGCCATATGGGCCACTACGTTTTTGAGTGTCCGTAGGGGAATGCTGGAGCACAGGGTGCATGCACTAGCAGGGTAGGTGCTGGTGCGAATCAGAGCAGGAATTCTGGTGGCAGGGTCGCAGCACTGAGCCAGGCAAGACAGCTGGGTGTGTATTCGCTATCCGAGCTGAGGATGCTGAGCAGTCCACTGATATCATCAATGGTAAAATGCTCGTCTTTGGTCTTGTCTTCAAGGCACTGTTTGATTGTGGAGCCACGCATTCCTTCATCTCAGAGGGATTCGCGACCGTAGTGGATAAGACACCGGTGGAGCTCACATTTTGATTCAGTTATCATACCGTATGTGCTCGACGTTAGTGAAGAAAGACAAATACAGGTCGGTCCACAAGGATCGTGATTATTCGGTTCACAACTAATTCCATAATCGAATTAGGAAAAAGGATGGAGAAGGGAAAGGATTTATCCTAATCTACACTATACTACAATTAACTAAATGCAACCTAGCTAACACTTAGTAGATGAGTACTATGGATTAGACATAGATTAAGAAGATGTGTGTAGTTGACATGAAGCATAAACAATGTCATTAGTGTCATGAAAGCATGAAAGGTGTCTAAGATTATGGAAAACATCCATCAAACATTAATATCTAATTTCAAATTAGTGACGGGAGCATGGAACGTGTATAAAGATTATGGCAAACATCCATCAAACCTTCACATAGCCCATTATTAAGGTCAAACATGTATTCTAAACAATATTTAAGGCAATGTACTTATATATGAGCATCAAGTGTGAAACCAATTAAGAAACGACATTTCGGCACACACCTAATGAGCATGTATGTTAAAGAAGTAAATCTACACATTAGAGTCTTAACCACCACATTCAATGTAAAAACAAAAATACACAACCACCATTAACCTATCCTACCATCATCCCCACCTCCTATGGGGTAGTTTAGTCACAGAATAACATGAGAAGTAGTAGAGAAGGAAGTGAGTGAAGATAGTTACCAAATAAAGGTTGCAACAATACAAAAGAGAAATCCAAAGCTTGAACATTAAATCTACTCCTAACCTATTGTAACATACTCTAATGGTGAAAAATGGAAAATATATAGAAGAGAAGGTAAAAGGGAAGAGATGTTACCCTCTCCTTATATAGGATTAAGGTACTAGATCTTCTTGATTAACTTATTCCAACGGTCAAGACGATTTCCCACGTTTTTCATCACTATTTTGTAAATTTGTCCTGACTTGGGCCATATATTGTAAATCTGGGTGTAGATTTAGAATCCTCTCGTTGAGCTAGTCGATTTGAGTACAAATTCGACATAATATGAACTTATCTGGACTGGTGGAGATCACTTTTAAGTTCATGTATCATTTCCAGCGGAATTAGAGTCCAATTGACTTTCTATTTGGTACATAATCCTTTATTCTAACCCAGTTACCTTTATTCCTGAAATACATGTAAACATATTCGAGTAGCACTAGTAGAGGGTCAAATTAAACAAATATATCATTGATATTACACATGATATGCTACTAATCAAATACCCCCACACTTACCATTTGCTAATCCCGAGCAAAACAAAGAAATAGAAGAATGAAAGAGAGTAAAACATACAAAAAATAGGGAATTCCTAACTCACTTTCGTAGGAATCGCGGTTGTACTAGCACGTGCAAGAAGTCGTTAAACCTCATCGCCAAGGAGGAGGAGTTGTGTCTCCTGAGGGTTTTAAGCGGATATACCCACAAAATCCGAACATTGATGTATTATTCCACCTAGCAACACGACTCGATGGACCAACTTTGTCGATCATTCAACACGGTAATCCTACGGGCTGACTCTATATATGTATCCAGTCGACACACCTAGCCTAAGGAACCATTCATACAAGTTAATTAAGGATTTATGTCAAAGACATAGGCAACCATAACATCCTCATTTGATACATCGTGTAAAGTCCATTAAGGTTCTTATTTGTTTTACCTTTTTTCCTTATATTCTTCTTCTTCTTTTTGTTCCTTTTTTAATTTTATTTTTTACTAGTTGGTGTTTCATTCTCCTAAGATCTGGTTTCGTGCATCATTACCTATGAGGACTTTCACTATCACATACACCTTCCCTAAATCTCCACATAGGGCGATCCCTACCACCCGTGTAACGAGAGTTCGGTCGGTGCATCCCAAGTCAGATGACTCGAAAGAACCAGGCACTAAGTCCCCTCTGACCAAATTTCCCGAGTGATAGGAGTTGTGCGAGAAGAGAGAACAACCTACTAAATTATTTCTTATCTACATATGAACCAAAACCCCTACACATAAGGTTTCACAATAGGAGTTTAAGGGTCCCTAACTACGACAAACTACCTTATACTAAGATGCACAAATTATTCAACTCACTAGGTTCAGGGTGGACTTCTTTATTTTTTTTGAGTACTGAAATCCATTGATTACTCCACCAAATCTCTAGGTTTCATTCTCCACCCTGAACCTAGGTGTTTCTAGGGTTTTTGACTTTTTATCTACCAAATCTATTGGTTTTGTGCACCAAAATGGATCCCAAGCTTGGTTCTACCCTTTTGTTTGTAGAAGATGGAGGTTGTGGTACGTTAAATGGTCTCCATCCACCACCATTGCAAGTTTCATCCTCATCTCTTGGAGATGAAGGTGATGTTGGTTCCACACCACCTCTAGGGAGTGTTCTTGCTCCCCCAAGGAAGTGGAGCGAATTATTCAAGGCTGGAAATAGGGTTTCCACAGCCCTAGAGTATGTCCCTCCAGCTGAGAAGGGAGGAGAGAAGATGGCTACTTGCTCCAAGCAAGAGGTAGTTGAGGCATTGAAGAGATGGAATAAGGTTCTTGTTGGTTATTTCATTGCATTTAGACCACACTTGCCTACACTTGAGAAACACCTCCACAAGATGTGGGGCTTGGCTGGAGCAATGAAGGTCATAAAGAGCAGCCAAGCTTTCCTCTTTTTCGTTTCTCCCTTGCTGAAGACAGAAAACGTGTGCTTGAAGGAGGCCCATGTTTCATTCATGGCTGCCCCTTTGTGTTTCTAGAATGGGCTCCGGAAGGGGCTTTGCAAAGGGCAAACATCACCACGGTGCCCATTTGGATTCGTCATCCAGAGCTAGACCTTCACTTTTGGTCTCAAAAAACGTTGAGCAACATTGTGAGTGTTCTTGGGAGGCCATTATACATGGATAAGCAAACCGCAACGGGGAGGAGACTAGCCTATGCTAGGGTGTGCGTCGAAGTGGCTTCTGATTTCAGTTACCCAAGTTGGGGGGAGGTGCAAATAGAAGAGGCCGGCATAAATAGAGTAAATGTGGAGTATGAATGGAGGCCCAGATATTGCACGGATTGTAGCGAGTTTGGTCATGACTTGGAGCGTTGCAAGCTGAGGAGAGGGGCCATAAACAAGGGTAGTGAGACTCAAAAAGGAAAGGAGGAGAGGTGGGTCGTTGTTAATAGGAGGAAGGCTGGAAATGGCAATGTGAAGGAAGGAAATTCAAAGGTGTCTAGTCGTGGCACTCAAAATTGCTTGGAGGAGTTCGCAGCTAGAGTGCAAGAGGAGAAAGGAGAGGCTGGAAGAGATGATGACGTGGAAGTAAGGAGTGAGGATGTGGAAGTGGGATCAAGTCATGAAGTGCCATGTGGAGTGGTAAGTGAGGGTGCACAAGTGGACGGAATTTACAATAACATGAAGGGTGTGTGTTTCTCTCTTGAGAGAGGGAGCAAATTGGTGCAAGTAGCATGTGAGGAGGACCAGCTTTGCTTTGGGGTTAAGATGGGAGACATGTTGGATGAGCTCCAAATGGATTCCTCTTTGGGTGTACAAGACAGTGAGCCTATTGGTGGACAAGAAGAGCAACGGGAAGTGGGAGAGGAAAGTGGTTGTTCTATTTCGGGAGGAGCCAATGGGAAGAGAGTTGAGTGCTCTAGATTTGAATGGGCAAATGAGGAGGCACCTATTGTGTTTGCAAAAGAGAGGGAGTTGGATCATTTGACTCCTCTTGGGGGGAAATTTTCAGATAGCACCTCACTTAGAGGAAAGAAGAGGAGTGAAGAGCAAGAGGAACATTTGCAAGAAAGTCCCCCACGAATTGAGAGGGAGATTGACAATTATCCTACTCTTGGGGAACAATTTTCAGAAAGCAAGAAGAGGAGGGAAAAGCAAGAGGGCAATTTACCAGAGAGGTCCTCACGAATTATAAGTGAAGAAGAGTTGCTCTCATTGGGAGAGGCAACTCTAGAAGACAATACTAGGAGCAGCATGGGGGCCGACCATGCTACACAAGAGAAGGTGAGGGCACGTATTAACAAGTGATCATGGAAATGGGGGTCACGAAATCTCAGGCATGCAAAAAAGCAAGAGGACCAGTGGTTGGAATTTTATTTATACCGCAAGTTCACGACGTCAATGAAGACGTGGCAAATACGGGTCGAACACAAGGAGGGAGAGATTTGTTATTAGTGTGATTTCGATTGGGGGAAAGAAGGAGAGAAGAAATAAATTGGGTTTTGAGATTTTTGGTTTTTAATTATCTAAAGCAAGAAACAAGAAAAAATAAACTAAAACAAGAACAAAGAGGTGAATTCCGTCGGGTGGAGGTTTAGATTTAAGGTTTAGATTAGAGAATTCAGAAACTTATAATAAATCATATTAGTTATAAAGCATTACATGATAAATGATTTAACATAAACTCAAGTAATCAAAATATACTAACACGAAATTAAAATAATAACATTCATTCATCTTCTCTTCACCCTAAATCCGTCACCTCCACCCTTTGGAAGGAGTTAGAAACTCATAGAGGGAGGAAGAATAGGTCCTAGAGACATTACAAAAGAAAAGTAAAAACAAGAAATAAAAGACAGAATTTTATTACTAAAGTGAAGAGTACAAAACTGAAAATAAAAACAACTAAAAACTAGGTCTAAGGCCAATGACCCTTCTACCATCGTTCTCGGGGCTATTTATAGCTGATACAAGGGATCCCAATATATAAATGGAACGTACACGCGTCAATACAACATTGGTAAAAATTTGAGCACACGGATCGACTTTTGTGCGGCTAAATCGCCGCAATTTGTACATGAGGTGCGGCGGAATCGCCACCTTTTTGGCTCGTATTCGATCCAGATTTTTCCTGTGTGTTTATGGTATGATTTGATCCTCCTTTGCGCGTCTGGATTGATTCTTTCCATTCTTTTGAGCTCCGGATTAATTCCTTTATATATATGGAGATTCACATTGATTTTTCTTTAGATTTTCTCCATAATAATAAAAGCTACTCCTGATTTGCAATTAGGTCCTTGACTTTTTGCAATTAAGTCCCCGACTACTTTTGTGCTTAAGTCTTTGTTCTTTTTGTAATTAGATCTTGAATGCTTTCATGCTTGGATACATTTCCATTTGTAACCTGATAAACTTGAACTTGGTCTTTATGATAGAAATGAGTCTTTTGCACGCGTTTATGCTCGAGATGTGGGTAAATTGCATTCAGGTCCCTGTATTCTATAAATAAGACTAAACACATACCTTAGTAGCATTTATTGATGTAAAAGTAATCTAAATGAAAGAAATATGATGCAATGTATGAAATGCATCAAATACCCCCACACCTAGATTTTGCTAGTCCCTAGCAAAACAGAAAATAAGAAAAATAAAAACAGGGAAATCCTAACTCATTTTCGTAGGAATCACGGTTGCACTTAGCATGTGCAACAAGCCTTTAAACCTCCTTGTTGCCAAGGAGGACGAGTTTTGTCTCGTGAAGGTTTTCAGTGGACACACCCACAAAGTCTTAATTCAACATTCCATTAATAACTCTCAATATCCCTACCTCAACCTTATACATCTCACTTCGAATTCTTGTATGCTCATTATATGAATCTAACTCATTAAAAATATGACTTGGTCTTTGTTCCTCCAACATTCGCACCACTAACCCTTCTACACATGATATTAATTAAATTATTTTGCACGCCTCCTCTGGTGGTGAAGTATCATTCGGATCAACCATGGCATGGATCATTCTTTTAGCTTTGGGCCTTGAGTATTTTTTTTTCTTTTCTTCCGTGATTCAACACATTTGCTTTTTGACACTTTTACCCTTTTTGCATTCGTGTAGCGAGTTTGGTCGATAATCCCGAGCTGGTAGACTCAAGTTACCGGGTTTCAAGATACCCCTACGGACCAGTGACTCAAAGGCTTGGGCTTTTGTAATCATTTTGCAAAATGTGTTTTCTTCACTTTATTCCTTTATTTTTATTTTCCTCAAGGCTTAATTGCTATTAGAAGTCCACACTTCCCGGTATATTTTCCTCAACCTCTGCTTTTTATCAACCACTTCAAAGATTTGATTCGTCCAATTTAAGTGCATACATGTCTTAAAGGGCAATGAGTTATTTCTTTGGAACTTAGATTCATGTCATAATTTCTACAAGCAGAACTATATAATAAGGAACCAAAACTCAATGCAATTTGTACACGGGTTCTGGCAGTTCAATCTTAAGCTATGTCATGAAACATTTGTTGGCTTTTTGGCCTTAATCTAGGTTTTGATGATTTAATTAACCTAATCTTAATTATGATGATGTAGAGTATCACACATATTGCATTGCATATATATAGTATTGTGCTAACCTCTACAGGTGATCAAGACTCATGGAAGGAAGGAAATCAAGTCAAGATTTGTAATAAAGCTAAATGAAGACTTGTAATCTTGATTTTATTTTGAGTCTTAGGAACATGTGTAAATTGAGCATACAAGAGTTAAAAACATATCACAAACACACTAGGTTCCTTAGAGAAGTCACACACAAAATTTCACCTCATTTGGACTTCATTAGATCACCCAAACCTTAGTCGGAAATCACTTATAAACTTAAACCCAGATTTCATGTGTGAACCGGTCGACCGAACCAGTTCTCAGTTCGACCGGTTTATAACAGACTCTCCACAGTGATTTTACCGAACTCGACCGGTCGACCGGTTCTACCTTTTCGGTCGACCGATCCCGGATTTTAATATGGCCGTTTTTCTTGTCGTATTCCTATAACGGTCGTATTCGTATAAAACAAACTTAACCCCAAAATACATTCGGTAACCGGTCGAACGAAGACCTTGTTTCGGTCGACCGGTTGAACACATTTTCAGAAACCAAATTCCCTGCTATCGGTCGACACATTTCTCGTTCGACCGATTGACCTTTGTCTCAACCGAATCCCCTTTTTCGGTCGACCGCTCCATACTTTGGTTCGACCGATTCACTTAAGTAGAGTTAAGTTCTAGCTCGTTTGTCCGACCGAATATTCTTTTGTTCGACCGTTCTCCTTGAAATCAAGTGAACGGTCGACCGGTTTAGTAGTTTCGGTCGACCGGTTCTGGACAGATTTGCAGCCCGATTTTCTGCTTTGTGTATCTTGCACAAAACCCAATCAAATCTATCCCCAACGGCTAGAAAACCTTAGGAGCTTATAAATAGAGGATCAAGACTTGCTGTTAACACAACTCTCCAACTCCAATTGTCCCAATACATTAGAGAGAAACTTCAATCCTCAAAGCTCCCAATTCTACACTCTTTAAGCCTAAACTTCACACATTTGATCATATACTCATCCTACTCAAAGTGTGCTCAATTAGAGAGTGAATCCCACTCAGTTACAAGTGTTGTCAAAAGAAGCAAGGACTTCGGTGAAAGCCCGAAGTGTCCCTCTCGGATTGTGAGAGGAAGAATTCAAGCAAGCGAGGGTTGTTCGCGTTGCTTGTGGTGTAAAGGCGTTCTCTCCCGGCCCGGAACGGGGAGTGGTTAGTGAAGACGTAGGCGGAGCTCGCGGAGTCGAGCGGAGTCTACAAGAGAGGACTAGGACCCGGGTGGGGTGCCGAACCTCTATAAAAACGCCGAGTCTCTTTGTGGTTTGCATTGTCTTTCTTTCTCTACTTGTTTGTTTATTCCGCTGCGCATTTGTTTGCTTAATCAAGTAGAAAATTAGGGATTAGATTAAAAGTGATTAGTGGATCCATAACCCACACGATCCTACATTTGGTATCAGAGCCTTGTTAGCTAAATTCTCATACTTAATCGTATTTTTTAGCATGGCTTCTACATCATCTAATCACATAGAAGGATTATGCACCACTAGACCTCCTTTGCTTAATGGGTCAAACTATGATTATTGGAAAAATAGGATGAAAATCTTCTTAATATCAAATGACCTTAAGTATTGGGTGTTTCTCCAAAATCCATACACACCACCAAATGAAGATGAATTAGATTCACTCACTAGGCCCAAAATGAAACAAATTGAGATGAACTCAAAGATAATGAACATTCTATATTGTGGGCTAAATGAGGGTGAATACAATAGAATTAGGGGTTGTATTAGTGCATATGAAATATGGCATAGATTGCAAATGCATCATGAGGGGGATAGCAAAACTAAGGAAACCCGCATTAGTCTCCTCATGCATAAATATGAGATTTTTTCTATGCATATCGGTGAGAACATAAGCGAAATGAACACTCGCTTCACCGATATCACTAACTCTCTTTTGGTTCTTGGAAGAAGATTAAATGAAGGAGAGATGACAAGGAAATTCCTCCGGTCGTTAAGCCACGATTGGGAAGATAAAGTGGTTGCAATTGAAGAAGCACACGATCTTTCCCAACTCAAAATGGAGGAATTAATTGGAAACTTGATGGCTTATGAACTTCAAATCAATCATCGGAAGGAGAATGAAGCCACCAAGAAGATATCTACCTTGGCATTACATGCAAACCTTGATGAGCCAAGGAGAGTGGAAGAAGAGGACATTGAGGTCTTAGCCAAAGATTTCTTTAAATACCTCAAGAGAGATAAGGGAGAAAAGAATGAAAGAAGAGGTAGAAGAAGTGAGAAAAGAGAAAAAGAAAAAGAGAGGGAGGAGAGTGAAAATGAGAGGAGAGAAGGGGAGAAGAAAAAGGAGAGAAGGGAGAGGAGAAAAGAAAAGGAAAAAAGTAAGAGAAAAGAGAAGAGGTTGGAAGCTCACAAGGCTACTTGGGACGATTCATCGTCTTCATCGTCATCCAAATCAACCACACCTTCATCAACAAAGGAATATGCACATATGTGCTACATGGCAATTCAAGATGAAGGAAGTGAGGTATCCTCTAACTCTTACTCTAGTAGATCACATTCTTGCTCATCTAAATCATATGCTAGTGATAGTTCATGTTCTAAAGAAGAAACTTATTCTTATGATGAACTTCAAAATGCATTCCATGATTTAGTTAAACAATATGAGATCATATGTGATAAAAACAAGAATGCTAGAAAGTTAATCAAAGATCTCCAAAGCCAAATTGATACATGCATAAATAAGAAGAATGAGGTGATTGCTAAATTTGAAAAGAATGCATCAAATCTTGAAAAATTAAGAGCAACACCTATAGATTGTGATCAACTAAATCTTCAAGCTTCTAACTTGCAATTAAGAAAAGATTTAGAAAGATTCACTAATGGAACTCATATGCTTAACATGCTATTAGGTAGTCAAAGGCAATCTTTGCAAAAACATGGTTTAGGTTACAATTTTAAATTGAAAAACCATGTATCTCACACTACTCTAAATGGTAAGCATATGTTCATTAACCATAGTTCCTCAAGTGTGTGGGCACCCAAAACCAAAATGGTTTGGATCCCAAGAGCTAATGTTCAAGGACCCAAAGTAGTTTGGGTACCAAAATCTACACTTGTAGGTACTTGAGGAGGAGATTGGTGGTGACCGGGTGAGCCAAAGCGTCGAATTCGAACCCGGTTGCATCACCAAATCAAGATTGGAGCTATTCAAGATTCAAGTTTGGTATAAATTTCTATCTTTGAAATTTTCTGAAAATTAGCTCTAATCTAGTTTCACATGCTTAATTGACATATCATATAGTTCAATTCATTGAAAATCATTATCCCTATTCATTGCAAATCATTTATCACATCCATTGATTTTAAATGTCAATTCTAAATGGATGTTAGAATAAGGCTTAAGAAGAAACTTAATTGAACTTAAATTTCATCATACTCATGTTTCAATTTAGCCTTATTGATAGGGGGAGCTTAAATGTTATATCTTTTATTAGAGTAATGAAGTGCAAAATTTAGGGGGAGCAACTTCATTACAAGACATCCAAATTCTATGCTTAAAGTCTTAAATAATTATTATTTTTGATGGATGTCAAAGGGGGAGAGATAATTAAGGGGGTAACTTGGAATTTGGCATAAAATTGAACAAAAACTATGCACATCCATAGGGGGAGCATTAATATGCATAGTTTACATATACAAATTCCATGTATTTAGATAGAATTAAGATATAGGTTGCCATCATCAAAAAGGGGGAGATTGTTGGCTTTTTGGCCTTAATCTAGGTTTTGATGATTTAATTAACCTAATCTTAATTATGATGATGTAGAGTATCACACATATTGCATTGCATATATATAGTATTGTGCTAACCTCTACAGGTGATCAAGACTCATGGAAGGAAGGAAATCAAGTCAAGATTTGTAATAAAGCTAAATGAAGACTTGTAATCTTGATTTTATTTTGAGTCTTAGGAACATGTGTAAATTGAGCATACAAGAGTTAAAAACATATCACAAACACACTAGGTTCCTTAGAGAAGTCACACACAAAATTTCACCTCATTTGGACTTCATTAGATCACCCAAACCTTAGTCGGAAATCACTTATAAACTTAAACCCAGATTTCATGTGTGAACCGGTCGACCGAACCAGTTCTCAGTTCGACCGGTTTATAACAGACTCTCCACAGTGATTTTACCGAACTCGACCGGTCGACCGGTTCTACCTTTTCGGTCGACCGATCCCGGATTTTAATATGGCCGTTTTTCTTGTCGTATTCCTATAATGGTCGTATTCGTATAAAACAAACTTAACCCCAAAATACATTCGGTAACCGGTCGAACGAAGACCTTGTTTCGGTCGACCGGTTGAACACATTTTCAGAAACCAAATTCCCTGCTATCGGTCGACACATTTCTCGTTCGACCGATTGACCTTTGTCTCAACCGAATCCCCTTTTTCGGTCGACCGCTCCATACTTTGGTTCGACCGATTCACTTAAGTAGAGTTAAGTTCTAGCTCGTTTGTCCGACCGAATATTCTTTTGTTCGACCGTTCTCCTTGAAATCAAGTGAACGGTCGACCGGTTTAGTAGTTTCGGTCGACCGGTTCTGGACAGATTTGCAGCCCGATTTTCTGCTTTGTGTATCTTGCACAAAACCCAATCAAATCTATCCCCAACGGCTAGAAAACCTTAGGAGCTTATAAATAGAGGATCAAGACTTGCTGTTAACACAACTCTCCAACTCCAATTGTCCCAATACATTAGAGAGAAACCTCAATCCTCAAAGCTCCCAATTCTACACTCTTTAAGCCTAAACTTCACACATTTGATCATATACTCATCCTACTCAAAGTGTGCTCAATTAGAGAGTGAATCCCACTCAGTTACAAGTGTTGTCAAAAGAAGCAAGGACTTCGGTGAAAGCCCGAAGTGTCCCTCTCGGATTGTGAGAGGAAGAATTCAAGCAAGCGAGGGTTGTTCGCGTTGCTTGTGGTGTAAAGGCGTTCTCTCCCGGCCCGGAACGGGGAGTGGTTAGTGAAGACGTAGGCGGAGCTCGCGGAGTCGAGCGGAGTCTACAAGAGAGGACTAGGACCCGGGTGGGGTGCCGAACCTCTATAAAAACGCCGAGTCTCTTTGTGGTTTGCATTGTCTTTCTTTCTCTACTTGTTTGTTTATTCCGCTGCGCATTTGTTTGCTTAATCAAGTAGAAAATTAGGGATTAGATTAAAAGTGATTAGTGGATCCATAACCCACACGATCCTACAACATTGAATTTTTTCTTTTCTTTTTTTTAGAAATAAAAGACAGATCTATAGATAAATATATACATAAACATCCCCCCACACCTAAATCATGCATTGTCCTCAATGTATGCAAATATAAAGCAAATGCACTTATTACCTTGGTGAACTGCGGTGGAAGGATGAAATTTGCTCAAAGTTAACCATAGTCAGAACTGGATTGAATGACACCATATTGGTGCATGTATCCAGTTGAATTGTTCCCCATGTTGCAATGAGAGTCCTGAGTCACAGGTTCCACACCCCTCACATAAATAGGTTCTCTTATTTGCTCGAGTGATGGTGGGTGTGTAGATGAATTTCTCCTCTTTTTCTTACTTCCTTTTTGATTTTGTGATGATTCAGAAATATTATAGATTCGTGATTTCATCACAACGTCACTTTGATTGCATATTATTTCTGGCTCACTATCAATATGAAAGATATTAAATTCAGCTTTTAAGTTCCCAAAAGATAATTGCATGAGCCCATTACGACAGTTTATCAATGCTTCCGAAGTGACCAAAAAGGGTCTGCCTAGAATTACAGGGATTTGTCAGTTAGGATTTACAACAGGTGTGGTATCTAGTACGACAAAATCCACTGGGTAAATGAAGTCACCAACCTTGATGAAAACATCCTCTACTATACGTCTTGGTTTCTTAATAGAACAATCAGCAAATTGAAGGGTTGTCTTAGAGGGTTTTAGTGGACCAAGGTTCATTTGCTCATAGACAGAGTATGGGAGTAGGTTAACACTAGCACCAAGGTCTAGAAGGGCTTTGTTGATAAAAGTATCTCCTATTCAACATGAAATTGTGGGACACCCAGGATCCTTATATTTTATAGGAGATGTGTTGGACAAAATAGAACTTATGTTTGCAGTTAAGAATGCCTTCTTTGGTACGTTTGTTTTTCTCTTTTTAGTGCACAAATCTTTTAAGAATTTAGCATAAGCAGGTATTTGTTGAATCATGTCTAAGAGTGGAATGTTCACCTTAACTTGCTTAAATACTTCCAAGATTTTCTCTATTTGTGCACTTGAGTTCTTTTTGAGTCTATTGGGAAATGGGGCTTTAGGGACATAGACTCGCTCAGGTTCAGGTTGAGCTATGGGTTCAGATTGAGTAGGTGGGTTGGGCGTTTTAGATTGGACGTCAGGTTCAATGGTTAGGTCATATGTGGCAGTTTGATGGCTAGATTGATTAGACGTTCTAGGATTTACCACAGTGTTATCAACTTGTCTTCCGGACCGTAATGATACTACTACATTTATTTGTTGGAACGGTCCTTCCTCATTAACCATTTGAACCGGTCTAGGGTTGTTATTTCCTGAAGGTGCTTGATAGGATTGATATGAATTATTAGATCTAGGGTTCACCTCAGGTTGACTTGGAAGCCGACCCTTTTCTCTTTCACCTACTATTTGTGCTAGTTGGCTGACTTGTGTCTCAAGCCTTTGGAAGGTCTGGTTGGTTGTTTGTATAAAGGTTTTCATCAAATTTTCCAAGCTTGTCAACCTAACCTCATGATCGTTATTGTTACTAAACCCAGATGATGTATTATTTTGGTTATACGGGTTTGGTTGTTGTCTAGGAGGTTGACCTTGTTGGCTTGATGAGAAATTGGAATTATTACGCCAACCCGAGTTATAGGTTGATGCGTATGGGTCATTTCTAGCATGGTTATACATGACATTAACTTGCTCCCATTCCGCACAATCGTCCATTACATGACCAGTCTGACCACATCTAGAGCAAGGGATAGACGAGGCTTGATTCACTCGGTTTTGGGTTCGTAGCTCTAAACTTTCCGTTCTGCGCATAAGGGTAGCTAGTTTTGCTTCAGCCGCTATGTTGGCATCTACAGCTAAGACACCTGGTTTGGGTTGGCTTGCTATTCTAGATCCAATACTTGGGTTAAGCGGTGTTCTAGCATTGTCCCATTGCATACTGTTTTCAGCTAATTCCTCAAGAAAAGTCCAGGCATCATTTTCATTTTTCGACATAAAGTTCCCTTGGCTTACGGATTCTACCATAACCCTAGATGTGGGTGTCAATCCCTCATAAATAATTTGGCATAATTGCCATCTCGGAATTCCATGATGAGGGCATTGGGTCAGAACACTTTTAAATCTTTCTAGATAGGAATAGAACGGCTCACTCTCAGACTGAACGAATGCAACAATTTCATTCCTAATCCTCATAGTCTTATGGTTGGGGAAATATTTTTTCAGGAATACTTGAACAAACTTAGCCCAACTCCAAATAGATCTTTTGGCTAGACTATATAGCCATTTCTTAGCGTCATCTTTCAGTGCTAGAGGCACGAATTTCAGACGCACTGCCTCCTCTGGGATATGCTGGTATTGCATAAGAGAGCAGATTTCCTCAACTTCTCTAAAGAAGAGATATGGGTCTTCCCTAGAGGTGAACTTAGGCAACATACTCATGTATTGTGCCTTAAGTTCGAAGTCGCGACCCGGTATGGTGGGCATAACGATGCACGATGGCTGAGCGGCCATCGCTATATAGCATCGATCCCTTAGAGTTATAGGTTGTGCAACAGGCGGGTCCACTACGTTCTCACCCATTGGATCCGGGTGAGGTGGTGCAGCAGATGGATTGGGGCTAAGTTCCAGACTGGAATCTAGATGAACTCGTGAGAGTCGATTACTCAAGTCCCGAATCCAAATCTGAGTGCACCGGGTTGAATCAATTTTTGAATTCAAATTCCAAATTTAAATTCCAAATTTAATTTCAAGAATTAATTACAATTTTTTTTATGTTTTCGTTTTTTTAATATATATATTTTTTTTTTCAAAAGGGAAACAAAGAATAGAATGGGGAAAGATGAGAAAGGAATCCTAATCTAGAGAATTTAGGTGAGAAGAGAAAGAAGACTCAGATGAGAAGGGAAACCTAACTCTAAAGATAGAAAGAGGGTTGGTCAGAAAATTCCTAAGAAAGCACGGTTCAAACAATCCTAGACCTAGTGTCGCTTAGATCTAGACGACTCCTAACTGGTTGAGTCGAATTGATTCGCTTGATTCACCTCCCTCACTAATCAAACCAACTTGGCCAGGCCGTGTATAGCTAGTGGGGGCGCTTCCGACAGAGTCGGTGCCAATTAGACAACCACTTCGCTTGGAAGAATTACGTCAACACAAAAACACTTTCTAGACACCAAATTAAATTCAATCGGCTTCAGGTCATAGCAAGTCAAACCAATTCTTCTCCTTAATTGAGTCCGAGTCCTTAAGGGTCAATGTCTAATTGATTTTAATTTAAGGCTTGGGTGACACTATAGGATTGTGATTTGTGGGCCACGGAAGGGTGATGAAATCCCCACCGTATCTTTGCCTACGGAGTTGCTCTTAAGATAGTTTAACTTAGATCTAGCAAAGAGAGTCAAACAATGGTCTTTAGAGGGGGCAATTGCAAGGTTGTATGCAAACTAGATTATATGCTTAAATGCAATCGATGAAAACCACGATACGTACCTTGACTCCAGCACTCTTCAACAGAAATTGATTTGCAAGAATTTAGCAAGAATAATGCATACAAAACACTAGATGATGCATGCACTAAGGCCTTTCTAATTTTGCCAATTTTTAGGTCAGAGTTGAATTATTGCAATTTATGGAATTTTTGCCCTAGACATGCAGTTGTACGAAAAGGAAATTTTCTGAAAATAGAAATTACGAGGAAAAGAGGCAACAAAGGTTACCTTATGCAATGCTCAGTCGGGTTCACCGCCCGCTCTCGAAATTTCAGATGCTTTGCGCGTTCACCCAGAGATGAGTCGCGTCCCAGAAAAATTTGAAGCCCAGAAGCTCCAAGTGTGCGACGGATTCGCCGCAAGTTCTTCTTTAGGTGCGGCGATTTCGCCGCTCGTTTAGCTCCAAATGTGCCCGGATTTCTCCGCGCACTCTGTTGTTTCCTGAAACACAAATCCAAATACATAGATCGTGCATAAGATAAACAGAATAAAATCGAAAACACAAAAATAAAAAAATCTGCGTCGCCTCCCCGGCAACGGCGCCAAAAACTTGGTTGGAATTTTATTTATACCGCAAGTGCACGACGTCAATGAAGACGTGGCAAATACGGGTCGAACACAAGGAGGGAGAGATTAGTTATTAGTGTGATTTCGATTGGGGGAAAGAAGGAGAGAAGAAATAAATTGGGTTTTGAGATTTTTGGTTTTTAATTATCTAAAGCAAGAAACAAGAACAAATAAACTAAAACAAGAACAAAGAGGTGTATTCCGTCGGGTGGAGGTTTAGATTTAAGGTTTAGATTAGAGAATTCAGAAACTTATAATAAATCATATTAGTTATAAAGCATTACATGATAAATGATTTAACATAAACTCAAGTAATCAAAATATACTAACACGAAATTAAAATAATAACATTCATTCATCTTCTCTTCACCCTAAATATGTCACCTCCACCCTTTGGAAGGAGTTAGAAACTCATAGAGGGAGGAAGAAGGGGTCCTAGAGACATTACAAAAGAAAAGTAAAAACAAGAAATAAAAGACAGAATTTTATTACTAAAGTGAAGAGTACAAAACTGAAAATAAAAACAACTAAAAACTAGGTCTAAGGCCAAGGACCCTTCTACCATCGTTCTCGGGGCTATTTATAGCCGATACAAGGGATCCCAATATATAAATGGAACGTACACGTGTCAATACAGCATTGGTAAAAATCGCCGCAATTTGTACATGAGGTGCGGCGGAATCGCCACCTTTTTTGCTCGGATTCGATCCAGATTTTTTCCTGTGTGTTTATGGTATGATTTGATCCTCCTTTGCGCGTCTGGATTGATTCTTTCCATTCTTTTGAGCTCCGGATTAATTCCTTTATATATATGGAGATTCACATTGATTTTTCTTTAGATTTTCTCCATAATAATAAAAGCTACTCGTGATTTGCAATTAGGTCCTTGACTTTTTGCAATTAAGTCCCCGGCTACTTTTGTGCTTAAGTCTTTGTTCTTTTTGTAATTAGATCTTGAATGCTTCTATGCTTGGATACATTTCCATTTGTAACCTGATAAACTTGAACTTGGTCTTTATGATAGAAATGAGTCTTTTGCACGCGTTTATGCTCGAGATGTGGGTAAATTGCATTCAGGTCCCTGTATTCTGTAAAAGTAATCTAAATGAAAGAAATATGATGCAATGTATGCAATGCATCAACCAGCCGCCAAGGTGAAAATTGTGCGAGTGGGCTAGCGTCTTTGGTAAATGAGGAGGTGGGGTGGAATTGACCAACATGAGTAGCAAAGAGTAAAGACTTCACAAGCCACATGTCACACACGAGTGGAGGAAGGTACGACATTCTCGGAAAAAAGGATCTTGTGAAGGAGGGGGGAGAAGAGAAAGAGGGTGTGGGAGTCGTACAACCGGGTTTAAAGAAAGCGGCCTCGCCACCACCCACACTTAGGCGATCCGGGAGGAAGATTAACAACAAAATTTCACGTGGAGGTCATGGGGGTCACCCAGCACCTTAAACCCATGAATGTACTATTGTGGAATGTGCGCGGAGCAAATGGACCCGGCCTTACACTCATGATTAGGGGTCGAATAAAGGAGACAAATCCGGATGTGGTATGTCTTATGGAACACAAGGTAAAACACAAGAAGATGGAACGATTCAAACGAGCGATTTGGCCTCATGCATGGATTGCAAATAGCTTGATCGTGGACTCGGGACGGCTGTTGGTGTTGTGGAATGACCACATTATCGATCTTTATGTTACTTTCGAAACACCACAACTACTCCACTTCAAGGGTTGTCACAAGAAGGATGGGACAACATTTGATATCACGGCGGTGTATGATGAAAATGGGCATGTGGATAGGAGAGCTTTGTGGAGCGATCTTCATCTTGTGGCTCCGAAGGTTTCGCGGTCGTGGATTGTAGGAGGTGACTTCAATTGTATTCGTCTTGCTAGTGAGAAATGTGGTGGTGCTGCTGGAATTGAGATAGCGATGAAAGACTTTAATGAGTGTATTGATGCACTTCAGCTACTTGAGGTGCCCTCTATGGGAGGGGACTTCACGTGGTCAAATTCCTCCTAAGGAAGTGCGTGTATTGAGACAATGATTGACCGTATACTTATGAACAATGCGTGGCTCGAGATGTTTCCAAAATCCTACTACGTCGTTGGTGATAAGGATCTAAGTGACCATGCCATGCTAGTAATGAGGACGGAGGGAAATGAGAGACGGAAAAGAAGATGTTTCGTTTCGAAAACCATTGGGCGGAGCATGTGGAGTTTCAAGCCGTAGTGGATCAAGCTTGCTCTACTTTTGTGATTGGCACGCCTATGTTTTGTGTTGCTGAAAAGCTGAAAGAAGTCAAGAAGGCAGTTATAGGATGGAGTGGAAGAACCTTTGGAAACATTACAAACAAAGTGGGTGAGGCCCGGATTGCCCTTGAGGAGGTGAGGAAGGAAAGGCAAAACCTACCAAATGACCAAGCTCTAGCCGCTGCTGAAGGGACAACAAAGGGGGAACTTGAGCGTGCCCTTGCTCGGGAGGAGTCTCTTATCCGTCAAAAATCAAGGGTGAAGTGGCTGAAAGAGTGGGATCGAAACACTAGCTTTTTCCATGCGCAACTCCGACTGAGGAGAGCCACCAATGAAGTAAGGAGAGTATGTGAGGGAGCGCATATCGTGGAGGAGGAAGGCGAAATTCAGGACGCCTTTGGCGTTTTTATGCTAACCTATTTGCTAATGATTTTCAGGTACAACCACTTGACCTTTCCCTCCTTTGCCCACAAATCCTTCCGGAGGAAGGGAGAAACCTCACACAAAAGCTGGAATTAAAAGAAATTGAAGAGGTGTTGTTTACATGCAAATGTGGACAAGGCATCGGGCCCTGATGGCTTCAACACAAAAAATTTCAAGACCACGTGGGACACCATCAAAGGAGACGTATTCCAGGGCATGAACTCTTGTTTGGACAGCGGAAGAGTGTTAACCCAATGGAACTCTATCTCAATTACAGTTATCCCGAAGAAGAAGACACCGAATTTGGTAGAGGATTACCGCCTTATCGCTCTATGCAACATGACCTATAGGTTCACATCCAAAGTGCTTGCAAACCGTTTAAAGGGGTTGCTACCAAGGTTGATTGGGGAGAACCAAAGTGCTTTTGTTAAAGGAAGGCGAATTGGTGATAATATTCTCCTTGCACATGAACTATGCCACAATCTACACCTTGACAAAGGGAGGGGACGCATGTGCCTAAAGCTTGATATCCGGAAAGCATATGACTCCATCTCGTGGTGCTTCCTTGATGAGGTGATGAGTCGCTTTGGTCTCCCTCTGAAGTGGAGAAGGTTGATTATGAGTTGTGTTAAAGCATCTTTTGTGGTGACGGTAAATGGAACTAACTCCACCGCTTTTGCTGCGAGAAATGGCTTGAGGCAAGGTGATCCATTGGCACCCTACTTGTTTGTTATGTGTATGGAAGTCTTAAGTGAGATGGTAAAAAAACGGTGATGGATGGAAGGATTGAGCCCTTATCTTGCGGGGATGTGCCCGTTTCTCACTTGCTCTTCGCTGATGATGTCCTAGTCTTTGCTAGTGCAACAAAGGCAAATGCTAGTGCCATAAGGGTTGTCCTAGAGGAGTTCACGGCATGTTCGGGGATGAGATTTAGCACGGCGAAATGCCATGTTTTAATGAGAGGGGACGTGCCACATGGAGCTTGGATCGCAACCCACCTTTGTATTGAACGAAAGGAATTTCCGGTGGTGTACATCAGGCTTCCATTATTCTCCGGGAGGATGGGGAGAACTCATTGCATGTCACTTGTAAACAAGGTCAAGCAACGTCTTAGCACTTGGAAGCATAATTTCCTATCCATTGCCGGCCGGGTAGAACTTGTGAGAAGCGTTCTTGTCTCCCTTAGTATCTATTGGACCTCCGCTTTCCTCATTCCACGCAAGGTGCTGCAAGAGATGGAGAGCCTCATGGCTCACTTCATTTGGGGAGGGCAAAAGAAGTGGGCTGCTGTGGCGTGGAAGGATGTGTGTACACCAAAGGATGAAGGAGGGCTCAGTCTGAAAAGATTAACGACTTGGAATGATGTGGGCCTCCTTTGCCTATTATGGCTTGTCGTGGTGGAAGGAAGCTCCCTTTGGGTGAAGTGTGTAAGACGAAAATACCTTAAAAACCGATATATTTGGCTAACAAGGCCACCATCAACATCATCATGGGCATGGCGGGGGATTCTCCGAGTTCGCGACATTGCTCGACGGAACATCCAATATGAGGTGGGAAGTGGGCAAGAGATACAGTTTTTCCAATATCCGTGGTGTGGCGAACCATTTCAATGCGAGAGTTGGGGGGCTCGACTTCATCATGAATTGATAGTGCCTTGGGATACCAAAGTATCCTACTTCATAAGAGAGGGAAATGGAACCTCCCCCCCCCCCCCCCCAAGATCAACGATAACGGAGGAAGTTCACTTGAAGATCACAAATACACGCATTCATGGAGGTATGGACCAGCCAAAGCGCATAGAAGGAAAGGGGGCTACATTAGGAATCAAGGAAGTGTGGAAATGGGTGGTGGAACCGGGGAGGAAGGTCACTTGGGCGGATGTGGTTTGGCACAAACATGCAATTCCCAAGCATGCTATTACAACTTGGCATGCAATGAGGGGGCGCCTCCTAACAAAGAAGCTTATGAACTTACCAAGAGCAAAGCATGACCCAGTTTGTAGTCTTTGTGAGAGGGCGGAAGAGGAAATGGACCATCTATTCTGGAGGTGTTCGTACATAAAGGAGGTGTGGACAACACTACTCCTTTTCATGAAGCTGGGAACTCGGATAGCAATATCCCTCGAAGGCGAAGCTACACGCCTCTCACACGCGAGAGGAATCCGAATTGAGAAGGTGGTGCAAAGGTGGGCTCTTAGTGCCATGATTCATGAGTTCTGGTTGGAACGGAACCGACGGATTTTCGAGGGTGAGAAGAAGAAGCCAGGAGACATCCTGGTCGCAATCAAGGACATGGTTGGGTGTCTTTGGGATAAAGTCAAGAAACATGCGGATAAAGATAGCGATGAGCAGAACTTTCAGAACACGTGGTGTTAGTTTGGGGATACTCGGAAATGTTCTTAAATACATAGCTTGAGCGTTGTAATACTTGTAGTGTTTGTGGCCGGTTATGCATGTTAGCATGCACGCGGACTTCAAGTTTTTCTTTTTGGATTTTCTAGTTGTAAACTTGATTCTTTCATTTAATATATTTAGAGGCCAAGCCGCCCTTTTGCTTTGCCCAAAAAAATCCTATGATTACTCTCCTCCGAGGGAAAACCGTGGTGCATCCGTATGACTAGATAAGACCTAAAGTTGGTGTACTAGGTATCCTAATGCATCATGTTCAAGTCGATTTTGGGAGCTTCCTTTTTTACTTTGCCTCTCAACAGTTTTGCACATGGTTAACACACACAAAACATTTTCTTTCGCAAACACATGCAGTTTTTGAAAGAAATTGGAAAAATTAAAGCACTAGGCAAGCAAAAGAAGACAAGTCACCTAAGGATCATGGTATAGCAGATATATTAATACAAATTGTAGACTATCATGACCTTAACAATACAAACAAAAGAAAACAAAAGAAATGAAAAAAAAACTCGACTATGTACACACGATAAAACTCCCCCCACACTTACTTCATGCATTGTCCACAATATATGATAAATATGACCTACATGACATGCATAAGTAGAAAATATCTCACCATGGTTTAAGCCCATAAAGAAATTTCCTTACACTTTGCACTTGTGAAACGAAGGGAGAGAAACAAACAACCACAATAGAATGGATGGGTCTCAAAATGGGAACCCATCACTGCCCTAGCTCGCAAGGTTGGGGTTGGAAACAAGACAATATTCATGTGGTTATCTCATTATTATTTTCATTTTGTCTTTTGTACTTTTTTTGGTTTTGATATTTAATCATATTTACAAGAAGAGTATGTTGGCCACTACATAAGTTCAATGCACCTGGAATGGGAACATGACACCACGTGTAACTAAGATACTAATGTCGAACCCCATGTGGGTCTCACTAGAAGATATGTGGAAAGGTTCTTGAACCCAACGTGGAGACATGCGGGTCAAAAAGTCAAACTCAAAGAGCTCAAACCTGCCCACTGATTGGTTGGAGAGTGGGAATGGGAATTGGTCTTTTCCCATTGCCATATTATAACCATGATCATCTATCCATACTCTCCAACCAATTGGTTGGTGTGTCGAAATGAGTCTAGTAACATCATAGGAAGAAACGAACACACCGACCTTACATAAAGTGGGTATATCACCCAAAATATCCTTCAAGGACCTACCAACACTCTCCATATTTTCATGAAAGAGCTCCTTGTGATGCACCTTTTGAGTCTTGAAGACCAAAAGTGTGTCCGAGCGAGGAAGAGTCACTCGGTCCTAAAATTGTGGGAGTGTTGGGAGGATGCTCCTCCTCAATATGACGCTGGTCCTTGTAAGAATTGACACTAAGCTGAACAAACTTAAAGGTCATATCACAAGAAATAAAGGCACCTTCCTGTGCAACATCAAGCTCAAACTCTCAACATGTTTTGTAACACCCACCACGTGTTAATGAATTGGTATCTCAAGATCCTTAGATTGAATAGGAGTTTGACTTTCAACGATTGTGCTTTGAATATTTGCATGTGGTGGGGGTTCAATAGAAGAAGGGGAGTCCTCACACTGACAAGAAAAGTCACTCTCCTCACATTCACTCAATTGTTGTGCCAACTGACTTACTTTCATTCTCCTTTTTTCCAAGGAATTGAAATTGGACTAGATCAAAGTATGAGTAGTTTCGATGAATGTATGAAGGATTTGTTCAATATAATCAACTCTCGGGTCAATTGTGAGGTTTACTTCTTGGTCATTGAAATGTGGGACTTGGGTATTTGTGTGTTGAGATTCATTCCATTGGTCCACATGTTGATATTGGTATGGATTTTGGAATAGAACATGAGGATCATGTTGGGGATGAAATGACATGCTTGAGTTAAATTCATCTTGGTAGTCTCATGAAACATTTTGGTGCTCTCTGTGTGATGGGTTATATGCATTGGCACATGGGTCATAATGTGGATAATAATAGTTGTTCCAAGATGATTCTTTGAGGACAACAAGAACACTCCTCGGAAACGTGACCGCTTAACCCACACCAAACAGATGATGATTTCTAAAAGTGGTTCATATGTTCAAATGTTCATTTTCAACAAAAATGTGGCTTTGTTTTTAAGATTTGGAATGAAAAGAGATAGTATACCATAAATACAACAAGTTCCAAATATGATGAACAAAATCACAAACCACAATTATGATGTGAGATGTAGAAAGACCTCACCAAGACACCGAATATGTGATTCGAGATTAATCACCTCACAAGGCTCCAATTGTTTTTCCAAGCAAGGATTATCCATTTTATCCCTTTGGGTGCAATGTTGGCGTCAAAAAAGAATTTTAAAAAAACTCCATTTTTTCCTGGGACATTAACAAATCTACTAATCCTGTAGTCTCAAGAAACAACACAAAAAATCGTGAAATCCAATCAAAACGGAAAAAAAACTGCTAACCAAACAAAGCAACGATCCCCGACAACAGCGCCAAAAAATTGATTCATTCAGTTATAATAATGCATGTGCACGGCATCGGTTAAGACAAGACAAGTATGGGTCCGTCCACAAGGATCTTGATTGTTTGGTTCACAACTAATTCCGTCATCGAATAGGTAAAAACGATGGCAAAGGGAATTGATTTATCTAACACTGAGAAGATGAGGACTATGGGTTAGACATAGATTAAGATGATGTGTGTAGTTGAAATTAAGCATAAGCAGTGTCATTAGTGTCATGAAATCATGGAAGGTGTCTAAAGATTATGGCAAACACCCATCAAACATTAACATCTAATTTCAAGTTAGTGATGGGAGCATGGAAGGTGTCTAAAGATTATGGAAAACATGCATCCAACATGCACCTAACCGATTATTAAGGTCAAACATGTATTCTAAACAACATTTAAGGGAATGCCCTTATATATGAGCATGAAGTGTGAGACAAATTAAGAAACAACATTTCGTCAAACACCTAATGAGCATGTACCTTAAAGAAGTTAATCTACACATTAGAGTCTTAACCACCACATTTAATGTAAAAACAAAAACACACAACCACCATTAACCTATCCTACCATCATCCCCACCTCCTAAGAGGGGGTTTATCCACAAATTAACATGAGAAGTAGTAGTGAAGGAAGTGAGTGAAGATACTAAATAAAAGTTGCAACAATACAAAAGAGAAATCCAAAGCTTGAACATTAAATCTACTTATAACCTATTCTAACATACTCTAATGATGAAAAAAATAGAAGAGAAGGACAATAGGAAAGAGGTTACCCTCTCCTTATATAGGATTACGGTACTAGATGTTTTCGATGAACTCATTCCAACGGTCAAGATGATTTCCCACGTTTTTCATCACTGTTTTGTGAATCTGTCCTAACTTGGGGAATATATTGTAAATCTGGGTATAGATTTAGAATCCTCTCGCCGAGCTGGTCGATTTGAGTACCAATTCGACGTAATTTGAAGTTCTCTAGGTTCGTGGAGAGAACTTTTAAGTACATGCACCAGTTCCAGCGGGATTAGAGTCCAATTGACTTTCTATTGGGTATATAGTCCTTTATTCTAGCCCAGTTATCTTTATTCCTGAAATACATCTAAACATACTCGAGTAGCACTAGTAGAGGGTCAAATTAAACAAATATATTATCAATATTACACATGATACGCTACTAATCAAATACCCACACACTTACCTTTTGCTAGTCCCGAGCAAAACAAAGAAATAGAAGATTGAAAGAAAGTAAAACATACGAAAAATAGGAAAATCCTAACTCACTTTCGTAGGAGATCGTAACTTTCTGATTGACCTTGATTTGCATCATTTCATGCATTCATGTGTGTCTTATATCCATTATCTTGAACCTAAACAATGCTACATAACGGGTTTTATGTTAAAGTTTCAGGAATAATAGGTTTGAGAAGAAGATGCTAAAGAAAACAACATAAAAGTAAGAAAAATGACTAAGTTGCAAGACTTATGGACTGAGGTGCAAAAAAGATGGACCCGGATGTAAAGACAAAAGGACTAATGAGAAAATCAAGAAGCTCCACACCGTTATGAGGAGTATTTTGGCAATTAGATTCGGGCCCAAACATCAATAACCAAATCGGGTTCATCAAACATCAAGAAATCAAGCCAGAAACGAACAACCGAAATCCAGACTCATTCCAAGCAATCTGGACCGCCAATTGGCGGTCCAAATTTGTCCAAATGTTCCATGGTTGAGTCGGGTCATGTATTATGTTTTTTTATGTCCATTTTAATATGTGTTTAGTCCCATATCGGGGGATTATCCCCGATCATAGGCTATAAATAGAACTCTTCCTTCTCCTTTGTATTCACTCATTGCTTGGTGTCATTCCCTCTACTTGGAATAAGCCTTGGAGCAAAAACTCAATGCGGAGAAGAATTCTACTAGTAATGTGAGTCATTTAATAAAATAATTTTTCATTGTTTGTTCTCATGTTGTTTCTTTTTTATGCATGCTTATCTTAGTCTTATTTCTTTGATCTTAGGCTAAATTACTTAGAATGTCTCCTTTCTTTATTTAGTTTAATTGCTAGAATAATGTGTAGTGAGTAGATCCATCCCCTTTGGGGGTGGAGATGATGTTCATATATATTGTGAAGTTTGGATATTTGAATTTTTGATTATGTAGACTTGCATGTTTTGTATGTTCATTGGGGGTATTTTAATCATGTACATGTTGGGAAATTTTGATGGGTTTTGCGATAACATTTAGACACTTCCCATGCCTAGTTTTCTCATGTTTATTGACTGAAATTTCATGTTGAATATGCTACATATTAGTTATGTGTTTGTATTTGTGTTTGCTTATTTGATTGATTGAAGAAACTTTGTTTTGATGGGTTTTGCCATAACATTTAGACACCTCCAAATCTTACCTTTGTTCTTCACATGAGTTTATGGTTTTTGATGAGTCTTGTTATATCTTCAGACACTTCTCATGCTGAGCCTAATCTTATGTTAATCAAGTAGTAATTGTCGATATGTTGTGTGGATGGATTGATAGGTTTTGCCACATCTTTAGACACTTCCCATGCATGAAGACACACACACGTACACGCTTACATGAATCATTTATCACTTATTTCACTTCATATGTGCACACACTCCACCCCCTAAGGGTTTCTCTTTCTGATTTCCAATCTTTCGTGCTTTCTTTTGCATTTCGTACTTATTAGTTTAGTGTAGTTTAGCTTTAGCGTAATCTGCAACTCTTCTCCTCTTTTTCGCCATCTGATTTCGGTCCTACCAGAGGCTGCTTACCTCCTTTCGGACGACTCTTACTTGCCCCGTCTTCACTGACGGCTGTGCACTTGCGGTCTAAATTTAAAACGTTTAATCAGACCTCATGCTATTGCCAATGTCCGATTTTGATGTTATCCTCATAATGGATTGGCTTTAAGACCACAATGTGTGTGTTCTCTTTGGAGACAAAAGAGTGGTGATCTCCAGATCAGAGGGAGATCTGTTGGTGGTCTAGGGCATGAGGGGCATGGATGGTCAGGGGCGGTCTCTGCACTGAAGGTTCAACGGTTGCTGGACAAGGGTTGTTACGCATTCCTGGTCAGTGTTGTGTCGACTGAGAAGGATGCTAAGTCTTTGGAGGAGATTGAAGTAGTTCGGGAGTTCCCTGATGTATTTCTAGAGGATGTCCAGTGATTGCCTCCACCTCGGGAGAATGAGTTCTCCATCGACTTACTAGCAGGGATGGTAGCCATCTATAAGGCGTCGTATCGTATGGATCTGGAGGAGTTGTCAGAGTTAAAGGAGTAGTTGCAGGAGCTGTTGGACAAGGGTTTTATCAGGCCGAGCATCTCACCCTAGGGAGTCTGGTGTTATTGGTAAAGAATAAGGATGGTTTGATGCGGATGTGTATTAACTACAGGATGTTGATTAAGGTTACGATAAAGGATCGGTATCCCCTACCATGGATTGATGACTTGTTCTATTAGTTGCAGTTGATTAGTAGCATATCATGCATCATATTCAAGCTATATATCCTTAATTTTACCCGAATATTGTGTTATTCGAGTGTTTGTTGTTATATTTCAGGTATTAGGTAATAAAAAAGAAAATGGAAGAGAAAAAGAACTGAAATGTAAGAAGAAATAACTTAAATGAAGGAAAATGGACATCTCTGTCATGCACAAGGACCCATCTACAAGAGGGAATGACCTGGATGTAAGCCCGTAGAGACTAAATAGCAAACCGAGAAACTTCACACCATCATGAAGAGTATTTTGGCAATTATACACGGGTCCAGACTCCAATAACCAATCTGAGTGCACCCCACATGAAGAATATATCCGAAATCAGATCAGATCCAAGAACAAGTGACCACCAATTGGCAACCTTAGACCACTAATTACCCGTCTCTTTTGATCCGAATCCGACTCGGTTTCGCGTGGGTATGGGTTATGTGTTAATGTCTATTTTGGGAATATTTTATTAGTCCCACACCGGGGTTGTCCCCACTTGCCTTTTTCATGTCTATAAGTAGAACTCTTCCTCCTCCTTTGTAATCAACACATTGCTTGGTGGTCATTCTCTTTACTAAGAGTAAGCCTTGGAGCAAAACTCAAGTGGAGAAGAATGCTACTTGTAATGTGAGTCATCAATAATTAATTTTTCTTAGTTTTTTTTAATGTTGTCTCTTTTAATGCTTGTATGTTTAGCTTATTAGTTTCATTTCCTTAATCCTAGCATAATTAGTTTGAATGTTTTACTTTCATAATATAATTGTTAGATTTATGAGTAGTGAGTAGTTCCATCCCCCTTTGGGGGTGGAGATGATGCACATGTATATTTTGAGGTTTTGATGTTTGACAAATTTTGATTGTGTAGACTTGAATGTTTGTATGCCAACAGGTTTGTTTTATTCATCTACATGTTGGGTAATTTTTGATGGGTTTTGTCATCCATTCCAGACACTTCCCAATCTTGGTTTCCTCATGTTTGTTGGTTGAAATCTCCTATTGGATATGCTACATGTTAGTCGTGTGCTTGAATTAATGTTTGCTCACTTGATTGATTGAAGAAACTTTGTTTTGATGGGTTTTGCCATAAGATTCAGATACCACCCATGCTTAGGTTAATTCTTAACATGAGTTCCTGGTTTTTTGATGAGTTTTGCTATATCTTTAGACACTTCTCATGCTGAGCCTCGTCTTATGATAATCAAGTAGTAATTGCTAATATGTTGTGTTAATGGAATGATTGGTTTTGAGAAATTGTTACACTTCATATGCATGAAGACACACACATGACACACATCTATGCTTACATGCGTCATTCATCACTTCTCTCACCTCATATGTGCACACACTCCACCCCTGAGGGCTTCATCCATTTCGTTCCATATCGTTTGCTGAATTCCATTATTTTTCATTTGCATCATATTTAAATTGTTTTTTATTCTTAGTATAATTGTCTTTTCAGTAGTACAGTAATAATCTCTTCTTTAGTATATATTTCCCACTTTATTTTACTCGCTTGAAGTTTGGCAACGCTCCCTGCTAATCGACCCGTTCTTGCCCTGTCTTTACCGATGGTCGTGCACTTGCGATTAATTAGTAAAACGGTAACAAGTTTTTGGCGCCGTTGACGGGAAGTGCCTTGTCCCAACCATTGGTGATTCGAGTGGTTTTAAGTTTTTGTTTTAGTCGTGGTGTTGTCCAAGTGATCAGGTAAGCTCCATATTTTGGTGGGAGCTTGGGATAAACGTTTTGAGCTAAATAGACCGCTAGGTAGCGGTTTGGAGCCGCCAATTAGCGGTCTGGTATTCTCTGTTAGTCTAGTATTTTCTCCTGTACCTCACACTTCATGTTTGGTATCTGGGAGAATATTGCCTGATATGTTTTCATTTTTTACCGCTCCTAGTTTACCTCTTAACCCAAAAATCCCCTTCAATCAACTTGGACACGAAAACCCAAAGCAAAGATTTGGCATTTGCTATGTTTAGGTCATGCATCATCTAGTAATGACTTGAGCATTGTTGTGGAGCGAGGTACCCATTCCTTGACACTCATTTACGGATTAGTATAGTCATTAGTGAGTAAGGTTTGCATTGAAACAAGATTAAGGTGAGTGTTTATTTGGTGAGTTGCTTGCTAGTTTAAGAATCAAATCAAATTAAGGGGCACCACCTATATTGTACAAAGATAAGATGGGGGATTTCATTACCCCTTCCCTATCCCTGAAAACCATCTCTAAAGACTTAATTCTAAAAGCAAGTAGACATTGGCCCATAAGTATTTCAGACGCACTAGGAAAGTGACCTAGTTGAGACCGTCCTGACCTAATTCGCGTCTCCTGCTTTGTCGATAGTAGGAGGTACTAGATCTCCGTATCCGGTATAACTTGTTGGGCATTATGGTCTTCGTTGTAGGGAGGTGAGGCGTGTCGAGACTAGGTGATCTCGAAGTTAGGCGCCGTATAGCCTAAGGACCTATAACCATAAGTTGTTTGAGCCGTGTTTGATTGTTTGTCTGGTACCCTCACCCATACCTCGTAGCTTAAGGACTTCTCCCCTCTCCTCTGCATCCTCTAGTCTTCTCATCTACGTATGCTTCTTAGTTTTATGTTATTCTAAAAAAAGAGGTTTTATGTTATTCTTAGGTTTTCGTGTGTGTGTGCACCTTTGTGCATGCTTATGTGGGCACGAGACGAGAGTAGCCATCTGATGAGGTGCATAATCAATCCTGCCTCAGTTGTAAATTTCTCGACACCTTCCCTTATCTTGTCCCACACAATCAGGGTTCCATGGCTGATCTACACGGCGAGGAGGAGCAGTTGCTGGACCCACCTGTTCCCGTTTCACTACATCACAACTGCTTTCCGGCATGAACTACTCTTCCAGCTTGCATCGTGTTGCCCCATGCAATAGGGAACCACTTTGTGGTTAAACCTCAGTATATCTCCATGCTGCCTCATTTCTTGGGTAACGGTGATCCCCATCTCTTTCTCCGAGTATTTGAGGAGGTCTCTGCTTTGTTTAAGCTGCAGCAGCTAATCCTAGACTTCATCCATCTTTGACTGGTCCCTTTTGCTCTGAAAGATGACGCCAAGAAGTGGTTGTATAGCCACCAAGCAAGCATGTTCGCAACTTGGGACCAGTTTCAATCTATTTTTCTCAAAAAATATTTTCCTCGTCATCAGACTCAAAGGTTGAGAAAAGAAATCAATTCTTGCTATCAACTCGAGTATGAAACATTCCATGCAAACTTTAAGAAGTTTATAGAGCTATTTTCCTCGTGCCCTCACCATGGCATCGAGTTGTGGCACCTTCGTCAAATTGTTTACGAAGGTCTTAGCACATCATCCTGAACGTTTCTTGAATCGATGTGTCAAGGAGATTTCTGGGGAAAGTGATTGACATCATATCATGCATATATTCATCTTGTATCCCCTATTTTGAATCTAAGAAATGCTATGTAACGAGTTTTATGTTTAAGTTTTAGGAATAAACAAGTTTAAGAAGAAGAGACACAAAACGGACAGAAACGGCAGAAAATGACTGATCAGTGAGACTTATGGACCTATTTGCAAGATGGAAGGACCCAGATGTAAGCCAAAAGGACCAATTAGCAAATCGAGAAACTCTACACCATCATGATGAGTATTTGGCAATCAGATTCGGGCTTAGACTCAAACAACATATCCGAGTGCATACCACATGAAGAATTGAAGCACTAAAGAAGATATCCGAAAATGGGTCCGATCCGAGAAATAGTGACCGTGACTTGGCTGCCCAAGACTGCCAATTAGTGGTCCGTCTTTCACAGAATCCGGCCCGGTTTTGCGTGGATTTGGGTTATGTCTTTATGTCTATTCTGGGAACGTTTCATTAGTCCCACATCGGGGGATTGTCCCCAGTTTTATTAGTGTGTAGTTACATCCCCCTTTGCGGGTGGAGATGATATACAATTATGTTTTGAGGTCTTGAATGTTTGACGAATTTAGATTGTGTAGACTTGAATGTTTGTATGTTCATCGGGCTTGTTTTATTCATCTACATGTTGGGGGATTTCTGATGGGTTTTGCCACAAGATTTAGACATTTGTCAAGTTTGGTTTCCTCATTTTAATTGGCTGAAATTTCCTGTTTGATATGCTACATTTTAGTCGTGTGTTTGTATTAGTGTTTAATTCCTAGATTGATTGAAGAAACTTTGTTTTGACGGGTTTTGCCTTTCAGACACCTCACGTGCTTAGCTTTGTTCTTCACATGAGTTCCTGGTTTTTGATGAGTTTTGCAATAATTCTAGACACTTCTAGTGCTGAGCCTTGTCTTATGATAATCAAGTAGTCTTCACTAATATGGTGTGTGAATGAATTGATAGATCTTGCCAAATCTTTACACTTTCTATGCACGAAGACACACACATGACACACATAGACTTACATGCTTACATGGGTCATTCATCACTTCTCTCACCTCATATGTGTTCACACTCCACCCCTTAGAGGTTCATCCATATTTCGTTCCCCTTAGTTTGTTGTATTTCTTTAGTGTTCATTTTCATCGTAATCTAGTTTTTTTTTGCATTCTAATGTAATTGCCTTTTCACTAATAGCATAATAATCACTTCTTTTCCCCTTTATTCTCCACTTGATTTCTAAAGAACTAGAGTCGACACACATCCCTGTGCATCGACGTGTACTTGTCCTGTCTTCACTGACGGTCGTGCACTTGTGGTATATAACTGAATCAATCAAGTTGTTGGCACCATTGCCGGAGAGGTGCTCTGTCCGGACTCTAGTTTGGACGATTCGAGTGGATTTGATATTTTGTTTTTACTTTTGTTTTCTTGCATGGAGTTCACAGTGAACTATGGAAGAAGCTGGACAAATCTGGAAACAATTGGAGCTAAGAAGACCGCCAGCTAGCGGTCTGAGACTGCTGATTAGCGGCCTGGTGAGTTCCTTTTACCCCACAATTTCGTTTGTTGGTTGGTCATGATAATATAGTTATCTATGAGCCCAATGTTCCATGATTTGACCTCTATATTGCTCCCAGATCAATCAATAAACCAATATTCCCCTTTTTAAGACAACTTGGACCATAAAACTTGAAGCAAAAGATTAGACTAACTGTCATCTAGGTCATGCATCACTTGCAGACCTTGCATGAACATTGTCTTTCATTTCTTTTAAATTCTTGTCGTCGATTGCTGGCATGAGCTACATGCACCCCTTCTCTCATTCATACGTGGTTAGAGCAATGCGTTAGTTAGTAAGGTGCATTTTAACAAGAGTGAGGTGAGTGGTTGTTTGGTGAGTTGCTTGCTAGCCTAAGATTTCAAAACAATTTTAAGTGGCACCACATATAGTCTTAAAGATAAGGTAAGGGATTTCATCACCTCTCCCTTTGCCCCCACAAACCACACTCACGTGAAGCCTTCATCTAAAACCATGTAGACATTGACCATCAGGACTCGGGCGGATTAGGAGAGTGATCTGGTCGCAGCCGTCGTAGCCTGATCGGCGTCGCCTACTTTGTTGGTAGCAGGAGAGACGAGATCTCCATATCTTGCCTAACTTGCTGGGCTCTGTGGTCTTCGTCACAGGGAGGTGAGGTGTGTTGAGTCCGCGTAAGCTTGAAGTTAGGCATCGTCTAACTTAAGGACCCTTAGGCAGCCTAAGCTTGTTTGAGTTGTGTTTGCTAGACTGGGCTTCTACCCTAACCCTCTACCCAGGCTAGTTTAGGGATTCTTCCCTTCTCGTCTGAGTCATCTTCTTCTCCTACTTCTACGTTCTAGTCTCCTCCCCTTTACACTCTTTGTAAGCATTTCTGGTTCGAGTCGAGCACTTTTTGTGAGTTTGGCCTCGTGGTGGTGAGGGTGGTCAACTCGAGCGTTCTTTGTCGAGATGAGTTGTTACATGAGCGACCATCCATTTCATTGTTGGGACCAGGACTATTCTCCCTGGTATTCTAGACCCATGCATCCTGGCGTGCCTCAGACAAACACCTCGTATGGTTGGGACAATCTTAATTGTGTGGCTAAGAAATCTTCAGATTGGGGTAATATGAGAGACACACTGACTGCTAGACCACCATGTAGTTATGTCAGATCATATGTTGGTCAACAAACTGAGACATTACAACAACCTTTGGCCTCTTTCATGCATACAGTAGACGACATGAGTGCACCGATGACTCCAGTAGTCGTACCGTGTGACTGTTGTGGGTTGAGTGGTCATGTTATCGGGGAATGTCTTTATGTTCCCCCAGAGCGTGAGTATGTTCATACCTTTTCCCAAAATACTCAATGTGTTCTTTACACATCCGTGTACAACCCAAGAGGGATGGATTCATGGGGAGACAATATTGATTCAAATTTTTATACATCGTACCCACCCCATTATTCTTCTCCCCAATACCCATATCCCTACCAACCACCACCCAAGACCAATCATAGGACTCGTTCTCAGCCCATAAACACCCAACCCCAAAACCTTCCAAATTCTTGATTTGGTAATTGGTCATTTTGGCTTAAATCCGGGTCCTTCCATCTTGCAAATAGGTCCATAAGTCTCACCGATCAGTCCTTTTCTCACGTTTTGGTCCTTTTTGTGTCTCTTCTTCTCAACATGTTTATTCCTGAAAATTAAACATAAAATTTGTTACATAGCATTGCTTAGATTCAAAATAGAGGATATAAGACACGAATATATGCATGATATGATGCCAATCAAATACCCCTACGCCTAGTTTTTGCTAGTCCCGAGCAAAACAACGAAAAGAGAAACTACGAAAGGAAAACACAAAACGGAAAACAAGATAAATCATAACTCACTTTTGTAGGAATCACGGTTGTACTTTGCATGTTCAACAAGTCGTTAAACCCACTTTTCGCCAAGGAGGAGTGGTGTCTCCTGAGGGTTTCAGCGGATACACTCACAAAATTTGAACATAGATGCACAGACTGCTAGACCACCATCTAGTTATGTCGGATCATATTCTAGTCAACAAACTGAGACCTTGCAATAACCTTTGGCCTCTTTCATGCGTGTGTTAGACGACATGAGTGCATCAGTGACTCCAGTAGCCGTACCATGTGACTATTATGTGTTGAGTGGTCATGTTATGCGGGAATGTCTTTATGTTCCCCCAGAGCTTGAGTATGAGCATACATTTTCCCAAAATTCTCAATGTGTTCTTTACACTTCCGTGTACAACCCAAGATGGATGGATTCATGGGGAGACAATATTGATTCAAATTTTTATACATCGTACCCACCCCATTATTCTTCTCCCCAATACCCATATCCCTACCAACCACCACCCAAGACCAATCATAGGACTCGTTCTCAGCCCATAAACACCCAACCTCAAAACCTTCCAAATTCTCGATTTGGTAATTGGTCCTTTTGGCTTAAATCCGGGTCCTTCCCTCTTGCAAATAGGTCCATAACTCTCACCGATCAGTCTTTTTCTCACGTTTTGGTCATTTTGTGTCTCTTCTTCTCAACCTGTTTATTCCTGAAACTTAAACATAAAATTTGTTACATAGCATTGCTTAGATTCAAAATAGAGGATATAAGACATGAATATATGAATGATATGATTCCAATCAAATACCCCTATGACTAGTTTTTTCTATATCCATATCCCTACCAGCCACCACCCATCACCAATCATTGGACTCTTTCTCAGCCCATAAACACCCAACCCCAAAATCTCCAAAATTCTGAATTGAGCCTCACAGTTGACCACAGACATTCTTTCAAACAAACTCTCCTTACGTTCATGGAACCACTCAACATTCCATGCCAAATCTGGAAATGCAAGTGAGTCATATCACGTAACAATTATGTTAACGTGAGGAGGGTAACCTTTCTTGTCAACATTAAGATTTATCTTCTGATATCGAACCACCACCACATCCACAAATTCATAGCACAATCTTTCAAAGTCAAACTCCTAGTTAGTCTGAGGACTTGGGGTTTCAATTCACGATCACTTGCTGGGGGATTCGATTCAAATTGAGAATAGCATGGACCAGCTTCATTATGAGTCGGCACAGGATTCTGCTTTATCTTTTTGTCCCGTGGCACATGAGCCACATGATCTTAATGTTGTGCCTCTTAAGGACTCAGTTGTGGTGGAGCAAGAGCTCCCTAGTACCCTAATTTCATACGACTTGATAAGAGTTTGCCTCTCACTATTTGTAAGACCCGCTCTCCTACTATAATATTAATAAGTCCACTCTCCCCGGTTATGCATAACTTTGTTCTTAGAATGTCAATTTGTGTTATGGTATGTTTGTTTAGGTAGATTTGATCGGATTTCTCGTTGGTCGATCGGGTGCGACACATCGGTCTAGTGTGCGGTGGTTTGACTCGATCGACTCAATTTGGGTCCGAGTGAGTGTAGGGTTGGTTTTGGGCTAAACCCGTACTGAAGTGGTGTAGAATTGGAAGGGTTGCATTAGGGTTTGGATGTGCATTTTCGTGGCTTTTGGGATGCCTTTGCTGGTGCCATTTTTGGTATGTGTTGAGGTGGCTTGATTAGCCATGAAGACTTGGAAGTTGGACGGTTGTGTGCAAGCAAATAAGCCTCCCACCCAGCCATCCTCTTCCCTCTCCTTTCCTCCCTCACGCACCTCACTTCAGACCACTTATCCTCTCGTCTCCAGCTGATTGGTGGGCTAATCTCCGGCGAGTTGGTGGAGCTACGCCTAGTGCAACTTTTGGTGCGACTAGAACAGTGGTGGGCAGAATCTCCGGCTAAGTTCAAGCAATCTTCCTTGTTGATCAGTTTATGCTCCTGACTCTTGAAGAGTTTTATGGGAGGGGGTGTTGGCTGGAGGGTCAGCAAGCACCATGTTGGTGGTTGGTGCAATCGGTTGCACCATCAACGGAGTTTCCTTCTAGCGTGCGCATGGAGCATGCGCTAAATGGGGCTGGCTGTGGGGCAGCCGGAGGAACCGGGGCTCCGGTGATGTCCGACCAGGAGTGACGAGGTTTCTTTTGGGCTGAGTTTTGGGGGGAACACGGATCTGGTTGGGTGTGGGTGGTGCACACAAGATCTGAATAGGATTTGTCTTCAACCCTCTTGACTCTTTGTTTCGATCGGCTGGCTGGTCCAGCCCTTCTAGATGGTGGAAGGGGTCAGGAAAAGGTTTGGAACAACCCTAGGGAGGATAAGGGTGAGGGGGATCTGGATGGGCTAGCTCGGTCTGAGCAGGGTGTGCTTGAATGGGCTAGCCATGCAGTTAGTGCACCATGTGCATCAGCTTGCTCGGTTGTTGGGCTGAGCCGCTTGGATGGATCTCTACTGACCCTCTCCCACCACAGACTGCCTGAGAGGGATACTCTAAGCACGTGGGTTGGAGTGGTCATGGGCTCATGCATCTGGTTTTGAGTCGATTGAACTTGTTAGCTTGTCTTTTTGTAAGTTATCGTGTTTTATGTGTTGAATGTGTTTTGCTCTATATGACTTGTTGTGTTTCAGTAGCAGATATAATGAGGTTATAAGATATGATATGTGTGTATTCCTGATGTTGTAGTCATGCATGCACTTATGAATGTAAATGGGCCCTTTCATATCATGTGTTGATCGTGTCATATTCTAAAGCAACATATTAACTTGTTGCACGCATGTATGCTTGTTTAGAGATCTATATTGTATATTGATATTTTATGCATGTTCCAGCATTATTATCCTACTAATATACATGTAATCCATACCCATATCAACTCTGATCATGCTCTGAGATTTCAGTTATCATCGCATATACACTCTGAAATTAAGGATGCATGCTATCGATTATTGTGGAGTTTGATTTTGATATATCTAGTTGTAATGCATCATCCTATTGCGTCTTTCATGTCTATATGTACTGAAGTGAAGTATTATGATATGGTTATGTATGGCCCTTAGAATATCAGACCTTATGACATCCTTATCATGACTCGTAGATGACTCGATGTGTTGTTTACCTTGAATTGCCAATCAGAGTATGATTGCTTGCTGATTTTGGTTTCGTTCCTGTTTGGAATGTTCTAATTTTGTTTCGTTTGGGGCTGTTAGGAGGGTATCCAGATACTCTTCCTTGACATCGTTCCGTAGCTTGTAGCTGCATTACACTTTAGATGCTTAAGTAGCATGCATTGCATTTAATCTGATTAGTAATTCTGGGCACATTCTATTTTTGGGCCGACGGGCCACGAGTGGGTCCTCTAGCTAGAGAGTCCATTTGCATAAGACCTTCACATTGGGAAGCCAAACATAAGATAAGTCCTGGGCAGGTGCGCTGCCATTCTGTCTCAGGGTAGGTATTCCCAAGTTCGCGATGGCACCATGTAGGTCAGTTGCCGCGAATTGGGAAACTTATCCGGCGCACCGCTTTGTGCCGAGCGGTGGGTCACTGTCGATTGAGCGCCTTTGACCAGCGAGGCTGGTGTTCTGGTTCCTATTGAGGAATGGTTCGGGTGCGCCCGACCAACACGGCTTATGGAGTCGTAGCCTTCTGTTGCATTATGTGATTTTCTGTTTCTGTTTCGGATGCTTTTGTCTTAGATAGATTGCATGCATTCTTCCATATAACTCCGATTGGGCCAGGGGCATACTGGGTTTTCTTTATAGAAAACTCACACATATGTTGATGCGGTGCTTGCAGGTACTTAGATTCCTACAGGGTAGACTGGACGAGCAGTCGAAGATTCTGTACACGAGGGACACATCGACCAGATTTTTCAGTTTGTCTTTTGCTTCCGCATTATTTATGATGTATTTCCCTTTTGAACTCGATGTAATGTATTTGACCTTGTTACCATATATGGATAATCTCTCACTTTTTAGTTATGTTTTATGTTAGTCTATCCATGTATGATCTCTCTATGTATTGTCGAGTCGTTGTTTGGTCTGTCTTTTGTAACTCCTTCGGTCGTCGCGGAGGTCTCTAATCGCGACACATATGGTCTTTCCCAGTGTGCGTACCCGCAAGATCGGAGGCGTTACACTATTGTTCCTGATCATCTTGAAAATGTTGGGACTCCAAACAACTACATTGCCAATGAGGCTATTGGGAATTCCTTAGAGGATACCTTTGGTAAGAGACCCACTTTCTGTTCGCTTGGTGAGACGGGCATGCATAACAAGGTTCTTGACCACGTTCTGACCCACCAGCATGTTGGTTGGAGAGTTTGGATTGACGATCATAACTTCAATACCGCAATGGGAGAAACTCATCTTCCGTTGCACAATATTTATTAAAGTCTTGAGAGGTTCGAGCTCATTCAATTTGATCCTTTGAATGAGATACTTTTGCCTCTAATTCATGAACCTCTCCTTGCATTTTATGCACTTTGTTAGGGGGGGGCACGTATGTGTATTTCGGCCCCACGTGGTGTCATGTTCCCATTCCAAGTGTTTTGACCAACTTTTGAGGTTTCATTTGATGTCCTTTGACAAATGAAGATGGGAACTTATTTTTGTACATAGTTATATTTCAAAAAACAAGAAAAGAAGACTCCAAGAGTGAGTACAACTTGTTCTGGGCTCCAACCCTGTGTATTTGGGCCACATTTGTTTTACGTATTTGTCTCCCTTCTTTAGTATTTCACAGGTTTTGAGGGGAATTCGGGTTTGTGTCCATCAACATAATCATGAACTTCCCTTTGCGCTTCACGTTGGTGAGATCTTTTCTTTTTCATGCATAAATCCATGTAGTATCATGCTTACATTCATTGAGGACAATGTATGAAGTAAGTGTGGGGGGGTTTTACGTGTGTACATAGTCGAGTCTTTCTCCTTTTGTTTGGTTTTCTTTTCTTTTATTTGTATTGTTAAGATGATGTTAGTGTGCTGCATTTAATATTGATATATCTGTTTGCCATGATCTTTGGGTGGGTAACTTGTCTTCTTTTGCTTGCCTAGTGCTTTAAGTTTTCACATTTCTTTCAAAATCTTCACGAGCCAACGAAAGAAAAATATTTTGTGGGGTTTGTGTATGTGTTTAGCATTTGCAAAACCATTTTGAGGAATCAAAAGAGAAGCTCCCAAAAGTGAGGTGAGCGTTTGTTTGGAGAGTTGATTGCTAGATTAAGACTACAAACGCTACTAATGAGGGGTTGTCCCATACAAGTTAAGGTGGGGGATTTCATCACCCATTCCTTTGCCCTAAAAATCACTCCTAATCAAAACCGTTAATCTAAAATCAAGTAGATATTGGCGACTAGGACTCAGGTGCATTTGGAGAGTGATCCGGTGACGACCGTCATAACCTGATCGGCGATGCCAACTTTGTCGATTGTAGAAGAGACGTGATCTCCGGACCTTGGCTCACTTTCTGGGCTTTGTGGTCTTTGTTGTAGGGAGGTCAGGCATGTTCAGTTTGTCTGACCTCACATTTAGACATCGACTAGCTGTAAGGACCTATAGTGATCTTAGGTTGTTTGAGTCGTGTTTGCTAGCTTAGGCTTCTACCATCACCCACTACCTACACTAGCTCTAGGGATTCTTCCCTTTTCATGTGAGTCTTATCCTCCTCTATATTCTTCAAGTAGTCTCCTCCTCTAATTACACCTCCTGTTGTGTGTTGTTTTAGAGTCGAGTCGAGCATTTTATGCGAGGTTGGGCTCGTTCAATAGCTCGAGGATCCGTATTCAGTCTCGTTGAGGATGATTTCTTTCATGTTGAAGGATAACACAAAAAATGGGTGTACAGCCTCCTGGCAAGCTCGATTCGGTCTTCCGATTACTTCGTGACCATTTTTATGAAGAGATTCTTCCCTCAAAGGAAGACTCAACAGATATGGCACCAGATACATCAAATGTACGAAACTAAGACTGAATCCTTTCATGCTTTCTTTGAGGTTCAAAGACCTTCTCCAGCAGTGCCCTCATCATGGACTTGAGCTATGGCAGTTGTGCCAAATTGTTTATAAGGGCATCAACTACAACACCCAGACATTGTTGGAGTCGATGTGTCAGCGTGATTTCCAAATGAAACTCATCGATGAGGCATGGGACGCTTTTCAATTAATGGTTGAACGGACCTTTGAGTGGGACACCATGAGAGAGCCACCAGCTGCCAGGTCTTCTGGTCGAGCTGGATCATATCAAGTTGAGAGTTTACAGTTGGACTGAGCTCTTGTAACTGAGGTCGCTAACTCTCGCATGTAGTAGGTGTGCACTTACAGAACATGATGACATGGAGTGTGCTTACGCTCCAAGGGATACTGAGCATGAAAATGTGATCTATCACGAGAGACCCCGTAACGACCCGTAGTGTCACTCCTACAATCTGGGATGGTGAAACCAACCAAACTTCTCTTGGGGGACACCGTCAGAGATCTCATGCTCCACCTCCACCTTCACCCTCCATGCCCATCGGCGACCTACCAACCCCCACATCAAAGGTCTCAGCACCATAATCACCAACCTCCTCAGGCCTCACCATCGGGTTATTCTAACCAAACTCCACTACCCAGCAGGTTGACCCGAAGGACTCCACTCAATTTTTTGCAGCCAACAACAATTTAGTGAAAGCATTGCAAATGCAAGTCAGTCAGTTGGCTCATCAGCTCCATGAAAGTGAGAAGGGTTAGTTGCTGAGTAAACTTGTGGTAAATCCCATGGGTCAACCTGCTCAGGTTAGGCAGAATGTGCAAAGTGTTGAAGATGGCCCTTTCCAACATGCAAATGTTGTCCATACCTTAAGATCGTGAAGGGTTGTTGACAATAATGTGGAAATGCCTACATCCAACCCTATTGGTGACTCTTCCGAGGAGGGTCATGAGTCTTGCAAGGAACCATTCCTGAGGCTACTCATCGTGATAGTTTTGTCCCCAAGGCACCATTCCCTCATAAGTTGACTAAAAGATGCAATGAGCATTGGGAAAAAATCGTTGAGGTACTTAGGCAAGTCAATGTGAACATTCCATTGTTGGACGTTGTTCAGCAAATGCCACTGTATGCCATGTTTCTTAAGGACCTTTGTACCATTAAGCGGAGAACAAATGCTCCCAAAAAGGCAATTTTGGCCGCCAATGTGAGTTCGATATTAACACAACCCATGCAAGTCAAATACAATGACCCCGGTTGTCCAACTGTTTCTTGCATGATCGGTAACATGACAATTCCTCAAGCTCTATTGGATCTGGGAGCATCTGTGAACCTCCTGCCCTACTCTGTCCATGTCAACCTTGGAATAAGCGATCTTAAGCCAGCGAGTACTACCCTTCAGTTGGCTGACAGATCTGTCAAGATTCCACGAGAAAGTGTGGAGGATGTCCTTATTAACGTGGGCGAGTTCGTATTCCCAGTTGATTTCATCATCTTGGATACTGCCTGTGTCCAACATACAATAACAAATTCCAACAACCCTTGGGAGGCCATTTCTGGCACCATCTAATGTTTTGATGAATTGTCGCAATGGCTTGATGAGGTTATCTTTTGGAAATCTCACGACCGATTTCAACATCTTTAATCTTCGTAAGCAACCTAGGCTCTTCGACGATGCTGTCTGAATGTGAATTTAGTTTAGGAACCGTAAGTGCACAGCTGTCGGTGAAGATGGGGCAAGTACAGGTCGATCCACAGGAAGGTGTGCCGACTCTGGTTCTTTCGAAGGCAAGTGGGAAAAGAGGGGAGAAGAGTTTTGATTACACTAACTAAACAACGCTAAACTAAACAAGCAAACTACAAACAAAAAGGATGACATAGTGAGAAAGAACACTAAGACACTAGCAAAACGAGATTAAATTCAGTAAGGAAACCACCAAGGGGTGAAGTGTGTGCACATATAAGGTGAGAGAAGTGATGAATGATGCATGTAAGAATGTATGTGTATTATATGTGTCATGTGTGTGTCTTCATGCATAGGAAGTGTCTAAAGATTTGGCAACACCTATCAATCCATTCACACAACGTATCAACAATTACTACTTGATTATCATAAGACGAGGCTCAGCATGAGAACTGTCTAAATGTTATGGCAAGACTCATCAAAAACCAGGAACTCATGTGAAGAACAAAGATAAGCCTGAGAAGTGTCTAAATGTTATGGCAAAACCCATCAAAAGAAAGTTTCTTCAATCAATCAAGCAATTAAACGTGAATACAAACACACGACTAAAATGTAGCATATTAAACAGGAAATTTCAGTCAATAAACATGGAGAAACCAAGCATGGGAAGTGTCTAAATCTTATGGAAAAAGCCATAACAAAATTACCCAACATGTAGATGAATAAAACAAACCCGATGAACTTACAAACATTCTACACAATCTAAATTCGTCAAACATTCAAAACCTCAAAACATAAATGTACATCATCTCCACCCCCAAAGGGTGATGAAACTACTTACTAATCATTAAGGTACAAGCTATATTAAGAAAGAAAGACATTCTAGTTAGACTACAATTAAGAAAATAAATTAGAGAGAAGTAGAGGAAATTGAAGGGAAGCTTGGTTCCTAGTGTTCTAGGGTCATCTTCTTCCATTTTTCCCACCTAAATCCTTGTTTTCTTCGGGTTTTTTATCTTGCTATGGAGATTTCAGCACATGGTAGAGCAACTTCCATCGACTTGGAGTTTCCAAGCCTCAAGGATGTTGCAAATGGTCGTGGGGGTTCACGACAAGGGGAGGTATATCAGCCTAAGGGAAATGGTGAGGGGAAGGAGATACCATCACCACCTTCGCACAATAAGTGGTCGGAACTCTTTGAATGGCAAGAAAATACATCCACAACTTTGGACTACTGTTGAACGTTTTATTTAAACCGCAAGTGCACGGCCGCGTTGAAGCGGTGGCAAATACGAGTCGTCCTCAGGGAGGTGAGCAACCTCTTGTTTGCACGAAAACGAGTGGCAAAAAATTGGAGAAGAGAGTTGTTTATGCTACTCTACGCTACACTACACTACGGAATGTGAAATGCGAAAGAAAACAACAAACGATTAACTAAAACTTAACTAAGAACAAAAGAGGAGTGTTGGAATTCAGAAATGGAAAACCCCTGAGGGGTGGAGTGAGTGCACACATACAAAGAGGTGGGTGTTGAACACATTCTTTAAGCACAAATAAAGGTGGTGTTATCATGCATAGGAAGTCTCTAAATGTTATGGCAAAACCTATCAATCCATTCACCATCCAAGTTGATTAACATTTACATATACAAGTTGTTTATTTCAGAATCTAAACCAGCATGAGAGGTGTCTAATCATTTTGGCAAAACTCATCAAGTTATAAATTCTATCCTAAACAAGCAAGCATACATTCATGTTTTATCAACACATTGGAAATAAAGCATTCATTCCATTCTCTAATGCATGTATGAACATCTACTCCACCCCCAAAGGGGATGGAACTACTCACTACACATTACACTAATTATTAAACTAAGAAACGAAAATATATTAACTACGCTACTAAAAAAACTAATGAAATGAAATTAAGCAAAGTAAAACAAGAAACATAAAACAAAGAACATAATAAAGAAACATTTATTAAAGTGACTCACATTTCAAGTAGCATCCTCCTACTTTAGTGTGTGCTTCAAGGCCTCACTTCTAGTAGGAAAAATAGCCACTTAAAATATGGAGTGATTACATTAGAAGGTGAAGAGTTCTATTTATAGCCAAAGAAAAAGGCAATCCGGGACAATTCCCCGATGTGGGACTAAACAAATACCAGAAATTGACTAAACATCCTCTAATACATGTTGTGGAGAAATTTGAGCGGGTTTGGGCCAAAACAGACCGCCAATTAGCGGTCTATATGGTTCGGATCCCGCTCAGGTTTCTTCTGGGCTTTTCTGGATGTCTTTGGTGATCTTTGATGCCACTACTTCGCTTGCTGGAGCTCCGACCCGAATAGAATTTCCAAAATACTTCCTACGATGGTGTGGAGTATTTTGTTTTGCTCTTTGGTCCTTTGGTCTTACGTTCAGGTCCTTCTCCCTTGCATCTTAGTCCCTAGGTCTCACAATTCAGTCCTTTTCCCCTACTTTTGGGTCCTTTTATGCTTCATCTCTTCAAACCAATTTATCCCTGAAAACTAAACATAAAACTCATTACATAGCATTGTTTAGGTGAAAGATAATGGATATAAGATACAAATATAAGCATAAAATGATGTCAATCAACTACGTAGCACCGGCCATACATGGAGACACCAAAGTAGCTAAGATTATAAGTGACGAGAGAGCTTTTGTCCTAGTTGCATGGAGGAAAGTTTTATTGGGTTACTTCGTTAGGTTTAATCCCCGCCTCCTAACGTTAAAGAAGCATCTGACTAACCTATAGGGATTGTCGGGAGCATTAGAAATAGTTCGCCGGAGTAACAACATGATGATCGTCTGGTTCACACTCGATTCCGACCGTGCACATGGATTGGAGAAGGGGTCATGGTTTGTAAGAGGCGCCCCTCTAATCCTCCAACCGTGGATGGCTGAGAACAAGACTCAAGGTAAGGTGAGCACGGTTCCCATTTGGATTCGTTTGCCTGATCTTGACTTAAAGTTTTGGTCGCCCAGGATTCTTGGTGCACTAGCTAGTGTATTAGGAACTCCTCTTTGAATGGATGGGAACACGTCAATGGGACGTAGGATAGCCTATGCTCGCTCGGGTTTGTATTGAGATAAATGGTGAATTTGAGTACCCCTCTCTCATATTGGTCAAGGACGAGAAAGTTGAGGGAGAGGTGGTTCAAGTGGTGTACGAATAAAAGCGAAGCTATTACGCCTTTTGTAGCATGATTGGTGATAATGATGGTTGATGTCCAAGAAAGCCCTTGAAGATGTCGGTAGATCCAAGAGCTTCTAGCAAGCAAGTTTGGGTTGAGAAACTGAAGATGTATGCAGCCATTAATTAGCATTGCTCATGGAGGACTCAATGAGTAAAATCCGATGGAACACATGGAGGTGCTGAAGGAACATGAGGTTGAGGATGATGAGGGTGTAACGAAAGTAACAGTGATAATGGAAGGGGATAATGGACATGAGGGTGGTGAAGGATACCATAATGGTCATAGTCACATTTCCTTAGACAAAGAAGGCAAGGGGGATGATACTTGGTTGGTGAAGGCTACAAAAGGAAAGAAGAAAGGTCATTTCTCATCTCATGACCAAAACAATGGGGACATGTAACAGCTTGGGGGACAACCAACCAATAGTGGCAGCCTAAGGGAAGTGGTGCATCCAATAGAACTCAAGGAAAATCCTTTGGAAGAATTTGGCACTAGTGGGAGCATTGGGAGCACAAAAGAGAAGGGCAAATATAGTAACACAAGAAAGGTGTATGCACCCTTTAGTGGGAGAGGAAGGTTCTCCTCCAATGGCATTGGAGCTAAGTGGTGGGGAATAAGACTAAAGAAGGTGAAGCCTATGGAACATATCTACATGAGGACATATCACATGACGGATCCAAGGAAACACATGTGTTAGTGGAAAGAGAAGCTTCTCCTCCAATGGCTTCAAGGTTAAGTGGGGCAAACCAAACTGAAGTTAGTGGAGCTCATTGTCCAGAGGTAGCAAATCCAAATGAGGTAGAGGGCACACCTAATGGAAGCTCCACTTGTATATTATGTGGGACTCAAAGGAAATCCTCATATGAGGCTGGACCAAGTGTGGAGACTTCGGAATTGTGCAAGGCTAGTTCGTCCAAGAGTGCAAACTATGGAGCCAAATTACAAGATGAAAAGTCACATGAAAAAGGTGAGGGACATCATCTCGTTGCATGCAACAAAGAATTTGGGAGAGGATATGGGTCAATGCCAATGACAATTGCTCAGGCACCATAGGAAGTCGAATGGGGGGTCACCAAATAAATTTGACGTACTCAATTTGGAGGAAGCTGAGGAACGAGACATGGAAGGTGCTGATTGCATGGATGAAGAGGATGCCGGAATGGAACATGATAAGCCACCTAATTCAGTTGATCCATGCCGCTGGAGCCTTTGGGACATGACAAAGCGAGAGGTCGGCAAGCAAAGGAAAGCAACAAAGGGCAAGAAGGCATCCCACTCCCCTTAACAACGTCGATGAAACTTTTGAGTTGGAATGTGCATGGCGCAAATAACCAGGGGCGCCCGTACATGATTCAGGATAAAATAACCCGAGAGGGGGTGGATTTTGTAGGCTTACTCGAGCACAAAATCAAGCACAATAGGATTGATCGGTTTGTGTGTTCAATATGGCATGATGAATGGATGTCAAATAGTGATATGGTCAACTCCGGTCAAATCTTAGTGTTGTGGAAGACATCGGTGTTCGACATGAGAAAGACGTACGAAATGGCTCAACTTATTCACCTTGAAGGTCACCTTCAAGCTCGGGGCAGCCTCTCACGATTACTATGGTTTATGGCAATAACAACTATCTTGCTCGACGACCAATATGGGAGGAATTACAGAGGTATGAGCCTAGCATGGCGTTGCATGGTTAATAATGGGAGATTTTAATTGCATTTGTCACCAAAGGGAAAAGTTGGGAGGATGAGGTATGAATATGGTGGTCGTGGATGAATTTAATGTTTGCCTAGATAATATCCGGATGTTGGAGATCCAATCCACGGGTGAGGAGTTCACTTGGTCGAACACTTCACGTGGATCCAGGAGAATTGAAAGAAGAATTGATCACGCTTTAAGCTCCCATCTATGGCTGGAATGGTTCCCGGACGTGCTTTGTTTTGTTGGTGACAATGAGCTTAGTGACCATCGTCCAATTTTGATCGATCTCGACCCACATGGCGTATGGAAAAAGCGGATATTTTGGTTTGTAATGCTTGGACGACGCATGACCAATTTCTTGGGGGTGGTGAGAAGAGCTTGGAGTACTTATATTGATGGCACTCCTATGTACCAGGTGGTGGGCAAGCTGAATGTTGTGAGAAGAGAATTGAAGCAATGGTCACTTGAAGTTTTTGGCAACATCGATAACCAGATAGATCAAGAAAGAAATGTGCTTGTTCTGACTCATGCAAATCTCAAGCTGGACCCAGGAAATATATAATTCCAACGGCATGAATCTTTGGCCATTGATACCCTTTCTCATGCTCTAGCGGTTGAGGAGTCAATTGTATGTCAGAAGTAAAGGGTGCGGTGGTTCAGCCAAGGCGACTCAAACTCTTGGTTCTATCATGCTTCCCTTCGAGTTAGGAGAGCCACCAACACTGTGTGTAGGATAGTTGAGGGTGGTGAGGAGATTGAGGATGAGAGCCTTATCTGAGAGGCGTTTAGGCGCTAGTTTTCTAACCTTTTTTTCTTGTAGTGTGCAGGAACGTGATATCCCTCTTGATCTTGAGATTAATACACTAGACCCCTCGGAGGCTCTGAACTTGACACGCAACGTGACGATAGAGGAGATGGAGATTGTGGTTAAGCACAATTGAGTATAAGGCTCTGGGACAAGATGGCTTCAACGCATGATTCTATAAGGCAGCATGGGACGTGGTGAAGTTTGATCTCTTCAAGGCGGTAGACTCCTTCTTCCGTAGTGGGAAGTTGTTGAAGCAGGTCAATTACACGTCGATCACCTTGATTCCAAAGAAGAAAACTCCAGCTGCAAATGATGACTATAGGCCTATCTCATTATGCAACATGGTGTATTGTTACATTTCGAAGATCCTTGCAAATCGGCTCAAAGAAGTGTTGCCCAAGCTGGTGGGGGGAAATCAGAGTGCTTTTATTCGGGGGTGTCGTATTTGTGATAAATTATGCTTGCTCATGAGTTGTGCCACAATATTCACTCGCAAAAGGGATTGGATCGCATGTGTTTGAAGATTGACTTGAGGAAGGCATACGACACTATATTATGGAAGTTTTTGGATGAGGCATTGGGTTACTTTGGGTTTAACACAAAGTGGAGGAAGATGATGGTGGCATGCGTCAAGGCGTCATTTGTTGTCACAGTCAATGGTGCCCACTCTACATCATTTTCAGCAACAAACAGTCTTCGGCAAGGTGACCGTATTGCGCCCTACTTGTTCGTAATGTGTATGGAAATCCAAGGTGCTATGGTCTGAAGGAAGGAACAATCGGGAAACCTCCATCCACTCATGTGTGGTGTGATTATGGTCTCCCATTTGATGTTTGCGGATGACGTCATGTTGAGTGTGGTTTGTGGGGATAATGGAGGGGTGATGAAATCCCCCACCTTATCTTTAAGACTATAGCTTGTGCCCCTTAAAGATGTTTTGAAATCTTAGGCTAGCAAGCAACTCACCAAACAAGCACTCACCTCACTGTTGTTACAATGCACCATACTAACAAATGCATGCTCTAACCATGAATGAAAAGAACAGGTGCACATACTTCAAACCAGCAATCGACAACAGGAATTTATAGCAAATGAAAGACAATGTGCATGCGAGGTTTACAAGTGATGCATGACCTAGATGGCAATTAGTCTAATATTTTGCTTCGAGTTTTATGGTCCAAGTTGTCTTAAGAAGGGGAATTGGTTGATCTGAGAGCAAACTACAGGTCACAATATGCCAAATTGAGCTCCTACACCACTAGATTGAAATAAAAAACGACCAAAAGAAAATTTGGAGCAAAAGAAGCTCACCAGGCTGCCAGTTGGCGGTCCAAATAACTGCCCTCTTCTCCAAATTTCTCCTGGTGTCTCCCATGGATGCTGAGATGTCCCTGAAACAAACAAAAACTAAAAACAAAATATTAAACCCACTCGAATCGTCCAAACCATAGTCTGGACAGAGCACCTCCTCGGCAATGGCACCAAAAACTTGAATGTGAATTTAGTTTACAAACCACAAGTACACGACCGTCGACAGGGAGGTGTGTCGACTCCCTGTCGCAACCGCAAATGCCACCAAAAACATGAATGTGAAGACGGGGCAAGTACGTGTCGATCCACAGGGAGGTGTGTCGACTCTTGTTCTTTCAAAGGCCAGTGGGAAAAGAAGGGAGAAGAGTTGTGATTACACTAACTAAACTACGTTAAACTAAACAAGCAAACTATAGGCAAGAAAGATGACAATGTGAGAAGGAACACTAAGCAACTAGCAAAACAAGATTATATTTAGTAAGGAAACCCCTAAAGGGTGGAGTGTGTGCACATATGAGGTGAGACAAGTGATGAATGACGCATGTAAGCATGTATGTGTATGTGTGTCATGTGTGTGTCCTCATGAATATGAAGTGTCCAAAGATTTTGCAAAACCTATCAATCCATTCACACAACGTATCAACAATTACCACTTGATTATCATAAGATGAGGCTCAACATGAGAAGTGTCTAAATGTTATGGCAAGACTCATAAAAAATAAGGAACTCAGGTGAAGAACAAAGCTAAGCATGGGAAGTGTCTAAATGTTATGGAAAAACTCATCAAAACAAAGTTTCTTCAATAAATCAGCAATTAAACGCTAATACAAACGCACAACTAAAATGTAACATATCCAATAGGAAATTTCAGTAAATAAATATGAAGAAACCAAACATGGAAAGTGTCTAAATCTTATGGAAAAACTCATCTAAAACTCCCCAACATGTAGATGAATAAAACAAACCCGATGAACTGACAAACATCCAAGTCTACACAATCTAAATTCGTCAAACATTCAAAACCTCAAAACATAAATGTACATCATCTCCACCCCCCAAATGGGGATTAAACTACTCACTAATCTTTAAGCTACAAACTATATTAAGAAAGAAAGACATTCTAATTAGATTACGATTAAGAAAACAAATTAAAGCTAAACATGCAAACATTAAAAGAGATAACATGATGATAAAACTAGAAGAATTATTATTTTTACACGATTCACATTACAAGTAGCATTATTCTCCACCTTGGGTTTTGCTCCAAGGCTTAGTCCAAGTAGAGAGAATGCCACCAAGCAATAGGTAGATTACAAAGGAGGAGGGAGTTCTATTTATAGACATGAAAAAGACAACTAGGGACAATCTCCCGATGTGGGACTAATAAATCTTCTACAAATGGGTAACAACAACATAATAAACCTCAAAGAGAAGCCGGGTGGGATCCTATCCCAACTAAACCTCCAATTGGCTGTCCGGGGCCTCCAATATCCGACAAAACATGACTGCCAATTGGTCGGATCCAACCCATTTTCGGTTGGCTGCTTCATTTCTTCAATTCTCCACGTGTGGTGCATCGTGATTGGTTGTTTGAGTTTGCGCCCGAATCTAATTGCCAAAATACTCCTCATTATGGTGTGGAGTGTCTTGATTTGCTCATTGGTCCTTTTGGTTTACATCTGGGTCCTTCCCTCTTGTATATCAGATCATAAGTCTCACAATTCAGTCTTTTTTCTTGCGTTAAGGTCATTTTTGTGTCTCTTCTTCCCAAACGTGTTTATTCCTGAAACTTAAACATAAAACGCATTACGTAGCATTGCTTAGGTTCAATATAGAGGATATAAGACACAAATATATGCATGATATGATATCAATCAAATACCCCCACACCTAGTTTTTCCTAGTCCTGAGAAAAACAAAGAAAGAGGAAAATGAAAGAAAGGAAAAACATACGAAAAGCAAGGAAATCCTAACTCACTTTTGTAGGAATCACGGTTGCACTTAGCACGTGCAACAAACCGTTAGACCTCCTTGTCGCCAAGGAGGAGTGTTGTCTCCAGAGGGTTTTCAGCTGATATACCAACAAAATTTGAACAATGATGCATTAGTCAACCTAGAAACTCGACTCATGGGACCTATTTTTGTCGATCGTTGGACATGGTAATTATACGAGCTGACTCACTATATGTATTCAGTCTACACACCTAGCCTACTGATTGACATCATTTCATGCTTATATTTGTTTCTTATATCCATTATCTTTCACCTAAACAATGCTATGTTACGAGTTTTATGTTTAGTTTTCAGGAATAAATAGGTTTGAAGAGATAAAGCATAAAAGAACCCAAAAGCTGTGAAAGAGGACTGAATTGTGAGATCTAGGGACCAAGATGCAAGGAGAAGGACCTGAATGTAAGACAGAAGGACCTAAGAGCAAAACAGAATACTCCACACCATCATGGGGAGTATTTTACCAATTCGATTCGGGTCAGAGCTCCAATAAACGAAGTAGATGCATCCAAGACCACCAAATACACCAAGCAAAGCTCACAACAAGATTCAACTGGATCCGTCCTTTTTAGACTGCCAATTGGTGGTCTGGATCAGCCCAGATCTGCCAAGATTTCTCCTGGACTTGTATTAATGTTTGTTTAGCGTATTTTTGGTATTGGTTTAGTCCCACATCGGGGGATTGTCCCGGATTAGCTTTTTATCTAGCTATAAATAGAACTCTTCACCTTCCATTGTAATCACTCCATATTTTAAGTGGCTATTCTTCCTACTAGAAGTGAGGCCTTGAAGCACACTAAAGTAGGAGGATACTACTTTTAATGTGAGTCATTTTAATACAAGTTTTCTTTATTATATTGTTTGTTTTATGTTTCTTGTTTTGCTTTGCGTAATCTCATTTCATTAGTTTTATTAGCTTAGTTAATATGCTTTCTTTGTTTAGTTTAATAATTAGTGTAATGTTTAGTGAGTAGTTCCATCCCCTTTGGGGGGTGGAGTAGATGTACATACATGCAAATGAGAATGGATTGAATGCTTTATTTCCAATGTGTTGATAAAACATGAATGTATGCTTGCTTGTTTAGGATAGAATTTATAACTTGATGAGTTTTGCCAAAATGATTAGACACCTCTCATGCTTGTTTAGGTTCTGAAATAAACATCTAGCATATGTAAATGTTAATCAACTAAGTTCGTGAATAGATTGATAGGTTTTGCCACAACATTTAGACACTTCCTATGCATGATAACACCACCTTATTTTGTGCTTAAAGAATGTGTTCAACACCCACCTCTTTGGTTGTGTGCACTCACTCCACCCCTTAGGGGTTTTCCAATATCTGTATTCCAGCATTCTTCTTTTGTTCTTAGCTTAGTTGTCATTTCATTGTTTGTTTCTTTCGTTCCCATTTCATACTTCTTAGCGTAGTTTAGTGTAGAGTAGCATAATCAATCTTTCTCTCCCAATTTTTGTCACTTGATTTTTGATAAACAAGAGGTTTCTCACCTCCCTGAGGACGACCCGTACTTGCCACTGCTTCATCGTGGCCGTGCACTTGCGGTTTAATTAAAACGTTCAACATGTTTTGGCGCCGTTGCCGGGGAGGTGCCAGTCCAGACTCTTGTTTGTACGATTCGAGTGGATTTAATTTTTGTCTTGTAGTTTTCTTTGTTTTAGGAGACTCACATTGAGAAGTTCAAGCATCTAGTGAAGTGTGGAGGCGGTCTGAGAGAAGAAGACCGCCAATCAGCGGTCTACAACCGCCAACTGGCGGTCGGGTTGTTTCATTTCACCTCTAAATTTCTGTGGAGTATTGCTTTATATGATATAGTGATTTGGGACTCGATTTGGCATGTTTTGACTTATAGTTTGTCCCCAGATCAATAATCAAACCTCCTTTAAGCAACTTGGACCCTAAAACTCAAAGCAGAAGATTAGGCATTCTTGTTGTTTAGGTCATGCATCATGTATGTGACTTTGGCATTTAGATTGTCTTTTATCTTAGCTTTATTTTCTGTTGCTGAGAGTTGGCGTGAGGTACGCACCTTCTACTCTTAGTCATGCATTTTGTATGAACATGCATTAGTTAGTAGGAAGTGCATTGAAACAAGTGTGAGTTGAGCGTTTGTTTGGAGAGTTGATTGCTAGATTAGGACTCCAAAACGCTACTAAGGAGGGGCCGTCCCATAAAAGATAAGGTGGGGGATTTCATCACCTTTTCCTTCGCCCCAAAAAGTACACTAATCAAGAGCCTAATTTTAAAATCAAGTAGACATTGGTCTTAAGGAATTCGGACGCATTAGGAGAGTGATCCGGTCCCGACCGTCATGACCTGATCGGCGTTGCCCACTTTGTCGATAGTAGGAGAGACGAGATCCCCGGATCTTGGCTCACTTGCTGGGCTTTGTGGTCCTCGTCGTAGGGAGCTGAGGCGTGTTGAAGCCATGTGACCTCGCAGTTAGGCGTCGTCTAGCTGTAAGGACCTATAGCGACCTTAGGATTGCTTGAGCCTTGTTTGCTTGTGTGCTTCTACCTGTACCCATCCGCCGTAGCATAAGGATTTCTTCCCTTCTCTCCTGAGTCATTCTTTCTCTCCTATGTTCCCCCATCTTCTCCTCTACGCACATTCTTTGAAAAAAAAGAAAAAAAAAGGTTTTGGTTTGTGTGCATGCACCTTTGTGTATGCTTTCGTGGACACGAGACGAGAGGAGTCGTTTGACGAGGAGCGTTGTCAATCCGACTTCGGTCATCAATTTCTCGACACCTTCCTCCTCTCGTGTCGCACGCAGTCCGGGTTCAATGGTTGCTAATTTCCGTGAGGAGCAGTTGCTGGACCCACCTGCTCCACCAGTGCTTCTAGTTGTCGGTCCCATACCTCTACGCGTTCGATGCTACCCGAGTCGTACAGCTCTACACTCATGCATCGTATTACCAGAGGCTAATGGGAACCATTTTGAGGTTAAACCTCAGTTTATTTCCATGCTCCCTCACTTCACTGGGAAAGGTGACCCCTATATCTTTCTCAGAGAATTTGAGGAGGTCTGTGCTATGTTGAAGCTGCAACAACTTAGCACAGACTCCATCCATCTTAGGCTTGTCCCCTTTGCGCTGAAGGATGACGCCAAGAAGTGGTTGTACAGCAACCAGGCGAATACCTTTAGGACTTGGGATGAGTTTCAATTTGCATTCCTCAAGAAGTACTTCCTAAATCATCGGACTCAAAAATTGAGGAACGAAATCAATTCGTTTTATCAACATGAGACCGAACCATTCCATGCATACTTAGAGAGGTTCAAGGAGATACTATCCTCATGCCCTCACCATGGCATCAAGTTGTGGTGCCTTTGTCAGATTGTTTACGAAGGTCTTCACATCCCGTCAAGAACGCTCCTTGAGTCCATGTGTCAAGGAGAGTTCTTGGGAAAGGATGAAAGGGAGGCATGGGATTTCCTAGAAGACCTTGCTGAGAAAATCATGCAATGGGAGAGTGTGAGGGAACCACCTGCATCATCTAGCATAGGAGCGAGGATCGCGAATGCAAACTCGACTAGATCGGGTGCCATATTTGTTCTCGATACCACTACGGCCACCGAGGCGCGCATGGCGGCCTTAATGCGCCGCATGGATTCGATTGAGCTCCAAAACCAACAAGGTGCACCTCACATGTCCACATCTGGTCCAGTTCCCTGTCATTCATGTGGTAGGATAGGTCATGTAGAAAGCAAGTGTGAGTCCATTCCTCCTGAGATGGAGCGTGTCAACGCCATCTATGATAGAGCCAGGAATGACCCATACTCATCATCTTATAATCCTGCATGGAAGAACCACCCCAATTTTTCATGGAACCAAACTAATGCCCCGGGTGGTCCTTCAAACTCCTCTAGACCACATTACCAATCACACCAACCTCCCATGCATGCACATTCCTATCTGCCACCCCAAGCGCAAACCACCAATCAATCGGGTTTCCAAAATTCCAATAATACGGAAACCCGATTCAATTCGCTTGAGACATTGACTCGTGGACTTGAAAACTCAATGAAGAATTTTATGTCAACCACGAGTCAAGTTCTCACTTCAAATCAGCAGACCATCAAATCTCTAGAGCTTCAGATGGGCCAATTGGCCTAGTCTGTACATGAGAGGAAGAGAGGGTCTTTGCCTAGCCAGCCTAAGGCTAACCCCCGTATGTACCAGCAACAACACATACAAAATGAGAATGTGGTACCTCGGGGGAGGCAAGTGAACCATGTGGAGGAACCTGTTCACCATGTCAATGCCATTGTTACCTTAAGGAATGGAAAATAGGTTGACAATCACATTTCCTTTCCACACCCACAACCATCTATGCAGCCCCTCAGTGGGAATGATGGTGAAGAAAAGGCTGTGGGTGAGGGTAATACACCAATGCTTCTTTCTTCTCAGGCACCGCAAAAAACCTACCTGCCAAAAGCTCCCTATCCAAGTAGGTTAACCAAAAAGCAGAGTGACACCATGGATAAGATTTAGAGGTATTTAAGCAAGTAAAGGTTAACAACCCCTTGTTGGATGTCATCCAACAAATACCTCAATATGCCAAAGTGTTGAAGGATCTCTGCACAACCAAGAGGAAGACCAATGTTCCTAAGAAAGCATTCTTGGCTGCAAATATAAGGTCACTTTTGTCCAATCCCACCTACACAAAATACAAGGACCCTGGGTGTCCTACTATTCAGTGTACGATAGGGGACACTAGAAAGAGCAATGTTTTGCTTGATTTAGGATCGGCGGTCAACCTCCTCCCATTCTCTGTTTATCAAGAGTTGAACTTGGGAGAATTAAAACCAACTAAGATCACTCTCCAATTGGCGGATAGATCCATTCGTATTCCAAAGGGGATTATCGAGGACGTGCTCATCAAAGTTGGAGATTTTATATTTCCAGTCGATTTTGTTGTCCTCGATACCAATCCTGTTGCGAACACCCACTCTCAAATACCTTTGATTTTGGGTAGACCATTTCTGGCAACCTCCAATGCCTTGATTAATTATAGAAATGGTCTCATGAAGCTCTTATTCGGTAACATGAGTTTCATGTGTTCAACTCTGGTAGGCAACAGGAACCCATGGATGAACCTTTAAATCTAAATCTCATCCGCCAATTGGAGAAAGCACCACAAAATCAACGAACACCGTTAACCCCAATGCAACCCGTTGAGAATGTTCGTGGGCCCAGCGAAAACTCATTGCTTGTCTTCGCAATGCAATAGAGTGAGCTGGCCTCGAACATGAATGTCCAAAGGGAGTGTTCGTTGCATGATTCAGTTGAGAGTACTAGTGAGAGTGAGACACCTCATCATATGCCTATACCAGAAGGTGTCTCTACCTCATGTCCCATGGCCATTGAGCCATTTGAGCTTCTTATTGACTCCAACAAGGACCCACCTATGACCGAGCTTATGCTTCATGATCTAAATGATGGTGGGAGGTCCTTGTTGGATGACTTGGGGAGAAGCCCCATTCTTAGTGATGCAAGTCTGCTGCATCCATCAAATGAGCCTGAGGAACTCCTTCTGATGCACCCGCCTATTGGTTGGAGGGTTTTCTTCGATGAGCAATTAAACCCTAGTGAGGCAACACAACTTCATTCTTTGTTGCCCACACCCAACCAATATCATGAGGAGTTCGAGCCTTTCAGCTTTGACCTTTCACCCATCATGACACCTCACAATACCAGTGAAGTTTGCCCATCTCGGCAAGTCTCTGGTCCTCATGACTTGATGTTCTCATTTGATGTTCCTTGACCAAATGATTATGAGAATATCGTTGTTGCTGTATAAAACAAAAACAAACAAAAAAGAAAAAAAAAGAGCGAGTAATAAAAGACTCCATGAGCGAGCGTTCATTGTTATGGGCCCCAACCCTTGTGTACTTGGGCCCCATTTCTTCACGTATTTGTCTCCCTTCTTCAATATCTCACAGGTTTTATGGGAATTCGGGTTTGTGTCCATCGCTATAACCATGAACTTCCTGTTGCACTTCATATTGGTGAGATCTTCCCCTTTTCATGCATAAATCCATGTAGTATCATGCTCACATTCATTGAGCACAATGCATGAAGTAGGTGTGGGGGAGTATTTTACGTGTGCACATTGTTGAGTCTTTTTCCTTTGATTTCTTTTGTGTGTATTGATAGGGTCATGTTAGTGTGCTGAATTTAATATCGATATATATATGTTTGTAATGATCCTTGGGTGACTTGTCTTCTTTTGCTTCCCTAGTGCTTTAAAAAATTTACATTTCTTTCAAAATCTTCATGTGTTTGCAAAAGAAAATGTTTTTGTAGGTTTTGCGTGTGTTTAGCATGTGCAAAACCGTTGAGAGGCAAAGTAAAAAGAAGGCTCCCAAAATTGTCTTGAACTTGATGCATTAGGATTTCTAGTTTATTGGCTTTAGGTCTTATCGAGTCGTTAGGATGCACCCCGGTTTTCCCTCGGGGGGCGTGTAATCATAGGGTTTCAGCACTCAAACATTTAAAGAAGTCCACCCTGAACCTACTGAGTCAAATACTTCGTGTCTGTTAGTATAAGGAAGTTTGTCAAAGTCAAGGGCCCTTAATCTCTTTTTGTGAAACTTAAGTGTAGGGGTTTTGGTTCCCATGTAGATAAATAAATAAATAAGTGGTGTTCTCTCTTCTCGCACAGCTCCTATCACTCGGGAAAGTAGGTCTGAGGGGACTTTGTGCCTGGTGCTTTCGAGTCATCTGACATGGGATGCACCGACCGAACTCCCGTTACACGGGTGGTAGGGATCGCCCTATGTGGAGATTTGGGGGAAGGTGTACGTGATAATGTAAGCCATCATAGGCAATGATGCACGAAACCTGACCCTAGGAGAATCAAACACCAACCAATAAAATGCTCCAATGAAAAAAAATGAAAAAAAAGAAGAAAAAAAAAGTCAAATAAGAACCAAAATGGACTTTACCTATTGTATCACATTCAGAAGTTAAGGTTGCCCATGTCTTTCACTTATGTACTTAACTAACTTTCACGAATAACTCATTAGGCTAGGTGTGTGGACCGATTACATATATAGAGTCGACCCGTTGTATTACCGCATCCCATGATCGACAATATAAGTCCAACGAGTCGTGTAGCTACATTGATTAATGCATCCTGTTCGGATTTTGTGGGTATATCCGCTGAAAACCCTCAGGAGACAACACTCCTCCTCCTTGGCGACAAGGAGGTTTAACAGCTTGTTGTACATTCTAAGTGAAACCGTGATTCCTACGAAACTGAGTTAGGATTTCGTGTTTTTCGTATGCTTTTTCCTTTCTTTGTTTTGCTCGGGACTAGCAAAAGTTAGGTGTGGGGGTATTTGATTGACATCATTTCATGCTTATATTTGTATCTTATATCCATTATCTTTCACCTAAACAATGCTATGTTACTAGTTTTATGTTTAGTTTTCAGGAATAAATAGGTTTGAAGAGATGAAGCATAAAAGAACCCAAAAGCTGGGAAAAAGGACTGAATTGTGAGATCTAGGGACCAAGATGCAAGGGAGAAGGACCTGAATGTAAGACAGAAGGACCTAAGAGCAAAACAGAATACTCCACACCATCATGGGGAGTATTTTACCAATTCGATTCGGGTCGGAGCTCCAATAAACGAAGTAGATGCATCCAAGACCACCAAATACACCAAGCAATGCTCACAACAAGATTCAACTAGATCTGTGCTTTTTAGACTGCCAATTGGCGGTCTGGATCAGCCCAGATCCGCCAAGATTTCTCCTGGACTTGTATTAATGTTTGTTTAGCGTATTTTTGGTATTGGTTTAGTCCCACATCAGGGGCTTGTCCCGGATTAGCTTTTTCTCTAGCTATAAATAGAACTCTTCACCTTCCATTGTAATCACTCCATATTTTAAGTGTCTATTCTTCCTACTAGAAGTGAGGCCTTGAAGCACACACTAAAGTAGGAGGATGCTACTTTTATTGTGAGTCATTTTAATACAAGTTTTCTTTATTATATTGTTTGTTTTATGTTTCTTGTTTTGCTTTGCCTAATCTCATTTCATTAGTTTTATTAGCTTAGTTAATATGGTTTCTTTGTTTAGTTTAATAATTAGTGTAATGTTTAGTGAGTAGTTCCATCCTCTTTGGGGGTGGAGTAGATGTACATACATGCAAATGAGAATGGATTGAATGCTTTATTTCCAATGTGTTGATAAAACATGAATGTATGCTTGCTTGTTTAGGATAGAATTTATAACTTGATGACTTTTTCCAAAATGATTAGACACCTCTCATGCTTGTTTAGGTTCTGAAATAAACATCTTGCTTATGTAAATGTTAATCAACTAAGTTGGTGAATAGATTGATAGGTTTTGCCACAACATTTAGACACTTCCTATGAATGATAACACCACCTTTATTTGTGCTTAAAGAATGTGTTCAACACCCACCTCTTTGGTTGTGTGCACTCACTCCACCCCTTTGGGGTTTTCCCATTTATGTATTCCAGCATTCTTCTTTTGTTCTTAGCTTAGTTGTCATTTCATTGTTTGTTTCTTTCGTTCGCATTTCATACTTATTAGCGTAGTTTAGTGTAGAGTAGCATAATCAATCTTTCTCCCCCAACTTTCGCCACTTGATTTCTGATAAACAAGAGGTCACTCACCTCCCTGAGGACGACCCGTACTTGCCACCGCTTTATCGCGGCCGTGCACTTGCGGTTTAATTAAAACGTTCAACACCTACTGAATCATTTGTGCAAGTTAATTAAGGACTTAAGAATCTGAATTTTACTGGCCTTTGCTTTTCAAATTTGCTTATGAATTTTGTAAGCAATGTGATAGGTGCCAATGCCTTGGCAGGATAAGTCGATGTGATATGATGCCTTTGCAAAATATCCTTGTCGTCGACATCTTTGATGTGTGGGGCATCGCCTTTATGGGTCCTTTCCCGAATTCATTCCGAAATGTTTACATTTTGGTGATTGTTGACTATGTGTCTAAGTGGGTTGAGGTTATCCCCACAAAGACCACTGAACACAGTGGTCACCAAATTCTTAAAGGACATTTTTGCGCAATTTGGTACTCCTCATACCATAATCAGCGACATAGGTACCCAATTCTGCAATCGATCCTTTGAAGCGCTTATGAGGAAGTATTCCATCACCCACAAGCTTGCGACCCATACCATCCTCAAACTAGGGCGCAAGTCGAAGTCTCTAACCGTCAATTAAAGCAAATCCTTGAGAAGACGGTTAATTTCTCGCGCAAGGATTGGTCAGTGATTGACATCATTTCATGCTTATATTTGTATCTTATATCTATTATCTTACACCTAAGCAAAGCTAGGTGACGAGTTTTATGTTTGAATTTGAGAAATAAATAAGTTTGAAGAGATGAAGCATAAAAGGACCCAAAAGCAGGGAAAAAGGACTGAATTGTGAGACCTGGGGACTAAGACGCAAGGGAGAAGGACCTGAACGTAAGACCGAAGGACCAAAGAGCAAAACAGAAAACTCCACACCATCATGGGGAGTATTTTGGCAATTCGATTCGGGTCGGAGCTCCAATAAACGAAGTATGTGCATTGATGAGAATTTTATTTATACCGCAAGTGCACGGTGTCAATGAAGACGTGGCAAATACGGGTCGAACACAAGGAGGGAGAGATTTTGTTATTAGTGTGATTTCGATTGGGGGAAAGAAGGAGAGAAGAAATAATTGGGTTTTGAGATTTTTGGGTTTTAATTATCTAAAGCAAGAACAAGAACAATTAAAACTAAAACAAGAACAAAAAAATGAATTCCGTTGGGTGGAGGATTAGATTTAAGGTTTAGATTAGAGAATTTAGAAACTTATAATAAATCATATTAGTTATAAAGCATTACATGATAAATGATTTAACATAAACTCAAGTAATCAAAATATACTAACACGAAATTAAAATAATAACATTCATTCATCTTCTCTTCTCCCTAATCCGTCACCTCCACCCTTTGGAAGGAGTTAGAAACTCATAGAGGGAGGAAGAAGGGGTCCTTGAGACATTACAAAAGAAAACTAAAAACACAAAATAAAAGAAACAGAATTTTATTAATGAAAAGAAGAATACAAAACTAAGGTTAAGAATAAAAAACAACAACTAAAGACTAAGGACCCTTCTAACATCGTTCTCGGGTCTATTTATAGTTGCTACAAGGGATCTAGGTATAATATTGGAAAGTACACGTGTCCAGACACGACTGGACGAAATTGGAGCACACGGATCGAAGCTTGGGCGGCGGAAACGCCGCATATTGCATGTGTGGTGCGGCGGAAACGCCGCACAATATGGCCTGATTTTGTCCGGATTTTGGTTGAATGTTTATGGTATGATTTGATCCTTCTTTGCACGTCTGGATTGATTCTTTCCATTCTTTTGAACTCCGGATTAATTCCTTCACATATTTGGAGATATACATTGATTTTTCTATATATTTTCACCAAGAGAATAAAAGCTACTCGTGATTTGCAATTAGGTCCTTGACTTTTTGCAGTTAAGTCCCCGGTTACTTTTGTGCTTAAGTCCTTGTTCTTTTTGCAATTAGGACTTGAATGCTTTTATGCTTGGATACATTTCCATTCGTAACCCGATAATCTTGAACTTGGTCTTTATGATAGAAATGAATCTTTTGCACGCGTTTATGCTCGGGATTGCATTCAGGTCCCTGTATTCTGTAAATAAGACTAAACACATACCTTAGTAGCATTTATTGATGTAAAAGTAATCTAAATGAAAGACATATGATGCAATGTATGCAATGCATCAAATACCCCCACACCTAGATTTTGCTAGTCCCTAGCAAAACAGAAGATACGAAAAATAAAAACAGGGAAATCCTAACTCACTTTCGTAGGAATCACGGTTGCACTTAGCATGTGCAACAAGCCGTTAAACCTCTTTGTTGCCAAGGAGGAGGAGTGTTGTCTCCTGAGGGTTTTCAGCGGATATACCCACAAAATCCTAAATCAACATTTCATTAATAGTTCTCAATATCCCTACCTCAACCTTATACATCTCACTGAGAATTCTTGCATGCTCATTATGTAAATCTAACTCATTAAAAATATGACTTGGTCTTTGTTCCTCCAACATTCGCACCACTAACCCTTCTACACATGATATCACTTAAATTATTTTGCACGCCTCCTCTGGTGGTGAAGTATCATTCGGATCAACCATGGCATGGATCATTCTTTTAGCTTTGGGCCTTGAGTATTTTTATTTTTTTCTTTTCTTCCGTGATTCAACACATTTGCTTTTTGACACTTTTACCCTTTTTGGCATTCGTGTAGCGAGTTTGGTCGATAATCCCGAGCTGGTAGACTCAAGTTACCGGGTTTCAAGATACCCCTACGGACCAGTGACTCGAAGGCTTGGGGTTTTGTAATCATTTTGCAGAATATGCTTTCCTCACTTTATTCCTTTATTTTTTTCTCAAGGCTTAATTGCTATTAGAAGTCCACACTTCCCGGTATATTTTCCTCAACTTCTGCTTTTTATCAACCACTTCAAAGATTTGATTCATCCAATTTAAGTGCATGCATGTCTTAAAGGGTAATGAGTTATTTCTTTGGAACTTAGATTTATGTCATAATTTCTACAAGCAGAACTATATAATAAGGAACAAAAACTCAATGCAATTTGTACACGGGTTTTGATAGTTCAATCTTAAGCTATGTCATGAAACATTGATATTTTTCTTATTTTTTATTTTTTTTAAGAAATAAAAGACAGATCTATAGATAAATATATACATAAACATCCCCCCACACCTAAATCATGCATTGTCCTCAATGTATGCAAATATAAAGCAAATGCACTTATTACCTTGGTGAATTGCGGTGGAAGGATGGAATTTGCTCAAAGTCAACCATAGTCAGAACTGGATTGAATGACACCATATTGGTGCATGTATCGAGTTGAATTATTCCCCATGTTGACTTGAGGTAAAGATTCCACTCTTCTAACTTGTATTGGTTCGCTTATTTGCTCGAGTGATGGTGGTTGGTTATATGAATTACTCCCCTTTTTCTTACTTCCTTTTTTCTTTTGTGATGATTTATTTGATTCAGAAATCTGATAAATACGTGCTCTCATCACAACATCACTTGGGTTGCATATTATTTCTGGCTCACTATCAATATGAAAGATATTAAATTCAGCTTTTAAGTTCCCGAAAGATAATTGCGTGAGCCCATTTCGACAGTTTATCAATGCTTCCGAAGTGGCTAAAAAGGGTCTGCCTAGAATTACAGGGATTTGTCGATTAGGATTTACAACAGGTTCAGTATCAAGTACGACAAAATCCACTGGATAAATGAAGTCACCAACCTTAATCAAAACGTCATCTACTATACCTCTTGGTTTCTTAACAGAACAATCAGCAAATTGGAGGGTTGTCTTAGAGGGTTTTAGTGGACCAAGGTTGAGTTGCTCGTAGACAGAGAATGGGAGTAAGTTAACGCTTGCACCAAGGTCTAGAAGGGCTTTGTTGATAAAAGTATCTCCTATTGAACATGAAATTGTGGGACACCCAGGATCCTTATATTTTATAGGAGATGTGTTGGACAATATAGAACTTTTGTTTGCAGTTAAGAATGCCTTCTTTGGTACGTTCATTTTTCTCTTTTTAGTGCACAAATCTTTTAAGAATTTAGCATAAGCAGGTATTTGTTGAATCATATCTAAGAGTGGAATGTTCACCTTAACTTGCTTAAATACTTCCAAGATTTTCTCTATTTGTGCACTTGAATTCTTTTTGAGTCTATTGGGAAATGGGGCTTTAGGGACATAGACTCGCTCAGGTTCAGGTTGAGCTACGGGTTCAGATTGAGTAGGTGGGTTGGGCGTTTCAGATTGGACGTCAGGTTCAATGGTCAGGTCATATGTGGGTGCTTGATGGCTAGATTGATTGGACACTCTAGGATTTACCACATTGTTATCAACTTGTCTTCCTGACCGTAATGATACTACTGCATTTATTTGTTGGAACGGTCCTTCCTCATTAACCATTTGAACCGGTCTAGGGTTGTTATTTCCTGAAGGTGCTTGATAGGATTGATATGAATTATTATTAGATCTAGGGTTCACCTCAGGTTGACTTGGAAACCGACCCTTTTCTCTTTCACCTACTATTTGTGCTAGTTGACTGACTTGTGTCTCTAGCCTTTGGAAGGTCTGGTTGGTTGTTTGTATAAAGGTTTTCATCAAATTTTCCAAGCTTGTCAACCTAACCTCATGATCGTTATTGTTACTAAACCCAGAAGATGTATTATTTTGGACATACGGGTTTGGTTGTTGTCTAGGAGGTTGACCTTGTTGGTTTGATGAGAAATTGGAATTATTACGCCAACCAGAGTTATAGGTTGATGCGTAGGGGTCATTTCTAGCATGGTTATACATGGCATTAACTTGTTCCCAGTCCGCACAATCCTCCATTACATGACCAGTCTGACCACATCTAGAGCATGGGATAGACGATGCTTGATTCACTCGGGTTTGGGCTTGTAGCTCTAGACTTTCCATTCTACAATAAGGGTAGCTAGTTTTGCTTCAGCCGCTATATTGGCATCTACAGCTAAGACACCTGGTTTGGGTTGGCTTGCTATTCTAGATCCAATACTTGGGTTAAGCGGTGTTCTAGTATTGTCCCATTGCATACTGTTTTCGGCTAAATCCTCAAGGAAAGTCCAGGCATCATTTTCATTTTTCGACATAAAGTTCCCTTGGCTTATGGATTCTACCATAACTCTAGATGTGGGTGTCAATCCCTCATAAATAATTTGGCATAATTGCCATCTTGGAATTCCATGGTGAGGGCATTGGGTCAGTACACTATTAAATCTTTCTAGATAGGAATAGAACGGCTCGCTCTCAGACTGAACGAATGCAACAATTTCATTCCTAATCCTCATAGTCTTATGGTTGGGAAAATATTTTTTCAGGAATACTTGAACAAAGTCAGCCCAACTCCTAATAGATCTTTCGGCTAGACTATATAGCCATTTCTTAGCGTCGTCTTTTAATGCCAGAGGCACAAATTTCAGACGCACTGTCTCTTCAGGGATATGCTGGTATTGCATAAGAGAGCAGATTTCCTCAAATTCTCTAAGGAAGAGGTATGTGTCTTCCCTAGAGGTGAACTTAGGCAACATACTCATGTATTGTGCCTTAAGTTCGAAGTCGCGACCCGGTATGGTGGGCATAACGATGCACGATGGCTGAGCAGCCATCGCTGGATAGCATCGATCCCTCAGAGTTATAGGTTGTGCAACAGGCGGGTCCACTACGTTCTCACCCATTGGATCTAGGTGAGGTGGTGCAACAGGTGGATTGGGGTTAAGTTCCAGACTGGAATCTAGATGAACTCGTGAGAGTCGATTACTCAAGTCCCGAATCCAAATCTGAGTGCACCGGGTTGAATCAATTTTTGAATTCAAATTCGAAATTTAAATTCCAAATTTAATTTCAAGAATTAATTACAATATTTTTCGTTTTGTTTTATATAATAAAAATGGAAACAAACAATAGAAAGGTAAAGATGAGAAGGGAAAGAAGACTCAGACGAGAAGGGAAACTTAACTCTAAAAGGTAAATTCAAGGGTTGGCCAGACTCAGACTCAGACGGAGTTGCCCTTAAGATAGTTTAACTTAGATCTAACAAAGATAGTCAAACAATGGTCTTTTTAATGGGGGCAATTTCAAGGTTGTATGCAAATTAAATTATATGCTTAAATGCAATCGTTAAAAACCGCGATACATACCTTGCCTCCAGCACTCTTCAACAAGAATTAATTTGCAAGAATTTAGCAAGAATAATGCAAACAAAACATTATATGATGCATGCACTAAGGTCTTTCTAATTTTGCGAATTTTAGGTCAGAGTTGAAATATTGCCAATTATGGAATTTTAAACCCTAACACGTGCAATTCTATGAAAAGGAAATTTTCTGAAACTACAAATTACGAGGAAAAAGGCAACAAAGGTTACCTACGCAATGCTCAGTCGGGTTCGCCGCCCGCTCTCGAAATTTCAGTAGCTCCACGCGTCCACCCAGAGATGGTGCTAACCCCAGAAAAATTTGAAGCCCAGATGCTTCACTTGTGCGGCGATTCCGCCGCGGGTAACTCTTGATGTGCGGCGATTCCGCCGCCCTTGTTGCTCAGACTGCGCTCAGATTTCGCCGCGCGCTCTGTTGTCTCCTGAAACACAAATCCAAATAGTTAGATCGCGCACAAGATAAACAGAATCAAATCGAAATCAACAAAAAACAAAATCTGCGTCGCCTCCCCGGCAACGGCGCCAAAAACTTGATGAGAATTTTATTTATACCGCAAGTGCACGGTGTCAATGAAGACGTGGCAAATACGGGTCGAACACAAGGAGGGAGAGATTTTGTTATTAGTGTGATTTCGATTGGGGGAAAGAAGGAGAGAAGAAATAATTGGGTTTTGAGATTTTTGGGTTTTAATTATCTAAAGCAAGAACAAGAACAATTAAAACTAAAACAAGAACAAAAAAATGAATTCCGTTGGGTGGAGGATTAGATTTAAGGTTTAGATTAGAGAATTTAGAAACTTATAATAAATCATATTAGTTATAAAGCATTACATGATAAATGATTTAACATAAACTCAAGTAATCAAAATATACTAACACGAAATTAAAATAATAACATTCATTCATCTTCTCTTCTCCCTAATCCGTCACCTCCACCCTTTGGAAGGAGTTAGAAACTCATAGAGGGAGGAAGAAGGGGTCCTTGAGACATTACAAAAGAAAACTAAAAACACAAAATAAAAGAAACAGAATTTTATTAATGAAAAGAAGAATACAAAACTAAGGTTAAGAATAAAAAACAACAACTAAAGACTAAGGACCCTTCTAACATCGTTCTCGGGTCTATTTATAGTGCTACAAGGGATCTAGGTATAATATTGGAAAGTACACGTGTCCAGACACGACTGGACGAAATTGGAGCACACGGATCGAAGCTTGGGCGGCAGAAACGCCGCATATTGCATGTGTGGTGCGGCGGAAACGCCGCACAATATGGCCTGATTTTGTCCAGATTTTGGTTGAATGTTTATGGTATGATTTGATCCTTCTTTGCGCGTCTGGATTGATTCTTTCCATTCTTTTGAACTCCGGATTAATTCCTTCACATATTTGGAGATATACATTGATTTTTCTATATATTTTCTCCAAGAGAATAAAAGCTACTCGTGATTTGCAATTAGGTCCTTGACTTTTTGCAGTTAAGTCCCCGGTTACTTTTGTGCTTAAGTCCTTGTTCTTTTTGCAATTAGGACTTGAATGCTTTTATGCTTGGATACATTTCCATTCCTAACCCGATAATCTTGAACTTGGTCTTTATGATAGAAATGAATCTTTTGCACGCGTTTATGCTCGGGATTGCATTCAGGTCCCTGTATTCTGTAAATAAGACTAAACACATACCTTAGTAGCATTTATTGATGTAAAAGTAATCTAAATGAAAGACATATGATGCAATGTATGCAATGCATCATGCATCAAAGACCAACAAAGGCATCCAGAAAAGCCCACAACAAATTCGAGATGGATCCAGAACTGATAGACCACCAATGAGCGGTTTGGGACCACTAATGCTCTTGAATGAAGCTTAGCTTATGCTTAGATTGGTGGACCTATTTTATGGGGAATGATGAGGTAAGGATATTAATGGAATTGATAGAGGAAACATGACTTGTAGTGTATGTGCTCTTGTTGCCTTTACCTTGGTTAATGCCTTGTATGTTTTAATGATATTGCGTTATCTTATTTCATGTGGAGGCAAAGTAGGGTCTAGTCTTTATACATGAGTTCATTGAGATTCATTCCAATTATTGTCTTGTATGTTTTAATGATATTGTGTTATCTTATTTCATGTGGAGGCCAAGTTGGATGTAGTTTTATGTTTTCATGTCCTACATGTTTTGATGAGCTTAATTGAACACACACACACATACACATATCTTTGTATTCACACTCTTTTCTCTACCCCCTTTGGGGTTTAGTTTTATTGCTTATCTTCCATTTCCTTTTGCCTTTTAGTGTAGTTTAGTGTAACCAACCTTTCTCTCCTTTCTTTCCCACTCGCCTTCGCACAAACCAAAAGTCGACACACCTCCCTGTGGATCGACCCGTATTTGCCACCGCTTCAACGCGGTCGTGCACTTACGGTTAATTAAAACGTATCAATCAGTCAGCCAAGCTAAATGACGCATTATGGGCTTTCCGCACCATGTATCAGACCAATTTGGGTATGTCCTCATATCGGGTAGTGTACGAAAAGTCTTGCCACCTACCCGTCGAGCTCGAGCAATGTGCTTTCTGGGCGATCAAGAACCTGAATATGGATCTTGATCAAGCAGGACTACAACATAAACTCGACATTGTGGAATTGGAAGAGCTACGAAATGATGTGTTTGAAAATGTCAAAATTCGTAAGTCCCTAGAGAAGATGTTTCACGATCACATGATTATGCGAAAGAATGGGCTTCAATTTTTTATGGGTAAGCTCCGCAGTCACTAGTCTGGCGATTTTATTGTGCAAACCGTATTTCCTCATGGAGCGGTTGAAATCTTAAACCCAAGGAATAGGGACATGTTCAAGGAATAGGTCATGTTCCTTCATGAACCTCTCTCGCACTCAACCATTCATCTTTGTACATACATATGCCAGAAAAAGGAAAGACTCAATAAGTGAGCACTGCTTGTTGTGGGCCCCAACCCTTGTGTATTTGGGCCACATTTCTTTCACGTACTTGTCTCCCTTCTTAAGTATTTCACAGGGTTTGAGGGAAATTTGTAGGATTTCATGTTTAATTATACATATATATTTTCGAAATTTTTTATGTATAATAAGGATCAATTACAATTTTCTTTGATTTATTTCATGCATGCATCGGTTTGTTTTAACATCTAGTTTCAAAACTCTATTAAAACAAACAAGAGCTCCGAAATTCATACCTAGAAGTTCTCAAAAACTTCTTGAAGATTCGGAGACGTTGGGAATGCTTCTCGCCGCGCCGGATGCCTCCGAGTATTCACCAAACTCTAAACAAGATCGGAGAGAGGGAAGCTAGTCTCTCGATCTCCGATAGGGTTTAGAATCTAATTACTAACCCCTCTTTAATTCCCTTGAGAAGATGGTCTCTTAAGAACTAAAACTAAACTTAAGAATTAAGGGATTTTCGTGGAGAATTATGGAGAGAGAATTTTGCTCAAGAGAATAATGAATGAATTAAGGAGGTAATGAGATAACCTTGTATTTATAGGTTCTCTCCAAATTACCTATTCATGTGCAACCCCTTGCCCATGATCTCATGCAAAATTCCATCTAACCATCCATTATTTAATAATAAATAATATTAGCCACGAATTAAATCAATTATGGACCAATTCCATGCATGATCTAATTAATTCTTAAATTAATTCTGCATAAAACCGTCTGGACCGGTCGACCGTTACGAAGGTCCGGTCGACCGCTCGACCCCAATTTCGGTCGACCGTGCAAGATTTGGTCGACCGTTCTTAACGTAGAATATTTCATCGCAATGTTCGGTCGACCGACCGAAAGATTCGGTCGACCGTTCTGAACAGACGAAAATTCCCTGTTATCGGTCGAGACACGTCTGGTCGACCGTGCACCTTCGGTTATCCATTAACCGGTCGACCGTTTGCACAGTCTTGCAGACTTGTCAAATTTCGGTTTAACCCCTACAAAATTTGACATTTCGGGATTAGTAGTAAATTCACAACTTATGTAACATATTATCCTATGTAATGATCAATCATTACACCCCATAATATTTACATCACATATGAATTTAATTTAGATTCTAATTATGTTATTAATCACAACATAATTTTGATTTTGCTTGTTCACCCCATGTGTCATATTTTCTACATGAAACCCGACACATCCTATGAACTCAAAATCCCCATTTCTTGTTTCCCAGTTTTGTGGTGTGACCTATGGGAGGATCTAAACTAAGTTGGCAGTGATATTAAGAGCTTAATATCACAAGCTATAAGCGGTATCTAGCTACACATTATAGCTCCCAATTAGTTAGATGTCTTAATTCCACTCGAACCAAAACCCGATCCACTTAGTGATGGAGTGCATCACTTGTGTCCGTCCCTTGCCTCATGATATTAAGAATACACACAAAGTAATGTTGTGTCATCTTTGTATTAGTATTCATTTCTTGATCTCTTTAAGCTAGTTATAAATATGTGACTAATTAACTCAAATCACACTGTGCACATTATAACTTTGCTTTATCAAGGGGCCCACTAATATCATCACTCAATTAAGAGGGGCAATGATAATCTTTTGACTAACTATCTTCTCTAACGAAAGTTATACTTAACCAACCAATGCCTTTATACTACACTGATCGATAGTTCAAGACACTGATCTAATTAAGTATTCCTTAAGTGATTAGATATAAGTCTCATATCAAAGGACCAAAGACACAGTAAAATATTAATGACACAGAAACACATTTCTATAATATTTTACTTATTAGGTCTATTCAGTATACAAAAGTAATATTTTCCTCTTTTGCATACCCGTGTTGTCACTCACTTGTAGAGCTACAATGATCTATGACCAACACGACAATCTTAACTCGGTAATTAATGTTCCATGTTAATTACCATGATTGCGAATATCTTTTGTTTTATGTAAACCAATATCTTTTAGAGCTCTACGGTTAAGGACCAAGAGCCTCTTCCTTAACACTTCTAAAAGACGAATAACATAATCAAGGAACAAAATGATTTCTCATTCAATTCATAATAATTGACATTTAAAAGTAAAACTTTTAGAACACATTCCCTTCAATCTCTCACTTGTTATTAAAGTTTTCTTTCTCATACATACTCAATGCATAAACCAATAATAACTAGGGTAAACCCCATTACATATCAATCATCAAGCCAATCTACATGGTTCCTCAATCCCATGGACTCGAAATGCATTTCGCCCTTGGCTTGGGATAAGGGTTTTGTGAATGGATCAGCTGTGTTGCTGTTGGTGTCCACCCATAACAGATTTATTTTGCCTTCGTCGATGAGGTCACGCGTCACGAAGTACTTACGATCCATGTACTTCACTTTGTGGTGTGATTTGGGATCCTTGATTTGCGAGATAGATGCACTATTGTCGCAAAATAGCTCTATTGGTCCCTCGCTCGAGGGAACTACTCCAAGCTCTTCAAGGAACTTCTTAATCCACACTCCTTCCTTGCTCGCTTCAGCGACAACCATCACTTCGGAAGCAGTGGTTGAGTCGGCAGTAGTGCTTTGCTTCCAACTACGCCAACTCACAGCTCCACCATTCAGAAGGAAGACGTATCCTGATTGCGACCTTCTATCGTCTGGATCACTCATGAAACTCGCATCCGAGTAACCCTCAGAAATCAATTCCCTTTGTCCTCCATAAACAAGAATCTTATCCTTAGTCCGGTTAAGGTACTTCAGGATATTCTTGACCGCAGTCCAATGCGCATGACCTGCGTTGGATTGGTGACGACTTGTCATGCTTAGAGCATACGAGACATCTGGTCTTGTGCAAGTCATCGCGTACATGATCGACCCAATTGCCGAAGCATAAGGGACATCCTTTATGTACTCCAAGTCCTTACGTGATTGCGCACGTTGAGACTTTTTGAGTTGCACACCCATACTCATTGGCACACTGCCCTTTTTGGAGTTGTTCATCTTGAACCTTTCCAAGACCTTGTCAATGTATGCACGTTGACTGAGGCCAATGAGTCTACGGGGTCTATCTCGATACATCTTGATTCCCAAGATGTATTGAGCCTCACCCACGTCTTTCATCGAAAATGCAGATTTCAATGAACTTCTCGTTTGCTCAAGCAAAGGAATATGATTACCCATAAGCAATATGTCATCGACATATAGGATTAGGAATACTACATGGCTCCCACTAACCTTCTTGTATACACAAGGTTCTTCCTTACTTTGAATGAAGTGAAGCTTTTTCACTTCCTCGTCAAAGCGTTTGTTCCAATTCCTTGATGCTTGCTTCAATCCATAAATGGATCTTTGAAGCTTGCATACCTTCTCACTATTTTTTGGATCTTCAAAACCTTGAGGTTGTACCATGTACACATCCTCCTCCAAGTTCCCATTCAGGAACGCCGTTTTGACATCCATTTGCCATATTTCATAATCGTGAAATGCGGCAATAGCGAGCATGATCCGAATAGACTTGAACATGGCAACCGGTGAAAAAGTTTCATCATAGTCAATTCCTTGAACTTGAGTGAAACCCTTCGCTACAAGCCTCGCTTTGTAGGTTGTCAAGTTCCCATCCATGTCCATCTTCCTCTTAAAAACCCATTTATTATGAATGGCCTTTTTTCCTTGAGGAAGGTCAACCAAGTCCCATACTTGATTATCATACATGGATTCTATTTCGGATTCCATGGCCTTAAGCCATAGTTTGGAGTCTTCCCTTTCCATTGCCTCTTGGAAGGTTAAGGGATCATTGGTATCTAGTACCATGATTTCATGAAGTCCCAGATACAAATCGGGTTTCTTCCTTTCCCTTGTTGACCTTCTAAGTTCTTTTGCTTCTTCTTGTGTCTCTCGAACTTCTTCCACAATTTCTTGAGGAGTGGGTTCACGTTCAACTCTTGAACGTACACTTGGTGGGGATGATTGAGATTCTCTCACAATTTCTTGTGGTGGTCTCTCGCTCACGCTCCCACTAACCAAAGGAATCTCGGTTGGGCCTTCATGATCTTGAATGTCATCATTCATTTCATGATCTTGTAGAGTATCTTGAGTTTCTTCAAGCACAACCCTACTCCCACTACTTTTTACTCTTTCTAGAAATTCCTTTTCCAGAAATGTGGCATCCCTCTCTACAATCACTCGATTGGAGGTGATATGCCAAAAGTAGTATCCTCTTGTCTCACGAGGATAACCAATAAAGAAGCACTTATCCGCTTTTGGTTGAAGTTTGGTCGACATCAATCTCTTGACGTAAGCCTCACAACCCCAAATCTTGAGAAAACTGAGCTTAGGTGTTTTACCACTCCATAGCTCATAAGGAGTTTTCTCCACGGATTTGGATGGAACATTATTTCGTGTGTAAGCCACAGTTTGTAGTGCATAACTCCAAAAGTAAAGAGGTAATTCCGCATGACTCATCATTGACCAAACCATATCGAGCAATGTCCTATTCCTCCTTTCGGATACCCCATTCCACTGAGGTGTACCGGGAGGGGTGAGTTGAGGTACAATACCAAACTCCTTTAGGTATGAGTCAAATTCGGCACTTAAGTACTCACCTCCACGATCCGTTCGTAGAGACTTGATTTTCTTGTCGAGTTGGTTCTCTACTTCATTCTTGAATTCTTTGAACTTGTCAAAAGATTCACTTTCGTTTCTCATTAGATAAACATAGCCATAACGACTATAATCATCCGTGAACGTAATGAAGTACCTGAAACCATCTCGTGCACTAGTACTCATTGGACCACATACATCGGAATGTATCAAATCCAACAAGCCACTCGCCCTTGGGCCTTTCTTCTTGAAAGGCTTTTTGGTCATTTTTCCCATTAGACATGGTTGGCACGTCTCCAATGATTTAAAATCAAGTAGACCAAGAAGGTTAGCTTCTTGCAATTTCTTGATGCGCTTTTCATTTATATGACCAAGACGATAGTGCCACAAGAGAGTATCATTCTCGTGAGTGGTCTTAAGTCTTTTGTTATTGATATTAAAGATTTTTTTATTATCCAATTCAAGCAAATAGAGACCATTCCTTATGAACGCATTTGCATAGAACACACCATTCATCGATATAGACAAACAAGAATTTGAAATATTTATATTAAAATTATCCATATCCAGACATGATACAGAAATAATATTCTTGCTAATCGAAGGTACATAATAAACATTCTTTAGACATAAATTTAAACTACTACACAGATGAAGCACCACAGAACCTTGTGCAACCGCAGACACGTTCGCACCATTTCCGACCTTCAATTCTACCTCGTTCCTTACGAGTTCCTTCCTATCCATGAGTAGCTGCACATTAGAAACTATGTGAGCACAAGATCCGGTATCAATTACCCAATCCTGGATAGAGGTGGCTAAATTTATTTCAATAACAAATATACCTTTGGCCTTTTTGGGGCGCCTTCGTTCAATCACTCCGTTGTCAAGGTCTTCCTTGTACTTGGGGCAATTTGGCCGGATGTGTCCTTTTTCACCGCAGTGAAAGCACTCCGTATTGGGAGTTGGAGATTTCTGAGATTTCCCCCTCGAGGCACTCGCACGAGCACCTCCTACTCCCTTGCTCTTGATTGAACCACTTTTGGTAGATTTGCCCTTTCCTTTACCAATCTTATGGCCCCTCCCATGGACGGCAAGGACTTGCTTGTCCCTACCCTTGCCCATGTCAACTTCAGCAGTTTTGAGAGCGTTGTGAAGCTCCTCAAGACTCACCCCTTTTTCACGCACGTGATAGTGCATCACAAAGTCCTTAAAGGACGGGGCTAGAGAGCCAAGAATCATATCTTCAGCAATGTCCTCGGGCATTGGTGAAGAGAGCTTTGCCAACTTCTCAAGGTATCCTTGCATCGTGAGAAAATGCATAGATACTGATGTTCCCTCCGCCATATGGCACCTTGTGAGTGCGATGGTGGTCTTATAGCGCTCCTTTCGGGCACTATCCATGAACATCTTTGATAAAGCCTCCATGGTCTTCTTGGGTTTTGAATCCAAGTATTTTGCTTGAAGCGAGTCACCCATGGATGATAGCATAAGACTGTGAACTTGGTTCTCTTGGTCTTCCCACTTGGCTTTAGCCTCTTTCTCTTCATCGGTTAATCTCTCATTCCACTTTGGGATTGGACCTTCCAAAATGTGAGATAGTTTCTCAAACTTTAACACGATGTTGAGTTTGAGTTGCCAACTAATGAAGTTTGAGCCATCATTTGCTAAAGGGTGTTTTTCTATCATGGATCGTACGATAGGTTGGATGTTCGACATTTTTCTACAAAATAAATCATACAGGTTTTAATGCCAATTTTATGTTTTAATACACATGCATACATATATCGAATATATAAATGTAAATGTTGCAAATTAAAATCTTGCCCATAAATGCAACAATCCAAGATCCTATTAATTGTAATATAGACTAGCTAAGGGCTATCGAATACATTACAATATCAAGGTAAGAAATCATTTTCTAATCACAACCTTTTTGAATTTTAGCAATATTTAGCATCTTCAAACTCTTGTGACTCTTGTCGTTTTAATTATGAGGGAATACGACCTATCCTCGTAAGAAAAACTTTTTCCCAAAACCGAGCGAGGGCTCTAGGTAATGTTAAGAAAACTTATTTTCATTTGATACGAGATACGTTTATCTATTGTATTCACAACTAAACATACTTGCGGTTCACTAGGGTGAAACACACCTCATATATTTAATTGTGGCACAACAACAGACAACCTTTATATCTCCCACTATTCCCAAAGATAGAGGGAGCTATCTCCCGCTAAGGGCGAGCAGAGTATCCCTCGATCAATGGCTGCTAGTGGATGAAATAAGAAGGAAATTTATTCTTAATTTTTGTTGGACAATTTAACATGTGATTTAGAATTTTAGGTTATCATGCATATTATTAATCATACATATCCTAACATTCAACACATTCATCACATGCATATCAAGATAAAAACAGAAATTAAACATTCACACAATCTACATCGTGTGAGTTTATATGTTCCCTTCGATCCTCGATCCCTGATCTTCGATTCTCGATCGATGCACTACAGTGGCGACTTCCTCTTGCACCGGAGATGTAGATTTTACAAAAAATAGACATGCTCCTCACATTCGATAAAACCGACTAGTGCAAGTCCTATGTAAAAACCTCTCATATGCGAATGCAACTATCTAAAAGACGGAAATAGAGAGAATTTTGGCTTTTACATACATAAGCCCCTGTATAATAATAATTACATACATTTGTAGTGTCTGATTTGGAACATATAAACTCACAATCCTGCAAAGCAACTCAAGCATCCATGCACGCAATTGCTATAAACTATCAATCCTAGTTTATCAAGCATCTAGAATGTCAAACAATTCTTTGAAAAACGTTTTGAAATCCATTAAAAACATTTTTCATGCATCCATAGTTCACAAATTAATTATGAACCGCTGTCCATCCAATTTCCAATGGAAAGATGAATCGCAGTTTTTCGGTTTTGTTGATTCTCTTACAAAATAATCGTTTATACTTAAAACGAAATTATTGCAAGTTAGACTTATGTCTAAATCATAATTCTAATAATTACATGTCATGTTTTAAACATTCAAAACATTTAAAACGAATTATTATAAAGAATTATTTCAACAAACATTTAAAGACCGAAAAAACCGGTAAAACGAATTGTTTAAATCCTACATGGTAAACTAAATTTGTTTACAACCATAAATCATAAGAAAATTGAACCCTATGCTCGGATACCACTGTAGGATTTCATGTTTAATTATACATATATATTTTCGAAATTTTTTATGTATAATAAGGATCAATTACAATTTTCTTTGATTTATTTCATGCATGCATCGGTTTGTTTTAACATCTAGTTTCAAAACTCTATTAAAACAAACAAGAGCTCCGAAATTCATACCTAGAAGTTCTCAAAAACTTCTTGAAGATTCGGAGACGTTGGGGATGTTTCTCGCCGCGCCGGATGCCTCCGAGTATTCACCAAACTCTAAACAAGATCGGAGAGAGGGAAGCTAGTCTCTCGATCTCCGATAGGGTTTAGAATCTAATTACTAACCCCTCTTTAATTCCCTTGAGAAGATGGTCTCTTAAGAACTAAAACTAAACTTAAGAATTAAGGGATTTTCGTGGAGAATTATGGAGAGAGAATTTTGCTCAAGAGAATAATGAATGAATTAAGGAGGTAATGAGATAACCTTGTATTTATAGGTTCTCTCCAAATTACCTATTCATGTGCAACCCCTTGCCCATGATCTCATGCAAAATTCCATCTAACCATCCATTATTTAATAATAAATAATATTAGCCACGAATTAAATCAATTATGGACCAATTCCATGCATGATCTAATTAATTCTTAAATTAATTCTGCATAAAACCGTTTGGACCGGTCGACTGTTACGAAGGTCCGGTCGACCGCTCGACCCCAATTTCGGTCGACCGTGCAAGATTTGGTCGACCGTTCTTAACGTAGAATATTTCATCGCAATGTTCGGTCGACCGACCGATAGATTCGGTCGACCGTTCCGAACAGACGAAAATTCCCTGTTATCGGTCGAGACACGTCCGGTCGACCGTGCACCTTCGGTCGACTGTTATGCATTAACCGGTCGACCGTTTGCACAGTCTTGCAGACTTGTCAAATTTCGGTTTAACCCCTACAAAATTTGACATTTCGGGATTAGTAGTAAATTCACAACTTATGTAACATATTATCCTATGTAATGATAAATCATTACACCCCATAATATTTACATCACATATGAATTTAATTTAGATTCTAATTATGTTATTAATCACAACATAATTTTGATTTTGCTTGTTCACCCCATGTGTCATATTTTCTACATGAAACCTGACACATCCTATGAACTCAAAATCCCCATTTCTTGTTTCCCAGTTTTGTGGTGTGACCTATGGGAGGATCTAAACTAAGTTGGCAGTGATATTAAGAGCTTAATATCACAAGCTATAAGCGGTTTCTAGCTACACATTATAGCTCCCAATTAGTTAGATGTCTTAATTCCACTCGAACCAAAACCCGGTCCACTTAGTGATGGAGTGCATCACTTGTGTCCGTCCCTTGCCTCATGATATTAAGAATACACACAAAGTAGTGTTGTGTCATCTTTGTATTAGTATTCATTTCTTTATCTCTTTAAGCTAGTTATAAATATGTGACTTAACTCAAATCACATTGTGCACATTATAACTTTGCTTTATCAAGGGGCCCACTAATATCATCACTCAATTAAGAGGGGCAATGATAATCTTTTGACTAACTATCTTCTCTAACGAAAGTTATACTTAACCAACCAATGCCTTTATACTACACTGATCGATAGTTCAAGACACTGATCTAATTAAGTATTCCTTAAGTGATTAGATATAAGTCTCATATCAAAGGACCAAAGACACAGTAAAATATTAATGACACAGAAACACATTTCTATAATATTTTACTTATTAGGTCTATTCAGTATACAAAAGTAATATTTTCCTCTTTTGCATACCCGTGTTGTCACTCACTTGTAGAGCTACAATGATCTATGACCAACACGACAATCTTAACTCGGTAATTAATGTTCCATGTTAATTACCATGATTGCGAATATCTTTTAGAGCTCTACGGTTAAGGACCAAGAGCCTCTTCCTTAACACTTCTAAAAGACGAATAACATAATCAAGGAACAAAATGATTTCTCATTCAATTCATAATAATTGACATTTAAAAGTAAAACTTTTAGAACACATTCCCTTCAAAATTTGGGGTTGTGTCCATCAACATGACCATGAAACTTTCCTTGTGCTTCAAAGTTTGGTGAGATCTTTTACTTTTTCATCCAAAATTCAGGTAATATCATGCTCACATTCATTGAGGACAATTCATGAAGTAAGTGTGGGGGGTGTTTTACGTGTGTACATAGTCGACTCTTTCACCTTTTTTTTTGTATTGTTGGAGTCATGTTAGTGTGCTACTTTTAATATGGATATATCTGATTACAATGATCCTTGGGTGACTTACCTTCTTTTGCTTGCCTAGTGCTTTTTATTTTCCATTTCTTTCAAAATCTTCATGTGTTTGCGAAAGAAAATGTTTTGTGGGTTTTGCGTGTGTTCAGCATGTGCAAAATCGTTGAGAGGCAAAGTAAAAAGGAAGGTCCCAAAATTGACTTGAACTTGATGCATTAGGATATTTAGTACATCGACTTTAGGTCTTATCTAGTCGCAAGGATGCACCCCGGTTTTCCCTCGAGGGGAGAGTAATCATAGGGTTTCAGCACTCAAATAAACAAAAAGGTCACCCTGAACCTAAGGAGTCAAATCATTTGTGTCTGTAAGGAAGTTTGTCGTAGTCAGGGACCTTTAAACTCCTTTTGTGAAATTGTAGGTGTTGGGGTTTTGGTTCATGTGTAGATAATAAATAAGTGGGTAGGGTGTTGTCTCACCTCGTACGGCTCCTACCACTCAGGATATTATGTTTTCGAGGGACTTAGTGTCTGGTGCTTTTGAGTCATCTGACTTGGGATGCACTGACCGAACTCCCGTTACACGGGTGGTAGGGATCTCCCTATGTGGAGATGTGTGGAAAGGTGTACGCCCTCATAGGCAATGATGCACGAAACCTGACCCTTGGAGAATTACACACCAACTAGAAAAAAAATGTAAAATAAAAAAGGAAATGGCAATACAAATAAGAACCTTAATGGACTTTACACTTTGTATCACTTGAGGATGTTAAAGTTTCCATTGCCTTTTACTTAAGTACTTAACTAGCTTGCACGAATGGTTCCCTAGGCTAGGTGTGTGGGTTGGATACTTATATAGAGTAGGTCCGTAGGATTACCGTCTCTAATGATCGACAAAAGTAGGTCCGACGAGTCGAGTTGCTAGATTGAATAATGCATCATTGTTGGGATTTTGTGGGTATATCTGTTGAAAACCCTCAGGAGACAACAATCCTCCTCCTTGGCGACAAAGAGGTTTAACGGTTTGTTGCACTTGCTAAGTGCAATCGTGATTCCTACGAAAGTGAGTTAGGATTTTCCTGTTTTGCGTATGTTTTTCCTTTCCTTCATTACTCTTTCTTTGTTTTGACCTGGACTAGCAAAGACTAGGTCTAGGGGTATTTGATTGACATCATATCATGCATATATTTGTGTCTTCAAAGCCAAGATTGGATCGAAGCAATCCAAACCGCCAATTGGCGGCTCCAGACCACAAATTGGAAGTTGGATTTGCTTCAAACCCGATTATGTTTAGTCGGGTGTTGTATTAGAGTGTTCTATGTCTATTTATAGCATGTCATCAGTCCCACATCGGGGGATTGTCCCCGATTACCTTTTTCTATGACTATAAATAGAACTCTTACTCCACCCTTGTAATGGACCCATTGATTGGTGGTCATTCTCTCTACTTGGAGTAAGGCTTGGAGCAAAACTCAAATCGAGAAGAATGCTACTTGGAGTAAGGCTTGGAGTCATGTAAATAAAATAATTCTTCCCAGTTTTGTGTTAGTGTTGTCACTTTTAAATCGTTCATGCTTAGCTTTTTTTGTCTTAGTAGAATTAATTAGAATGTTTCATTTTCTTAATGTAGTTGGTAATTTAATGAGTATTGAGTATTTCCATCCCCCTTTGGGGGTAGAGTTGATGTTTATACATGTAATGAAGAATGAGATGAAGGATAGTTTTTGCTATATGTGATGAATGTGAGTGTATGCTTGATTGTTTCGAAGAGAATACTTAACTTGATGGGTTTTGCCATAATCATTAGGTACTTCCCATGCTTGCTTAGGTTCTTAATAACTAACTTGTTTGGGCTCATGTTAATCAACTTGGTTAGTGATTGGACTAATAGGTTCTGCCACAACCATTAGGTATTTCCTATGCATGAAAATACAACCTACATTTGTACCTTATTGAATGTATTCTTCACCACTTTATTTTGTGTGTACAAACACTCCACCCCTTAGGGGGTTTTATTCCTGAATTTCATCTTGCTTTGATAGCGCTTAGTTTGGTTTCAATTCCTCTCGTGCTTTCATTTCTTTGTTTGTTGCTTGCTAGTTTAGGGTAACTTAGTTTAGTTTAATCAACTTCTTCTCCCCTTATTTTCCACTTGACTTCTGAAGAATCAAAGCTGACACACCTCCCGGTGGATCAACCCGTATTTTCCCCGTCTTCACCTACGGTCGTGCACTTGTTGTTAAACTTAATTTCAATGAATAACCATGAACTTCTTTGTACTTCACGTTGGTGAGATCTTTTCTTGTTTACGTATAAATCCACATTGTATCATGCTTGCATACATTGAGGACAATGCATGAAGTATGTGTGTGGGTGTGCCTTACATTTGTACATCTGTGGAGTGAAGTCTTTTTTGTTTGTTTTTTGTTTTCCTTTGGGGGTATTGTTAGTGTGCTATAATATACATTGATATATCTATTATACCATTATCCGTGAGTGACTTTCCTTCTTTTGCTTTCCTGGTACTTTAATTTTTTATTTCTTTCTAAATTTTCATGTGTTTACGAAAGAAAATGTTTTGTGGGTTTTACGTGTGTTTACCATCTGCAAAACCATTGAGAGGCAAAGTTAAAAAAGAAGTTCCCTAAATTTACTTGAACATGATGCATTAGGAAATCTAGTACACGGGTTTTAGGTCTTATCTAGTCATAAGGATGCACCCCGATTTTCCCTAGGGGGTGAGTAATCATTGGATTTCAGTACTCAAACAAATAAGGAAGTCCACCCTGAACCTATTGAGTCGAATAATCCATGTCTATTAGTATAAGGAAGTTTCTTGTAGTCAGGGACCCTTAAACTCTTGTTGTGAAACCTTAAGTGTAGGGATTTTGGTTCCCATGTAGATAAGAAATAATAATTAAGTATGGTGTTCTCTCTTCTCTCACGGCTCCTATACTTAGTGTTTGATGCTTTCGAGTCATCTCACTTGGGATGCACCGACCAAACTCCCGTTACACGAGTGGTAGTGATCACTCTATCTGAAGGTTTGGGGGAAGATGTACGTGATAGTGTATGTCCTCATAGGCAATGGTGCACGAAACCTGGCCCTGAAAGAATTAAACACCAACTAGTAAAAAAAAATGAAATGAAAAAAAATGTAGAAGAAAAGATAAAATGGTAATACAAATAAGAACCTTAATCGACTTTACACGATGTATCACTTGAGGATGTTAATGTTACCCATGTCTTTCACTTAAGTCCTTAACTAACTTGCACGAATAGTTCATTACACTTGGTGTGTGCACTGAATAGATATATAGAGTTGGCCCGTAGGATTACCGTGTCCAATGATCGACAAAAGTAGGCCCGACGAGTCGAGTTGCTAGATTGAATAATGCATCATTGTTGGGATTTTGTGGGTATATCTGTTGAAAACCCTCAGGAGACAACACTCCTCCTCCTTGGCGACAAAGAGGTTTAACGGCTTGTTGCACTTGCTAAGTGCAACCGTGATTCCTACGAAAGTGAGTTAGGATTTTCCTGTTTTGCGTATGTTTTTCCTTTCCTTCATTACTCTTTCTTTGTTTTGACCTCGACTAGAAAAACTAGGTGTAGGGGTATTTGATTGACAACATATCATGCATATATTTGTGTCTTCAAAGCCAGGATTGGATCGAAGCAATCCAAACCGCCAATTGGCTGTTCCAGACCACAAATTGGAAGTTGGATTTGCTTCAAACCTAATTATGTTTAGCCGGGTGTTGTATTAGAGTGTTTTATGTCTATTTATAATATGTCATCAGTCCCACATCGGGGGATTGTCCCTGATTACCTTTTTCTATGACTATAAATAGAACTCTTTCTCCACCCTTGTAATGGACCCATTGATTGGTTGTCATTCTCTCTACTTGGAGTAAGGCTTGGAGCAAAACTCAAATGGAGAAGAATGCTACTTGGAGTAAGGCTTGGAGTCATGTAAATAAAATAATTCTTCCCAGTTTTGTTTTAGTGTTGTCACTTTTAAATCGTTCATGCTTAGCTTTTTTTTGTCTTAGTAGAATGAATTAGAATATTTCATTTTCTTAAAGTAGTTGGTAACTTAATGAGTGTTGAGTATTTCCATCCCCCTTTGGGGGTAGAGTTGATGTTTATACATGTCATGAAGAATGGGATGAAGGATAGTTTTTGCTATATGTGATGAATGTGAGTGTATGCTTGATTGTTTCGAAGAGAATACTTAACTTGATGGGTTTTGCCATAATCATTAGGTACTTCCCATGCTTTTTTTTTGCAAAGCAAAAGGGAGGCTTAGCCTCTAAATTTGTATTAGTAAAAAAACTGTTTACATCTACAAAAATTTGTTCGTTTAGTTCGCGGGCGTATGCCACATGCATAACCGGCTTCTCCCTACCACCTATATGTACTCACGTGAAGGTCAAGTAGTATAGGTACTTCCCATGCTTTCTTAGGTTCTTAATAACTAACTTGTTTGGGCTCATGTTAATCAACTAGGTTAGTGATTGGACTAATAGGTTCTGCCACAACCATTAGGTATTTCCTATGCATGAAAATACAACCTACATTTGTACCTTATTGAATGTATCCTTCACCACCTTATTTTGTGTGTACACACTCCACCCCTTAGGGGATCTTATTCCTGAATTTCATCTTGCTTTGATAGAGCTTAGTTTGGTTTCAATTCCTCTCGTGCTTTCATTTCTTTGTTTGTTGCTTGCTAGTTTAGGGTAACTTAGTTTAGTTTAATCAACTTCTTCTCCCCTTATTTTCCACTTGACTTCTGAAGAATCAAAGCTGACACACCTCCCGGTGGATCAACCCGTATGTTCCCCGTCTTCACCTACGGTCCTGCACTTGTTGTTAAACTTAATTGCAATGAATAACCATGAACTTCTTTGTACTTCACGTTGGTGAGATCTTTTCTTGTTTACGTATAAATCCACATTGTATCATGCTTGCATACATTGAGGAAAATGCATGAATTACGTGTGTGGGTGTGCCTTACATTTGTATATATGGTGAGTCAAGTCTTTTTAGTTTGTTTTTTGTTTTTTTTTGGGTGTATTGTTAGTGTGCTGCAATATACATTGATATATCTGTTATACCATTATACCTGAGTGACTTTCCTTCTTTTGCTTTCCTGGTACTTTAAAATTTTTTTCTTTCAAAATTTTCATGTGTTTGCGAAAGAAAATGTTTTGTGGGTTTTGCGTGTGTTTACCATCTGCAAAACCATTGAGAGGAAAAGTTAAAAAAGAAGTTCCCAAAATTTACTTGAACATGATGCATTAGGAAATCTAGTACACAGGTTTTAGGTCTTATCTAGTCATAAGGATGCACCAACCAATGTGTTGGAAATTAGGAGTTTTGCTGGACTCGTGGATTATTACGGGCTATTTATCCAGGATTTCTCCAAAATCGCCGCACCATTGGTGGTGCTGACTAGGAAGGGAGTGAAGTTCGAGTGGTCATGGAAGTGCGAGGATGGTTCTCCAGGAGCTGAAGAGGAGGTTGACTTCAGCACAGGTGAGACACTTCCAAGTGGATCTGGAGGCTTTGTGATTTACAGTGATGCTTCGGGGACTGGTTTGGGTTGTGTGCTTATGCAGCACGAGAAGGTGGTGGCTTACACTTTGAGGCCGTTGAAGGTGCATGAGAAGCATTACCCCGCGCATGACTTGGAGCTTGCAGTGATGGTCTTTGCTCTAAAGATTTGAAGGCACTACTTGTATGAGGTGCAGTTTGAGGTGTTCACCGATCATCAAAGCCTGAAGTGCTTGTTCCTGTAGAAGGAGCTTAGTATTAGGTAACGTCGGTGATTGGAGTTCATTAAGGACTACAATTTCACCATCTCCTATCATCGGAGAAGGCAAATTTAGTGGCGGATTCTCTCAGCAAGAAGTGGGAAGGCTCAGTTGCTCACTTGAGGGTTCAGGAGTGGAAGTTGTTGGAGGATCTGCCAGATTGGCATCCTTTTGTAGATGAGTCTGGTCAAGTGGAGTTGGCTAGCATACGAGTCGAGCCGACCATCAGCCATAGGATCGTGATCAAGCAGAGTGAGGATTTGAAGTCGAGTTCTTTATTTCAGGCAGCCGAGGTAGATGGTTTTGTATTCCAGATTGCAGTGGATGGAGATATGAGATACCATAATCGACTGTGGGTTCTGAATATGGATGGGCTAAGGCAGGAGATCTTGGAAGAATTCCATGGCTCGAGGTACACGGCTCATCCGAGGAGCACGAAGATGAACGAGGCACGATGACTTGACATCATCCTCACCTTCCTCCCGCTTATCACTGACGGTCTGTTCAGGTTTCCAAACTCAATGGTGGCAACTAAACATGTGGGTTGCGCTCATTGCGGGACTTAACCCAACACCTTACGGCATGAGCTGACGACAGTCATACCCCACCTCTCTTTCAAGAGGATTCGCGACATGTCAAGCCCTGGTAAGTGTAGGATTTCGTGTCCCTATGTATGTATATATTTTAAAAATTTTAATACAACATACAAGATCGATTTCATATTTTCAACAATTTCTGTGTACATTACTTTGTGTTTATTCTAATAACATGCAACCCTACATTTATTAAAATAAATCACAAAGGTAGAATCCTACCTAAAGGTTCTCTAAAACGTTTTTGAAGATCCAGAGTCGCGTTGCCCATTGAATCGTCCACGGATTTGCCTCCGAGTGTTCACCAAACTCTAAACAAGATTAGAGAGAAAGGGGTCAATCAATCTCTAATAAGGTTTAGAATCTAGCTAATAACCCCTCTTTGAGCTCCTGAGATTTCTATCTCCTAAACTCAAAATTACTAAGAGAATTTCGTGGTGATTAAGGGAGAGATTAATGAGAGAAAGATTGTTGCATTAGTCTTAAACAAGTAGGAGTACGTGCCCTTTTATAGGCTACCAAAACATCCTTATCAAGAGCTATTCTTTAGTCATGATCCCTTGTTTATTCTCTCCTAAAATTAATCTCTATTTTCCACATAAGCACCCAAAAAACGTTTTAATTAAATCTGGAATTAATCCACCCATGATTTAATTAATCTCTTAATAATTCAGGCAGAATCATTCTGTTTGGTGGACCGAGTATTACTCGGTCAACCAAACCGTTCGGTTTTAACACGTGTTCGGTGCACCGTGGCCGAGACACGGTCGACCGATCCCGTATGAGAAACATTCCCTGGAAAAAGTTGGTCGAACTACGTCTTTTACTCAGTCTACCGTTGACATACCAGAATTTATCCTGGAACATAGTCTACGGATGACCGTGTCACCTTCGGTCTACCGAAATACTCTTTCTCGGTTGACCGTTCACACTCGGTTAACCGAACCCGATTGTCCAGGCACTCCAGACAATTTCGGTCAACCAATTGTGCTTACCCGTTCCTCATTCGGTTGACCAATCTGAAGATACCCCGGTCGACCGAACCATGACCGGTTCACCGTGTTTGACCCCCGATTTTGCCTTTGTCAAATTTTCGATTTATTTCCAACAAAATTTGATCTTTTGGGGCTTTTAGCAAATTCACATCTTATGTAATATATTATCCTATGTAATATTAAATTATGACACCCCATAATATATACACCTCATATGAATTTATTATGATTGTAATTATGTCAATTCTCATGACATATTGATTTTATTCGTTCACCACATGTGTCACATTTTCATATGAAACCCGACACATCATATGAACTTAAAATCAAGCCTCTTGTTTCCCAGTTTTGTGGTGTGATCTATAGGAGGATCTAAGCCAAATTGGCAGCGATATTAAACACTTAATATCTCAAACTATAAGCGGTATCTAGCTACACATTATAGTTACCCAGTTAGCATAGATATCTGTTAGCAATCTACAATTGAATCTACAGGTTCAGAATTACCTTTGGTGGAGTGAACCTGTGGCAGCGGAATGGATCGACGATCACCTCACGGAATCCTCTGGAGCACCGGTCGGTCTTCTACTCTCTTGGAGAAGAAGCACGAGTCCACAACCCAAGAGTCTACGGATTGGCTTGGTGGATGTGGAGGGACGAATGGGAGAGAGAGGGAGAGGGCGGCTAGGGTTAGGGTGGAGGCTAGGGTTTGTACACAAGAATATTAGTCCATCCAATGGGAGGCTCCCCTCCTTATATAGATGGCCCCACCCTAAACCCTAATGCGCAACCAATGAGAGTGCGCCACGTGTCAGTGCTTTGGGCAAACATCATCTTAATCCTTAGATTAATCCAATATCTCCCACTTGCACAACATCACGTCAACAACACGTCATCTTCTTTTGTGTCCCTGACACATATGTATACATCCCTGATATATAAAACTATTTCTCTCTTCCAAGAATGCATCCACAATACGCAAGTCTCTGATCATGTATCCCTGATACAAGACCATATGTGTCCCCGACACATGTACTCTTCCGATCATACGGACAAATGGGTCGTGCGACCGGTGATGCACCTGCAATTTAGGAGTCTCAAACTAGAAACCTTACTAGAAGGCCAGAATGACAACATCCTCACAAAAATAAAAATTAAGCAGTCAAATGCACATCACTGTTCCCCAGGTTTACTCAGAATCTCACTTGACATGAACGGCATCTCGATCGCTCGGAGAGAATACCTTCTTGTCCTCAAGGTACTTGCTACTGTATCCAATACAGTTGGGCCCAGCAAATACTTTTAGTGCAGTCGAGTCAAACCATTCCCTTCGCCCCATACCACCATTACACTCAGAGTTGACTCCTTTCCCGAAGATGCCTCTTTAGACCGAATCTCTCATGGTCATAGATAGCATCACAAAGTAGACACATCAACTCTTTGCTTCATGGTGTCGTCGAAGGTCACTGAGGGCAACTAAATGACAATCAAGTCTTGGACTCACACAGTGAAGGAGCAGTGATGCATGGCATACATTGCATCATATGTCTTTCATTTAGATTAATTTTATATCAATAAATGCTACTAAGGTATGTGTTTAGTCCTATTTACAGAATACAGGGACCTGAATGCAAATTACCCACATCCCGAGCATAAACGCGTGCAAAAGACTCATTTCTATCATAAAGACCAAACTCAAGATTATCGGGTTTCAAATGGAAATGCATCCAAGCATAAAAGCATTCAAGACCTAATTACAAAAAGAACAAGGACTTAAGCACAAAAGTAGCCGGGGACTTAATTGCAAAAAGCCAAGGACCTAATTGCAAATCACGAGTAGCTTTTATTATCTTGGAGAAAATCTAAAGAAAAATCAATGTGGATCTCCAAATATATGAAGGAATTAATCCGAAGCTCAAAAGAATGGAAAGAATCAATCCAGGCGCGCAAAGGAGGATCAAATCATACCATAAACATTCAACCAAAATCCGGACAAAATCAGAGCAATATATGCGGCGTTTCCGCCGCAAATTACACTTGATGTGCGACGTTTCCGCCGCACCAGAGGCGATCCGTGTGCTCAATTTTTGTCCAGTCATGTCTGGACACGTGTACTCTCCAATTCTATACTTGGGTCTCTTGTAACAACTATAAATAGCTCCGAGAACGATGTTAGAAGGGTCTTGGCCTTAGACCTAGTTTTTTAGTTGTTGTTTTTATTTTTAGTCTTAGTTTTGTATTCTTCTTTTTAGTAATAAAATTCTGTCTTTTATTCCTTGTTTTTAGTTTTCTTTTGTAATTTCTCTAGGACCCCTTCTTCCTCCCCTTATGAGTTTCTAACTCTTTCCAAAGGGTGGAGGTGACGGATTTAGGGTGATGAGAAGAGAATGAGTGTTATTATTTTAATTTCGTGATTAGTATATTTTGATTACTTGAGTTTATGTTAAATCATTTATCATGTAATGCTTCATAACTAATATGATTTATTATAAGTTTCTGAATTCTCTAATCTAAACCCTATATCTAAACCTCCACCCAACGGAATTCACTTCTTTGTTCTTGTTTTAGTTTTATCTGTTCTTGTTTCTTGCTTTAGACAATAAAAAAACCAAAAATCTCAAAAACCCAATTTATTCTTCTCTCCTTCTTTCCCCAATCGAAATCACACTAATAACAAATCTCTCCCTCCTTGTGTTCGACCCGTATTTGTCACGTCTTCATTGACACCGTGCACTTGCGGTATAAATTTAATTCTCATCAAGTTTTTGGCGCCATTGCCGGGGAGGCGACGCAGATTTTGTTTATTTTTGTGTTTTCGATTTTATTCTGTTTATCTTGTGCGCTATCTAAGTATTTGGATTTGTGTTTCAGGAGACAACAGAGTGCGAGGGGAAATCCGACCACATTTGGAGCTAAACGAGCGGCGAAATCGCCGCATACCAAGAGCAACTTGCGGCGGAATCGCCGCACACCTGAAGCGTCTGGGCTTCAAATTTTTCTGGGACGCGACTCATCTCTGGGTGGACGCGTGGAGCTACTGAAATTTCTAGAGCGGGCGGCGAACCCGACTGAGCATTGCATAGGTAACCTTTGTTGCCCCTTTTCCTCGTAATTTCTAGTTTCAGAAAATTTCCTTTTAGTAGAATTGCACGTGTTAGGGCAAAAATCTATAATTGGCAATAATTCAACTCTGACCTAAAATTGGCAAAATTAGAAAGGCCTTAGTGCATGCATCGTTTAGTGTTTTGTATGCATTATTCTTGCTAAATTCTTGCAAATCAATTTTTGTTGAAGAGTGCTGGAGTGAAGGTACGTGCACGAGTTTTATCGACTGCATTTAGGCATAATTTAGTGTGCACACAACCTTGCAATTGCCCCCAATTAAAGACCATTGTTTGACTATCTTTGCTAGATTTAAGTTAAACCATCTTAAGGGCAACTCCATAGGCAAAGATACGGTGGGGATTTCACCACCCTTCCGTGGCCCACATATCATAATCCTAAAGTGTCACTGAAGCCTTAAATTAAAATCAACTAGACACTGACCCCTAAGGACTCGGACTCAATCAAGGAGAAGAATTGGTTTGACTTGCTATGACCTGAAGCCGATCGAATTTAAGTTGGTGTCTAGAAAGTGTTTTTGTGTTGACGTAAGTCTTCCAAGCGAAGTGGTTGTCTAATTGGCACCGACTCTGTCGGAAGCGCCCCCACTAGCTATACACTGCCTGGCCAATTTGATTTGATTAGTGAGGGAGGTGAATCAAGCAAATCAATTCGACTCAACCAGTTAGGAGTCGTCTAGATCTAAGAGACACTAGGTCTAGGATTGTTTGAACCGTGCTTGTTTGGGAAACCTCTGACCGACCCTCTTTTCTATCTTTAGAGTTAAGTTTCCCTTCTCTTCTGAGTCATCTTCTTCTCACCTACTTATACGTTCTAGTCTCCCCCCCCCCTTTACATTCTCTATTAGCATTTTTGGGTCGAGTCGAGAACTTGTGCTTGCTTAGCCTCATAAGGGTAAGAGTACTTGACTCAAGAGTGTTTTGATGGATGGTTACATGAGCAACCATCCATATCATTGTTGGGACCAGGACAATGCTTCCTGGTATTCTAAAACCATGCAACCTGGGGTGGCTCAGACTAACGCCCCATATGGTTGGGACAATCCTAATTGTATGACTGAGCAATCTTCATACTGGGGTAACATGAGAGAGGCACCGACTGCTAGACCACATCTAGTTATGTTGGATCATATGCTGTTCAACGAACTGACACATTACAACAAACTTTTGCCTCTTTCATGCGTTGGGTTGACAACATGAGTGCACCGGTGGCTTCAGTAGCCGTACCGTGCGACTGTTGCGGGTTGAGTGGTCATGTTATCAGGGAATGTCATTATGTTCCCCCAGAGCCTGAGTATAAGCATACCTTTTCCCAAAATGCTCGATATGACTGTTACACATCCGCATATAACCCAAGAGTGATGGATTCGTGGGGAAACAATTCATATCCAAATTCTTATACGTCATTTTCGCCCCAATATCCTTCTCCCGAATACCCAGAAGTCTACCAACAACCCACTTCAAATCATTGGACTTATCCTCAGTCTACCAACACCCAACCTAAAAATGTCCCGAGTTCTGACTCGAACCTCATAGTTGACCACATACCTGATACCTTGGAACAAGATTTCCATACGTTCATGACAACTACTCAACAGTCTGTAGACAATATGGTACTGCAATTGAGTCAAATGTCGCAGCAATTAAGTGAGGAAAGTAACTTTTCGTGTCAACATAAGGACTCATCTTTTATTATCGAACCACCACCACATACACAAATTCAAAGCACAATCTTTCAAAGTCAAATTCCTAGTCGGTCTGAGGGACTTGGGATTTCAATTCACGATCACTTAGTGGAGGATTCGATTTATATTAAGAAAAACATGGACCAATTTCATTATGAGTCGGCACAGGATTGTGTCCTATCTTCTTGTCCCGTGGCCCTTGAGCCACATGATCTTCATGTTGCATCTCTTAAGGACTCAGCTCTGGTGGAGCAAGATCTCTCTAGTACCCTCAATTTCAAACAACCTGATGAGAGTCTGCCTCTCACCATTGTTCCTGATCATCTTGGAAATGATGGAACATCAAACAACCACATAGCTCATGAGGGTATTAGAAGTGCCTTAGAAGATACCTTGGTTATGAGACCCACTTTTTGTTCGCCTGGTGTGTCGGACATGCCTAACGAGGTTCTTGACCTCGTTCCGACACACCAGCCAGTTGGTTGGAGAGTTTGGATTGATAATCATAACTTCAACACCGCAACGGGAGAAACTCCTCTTCCGTTGCCCCTTAATTCCCAAACTCTCGAGAGGTTCAAGCTCTTTCAGTTTGATCCTTTGAATGAGACGCCTTTGCGTCCAATTCATGAACCTCTCATTTCATCTAGCGCTTTTTGTGAAGGCGGCCCATACTTGCATTTTCTGGCCCCACGTGGTGTCATGTTCCCTTTTCAGGTGCACTGACCCACTCTTGAGGTTTCCATTTGATGTCTTTTGACAAATGAAGATGGGAACTTATGTTTGTACATAGTTATATATTTAAAAAAAATCATCTGTTGTATTTATCCCTTCTTTAGCATCTCACAGGTTTTTGAGGGAATTCGGGTTTTTGTCCATCAACAGAGCCACGAACTTTCCTTTGTACTTCACGTTGGTGAGATCTTTCCTTTTTCATGCATAAATCCATGTAGTATCTTGCTCACATTCATTGAGGACAATGCATAATTTAGGTTTGGGGGGTGTTTATGTATATATCTATCTATATATACCTGTTCTTTTATTATAAAAAAATCAATGTTTCATAACATAGCTTAAGATTGAACTACCAAAACCCGAATACAAATTGCATTGAATTTTTGTTCCTTATTATATAGTTCTGCTTGTAGAAACTATGACATAAATCTAAGTTCCAAAAAAAAATTAACCCATTACCCTTTAAGACATGTATGCACTTAAATTGGGTGAATCAAATCTTTGAAGTGGTTGATAAAAAGCAGAGGTTGAGGAAAATATACCGGGAAGTGTGGACTTCTAATAGCAATTAAGCCTTGAGGAAAATAAAAGTAAAAATAAAAGAATAAAGTAAGGAAAACACATTTTGCAAAATGATTACAAAAGCCCAAGCCTTCGAGTCACTGGTCCGTAGGGGTATCTTAAAACCCGATAACTTGAGTCTGCCAACTCGGGATTATCGACCAAACTCGCTACACGAATGCAAAAAGGGTAAAAGTGTCAGAAAAAGCAAATGTGTTGAATCACGGAAAAAGAAAAAAATACATATTTATATACTCAAGGCCCAAAGCTAAAAGAATGATGCATGCCATGGTTGATCCGAATGATACTTCACCACCAGAAGAGGCGTGCAAAATAATTTAAGTAATATCATGTGTAGAAGGGTTAGTGGTGTGAATGTTGGAGGAACAAAGACCAAGTCATATTTTTTATGAGTTAGATTTATACAATGAGCATGCAAGAATTCTAAGAAAGATGTATAAGGTTGAGGTGGAGATATTGCGAGTTATGAATGAAATGTTGAATTAAGACTTTGTGGGTGTGTCAACTGAAAACCCTCACGAGACAAAACTCGTCCTCTAAGGAAACTTGGGGGTTTAAAGGCTTGTTGCACATGTTAAGTGCAACCGTGATTCCTACGAAAGTGAGTTAGGATTTCCCTGTTTTTATTTTTCTTATATTCTGTTTTGCTAGGGACTAGCAAAATCTAGGTGTGGGGGTATTTGATGCATTGCATACATTGCATCATATGTCTTTCATTTAGATTAATTTTATATCAATAAATGCTACTAAGGTATGTGTTTAGTCCTATTTACAGAATACAGGGACCTGAATGAAAATTACCCACATCCAGAGCATAAACGTGTGCAAAAGACTCATTTCTATCATAAAGACCAAGCTCAAGATTATCGGGTTTCAAATGGAAATGCATTCAAGACCTAATTACAAAAAGAACAAGGACTTAAGCACAAAAGTAGTCGGGGACTTAATTGCAAAAAGCCAAGGACCTAATTGCAAATCACGAGTAGCTTTTATTATCTTGGAGAAAATCTAAAGAAAAATCAATGTGGATCTCCAAATATATGAAGGAATTAATCCGGAGCTCAAAAGAATGGAAAGAATCAATCCAGACGCGCAAAGGAGGATCAAATCATACCATAAACATTCAACCAAAATCCAGACAAAATCAGAGCAATATATGCGGCGTTTCCGCCGCAAATTACACTTGATGTGCGGCGTTTCCGCCGCACCAGAGGCGATCCGTGCGCTCAATTTTTGTCCAGTCGTGTCTGGACACGTGTACTCTCCAATTCTATACTTAGGTCTCTTGTAACAACTATAAATAGCCCCGAGAACGATGTTAGAAGGGTCTTGGCCTTAGACCTAGTTTTTTAGTTGTTGTTTTTATTTTTAGTCTTAGTTTTGTATTCTTCTTTTTAGTAATAAAATTCTGTCTTTTATTTCTTGTTTTTAGTTTTCTTTTGTAATTTCTCTAGGACCCCTTCTTCCTCCCCTTATGAGTTTCTAACTCTTTCCAAAGGGTGGAGGTGACGGATTTAGGGTGATGAGAAGAGAATGAATGTTATTATTTTAATTTCGTGATTAGTATATTTTGATTACTTGAGTTTATGTTAAATCATTTATCATGCAATGCTTCATAACTAATATGATTTATTATAAGTTTCTGAATTCTCTAATCTAAACCCTATATCTAAACCTCCACCCAACGGAATTCACTTCTTTGTTCTTGTTATAGTTTTATCTGTTCTTGTTTCTTGCTTTAGACAATAAAAAAACCAAAAATCTCAAAAACCCAATTTATTCTTCTCTCCTTCTTTCCCCCAATCAAAATCACACTAATAACATATCTCTCCCTCCTTGTGTTCGACCCGTATTTGCCACGTCTTCATTGACACCGTGCACTTGCGGTATAAATTTAATTCTCATCAAGCAGGGATCCATCCTTTCACTTCCAAATGGTCGCTCAGCACATGTTGTATGACAAACATGCCATGGTGGATCATACTGTACACAACAATATGTCTGTCTCTCAACACCATACAAGTCTTAGTCCAGTCGCACCCCCTCTGCGCCTGACCCGAGCTTCATCATTGTCGCCTTAACACCATACAGGTGTCACCTGGCGCCACATGCGATGCTCGCACTTGGCTTCTATAGGTCACATGAATCGTGGGAACATTCATGTCAATCCTCACCAACATAGAGGATCTCATCTTGATTCCTAATCAAGGCGACTGTCCTATCATGAACTATTCTGGATCTATCATACAAGATCTCCTCATGATCAGTCTCATCTCTGCTCGCTACCAAAAGCGGCAGAGGCGAATGCTCGTGTGAGTAAGCATTCTTCAACCTATTGACAGAATAATATTTTACGCTAGAACAACTACATCAACCAAACAGATATAGTCGAAACGAAAAACACAATCACTCATAAAAGGAAGTTAGACATGCCAACACATCAAAGTCTGCGTAATCCTAAGGACTTCACATGAGACACAAACGAGTCCTTAGTTATAGCCTTGGTAAGAGGGTCAGCTACCATAAGACTAGTAGATACATGTCTTAACACAACTTCCTTTCTCGCTATGATGTCCTTCACAAAATGATACCTAACCTGTATATTTTTGGTCTTTCCATGATATTTGGGGTCTTTCACATAACAAAGGGCAGCCATGCTGTCACAATAGACAACAACAGGCTCATCAAATGTCTCTACAAGCCCAGTGTGTTGTAAGAACCTCCTCAACCAAACTGCCTCCTGTACTGCTGCAGAGCATGCAACATACTCTGCTTCCATAGTCGATAGGGCTATACAAGTTTGCTTCTTGCTGTACCATGAGATGGCCCCATTAGCTAGCAAGAAAATATAACCAGAGGTAGACTTCCTTTCATCAATGTCTCCAGCCCAATCGGCGTCACTATAGCCAATCAGGCGGAGATCTGATGCTTGGTAACATAGCATGTAGTTACTCGTTCCTCTGAGGTATCTCATGATTCTCTTGACCGCCTTCCAGTGCTCCATGCTTGGGTTGGACTGGTATCGACTCACCATGCCCACAACATAACAAATGTCTGGCCTAGTACACATCATAGCGTACATAAGGCTTCCCACAACATTGGAGTATGGAACCTTGCTCATTTTGGCCTTCTCTTCAGGAGTCTCAGGATGCTTATCAAGGCTTAAGTATAAACCCTTCTCAACAGGAGTGTCGATTGGTTTGCATTTGTCCATGTGGTATTTCTTCAAGACGTTGTTAATGTAAGTCTCTTGAGACAATCCCAGAAGTCTCTTGGACCTATCTCTAACTATCTTGACACCAAGGACGTAGCTAGCTTCACCCATGTCCTTCATATCAAATGTGGAGGACAACCACTCTTTAGTGGATTTCAGCAACTCTTTGCTATTGTCAGCCATGAGTATGTCATCAACATACATGGTCAGAATGACAAATTTACCATTGGATATCTTAACGTACACACAGTGATCTTCCTCAAGCATAGAGAACGCGTTCTCTGATATAGCTTGATGGAAGCGAATGTTCCACTGTCTAGACGCTTGTTTTAAGCCATACAAGGACTTGTTGAGCTTGCACACTTTGCGCTCTTGTCCTTTGACTTCAAGACCTTGAGGTTGATCCATATAGATCTCCTCCTCAAGTTCTCCATTGAGAAAAGCAGTCTTTACATCCATTTGGTAAAGCTCTAAGTCAATCTAAGCTACAATAGCTAGTAGAAGGCGGATGGAGGCAAACCTAACCACGGGTGAAAAGGTTTCCTCAAAATCCACGCCTTCTCTTTGAGTGTAGCCTTTAGCTACCAGTCTAGCCTTGAATCTATCAATAGATCCATCCACCTTCCTCTTAATTTTGAGGATCCACTTGGCCCCAATGGCCTTTCGGTTCGGCGATAAGTCGACCAAGTCCCAGAGTCAATTAACTTTCATCGACTCCAACTCTTCCTTTATAGCTTCTAACCACTCTTTAGCATTTGGACCTTCCAAAGCCTCTTTCAAGGTCTCCGGTTCTTACTCATCGATTACGTCATCCCGGATGATTCATAATCAATTTCTTCTTGAGCTATCATGAGGGCCTCTTCCTCTAAGCGAAATCGCCTACGAGGAATGAGCCCGCGTTTACTTCGACGCAGATGGGTATCTGATGCCTCATCCTCCGTGAGAGCTATCGGATCCTCAGCATTGCTGCTCCCATTAGGATCGACTGGTGGAAGCTCATGTTCAACTTCCAGATCCTGATCCCGTGGAGTGACAATGTCCTCATCTTGTTGTTCAAAGAAGTCCACTGACTCTTTGATAGCTCCAGCAAGGGTTGGAAAATCATTTTCCAAGAATGTGGCATCCCTAGACTCCAGTACCATCCTTCTTTCATTCTCGTCTACCCCGATAAAAACATAACCTTTGGAGAAATCACTGTATTTTACAAAGATACACTTTTTCCCTCTAGGACCTAGTTTTCCATATCGGTGACTAGTAGAATGAATGTATTCCGCGCATCCCCAAGGACGTAGCAGACTAAAATCAGGCTTCCGTCCTGTCCATAACTCATATGGAGTTGAGGGAACCGATTTTGTTAGAACTCTATTAAGGATATAGGCAGCAGTCATTAGAGCATCTCCCCAAAACGAAATTGGTAAGCTCGCATGCGCCATCATGGATCTAACCATGTCTAGCAACGTTCTATTCCTTCTCTCGGCAACACCATTTTGTTGAGAGTATAAGGCATAGTGAGTTGTCTAGATATCCCCTTTTCATCACATAACTCCTTGAACATTATGGAGAGATACTCACCACCTCTATCCGTTCTAAGAGTTTTTATCTTATTATCCAACTGATTCTCAACTAAGCTCATGAATTTCTTAAAACATTCTAGAGCTTCTGACTTGTTAGAAATAAGATAAATATGACCATATCTCGTGAAGTCATCAATGAATGTGATGAAGTAACTTTGTCCATGTCTAGTACGCACATTCAAAGGTCCACAAATATCTGAGTGAATTAGTTCTAAAGGAGAAGTAGCCCTAATGGCTTTTCCGAACGGTTTTCTAGTTGCCTTTCCAGCTAGACAAGGTTCACAGGTCGGCAATTCAAATTTGGAGCATTCTCCTAATACCCCCTCATTTGCCAACTTGTTCATCCGGTCAACACCAATGTGACCTAGTCTAGCATGCCACATAACTGAATCATTATTCATGTGACCTAGTCAGAAAGAAAAGCATGTCCATAATAAATGTTAGAAAGGTATAAACCCATATCATTGTTCTCAAAAACAACTTTAAAACCATGTCTCATCAAGACAACAACTGAAATAATATTTCGCCGTATAGCTGGTGCATACAACACGTCGTGAAGTAATGGGATCCGGCCACTTCGCAAAGCCACTTTGCATGTGCCAACTCCAAGAACTTCAATGCTAGTGTTGTTTGCCATGTTTATTCGCCTCCCACTTGGAACACGGCGATATTCCACGAAGGCAGAGCGATCCTTTGTTACGTGGTCCGTGGCACCTGAATCCATAATCCACACAGGAGAATGACCAGTGAGCATCACAGAACTAGTCACGTTTTAATTCGAGGGATTACACACAGTAATTACCTTTTGCTCAGTGCACTCACGAGCAAAATGTCCAGTCTTTCGGCAGTTAAAACAAGTCACATTAGACTTATCTTTCCCACCTCTGGATCCTCGAGGTCGTTTCTTTCCAGCTTTGTTTTCTGTTTTGTTTGCATTTGCACCCTTCTTGCCTTTAAAACCCTGAGCTCTATCTCTTTTGCGCTTAAAACCTGCACTCCTCCGAGGAGCGCCAGCCTCAGCAGCAAATACTTCAGTTAGAGGGGCTTCCGCAAGCATGCGGTCCTCCTCCAGCTCTAGGTGTTTTGCGGCCTGGTCAAATGTCTTGATGTCATCAGCATGAGTCAGATGGACCTTCATATGCTCCCAATTCTTTGAAGGCAACGATCTGATGAGAGCAGATACTTGCTCCTCATCGGTCTTAGCACTACCGGCAGCGCTCAGCTTGCTTATCATGTTTGAAATTGCGGTAATATGCTGCCTCATCGTGTGACCTTGGCGCATTTTATACCCATCAAACATGAGCACAAGCTGGCGGGCCCTTGTGACGGACGTCACTCTGTACTGAAACTTCACAGCTTCCCACAAGGCCTTTGCAGTTCGAAACTTTTCGAACCGCAGTAACAGATCATCCCTCATTGAACTTAGAATTGTGATTCGAGCAATTCGGTATTTCTTTTTCCATGCATTATAAACATCCAAGTTTCTGCGATGTTGCGCAGTATTCCCTTCCTCGGGGGGAGACATAGATTGGTTTATGTTTTCTAACATGTCCTGATCCTCTAAGAGATACTCAATTTTACGATGCCACAGATCGTAATTTCTTTCATTGAGTTTATCTCCTCGAGTCAGATCAGCGACAATGCTTTTGGAAGCAGCCATAAAGAATCTAGGACAATCAAAATACATAGTGATACATGAGTTCTAGCATAAAATATAATGAGCTACAATAATCATAAAGAATAAACTGACTTAATAGCTATAGCATTCAGACCAAAAGAAAACATAAAGCATTCGATCAAATCCTCGTGCAATAGTTAATAAAGCCATTTTACTAATCTAGATATTGAGCTCCATCATGATTTAATGACCCAAAAAAACGTTTTAAATCATGGTAAATCAGCAAATAAAAAAAATATTTGCCGCCGGTTGCAAGGTGGTTTACACAAAACACTTCAACCTTGCAACTCCCACTAGGCATGCGAGTTCCCAAAAACGGTTTTTAAAAAAAATCCAATCAACATCACACAGATATGATTACAACATTACTTCCATATCGAGCTAATGATCCCCATTAGGGATTTAGCCTCGTCGTCGGGAACCTGCATGAGTCTTATAGCAATAATATCGCAATAATAAAAATAAAGGAGCCCCTCGTCTTTTTTGGGCAATAAACAGTCCACAGTCCATAATTATTACAGTCCATAATTATTACAGTCCATAAATATTACAGTCCATTGCGATAACTATTGCAAATGGAAATAAATGAATGAAATTACGCTCATCTCTCAATAAGGCAGTAAATAAAATCAGCAATCATTCATTCCACATAGCCACAATCTTTCCATACGTTAGCACAATCCGACGTATGAAAAAAACCATAAAGTGTGCACCTCATTCAAACAATAAGGAAGTAATGCATACGGAAACAATGCATGAATGGGGCACGAAAATAGGCAAAAAAAAACGTGTTAGGTAATGACAACCAATCTCCACAATAATAGTTCTCAAAACAGAATTTTTTTCTTCTTTCCCTAATCAATATAATCATGATAGAACAAAAATTATCCTACTTTGATTAGGAAAGAAAAATCCGAAATTATATGGTGGAGAGCAACACATATTTTTGCATCAAAGGAAAGCATCCAAACATATTTTTAAGGCAATAAAATTCCAGCCCATAATATCTTCCAAAAATTTCAGAATTAGCCAATCTTTCCATAATCAATATAAGCATGCAATCAACAATAATTATGCTACTTGTAATGGAAAGAAAATTTCTAAATTCTTTGGTGGATGGCATCACATATATGCACATTTGATGAAAAGGAAATATTTCAAATGAAATGCATGCAATCATTCCAAAAGAAATCCGAAATATCCTTAATGAGATTAACATATATGTGCATTCAATCATAAAGGAAATATTTCAAATGAAATGAATGCAATTATTCCAAAAGAAATCCGAAATATCCTTAATGAGATTAACATATATGTGCATTCAATCATAAAGGAAATATTTCAAATGAAATGAATGCTCTCATTCCAAAAATCCGAAATATACAATATGGTCACTCAATATTCATGTATGTGCATGATTTTGCAATCAACATCTAATCCTAGATGCATGCACATGTAATTAAAAATTACATATACATGAATAAGGCAACAAGCATCTAACCTTAGATGTATGTACAAGAGTTTAAAAAAATGCACAATCAAATCATACCATCCGAAATATATGATCACATTATATGATACATGCAATAATTAACTCTTGTAAAATTATCATCATATTTCAAACAACATATATGCGCAAATAATCAATAATAAACCAACTCTAGCCGCAAGCTTTGGTTGAAAGAAATATGTGTAACAAACATAGATTAACATGTAACCCTAGGTACATGCATAAAGTGAAATCTAAGCTATGCTCAAGAATGAAATAATGATGAAACTTGTAATACAATTCGCATGTAATGAAATGAATCAAGAAAAAAACATGCGCAAGGGTGAGAAAAATGCCATCAAACCCTAGGCACATGATGAAGAGAAAAAAACTACACATGTATGCGATTTCTCTCAACAACTACCGAAATTATTTCAACATATATGAAATAAGAAAGTGCTCAAAAAAATTCAGAGGTGACCAAGATGGCTCTGGTACCAATGTTAGCAATCTACGATTGAATCTACAGGTTCAGAATTACCTTTGGTGGAGAGAACCTGTGGCAGCGGAATGGATCGACGATCACCTCACGGAATCCTCTGGAGCACCGGTCGGTCTTCTACTCTCTTGGAGAAGAAGCACGAGTCCAGAACCCAAGAGTCTACGGATTGGCTTGGTGGATGTGGAGGGACGAATGGGAGAGAGAGGGAGAGGGCGGCTAGGGTTATGGTGGAGGCTAGGGTTTGCACACAAGAATATTAGTCCATCCAATGGGAGGCTCCCCTCCTTATATAGATGGCCCCACCCTAAACCCTAATGCGCAACCAATGAGAGTGCGCCACGTGTCAGTGCTTTGGGCAAACGTCATCTTAATCCTTAGATTAATCCAATAATGTCTTTGTTCTACCCAAACTAAAACACGGTCCATTTAGTGATGTAAGTGCACCACTTGTGTCTGTCCCTTGCCTTATGATATTAAGAATATATACAAAGTAGAAATGTGTCACCTTTGTATTATATTCATTTCTTGATCTCTTTAAGCTAATTATAACTATGTAACTTAACTCAAGTTACATTGTGCACATTATAATTTTGCTTTATCAAGGGCCCACTAATATCATCACTCAATTAAGAAGGGCAATGATAATCGTTTGACTAGCTATCTTTTCCAGCGCAAGTCATGTTCAACTAACTATTGCCTTTATCACTGCACTCATTGATAGCTTTTGACAATAATCAAATTAAGCACTTCTTGAGTGAAAAGATATAAGTCTCATATCTTAGGATCCAAGACACAGTAAAAACATCAATGACACGAAACACAATTCCATAATGTTTTACTTGTTAGGTCTATTCAATATATAAAACTAATATTTTCCTCTTTTATATACTCGTGTCGTCAATTATTTGTAAAGCTACAACAATCGATGACCAACACGACAATCTAATCTCGGTGATTAATGTTCCACGTTAATTACCATGATTGTGAATAACTTTTGATTTATGTAAACCATTATCTTTTAGAGCTCTACGGTTAAGGACCAAACACCTCTTCCTTAACACTTCCAAAAGACGAATACCATAATCAAGGAACAAAATGTTTGCACATTCAATTCATAATAATTGACATGTAAAAGTAAAACTTTTAGAACACCTTCCTTTTAGTAAGGTTCTTCGCTTTGCATCAAATTAAATCACATGCTCCACCGCTTGTGTGGGCCCCAAACTCTGCAAGGATCTTACAACTTTCTTGATTGCCTGCAGAAGAGTTTATGGTGGAAGAGAATGAAGTGAGACATTGCTGAGTTTGTCTCGAGGTGTTTGGTTTGCGAGCGGGTTAAAATCGAGCACCAACGTCCAGCATGCTCAATGCAGGGGATTGAGCTTCTGGAGTGGAAATGGGTGCACGTAACGATGGACTTTGTCATGGGTTTGCCGAGAACCATCATTCACATGATGCTATCTTGGTGATCGTGGATCGTCTAATGAAGTGACATCATTTACTTGCTGGAACTTACAGGAACATGCATGATTGGTTGTTGTCAATGTATCACATGTTCACGTATTATAATTGCTGGATTTTACGTGATCTCCACAATTAAATTGTTGTCCATATATCACACGTTCTTGTAATATTAGTTGCTGGATTTTACGTGTTCTTCATGATTAAATTGCTGTCAATATATCATATGTTCACGCATTATTAATTGCTGGATTTTACGTGATCTTCATGATTAAATTGTTGTCCATATATTACACATTCAAGTAATATTAGTTGCTGGATTTTACGTGATCTTCATGATTAAATTGTTGTCAATATCTCATACATTCATGCATTATTAATTGCTGGATTTTACGTGATCTTCATGATTAAATTTCTGTCATATATCACACGTTCATGAAATATTAGTTTCTTGATTTTATGTGATTTTCATGATTAAATTGTTGTCAATATATCACACGTTCATGTAATATTAGTTGCTGGATTTTATGTGATCTTCATGATCAAATTGCTGTCATATATCACACGTTCATGTAATATTAGTTGCTGGTTTTTTGTGATCTTCATGATTAAATTGTTGTCATATATCACACACGTTCATGTAATATTAGTTGCTGGATTTTACGTAATCTTCACGATTAAATTGTTGTCAATATATCACACGTTCATGTAATATTACTTGCTGGATTTTACGTCCTCTTCATGATTAAATTTCTGCCAATATTGCATATATTCATGTATTATTGGTTTCTGGACTTAGTTTTTCTTCATGACTAATTTTCCTGTTAATGTGCCATATATCCATGTATTAGTTGCTGAAATTATGTGCTCTTCGTGGTTAATTTGCTGTCAATATATTATATATTAATATATTAGTGGTTGTTGATCCATGTGAATGGTACATGATTAGTTCTCAGACTCTATGGCTGTTATGGCACTTGTATTTCATAGTCTCATAACTGTTGTTGTTGCTGTCATGAGTGTCATGATGTGGATGAATGTATATAGGTCAAGAACACAATGTTATCACTATTGTTTCAGGACCCATGGATAGCAATGCTTAGTGTTGTGCGTAATTGTGTCGATTTGATATAGTAAATTGATTGTATACCTATTAGCTGGTTGCGCATGTGTTAGCTTCTATTATATTATGCTTAATCGCCTTGTGGAAGTTCTATTGCTCATTGCGTTGGCATGAGTTGACTTCTAACTTTAGATGGAATGTAGTCCTGTAGATGGCTTGCATTTGCATAATGTTTAATAAAATAAATCTGGGCCCTGAGTTTGAGGGGCCAACAGGTCTGATTGAAAGACCTCTATGTAGAGAGGACGGGCACAAGATAAGACCTAGACAGGCACGTTGTCATTTGCTACAGGACGGGCATTCCCAACTTCGCGATGGAATCATGTAGGTCATTTGCAGAAGTTGGAGTGTCAATCTGGAAAACCATAGTGTGTCGAGTGGTGGGTCACTTTCGGGTGATCCGCTTGTGATTCGACCAGCAGGGCTGGTAGTCCGTTCCTATGTAGAGGAACCACTTCGGGTGGAACCCCAAGTGACACAACTATGTAGAGTTGTCTCCCAGCGCATTTGGAACTGGAAACGATTATTAGTCAGTCGGTGAAGAGTTGTGGCCCTTTTTCTTTGCACGTGTAGTAGATAGGTTCCATGCATAACTTTTTATCCCTTTTTTGGACACGGGACATATGGGGTTTTCTTATTGAAAACTCACGCATATTCGTTGTTGTTTTTGCCTCGGATACTTAGGTTTTTCAAACAAGGGTTAGTATGGAGGAGTGTTGTAGGATTCTATACATGAGGGGAACGTCGACCAGATTCTTCCAGTTATCATTTTGTTTCCGTTTTTTTTATGTATTTTCTTTTTGAACTCAATGTAATGTCTTTGATATTATTTTCATATATGCATAATTTCCTGTTTCACTTTATGTCCCATTTTAGTCTATCCATGTATGTTTTTATTCAGTACGTCATGTATGTGTCCTCTTATATTGTGACTCCTTCGGTCGTCGCGGATGACTCTGATCACGACAGTTCGCTTGGTTTCCTTAGCATGTGTACCCGCGAGATCGGGGCATTGCACGATGTTCGACAATACCAGGACTTATTCCTTTGATGTCCTTCAAGGAACACCCGAAAGCCTCTTTGTTCTCCAAAAGAACTATCTTAAGGGTAGCTTCCTGGTCTTTATCAAGATCGGAAGCAATAATGAATGGTAAAGTCTCATTATCCCCCAAGAATGTGTACTTAAGGTTATCGGGTAGTGGCTTAAGCTCGACTAGAGGTGGTTCCTTGTTGGATTCAAAGTTAATTTCAAGTGGGTCAAACGCCACCGGATAAGAAGAGCAGGCACCTAGATGTGTCTCCTCATCAAGGAATTCAGATGTGGATTCCTTAAGAACATCCTCGCTCACAACCTGGTCATTGGGCAACTCAATGAAATGTCGATGAGACTTACATGCGCCCATTAACTCAATCTCATCAATGTTTTAAATGAGATTGGCTCCGACAGGATCGTTGAATGAACCGGGTTGCTTACCTAGAGGGAAGATGTTGAAATCCGCAGTTAGATTGACAAAAGACAATCTCATCAAGCCATTGTGAAAGTTAGTTAAAGCATTAGACGTCGCCAGAAATAACCTTCCAAGGATCATCGGGAATTGTCCTTGTAGGTTAGACACTAGTTCTATTTCTAGGATAACAAAATTGACTGGAAATATAAACTCACCAACCTTAATAAGAACATCTTCCACACTCCCACGTGGAATTTTGACAGATCTGTCAGCCAACTGGAGTGTAGTCCCAGTACGCTTAAGATCGCCTATACCGAGGTTGACATCAACAGAGTAAAGGTGGAGGTTTACCAATTCTCCCAAATCCAACAAAGCTCGAGGGATTGTGACGTCACCAATCACCCATGAAATAGTAGAACAACTAGGGTACTTGTATTTGACTTGCATGGGTTGTGTCGAGATCAAACTTACATTGGCAGCCAAAAAGGCCTTTTTGGGTACATTTATTCTCCTCTTTTGGCTACAAAGATCCTTAAGGAATTTGGCATATGATGCCATGATGGCATTTTCTGAACAACGACCAACAATGGAATGTTCACCTTGACCAGCCCAAGTACGTCAACAATTTTGTTCCACTACTTATATTGTTTATTTGCCAACCTATTTGGGAATAGTGCCATAGGGACAAAGGAATCAGAAGCAGGAGTCTTAGGACTTGTTTCCTTGCAGGACTCGTGACCCTCCATGGGAGAGTCACACACAGGGTCAGACGTAGGCATTTCCACATTGTTGTTGACAACCATTCCCGATCTTACCATTTGGACAACATTTGCATGTTGGGAAGGGTAATGTTCAACACTATGTGCATTCTACCTGGCCTGAGCAGGTTGACCCCTCAGGTTCACCATAGGTTGACTAGGCAACTAACCATTCTCATGTTCATTCAACTTGTGAACTAACTAGCTGATTTGAACTTCCATTGCTTTAACCAACGTTTGAGTGCTCTACATAAAAATTTGAAGGCTTTGCTCTCAAAAGTTGAGGGTCAAAAGATTGCTGAGGTGGAATATGACTAGAATAACCCGAAGATGAGGCCTGAGGAGGTTGGTGAGTGTGGGGTTGAGACCTTGGATTTGGTGGATGGTAGGTCGCCGATAGGCATGGAGGGTGATAAGGTACGGGTTGGGGTTGAGTGTGCGGGCTCTGACCATGGCACTCCAAGAGAAGTTAGGGTGGTTTCACCATCCCGGGTTATAAGAGTGATTGTACGGGTCGTTACGAGGCCACTATTGATACATCACATTTGCGTGCTCAGTATCGCTTGGAGCATAAGTACATTCCAAGTAACTATGTCCCATAAGTTCACACCTACTACAAGCAGGAGTAGCTTCCTGAGCTACAAGAGCTTGATCCAACTCTAAACTCTCTATCCTACGCATAAGAGCAACCATATTCTCCTCAGATGCGATAGTTCACTCAACATGGTATGGTCCAACCTGACCAGAAGACCTGACAGGTGGTGGCTCTTTCATGGTGTCCCACTAAAGGCTATGTTCAGTGATTTAATTAGTTAAAATACCACAAGTGCACGGCCGTGTTAAAGTGGTGCCAAACACGGGTCAGTCCACAGGGAGCGTGTGCGAGTCGGATTAACGATACTCGAGTGGGGAAACAAGAGAGGAATGGGATCGAAATTACATTACACTGCGAATGCAATCGGAAAGCAAATAATAAAACTTAACCCCTTAGGGGGTAGAGAGAGAATGCGAATACGAAAATATGTGTATGTGTGTGTTCTGTTGTGCTCATCATAACATGTAATACATGAAATCCATAAAACCAAATCCAACTTTGACTACACATGAAATAAGATAAACATTATCAGTAAATCATACAAGACAATAACTGAAATAAGGCTGATGTGAACACATGTAAAATGAGGACATCCAACTTTGTCTCGACATGAAATAAGACTTGACACAATCATTAAAACATACAAGACAATAATTAGGATGAGGCCAACATGAGCACATGCATGCACATGTCATGTTTCTTTCTTCCACTCCATCCTCATCCTCACCTCATCATTCCCCATAAAACAGGACCACTAATCTAAGCATGTGCTAAGCTTCACTCAAGAGCATTAGCACATCAAAGATAAGAGTGAAAATTTCATTAAATGGTTAAGGAACTCATGTAAGGTTCAAAGGTAGGATTAAGACACACACTAATACATCACATAATCACAACTCCTTCTTCTCCACCCGTTAATGGGGATGGACTACTCTCTACTCATCTCTAAACTACAGAAAGCATAAAAACAACCCATAACCATAATGCAAAATTTAAAAAACTAAATGAAGGAAAACAAGCACAAAGGAAATGACACCAAAGGAAAGACATCAAAATAAAGAACAGGACTAAACTATATTAAAATGAAAGCTTACAAAGTTTGCTTCTCTTCTCCTCCTCTACACTACTAAACAACAAATAAAACCTACTCTACTAAACAAGAAAGGAAACTAACCTAAGGAGGAGGGGGAGGAAGAAGAAGAAAGGAGGTATTACAAGTGTATTTATAGAATTTTAGAGGGTTTGGATGGATCTGGAAACAATCTAACGGTTGTAAATCAGATCTCGATGTTGCATATTTCTCTGCCCCGAGAACCCAACCCAACATAGAAATCCAGATGTCAAACTCTTAACCGGATCAGTAAATCACGGATTTTAATCCGCCAGCTGTGGATAATTTTTCTCTGATCGTCTCCAAATGTTAACCACAACTTTAGTTAACATAATAAACATGTGGGGTGAGGCCGGAGTTGTTGGTTCGAGTCGGTTTGATTTTAATTGTCGAATTACTCCTGATGTGTAGGAGATTCTAAACTTTTGCAACCAACATATTTTTCTTTACACTTAAGTCCCTCCGGGTTTTCACTTGGGTCCTTCCTGAGTTACAATCTAGTCATTGGGCATTACAAACATGTCCAGAACCTTCCAAATCATTCCATTCTTCTTGCATTTAGGTCATTTTCTCTTTCTTTCTCTTCTTTATTGCCTAAACCCTAAAACACATCAAACAAACACTCGAGTAGCACAAATATGGGGTAAAATAAAGGATATACGACATGAATGCAATGTATGATATGCTACAAATCATTCAGCCAAGGGTATGTCCCACTCTTGGTGTCCCACATAGGGGTATGTTCCACTCATGATGAACAGACCTATGTTCCAGCCTCCCTATTTACTGGTCATTTGAAAACTATGACCCAACCGATGTCAGCAAAAATTAGATGTGTATGGTGTTCGTTAATTTATGTTGAGCCTAAATTAGTACATTGTAACAATTTTGTCATTATCCATGACTTGCCTGCAATTTCGAATGGTTCTTCATCATGAGGCATTTTCATTTTGGATGATTGACGGTTATGCATTGATGTTTTTGGAAGGGGCAATTTTGACAGGTCTTTTAACATTGATGTTTTAACATTGACAAGTATGTCCCGTCCTGCGAGGTAAACGTCAAGGGTCTTTCCCGCTCTGGACATAAGTGCCCCGCAAGGGATACAAGTGTCCCGCTCAGGATGAGATTGTCGAGTTTGTTCTGCTCCAGATGCAAGTGTCCTGCATAGGGATGATTCTGTCCTGCTCGGGACACAAGTGTCCCACTCAGGCCGCAAGTGTCATGCTCATCACGAGTTTGTCGTACTGTTTAGGGATGAGTCTGCTGTCCCACTTCGGACGCAAGTGTCCCGCATATGGACTAGCCAAGTTTATTTAACATTGAACACTTAATTTTAAACCGACAGGAGACTCTTCAACCACAAATATTAAATATCCTTTTACTATTGAATTTCCTCTCACCCACACTTCTATATAAGGAGTCATTGTTTGGCATGACACCACAAACCGCCACCAAACCAACTCATAATTAGATGCTATGGTTAACGGTTCTTACTCGTCTCTTGTCTCCGGTCCTTCCGTCATACCCTTCTTCTTCGTTTCAGGCCTACAAGCGTCAAATTATTGAAGGAGATGTACGGTGGGCCCACCCAGGGTTTTCTTCTAGTGTAGCTGTGGTTTTCTGTTTTGATCGTCATTCATTTGACCTCAAAATTTCATCTTTGTAGTTGATTTGACCATCTTTTTTTATTCTCTTATGTTTCGGGATGACCGCGTCACTGGCATTTCATCACAGCGAAGGAGTACATTGTCGCATCTCAGACAGGTGTGTTTGCAGCCATAGATGGTTAAGTGGCTGAAATGCATAGGATGCGGGACAACAACATGGAGGGTCTGGCTTCCCGTGTTGTGGACCGATTGAAAGACATATTTCCCCATCCTCCTCATAATGAAGAATTGTGGCATTTAGAGACGCGCCTGGAGTAGAAGAGGTTGTGGCCTCCAGAGACGCAGCTGCAGGGGAGGCCAATCGACCTTCCAGTAGGAAGTGCAAGGGGAAGACGAGATCAAAGGAGCATACTTATAACGTGTGTCGTTGCGACGTGGACAAGCTATTGTCAACGTCAAACCCATTCGGATGGTCTATTTGACTATTTTTGATGTTTCAGACAAGGTTTTTTTGGGCAGTGATTTTTATTGTAATGTATTGTCGTTGCACGATTTTAAAGAACATAACAAGCTTAATTTGCGGGACTAATAATCTAACAAATTGAAATAACATTGAAACTGTTGGGGACTGTGGACATTCCGCCTGGTTTGAAAATAGACTCGGATAACTTGGACACGGACCTCTGAAGTTGGCACTTCGTTGCTTTAGTTTGGATTAACATATTTAGACACTACTTGGTATTGTAGTGCTAGAGAAATGTTATTTTGGGCAACCTCCTATTGTATAGAAGACTTGAAACTTTTTAGTACCCATTATTAATCAAAACTAATTAAAAAATAGGTTGATCTAATGGTCATAAACAGAACATACTTTCTAAGTTTGTGTGGGTATTCTCTCTTCAACCTTAGTCGACAATTAAACATCACCTATGCATTACTTTGTCTTCAATAAAATCATATTTTATTTCTCTAATTGGATTGCACCCACGTCTTGCATTAAATGCAGGAAGTCATCTCTAACATCTTGAAGGACTTGTTGATGTGCACAAATGACATGTTGAATTGCTTATGTTCACGAATGACCAAGCTTTGGTAGGAAATATCAGTCCCCTCGTAGGACGGGACAATCCCCTCATGGGATGGTGACATAGATAACGACTTCCTCCACCGGACGACCAAGTTCCACCCGACACCCCACCATAACAGGTAAGTTCCATCTTGAGACAACTCATTCCCCTCGTGGGACGACCCAAAACCATCATAGAGGCTCAATGCCCTTGTAGTACGAGACAATCCTCTCATGGGATGGTGACATTGAGCGACAATACATTACAAAGAAATATCACATTCTACGCTACAAAACTAAACAAGTTATTTCGCAAAAGAACCCACGCAGTACTGATGTGCCATAACTCTTACTTTTGGTGGAGTCCCTTAGCTTTCATGAGATATTCGAAAATCATTCATTGATTTGCACCGGCCCTGCTTCAATTTTCCTCAGAATTGACGATGCCATGTATTATGCTGAAATTTGATCGGACGAATCTCTCCATGTGTTGGATGCATGGATTCAATTAATCCATTAATGTCTTGTCCCAAAGCATTATTATATAGTGTTTTAAAATGGCATGCAACCAAAAAACCCATTTGTGACATTCCCTCAAATACCATTCACGCCGAGTTGAATAAGTGTGAAACCAACACGACCTTACCCAAGTCATGCCGCCCCTGCCTCCCTCCCATAAGTCCCGCCAACCCAATCCCCTGCCCCCTTGACTTTCTTTATTGGATATATATTCGATGGAACATGGGCAATGTCTCTCCGTCTTCAAGAACATATATTATGGAGAAGAAAATGCTATAAATGTCATTGTCTAAACAAGAATCTAAGCCAATTTCTTTTGAATTTTTTGAACTTATTCGAATGTGTAGTTGTGTATGTTGCATTGGCTAGCTAAATGAATAATTATTGTGATGACATGTAGAAGGAACAGGTGGCTAGCGAAGGAGGTTGATTTCTTAGTGAAGTGGAGATTTGTTAGAACTATTTAAGGGAAGAAGGTTTGCTTTGTTAAATCGCAGATGAGTACCGATGAAACATTGGTTGACGAGCAATTGTGCATGGTGAAGTCCCACAACAGGAAGAGATCATTTGGTGATCGAGAATATGTTGTCTTAAGAAGTACATTCTGTTTGGACAAGGCATAAGATCTATACCAAAGGCTCAATTGTCATGCTACCCAAGCACATTCATAAAAAAGTTGAAGTCCATTGAAGGAAAGTTGACCAACGAGCATTGGAAGCTTTCAGATGACACCCCTTTCGCCCCCATTCTTCCATCTCATTATGGAGTTCACAATGGATAAAAAAAATTCAATGATGTTGTCAACACATATGATCACATCAACAACAATTTGAAATTTGGAGAAAACGTGATTGACTTTTCAACCGTTGAATTTAGTGTGGTACTCGGATTACCTCAGAAAGGCAACAATATACTCTTTAAAAAACAAAGAAAGTGAATTAGTTAGCAAGTACTTTAGAACTACTGAAGGTTTAAAAAAGAAAGCAATTTGGTCAATTTTAACCACTCTGCTTCTCGATGATGATGTTGAGGTTGTGGTATAAATGCTAATATTGTACTTGTATGCATCTGTACTGTTTCCATCAACCTTGTATGCTGCCAGCACCTCATTGTCTACCTATGTAGAGTATTTACCCATGGTTTGAAACTACTCTTGGGGGCTAGTTGTGCATGAATATATAGTACAATACTTGATGGGAGTTATTGGGAATCCCAAGAAACATTTAACTTACATTAGTGGATGGACCTTTGGTCTTGTAGTAAGTTGTTCTTGAAGTTATGAGAATAGGAACGTAACATCATAGTTAGTTTTTTATTCATGTGGGGCTATGTATTCATTGATTATAGGGTTGGTGCTTCGAACGACTACAGCTAGGACTTCTACAATTTGTGCGTTAAGGCCCTCGTTTCTTATCATGGAATTTCAATAATAGAAAAGAATTATCTGAGGCAATTAAGGAATAGGCAATTGTTTCAAACCATTTATTTGAACTATCACATTACAATGTCATTAGACTACTCTTGATATTGAATATTTTATGTTGATAAATGTACGACATTTCCATATTAAAGAAGAAGCGCAATGGTTGATAGTGTTCAGATATGAGGCCAGTAGGACGACAACACCAGTTACCCTACTATGCAAGTTGTGCAAGCCAACAGTGTAGGATTTCGTCCCTATTCTTGGGTATATATATGTTTTATACACCAGCAAGATCGTTTGTTTTATATTATTCAATAATTTTATGTATAAGACTATACAAAGCATTTTAATAGAGATGTATTACACACAATATTAAAATGCACAAGTTGAATCATACCTAAAAGGATTATCAAACCCTTTTCGATGATCTAGAGTCGAGTTGCACCTTGAATCGTCCGAGGAGCTTTCTGCAAGTGTTCACCAAACTCTAAACAAGATTAGAGTGACTAAAGCTAGCCAATCAACTTTAATGTAAGGTTAGAATCTAGCTAATAACACCTTCTATACCACCAAGCTCTAAATATTTGTCACTCAATTAATTAAGAGTTTGATGGAGGGTTGAGGAAAATATGGAGGAGAGAATATTTTTTTATCCATCTACAAAAGGAAAGAGGAGAGACCTATTTATAGAGTATTCTCCAAACCACATCATGTGTAAAATCACCTACCCATGATCCATGTTAATTTCTCCTCTCGATCAATCATATAATGACACATCATCAGCCCCTACCTTCCAATGACCAAGATGGATTAAATCCATTCATTAATCAACAACAATCTCTTATTAATATAGGAAGAAACATGGGCAACCAATCAACCAAAATACCTAGCCGGTCGACCGTTCCATTATCCCGAAAAGTTCCTAATAATTTCGGTCAAACTATGTTTCATGTTGATTTACCAAGAAAGCTCCTAATAATTTGGGTGGAACCAAACATGACACCGAACGACCGTTCCTTTACTAGGAAATCTCCTGAAAATTTTGGTCGAACAGCATATCCAGCCCGTTTCCAACTGGTCGACTGTTTCCAAACTCATAAGAATTCGATCGATCGGTTCCTGAAAAACAGTCAATAATTTTCTTTGTGTTTGCCTTTACAAATTTTGGACCAATATCCAATATAATTTGAGCTTTGGGGTTTTAGCAAAGTCATATGTTATAATGTTTAGGACCACATTATATTATGTAATATATTATCATATCTGTTGTCAAACATCTTACCCCATGACATATATACATCTCATATAAATTTATCCTTTATTCTAACCATGTTAATACGACATATCAATTTTATCATTTTACCATAGGTATATTATTTCATATCACACGAAATTTGATACATCTCATAAAATATAAAATCATACTTCTTATTTCTCAGTTTTGCGGTATGACCTATAGGAGGATCTAAGATATGTTGGCAATGATATAAACACTTCATATCGTAAACTATAAGCGGTATCTATCTACATATTATAGTTACCCAAATAACAAAGATATTTTGTTCACTTGAACAGAACACGATCCATTTAGTGATATGTAATAATATCACTTGTGTATATACCTTGCCTCATGATATTAGGAATGTTATACGAAGTAGGAATTTGTCATCTTTATATTATATATTCTTTTCTTGATCTCTTAAGCAAATTATAAATATGTAACTATACATAAGTTACATTGTGCACATTATAATTTTTGCTTCATCAAGGGGCCAATAATATCATTACTCAAGTCAAGAGGAGAAATGATAATCTTTTGACATATGTTCTTTTCCAGCACAAGTCAAGAGGGGAAATGATAATCTTTTGACATATGATATTTATCACTATACGTAAAGATAGATTTTGATAATAATCAAATTATACATTTCTCATGTGAAAAGATATAGGTAATAGGTCTCATATCTTAGGATTCAAAGACACAATGAAAATATTAATAACACAAACACTTTTCCATAATGTTTCATTTACTAGGTCTATCCAAAATATAAACGTAATCATTTTCTCTTTTGTATGCTCATGTTGTTAAATACTTGTAGAGCTATAATATCCTTTAACAAATATGACAATCTTATCTTGGTAATTAATGTCCCATGTTAATCATCATGATTGTATTTTACTTTTGATTTATATAAACCATTATCTTTTAGAGCTCTACGGTTAAGAAACAAGAACCTCATCTTTAACTCTTCTAAAAGACGCATACACTAATCAAGTAACAAAATGTTTATACAGTTAATTCATAACAAAAGACATATAAAAAGAATACCTTTAGAACACACATTCCTTTCAATCTCCCACTTGTTATCAAAGTCTTCTTTCACATACATTTATAATTTATAAAACTATAATAACTAGGGTAACGTTATCATCTTACTCATGAAGCCACTCTACATGGTTCTTCAAACCCATGGACTCGAAATGCATTTCGCCTTTGGCATGAGATAAGGGTTTGGTGAATGGATCTGTTGTGTTGTTGTTTGTGTCCACCCATAATAAATTTATTTTGCATTCATCGACAAAATCATAGGTGACAAAATACTTGTGATCCATGTATTTCACCTTGTGATTTGATTTCGGATCCTTGATTTGCGAGATAGATGCACTATTATCGCAAAATAGCTCTGGAGGTCCGTCCCTTGAGGGAACTACTCCAAACTCTTCAAGGAACTTCTTAATCCACACTCCTTCCTTGCTCGCTTCAGCGGCAACCATCACCTCAAAAGTGGTGGTTGAGTTAGCAATTGTAGTCCGTTTCCAGCTATGCCAACTCATGACTCCACAATTTAGAAGATAGACATATCTTGATTAAGACCACCTATCGTCTAGATCACCCACAACACTCACGTCCGAGTAACCCTCACCTACTAGATCCTTTTGTCCTCCCTAAATAAGAAACTTATATTTGATCTAGTTAAGGTACCTCGGAATATTCTTAACTGCAATCCAATGATCATGACCTATGTTGTATGGGTGACATCTTGTCACACTTAGAGAATACGAGACATCAAGTCTTGTGCAAGTCATCTCATGCATGATCGATCCTATTGCAGAAGCATAAGGAATGCCTTTCATGTACTCTAAGTCTTTACGTGATACTGCATGTTGAGACTTCTTAAGTTGCAGACCCGTATTCATGGGCACATTGGCCTTTTTGGAATTGTTCATATTCAACATTTTCAAGACCTTGTCAATGTATGTACGTTGACTTAGGTAAATGAGTGTACGAGATCTCTCTATATATCTTGATCCCCAAGATGTATTGATCCTCACCCATGTCTTTCATTGAAAATGCAAATTTCAATGAGCTTCTCATTTTCTCTAGCAAAGGGATATGATTTCCCTCGAGGAGATTGTCATTGACATACAAGATCAAAAAAATATGTGACTCCCACTAACCTTCTTGTATATACAAGGATCTTCTTGCGATGGACGAAGTTAATCTTCTTAACTTCCTCGTCAAATTGTTTGTTCCAACTCCTCGATGCTTTCTTCAATCCATAAATGGATCGTTGAAGCTTGCATACTTTTTCACTACTCTTTGGATCTTCAAAACGTTGAGGTTGTACCATGTACATGTCCTCCAACTTCTCGTTATGGAATGATATTTTGACATTCATTTGCGATATTCCATAATCATGAAATGCGGCAATAGCTAGCATAATTTGAACATATTTGAACATGCAAAACGACCAAAAAGATTTGTCATAGTCAATTCCTTGAATTTGAGTGAAACCTTTCGCTATAATCCTTGCTTTGGTGTTAACTAAGTTGTCTCATATTAAACAAGTTTTTTTCATTTCATAGAAATAAGTACTTTTTCAAAACGACCCAAGTTATAAACTTCTATAAAATATCCCCCTCAGGACAAGTCTGTCCCTCTCGGGACGCAAGTGTGGCCCATTTGGGACGAGTGTTTTCAGTTCGAGACGCAGGTGTCTCATTTGGGACGTGTTTGTCCTGCACTAGATGAGACTGTCCAGCTTGGGATGCGAGTGTGTCCCATCCAGGACGTAAGTGTGTCCCACTCCGAACGAGTTTGTCCTAGCTCGTTTGGTTGAACGACCCAGTTTGTTTCGACTGAATGATTGAATCGGTTATAATAACCGTAAGTGCACGGTCGTCGGTGAAGACGAAGCAAGTACGAGTCGTTCCACGAGGAGGTGTGTCGACTCTAGTTCTTCGGAAATCAAGTGAAGAATAAAAGGGAGAAGAAGTGATTATTATGCTACTAGTAAAAAGACGATTACACTAGAATGCAAAACAATCTAAATTACGATGCAAATGAACACTAAAGAAATGCAGCAAACGATGTGGAATGATATATGGATGAACCCCTAAGGGGTGGTGTGTGAACACATTTGAGGTGAGAGAAGTGTTGAATGACGCATGTAAGTATGTGTGTATATGTGTCATGTGTGTGTCTTCATGCATAGAAAGTGTCTAAAGATTTGGCAAGATCTATCAATCCACTCACACACCATATTAGAAACGACTACTTCATTTTCATAAGACGAGGCTCGGCATGACAAGTGTCTAAAATTATGGCAAAATTCATCAAAAACCAGGAACTCATGTGAAGAAACAAAGCTAAGCATGGGAGGTGTCTGAAATTTATGGCAAAACTCATCAAAACAAAGTTTCTTCAATCAATCAAGCAATTAAACGCAAATACAAACACACCACTAAAGTGTAGCATATCCAATATGAAATTTCAGCCAATAAACATGAGGAAATCAAGCATGGGAAGTGTCTAAATATTATGGCAAAACCCATCAAATATCCCCCAACATGTAGATGAATAAAACAAACCCAATGAACATACAAACATTCAAGTCTACACCATCTAAATTCGTCAAACATTCAAAACCTCAAAACATAAATGTACATCATCTCCACCCCCCAAAGGGAATGGAACTACTCACTACACATTAAAGTACAAACTAAATTAAGAAAGGGAAACATTCTAATTAGACTATGATTAAGAAAATAAATTGAAGCTAAACATGCAAACATTAAAAGAGATAACATTGTTGAACGTTTTAATTAAAACCGCAAGTGCACGGCCGCGATGAAGCGGTGGCAAGTACGGGTCGTCCTCAGGGAGGTGAGCAGCCTCTTGCTTGTACGAAATCAAGTGGCAAAGATTGGGGGAGAAAGATTTATTAAGCTACTCTACGCTACACTACGCTAAGAAGTATGAAATGTGAAAGAAGCAAACAAGCGATGAAATAAGAACTAAGCTAAGAACAAAATAGAAGTACTGGAATTCAGGAATGGGAAAACCCCTAAGGGGTGGAGTGAGTGCACACAAGCAAAGAGGTGGGTGTAGAATACATTCTTTAAGCACATGAAGGTGGTGTTTATCAAGCATAGGAAGTGTCTAAATGTTATGGCAAAACCTATCAATCTATTCACCAACTTAGTTGATTAACATTTACATATGCAAGGTGTTTATTTCAGAACCTAAACAAGCATGAGAGGTGTCTAATCATTTTGGCAAAACTCATCAAGTTGTAAATTCTATCCTAAACAAGCAAGCATACATTCATGTTTAATCAACACATTGAAATTAAAGCATTCATCCCATTCTCTAATGCATGTATGTACATCTACTCCACCCCCCAAAGGGGATGGAACTACTCACTAAACATTACACTAATTATTAAACTATGGAAAGAAAGCATATTAAAACTAAGCTAGAATTAAAAGACGATTAAACTAAAACATGCACAACAATAAAAGAAGCATAAAACAAACAATGAAAGAAACATAAAACTTTATTAATAAAATGACTCACATTAAAAGTAGCATCCTCCTACTTTAGTGTGTGCTTCAAGGCCTCACTTCTAGTAGTAAGAATAGCCACTTAAAATATGGAGTAGTTTACATAAGAATGTGAAGAGTTCTATTTATAGCCATAGAAAAAGGCAATTCGGGACAATCCCCCGATGTGGGACTAAACAGATACCATAAATGGACTAAGAATGCTCTAATACACAGGACATAACAAGCTAAGAGAATTTGGAGCAACTTGGACCGCCAATTAGCGGTCCAAGACCGCTAATTAGCGGTCTATAAACTCCAGATCGTCCTGGGCTTTCTTCTGGGCTTTCCATGTTGGTATTTGTTGTCTTTGATGCGGTTACTTGAGTTGTTGGATCTCCGACCCGAGTAGAATTGCCAAAATACTCCCCATGATGGTGTGGAGTTCTCTATTTTGCACTTTGGTCCTTTGGTCTTACATTCAGGTCCTTCTTCCTTGCATCTCAGTCCCCAGATCTCACAATTCAGTCCTTTTTCCCAGCTTTTGGGTCCTTTTATGCTTCAACTCTTCAAACCTATTTATTCCTGAAAACTAAACACAAAACTCGTAACATAGCATTGTTTAGATGAAAGATAATGGATATAAGATGCAAATATGAGCATGAAATGATGCCAATCAAATACCCCCACACCTAACTTTTGCTAGTCCCGAGCAAAACAAAGAAAGAGAAAAGCATACGAAAAAACAAGAAATCCTAACTCACTTTCGTAGGAATCACGGTTGCACTTAGCACGTGCAACAAGCCGTTAAACCTCCTTGGCGACAAGGAGGAGGAGTGTTGTCTCCTGAGGGTTTTCAGCGGATATACCCACAAAATCCGAACAAGATGCATTAATCAATCTAGCTACACGACTCGTTGGACTTATTTTGTCGATCATGGGATGCGGTAATACTACGGGTCGACTCTATATATGTAATCGGTCCACACACCTAGACTAATGAGTTATTCGTGAGAGTTAACTAAGGAATTAAGTGAAAGACATGGGCAACCTTAACTTCTGAATGTGATACAACGTGTAAAGTCCATTTTGGTTCTTATTTGACTCTTTTTTTTTCTTCTTTTTTTTCTTTTTTTTTCTTTTTCTTTGGAGCATTTATTGGTTGGTGTTTGATTCTCCCAGGGTCAGGTTTCGTGCATCATTGCCTATGAGGACTTACACTATCACGTACACCTTCCCCCAAATCTCCACATAGGGCGATCCCTACCACCCGTGTAACGGGAGTTCGGTCGGCGCATCCCAAGTCAGATGACTCGAAAGCACCAGGCACAAAGTCCCCTCAGACCTACTTTCCCGAGTGATAGGAGCCGTGCGAGAAGAGAGAACACCGCTTATTTATTCATTTATCTACATGGGAACCAAAACCCCTACACTTAAGTTTCACCAAAAAGAGATTAAGGGCCCTTGACTACAACAAACTTCCTTATACTCACAAACACGAATTATTTGACTCACTAGGTTCAGGGTGGACTTATTTAAATGTTTGAGTACTGAAACCCTATGATTACACGCCCCCCGAGGGAAAACCGGGGTGCATCCTAACGACTCGATAAGACCTAAAGTCAGTAACTAGAAATCCTAATGCATCAAGTTCAAGACAATTTTGGGAGCTTTCTTTTTACTTTGCCTCTCAACGGTTTTGCACATGCTAAACACACGCAAAACCCACAAAAACATTTTCTTTCGCAAACACATGAAGATTTTGAAAGAAATGTGAAAATTTTAAAGCACTCGGCAAGCAAAAGGAGACAAGTCACCCAAGGATCATGGCAAGCAGATATATCAATGTTAAATGCGGCACACTAACATGACCCTAGCAGTACAAACAAACGAAAATAAAACCAAAGGAAAAAGACTCGACTATGTACACACGTAAAACACCCCCCCACACCTACTTCATGCATTGTCCTCAATGAATGTGAACAAGATACTACATGGATACATGCATGAAAAACTAAAGATCTCACCAACATGAAGTACAAAGGGACGTTCAGGGTCATGTTGATGGACACAAACTCAAATTCCCTCAAAACCTGTGAGAAGCTGAAGAAGGGAGATAAATACGTGAAGAGATTGGGCCCAAGTACACAAGGGTTGGGGCCCACAACAATCGATGCTCACTAAAGGAGTCTTTTATTACTCTCTTTTTTTTTCTTTTCTTTTTTTCTTTTTTTTTTCTTTTTTTTTTACAAGATATATACATCAACCAAGATATTCTCATAATCATTTGGTCAAGGAACATCAAATGAGAACATCAAGTCATGAGGACCAGAGACTTGCCGAGATGGGCAAACTTCACTGGTACTCTGAGGTGTCATGAGGGGTGAAAGGTCAAAGCTGAACGGCTCGAACCCCTCATGATATTGGTTGGTTGTGGGCAACAAAGAATGAAGTTGTGTTGTCTCACTAGGGTTTAATTGCTCATCGAAGAAAACCCTCCAACCAATAGGCGGGTGCATCGGAATGAGTTCCTCAGGCTCATTCGATGGATGCAGCAGACCTGCATCACTAAAAATGGGGCTTCTCCCCAAGTCATCCAACAAGGACCTCCCACCATCATTTAGATCATCAAGCATAAGCTCGGTCATAGGTGGGTCCTTGTTGGAGTCAAAATGAAGCTCAAATGGCTCAATGGCCATGGGACATGAGGTAGAGACACCTTCTGGTATAGGCATATGGTGAGGTGTCTCACTCTCACTAGTACTCTCAACTGAATCATGCAACGAACACTCCCTTTGAACATTCATGTTTGAGGTCAGCTCACTCTGTTGCATTGCAAAGACAGGCAATGAGTCTTCGCTGAGCCTACAAACATTCTCAACGGGTTGCATTGGTGTTAGAGGTGTTCGTTGATTTTGTGGTGCTTTCTCCAATTGGCGGATGAGATTGAGATTTAAAGGTTCATCCATGGGTTCCTGTTGCCTACCAGAGTTGAACACATGAAACTCGGCACTCATGTTACCGAATGAGAGCTTCATGAGACCATTTCTACAATTAATCAAGGCATTGGAGGTTGCCAGAAATGATCTACCCAAAATCAAAGGTATTTGAGAGTGGGTGTTCGCAACAGGATTGGTATCGAGGACAACAAAATCGACTGGAAATATAAAATCTCCAACCTTGATAAGCACGTCCTCGATAATCCTCATGGGAATACGAATGGATCTATCTGCCAATTGGAGGGTGATCTTAGTTGGTTTCAATTCTCCCAAGTTCAACTGTTGATAAACAGAGAATGGGAGGAGGTTGACCGCTGATCCTAAATCAAGCAAAACATTGCTCAATCTAGTGTCCCCTATCGTACACTGAATAGTAGGACACCCAGGGTCCTTGTATTTTGTGTAGGTAGGATTGGACAAAAGTGAGCTGATATTTGCAGCCAAGAATGCTTTCTTAGGAACATTGGTCTTCCTCTTGGTTGTGCAGAGATCCTTCAACACTTTGGCATATTGAGGTATTTGTTGGATGACATCCAACAAGGGGATGTTAACCTTCACTTGCTTAAACACCTCTAATATCTTGTCCATGTTGTCACTCTGCTTTTTGTTTAACCTACTTGGATAGGGAGCTTTTGGCAGGTAGGTTTTCTGCTGTGCCTGAGAAGAAAGCTTTGGTGTATTACCCTCACCCTCAGCTTCTTCTTCACCACCATTCCCACTGAGGGGCTGCATAGATGGTGGTGGGTGTGGCAAGGAAATGTGATTGTCAACCTGTTTTCCATTCCTTAAGGTCACAATGGAATTGACATGGTGAACAGGTTCCTCTACATGGTTCACTTGCCTCCCCCGAGGTACCACATTCTCATTTTGCATTTGTTGTTGTTGGTACATGCGGGGGTTAGCCTCAGGCTGGCTAGGAAAAGACCCTCTCTCTCTTTCATGTACAGACTGAGCCAATTGGCCCATCTGAAGCTCTAGAGATTTGATGGTCTGCTGATTTGAAGTGAGAACTTGACTTGTGGTAGACATAAAATTTTTCATTGAGTTTTCAAGTCCACGAGTCAAGGTCTCAAGCGAATTGAATCGGGTTTCCATATTATTGGAATTTGGGAAACCCGATTGATTGGTGGTTTGCGCTTGGGGTGGCTGATAGGAATGCGCATGCATGGGAGGTTGGTGTGATTGGTAAGGTGGTCTCGAGGAGTTTGGAGGACCACCCGAGGCATTAGTTTGGTTCCATGAAAAATTGGGGTGGTTCCTCCATCCAGGATTATAAGATGATGAGTATGGGTCATTCCTGGCTCTATCATAGACGGCGTTGACACGCTCCATCTCAGGAGGAATGGACTCACACTCGCTCTCTACATGACCTATCCTACCACATGAATGACAAGGAACTGGACCAGATGTGGACATGTGAGGTGCACTTTGTTGGTTTTGGAGCTCAATCGAATCCATACGGCGCATTAAGGCCGCCATGCGTGCCTCGGTGGCCGTAGTGGTATCGATAGCAAATGCGGAACCCGATCTAGTCGAGTTTGCATTCGCGATCCTCGCTCCTATACTAGATGATGCAGGTGGTTCCCTCACACTCTCCCATTGCATGGTTTTCTCAGCGAGGTCTTCTAGGAAGGCCCATGCCTCCCTTTCATCCTTTCCCAAGAACTCTCCTTGACACATGGACTCAAGGAGCGTTCTTGACGGGATGTGAAGACCCTCATACACAATCTGACAAAGACGCCACAACTCAATGCCATGGTGAGGGCACGAGGATAGTAGCTCTTTGAACCTCTCAAGATATGCATGAAATGGTTCGGTCTCATGTTGATAGAACGAATTGATTTCGTTCCTCAATTTTTGAGTCCGATGATTAGGAAAGTACTTCTTGAGGAATGCAGATTGAAACTCATCCCAAGTCCTAAAGGAATTCGCCTGGTTGCTGTACAACCACTTCTTGGCGTCATCCTTTAGTGCAAAAGGAACGAGCCTAAGATGGATGGAGTCTGTGCTAAGTTGTTGCAGCTTGAACATAGCACAGACCTCCTCAAATTCCCTGAGAAAGATATAGGGGTCACCTTTCCCAGTGAAATGAGGGAGCATGGAAATGAATGGAGGCTTAACCTCAAAATGGTTCCCATTAGCCTCTGGTAATACGATGCATGAGGGTAGAGCTGTACGGCTCGGGTAGCATCGATCACGTAGAGGTATGGGAACGACAACTGGAAGCACTGGTCGAACAGGTGGGTCCAGCAACTGCTCCTCCTCACGGAAATTAGCAGCCATTGAACCCGGACTGCGTGCGACACGAGAGGAGGGAGGTGTCGAGAAATCGATGACCGAAGCCGGATTGACAACGCTCCTCGTCAAACGACCACTCTCGTCTCGTGTCCACGAAAGCATGCACAAAGGTGCACACACACAAAACAAAACTTTTTTTTTCTTTTTTTTTCTAACAAAGAATGTGCGTAGAGGAGAAGACGAGGGAACACAGGAGAGAAAGAATGACTCAGGAGAGAAGGGAAGAAGTCCTTATGCTACGGCGGATGGGTACATGTAGAAGCACACAAGCAAACAAGGCTCAAGCAATCCTAAGGTCGCTATAGGTCCTTACAGCTAGACGACGCCTAACTGCGAGGTCACACGGCCTCAACACGCCTCACCTCCCTACAACGAGGACCACAAAGCCCAGCAAGTGAGCCAAGATCCGGGGATCTCGTCTCTCCTACTATCGACAAAGTGGGCAACGCCGATCAGGTCATGACGGTCGGGACCGGATCACTCTCCTAATGCGTCCAAGATCCTTAGGGCCAATGTCTACTTGATTTTAAAATTAGGCTCTTGATTAGTGTGGTTTTTGGGGCGAAGGAAAGGGTGATGAAATCCCCCACCTTATCTTTTACGGGACAGCCCCTCCTTAGTAGCGTTTTGGAGTCCTAAATCTAGCAATCAACTCTCCAAACAACGCTCAACTCACACTTGTTGCAATGCACTTCCTACTAACTAATGCATGTTCATACGAAATGCATGAATGAGAGTAGAAGGTGCGTACCTCACGCCAGCTCTCAGCAACAGAAAATAAAGCTAAGATAAAAGACAATCTAAATGCCTAAGTCACATACATGATGCATGGCCTAAACAAAAAGAATGCCTAATCTTTTGCTTTGAGTTTTAGGGTCCAAGTTGCTTAAGGGAGGTTTGATTATTGATCTGGGAACAAACTATAAGTCAAAACATGCCAAATTAAGTCCCAGACCACTATATCATTTAGAGCAACAATAGCAAGAAATTAAAAGATGAACAGAGCTCACCAGACCGCTGATTAGCGGTCTCAGACCGCTGATTGGCGGTCTGAAGTGCTCAGGTCGTCTGGAAATTTCTCCAGTAGCCTCCACTTGCTATTCCCAGTCTCCTGAAATAAAGAAAAACTACAACACACAAATTAAATCCACTCGAATCGTCCAAACAAGAGTCTGGACTGGCACCTCCCCGGCAACGGCGCCAAAAACTTGTTGAACGTTTTAATTAAAACCGCAAGTGCACGGCCGCGATGAAGCGGTGGCAAGTACGGGTCGTCCTCAGGGAGGTGAGCAGCCTCTTGCTTGTACGAAATCAAGTGGCAAAGATTGGGGGAGAAAGATTTATTAAGCTACTCTACGCTACACTACGCTAAGAAGTATGAAATGTGAAAGAAGCAAACAAGCGATGAAATAAGAACTAAGCTAAGAACAAAATAGAAGTACTGGAATTCAGGAATGGGAAAACCCCTAAGGGGTGGAGTGAGTGCACACAAGCAAAGAGGTGGGTGTAGAATACATTCTTTAAGCACATGAAGGTGGTGTTTATCAAGCATAGGAAGTGTCTAAATGTTATGGCAAAACCTATCAATCTATTCACCAACTTAGTTGATTAACATTTACATATGCAAGGTGTTTATTTCAGAACCTAAACAAGCATGAGAGGTGTCTAATCATTTTGGCAAAACTCATCAAGTTGTAAATTCTATCCTAAACAAGCAAGCATACATTCATGTTTAATCAACACATTGAAATTAAAGCATTCATCCCATTCTCTAATGCATGTATGTACATCTACTCCACCCCCCAAAGGGGATGGAACTACTCACTAAACATTACACTAATTATTAAACTATGGAAAGAAAGCATATTAAAACTAAGCTAGAATTAAAAGACGATTAAACTAAAACATGCACAACAATAAAAGAAGCATAAAACAAACAATGAAAGAAACATAAAACTTTATTAATAAAATGACTCACATTAAAAGTAGCATCCTCCTACTTTAGTGTGTGCTTCAAGGCCTCACTTCTAGTAGTAAGAATAGCCACTTAAAATATGGAGTAGTTTACATAAGAATGTGAAGAGTTCTATTTATAGCCATAGAAAAAGGCAATTCGGGACAATCCCCCGATGTGGGACTAAACAGATACCATAAATGGACTAAGAATGCTCTAATACACAGGACATAACAAGCTAAGAGAATTTGGAGCAACTTGGACCGCCAATTAGCGGTCCAAGACCGCTAATTAGCGGTCTATAAACTCCAGATCGTCCTGGGCTTTCTTCTGGGCTTTCCATGTTGGTATTTGTTGTCTTTGATGCGGTTACTTGAGTTGTTGGATCTCCGACCCGAGTAGAATTGCCAAAATACTCCCCATGATGGTGTGGAGTTCTCTATTTTGCACTTTGGTCCTTTGGTCTTACATTCAGGTCCTTCTTCCTTGCATCTCAGTCCCCAGATCTCACAATTCAGTCCTTTTTCCCAGCTTTTGGGTCCTTTTATGCTTCAACTCTTCAAACCTATTTATTCCTGAAAACTAAACACAAAACTCGTAACATAGCATTGTTTAGATGAAAGATAATGGATATAAGATGCAAATATGAGCATGAAATGATGCCAATCAAATACCCCCACACCTAACTTTTGCTAGTCCCGAGCAAAACAAAGAAAGAGAAAAGCATACGAAAAAACAAGAAATCCTAACTCACTTTCGTAGGAATCACGGTTGCACTTAGCACGTGCAACAAGCCGTTAAACCTCCTTGGCGACAAGGAGGAGGAGTGTTGTCTCCTGAGGGTTTTCAGCGGATATACCCACAAAATCCGAACAAGATGCATTAATCAATCTAGCTACACGACTCGTTGGACTTATTTTGTCGATCATGGGATGCGGTAATACTACGGGTCGACTCTATATATGTAATCGGTCCACACACCTAGACTAATGAGTTATTCGTGAGAGTTAACTAAGGAATTAAGTGAAAGACATGGGCAACCTTAACTTCTGAATGTGATACAACGTGTAAAGTCCATTTTGGTTCTTATTTGACTCTTTTTTTTTCTTCTTTTTTTTCTTTTTTTTTCTTTTTCTTTGGAGCATTTATTGGTTGGTGTTTGATTCTCCCAGGGTCAGGTTTCGTGCATCATTGCCTATGAGGACTTACACTATCACGTACACCTTCCCCCAAATCTCCACATAGGGCGATCCCTACCACCCGTGTAACGGGAGTTCGGTCGGCGCATCCCAAGTCAGATGACTCGAAAGCACCAGGCACAAAGTCCCCTCAGACCTACTTTCCCGAGTGATAGGAGCCGTGCGAGAAGAGAGAACACCGCTTATTTATTCATTTATCTACATGGGAACCAAAACCCCTACACTTAAGTTTCACCAAAAAGAGATTAAGGGCCCTTGACTACAACAAACTTCCTTATACTCACAAACACGAATTATTTGACTCACTAGGTTCAGGGTGGACTTATTTAAATGTTTGAGTACTGAAACCCTATGATTACACGCCCCCCGAGGGAAAACCGGGGTGCATCCTAACGACTCGATAAGACCTAAAGTCAGTAACTAGAAATCCTAATGCATCAAGTTCAAGACAATTTTGGGAGCTTTCTTTTTACTTTGCCTCTCAACGGTTTTGCACATGCTAAACACACGCAAAACCCACAAAAACATTTTCTTTCGCAAACACATGAAGATTTTGAAAGAAATGTGAAAATTTTAAAGCACTCGGCAAGCAAAAGGAGACAAGTCACCCAAGGATCATGGCAAGCAGATATATCAATGTTAAATGCGGCACACTAACATGACCCTAGCAGTACAAACAAACGAAAATAAAACCAAAGGAAAAAGACTCGACTATGTACACACGTAAAACACCCCCCCACACCTACTTCATGCATTGTCCTCAATGAATGTGAACAAGATACTACATGGATACATGCATGAAAAACTAAAGATCTCACCAACATGAAGTACAAAGGGACGTTCAGGGTCATGTTGATGGACACAAACTCAAATTCCCTCAAAACCTGTGAGAAGCTGAAGAAGGGAGATAAATACGTGAAGAGATTGGGCCCAAGTACACAAGGGTTGGGGCCCACAACAATCGATGCTCACTAAAGGAGTCTTTTATTACTCTCTTTTTTTTTCTTTTCTTTTTTTCTTTTTTTTTTCTTTTTTTTTTACAAGATATATACATCAACCAAGATATTCTCATAATCATTTGGTCAAGGAACATCAAATGAGAACATCAAGTCATGAGGACCAGAGACTTGCCGAGATGGGCAAACTTCACTGGTACTCTGAGGTGTCATGAGGGGTGAAAGGTCAAAGCTGAACGGCTCGAACCCCTCATGATATTGGTTGGTTGTGGGCAACAAAGAATGAAGTTGTGTTGTCTCACTAGGGTTTAATTGCTCATCGAAGAAAACCCTCCAACCAATAGGCGGGTGCATCGGAATGAGTTCCTCAGGCTCATTCGATGGATGCAGCAGACCTGCATCACTAAAAATGGGGCTTCTCCCCAAGTCATCCAACAAGGACCTCCCACCATCATTTAGATCATCAAGCATAAGCTCGGTCATAGGTGGGTCCTTGTTGGAGTCAAAATGAAGCTCAAATGGCTCAATGGCCATGGGACATGAGGTAGAGACACCTTCTGGTATAGGCATATGGTGAGGTGTCTCACTCTCACTAGTACTCTCAACTGAATCATGCAACGAACACTCCCTTTGAACATTCATGTTTGAGGTCAGCTCACTCTGTTGCATTGCAAAGACAGGCAATGAGTCTTCGCTGAGCCTACAAACATTCTCAACGGGTTGCATTGGTGTTAGAGGTGTTCGTTGATTTTGTGGTGCTTTCTCCAATTGGCGGATGAGATTGAGATTTAAAGGTTCATCCATGGGTTCCTGTTGCCTACCAGAGTTGAACACATGAAACTCGGCACTCATGTTACCGAATGAGAGCTTCATGAGACCATTTCTACAATTAATCAAGGCATTGGAGGTTGCCAGAAATGATCTACCCAAAATCAAAGGTATTTGAGAGTGGGTGTTCGCAACAGGATTGGTATCGAGGACAACAAAATCGACTGGAAATATAAAATCTCCAACCTTGATAAGCACGTCCTCGATAATCCTCATGGGAATACGAATGGATCTATCTGCCAATTGGAGGGTGATCTTAGTTGGTTTCAATTCTCCCAAGTTCAACTGTTGATAAACAGAGAATGGGAGGAGGTTGACCGCTGATCCTAAATCAAGCAAAACATTGCTCAATCTAGTGTCCCCTATCGTACACTGAATAGTAGGACACCCAGGGTCCTTGTATTTTGTGTAGGTAGGATTGGACAAAAGTGAGCTGATATTTGCAGCCAAGAATGCTTTCTTAGGAACATTGGTCTTCCTCTTGGTTGTGCAGAGATCCTTCAACACTTTGGCATATTGAGGTATTTGTTGGATGACATCCAACAAGGGGATGTTAACCTTCACTTGCTTAAACACCTCTAATATCTTGTCCATGTTGTCACTCTGCTTTTTGTTTAACCTACTTGGATAGGGAGCTTTTGGCAGGTAGGTTTTCTGCTGTGCCTGAGAAGAAAGCTTTGGTGTATTACCCTCACCCTCAGCTTCTTCTTCACCACCATTCCCACTGAGGGGCTGCATAGATGGTGGTGGGTGTGGCAAGGAAATGTGATTGTCAACCTGTTTTCCATTCCTTAAGGTCACAATGGAATTGACATGGTGAACAGGTTCCTCTACATGGTTCACTTGCCTCCCCCGAGGTACCACATTCTCATTTTGCATTTGTTGTTGTTGGTACATGCGGGGGTTAGCCTCAGGCTGGCTAGGAAAAGACCCTCTCTCTCTTTCATGTACAGACTGAGCCAATTGGCCCATCTGAAGCTCTAGAGATTTGATGGTCTGCTGATTTGAAGTGAGAACTTGACTTGTGGTAGACATAAAATTTTTCATTGAGTTTTCAAGTCCACGAGTCAAGGTCTCAAGCGAATTGAATCGGGTTTCCATATTATTGGAATTTGGGAAACCCGATTGATTGGTGGTTTGCGCTTGGGGTGGCTGATAGGAATGCGCATGCATGGGAGGTTGGTGTGATTGGTAAGGTGGTCTCGAGGAGTTTGGAGGACCACCCGAGGCATTAGTTTGGTTCCATGAAAAATTGGGGTGGTTCCTCCATCCAGGATTATAAGATGATGAGTATGGGTCATTCCTGGCTCTATCATAGACGGCGTTGACACGCTCCATCTCAGGAGGAATGGACTCACACTCGCTCTCTACATGACCTATCCTACCACATGAATGACAAGGAACTGGACCAGATGTGGACATGTGAGGTGCACTTTGTTGGTTTTGGAGCTCAATCGAATCCATACGGCGCATTAAGGCCGCCATGCGTGCCTCGGTGGCCGTAGTGGTATCGATAGCAAATGCGGAACCCGATCTAGTCGAGTTTGCATTCGCGATCCTCGCTCCTATACTAGATGATGCAGGTGGTTCCCTCACACTCTCCCATTGCATGGTTTTCTCAGCGAGGTCTTCTAGGAAGGCCCATGCCTCCCTTTCATCCTTTCCCAAGAACTCTCCTTGACACATGGACTCAAGGAGCGTTCTTGACGGGATGTGAAGACCCTCATACACAATCTGACAAAGACGCCACAACTCAATGCCATGGTGAGGGCACGAGGATAGTAGCTCTTTGAACCTCTCAAGATATGCATGAAATGGTTCGGTCTCATGTTGATAGAACGAATTGATTTCGTTCCTCAATTTTTGAGTCCGATGATTAGGAAAGTACTTCTTGAGGAATGCAGATTGAAACTCATCCCAAGTCCTAAAGGAATTCGCCTGGTTGCTGTACAACCACTTCTTGGCGTCATCCTTTAGTGCAAAAGGAACGAGCCTAAGATGGATGGAGTCTGTGCTAAGTTGTTGCAGCTTGAACATAGCACAGACCTCCTCAAATTCCCTGAGAAAGATATAGGGGTCACCTTTCCCAGTGAAATGAGGGAGCATGGAAATGAATGGAGGCTTAACCTCAAAATGGTTCCCATTAGCCTCTGGTAATACGATGCATGAGGGTAGAGCTGTACGGCTCGGGTAGCATCGATCACGTAGAGGTATGGGAACGACAACTGGAAGCACTGGTCGAACAGGTGGGTCCAGCAACTGCTCCTCCTCACGGAAATTAGCAGCCATTGAACCCGGACTGCGTGCGACACGAGAGGAGGGAGGTGTCGAGAAATCGATGACCGAAGCCGGATTGACAACGCTCCTCGTCAAACGACCACTCTCGTCTCGTGTCCACGAAAGCATGCACAAAGGTGCACACACACAAAACAAAACTTTTTTTTTCTTTTTTTTTCTAACAAAGAATGTGCGTAGAGGAGAAGACGAGGGAACACAGGAGAGAAAGAATGACTCAGGAGAGAAGGGAAGAAGTCCTTATGCTACGGCGGATGGGTACATGTAGAAGCACACAAGCAAACAAGGCTCAAGCAATCCTAAGGTCGCTATAGGTCCTTACAGCTAGACGACGCCTAACTGCGAGGTCACACGGCCTCAACACGCCTCACCTCCCTACAACGAGGACCACAAAGCCCAGCAAGTGAGCCAAGATCCGGGGATCTCGTCTCTCCTACTATCGACAAAGTGGGCAACGCCGATCAGGTCATGACGGTCGGGACCGGATCACTCTCCTAATGCGTCCAAGATCCTTAGGGCCAATGTCTACTTGATTTTAAAATTAGGCTCTTGATTAGTGTGGTTTTTGGGGCGAAGGAAAGGGTGATGAAATCCCCCACCTTATCTTTTACGGGACAGCCCCTCCTTAGTAGCGTTTTGGAGTCCTAAATCTAGCAATCAACTCTCCAAACAACGCTCAACTCACACTTGTTGCAATGCACTTCCTACTAACTAATGCATGTTCATACGAAATGCATGAATGAGAGTAGAAGGTGCGTACCTCACGCCAGCTCTCAGCAACAGAAAATAAAGCTAAGATAAAAGACAATCTAAATGCCTAAGTCACATACATGATGCATGGCCTAAACAAAAAGAATGCCTAATCTTTTGCTTTGAGTTTTAGGGTCCAAGTTGCTTAAGGGAGGTTTGATTATTGATCTGGGAACAAACTATAAGTCAAAACATGCCAAATTAAGTCCCAGACCACTATATCATTTAGAGCAACAATAGCAAGAAATTAAAAGATGAACAGAGCTCACCAGACCGCTGATTAGCGGTCTCAGACCGCTGATTGGCGGTCTGAAGTGCTCAGGTCGTCTGGAAATTTCTCCAGTAGCCTCCACTTGCTATTCCCAGTCTCCTGAAATAAAGAAAAACTACAACACACAAATTAAATCCACTCGAATCGTCCAAACAAGAGTCTGGACTGGCACCTCCCCGGCAACGGCGCCAAAAACTTGTTGAACGTTTTAATTAAAACCGCAAGTGCACGGCCGCGATGAAGCGGTGGCAAGTACGGGTCGTCCTCAGGGAGGTGAGCAGCCTCTTGCTTGTACGAAATCAAGTGGCAAAGATTGGGGGAGAAAGATTTATTAAGCTACTCTACGCTACACTACGCTAAGAAGTATGAAATGTGAAAGAAGCAAACAAGCGATGAAATAAGAACTAAGCTAAGAACAAAATAGAAGTACTGGAATTCAGGAATGGGAAAACCCCTAAGGGGTGGAGTGAGTGCACACAAGCAAAGAGGTGGGTGTAGAATACATTCTTTAAGCACATGAAGGTGGTGTTTATCAAGCATAGGAAGTGTCTAAATGTTATGGCAAAACCTATCAATCTATTCACCAACTTAGTTGATTAACATTTACATATGCAAGGTGTTTATTTCAGAACCTAAACAAGCATGAGAGGTGTCTAATCATTTTGGCAAAACTCATCAAGTTGTAAATTCTATCCTAAACAAGCAAGCATACATTCATGTTTAATCAACACATTGAAATTAAAGCATTCATCCCATTCTCTAATGCATGTATGTACATCTACTCCACCCCCCAAAGGGGATGGAACTACTCACTAAACATTACACTAATTATTAAACTATGGAAAGAAAGCATATTAAAACTAAGCTAGAATTAAAAGACGATTAAACTAAAACATGCACAACAATAAAAGAAGCATAAAACAAACAATGAAAGAAACATAAAACTTTATTAATAAAATGACTCACATTAAAAGTAGCATCCTCCTACTTTAGTGTGTGCTTCAAGGCCTCACTTCTAGTAGTAAGAATAGCCACTTAAAATATGGAGTAGTTTACATAAGAATGTGAAGAGTTCTATTTATAGCCATAGAAAAAGGCAATTCGGGACAATCCCCCGATGTGGGACTAAACAGATACCATAAATGGACTAAGAATGCTCTAATACACAGGACATAACAAGCTAAGAGAATTTGGAGCAACTTGGACCGCCAATTAGCGGTCCAAGACCGCTAATTAGCGGTCTATAAACTCCAGATCGTCCTGGGCTTTCTTCTGGGCTTTCCATGTTGGTATTTGTTGTCTTTGATGCGGTTACTTGAGTTGTTGGATCTCCGACCCGAGTAGAATTGCCAAAATACTCCCCATGATGGTGTGGAGTTCTCTATTTTGCACTTTGGTCCTTTGGTCTTTGATTGATCGTTTTATATTTCTACCGCAAGTGCACGGCCGCGTTGAAGCGGTGGCAAATACGGGTCGTCCACTGGGAGGTGTGTCGACACTTGGTTTATTCGAAGGCGAGAGGTAAAAAGAAGGGAGAAAGATGTATTACACTAATCTAAACTACAAAGCTGAAATGAAATGCAAAGGAAATGAAGATAAGCAATAAAACTAAACCCCAAAGGGGGTAGAGAACTGATGTGAAAATAAAGATGTGTGTGTGTGTGTGTGTGTTCAATTAAGCTCCTCACAACATGTGGTGCATGAAATCATAAAACTACATCCAATCTTGCCTCTACATGAATTAAGATAAGACTACATCATTAAAACATACAAGACAATGATTGGAATGAAGCTACATGAACTCAAGTATAAAGACTAGACCCTACTATGCCTCTACATGAATTAAGATGACTACATCATTAAAACATACAAGACATTAGCTAAGGAAAAGGCAACAAGAGTACATACACTACAAATTGTGTTTCCAATATTAGCTTCATCCATATCCTAACTTTATCATTCCCCATAAAATAGGTCCACTAATCAAAGCATAAGCTAAGCTTCATTCAAGAGCATTAGCATATCAAAGATAAGAGTGGAGACCCATTAGATGGTTATGGAAATCATATAAAGCTCAAGGGATAAAAATAACACACACTTAATACACTACATTATTATATCACATATTTCTCCACCCCCAAATGGGGATGGAACTACTCACTACTCATTACACTAACTAATTTAGCAAAGGAAAACATAATACTGAAATGAAATTTATACTACTTAAGCAAGAAATATTAAAGAAGCATAAAACTAAACAAACAAACAAGCATGCAAATGAAAGGAAATTAAACTAAGAGAGAAACAACATCATTAAGAGAAAACTTATATTATTAACTCACTCAATTACAAGTAGCTCTTCCTCCACTAGAGTTTTGCTTCAAGGCTTCACTCTTAGTAGGGAAGATGGCCACCAAGAGGGAGATATCGATACAAAGGGAGGTGAAGAGTTCTATTTATAAGCATGGAAAAAGCTAATCAGGGACAATCCCCCGATGTGGGACTAAACCAATACCAAAAATACACTAAGAATACACTAATACACGTGCTACAGAAAATTGGACGGATCCTGGGCTAAATGGACCGCCAATTAGCGGTTCCAGACCGCCAATTGGCGGTCTATAAAGTTTAGATCCGCCTGGTTTTCTTTGTGGGCTTTTCTTGAAGTGTTTCTTGGTCTTAGATGCATCTGGTTGGTTTAGTGGAGCTCCGACCCGAATCGAATTGACAAAATACTCCTCATGATGGTGTGGAGTTTCCTGTTTTGCTCTTAGGTCCTTCTGTCTTACGATCAGGTCCTTCCCCCTTGCATCTTGGTCCCCAGGTCTCACAATTAGGTCCTTTTTTCCTGCTTTTGGGTCCTTTCATGGCTCTTCTCTTCAAACCTCTTTATTTCTGAAAACTAAACATAAAACTCGTCACATAGCATTGCTTAGGTGTAAGATAATGGATATAAGGTACAAATATAAGCATGAAATGATGTCAATCAAATACCCCCACACCTAAGTTTTTGCTAGTCTCGAGCAAAACAAAGAAAGGAAAAAGCATACGAAAAACAAGAAATCCTAACTCACTTTCGTAGGAATCACGGTTGCACTTAGCACGTGCAACAAGCCGTTAAACCTCCTTGTTGCCAAGGAGGAGGAGTGGTGTCTCCTGAGGGTTTTTTTTTTTTTTTTTTTTTTTTTTTTTTTTTTATGTACAACAATGGGCTCCCATCTTCATATATCAAGGGACATCAAATGGGAACCCGCCATCTCTCGAGCCAGAAATGCACATGTATGGGCTCGCAACATACAAAACAGAATTGCTTGACCACCTGACACCCTTATTCGCATTGTGGTCGTTCGATGCCTCTTGAGAGTTAACAAAAGAGGAGGCATGAATGAGAGGTGAACCTCTACCAGGTTGAAGGGTATCAGGTGGTTGATTCTTAACCCACATGGGGTCCTCATCAGATATAGAATGAAGATCATGTGGCCCAGAGGCCATAAAAATGGTATCTGGTGGCTCAAAAGCCACGTGATCGAAAGGTTGTGGCTCAAGGGCCACGTGATCAAAAGAATGTGGCACAAGGGCCACAAGATCAGAACGATGTGGCTCTGAGGCCACAAGATCAAAAGGATGTGGCTCAAGGGCCACAAGATCATAAGGATGCGGCTCTGAGGCCACATGATCAAAATATAAGGCACCTTCTTGTGCCAGCCCAGGTGAAACATCTTCACCACCTTCAGGATCTTCATCGAACAATTCTCTGAAGTACTTGAAGGTGCCTTCAACTTCACTCTCATCCATGCCCTGGATAAGGTTAACCCCAACAGGGTCATTGAAGGCATCTGGCTTCTTGCCAATGGTGAAGATGTTGAAATCAGCGCATTGACTACCATAAGTCAAGCGCATCAGACCATTGCGACAATTGATCAAGGCATTGGAAGTCGCAAGAAATGGTCGCCCCAGAATGACAGGAATTTGTCCAAGTGGGTTTGGCACAGGTTCAGTATCCAAGACAAAGAAGTCGACTGGATAAATGAACTCTCCCACTTTGATCAGCACGTCTTCCACCACACCCCTCGGTTTCTTCATAGACCTATCAGCCAATTGAAGAGTGGTCTTTGTTTGTTTGAGGTCTCCAAGACCGAGGTGGACGTAGACAGAATATGGCAGAAGATTAACAGATGCACCAAGGTCCAGCAAGGCTCGGTGTATGGGCACATCACCAATCACACAAGAGATAGTAGGACAGCCAGGGTCCTTGTACTTGACTTGCATGGGTTGTGCCAACAAGGAACTCACGTTAGCCGCAAGAAAAGCTTTCTTGGGAACATGAGTTTTTCTTTTCTTAGTGCATAAGTCCTTGAGAACCTTGGCATAAGGTGGCATTTGCTGAATCACCTCCAAAAGAGGGATATTCACCTTAACCTGCCGAAACATCTCAAGCATCTTGTCATGCTGATCAGAGGTTTTCTTTTTAAGGCGCTCAGGGAATGGCGCCTTTGGGGCATAAGAATGCGAAGGCACCCCAGAATTCAGGTCCAAAGAAACATGAGTGGGGACCTCAGAATCTGGTTCCTTCGACACAAGAGGAGACAAGGGGACCTCAAGGTTCGGCCCCTTTGTCGAAGGAAATGTAGAAAGAACCTCAGGATCTGGCTCCTTCCTGGAAGTATTTGTGGAGGGAGCCTCAGGATCCGGCTCCCTCAAAGATGGTGATGACAAGGAAGGCACCCCAATGTGGTTGTCCACCTCCTTACCAGACCTCAAAGTATGAATCACATTAATATGATGGGTCGGTTCAGAGGCAGCATGAGGTAAAGGTGTCCTTCCTTGCGAAAGGGTACCCCGAGGATTTACCTCGGGTTGACTCGGTAATTGACCCTTCTCGCGTTCATGGAGCTGATTAGCCAACTGGCTCACTTGCATTTCCAATGCTTTGACCGTATTGTTGTTGGCCGAAAACATGGCTTGCGTGCTCTGAATGAACGCGTGAAGGGTTTGTTCAAGAGTGGAGTCCTTAGGGTCAACCCGTTGGGGTTGTGGAGTTTGGTTAGAATAACCCGACGAAGAGGTCTGGGGAGGTTGGTAATTGTGGTTCTGAGACCTTTGATATGCGAGGTTGGGCTCGTTCTGGTGAGAGCGCTCGACTCGAGAGAGTGCTTATTTCTGAGATGGAAGATCTTGGTGATCGACCATCTCCGCCTCGTGCTCCTTTGGAGCAAGAGGCTGAGTCGTCTCGTGGTGGCGAGGGAGACCGGGTTCCATACATGGACTACCTCGGCCCATTCCCACCACCACGTAGACCTCCTTCTCCTCCTCCTCTGACTCGAGAGGAAGGGAGATTCGGTCAGGATCGAGTTCTAGGTGCACCACCACCTTTAGCTCGACATGATAGGCCGATGACCTTGTGGGAGCGGACCCATCCTGTTCGGGCCGCGCAACCTTCTTGCATAGTTGTTCCCCCTGCTCGCGGGAACAGCTATGAGCTAAAACCTCAGTATGTGAGCATGCTTCCGACCTTCACTGCCAATAAGGAGGATCCGTATATCTTTATACGCGAATTCGAGGAAGTGTGCTCCATGTTCAAGCTTCAACAGCTTGACGAGGATTCTGTCCGGTTGAGGATGATTTCTTTCGCATTGAAGGATAATGCGAAGAAATGGATGTATAGCCTCCCGGCGAGCTCGATTCGGTCATGGGATGAATTTGTGACCGTCTTTCTGAAGAGATTTTTCCCTCAAAGGAAAACTCAACAGATACGGCACCAGATACATCAGATGTATCAAACCGAGACCGAATCGTTTCATGGTTTCTTTGAGAGGTTCAAGGACCTTCTCCAGCAATGCCCTCATCATGGACTTGAGCTATGGCAGCTGTGCCAGATTGTTTATGAGGGCATCAACTACAACACCCGCACATTGTTGGAGTCAATGTGTCAGGGTGACTTCCAAATAAAACCCATCGAGGAGGCATGGGACACTTTTGAGTCCATGGCTGAGCGTACCTTCGAGTGGGACACCATGAGAGAGCCACCAGCCGCCAGGTCTTCTGGTCGAGCTGGATCTTATCAAGTTGAGTCAACTATCGCGTCTGAGGCGAAAGTGGCTGCTCTCATGCGTAGGATTGAGTGTTTGGAGATGGACCGAGCTCCTGTAGCTCAGGTCGCTACTCCCGAGTGTAGTAGGTGTGGACTGTCGGGACATGATGACTTGGAATGCGCTTACGCTCCAAGGGATACTGAGCATGCAAATGCGATGTATCAACAAAGGCCCCGAAACGACCCGTACAGTCACTCTTACAACCCGGGATGGCGTAACCATCCTAACTTCTCTTGGGGGCCTAGTGGGGGAAACGGTCAGAGCTCGCACGCTCAACCTCAACCTCCACCTTATCAACCTCCACGCCCAAAAACTTGATTGATCGTTTTATATTTCTACCGCAAGTGCACGGCCGCGTTGAAGCGGTGGCAAATACGGGTCGTCCACTGGGAGGTGTGTCGACACTTGGTTTATTCGAAGGCGAGAGGTAAAAAGAAGGGAGAAAGATGTATTACACTAATCTAAACTACAAAGCTGAAATGAAATGCAAAGGAAATGAAGATAAGCAATAAAACTAAACCCCAAAGGGGGTAGAGAACTGATGTGAAAATAAAGATGTGTGTGTGTGTGTGTGTGTTCAATTAAGCTCCTCACAACATGTGGTGCATGAAATCATAAAACTACATCCAATCTTGCCTCTACATGAATTAAGATAAGACTACATCATTAAAACATACAAGACAATGATTGGAATGAAGCTACATGAACTCAAGTATAAAGACTAGACCCTACTATGCCTCTACATGAATTAAGATGACTACATCATTAAAACATACAAGACATTAGCTAAGGAAAAGGCAACAAGAGTACATACACTACAAATTGTGTTTCCAATATTAGCTTCATCCATATCCTAACTTTATCATTCCCCATAAAATAGGTCCACTAATCAAAGCATAAGCTAAGCTTCATTCAAGAGCATTAGCATATCAAAGATAAGAGTGGAGACCCATTAGATGGTTATGGAAATCATATAAAGCTCAAGGGATAAAAATAACACACACTTAATACACTACATTATTATATCACATATTTCTCCACCCCCAAATGGGGATGGAACTACTCACTACTCATTACACTAACTAATTTAGCAAAGGAAAACATAATACTGAAATGAAATTTATACTACTTAAGCAAGAAATATTAAAGAAGCATAAAACTAAACAAACAAACAAGCATGCAAATGAAAGGAAATTAAACTAAGAGAGAAACAACATCATTAAGAGAAAACTTATATTATTAACTCACTCAATTACAAGTAGCTCTTCCTCCACTAGAGTTTTGCTTCAAGGCTTCACTCTTAGTAGGGAAGATGGCCACCAAGAGGGAGATATCGATACAAAGGGAGGTGAAGAGTTCTATTTATAAGCATGGAAAAAGCTAATCAGGGACAATCCCCCGATGTGGGACTAAACCAATACCAAAAATACACTAAGAATACACTAATACACGTGCTACAGAAAATTGGACGGATCCTGGGCTAAATGGACCGCCAATTAGCGGTTCCAGACCGCCAATTGGCGGTCTATAAAGTTTAGATCCGCCTGGTTTTCTTTGTGGGCTTTTCTTGAAGTGTTTCTTGGTCTTAGATGCATCTGGTTGGTTTAGTGGAGCTCCGACCCGAATCGAATTGACAAAATACTCCTCATGATGGTGTGGAGTTTCCTGTTTTGCTCTTAGGTCCTTCTGTCTTACGATCAGGTCCTTCCCCCTTGCATCTTGGTCCCCAGGTCTCACAATTAGGTCCTTTTTTCCTGCTTTTGGGTCCTTTCATGGCTCTTCTCTTCAAACCTCTTTATTTCTGAAAACTAAACATAAAACTCGTCACATAGCATTGCTTAGGTGTAAGATAATGGATATAAGGTACAAATATAAGCATGAAATGATGTCAATCAAATACCCCCACACCTAAGTTTTTGCTAGTCTCGAGCAAAACAAAGAAAGGAAAAAGCATACGAAAAACAAGAAATCCTAACTCACTTTCGTAGGAATCACGGTTGCACTTAGCACGTGCAACAAGCCGTTAAACCTCCTTGTTGCCAAGGAGGAGGAGTGGTGTCTCCTGAGGGTTTTTTTTTTTTTTTTTTTTTTTTTTTTTTTTTTATGTACAACAATGGGCTCCCATCTTCATATATCAAGGGACATCAAATGGGAACCCGCCATCTCTCGAGCCAGAAATGCACATGTATGGGCTCGCAACATACAAAACAGAATTGCTTGACCACCTGACACCCTTATTCGCATTGTGGTCGTTCGATGCCTCTTGAGAGTTAACAAAAGAGGAGGCATGAATGAGAGGTGAACCTCTACCAGGTTGAAGGGTATCAGGTGGTTGATTCTTAACCCACATGGGGTCCTCATCAGATATAGAATGAAGATCATGTGGCCCAGAGGCCATAAAAATGGTATCTGGTGGCTCAAAAGCCACGTGATCGAAAGGTTGTGGCTCAAGGGCCACGTGATCAAAAGAATGTGGCACAAGGGCCACAAGATCAGAACGATGTGGCTCTGAGGCCACAAGATCAAAAGGATGTGGCTCAAGGGCCACAAGATCATAAGGATGCGGCTCTGAGGCCACATGATCAAAATATAAGGCACCTTCTTGTGCCAGCCCAGGTGAAACATCTTCACCACCTTCAGGATCTTCATCGAACAATTCTCTGAAGTACTTGAAGGTGCCTTCAACTTCACTCTCATCCATGCCCTGGATAAGGTTAACCCCAACAGGGTCATTGAAGGCATCTGGCTTCTTGCCAATGGTGAAGATGTTGAAATCAGCGCATTGACTACCATAAGTCAAGCGCATCAGACCATTGCGACAATTGATCAAGGCATTGGAAGTCGCAAGAAATGGTCGCCCCAGAATGACAGGAATTTGTCCAAGTGGGTTTGGCACAGGTTCAGTATCCAAGACAAAGAAGTCGACTGGATAAATGAACTCTCCCACTTTGATCAGCACGTCTTCCACCACACCCCTCGGTTTCTTCATAGACCTATCAGCCAATTGAAGAGTGGTCTTTGTTTGTTTGAGGTCTCCAAGACCGAGGTGGACGTAGACAGAATATGGCAGAAGATTAACAGATGCACCAAGGTCCAGCAAGGCTCGGTGTATGGGCACATCACCAATCACACAAGAGATAGTAGGACAGCCAGGGTCCTTGTACTTGACTTGCATGGGTTGTGCCAACAAGGAACTCACGTTAGCCGCAAGAAAAGCTTTCTTGGGAACATGAGTTTTTCTTTTCTTAGTGCATAAGTCCTTGAGAACCTTGGCATAAGGTGGCATTTGCTGAATCACCTCCAAAAGAGGGATATTCACCTTAACCTGCCGAAACATCTCAAGCATCTTGTCATGCTGATCAGAGGTTTTCTTTTTAAGGCGCTCAGGGAATGGCGCCTTTGGGGCATAAGAATGCGAAGGCACCCCAGAATTCAGGTCCAAAGAAACATGAGTGGGGACCTCAGAATCTGGTTCCTTCGACACAAGAGGAGACAAGGGGACCTCAAGGTTCGGCCCCTTTGTCGAAGGAAATGTAGAAAGAACCTCAGGATCTGGCTCCTTCCTGGAAGTATTTGTGGAGGGAGCCTCAGGATCCGGCTCCCTCAAAGATGGTGATGACAAGGAAGGCACCCCAATGTGGTTGTCCACCTCCTTACCAGACCTCAAAGTATGAATCACATTAATATGATGGGTCGGTTCAGAGGCAGCATGAGGTAAAGGTGTCCTTCCTTGCGAAAGGGTACCCCGAGGATTTACCTCGGGTTGACTCGGTAATTGACCCTTCTCGCGTTCATGGAGCTGATTAGCCAACTGGCTCACTTGCATTTCCAATGCTTTGACCGTATTGTTGTTGGCCGAAAACATGGCTTGCGTGCTCTGAATGAACGCGTGAAGGGTTTGTTCAAGAGTGGAGTCCTTAGGGTCAACCCGTTGGGGTTGTGGAGTTTGGTTAGAATAACCCGACGAAGAGGTCTGGGGAGGTTGGTAATTGTGGTTCTGAGACCTTTGATATGCGAGGTTGGGCTCGTTCTGGTGAGAGCGCTCGACTCGAGAGAGTGCTTATTTCTGAGATGGAAGATCTTGGTGATCGACCATCTCCGCCTCGTGCTCCTTTGGAGCAAGAGGCTGAGTCGTCTCGTGGTGGCGAGGGAGACCGGGTTCCATACATGGACTACCTCGGCCCATTCCCACCACCACGTAGACCTCCTTCTCCTCCTCCTCTGACTCGAGAGGAAGGGAGATTCGGTCAGGATCGAGTTCTAGGTGCACCACCACCTTTAGCTCGACATGATAGGCCGATGACCTTGTGGGAGCGGACCCATCCTGTTCGGGCCGCGCAACCTTCTTGCATAGTTGTTCCCCCTGCTCGCGGGAACAGCTATGAGCTAAAACCTCAGTATGTGAGCATGCTTCCGACCTTCACTGCCAATAAGGAGGATCCGTATATCTTTATACGCGAATTCGAGGAAGTGTGCTCCATGTTCAAGCTTCAACAGCTTGACGAGGATTCTGTCCGGTTGAGGATGATTTCTTTCGCATTGAAGGATAATGCGAAGAAATGGATGTATAGCCTCCCGGCGAGCTCGATTCGGTCATGGGATGAATTTGTGACCGTCTTTCTGAAGAGATTTTTCCCTCAAAGGAAAACTCAACAGATACGGCACCAGATACATCAGATGTATCAAACCGAGACCGAATCGTTTCATGGTTTCTTTGAGAGGTTCAAGGACCTTCTCCAGCAATGCCCTCATCATGGACTTGAGCTATGGCAGCTGTGCCAGATTGTTTATGAGGGCATCAACTACAACACCCGCACATTGTTGGAGTCAATGTGTCAGGGTGACTTCCAAATAAAACCCATCGAGGAGGCATGGGACACTTTTGAGTCCATGGCTGAGCGTACCTTCGAGTGGGACACCATGAGAGAGCCACCAGCCGCCAGGTCTTCTGGTCGAGCTGGATCTTATCAAGTTGAGTCAACTATCGCGTCTGAGGCGAAAGTGGCTGCTCTCATGCGTAGGATTGAGTGTTTGGAGATGGACCGAGCTCCTGTAGCTCAGGTCGCTACTCCCGAGTGTAGTAGGTGTGGACTGTCGGGACATGATGACTTGGAATGCGCTTACGCTCCAAGGGATACTGAGCATGCAAATGCGATGTATCAACAAAGGCCCCGAAACGACCCGTACAGTCACTCTTACAACCCGGGATGGCGTAACCATCCTAACTTCTCTTGGGGGCCTAGTGGGGGAAACGGTCAGAGCTCGCACGCTCAACCTCAACCTCCACCTTATCAACCTCCACGCCCAAAAACTTGATTGATCGTTTTATATTTCTACCGCAAGTGCACGGCCGCGTTGAAGCGGTGGCAAATACGGGTCGTCCACTGGGAGGTGTGTCGACACTTGGTTTATTCGAAGGCGAGAGGTAAAAAGAAGGGAGAAAGATGTATTACACTAATCTAAACTACAAAGCTGAAATGAAATGCAAAGGAAATGAAGATAAGCAATAAAACTAAACCCCAAAGGGGGTAGAGAACTGATGTGAAAATAAAGATGTGTGTGTGTGTGTGTGTGTTCAATTAAGCTCCTCACAACATGTGGTGCATGAAATCATAAAACTACATCCAATCTTGCCTCTACATGAATTAAGATAAGACTACATCATTAAAACATACAAGACAATGATTGGAATGAAGCTACATGAACTCAAGTATAAAGACTAGACCCTACTATGCCTCTACATGAATTAAGATGACTACATCATTAAAACATACAAGACATTAGCTAAGGAAAAGGCAACAAGAGTACATACACTACAAATTGTGTTTCCAATATTAGCTTCATCCATATCCTAACTTTATCATTCCCCATAAAATAGGTCCACTAATCAAAGCATAAGCTAAGCTTCATTCAAGAGCATTAGCATATCAAAGATAAGAGTGGAGACCCATTAGATGGTTATGGAAATCATATAAAGCTCAAGGGATAAAAATAACACACACTTAATACACTACATTATTATATCACATATTTCTCCACCCCCAAATGGGGATGGAACTACTCACTACTCATTACACTAACTAATTTAGCAAAGGAAAACATAATACTGAAATGAAATTTATACTACTTAAGCAAGAAATATTAAAGAAGCATAAAACTAAACAAACAAACAAGCATGCAAATGAAAGGAAATTAAACTAAGAGAGAAACAACATCATTAAGAGAAAACTTATATTATTAACTCACTCAATTACAAGTAGCTCTTCCTCCACTAGAGTTTTGCTTCAAGGCTTCACTCTTAGTAGGGAAGATGGCCACCAAGAGGGAGATATCGATACAAAGGGAGGTGAAGAGTTCTATTTATAAGCATGGAAAAAGCTAATCAGGGACAATCCCCCGATGTGGGACTAAACCAATACCAAAAATACACTAAGAATACACTAATACACGTGCTACAGAAAATTGGACGGATCCTGGGCTAAATGGACCGCCAATTAGCGGTTCCAGACCGCCAATTGGCGGTCTATAAAGTTTAGATCCGCCTGGTTTTCTTTGTGGGCTTTTCTTGAAGTGTTTCTTGGTCTTAGATGCATCTGGTTGGTTTAGTGGAGCTCCGACCCGAATCGAATTGACAAAATACTCCTCATGATGGTGTGGAGTTTCCTGTTTTGCTCTTAGGTCCTTCTGTCTTACGATCAGGTCCTTCCCCCTTGCATCTTGGTCCCCAGGTCTCACAATTAGGTCCTTTTTTCCTGCTTTTGGGTCCTTTCATGGCTCTTCTCTTCAAACCTCTTTATTTCTGAAAACTAAACATAAAACTCGTCACATAGCATTGCTTAGGTGTAAGATAATGGATATAAGGTACAAATATAAGCATGAAATGATGTCAATCAGTCTTACATTCAGGTCCTTCTTCCTTGCATCTCAGTCCCAGATCTCACAATTCAGTCCTTTTTCCCAGCTTTTGGGTCCTTTTATGCTTCAACTCTTCAAACCTATTTATTCCTGAAAACTAAACACAAAACTCGTAACATAGCATTGTTTAGATGAAAGATAATGGATATAAGATGCAAATATGAGCATGAAATGATGCCAATCAAACATGAAGATAAAACTAGAAGAATTATTTTATTTACATGACACATTACAAGTAGCATTCTTCTCCACTTGAGTTTTGCTCCAAGGCTTACTCTAAGTAGAGAGAATAGCCATCAAGCAATGGGTAAATACAAAGGAGGAAGAAAAGTTCTATTTATAGACAATCCCTCGATATGAAACTAATGACACCTACTAAAAATAGATATAAATGACATAACAAATAACCAGGAAAAATTATATCGGGTCCTGACCAAATTGGACCACCAATTGGCGGTCTAGGCTAATTGGTCCTCTTGGATTGCATCCAGGTCCATCCCTCTTGCAGATCAGTCCATAAGTCTCACTGATCAGTCCTTTTTGTGTCTCGTCTTCTCAAACAAGTTTATTCCGAAAACTTAAACATGAAACTCGTTACATAGCATTGCTTAGGTTCAAAATAGAGGATAAAAGACACAAATGTATGCATGATGTGATGTCAATCAAATACCCCTACACTTAGGTTTTGCTAGTCCCGAGCAAAACAATGAAAGGAAAACACAGAAGGGAAGAACAAACGGAAAACAAGATACGTCCTAACTCACTTTCGCAGGAATCACAGTTACACTTAGCACGTGCAACAAGCCATTAAACCTCTTTGTCACCAAGGAGGAGGGAGCGGTGTCTCCTGAGGTTTTCAGCGGATATACCCACAAAATCCGAACATTGATGCATTATTCAATCTACCAACATGACTCGTTGGACCTTTTTTGTCGATAATTGGACACGGTAATCCTACGGGCCAACTCTCTATATGTATACAGTCCACACACCTAGCCTAATGAATCATTTGTGCAAGTTAGTTAAGGACTTAAGTGAAAGACAAGGTAAACCTAAACGTCCTAAAGTGATACAAAGTGTAAAGTCCATTAAGGTTCTTATTTGCATTACCATTTCTTTTCTTTTTTTTGGTTCTTAATTTTTTCATTTTTATGTTTTTACTAGCTGGTGTGTGATTCTTCCAGGATCTGGTTTCATGCATCATTGCCTATGAGACTTACACTATCACATATACCTTCCCCCAAATCTCCACATAGGGTGATCCCTACCACCCGTGTAAAGGGAGTTCGGTTGGTGCATCCCAAGTCAGATGACTCGAAAGCACCAGGTGTTAAGTCCCCTCAGACCTAATTTCCTGAGTGATAGGAGTCGCAAGAGAAGAGAGAAGTCCTACTAACTTATTTGTTATCTACACATGAACCAAAACCCCTACACTTAAAGTTTCACAACAAGAGTTTAAGGGTCCCAGACTACGACAAACTTCATTATACTAATAGACACGAATTATTCGACTCACTGGGTTCAGGGTGGACTTCTTTATTTGTTTGAGAACTGAAACCATATTATTACTCTCCCCCCGAGGAAAAGCTAAGGTGCATCCTTACGACTAGATAAGACCTAAAGTTGGTGTAATAGATATCCTAATGCATCAAGTTCAAGTCAATTTTGGGAGCTTCCTTTTTACCTTGCCTCTCAACGGTTTTGCACATGCTAAACACACACAAAACCCACAAAATAATTTCTTTCGTAAACATATAAAGATTTCAAAACACACCCCCCACCCACACACACACACACTTCCTTCATGCATTGTCCTCAATGAATGTAAGCATGATACTACATGGATTTATGCATGAAAAAGAAAATATCTCACCAATGTGAAGCGCAAAGGGAAGTTCATTTTTATAATGATGGACACAAACCGGAATTCCCTTCAAAACCTGTGAAATACTAAAGAAAGGAGACAAGTACGCGAAACAAATGGGGCACAAATATACAAGGTTGGAGCCCACAACAAGTTGTGCTCACTCTTGGAGTCTTCTTGTTTTTTTTCTTTTTTGTTATATAACTATGTACAAAAATAAGTTTTCATCTTCATTTGTCAAATGACATTAAATGGGAACCTCAAAAGTGGGTCAATGCACTTAGAATGGGAACATGACACCACGCGGGGCCAAAATACTCATGCGTGGGCCCCCTCACAAATGCACAAAATGGAAGGAGAGGTTCATTAATTAGACGCACAGGCGTCTCATTCAATGGATTAAACTGAAGGAGCTCGAACCTATCAAGGCTTTAGTAAATATTGTGCAATGTAAGAAGAATTTCTCTCGTTGCAGTACTGAAGTTATGATCGTCAATCCAAACACTCCAACCAATAGGCTGGTGGGTCGGAACGAGGTCAAGAACCTTGTTATGCATGCCCGACTCACCAGGCAAACAGAAAGTGGGTCTCTTACCCAAGGTATCCTCTAAGGAACTCCCAATACCCTCATTGTCAATGTATTTGTTTCGTGTCCCTTCATTTTCCAGATGATCAGGAACAATAGTGAGAGGCAAACTCCCACCAGGTCATTTGAAATTAAGGGTATTAGGGAGGTCTTGCTCCACCACAAGTGAGTCCTTAAGAGGCACAACATTAAGATTATGTGGCTCAATGGCCACGGGACAAAAAGATAAAGCACAATCTTGTGCTGACTCATAATGAAGTTGGTCCATGCTATTCTCAATTTGAATTGAATTCCCCACCAAGTGATTGTGAATTGATACCACAAGTCCCTCAGACTAACTAGGAGTTTGACTTTGAAAGAATATGCTATGAATTTATGGATGTGGTGGTTGTTCGATATCAGAAGATAAGTCCTCATATTGACAAGAAAGGTTACCCTCCTCACGTTCACGTAAGTGTTGCGTGATCTGACTCACTTGCATTGCTAGATTTTGCATCGAATGTTTAGTGGTTTTCATGAACGTAAGGAGAGTTTGTTTCAAAGAATCATGTATGTGGTAAACTGTGAGGCTCAATTCAGAATTTTGGAGATTTTGGGTTTGGGTGTTTATGAGATGAGAATGAGTCCAATGATTGGTCATGGGTGGTGGCGAGGAGAATAATGGGGGTGGGTATGATGTATAGAAATTTGAATCAATATTATCTCCCCATGAATTCATCCATCTTAGGTTGTATGTGGATGCGTAAAGGTCATATTGAACATTTTGGGAAAAGGTGTGCTCATACTCAGGCTATGGGGGAACATAAGGACATTCCACAATAACATGATCACTTAACCCACAACAGTCACATAATGCGGCTACTAGATCCACCGGTTCTCTCATGTCGTCTACCGCATGCATGAAAGAGGCCAAAGGTTTGTTGCCTTTTTTGTCATAATCAATGTTTTGATGATTTAATCAACCTAATCTTAATTGTAATCAATATAGAGTAGCACACATATTGCATTGCATATATATTGCTTTGTGCTAACTTCTACAGGTGATCAAGATCAAGGAAGAAAGGAAATCAAGTCAAGACATGTAATCAAGCTCATTTGAAGACATGTAATTTGCATTTCTTTGAGTCTTAGGAACATTGGGTAAATTGAGCATACTTGAGATAAAATCAACTCACACACACACTAGGTTCCCTATAGAAGTCACACACAAAATTTCATATAATTTGGACTTCAATAGATCACCCAAACTTAGACTGGAAAACACTAAACACTTAACATGAACAGTCTGCGCACATTCTGTCCACCGAAACAGACCGTTCGGTCGACCGAGTGATCAATTACCCAGTTGGTGTTTTACTGCACGGTTTCAGTCGACCGTCCAGACCTTTTCGGTCGACCGAGTTAACATATTTATCCGACTGTTAGATTTGTCGTATTATACCCAACGGACGTATTCGTACTATTTCCATATACCCCCAAAATATTTTTAGTATATCGATCGACTGAGGACCTTGTTCGGTCGACCGAACGTATGATAACTCAACAAACCCAAACTGCCTGTTGGTTTTCGGTCGACCGTGGAGCTTGTTTCGGTCGACCGAATATGGTCTTGTTTGTCAACCTCGTAGAGCCTGTTACAAATCGGTCGACCGAACCTATCTCGGTGTTCAACCGATCACTTAAGTGTACTTAAGTCATAGCCTTTGACGATCGACCGTTCCTTAATTGGTCGACCGAACCGTGTCCAAAACTGCCCAACGATCGACTGAACTTACCGATCCGGTCGATCGAACTTCTGCAGAATTGCAGCCTGCAAGTTTCTATTTGGTGTATCTTCCACAATCATTTACCAAACTTGTCCCAACGGCTATAACTCACTTGGAGCTGATAAATAGGTGTTCCTATGACACAATTACACAACTCTTACACTTCAATTTGTCATATACACTTAAGAGAAACTCCCAAGTCTCCCAAATGGCTCTAATCGGGCTGACATTTTGTGTCGGGCCTGATTTCTTCATTTGGCACATAAGGTGAAGCCCTGGTCAGCTGGCTCGAATCACTTTGAGTTTAATTGGTGAAATACTGATCTGATTCAAGTCATGTGTCACCATGTTTAGCACTTCACAATCAGGTCCCTCCGGGTTTGCACTTGGGTCCTTCACGATCTGCGTTCCAGTCCTTGTGCATTACAAATTGGTCCAGAACCATCCAAATCAGTCCATACTTGTTACATTCAAGTCCATTTTGCTCCCTTCCTCTTCTTTAATACCTAACTACTGAAATACTACAAACAACAACTCGAGTAGCATAATATTGGGGTAAAATAAAAGATATATAGCATGAATATGATGCATGATATGCTACTAATCAGCGGTCATGCACTTGCGGTATTATAACAGATTCAATCAAGTTTTTGGCGAAATTTTCGGGGAGCAACGTTTTCGTAGTCAAATTCACAATTTCGGTGGGATTTTTCTTTGTTTTTTCGTTTTCTTTTCTATTTTGGTGACTGGAAAGGGCCACAAATGGACAGAGGGACCTAAATAAGTGTGAGAGCAATCTGGTGAAGTCTGGAGACCAGAATCCCCAGAAAATCTGCAAGTCGCGGATTTGAATCCGCCACTGGCGGCTCGGGTAAGGCAGTTTGGATTTCTATTATTACAGTAGCTTCCTTTGCCTATCTCTAGTTGTTTACTTCCATTGTGGATGCCATGCATGCTTTGTATTAGTGTTAAAAATAATTTGGCTTGCATGACCCCTTGTTAAGATAAGTTGGACCATAAAACTTAAAGCAAAAGATTAGACTTATTGCCATCTAGGTCACGCATCATTTGTAGACCTTGCACGCATTTGTCTTTTCTTTTCTTTACATTCTTATTGTTGATTGCTGGAGTGAGGTACGTGCACCCGATCTCTCATTCATGCATGTTTAGATCATTCTTTAGTAAGTAAGGTGCATTGTAACAAGAGTGAGGTGAGTGCTTGTTTGGTAAGTTGCTTGCTAGCCTAAGATTTCAAAACATCTTTAAAGGGCACCACCTATAGTCTTAAAGATAAGGTGGGGATTTCATCACCACTCCCTTAGCCCCACAAACCACACTCAAGTTAAGCCTTAATCTAAAATCAAGTATACATTGGCCACTAGGACTCAGGCGCATTTGGAGAGTGATCCGGTCACGACCGTCATGGCCTGATCGGCGTTGCCCACTTTGTTGATAGTAGGAGACACGAGATCTCCGGATCTTGGCTCACTTGCTGGGCTTTGTGGTCTTCGCCGTAGGGAGGTGAGGCGTGTTGAGGCCGTGTGACCTCGCCGTTAGGCGGCGTCTATCTGTAATGACTCATAGCCACCCTAAGCTTGTTTGAGCAATGTTTGCTAGACTAGGCTTCTACCCTCACCCTCTACCCACGCTAGCTCTAGGGATTCTTCCATTCTCCTCTGAGTCATCTTCTTCTCACCTACTTCTATGTTCTAGTCTCCTCCCTTTACACTCTCTGTAAGCCTGTTAGGGTTGAGTCGAGCACTTTTTGCGAGCTTGACGTCGTGGTGGTGAGAGTGGTCGACTAGAGAGTTCTTTATCGAGATGGGTGGTTACATGGGCGCCCATCCATCTCCTTGTGGGGACCAAGAATATTCTATATGGTATTCCGGACTCATGCATCCTGGGGTGCCTCAGAAAAACGCCATTATGGTTGGGACGATATTAATTGTGTGGTTGAGCAATCTTCAAATTGGGGTAATATGAGAGAGGCACCGACTGCTAGACCACCATATAGTTATGTCGAATCATATGTTGATCAACAAACTGAGACATTACAACAACCTTTGGCCTCTTTCATGCATGCGGTAGACAACATGAGTGCACCGGTGGCTCCAGTACCCGTACCGTGTGACTGTTGTGGGTGGACTGGTCATGTTATCGGGGAATGTACTTATGTTCCCCGTGAGCCTTAGTATAAGCAGACACTTTTCCAAAATGCTCAATGTGACCTTTACGCATTCGTGTACAACCTAAGAGGAATGGATTCATCGGGAGACAATTCTTTTTCAAATTCTTATACATCATTTCCACCCTAGTATCCTCCTCCCAAATACTGAGAACTCTACCAACACCCTACTCCCAATCATTGGACTCATTCTCAGCCCATCAACACCCAACCCCAAAATTTCCCAAGCTCTGACTTGCGCCTCACCATTGACCACATACATGATTCCTTGAAACAAACTGTCCTTACGTTCATGGAAACCACTCAACAATCCATTCAAAATATGACAATGCAAGTGAGTCCAATCACGCAACAATTACGTGAAAGTGAGGAGGGTAACTTTTCTTGTCAACCTGAGGATTTATCTTCTGATATCGAACCACCATCACATCCACAAATTCAAAGCACAATCTTTCAAAGTCAAACTCGTAGTCAGTGTGAGGGACTTGGGGTTTCAATTCACCATCACATGGTGGGGGTTTGATCCAAATTGAGAATAACATGGACCAGCTTCATTATGAGTCGGCACAGGATTGTGCCTTATCTTTTTGTCCTGTGGCCCTTGAGCCACATGATCTTTATGTTGTGCCTCTTAAGGACTCTACTGTGGTTGAGCAAGATCTCCATAGTACCCTTAATTTCATACGACCTAATGAGAGTTTGTCTCTCACTATTGTTCCTGATCATCTTGGAAATGCTAGGACATCAAACAACTACATTACCAATGAGGGTATTGGGAGTTACTTAGAGCATACCTTGGGTAAGAGACCCACTTTCTGTTTGCCTGGTGAGTTGGACATGCATAACGAGGTTCTTGACCTCGTTCCGACCCACCAGCTTGTTTGTTGGAGAGTTTCGATTGAGGATCATAAATTTAGTACCGCAACGGCAGAAACTTTTCTTCCGTTGCACATTTTTTCCCAAACTCTTGAGAGGTTCGAGCTCTCTCAGTTTGATCCTTTGAATGAGATGCCTTTGTGTCTAATTCATGAACCTCTCGTTACATTTTGTGCTCTTTTTGAGGGGGTCCAACGCATGAGTTTTCTGACCTGCATGGTGTCATGTTCCCATTCCAAGTGCATTGATCCACTTTTGAGGTTTCCATTTGATGTCCTTTGACAAATGAAGATGGGAACTTATTGTTGTGCATAGTTGATTAAAAAGCACAAAAAAGACTCCAAAAGTGAGCATTGATTGTTGTGGGCCCCAACCCTTGTGTATTTGGGGACCATTTCTTTCACATATTTGTATCACTTCTTAAGTATTTCACAGGTTTTGCGGGAAATTCGGATTTGTGTCCATCAACATGACCATGAAACTTTCCTTATGCTTCAAAGTTTGGTGAGATCTTCACTTTTTCATGCAAAATTCATGTAGTATTATGCTCACATTCATTGAGGACAATGCATGAAGTAAGTGTGGGGGGTGTTTTGTCATATGTACATAGTCAAGTCTTTTTCCTTTTGTTTTGTTTTCTTTTGTTTGTATTGTTAGGGTCATGTTAGTGTGTTGCATTTAATATTGATATATTTGTTTGTCATGATCCTTGGGTGACTTGTCTTATTTTGCTTGCCTAGTGCTTTAATTCTTCATTTCTTTCAAAAATATTCATGTGTTTGCGAAAGAAAATGTTTTGTGAGTTTTACGTCTGTTTGGCATGTGCAAAACCGTTGAGATACAAAGTAAAAGGAAGCTCCCAAAAATTGTCTTGAACTTGATGTAGTAGGATATCTAGTATACCGACTTTAGGCCTTATCTAGTCCTTAGGATGCACCCCGGTTTTCCTTTGGGGGAGAGTAATCATAAGGTTTCAGTACTCAAATAAATAAAGAAGTCCACCTTGAACCTAGTGAGTTGAATAATTTGTGTCTGTTAATATAATGAAGTTTGTTGGAGTCAAAGACCCTTAAACTCCTGTTGTGAGACATTAAGTGTAGGGTTTTGGTTCATGTGTAGATAAGAAATAAGTGAGTAGGTGTTCTCTCTTCTAGCACGGCTCCTATCACTTGGGAAATTAGGTCTGATGGGACTTTGTGCCTGGTGCTTTCGAGTCATCTGACTTGGGATGCACCGACCGAACTCACATTACACGGGTGGTAGGAATCGCCCTATGTGGAGATGTGGGGAAAGGTGTACATGATAGTGTAAGTCTTCATAGACAATGATGCATGATAGTGTAACTCACATTACACACCAACTAGGAAAAGTAAAAAAGAAGAAAAAAAGGGTAATGCAAATAAGAACCTTAATGGACTTTACACTTTATATCACTTGAGGATGTTAAGGTTGTTCATGTTTTTCACTTGAGTCCTTAATTAACTTGCATGAATCATTCATTAGGCTAGGTGGATGGACTGGATACATATATAGAGTCGGTCCGTAGTATTACCGTGTCCAATGATTGACAAAAATGAGTCTATCGAGTCGAGTTTCTAGGTTGATTAATGCATAAATGTTCGGATTTTATGTGTATATCCGCTGAAAACCCGCAGGAGACACCACTCCTCCTCCTTGGAGACAAGGAGGTTTAACGACTTGTTACACTTGCAAAGTGCAACCGTGATTCCTACGAAAGTGAGTTAGGATTTCCCTATTTCTCGTATGTTTTCCTTTCCTTCATTTTTCTCTTTCTTTGTTTTGCTCGGGACTAGCAAAAGGTAAGTGTGGGGGGTATTTGATTAGTAGCATATCATGGATCATATTCATGTTATATATCCTTTATTTTACCCCAATATTGCGTTACTCGAGTTGTTGTTTGTAGTGTTATAGGAGTTAGATAGTAAATAAGAGGAAGGGAGCAAAAAGGAGCAAAATGTAACAAGTATGGACTGATTGGAAGGTTCTAGACCTATTTGTAATGCACAAGGACTGGATCACAAATCATGAAGGACGCAAGTGCAAACCCAGAGGGACCTGATTGCGAAATGCAAAATATGGTGACACATGACTTCAATTAGATCAGTATTTCACCAATTAAACTCAAAGTGATTTGACCCAGCAGACCAGGACTTCACCCCACGTGCTAAATGAAGAAATAAAGTGAGAAACAAAATTGTAGACCAATCAGATCCATTTGATACGCCATTGGTCGATTTGGATCTGCCACTGGCGGATCAAAATGGTCCAAATGATCTCTATTTTGGTTGCGGTTTTGGTTGTCGGGTTAGAGCATTCTTGGAATATCATATGTGATTTAAAGCACTCTGATTATTCCTAGATTAATCCTAACCATGTATTAGTCTAGAAATACCATTGTAATCCCTCCTCTCCACCTTCTTCCTCCTTGTAAAACCCGCTCTCCTACTTTATTAATAATAAGTCCACTCTCCTCATTTATGCATGATTCAGTTTTTATCTTATTTAATTGTGCTTGTGGTTTGTTGTATGCTTGATTAAGGTTAGTTTCCTTGTCGATCGATCGAGTGCGACTCACCAAGCGAGTGCGCATTTACTTGGCTTCATCGACTAAATCCGGGTTCAAGTTGAAGTGTAGTGCAAGTTTGGGATGAGCCCATGTTGAGGTGGCCTGGAATTAGAATGGGTGCATTTGGGGTTTGGATGCACTTTATTTCGTGGGTTTTGGATGCCTTTGCTTGGTGCAATTTTTGGCATGTTTTGAGGTGGATTGAATAGCCATGAAGAATATGGATGTTGGAGAGTTGTTGCAAACAAAACCACCCTCACCAGTCGTCCCTCTCCATCCTTTTCTTTTCTCACCCACACCTCTCCTCCTACCACCCATAATGATCCTACAGATTCTAACCTTGATTTAGAGATATATTGGCTAGTTCATTTCTCTCTAATCATTTTTGAGTTTGGTGAACACATGCAGGCAAATCGGTGGACGATTCAACGCACAACGCAACTCCGGATCTTCATAATGATTTTAGAGAACCTTTGGGTATGATCTTCTTCTATTTTTTAATATATATGTAGATTACATTGTATTAAAATATATGATAATGTACATGAAATCGTCGAAAATATGGAAATCGATCTTGTATGCATGTATAAAAAATTTAAAATATATACATACATAGGGGCACAAAATCCTACATTAAGTACTTCTGAGTTAAAAGTTTTTGATGTTTTAGAATAGAGGAAAAGAACTCAGTAGGTTTTTGAATTGTAGCATATCATACATCGAATTCATGTTATATATCTTTTGTTTTACCCCAATTGTGTGCTACTTGAGTGTTTGTTTGTGGTGTTTGAGGTATTAGGTAATAAGAAGAGAAATGAAGAGAAAATGACCGAAATGTAAGAAGACTCAAATGAAGCAGAATGGACCTATTTGTCATGTGCAATGACCCATCTGCAAATCAGGAAGGACCCGGATGAAATCCAGTAGGACCTGAATGCACGGAAAATATTTCGGAAGCAAAAATCCCTCAATGCCATGATCTTAAAGAGTATTTGGGCAATTAAGACCAAACCGAATCAAACCAGCAGACCAGAAGTGCACCTCACATGCCAAATACATCAATTAAGATACGGAGAAAGTTTAGGGCAGATCTGACCAATCTGATCCGCCAGTGGCGGATCAATTAGGTCCAAATTCTCTCACATTTCAAACGTGGCTCGGACTTTATTAATTGGGTGCACCAAACTATAGAGAAAGTGAGTACAACCATCGGATTGCTTCCAGATCCATTCAACCCCTTATTTCTTTTATAAATAGAGTTGTAATTTCTCCTCTCTTCTTCCTCTTTCCTCTCGTCCTTAGGCTAGCTTCCTTTCTTGTTCAGTAGAGTATGTTTTTTTTCTTGTTTATTAGAGTAGGTTTTAGTTTCTTGCTTAGTAGTATAGTGGAGGAGAAGATGAGCAACATTGTAACCTTTCGTTTGAATCTAGTTTAACCATTTTTCTTTACATTGATGTCTTCCATTTGATGCAATTTCCTTTATATTTGTCCTTTCTTAGTCTAGTTTTCTACATGTCCATTATGGGTTTATGTTGTTTTTTTATGTTTTCTTGAGTTTAGAGATGAGTATGGAGTAGTCCATCCCCATTGGGGGTGAAGAAAGAAGGTAATGTGATTATGTGATGTATTAAGTGTATGTTGATCCTAACATTTGAAGCTCACATGAGTTCCATAACTATCTAATAGGATTTTCACTTTTATCTTTGATGTGCTAACACTCTTGACTGATGCTTAGCATGTTCTTAGATTAGTGGGCCTATTTTATGAGGAATTATGAGGTGAGGATAATGATAGAGTGAATAATGAGTAAACAAAACATGTGTATGCATGTGCTCATGTTAGCCTCATCTTAATCAAAGTCTTGTATGTTTTAATGATTGTGTCAAATCTTATTTTATGTGGAGACATAGTGGGGTTTGGTCATTATGCATATGCTATATTAGCCTCATTTCAATTATTGTCTTGTATGTTTTAATGATAATGTTTTATCTTATTTGATGTGGAGACAAAGTTGGATTTGATTTTTATGGATTTCATGTATTACATGTTGTGATGAGCACCTATGTACACACACGTACACATATTCTCATTTCCGTATTTTTTCTCTACCCCCTAAGGGGTTTATTTTTATCGTTTGTTTTCTGATATCATGCACATCATAGTTTGATTCCGACCTCATTTCTCTCTCTTCCTTTTCCACTCTAGTATTGTGGATTCCGACTCACACGCGCTCCCTGTGGAGTCAACCCGTGCTTCTCACCGCTTCATCGTAGTCGTGCACTTGCTGTATTATAAGTTAATCAATCAGTTTCCATTGGTCTCCTTGATGGCACGGGACTTATTATGTCCTCCAACGTCAACTGTGGTATAGGAATCTGCATTTAGCGCAGGTAAATGTGTCTTGATTGACAAGAGGGCAAAGCTTGTTCGACAAGTCAATCGAGATGAGCGTATTCCTGAATGATTGGGTCGACGTTGCGGACAGAATGCAAAACATGAATTTGAAGGACACCAGCAACAATGATGTGTTGGCTTTTTGGCCTTAAGCTATTTTTTGATGATTTAATCAACCTAATCTTAATTATAATCAATGTAGAGTAGCACACATTATGCATGACATATATATTGTATTTTGATAACATCTACAGGTCATCAAGATTCAAGAAAGAAAGGATTGAAGTCAACACATGTAATCAAAGCTCATTTGAAGACATGTAATTTTAATTTATTTTGAGTCTTAGGAACTATGTGTACTTGAGCATACAAGAGTTAAAAAATACTTAAACACACACTAGGTTCATTATAGAAGTCACACCCAAAATCTCAGATCATTTGGACTTAAATAGGTCACCCAAACCTAGACCGGAATTCACTAAACCTAAACAAGAATTTCCTGTGCCTTTTCGGTTGACCAAAATGCCTCCGGTTGACCGTTTAATCCTTCATCAAATAGTGAATTTAACCGCCCGACCGTTTAGACCTTCTCGGTCGACTGTCTACAATATCATTTGACCGTTAGACTTGTCGTATTCGTATAAACTTAACCAAACCCCAAAATACATTAGCCTCTGGTCGACCGTTGCATGGCTTGCGGTCGACCAATTGAAACATTCTTGTTCATGCATAACTTACTAGACCTTTCCGGTCGACCGTTACTTTGTCCTCGGTCGACCGTCTAGAGTATTTCTCTTGAACCTCAGATTCCCTGCCAATTTTCGATCGACCATTCTACATTCTTGTTCGACCGTTAACTTAAGTGAACTTAGTTATGACATGTTTTCGTTTGACCGTTCCCTTCTCGGTCGACTGTTCCTTGTTCTGAACCGTCTATCGGTCGACCGTTGGACCCGTCCGGTCATCCGAACTTGCACTAAAAGGTGTGTTGCAGTTTTCTGTCTTGTGTTTGTTGCACACCTCTTCACCACACTTAATCCCAACGGCTATAACACATTTGGAGATTATAAATAGATGTTCCCAACCTTGTTTAGAACATCTCTCATACTACTATTTGTCTCCTACATAAGAGAGAAAGCTCCAAACACTAACAAGCTCAAAATCTTCACACTTTAGTCTTAAATCCTATTCTACTCAAGTGTGCTCAAATTTAGGGAGTGTTGTTCCACTCATTCATTGTCAAGAAAGAAAGGGTCTTGGTGAAAGCTCAAGACAAGAGTATAGACTTTGGTGAAAGCCCGAAGTGATCCTCTTGAATTGTGAGAGGAGGAGCCCTGTTCGGCGAGGGTTGTTCGCAAGCTTGAAGATTGTAAAGACATTTTCTCCCGGCCCGGAATGGGGAGTGGATAGTGAAGTCGTGAGCCGAGCTCGGTGATTCGAGCAAAGCTTGCAAGAGCGGAATAGGACCTGGGTGTGGGTGCCAAACCTCTATAAAAATCCTTCGCCTCCTTTGTGGTTTGTTTGTTTCCTCATTTTACTTGCTTGCTTGTTTTAATTTCCACTGCACATCTTTGATTGAACAAGTTTAGTTTAATTAGCTTAAAAAGTGATTAGAATTAGGGTCCTACACAATCCTACATGATGAAGATTGAGGACGAATTAACTAAACCATTCTGTTTAAGGAGTAATTTTTCCCTAATACCTCAAGATTGTTTTCATTACTCCTTCGGTTTAGCTAAGCTACGGGTTTTTTTCATATGTAACAAATTATGTATTTATATTATTTCTCGATTTTAGTCAACAATTATTAATACATAAATTTGTTACTTTGGGAAAAATTAAATTTTATTTGTGTTTGTTAATTTAATTGTGATTTTATACTTACTTCAAATTTTAAAAAAAACAAAAATCAAAATTTGACCCAACCCAAAAAAACCCAACCCGACACCCTCGATCCAGCACGGATCCTGCCTGCGCTGTTTCCACAGGTTGTGTTGGGCCCAATGGGCAGCAATGCCTGCCGACACGAGTCCCAAGTCTATTCTCAGAATCATCTAATTTTCTGAAAGTATGTATTGAGATCTTGCTTCGGTTAATACCTCTCTCTTCTTCGTTCCATCTTCTTTCGTTAAACTTGTCATGCTCTCCTCCAAACCATTATCTTCTACTTCCCCTTGTATTTGATCAATTGAATGGTGAATGAGTTTTCATCATCTAAGTTTGATTTTTCCTTTTGTTGCTTTATATATTTATGTTTCCTATTTTTCTTTAATTAAAATGAGGATTTGTTCTCAATATTTGAAACATTTATTTGTTTCCTCTCGAAGCTAGAAGCATGAAATTGTTCTTCTATGTAAATTTCTCTAAGTAAAAGGATATGTTAACTGAAATTGTCTGACGTTGTCTTTGATGCAATAACCTTCGGACCAGTACCACCTAGAAAACCTTATGGAACATAAAATGTGGGCCACCACTTGTCGGGCCTTTGAAGTGGACCCACCATGAGTGAGCAACAATAGTTGTGGGACAATTTAAATGGAAAATGTTTATTGGCGCTCTCCGGGACGCGCTCCGAGGACGCTGCTGAGTTGGACAATTCCAGCTCATCAAAAGTTTTTTTTAAGCAGAGGGGGCAGCCGCAGTTAATGCATCTCAAATCAGACGTGCTCCAAATCAGACCAGGTCATTCCTTTTGGCGCTCCATCCTGCTCCATACCTCTTTTTGAGATTCCATCTTCCCGTAGCTCTTACGCCTATGAACATGCACAGAATGGCGACCGCCACTTCTTCCTGTCTTTTTCGTTCATTCCTCTTCGTTTTGAGAGTAATTTTCACTCAAATGGAAATTATAAAGATGTCTATCCTGACAGAAATGTCGTTAAACATTCCTAAGGAGAAGATGATTTTCCCCTCTTTCGAAGAAGCAAGAGCCTTTTACAACGACTATGTTGATGCTTGTGGTTTTGGGGTTAAGCTACGACATACTCATTACGACGGTGGTGTTGTTACCCGGGCTACGCTTACTTGTTCCAAGGAGGGCAAGGCACCAACAGACCAAGGTCAAGGCATAATGAGGCCACGTTTATCGAGTAGAGTTCAGTGCACGGCTCGCATCAGGGTATCTGGAAACCCAACAAGGGGTTACCAGATTAACTTTGTCGATCTCATTCATAACCATGAAATGCTTCAGGAGCACCAGATGCGTTTTCTAAGACAGAAACGATTTGTACCTGAGGCCGCCATAGCACAAATAGTATGCAATGATGCTTCTGGGATGTTTGCTGCTAAGACCATGCAATCGTTTGTTGTCAAGGATGGGGGCATGACGAACTTACTTTTAACGATAGAGACCTAAGGTTTGTGATTTTTTGGACGTTATTGTGTTTCTAGAAATCTGCAGCCTTAATATTTTTTATGTGCGCAGGAATGTTATAACCGAAGTAAGGAATTTGAAAATGAGACCCGGTGATGCACAAGCTCTTCAGAACTATTTCATTAAGATACAGAACATTGACGCAATGTTTTTCTATGTCATGGATATAGATGGCGAGGGAAGACTAAGGAACGTTTTCTGGGCCGACTGCCGTTCCAGAGCTGCCTATTCATACTTCGGGGATGCTATATGTTTCGACACTACGTACCTCACAAACAAATACGACATGCCATTTGCACCATTTGTGGGAGTTAATCATCATTTCGAATCTGCGTTGCTCGGTTGCGCTTTGTTGTCTTCTAAGACCACTGAAAACTACATATGGTTGTTTCAAATGTGGCTTTCGTGTATGGGCAGTACGTTTGAAGAGATCGTACTCGTATTGATGGGGTTGTACTTTTTACCTTAGGATTTGTCCTTTTTAAGTCTTGTTTCATACTTTTTGAGTTACTGTTTTCCCTTTTTAAGTTGTTATTCCTTTTTAAGTCACGCATCATCCTTTTTAAGTTGTGTTTATTCCTTTTTAAGTTTTGTTTGTTCCTTTTTAAGTTTCGTTGGTTTCTTTTTAGGTTCTATTTTTCCTCTTTAAGTTGTTGTTTTTTTCCTTTTTAAGTTTTTTTTTCATACTTTTTAAGTTATGATTGTTCCTTTTTAAGTATTTTCCCTTCTTGTTAAGTTTCTATTTTCCCTTTTTAAGTTACCTCGTTTCCTTTATAGCAACATTTCTTTTGGCTTTCGTACTCGTACTGATGCGGTTCTCCTTTTTATCTTAGGATTTGTCCTTTTTAAGTCTTGTTTCGTACTTTTTGAGTTACTATTTTCCCTTTTTAAGTCGCTATTCCTTTTTATGTCGTGCATCATCCTTTTTAAATTATGTCTGTTCCTTTTTAAGTTTTGTTTGTTCCTTTTTTAGTTCTGTTGGTTTCTTTTTAAGTACTATTTTTTCCTCTTTAAGTTGTTGTTTTTCCTTTTTAAGTTACCTCGTTTCCTTTATAGCGACTTTTCTTTTGGCTTTGGTACTCGTATTGATGGTGTTGTCCTTTTTACCTTAGGATTTGTCCTTTTTTAGTAATGTTTCATACCTTTTGAGTTACTATTTTTTTCCTTTTTTAGTTGTTTTTCCTTTTTAAGTTTTGTTTGTTCCTTTTTAAGTTGTGTTTGTTCCTTTTTAAGTAAGTTTTTTTGTCCCTTTTTAAGTACTATTTTTCCTTTTTAAGTTTGATTTCATCCTTTGTAAGTTATGATTGTTCCTTTTTAAGTAATTTCCATCCTTTGTAAGTTTTGTTTTCCTTTTTAAGTTACCTCGTTTCCTTTATAGCGACTTTTCTTTTTTCCTTAAATATCCGTGTTGTTGCAGATATATCTCCACCAGTTATCATAACGGACCAATGTGGAGTCATTACTGCTGCTGTAAGGAATGTCTTCCCAAATGTCACACCGATTTTGCATTTGACACATAATGAACAAAGCTCCCGTGAAGTTGCCGACGTAGTATCGTCATCACATGTTATTTGATCTAAAATTGATTGTCTACGACTCAACAAAACCCAGCTGAATTTGAGTGGACTTGGCATGGTTTCTTGGTTGATTTTGACCTTCAAGACCATAGCTGGCTCCAAACAATTTACGGTAGCCGTGAGTCTTGGGTACCTGCTTACTTGTGTGATTGTTTTTTCGCGGGAATGGGTTCTACCCAAAGAAGCTAAAGTATGAACTCGTTCTTCGACAAGTACTTATCTTCTAAAACCACCCTTAAGCAGTTCGTTCAACAATACGAACTTGCTCTCCGTCACAAGTACGAGAAGGAATCTCAATCAGATTTCGATTGCCTGCATAAGAAAGCCCAATTGGTTTCAATATATCCCTTCGAGAGGAAAATGAGCGAGTTGTATACCGTAGGGGTTTTCAAGAAAGTCCAGTTACAAATTGGTAAGATGATGAACTGCGACCTAACCGAGGAGTTGCAATCAGACGACGCGTTGCATTACAAGGTCACTGAACGTGTACAGGTCGGTGAGCAACTATTATCAAAATGTTTCCTTGTACAGAGGAGAGGTCTGAACTTCACATGCAATTGTAAATTGTTTAAGCGTGTTGGTATTCTTTGTTGTCACCTTCTAGTCGTATTTTCACGGCTAGATCCCAATGCATTACTCCCGCCGTCTTACATGACAAATCGATGGCGGAAGGATATTCGTCGGACCTATCGAGACAAGATGTACCAAGACGATGGCATATTGGAGAAGGATGCGCTGCGTCGTCACGCCGACATAATGGGTCGCGCTCTTTGGATTGCACAGGAAGCATTCATTTCTCATGAAAGGTATCTTAAGGCCGTGAAGTGTATGGTGTGGTTGAGGTCACGTATGAACATTCCCCAGGCCCCTCCCATAATTGATGAAGTTGTGCCCGGTGGTACCTCTTTGCGCAATCCAGACAAAGTAACCCGTCCAGGAAGACCGCCTACTAGACGTCGGGTTTCCTTAGCCGAGAAAATTCTTCAAAGAAGCCAAAAAAAGGGCCCCACAGAAGAAAAGAGCAAGTATCGAAGGAAGGGCAAATCACCCCTGCATCAGGTCGCACCTAGACGAGGGGATCCAGATTTTTACGATTGGGACATGAAGTTGTATTACGACCAACTTGCTCCTTAATTATGTAGCAATGCTTGTTCTTTGAATTTTGTACACTTTTGTAAGACAACGGTTTCTTCATATGAATGAGGAATTTTGTACCCTTTTAAGTACGGGTTTTCAATTTTTTGTTTGTAGTTGTTCCTTTTTAAGTTTGCGTTTCTCATTTTTAAGTGTGAAGTTGTACCTTTTTAAGTACGAGTTTTCACTTTTTAAGTTTGAATTTGTCCTTTTTCAATTCCTCGTTCGTGCTGATACATACATTTGTCACGTGGGGAGAATTTGCATATGAAGTTTTAAGTGTGAAGTTGTACCTTTTTAAGTACGGGTTTTCACTTTCTAAGTGTGAAGTTGTCCTTTTTAAGTGTAGTTTGTTCATTTTTATGTTTTCGATTTTCCTTTTTAAGTGTGAAGTTGTACATTTTTAAGTGTGAAGTTGTCCTTTTTAAGTGTAGTTTGTTCCTTTTTAAGTTTGCGGTTCTCGTTTTTAAGTGTGAAGTTGTACCTTTTTAAGTACGGGTTTTCACTTTTTAAGTGTGAAGTTATCTTTTTTAAGTGTAGTTTGTTCCTTTTTAAATTTATGGTTCTCCTTTTTAAGTGTGAAGTTGTATCTTTTTAAGTACGGGTTTTCACTTTTTAAGTATGAATTTGTTCCTTTTTAAGTTTGCGGTTCTCCTATTTAAGTGTGAAGTTGTACCTTTTTAAGTATGGGTTTTCAATTTTTAAGTGTGAAGTTGTCCTTTTTAGTGTAGTTTGTTCCTTTTTAAATCCCTCGTTCGTGCTGATTCATACATTTGTCACGTGGGGAGAATTTGAATACGAAGTTATAAGTGTGAAGTTGTACCTTTTTAAGTACGGGTTTTCACTTTTTAAGTGTGTAGTTGTTCCTTTTTAGGTTTGCGTTTCTCCATGTTAAGTGTGAAGTTGTACATTTTTAAGTACGGGTTTTCACTTTTTATGTTTGAATTTGTCCTTTTTAAGTGTAGTTTGTTTCTTCTTCAATTCATCGTTCGTGCTGATACATCCATTTGTCACGTGGGGAGAATTTGCATATGAAGTTTTAAGTGTGAAGTTTTACCTTTTTAAGTACGGGTTTTCACTTTTTAAGTTTGATGTTGTCCTTTTTAAGTGAAGTTTCTTTATTTTTAAGTTTGTGGTTCTCCATTTTAAGTGTGAAGTTGTATCTTTTTAAGTACGGGCTTTAACTTTTTAAGTATGAATTTGTCCTTTTTAAGTGTACTTGTTCCTTTTTAAGTTTGTGTTTCTCCTTTTTAAGTTGTTTTTGTTCTTTTTAAGGGTTCGCGCTGACACATCGATCAACCTTAAAAAGGTGGGAGCTATTACTTTGGAGTATGGAAAAGTTTTAATTGAAACAATATAAAATGTATTTGTTAATTTACAAACCACTACTTTAAGTCGACACAGCAGCAGGAGTCCCTCAATAAAGTAATGGCCATTTCACCCCTAGTCGAGTGAAATGTCTTCGGGTCTTTTGGTTCCATTGGGGTGACCTTTCGCATGAGATATTTTATCCAGTAGTATAGAAAAACACCGTAGTCGTTGCTTCCAGGCATTTGTCTTTGGCACGTTTCCCTCAGGTATCTCACTGGTCAGTTCACCTTAAGACGGTTTCTCCAAAATTCACCCACATCTTTGGACGAACATTCATGTACCCGTACCGCATTGTCAGGATCCTCATCTAAGACCAGCTCCCTAGAGCAACTGTTGTAATGCAGGATCTCCTCATCTAAGACATTAACAACGACCAGGCTCCAGTGTTCTGACAGCAGCAGTGGTTGAGCAATCACGATGCTTCTCGGTTCAACGCCTTGTAGTCTGGATGCCAGCCACTCTTCAATCATGGTATTCCCTTGATCAATCAAAATTCATTCCGAGTAGAAGCTTGGAATACAAATAACCTCTTGGGGGTAGTTTTCTGTTTTTTGGCGCTCTTCCAGTACACAAAGCATACTGTCGATCGCCTCGTTGGTCAAATCCATCCCCTTCGTCATTAGCTCTTTGAGGTCGGAACATGTAAAAAACAGGAATCACCTCTCTAGATCACCTCCCTTTGGTTATGTGTAGGTACGGTCAGATTCAGTACAATGATCAGCTCATCGGGGCTCAACGTGGCCAATTCATCCATGTCAACGTCTGACCTTGTCTCTCTCCCGTGATGAGCCAACCTGAATTCGTCATTCCCATCCCGCTTTCTATTTTTGTTCACGCTCCTCTCGAGCCTTCTTTCTCCCATTTTCCGCTCCTCTTCTTTTTTCTTCCTTTCTTTCAAATCATCTTCTTGTTTTTTGGCCGATGAGCGTGTTCCTTTGGCCCCCTAGTCTGCCCTCCTGGGTTTTTCCTTTCCCTCATCCTTTTTTTTCTCCTTCTGCTTATCCCCCTCTCATCTCTCCTCCTCTACTCTTCTCTCCTCCTCTATCTGTTTCTCTTCTTTCTCCCTCTCCTTCTCTTTCTCATTTTCCTCCTCTACCCTCTTTCTTTCTACCTCTTCTCTCACCCTCTTTTTTGAAGCTTCGGCCTCCCTCCTTTTATCATCGTCTTTCCTCTTCTCTATTCTCTCCCTATCTCTTTCCTTCTCCGCATCCATCCTCTTCTTCTCGTCTTCTTTCCTCTCTTTTTCCTCTTCCTCCCTCCTCTTTTCCTCTTCTATTCTCTCTCCCTCTTTCTCTTTTTCCTCCTCTTGTAATTGCTCTTCTCTTTCCCTCTCTCTCTTCTTCTCCTCCTTTATCCTCTTATGTTCTCTCTCCCTCTCTAACTCTTTTTCATCCTCTTGCCTCTTCTCTTCTCTTTCCCTCTCCTCGCTCTTTTTCTCCCCCTCTATCATATTTTGTTCTCTCTCCCTCTCTTTCTCTTTTTCCTCCTCTTTCCTCTTCTCTTCTCTTCTCTTTCCCTCTCCTCTCTCTTTTTCTCCTGCTCTTGCCTATTCTGTTCTGTCTCCCTCTCTCTCTTTTCCTCCTCTTTCTTCTTCTCTTCTCTTTCTCTCTCCCTCTCTTTCTCTTTTTCCTCCTCTTTCCTCTTCTCTTCTCTTTCTCTCTCCCTCTCTTTCTCTTTTTCCTCCTCTTGTATCTGCTCTTCTCTTTCCCTCTCTCTTTTTCTCTTCCTTTATCCTCTTCTGTTCTCTCTCCCTCTCTTTCTCTTTTTCCTCGTATTGCCTCTTCTCTTCTCTTTCCCTCTCCTCTCTCTTTTTCTCCCCCTCTATCCTATTTTGTTCTCTCTCCCTCTCTTTCTCTTCTTCCTCCTCTTTCCTCTTCTCTTCTCTTTCCCTCTCCTCTCTCTTTTTCTCCTCCTCTCTCCTGCCCTCTTCTTTTTCTCTCTCTTTCCCTCTCAATCTCATCCTCTCTTTCCCTCCTATTCTCCTCCTCTCTTTCCTGCTCTTCATCCCTATAATCCACTCTCTCCCCTCTTCTCCACCTTGTATACCATATCCTCGAAGAAATGCAATCTCTTCCTTGAGGGTCTCATTTTCCTCCCGGTACTTCCTCAGTTTCTCATTCAGCCTCTTAACCTCTTCATTTGCCTCATTCAGGGCAACTTCCGTTTGTAGCCATTTTGTCTTCAACCCTGCAAACTCCAATTCTTGAAGCAGTGGGTCCCAAGGGATGTTGCAGTCCCTCAATTGCACCCTTGGTTCGGTGCTTGTTGACTGGCAATCACTATTTGTTCGTAGGGTTGGCTGAGTTTTTTCAGCTAGACCAATGATTTCCCTCTTTTTCTGCATAAGAGTTGTCGGCTGAGTCTGATTGAATTTGCCCGCGTAAATTTTTGATAGGGTGATGCCCCGTTCCTCCCATTTCTTCAGGATGAGTTATTTTCTAAACATGCTCGACCAACGATTCCACCTCGGATGGGCACCCATTTTAGGCTCTCACAGGTTGAACTTCTCACACAACCATACCTAAGAACGAGAAACCGAATAAACAACAGTTACTTAAAAAGGAAGAAATAGTACTTAAAAAGGAACAAACAAAACTTAAAAGGAACAAACAAAACTTAAAAAGTATCAAACAAAACTTAAAAAGGAACGAACAAACCTTAAAAAGGAACAAACCTATCTTAAAAAGGAACAAACAATCCTTAAAATGAATAAATTTAAAAAGGAAAATCAGCAACTTAAAATGTTGCAAAACCACATTTAAAAAGGAACAAACAAATCTTAAAAAGGAACAAACAACAATTAAAAAGGAACAAACAAAACTTAAAAAGGAACAAACAAAACTTAAAAAGTATTTAGCAAACCTTAAAAAGTAACTGATTGACATCATTTCATGCTTATATTTGTACCTTATATCCATTATCTTACACCTAAGCAATGCTACGTGACGAGTTTTATGTTTGATTTTCAGGAATAAAGAGGTTTGAAGAGAAGAGCCATGAAAGGACCCAAAAGCAGGAAAAAGGACTTAATTGTGAGACCTGGGGACCAATATGCAAGGGAGAAGGACCTGAACGTAAGACAGGATGACCTAAGAGCAAAACAGGAAACTCCACACCATCATGGGGAATATTTTGTCAATTCGATTCGGGTCGGAGCTCCACTAAACCAAGTAGATGCATCCAAGACCAAGCAACACTCCAAGCAAAGCCCACAACAAAAACCAACGCGATCTGAAGTTTATAGACCGCAAATTGGCGGTCCATATGGCCCCAGATCCGCTAATCTTTCTCCTGGACTTTTATTATTATGTGTTTAGGCTATTTTTGGTATTGGTTTAGTCCTACATCGGGGGATTGTCCCGGATTAGCTTTTTCCATGCTTATAAATAGAACTCTTCACCTCCCATTGTATCCATCTCTCTCTTTGGTGGCATCTTCCCTACTAAAAGTGAAGCCTTGAAGCAAAACTCTAGTGGATGAAGGGTTGCTTGTAATCTGAGTGAGTTCATAATAGAAGTTTTTCATTAGCTTGTTAATTCTTGCTTAGTTAATTTTCTTCAATGTGTTTGCTTTGGGGCTTGTTTTGTTTTATGCTTCTTTAATGTTTCTTGCTTGATTAGTATAGTTTCATTTCAGTATTATGCTTGCTTTTGTTAATATAGTTAGTGTAATGAGTAGTGAGTAGTTCCATCCCCATTTGGGGGGTGGAGAAATATGTGATATAATCATGTAGTGTATTAAGTGTGTGTTATCTTAATCCCTTGAGCTTTAAATGATTTCCATAACCATCTAATGGGTCTCCACTCTTATCTTTGATATGCTAATGCTCTTGAATGAAGCTTAGTCTATGCTTTGATTAGTGGATCTATTTTATGGGGAATGATAAGGTTAGGATATGGATAGGAATTAATATTGGAAACACAAGTTGTAGTGTATGAACTCTTGTTGCCTTTACCTTGGTTAATGTCTTGTATGTTTTAACGATGTAGTCTTATCTTAATTCATGTGGAGACATAGTAGGGTCTAGTCTTTATACTTGAGTTCATTTAGCTTCATTCCAATTATTGTCTTGTATGTTTTAATGATGTAGTGAAATCTTAATTCATGTGGAGGCAAAGTTGGATGTAGTTTTATGATTTCATGCACTACATGTTGTGAGGAGCTTAATTACACACACACACACTTCTTTATATTCACATCATTTCTCTACCCCCTTTGGGGTTTAGTTTTTCTTGCTTCTTTTCCATTTCCATTTGCATCTTAGTGTAGTTTAGTGTAATCAATACATCCTTTCTCTCCTTCTTTTACCTCTCGCCTTCGAACAAACCAAGTGTCGACACACCTCCCAGTGGACGACCCGTATTTGCCACCGCTCCAGCGGCCGTGCACTTGCGGTTAAATATAAAATGATCAATCAAGTTTTTGGCGCCGTTGCCGGGTAGGTGCTCTGTCCAGACCTTGGTTTGGACGATTCGAGGGGTGTTTGATTTTTTGTTTCCAGTTTTCTTAGTTTCTGGGAACCATCGGATCAAGGGGAGGCTACTGGACAAGTTGGAGTACCAGAAGCTTCAAAAGGACCGCCAATCAGCGGTTGGAGACCGCCAATTGGCGGCCTGGTAAGGGCTTCCTATTTCCAAAAAATTTCTGGTAGTTAGTGCTGTAATTTGTGTTATCTGGGAGCCCTATTTTGCATGCTGTGACTTCTCTTTTGCTCACAGATCATGAATCACTCCCCCATTAATCAACTTGGACCATAAAACGCAAAGCAAAAGATTAGACTCATTGCCATCTAGGTCATGCATCATGTGTAGACCTTGCATGCATTTGTCTTTTCTTTTCTTGACATTTTGTTGTTGATTGCTGGCGTGAGGTACGTGCACCCAAATCTCTCATTTATGTATTTTTCGATCATGCATTAGTTAGTAAGGTGCATCGGGACAAGAGTGAGAGAGCATTTGATTGGAGCGATTGATTGCTAGATCTAGGATCAAAACGCTACTAAGGAGGGGCTGTCCCATAAAAGATAAGGTGGGGGATTTCATCACCCTTTCCTTGGCCCCAAAAATCACTCTTAATAAAGCCTTAACTAAAAGCAAGTAGACACTGGCCCTAGGATTGTGGGCGCACTAGGAGAGTAATCTAGTTGAGACCGTCATGACCTGATCGGCGCTGCCTACCTTGTCGATAGTAGGAGGTACTGGATCTCCGGATCTGGTATCACTTGCTGGGCATTGTGGTCCTCGTTTTAGGGAGGTGAGACGTGTCGAGGCTAGTGACCTCGAAGTTAGGCGTCGTCTAGCCTGAGGACCCATTGCCTTACATTGTTTGAGACGTGCTTGCTAGTTAGGCTTCTTCCTGATCCCTCTACCCACGCTAGCTCTAGGGATTCTTCCCTCCTCACCTGAGTCCTCTCCTCATCTATTCTCTACGTATAGTCTCCTCCTCTAGTACACCTTCTGTTGAGTGTTTGTTAGAGTCGAGTCGAGCATTTTATGCGAGGTTGGGTTCGTTTTGGTGAGAGCGCTCGACTTGAGAGAGTGCATTCTTCTGAGATGGACAGTCATGGTGATCGACGATCTCCGCCTCGTGCTCCTTTGGGGCAAGAGGCCGAGTCGTCTCGTGGTGGCGAAGGAGACCGGGTTCCATACATGGAGTACCTCGATCCGCTCCCACCACCACGTTGACCTCCTTCTCCTCCTCCTCTGTCTCGAGAGGAAGGGAGATTCGGTCAGGATCGAGTTCTTGGTGCACCACCACCTTTAGCTCGACATGATAGACCGATGACTTTGTGGGAGCGGACCCATCCTGCTCGGGCCGCGCAGCCTTCTTGCATAGTTGTTCCCCCTGCTCGTGGGAATAACTATGAGATGAAACCTCAATATGTGAGCATGCTTCCAACCTTTACTGCCAATAAGGAGGATCCGTATATCTTTATACGCGAATTCGAGGAAGTATGCTCCATGTTCAAGCTTCAACAGCTTGACGAGGATTCAGTCCGGTTGAGGATGATTTCTTTCGCATTGAAGGATAATGCGAAGAAATGGATGTATAGCCTCCCGGCGAGCTCGATTCGGTCTTGGGATGACTTTGTGACCGTCTTTCTGAAGAGATTTTTCCCTCAAAGGAAAACTCAACAGATACGGCACCAGATACATCAAATGTATCAGACCGAGACCGAATCTTTTCATGGTTTCTTTGAGAGGTTCAAGGACCTTCTCCAGCAATGCCCTCATCATGGACTTGAGCTATGGCAGCTGTGCCAGATTGTTTATGAGGGCATCAACTACAACACCCGCACATTGTTGGAGTCGATGTGTCAGGGTGACTTCCAAATGAAACTCATCGAGGAGGCATGGGACACTTTTGAGTCTATGGCTGAGCGTACCTTCGAGTGGGACACCATGAGAGAGCCACCAGCCGTCAGGTCTTCTGGTCGAGCTGGATCATATCATGTTAAGTCGACTATCGCGTCTGAGGCGAAAATGGCTACTCTCATGCGTAGGATAGAGAGGTTTTAGATGGACCGAGCTCCTGTAGCTCAGGTCGCTACTCCCGGGTGTACTAGGTGTGGACTGTCGGGACATGATGACTTGGAGTGCGCTTACGCTCCAAGGGATACTGAGCATGCAAATGCGATGTATCAACAAAGGCCCCGAAACGACCCGTACAGTCATTCCTACAACCCGGGATGGCGTAACCATCCTAACTTCTCTTGGGGGTCTAGTGGAGGCCACGGTCAGAGCTCGCACGCTCAACCTCAACCTCCACCTTATCAACCTCCACGCCCATCGGCGACCTACCAACCCCCACATCAAAGGTCTCAGCACCATAATTACCAACCTGGTCAGGCCTCTTCGTCGGGTTATTCTAACCAGACTCTACCACCCCAACGGGTTGACCCTAAGGACTCTACCCTTGAACAAACCCTTCAAACGTTCATGCAAAGCACTCAATCCATGTTTGCGGCCAGCAATAATTTGGTCAAAGCATTGGAAATGCAAGTTAACATGTTGGCTCATCAGCTCCATGAACGTGAGAAGGGTCAGTTACCGAGTCAACCTGTGGTTAATCCCAAGGGTCAGCCTGCTCATACCAGGCAAAATGTACACAATGTTGAAAGTGACCCTTCCCAACATGCCAATGTTGTTCATACCTTGAGATCGGGAAGGGTCGTTGACAACAATGTGGAAATGCCTGAAGCCAACCCTGTTGGCGAGACTTCCGAAGAGAGTCTTGAGCCTGTTAAGGAACCTAATTCTGAGACTCCTCCTCGTGATTCTTATGTCCCCAAGGCACAATTCCCTCACCGGTTGACGAAAAAACGTGATGAGCATTGGGACAAGATCATTGAGGTACTCAGGCAAGTAAAGGTGAACATCCCGTTGTTGGACGTTGTTCAACAAATGCCACCGTATGCCAAGTTCCTCAAGGACCTTTGCACCACCAAGAGAAAAACAAATGTGCCCAAAAAGGCCTTTTTGGCCGCCAATCTGAGCTCCATATTGATACAGCCCATGCAAGTCAAATACAAGGACCCAGGTTGTCCAACTGTCTCTTGCATGATTGGGAATGTGACAATCTCTCAAGCTTTATTGGATTTGGGGGCATCTGTGAATCTACTTCCTTACTCAGTCTATGTCAACCTTAGAATAGGCGATCTTAAACCAACGAGGACAACCCTCCAGTTGGCTGATAGATCCGTCAAAATTCCACGAGGGAGTGTGGAGGATGTCCTTATCAAAGTGGGTGAGTTCGTATTTCCAGTTGATTTCATCATCTTGGACACCAGACCCGTGTCCAGCCAATAAGGACAGATTCATGTGATCCTTGGGAGGCCATTTCTTGCGACATCTAATGCTTTGATCAATTGTCGCAATGGCTTGATGAGGTTGTCTTTTGGAAACCTCACGGCGGATTTCAACATCTTCACTCTTCGTAAGCAACCCGGGTTCTTCGACGACACTGTCGGAGCCAATTTCATCCAGGACACGGATGAGCCTTATTCATTAGGCATGTTCGACTCACATCGACATATTATTGAGGTGCCTAATGATCAGGTTGCGAGTGGAGAGGATCTTGAGGAATCCGCCAGCATATCTCTGGACGAGGAGGCACATCTGGGTGCTTGCTCCTCTTACCCCGTGGCCCTTGAGCCACTTGAAAGTAACTCTGAATCCGACAAGGACCCACCTCTGGTCGAGCTTAAACCACTCCCCGATAACCTGAAGTACATCTTTTTAGGGGATAATGAGACCTTGCCACTCATTATTGCTTCTGATCTTGAAAAAGATCAAGAGGTTGCCCTCAAAAGAGTACTCTTTGAAAACAAAGAGGTGATCGGGTGGTCCTTGAAGGATATCAAGGGAATTAGCCCTGGTATTGTTCATCATCGGATCCACATGGAAGAGGATTCTAGGCCCCACAGGGACCCACAACGAAGATTGAATCCTGTACTGAAAGAAGCCGTCCGAAAGGAGGTTCTTAAGTGCTTGGATCATGGCATAATCTATCCTATCTCTGATAGTTCGTGGGTGAGTCATGTCCATGTGGTTCCCAAGAAGTCAGGCGTGACGGTTGTGGAGAATGAGCATAATGAGCTTATCCCGACACGCCTGCAGACTGGCTGGCGAGTTTGCGTTGATTATCGCATGCTCAATGCGGCAACGCGGAAAGATCATTTCCCGTTGCCATTCATTGATCAGATGTTGGAAAGGTTGGCCGGACATGAGTATTATTGTTTTCTTGATGGATACTCCGGTTACAACCAAATTCCCATCGCCCCCGAGGATCAAGAGAAAACCACATTTACTTGTCCCTTTGGCATGTTTGCCTACCGTCGCATGCCCTTTGGGTTATGTAATGCGCCGGCAACGTTTCAAAGGTGTATGATCAGCATCCTCTCCGATATGGTTGAGCTTTTGCTTGATATCTTCATGGACAACTTTTCCATATTTGGCGCTTCCTTTGATGAGTGCCTTCATCACTTGAGCCTTGTCCTCAAGCGATGCCGTGAGAAGAACATCGCTCTCAATTGGGAGAAATGTCACTTCATGGTGAAGCGAGGGATTGTACTTGGACATGTGGTCTCAAGTAGGGGAATTGAGGTCGATCCCGCCAAAGTGGGTATCATTGCTAATCTCCCACCGCCACGTAATGTGAAGGATATCCGCGCCTTTTTGGGGCATGTTGGATTCTATCGGCGGTTCATTCGGGATTTTAGCAAAATTGCTTGACCTCTCACCGCCTTGTTGGCTAAGGATGCCATTTTTGAGTTCACACCGGATTGCCACCATGCCTTTTTGACCTTGAAGAAAGAGTTGACTTCAGCTCCCATTATTAAGGCACCGGTGTGGACTGAACCCTTTGAGTTAATGTGTGATGCATCTGACTTCGCTGTGGGAGCAGTGCTTGGGCAACGATTGGACAAATTGCCTCATGTGATCTACTATGCCAGTATAACACTCAATGATGCCCAATTGAACTACACTGTGACCGAGAAGGAATTCTTAGCAATCATATTTGCTTTGGAGAAATTCCGGTCGTACTTGATTGGCTCCCACGTGATTATCTATTCTGATCACACAGCCATCAAGAACCTCATGGCGAAGAAAGATGCAAAATCCCGACTCTTGAGATGGATCTTGTTGTTACAAGAATTCGATCTCGAGATTCGGGACAAAAAAAGGTGTGAAAATGTTGTAGCTGACCACTTGTCTCGTCTAGAGACGACCAACCCACAGGACCAAATCATTGATGACAAATTTCCTGACGAGCAGTTGTTCACGATCAAAGATAACCCTTGGTTTGCCGACATCGTGAACTATCTCGTGACCGAGCAACTTCCTGTGGGTTGGTCAAAATCTGACCAATCCAAATTTAGATCTTATGTCAGACTCTTCCACTGGGACGACCCCTACCTATTCAAATACTGCTCTGACCCCTTCCTCGAGGAACTAACCGTCAATTAAAGCAAATTCTTGAGAAGACGGTTAGTTCCTCGAGGAAGGATTGGTCTACCAAGTTGAATGACGCATTGTGGGCTTTCCGCACCGCGTACAAGACCAATTTGGGTATGTCCCCATATCGGGTAGTGTACGGCAAGGCTTGCCACCTACCCGTCGAGCTTGAGCATCGTACTTTCTGGGCGATCAAGAACCTGAATATGGATCTTGATCAAGCGGGAGTACAACGTAAGCTCGACATTGTGGAATTGGAAGAGCTACGCAATAATGCGTATCAGCATGCCAAAATTCATAAGTCCCGAGCCAAGATGTTTCATGATCGCATGATTATGCGAAAGGTGTTTACGGCCGGGCAGAAGGTGTTGCTCTACAATTCCCGACTTCATCTGTTTGCGGGTAAGCTCCGCAGTCGCTGGTCTGGCCCGTTTATTGTCCAAACCGTCTATCCTCATGGAGCGGTTGAGATCTTGAACCCAGGGAATGGGGACGTGTTCAAAGTTAATGGACAACGCCTCAAACCCTACTTGGAGGGGGCACCAGCCGAAGTCGAGGAGGTCATGTTCCTTCATGAACCTCCCTCGCACTCAACCATTCATGCTCCTACATGAGCGGTTGAGCGTTCGTGTGTGTATATGTTTAAAAAAAACTCCTTCAGTGAGCATCGATTGTAGTGGGCCCCAACCCTTGAGTATTTGGGCCCAATTTCTTTCACGTATTTGTATCCCTTCTTTAGCATCTCACAGGTTTGAGGGAAGTTGGGTTGTGTCCATCAACATAGCCGTGAACATCCTTGTGTAATTCACGTTGGTGAGATCTATTCTGTTTCATGCATACATCCATGTAGTATTTTGCTCACATTCATTGAGGACAATGCATGAAGTAGGTGTGGGGGGATGTTTTACGTGTGTACATAGTCGAGTCTTTTCCTTTGTTTTTGTTTTCTTTTGTGTGCATTGTTAGGGTCATGTTAGTGTGTTGCATTTAATATCGATATATCTGCTTGCCATGATCCTTGGGTGACTTGTCTTCTTTTGCTTGCCGAGTGCTTCAAAATTTTCACATTTCTTTATAAATATACATGTGTTTGCGAAAGAAAATGTTTTGTGGGTTTTGCGTGTGTTTAGCATGTGCAAAACCATTGAGAGGCAAAGTAAAAAGAAAGCTCCCAAAATTGTCTTCAACTTGATGCATTAGGATATCTAGTACTGTGGCTTTAGGATTTATCGAGTTGTTAGGATGCACCCCAGTTTTCCTTTGGGGGTGAGTAATCATAGGATTTCAGTGCTCAAACATTTAAAGAAGTCGACCCTGAACCCTAGTGAGTCAATAATTCGTGTCTGTTAACTTAAGGAAGTTTGTTGTAGTCAAGGACCCTCTAAATCTTGTTATGAGACATAAGTGTAGGGGTTTTGGTTCGTGTGTAGATAAGAAATAAGTGAGTAGGTGTTCTCTCTTCTCGCACGGCTCCTATCACTCGGGAAAGTAGGACTGAAGGGACTTTGTGCCTGGTGCTTTCGAGTCACCTGACTTGGGATGCGCCGACCGAACTCTCGTTACACGGGTGGTAGGGATTGCCCTATGTGGAGATTTGGGGAAAGGTGTACGTGATAGTGTAAGTACTCATGGGCAATGATGCACGAAACCTGACCCTGGGAGAATGAAGCTCCAACTAATAAATAGAAAAAGAAAAAAAAATGAGAAAAGAAACAAAAAGAAAAAAATTTGGTAATGCAAATAAGAACCTTAATGGACCATACACTTTGTAGCACTTGAGGATGTTGAGGTTGTCCATGTCTTTCACTTAATTCCTTATTTAACTTGCACGAATGGTTTATTAGGCTAGGTGTGGACTGATTACCTATATAGAGTCGGCCCGTAGGATTACCGCGTCCATTGATCGACAAAATATTTCCAACGAGTCGAGGTCTAGATTGAATAATGCATCTTGTTCGGATTTTGTGGGTATTGATTGATCGTTTTATATTTCTACCGCAAGTGCACGGCCGCGTTGAAGTTGTGGCAAATACGGGTCGTCCACTGGGAGGTGTGTCGACACTTGGTTCGTGCGAAGGCAAGGGGTAAAGAAAGGAGAAAAGGATTGGTTACACTAAACTACACTACAATGCTAAACTAGAATGCAAGAGGAAATGAAGATAAGCAATAAAACTAAACCCCAAAGGGGTAGAGAACTGATGTGAACATAAAGATGTGTGTGTGTGTGTTCAATTAAGCTCCTCACAACATGTAGTGCATGAAATCATAAAACTACATCCAATCTTGCCTCTACATGAATTAAGATAAGACTACATCATTAAAACATACAAGGCAATGATTGGAATGAAGCTACATGAACTCAAGTATAAAGACTAGACCCTACTATGCCTCCACATGAATTAAGATGACTACATCATTAAAACATACAAGACATTAGCTAAGGAAAAGGCAACAAGAGTACATACACTACAAATTGTGTTTCCAACATTAACTTCATCCATATCCTAACCTTATCATTCCCCATAAAATAGGTCCACTAATCAAGGCATAAGCTAAGCTTCATTCAAGAGCATTAGCATATCAAAGATAAGAGTGGAGACCCATTAGATGGTTATGGAAATCATATAAAGCTCAAGGGATAAAAATAACACACACTTAATACACTACATTATTATATCACATATTTCTCCACCCCCCAAATGGGGATCGAACTACTCACTACTCATTACACTAACTAAATTAGCAAAGGAAAGCATAATACTGAAATGAAATTTATACTACTCAAGCAAGAAACATTAAAGAAGCATAAAACTAAACAAACAAACAAGCATGCATATGAAAGGAAATTAAACTAAGAGAGAAACAACATCATTAAAAGAAAACTTCTATTATTAACTCACTCAATTACAAGTAGCTCTTCCTCCACTAGAGTTTTGCTTCAAGGCTTCACTCTTAGTAGGGAAGATGGCCACCAAGAGAGAGATGGATACAATGGGAGGTGAAGAGTTCTATTTATAAGCATGGAAAAAGCTAATCAGGGACAATCCCCCGATGTGGGACTAAACCAATACCAAAAATAGCCTAAACGAACACTAATACAAGTCCAGGAGAAGTTGGGGCGGATCTTGCATGATCCAGACCGCCAATTGGCGGCCTATAAAGCCCAGATCCGTCTGGGTCTTCTGGTGGGCTTGCCTTGGTGTGTTTCTTGGTCTTGGATGCATCTAACTTGTTTAGTGGAGCTCCGACCCGAATCGAATTGACAAAATACTCCTCATGATGGTGTGGAGTTTCCTATTTTGCTCTTAGGTCCTTCTGTCTTACGATCAGGTCCTTCTCCCTTGCATCTTGGTCCCCAGGTCTCACAATTAGGTCCTTTTTTCCTGCTTTTGGGTCCTTTCATGGCTCTTCTCTTCAAACCTCTTTATTTCTGAAAACTAAACATAAAACTCGTCACGTAGGATTGCTTAGGTGTAAGATAATGGATATAAGGTACAAATCTAAGCATGAAATGATGTCAATCAAATACCCCCACACCTAAGTTTTTGCTAGTCTCGAGCAAAACAAAGAAAGGAAAAAGCATACGAAAAACAAGAAATCCTAACTCACTTTCGTAGGAATCACGGTTGCACTTAGCACGTGCAACAAGCCGTTAACCTCCTTGTTGCCAAGGAGGAGTGTTGTCTCCTGAGGGTTTTCAGCGGATATACCCACAAAATCCGAACAAGATGCATTAATCAATCTAGCTACACGACTCGTTGGACTTATTTTGTCGATCATGGAATGCGGTAATCCTACGGGCCGACTCTATATAGGTAATCAGTCCACACACCTAACTTAATGAACCATTCGTGTTAGTTAAATAAGGAATTAAGTGAAAGACATAGACAACCTCAAGATCCTCAAGTGATACAAAGTGTAAGGTCCATTAAGGTTCTTATTTGCATTACCATTTTTTTTTCTTTTTTGTTTCTTTTCACACATTTTTTTTCTTCTCTTTTTTTCTTCTTTTTCTTAGTTGGAGCTTCATTCTCCCAGGGTCAGGTTTCGTGCATCATTGCCCATGAGGACTTACACTATCACGTACACCTTTCCCCAAATCTCCACATAGGGCAATCCCTACCACCCGTGTAACGGGAGTTCGGTCGGCGCATCCCAAGTCAGATGACTCGAAAGCACCAGGCACAAAGTCCCCTCAGACCTACTTTCCCGAGTGATAAGAGCCGTGCGAGAAGAGAGAACATCTACTCACTTATTTCTTATCTACACATGAACCAAAACCCCTACACTAATGTCTCACAACAAGATTAAGAGGGTCCTTGACTACAACAAACTTCCTAAATTAACAAACATGAATTATTGACTCACTAGGTTCAGGGTGGACTTCTTTGAATGTTTAAGCACTGAAACCCTATGATTACTCATCCCCAAAGGAAAACTGGGGTGCATCCTAACGACTCGATAAATCCTAAAGCCACGTACTAGATATCCTAATGCATCAAGTTCAAGACAATTTTGGGAGCTTTCTTTTTACTTTGCCTCTCAACGGTTTTGCACATGCTAAACACACGCAAAACCCACAAAACATTTTCTTTCGAAAACACATGAAGATTTTGAAAGAAATGTGAAAATTTTGAAGCACTAGGCAAGCAAAAGAAGACAAGTCACCCAAGGATCATGGCAAACAGATATATCGATATTAAATGCAGCACACTAACATGACCCTAACAATGCAAACAAAAGAAAGCAAAATCAATGAAAAGACTCGACTATGTACACACGTAAAACACCCCCCCCCCCCCCCCCACACCTACTTCATGCATTGTCCTCAATGAATGTGAGCAAAATACTACATGGATGTATGCATGAAACAGAAGAGATCTCACCAACGTGAAGTACACAAGGAAGTTCATGGCTATGTTGATGGACACAACCCAACTTCCCTCAAAACCTGTGAGATGCTAAAGAAGGGATACAAATACGTGAAAGAAATGGGGCCCAAATACTCAAGGGTTGGGGCCCACAACAATCGATGCTCACTAAAGGAGTCTTCTCTTCTTTTTTTTCTTTTTTTTTCAACATATATACACAAGAAAGCTCAACCACTCATGTAGGAGCATGAATGGTTGAGTGCGAGGGGGGTTCATGAAGGAACATGACCTCCTCGACTTCGGCTGGTGCCCCCTCCAAGTAGGGTTTGAGGCGTTGTCCATTAACTTTGAACACGTCCCCATTCCCTGGGTTCAAGATCTCAACCGCTCCATGAGGATAAACGGTTTGGACAATAAACGGGCCAGACCAGCGACTGCGGAGCTTACCCGCAAACAGATGAAGCCGGGAATTGTAGAGCAACACCTTCTGCCCGGCCGTAAACACCTTTCGCATAATCATGCGATCGTGAAACATCTTGGCTTGGGACTTATGAATTTTGGCATTCTCGTACGCATCATTGCGTAGCTCTTCTAATTCCACAATGTCGAGCTTACGTTGTACTCCTGCTTGATCAAGATCCATATTCAGGTTCTTGATCGCCCAGAAAGCACGATGCTCAAGCTCGACGGGTAGGTGGCAAGCCTTGCCGTACACTACCTGATAAGGGGACATACCCAAATTGGTCTTGTACGCGGTGCGGAAAGCCCACAACGCGTCATTCAACTTGGTAGACCAATCCTTCCTCGAGGAACTAACCGTCTTCTCAAGAATTTGCTTTAATTGACGGTTAGAGATTTCGACCTGCCCACTAGTTTGCGGATGGTATGGGGTCGCAAGCTTGTGGGTGATCGAATATTTCCTCATAAGCGCTTCAAAGGAGCGATTACAGAAGTGGGTACCCCTATCGCTGATTATGGTATGAGGAGTACCAAATCGCGAAAAAATGTCCCTCAAGAATTTGGTGACCACCTTGTTGTCATTGGTCTTTGTGGGTATAGCCTCAACCCACTTAGACACATAGTCAACGGCCACCAGAATGTAAACATTCCCGAACGAGTTCGGGAAGGGACCCATGAAATCGATGCCCCACACATCGAAGATGTCGACAACAAGGACATTTTGCAAAGGCATCATGTCACGTCGACCAATCCTGCCAAGGCGCTGGCACCTATCACATTGCTTACAAAAGTCGTAAGCATCCTTGAAAAGAGAGGGCCAGTAGAATCCAGATTGGAGCACCTTGGCAGCAGTTTTCTTGGCTCCAAAGTGTCCTCCACATGCCTTGGAATGGCAGAAATGGAGCACACTTTGGAACTCGGTATCTGGGACGCACCACCTGAAAATTTGGTCAGAGCAGTATTTGAATAGGTAGGGGTCGTCCCAGTGAAAGAATCTGACATACGATCTAAATTTGGATTGGTCAGATTTTGACCAACCCACAGGAAGTTGCTCGGTCACGAGGTAGTTCACGATGTCGGCAAACCAAGGGTTATCTTCGATCATGAACAACTGCTCGTTAGGAAATTTATCGTCAATGATTTGGTCCTGTGGGTTGGTCGTCTCTAGACGAGACAAGTGGTCAGCTACGACGTTTTCACACCCTTTTTTGTCCCGAATCTCGAGATCGAATTCTTGTAACAACAAGATCCATCTCAAGAGTCGGGATTTTGCATCTTTCTTCGCCATGAGGAGCTTGATGGCTGTGTGATCAGAATAGATAATCACGTGGGAGCCAATCAAGTACGACCGGAATTTCTCCAAAGCAAATATGATCGCTAAGAATTCCTTCTCGGTCACAGTGTAGTTCAATTGGGCATCATTGAGTGTTCTACTGGCATAGTAGATCACATGAGGCAATTTGTCCAATCGTTGCCCAAGCACTGCTCCCACAGCGAAGTCAGATGCATCACACATTAACTCAAAGGGTTCAGTCCACACCGGTGCCTTAATAATGGGAGCTGAAGTCAACTCTTTCTTCAAGGTCAAAAAGGCATGGTGGCAATCCGGTGTGAACTCAAAAATGGCATCCTTAGCCAACAACGCAGTGAGAGGTCGAGCGATCTTGCTAAAATCCCGAATGAACCGCCGATAGAATCCAGCATGCCCCAAAAAGGCGCGGATATCCTTCACATTACGTGGCGGTGGGAGATTAGCAATGATACCCACTTTTGCGGGATCGACCTCAATTCCCCTACTTGAGACCACATGTCCAAGTACAATCTCTCGCTTCACCATGAAGTGACATTTCTCCCAATTGAGAGCGAGGTTCTTCTCACGGCATCGCTTGAGGACAAGGCTCAAGAGATGAAGGCACTCATCAAAGGAAGCGCCAAATATGGAAAAGTCGTCCATGAAGATCTCAAGGAAACGCTCAACCATATCGAAGAAGATGCTGATCATACACCTCTGAAACGTTGCCGGCGCATTGCATAACCCAAAGGGCATGCGACGGTAGGCAAACGTGCCAAAGGGACAAGTGAATGTGGTTTTCTCTTGGTCCTCGGGGGCGATGGGAATTTGGTTGTAACTGGAGTATCCATCAAGAAAACAATAGTACTCATGTCCGGCCAACCTTTCCCACATCTGATCAATGAATGGCAACGGGAAATGATCTTTCCGCGTTGCCGCATTGAGCTTGCGATAATCAACGCAAACTCGCCAGCCAGTTTGCAGGCGTGTCGGGATAAGCTCATTATGCTCATTCTCCACAACCGTCACGCCTGACTTCTTGGGAACCACATGGACAGGACTCACCCACGAACTATCAGAGATAGGATAGATTATGCCATGATCCAAGCACTTAAGAACCTCCTTTCGGACGGCTTCTTTCAGTACAGGATTCAATCTCCGTTGTGGGTCCCTGCGGGGCCTAGAATCCTCTTCCATGTGGATCCGATGCTGAACAATACCAGGGCTAATTCCCTTGATATCCTTCAAGGACCACCCGATCGCCTCTTTCTTTTCAAAGAGTACTCTTTTGAGGGCAACCTCTTGATCTTTTTCAAGATCCGAAGCAATAATGAGTGGCAAGGTCTCATTATCCCCTAAAAAGATGTACTTTAGGTTATCGGGGAGCGGTTTAAGCTCGACCAGAGGTGGGTCCTTGTCGGATTCAGAGTTAATTTCAAGTGGCTCAAGGGCCACGGGGTAAGAGGCGCAAGCACCCAGATGTGCCTCCTCATCCAGAGATATGCTGGCGGATTCCTCAAGATCCTCTTCACTCGCAACCTGATCATTAGGCACCTCAATAATATGTCGATGTGAGTCGAACATGCCTAATGAGTCAGGCTCATCCGTGTCCTGGATGAAATTGGCTCCGACAGTGTCGTCGAAGAGCCCAGGTTGCTTACCAAGAGTGAAGATGTTGAAATCCGCCGTGAGGTTTCCAAAAGACAACCTCATCAAGCCATTGCGACAATTGATCAAAGCATTAGATGTCGCAAGAAATGGCCTCCCAATGATTACAGGAATTTGTCCTTGTGGGTTGGACACGGGTTCGGTATCCAAGATGATGAAATCAACTGAAAATACGAACTCACCCACTTTGATAAGGACATCCTCCACACTCCCTCGTGGGATTTTGACGGATCTATCAGCCAACTGGAGGGTTGTCCTCGTTGGTTTAAGATCGCCTATCCCAAGGTTGACATAGACTGAGTAAGGTAGGAGATTCACAGATGCCCCCAAATCCAATAGAGCTTGAGAGATGGTCACATTCCCAATCATGCAAGAGACAGTTGGACAACCAGGGTCCTTGTACTTGACATTCATGGGTTGTGTCAATATGGAGCTCACATTGGCGGCCAAGAAGGCCTTCTTGGGCACATTTGTTTTTCTCTTGGTGGTGCAAAGGTCTTTGAGGAACTTGGCATACGGTGGCATTTGTTGAACAACGTCCAACAACGGGATGTTCACCTTTACTTGCCTAAGTACCTCAACGATCTTATCCCAATGCTCATCACGTTTTTTAGTCAACCGATGAGGGAATGGTGCCTTGGGGACATAGGAATCACGAGGAGGAGTCTCAGAATTAGGTTCCTTGACAGGCTCAAGACTCTCCTCGGAAGTCTCGCCAACAGGGTTGGCTTCCGGCATTTTCACATTGTTGTCAACGACCCTTCCCGATCTCAAGGTATGAATAACATTAGCATGTTGGGAAGGGTCACTTTCCACATTGTGTACATTTTGCCTGGTATTAGCAGGCTGACCCCTGGGATTTACCACAGGTTGACTCGGGAACTGACCCTTCTCGCGTTCATGGAATTGATGAGCCAATTGGCTAACTTGCATTTCCAAAGCCTTGACTGTACTTTGCATGCTCTGCATGAATGCTTGAAGGGTCGGATCACTAGAAGGGTCCTTGGGGTCAACCCGCTGAGGTGGTGGAGTCTGGTTAGAATAACCCGACGAAGAGGCCTGACCAGGTTGGTAATTTTGGTGCTGAGACCTTTGATGTGGGGGTTGGTAGGTCGCCGATGGGCGTGGAGGTTGATAAGGTGGAGGTTGAGGTTGAGCGTGCGAGCTCTGACCGTGTCCTCCACAAGACCCCCAAGAGAAGTTAGGATGGTTACGCCATCCCGGGTTATAGGAATGATTGTACGGGTCGTTTCGGGGCCTTTGTTGATACATCGCATTTGCATGCTCAGTATCTCTTGGAGCGTAAGCGCACTCCAAGTCATCATGTCCCGACAGTCCACACCTAGTACACCCGGGAGTAGCGACCTGAGCTACAGGAGCTCGGTCCATCTCCAAACTCTCTATCCTACGCATGAGAGCAGCCATTTTCGCCTCAGATGCGATAGTCGACTCAACATGATATGATCCAGCTCGACCAGAAGACCTGGCGGCTGGTGGCTCTCTCATGGTGTCCCACTCGAAGGTGCGCTCAGCCATGGATTCAAAAGTGTCCCATGCCTCCTCGATGGGTTTCATTTGGAAGTCACCCTGACATATCGACTCCAACAATGTGCGGGTGTTGTAGTTGATGCCCTCATAAACAATCTGGCACAGCTGCCATAGCTCAAGTCCATGATGAGGGCATTGCTGGAGAAGGTCCTTGAACCTCTCAAAGAAACCATGAAAAGTTTCGGTCTCGGTCTGATACATTTGATGTATCTGGTGCCGTATCTGTTGAGTTTTCCTTTGAGGGAAAAATCTCTTCAGAAAGACGGTCACAAAGTCATCCCAAGACCGAATTGAGCTCGCCGGGAGGCTATACATCCATTTCTTCGCATTATCCTTCAATGCGAACGAAATCATCCTCAACCGGACAGAATCCTCGTCAAGCTGTTGAAGCTTGAACATGGAGCATACTTCCTCGAATTCGCGTATAAAAATATACGGATCCTCCTTATTGGCAGTAAAGGTTGGAAGCATGCTCACATACTGAGGTTTCAGCTCATAGTTGTTCCCGCGAGCAGGGGGAACAACTATGCAAGAAGGTTGCGCGGCCCGAACAGGATGGGTCCACTCCCACAACGTCATCAGCCTATCCTGTCGAGCTAAAGGTGGTGGTGCACCTAGAACTCGATCCTGACCGAATCTCCCTTCCTCTCGAGTCAGAGGAGGAGGAGAAGGAGGTCTACGTGGTGGTGGGAATGGACCGAGGTAGTCCATGTATGGAACCCGGTCTCCCTCGCCACCACGAGACGACTCGCCTTCTTGCTCCAAAGGAGCACAAGGCGGAGATGGTCGATCACCAAGATCTTCCATCTCAGAAATAAGCACTCTCTCGAGTCGAGCGCTCTCACCAGAACGAGCCCAACCTCGCATAAAAATGCTCGACTCGACTCTAACAAACACACAACAGAAGGTGTACTAGAGGAGGAGACTAAACGTAGAGAATAGATGAGGAGATGACTCAGGTGAGGAGAGAAGAATCCCTAGAGCTAGCGTGGGTAGTGGGATCAGGAAGAAGCCTAACTAGCAAGCACGGCTCAAACAATGTAAGGCAATGGGTCCTTAAGCTAGATGACGCCTAACTTCGAGGTCACTAGCCTCGACACGCCTCACCTCCCTACAACGAGGACCACAATGCCCAGCAAGTGATACCAGATCCGGAGATCCAGTACCTCCTACTATCGACAAGGTAGGCAACGCCGATCAGGTCATGACGGTCTCGACTAGATTACTCTCCTAGTGCGTCCGAATTCCTTAGGGCCAATGTCTACTTGCTTTTAGTTAAGGCTTTATTAAGAGTGGTTTTTGGGGCCAAGGAAAGGGTGATGAAATCCCCCACCTTATCTTTTATGGGACAGCCCCTCCTTAGTAGCGGTTTGATCCTAGATCTAGCAATCAATCGCTCCAATCAAACGCTCTCTCACTCTTGTCCCGATGCACCTTACTAACTAATGCATGAAATAAACATGCATGAATGAGGGATGTGGGTGCACGTACCTCACGCCAGCAATCAACGACAAAATGTAAAGCAAAGAAAAGACAAATGCATGCAAGGTCTACCAATGGTGCATGACCTAGATGGCAAGAAGTCTAATCTTTTGTTTTGAGTTTTATGGTCCAAGTTGATTAATGGGGGAGTGATTAATGATCTGGGAGCAAACCAGAGGTCAAAGCATGCAAAATTGGGCTCCCAGATAACACAAATTTCAAGACTAACTACCAACAAAAATTTCAAGGAAATCAACGCTCACCAGGCCGCCAATTGGCGGTCTTCCACCGCTGATTGGCGGTCTGTTTAGGTCGTCGCTTCCTCAAACTTCTCCAGTAGCCTCCCCTTGACCTTGTGGTTCCCTGAAACTAAGAAAAACTAAAAACAAAAAATTAAAAACCCCTCGAATCGTCCAAACCAAGGTCTGGACAGAGCACCTCCCCGGCAACGGCGCCAAAAACTTGATTGATCGTTTTATATTTCTACCGCAAGTGCACGGCCGCGTTGAAGCGGTGGCAAATACGGGTCGTCCACTGGGAGGTGTGTCGACACTTGGTTCGTGCGAAGGCAAGGGGTAAAGAAAGGAGAAAAGGATTGGTTACACTAAACTACACTACAATGCTAAACTAGAATGCAAGAGGAAATGAAGATAAGCAATAAAACTAAACCCCAAAGGGGGTAGAGAACTGATGTGAACATAAAAATGTGTGTGTGTGTGTGTTCAATTAAGCTCCTCACAACATGTAGTGCATGAAATCATAAAACTACATCCAATCTTGCCTCTACATGAATTAAGATAAGACTACATCATTAAAACATACAAGACAATGATTGGAATGAAGCTACATGAACTCAAGTATAAAGACTAGACCCTACTATGCCTCCACATGAATTAAGATGACTACATCATTAAAACATACAAGACATTAGCTAAGGAAAAGGCAACAAGAGTACATACACTACAAATTGTGTTTCCAACATTAACTTCATCCATATCCTAACCTTATCATTCCCCATAAAATAGGTCCACTAATCAAGGCATAAGCTAAGCTTCATTCAAGAGCATTAGCATATCAAAGATAAGAGTGGAGACCCATTAGATGGTTATGGAAATCATATAAAGCTCAAGGGATAAAAATAACACACACTTAATACACTACATTATTATATCACATATTTCTCCACCCCCCAAATGGGGATCGAACTACTCACTACTCATTACACTAACTAAATTAGCAAAGGAAAGCATAATACTGAAATGAAATTTATACTACTCAAGCAAGAAACATTAAAGAAGCATAAAACTAAACAAACAAACAAGCATGCATATGAAAGGAAATTAAAGTAAGAGAGAAACAACATCATTAAAAGAAAACTTCTATTATTAACTCACTCAATTACAAGTAGCTCTTCCTCCACTAGAGTTTTGCTTCAAGGCTTCACTCTTAGTAGGGAAGATGGCCACCAAGAGAGAGATGGATACAATGGGAGGTGAAGAGTTCTATTTATAAGCATGGAAAAAGCTAATCAGGGACAATCCCCCGATGTGGGACTAAACCAATAACAAAAATAGCCTAAACGAACACTAATACAAGTCCAGGAGAAGTTGGGGCGGATCTTGCATGATCCAGACCGCCAATTGGCGGCCTATAAAGCCCAGATCCGTCTGGGTCTTCTGGTGGGCTTGCCTTGGTGTGTTTCTTGGTCTTGGATGCATCTAACTTGTTTAGTGGAGCTCCGACCCGAATCGAATTGACAAAATACTCCTCATGATGGTGTGGAGTTTCCTGTTTTGCTCTTAGGTCCTTCTGTCTTACGATCAGGTCCTTCTCCCTTGCATCTTGGTCCCCAGGTCTCACAATTAGGTCCTTTTTTCCTGCTTTTGGGTCCTTTCACGGCTCTTCTCTTCAAACCTCTTTATTTCTGAAAACTAAACATAAAACTCGTCATGTAGCATTGCTTAGGTGTAAGATAATGGATATAAGGTAAAATCTAAGCATGAAATGATGTCAATCAGGTATATCCGCTGAAAACCCTCAGGAGACAACACTCCTCCTCGTTGGCAACAAAGAGGCTTAACGGCTTGTTGCACGTACTAAGTGCAACCGTGATTCCTACGAAAGTGAGTTAGGATTTCTTATATTTCGTTTGCTTTTCTCTTTCTTTGTTTTGCTCGGGACTTGCAAAAACTTAGGTGTGGGGGTATTTGATTGACATCATTTCATGCTTATATTTGTACCTTATATCCATTATCTTACACCTAAGCAATGCTACGTGACGAGTTTTATGTTTGATTTTCAGGAATAAAGAGGTTTGAAGAGAAGAGTCATGAAAGGACCCAAAAGCAGGAAAAAAGACTTAATTGTGAGACCTGGGGACCAAGATGCAAGGGAGAAAGACCTCAACGTAAGACAGGAGGACCTAAGAGCAAAACAGGAAACTCCACACCATCATGGAGAGTATTTTGTCAATTCGATTCGGGTCGGAGCTCCACTAAACCAAGTAGATGCATCCAAGACCAAGAAACACTCCAAGCAAAGCCCACAACAAAAACCAACGCGATCTGAAGTTTATAGACCGCCAATTGGCGGTCATTGACGGTCCATATGGCCCCAGATCCGCTAAGCTTTTGTCCTGGACTTTTATTATTATGTGTTTAGGCTATTTTTGGTATTGGTTTAGTCCCACATCGGGGGATTGTCCCGAATTAGCTTTTTCCATGCTTATAAATAGAACTATTCACCTCCCATTGTATCCATCTATCTCTTTGGTGGCATCTTCCCTACTAAGAGTGAAGCATTGAAGCAAAACTCTAGTGGAGGAAGGGCTGCTTGTAATCTGAGTGAGTTCATAATAGAAGTTTTTTCTTTAGCTTGTTAATTCTTGCTTAGTTAATTTTCTTCAATGTGTTTGCTTTGGTGCTTGTTTTGTTTTATGCTTCTTTAATGGTTCTTGCTTGATTAGTATAGTTTCATTTCAGTATTATGCTTGCTTTTGTTAATATAGTTAGTGTAATGAGTAGTGAGTAGTTCCATCCCCATTTGGGGGGTGGAGAAATATGCGATATAATCATGTAGTGTATTAAGTGTGTGTTATCTTAATCCCTTGAGCTTTAAATAATTTCCATAACCATCTAATGGGTCTCCACTCTTATCTTTGATATGCTAATGCTCTTGAATGAAGCTTAGCCTATGCTTTGATTAGTGGATCTATTTTATGGGGAATGATAAGGTTAGGATATGGATAGGAATTAATATTGGAAACACAAGTTGTAGTGTATGAACTCTTGTTGCCTTTACCTTGGTTAATGTCTTGTATGTTTTAACTATGTAGTCTTATCTTAATTCATGTGGAGGCATAGTAGGGTCTAGTCTTTATACTTGAGTTCATTTAGCTTCATTCCAATTATTGTCTTGTATGTTTTAATGATGTAGTGAAATCTTAATTCATGTGGAGGCAAAGTTGGATGTAGTTTTACGATTTCATGCACTACATGTTGTGAGGAGCTTAATTACACACACACACACACACTTCTTTATATTCACATCATTTCTCTACCCCCTTTGGGGTTTAGTTTTTCTTGCTTCTTTTCCATTTCCATTTGCATCTTAGTGTAGTTTAGTGTAATCAATACATCCTTTCTCTCCTTCTTTTACCTCTCGCCTTCGAACAAACCAAGTGTCGACACACCTCCCAGTGGACGACCCGTATTTGCCACCGTTTCAACGCGGCCGTGCACTTGCGGTAAATATAAAACGATCAATCAGTAACTAACATAAGTTAAAAAAGAACAAACCTATCTTAAAAAGGAACAAACAGTCCTTAAAAGGATTAAATTTATAAAGGAAAAACAAAAACTTAAAAAGGAACAAAACAACATTAAAAAACAACATTAAAAATAGTAACTTAAAAAGGAACAAAACTATCTTAAAAAGGAACAAACATTCCTTAAAAAGGAAAAACAACAACTTAAAAAAGGAACAAACCACATTTAAAAAGTAACAAACACATCTCAAAAAGGAACAAACATCACATTAAAAAGGAAAAACGCAACTTAAAAAGGAACAAGTATAACATAAAAAGAAACAAGCATAACTTAAAAAGGATAAACAGCCACTTAAAAAAGACCAACTCTTACCTAAAAATGAAAAACTCATTTCTAAAAGGGAAAACCATTACTTGTAGTACAGCAATACACACATCGACGTATCCCCTTCTTAAAATAGAAGAACCAGTAGATCTCCTAGCGCGTAGATCTCGGTTGGCCTTCTCCAGGCCATCACAAGTGCCTCGTGAACAACCTTGGCACACGCGTACTTGTGTAGTAGATTCAAGTCGGCCAAGTGGTCGAGGAACCAAAATTTTGTTCAATGGGTGTCATCGCAGAACAAAAAATGGCTGAAGATGTAACAAATGAGCAGCCGGACGTACTCCTCCTCCTCATCACCCACATATCTCGTAGCCATCATCTCGGCAGAAAGTTGGGTGTTGTTCAGAATCTCCCCCTTTCGGGTTGCAACTTCCTTCGGATGCATCCTTACAGCCTTCCCACGTAATCTGAGCCCTAGAATTAGGGCAACGTCTTCGGTTGTGAAGTGTACTAGCCCAGAGCCGATCCTCAACCCCACCTCCTCGGGGTCATAGTGTTCCACGAACCAGTCGATAATGTCATTATCGACAGGAACGTTGGAGAGTGTGATGAAGTGACCGAAGGGGGTAGCCTGAAAGGTATCTTTCTCTACGTCCTTCATCTTCCCAAAGACCTTCTCTATTGGGGTCCACGAACATTTGGAGGGCTGGAAGTAATGCGTAGAAACCTAAGAAGACACCAACCATATGAGAACATTCCTTTTAAAGTATCGCAATTCAATGTTACGGTTAAAACAACAAACCTGGTGCACCACCACCCCCGAAGGAGAAGCTTGACGTGGAGAATCCATGTCGTCGACGGATATCTAGGGCTACGAAAAAGAACTAGAGTTATGAATCGGAGAAAAGTTGAGAAAGGGAGTGTGAGAAAGATCAGAAACGGTTTTGGTTTTCTTTCGCAACTCGGGATGTGAACAGGCGCCGGTATGGTCTCCTTTCTCGGTCTTATCGATGCGTCAGAAAGTGAACTGTCGCACGAAAGCCACAGGGGTTTTTCTATTTTTCGAAAAAATACGCGGTTTACTTTTGGCTGACTGGACAGCTGACTAGATGCCACATCCGTCGCGTTCGGGACGCGCGCAGCCGTTGATAAGACTCAGTTTAAATTTAGATGGGGACTTAAACCATTAAAATGTTATTAGGACTTAAGGATGGGGCTCAAAATATTTGATTTTGTGAAATTTTGGATTGGACGCAAAAGTTAATTTAATTTTATTTGGATGAGGTCCAAAAATATATAGTTAAAGAAACATATACGTAAGGAAAATGTTTGTTGAACGCTCGCGTCACGGACGCTGCTAACCCAGTCAGCACACTCGCTGATGTGGGCAACCCAGTCAGCAGACGCGGCTGACTACGCACTCAGCCCAGAAACATTTTTCCTTTCTTTTTTTAGTTTATTCCTCGTTTCGTACAAATTTCTTCATCCCTCATTAATGCGTCTCAAATCACTCACTTCATTTTGGCGCTCCTACACAGACTGAAGACTAGTTACTCAACATCCGTCCTCCTATTTTTATCCCTTCTGTTTATTAATAAATTCATTTTTTTCCGGACACACACATCAGTCATTTTCTTTAGTTTCTGGACTAGCGCATAACTTATTCCGGACACAGTTACTATTTATTCCGGACAGTTAGAACACTTATTCCGGACAGACGTACTACTTACTGCTGATATTTTTTGCTGTTGTTTTATTTTCCCGATGCGTCCACCATCGCATTTAATGCTTTTCAAATCAGCACGTCCTCCGTCTTCTTTCTTATTCTTTGGCGCTTCACGGAGATACGAATATGAGTGTCTTGGTTATTCCGATCCTACGAACCATTCCTTCTTCTCTCCTTCCTCCATTTGTGTTGTACTGTAATGGCACTCGTAAATGTGTCCTCACAGCCGGCTCATGCCTCCAACGTCCCTCAAGTGATGATGAATTTTCCTTCCTTCGAAGAAGCCAAAGCATTTTACGTTTCATACGCCGATTCCTGTTGTTTTGGTGTGAAGATAAGGCAATCTCATTACGATCATGGTGTTGTAATACGGGCCACTCTTACTTGCTCAAAGGAGGGTAATGCTCCCGGAAACCAAGGTGAAGGTAGACCGAAACATAGGTTATCCGGTAGGGTCGAATGCACTGCTCGGATTAGGGTCTCCGGTAATCCATCCAGAGGCTACGTAATTAACTACGTAGATCTCGAACATAATCACGCCATGCTGTCGGAAGACCAGATGCGCTTCCTCCGACAAAAACGAACCGTGGAAATGCTGACCGGGGATCCCCCAATTTGAACTTCTCGCAAAGCCACACCTGAAAACAGGAATGAGTTAAAAACCAGAAACATAACTTCCCCAGGACAGACACAACTCTTATTCCGGACAGACGCAACACTATTCCGGACAGACACAACTCTTATTCCGGACAGACGCAACTCTTATTCCGGACAGACGCAACACTATTCCGGACAGACACAACTCTTATTCCGGACAGACGCAACTCTTATTCCGGACAGACGCAACACTATTCCGGACAGACAAAATACTTATTCGGACATAAACCAACTCTTATTCCGGACAGACGCAACACTATTCCGGACAGACAAAATACTTATTCCGGACAGACACAACTCTTATTCCGGACAGACGCAACTCTTATTCCGGACAAACGCAACACTATTCCGGACAGACAAAATACTTATTCCGGACAGACGCAACTCTTATTCCGGACGGACGCAACACTATTCCGGACAAACAATCTCAATACGTTTTCCGAAAAGACGCAACACTATTCCGGACAGACAAACTCTTATTCCGGACAAACAAAATTCTTATTCCGGACAGACAAAATACTTATTCCGGACAGACACAATACGTATTCCGGACAAACAAGATATTATTCCGGACAGATAAAATACTATTCCGGACATACGTAATACTTTTCCCGGATAACCTCAAGACACTTATTCCGGACAGAGACAACACTATTCCGGACAGACACAAGACCTATCCCGGACAGACAAAACACTTATTCCGGACATAAACCAACACTACTCCGGACTGACACAACACTCATTCCGGACCAAGATGCTTACTTGTAATACGGCAACGCAACCATACACGTAGCCCTGCTTCATAGAGAAGTTCCCTGACAATCTCCTCCTCGAGAGGTCCCGTTGGGCTTCCTCCAGTCCTTCAACCAAGAAAGTGTGAACCGCATTTGCCCACGCATATCTCTTGAGGCGCTTAAGGTTCTTAAGGTGCTTCGTGTACCACGCTTTACTTCGCAGTGATCCATCGAAGAACAAAAAATGATTGAAAATCATAGAAATAAGGAGTCGGACGTGCTCCTCCTCCTCGCCCATCTTGCTCGTGGCGGTAAGATGACCCAGTAGTTGGGTGTTGTCGAGGTTCACCCCGTCACGTTTCTCTATCTACATTGCTTCCATATCCACTCTCTGCCCATGTGCTCTTAGTCCAAGTAGAAGGGCGACGTCTTCTACCGTAAATGGGACCACCGCAGTGGCTATTCTCAGACCGACTTCAGTGGTGTCGAAGTGTTCGACGAACCAACCCAGTATCTCGTTGTCAGTTGTGACGTGAGGAAAGGAGAGGAAGTGACCGAAAGGCGTCCGTTGGAAGACATTTTTCTCCTCCTCCTTCATCCGGTCGAACTGCTTGTGAAGGGCCGTGAAACCGCACTTGGTTTCGCGGAAGTAGTACGTGCTTCCCTTAAACCACCAAAAAAAATTGTTAGAGGCCAATAATGAACCTTAAAATGAACCAGAAAGAACGTGGTTAACACAACACCTGCGCGGCTACAATTTCAGGAGCGATGGAGGTTTCAGGTAGAGAAGGATCCATTTTCGCCTTGTTATAATTTTCGTTCGACTAAAACAGGAATGAATGTTTTGGATGAGCGTATGGAAAGGAACTCCGGCTGATATGGGGAATGGAAAAGGAGAAGACTTGGGAGGAATGTTACTCGAATGCTGTCCCGCCGCTAATGATGTACGTGAAGTTTAACCGTCTAATCGTGATTTTGGGAAATGAACCGTCTAATCGTGATTTCGGGAAATGAACCGTCGCACCCAATAATTCGTAATTTACTTTTCCCCGCGCAGAAGTTTTGGCTGACTGGACGCTGAACTGGCAGCTGAGTTGGCCGTCCACGTAGGAAGCGTCACGGACGCGCGCGTCCGTGTATAACTACTCTATACGTAAACATGGCTGCAGCCCATCAAATGTAGTAAGCCCATTTCCCTTGAAATAGTTATTGTGCTGTAAATTGATTGAGCAAAGGTTACCTTCCAAGCCGACAGGTAATAAGCACTAATGGGCCATTGGGCCTTTCATATCAGTCCTTTTGTAATGCAATTATTACAATTATATCTACATGTAAATCAAAGTAGAAATTGTTATATGGATACTATTTTATCCAGATATTTTTTATGGGAAATCATGTTTCATTTTTCATTAAATATTTAAATATATTGAATAGAAACAAGAAATTATTAGATAGTTGTATTACTATATTGGGATGATGTTATAGAATTACGGTATCACAATTATGATATAATTTAGACTTGCTCTTGCATTCTCATTTAAAAGTATTTGCTTAATAACTTCACGAGAAATAAATAAATAATTCATGCATAAAAAAGCATACGCAGATGTCAAAAGATAACGTAGTTAAAATACGTAGTTTAGAAGAAAATGTTTTTAGATTTTAAAAAATAAAAATATAAAATACAAGTTTGGTAAATACTCAAATGTACTGAAAAATGTGATTTACGACTTTCTTATTTTTACCCTTTCAGGTATAGTAAAATATACAAGGTAGATGGCAAAACAAAATTAGAAATCGGACACATCCAATGTTTGGGCCAGGGCCACCAATCGTTGGACCTTCAAAGTGGGCCGAGTATACCTCAGGAACCATAGCTCTGGGTCAAATATATGGTTGAGGCCCAAAAACATTAAAACATCAGGAATTAGGATGAGGACAGAAATATTTGATTTCGGGAAATTTAGGATGGATGAGTCCTAAAACATTGTTTTGATTTTATTGGGATGAGGCCCAAAATAACTTTTGTATGAGCATGGTCTTTTGATTATAGCAACGTAACATTAATATGGATTAGCATGGCTGGGAAATTAGGATTGTGCGAAAACCCACCGACACGTCCCAAGTAGTAATTTTTTTGCTACCCGTGGTTCCGCTTCTATAAATAGAACATGTTGCGGTTGAGTTCTAACTCGTCCAACGAATCGGCCGAACATTTATTAATATAATATATATTATATATAATGTTAAAATTTTAGGATTAAGCAAATAAATCTTGTTTAATTATCTTGTGCTTTTATTTAAAGCATCTACGTGTGGAGTTTTGTTGAAACTAGTCGAATTTCTTTGGTTTTACTTGTTTAATTTTGTTATGATTTTACATGTTTTGATTCACAACCATACATGTTATATTGTTACGGAAACGTAATTAACATTGTGTTATTGGGAACTTAATTGAGATGTTCTCTTCTTTTCTTTTATTTTTTGGGTTTACAATTACCACTTGTTAGTTGTTACTTGTTAGTCTATTCAAAATTAACATGTTTTGATTTGTCAATACACATTATGGGCACAAAATTAACATTATGCATGAAAACAATTTGTTTAACCCAACAAACCCGTCCCACCCTGCCAAACCTGCCCTTAAGTGGCGCATGTAGCGAGTGGAAAATCAACTCAACTTGCCCCATTAACCCGCCAGACTTTGGCGGGGTCGGTATCATTGGACAGGAAACCCACCCCATCCTGTTTGTCGCCTTAATTCCAATAGACTAGGATATCAAATTTGCCAGAGAGGTTTTATCTTTTGAATTTACAAAATCTATGAAAAATTAAAAAAAGACATAGCAATCTTTTCTAGATATACATCAACGATTGTCAAAACCGTCGGACCGGATCACCTAAAAAAGGTAATCACATTCCCATGGCGTTTGATGGTTAAATTTTTAAATTGTAGGAAGGAAGTTCCATCCAATAATCCACCTATAAATAATTCTATAGCCACAAACCATCGGGTGCTAACATAAAACTTTATCATGCAAGTCTAGAATGAGATTTCTGAAAATGTGGTAAGGTTTGAACGGGTGAAACATGGACGAGTGGCAATTCACCCATGGTTCTTTTTTGGGTTTTTGCTTGGGTGTTATTACAAAACACAATAATTCTCAGAAATCATCACTCCACCACTGTATATATGTCATCGTAAAACCAACACTATATCCCAAACGTCATGAAATTTTCGGGCATGCTACTCTTTTGACGGATTCCAATGATGAGGTTATTTTTTCCGATGATGACGTTATTGACGGAATAAAAAATAATTTTTAAATGTAAAATTTACAAATTCTACTCCTACCTCGTATAATTTTTTTTTCAAACTTCTCCCCCCTCTCTTTTTTCTTTCTATTTTCTCCTTCTTCACTCTCACTCTACCTCCACTCTCAAACACAACCTCTCTACTTCTCTAATCTCTCTCTCATTCCTTTTTCTTTTTCTCTGTTTTGAAGAGAGAGAGATTCAAGAGAGAATCGCTTCGACCACTGGAGTTTTTGAAACTGAACTTCCATTTCTCTAGTTATCTATGAGAACTGCTTGGGATTTTCTAAAGCCTTGACAACAGAATCCTACAGAGCAGACAACTATTAAATGAAGCCCAAATAGTTGCATTCTGAGTACAATATATAACCACAAGCGGATACAACTATACAAAAAATGTAAGCTGAGTTTCGTACTGCTAGAATGTGATCTGATTTCCAGACACTACGTCGATCCCCAACACCCACAAAGCTTATGTGAGTTATAATGAAGACTTGACATACCTTATTGAAGTTTGTGGATGCCTCCCAAGCTTTGGCAAGCCTAACCCAACACTTCTCCTTCACTTCTTCTCCTTCTCCTTCTCTCCTTCTTCTTCTCCTCCAAGATCGCCTCTCTCACTCTCTGATTAACTCAACGATGAAGAAAAACGTTTCATTAGACCTAACACCTCTATTTATAGTAAAATCCAATTCTTATCCTCAACTCCACCTCACTCTTTACTGTTCACGGCTTAATTAAGGGTTAATTAGGTTTAGTTTAGGTTAATTAGGGTGTTTAGATTAAGGTTATTACAATCTACCCTCCTTTAAGAAATTTCGTCCGCGAAATTCGAAACAACTGACTTACCGGAATAACTCTGGATACTGCCACCTGACGTCCTCCTCGATCTCCCAGGTAGCCTCTCTGATACTGTGATGCTGCCACCTGACTTTCACCATCGGAATCGCTCTCCTCCTGAGCTGAGGTACCATCTGATCCACAATCTCAACTAGTCTCTCATCTAATGACAAATCCTGCTGGATCTCTTGTACTGCTATCTCTATCACATGCGTTGGATCAGCCACGTACTTCCTCAGCATAGATACATGGAAGACGTTGTGAAGTCCTGCGAATTGTGGTGGTAAAGCAATCCTATATGCCACCTCCCCGACTCGATCCAATATCTCAAAAGGTCCGACATACCTCGGACTCAGCTTCCCCTTCTTCCCGAATCTCATCACCCCTCTGGAAGGTGAGATCTTCAGGAAGACATGATCTCCTGCATCAAAAGTCAGCTCACGCCTCCGCGTATCAGCATAACTCTTCTTCCTGCTCTGTGTTGTAGCTAGTCGTCTCCTGATCACGTCGACCTTCTCTGAATATAACTGTATAATGTCAGGTCCAACTAGTTGTCTCTCGCCCACATCACTCCAGCATACCGGTGATCTACACGGCCTCCCGTATAATGCCTCATATGGTGCCATCCCAATACTCGAGTGGTAGCTGTTGTTGTAGGCGAACTCTATCAACGACAAGTGTTCATCCCAATGGCCGGCTCAGTCAAGTGTGCACGCTCTCAGCATGTCCTCCAATGTCTGTATCGTCCTCTCTGACTGGCCATCTGTCTATGGGTGGAAAGTTGTGCTAAACTTCAGACGTGTCCCCAGTGCTCTGTGTAGACTCTCCCAAAATCGCGAAGTGAATATGGGATCTCTATCTGAAATGGTACTGACTGGTAAACCATGAAGTCTGACAATCTCCTCAATATATAACGTAGCTAGACCATCCAGAGCAAGAGTGGTCTTAATAGCTAATAAATGCGCCGACTTGGTCAGTCGATCAACTATAACCCAAATCGCATCGTGGAATCTCTGTGTCTTCGGTAGCCCCGTAACGAAATCCATCGTCACGTGCTCCCACTTCCACTCGGGAAACTCAATCCCCTGCATCTGCCCTGCTGGTCTCTGGTGCTCAATCTTCACCTGCTGACAGACCAAACACCTCGACACAAAGTCTGCAACGTCCTTCTTCATCCCTCGCCACCAGAAGTTCCGCTGCAGATCTTTGTACATCTTGGTGCTTCCTGGATGAATGGAATATCTCGATCTGTGTGCCTCCTCCATGATATCATGTCTCAGGTCCTCTGTCCTCGGCACCCAGATACGGTCTCTGAATCTCAGACCTCCATCCACTCCAACTCTGAAGTCTGACCCATCTCTAGCCGCTAACTGTAGTAAACTGCTCAACTCCTCATCTGTAGTCTGAGTATGAATCACTGTCGATACTGTCTGAGGCTCTACTCTCAATCCTGCAATCACTGCACCCTCAGAGCTATCTGCAAATGGTCTCCACTCTGCTAAAGACTCCAACAGTCGCCACTCCTGAATGCATAGGCCTGCTACTGATACCTCCACCTTCGGCTCAAAGCGTCTGCAACCGTTTTCACCTTCCCCGGATGGTAAGAGATAGTGAAATCGTAGTCCTTAATGAACTCAAGCCATCTACGCTACCTCATGTTCAGCTCCTTCTGCGAGAACAGGTACTTCAAACTCTGATGATCTGTAAACACCTCAAACTGCTCGCCATAAAGGTAGTGTCTCCAGGTCTTCAGTGCGTGAACCACTGCTGCTAACTCCAAATCATGAGTCGGGTAATTCCTCTCATGGACCTTCAGCTGTCTGGATGCGTACGCGATCACCCTCCCGTGCTGCATAAGTACACATCCTAAGCCAATACCTGAAGCGTCGCTATAAATCACAAATCCACATGTGTCACTCAGCAACGACAAAACTGGTGCCGTTGTCAACAGTCTCTTCAGCTCCTGAAAGTTGTCCTCGCACTTCTGCGACCACACAAAAGTGACTCCCTTCTGTGTCAGAGCCGTCAGTGGTGCTGCCAATCTCGAGAAGTCTTTGATGAAGCGACGGTATTAACCCGTCAGTCCAACAAAGCTCCTAATCTCCGTCACGCTCGTAGGGGCCCTCCACTGCTGAGCTCTCAAGATGCTGAGTACAATCCTCAAATGCTCTCTATGTTGCTCTACATCTGGTGAATAGATCAAAATGTCATCCACAAAGACAATCACAAATCTATCAATATACTGCCTGAATGTCCGGTTCATCAGATCCATGAACGCTGCCGGAGCATTCGTCAATCCAAATGGCATCACCAAGAACTCGTAGTGTCCATATCTCATCTCGAATCCTCAACTGGTGATATCCTGAACGCAGGTCAATCTGCGAGAAAACCTTCGCTGACTGCAGCTGGTCGAAGAGGTCTTCGATCCTAGGTAAAGGATACCTATTCTTCAGCGTCACCTGGTTCAGCATCCTGTAGTCTATGCACATCCTCAAAGATCTGTCCTTGTTCTTCACAAACAAAACCGGTGCACCCCAAGGCGCGACACTCGGTCTGATAAATCCAGAGTCCATCAACTCCTGCAACTGCTTCTTCAACTCTGTCAACTCAGCAGGTTTCATTCTGTATGGAGCCTTCGACTGCGGTGTAGTGTCAACTGCTAACTCGATGCCAAACTCCAACTCTCGGTGCGGTGGTAAACCTGGAATCTCCGCTGGAAAAATATTCGTGAATTCCTGCACCACCTCAATGTCCTCTAACCTCTGAGACTCTGTCTCCGCAACCACAAGCGTCGCTAAAAATGCAGCACAACCCTCCTGTAACAACCTCTGAGCCCTCACAGCAGATACAATAACGCGACCTCCTCTGTTTCTGACCCCTCTGATAAGAATATCAGGCAAACCTTTCCTCGGGATCAAAATCTTCTTCTCACGGCACAAGACTCGGACATCATATAGGGACAACCAATCCATCCCAAGTATGACATCAAAGTCTTCCATCGGTAGCAAGACCAGGTCGGCCGGAAACTCCTGATCTCCCGAACCAACCGTGGCGCCGGGAACAAATATCCCCACAGTGCCCACCAGACCCAGGGGTGTGCTGACTTCCAAGGTGGCAGTCAACATCGCAAGGGTACAACCCAACAGTCCCGCAAATCGCTCTGAGATAAACGAGTGTGTCACGCCACAATCAAAGAGCACCCTAGCTACCGAACCATCAACAAGAAGCGTACCTTCCACAACAACGCCTCCATCCCTAGCCTTCTCTGCCTGGATGGTGTAAACTCTGTCAGTGCGCTGCCCCTACTGTGGTCCAAAACGTGGTCTACCTCCGCCCCCACCTCTGCCTGGCGCTGGTAATCCCGGTGGTCTGCTCGGCCCAGCTCCTCGGCTCGGACAGCTCCTAATAAAGTGGCCCAGCTGGCCACACCCATGACAAGCTCCGGTGCTAAAACACTGCCCAGAGTGAATCCTACCACAACTACCACAAGGCTCAGGTCGTGGTGTTGCACCTCCTGCTCCATCAAACCGAGGCCTCTTGCCCGGATTTCCCCCAGTTTGACCTTCAGGCCTCCCAGAGAACCTACCCGAAGGCCTCCTCTCATCCTGATAGTTCTCCCTGTAGTCACGATCAAGAACAGTGGCACTCTTCACGGCCTCGGCTAACGTGCTCGGCATACGCGTCAGCACCTTCGTCCTCAACTGCTTCCGGAGCCCCCGGACGAACTTCCCAGCCCTCTGCTCCTGGGTGATGTACATCTCGGGACAGTAACGCTCAAGAGTGTTGAACTTCCCTATGTAGCCTGCCAAGGTCATGTCTCCCTGCTGAAGGCTCAGAAACTCCTCCCTCTTCGCATCCTGCACATGCTGCGGAAAATACTGCTCGTTGAACTCTCCAACGAACTCCTCCCAGGCTATATCCTCTCTATCCGCAAACACCACTGCAGATGTGGACCTCCACCAGTTGGACGCAGCACCGCCCAAAACATAAGTGGCCAGACCCACCTTCGCCTCTGGAGGACAACCGATAGCACTGAAGATCTTCTGCATCGTGAAGATCCACTCCTCTGCTGCCTCCGCATCGTACTTCCCCAGAAAGGTAGGCGGATGCTGGCGCATAAACCGGTCATGCATAGCGCTAGTCCCCGTCTGCCCAGTCTGTGTTGTCTGCTGCTGTAGCATCTCAGTCAGACGTCCGACCGTATCGAACAACGTCCGACGCTACTCCTCCCAAGCCTCATTCCTCGCAGTCTCACACTCACTGTGAGTATGAGCGACGACCTTCTCCCGTCTAGGAGGCATCTCCCAAAGGAAACAAGACAACATCAATATAATTTATGCATGCATGATCCTCTAAGACCTAATTCCTAACTCAAAGGTGGTTTCTTTGGACAAGTACGTCGGGATCAACGCTCTGATACCAAATTGTAACGTCCCCGAAAACAGCGGAAAATTTAAACAATATAAAAGACCGTCAACGGTCAACACCGGGCACGTCACGAGACAACAAGATGAAATATATATAAATAAGATATAGATCCACGTGGAAGTCAAAATACATATGAGTCAACTGTGATTACAACAGAAATAAATACAACTGGGTAATCACTTCCTCAACAAAAGGTAATAAGAGAAGACAGGATCAGATCCCGGTGGCACCCTCCTCGGTCACCACCTCGACTCTAATGCTACTCGCTACCTCAAATGCAAACAATTGAAACATGTCTGAGTTCCCTGCTGGAACCCCGTATGCCAAACCTCCTAAAATACAAAATGGAATTAAAGACAATGCAATGCAATGCACATGATAATCCACCTCGGGTCCACAATAATACCCCTCTCCGCCTCCGCGGTACTGAACCACTCCTGCCACCACGAGGGTCAAGTCAGTCCACCGCTGCCTCACAAGGGTCAGTCGACACCACTGCTCCCCAAGAGCCGCAGAAAGGAACCCCGGTACTACGCCGCCACCCCAGGAGCGAGTCAGCCCGCCGAATGCACAACTCGGGCCAGACGATAGCCGCTGCTCCCCCAAGAGCCGCCAGACGCGCACCCTGCCGGAATATCCTTGGCCTACCGACAAACCCCAGCAAACAGCCCAAGCTTTACGGCAATCATCTCTCACACCCCGTACGATATGAGAGGCTCAACAATAATACGCCCTCGTCGAAGGTAAAATCCGTCGCTCCCAAGGCCGGTAATCGACCGTCGCCTCAGAGCTGGTAGTCAACCTATACTCGACGGCTCGCGTGTGGATAAATCCACCAACCTGCGATAGATCGGTCGACCGTTACATTCACACCGGTCGACCGGTCTTCCGCACAGTACTTTGTACTGTACAAATTAGCATTCAGTCGAACTACGCCAACCGAATTACCGACCAATCGTTCGAACAAAAGTCATCTAGCGGTCGACCGTTTGGGTGGTCTAAGCTATACAATATTTATAATATATATATCCGACCGGTCGAACCAAGAGTCCGTTCAACCGATAACAGGGATTGTCAGCATTTTGCCCAAGTTATATTCGGTCGACCGGAACTGAGATACAGTTCGACCGAACACAAGCACTCTACTGCTTATTTAAAATGCTCAGTCGGTCAACCGAAAATTAAAGAGCGGTCGACAGTTTTGATGGTCAAAGCTCCCAACCGACTTAGCATTAAATAGATCGGTCGAACCAGGTTAAGGGTGTTCGACCGTTTAATAAGTCAAAACTCCCCAACCAACCTATTCTCATAGTTTCGGTCGACCGACGAAGTGGATCCATTCGATCGATAACAACATCTAACCCTTTATCCTGCGAAATCTGGCATAACGGCCGACCGTCCTTCGACATCGTTCGACCGTTTGCGGGTGCAAAACAATATAATAATAGAATCGGTCGACTGCCCACAGGCACCAGTCGGACCGATTGTCATCTTCAACCTCTGAATAGGTTGCAATCCGACGGGGAATTCGACACCAACGTCGATCCCCAACACCCACAAAGCTTATGTGAGTTATAATGAAGACTTGACATACCTTATTGAAGTTTGTGGATGCCTCCCAAGCTTTGGCAAGCCTAACCCAACACTTCTCCTTCACTTCTTCTCCTTCTCCTTCTCTCCTTCTTCTTCTCCTCCAAGATCGCCTCTCTCACTCTCAGATTAACTCAAGGATGAAGAAAAATGTTTCATTAGACCTAACACCTCTATTTATAGTAAAATCCAATTCTTATCCTCAACTCCACCTCACTCTTTACTGTTCACGGCTTAATTAAGGGTCAATTAGGTTTAGTTTAGGTTAATTAGGGTGTTTAGATTAAGGTTATTACAACTACCTAAGAGCAAGCATGATGCTACCAATTTTTGCTAAATATTCATCCATAACACTGTCTGATACATATATCACAAATATCACAGATTTCGTACCATAGCAACTTGGAAACTTCAAAAACGTTTTATGTTAAGATGCCCAGTGCTAAACTAATTAGTTCCTAATAATTTTTCAGGCGTTGAGAAACCAAACAAGTTTTCTCTATGTCGTACAAGCAGCAAATGCAAGTTCACATAAACATGGATAGAAAATGGAAAACTGAAATTTAGGAACCACGACATTGACTCAACTCTGTCACGCAACTTCATAACAAATGACAAAAGATAAAAACATGATCAACTTGCAACATCCCTTTAAACCATGATCGCTAGATTCACGACTGGTAGGAGATACCTGTATTGTTTAAATAATACTTGACTGACACTTAAATGATTAAATCACAAATGATCATGTCTTGGATAGGCATATTACAGGAGTTGGAAACAATGTACAACTCAAGATTCAAGGACTTGGCTTCATGTGTTTCTATTTTAAGCGTTTAGCTTCATGTAGTTTGTATAAATTATGGTTATCATGCCATCCAAGAAATGTTACCATCTCTGTTTTCTCAATCTATTTGAAGGATATGTTCTCATTCCCTCTTGTCGTCTCCTTTGCACAAGAAAAAAGATAACTCATTATCTGTAACATCTTAGTCAACAAGTAGAATATATAATGTAAAGTAAAATAAAGAAATGCAAGAAGTGTTACTTGTAGACTTAAGTGAAATAAATGATGTTTTAGACTAAGTGGATACAATGGGTTCCTCGGGGGCTAGACTGCAATTTTCCCAAGTCTTTATTCCCACCCACCAACCTACTCAGAGGAGAGGGGTTCTGTTTTGGTTTTTCCTTAAGAAAATGGGAAACGAGAAGAGAGGAAAGGAAAAGAGACGTGGAGGCTGAGAATAGGTAGAAGGGAGATCAAGGGGTCATCGTCATTCTTGACCGTCTCATTCCAGCGTCATTTCGACTTCTTCTACTGTTGGTATTTCTCTAAGGTATGCAAGAGTTCTTGTGGGTAGGAACCAAATCCACATTACTATGTGAGTTAGAACTTCATTGATTTGGTCTAAAAAGTCTTAGACACTAAGATTTCTTCACTAGTAGGAAATTGGAGTTATAATTGATTTTGGGTGTTCTCATGTTTGTTTGCACTAGTGGAGTAATTAGTAGATGATATGTTTTATTGGAAAAATAATTATTTAAGCGTGCATGTTGATTCTGGACAGTTCTTACTTTCAACCAACTTTTGGTTGGTATTAGTGTAGAAAATTTCTATCTTACCTTGTATGAATTGAATAGGAGTAAAGAAGTGATATTACTATTTTATTGTTTCAATTCCAACATATAGGCAAATCTGAAATTGTTATTGCATGTTTGTGTATCTGAATGTTGAGTTGATTTCCAATTGTCATTTAACTCTCAATATCTTACTTTATTATTTCATATTGGCTTGAAAAACTTATAATATATCTTAGTTTTAAATTGCCTCTGTCATTTCTGAAATCTTTAGAATGTTAATGCATTGAGATGGTTTTGTTTTCTTCTTATGCCTAGTTGCTTATTTATATTGTTTTTACAAGTCTTTTAACAACTTGCTCATGATTCCTGAATTTGTTCTTAAGATAATTATGGTTTTACAGGTTCTTTTGGAGTCATATGATCGATCTCTTAAGTTCATATGTTGTCATTGATTTCCTCAACAATATGGAACATGTATTCTGTGTAAACTGTAGATATCTCAAGTCATCAATTGGTTTTCGTAAATCTTTTACAGAATTTTAAGAGTCAACAAGCTAGTTGTTCTATTGATTTGATCTAAATGAAATGAATAAATAACAGGTAAATTGATAAGACAAATTGGTCTATGAACAATGTCGCGACAATTTAAAATTGTAGTTTGTCGTTGCATTTAAGATATTGATCTTACTTATCATATTCAAAAAGAATATTCATTTTGTATTTTTATGTCATTACTACAAGTCTACGACATAGTCTCTTTCTGCAATCATGTGTTAGATTCATTGTTCCAATGATTCTCATGTAGTTTTATTCTTGTTAACCTTGTGAGTCTATATATTCATGGTTTACTTATGTAAGCAAAATTAATCATGTTTTCCATAGTAAAGTGTAAGAATTTGTGGAATGTGATGGAATAGTAAATACGAAAATGATAATTGTACTGGTCTGGCTCTTCTGAGCATACTGACTCTTTGGAGTATACTGACTCTTATGAGCATAGGCCAACGGGCTGGCCATGTAGGATTTCGTGTACCTATGTATGTGTATATTTAAAAAAAATTAATACAAACATACAAGATCGATTTCATATTTTCATTGATTTTATGTACATGTATATGTTTATTCTAATATCATGCATTCCTACATATATTAAAATAAACAAAGAAAAAGATGATCATACCCAAAGGTTCTCTAAAACCTTTCAGAAGATCCGGTGTTCCGTTGCTCATCGAATCGTCCACCGATTCGCCTCTAAGTGTTCACCAAACTCTAAACAAGATTAGAGAGAAATGAGCTAGCCAATCAATCTCTACTTAAGCTTCGAATCTAGCTAATAAGCCATCTTTCAGCTCCTGAGATTTCTATCTCCAAAACTTAAAACTATTAAGAGATTTTCGTGGTGATTAAGGGAGAGATTACAGAGAGAGAAAAACTTTTACATTAACATAAACAAGTAGGATAATGGTCCTTTTATAGGCTCCCAAAACGTCATTATCATTAGTTATTCTCTAGCCATGATCTCTTGTTTATTCTCTCCTAAAATTAATCTCAAAATGTCACATAAGCATCCTAAAAAATGGGTGATCAAATCTGGAATTAATTCAACCCATGATCTAAATATTCTCTTAATAATTCATGCAAAAATCGTGTTGTTCGGTTAACCGAGAATTCTTCTCGGTCAAACGAACCATTCGGTTGTAACACATGTTCAGATGATCGTGAGCTAGATGTCAACCGAATATACATGAGAAAAATTCCCTGGAAAAATTCGGACGATCCGCGTCTTGCTCCGGTCGACCGTTGACCCAACAAAATTTATCCTGGCGAATTTTTCGGACGACCGTGTCACGTTCGGTCTACCAAAGAGATCCCAAGATAGCTCCTGGATATTTTCTTTCGGTTGACCGTTCACGCTCGGTTGACCGAACACAATTGTCTAGGCACTCTAGATAATTTCGGTCAATCAATTGTGTTTATCCATTCCCCGTTCAGTTGATCGTTTTGAATACACATTGGTCGACCGAACCCTAAACGGTTTACTGTGTTGACCTCGATTTTGCCTTTGTCAAATTTTGGATTTATATTCAACAAAATTTGCTCTTTTGGAGTTTTTAGAAAATTCATATCTTATGTAATATATTATCATATGTAATATTAAATTATTACACTCATAATATATACACCTCATATGAATTTATCCATGATTCTAATTATGTTAATTCTCATGACATATTGATTTTATTGATTCACCACATGTGTCCATTTTCACATGAAACCCAACACATCTTATAAACTCAAAATCAAGCTTCTTGTTTCCCAGTCTTGTTTTCCAATATATAGGATGATCCTATAGGATGATCTAAGCTAAATTGACAGCAATATTAAACACTTAATATCTCAAACTATAAGCGGTATCTAGCTACACATTATAATTACCCAATTAGCATAGATGTCTTTGTTCCACTCAAACTAAACACGATCCATTTAGTGATGTAAGTGCACCACTTGTGTCCATCACTTGCCTCATGATATTAAAAATATATACAAAATTAGAAATATGTCACATTTGTATTATATTCACTTCTTGATCTCTTTAAGCTAATTATAACTATGTAACTTAACTCAAGTTACATTGTGCACATTATAATTTTGTTTTATCAAGGGTCCCACTAATATCATCACTCAATTAAGAAGGGCAATGATAATCGTTTGACTAGCTATCTTTTCCACCACAAGTCATGTTCAACCAACTATTGTATTTATCACTATACTCATTGATAGCTTTTGACAATAATCAAATTAAGTACTTCTTGAGTGAAAAGATATAAGTCTCATTTCTTAGGATCCAAGACACAGTAAAACATTAATGACACTAAACACAATTTCATAATGTTTTACTTGTTATGTCTATTCAATATATGAAAGTAACTATTTTCCTCTTTCATATACTCGTGTCGTCAATTATTTGTAGAGCTACAACAATCGATGACCAACACGACAATCTTATCTCGGTAATTAATGTTCCATGTTAATTACCATGATTGTGAATAACTTTTGATTTCTGTAAACTATTATCTTTTAGAGTTTTACGGTTAAGGACCAAGCGCATCTTCCTTAACACTTCCAAAAGACGAATACTTTAATCAAGGAACAAAATGTTTGCACATCCAATTCATAATAATTGACATATAAAAGTAAAACTTTTGGACCACATTGTTTTCAGGCCCGACGGGGCAACTGGATCCCAACTGAATCGTGTGGCAACGATAAGTCCACAAGACTCAGATTTGATGTCGATTGACTGATACAAGTAGCGTATGAGGGCCTCACAAGTGTCAAATGTTAGATAAATTTAAAAACAAAAATTCTAGGTGTGAGGTTGGCTTATGCGTTGACCGAAGACCGTAATGTATCTGTGGTGGGTGATCCGGGTAGTTATTAATGGATTTTCTGAATTAATTTGAATGGAACAGAACTGAACCGAATTGGAACCATGATAAACTGAAAATTGACTGATTTGGAACTGGTGGCAATTAATTTAAATGTGATCTGTTGTGCTTCGATTGATCACGAGAGACTTCTTTCCAAGAGGACTTGAATTGTATGAATTGGTAGATTAAAATGTTTGAAGTTATACTTGTTATCTGGTTTTGTTCTCAAGTAATGTTGAGAATTATTATTTCATTTCATGCTATTGTACTGATTTAACTTGTATATTTTTTGAGATTAATTGAACAAATCTTTGTAGTCTAACCTAAATAGTTAGGTGGATATTGCTTACTTGCTGGGCCTTTAATTTTAAAGACTCAGACGGATTATTCTGGCTTCCTTGCAGGTCTTGAGGAAGATTAAATTAATTTTTGTTTAGCAGTTGCATGGATAAGAGTTTTTTCGCTGATGGACAATGTTGACCAACTGTACACGTGGAATCGTTTCTAGACTTTTGGTGTAATTAAAGTTTTACATTTTTGTTCATTATCTTTTCTGTTTGCTTCCGTATTTTAATTCTGGAATCAGGATTTACATTATCTATTAGCATTCATCGAAAATGGAATTAGTGCACAAAAAACGAGATGAAATAGCACAGCAAAATAGGACACATTAATAGGGTTTCATGCGGTATTTTACTAGCATTCATTTCTTATGTAACACAATGATATCACCACGAGTACAAGTATCGAACAAAGGATTTTTCATTAAAAATGAACATGAATCTAATTAGCACCTAGAACATGCAATTTCAAATAATTGAAAATGGATGCCTCAGTTTTGAATTGGTATCAAAGTTTATCCAAGTTACGGTATTTACCAAGACAAGACCAAGTCGTAAGCTCGGGTAATATCATTAATTTCCTATTTTCATTAGATTAGAGCAACTTGCCAGAAGAAGGGGAATACGGATTTGAAGATTATTGGAATGAAGATCCAGAAATCAAAGAGATAGCCCTCAAGTATATTGATGACTATAAATACCTCAAAATCCAACTTAACAGGAAAATAAAATGGGGTATTAAAAACATCTAGCTGATACTAAAATGAATAGGTCAGCCTATAAATTTCAACATCTTCACAAACATATTCTAGAGTTGGACATCATGGTCCAAACCTTGGCGTTAAATGTTGATTTTTTGGTCTTAATCCGTATTTTAATGATTTAACTAACCAAATCTTAATCACAATCAAACGTAGTGTAGCACACATTACGCATAGAACATATATTATTTGTGCTAACATCTCAGGTAATCAAGATTTAATGAAGAATGGAATGAAGTCGATACATGTAATGAATGTACTTGAAGACATGTAATTTTATTTTTTATTTGAGTCATAGGACTTTTGTGAATTTGAGTATACAAGAGTTAAAATTTATTCACATTAGGTTCCTTGTACACGTCACACACCAAAGTTCATATCAATTAGACTTCAATATACTACCCAAACTTAAGTAGGAAAATCACTGATTCTAAACCTCTGCCTACCCGTGCAGAACGGTCCACCGAAATGAGTTTTCTGTTCGACCGTTCTACGAGTTAAAGGTTATCCAATAGTGATTTTACCTAGCTCTATCGGTCGACCTCTTTTCACCTTTCGGTCGATCGTTTGTCCCGTATTTTTCGGACGACCGTTATACTTGTCCTATTCTCCAACGGTTGTTTTTGTATTTTCTTAAATAACCCTAAAATGTATTTGGCCACTGGTTGAACGCTGTCAAGCAATCGGTCGACCAGACATAAACTATCTTGTGCCCCAAAAAATGTATGTTATTTTTGGTCGGACGAACTTCCTTGTTGTGTTCGACCACCAATCTTTTGCTTAGCCAAAACCCTCTAGTCGGTTGACCGTCCCCCACTTTTAGTTCAACTGATAACTTATGTTATAGCCATTTAGGTTTGATTGTTGTCTTGTTTGCTCGAACGTTTTCTTATGTTCATGAAAATGGTCGACTGTTCATCCCGTACCGATCGATCAGTATTGGACAAATTTGTTGAACTTAGTTTCTATTTTGTGTATCTTACACAAACCTTTACCAAATCTTCCCCAACCGCTATATCTCTCGAGAAGCTTCTAAATAGAGATTCTCATACCTTATTTACACAACTCTCATACACCAAACTCATATATACATTAGAGATATATTCTCTACTTCTAAAATCTCAAATCCTACACTCAAGAGCCAAAACCTCTACACCTTTGTGTAGGATCGTTTATGACCCTAATTAATCTAATCAATTATGCTTGATCTCTACTAAACATGCACCGGAATAAAAAAAATTAAAGACAAGTAGAGAAAAGCAAACCATAAGGAAGACAAGGGTTTTTTATAGATGTTCGGCATCTCACCTACTTCCTCTCTTGTAAGCTCTGCTCGACTCCGCGAGCTCTACCTACGTCTTTACTATCCAATATCGTTCCAGGCCAAGATTGAACATTTACAGCTTTAAGCGAGCGAACAACCCTCGTTGAGCTCGGATCTTCCTATCACATCCTGAGAGGGACACTTCAGGCTTTCACCAAAGTCTTTACATGTTGCCTCGGGCGGTCACTGAGACCTTTGTTTCTTTGACAACAAAATTGAGTGGATCACAACACTCTCTAGATTGAGCACACTTTGAGTATGATTGGAATTGGATCAAAGTGGTGAAAGTTTAATCTTGAGTGTAGGATTTGGGGCTTTAAAGATTTGGGAGACGTCTCATTAGTATATGGAGCAATTGGAAGTTTTAGAGATGTGTAAATAAGGCGTATGGACCTCTATTCATAAGCTCCTAAAGAGATATAGCCGTTATTGAAGAATTGTGTGAGTTGTGTGTAAGATACACAATAAAAAATGGAATTTCTGCAATTATGTCCCTCGACAGTCGACCAAATCGGGACGAACGATCAACCATTTACTTGAGTATAAGGAAACGTTTGAATCATATAAAGCTTCGGTCGAATCTATCTGGTTTTATCACTTAAGTGATCGGTCGATCGAAAATGGGGCGATCGACCGAAACCAAGGTTTTGGCCAGCTTAAAGGATATATCGGTCGACCACAAAAGGAAGGTCCGGTCGACCGAAAAAAACATGCACTTTGGGTGTCTCTAAATGTTTATATGCGGTCGACCATTTCTACGTCCACGGTCGACCGGTGACCAAATGTATTATGGGAGTTAGATGAAAAATACGAATACGACCGTTGTATAATACGACAAGAATAACGGTCATATGAAAATATGGGTAATCGGTCGACTGAACCAAGGCTAAAGTTTGCACATGTCAACTGGTTGACCGGACATCTATCGGTGGACCGTCTGGGTGCAGACAATTCTATACAGCTTGGTTATCTTATGGAATTGGGTTGGCTATTCAATTCTGATTGATATGGAAATTTGTATATGACTTCTATAGGTTTCTTAGAGTCTATGTGAATGGTTTTTAACTCTTGTATGATCAAGTTCACATAAATTCTTAAGACTCAAAATGGAAACAAAATTACATGTCTTCAAAAGCTTGATTACATGTTTTGACTTCAATTCCATTCTTCCTTGGGTCTTGATCATCTATAGATGTTAGCACAAAACAATATATATTCTATGCATATTGTGTGCTACTCTACATTTGATTGTGATTAAGATTAGGTTGATTAAATCATCAAAATACGGATTAAGGCCAAAAAGGCAACACTTTGATCAATTCCCGATCATACTCAAAGTGTGCTCAAGTTGGAAAGTGTTTGATCCACTCACCAATTGTTGTCAAGTTGTAAAGGTTTCAGTGAAAACCCAAAGTATCCCTCTCAGATTGTGAGAGGAAGAAACCAAGTTCGCAAGGGTGTTCGCGAAGCTTGCTTTGTAAAGGAATTCTCTCCTGGTCTGGAATGGGGAGTGGTTAGTGAAGATGTAGGCGAAGCTCGTAGGATCAAGTGGAGCTTGCATGAGAGGAAGTAGGACCCGGGTGTGGGTGTCAAACCTATATAAATCGTTGCGTCTTGTGGTTTGCATTGTTTTCCCTACTTGTTTTTAAATTATCGTTTCCATTGTATCTTAGTAGAGATTAGACAAATTTGATTAAATTAATTAGGACCATAACAATCCTACATTAAATACTATAGACAAAAACAAACTACATGCTTTAAAGAAAGACCATGAGAGGGAATGAAATGAAAATGAAACATATTGGAGACAGAGATCGAGGCTCCAATGGTTAAGAAGGTGTTATGAACATCAAATTTTTGCATCAAGCCTCTAAAGCTGGGAATAGAAAAATTAAGATATTGTCCCTTCAAATTCATGGAAAAAGCTCATATTCTCATGCTTCGATCAAGCAAGAAATAATTCAACACTTCTACCAACGTTTCAATGTTGGAAAGGGATTCAAAATCCCAATAGAATTGGATCTAGTGATTAATAACAAAATTACTCATCCCTCTTTATTGACTGATAACTTCTCAATTATAGAAGTCAAGAAGGCACTTTTTGGTCCGCCCCCAAGTAAATCTCCAGGGCCATCAAAAATAGGTCCCTGGTTCAAATCTTGAAGGTGCATCTAGTCCCTTTCCTAGTGAGTTGGGCCCCTATTGGTCAGAGGTAATAAGGGGGGGGGGGGGGGGGCACCACGAGCCTCAGGATTTGTAACTTGATCGACATTTAAAGGATGGTGGTCTGGTGAGTTCCCCGATCATCAATAAAATAATTCCCCATGGCCATATGGATTCAACATGCACTTTTTCCAACATTTTTGGCTAAGCCTGAGAGACAATATTGGACTTCCTTGATCAATTCCACAACCTTATTATCTCATATAAGGAGTATAGGGACCTCAATCGAATCTTTAGCGTTATGATCCCCAAAAAGTAAGGGATCGAGATAGTCAAAGACCTCATACCAATCTCCCTGGAGAACGGTATATACAAACTTATCGCCAAGACTCTCGTTAATCGACTAACACAAGTCTAGTCAGAACCTATCCTAAACACCCAATCGACCTTTCTACAAGACATACAAATCTTCGACATTGTGATATCGGTAAACGAGATGGTTCACTTCCTCCAACAACTATAAAAAGAAAGTCCTAAATGATAAATTGGACTTTGAATAAGCTTTTGATAAATTGACTAGGACTTTCTTCTTGACAACCTCCAAGCTCTGGGGTTCCCAATATATTGGTGAGAATGGATCCAATTATGTATATCCACCTCAACAGCCTCAGTCATTATCAATGGCAACCTTGAAGGCTTTTTCTCATCCACTAATGGACTTCGTCAAGGGGACTTATTATCTCCACTCCTCTTCCTAGTAGTGTCAAATTTTCTTGGACACATGTTGAGACTTGGAGAATAGAACAATTTAATACAAGGTTGATAGCTTGGAAACAAAATACTCTCGGTCCTAAACCTCCAATTTGCTAATGACACAACATTATTTTTAGAACTGCATCCCAGTGACATTATTAACATTAAAAAGAATTTTGACAACTTTTGAAATGCTACCAAGATTAAAAATAATTACAAAAATCTTGTCTAAATGGAACTCACTGCACAACCGATGAACTTAATATCTTCCAAAAGTTCTTGGGGGGGGAGGTGGTATCAAACGAGAACCTTACTGTTTGACTATTTGGGAATATCGTTCTCATAAAATTGGAACCCCAACATCATGGCTACCATTTATATCGAAAATGGGGGGGAAAGTGGGAAGTTGGGAAACACAACACCTATTGATGGGAGGATGTATGACAATGATCAATGTGGTCTTAACCCCAATAGTAGCATACCAAATGAGCTTTAAGAAGTTACCAGCCAAAATGACAAAAGAAATAGAAAATGTACGACGAAACTTTTTATGAACAACTCCTTAGAAAACACACCTCTCAAAAACCTTATCTAATGGAAATAGGTGTGTAGACCCAAAACGTTTGGGGGGTTAGGGTGCTTGATCTCACACTCCACGGGTTAAGTTTAAGATTAAAAGAATTATGGGACTTACTGACAATGCAAAAAATGACCAAAATCTAGGATTTTTCACAAATAACAAAAGCTTACTCTCACCATTCATTAGAAACTTGGTGGATTGGCTCCCAACCATGTGTAAACTCGGCTCTGTTAAGGTTAAGAATGGGAAAACTACACATTTTTTATTGGACAAGTGGTTTGAAGATCAATATCTATGTGATACATATCTAGATATCTTCACTAAATCAAAACAAAATTTCATTTTGATTCATAAATTCTTCAGGGACAATCCCTTCCAACCAAGATGGTATAAATCCAAGTTCAAAACTAACATGAGTGATCATCAAACCCGGTAGATTATACCAATGTTACTTAGCCTTTTCGCCACGACTAGAGAATGATACAAGATCATGGACTCTAACAAAAAAGGAAACCTACACTAGTACAAAATAGTGAATAGTTGTCCCCAAATAGACGTCGGCTATTAGAATACCCGACGTCTATTAGGGTAATATAGACGTCGGGTTTTGTAAAAAAAATTGCAACCGACGCCTATTAGCTAACGTTTATTACCCAAGTTTAGATGTAATAGTATAGACGTTGCATTTTTGGTATAGCTGGCGTCTATTTACAAATAGACGTCACATGTATTCTATAGTCTACGTCTATTGGACTTATATAATTAGCGAATAGTTACATTTTAACTTTTATCCCGACAAAAACCCCTAAACCCTTCCATGACCAAACCCTAGCCAACTCTGCAACCTCCGACGCCACCGTAGCCCCCTCCCCGACCTTGATCACCCTCCCACAAGACCCTGACCTCCTCCGCCAACGTAGCCATTACAGCGACGACCACCGACTAATCCACGACCCTCGATGACCCCTAAGGTTCAGCTTTAATTTGTTAACGGTTTTGGGTTAGTTTTGGTTGTGGTTTGAGGTGGATTTTGGTTGTGTTTCAGCTTGGTTACATCGATTGGATTGAAGACGCACGTCGTGCTTGCTGTTGAGAAGAAGATTTTGTTGGTTCGTACTTAATTTAGTTTCCTTTGATGTATAAATATATTGTTAATGTGTTTCCATTAGGCTTAATTTGGTTTTCATTACATGTATAAATGTGTTTTCAGCATAAAACATGTATATTGTTCACAGCAAAAACATGTATAGACATGTAAAATTCAGCAAAAACATGTATAACATGTATATTTCTCCGCAAAACATGTATATTTTTGTTGGTTTTATGCAAATTGGTGAAGCTTATATGCTTCTAGAGTTTGAGGAGATTAATTGGTGATTAATAGCAACAACCATGTTTTGTGGATTTGATTTTGGATTGAAGTTAGTGTGGATGAAGTTGGGTTTTGGTGGGATTTTGTTTTGTTTTCGCTTCACTCTAGATGTTTTGTTCATTGTTTTACTTGGTAAATTAGTCTTCGATTTGCAGGTTTTGCTCATTTTAAAAGAGGAAATTCCAGATGATATCTTAACATATGTAAGATTGTAATAAATATCATGCTTGCATGGTGTATGAAATGTATCTTCAAATATGAGCATGTCTCTAATGTGTAATGATTGACATCATTTCATGCTTATATTTGTACCTTATATCCATTATCTTACACCTAAGCAATGCTACGTGACGAGTTTTATGTTTGAATTTCAGAAATAAAGAGGTTTGACGAGAAGAGACATGAAAAGACCCAAAAGCAGGGAAAAAGGACTTAATTGTGAGACCTGGGACAAAGATGCAAGGGAGAAGGACCTGAACGTAAGACCGAAGGACCTAAGAGCAAAACAGAAAACTCCACACCATCATGAGGGAGTATTTTGACAATTCGATTCGGGTCGGAGCTCCAATAAACAAAGTAGATGCATCCAAGACCAAGAAATAGTTCAAGGAAAGCCCAGCACAAAAACCAAATGGATCTGAACCTTATAGACCGGCAATTGGCGGTCCAGATAGCTCTGGATCCGCTAATATTTCGGGAGCACATGTATTAGTGTATGCTTAGTCTATTTTTGATATTTGTTTAGTCCCACATCGGGGGATTGTCCCGGATTAGCTTTTTCCATGCCTATAAATAGAACTCTTCACCTTCTATTGTAACTACCCATTGCTTAGTGGCATTCTCTCTACTAAGGAGTGAGCCTTGAAGCAAAAACTCAAGGTGGAGAAGAATGACACCTTCAATGTGAGTCATTGTTAATAAAATAATTGTTCTAGTTTATTTTAATCTTGTCTTTTAATTTGTGCATGCTTGTTTAGTCTTTCCTTTCCTTTCAAGTTTATTTAGTATTTCTTGCTTGCTTAGTGTAGTTTCATTTCAGTATTATGCTTCATTTTGTTAATATAGTTAGTGTAATTAGTCGTGAGTAGTTCCATCCCCATTTGGGGGGTGGAGAAATATGTAAAATGATCATGTAGCGTATTAAGTGTGTGTTATCTTAATCCATTGAGCTTTATATGATTTCCATACCCATCTAATGAGTTTTCACTCTTATCTTTGATATGATAATGCTCTTGAATGAAGTTTAGCTTATGCTTTGATTAGTGGACCTATTTTATGGGGAATAATAAGATTAGGATATGGATGGAATTAATATTGGAAACACAATTTGTAGTATATGTACTCTTGTTGTTTGTTAGATTAAGATATGAAAAACACCTAGGTGGTAGTTACCTATAGGAGATGAGGTGGGGGATTTCATCACCCATTCCTTGACCCAAAAACCACATAATAAAAAAGCCTTAATAAAATCAATTTAGACGTTGGCTCCTAGGATTTCCAGACACATTAAGGAGAGGAAACTGTTTAAGATCGTGATGGCCTGAACGTCGTTGCCCATCTAGTCTCCTTGAGATTTCAAGAACCTCCGGATTCTTGATTTCTTACATATTAGTGGTTGTCACTGTTTAAGACCGTTATGGCTTGAACGTTGTTGCCCATTTAGCCTCGTAGAGATTTTAGGAACCTTCGGGTTCTTAATTTTCTACATACTAGTAGTCCTCGGTGGGACCTCGAAGTTAGGCGTCATCTAGTGCTAACGACCTATAGTAGACTCTTGGCTTGCTTTGGTCTTGATTGTTTAGTTAGGTTTTTAACTTCCTTATTCTCACGCCAGTTTAAGGACTTCATCTCCTCTCTCCTGAGTCATTCTTTTCTCACCTTCATGTCTCTAGATCTTCTCATCTACACACACCTTCTTTTAGATAGAAATTTTATTTCTTGACTTCAATAATAACTATCATTTTTCTTAATGTTTAGATTGAAATGGATCGAGATTGGATTTTTTCAAACCGATTGAGTGATGAATATGAGAACGAAGTGAATATATTTTTAGAGGTTGCCAAAAATCATTCAAAGAATAGGAAAGATAGAGACATGACATATTATCCATGTAATAAATGTCATAATATGGCAGTGCTGACTTTTTAGAAAATAAAAGATCATTTGTTTGAGAAAGGTTTCGACACAAGTTACATGCAGTGGATATGGTACGACGAAAATGAATCATTTAGTGGTTCCAAGAATGATTGGGACAATGTAAGTGTGGGAGATCAATTAGAGGACATGGTTCAGGGTATAGTTGAAAACTTTTCGTCATACCCGATTTACTTGGTAGTTTATTGAGTGACAATGAGAAGTTGTTGTATAATGGTTGCACTAAATTTACTAAATTGTCAGCGGTGTTGAAATCATAAAATTCAAAGGTAGGAAATGGTTGGGCCGATGTTAGTTTCACATCACTGTTGAAGCTATTGAAAGAGATGCTTCCAAATGATAATGAACTGCCGGATAAAACTTATGATGCTAAGAAAGTGTTGTGTCATATAGGAATGGAATATAGAAAGATACATGCATGTCCGAATGATTGTATATCGTATAGGGGTGAGTTTCAAAACTTACATTCATGCCCCAAGTGTAATGTTTCATGATACAAAATGAAACGAAGTGGATCGAAACACAATGTAGATGGTGATGATTTGAAAATCGAAGGACCTCCTGCTAAGGTTTTGTGATATCTTCCAATAATACCAAGGCTTAAATGTTTATTTGCGTGTAAGGAGGATTCCAAAAACTTGACCTGGTATGTTGATCGTGAGAAACCAAATGATCAGATGATACGTCATCCTGCAGATTCCCCTCAGTGGAAAAAAGTAGATTATGACTTCCCTTTGTTTGGTGAAGAATCCAGGAATATACGACTTGGACTTTGTATTGACGGAATGAATCATTTTAGTAGTCTGAGTAGCATTCAAAATTCTTGGCATGTTCTGCTTGTAATTTACAATCTGCGACCGTGGTTATGCATGAAACGTAGATATATTATGTTGTCCTTAATGATTTCTGGTCTGAACCAACCTGGAAACGACATAAATGTGTATTTTAGACCCTTAATTGAAGACCGAAAGAGATTGTGGGACGACGGAGTGCCAGTTTTTGATGTTTATCGTCAATAGCCATTTGTAATACGGGCAACGATTTATGACACAATTAATGACTTCACAGCTTACAGTAATCTGTCTGAATATTTTGTCAAATGTCATAAAGCTCATCCAATTTGGAAAGGGAAGACATGCTCATTGAAACTTGTTAATTGTTGTAAGACAATCTATCTTGGTCATTGAATTTTTTTGCCAAACTCTCATCCATATCATAGGTTGAAGAAGGCATTTAACAGAAAACAAGAGTTTCAGAATCTGCCAGTTGCAATCATTGTCGAAAAGGTGTATGAACATGTAATGAATGTTGAGTGTGAATTTGGAAAACCGTACAAACGAGGAAATGACAGAAGTTATTGGAAAAAAAGATCCATATTTTTTTATTTTCCTTATCGGAAAACGGAAAACTCTAGAAGTTAGACATTGTATTGATGTGATGCATGTAGAGAAAAACGTTTGTGATAGTCTTGTTGGCACTCTATTGAACATACCTAGTAAGACAAAAGATGGATATAATGCTGACTTGATCTTGTTGACCTTGGTATACGCGCAACACTGGCTAACTACTTACCTCCAGCTTGTTATACTTTATCTCGAAAGGAGAAAAACATTTTCTGTCAGTGTTTGCATGATGTAAAGGTTCCACAGAGTTATTCTTCAAATGTTAACAGTCTTGTTGTTATGAAGGATTTGAAACTTGTGGGGATGAAGTCTCACGATTGTCACACTTTAATGCTATAGTTGTTACCTGTAGCATTGAGATTCATATTACCGAAACATGTTAGACATACCATAGTAAAGTTGTGTTCCTTTTTCAACAATATTTGCAGTAAAGTGGTCGATTCCGTGCAGTTAGATCAGTTGCAGGATGAAATCGTGGTCACATTATGTCAGTTGGAGATGTATTTTCCACCTGCTTTTTTTGACATCATGATTCATCTGGTTATTCATTTGGTTAGAGAACTTAAATTGTGTGGACCTATTTTTTAAGGTGGATGTATCCTTTCGAGCGCTATATGAAAGTGTTAAAAGATTATTGTAAAAAACGTCACATGCCATATGCTGGTATTGTTGAAGGATACATCGCTGAGGAGGTTATCGAGTTCTGAATTGGATACCTAGCGAACACCAAAAATATTGGACTTCCTAACAATCGTCAAACATTCTGATAGTAAAGTAATGTGTGGGATGAACACGGTAAATCTAAATGGCAATGACTTAATGACAACATATTTCTATGTGTTGTGCAATTCTAATGGAGTTCAACCTTATCTAAATGAAGACATGAATCTTTTAAAAGAAAATAATCCTTTATGGAGTGATCAACAAGTAATTAATAGTCACAATAAGAATGTCATCTCTTGGTTTGAATGGGTTGCTTACAAGCGTAATGTTGGAGAGAATATAGTGGTTGGCCTACGATCCGCATTCTACTGTTACAAGTTACAATGGTTATGATATCAATGGATACTCATTCTACACTGCTTGTTGATTGACATCATTTCATGCTCATATTTGTATCTTATATCCATTATCTTTCACCTAAACAATGCTATGTTACGAGTTTTATGTTTAGTTTTCAGGAATAATTAGGTTTGAAGAGATGAAGCATAAAAGGACCCAAAAGCTGGGAAAAAGGACTGGATTGTGAGATCTGGGGACCAAGATGCAAGGGAGAAGGACCTGATCATAAGACAGAGTGACCTAAGAGTAAAACAGAATACTCCACACCATCATGGGGAGTATTTTAGCAATTGGATTCGGGTCGGAGCTCCAACAAGTCAAGTAACCGCATCAAAGACCAACAATACCAGAAAGAAAAGCCCAAAACAAAAATGAGCAGGATCTGAACCATATAGACCGCGAATTGGCGGTCCAAGACCGCTAATTGGCGGTCCAGTTTGGCCCAAATCCGCTCAAATTTCTCCAGCACATGTATTAGAGGATGTTTAGGCTATTTTTGGTATCTGTTTAGTGTTGGCTTTTTGGCCTTAATCTAGGTTTTGATGATTTAATTAACCTAATCTTAATTATGATGATGTAGAGTAGCACACATATTGCATTGCATGTATATTGCATGTGCTAACCTCTACAGGTGATCAAGACTCATGGAAGGAAGGAAATCAAGTCAAGATTTGTAATAAAGCTAAATGAAGACTTGTAATCTTGATTTTATTTTGAGTCTTAGGAACATGTGTAAATTGAGCATACAAGAGTTAAAAACCAATCACATACACAATAGGTTCCCTATAGAAGTCACACACGAAATTTCACATTATTTGGACTTCATTAGATCACCCAAACCTTAGTCGGAAATCACTTATAAACTTAAACCCAGATTTCCTGTGTGAACCGGTCGACCGAACCAGTTCTCAGTTCGACCGGTTTATAACAGACTCTCCACATTGATTTTACCGAACTCTACCGGTCGACCGGTTCTACCTTTTCGGTCGACCGATCCCGGATTTTAATATGACCGTTTTTCTTGTCGTATTCCTATAACGGTCGTATTCGTATAAAACAAAACTTAACCCCAAAATACATTCGGTAACCGGTCGAACGAAGACCTTGTTTCGGTCGACCGGTTGAACATATTTTCAGAAACCAAATTCCCTGCTATCGGTCGACACATTTCTCGTTCGACCGATTGACCTTTGTCTCAATCGAATCCCCTTCTCGGTCGACCGCCCCATACTTTGGTTCGACCGATTCACTTAAGTAGAGTTAAGTTCTAGCTCGTTTGTCCGACCGAATATTCTTTTGTTCGACCGTTCTCTTTGAAATCAAGTTAACGGTCGACCGGTTTACTAGTTTCGGTCGACCGGTTCTGGACAGATTTGCAGCCCGATTTTCTGCTTTGTGTATCTTGCACAAAACCCAATCAAATCTATCCCCAACGGCTAGAATACCTTAGGAGCTTATAAATAGAGGATCAAGACTTGTTGTTAACACAACTCTCCAACTCCAATTGTCCCAATACATTAGAGAGAAACCTCAATCCTCAAAGCTCCCAATTCTACACTCTTTAAGCCTAAACTTCACACATTTGATCATATACTCATCCTACTCAAAGTGTGCTCAATTAGAGATGGAATCCCACTCAGTTACAAGTGTTGTCAAAAGAAGCAAGGACTTCGGTGAAAGCCCGAAGTGTCCCTCTCGGATTGTGAGAGGAAGAATTCAAGCAAGTGAGGGTTGTTCGCGTTGCTTGTGGTGTAAAGGCGTTCTCTCCCGGCCCGGAACGGGGAGTGGTTAGTGAAGACGTAGGCGGAGCTCGCGGAGTCGAGCGGAGCTTACAAGAGAGGACTAGGACCCGGGTGGGGTGCCGAACCTCTATAAAAACCGACGCGTCTTTTGTGGTTTGCATTGTCTTTCTTTCTCTACTTGTTTGTTTATTCCGCTGCGCATTTGTTTGCTTAATCAAGTAGAAAATTAGGGATTAGATTAAAAGTGATTAGTGGACCCATAACCCACATGATCCTACATTTGGTATCAGAGCCTTGTTAGCTAAATTTCATTACTTTACCGTAATTTTAGCATGACTTCAACATCTAATCACTTAGAGGGTTTATGCACCACAAGGCCTCCTTTGCTTAATGGGTCAAATTATGATTATTGGAAAAATAGAATGAAAATCTTTTTAATATCAAATGACCTTAAGTATTGGAAGTTTATTCAAAATCCATACATACCCCCAAATGAAGATGATTTAGATTCTCTATCTAGGGCTCAAATGAAAGAAATTGAAATGAATTCAAAAATTATGAATATTCTTTATTGTGGCCTTAATGAGGGAGAATACAATAGAATTAGGGGATGTGAAAGTGCAAATGAAATATGGCATAAGTTACAAATGCATCATGAGGGTGATAGCAAAACCAAAGAAACTAGGATAAGTCTCCTCATGCATAAATATGAAATATTTTCTATGCAAATCGGTGAGAACATAAGCGACATGAACACTCGCTTCACCGATATCACTAACTCTCTTTTGATTCTTGGAAGAAGGATAAATGAAGGAGAGATGACTCGAAAATTCCTTCGGTCATTGAGCAACGATTGGGAAGACAAGGTCGTGGCAATCGAAGAATCGCACGATCTTTCAAAATTGAAGATGGAGGAACTCATTGGAAATCTCATGGCCTATGAGCTCCAATTGAGTCATCGAAGAGAGAAGGAAGCATCAAAGAAAAACTCCGTGGTGGCATTACATGCAAATTTTGATGAGCCAAGGAGGGTGGAAGAAGAGGACATTGAGGTCCTTGCCCAAGACTTCTTCAAATACCTCAAGAGGGATAAAGGAGAAAAGAATGAAAGAAGAGGTAGAAGAAGTGAGAAAAGAGAAAAAGAAAAAGAGAGGGAGGAGAGTGAAAATGAGAGAAGAGAAGGGGAGAAGAAAAAGGAGAGAAGGGAGAGGAGAAAAGAAAAGGAGAAGAGCAAGAGAAGAGAAAGGAAGGAGGAAGCACACAAGGCTACATGGGATGATTCTTCATCACCATCATCATCGTCTTCTTCCTTGCAAAGTAGAAGAGAAGTGGCTCACTCATGCTTCATGGCTATTGAAGATCAAAGTGAGGTAGATTCTAACTCTTGTTCTAGTAATTCATGCTCAACTAAGTCTTATTATAGTGATAGCTCAAACTCTAGTGCAAATAATGAAAATTATACACATGATGAGCTTCAAAATGGATTTCATGATTTAGTTAAACAATATGAGATCATTTGTGAAAAGAACAAAAATGCTAGAAAAACTATAAATGATCTCAAATGCCAAATTGAATTAATCATGAATGAAAAGAATGAGGTGATTGCTAGACTTGAATCAAATGAATCATCACTTGCTAGTCTAAGTAAAACACCCATTATTGATGAACATGTAGATCTTAAAGCCTCAAATATGCAATTAAGAAAAGATCTTGAAATGTTCACTAAAGGAACAAAAATGCTTGATATGCTTTTGAGTAGTCAAAGACAATCATTAGCTAAACATGGTTTAGGATACAATGTGCATTTGAAAAATCATGTATCTCATACTACTTTAAATGGCAAGCATTTATTTGTTAAATCTAGTTCCTCAAGTGTATGGGCTCCCAAAACCAAAATGGTTTGGATTCCCAAAGCTAACATTCAAGGACCCAAAGTTGTTTGGGTACCTAAATCTACTCTTGTAGGAGCTTGAGGAGGAGATTGGTGGTGACCGGATGAGCTCAAGAGTCAAATTCAAATCCGGTTGCATCACCAAATGAGATTGGAGCTAAATTCGAATTCAACATTGGTATAAAATTCCTATCTATACAATTCATGTTAAATTAGCTCTAATCTAGCTTCACATGCTTAATTGACATATCATATAGTTCAATTCATTGAAAATCATTATCCCTATTCATTGCAAATCATTTATCACATCCATTGATTCTAAATGTCAAATTTTAAATGGATGTTAGAATAAGGCTTAAGTTGAAACTTAAATGAACTTAACTTGAATCATACTCATTGTTTCCATTCAGCCTTATTGATAGGGGGAGCTTAAATGTTATATCTTTTATTAGAGTAATGAAGTGCAAAATTTAGGGGGAGCAACTTCATTACAAGACATCCAAATTCTAAGCTTAAAGTCTTAAATAATTATTATTTTTGATGGATGTCAAAGGGGGAGAGATAATTAAGGGGGTAACTTGGAATTTGGCATAAAATTGAACAAAAACTATGCACATCCATAGGGGGAGCATTAATATGCATAGTTTACATATACAAATTCCATGTATTTAGATAGAATTAAGATATAGGTTGCCATCATCAAAAAGGGGGAGATTGTTGGCTTTTTGGCCTTAATCTAGGTTTTGATGATTTAATTAACCTAATCTTAATTATGATGATGTAGAGTAGCACACATATTGCATTGCATGTATATTGCATGTGCTAACGTCTACAGGTGATCAAGACTCATGGAAGGAAGGAAATCAAGTCAAGATTTCTAATAAAGCTAAATGAAGACTTGTAATCTTGATTTTATTTTGAGTCTTAGGAACATGTGTAAATTGAGCATACAAGAGTTAAAAACCAATCACATACACAATAGGTTCCCTATAGAAGTCACACACGAAATTTCACATTATTTGGACTTCATTAGATCACCCAAACCTTAGTCGGAAATCACTTATAAACTTAAACCCAGATTTCCTGTGTGAACCGGTCGACCGAACCAGTTCTCAGTTCGACCGGTTTATAACAGACTCTCCACAGTGATTTTACCGAACTCTACCGGTCGACCGGTTCTACCTTTTCGGTCGACCGATCCCGGATTTTAATATGACCGTTTTTCTTGTCGTATTCCTATAACGGTCGTATTCGTATAAAACAAAACTTAACCCCAAAATACATTCGGTAACCGGTCGAACGAAGACCTTGTTTCGGTCGACCGGTTGAACATATTTTCAGAAACCAAATTCCCTGCTATCGGTCGACACATTTCTCGTTCGACCGATTGACCTTTGTCTCAACCGAATCCCCTTCTCGGTCGACCACCCCATACTTTGGTTCGACCGATTCACTTAAGTAGAGTTAAGTTCTAGCTCGTTTGTCCGACCGAATATTCTTTTGTTCGGCCGTTCTCTTTGAAATCAAGTTAACGGTCGACCGGTTTACTAGTTTCGATCGACCGGTTCTGGACAGATTTGCAGCCCGATTTTCTGCTTTGTGTATCTTGCAGAAAACCCAATCAAATCTATCCCCAACGGCTAGAATACCTTAGGAGCTTATAAATAGAGGATCAAGACTTGTTGTTAACACAACTCTCCAACTCCAATTGTCCCAATACATTAGAGAGAAACCTCAATCCTCAAAGCTCCCAATTCTAAACTCTTTAAGCCTAAACTTCACACATTTGATCATATACTCATCCTACTCAAAGTGTGCTCAATTAGAGAGTGAATCCCACTCAGTTACAAGTGTTGTCAAAAGAAGCAAGGACTTCGATGAAAGCCCGAAGTGTCCCTCTCGGATTGTAAGAGGAAGAATTCAAGCAAGCGAGGGTTGTTCGCGTTGCTTGTGGTGTAAAGGCGTTCTCTCCCGGCTCGGAACGGGGAGTGGTTAGTGAAGACGTAGGCGGAGCTCGCGGAGTCGAGCGGAGCTTACAAGAGAGGACTAGGACCCGGGTGGGGTGCCGAACCTCTATAAAAACCGACGCGTCTTTTGTGGTTTGCATTGTCTTTCTTTCTCTACTTGTTTGTTTATTCCGCTGCGCATTTGTTTGCTTAATCAAGTAGAAAATTAGGGATTAGATTAAAAGTGATTAGTGGACCCATAACCCACACGATCCTACATTGTGGGATTGTCCCGGTTTGCCTTTTTCCATGGCTATAAATAGAACTCTTCACCTTCCATTGTACTCACTCCATATTTTAAGTGGCTATTCTTCCTACTAGAAGTGAGGCCTTGAAGCACACACTAAAGTAGGAGGATACTACTTTTAATGTGAGTCATTTTATCAATAAAGTTTTGTGTTTCTTTCGTTGTTTGTTTATGCTTCTTTTATTGTTTGTGCATGTTTTAGTTTAATCGTCTTTTATTTCTAGCTTAGTTTTAATATGCTTTCTTTGCTTAGTTTAATAACTAGTGTAATGCGTAGTGAGTAGTTCCATCCCCTTTGGGGGGTGGAGTAGATGTACATACATGCATTAGAGAATGGGATGAATGCTTTATTTTTGATGTGTTGATAAAACATGAATGTATGCTTGCTTGTTTAGGATAGAATTTATAACTTGATGAGTTTTGCCAAAATGATTAGACACCTCTCATGCTTGTTTAGGTTCTGAAATAAATAACTTGCATATGTAAATGTTAATCAACTAAGTTGGTGAATAGATTGATAGGTTTTGCCATAACATTTAGACACTTCCTATGCTTGATAAACACCACCTTCATGTGCTTAAAGAATGTATTCTACACCCACCTCTTTGCTTGTGTGCACGCACTCCACCCCTTAGGGGTTTTCCATTCCTGAAATTCCAGCATTCTTGTTTTGTTCTTTGCTTAGTTCTTATTTCATCGTTTGTTTGCTTCTTCCACATTTCATACTTCTTAGCGTAGTGTAGCGTAGGTTAGCATAATCAATCTTTCTCTTCCCTATTTTGCCCCCTGATTTCGTACAAGCAAGAGGCTGCTCACCTCCCTGAGGACGACCCGTACTTGCCACCGCTTCATCGCGGCCGTGCACTTGCGGTTTTAAATAAAACGTTCAACAAGTTTTTGGCGCCGTTGCCGGGGAGGTGTCAGTCCAGACTCTTGTTTGGACGATTCGAGTGGATTTAATTTGTGTTGTGTAGTTTTTCCTTGTTTCAGGAGACTTGGAGTCATCAGGAGGAACGCCTGGAGAAGTTTTGAGTGAATCTGAGAATTTAAGACCGCCAATCAGCGGCCTGAGACCGCCCATTGGCGGTCTGGTAAGCTCAGCTCGCTCTCTTATTTCTTTGGTCTGTTTACTTTATCTGATATAGTGGTCTGGGACTTAATTTGGCATGTTTTGACTTATAGTTTGTCCCCAGATCAATAATCAAACCTCCCTTAAGCAACTTGGACTCTAAAACTCAAAGCAAAAGATTAGGCATTCTTTTTGTTTAGGCCATGCATCATGTATGTGACTTAGGCATTTAGATTGCCTTTTATCTTAGCTTTATTTTCTGTTGCTGAGAGCTGGCATGAGGTACGCACCTTCTACTCTCATTCATGCATTTCGTATGAACATGCATTAGTTAGTAGGAAGTGCATTGCAACAAGTGTGAGTTGAGTGTTGTTTGGAGAGTTGATTGCTAGATTTAGGACTCCAAAACGCTACTAAGGAGGGGTTGTCCCGTAAAAGATAAGGTGGGGGATTTCATCACCCTTTCCTTCGTCCCGAAAACCACACTAATCAAGAGCCTAATTTTAAAATCAAGTAGACATTGGCCTTAAGGAATTCGGACGCATTAGGAGAGTGATCCGGTCCCGACCGTCATGACCTGATCGGCGTTGCCCACTTTGTCGATAGTAGGAGAGACGAGATCCCCGGATCTTGGCTCACTTGCTGGGCTTTGTGGTCCTCGTTGTAGGGAGGTGAGGCGTGTTGAGGCCGTGTGACCTCGCAGTTAGGCGTCGTCTAGCTGTAAGGACCTATAGCGACCTTAGGATTGGTTGAGCCTTGTTTGCTTGTGTGCTTCTACCTGTACCCATCCGCCGTAGCATAAGGACTTCTTCCCTTCTCTCCTGAGTCATTCTTTCTCTCCTGTGTTCCCTCGTCTTCTCCTCTACGCACATTCTTTGTTTGAAAAAAGAAAAAAAAGAGTTGTGGTTTGTGTGTGCACCTTTGTGCATGCTTTCGTGGACACGAGACGAGAGTGGTCGTTTGACGAGGAGCGTTGTCAATCCAGCTTCGGTCATCGATTTCTCGACACCTTCCTCCTCTCGTGTCGCACGCAGTCCGGGTTCGATAGCTGCTAATTTCCGTGAGGAGGAGCAGTTGCTGGACCCACCTGTTCGACCAGTGCTTCCAGTTGTCGTTCCCATACCTCTACGTGATCGATGCTACCTGAGCCGTACAGCTCTACCCTCATGCATCGTATTACCAGAGGCTAATGGGGACCATTTTGAGGTTAAGCCTCAATTCATTTCCATGCTCCCTCATTTCACTGGGAAAGGTGACCCCTATATCTTTCTCAGGGAATTTGAGGAGGTCTGTGCTATGTTCAAGCTGCAACAACTTAGCACAAACTCCATCCATCTTAGGCTCGTTCCTTTTGCACTAAAGGATGACGCCAAGAAGTGGTTGTACAGCAACCAGGCGAATTCCTTTAGGAGTTGGGATGAGTTTCAATCTGCATTCCTCAAGAAGTACTTTCCTAATCATCGGACTCAAAAATTGAGGAACGAAATCAATTCGTTCTATCAGCATGAGACCGAACCATTTCATGCATATCTTGAGAGGTTCAAAGAGCTACTATCCTCGTGCCCTCACCATGGCATTGAGTTGTGGCGTCTTTGTCAGATTGTGTATGAGGGTCTTCACATCCCGTCCAGAACGCTCCTTGAGTCCATGTGTCAAGGAGAGTTCTTGGGAAAGGATGAAAGGGAGGCATGGGCCTTCCTAGAAGACCTCGCTGAGAAAACCATGTGGTGGGAGAGTGTAAGGGAACCACCTGCATCATTTAGTATAGGAGCGAGGATCGCGAATGCAAACTCGACTAGATCGGGTACCGCATTTGCTATCGATACCACTACGGCCACCGAGGCACGCATGGCGGCCTTAATGCGCCGTATGGACTCGATTGAGCTCCAAAACCAACAAGGTGCACCTCACATGTCCACATCTGGTCCTACTCTCTGTCATTCATGTGGTAGGATAGGTCATGTAGAAAGCAAGTTGATGTGAATTAAATTTATACCGCAAGTGCACGACCGCGATGAAGCGGTGGCAAGTACGGGTCGAACACAAGGAGGGAGAGATTTCGTTGTTAGTGTGATTTCGATTTAGGGGAAGAAGGGAGAAGAAATAAGTTGGGTTTTTGGTATTTTTGATTTAATTATCTAAAGTACGAAACAAACGCAATTAGAACTAAAACAAGAAATAAGAAGTGAAATCCGTTGGGTGGAGGTTTAGATTTAAGGTTTAGATTAGAGAACTTAGAAACTTATAATAAATCATGTTTAGTTATGAAGCATTACAAGATAAATGATTTAACATAAACTCAAGTAATCAAAATACTAATCACGAACTTAGAATAATAACATTCATTCATCTTCTCTAACCCTAAATCCGTCACCTCCACCCTTCGGAAAGAGTTCGAAACTCATGGAGGGAGGAAGAAGAAGGGATCCTAGAGACATTAAAAGAAAAGAGAAACAAAACAAAATAAAACAGAAATTTATTACTAATGATCCAAGACCAAAGGTTCAAAGATGTGTTACATTCGTCCTACAGGGCTATTTATAGCCGATACAGGGGATACCAATACATAAAAGGATAGTACACGCGTCGACCCAACACTGGACGAAAATCGGGCACACAGATCGACCAATGGGCGGCGGAATCGCCGCACATCATGTGTATTGTGTGGCGGATTCGCCTCACACGTTGGTCGGATTTAATCAGGATTTTTGTCACGCGTTTATGGTATGATTTGATCCTCCTTTGCGCGTCTGGATTGATTCTTTCCATTGTCTTGAGCTCCGGATTAATTCCTTCCATTGTTGGAGATCTATATTTGATTTTTCTTTTGACTTTCTCCACACAATAACTTGGTCCTTTTATTTTGCAATCAGGTCCTTGGCATTTTGCAATTAAGCCCTTGACCTTTTTTGTAATTAGCTCCTTGAATGCTTTTATGCTTGGATGCATTTCCATTTGGAACCCGATAAACTTGAACTCGGTCTTTATGATAGAAATGAATCTTTTGCACGCATTTATGCTCGGAATGTGGGTAATTTGCATTCAGGTCCCTGTATTCTGTAAATACGACTAAACACATACCTTAGTAGCATTTATTGATATAAAAGTAATCTAAATGAAAGACATATGATGCAATGTATGCAATGCATCACAACTGTGAGTCCATTCCTCCTGAGATGGAGCGTGTCAACGCCATCTATGATAGAGCCAGGAATGACCCATACTCATCATCGTATAATCCTGGATGGAGGAACCACCCCAATTTTTCATGGAACCAAACTAATGCCCGGGGTGGTCCTTCAAACTCCTCTAGACCACATTACCAATCACACCAACCTCCCATGCATGCACATTCCTATCAGCCACCCCAAGCGCAAACCACCAATCAATCGGGTTTCCCAAATTCCAATAATATGGAAACCCGATTCAATTCGCTTGAGACATTGACTCGTGGACTTGAAAACTAAATGAATTTTTTTATGTCAACTCAATGAAAATTTTTATGTCAACCATGAGTCAAGTTCTCACTTCAAATCAGCAGACCATCAAATCTCTAGAGCTTCAGATGGGCCAATTGGCTCAGTCTGTACATGAAAGAGAGAGAGGGTCTTTTCCTAGCCAGCCTGAGGCTAACCCCCGCATGTACCAACAACAACAAATGCAAAATGAGAATGTGGTACCTCGGGGGAGGCAAGTGAACCATGTGGAGGAACCTGTTCACCATGTCAATTCCATTGTGACCTAAAGGAATGGAAAACAGGTTGACAATCACATTTCCTTGCCACACCCACCACCATCTATGCAGCCCCCCAGTGGGAATGGTGGTGAAGAAGAAGCTGAGGGTGAGGGTAATACACCAAAGCTTTCTTCTCAGGCACAGTAGAAAACCTACCTGCCAAAAGCTCCCTATCCAAGTAGGTTAAACAAAAAGCAGAGTGACAACATGGACAAGATAGTAGAGGTGTTTAAGCAAGTAAAGGTTAACATCCCCTTGTTGGATGTCATCCAACAAATACCTCAATATGCCAAAGTGTTGAAGGATCTCTGCACAACCAAGAGGAAGACCAATGTTCCTAAGAAAGCATTCTTGGCTGCAAATATCAGCTCACTTTTGTCCAATCCTACCTACACAAAATACAAGGACCCTGGGTGTCCTACTATTCAGTGTACGATAGGGGACACTAGATTGAGCAATGTTTTGCTTGATTTAGGATCAGCGGTCAACCTCCTCCCATTCTCTGTTTATCAACAGTTGAACTTGGGAGAATTGAAACCAACTAAGATCACCCTCCAACTGGCGGATAGATCCATTCGTATTCTCATTGGGATTATCGAGGACGTGCTTATCAAAGTTGGAGATTTTATATTTCCAGTCGATTTTGTTGTCCTCGATACCAATCCTGTTGCGAACACCCACTCTCAAATACCTTTGATTTTGGGTAGACCATTTCTTACAACCTCCAATGCCTTGATTAATTGTAGAAATGGTCTCATGAAGCTCTCATTCGGTAACATGAGTGCCGAGTTTCATGTGTTCAACTCTGGTAAGCAACAGGAACCCATGGATGAACCTTTAAATCTAAATCTCATCCGCCAACTGGAGAAAGCACCACAAAATCAACGAACACCCCTAACCCCAATGCAACCCGTTGAGAATGTTCGTGGGCCCAGCGAAAACTCATTGCCTATCTTCGCAATGCAACAGAGTGAGCTGGCCTCGTACATGAATGTCCAAAGGGAGTGTTCGTTGCATGATTCAGTTGAGAGTACTAGTGAGAGTGAGACACCTCATCATATGCCTATACCAGAAGGTGTCTCTACCTCATGTCTCATGGCCATTGAGCCATTTGAGCTTCATATTGACTCCAACAAGGACCCACCTATGACCGAGCTTATGCTTGATGATCTAAGTGATGGTGGGAGGTCCTTGTTGGATGACTTGGGGAGAAGCCCCATTCTTAGTGATGCATGTCTGCTGCATCCATCGAATGAGCCTGAGGAACTCATTCCGATGCACCCGCCTATTGGTTGGAGGGTTTTCTTCGATGAGCAATTAAACCCTAGCGAGGCAACACAACTTCATTCTTTGTTGCCCACACCCAACCAATATCATGAGGGGTTCGAGCCTTTCAGCTTTGACCTTTCACCCCTCATGACACCACAGAGTACCAGTGGAGTTTGCCCATCTCGGCAAGTCTCTGGTCCTCATGACTCGATGTTCTCATTTGATGTTCCTTGACCAAATGATTATGAGAATATCTTGGTTGATGTATATATCTTGTAAAAAAAGTGTGTAATAAAAGACTCCTTCAGTGAGCATCGATTGTTGTGGGCCCCAACCCTTGTGTACTTGGGCCCCAATTTCTTCACGTATTTATCTCCCTTCTTCAGCTTCTCACAGGTTTTGAGGGAATTTGGGTTTGTGTCCATCAACATGACCCCGAACGTCCCTTTGTACTTCATGTTGGTGAGATCGTTCCTTTTTCATGCATGTATCCATGTAGTATCTTGTTCACATTCATTGAGGACAATGCATGAAGTAGGTGTGGGGGGGTGTTTTACGTGTGTACATAGTCGAGTCTTTTTCCTTTGGTTTTATTTTCTTTTGTTTGCATTGTTAGGGTCATGTTAGTGTGCCACATTTAATATCGATATATCTGCTTGCCATGATCCTTAGGTGACTTGTCTTCTTTTACTTGCCGAGTGCTTTAAAATTTTCACATTTCTTTCAAAATCTTCATGTGTTTGCGAAAGAAAATGTTTTTGTGGGTTTTGCGTGTGTTTAGCATGTGCAAAACCGTTGAGAGGCAAAGTAAAAAGAAAGCTCCCAAAATTGTCTTGAACTTGATGCATTAGGATTTCTAGTTTACTGGCTTTAGGTCTTATCGAGTCGTTAGGATGCACCCCGGTTTTCCCTCGGGGGGCGTGTAATCATAGGGTTTCAGTACTCAAACATTTAAAGAAGTCCACCCTGAACCTAGTGAGTCAAATAATTCGTGTCTGTTAGTATAAGGAAGTTTGTCGTAGTCAAGGGCCCTTAATCTCTTTTTGTGAAACTTAAGTGTAGGGGTTTTGGTTCCCATGTAGATAAATAAATAAGTGGTGTTCTCTCTTCTCGCACGGCTCCTATCACTCGGGAAAGTAAGTCTGAGGGGACTTTGTGCCTGGTGCTTTCGAGTCATCTGACTTGGGATGCACCGACCGAACTACCGTTACACGGGTGGTAGGGATCGCCCTATGTGGAGATTTGGGGGAAGGTGTACGTGATAGTGTCAGTCCTCATAGGCAATGATGCACGAAACCTGACCCTGGGAGAATCAAACACCAACCAATAAAAAGAAAAAAAAAGAAAAAAAGAAGAAAAGAAAAAAAAATCAAATAAGAACCAAAATGGACTTTACACATTGTATCACATTCAGAAGTTAAGGTTGCCCATGTCTTTCACTTAAGTCCTTAACTAACTCTCACGAATAACTCATTAGCTAGGTGTGTGGACCGATTACATTTATAGAGTCGACCCGTAGTATTACCGCGTCCCATGATCGACAAAATGAGTCCAACGAGCCGTGTAGCTAGATTGATTAATGCTTCTTGTTCGGATTTTGTGGGTATATCCGCTGAAAACCCTCAGGAGACAACACTCCTCCTCCTTGGCGACAAGGAGGTTTAACGGCTTGTTGCACGTGCTAAGTGCAATCGTGATTCCTACGAAAGTGAGTTAGGATTTCTTGTTTTTCGCATGCTTTTCTCTTTCTTTGTTTTGCTCGGGACTAGCAAAAGTTAGGTGTGGGGGTATTTGATTGACATCATTTCATGCTCATATTTGTATCTTATATCCATTATCTTTCACCTAAACAATGCTATGTTACGAGTTTTATGTTTAGTTTTCAGGAATAATTAGGTTTGAAGAGATGAAGCATAAAAGGACCCAAAAGCTGGGAAAAAGGACTGGATTGTGAGATCTGGGGACCAAGATGCAAGGGAGAAGGACCTGATCGTAAGACAGAGGGACCTAAGAGTAAAACAGAATACTCCACACCATCATGGGGAGTATTTTAGCAATTGGATTCGGGTCGGAGCTCCAACAAGTCAAGTAACCGCATGAAAGACCAACAATACCAAAAAGAAAAGCCCAAAACAAAAATAAGCAGGATCTGAACCATATAGACCGCTAATTGGCGGTCCAGTTTGGCCCAAATCCGCTCAAATTTCTCCAGCGCATGTATTAGAGGATGTTTAGGCTATTTTTGGTATCTGTTTAGTCCCACATCGGGGGATTGTCCCGGTTTGCCTTTTTCCATGGCTATAAATAGAACTCTTCACCTTCCATTGTAATCACTCCATATTTTAAGTGGCTATTCTTCCTACTAGAAGTGAGGCCTTGAAGCACACACTAAAGTAGGACGATGCTACTTTTAATGTGAGTCATTTTATCAATAAAGTTTTGTGTTTCTTTCGTTGTTTGTTTATGCTTCTTTTATTGTTTGTGCATGTTTTAGTTTAATCGTCTTTTATTTCTAGCTTAGTTTTAATATGCTTTCTTTGCTTAGTTTAATAACTAGTGTAATGCGTAGTGAGTAGTTCCATCCCCTTTGGGGGGTGGAGTAGATGTACATACATGCATTAGAGAATGGGATGAATGCTTTATTTTTGATGTGTTGATAAAACATGAATGTATGCTTGCTTGTTTAGGATAGAATTTATAACTTGATGAGTTTTGCCAAAATGATTAGACACCTCTCATGCTTGTTTAGATTCTGAAATAAACAACTTGCATATGTAAATGTTAATCAACTAAGTTGGTGAATAGATTGATAGGTTTTGCCATAACATTTAGACACTTCCTATGCTTGATAAACACCACCTTCATGTGCTTAAAGAATGTATTCTACACCCACCTCTTTGCTTGTGTGCACTCACTCCACCCCTTAGGGGTTTTCCATTCCTGAAATTCCAGCATTCTTGTTTTGTTCTTAGCTTAGTTCTTATTTCATCGTTTGTTTGCTTCTTCCACATTTCATACTTCTTAGCGTAGTGTAGCGTAGGTTAGCATAATCAATCTTTCTCTTCCCTATTTTGCCACTTGATTTCGTACAAGCAAGAGGCTGCTCACCTCCCTGAGGACGACCCGTACTTGCCACCGCTTCATCGCGGCCGTGCACTTGCGGTTTTAAATAAAACGTTCAACACTTGTGAAGATGCCAAAAGTACTGTTCAGAACAATGGGGTAACTTTAATAGCAGAGTCTTTGCATGTGTCTAGTTCTAAAGATAAGAATCTAGTATACGTCGACATGTCCTATTACGGGGTAATTGAAGCCATATGTGAGCTGGACTTTGTTAAATTCAAAGTGTCTATATTTAGAGGCAAGTGAGTTGACAATAAAAGTGGAGTTCAAGTGGATGAGTTCGGATTCACTTTAATTGATTTTTCGAAAGAAGGATTTAAAGCAGAACCTTTTATTTTGATCTCACAAGCGAAACGAGTCTTCTATGTTGCGGATCCATGTGATAAGAAATGGTTAATAATCCTAAAATGGAAAAAATTGTATCAGATGGTAGTCTCATCGAGTATAAAGAGACACCACCTTTCTCTAAGCAAGTACCCGAGTTGAAATACATATTGAGAGTTTAATTGCAAGAGATGACCACGGTGAAGGTATATGGACTGAAAATTTGTTAAGAAAAAAGAAATCCAAAAGGTACAAAATCTGTTATGAAAATCCAATCATAATCATATAATGTCTTGAGTCTTGAATTTACTTTTTAATGTCTTGATTTTACTTTTTATAGTATCATGGTTCTGAAAAAGAAAGTCACTCCATCAGAGTATGAGGGCTCAAAGACTTACAGTTCACGAGGTCTTACTCTCATGAAAGAATTCATGGGCAAAAGGAACAGAGACAGTAAAATTCTTATTCAGTTTGATTGTCATCTTGAGTCAACAGGCACTCTGTCTGATCGCTAGTATAGTTATGTGGGGAGCCTAACAAGGTCCAAAATTGACATCGGTTTATCGAGTTGGACCAAAATTGATGATAATCTGAAAGACACCATTTGGGACGACGTGCAGGTAATGAGTCCATTATAATGCTTTTTAGTTTCAGTCAAACTTCTAATTTATAGAAATTGAAAATAGTAACGTGTTATAGGCAAGTTTTGAGTTCGAATCCACTACCACTTTGAAGAAAAGGTGGATGAGATACGTGTCAGCCCATTGGAAGGTCTTCAAGACAAAGTTAACAAACAAGTGGATATTCGGAGAGTATCAGGACATAAATCCATGCGATTACTATAACTTCATCATTCCGAGTATATGGGATCAGTTCAAAAAATCAAGAGAAACCTCAGAGTTTCAGGTAACTGAATTTAATTTAAAATATGAACTTATTAAGCTATCGCTTTAAATTATAATCTAATAAAATTGGTTGTAGGCTCTCCGAGAAAAAAACCAAGAACGTGGATCTAATAAGAAGTATCTTTATCGTCTGTCTCGATCGGGATACCGGAAATTAGAACAACAAATGATGGCCGAAAAAATGGCCCTGAAAAAACAAGCAAGCAATTGACTCCAATATGAGTGAGGAGCAAGTAAGTAACTTGTCTCCTCCTTCCCCCGTAGCTCGATGTATTTTCTTGGAAGAGAGCGAGGGAAAACTCTAAAGGGGAGTACATCACAAACGAGTCGCAAGCGGTCGGCTCGAGGACAGTAAGTTGTATTATAGTCATTAAATCACATTTACTGAATTTATATTTTTCAATTGTTTTAACATTTTTTTAAACTTTAGGACTCTTTCAAGTTGAGAGAGTCCCAAGGCGATTTTGCATCAGACGGTCGGAACGACATTCTTCGTGAAGCCTTGGGAACTGACGAACATCTCGGTCGTGTACGGGGGGTAGAGAGTAGGGTTGGACTACGACAATATTATGGAAAGACTAGTCGCACAAGTTCGTCTACAGTTCATAGGAAATGCGAGCAACAAATTTTCGATTTGCCATATAAATTGCAACTTGTTATGGAGATATTGGATTTTGATTTGCCTACTCCAACCTGATGTAGGACAACTTCTTCCCTTGTGTCCACTCCTCCGTTGCAGTCAGTGGTCAGCCCCGACCAACCATCTGATTAAAAGGAATGTGTTCTAAAAGTTTTACTTTTATATGTCAATTATTATGAATTAGATGTGCAAACATTTTGTTCCTTGATTAATATATTTTTCTTTTAGAAGTGTTAAGGAAGAGACTCTTTGTCCATAGTTGTAGAACTCTAAAAGATAATGGTTTACATCAATCAAAAGTTATTCACAATCATGCTAACTGACATGGAACATTAATTACCGCGATAAGATTGTTGTGTTGCTCATCGATTATTGTAGCTCTACAAATATTTGACGACACGAGTATATGAAAGAGAAAAATGATTACTTTTATATATTGAATAGACCTAGCCAGACGCCCTAACCTTGGGGCAGGTGGCTTAGAAAGATGCCCAGGACGGGAAAAAATTCCTCGGTTGACCTGACCGGATCTAGGCGCTTCGTCAGACATTTTCGTGTTGCTGGTATTAGGAAAGTGAAGAAAAGTTAGGCAGAAATCTTATTTAAAGAGACGAGACGAAATGGGTATTAAATGAATTATAAAGGGCAAAATGGTAATTGTTGGGGTGATTTAAGTAGTTTTCCGGCGACGAATAGTAATTCCCATTTATAATTAGCTTGAGAGATCAAGAAATGAATATATAATACAAAGGTGACACATTTCTACTTTGTATATATTCTTAATATCATGAGGCAAGGGATAGACATAAGTGATGTCTCCACATCACTAAATGGATTGTGTTTAGTTCGAGTGAAGAAGACATATATGCTAATTGGGTTACTATAATGTGTAGCTAGATACCGCTTATAGTTTGTGATATTAAGTGTTTAATATCATTGTCAATATAACTTAGATCCTCCTATAGGTAACACCACAAAACTGGGAAACAAGAAGCTTGATTTTATATTGATATGGTGTATCGGGTTTCATGTGAAACATGATACGCGTTGTGAACCGATTAAATCAATTTGTCATGAAAGTTGACATAATTAGAATCATAATAAATTCATATGAGGTGTATATATTATGGGGTGTAATAATTTAATATTACATAAGATAATATGTTACATGATATATGAATTTGCCAAAACCCCAAAGATCAAATTTTGTTGAGTATAAATCCAAAATTTGATAAAGGCAAAAATCGGACAAAACAGTCGAACGTTTTCAGAGACCGGTCGACCGAAAATTCACAGTAGCCATTGCATGTGTGAACCGACGACCAGGTGACATGTTGGTCGACCAAAATATTCCAGGAACTTTTTCTGGGACTAATCAGTCAACCGATAGAAGTCGTGGTTTGACCAAATACTTCCAGAAACTATTGCAAATTTTTCTTGGTGGTAATCGATCGACTGCCTTATGACTCAGTCCGACCGAAAACTTCCAGTAGCAGATTCTCGTGTTGAATCGGTTGACCGTTTATGTATTATGTTCGACCAGAAAATCACAATAGCTTTAGTAGCATGTGATGGGTCGACCGTCCGATTTCATGGTTGATTGACATCATTTCATGCTTATATTTATATCTTATATCCATTTTCTTACACCTAAGCAATGCTACGTGATGAGTTTTATGTTTGAATTTCAGAAATAAATAGGTTTGAAGAGATGAAGCATAAAAGAACCCAAGAACAGGAAAAAAGGACCGAGTTGTGAGACCTAGGGACTACCATGCAATGGAGAAGGTCATGAACGTAACACCGAAGGACCAAAGAGCGAAACAGAAAACTCCACACCATCATGGGGAGTATTTTGCGAATTTGATTCGGATCGAAGCTCCAATAAACGAAGTATATGCATCAAAGACCAACAAAGACATCTAGAAAATCCCACAACAAATTCCTGACGGATCCAGACCCGATAGACCGCCAATTGGCGGTCTGTTTGGCTCCGAATCTGCTAAGCTTTGGTGGGCATGTGTATTAGAGTGTGTTCATTCTATTTCTGGTATTTGTTTAGCCCCATACCGGGGGATTGTCCCGGATTACCTTTTTCTATGGCTATAAATAGAACTCTTCACCTTCTATTGTAAACTACCCATTGCTTGGTGGCATTCTCTCTACTTGGAGTAAGCCTTGAAGCAAAACTCAAGGTGGAGAAGAGTGTTACCTTCAATGTGAGTCATTTTAATAAAATAATTGTTCTTAGTTTCTTTTAATCTTGTCTTTTAATTCTTGCATGCTTCTTTAGTTTTACATTCCTTTCCTTTTAGCTTCTTTAATATTTCTTGCTTGCTTAGTTTAATTTCATTTCAGTACAATGTTTCATTTTGTTAATGTAGTTAGTGTAATGATTAGTGAGTAGTTTCATTCCCATTTGGGGCGTAGAGAAATATGTGATATGATCATGTGGTGTATTAGGTGTGTGTTATCTTAATCCCTTGAGCCTTATATGATTTCCATAACCATCTAATGGGATTTCACTCTTGTCTTTGATATACTAATGCTCTTAAATGAAGCTTAGCTTATGCTTAGATTAGTGGACCTATTTTATGGGGAATGATAAGGTGAGGATATGGATGGAATTGATGAAGGAAACATGACTTGTAGTGTATGTGTACTTGTTGCCCTTACCTTTATTAATGTCTTGTATGTTTTAATGATTGGGTAAATCTTATTTCATGTAGAGGAATAGTAGGGTTTGGTCTTTATACTTGAGTTCATTTAGCTTCATTCCAATTATTGTCTTGTATGTTTTAATGATATTATCTTATCTTATTTCATGTGGAGGCAAAGTTAGATGTAGTTTATGATTTTCATGCACTACATTTTGTGAGGAGCTTAACTGAACATGCACACACATACACATATCTTTGTATTCACACTCATTTCTCTACCCCCTTTGGGGTTTAATTTTATTACTTATTTTCCATTCCTTTCGCATTGTAGTGTAGTTTGATCGCAACTCCTTTCTCTCCTTTCTTTCCCACTCACCTTCGAACAAACTAAAGTCGACACACCTCCCTGTGGATCGACCCGTATTTTCCACCGCTTCAACGCGGTCGTGTACTTGCGGTTAATTAAAACGTATCAATCAAGTTTTTGGTGCCGTTGTCGGGGAGGTGCTCTGTCTAGACTTTGGTTTGGACGATTCGAGTGGTTTTAATTTTTTATTTTTAGTTTTTGTGTGTTTCAGGCATTCTGAGAAACAAAAGGAAGCGACTGGAGGAATTTGAGAGCGCACAACCCAAACGTGACTGCCAATCAGCGGTCTGGGACCGCCAATTGCCGGCCTGGTGAGCCTCAATCTCTCTCAATTTTGTTTTGGTTGTTGCTCTGTTCATTATAGTTATCTGGGAGCATTATTGTGCATGTTGTGACTTCTAGTTGGCTCCCAAATTAAAAATCAATCCCCTTTAATCAACTTGGACCATAAAACTCAAAGCAAAAGATTAAACTTCTTGCCATCTAGGTCATGCATCATTTGTAGACCTTGCATGTATTTGTCTTTTCTTTGCTTTACATTTTGTTGTTGATTGCTCGCGTGAGGTACGTGCACCCAAATCTCTCATTCATGCATGTTTCGATCATGCATTAGTTAGTAAGGTGCATCGGGACAAGAGTGAGTTGAGTGTTTGATTGGAGTGTTGATTACTAGATTTAAGATCAAAACGCTACTAAGGAGGGGTTGTCCCATAAAAGATAAGGTGGGGGATTTCATCACCCTTTCCTTGGCCCCAAAAATCACTCTTAATAAAAGCCTTAATTCTAAAAGCAAGTAGACATTGGCCTTAAGGATTTCGGACGCACTAGGAGAGTAATCTAGTTGAGACCGTCATGGCTTGATCGGCGTTGCCTACCTTGTCGATAGTAGGAGGTATTGGATCTCGGGATCTGGTATTACTTGCTGGGCATTGTGGTCTTCGTTGTAGGGAGGTGAGGCGTGTCGAGGCTAGTGACCTCGAAGTTAGGCGTCGTCTAGCCTAATGACCCATTGTCTTACATTGTTTGAGTCGTTCTTGCTGGATTAGGCTTCTACCCTCTCCCACTACCCACGCTAGTTTCTACGGATTTTTCCCTTCTCCTCTGAGTCATCTTCTTCTCACCTACTTCTACGTCTAGTCTCCTCCCCTTTACACTCCCTGTTAGCGTTTTAGGGTCGAGTTGAGCACTTTTTGCGAGCTTAGCCTCGTGGTGGTGAGAGTGGTTGACTCGAGAGTTTTTTGTTGAGATGGATGGTTACATGGGCAACCGTCCATATCATTGTTGGGACCAGGAAAATTGTCCCTTGTATTCCGGACCCATGCAACCTAGGGTGGCTCAGACGAACACCCCGTATGGTTGGGATAATCTTCATTGTGTGACTGAGCAGTCTTCATATAGGGGTGATATGAGAGAGGCACTGACTGCTAGATCTCCATCTAGTTACGTTGGATCATATGTTGGTCATCAAACTGAGACATTGCAAGAAACTTTGGCCTCTTTCATGCGTGCGGTAGACAACATGAGTTCACCGGTGGCTCCAGTAGCCGTACTGCCCGACTGTTGTGGGTTGAGTGGTCATGTTATCGGGGAATGTCCTTATGTTCCCCCAGAGCCTGAGTATGAGCATACATTTTCCCAAAACTCTCAATATGACCATTACGCATCCGCGTACAACCCGAGAGGGATGGATTCGTTGGGAGACAATTCTTATTCAAATTCTTATACATCATTTTCACCCCAGTATCCTCCTCCCGAATACCCAGAATTCTACCAACACCCTCCAAATCATTGGCCTCATTCTCATCCCATCAACACCCAACCCCAAAATTTCCCAAATTCTAACATGAACCTCACTGTTGACCCCAAACTTGATTCCTTAAAACAAACCCTCCAAACGTTCATGGAAACCACTCAAACTTTATTGAAGTCCAACTTGAATTCCTTGCAAACTATGGAAATGCAAGTGAGTCAAATGACACAACAATTCCATGAACGTGAGGAGGGTAACCTTTCTTGTCAACATGAGGATTCATCTTTTGATATCGAACCACCACATCCACAAATTCAAAGCACAATCTTTCAAAGTCAAACTCCTAGTCAGTCTGAAGGACTTGGGGTTTCAATTCACGATCACTCAGTGGAGGATTCGATTTACATTGAGAATAACATGGACCAATTTCATCATGAGTCGGCACAGGATTGTGCCTTATCTTCTTGTCTCGTGGCCCTTGAGCCACATAATCTTCATGTTGTGCCTCTTAAGGACTCACCTCTGGTGGAGCAAGAGCTCCCTAGTACCCTCAATTTCAAACAACCTGATGAGAGTTTGCTTCTCACTACTGTTCCTGATCATCTTGGAAATGATGGAACATCAAACAATTACATTGCTAATGAGGGTATTAGGAGTTCCTTGGAGGATATCGTGGGTATGAGACCCACTTTCTGCTCATCTGGTGAGTCGGACATGCATAACGAGGGTCTTGACCTCGTTCCAACCCACCAACCTGTTGGTCGGAGAGTTTGGATTGACGATCATAACTTCAGCACCGTAACGGGAGAAACTCTTCTTTCGTTGCCCCATATTTCCCAAACTCTTGAGAGGTTCAAGCTCTTTCAATTTGATCCTTTGAATGAGACGCTTTTGTGTCCAATTCATGAACCTCTCCTTTCATTTGTGCTCTTTGTGAGGGGGGGCCAAACATGAGTATTCTGGCCCCGCGTGGTGTCATGTTCCCTTTCCAAGTGCATTGACCCACTTTTGAGATTGTCATTTGATGTCTTTTGACAAATGAAGATGGGAACTTATGCTTGTACGTACTTATATTCAAAAAAAGTACAATAAAAGACTCCCTGAGCGAGCATTGATTGTTGTGGGCTCCAACCCTTGAGTATTTGGGCCTCATTTCTTTCACGTATTCGTATCCCTTCTTTAGCATCTCACAGGTTTTGAGGGAATTTGGGTTTTTGTCCATCAACATAACCTTGAACTTCTTTTTACGCTTCATATTGGTGAGATCTTTCCTTTTTCATGCATAAATCCATGTAGTATACTGGTTCAGAACGGTAATCCACTAGTTTTGATCTTGCTCACATTCATTGAGGACAATGCATGAAGTAGGTGTGGGGGGTGTTTTACGTGTGTACATAGTCGAGTTTTTCCTTTGATTTTGTTTTCTTTTGTGTGCATTAATAGGTGATGCATTGCATACATTGCATCATATGTCTTTCATTTAGATTACTTTTACATCAATAAATGCTACTAAGGTATGTGTTTAGTCTTATTTACAGAATACAGGGACCTGAATGCAATTTACCCACATCCCGAGCATAAACGCGTACAAAAGACTCGTTTCTATCATAAAGACCAAGTTCAAGTTTATCGGGCTTCAAATGGAAATGTATCCAAGCATAAAAGCATTCAAGACCTAATTACGAAAAGAACAAGGACTTAAGCACAAAAGTAGCCGGGGACTTAATTGCAAAAAGTCAAGGACCTAATTGCAAATCACGAGTAGCTTTTATTATTATGGAGAAAATATAAAGAAAAATCAATGTGGATCTCCAAATATATGAAGAAATTAATTCGGATCTCCAAAGATATGCAAGAATCAATCCAGACGCGCAAACGACATTGAAATCATACCATAAACACACAGGAAAAATCCGGGTCGATTCTGAGCCAAAAAGGTGGCGATTCCGCCGCACCTCAAGAGGAAATTGCGGCGAATCCGCCGCACCAAATTAGATTCATGCTCCAAAAATTTTACCGGTTGCGTGTTGACGCGTGTACTTTCTTATTTCATGCTTAGGTCCCTTGTATCGGCTATAAATAGCCCCGAGAACGATGTTGTGGGGAGTTCTTCCTTTTGTTCCATAATTTAGCAATAAAATTCTGTTCTTTTAATTCTTGTTTTTATTTTATTTTAATGTCTCTAGGATCCCTTCTTCTTCCTCCCTCCATGAGTTTCTAACTCTTTCCAAAGGGTGGAGGTGATGGAATTAGGGGTAGAGAAGATGAATGCATGTTATTGTTTTAAGTTCGTGATTAGTATATTTTGATTACTTGAGTTTATGTTAAATCATTTATCTTGTAATGCTTCATAACTAACATGATTTATTTCAAGTTTCTCCATTCTCCAATCTGAACCTAAGTCTAGACCTCCACCCGACGGAATTCTCCATCTTTATTCTTGTTTTTAGTTTTAATTGTTTTTGTTTCGTACTTTAGATAATTAAATCAAAAATACCAAAAACCCAACTTATTTCTTCTTCCTTCTTCCTCTTAATCGAAAATAACATTAACAACGAAATCTCTCCCTCCTTGTGTTCGACCCGTACTTGCCACCGCTTCATCGCGGCCGTGCACTTGCGGTATAAATTTAAATCTTCACCAAGTTTTTGGCGCCGTTGCCGGGGAGGCGACGTAGATTTTTTTTGTTGTTTTTGTGTTTTCGATTTTATCCTGTTTATCTTGTGCGCAATCTAAGTATTTGGATTTGTGTTTCAGGGGACAACAGAGTGCGCGGAGAAATCCGGGCACATTTGGAGCTAAACGAGCGGCGAAATCGCCGCACCTGAAGAACAACTTGCGGCGAATTCGCCGCACCAGTAAGGTTTCTGGGCGTCATTTTTCTCTGGGGTCGTCTACATCGTGGATTGGTCGCATTGAGCTACTGGAAATTCCGAGAGCAGGCGGCGAACCTGTCTGAGCATTGCGGAGGTAACTTTTCTTGTCTTTCTCGTATAATCTGAATTTTCGAAAAGTTTCCTTTCGTAGAATTGCACGTGTTAGGGTCAAAAATTCCATAATTAGCAATAACTCAACTCTGACCTAAAAATTGGCAAAATTAGAAAGACCTTAGTGCATGCATCATATAATGTTTTGTTTGCATTATTCTTGCTAAATTATTGCAAATTATTTTTGTTGAAGAGTGCTGGAGACAAGGTACGTATCGCGGTTTTTAACGACTGCATTTAAGCATATAATTTAATTTGCATACAACCTTGCAATTGCCCCCATTAAAAAGACCATTGTTTGACTATCTTTGTTAGATCTAAGTTAAACTATCTTAAGGGCAACTCCATAGGAAAAGATACGGTAGGGATTTCATCACCCTTCCGTGGCCCACAAATCACAATCCTCAAGTGTCACCCAAGCCTAAAATTAAAATCAATTAGACATTGACCCCTAAGGACTCGGACTCAATTAAGGAGGAGATTGGTTTGACTTGCTATGACCTGAAGCTAATTGAATTCAATTTGGTGTCTAGAAAGTGTTTTTGTGTTGACGAAAGTCTTCCAAGCGACGTGGTTGTCTAATTGGCACCGACTCTGTCGGAAGCGCCCCCACTAGCTATACACTAACTGGCCAACTTGGTTTGATTGGTGAGGGAGGTGAATCAAGCAAATCAATTCGACTCAACCACTTAGGAGTCGTCTAGATCTAAGCGACACTAGGTCTAGGATTGTTTGAACCGTGCTTTCTTAGGAAACCTCTGACCGACCCTCTTATCTATCTTTAGAGTTAAGTTTCCCTTCTCCTCTGAGTCATCTTCTTCTCACCTATTTATACGTTCTAGTCTCCTCCCCTTTACATTATCTATTAGCATTTTAGGGTCGAGTCGAGAACTTGTGCTTGCTTAGCCTCATAAGGGTAAGAGTACTTGACTCAAGAGTGTTGTGATGGATGGTTACATGAGCAACCATTCATATCATTGTTGGGACCAGGACAATGCTTCCTGGTATTCTAAAACCATGCAACATGGGGTGGCTCAGACCAACACCCCATATGGGTGGGACAATCCTAATTGTATGACTGAGCAATCTTCATATTGGGGTAACATGAGAGAGGAACCGACTGCTAGACCACAATCTAGTTATATCGGATCATATGCTGGTCAACACACTGAGAATTTACAACAAGCTTTTGCCTCTTTCATGAGTAGGACAGACAACATGAGTGCACCGGTGGCTCCAGTAGCCGTACCGTGCGACTGTTGTGGGTTGAGTGGTCATGTTATCGGGGAATGCCCTTATGTTCCCCCAGAGCCTGAGTATGAGCATACTTTTTCCCAAAACGCTCAAAATGACTATTACGCATCCGCGTACAACCCGAGAGTGATGGATTCGTGGAGAAACAATTCCTATCCAAATTCTTATACTTCATTTTCACCTCAGTATCCTCCTCCCGAATACCCAGAATTCTACCAACTCCCCACGTCAAATCATTATTCTCAGCCCATCAACACCCAATCCCATAATTTCACAAGCTCAAACTTGGACCTCATAGCTGACCACGTACCTAATTCCTTGGAACAAACTTTCCTTACGTACATGGAATCCACTCAACGATCCGTACAAAATATAACATCGCATTTGAGTCAAATGATACAACAATTAGGTGAACGTAGGGAGAGTAACTTTTCGTGTCAACATGAGGATCCACCTTTTGATATCGAACCACCACCACATCCACAAATTCAAAGCACAATCTGTCAAAGCCAAACTCCTAGTCAGTCTGAAGGACTTGGGGTTTCAATTCACGATCACTTAGTGGAGGATTCGATACACATTGACCAATTTCATCATGAGTCGGCCAAGGATTGTGCCTTATCTTCGTGCCCCGTGGCCCTTGAGCCACATGATCTTCATGTTGTGCCTCTTAAGGACTCACTTCCGGTGGAGCAAGAGCTCCCTAGCACCCTCAATTTCAAACAACCTGATGAGAGTTTGCCTCTCACTATCGTTCCTGATCATCTTGGAAATGATGGAACATCAAACGACTACAGTGCTCATGAGGGTATTAGGAGTTCCTTGGAGGATACATTGGGTATGAGACCCATTTTATGTTTACCTGTTGAGTCGGACTTGCCTAACGAGGCTCCTGACCTCGCTCCGACGCACCAGCCAGTTTGTTGGAGAGTTTGGATTGACGATCATAACTTCAGCACCGTAACGGGAGAAACTCTTCTTCCGTTGCCCCCTATTTCCCAAACTCTCGAGAGGTTCAAGCTCTTTCAGTTTGATCCTTTGTATGAGACGCCTTTGCGTCCAATTCATGAACATCTCATTTCTTCTTGTGCTCTTTGTGAAGGGGGCCCACGCATGAATATTCTGGCCCCACGTGGTGTCATGTTCCCTTTTGAGGTCTTTTGACAAATGAAGATGGGAACTTATGTTTGTACATAGTTATATTTGTATAACAATAAGTAAAAAAAAAAAAAAATATTTGTTTTTATCCCTTCTTTAGCATCTCACAGGTTTTTGAGGGAATTCGGGTTTTTGTCCATCAACAGAGCTATGAACTTTCCTTTGTACTTCACGTTGGTGAGATCTTTCCTTTTTCATGCATAAATCCATGTAGTATCTTGCTCGCATACATTGAGGACAATGCATGATTTAGGTGTGGGGGGGTTTATATATGTACATATCTATCTATTTGATTTTCTGCTCTGCTTTATTTTAAATAAAAAAATAATAATAATAATAATAAAATAAAAAAAATTCAATATTCTATGACATAGCTTAAGATTGAACTGCCAAAACCCGTGTACAAATTGCATTGAGTTTTTGTTCCTTATTATATAGTTCTGCTTGTAGAAATTATGACATAAATCTAAGTTCCAAAGAAATAACCCATGACCCTTGTAAGACATGTATGCACTTAAATTGGATGAATCAAATCTTTGAAGTGGTTGATAAAAAGCAGAGGTTGAGGAAAATATACCGGGAAGTGTGGACTTCTAATAGCAATTAAGCCTTGAGGAAAATAAAAATAAAAATAAAAATAAAAGGAATAAAGTGAGGAAAACACATTCTGCAAAATGATTACAAAAGCCCAAGCCTTTGAGTCACTGGTCCGTAGGGGTATCTTGAAACCCGGTAACTTGAGTCTACCAGCTCGGGATTATCGACCAAACTCGCTACACGAATGCAAAAGGGTAAAAGTGTCAAAAAGCAAATGTGTTGAATCACGGAAAAAAAAAAGAAAAAAAAAATAATACTCAAGGCCCAAAGCTAAAAGAATGATCCATGCCATGGTTGATCCGAATGATACTTCACCACCAGGGGAGGCGTGCAAAATAATTTAAGTAATAACATGTTTAGAAGGGTTAGTGGTGTGAATGTTGGAGGAACAAAGACCAAGTCATATTTTTAATGAGTTAGATTCATATAATGAGCATGCAAAAATTCTTAGTGAGATGTATAAAGTTGAGGTAGGGATATTGAGAGCTAGTAATGAAATGTTGATTCAGGATTTTGTGGGTATATCCGCTGAAAACCCTCAGGAGACAACACTCCTCCTCCTTGGCAACAAAGAGGTTTAACGGCTTGTTGCACATGCTAAGTGCAACCGTGATTCCTACGAAAGTGAGTTAGGATTTCCCTGCTTTCATTTTCTTATATTCTGCTTTGCTAGGGACTAGCAAAATCTAGGTGTGGGGGTATTTGATGCATTGCATACATTGCATCATATGTCTTTCATTTAGATTACTTTTACATCAATAAATGCTACTAAGGTATGTGTTTAGTCTTATTTACAGAATACAGGGACCTGAATGCAATTTACCCACATCCCGAGCATAAACGCGTACAAAAGACTCGTTTCTATCATAAAGACCAAGTTCAAGTTTATCGGGCTTCAAATGGAAATGTATCCAAGCATAAAAGCATTCAAGACCTAATTACGAAAAGAACAAGGACTTAAGCACAAAAGTAGCCGGGGACTTAATTGCAAAAAGTCAAGGACCTAATTGCAAATCACGAGTAGCTTTTATTATTATGGAGAAAATATAAAGAAAAATCAATGTGGATCTCCAAATATATGAAGAAATTAATTCGGATCTCCAAAGATATGCAAGAATCAATCCAGACGCGCAAACGACATTGAAATCATACCATAAACACACAGGAAAAATCCGGGTCGATTCTGAGCCAAAAAGGTGGCGATTCCGCCGCACCTCAAGAGGAAATTGCGGCGAATCCGCCGCACCAAATTAGATTCATGCTCCAAAAATTTTACCGGTTGCGTGTTGACGCGTGTACTTTCTTATTTCATGCTTAGGTCCCTTGTATCGGCTATAAATAGCCCCGAGAACGATGTTGTGGGGAGTTCTTCCTTTTGTTCCATAATTTAGCAATAAAATTCTGTTCTTTTAATTCTTGTTTTTATTTTATTTTAATGTCTCTAGGATCCCTTCTTCTTCCTCCCTCCATGAGTTTCTAACTCTTTCCAAAGGGTGGAGGTGATGGAATTAGGGGTAGAGAAGATGAATGCATGTTATTGTTTTAAGTTCGTGATTAGTATATTTTGATTACTTGAGTTTATGTTAAATCATTTATCTTGTAATGCTTCATAACTAACATGATTTATTTCAAGTTTCTCCATTCTCCAATCTGAACCTAAGTCTAGACCTCCACCCGACGGAATTCTCCATCTTTATTCTTGTTTTTAGTTTTAATTGTTTTTGTTTCGTACTTTAGATAATTAAATCAAAAATACCAAAAACCCAACTTATTTCTTCTTCCTTCTTCCTCTTAATCGAAAATAACATTAACAACGAAATCTCTCCCTCCTTGTGTTCGACCCGTACTTGCCACCGCTTCATCGCGGCCGTGCACTTGCGGTATAAATTTAAATCTTCATCAATAGGGTAATGTTAGTGTACTGCATTTAATATCGATATATCTGATTGCCATGATCCTTGGGTGACTTGTCTTCTTTTGCTTGCCTAGTGCTTTAAAATTTTCACATTTCTTTCAAAATCTTTATGTGTTTGCGAAAGAAAATGCTTTGTGGGTTTTGCGTTTGTTTTGCATGTGCAAAACCGTTGAGAGGCAGAGTGAAAAGAAAGCTCCCAAAATTGTCTTGAACTTGATGCATTGGGATATCTAGTACAGTGGCTTTAGGACTTATCGAGTCGTTAGGATGCACCCCAATTTTCCCTCGGGGGCGAGTAATCATAAGGTTTCAGTGTTCAAACATTTAAAGAAGTCCACCCTGAACCTAGTGAGTCAATAATTCGTGTCTGTTAATTTAAGGGAGTTTGTTGTAGTCAAAGACCCTTTAAATATTGTTGTGAGACATTAAGTGAAGGGAATGTGTTCTAAAAGTTTTACTTTTAAATGTCAATTATTATGAATTGAATGAGAAATCATTTTGTTCCTTGTTTATGTTATTCGTCTTTTAGAAGTGTTAAGGAAGAGGCTCTTGGTCCTTAACCGTAGAGCTCTAAAAGATATTGGTTTACATAAAACAAAAGGTATTCGCAATCATGGTAATTAACATGGGACATTAATTACCGAGTTAAGATTGTCGTGTTGGTCATAGATCATTGTAGCTCTACAAGTGAGTGACAACACCGGTACACAAAAGAGGAAAATAGTACTTTTGTATACTGAATTGACCTAACAAGTAAAATATTATAGAAATGTGTTTCTGTGTCATTAATATTTTACTGTGTCCTTGGTCCTTTGATATGAGACTTATATCCGATCGCTTAAGGAGTTCTTAATTAGACTAGTGTCTTAAGCTATCGATGAGTGTAGTGTAAAGGCATTAGTTGGTTAAGTACAACTTTTGTTGGAGAAGATAGCTAGTCAAAAGATTATCATTGCCCCTCTTAATTGAGTAATGATATTAATGGGCCCCTTGATAAAGCAAAGTTATAATGTGCACAATGTGATTTGAGTTAAGTCACATATTTATAACTAGCTTAAAGAGATCAAGAAATGAATACTAATATACAAAGATGACACAATACTACTTTGTATGTATTCTTAATATCATGAGGCAAGGGACGGACACAAGTGGTGCACTCCATCACTAATTGGATCGGGTTTTGGTTCGAGCTGAATTAAGACATCTAGCTAATTGGGAACTATAATGTGTAGCTAGATACCGCTTATAGTTTGTGATGTTAAGCTATTAATATCACTGCCAATTTAGCTTAGATCCTCCCATAGGTCACACCATAAAACTAGGAAACAAGAAGGTGATTTTATGTTCATATGATGTATCGAGTTTCGTATACATGTGGTGAATCGATAAAATCATTATGTCATGAAAATGACATATTTAGAATCATGAATTTATATATGAGATGTAAATATATCATGGGGTGTGATTGTTTGATATTACATATGATGATATATTGCATAGGATATATAAATTAGCTATAACCCCAAAGATCGAATTTTGTTGGGAATTAATCCAAAATTCGATAAAGGCAAATTAATTAATTAAATTTGCTAAAATCCCAAATACAAATTTTGTTGGGAATTAAACCAAAATTCGATAAAGGCAAATTAATTAAATTTCCTAAAACAAAAAAAACGAATTTTGTTGGGAATTAATCCAAAATTCGATAAAGGCAAATTAATTAAGGAATTATTGATCATGGTTTTGACTTGGTAAATTATGATTAAATTTGGATGTGGATTAATAAATTTAATATTGAGAATTGGTCTTAAGAGAGAAAAACATGGAAGAATGGGTCAATGCATAGCCCATGATGTGGAAATTAAAGGAGCCTATAAATAGGCCTAATTTCCTTCATTAAATAAAAATATATGCAAAATTCTCTCTCTCTCTCTAACCACCCCAATTAATCCATCCGAAATTCCTTAGTTAATTTGAGTTTTTGGAGAGTAAAATCTCAGGAAAGAAAAATGGGGTTATTAGCTAGATTCTAAACCCGTTTGGAGATTGATTGGCTAGCTCCTTTCTCTCCAACCTTGTTTAGAGTTTGGTGAACACTCGGAGGCAATCCACCGGGCGATTCGACCGGCAACGCGACTCCGGATCTTCAAGAGGTTTTAGAGAACCTCTAGGTATGATTCTAATTGCAATTGTTTGTTTGTTCTAATGCATGTTAAATAATTAGGACAAACAAATGCATGTCTATATGAAAATCGAAGAAAATATGAATGTTTCGATCCTATATGTTTATAAAATTTCGAAAAATATATACATATTATAGGGCACGAATTCCAACATTAAGTGTAGGGGTTTTGGTTCATATGTCGATAAGAAATAAGTGAGTAGTTGTTCTCTCTTCTCGCACGACTCCTATCACTCGGGAAAGTAGGTCTGAGGGGACTTTGTGCCTGGTGCTTTTGAGTCGTCTGACTTGGGATGCGCCGACCGAACTCTCGTTACACGGGTGGTAGGGATTGCCCAATGTGGAGATTTGAGGAATGGTGTAGGTACTAGTGTAAGTCCTCATGGGCAATGATGCACGAAACCTGACCCTGGGAGAATGAAGCTCGAACTAATAAAAAGAAAAGAAAAGAAAGAAATAAGAAAAGAAACGAAAAGAAGAAAAAAAAGGTAATGCAAATAAGAACCTTAATGGACATTACACTTTGTAACACTTGAGGGTGTTGAGGTTGTCCATGTCTTTCACTTAATTCCTTATTTAACTTGCACGAATGGTTCATTAGGCTAGGTGTGTGGACTGATTACCTATACAGAGTCGGCCCGTAGGATTACCACGTCCAATGATCGACAAAATATATCCAACAAGTCGAGTGTCGAGATTGAATAATGCATCATGTTCGGATTTTGTGGGTATATCCGCTGAAAACCCTCAGGAGGCAACACTCCTCCTCCTTGGCAACAAGGAGGTTTAACGGCTTGTTGCACGTGCTAAGTGCAACCGTGATTCCTACAAAAGTGAGTTAGGATTTCTTGTTTCTCGTTTGCTTTTCTGTTTCTTTGTTTTGCTCGGGACTAGCAAAAACTTAGGTGTGGGGGTATTTGATTGACATCATTTCATGCTTATATTTGTATCTTATATCCCTTATCTTATACCTAAGCAATGCTATATGATGAGTTTTATGTTTGAATTTCATAAATAAATAGGTTGAAGAGATGAAGCATAAAAGGACCCAAGAGCAGGGAAAAAGGACTGAGTTGTGAGACTTAGGGACTAAGATGCAAGGGAGAAGGACCTGAACGTAAGACCGAAGGACCAAAGAGCGAAACAGAAAACTCCACACCATCATGGGGAGTATTTTGGCAATTCGATTCGGGTCGGAGCTCCAATAACCAAAGTATATGCATCAAAGACCAACAAAGACATCCAGAAAAGCCCACAACAAATTCCAGACGGATCCAGACCCGATAGACCGCCAATTGACGGTCTGTTTGGCTCCGAATCCGATAAGCTTTGGTGGGCATGTGTATTAGAGTGTGTTTATTCTATTTTTGGTATTTGTTTAGTCCCATACCGGGGGATTGTCCCGGATTACCTTTTTCTATGGCTATAAATAGAACTCTTCACCTTCTATTGTAAACTACCCATTGCTTGGTGGCATTCTCTCTACTTGGAGTAAGCCTTGAAGCAAAACTCAAGGTGGAGAAGAGTGCTACCTTCAATGTGAGTCATTTTAATAAAATAATTGTTCTTAGTTTCTTTTAGTCTTGTCTTTTAATTCTTGCATGCTTCTTTAGTTTTACATTCCTTTCCTTTTAGCTTCTTTAATATTTCTTGCTTGCTTAGTTTAATTTCATTTCAGTACAATGTTTCATTTTGTTAATGTAGTTAGTGTAATATGGAATGATAAGGTGAGGATATGGATGGAATTGATGAAGGAAACATGACTTGTAGTGTATGTGCTCTTGTTGCCCTTACCTTTATTAATGTCTTTTATGTTTTAATGATTGGGTAAATCTTATTTCATGTAGAGGCATAGTGGGGTTTGGTCTTTATACTTGAGTTCATTTAGCTTCATTCCAATTATTGTCTTGTATGTTTTAATGATATGATCTTATCTTATTTCACGTGGAGACAAAGTTAGATGTAGTTTTATGATTTTCATGAGGAGCTTAACTGAACACGCACACACATACACATATCTTTGTATTCACACTCATTTCTTTACCCCCTTTGGGGTTTAGTTTTATTGCTTATTTTCCATTCCTTTCGCATTATAGTGTAGTTTGATCGCAACTCCTTTCTCTCCTTTCTTTCCCACCCGCCTTCGAACAAACTAAAGTCGACACACCTCCCTGTGGATCGACTCGTATTTGCCACCGCTTCAACGTGGTTGTGCACTTGTGGTTAATTAAAACGTATCAATCAATGGTCCAACCGAAACCGCAATTAACTGCATATCGGTCGACCGGTAGGCATGCTTCGGTCGACCGGTGAGAACATTTTTTCCGGAATTAATTAAGGGATTAATTTCAATCATGGGCTGAATTTATTCCAATTATGGTCAAACATTTTTAAGAATGATTATGTGTCAATTTGTGATTTGTTTAAGGGAGAGAAAAACAAGAGATCATGGGATAGTGGGTAATCCATGATGTGAGGGTTAGGAGAGCCTATAAATAGGCCTCCTCTCCGTACTTGTTTAAGGTGCAAAAATTCTCTCTCCATAACCATCCCATTAATCCATCCAAAAATTCTCTTAATTGTTCAAGTTTTTGGAGATTAAATCTCAGGGAGCTTTAGAGAGGTTATTAGCTAGTTTCAAAGCTTAATTATAGATTGATCGGCTAGCTCCTTTCTCTCTAATCTTGTTTAAAATTTGGTGAACACTTGGAGGCGAATCAACCCATGATTCGACGTGTGATGTAACTCCGGATCTTCATAAAGCTTTAGAGAACCATTGGGTATGATATTCTTACATTTATTTAAATATATATGTGAATAATATGATATTAAAATAAATGTAAAACAATGTACATGAAATTGTTGAAAATATGGAAATCGATCTTGTATGCATTTATAAATTTTTAAATATATATATACATAGGGGCACGAAATCCTACACTGATTACACGGCTCATTCTTGAGGATTGGCCCTCGTCGGTGGACCCTGGCTTGGTAAATTTCAGTATGGCAGTAGATATCGTCTATTTGTTGAAGACCTTGAGCGAAGATTGGTGGGACACATAACTATTTGCAACCCCTCTAAACACCACTTCAAAGATCCGGAAGAGAGATCCGTGAAGGTTACCGTGGGGAATTGTTTTGATCTTGATGTTTTGGTGCCTATATCTGATGAAGAGGTTGATACCCTCGGCGATGCTTCGGGTGGGATCCTGAGTGGCTTTGTCAATTAGTAGAGCTTCATGACACACTTGTGGTATCTTTTAATTTTGAAAACAAATAAATTACCATTTTGTTCCTAATTGTATTTCTAACGTTTATATATATATATATATATATATATATATATATATATATATATCGGTAAGATTTCAAGCCCCTAGAGCAAAGGATCAAACAACCAACCTCTAATCAACAATAATTTGCTACCAAATATGTGCAAAATGTTGTATCAAATAATGCTAGTTAGGGAAGCACAATCCTTAGCTACCATGCATTTAGGGAAGGTTAACGGTTTCCCTACAGATCTTTATTTTGGCTGAGAGGATGTCGTACAATTCTTGGCAATGGATCAACGTGCAGGCGAACTAAGTGTTATGTTGTGTATAATATGAAATGTATTGAATAATTTTATCGTAATTATAACTGAACATAACTTTTACTCTTGTAGACATATTTATGACGGCAGAAGGCCAGCCTTCCTCGATAATAAAGTATTTGGATTTCTGTGTCCATCTATTTTTATACACGTGATTGATGATAATTCATGTGTGCTTGCGAATATCCTGAAAGAATTGGGCAAATTTTTTTATATGATCCCTTTTCATGATGACAGGTAAGTTTGTTAATTGAAAGTAATTAGAATTTGATTTTGCAATAAACTTCTAATTATATATACAATCAGAGCTCATTAGATGCTAGCTGTTCTGTGCCCCGAAACTAATTCGACATATTGGTTTGATTATGTGGGGTTGACTCCACCAAGGTCATCCTTAAAGAAAATTGTTTCAATGTAAATTTGTTTTAATTATCGTATTTGTAATTCGTGTATTTTTACTAGTATTATCGACTTCATATTGAATAACTCATGTTACTCAGGACATTTAATGTTTAAAATATTGTTGGTGGAAAAAGGAGCACCAAAAATACTAGTGTAACCTGACATTGAATGGGAGTAAGTTTCTTCCCTTTTTGTTATTTTTTAAGCACTTGAATGTATATATATTTAGCGAATTTATATCTTTGTACGTAGTACCGCATTCAAACCAGAAATACGGAATGTGGGTACTACTTTATGAGATACATGCACGAAATCATCGAGATTGCACCTGAAAACGTAGACCTATTTGAGGTAATATAGGTGTAATGTTTCAGTTGTATAATTATAGTTTTATTATTTACATATTTATATTGTGTACTTGTATTTTCATGTCTTCCAAAAGAATAGCAATCCGCATTCGCAAGAGGAGCTCGATGATACTCGTGATCGATGGGATCGCGACTTTGTTAACAACATGTTAATGAACTAATTAACATGTTCTTTGTAATTAAACATTCTTTGTAATTAAACATGCAGTTGCCACATTCTTTGTATTACCAACAAGTTATTACTTTAATATAATCAAATATCTTTGTGATCGATTATTGTATATGATTGTGGATGAACGTGTTTGTTGTGCATGATTATTGTGTATGACTGTGGATGAATTGTGTTGTGCAGGATGAATGGTTATTGTGATGATTATTGTGGATGAATGTGTTTGTTGATTGTACGTGTATTTTACTTTTTTTAATTTGAAAAGGGTACAGACGTGGGTATTGGACTAATCCGATGCGTAATATTCTCCAATAGACGTCAGTTGTTTTATATATCCGACGTGTATACTCGGAAAATAGACGTCGGGCTTTTGGTGACCGACGTCTATATATAGACTACACAAATAAATGTCACATTGTTGAACTCAAATACTCAACGTATATAAGTCTTATACCCGACGTATATTCTTTTTTCTGCACTAGTGCCGACACCCAGGAGTTTCTACATGTAAAGCAAATTTGGAGGACACTTACACCACCTATGGTTAAAATATTTTGTTGGTTAATGACAGCTGATTGGCATCATTTCATGCTTATATTTGTATCTTATATCCATTATCTTACACCTAAGCAATGCTACGTGATGAGTTTATGTTTGAATTTCTAAAATAAAGAGGTTTGAAGAGAAGAGCCATGAAAGGACCCAAAAGCAGGAAAAATGACTTAATTGTGAGACCTAGGGACTGAGATGCAAGGGAGAAGGACCTGAACGTAAGACCGAAGGACCTAAGAGCAAAACAGAAAACTCCACACCATCATGGGGAGTATTTTGACAATTCGATTCGGGTCGGAGCTCCAATAAACAAAGTAGATGCATCAAAGACCAACAAACACATCAAGCAAAGCCCAGCATCAAAACCAGACGGATCTGGATCCTGTAGACCGCCAATTGGCGGTCTGGAACCGCCAATTGACGGTCCAGATCTTCCCGGATCCGATGAAACTTCTAGAGAGCGTGTATTAGATTATGTTTAGGCTATTTTTGGTATTTGTTTAGTCCAACATCGGGGGATTGTCCCGGATTACCTTTTTCTATGGCTATAAATAGAACTCTCCCTCCTCTCATGTAATGAATCTCACTCTTTGGTGGCCATCTTCCCAACTAAGAGTGAAGCCTTGAAGCAAAACAATGGTGGAGGAAGGGCTGCTTGTATTGAGTGAGTTAATAATAGATGTTTTTCCTTTAATTGTGTTGTTTCTCTCTTAGTTTAATTTCCTTTCATATGCATGCTTGCTTGTTTGTTTTGTTTTATGCTTCTTTAATATTTCTTGCTTGATTAGTGTAGTTTCATTTCAGTATAATGCTTCATTTTGTTAGAGTAGTTAGTTTAAATATGTGTCAGTAGTTCCATCCCCATTTGGGGGTGGAGTAATATGTGATATGATCATGCAGTGTATTAAGTGTGTGTTATCTTTATCCCTTGAGCTTTATATGATTTCCATAACCATCTTATGGGTTTTCACTCTTATCTTTGATATGCTAATGCTCTTGAATGAAGCTTAGCTTATGCTTTGATTAGTGGACCTATTTTATGGGGAATGATAAGGTTAGATTATGGAGGAAGTTAATATTGGAAACACAATTTGTAGTGTATGTACTCTTGTTGCCTTTACCTTGGTTAATGTCTTGTATGTTTTAATGATATTGGGTTATCTTAATTCATGTGGAGGCATAGTAGGGTCTAGTCTTTATACATGAGTTCATTTAGCTTCATTCCAATTATTGTCTTGTATGTTTAATGATGTAGTTTATCATAATTTGTGGGGAGGCAATGTTGGATGTAGTTTTATGATTTCATGCACTACATGTTGTGAGGAGCTTAATTGAACACACACACATCTTTATATTCACATTATTTCTCCACCCCCTATGGGGTTTAGTTTTTATTGCTTATATTTCATTTCCTTTTGCATTCTAGTGTAGTAAGTGTAATCAATCTTTCTCTCCATTTTTTGCCACTCGTCTTCGCACAAACCAAACGTCGACACTCCTCCTAGTGGACGACCCGTATTTGCCACCGCTACAATGCGGCCATGCACTTGCGGTTAATATAAAACGAATCAATCAAGTTTTTGGCGCCGTTGCCGGGGAGGTGCTCTGTCCAGACCTTGGTTTGGACGATTCGAGTGGTTTTTAATTTTTTGTTTTCAGTTTTTCTTAGTTTCAGGGATCCTTGATCTCACGGGGAGGCAACTGGAGGATTTGGAGCACCCAAGCTTCAACAAGGACCGCCAATCAGCGGTCTAAGACCGCCAATTTGCAGCCTGGTGAGCGTTTCTGACTCTCAGATTTCTTCTAGTAGTTAGTTCTGTCATTTTCGTTATGTGGGAGCCCTATTTTGCATGATGTGACTTCTAGTTTGCTCCCAGATCATTAATCACTCCCCCATTAAGCAACTTGGCATTAAAATCCAAAGCAAAAGATTAGACATTCTTATTTCTTTAGGTCACGCGTCATGAACTTGACTTAGGCATATAGTCGTCTTTTCTTTTAGCTTTATCTTCAGTTGTTGAACGTTGGCGTGAGGTACGCATTTCCTACACTCATTCATGCATCTTGTATGCTCATGCATTAGTTAGTAGGAATTGCATCAGGACAAGAGTGAGTTGAGCATTTTGATTGGAGCGATTGATTGCTAGATCTGGGATCAAAACGCTACTAAGGAGGGGTTGTCCCATAAAAGATAAGGTGGGGGATTTCATCACCCATTCCTTGGCCCCAAAAATCACTCTTAATCAAGCCTTAACTAAAAGCAAGTAGACATTGGCCCTAAGGATTGCGGACGCACTAGGAGAGTAATCTAGTTGAGACCGTCATGACCTGATCGGCGTTGCCTACCTTGTCGATAGTAGGAGGTACTGGATCTCCGGATCTGGTATCACTTGCTGGGCATTGTGGTCTTCGTTGTAGGGAGGTGAGGCGTGTCGAGGCTAGTGACCTCGAAGTTAAGTGTCGTCTAGCCTAAGGACCCATAGCCTTAAGTTGTTTGAGTCGTGCTTGCTAGTTAGGCTTCTACCTGATCCCACTAACCACGTTAGCTCTAGGGATTCTTCCCTCATCATCTATTTTCTACGCGTAGTCTCCTCCTCTAGTACACCTTCTGTTGTGTGTTTTTTAGAGTCGAGTCGAGCATTTTTATGCGAGGTTGGGCTCGTTCTGGTGAGAGCGCTCGACTTGAGAGAGTGCATTTTTCTGAGATGGTCGGTCTTGGTGATTGACCATCTCCACCTCGTGCTCCTTTGGAGCATGAGGCCGAGTCGTCTCGTGGTGACGGGGGAGACCGGAGTCCATTCATGGATTACCTCGGTCCGCTCCCACCACCACGTAGGCCTCCTTCTCCTCCTCCTCTGACTCGAGAGGAATGAAGATTCGGTCAGGATCGAGTTCTTAGTGCACCACCACCTTTAGCTCGACAGGATAGACCGATGACTTTGTGGGAGCGGACCCATCCTGTTCATGAACGGAATGTGTTCTAAAAGTTTTACTTTTATATGTCAATTATTATGAATTGAATGTACAAACATTTTGTTCCTTTATTATAGTATTCGTCTTTTGGAAGTGTTAAGGAAGAGGCGTTTGATCCTTAACCGTAGAGCTCTAAAAGATAATGGTTTACATGAATCAAAAGTTATTCACAATCATGGTAATTAACATGGAACATTAATTACCGAGATAAGATTGTCGTGTTGGTCATCGATTGTTGTAGCTCTACAAATAATTGACGACACGAGTATATAAAAGAGGAAAAGATTACTTTTATATGTTGAATAGACCTAACAAGTAAAACATTATGGAATTGTGTTTCGTGTCATTAATGTTTTTATTGTGTCTTGGATCCTAAGATATGAGACTTATATCTTTTCACTCAAGAAGTGTTTAATTTGATTATTGTCAAAAGCTACCAATGAGTGTAGTGATAACGGCAATAGTTGGTTGAACATGACTTGTGCTGGAAAAGATAGCTAGTCAAACGATTATCATTGCCCCTCTTAATTGAGTGATGATATTAGTGGGCCCCTTGATAAAAGCAAAATTATAATGTGCACAATGTGACTTGAGTTAAGTCACATAGTTATAATTAGCTTAAAGAGATCAAGAAATGAATATAATACAAAGATGACACATTTCTACTTTGTATATATTCTTAGTATCATGAGGCAAGGGACGGACACAAGTGGTGCACTTACATCACTAAAGGGATCGTGTTTTAGTTCAGGTGGAACAAAGACATCTATGCTAATTGGGTGACTATAAAGTGTAGCTAGATACCGCTTATAGTCTGAGATATGAAGTGTTTAATATCACTGCCAATTAGGCTTAGATCATCTCATAGGTCACACCACAAAACTGGGAAACAAGATGTTTGATTTTAAGTTCATATGATGTGTCGGGTTTCTTATGAAAATGGGACACATGTGGTGAATTAATTAAAATTAATAAGATTTTAGAGAACCTTTAGGTATGATCCTATCTTTGTGGATTATTTTAATAAATGTAGGTTGCATCTTATTAGAATAAAACACAAATAGATGTACATAAAATTGCTGAAAATATGAAAATTAATCTTGTATGTTATATTAAAATTTTAAAATATATACATACATAGGGACACGAAATACTACAGTGGTATCAGAGCTTTTAGTTCATATTTTCAACAATTAGACTATACAATTAATTTTAGTTTACCATCTACAATCAAAACAATTCATGTTCTATGTTTTTTTTTGAGTTTTCGATAGTTTTGTTGATTTAATTCTAATTGATTCTTTTGATTGTTTTAAATGTTGTAAAACACATCATGTGAATGTTAGAATTAAGATTTAGACTTATGTCTGATTTATAGAATTTTCGTTTTAATTAAATGATTATTTTATAAGGAATCAACCAAATGAAAAAGGCATATGTTTATCTTTCTTTAAATGTTTAATTTTAGAAATTGGATAAACAGCGGTTCAAATATTTTATTAATTGAACTATGGATGCATAAAATCATTTTTAATGGATTTCAAATGATTTTAGAATTGTTTGATTTAGAGATGCATGATAAACTAAATCGAGTAATATATAGTATATGTACATGCGTTGCTCGAGTTCTCTAATGCAGGGATATGTGAGTTTATATGTTCCATCGAAGCCATGTGTGAATGAATGGATGAATGTGTATGTTATTATTATTCAATCACAGGGGCTTATGTATGTAAAAGCCAAATTTTATTTCTATGTATATGCATGCATATGAGAGGATTTTTACATAGGACTTGCACTAGATAATTTTCAAAATTGAGAGATGCATGTTTATATTTTTGCAATATCAACATCCATGGTGCAACAGAAAGACGCTGAGGAAGCACAAGGATCAAGGATCAAAGATCAAGGACGCGGGAACATATAAACTCACGCAATGTTTGTGTGAATGGAGTTATTTATGTTTGTGTGCTTGATATATATGTGATTGTACGGATGAATGTTAGGATGTGTATAGATGATAAATAGGCATGATCACCTAAGTTCTAAAATCACATATAAATGTTTAAATTGTCCAACCAAAAATTAAGAGTATCTTTCTTTCTTATTTCATCCACTAGCAGTCATCGATCGAGGGATATTCTGCTCGCCCTTAGCGGGAGATAGCTTCCTCCATCTTTGGGAATAGTAGGAGATATAAGGTTGTCTATTGTTGTGCCACGAATAGATGTACGAGGTGCGATTCGCCCTTAGCGGACATCTTGTATATTTGTTTGTGAATACAATGGATAAACGTATCTCGTATCAAATGAAATAAGTTTTCTTAACAAGACCCGGAGCCCTAGCTCGGTTTTGGGAAAGAGAGTATTTCTTACGAGGATTGGTCATATTCCCTCCTAATTAAAATGACAAGAATCATAAGAGTTTGAAAATGCAAATGTTGCAATATGTCGAAATGGTTATGATTAGAAAAATGTTTTCTTACCTTATTTTATAATATATCTGATAGCCCTTAGCTAGTTTATGTTATAATTGATAGTATCTTGGATTGCTGCATTTATGGACAAATTTTTATTTGCAGTATTGATTTTAAAACATAAAATTGACATTAAATCCCATATAATTTATTTTGTACAAATGTCAAATATTCAACCGATTGTGCGATCTATGATTGAAAAACATCCTTTGGCAAATGATGGCTCAAACTTCATAAGCTGACAACTCAAGCTCAATATCGTGTTAAAGTTTGAGAAACTGTCTCATATTTTGGATGGTGAAATCCCAAAATTAAATGAGAGGGCAACCGATAGCGAGAGAGAGGCAAAAGCCAAGTGGGAAGACCAAGAGAACTAGGTTCACAGTCTAATGTTAGCCTCCATGGGTGACTCGCTTCAGGCGAAATACTTGGATTCAAAACACAAGAAGACCATGGAAGCTTTAATAAAGATGTTCATGGATAGTGCTAGAAAAGAGCGTTATAAGACCACCATCACACTCACAAGGTGCCACATGGCGGAGGGAACATCGGTATCCATGCATTTTCTCACGACGCAAGGATACCTTGAGAAGTTGTCGAAGCTCTCTTCCCCGATGCCCGATGACATTGCGGAAGATTTGATTCTTGGCTCTCTAGCCCCGTCCTACAAGGATTTCATTATGCACTATCATGTGCGTGAGAAAGGGGTGAGTCTTGAGGAACTTCACAATGCTCTCAAAACTGCTGAAGTTGACATGGGCAAGGGTCAGGACAAGCACGTCCTAGCCGTCCATGAGAGGAGCAAGAATATCACCAAAGGTAAAGGCAAATTCACCAAAACTACGTCAATCAAGAACAAGGGAGTAGGAGGTGCTCATGGGAGCGCCTCAAGGGGAAAATCTTTGAAATCTCTGACTCCCAACACGGAGTGCTTTCACTACGGTGAAAAGGGACACATCCGGCCAAATTGCCCCAAGTATAAGGAAGACCTTGACAATGGAATGATTGAACGTAAGCGCCCCAAAAAGGCCAAAGGTATATTTGTTATTGAGATAAATTTAGCCACCTCTGTCCATGATTGGGTAATTGATACCGGATCTTGTGCTCACATAATCTCTAATGTGCAACTACTAAACGATAGGAAGGAACTCGTGAAAACCGAGATGATTTTGAAGGTCAGAAATGGTGCAAGCATTGCTGCAATTGCACAAGGTTCTATGGAGCTTCAATTATCTAGTGGTTTAAATTTATGTTTAAAGAATGTTTATTATGTGCCTTCGATTAGCAAGAACATTATTTCTGTATCATGTTTGGATATGGATAATTTTAATATAAATATTTCGAAGAATTGTATTTTCTATGCAAATGCATTCGTAAGGAATGGTCTCTATTTGCTTGAATTGAATAATAAAAAAATCTTAAACATCAATAACAAAAGACTTAAAACTATCCACATGAATGATACACTCTTGTGGCACTATCGTCTTGGTCACATAAATGAAAAATGCATCAAGAAATTGCAAGAAGCTAACCTTCTTGGTCAACTTGATTTTAAATCATTGGAGACGTACGAACCTTGCCTAATGGGCAAAATGACCAAGAGGCCTTTCAAGAAGAAAGGACCGAGAGCGAATGACTTGTTGGATTTGATACATTCTGATGTATGTGGTCCGATGAGTACTAGTGCAAGAGACAGTTTTAGGTACTTCATTACGTTCATGGATGACTATAGTCGTTATGGCTATATTTATCTAAAGAGAAACAAAAGTGAATCCTTTGACAAGTTCAAGGAATTCAAGAATGAAGTAGAGAACCAACTCAACAAGAAAATCAAGTCTCTACGAACGGATCGTGGAGGTGAGTACTTAAGTACCGAATTTGACTCATTCCTAAAGGAGTGTGGTATTGTACCACAGCTCACCCCTCCCGGTACACCTCAGTGGAATGGGGTATCCCAAAGGAGGAATAGGACATTACTCGACATGGTTCGATCAATGATGAGTCAAGTTGAATTGCCGCTTTACTTTTGGAGTTATGCACTAGAAGTTGCGGCTTACACACTAAATAATGTTCCATCCAAATCTGTAGAGAAAACGCCTTATGAGCTATGGAGTGGTAAAACACCTAAGCTCAATTTTCTCAAGATTTGGGGTTGTGAGGCCTACGTCTAGAGATTGATGTCGACCAAACTTCAACCAAAAGCGGATAAGTGTTTCTTTATAGGTTATCCTCGTGAGACAAGAGGATACTACTTTTGACATATAACCTCCAATCGAGTGATTGTAGAGAGGGATGACGTATTTCTAGAAAAGGAATTTCTGGAAAGAATAAAAAGTAGTGGGAGTGGAATTGTCCTTGAGGAGACTCAAGATATTCTACAAGATCATGATATGAATGGTGACATTCAACATCATGAAGGCCCAACCGATATTCCTTTGGTTAGTGGGAGCGCGAGTGAGAGACCTTCGCAAGAAATTGTGAGAGAAACTCAATCCTCCCCACCCAGTGTACGTTCGAGAATCGAACACGAACCAATTCCACAAGAAATTATGGAAGAAGTTCGAGAAGTACACGTAGAACCAAAAGAACTTAGAAGGTCAATGAGGGAAAGGAAGAAACCCAATATGTATTTGGGACTTCATGAGATCATGGTACTAGATACCGATGATCCCTCGACCTTTCAAGAAGCAATGGAAAGAAAGGACTCCAAACTATGGCTCAAGGCCATGGAATCCGAAATAGAATCCATGTATGATAATCAAGTGTTGAACTTGGTTGACCTACCTCAAGGGAAAAAGACCATTCAAAATAAATGGGTTTTCAAGAGGAAGATGGACACGGATGGGAACTTAGCGATCTACAAGGCGAGGCTTGTAGCAAAAGGTTTCACTCAAGTTCAAGGAATTGACTATGATGAAACTTTTTCACCGGTTGCCATGTTCAAGTCTATTCGGATTATGCTCGTTGTTGCCTAATTTCATGATTATGAGATATGGCAAATGGATGTCAAAAAGGCGTTCCTTAATGGGAACTTAGAGGAGGATGTGTACATGGTACAACCTCAAGGTTTTGAAGATCCAAAGAATAGCGAGAAAGTATGCAACCTTCAAAGATCCATTTATGAATTGAAGCAAGCATCAAGGAGTTGGAACAAGCGCTTTGACGAAGAAGTCAAAAATATTCACTTCGTCCAAAGTAAGGAAGAACCTTGTATATACAAGAAGGTTAGTGGGAGCCACATATTGTTCTTGATCTTATATGTCGATGACATACTCCTCATGGGAAATCATATACCTTTGCTTGAGCAAACGAGAAGTTCATTGAAATCTGCATTTTCGATGAAAGACATGGGTGAGTGTTGAACGTTTTATTTAAAACCGCAAGTGCACGGCCACGATGAAGCGGTGGCAGGTACGGGTCGTCCTCAGGGAGGTGAGTAGCCTCTTGCTTGTACGAAATCAAGTGGCAAAAATAGGGGGAGAAATATGTTTATGCTACTCTACTCTATACTACGCTAAGAAGTAGGAAATGCGAAAGGAAGAACCAAACAATGAAATAATAACTAAGCTAAGAACAACGGAAGAATGCTGGAATACAGAAATGGGAAAACCCCTAAGGGGTGGAGTGAGTGCACACATGCAAAGAGGTGGGTGTAGAATACATTCTTTAAGCACATGAAGGTGGTGTTTATCAAGCATAGGAAGTGTCTAAATGTTATGGCAAAACCTATCAATCTATTCACCAACTTAGTTGATTAACATTTACATATGCAAGTTGTTTATTTCAGAACCTAAACAAGCATGAGAGGTGTCTAATCATTTTGGCAAAACTCATCAAGTTATAAATTCTATCCTAAACAAGCAAGCATACATTCATGTTTTATCAACACATCAGAAATAAAGCATTCATCACATTCTCTAATGCATGTATGTACATCTACTCCACCCCCCAAAGGGGATGGAACTACTCACTAAACATTACACTAATTATTAAACTAAGCAAAGAAAGCATATTAAAACTAAGCTAGAAATAAAAGACGATTAAACTAAAACATGCACAAACTATAAAAGAAGCATAAAAAACAATGAAAGAAACACAAAACTTTATTGATAAAATGACTCACATTTCAAGTAGCATCCTCCTACTTTAGTGTGTGCTTCAAGGACTCACTTCTAGTAGGAAGAATAGCCACTTAAAAATATGGAGTCATTACAATGGCAGGTGAAGCGTTCTATTTATAGCCATGGAAAAAAGCAAACCGGGACAATCCCCCGATGTGGGACTAAACAGATACCAAAAATAGCCTAAATATCCTCTAATACATGTGCTGGAGAAATTTCATCGGATTTGGGCCAAAATGGACCGCCAATTAGCGGTCTTGGACCGCCAATTGGTGGTCTATATGGTCCAGATCCTGCTCATTTTTGTTGTGGGCTTTTCTTCATTTATTTTCTGGTCTTGGATGCATTCACTTGGTTTGTTGGAGCTCCGACACGAATTGAATTGCTAAAATACTCCCCATGATTGTGTGGAGTATTCTGTTTTGCTATTAGGTCCTTCTGTCTTACATTCAGGTCCTTCTCCCTTGCATCTTAGTCCCCAGATCTCACAATTCAGTCCTTTTTACCAGCTTTTGGGTTCTTTTATGCTTCATCTCTTCAAACCTATTTATTCCTGAAAACTAAACATAAAACTCGTAACATAGCATTGTTTAGGTGAAAGATAATGGATATAAGATACAAATATAAGCATGAAATGATGTCAATCAGTGAGGCTCAATACATCTTGGGAATCAAGATATATAGAGATAGATCACGTAGACTCATTGGCCTAAGTCAACGTACGTACATTGACAAGGTCTTGGAAAGGTTCAGCATGAACAACTCCAAAATGGGAAGTGTGCCAATGAGTATGGGTGTGCAACTCAAGAAGTCTCAACGTGTGGAATCACGTAAAGACTTGGAGTACATGAAAGATATCCCTTATGCTTCGGCAATAGGATCGATCATGTACGCGATGACTTGCACAAGACACGATGTCTCGTTTGCTCTAAGCGTGACAAGTCGTCACCAATCCAACGCAGGTCCTGAGCATTGAACTGCGGTCAAGAATATTCTGAGGTACCTTAACCGGACCAAAGATAAGTTTCTTGTTTTTGGAGGACAAAGGGAATTAATAGCCGAGGACTATTCGGATATGAGTTTCATGAGTGATCCCGACGATAGAAGGTCGCAATCAGGATACATCTACCTTCTAAATGGTGGAGCTGTGAGTTGGCGTAGTTGGAAGCAAAGCACTACGGCCGACTCAACCACCGCTTTCGAAGTAATGGTTGTCGCTGAAGCGAGCAAGGAATGAGTGTGGATTAAGAAGTTCCTTGAAGAGCTTGGTGTAGTTCCCTCGTGCGAGGGACCAATAGAGCTATTTTGCGATAATAGTGCATCTATCTCGCAAATCAAGGATCCCAAATCACACCACAAAGTGAAGTACATGGATCGTAAGTACTTTGTCACACGTGACTTCATCGACGAGGGCAAAATAAATCTTTTATGGGTGGACACAAACAGCAACACAGCTGATCCATTCACCAAACCCTATTCCCAAGCCAAGGGCGAAATGCATTTCGAGTTCATGGGTCTGAGGAACCATGTAGATTGGCTTGATGAGTGATTAGAGAGGGTTACCCTAGTTATTATTGTTTTATACATTGAGAATGTATGTGAGAGAAAACTTTTATAACAAGTGGGAGATTGAACGGAATGTGTTCTAAAAGTTTTACTTTTATATGTCAATTATCATGAATTGAATGTACAAACATTTTGTTCCTTTATTATAGTATTCGTCTTTTGGAAGTGTTAAGGAAGAGGTGTTTGGTCCTTAACCGTAGAGCTCTAAAAGATAATGGTTTACATGAATCAAAAGTTATTCACAGTCATGGTAATTAACATGGAACATTAATTACCGAGATAAGATTGTCGTGTTGGTCATCGATTTTTGTAGCTCTACAAATAATTGACGACACGAGTATATAAAAGTGGAAAAGATTACTTTTATATATTGAATAGACCTAACAAGCAAAACATTATGGAATTGTGTTTCGTGTCATTAATGTTTTTATTGTGTCTTGGATCCTAAGATATGAGACTTATATCTTTTCACTCAAGAAGTGTTTAATTTGATTATTGTCAAAAGCTACCAATGAGTGTAGTGATAACGGCAATAGTTGGTTGAACATGACTTGTGCTGGAAAAGATAGCTAGTCAAACGATTATCATTGCCCCTCTTAATTGAGTGATGATATCGGGTTCGGTTAACCGATTGGAAACTGTCAACCGAGAAGTAGTATTTTCGGTAGACCGAAGGTGACCCGGTTATCCGATGACTATGTTCCAGGAGCGATTTTTGTTGGTCAAAGGTAAACCAATTAGAAGACGTGGTTCGTCCGAATTTTTCTAGGGAATTTTTCTCATACCGATTTGGTCGACCGTCTAGCTCACGGTGCACCGAACACGTGTTATAACTGAATGGTTCGGTTGACCGAATAATACTCGGTCTACCGAACAAGAACGATTCTGCCTGAATTATTAAGAGATTAAATAAATCATGGGTGGAATAATTCCAGATTTAATTAAAACATTTTTGTGGGTGATTCAGTGGAATTTAGAGATTAATTTTAGGAGAGAAAAACAAGGGATCATGGCTAAATAATAGCTCTTGATAATGATGTTTTGGGAGCCTATAAAAGGGCACCTATTCCTACTTGTTTCAAGACTAATGCAAAATTCTTTCTCTCATTAATCTCTCCCTAATCACCATGAAATTTCTCTTAGTAAAATTAAGTTTGGAGATTAGAATCTCAGGAGCTTAAAGAGGGGTAATTAGCTTGATTCTAAATCTTGTTATAGATTGATTGGCTAGCTTATTTCTCTTTAACCTTGTTTAGAGTTTGGTTAACACTCGGAGGCAATTCCGAGGACGATTCAGCGGGCAACGCGACTCCGGATCATCAAAAATATTTTAGAGAACCTTTAGGTATCATCCTATCTTTGTGGATTATTTTAATAAATGTAGGTTGCATGTTATTACAATAAAACACAAATAGATGTACATAAAATTGCTGAAAATATGAAAATCGATATTGTATGTTATATTAAAATTTTAAAATATATACATACATAGGGACACGAAATCCTACAGTTCGGGCCGCGCAGCTTTCTTGCATAGTTCTTCCCCCTGCTCGCGGGAACAATTATGAGCTGAAACGTCAATATGTGAGCATGCTTCCAACCTTTACTGCCAATAAAGAGAATCCGTATATTTTTATACGCGAATTCGAGGAAGTATGCTCCATGTTCAAACTTCAACAGCTTGACAAGGATTCAGTCCGGTTGAGGATGATTTCTTTCGCGTTGATGGATAACGCGAAGAAATGGATGTATAGCCTCCCGGCGAGCTCCATTCGGTCTTGGGATGACTTTGTGACCGTATTTCTGAAGAGATTCTTCCCTCAAAGGAAAACTCAACAGATACGGCACCACATACATCAAATGTATCAGACTGAGACCGAATCTTTTCGTGCTTTCTTTGAGAGGTTCAAGGACCTTCTCCAACAGTGCCTTCATCATGGATTTGAGCTCTGGCATCTGTGGCAAATTGTTTATGAGGGCCTCACCTACAACACCCGCACATTGTTGGAGTCGATGTGTCAGGGTGACTTCCAAATGAAACCCATCGATGAGGCATGGGACACTTTTGAGTTAATGGCTGAACGCACCTTTGAGTGGGACACCATGAGAGAGCCACCAGCCGCCAGGTCTTCTGGTCGAGCTGGATCTTATCAAGTTGAGTCATCGATCGCGTCTGAGGCAAAAATGGTTGCTCTCATGCGTAGGATTGAGAGTTTAGAGTTGGACTGAGCTGTCGTAGCTCAGGTCGCTACTCCTGGGTGTGGTAGGTGTGGACTTATGGGCCATGATGACTTGGAATGCGCTTATGCTCCAAGGGATACTGAGCATGCAAATGCGATGTATCAACAGAGGCCCCGTAACGACCCGTACAGCCACTCCTACAACCCGGGATGGCGTAACCATTCTAACTTCTCTTGGGGGCCTAGTGGGGGTAATGGTCAGAGCTCGCACGCTCAACCTCAACCTCCACCTTATCAACCTCCACACCCATCGGCGACCTACCAACCTCCACATCAAAGGTCTCAGAACCATAATTACCAACCTCCTCATGCCTCATCATCGGGTTATTCTAACCAGACTCCACCACCCCCAACGGGTTGACCCCAAGGACCCTTCTTGTGATCGACCCTTGAAGCGTTGCAAAAAACACAGTCAAGGCTTTGGAAATGCAAGTTAGTCAGTTGGCTCATCAATTCCATGAACGCGAGAAGGGCCAGTTCACGAGTCAACCCAAGGTGAATCCTCAGGGTACCCATTCTCAAGGAAGGACACCTTTACCTCATGCTACCTTTGAACTGACCCATCATATTAACGTGATTCATACTTTGAGGTCTGGTAATGAGGTAGACAACCACATTGGGGTGCCTTCTTTGTCATCACCATCTTTGAGGGAGCCGGATCGTGAGGCTCCCTCCAGAAATACTTCCAGGAAGGAGCCAGATCCTGAGGTTCTTTCTACATTTCCTTCGACAAAGGGGCCGAACCCTGAGGTCCCCTTGTCTCCTCTTGTGTCGAAGGAATCAGATTCTGAGGTCCCCACTCATATTTCTTTGGACCAGAATTCTGCGGTTCCTTCGCACCCTTATGCCCCAAAGGCATCATTCCCTGAGCACCTTAAAAAGAAAACCTCAGATCAGCATGATAAGATGCTTGAGATGTTTAGGCAAGTTAAGGTGAACATCCCTCTGTTGGAGGTGATTCGGCAAATGCCACCTTATGCCACGGTTCTAAAGGACTTATGCACCAAAAAGAGAAAAACTCATGTTCCAAAGAAAGTTTTTCTTGCAGCTAACGTGAGTTCTTTGTTGGCACAACCCATGCAAGTCAAGTACAAGGACCCTGGCTGTCCTACTATCTCTTGTGTGATTGGTGATGTGTCCATACATCGAGCCTTATTGGACCTTGGTGCATCTGTTAATCTTCTGCCATATTCTGTCTACGTCCACCTCGGTCTTGGAGACCTCAAACAAACAAACACCACTCTTCAATTGGTTGATAGGTCTATGAAGAAATCGAGAGGTGTGGTGGAAGATGTGATGATCAAAGTGGGAGAGTTCATTTATCCAGTCGACTTCTTTGTCTTAGATACTGAACCTGTGCCAAACCCACTTGGACAAATTCCTGTCATTCTGGGGCGACCATTCCTTGCGACTTACAATGCATTGATCAATTGTCGCAATGGTCTGATGTGCTTGACTTATGGTAGTCAATGCGCTGATTTCAACATCTTCCCATCGGGAAGAAGCCAGGTGCCTTCAATGACCCTGTTAGGGTCAATCTTACCCAGGGTTTGGATGAAATTGAAGTTGAGCGCACCTTCAAGTACTTCAGAGAATTGTTCGATGGAAATCATGAAGGTGGTGAAGATGTTTCACCTGGGCTGGCACAAGAAGGTACCTTATGTTCTGATCATGTGGCCTCAGTGCCACCTCCTTTTGATCTTGTGGCCCTTGAGCCTTATTCTTCTGATCTTGTGGCCCTTGAGCCACATACTTTTTATCACGTGGCCCTTGAGCCACATCCTTTTGATCACGTGGCTTTTGAGCCACAAGATACTATTTTTATGGCATCTGGACCACATGATCTTCATTCTGTATCTGATGAGGACCCCATGTGGGTTAAGAATCAACCACATGATACCCTTCAACCTGATAGAGGTTCACCTCTCATTCATGCCTCCTATCTTGCTCACTCTCAAGAGGCATCAAACGACCACAACGCTTATAACGGTATCAGGTGGTCAAGCAATTCTGATTTGTATGTCGCGAGCTCATGCATGTGCATTTTTGGCTCGAGAGACGGTGGGTTCCCATTTGATGTCCCTTGACATATGAAGATGGGATCCCATTTTTGTCCATAGTTATAAAAAAAAGAAAAAAAAGTACAATAAAAGACTCCTTCAGTGAGCATCGATTTTTGTGGGCTCCAACCCTTCAGTATTTGGGCCCCATTTCTTTCACGCATTTGTATCCCTTCCTTTGCATCTCCCAGGTTTTGAGGGAATTTGGGTTGTGTCCATCAACATAACCACGAACTTCCTTTTTGCACTTCATGTTGGTGAGATCTTTCTTTTATCATGCATAAATCCATGTAGTATCTTGCTCGCATTCATTGAGGACAATGCATGAAGTAGGTGTGGGGGTGTTTTACGTATGTACATAGTCGAGTCTCTTACTTTGTTTTTTGTTTCTTTTGTGTGCATTGTTTGGGTCATGTTAGTGTGCTGCATTTAATATCGATATATCTGCTTGCCATGATCCTTGGGTGACTTGTCTTCTTTTGCTTGCCTAGTGCTTAAAAAATTTCACATTTCTTTCAAAATCTTCATGTGTTTGCGAAAGAAAATGTTTTGTGGGTTTTGCGTGTGTTTAGCATGTGCAAAACCGTTGAGAGGCAGAGTAAAAAGAAAGCTCCCAAAATTGTCTTGAACTTGATGCATTAGGATATCTAGTACAGTGGCTTTAGGACTTATCGAGTCGTTAGGATGCACACCAATTTTCCCTCGGGGGCGAGTAATCATAGGGTTTCAGTGTTCAAACATTTAAAGAAGTCCACCCTGAACCTAGTGAGTCAATAATTCGTGTCTGTTAATTTAAGGGAGTTTGTTGTAGTCAAAGACCCTTTAAATATTGTTGTGAGACATTAAGTGTAAGGGTTTTGGTTCATGTGTAGATAAGAAATAAGTGAGTAGGTGTTCTCTCTTCTCGCACGGCTCCTATCACTTGGGAAAGTAGGTCTGAGGGGACTTTATGCCTGGTGTTTTTGAGTCATCTGACTTGGGATGCGCCGACCGAACTCTCGTTACACGGGTGGTAGGGATTGCCCTATGTGGAGATTTAGGGAAAGGTGTACATGATAGTGTAAGTCCTCATGGGCAATGATGCACAAAACCTGACCCTGGGAGAATGAAGCTCAAACTAATAAAAAGAAAAGAAAAAAAATGAGAAAAGAAACAAAAAGAAAAAAAAATGCAAATAAGAACCTTAATGGACTTTACACTTTGTATCACTTGAGGATGTTGAGGTTGTCCATGTCTTTCACTTAATTCCTTATTTAACTTGCACGAATGGTTCATTAGATTAGGTGTGTGGACTGATTACCTATATAGAGTCGGCCCGTAGGATTACCGCGTCCAATGATCGACAAAATTTGTCCAACGAGTCGAGTGTCTAGATTGAATAATGCATCTTCTTCGGATTTTGTGGGTATATCCGCTGAAAACCCTCAAGAGACAACACTCTTCCTCCTTGGCAATAAGGAGGTTTAACGGCTTGTTGTACGTGCTAAGTGCAACCGTGATTCCTACGAAAGTGAGTTAGGATTTCTTGTTTCTCGTTTGCTTTTCTGTTTCTTTGATTTGCTCGGGACTAGCAAAAACTTAGGCGTGGGGGTATTTGATTGACATCATTTCATGCTTATATTTGTATCTTATATCCATTATCTTACACCTAAGCAATGCTACGTTACGAGTTTTATGTTTTAATTTCAGAAATAAAGAGGTTTGAAGAGAAGAGCCATGAAAGGACCCAAAAGCAGAAAAAACGACTTAATTGTGAGACCTGGGGACTGAGATGCAAGGGAGAACACCTGAACGTAAAACCGAAAGACCTAAGAGCAAAACAGAAAACTCCACACCATCATGGGGAGTATTTTGACAATTCGATTCGGGTCGGAACTCCAATAAACAAAGTAGATGCATCAAAGACCAACAAACACATCAAGCAAAGCCCAGCATCAAAACCAGACGGATCTGGATCCTGTAGACCGCCAATTGGCGGTCTGGATCTTCCCAGATCCGATGAAACTTCTAGAGAGCGTGTATTAGATGATGTTTAGGCTATTTTTGGTATTTGTTTAGTCCCACATCGGGGGATTGTCCCGGATTACCTTTTTATATGGCTATAAATAGAACTCTCCCTCCTCTCATGTAATGAATCTCCCTCTTTGGTGGCCATCTTCCCTACTAAGAGTGAAGCCTTGAAGAAAAACTCTGGTCGAGGAAGGGCTGCTTGTATTGAGTGATTTAATAATAGATGTTTTTCCTTTAATTGTGTTGTTTCTGTCTTAGTTTAATTTCCTTTCATATGCATGCTTGCTTGTTTGTTTTGTTTTATGCTTCTTTAATATTTCTTGCTTGATTAGTGTAGTTTCATTTCAGTATAATGCTTCATTTTGTTAGAGTAGTTAGTTTAAATATGTGTCAGTAGTTCCATCCCCATTTGGGGGTGGAGTAATATGTGATATGATCATGTAGTGTATTAAGTGTGTGTTATCTTTATCCCATGAGCTTTATATGATTTCCATAACCATTTTATGGGTTTTCACTCTTATCTTTGATATGCTAATGCTCTTGAATGAAGCTTAGCTTATGCTTTGATTAGTGGACATATTTTATGGGGATTGATAAGGTTAGGATATGGATGAAATTAATATTGGAAACACAAGTTGTAGTGTTTGTACTCTTGTTGCCTTTACCTTGGTTAATGTCTTCTATGTTTTAATGATATTGGGTTATCTTAATTCATGGGGAGGCATAATAGGGTCTAGTCTTTATACATGAGTTCATTTAGCTTCATTCCAATTATTGTCTTGTATGTTTTAATGATGTAGTCTTATCTTAATTCATGTGGAGGCAAAGTTGGATGTAGTTTTATGATTTCATGCACTACATGTTGTGAGGAGCTTAATTGAACACACACACACATACATCTTTATATTCACATTATTTCTCCACCCCCTAGGGGGTTTAGTTTTTATTGCTCATCTTTCATTTCCTTTTGCATTCTTGTGTAGTTAGGGTAATCAATTTTTCTCTCCATTTTTTACCACTCGCCTTCGCACAAACCAAACGTCGACACACCTCCCAGTGGACGACCCGTATTTGCCACCGCTTCAACGCGGTCGTGCACTTGCAATTAATATAAAACGAATCAATCAACAGCAGGTACGCTATTGACGAAAGACACTCTTATAAAATGATAAATTCTAGTCCACCCCTATGCGCTTTATGTGATGTGTATCACAAATCAATTAATAACTTTTTTATTGTAACTCCATGATTGACATCATTTCATGCTTATATTTGTATCTTATATCCATTATCTTTCACCTAAACAATGCTATGTTACGAGTTTTATGTTTAGTTTTCAGGAATAAATAGGTTTGAAGAGATGAAGCATAAAAGGACTCAAAAGCTGGGAAAAATGACTGAACTGTGAGATCTGGGGACCAAGATGCAAGGGAGAAGGACCTAAACGCAAGACAGAAGGACCTAAGAGCAAAACAGAAAACTCCACACCATCATGGGGAGTATTTTGGCAATTCTATTTGGGTCGGAGCTCAAATAAACGAAGTAGATGCATCCAAGACCCCCAAATACACTAAGCAAAGCCCAGCACAAATTCCAGATGGATCCGGACTTTTTGGACCGCTAATTCGCGGTCTGTTTTTGCCCAAATCCGCTAAGATTTCTCCTGGACATGTATTAGTGTTTGTTTAGGCTATTTTTGGTATTGGTTTAGTCCCACATCGGGGGATTGTCCCGGTTTGCCTTTTTCCATGGCTATAAATAGAACTCTTCACCTTCCATTGTAATCACTCCATATTTTAAGTGGTTATTCTTCCTACTAGAAGTGAGGACTTGAAGCACACACTAAAGTAGGAGGATGCTACTTTTAATGTGAGTCATTTTAATACAAGTTTTCTTTATTATGTTGTTTGTTTTATGTTTCTTGTTTTGCTTTGCTTAATCTCATTTCATTAGTTTTATTAGCTTAGTTAATATGCTTTCTTTGTTTAGTTTAATAATTAGTGTAATGTTTAGTGAGTAGTTCCATCCCCTTTGGGGGATGGAGTAGGTGTACATACATGCAAATGAGAATGGATTGAATGCTTTATTTCCAATGTGTTGATAAAACATGAATGTATGCTTGCTTGTTTAGGATAGAATTTATAACTTGATGAGTTTTGCCAAAATGATTAAACACCTCTCATGCTTGTTTAGGTTCTGAAATAAACATCTTGCATATGTAAATGTTAATCAACTAAGTTGGTGAATAGATTGATAGGTTTTGCCACAACATTTAGACACTTCCTATGCATGATAACACCACCTTAATTTGTGCTTAAAGAATGTGTTCAACACTCACCTCTTTGCTTGTGTGCAATCACTCCACCCCTTAGGGGTTTTCCCATTTCTGTATTCCAGCATTCTTCCTTTGTTCTTAACTTAGTTATTATTTTATTGTTTGGTTCTTCCTTTCGCATTTCCTACTTCTTAGCGTAGTAGAGTAGAGTAGCATAAACATCTTTCACCTCCTATTTTTGCCACTTGATTTCGTACAAGCAAGAGACTACTCACCTCCCTGAGGACAACCCGTACTTGCCACCGCTTCATCGCGACCGTGCACCTGCGGTTTAAATTAAAACGTTCAACACTTCACATCTAACTTTTGGGACAAATGTTCTGGTATCAACCTCAACTTTGACAGATCTAAAACCACCCATTTTCGAACATCGGTTCAAAATCGTCTTGATTAACTGCCGATGTTTGGTACTCCTTAATAAATGTTTTTTTCTAGACAACTTGGTTAGAAAGGAATAATAAGGTGTTTAGAGGAAATTTGATATCATACACATGCATATTGAATAAGTGCTTTGATCTACTTGAATCATGGACAAGTACTCTTAAGAGAAAGCGAGATTTCCTCAACACACACTTGGGATTAAGCGTGCTAGAACCAACGTCATCTCCCCTTAGGTAAATGCCATTTCTATGGTACTGGACTCACAAACGGCTAATATTCTATCTACAGGCCACCTGGGTGGGGTTACCACTCGCATTGACAATGTCGACGTCAGCTTTGGCGACCTGGACTCGGGGCCAAGGACGAGACGATCTTAGAGCACCCTTAACGGGTGCTCTTTGCAGAGCTGCCCTCCCTTAACGGGAGGGTGTGCCTAGGGAGGGGTGCCCTGGGTGCATTTCTGGGCGACAGGCTGCCCGGGAACGTGCTCTGGGCGCCCGGGCGGGGGGGGGGGGGGGGGGGGGGGGGGCACGTGCCCCCCCCCATTGGTCCCGGAAAAAAAATTGTTTTGTTTTTGTTTTAAAGATAAAGATTATTTATATATAATTAGGATAATGTATTAATTAGATAAATTGAATTGAATTAATTAGGTATTGAAAAATAATTGAAAAAATATTTTATGATTAATTAACTTTTTTTATTTATTTAGATAAAATTAAAATTAAAAAAATCATAAACAAAATAAGAAATAGTAGTACAATACTCATACACTTCGGAAACAAAATACAATACAAATACAGAATACGAAATACAACAGAAATAAGGAAAGGAAAGACAGTCCTCTTACGGATTCGAAATTTAAACTACCAGATTACTGATAAACTACAACAGACATATTGATATTACAAATGAAAACATGAGCACCTACAGATATCCTTGTGCTTTAGCCCACTCCTTGAGTTCAGCAAGTGTTTCTTTGTCGAATTCGTCCTTGTTTTCCTTCTTCATCAGAGCATATAGGACATCAAGTTTCTTGTTGTTGAGTTCCCTTTGGAAATTCGCCTCAGCTTCGATGTGTTTCCTCTCCACCCGTTCTTCGTAACTCAAGTATTTTTTCTCTTTCACTTTTGCACTATATTCAATTTGTTTCCCCAGTTTCAACATATCAGGATCAAGTTGTGCCTGAAATGGTTGTTTCCCCTTCTTTTTTAGCTTTTTTAACACCTTCAGGACGAGGACATGTTTCGAACACCATTTCATCTGTTGAAGGTGTTGCGTGACTCCCATCGTTGTCGGTGCTTTTTCTTTTCCCGCTGCTAAAACTCTCCGGACTTTCTACAACGACGTTTCCGGTGGGAAGTCCAAGCACAACAGACTCCCATTTAGGGTACCTGCGTAACAAAAGCCACACATGCATGTACTGAAATTTGGCGTTGTGTGTTCGTTCGTAGATGGTGTGCGCGTCATGGATGACATCGTCCTTGTTGTAACCACTTCTCTTCCTCCGCACCGCCTGGTCGACGCAACCGACCCATTGGTTCACACATGGCGATGTACGCCTCCATCACCCCTTCAATGATTCATCGTTACGCTCTACTGCACCTGGCTCGCCTGAGTCATTGAAGATGCGCTCCACACGTCTCCAGAAGGACTTCATTTTTTGGTTTGCCCAACCACAGCATCGCCACTTACAGCCATGTAAGCCGAGACGAGTTGTTGATCCTCTTGTGTGGACCACGATTTTTGCGACCTCGTCGTCGCGATTTTACGTGTTCCCTCACGACTTGTAGGTTGAACGACATTTTCTTCATTCACATCAGGTGTAATGTGGCTTGCATTTCCACTACTTTCGCCACTTAGGAGGCGAGTATACATACCCATTGGGAATTGGGTTTGCCCTTCTTCTTGAGTTGGTGGTTGGTATTGATTGTGCGGGTAGAACCCTGGGTGTGGGAAAAATTGGTTTTAGTGGGACGGGTGGAATCTTGGTTGTGGGTTAAATTGGGTTTTGTATAACGGGTGGAATCCTGGTTGTGGAACATTTTGGTAGGGGAAAAAGTGCTGGGTTGGGGGTGGACGACGTGGAGATCGTCAGTACTATGGTGAACCATTGTCTTCTGAAGAGGACATTGTGAGATTATGGTGGAAGAAGTAAGATCGGAATAGAGGTGAGTAGATAATTAAGGTGGTTAGGGTATATATATTCAAGTAGTCACGCGCATATTGTAGGTCATTGATCCAATCGTCTCGTCTTTTGTGAGTCACGCGCATACTGTAGGTCCTCGATGCTTGAGAAGTCCAAGCCTCGAAGCAATCGTCTCGTCTTTTGCGAGTCAGGCGCATACTGTAGGTCCTCGATGCATGAGAAGTTCAAGCCTCGATGCAATCGTCTCGTCTTTTGTGAGTCACGCGCATACTGTAGGTTCTCGATGCTTGAGAAGTCCAAGCCTCGATGCAATCGTCTCGGCTTTTGCGAGTCACGCGCATAATGTAGGTTGCTTCTCACAACTATAAATGTACTCCTTCTGGTTGGTTCTCTCTCATTCATCTACAAACAATGTCTTCACCCGATAAGTCTTCCAGTTCGAAGTCTTCATCATCTTCAACATCCAATGACGAAGTTTACGACCAAGTGTTGAACTGCTTAACGGAGTATGTCTCCCAAGTGGTGGACCGACGTCCTAAGGGGCGCAGAAGGCGAACTTCGAACCCAGATAGAGATAGGGAGCTTGGTTACAACCGTTTGATTGCCGATTATTTTTCTAACGACCCTGTTTATCCTGACAACATTTTCAGGAGAAGATTTAGGATGCAAAAGCAAGTCTTTCTTCGCATTGTGAGTGCCATTGAGGCGTCTGATGCCTTCTTCCAACGTAATCCAGACAAAATAATGACAGCTTGCATTGTAATGCATAATATGATAGTGGAGGATGAACGTGATTCCTTCGGTAATTTCGGAGATTAGAACGAAATTGTTGACGACCAACATGGAAATTCCGTGCACGAGCCGGTTCGGTATTCCACTGAAGGTGTAGTGGATATTACTAGGTACATAAGAAGGAGAGACAATTGCGTGATCGCACCACACATTTGAACCTTCAAGCCGATTTGATCGACAATATGTGGCAACGGTTTGGAGGAAATGTGACTTGATGTATTTTAAGTTTCTTATTTTAGTTTAGCATTTAATGATGTATTTTTCGTTTTAGTTTTTATATTTCCAGTTAATGTACTATGTAATGCGATTTCCTAAATTTTAATAATATTTTCGTATTTCTATATTAAATGTTAATTAAAAACGAATGAATTGTTGATATTAAATAATTACGATAATGATTATTAAAAGATTTTGTTGATTGTTGAAAGATTTTTAGAGAGAAGAATAAAAATAATGACGTGGCAACAAATACTGTAGCGTGACTGGGTGGATTGGATAATGGTTAAGGATTTTGTAGAGGGGTTGGTTTGTGCTGATGTGACAGAGAGAGAAGCTGACGTGGCTGAGAGAGAAACCAGAGTGCCCGGAAACTGTCATGGCGCCTTAATGATGCTCTTATTGATAGATCGGAGGACATATCATTCCATCCATGGTTGGGATCAACTGGCCTCTAACATTGCATTGGTGACGCTGGCCAATAGATGTCATCCCCTGCTTCTACTCGGCTCCAAGCAACTGCCTGGGTGGGAACACTTATGCACCTACCTTATGCATTTACTTTTGAATTAACTGATGTAACAAATCCTTATAATGGGTTACCAAACAATCCAGGCACGTAAGACTTTGTGGCTTTGCTGTGGACCCATAGCAATTTTTTTTATACAAATGCATTGTCTGGCTACTATATAAAAAGCGGGGAGAGAGAGAAAGAGATTGGCCTTACTCTCTTTTACCAACTTACCCATCATTTGAAAAGATCTGAATTCCACTTCCCGACCTGGTGACCATTTTAGAGTCATACATTTCTTTTGCAATCATAATTCTATCAAGTATCAACTCATACAAAAGGTTACTGTATGATCTTCCCGTGTAAATATAAAAATGAATGTCTAAATGAAACAGATAACAATCTACATGAGGATAACCGATTAAAGATCATCAATTCATGCATTATGCTGGTTTACACTCGCAATAGTGTACCAATATTTCTTAGTGATAAACGCCACATGAATTACCGAGAAAATCAAAGTTCAACTGATCACATTGGGACATATAGGCAGGAGTCGTGTAACACGGATTCCGTAGGCACGACCACAATCAGTACGGAAAAACAATTTTATTCTTTTTAAATTTCCACAATGGACTCAAAAACAACTTTCCACATAACTTTCTCCACGTGCTAGAGGGTAGAAGTCAACTGATTGGTATGAAACTGGGGATTATTAGTTTTAAAACATGTTAAACTTCAAACGTAGGCGATGTGGGACTAAAGATTTTGAGCACCAAAACACGGAAACAAACTATATGTATATTTTTGAACGTCCAACATATACATTAATGAAGTTTGGCCTATTGGTTAGGTGCGAGTTTATAAGTTTGTAACTGGTTTTGGTGCAGGTTCGAATCAACCAGAACTTTTCTTCTTATGTTTAAGGTTTAATTTACTTACCATTACTTGTGTACTTCTCGGGTACACGGATTGGATACACGAAAATGACACGAAACTAATTCTGTGTACCCACGACACGAAACACAAAATCAGTAAACCCAAACACGGATTTTCGTGCCGTGTTTCGTGTCAAATTATCAGGCCTACACAGGAGTATGATTGTATTCAACATATAATGCACGTGATCATAAAGACAAAAACTCTCTTAATATCTCAATGTGTTTTTTGTGCTTTTCAAAACAAAAGGCTCGTGATAAATGATTATCAAATATTACATGACACTTGAAAATACGTATTATTATTGCTTCAATTTTAGCACTAAAAAGAAGTTTAATACTAAAAATAGTATATTTTTAAAGTCCAATACGACATATTTGGTCTAAAATCCAGCATAAATTTATACTGGATTTTAGACCAATGAGGATTGAACTACAGCCAACGGGTTTGGTATAATTAGGTAATTTGCTGTACAAAAGATTCAGACATATATGACATCATTGTTTACTAAATATACTCATTTAGTACGTGAATGACTTAGTAAATGAGTATTTGTCCGATTGGATTCTCTTATTTCGACTTAGTAAATGAGTAATATCTCAACTCGACTGTTTTTTTTATCTAAACCAAAGTTCCACGAGAAAAAGGGGGGAAAAAGACAAAGGCCCCACAACGAGTTGTAACTTATAATTTCTTGAGCCCAAATGAAATTACAATTTATCAATTTGAAGAGTATCAATCATGCATGGTTGGTTGCTATTCTTGTAACCCTCCTTCCATGGCCGAGAGCCCAAGATCATTACATCTTGCATGTCTTCCAAATTTTTTTCGGGGTTACTAAATGTGACATTTGAATTACTTAAATCGTTTGCGTTAATTACCATTGTGTCCTTCACTTTCTATTTAATTCTCATTTTGTCACATTACTCTCACTCAATTACCCTCACTCTACCAGTACTAACACCAAGAAAATGTCTAGCGAACCGTCTGAATCTGGCGCGGTAAGTCTAAAAAAAATTCAATCGGGGGAGGGGTTGCAGACGCCGGTTTTTTATTTTAAATCTTGAATTTATACGGTGTGTTATTTCAAATTATTCAGGTTCCGTTGCAAGATTTTGGTGGTGACGGGGTGGATTACAGTGAGATTTTTTTGTAAGTCACGAAGTATTTTCAGCATACGATGACGCTATGAAATAGGCGAAACAAGTTGGCATCGGAGCTGGTTTTTTTGTGGTATCCTCTTATAAACCACAACAAGATGGTCATTCAAATTATTATCTGACATGCGATCGTAGAAAGGAAATAGAAACCCAGAATATGGATACCGCAGTACGGAAGAACACGAAAATGATGTGTTGCGGATGTTGTTTTATGATAAAGGTGGTCGAGTGACTGGAGCGTGATGGATGATTCGTTTAGGAGGAAAATAAAGAGAGGGGTGGTGGGAGAGTGGAATGAAGAGATGAAATAAGTAGAAATGAGATAAAGACAAAATGGTAATTGATCCGAGCGATTTAATTAATTCACGGACGACATTTAGTAGTCCGCTGTTTTTTCTTGAAACTAATTGATGCAAACATTAGTTGTTTAATCATAACATCAAAATATACATTAAGATCTCACAATAAAAGATTTTGTATATACATATATTTAGCGCATTTTTTTGTCCCTCCGGGTAATCTTGATGTTCACGCCTCTCCCTAAATGTGCAACCCAATCTCCACCGTCAATTTCGCAAATCCCCAGATAATTCTCCTCCATCACCCAGCGGTGTTAGTTCCTGCTGCAACACTTCATGTCAATTAGTCATGTCGTCAGACGTACAATCATGCTTGCGACGATACGTTCAAGTGTTATGATTTGTTTTCTGAATTGCTAAACATCGTCCCAAAATTACTTAAATCGCCCCTTGAAATTACCATTTTGCCCTTCTTTCATTTCTACTGCTATAACGCGACATTTTACCCTCCTATCACACATCTCTCTTCATATTCCTCTTATAATCATAAAAAATAATGTTTTGGAGGTCAGTAATGAACCAACGAACACCCCAGTGTACTCGAATCTGGTAAAATATCTAACATCTTTTTAATAAAAAAATAAAAAATTACAGGCGTCCGACGGAGCCTCCCCCACGTAGGAGGGGCGTCTGGCTACGACGCCTCCCCCATCGGGGAGGCGTTTTACCCAGACGCTCCGCCCATGGGACAGGTGTCTGTGTAAGACGCCTCCCCCATGGGGGCGGCGTCTTAGCCAGACGCCCCCTCCTACGTAGGGGAGGCTCCGTCGGACGCCCGTAATTTTTTATGATTTTTTGTTATTTTTTAAAAAGATAATTGATTATAAATTTAGATAATTGTTAAATTAATTAATTAATAAGTTAATAATTACTATATTCGGATGACCGATACCCTTTCGGTACTCCGAAAATTCAAAAATTTCCAGATCCAACAATTTCAAAATCCAAAAAATGTGGAATGCCGCTCGCTCACCGGGGAGCGAGACCCCTGAACGACCTGTCGATGTGGTATTTGTAAGTCAGGATGTTTTACCACCGGGGGATTTTGGAACTTAAAAAATGTTAGATCTGGAATTTTTTTGAATCTTTATCACTTGCAAAAAAACTCATTGTAATCCGACCGGTTACCACCGAAAACTTGAAAAGAAACGTCAAATAATTTGAGATAACACACCGTATAATTTTAATTTGACAAAAAATTAAAAAAAACGGGACGTCTGGCTAAGACGTTTGTACCATGGTGGAGGCGTCTTATCGAGACGCTTAGACCATGGTATATGCGTCTGGCTAAGACGCCTGGACCATCGTGGAGGCGTCTGGATAAGACGCGTCAACCATGGTGGAGGCGTCTTAGCCAGACGCCTCCACGATGGTGAAGGCGTCTTAGCCAGACGCCCGAGTCGGAAAAAAAAATCCGTCTCCGTTACTTCGCCTGATCTAGGTGTTTCGCCAGACATTTTCGTGGTGTTGGTACTAGGAATGTTAGTAAAACTGAGTCAAAAACCTTGTTTAAAGACACGGGACGATATGGGTATTAAACATATTGTTAAGGGCAATTTGGTAATTTCAAGGGGCGATTTAAGTAGTTTTGGGGCGACGTTTAGTAGTTCCCTTTGTTTTCGGATCTCAATATCCAAAACTACTTTGTTCTTATCATTTCTACTTTGTATTACACTCATTTTCCTAACACCACTTTCTCTTCATATTACACTCATATTCACCAAAAAACATGTCTCGGAGGCTAGGAAAAGAGTCAGCGGACGCCCCAGACTACTCGAATCTGGTAATATGCATTGTTTAGTTTTGTATTTTTTTAAAAAAAATTGGGTCAGACGTTCGCGGGAGGCGCCCGACCCAACAGGCGGGCGGGCGCCCGCCGGAGCCGCCTCCCCCCAGTCTGTATAACTAAGAGGTCTCATAACTAAGACCGTTGATCTGCCAGTGACACTCTGGATAAACTGCAAGTTTGTGGTTGTGCTGCCCATACGTACTATTAGAAACAACGAGTCATCCATCATGATCCCGTCGCTCGACGACGTTTACCAAAAAATGACAACCGCAACCTTTTTCTTTTCGTGTTCTTCCGTAGTGCAATATTCGTATCATGAGAATCCATTTTATTTTTGCGATCGCATCTCAGATAATAATTCGTCTGATTATCTTCTTTTGATTTGTAGAATGATATTACCGAAAAAAAGGAAAAGTTTTCAAAATAATATTTTCTTTAAAACAAATTGCCAAAATAAACCTCCATTAAAACTATTTCTCAAACTAGACCCGCTGCCACCACGTGGTGACACGTGGCGGCGACGGGTTTTGTTTTTTTGTGCATAGAGAACTTGACATCACCAGTGCCGAGTTCATCTATTGCGAACTCGGGACTGGTGATGTCAAGTTCAACTTTGGTAGAACTCGGCATGGGTGATGCCGAGTTCAGGCATGGGTGATGCCGAGTACAACTTTGGTAGAACTCGGCATGGGTGATGCCGAGTTCTACTTGGTTTTTTATTGGCCAACACTTGACATTTTTTACTGAGGTGATTCAAATAGAACTCGGCACTGAGAATGTCGAGTTCTATTTAAGAAATTGTTCTCCTAGCGCTCAGATCGTGCATGAGACGATTGACGCGCCAGGAGAACAGTTACTTAAATAGAACTCGACACTCTCAGTGCCGAGTTCTAAAGGAAGAACTCGGCGTTCGTAACGCCGAGTTCACTTAAAAAAGTGAACTCGACGTTACCAACACCGAGTTCCGTCGGGCTATAAAAACAGCCCGACGCCCCCCCTCTCCCCATCCGCCGAGTTTTCGAGTTTTTAAGGTTAGGGTTTCGATTTTTTTTCATTTTCCACTGTTTTCTTGCCTTTGTTATGTATTAGGATGATATACATTGTTGTTTTATGTATGATTGTAGTGTTTTTGTTGATTTAGGAACCCGTTTTGGTGCAAACTCGAATTCGATTTTTGGTTTTTAGGCAAAACGTTTTATTTCTTGTTTGATTGTTGATTATTGAATTTGGTTTTGTTGATTATAGGTCTACGGTAGTCATCTTAAAAATAGTTGAATTTAAGTATGATTATTGTGATTAAAATTAGATTTTTTGTTGTTATTTAGGTTGGAATGTATGTTAATTTGAATGAATGTAAACTTAAAAGTGATTTATTTAAGTTTAAATGTATGTGAGTTTGAATGTATGTTAGAATTGAATTTTGTAGTATTGTTAGTTTGTTCTACCGTGCATGTTTAAATTTACCAATTTGAAAAAATATAGGAGAGGTTATGTCAAAAAAATTAAAAAAATTCTGACATGATTTGTAATGTTGTTTATTGTAATTGGTTTTATTGGAGAGATTGTTCGACGTTTACAACCGTTTGCTACTACACTCGATTGAGGTAATTTCTAAAACGTTAGAGTATTCTCAACTTTTTAAGTAGTTAGTAATGAAGAACAACCATCTCACTTGTTAACGTGTTATGTACAGATAGAGTTTGGTGGTTCTAGTACTGGTTCAGTTAGAGGTAGCTACGCTTCACAGGATCCGGTAGACAGATCAGTGTTGGTTTTGCAGGCCAACCACAAGTCTGACTTGTTCATAGATTTTGTAAGTATTTTACGTTTTCAAGTTAAATATTTGCACGTGAGTTTCAATATTTTGACATTTCTCTAAATTTATGCAGAAGGATGTTGATGGTGTAAAATGTGTTGAGCATGGATCGAAGCTCAACGAATGGCAGATCACTGATGAGAGGATGTTGTTTCTGCTAGATATGGCAGGGTTTGACACAGTCACTCGGTTTGGCCGAGTTCTGTTGGATCATACCTTACTGGGGGCGATGGTCGAGCGTTGGAGACCAAAGACTCATTCATTTCACCTGCGACATGGTGAGATCACGTGCACCTTGTGTGACATCTCGATGATTACCGGTTTGCGCGTAGATGGTTTGCCGGTGTGTGAGTACGGTTAGTCAGAGGTGTGCATGGATTTATTGGGTCAGGTCCCCAATGACTTGGGTAGTAAGGGTTCTGTAACTCTGGGTTGGTTGCAAGCTCAGTTTCAGCAGTTGCCTTTTGATGCTGATGAGGAGACAGTTACACGACACACCAGAGACTTCATTTTTTTCCAGCTGGGATGTAGTATTTTGGCAGATAAGAGTGGTACGATGGTTCACTTGAAGTACCTGTCTTTGCTCGGAGATTTGGCAGTCGCATCGGAGTACATTTGGGGTAGTGCGGCTCTGGCCCACTTATATTACATGTTAGACGAAGCCTCACTGATTCCGACGAAACATTTGTGTGGTTTTCTTACGTTCCTACAGTGTGGTGCTGGGAACATCTACACATTGGGAGACCTTTGAAGAGCAGACCATTACTATACCCGGAGGACGAGAGGGCACCATTAGGGTCCCGTTGGAGACGACCAAGAACATTCAAGGGTAGTGCGAAGACGACGACACTTGATTTTTATCGAAATGAGCTGGCCATGCAGGAATTCGATCAAGTGATCTGGGAGCCTTATAAAAATTTAGATCTTAGTCAGTTACCACCACTATGTACGGAACGTTCAGAGATCTGGACGAGTCGTACTTGGCTTATAAATTTTGGTGAGGTGGTTATGCATTGTCCAGACCGAGTGATGAGACAGTTCGGTCTACAGCAGCACATTCCAGAGCCGATGGAGAGACATGTAGTGAAATCGGCTCAGGGAAGGTCGGATGTTAATTGGTTGGCGGAAAACCACCAATTCATTCAGCATTGGTCGCACAGAAGAGATCATCTACAGTTTGAGCGACCACTCCTAGGTGTCACTCCTGAAGAGAGCACACGACTGTATATGGAATGGTACTGGAGCATCACCGTGCGTTGGATAGTTCATCATCCCTTGGCTCCGAATAATAACTTATACAGACCTCGAGCGGGTAGAGAGCGAGAGATGGTAAGATTTAAACATTTATTTAAACAATTACAACGTTTTAAAATTTGTTTAGTGTTTCATTAAATTTTAATTATCTGTAGGTGCATGGAGTTTATGAGTTCCACGAAGAACTCTATCAAATTCACGAGGTGATCAAAGATCACAAGACATGTTCTTCGATGGTTGGAAAATTGAAAGAAAAAATGAAGGTTTGGCTTATGTGTTTTGGTGCTGAAGAACCAACATTACATTTGAGTCAGGATCGCGTCGTTGAAGAAGATTCACACTCTCAAGAAGACGATGGTGGTCTGACTCAGGATAATGAGAATGCAGCACGAGGAGAGGGACGCGGCAGGGGACAGGACGTGCTCAAGCACGTCCTAAAAGGAAGAAGAGATTGAGAGGTCACTTAGGATAGATATTTAGTTGTGAACTTATTTGGTTGTTTTTATATGGTACTTTTGGATGTATGTTAAAATGTTGAACTTCATATTCCACTCGTAGTTGTATTGTGTTTTATCGTACTTGTTTGTGTGTTGTGGTTGAATTGTGTTTTCGTTGATTGTGTGTCATGGTTGAATTGTCTTTGTTGTGAAACAGGAAATGAAAAAAAACTCGAGTTCTTAAATCAATGAACTCTACAAGAGAACTCGGCACTAAGGATACCGAGTTCTCTTGTTGTGAACACGGCATCACCAGTGACGAGTTCACACCAATAGAACTCGGCATCTTCCGTGCCGAGTTCTATGTTCGTTTGGGTTTTTTATTGCCCCACTTGATATTCCACTCGACTTGAGTTGCCAGGAGAATAGTGAATCAAATAGAAATCGGCACTCTAAGTGCTGAGTTCTATTTGAATCACTATTCTCCTGGGGCTCATATCGTGCGTGAGATGATTGACGCGCCAGGAGAACAGTTCTCCTGGCGCGTCAATCGTCTCATGCACGATCTGAGCATCAGGAGAACAGTTTCTTAAATATAACTCGGCACTCTCAGAGCCGAGTTCTATTTGAATCACCTCAGTAAAAAAAGTCAAGTGTTGGCCAATAAAAAATCAAGTAGAACTCGGCATCACCCATGCCGAGTTCTACCAAAGTTGAACTCGGCATCACCAGTGCCGAGTTCGCAACAGATGAACTCGGCACTGGTGATGCCGAGTTCTCTATGCACAAAAAAACAAAACCCACCGCCACCACGTGTCACCACGTGGTGGCAGCGGGTCTAGTTTGTGAAATAGTTTTAATGGAGGTTTATTTTGGCAAATTTTAAAAAAATATATTATTTTGAAAAAAAAATCAAAAAAAAAATGCTTCCAATGACAACTTGTTTCGCCCATTTACACGCTTCCTCGATTGTTCTAAATACTTGTTTATTATCAAAAGACTCACTGTAATCTACTTCATCACCACCAAAATCTTGCAACAGAACCTAAAATAATTTAAAATAACACAAAATAAATAAACTTAAAATCAAAAAAATTGGGGCATTTGGCGGAGACGCCCCATCCATGGAGGCAGTGGCTAAGCCAAGCGGGCCCGGCTTAGCTTCCTACCCCAAGGATGGGGTGTCTGGCTAAGCCGCCCCACCAAGGAGGAGGCGTCTCAGCTAGACGCCGCATCCTTGGGGGAGGCAGCCAAGCCAGACGCCTGAGACAAAAGGAAAAAAATTGTCACACTTACCGAGCTAGATCATGACGCTTCGTCAGACATTTTCGTGGTGTTGGTACTGGGAATGTGAGTAAAACAAAGGCAAAAATATTGTTTTAAGACACGGGACGAAATGGGTGTTAAATGAATTGTGAAGGGCAAAATGGTAATTGTTGGGGTGATTTAAGTAATTTCCCGGCGACGAATAATAGTTCCTTTTGTTTGTGGGGATTACTATTCGTCGCCCGCCAATTACTTAAATCGTCTGCGCCAATTACAATTTTGTCATTCACTTTTCATCTAATACTCATTCTGTCTCGTCTCTTAAAAAAAGACTCCTCTCTCAGTTTCCCTCACTCTACCAGTACGACACCAAGGAAATGTTTGGTGAACTGTCTGAATCCGGCACGGTAAGTCTAAAAAAATCTTGAATTTACACGGTGTGTTATTTCAAATTATTTCAGGTTCCGTTGCAAGATTTCGGTGGTGACGGGGTGAAAATTGATATGTTTATCCGGTTACCCATATCCGTTTACCCGAATCTGAAAAAAAACACAAACGTAAAGAAACGGATAAACGGATCAATATCCGAAATACAATAATAGGATGCCAAAACAAAAAAGTGTCCCCTACAGGGGTTGCCACCCCTTGCCAACCCCGTACTCCTAATCAAACTCATAGACTCAGTAAATCTTCCACCATGGTGGAGGCGTCTCCCGCAAACGCCTCCCCCTTTTTGGAATTTGTTATAAAAAAAATATGTGTGTGAGGGCAAAATGCTAAATGAGGCAGACGATTTAAGTAAATTGCGGGGGACATTTAACAGTTATTATCCCGGAGGAAAAGGGGATTTGAGTGTGTCCCTTGCAAGTTGCAGCAAAGTAACGTAAGCATTATCCCAGAGGAAAGAATAGTTAAAGGAAAGAAGTACGGGTGTAAACAGGTCAGGTATGTTCGTACTCGTGTCTGTATCCAGCTAAATTAGCGGCTACGGGTATATACTCGGCCAAAAATTTGTGTACCCATACCCGACCCTTACCACCTAAGTTAGCGGGTATGGGGCGGGTATAATATATAATTTATCAAAATATGATATACAAAATACAGAAGATATAGTATATAAAAAAATATAATATATCTTAACGAGGACGGATATAAATTTTTAAACGGATTTGTTTTTGTGTACATTACCTGATCGAATCGTGTAACCATATATACGGGTATTTGTTGGCTCTTTGGCCTTAATCTATGTTTTGATGATTTAATCAACCTAATTTTAATTATAATCAATGTAGAGTAGCACACATATTGCATTGCATATATATTGCTTTGTGCTAACTTCTACAGGTGATCAAGCCTCAAGAAAGAAAAGATTTAAGTCAAGACATGTAATCAAGCTCAATTAAAGACATGTAATTTGCATTTCTAAGTCTTAGGAACTTTGTGTAAATTGAGCATACTTCAGCTAAAACTTACTCAAACACATACTAGGTTCCCTATAGAAGTCACACACACAATTTCACATAATTTGGACTTCAATAGATTACTCACCCAAACTTAGACCGGAAAACACTTAACACTTAACCTGAACTAGCTGCCCACATTTGGCAAACCGAAACAGACCGTTCGGTCGACCGAATGATCAATTATCCAGTTAGTGTTTCACTGCACGGTTTTCGGTCAACCATGTAACATAAATTTCCGACCGTTAGAATTATCGTATTATACCAACGGTCGTATTCGTATTTTTCAAAATACCTCAAAAATATATTTTCCTATCGGTCGACCGAACCTAAGATGTCTCGACAAACCAAACTGTCTGTTGGTTTTCGGTCGACCGTGGACCTTGTTTCGGTCAACCGAATTTGATCTTGTTTGTCAACCTCGTAGAGCCTGTTAGTTTTTGGTCGACCGAACCTTATTCGGTGTTCGACCGATAACTTAAGTGTACCTAAGTTATAGCCTGATCCGGTCGACGGAACCGAGTTCAAAATGCCAAACGGTTGACCGTTCAACCCGATCTGGTCGACCAAACTCATTCAGTTTTGGGTCCTGCAATTTGCTGTTTTGTGTTTTTTTCACAAACATTTACCAAACTTGTCCCAACGGCTATAACTCACTTAGAGCTTATAAATAGGTGTTCCCAACACTATTTTAAACAACTCTCCCACTACTATTTGTCCCTCACATTAGAGAGAAAGATTCACACACTCAATAACTCAAAATCTTTCACACTTAGTAATCAATTCCATATTCTACTCAAGTGTGCTCAAGATTAGAGAGTGTTGTTCCACTCAACCATTGTCAAAGAAGCAAGTGTCTTGGTGAAAGCCCAAGACAAAGAGTATAGACTTCGGTGAGAGCCCGAAGTGATCATCTCGGATTGTGAGAGGAGGAGTCAAACTCGGCGAGGGTTGTTTGCGAGCTTGAAGACTTGTAAATGTGTTCTCTCCCGGCCCCGAACGGGAAGTGATTAGTGAAATCGTGAGCGGAGCTCGGTGATCTGAGCGGAGCTTGCAAAAAAGGGTTAGGACCCGGGTGGGATGCCAAACCTCTGTAAAATCACCCGTCTCCATTGTGGTTTGCATTATCTTCTTCCTTACTTGTTTGTTTGTTTTAAATTCCGTTGTATTTACTTGATTGATTAAACAAATAGGTAATTAGCATAAAAGTAAGTAGAACTATAGCCTCATACGATCCTATAGTATTACCCATCCCATTTACACCGTAGAAAGAAGTGTACAGTATCCCATACTGCAACGTATATTGTTAACAACTCACCATTCTCAAACATTCAAATCAAACTCCAATGTTTCTAACCCCATATCTACCCACCAAAATTACAATTTTAAGTTAGAATACTCATTTATCAAAATAAAATCTCTAAAATAATTAACTCAGTCAACATATGCACCATCAGCTACTATTATATCAAAAGGCTAAAAATATCACCAAATATTCTCCACACCAAAACACTCAATTCAAATACCAACGTTTCCAACCCATTACCCATATCTAATCCACCAAAGTTACCATTGAAGGTTAGAACATTCATTTATCACAACATGAAAATATCTAAATTATAACCTTATCTACATTTCTAAAATCTTAAACTTTAATTAACTCCATCAAATAGCATCAATTATTCTCCATACTCAAACACGCAAATCAAATACCCAAGTTTCCAGCCTCATAATCCATCAACTCAATGATAATTTCAAGTTAGAATACTCGTTGATAACCACAATACTGTTTAAAGGTAAACCATATCTATATTTCAAACACCAACTTCGAGAACATGATCACAGCAAAAGTTTAACTCGGTGTTGATTAACTTTGTGTCAAGAAAAAAAAAATTAAAACTCGAAACTGCAGGAACACAGATAATACAATTAAAAAGTAGTAAGAACTCTTTATTGCTTGATTCATATTTTGTAAATTTAGGGAATTGAGTTATTCCTGTAAGAATCCAAATGAATCATATGGTTTTTCACTCTTCGACGTTTACTTTTTTTCTTGAAGTCTGAGTTCAGAATGTCCTATTATATTAAAAATAGAAAAAGAAAATGGAATGAGAGAAAACTATGAGTTGGTTTAAATTCTTTTTCTCTTATATGAAAGCATTTTATATTTATTAACTAATTAAACCTCAACAGCTTTTCAAAATCGTGGTAAATGGCCAAGGATGATCCAAGACCATGGAAATAGCAATTGAGTTAGACGCTTCCTTTTGTCTTGTGTTATGAAATGTAGCATACTTGCTTTGCTTTTCACTCTTAATATTTGACAAAATGTTGTAGTCGATGACCACTTGCGGTTTTCTAAAATTAGTTGAGTTCTAAAAGAATTATTTAAGGATGTAAAAATGCTTGGGGTATATACACTTTCATGTTACTATACATATTTACTCTTTGTTTTAAGCTGGGTTTTTATTGGTTGCGCAAATTGTTTAATTTCCGTGTTTTAACCTATTATAGAATTGAATCTGGATGTTCTTTGAAAACCCTGATTTACAGCAAAATACAACCTACTATGTACGTAATTCCTATGTTTGAACAATCCAAGTCTAGAATCAATTAAGTGGCTGACCCAAATCGGTCAGACCAATTGAATCCAACGTTAATGAATGGTTCAGACGTCACTGCAACGTTTTCCTTGCAAACAAAAAAAAATAAAAAATCTATACTTATAGTTTCAACTCTGATGAAAATTCATAGGTGAATCATCACACTTATAGGCTGTATTTAGTATTTGGTTATCGCTTTCCGTGTCATTAATTAATACTCCTTGTAAATTAGCAGTCCAATAATTAAGTTTTTACTTTTGATGATGCTTTCCAAAATTAAGAGGATGCACTTTGCTATGCTCTGTTTTAAAAACCGGACCGGGTTGGACCGTGAACCGGTAGTAGACCGGTCGGTTCTGTCGAAAAACCACTTTCCCTCTTCAACCGGAGCAAACCGAAAAAATGGATCAAACCGATTGGTTTTTTCGATTTGGTCGAACTGAAACCAATCGATTTTTTCAATATAAACAAACATTTGATTTTTACCCTTTTATTGTTGGTTCACTTTCTCCCTAAATTCTAGGGTTTTTACAATGCTCTTCTTTCTCCCCACTCGCGATCGCGCCTCCACTCCACCCCTCACCGTGCCTCCACCCCACACCGCAACTCCACCCAGGTCAGCGGTCCTCCAAGATAGTCCACCACCCCCACCTTCACCCTCACGGCCTCATCCACCTCCTGCGTCAACCCCTGCCTTCACCCTCACCTCGACTCCACCCATGCCTGCAGTTCACCAGCCCAACCTTCACCCTCACAACCTCATCCACCTCCTGCGTCCACCCCCCGCCTTAACTTCACCCCTCGCCTCCAACCCAACTCCATCCAGTCTGACTCCCACCTCTCCATCGAGGCACCAACCAACATCCAATCCACTCTCCACTCGAGTTCAACCATCCTCCAGTTCTAATGAAAGGTGATTTTGGTCTCCATGACCTTAACATTGAGGGTGAGCCGGTTCAAAATACTCCTACTACTTTAGATGTTGAGGTAAACGTTTGTTCATCTGTTAGAAGAAAGATTGATATTACAAAGTAGAAATGTGTGACCTTTGTATTATATATTTATTTCTTGATCTTTTTAAGCTAATAATAACTATGTAACTTAACTCAAGTCACATTGTACACATTATAATTTTGTTTTATCAAGGGGCCCACTAATATCATCACTCAAATTAAGAGGGGCAATAATAATCTTTTGACTAGCTATCTTTTCCAACACAAGTCGAACTCAACCAACTATTGTCTTTAACACTATGCTCATTGATAGCTTTTGACAATAATCAAATTGAACACTTCTTATGTGAGAAGACATAAGTCTCATATCTTAGGATTCAAGACACAACGAAAACATTAATGACACATAACACAAATCTATAATGTTTCACTCGTTAGGTCTATTCAATATTAAAAAAGTAACTATTTTCCTCTTTTATATACTCATGTCATCAAATATTTGTAGAGCAACAATAATCGATGACCAACACGAGAATCTTATCTCGGTAATTAATGTTCCATATCAATTACCATGATTGTGAATAACTTTTGATTTATATAAACCATTATCTTTTAAAGCTCTATAGTTAAGGACCAAGAGTCTCTTCCTCAACACTTTCAAAAGACGAATATATTAATCAAGGAACAAAATGTTTGCACATCCAATTCATAATAATTGACATATAAAAGTAAAACTTTTAGAACACATTCCTTTCACAATTGTGTGGAATTTAGGCTTAGAGTGTAGTGTAGGAGCTTTTGAGATTGAGAGACTTCTATCTAATGTATGAGGCAATTGTGTGTGGGAGAGGTGTCTAAACAAAGTGTTCAATCCTCTATTTATAAGCTCCTAAGGTGTTATAGCCGTTGGGGATGAGTGTGGTAAAATGTTGTGCAAGAAACACAAAACAGAAAACTACAGCACATTGTTCTAGGTAAGTTCGGTCGACCGGATGCTGTCCAGAAATGGAGTCCAACAAAGTCTAGAAACTAGACGGTCGACCGATCAAGGGACGGTTGACCGAAACACGGCTACCACTTAATTTCACTTAAGTTAACGATCGAACAAAATGGGGACGGTAAACCGTTTAGGCAGTCCAGAAAGATTGTCCAGGAAAGTCCATGGACAAACGGTCGACCGGAAACTTCCAAGCACTTAGGGGTTCAAGAGTTGTTTGAGTTCGGTCGACCGAAACTTGGTCCACGGTCGACCGGTGGTCACTTGTATATTTGGGGTATGGATAAAAATGTGAATACGACCATTGGTATAATACGACAAGTCTAACGATCAAATGACACATGTAGACGGTCGACCGAAAAGGTCACAGTTGACCGGTCGAGCTGTTTAAATCACTATAGAATAATTGACAAATTTACTCACGCAGTTCTGGTTTGGATTTAGTGATTTCCGGTCTAAGTTTGAGTGACCTATTGAAGTCTAATTGATCTGAGATTTTGTGTTTGACATCTATAAGGAACCTAATGTCTATGTGAATGAATTTTAACTCTTGTATGCTCAAGATTACATAGATTCCTGATTGTGTTCGTTTATATACCGCAAGTGCATGATGATGCATTGCATACATTGCATCATATGTCTTTCATTTAGATTACTTTTACATCAATAAATGCTACTAAGGTATGTGTTTAGTCTTATTTACAGAATACAGGGACCTGAATGCAATTTACCCACATCCCGAGCATAAACGCGTGCAAAAGACTCATTTCTATCATAAAGACCAAGTTCAAGATTATCGGGTTACGAATGGAAATGTATCCAAGCATAAAAGCATTCAAGTCCTAATTGCAAAAAGAACAAGGACTTAAGCACAAAAGTAACCGGGGACTTAACTGCAAAAAGTCAAGGACCTGATTGCAAATCACGAGTAGCTTTTATTCTCTTGGAGAAAATATATAGAAAAATCAAGGTATATCTCCAAATATGTGAAGGAATTAATCCGGAGTTCAAAAGAATGGAAAGAATCAATCCAGACGCGCAAAGAATGATCAAATCATACCATAAACATTCAACCAAAATCCGGACAAAATCAGGCCAGATTGTGCGGTGTTTCCGCCGCACCACACATGCAATATGCGGCGTTTCCGCCGCCCAAGCTTCGATCCGTGTGCTCCAATTTCGTCCAGTCGTGTCTGGACACGTGTACTTTCCAATATTATACCTAGATCCCTTGTAGCAACTATAAATAGACCCGAGAACGATGTTAGAAGGGTCCTTAGTCTTTGGTGTTAGTTTTTAGTTTTAATCTTAGTTTTGTATTCTTCCTTTTCATTAAATAAAATTCTGTCTTTTATTTCTTACTTTGAGTTTTCTTTTGTAATGTCTCAAGGACCCCTTCTTCCTCCCTCTATGAGTTTCTAACTCCTTCCAAAGGGTGGAGGTGACGGATTAGGGTGAAGAGAAGATAAATGAATGTTATTATTTTAATTTCGTGTTAGTCTATTTTGATTACTTGAGTTTATGTTAAATCATTTATCATGTAATGCTTCATAACTAATATGATTTATTATAAGTTTCTGAATTCTCTAATCTAAACCTTAAATCTAATCCTCCACCCAACGGAATTCACTTCTTTGTTCTTGCTTTAGTTTTAATTGTTTTTGTTTCTTGCTTTAAATAACTAAAACCCAAAAATCTCAAAACCCATTTATTTCTTCTCTCTTTCTTTTCTCCAATCCAAATCACACTAAAAACAGAATCTCTGCCTCCTTGTGTTCGACCCGTATTTGCCACGTCTCCATTGACGCCGTGCACTTGCGGTATAAATTTAATTCTTCACCAAGTTTTTTGCGCCGTTACCGGGGAGGCGACGCAGATTTTGTTTTTTGTTGATTTCGATTTTATTCTGTTTATCTTGTGCGCGATCTAACTATTTGGATTTGCGTTTCAGGAGACAACAGAGCGCGCGGCCAAATCTAAGCGCAGTCTGAGCAACAAGGGCGGCGGAATCGCCGCACATCAAGAGTAACCTGCGGCGGAATCGCCGCACAAGTGAAGCATCTGGGCTTCAAATTTTTCTGGGGTTAGCACCATCTCTGGGTGGACGTGTGGAGCTACTGAAATTTCGAGAGCGGGCGGCGAACCCGACTGAGCATTGCGTAGGTAACCTTTGTTGCCTTTTTCCTCGTAATTTCTAGTTTCAGAAAATTTCCTTTTATTAGAATTGCATGTGTTAAGCTTAAATTCCATAATTGGCAATATTTCAACTCTGACCTAAAATTCGCAAAATTAGAAAGACCTTAGTGCATGCATCATATAATGTTTTGTTTGCATTATTCTTGCTAAATTCTTGCAAATCAATTTCTGTTGAAGAGTGCTGGAGGCAAGGTACGTATCGCGGTTTTTAACGATTCCATTTAAGCATATAATTTAATTTGCATACAACCTTGCAATTGCCCCCATTAAAAAGACCATTGTTTGACTATCTTTGTTAGATCTAAGTTAAACTATCTTAAGGGCAACTCCGTAGGAAAAGATACGGTGGGGATTTCATCACCCTTCCGTGCCCCACAAATCACAATCCTAAAGTGTCACCTAAGCCTTAAATTTAAAATCAATTAGACATTGTCCCCTAAGGACTCGGACTCATTTAAGGAGAAGAATTGGTTTGACTTGCTATGACCTGAAGCCGATCGAATTCAATTTGGTGTCTAGGAAGTGTTTTTGTGTTGACGAGAGTCTTCCAAGCGAAGTGGTTGTTTAATTGGCACCGACTCTGTCGGAAGCGCCCCCACTAGCTATACACTACCTGGCCAATTTGGTTTGATTAGTGAGGGAGGTGAATCAAGCGAATCAATTCGACTCAACCAGTTAGGAGTCGTCTAGATTTAAGTGACACTAGGTCTACGATTGTTTGAACCGTGCTTGTTCAGGAAATTTCTGGCCAACCCTTGAATTTACCTTTTAGAGTTAAGTTTCCCTTCTAGTCTGAGTCTTCTTTCCCTTCTCATCTTTACCTTTCTATTGTTTGTTTCCATTTTTATTATTAAAAAAACGAAAATTAAAAAAAAAATTATTAATTCTTGAAATTAAATTTGGAATTTAAATTTCGAATTTGAATTCAAAAATTGATTCAACCCGGTGCACTCAGATTTGGATTCGGGACTTGAGTAATCGACTCTCACGAGTTCATCTAGATTCCAGTCTGGAACTTAACCCCAATCCACCTGTTGCACCACCTCACCCGGATCCAATGGGTCAGAACGTAGTGGACCCGCCTGTTGCACAACCTATAACTCTGAGGGATCGATGCTATCCAGCGATGGCTGCTCAACCATCGTGCATCGTTATGCCCACCATACCGGGTCGCGACTTCGAACTTAAGGCACAATACATGAGTATGTTGCCTAAGTTCACCTCTAGGGAAGATCCATATCTCTTCCTTAGAGAATTTGAGGAAATCTGCTCTCTTATGCAATACCAGCATATCCCTGAAGAGACAGTGCGTCTGAAATTTGTGCCTCTGGCACTAAAAGACGACGCTAAGAAATGACTATATAGTCTAGCCGAAAGATCTATTAGGAGTTCGGCTGAGTTTGTTCAAGTATTCCTGAAAAAATATTTTCCCAACCATAAGACTATGAGGATTAGGAATGAAATTGTTGCATTCGTTCAGTCTGAGAGCGAGCCGTTCTATTCCTATCTAGAAAGATTTAAGAGTGTACTGACCCAATGCCCTCATCATGGAATTCCAAGATGGCAATTATGCCAAATTATTTTTGAGGGATTGACACCCACATCTAGAGTTATGGTAGAATCCGTAAGCCAAGGGAACTTTATGTCGAAAAATGAAAATGATGCCTGGACTTTCCTTGAGGATTTAGCCGAAAACAGTATGCAATGGGACAATTCTAGAACACCGCTTAACCCAAGTATTGGATCTAGAATAGCAAGCCAACCCAAACCAGGTGTCTTAGCTGTAGATGCCAACATAGCGGCTGAAGCAAAACTAGCTACCCTTATGCGCAGAATGGAAAGTTTAGAGCTACAAATCCAAAACCGAGTGAATCAAGCATCGTCTATCCCCTGCTCTAGATGTGGTCGGACTGGTCATGTAATGGAGAATTGTGCGGACTGGGAACAAGTTAATGTCATGTATAACCATGCTAGAAATGACCCCTACGCATCAACCTATAACTCTGGTTGGCGTAATAATTCCAATTTCTCATCAAACCAACAAGGTCAACCTCCTAGACAACAACCAAACCCGTATGTCCAAAATAATACATCTTCTGGGTTTAGTAACAATAACGATCATGAGGTTAGGTTGACAAGCTTGGAAAATTTGATGAAAACCTTTATACAAACAACCAACCAGACATTCCAAAGGCTAGAGACACAAGTCAGTCAACTAGCACAAATAGTAGGTGAAAGAGAAAAGGGTCGGTTTCCAAGTCAACCTGAGGTGAACCCTAGATCTAATAATTCCTATCAATCCTATCAAGCACCTTCAGGAAATAACAACCCTAGACCGGTTCAAATGGTTAATGAAGAAGGATCGTTCCAACCAATAAATGCAGTAGTGTCATTACGGTCCGGAAGACAGATTGATAATAATGTGGTAAATCCTAGAACATCTAATCAATCGAGCCATCAAGCTACCACATATGACCTAACCATTGAACCCGACATCCAATCTGAAACGTCCAACCCACCTACTCAACCTGGACCCATAGCTCAACCTGAACCTGAGCGAGTCTATGTTCCTAAAGCCCCATTCCCCAATAGACTCAAAAAGAACTCAAGTGCACAAATAGAGAAAATCTTGGAAGTATTTAAGCAAGTTAAGGTGAACATTCCACTCTTAGATATGATTCAACAAATACCTGCTTATGCTAAATTCTTAAAAGATTTGTGCACTAAAAAGAGAAAAACGAACGTACCAAAGAAGGCATTCTTAACTGCAAACATAAGTTCTATATTGTCCAACACATCTCCTATAAAATATAAGGATCCTGGGTGTCCCACAATTTCATGTTCAATAGGAGATACTTTTATCAACAAAGCCCTTCTAGACCTTGGTGCTAGTGTTAACCTACTCCCGTACTCTGTCTACGAGCAACTCAACCTTGGTCCATTAAAACCCTCTAAGACAACCCTTCAATTTGCTGATTGCTCTACTAAGAAACCAAGAGGTATAGTCGAGGACGTTTTGATCAAGGTGGGTGACTTCATTTACCCAGTGGATTTTGTCGTACTAGATACTGCACCTGTTGTAGATCCTAAGAGACAAATCCTTGTAATACTAGGCAGACCTTTTTTAGGCACTTCTGAAGCATTGATAAACTGTCGAAATGGGCTCATGCAGTTATCTTTTGGGAACTTAAAATCTGAATTTAATATCTTTCATATTGATAGTGAGCCAGAAATAACATGCAATCAAAGTGATGTTGTGATGAAATCACGTATCTATAATATTTCTGAATCGTCACAAAATCAAAAAGGAAGTAAGAGAAAAGGGAGGAATTCATCTACACACCCACCGTCACTCGAGCAAATAAGAGAACCAATTGATGTGAGGGGTGTGGAACCTGTAACTCAGGACGCTCATTGCAACATGAGGAACAATTCAACTGGATACATGCACCAATATGGTGTCATTCAATCCAGTTTTGACTATGGTTAACTTTGAGCAAATTCCATCCTTCCACCGCAGTTCACCAAGGTAATAAGTGCATTTGCTTTATATTTGCATACATTGAGGACAATGCATGATTTAGGTGTGGGGGGGTGTTTATGTATATATTTATCTATATATTCTGTCTTTTATTAAAAAAAAATTAAAAAAAAATTAATGTTTCATGACATAGCTTAAGATTGAACTGCTAAAACCCGTGCACAAATTGCATTGAGTTTTTGTTCCTTATTATATAGTTCTGCTTGTAGAAATTGTGACATAAATCTAAGTTCCAAAGAAATAACCCATTGCCCTTTAAGACATGTATGCACTTAAATTGGATGAATCAAATCTTTGAAGTGGTTGATAAAAAGCAGAGGTTGAGGAAAATATACCGGGAAGTGTGGACTTCTAATAGCAATTAAGCCTTGAGGAAAATAAAAATAAAAATAAAGGAATAAAGTGAAGAAAACACATTTTACAAAATGATTACAAAAGCTCAAGCCTTTGAGTCACTGGTCCGTAGGGGTATCTTGAAACCCGGTAACTTGAGTCTACCAGCTCGGGATTATCGACCAAACTCGCTACACGAATGCAAAAAGGGTAAAAGTGTCAAAAAGCAAATGTGTTGAATCACGGAAGAAAAGAAAAGAAGAAAAAAAATACTCAAGGCCCAAAGCTAAAAGAATGATCCATACCATGGTTGATCCGAATGATACTTCACCACCAGAGGAGGCGTGCAAAATAATTCAAGTGATAAACATGTGTAGAAGGGTTAGTGGTGTGAATGTTGGCGGAATAAAGACCAAGTCATATTTTTAATGAGTTAGATTCATATAATGAGCATACAAGAATTCTAAGTGAGATGTATAAGGTTAAGGTGGAGATATTAAGAGCTATTAATGGAAATGTTGATTTAAGACTTTGTGGGTGTGTCAACTGAAAACCCTCACGAGACAAAACTCGTCCCCCTTGGCAACAAGGAGGTTTAACGGCTTGTTGCACATGCTAAGTGCAACCGTGATTCCTACGAAATTGAGTTAGGATTTCCCTGTTTTTATTTTTCGTATCTTCTGTTTTGCTAGGGACTAGCAAAATCTAGGTGTGGGGGTATTTGATGCATTGCATACATTGCATCATATGTCTTTCATTTAGATTACTTTTACATCAATAAATGCTACTAAGGTATGTGTTTAGTCTTATTTACAGAATACAGGGACCTGAATGCAATTTACCCACATCCCGAGCATAAACGCGTGCAAAAGACTCATTTCTATCATAAAGACCAAGTTCAAGATTATCGGGTTACGAATGGAAATGTATCCAAGCATAAAAGCATTCAAGTCCTAATTGCAAAAAGAACAAGGACTTAAGCACAAAAGTAACCGGGGACTTAACTGCAAAAAGTCAAGGACCTGATTGCAAATCACGAGTAGCTTTTATTCTCTTGGAGAAAATATATAGAAAAATCAAGGTATATCTCCAAATATGTGAAGGAATTAATCCGGAGTTCAAAAGAATGGAAAGAATCAATCCAGACGCGCAAAGAATGATCAAATCATACCATAAACATTCAACCAAAATCCGGACAAAATCAGGCCAGATTGTGCGGTGTTTCCGCCGCACCACACATGCAATATGCGGCGTTTCCGCCGCCCAAGCTTCGATCCGTGTGCTCCAATTTCGTCCAGTCGTGTCTGGACACGTGTACTTTCCAATATTATACCTAGATCCCTTGTAGCAACTATAAATAGACCCGAGAACGATGTTAGAAGGGTCCTTAGTCTTTGGTGTTAGTTTTTAGTTTTAATCTTAGTTTTGTATTCTTCCTTTTCATTAAATAAAATTCTGTCTTTTATTTCTTACTTTGAGTTTTCTTTTGTAATGTCTCAAGGACCCCTTCTTCCTCCCTCTATGAGTTTCTAACTCCTTCCAAAGGGTGGAGGTGACGGATTAGGGTGAAGAGAAGATAAATGAATGTTATTATTTTAATTTCGTGTTAGTCTATTTTGATTACTTGAGTTTATGTTAAATCATTTATCATGTAATGCTTCATAACTAATATGATTTATTATAAGTTTCTGAATTCTCTAATCTAAACCTTAAATCTAATCCTCCACCCAACGGAATTCACTTCTTTGTTCTTGCTTTAGTTTTAATTGTTTTTGTTTCTTGCTTTAAATAACTAAAACCCAAAAATCTCAAAACCCATTTATTTCTTCTCTCTTTCTTTTCTCCAATCCAAATCACACTAAAAACAGAATCTCTGCCTCCTTGTGTTCGACCCGTATTTGCCACGTCTCCATTGACGCCGTGCACTTGCGGTATAAATTTAATTCTTCACCACATGACATCAGTGAAGACATGACAAATACGAGTTGTGTCCACGAGGAGGTCTGTCAACTTTGGTTCTTCAGGAATCGAGTGGGAAAAGAGAAGAAGAATTTGTTGATTATGCTAACTACACTAAACTACGAATGAACTAACAATTAAACTAAACCCCCATGGAGTGGAGGTGTGTAGGTATGTGTGTGAGTGAGTCTTCATTTCAATTAGGAACAAGTGTAGTTTGTGTGGCATACAAGTAGAAGCTAGTGTAGAATCTAAGTATAGGATACAAACACTACAAGTAAACCATGAATATGCTTATCTCACATGAAATTGAGGTTGATTTTATATTATCAAGCATGCAACAAGTACCTAGTGTGGCCATTAGAGCATCAATCAATCCTACATACAACCTAAATCATTCATGTGAATGTGCACTAAACTTGGAACCATACATAACAAGTCATTCTCATCAAACCATTATAAGCAACAAGGTAAACAGTAAAGCTAGCATGAGATAAGTACCTAGTATGGACATAATCTCATCTAATACAAGTTTAAGCATGCTACAAGTATAGATCTACAATAAGCATATGAAATGACACAAATAAAAGAACCCAACACTACCACATAATCTACATCACCTCCACCCCCAAAAGGGGATGAAACTACTCACACATTATTAATCTAACATTCATATTAAGGAAAGAAACACATGCTAATTAATTCTACAAAGATTAAAACAAACAAAGTTAACTAAGCATGCAAGAATTAAAAGAAACAACAAAGAAACTAACAAAATATTTTGTATTGCTCACTCACCTTACAAGTAGTCTCTCTCCACAAGAGTTTTGCTCCAAGGTTTTACTCCTTGTAGAGAGGATGACCACCAAGAGAGGAGATGTATTACAAAAGAGGATAAAGAGTTCTTTTATAGTCATAGAAAAAGGTAACTCGGAACAATCCCCCGGTATGGGACTAAACACATACCAAAAAATAACATAAAACACCTTAATACACATCCGACAGAAGACGGGTCGGATCCGGAGCCAAATGGACCGCCAATTGGAGGTTTGGAACCGCCAATTGGCGGTCTGGATCTCTTGGATCCGGCCCAGTTTCTTATGACTTCTTAGTAGCTTCATTTCTTCTGCTGGAGTGCACCCTAATCGGTTGTGTGAGTTGCGACCCGAATCCAATTGCCAAATTACTCCTCATGATGGTGTGGAGTGCTTGATTTTGCTAATTGATCCTTTTGGATTTACATCCGGGTCCTTCTCTCTTGCATCTTAGTCCATAAATCTTGCAACTTAGTCATTTTCCTTGCTTTTAAGTCCTTTTTGAGTCTCTTCTTCTCAAACATGTTTATTCCTGAAACATAAACATAAAACTCGTTACGTAGCATTGCTTAGGCTAAAAATAAAGGATATAAGACACAAATATATGCCTGATATGATGTCAATCAATTCCTAAGACTCAAAATAAAGACAAAATTACAAGTCTTCAAGAGCTTGATTATATGTCTTGACTTTAATCATTTCTTCTTTGAGTTTTGATCATCTGTAAATGTTAGCACAAAACAATATATATGTTATGCAATATGTGTTCTACACTACATTTGTTGTAATTAAGATTATGTTGATTAAATCATCAAAACACAGATTAAGTCTAAAAAGCCAATATGTTATTACTTATTACGTAAAAAAATAATAGGAAAAAATTGGTTCAATCGGTCAGACCGTCACTACGGAGTCGATTCGGTTCAACCATCGGTTCATAAAATGTTGATGTTATGCTGACTTCATCATCGGTTGAACCAAGTTGAACCATCAGTTCGATGATAGTTTGATCACTTTGAATAAAATCGAGTTGTTTTTGGTTCACTCTTCGGTTTGATTTTTAAAACCTCGTTGCTATGTTATTTAGAAAAGCTAGAAATCATAAGTTGTAGCGATCAACTGACCTTGACTACTGGGCTGCCACCTCATAGCTTAAACGAGATGAGCTCAAACAACTTATGAGTTATGACTTCTATTAATAATGTAAATGTTGCGCTTATATGTATCTGGACTAGCTGTGCTTATAACGCAACACAACTGACATACATATTTTATCTAAGCATTTTTTTTCTTTTGATATTCTGGTATCTTGTCATTCCAAAATTCTGATATCTTTGTTACGTCCAATACTTCAACAATATCAAGTTATTTATGTTTGTGTACATTAGGTGAAGTATTTCTAACAACACTAAAAAAGGGCACGTGCTCCGCACCGCACGTGTTTTGCACATTCGATGTTTAACTTTTTCAGTTTGACCATCGAACTAAGAGTCTTTATATACGGTCGCGCGCGTCCTGGACGCGGCTGACGTGGTCAGTTGAGTCAGCATTCCAGTCAACATTTCAATCAGCAGAGAAATTCAATTAATAACATGTTGGTGTCACATGCAACATTTAGTTTCCCAATGCAACATTACTTTCTCACTGCAACGTTCGCTTTCCCCATGCAACTTTTACTTTTCCCAACGCAATTTTTGATTTCTCCGTACAACATTTGAATACCAATGTAAAATGAAGAATTCATTTTTGTCTTTTTTTCTCCATATAAGCAGGTGATAAAAATGACAAACTTAAAAAGGCAAAACATGTTCCTTTTTAACATCTACGTCTTTCCTTTTCAACATAAGAGTTTATCCTTTTCAAATACCGGTTTGTACTTTTTATGTATGATTTTGTCATTTTTAACATAAAAGTTGTTTTCCTTTTTAAGTATTGCTTCATCTTTTTTAAGTTATGTTTGTTCTTTTTTAAGTTATATTTGTTCCTTTTTAAGTTGTTGTTTTTCCTTTTTAATTTTTTGTTTTTCCTTTTAAAGTTCTGTTTGTTCCTTTTTAAGTTGTTGTTTTCCTTTTTAATTTTCTGTTTTCCTTTTTAATTTTTTGTTGTTCATTTTTATGTTATGTTTGTTCTTTTTTAAGTTGTTGTTTTTCTTTTTAATTTTCTATTTCTCCTTTTTAATTAAATCATTTTTAATTAAGCTATCACCGCGGCCAAAAAAACATTTCCCATAAAGTAAATAACAATGAGAAATGTTTTTTTGCCGCGGTGCGTCTGGGACGTCGTCTGACGTGGTCAATGTAGTCAGCAAAAACCAAAGATTAATTAAATCACATATTATTTATTTATTTTGTGTCACATCACACACACGCAGAACTATGTGACATTTGATTTCCATCGTACATATATCATGAAAACCTTCCATTATCCCCCGAAACCTTTCATTCTCCATCATTTTCTCCCGATGAAAGACGAGATCTGTAAGAGAGATGCCGAGGAGATGACGCAGGAGTGAGTCTTGAGGAGGTTGGGACGCCGACGACGTTGGTTAGGACGTCACGATGTAGTTGGTTGGCGAGGAAGAGGAGGAAGTGGTCGACGTTGGAGTCTTTCTCGAGGCGAGGAGGAGGACGAATGTTGTTTTTTGTAGCTGATTTGAAGTTTTTGGTTTTGTTCTATAATTGATTGGTCTTGATTTTTTTTGGAAGTGTGGTTCTTTGTAGCTGATTTGGGTTTTTTTGTGTTGAGTTTTTGCGGAAAAGTTTGTTTCTTTGTGGTTGATTTAAAGTTTTTGGTTTTGTTATGTGATGGATCGATCTTGGTTTTTCGATGTTATTTTGAAAAGTTTGTTTCTTTGTGGTGTTCTTGTTTAAAGTTGGTTTGTCTTTGATATTAATTTTTGGGGGTTTCTGATTTATTTTCACGGTATTGGATTTCATTTCGTGTTCTTGAAAAGGATAAACGCAGGTGATAAAAAAGACAAACTTAAAAAGGAAAAACAACAACTTAAAAAGGAAAAAACATGAACTTAAAAAGGAAAAAAACAAAAGGAACAAACATAACTTAAAAATGAACAAACATAACTTAAAAAGGATGAAACAATACTTAAAAAGGAAAAACATCAACTAAAAAAGGAACAAACATAACTTAAAACGGACGAAACAAAAATTAAAAAGTAAAAACAGAAAATTAAAAAAGAAAAAAACAACAACTTAAAAAGGAACAAACATAACTTTAAAAGGAACAACAAAAAATTAAAAAGGAAAAACAGAAAATTAAAAAGAAAAAAAAACAACAACTTAAAAAGGAACAAACATAACTTAAAAAAGAACAAACATAACTTAAAAAGAATGAAGCAATACTTAAAAAGGAAAACAACAACTCTTATGTTAAAATAACAAAATCATACATAAAAAGTACAAACCCGTACTTAAAAAGGATAAACTCTTATGTTAAAAAGGATAGAGAAGATGTTAAAAAGGAACATGTTTTGTCTTTTTAAGTTGTTTTTCCTTTTTAAGTTTATAATTTTTATCACCTGCTTATATAGAGAAAAAATGACAAAAATGAACTATTCATTTTACCTTGGTATTTGAATGTTGTATGGAGAAACCAAAAGTTACGTTGGGAAAAGTAAAAGTTACATGGGGAAACCAAACGTTACAGTGAAAAAAGTAATGTTGCATCGAGAAACTAAATGTTGCATGTGACACCAACATGTTATTAAATGAATTTCTCTGCTGACTGGAATGCTGACTCAACTGACCACGTCAGCCGCGTTCGGGACGCGCGCGACCGTGTACAAAGGACATTATCACAACAAAAGTTTAACTCGAAGATGATTAACTTTGTGTCAAGAAAAATAAAAAACTAACAAAGTGGAACTGCAGGAACGCAGATAATACAATTTAAAAGTAGTAAGAACTCTTTATTGCTTGAATAATATTTTGTAAATTTAGGGAATTGAGTTATTCTTGTAAGAATCCAAATGAATATATCATATTGTTTTTCACTCATCGACATGTACTTTTTTTCTTGAAGTTAAAGTTTAGAATGACCTATTATATTAAAAAAATAAAAAAAATGATTTGAAAAGATAAGGAAAATGGAACGAAAGAAAAACTAAACTGCTATTCGTCGCCGTAAAACTACTTAAATCGCCCGTAAGATTAGCATTTTTCCCCTCTACCCTTTCTACTAATATAACTCCTCATTTCACTCTTTTAACACAATTTTCTCTTCATATCACTCTTCTATTCCCCACATAAAATGTCTCGGAGGCCAGGAAAAGAACCAGCGGAGACCCCTGACTACTCACATCTGGTAAATTACCTTGTTTATTTCAATTAAATTACCTACTCACAAGGGGGAGGCGGTTCCAGCGACCGCCCTCCCGTTGGGTCGGGCGTCTCCCGCGACCGCCTGACCCAATGACCAGACGTCTGCGGGAGACGTCTCACACGTACGGTAGGCGTCTCCGGCAGACGCCTACCACGTAGGGTAGGCGTCTCCCGCAGACGCTCGGTTTTTTTTTAAAATTTGATTATAAATTGTGATAAAATTTAAATAAATTGAATATTATGTTAATAATGAGTTAAATTAGTTTAGTAAATCGTTTATTGATTATAAATTGTGATAATTAATAAATAAATCGCTAAATAAATTGATTATTATGTTAGTAATTAGTTGTGTACGATTTTAGTAAAGGATTATTGATTAATTGTGATAATTGCTAAATTAATAGATTATTCAGTTAATAATTAGTTTAATTATTTTAGTAAATTCATTAATAAATTTGTATTTTTAAAATTGAATTAATAGTCATCGGGTTACCGTGGAGGAAAAGGCAAATCAATTCCCTTACGCGCGGTACGTAGTATAGCAGACGAGTCAGGTCCTCGTCATCCACGTAGACGTGGTATTCCTGCTTCAGTTAGGAGAGAGAGATATGTTACGTCGTCGTCAGACACCTGGAGAGTCTTTCGACGACGAGGATGATTCAGATGAGCTGAGGAGTCACGACGACAGTGACGATGGGGGCCGATACGACTTGGGGCCACAGGAGGAGGCGGTACATCAGGCCGGGCGAGGACGGGGGCGACACGGTGGTCCTTCATCTGAGTGGGTCATTAGGAAGGATCGAGGTGGCCGGTTTGTGACCGGTGATTCGAGTTCGTGCACTGCAGACGCCCGAGCTAAGAAGAAGAAGAGGGGTGATGACGAGTCTTGGATCGTCACAGATATTATTCCCGGTGGTCCTGTAGATGGCAGCGTCATTCCGAGTTTCGGAGACCACGTCGCCAGACGCATCTGGGATGGCGAGGAACGGAAGGTTTTGGAGTGCCATAATCGGCACAGAGCCTGTACGAAATTGCAGGCATGGTGCTCAGTGATGACTGAGGATATGACGGCGATCGTGGTTGACAGTGGATTGGGTCACTTGCCGTACAGCATGTTTTCCTGCATCGACATGCCGTTGATTTTGGCATTCGTGGAGCGGTGGCAGCCTGATACCAACACTTTCCACTTGCCGTTCGGAGAGATGACGATCATGTTGCATGACGTCTTTCAGATTCTTCACATTCCTGTTGAGGGTCCCATGGTCAGTGCGCAGGTGCCGACATCTGAGCTGAAGTTATATGTATCTGAGTTGCTGGGTGTCAGCCTGGAGGGTCTTGGGCGGGATAGCTCATTTTGGAGTGGCGGTGGTGTTAGTATCGATGCTGTGGACGAGTGTTGCAGACGGGGGCGACCACCACGGACTGAGGATACGCAGATGACTGCTTATTTCTTCTTTCTGCTAGGCTGCGTATTGTTTGTCGACAAGAGCGGTTCCAGACTGAGACCACGCGACTTATTGGAGGCGAGGGACCCAGATACCATTGCTGATTACTCATGGGGGTCGGCGACGTTGGCATATCTGTATCGCCAGCTGGGCATATCTAGTCGTGCTGATTGTGGTCAGATTACGGGTTGTCTTACACTGCTGCAGGCTTGGATATATGAGTATTTTCCTGCTTTCCGCCCACATCGTGAGCAGAAGATTGTTGAGCGTGGCAATCCTCGTTCGCGTATGTGGGCTGTCCAGGCGGAGGATAAGAGCGTGAGTCGACTTATTTCTATTCGTAGACGACTAGATCAGATGACTGCATCGCAGGTATATAATGTATATATCATTCACGTTTATTTAAATTTAATTTTATTATTATTAACGTATAACCGTTTAGGTGGAGTGGTTACCGTGTGGTCCCGAGCCTGCTGTAGCTGTGCCGAGGACTACATTTGCCGGCATTATTCATTATAGGGATATCACAGAGCCTTATATACCTGATCGCGTGTTACGTCAGTTAGGTTACATTCAGGTGATCCCGGTTGACATCCCGATGCCCGAGCATGCAGTACGGTCTGCGACTGCGACGATGTACGACGTCAGGCACATCGTTTCGTCTGCGGAATCGGTTTGGAGGACATTTCCGAGACTAGGATGACTACACCTGGCCGATCTGAGTCGTAGCCGCGACCCCTCCACTTGTGCTCCAGATTATTTGCAGTGGTTCGGTAGTTGCTCACATCCACTGCTCGTACGCGGTATCATTCCGAGACCGGAGAGACCACTGGATAGGACATGTGCCGATGCGGTAAGTTTATCTAATTTTATATTTAATTGTAAAGTATATTTTGTTATTGTACGCTAATTTTTATTTTACATACAGTGGATGAGTAGGGCGATACGGTGTACGCAGCCGTTCTTGCGAGAGAGAGACGTCATGCCGAGTGAGGCGACGAGACTTGCATGTACAGATTGGGATCGCCTGATCGAGGATTGGAACAGCCAGTTGGGCATTTCGGACCATGATTCAGATGCTGAGCTGTAGTTGTCTTGCTTTTACTTTCGTTTTGTTGCACTGTTAGTACATTTGTTGGTATTTGCTTATGTTTATTTGTGTACTCTTATTATTTATTTCTGACGAACATATCTTCTACATATTTCTTTGACTATCGTATTTTTTAATATTTATTTTTCACGAAAAGATTTTCAACTTATTTCTTTAGATATGAAATAATATTTAAATTTAAAATACGGTAAAAAAAACAACACGATATAAGTAGAAATACACGATATATTATACATTACAAAACATTACAAATTACAATCAACGTAACCGGTTCCAATACTCCATCCTACTTTTGTACTGATCCTCCCATCCAACAACACTCTCATCTCGCATTTGATACCATAAGGTCGCTATAGGAGGTACTGGGAAATCATCAAGTAATTCCAAACGAATAAAATGAGCGTAACTCCCTAAATGAGCAATGACCAACTCTCTGACAGGCCTCGTCATGGTAGAGGGACACTCCCATGGTAGAACAGTAAGACACGGGAACAACGAACCATCCATTCCCACTGCGAAATACATGACCACACACTTGTAAAAATTCGCAATAGGAAACCAGTCGGACCAAACCTCCATATAATGATCCTCGCCACAACCTCCCCCGCCCCAATCAATTCGTTGACGAGCCTCTCTCACATGGCCGAAATAGACTGTCTCATAAATAGGATGTGCACCTATCTCATTAGAAATCGCACGACGGGCGTACGACCAGTTCTCCTGACCACCATGAAAGACATCGGCAACACATCGAAATCCACAGTTGCCATCAGCACGTACGTCATTCCACCTTTGCAGAAATGGCAAAATGATTCCTGGCAGTCTATCATTATATGGGAAGTTGTCCACGTCAACCCGTCCGGACACTGTAAGATAGGTAAATAACAATTCATTAAAACAACAAAATTAGGAGATAATATATTCAACCACATTTAGATTACTAATATATATTAAATAACATAACAACAAAGATATCGACATACCAGAAGATCCTGTGCCCGTATTCAAGGACGATCGAGACGAATTAGACCGACGACCCCTGCTCCCACTACTGCCAGACCGACCACGACCCCTGCTCCCACTACTACCAGACCGACCACGACCTCGCTCAGCATACTCGAAGGCACTCGGGTCCCGACGTGTCGACTTTCCCCTAGGTCGACCTCGTACCTTAGTATTTTCTTCGGGTTCTCCATAGTTCGACTGATCGGGATGTAACTGTTCATATAAAATACGAGAGGCACTACGAATTACTGCAGGATCGCTCTGCGAGATCTCATCCACTAGCTTCCGAAAATACTCGGTGTCTTGTGCTGACTGATCAACAAACTCTGACATCTGGACTCCTTCTCCGATAACAAATGTTTTCCAGAATGGATGAATCTGCTCTAAATAAATTACATCACCTGACGCGAAACACTCGTACATGGTACAGGCACAAGGAATCCCATGTGTTGTCAGGAAAGCACACCCACAACGATATTCAATTTCATCACTTAAGTCCTGCATTCTCTTCAACTCCTGAGTCATTAACAACAAGCAGTGATGCGAAACTCGGCCATTTATATGCTAAAACAGAGGACCTATGTAATGTGCCAAATTTCGACGTCTCGAATCTTCAAGAAAGTTCTGAATATTCGTCAGCTGCATTTCAATAGACGAGTTCACGCGGTCGAAAAGAGTGTCGAGAGCGGCAATCGATGTAGTGATCCACTCTTTCAGAGCCGAATGTGCACTTTCCACCCTGCAGTTCGTCGTGTTGCCGAAATGAAGAACTTGATTCGTCCAATTCAACACGAATTTTTCCTTATGCACCAACCACGTGTCTTCCACATACTTCGTCAGCACTGGCCAGGAACTGTAAGAATCCTTCAGATTACGGACTGCTCTATCATAATCCGTTTGTGAATCAGAAAGCATGACTCTCCTCCATCTTCCACGTCTAGAACTCTCTGCAAGCTGCTTCTCCTTGCCGAATACGTGGTATGCGTAGTTGTACACGTCTTTGTTGATATGCCAGGTGCATAGTAAATGAGCTGACTCAGGAAAAACCTCTGCCACTGGTCGCATCAGACCCATCTCCCGGTCCGTAATTATTGCTGTCGGGCTAACAATATCCAATAACAGATCTCGCAACCTCTCCAACACCCACTGGTAACTAGACTCGGTCTCATCCTGCAAAATCGCATATCTGATGAGGAAATTCATATTTGTTGGAGTAACCCCAACCATCTCAAACAAAGGCATCTTGTACTTGTTCGTCTTATACGTCGAATCCATACGGATCACGAATGGGTATGTACGCAACAACTGAACTGAAGTCGGATGTGCCAAAAATGTATGAGTCAAGACATTAGTTTCTTCATCTACCACAATCCAATGCAAATACTTATGCTGCACTGCCTCTCTGGGAAACTGCTGCGCGGGATTCCTGTCTTCAGATTTCGTCCTCCTCATGTACTCTCTGAAGTTGTAAATGTGCCTTTGATTAGGATTATCGTCCGGAAATTTCTTCTTTACCGGCAACAAAATGTTACGGGGCCTTGCTTGTGCCTCTGTCATATCCCGAACAATTTGCTTTGCCCCAGCACTAAGCCCGCTGACCTGTCGGTGACCCTCTGAATAAACTGCCAATGGGTGGTTGTGCTGCCCAAACATGCTACTAGAAACAATAACCCATCCATCACGATCTCGTCGCTCCACCACTTTTACCAAAAACCGACAACCGCAACCTTTTCTTTTCGTATTCTTTCGCAGTGCAATACTCGTATCACGAGAACTCATCTCACGTCTGCGATCACATCTGAGGTAACAATCCATCCGGTTATCTGCTTTCGGTTTGTATGATGATATAACCAAAAAAAATCCGGCTCCTATTGCAACTTGTTTCGCCCATTTACAACTTTCCTCGATTGTTGTAAATATTTCTTTACTGTCAAAAAGCTCACTGTAATCTACTCCATCACCACCGAAATCTTGAAACGGAACCTGAAAAATTTGAATTTAACAGAAAATTAAAAAAAACAAAAAAAAACGGGCGTCTGGCTAAACCGCCTCCACCAAGCTGGAGGCGTCTGCCTAACACGCCTCCACATAGGTGGAGGCGGTTTAGACAGACGCCTCCACCTATGTGGAGGCGTCCATAGGAGACGCATGCACAAAGGTGGAGGCGTCTGTCTAAACTGCCTCCACCTATGTGGAGGCGTGTTAGGGAGACGCCTCCGCCTTGGTGGAGGCGGTTTAGCCAGACGGCCGAGTCGTGAAAAAAATTCCGCCTCAGTTACCTCGCCGGATTCAGGTGCTTCGCCAGACATTTTTGTGGTGTTGGTACTAGGAATGTGAGTAAAACTGAGTCAAACACCTTATTTAAAGACACGGGACAAAATCGGTATTAATTGATTTGTTAAGGGCAAAAAAGTCATTTTTGGGGCGATTTAAGTAGTTTTCCGGCGACGAATAGTAGTTCCCAAGAAAAACCTCAAAAGCTTTTAAAAATCATCGGCACATGGCAAAGGATAATCCAAGACCATGGAATTAGCAATTGAGTTAGACCATTCCTTTTGTCTTGTGCCATGAAATTTAGCATACTTTGCTTTGCTTTCACTCTTAATATTTGACCACTTCAACTTCAAGCAAAATAAATTCATGTGTGCTTCCACATAAATTGATGTAGTACCAGATTATAAAACAAACAAGTTCTTAAATCTTATAGATGTATTCTATCCAAAAAAATTAAGGGTTAATTATAGTTACCACCCTTAAACTATGCCCTAGTATCAGTTTGACCCCTCTCAAGTTTAAATTGTCACAGTTACACCCTTTTAACTTTGAACTTCCCCTATCTCTTTAACGGTGCTCACATAATTGTTGAAATGACGCATTTACCCTTTCAACTAATTTTCTCCCAAAATACGACGTAATTTTCCTTAATATTCAGTAATCTTCCCTTAATCGCTTTACCTTCCTCCACCGATCACCCACCATCAAACCCATGAGACCATAACCCCCAACTGTCGGCAGCTTATCTTGGCAAGCGAATTCTTTCACTTCAAAGCCGGTAACTCTTTCTCCCACCAAACCCTAGATCGTCCTCTACATTGGGCTTTTCCCCTTTTTTTGCCAAGTTGGTTTCCACCCCCTACTTTCGATGATGATGTCCAGGTGTAGTGGAGTTTCGTTTCTTGAAGCTCATATTTGTTTCAAAATTGGTTTGATGTTTGAGTTTTGATTTTACGGATGTAAACAAAATTTGGGTTCTGATTTTCCAGTTTCTAACTTTTGGTTCCAGTTTGGAATTAAGTATTTTCTAATTTATTATAAACGTTGATTGCATTTTATACTTTCCCCCCTTTACCGGTATCTATGCATTCAGCTATTCACTTTAGTTGGTTGCAATCATTCTTAAGTGTTCTTAGTGGGCAATACTGTAGGTCCTGAACTTGAATTTTGATGGAATATCCTATGTTCATGTAGTTTGGTGTTGTACTTGTCCTTTATCACCAACGAGATTCCATTTGAATATTCTAAGATGTGGTTTCTAAACTTTCTATACTAAAATAAATATTTTTGTTGTGAATTCCAAAGGTCTTGTGGATGATTCATCTTCCTTAACCCTCAATAGCTTAAGTAGATTTTACTCTTATTAATATGGTGTAATTCCATTTATTTGGGTTGTAACCCCTACTACATCCTCACCCTATCTCTCTTCCCTCCAATCTTTTCTCTTTAGATTGTTTGTTTTACACCACGTTATCAGCACGATAGTTTCTTGTATGATCGACCGGAGCATGAGCTGATTATAATCATGGTAATTTCTCAACAAAAATGTTATTATTTTGAGATTTTATATATTTCAGTGTTTTCTCATGCATGCTTTTGTTTATGCAAGTAATTGATGATTTCTGAATAGTATTGACAATTAGTCATGACACACATCAATATTTTATTTGGAATATTTCTTGCTCACAATATTATTCATGTTATATGTAAATCTACGATTATACTTTAGCATTTTCTATTCTTGATTCCCTTAATGAACAAGAGAGAGTTAATTAGGACTTTATAATTCATGTATTTTTAAAGGTTTCTTCACGTGTCTCAATAAATCAAGAAATCCATTTTCAGTTTGCTCGTTGTAGGTCCACGAGTTTATGAGTACATGTACATCTTATTTGCACCTTAATTTGAATAATATTCAAGGTAGCTATTTTAAATCATTGTTTTACATAGCTTTAGTTCTTCACTTGGTGTATATCAATATATGTCGTCAAAGATTAATTTTATCGGTGCATGGTTTCAAATCTCAGTTTTCTTTAGTTTTGATGCCTCTAGTGCATAATATATTGGTATTACAATATTATAATATAATCTCAGAGTTCTTAAGTTTTCAAATGAGAAAACTTTCTAATTCTGCTTTGATGTTGTATTTCTCTAATCTAACTCTAATTTGAGTGTTTAAAACTCCATTTTATGGTTACAACGTGGTCATTGAATTATATACTTATTTTGTTTATAAGTTTTTTTTTAAAATTGTAATACTTGCGGGCTGCTTAAATATTATGTTCCCAAAAAGAAATATTATTAATTGCAATTGGCATTAAATGGATTTTATTATGATATTAATCAAAATATGGAAGGATAAAATTTTTTGGAGCCTTTGAAACTTGATTTGAAATAGGAGTGTGAATCATATTTGGGTTTAAGGTTCTTATAAATCTAAAATATTTATAATGTGCTAAAAAAAGGGGAAATGAGTTCTAACTCATGTGGCTTTTTTTATAGATTCACTTGCTTGATATTTACAATGTATATGAGTTTAAAAAGGTAATAAGTTGCATGTACCAATTATACATAATGATTGTATGTTATGACTTTTAACTTTATACTTGACATCTTGGATAAGAATGACGTCTTATCATGGATTATGGATGTTGAACCCAACCCATTGTCTTTTAAAATATCAATGACTAGAGAGAAAAAAGGGCATCAAATCAAGATAAAGAGGAGGTTGTAATTTTATTTTACTATCCTATTTGTTAAAATGATATAAAAGTATTATGATTTAATCTCATGTCTATTTTTGTGGTTGGACAAAACATCAAGTTATTGATCAAAATTCCATGATTTCTCGATCCAATGAAGCATGAAAATAAATAGTTACATATTTAGTAGTGCTTCTAAAATTGAATGATATATATCTCATGCAACTTTGTATTGATTCACTTGCTTAGTATAAGTTATATGAATTCTTAGTATCATGTTGATTAAAAGAGTATTTGTAAAGTGGTTCAAACATACGATTATTACTTGTTAATTTTCATGCATCACATGCTCATTCACAACTATTACAAGAATTCATCTCATGAGTACATAATATTCATTTTGATAGATGTATATATATAATAAAATGTACTATATTATAGTGGAATTCAAAATGATATTGTGATTGAAAATGATATGTATTGGCCCAGAAGGCGAATATATCTTGTGATCATTGTTATTGAAAATGATATGTATTGGCCCAGAAGACGAATATATCTTGTGATCATTGTTATTGAAAATGATATGCATTTGCCCAGAAGACGAATATCTTAATATTCATAAAATGCTACTATACAAAGATTTAGAGATTATTCATTTAAAGAGGGTTATGAAATTCTATGATAATCCCTGAAGGATTCATATGGTCATCTAAACAACGTGCAAATATCTAATTGAGTAAAAATGCACGTCGATCTCTAAATCAATCCCTATGACCAGAAGTTCATAGATATTTAGAGATTAGTAGTAAAAGAAGAAGAAGAAAAATTATTTATCACTTTACAAATTAATGACCCAATACTCTTTTGGGTTATGCATCACCGATGATTGAAGATCATGAGAGTTGTTGGAAAACCACGATACTTTTTATACCTTTTTTTTGTGTGTGCCAGAAGCACTCACTACAAAGTATCGTGAAAACAAGAGCATAAGCAGTGGACTAAATTTTGTGCAAATAAAGATGACATCAACGAGATGAAACATGCCCAGAAGTGCCTAAATAAAATCATCGCTTATATTAATTATGGATGTCATGATTTGTATTGTTTTTGTAAAGCTTTAGATAAAATTGTTGACTTCTATCACGACTAAAATGAGGTCAAATTTGTCGACCGATTTGCACAACAAAATGAGAGTCCCTCTGTTTTTAAAATATCTCTCAATATTGATTATTATGGGATCTTAAAATATATACATGATACATTAATGTGCATATATACCTGCTAATATTATTCATTATTTTTTATGGTTGATATACATCATGTTATGAATCTTCCCCTACTTTACTTGTACAATAATGAATAAATTGTTTCCCTCCTGCGGTTTAAAGCTCCTGAAGGGCTAAGTTTTTTTGTCCAATCCAATAATCATATATATAGGATGTACATTTTTTTGGCATTAGGGGGAGAAGCTAGAAGCTTAAAGAATGTCAAGAAAATATATTATATTGAACCTGAAGTTCAGAAGAGAATATACATACAAGTATGATTGAACCTGAAGTTCATAAAATCGTTATCTTGCAATATCTAGCAAGTAATTGTCATACATTTGTATTGATCACAAAAGAGTGACTATGCCTTATGTTACTAGACATAGACCACATAATATAAAGCGAAGATCTCCACATGATAAAATATATTTGAGCTCAACCAACGCCAGAAGCGTGGACCATAACATATATTATTTGTGGAAATAAAATAAAAGTTAGTCACTCTCATTGCACCTCCTGAAGAGGTTATTCCTGAAGAATATAAACCCGTAAAGTACATGCAGCTGCTAAACAAAAGATTAATGAAATTACGGGGATACAGAACGGTCAAATCCTAAAATTTTGGGAAACGATGAGGATTTGATTATTATTGACGTAAAACTTGCAATCAACTATATATGTTGATACGAGAGATATTAAATAATTATTAAAATTATTATCGACAATTCATTCGCCTTCTTAATAGCATGCTATCTCAAGAAAAGAAAAATGGATCCAAAACCTATGATATTATAAGAATGCCAGAAGCATTCGTATTTGATATAAACAAAAGAAGGCAAACAATATATAATAAACTCGCTGAATAAATATACTATTTGGACCTGTAGTCCTAATTTCTGAAATTATATCCCTGAAGGATAAAAATAGAAATCAGAAAACATGTGATACATTATAAAGCGAGGAGTAATATGAGGGTATTCGCAAGACCCAACATCCATCTGATGTTACCCATTCTCTCGTAATATTGATAATAAGTTCTGTTACATGATCAATATGATATGCATATAAGATATGCTGTGACTTTAAAATTTTATAAGTCACTTACTATTGGTAATTATATGAGAGTCCCTGAAGGACTAATATGACAAAATATATTATATGATGACAAAAATCAAAATATGCACTATACAATTTTTGAAAAGATCGTTATATAAAGAAACAAGTAAGAGTGTGCATATAACCTTTGCAATCAAAGTCATCATGAAGAACGATGCGAAGTTGATCTTAGTCGTCCATATATTTCATCCAATAACAAAAATTACTGTTATTTATTATATTTATAACATGCTTGATGTCATACATCAGAGTTTTTGAAAACTCATGAAATATTTAATGGATAATTTTTGGAATAAATGACCAGAGAAAACCCAATTATTTTTCGACCTGAAGTTCGAACATTCTCTGGAAGAGAATTTGTACAATGATTCAATTGTAGAAAGTGAATATTGTAGAAAAATATATTCTACTTAATACTCACATTGAAATGACACTAAGAAAGGACGTCTATTGTATATCAACAAAGATCCAATTGTAATAGGACCTGAAGTTCCTTATAAAAATGTCATGAACATTTTCTTATAACTTGAAACCTAATAAGGTTTACAGTGTCATTGCGTGGAGTCATTACAAGTTGGTGAATCAGTTATTGATTCTTACATTCTCGTATCGCTAGGACATCAATATAATTATGAGACATCTTTAAATTGTCCATAAATAATATCTTTTGAGGTAACATATTCATATCAAAAGTTACCACAATTTGTATTACTCCCAGCATATTATTTGAGAAAAATTGCGCAAACATATTTCACAATCTTATTATCTAAGTGAAATATAGTAAATATTCATTAAATTCGTTAAACTATCATGTATTTGTTTATTGAATCCCCATGCAATTTTGTGTTTAAGGACTTCATAAAATATATTCGTAAGTTTGGTAAACTACGAATAAAGGGAAGCGTATTTGTATTTATCGTCCCTGAAGGACGAATATCCCTGAAGGATAAAGCCCGGAAGGCTTATAGTTGCACTCTTTTTCCCTTTTTCCAATTTTTGTCCTAAAATGTTTTATTGGTTAAAGGTTTTTAACGAGGCAACTTGTGCAATTTTGTTAGCGTATGTTATGCACTCTTTTCCTTAGTTACTTTTTCCCACAGGGTTTTGTAGCAAGGTTTTTAACGAGGCATAAACATAACGCATATTATATAAGGGAGTGTCATAAATGTATGTTGAATTGAGGGGGAGAATTATACGATGCACTCTTTTTTTTCCTTCACCAAGTTTTGTCCCAGAGGGTTTACTTGGCAAGGTTTTTAATGAGGCAGACCAATCAAGTGACAACTGATCAGATCAATCAAGCGAGAATTTGGCGGATTTATTTACAAAGTCCTTGGCCACCAAAGTCTTTAAGAAGTTTGTCTTTAAAATTGATGTTCAATGTATGTTGAAGTGAGGGGGAGCATAATACGCGTTGCACTCTTTTTTCCTTCACCAAGTTTTTATCCGATCGGGTTTTTCTTGGTAAGGTTTTTAACGAGGCAACATCCTTAGCGTATAAAGGTGATCATCCAAGGGGGAGTGTTGTGAATTCCAAAGGTCTTGTGGATGATTCATCTTCCTTAACCCCCAATAGCTTAAGTAGATTTTACTCTTATTAATATGGTGTAATTCCATTTATTTTGGTTGTAACCCCTACTACATCCTCACCCTATATATAGGGGACTATTGTACATATTTGATGAGATGAAAAGGAAATACATATCTCTCTTCCCTCCAATCTTTTCTCTTTAGTTTGTTTGTTTTACACCAATTTTCTATTTTTTTCTATTTTGTTTTTTTATTAAGGAAATGTGAGTTTTGTCTGTAGACTGTAGTTATTTTTCATGTGTCTAGGGAGACATCGGTGCACAGTCAACGAAATACTTGTTTTGTATTCATCATGGGGGTGAATATGATGGCATGGAGTATAGAAATGGTAAAGTGACATACTTTAAGGAGAGTGATCCTGATTTGATGTCCTACTTTGAGCTAGAAGATCTTTTACAACAAGTAGGTGTGTCTAGGAGTATTCGTATGCATTATCGTCATCATAATACTTCTACCGGTGGTCTTGTTTTGTTGTTGGACGATTCTTCTGTCTTGAGAATGTTTGATGAGTTTGAAAGTCTTGACCGGATTTATATTTATGTTCAACCACTTGTTGAAGTAGTGAAGCTTATCAATTCATGTCATCCTCTCGATGGTGGTTATAGTGAGAAATCTGATGTCGAGGCATGTTATGAGCTTGAGGAAGAGGACATTGAGTTGTATGGTTGTATTAATTCCAATATTCAAGAAATGGAAGACAATCTAGCTAACCTCAATGAGTAAAAATGAAGAAACAATAAATATGATGTGTGTTTGCAATAGAAAAAAGAATATCAAAATAACTAAGTAAAAATGAAGTTAGTTCAACCAAGAAATCATTCTGACTAAAGTGAAAAGATCATACACACGTCCACACCCACAATCTCATGTCAATCAACATCATTTCCATTTACACACAAGCATACATACAAACAACATTACCAAATTGGATTCCAAACACATAGAATGTAACTGCAAACACAACCTTAATCTAAAAATACACATCCCAACAAGTGATCAACGAACCACCTACATCACTATTCGGCCACTACCACATCAACCAAACTGTCCATCGCAGCAAAAGATCGATGAACCACCTACACATACTTCACACCCGAGGCAAACAACAAAATATGTGAGGAAATATGCCATGTCTCTTGACAATGAAACTCTTGATGCTACTTGGTTTGGGGCTTCAGCAAGTGCCACACTTTCCATTTCCATTGTTGAAGCTCCAATTGAAGCTCTTCCAGCTTGACCTTTTGGTCAAGAATCAACTCATTGCAGTGATTCGAGAACTTGGGGTCTTTCCACTCAATGAATCTTACCATTTCTTCAAGTTGTGTGAGTAGAAGCGACGACCAAGGTTTCTATTTGTTGTCGCTTTGCGAGCCACAACCTACAATCTGCACTTGCAAATAGGTTGACTTGACGAAGGAGAGGTGTTGATGTTGGAGGCGGAGGAGCGATTGAATGGGGTTTCGGGTTCATGAGACGGAGGCATCGTGAAGGTTAACATGTCGGCTAAAGAAGGAGGAGGTGGGGGAAGGAGGAGGTGGCAGAGGCTAGGTTTTGTGTGAAACTCTGAATTACGTTTTTTTGTCTTGTGGAGAGGGTGACGATAATTTTGGAAATTTAAATTTTTAATAAACACCTTGTTAAAAGCAACATTAGCAACGGGAGGGGGGGGGGGGGGGGGGGGGGGGTTTGTTAAATAAACATAGTTAGAGGGGTGTAACCGTGACAATTTAAAGTTGAGGGAGTCAAAATGATACAACGGCGTTGTTAAGGAGTGGTAACTGTAATTAACCCAAAATTTAAACAAAAAACATCCGGAAGATTTTAATGGTAATCTCAACTCCCGTAGGATCCATACATAATGCACTTACCCAACTCAACTCCTACCGTCTACCGCCAGCGACAAAATCGTGATAATCTACTCGGAACACTTCTACTCAAACATCGTGATTAACCTAACTCCCACCGCCCCAAAGCCACCCATTCTCCGAACTCCCAAGTCCGAACCCGACCAAACCCTAACCCTAACCTAAACCCTCCCCTCCGATGGACCCTCGTGGCGCCCCACGTGCCGTCGCCGTCCCAAAGGTTGGCTTCGTCACCTTCACCCCATTTGCCCTTCCGTTTCGGTTTTTTTGTCGTCTTTTTTCTGATCGGTTTCGTGCTCTGCAGTTTGCGTCAAGAGGATCAAGATCGGGATCAACGGTAGGTGTACTTGAATTTGGATTTGTCAGCTTTGGGGTTGGTTTTTGGTCTGATTTGATTTGGTTTGGTTTGGTTTTTTCAGCGTTCGGAAGGATCGGGAGGTTGGTTGCGCGAGTTTCCTTGTAGAGAGACGATGTGGAGCTCGTCGCTGTTAACGATCCCTTCATCAGCACCGATTACACGGTGAGGGGTTCGATTTGTTGGAGATTTTGGAAGTTTTTAGTGGGGGTTTTGTTTCGATTTTGGGGTTTTCAAGGGGAAAAAAGTGTTTAGGCGAAGTCGGAGTTCTAAGGCCGGAGTAGGAGTGGTTGGTCTGTAAATGTTGATGATTGTTAGTGTTTAGTGCCGGTGTTCGAGATGCTATTTTTAATAGGTTTTGTTTCTGAATTTTATGATTTTGCTTAGTTGTTGACTCCGGTTTCTGTTAAAGTTGTCCTTTTGATATAAAATAGGATATGTTTTTATATTGTGGAACCATTCATGGTTGGTTAGCATTTTGGTTGATATTAGGATTTTTTTGGTTTACCGGTGGTAGTTTAGATTTGATTTGTCATTTTTTAACTGTTGGGATGCTCAACTTTGATAACCATTTCATCTTAGCAAAAAATTCTTGTGATTATTATTAATGCTGGCAAAAGCTTTGAAATTTTAATAGACAATGTAGTTGTTTGAAAGTTTAAATTTTGCCTTTTGTGTTGTAAGTTGTAACTTGGCAATGTCTTCCAGAGGCATTTTTCCTACTTATGCGGTGGTTTTTGTTTTTGTGTTCTGCAGACTCTTGAAATGGTTAGGAAAAGGAGTCTGTTGCAGAAGAAGATTGATATAGAGATGGAAAGGGCAAATTTGTTCACAAAGAGAAAGCAAAATCAAGGTATAATTGACCTTATGTGTTCCCTTTTGTTTATGTACACAAGTATGTTGAGTCCCTTGGACTTGTTATCATCTTTTGTTGTCAATTCGTTTTAATCATGCTTATGTCTTGTAGTTTCAACTACATCGTTAAATGTGAAGTCATACTATGGTCACTGCTGATTTTTACCACTGCCATCTTACATTCACCTTTCTAATTAGTCGTAGACCAGCCTGCTATGTTATAGTTACAGCCCAGCCCACCGTACCTAACCCGTTTAGTATTTTCTGTTTCTTGACCCAACACAAATATTGTGTTCCTAAATTTAAGGAACATGATATTTGCAATCTTTAGTTCAGTATATATTGACCATGACATTCAAATTACTGCAAAAACATGGCAGTTCCTACCGTTTTAAATGATTTGGAACATAAGTTTTATGAAAACATTGAAATTTTAAGATAATATTTTATCAAGAATTTTCTTATAGTTTGTTATGTATTTGATTTTATTTAATTTTTTTTGCAGATATATGTTTGAAGATCTGAAGAGAGAAAAAAGGAAAGATTCGAAAATCAGATCCATACATCAAATAACTGATGTGATGCAGCACACAATTGAGTTGATGGAAGGATTTTAGAAACACGTTGAAGATATCAAATTTCAGGTTTCAAAAGTTAAACATAAATACTTAAGGATAAGTTTTTATGTATAACTTTTGAAACCTGAAATTTGATATTTTCAGGTATTTGATGTATGTATAACATCAGTTATTTGATGTATGGATCTGATTTTCGAATCTTTCAAACAACTACATTGTCTATTAAAATTCCAAAGTTTTTGCCAGCATTAATAATAATCACAAGAATTTTTTGTCAAGATGAAATGGTTATCAAAGTTGAGCATCCCCAAAAGTTCAAAAAAATGACAAATCAAATCTAAACCACCACTGGTAAACCAAAAAAAATTCTAAAATCACAGCCAAAATACCAACCAACCATGAATGGTTCCACACTATAAAAACAGATCATATTTGATATCAAAAGGACAACTTTAACAGAAACCCGAGTCAACCTGATCTGATGACGGTTAATTGAGGGTGGGTGGATCATGCTAAACGGATCTTTCTATATGCTTCTAAATAAGAGACTAATACGTCTTAGAAATTTCAACTGTTTATAGTTCTCATCGCCTTTAACAATTTCTTAGTAAAACTCATTCGAAGTTGCTATTTGTATATTTCTTGTATAACAGTTTAATATATTTGTCATGCATGAGTACATCAAATAATAAATTAAGTCAATAATTAACAATTATTCCTTTTTGCTCTCATATTGCTTCTTTTTAACTGCTTGAAAGGCACATATACGTACACGAGATTGTTTATTTAGTTCTTCCTCTCAACAATGAATTCCTTCTCCTGTTCATCTTTTTCTTCCGTTTTGACTCCCTTTTCAACTTTCTGTTCTTTTTCCTGAGTTTTTAGTATTCTTCTCAAATTCACGTAGAGAACTCGACAACGTAAGTGTCGAGTTTGAGGACTTAGAAAAATTTACTCAACCTAGGGTGCACTGCTAGTACGACACCAAATAGAATTTGGCAGTGACATTGCCATGCGAGTTCAATTATATAGAATTTGGCGTTTGAATGGTCGAGTTCTATGGTGTACTTTTAATTGCACTGTCCGAATGTGTAGAGGCAGTTGTCAGTCTTAGAACGTATAAACAACTCGACGCATGTAACGTGTCTGTAATATAAAATTCGGTGTTACGGCTCTCGAGTTCATTTGAAAAAAATTGAACCCGATATTTGTAATGTTAAGTTGTATCGGGCTATAAAAGTCGTGTGGCAGAACCCTTCCTCCCCCACCCAACGATTCCGATAATTTTAAGGTGATTTTTGTTTCTTCCACTGAGTTTTTTTCGTATTTCCTTACATATTTGTGTATAGAATGATGATTAATGTCGATGTAGGTTAGATTTGTTGGATTATGATTTGTTTTTTGACCAAACCCGATTTTGGGTTCTGTTTTCTACTCCAAATTTTAATTTTCTTGAGTAACGGAGTAGATTGTTTCATTTACTTGGTTTATGTGCACTATTATCCACGTTAGATGTTAGATTTGATTTATTTTTTTGGAATTTGAGAGTGATAACTCTAATGAAAACAACCGTGGAAAGAGAGAGGATCAAAGTATAGCGAATGGGAGCTAGACAGAGGCGGATCCAGTAGATTTTGGTGGGTGGAGCAGATGATGCTATGTCGGTTATAGTGGAAATCGACGTAAAATAGATAAGCCCAACAAATCTACCTAAATCTGGGTGGGGCACTTGTCCCCACTTGTGTTGTACGTGGGTCCGCCTCTGGAGCTAGATATCTCCCTAGCTAAAAAAACTCGAGTATTAGAATCCCCAAGAAAATCCAAGCGTATAGTGGGAAGATTAATATTTTAAGACATGTCCCACTGAAAAATGTTTTTTTGTTTGTTTGAAAGCAACGGATTCAGCATTCACCTTGATTAATTGGGCAAAATTTCCTTTTACTAGATGTTGCAATACAGTTGGATAAGTGCAGCTGCAATGGCTTGCAGACTTTCGGTTTGTTCTGTGTGTTTTAATATTCAGCTCGGTAGTCCCATTAGACTTATTTTTCCTTCAAGGCCTCGTGGCCATTACTTAGCCTACTGGGTTTGTGCGCCCATTTAGTTGTTTAATTTTTAGGGCCCAGTAAAGCTGGTGCATTGAGAAGTTGAAGTTGTAGTGGGATTTCCCTGGGGCCTGCATGCCTTATAGTGTTGTTTCTTCTAGGCCCATTAGAAAGTTTAGCTTATGAGTGGTGGGCTTGTTGACCCACACACAATGGGTTTTTATTTTGCTAAGAAATATATGAAAAGGGTGACCTAGGCCCTAATAATTTCTAGGATAGAAAAATGAGTTTGTTCTGTTTTAAATCTTATGATATGAAGTTGTGTAGTTGAAAAATTGTGACGAAAGCAAATTTCGATAAGGATTGATTATAGGTGGAAGAAAAATAAGTAATTACAACATGTACAATATCTTCGCAACAAAAACTACATAACAATCCTCAAATATCGTAAAACTTGTTTTTTAGCATGTTAGTTAATGGATTTCCTCGTGCCGAAATATTATCTGAAAATAGTTTAAGCAGTTTTCATGTTTAGCATTTATTATTGGTGTGACCCTCATAACCTTCGACATTATACATTAGAGTAAGATTTCCATGTCTTCTAATTGTTTTTGTTATATTCTAACAAAGTTACCTTGATGTGTGTGTGCTAATGAATTAATGGTATGAAGTTTTCATTTAGTTCTTATTGTTTAAATTTAGAAAGGTAGTATGGATATCATGGCAATCACTATCATATTTAAGAGGGAAGAATTTGAAGTGGAGCTTCAAGTCTTATATTTTAGTTCATTTTTTTATTATGATTTTGGTGTTTCTATATTTTATCTTGGTGGTCATATGGTGAATCAAAATAAGAAAGAGAGATCATTACATATTAGACCTCTCCGCTTCAAAATTTTCGCGCTTGAAGCAATCTCCCTTGTATCTCTTGTATCTTTAGATGAATCTGAACCATGAAAGATGTTTTGTTTGGATATCTTTAGTTGGAACCAAAAATTGTTTTGACTACGAGTCTAAATGACTCGTGGACCAATATATGGCCATATGGGAAAACTATTCTCATCAGGAGCTGCAGTTATTCAGTTTGTTCCGTTTCTCCTTCATTCCAGTATGTCGCAAACTTCCCGATCTGTTGCAGGGCCTTCAAAACTTTTTCCTCACTGTGATCTTGCTGTTCATGTCAAACTTGTAGGTTTCTATATCTGCATAGATCCCAAAAATTAAAGTTACCAATATAGTGAATTGTTTTGTAAAAAACTGACCTTACAAGTAATGGAATCTAAACTGGAATTTGAATAACACAAGTGGTGTGAAATTTCATTACCCTGTGAAACAATGCTTGTACCAAATGCAGAATTACAAGTAATGGATCTAAACTTGAATTTGAATCACAGAAGCTACAAAAAAAGAATTTCCTGTATGCCACATGTTTATCGTTGATTTTGGAGCAAAGAGGGATCCACTCGCAGCGAGAAAATGCCTAGAACCTAAGAAACACGGACACGGGAATATGGTATTTTTCTAAGAAGTAGGACACGGTATTAAAATTATAATTAAAAATTATAATATAAAAAAAAATAATATACTTGTAAAAAACTAATTACTCATAAATGCTCATAATAAAATAATATAAATTACTTCAGGATGCCTCCTCATTGTCCATGAAAAAACAAGTCATTAGGCCTATTCTTAAAGCACAACAAACTGATTACTACCCAATAAAATAATATACTTCAAGGGTTGTATTGAAACTTCCTTGACCTAATGATTTATCTTCTTCTTTTCCTCTATATAAACATTCCGGTACCGAAAAGGAGGAAGAAAAAAAGAGTCAAAAGTCAAAATCGAGACCAATGAGTGTCCGAGAAGTGTCCACCACTGCAAAATGTCAAAAATGCCTAGACACGCCACCTGACGTGTCCGACACGTGTCCAAGGCGTGTCCGAGGAGTGTCGGTGTCCGACACGACCACGACTCGGACACGGCGACCATTCAGAAGTGTCCGTGCTTCCTAGCCTAGAACTAAACCTGTAACATCCCGGAACAGCGGAAATTTAAAATTTTAAACAATCAAGAGATTATCAGCATAAACTCATCAACGGGATTGTTACTCATATAAATCAACAGTCAGTGTACCAATAATATAACAGAGTTTGTCAAAAGACGTGATTACAACAATACAATGAAGACAGATAAAGCAATCACGACGACCTCGAAGAGTCCGATGAGGATCCTGACCCCAAAATGTGTGCGCCCGCTGTCACCACACGACAAAACCTACTGCGGTCCTGAAACATGAATCAAACAACGATGCCTGAGTTTCCCATTAGGAAATCCCGTATGCCAAGCACACCTATATGCATGCAATAGTATGAACCTATCATACTAGTAGCATGTCGTATCATCTCTACAATGCATCAAATCCCTCCAAGGGTAAACGAGACCTCAGTCCACAACAACAACGACCCTCAACAGGAGTCCACAAGGACATCAATCCAGCAACAACAACGGGTCTCCCTCGGAAAGCTACTGTAGGCACATACGGTCTTACGGACAGTACGCGATGCGTCCCCCACACGCGACTACTCGAGCCAAAGGGATCGGTGAAGAGCATCCGCACTTCCGCACAAAGAACCATTTGGCCTACACCACCTTCGATGGAGCCGTAGCCCGGTCGGTCAACATCCCAGGATAGGTGCCTAATCGGGGATCATCGCTGGCACCACATCAGCGGCATCGTCGGCACAACATCGGCGGTACAACATACGTCCGACACAACATCGGACGACACAACCACAAGCCGGAACATCAACGACACCATCATCGCCGGCAAAAACCTCAACGGCATCGCCGGCACAACCTCGACGGTACAACATACGTCTGGCACAACATCGGACGGGTCGAGACCGTAGTCTGCAGGGTCATCGTGCTCCACGAGCCAAGCGTCAATACGCATTGGGATCCGCGATCCCTCAGGTCTGCGACTCCACAGAGAGTCAACCAACAACACGTCACACCACAGTCCATCACGGAGGTGGCGCGACTCAAGCGTCCACACTCTTCCACACGGCAGTCCCTGGCGGCACAAGCACGTACCCGCCGTCACCTCCCGGCTCACGTTCTAAGCGAGGACACGGGTTTCCGTGGATAGAGTTGACACAAACAGAAGACCAGGAATTCAGTTCTGCACACAAACGGTCGACCGAAAAGGCCTAACTGGTCGACCGTCCCCAATAGGTTCGGTTGACCGAAAGTCTACAACGGTTGAACTATTTTGCGCGTCACTTAAGTCCAAACGGTCGAACAACAGTCTAAAACCGGTCGACCGAACACGAGGTCAAAATCCGGAGTTGGTCAAAATCAACAAGTCTGTTCGGTCAACCGACTCAGGGGTCCCGATCGACCGAATAGTCTACGTCATATAACGGTTGAACAATATACATAAATCGGACGAACAACATGCATAATCTTCAAGTACACTTAACTTCCGGTCGGCCCCAAAACAAGGGACGGTCGACCGAAAACCGACAGTAGGCCTCCAACTCACCAACACATAAGTAACCGGTCGACCGCCATAATGGCATCGTTCAACCAGTGATGGTTAAAGTCGGGCAAGAAGGTAAAACCGGTCGACCGCCCGAAGGCACCGGTCGACCGTTGGTCGACAACAACATTGCGCCAGCCAAGGATTTTACGCTGTATCTCATCGTCGGCGAGGTCTCCGACCTGCCGCGACCGACCACAACTTCCCACTAACGTAGGGAAACAACAAAACCAAACTAGAAGCCGGCATACCTCGAGGAGAAGACGGAGAGCGCCGGAGATCCGCTCAACGTCGACGCTCGACAGCAACCCTCTCACGCACGCCTCACGATCGCACCTCCGTGACCCCGAACTCGCCTCCACACGCCGGAGTCGCCGTCACGTTCTCTGAATCGCCGGACAAGAGAAGAAGAAAGGGTGAGAGAAAATGGTTGAGTGAAGAAGAAGAAGAGAGGAATGAAGAGGTGATGGTTTTCTCCTCAAAACCAACCAAACTCAACAGTAACCGGCCCCCTACTCCATCACCCATCACCAGCCCACTATTCCCCTTCCCTTCCCCATGCAAAGTACTCTACTAATCAAGGGATTAGTCCAAAAATGAGGTTAGGGTCTAACAACCCACCCACCTTAAAAGGATTTCATCCCGAAATCAAACAAGCAACTCACCGAAAAGCTCCGGATACTGCTTCCGAACTTACTCCTTGATCTCCTAGGTGGCTTCACGCTCACTGTGATGCTGCCACCAGACCTTCACCATCGGAATGGTCCTCCTCCTGAGCTGGTGATCCATACGATCAACGATCTCGACTGGTCTCTCATCGAGCGACAAGTCCTGCTGGATCTCTGGCACTGCAATCTCAATCACATGAGCTGTATCTGCAAAGTACTTCCTCAGCATCGATACATGGAAGACGTTGTGAAGACCCGAAAACTGTGGTGGCAATGCAATCCTGTAGGTAACCTCTCTGACTCGGTCTAGGATCTCGAACGGTCCGACATACCTCGGACTGAGCTTCCCCTTCTTCCCAAACCTTATCACTCCCCGAGCTGGGGAGATCTTCGGAAACACATGGTCAACAACCTCGAAGCTCAACGCCCGTCTGCGTTTGTCAGCATAACTCTTCTGCCTGCTCTGTGCCGTGGCCAATCTCCTTCGGATCACATCCACCTTCTCTGCATACATCTGCATGAGCTCTGGGCCCACTAACTGCCTCTCGCCCACATCACTCCAGCATACCTGTGATCTGCAAGGCCTCCCGTACAATGCCTCGTACGATGCCATCCCAATACTCGAATGATAGTTGTTGTTGTAGGCGAACTCTATCAATGACAGGTGCTCATCCCAGTGTCTTGACCAATCCAGTGTGCATGCTCTCAGCATATCCTCCAGGGTCTGGATCATTCTCTCTGACGGACCATCTATCTGTGGGTGAAACGCCGTACTGAACCTCAGTCGTGTCCCCAAAGCTTGCTCCAGACTCCCCCAAAATCTGGATGTAAACCTGGGATCTCGATCAGAGATGATGCTCACTGGTACTCCGTGCAGTCTGACTATCTCCTCCACGTACAACTTAGCTAGACCCTCCAGAGGCAACGTGGTCCTGATCGCTAAGAAGTGTTCCGACTTGGTCAGTCGATCGACTATCACCCAAATCGTGTCGTGGAATCTCCTCGTCTTCGGCAACCCCGTGACAAAATCAAACAACGATGCCTGAGTTTCCCATTAGGAAATCCCGTATGCCAAGCACACCTATATGCATGCAATAGTATGAACCTATCATACTAGTAGCATTTCGTATCATCTCTACAATGCATCAAATCCCTCCAAGGGTAAACGAGACCTCAGTCCACAACAACAACGACCCTCAACAGGAGTCCACAAGGACATCAATCCAGCAACAACAACGGGTCTCCCTCGGAAAGCTACTGTAGGCACATACGGTCTTACGGACAGTACGCGATGCGTCCCCCACACGCGACTACTCGAGCCAAAGGGATCGGTGAAGAGCATCCGCACTTCCGCACAAAGAACCATTTGGCCTACACCACCTTCGATGGAGCCGTAGCCCGGTCGGTCAACATCCCAGGATAGGTGCCTAATCGGGGATCATCGCTGGCACCACATCAGCGGCATCGTCGGCACAACATCGGCGGTACAACATACGTCCGACACAACATCGGACGACACAACCACAAGCCGGAACATCAACGACACCATCATCGCCGGCAAAAACCTCAACGGCATTGCCGGCACAACCTCGACGGTACAACATACGTCTGGCACAACATCGGACGGGTCGAGACCGTAGTCTGCAGGGTCATCGTGCTCCACGAGCCAAGCGTCAATACGCATTGGGATCCGCGATCCCTCAGGTCTGCGACTCCACAGAGAGTCAACCAACAACACGTCACACCACAGTCCATCACGGAGGTGGCGCGACTCAAGCGTCCACACTCTTCCACACGGCAGTCCCTGGCGGCACAAGCACGTACCCGCCGTCACCTCCCGGCTCACGTTCTAAGCGAGGACACGGGTTTCCGTGGATAGAGTTGACACAAACAGAAGACCAGGAATTCAGTTCTGCACACAAACGGTCGACCGAAAAGGCCTAACTGGTCGACCATCCCCAATAGGTTCGGTTGACCGAAAGTCTACAACGGTTGAACTATTTTGCGCGTCACTTAAGTCCAAACGGTCGAACAACAGTCTAAAACCGGTCGACCGAACACGAGGTCAAAATCCGGAGTTGGTCAAAATCAACAAGTCTGTTCGGTCAACCGACTCAGGGGTCCCGATCGACCGAATAGTCTACGTCATATAACGGTTGAACAATATACATAAATCGGACGAACAACATGCATAATCTTCAAGTACACTTAACTTCCGGTCGGCCCCAAAACAAGGGACGGTCGACCGAAAACCGACAGTAGGCCTCCAACTCACCAACACATAAGTAACCGGTCGACCGCCATAATGGCATCGTTCAACCAGTGATGGTTAAAGTCGGGCAAGAAGGTAAAACCGGTCGACCGCCCGAAGGCACCGGTCGACCGTTGGTCGACAACAACATTGCGCCAGCCAAGGATTTTACGCTGTATCTCATCGTCGGCGAGGTCTCCGACCTGCCGCGACCGACCACAACTTCCCACTAACGTAGGGAAACAACAAAACCAAACTAGAAGCCGGCATACCTCGAGGAGAAGACGGAGAGCGCCGGAGATCCGCTCAACGTCGACGCTCGACAGCAACCCTCTCACGCACGCCTCACGATCGCACCTCCGTGACCCCGAACTCGCCTCCACACGCCGGAGTCGCCGTCACGTTCTCTGAATCGCCGGACAAGAGAAGAAGAAAGGGTGAGAGAAAATGGTTGAGTGAAGAAGAAGAAGAGAGGAATGAAGAGGTGATGGTTTTCTCCTCAAAACCAACCAAACTCAACAGTAACCGGCCCCCTACTCCATCACCCATCACCAGCCCACTATTCCCCTTCCCTTCCCCATGCAAAGTACTCTACTAATCAAGGGATTAGTCCAAAAATGAGGTTAGGGTCTAACAACCCACCCACCTTAAAAGGATTTCATCCCGAAATCAAACAAGCAACTCACCGAAAAGCTCCGGATACTGCTTCCGAACTTACTCCTTGATCTCCTAGGTGGCTTCACGCTCACTGTGATGCTGCCACCAGACCTTCACCATCGGAATGGTCCTCCTCCTGAGCTGGTGATCCATACGATCAACGATCTCGACTGGTCTCTCATCGAGCGACAAATCCTGCTGGATCTCTGGCACTGCAATCTCAATCACATGAGCTGTATCTGCAAAGTACTTCCTCAGCATCGATACATGGAAGACGTTGTGAAGACCCGAAAACTGTGGTGGCAATGCAATCCTGTAGGTAACCTCTCTGACTCGGTCTAGGATCTCGAACGGTCCGACATACCTCGGACTGAGCTTCCCCTTCTTCCCAAACCTTATCACTCCCCGAGCTGGGGAGATCTTCGGAAACACATGGTCAACAACCTCGAAGCTCAACGCCCGTCTGCGTTTGTCAGCATAACTCTTCTGCCTGCTCTGTGCCGTGGCCAATCTCCTTCGGATCACATCCACCTTCTCTGCATACATCTGCATGAGCTCTGGGCCCACTAACTGCCTCTCGCCCACATCACTCCAGCATACCTGTGATCTGCAAGGCCTCCCGTACAATGCCTCGTACGATGCCATCCCAATACTCGAATGATAGTTGTTGTTGTAGGCGAACTCTATCAATGACAGGTGCTCATCCCAGTGTCTTGACCAATCCAGTGTGCATGCTCTCAGCATATCCTCCAGGGTCTGGATCATTCTCTCTGACGGACCATCTATCTGTGGGTGAAACGCCGTACTGAACCTCAGTCGTGTCCCCAAAGCTTGCTCCAGACTCCCCCAAAATCTGGATGTAAACCTGGGATCTCGATCAGAGATGATGCTCACTGGTACTCCGTGCAGTCTGACTATCTCCTCCACGTACAACTTAGCTAGACCCTCCAGAGGCAACGTGGTCCTGATCGCTAAGAAGTGTTCCGACTTGGTCAGTCGATCGACTATCACCCAAATCGTGTCGTGGAATCTCCTCGTCTTCGGCAACCCCGTGACAAAATCCATCGTCACGTGCTCCCACTTCCACTCAGGAAGCTCAATACGCTGCATCGGTCCTGCTGGTCGTTGATGCTCAATCTTCACCTGATGACAGACTAAGCACCGACTCACAAACTCCGCAATATCTCTCTTCATGCCCCTCCACCAGAAGTTCCGTTGCAGGTCCTTATACATCTTCGTACTCCCATAGTGGATGGTATATCTCGCTCGGTGTGTCTCCTCCATGATGTCATCTCTCAGTCCATCAACCTTCGGCACCCAGATCTCACTCCTGAACCTCAGACCACCATCAACCCCCACACTGAAGTCTGATCCATCTCTGGCAGCCAACTGGCAGACCAGCTAACTCCTCATCGTCACGCTGAGCCTACACCACCTGCGAGATGGTCTGCGGCTCCACCCGAAGCCCAACAATCACTGCTCCCTTAGAGCCCTCTGTGAACGGCCTTCACTCCGACAACGTCTTGAGTAGCCTCCATTTCTGAATGCACAAACTAGAACTGACACCTCAACCTTCCTGCTCAGTGCATCTGCAACTGAGTTCGCCTTCCCGGATGATAGTAGATGGTGAAGTCGTAGTCCTTAATGAACTCAAGCCATCTGCGTTGCCTCATATTCAGCTCCTTCTGCGAGAATAGATACTTTAGACTCTGATGATCCATGAAGACCTCAAACTGCTCTCCATAAAGATAATGTCGCCAGGTCTTCAACGTGTGAACCACCACCGCTAACTCCAGATCGGAGTAGGGTAGTTCTCTCGTGCACCTTCAGCTACCTCGAAGCGTACGCCACCACCTTCCTGTGCTGCATCAAAACACAGCCTAAGCCAACCCCTGATGCATCACTGTAAATCACGTAGCCTCCGCTGCCACTCGGTAGTGTCTGAATCAGTGTTGTCGTCAGTCGCCTCTTCATCTCCTTGAAACTGTCCTCACACTTCTGGGACCAAACGAACTTGACGCCATTCTGCGTCAACGCTGTCAACGACAAAGCAAGTCGGGAGAAGTCCTGAATGAAACATCTGTAATACCAAGCTAGTCCCACGAAGCTCCAGATCTCAATCACGCTCGTCGGGGCTCTCCACTGAGTCACAACCTCAACCTCCGCTGGATCCACTGAAATCCCATCTGCTGACACAATATGCCCCAGGAATGCCACCTGATCCAGCCAAAACTCGCACTTCGTGTACTTGGCATACATCTGCTGATCCCTCAAGATGCCAAACACAATCCTCAGGTGCTCCCGGTGATGCTCCCTATCAGGTGAGTACACCAAGATGTCATCCACGAAGACCACAACAAAACTGTCGAGGTACGGCTGAAAGGTCCTATTCATCAGGTCCATGAATGCTGCAGGTGCATTCGTCAGTCCAAACGGCATCACCAAGAACTCGTAGTGCCCGTACCGCGTCCTGAAGGCTGTCTTCTGAACATCTGCCTCTCTGATTCGCAACTGGTGATAACCCAAACGCAGATCAATCTTCGAGAACACTTTCCCCGTCTGCAACTGATCAAACAGGTCATCAATCCTGGGCAAAGGGTACCGGTTCCTGACGGTAACCTTATTCAGCATCCGGTAGTCGATGCACATCCGCAATGACCCATCCTTCTTCTTCACGAACAAGACAGACGCTCCCCACGGCGAGACACTCGGTCGGGTAAACCCGGAGTCGAACAACTCCTGCAACTGCTTCTTCAGATTTGTCAACTCAGTAGGTGTCATCCGATACGGAGCCTTCGACTGGGTGTTGTGCCAGCCACCAACTCAATGGCGAACTCGATCTCTCGGTGCGGCGGTAAAAGAGAAATCTCTGCGGGAAACACATCAGGAAACTCCTGTACAACCTCTATGTCCTCTAGCCTCCTCGTCTCAGGATCAGGAACAACCAAGGTCGCCACAAATGCTCTGCAACCCTGACGCAACAGCCTCTGTGCCTTAACTGTAGACACAATCAGACGACCTCCTCTACTCCTCGTCCCTCTGATCAACACATCAGGCACGTCCTTCCTCGGAATAAGGATCTTCTTCTCACGGCAAAAGACTCGCACATTGTACTGTGATAGCCAGTCCATCCCTAGTATGACGTCAAAGTCCTCCATTGGTAGCAAGACCAGATCTGCCAAAAAATCATGGTCTCCCGAAACAACTGTGGTGTTGGGAAGAAAGCTCCCCACAGTGCCCACCTCACCCATGGGTGTACTGACTTCCAACAAATCAGTCAGTAGCTCAGGGGTCCGATCCAACTCGCCAGCAAACTTCTCTGAAATGAAGGAGTGTGTGGCGCCGCAATCAAACAAAACACGAGCAACCAAACCTGAAATGACAAGGGTACCTTCCACGACGGTATTGGAGTCCTTCGCCTCCTCAACCCGGATGGTGAATACTCGCCCTGCTCTCCTGTCTGGCTCTGCGGAACAACGAACCTGCTGCCTCCTCTCCTCCCTGAGACCGGTGGTCCTGGCCTCCTGGTTGTCTCGCCCTGCCTGCTAGGGCAATCTCGGATGAAATGACCCATCTGACCGCATCACAAGCATGCACCTGTACGTCGGGGGCACTCCTGACCCAGATGAGATCTCGCGTAAGTACCACACGCACCAGACTGGCGTGATCCTCCTCCATCAACCCGGGGCCTCTTGCCTGGGTTCCCAGTGGAACGTCCAACTGCACGTCCTCCCGTGCTCACTGGCAACTTCCGCGCCTCCTGGTAATTCTCATGGTAGTCCTGATCAATGATAGTCGCATACTTCACCACATCCTCCAGGGTCTGCGGTATACTAGTAATCACACGTGACCTGAGCTGCTTCCTCAGCCCCTTGATGAACTTCCGTGCACGTTGCTCAGGCGTCACGTAAGTCTAAGAACAATAACGCTCAAGGGCGTTAAACCTGCGGATGTAACTCGCCAAAGACATCTCCTTCTGCTCGAGGGCCAAGAATACCTCCTTCTTCTTGTCTCTGACGTGTTGTGGAAAGAACTGCTGGTTGAACTCCTCAAGGAATTCCTCCCAGCTCACGTCAACTCGATCAGCAAACACCACTGCAGATGTGGTCCTCCACTAGTTTGCTGCATCTCCATCTAGCACATAGGTGGTCAGGCCCACCATCCGCTCCGGTACACAGTCAATCGCCCGGAAAATCCTCTGGATCTTAAAGACCCAGTCCTCTACAGCCTCAGGGTCACTCCTGTCGTCAAAACTAGGCGGGTGCTGCCTCATGAAGCGATCATGCTCCGCACCTGTCCCTATCTGCTCTGCCCTCGCTGCCTGACGCTCGAGGAACTCACTCAACCTATCTTAGGTAGCGCCCTCAGTGGCATCACTGGCATTGCGCTCATTCGCGGCATTCCTCACACGTCTCGGAGGCATTTGGCACAAGGACATAGTCAAAATCAGCTATGAATGCATGCTAAATGTAAAGTGCAACCTACACTACTACACTGGGGTGATTTCTTTGGGAGCCACACATAGGGTCCGATGATTGACATCATTTCATGCTCATATTTGTATCTTATATCCATTATCTTTCACCTAAACAATGCTATGTCACGGGTTTTATGTTTAGTTTTCAGGAATAAATAGGTTTGAAGAGATGAAACATAAAAGGACCCAAAAGCTGGGAAAAAGGACTGGATTGTGAGATCTGGGGACCAAGATGCAAGGAAAAAGGACCTGAACGCAAGACAGAGGGATCTAATAGTAAAACAGAATACTTCACACCATCATGGGAAGTATTTTAGCAATTGGATTCGGGTCGGAGCTCCAACAAACGAGGTAGATGCATCAAAGACAACAAATACCAACATGGAAAGCCCAGAAGAAAGCCCAGGACGATCTGGAGTTTATAGACCGCTAATTAGCGGTCTTGGACCGCTAATTGGCGGTCCAAGTTGCTCCAAATTCTCTGAGCTTGTTATGGCCTGTGTATTAGAGCATTCTTAGTCCATTTATGGTATCTGTTTAGTCCCACATCGGGGGATTGTCCCGGATTAGCTTTTTCCATGCTTATAAATAGAACTCTTCACCTTCCATTGTAATTACCCATTGTTTGGTGGCATTCTCTCTACTAAGGAGTGAGCCTTGAAGCAATAACTCAAGGTGGAGAAGGATGCTACCTTCAATGTGAGTCATTGTTAATAAAAGTTTATTTGTTTCTTTTAATCTTGTTTTGTTATGTTGTTTGTTTTGTGTGGGTTGCTTTACTTTGTTTAATTTCTTGTTTAGTATCTTAGTTAAATGTTTTCTTTACTTAGTCTAATCAGTAGTGTAATGAGTAGTGAGTAGTTCCATCCCCATTTGGGGGGGTGGAGAAATATGTGATATAATTATGTAGTGTATTAAGTGTGTGTTATTTTTATCCATTGAGCTTTATATGATTTCCATAACCATCTAATGGGTCTCCACTCTTATCTTTGATATGCTAATGCTCTTGAATGAAGCTTAGCTTATGCTTTGATTAGTGGACCTATTTTATGGGGAATGATAAGGTTAGGATATGGATGAAGTTAATGTTGGAAACACAATTTGTAGTGTATGTACTCTTGTTGCCTTTTCCTTAGCTAATGTCTTGTATGTTTTAATGATGTAGTCATCTTAATTCATGTGGAGGCATAGTAGGGTCTAGTCTTTATACTTGAGTTCATGTAGCTTCATTCCAATTATTGTCTTGTATGTTTTAATGATGTAGTCTTATCTTAATTCATGTAGAGGCAGAGTTGGATGTAGTTTTATGATTTCATGTACTACATGTTGTGAGGAGCTTAATGAACACACACACACACTTCTTTATGTTCACATTATTTCTCTACCCCCTTTGGGGCTTAGTTTATTGCTTATCTTCATTTCCTTTTGCATTTCATTTCAGCTTTGTAGTTTAGATTAGTGTAATACATCTTTCTCCCTTCTTTTTACCCCTTGCCTTCGAATAAACCAAGTGTCGACACACCTCCCAGTGGACGACCCGTATTTGCCACCGCTTCAACGCGGCCGTGCACTTGCGGTAGAAATATAAAACGAGATCAATCAAGTTTTTGGCGCCGTTGCCGGGGAGGTGCTCTGTCCAGACGTTGGTTTGGACGATTCGAGGGGTTTTTAATTTTTTGTTTTCAGTTTTTCTTAGTGGCAGGGAACCTGAGGATCAAGGGGAAGCGACTGGAGTAATTGGAGAGCAAACGACCCCAAAGTGACCGCCAATCAGCGGTCTGGGACCGCCAATTGGCGGCCTGGTGAGCCTCAATTGCTCTCAAATTTGTTCCAGTTGTTATGTTGTTCACTTTAGTTATCTGGGAGCCCAATTTTGCATGTTGTGATCTTTAGTTTGCTCCCAGATTTAATTTCAATCCCCTTTAATCAACTTGGACCATAAAACTCAAAGCAAAAGATTAGACTTCTTGCCATCTAGGTCATGCATCATATGTAGACCTTGCATGCATCTTTCTTTTCTTTGCTTTACATTTTGTCGTTGATTGCTGGAGCGAGGTACGCATTCCTTATCACTCATTCACGCATTAGGACATTCATTAGTGAGTAAGGTTTGCATCAAAACAAGAGTGAGGTGAGTGCTTGTTTGGTGAGTTGCTTGCTAGCCTAAGATTTCAAAACATCTTTAAGGGGCATCACCTATAGACTTCAAAGATAAGGTGGGGGATTTCATCACCCCTCCCTTAGCCCCAAAAAGCACACTCAAGTAAAGCCTTAACTAAAAGCAAGTAGACATTGGCCCTAGGAATTCGGACGCACTAGGAGAGTAATCTAGTTGAGACCGCCATGACCTGATCGGCGTTGCCTACCTTGTCGATAGTAGGAGGTACTGGATCTCCGGATCTGGTATCACTTGCTGGGCATTGTGGTCCTCGTTGTAGGGAGGTGAGGCGTGTCGAGGCTAGTAACCTCGAAGTTAGGCGTCGTCTAGCCTAAGGACCCATTGCCTTACATTGTTTGAGCCATGCTTGTTAGTTAGGCTTCTACCTTCACCCTGTACCCTCACTAGCTCTAGGGATTCTTCCCTTCTCCTCTGAGTCATCTTCTTCTCACCTTCTTCTACGTTATAGTCTCCTCCCCTTTACACTCTCTGTTAGCGTTTTAGGGTCGAGTCGAGCACTTTTTGCGAGCTTAGCCTCGTGGTGGTGAGAGTGATCGACTCGAGAGTTTTTCTTGAGATGGATGGTTACATGGGCGACCATCCATATCATTGTTGGGACCAGGACGATTCTCCCTGGTACTCCGGACCCATGCAACCTGGGGTGGCTCAGACTAACACCCCGTATGGTTGGGATGATCGCAATTTTGTGACTGAGCAGTCTTCATATTGGGGTAACATGAGAGAGGCACCGACTGCTAGACCACAATCTAGTTATGCCGGATCATATGCTGGTCAACAAACTGAGACATTACAACAAACTTTGGCCTCTTTCATGCGTATGGCAGACGACATGAGTGCGCCGGTGGCTCCAGTAGCCGTACCGTGCGACTGTTGTGGGTTGAGTGGTCATGTTATCGGGGAATGTCCTTATGTTCCCCCTGAGCCTGAGTATGAGCACACATTTTCCCAAAATGCTCATTATGACCATTACGCATCCGCGTACAACCCGAGAGTGATGGATTCATGGGGAGACAAATCTTATCCAAATTCTTATACCTCATTTTCACCCCCGTATCCTCCTCCCGAATACCCAGAATTCTACCAGCACCCCACTCCAAATCATTGGACTCATTCTCAGCCCATCAATACCCAACCACAAAATTTCCCAAGCTCTGACTTGGACCTCATCGTTGACCGCATACCTGATTCCTTGAAACAAACTTTCCTTACGTTCATGGAAACCACTCAACAGTCCATACAAAATATGACACTGCGAGTGAGTCAAATGTCGCAGAAATTACGTGAATGTGAGGAAAGTAACCTTTCGTGTCAACATGAGGATTCTTCTTTTGATATCGAACCACCACCACATCCACAAATTCAAAGCACAACCTTTCAAAGTCAAACTCCTAGTCAGTCTGAGGGACTTGGGGTTTCAATTCACGATCACTTAGTGGAGGATTCGATTCAAATTGAGAATAACTTGGACCAGTTCTATTATGAGTCGGCACAGGATTGTGCCTTACCTTTTTGTCCCGTGGCCCTTGAGCCACATGATCTTCATTTTGATCCTCTTAATGACCCACCTCTGGTGGAGCAAGAGCTCCCTAGTACCCTCAATTTCAAACAACCTGATGAGAGTTTGCCTCTCACTATTGTTCCTGATCATCTTGGAAATGATGGAACATCAAACAACTACATTGCTCATGAGGGTATTAGGAGTTCCTTGGAGGATACTTTGGGTATGAGACCCACTTCCTGTTCTCCTGGTGAGTTGGACATGCATAACGAGGTGCTTGACCTCGTTCCAACCCACCAGCCTGTTGGTTGGAGAGTTTGGATTGATGATCATAACTTCAGTTCCGCAACGGGAGATATTTTTCTTCCGTTGCCCCTTATTTCCCAAACTCTTGAGAGGTTCAAGCTCTTTCAGTTTGATCCTTTGAATGAGACGCCTTTGCGTCCAATTCATGAACCTCTCATTTCATCTGGTGCTCTTTGTAAAGGGGGCCCACGCATGCGTATTCTGGCCCCGCGTGGTGTCATGTTCCCTTTCCAAGTGCATTGACCCACTCTTGAGGTTCCCATTTGATGTCTTTTGACAAATGAAGATGGGAACTTATGTTTGTACATAGTTATATGAAAAAAAAAGAAAAAAAGAAAAAAAAAAAAGAAAAAAAGAAGTACAATAAAAGACTCCTTCAGTGAGCATCGATTGTTGTGAGCCCCAACCCTTGTGTATTTGGGCCCAATCTCTTCACGTATTTATCTCCCTTCTTCAGCTTCTCACAGGTTTTGAGGGAATTTGGGTTTGTGTCCACCAACATGACCCTGAACGTCCCTTTGTACTTCATGTTGGTGAGATCTTTCCTTTTTCATGCATGTATCCATGTAGTATCTTGTTCACATTCATTGAGGACAATGCATGAAGTAGGTGTGGGGGGGTGTTTTACGTGTGTACATAGTCGAGTCTTTTCTTTTGATTTTTTGTTTTCTTTTGTGTGCATTGTTAGGGTCATGTTAGTGTGCCGCATTTAACATTGATATATCTGTTTGCCATGATCCTTGGGTGACTTGTCTTCTTTTGCTTGCCTAGTGCTTTAAAATTTTCACATTTCTTTCAAAATCTTCATGTGTTTGTGAAAGAAAATGTTTTTGTGGGTTTTGCGTGTGTTTAGCATGTGCAAAACCGTTGAGAGGCAAAGTAAAAAGAAAGCTCCCAAAATTGTCTTGAACTTGATGCATTAGGATTTCTAGTTTACTGGCTTTAGGTCTTATCGAGTCGTTAGGATGCACCCTGGTTTTCCCTCAGGGGGCGTGTAATCATAGGGTTTCAGTACTCAAACATTTAAAGAAGTCCACCCTGAACCTAGTGAGTCAAATAATTCGTGTTTGTGAGTATAAGGAAGTTTGTCGTAGTCAAGGGCACTTAATCTCTTTTTGTGAAACTTAAGTGTAGGGGTTTTGGTTCCCATGTAGATAAATGAATAAGTGGTGTTCTCTCTTCTCGCACGGCTCCTATCACTCGGGAAAATAGGTCTGAGGGGACTTTGTGCCTGGTGCTTTCGAGTCATCTGACTTGGGATGCACCGACCGAACTCCCGTTACACGGGTGGTAGGGATCGCCCTATGTGGAGATTTGGGGAAAGGTGTACGTGATAGTGTAAGTCCTCACAGGCAATGATGCACGAAACCTGACCCTGGGAGAATCAAACACCAACCAATAAAATGCTCCAATGAAAAAGAAAAAAAAAAAAAGAAAAAAAAAAAAAGAAAAAAAAAAAAAAAGAAAAAAAAAAAAAGAGTCAAATAAGAACCAAAATGGACTCTACACAGTGTATCACATTCAGAAGTTAAGGTTGCCCATGTCTTTCACTTAAGTCCTTAACTAACTCTCACGAATAACTCATTAGGCTAGGTGTGTGGACCGATTACATTTATAGAGTCGACCCGTAGTATTACCGCATCCCATGATCGACAAAAATAAGTCCAACGAGTCATGTATCTAGATTGATTAATGCATCTTGTTCGGATTTTGTGGGTGTATCCGCTGAAAACCCTCAGGAGACAACACTCCTCCTCCTTGGCGACAAGGAGGTTTAACGGCTTGTTGCACGTGCTAAGTGCAACCGTGATTCCTACGAAAGTGAGTTAGGATTTCTTGTTTGTCGTTTGCTTTTCTCTTTCTTTGTTTTGCTCGGGACTAGCAAAAGTTAGGTGTGGGGGTATTTGATTGACATCATTTCATGCTCATATTTGTATCTTATATCCATTATCTTTCACCTAAACAATGCTATGTCACGGGTTTTATGTTTAGTTTTCAGGAATAAATAGGTTTGAAGAGATGAAACATAAAAGGACCCAAAAGCTGGGAAAAAGGACTGGATTGTGAGATCTGGGGACCAAGATGCAAGGAAAAAGGACCTGAACGCAAGACAGAGGGATCTAATAGTAAAACAGAATACTTCACACCATCATGGGAAGTATTTTAGCAATTGGATTCGGGTCGGAGCTCCAACAAACGAGGTAGATGCATCAAAGACAACAAATACCAACATGGAAAGCCCAGAAGAAAGCCCAGGACGATCTGGAGTTTATAGACCGCTAATTAGCGGTCTTGGACCGCTAATTGGCGGTCCAAGTTGCTCCAAATTCTCTGAGCTTGTTATGGCCTGTGTATTAGAGCATTCTTAGTCCATTTATGGTATCTGTTTAGTCCCACATCGGGGGATTGTCCCGGATTAGCTTTTTCCATGCTTATAAATAGAACTCTTCACCTTCCATTGTAATTACCCATTGTTTGGTGGCATTCTCTCTACTAAGGAGTGAGCCTTGAAGCAATAACTCAAGGTGGAGAAGGATGCTACCTTCAATGTGAGTCATTGTTAATAAAAGTTTATTTGTTTCTTTTAATCTTGTTTTGTTATGTTGTTTGTTTTGTGTGGGTTGCTTTACTTTGTTTAATTTCTTGTTTAGTATCTTAGTTAAATGTTTTCTTTACTTAGTCTAATCAGTAGTGTAATGAGTAGTGAGTAGTTCCATCCCCATTTGGGGGGGTGGAGAAATATGTGATATAATTATGTAGTGTATTAAGTGTGTGTTATTTTTATCCATTGAGCTTTATATGATTTCCATAACCATCTAATGGGTCTCCACTCTTATCTTTGATATGCTAATGCTCTTGAATGAAGCTTAGCTTATGCTTTGATTAGTGGACCTATTTTATGGGGAATGATAAGGTTAGGATATGGATGAAGTTAATGTTGGAAACACAATTTGTAGTGTATGTACTCTTGTTGCCTTTTCCTTAGCTAATGTCTTGTATGTTTTAATGATGTAGTCATCTTAATTCATGTGGAGGCATAGTAGGGTCTAGTCTTTATACTTGAGTTCATGTAGCTTCATTCCAATTATTGTCTTGTATGTTTTAATGATGTAGTCTTATCTTAATTCATGTAGAGGCAGAGTTGGATGTAGTTTTATGATTTCATGTACTACATGTTGTGAGGAGCTTAATGAACACACACACACACTTCTTTATGTTCACATTATTTCTCTACCCCCTTTGGGGCTTAGTTTATTGCTTATCTTCATTTCCTTTTGCATTTCATTTCAGCTTTGTAGTTTAGATTAGTGTAATACATCTTTCTCCCTTCTTTTTACCCCTTGCCTTCGAATAAACCAAGTGTCGACACACCTCCCAGTGGACGACCCGTATTTGCCACCGCTTCAACGCGGCCGTGCACTTGCGGTAGAAATATAAAACGAGATCAATCATCCGACCGCTCTGATATCAAGTTGTAACATCCCGGAACAACGGAAATTTAAAAATTTAAACAATCAAGAGATTATCAGCATAAACTCATCAAGGGGAATGTTACTCATATAAATCAACAGTCGGTCCACCAATAATACAACAGAGTTTGTCAAAAGACGTGATTACAACAATACAATGAAAAGACAGATAAAGCAATCACGACGACCTTGAAGAGTCCGATGAGGAGCCTGACCCCAAAATGTGTGCACCCGCTGTCACCACCCGACATAACCTACTGCGGTCCTGAAAAATGAATCAAACAACGATGCCTGAGTTTCCCATTAGGAAATCCCGTATGCCAAGCTCACCTATATGCATGCAATAGTACGGTAAATGAACCTATCATACTAGTAGCATGTCGTATCATCTCTACAATGCATCAAATCCCTCCAAGGGTAAACGAGACCTCAGTCCACAACAACAACGACCCTCAACAGGAGTCCACAAGGACATCAGTCCAGCAACAACAACGTGTCTCCCTCGGAAACCTACTATAGGCACATACGGTCTTACGGACAGTACGCGACGCGTCCCCCCACACGCGACTACTCGAGCCAAAGGGATCGGTGAGGAGCGTCCGCACTTCCGCGCAAAGAACCACGTGGTTTACACCACCTTCGACGAAGCCGTAGCCCGGTCGGTCGACATCCCAAGATAGGTGTCTAATCGGGGATCATCGCTGACACCACATCAGTGACATCGCAGAACAACATCGGCGGTACAACATACGTCCGACACAACATCGGACGGCACAACCACAAGCCAGAACATCAACGACACCATCATCGCCGGCAAAAACCTCAACGGCATCGCCGGCACAACCTCGGCGGTACAACGTACGTCCGACACAACATCGGACGGGTCGAGACCGTAGTCTGCAGGGTCATCATGCTCCACGAGCCAAGCGTCAACACGCATTGGGATCCGCGATCCCTCAGGTCTGTGACTCCACAGAGAGTCAAGCAACAACACGTCAAACCACAGTCCATCACGGAGGTGGCGCAACTCAAGCGTCCACACTCTTCCACATGGAGGTCCTTCGGCGGCACAAGCACGTACCCGCCGTCACCTCCTGGCTCACGCTCTAAGCGAGGACACGAGTTTCCGTGGACAGAGTTGACACAAACACAAGACCAGGAGTTCAGTTCTGCATACAAACGGTCGACCGAAAAAGCCTAACCGGTCGACCGTCCCCAATAGGTTCGGTCGACCGAAAGTCTACAACGGTCGAACTATTTTGCGCGTCACTTAAGTCCAAACGGTCGAACAACAGTCTAAAACCGGTCGACCGAACACGAGGTCAAAATCCAGAGTTTGTCAAAATCAACAAGTCTATTCGGTCGATCGACTCAGGGGTCCCGATCAACCGAAAACTACCAGGGTCATCCCAATAGTCTACGTCATATAACAGTCGAACAATATACATAAATCGGAAGAACAACATGCATAATTTTCAAGTACACTTAACTTCCGGTCGACCCCAAAACAAGGGACGGTCGACCGAAAACCGACAGTAGGCCTCCAACTCACCAACACATAAGTAACCGGTCGACCGCCATAATGGCATCGTTCAACCAGTGATGGTTAAAGTCGGGCAAGAAGGTAAAACCGGTCGACCGCCCGAAGGCACCGGTCGACCGTTGGTCGACAACAACATTGCGCCAGCCAAGGATTTTACGCTGTATCTCGTCGCCGGCGAGGTCTCCGACATGCCGCGGCCGACCACAACCTCCCACCAACGTAGGGAAACAACAAAACCAAACTAGAAGCCGGCATACCTCGAGGAGAAGACGGAGAGCGCCGGAGATCCGCTCAACGTCGACGCTCGACAACAACCCTCGCACGCACGCCTCACGATCGCACCTTCGCGACCCCGAACTCGCCTCCACACGTCGGAGTCGCCGTCACGTTCTCTGAATCGCCGGACAAGAGAAGAAGAAAGGGTGAGAGAAAATGGTTGAGTGAAGAAGAAGAAGAGAGGAATGAAGAGGTGATGGTTTTCTCCTCAAAACCAACCAAACTCAACAGTAACCGGCCCCCTACTCCATCACCCATCACCAGCCCACTATTCTCCTTCCCTTCCCCATGCAAAGTACTCCACTAATCAAGGGATTAGTCCAAAAACGAGGTTAGGGTCTAACAAAACCACATGAAAAACCGGAAGATCACACTTTTATCTTGCTATTTCCACACAATCGAGTCTTTTCAACTACAGGTTTGGGAGAAGCTGTAAGGTTTCAAGGTTCATACTAAAACTGAATTTACGCAAAATTCCATTTTGAAGTTTGGATATCCAGATAACTCCTATGATCTAAAATCTTAATAAAAAACCCTAGAAGATGGTATACGCTATATTTACATGCATAAATAGTTGATGGCAAGAATAATTACTATTTGATTGCCTTGATGCACTTCTCACAATGGATACCTACCTTCAACTCCACCACCTGATTGAACACATACCCAACGTAAAGGAAGCATTATTTTTAAACAACACTACTTTAGTAGTTGATAAGTAATCATTTGTTTTTAGTTCCTTTTTCAGCACAGAGCTTCAAATATAGCAGGAAGGAAGGTGACAAGAGAGCAAGACCTGTCTCGGAGAGATTTTAGCGGGAAGACTCTTCTGACAAAACCGGACTTTAAAACGGTAGGTTGCTACAAAATGATTTTCATTTTATCATTTCCTTATCCACGAAAATTTTGATTTCTTCATCATTCGCAAGAAATTAGCTACATACTTGGCTAGAGTGGATTTTTTCACAGTATTTACGGTTGTTATTTTGTGCATTTTCAGCTGCAGTTAATTGTCACAAGTTAGCCTTCATCAGTCCATGGTTAGTTCATTCGTTTTCCGTATAAACTTGCTATTATTCTCACTAGCTGTCAACCTTTTCTCAGTTCAGTTTAACCATTTGGTAGCTCTTGTTCAATCACACCAGCATAATAATATCATTAAGTTTGTGTTTATGTTACATGAGAAATTTTTATTTTGTCTTGTGTTGTCTTACGACATGTAGTAAGACATAACTTTGTCATTTTAAACTGAACTGAGAAATATTCTCCACTTCCTCTGGTGCCTCAGGGAGGATAATGGTAGGTTGGAACCCCAACAATCTTAGAAAACTCAGCCATACAATGAACAAAATTTTCATTTCGACAAATTTAAGGATTGACATTCTTGAGTGGAAATTAACTAGCATCTGTGGCCCATGTAATTGACCTATGAAAAAAGAATTTTTTTCCTCGTTGGAGCTAGATAAACCTACAAATGGGATCGCCTGGGTCATTGCAGGCAACTTCAATTTAATTTGAGACCATAATTATAGATCACACCCTTCGGCCACTAACATGATTGTAGCAAAACATTTCGAAACATTCAGTAAAAATAATTCCATGATTGACATCGGACAAACTTGCTTTACACGTGGACAAACTGCCAAGTGGATCCTCGATTTAAAAGACTAGATAGATTTCTTGTTTCTTAGCAATGGGAAGACAAATTCCCACTTTCACACAGTGTCGGCCTACCAAGAGCATCACTAACGGGTCATGTGCCCCCGACCCTCCGACCTGAGATGACCCGGTCGTAAACTCCCGGGTTGTCGACCCGGGCGTTGAAACGCCCACGACCCGGTTGTCCCGGGTCGTTGCTGCAACACGCTTTTTAAAGCGTTTTATTTTTCATTTTTTTTGTTTTCATTTTTTTAAAATTACTTTTAATCTTTTTTTTTGAAAATACGTTTTCTAATTGTTTTGATTTTGAATTTTTTTTTCCAAAATCGACCCCGAAATGACGTGGAGGAGAGAGATGGGTTGTGTTGGGTTGTGGTTAAGAAGTTAATAGTGTAAGAAAGAGAAGAAAGTAGGTTGGGGAAAAAAACTGATGTGGAAGAGAGAGAAAACTGATTTGGAAGAGAGAGAGAGCTCATGAACAGGTCGTCCAGATCATGTTTAGTGATGACCTAAGACTCACATCTGACCATATTCCTTTTATTTTGGACACTAAGGATGATATGAAAATACAAAAAACTTTAAATTTGAAGATTACTGGTGTGTTGACCCCCAAATCAACGAGGTGATCAGATCAACCTTTCCACAGTCAATCTATAAAAATACAACATCTGATCAAAAAACTTAAATTGACCAAAGAGTACCAATGAAGCGGGCCCATCTTTGTTGATGTATATATCTTGTTAAAAAAGAGAGAAAAAAACACAAAACAACAACAAAAAACACAAATGACTCAGACAAGTGAGCATTGGTTGTTGTGACCCCAACCATTGAGTATTTGGGTCCCATTTTCTTTGACGTATTTGTATTCCATTTTGTTAAAGTATTTCACAGGTTTTTGGAAATTCAGGTTTATGTCCATCAACACAACCATGAATTTCCCTTTGTGCTTCACGTTGATGATCTTTTCATTTTCATGGATACATCCATGTAGTATCATACTTACATTCATTGAGGACAACGCATAAAGTAAGTGTGATGAGTGCTTTACATTTGTATATATGTGGAGTCGAGTCTTTTTCATTGTTTTTCGTTTTGTTTTGTTTTTATTGTTAGAGTCATGATAGTGTGCTGCATTTAATATTGATATAACCGTCTGTCATGATCTTTGGGTGACATGTCTTCTTTTGCTTGCCTAGTGTTTTATATTTTCAAATTTCTTTCAAAATCTTAATGTGTTTGCGAAAGAAAATGTTTTGTCGGTTTTGCGTGTGTTTAGCATTTGCAAAACCGTTTTGAGGCAATCAAAAGAGAAGCTGACAAAATTGACTTAAACATGATGCATTAGGATATCTAGTATACCGGTTTTAGGACTTATCGAGTCGTAAGGATGCACCACAATCTTTCATCGGGGAGCGAGTAATCATAGGGTTTTAGTACTCAAACAAATAAAGAAGTCCACCATGAACCTAGTGAGTCGAATAATTCGTGTATGTTGGTATAAAGAAGTTTGTCGTAGTCAGGGACCCTTAAATCTTGTTGTGAAACTTTAAGTGTAAGGGTTTTGGTTCCCATGTATATAATAAATAAATAAGTAATATTCTTTCTTCTCGTACAGATCCAATCAATTGGGAAATTAGGTCCGAGGGGACTTAATGCCTGGTACTTTCGAGTCATCTGACTTGGGATGCACTGACCGAACTCCCGTTACACGGGTGGTAGGGATCACCCTATGTGGAGATGTGGGGAAATATGTACGTGATAGTGTAAGTCATCATAGGCAATGATGCACGAAACCTAACCCTGAGAGAATTACACACCAACTAGAAAAAAAGTAAAAAAAGAAAAAAAGAATAAAAAGAATAAAAAGAAAGGAATTGGTAATGCAAATAAGAACCTTAATGAACTTTAATTAACTTGCATGAATGATTCACTAGGCTAGGTGTGTGGACTGAATACATATATAAAGTCGGCCCGTAGAATTACCGTGTGTGATGATCGACAAAATTGAGTCCAACGAGTCGTGTCGCTAGGTTGAATAATGCATCTATGTTCGGATTTTGTGGGTATATCTGCTGAAAACCCTCAGGAGACACCATTCCTCCTCCTTGGCGACAAGGGGGTTTAACGACTTTTTGTACATGCTAAGTACAACCGTGATTCCTACGAAAGTGAGTTAGGATTTTCTTGTTTTACGAATGCGTTTTCCATTATTTCAATTTTCTATTTTCTTTGTTTTGCTCGGGACTAGCAAAAGTTAAGTGTGAGGTATTTGATTGACATCATTTCATGCGTACATTTGTGTCTTATATCCGTTATCTTTCACCTAAACAATGCTACGTAACGAGTTTTATGTTTAAGTTTCAAGAATAAACAAGTTTGAGTAGAAAAGGCTCAAAAAGGTCTTAAAAGCAAAGAAAAAGACTAAGTTGCAAGACTTGTGGACTGACATGAAAGAAAGAAAGAAAGACGCGGATGTAAAACCAAAAGGACCAATGAGCAAATCAAGAAGCTTCACACCTTAATGAAGAGTATTTTGACAATTAAATCCTGGACCAACCATCAACAACTAAATCGTGTTCATCAAACACCAAGAAATTAAGTCAGAACAAAGCCAAACAAATCCAGACCCGATCAGACAAATACAGACCACTAATTAGCGGTAAAGATTGCTTCAGAACGCACATGCCTTGGTCGGTTATTAGATTAGGTTGTATTTAGTCTATATTTGGTATGCTTTGTCCTATACAAGAGGAATTGTCCCGGATTAACTTTTTCCATGTCTATAAATAGAAATCTTCATCTTTCTTTGTATTCACCCATTGCTTGGTGACATTCTCTCTAGTTGGAGTAAGTCTTGGAGCAAAACTCAAGTTGGAGAAGAATGCTACTTGTAATGTGAGTCAAGTAATTAAAATAATTTTTCATATTTTGTCTTAATGTTGTCTTTGTTTTAATGCTTGCTTGTTTAGTTTGTTTTCTTTTCTTTATCGTAGTATAATTAGAATGTCTTCTTTTCTTAATATTGTTTATAGTTTAATGAGTAGTGAGTAGTTTCATCCCTTTTTAGTGGGTGAAGATGATGTTTATACACGCAATAAAGAATGAAAATGAATGTTTTATTTTGAAATGTGTTGATAAATGTGAATGTATGCTTGCTTGTTTAGAGTAGAACACTTCACTTGATGGGTTTTGCCACAACTATTAGACACCTCCTATGCTTGTTTAGGTTCTGAAATAACCAACTTGTGTATGTGAATGTTAATCAACTAGGTTAGTGATTTGATTGATAGGTTTTGCCACAATCATTAGACACTTCCTATGCATGAAAATACAACCTACATTTGTGCACATTGAATGCATTCTTCACCATCTTATTGCATGTGTACACACTCCACCCCTTAGGAGTTTTCATTCCTGATTTACAACTTTGCATTAAGTTCTCTTAGTTTAGTTTGAATCAATTGTTAGTTGATTTCCTTCTCTTTTCTTCTTACTAATTTAGTGTAGCTTAGATTAACATAACCAAATCTCTTTCTCCTTTTTCGCCACTTGACTTCGTACAAATCAGAGACTACTCTCCTCCCCGTGGATCGACCCGTATTTGCCATGTCTTCACCGGCATCATGCACTTGCGGTATTTTAAAACGATTTAAACATATTGGTACATATACAAGTCTCAAGTTTTTGGATTCGTCATCAAAAAACAGAAAGTCAGAATCAATTTTCTTCCACTGAGGAGAAACTACAAGATGTCGAAGTAACTGATCATTCGATATCTCTCGATCTGCATGCCATATCAGGTTCTTCGAGTCCTTAGAACATGCAAACAAACGCTTCAACCTTGGAATATCAGAAGATACCACAAAACCTTTGCAGACGGCCCTTGTAGTATTTTGTTCTCATTACTACACACATTTTTCTTCTGTTTGTACCACGAGACATTACAAACAGGGCAATAATGCAAGTTTTCAAACTCACCCCTATATTGTATATAATCATTAGGACATGCATGTGTTTTCCTATATTACATCTTCATCGGACACAATATCTTTTTTGCCTCATAGGTACGATTTGGAAGTACGTTGCTATCTGAAAAATCTCTTTCAACAACTTTAGTAAGGTAGTAAAACTAACATCACTCCAATCGTTTGCTGTTTTCATGGTATACAATGTTAACACTGCAGACAACCTATTAAATATGGTGCAACCCGGATGTAAAGGTTTTTCATTGTCACGCAGTAGACTACCTAGTACATCGATTTTATCACCAAAATTATCGGCAACATCTCATATCATATCCTCTAACCGACCACCTTCATTGACATACTCCTGCGACTCACTATCACCTTTGTCATTCGTACGTATTTCATTTTCACAATGTCATATTTAACGTGTATATCGTTCATTAAAATATTTCTCAAACAAATGAGTTTTTTATTTTTTTTACATCTTGTAAGAACATGTTAAGACAACTCCTACATGAGCATAATACATTTTCTTTCATTTCTAACATGTGCATTCTTTTGAACAAACTCTAAAATTTTATCAACCCCAGTCTAGTACTCATCATGCAATCAACTTGCGAAAATCCAATTTCGATCCAAAGTTATCTACACATCAAGAGAAACAATCGCAATGTAAAACAAGACTGATATAAATGAATTATCTGAAATTTTAACAGAATCTCCTCTAAAATTTCTACTAATAAAATTCACCATTTGAGACACATATATCACAAACCATCCAAACATGTGATAATTTACGTTGTTTCACTGTCTTGAATATCATTATAGACGTTACGCCGTAGGCTTGTAGCTTTAAAAATGTGCCTTAGCTCTGGCAGTCAACATAAGGTGCAATTTTTGTCTTATGAGGGTTGTGGATCATAACTGCTTACATGTTTGTCTTGTGAGGGTTGTGGATCATAACCCCCCTGCTACCACTATTTTAATTAAATCAACAATTTATTTATTAAAAAAAACAAAGTGAAACTCAATAAAGAGATTATGCTCTAATATCAATTCCACATAACAAGATGTTGTACTAATAGGTACGAACGACAGTGCCATGTGGCTTATTAAACAATTATTTATTTTATTGCGACATTCCACCATTGACTCAATTAATCATCAGTCAATCGGGTTACTTTTTTAGAATTTGTAAAAAACTTTAAAAATGAATAAATTAAAATAAAAAAATAAAAATGATCATAACAATGATCAGAAATCTTGGCAGCCCGTAAAAAATGAAAATGATCATGACCGTGATCAATATCCATTTCAGCACGTAAATAATATAACAAAATTAAAATTAATACAAAACAATATTAAAATTTATCGATAAATTGTTTAAAAACCCTTTTTGGGTTGATGGACCACATCATCGCCGTTGACATCCAGCGCTAGTGAAACTTCTTCCTCTTGCTATTCTCCATCTTTTACGACAACCTCCTCCATTTCTCCCTCTTTCCCAACAACAAATACCTACTCTTCTTGCTCTTTGACTTCCTCCTCAACTCCATTTTTGACTTCCTTCTCAATTCTCACTTCACCTTCTATTTTTGCACAGCCACTTGTGTTTTCACTTTTATATCCACCGACGATTCTTCGAAAAACTTTTCTCTCTCATCTAAAAACACGTCATACTCTTTCATCTATTTCAAAAAAAATAAAAAATAAAGAATGAATCATTAATTTAATATGAACTATACTAAAAATATGAATTACAAAAATATATTTGACTGATGTGAAATATTATCAATGGATGTCTCACATTCTCTTCCCATAATTCCATCAACCTCTCACTTTCTCATTTGTAACTCTTGTAACATATACAATTTCATTTTGCTTCCTTTAGCCTATAAATATGAGACTATTGTAATACTTTGGAGTGGAGGAAATACAATAATTGTTCTCTCCTAAATTTTTATTTTCTTTGTTTCATGTTTATTTACTTTACAACACGTTATCAGTACGATTGTTTCTTGTATGACTGACCAGAGCATGAGCCGATTATATTCTAAAGTATGAACCCTACTTTATTGGTTGTATAGGTTTGAGACATCGTCAATCTCAAAACCTTTTGAGATCCTTTTTTCTTCATTCGCTGCGTTTTTTATTTTTATTTTTAGACATGATTATGGTTTGTTTTGAACGCTGGTGTTGAAACCTATTTAGAATCAAAATCCTGATTGACATCCTAAAGGTGGCCATGGATAAAAATCACACTCCGAATCCTTATTTTGTGTTCTCAAGAATGCAATTGAAAATTCTTGATTTTTCTAAAATTAAACACGTTCTACGATCATTTCATCTACTTATGTGATACTATATGCATTAAGTTCTTACGTATCATGTGGAAATAATGTTATCTAAGTCAGATTTAGTAGAACCTGTAATCCTAAAGGATCTATGTTTTTGAGATTCTCAAATTTTTTGTTTAGCTTCATTTTCCTTTTCATTGCATGTTGTACGTTTATCTTGATATCCTGTACGTTTGCAATTTATGCTTTGTTCATTGCATGTAACTGATGATTACTGAATGGTGACAATTATTCATGACACTTATCATTTATCAAGGAAGTATTTGAAACATTTCTTACTCATAAAATATCAGTAATGTTATATGTGAAGCTAAGATTATGATATTGCTTTTCTATTCTTGATTACCTCTCAATGAAAAGCTGGGGTAAATTAATTGAGATTCTATAGTTCATGTATTTTTAAGGTGCCTTCCATGTCTCAATAAATCAAGAAATTTGTCTCTTGTTTCCTCGTTGTAGACCACTGAGTTCATGAATACACCTTATTTCCATTGCAATTTGAATAATTCTCGGCATGTATTGCAAACAATTGTTTTTACCTAACATTCAACCTGTACTTGGGGTATATTAGTATATGTCGTCAAAGATCTATTTTATCGGTGACATAATATTAGAACCTTAAGTTTTTTATTATTTCGATGCCCTTGGTTCTTAATATATTGGTAGTATATAATAGAAAATATTTTGAGTTCTCTTAGTTAATATATTGTGAAAGAAAGCTTTAAGAGACTTGCTTCTGTTGAGATTATTCGCTCCTTGGAATGCATTGATAAATTTATTTGAGACTTATTGGGCAACACCTGTTTATTTTCAGAATTCTATATTTAAGAGTTGAGATATTGAGCAATAAAGCCCTACAATTAAATTTAAGTTTATATGGAATTTTTGATTGTCTAAATCGATTTTATAATTTAGCTCCCACTTTTGATGAAAATGTTATAACAATATTATATTCAATCGGCATCACTATTTGTTGCCTTTAGAATTGCTGACATGCACATATGTATATTCAAACTCAATATAATATCTTCAAATTTGAGATGTTTTAGTATGCATCGATAAGCAAAACATGTATATGAGTTTAAAAATGGATAATAAGTTGCATGTACCAATTATGCTTTGATGTTTGTAAGTTATGACTTTTAACTCTATACTTGACATCATGGATAAAAATGACATCTTTTCATGGATTATGGATGTTGAACCCAATTACCCATTGCCTTTTAAAATATCAATGACTAGAGATAGAAGTATCAAATCAAGATAAAGTAGAGGTTGTGATTTTCTTTTGCTATCCTATTTGTTAAAATGATTTTAAAATTATTATGATTTAATCTCATGTATGTTTTTGTAGTTGTACAAAACATCGAGTTATTGATCAAAATTTCATGATTTCTCGATCCAATGAAGCATGAAACGAAATAATTACATATTTAGTAGTGCATCTAAAATTAAATGATATATATCTCATGCAACTTTGTATTGATTCAATTGCTTAGTATAAGTTATATGAATTCTTAGTGTCATGTTGATTAAAGAGTATTTGTAAAGTGGTTCAAGCATGTGATTATTGCTTGTTAATTTTGATGCATCACTTGATCATTCGCAACTAGTATGATCATTCATCTCGTGAGCACTTAATATCCATTTTGATAGATGTATATATATAATACAATGTGCTACATTATAGTATTGGAATTTGAATTACCATGTTACAAGTGATAATATTCATGCAATGCTACTATACATAGATATAGAGATTATTCATTTAAAGTGGGTTATGAAATATTATGATAATCCATGAAGGATTCGTATGACCGTCAAAACGACGTGCAAATAGCTAATTGAGTAAAAAAAACACGTCGATCTCTAAATCAAACCTTATGGCCAGAAGACCATAGATATATAGAGTTTAGTAGTAAAAAGAAATATTTTATTGATCACTTTACAAATTAATGACCTGATACTCCAGTAGTAGTACAGAGTCAAAAACCACAAGTTTATATGCATTGCGTGAGCTTGAAAGTCATTTTTCCTCGTATATTTATTGGTGTGCCTGAAGCACACTACAAAGCACCATGAAAATAAGAGCATAACTACTTAGAGAGAAATTGTGCAAATAAGAAGATTTTTCTTTGAAATGACTCTCGAATGTCAACTAGATGAAATAGGCCCAGAAGCGCCCAAATAAAATTATCACTTATATTTATTATGGATGCCATCATTGGTATTGTTTTGTGAAACTTTAGATGACTTTGTTGATTTCTATCAGTCGACCAAAAATGAGGTCAAGTTTGTCGACCGATTTGCACAACATATGAGAGTCCCTCTGTTGCTAGAGTATCTCTCAAATATAGATCACTTTGGGATCTCAAAAATGGTAAAATTATTGAACACTTCTTATTGCTCATATTATATGTCTGGTATAATTTAGACATGGTTTATCAACATGCATATTTGCCAATATTTTTTATATTAAACCAATATCATATTATAAATACTCGTTTACTTTACTTGTACAATAATGAATGGAATATTTCTCATCTGCGATTTGTTTTACATCACCACCTCCACAATTTCATGACCTCTAATTGACTTAGATCTTTCAACACGATTCACATTCTTGATAATATTAAAAAAAATTGAAGTCCATGAAGGGCGATGTATTTTATTGTCAAGTCCAACAATTATATATATATGAACATTATTTTGGCATTAGGGGAAGGAAGTCAGAAGCTTAAAGAATACCAAGAAAATGTATTATATTGAACCCAGAGTTCATAAGAGAATATACGTACAAGTATGGTTGAACCTGAAGTTCATAAAATTATTATCTTGCAATATCTAGCAAGTAATTGTCATACATGTTTATTGATCACAAAGGAGTGACTAAGTCGTGTTTTACTTGACATAATACACATAACATAAGATGTCCATAGGATTAAATATATTTGAGTTGATCATATATTATTTGGGGAAACGAAATAAAAGTTAGTCACACATTGCACCTCCTGAAGAGGTTATTCCTGAATAATGTAAATCCGGTAAAATAAATCTAGCTGCTAAACAAAAGAAACTCCGGGGATACAGAATGGTCAAATCCTAAACTTTTCGGAAACGACGAGGATTTGATTATTATTGACGTAAAACCTGCAATCAACTATATATGTTGATACGAGAGATATTAAATAATTATTAAAATTATTTTCCACAATTCATTCACCTACTTAATAGCATGTTATCTCAAGAGAACAATTGGATCCAAAACCTATGTTATTATAAAAATGCCAGAAGCATTTGTATTTGGTATAAATAAAAGAAGGCGAATGATTGAACGTTTTAATTAACCACAAGTGCACGACCATGTTGAATGTAGGATCGTGTGGGTTATGGGTCCACTAATCACTTTTAATCTAATCCCTAATTTTCTACTTGATTAAGCAAACAAATGCACAGCGGAATAAACAAACAAGTAGAGAAAGAAAGACAATGCAAACCACAAAAGACGCGTCGGTTTTTATAGAGGTTCGACACCCCACCCGGGTCCTAGTCCTCTCTTGTAAGCTCCGCTCGACTCCGCGAGCTCCGCCTACGTCTTCACTAACCACTCCCCGTTCCGGGCCGGGAGAGAACGCCTTTACACCACAAGCAACGCGGACAACCCTCGCTTGCTTGAATTCTTCCTCTCACAATCCGAGAGGGACACTTCGGGCTTTCACCGAAGTCCTTGCTTCTTTTGACAACACTTGTAACTGAGTGGGATTCACTCTCTAATTGAGCACACTTTGAGTAGGATGAGTATATGATCAAATGTGTGAAGTTTAGGCTTAAAGAGTGTAGAATTGGGAGCTTTGAGGATTGAAGTTTCTCTCTAATGTATTGGGACAATTGGAGTTGGAGAGTTGTGTTAACAACAAGTCTTGATCCTCTATTTATAAGCTCCTAAGGTATTCTAGCCGTTGGGGATAGATTTGATTGGGTTTTGTGCAAGATACACAAAGCAGAAAATCGGGCTGCAAATCTGTCCAGAACCGGTCGACCGAAACTAGTAAACCGGTCGACCGTTAACTTGATTTCAAAGAGAACGGTCGAACAAAAGAATATTCGGTCGGACAAACGAGCTAGAACTTAACTCTACTTAAGTGAATCGGTCGAACCAAAGTATGGGGCGGTCGACCGATAAGGGGATTCGGTTGAGACAAAGGACAATCGGTCGAACGAGAAATGTGTCGACCGATAGCAGGGAATTTGGTTTCTGAAAATATGTTCAACCGGTCGACCGAAACAAGGTCCTCGTTCGACCGGTTACCGAATGTATTTTGGGGTTAAGTTTTGTTTTATACGAATACGACCGTTATAGGAATACGACAAGAAAAACGGTCATATTAAAATCCGGGATCGGTCGACCGAAAAGGTAGAACCGGTCGACCGGTAGAGTTCGGTAAAATCACTGTGGAGAGTCTGTTATAAACCGGTCGAACTGAGAACTGGTTCGGTCGACCGGTTCACACAGGAAATCTGGGTTTAAGTTTATAAGTGATTTCCGACTAAGGTTTGGGTGATCTAATGAAGTCCAAATAATGTGAAAATTTGTGTGTGACTTCTCTAAGGAACCTAGTGTGTATGTGATATGTTTTTAACTCTTGTATGCTCAATTTACACATGTTCCTAAGACTCAAAATAAAATCAAGATTACAAGTCTTCATTTAGCTTTATTACAAATCTTGACTTGATTTCCTTCCTTCCATGAGTCTTGATCACCTGTAGAGGTTAGCACAATACTATATATATGCAATGCAATATGTGTGCTACTCTACATCATCATAATTAAGATTAGGTTAATTAAATCATCAAAACCTAGATTAAGGCCAAAAAGCCAACAATCTCCCCCTTTTTGATGATGACAACCTATATCTTAATTCTATCTAAATACATGGAATTTGTATATGTAAACTATGCATATTAATGCTCCCCCTATGGATGTGCATAGTTTTTGTTCAATTTTATGCCAAATTCCAAGTTACCCCATTAATTATCTCTCCCCCTTTGACATCCATCAAAAATAATAATTATTTAAGACTTTAAGCTTAGAATTTGGATGTCTTGTAATGAAGTTGCTCCCCCTAAATTTTGCACTTCATTACTCTAATAAAAGATATAACATTTAAGCTCCCCCTATCAATAAGGCTAAATGGAAACAATGAGTATGATTCAAGTTAAGTTCATTTAAGTTTCAACTTAAGCCTTATTCTAACATCCATTTAAAATTTGACATTTAGAATCAATGGATGTGATAAATGATTTGCAATGAATAGGGTTAATGATTTTCAATGAATTGAACTATATGATATGTCAATTAAGCATGTGAAGCTAGATTAGAGCTAATTTAACATGAATTGTATAGATAGGAATATATACCAATGTTGAATTCGAATTTAGCTCCAATCTCATTTGGTGATGCAACCGGATTTGAATTTGACTCTTGAGCTCACCCGGTCACCACCAATCTCCTCCTCAAGCTCCTACAAGAGTAGATTTAGGTACCCAAACAACTTTGGGTCCTTGAGTGTTAGCTTTGGGAATCCACACCATTTTGGTTTTGGGAGCCCACACACTTGAGGAAGTAGACTTAACAAATAAATGCTTGCCATTTAATGTAGTATGAGATACATGGTTTTTTAATTGAACATTGTATCCTAAACCATGTTTAGCTAAGGATTGTCTTTGACTACCTAAAAGCATATCAAGCATTTTTGTTCCTTTAGTGAACATTTCTAGATCTTTTCTTAATTGCATATTTGAAACTTTAAGATCTACATGTTCATCAACAATGGGTGTTTTACTTAGACTAGCAAGTGATGATTCATTTGATTCAAGTCTAGCAATCACCTCATTCTTTTCATTCATGATTAATTCAATTTGGCATTTGAGATCATTTATAATTTTTCTAGCATTTTTGTTCTTTTCACAAATGATCTCATATTGTTTAACTAAATCATGAAATCCATTTTGAAGCTCATCATGTGTATAATTTTCATTATTTGCACTAGAGTTTGAGCTATCACTATAATAAGACTTAGTTGAGCATGAATTACTAGAACAAGAGTTAGAATCTACCTCACTTTGATCTTCAATAGCCATGAAGCATGAGTGAGCCACTTCTCTTCTACTTTGCAAGGAAGAAGACGATGATGATGGTGATGAAGAATCATCCCATGTAGCCTTGTGTGCTTCCTCCTTCCTTTCTCTTCTCTTGCTCTTCTCCTTTTCTTTTCTCCTCTCCCTTCTCTCCTTTTTCTTCTCCCCTTCTCTTCTCTCATTTTCACTCTCCTCCCTCTCTTTTTCTTTTTCTCTTTTCTCACTTCTTCTACCTCTTCTTTCATTCTTTTCTCCTTTATCCCTCTTGAGGTATTTGAAGAAGTCTTGGGCAAGGACCTCAATGTCCTCTTCTTCCACCCTCCTTGGCTCATCAAAATTTGCATGTAATGCCACCACGGAGTTTTTCTTTGATGCTTCCTTCTCTCTTCGATGACTTAATTGGAGCTCATAGGCCATGAGATTTCCAATGAGTTCCTCCATCTTCAATTTTGAAAGATCGTGCGATTCTTCGATTGCCACGACCTTGTCTTCCCAATCGTTGCTCAATGACCGGAGGAATTTTCGAGTCATCTCTCCTTCATTTATCCTTCTTCCAAGAATCAAAAGAGAGTTAGTGATATCGGTGAAGCGAGTGTTCATGTCGCTTATGTTCTCACCGATTTGCATAGAAAATATTTCATATTTATGCATGAGGAGACTTATCCTAGTTTCTTTGGTTTTGCTATCACCCTCATGATGCATTTGTAACCTATGCCATATTTCATTTGCACTTTCACATCCCCTAATTCTATTGTATTCTCCCTCATTAAGGCCACAATAAAGAATATTCATAATTTTTGAATTCATTTCAATTTCTTTCATTTGAGCCCTAGATAGAGAATCTAAATCATCTTCATTTGGGGGTATGTATGGATTTTGAATAAACTTCCAATACTTAAGGTCATTTGATATTAAAAAGATTTTCATTCTATTTTTCCAATAATCATAATTTGACCCATTAAGCAAAGGAGGCCTTGTGGTGCATAAACCCTCTAAGTGATTAGATGTTGAAGCCATGCTAAAATTACGGTAAAGTAATGAAATTTAGCTAACAAGGCTCTGATACCAAATGTAGGATCGTGTGGGTTATGGGTCCACTAATCACTTTTAATCTAATCCCTAATTTTCTACTTGATTAAGCAAACAAATGCGCAGCGGAATAAACAAACAAGTAGAGAAAGAAAGACAATGCAAACCACAAAAGACGCGTCGGTTTTTATAGAGGTTCGGCACCCCACCCGGGTCCTAGTCCTCTCTTGTAAGCTCCGCTCGACTCCGCGAGCTCCGCCTACGTCTTCACTAACCACTCCCCGTTCCGGGCCGGGAGAGAACACCTTTACACCACAAGCAACGCGGACAACCCTCGCTTGCTTGAATTCTTCCTCTCACAATCCGAGAGGGACACTTCGGGCTTTCACCGAAGTCCTTGCTTCTTTTGACAACACTTGTAACTGAGTGGGATTCACTCTCTAATTGAGCACACTTTGAGTAGGATGAGTATATGATCAAATGTGTGAAGTTTAGGCTTAAAGAGTGTAGAATTGGGAGCTTTGAGGATTGAAGTTTCTCTCTAATGTATTGGGACAATTGGAGTTGGAGAGTTGTGTTAACAACAAGTCTTGATCCTCTATTTATAAGCTCCTAAGGTATTCTAGCCGTTGGGGATAGATTTGATTGAGTTTTGTGCAAGATACACAAAGCAGAAAATCGGGCTGCAAATCTGTCCAGAACCGGTCGACCGAAACTAGTAAACCGGTCGACCGTTAACTTGATTTCAAAGAGAACGGTCGAACAAAAGAATATTCGGTCGGACAAACGAGCTAGAACTTAACTCTACTTAAGTGAATCGGTCGAACCAAAGTATGGGGCGGTCGACCGATAAGGGGATTCGGTTGAGACAAAGGACAATCGGTCGAACGAGCAATGTGTCGACCGATAGCAGGGAATTTGGTTTCTGAAAATATGTTCAACCGGTCGACCGAAACAAGGTCCTCGTTCGACCGGTTACCGAATGTATTTTGGGGTTAAGTTTTGTTTTATACGAATACGACCGTTATAGGAATACGACAAGAAAAACGGTCATATTAAAATCCGGGATCGGTCGACCGAAAAGGTAGAACCGGTCGACCGGTAGAGTTCGGTAAAATCACTGTGGAGAGTCTGTTATAAACCGGTCGAACTGAGAACTGGTTCGGTCGACCGGTTCACACAGGAAATCTGGGTTTAAGTTTATAAGTGATTTCTGACTAAGGTTTGGGTGATCTAATGAAGTCCAAATAATGTGAAAATTTGTGTGTGACTTCTCTAAGGAACCTAGTGTGTATGTGATATGTTTTTAACTATTGTATGCTCAATTTACACATGTTCCTAAGACTCAAAATAAAATCAAGATTACAAGTCTTCATTTAGCTTTATTACAAATCTTGACTTGATTTCCTTCCTTCCATGAGTCTTGATCACCTGTAGAGGTTAGCACAATACTATATATATGCAATGCAATATGTGTGCTACTCTACATCATCATAATTAAGATTAGGTTAATTAAATCATCAAAACCTAGATTAAGGACAAAAAGCCAACATTGAAGTGGTGGCAAATATGGGTCGATCCATAGGGAGGTGTGTCAACTTTAGTTTGTTCGAAGGCGAGTGGGAAAGAAAGGAGAGAAATGAGTTGCGATCAAACTACACTATAATGCGAAAGGAATAAAAAATATGCAATAAAACTAAACCCCATAGGGGGTAGAGAAAAGAGTGTGAATACAAAGATATGTGTATGTGTGTGTGTTCAATTATGCTCATCACAGCTTGTAGTGCATGAAAATCATAAAACTAAATCCAACTTTGCCTCCACATGAAATAAGATAACCCAATATCATTAAAACATACAAGATAATAATTGGAATGAAGCTAAATGAACTCATGTATAAAGACCACATCCCATTATGCCTCCACATGAAATAAGATAGCACATTATCATTAAAACATACAAGACATTAACCAAGGTAAAGGCAACAAGAGCACATGCAACTACAAGTAATGCTTCCTTTATCAATTCCATCCATATCCTCATCTTATCATTCCCCATAAAATAGGTCCAGTAATCTTAACATAAGCTAAGCTTTATTCAAGAGCATTAGCATATCAAAGACAAGAGTGAAATCTCATTAGATGGTTATGGAAATCATATAAGGCTCAAGGGATTAAGATAACACACCTAATACATCACATGATCATATCACATATTTCTCCACCAAAATGGGGATGGAACTACTGACTCATATTTTAACTACAACATACATTAACAAATTGAAACATTCGACTGAAATGAAATTAAACTAAGCAAGAAAGAAATATTAAAGAAGCTAAATGAAAAGAAATCAAACTAAAGAAGCATGCAAGAATTAAAAGACAAGACAATATTAAATGAAACTAAGAAAAAATATTTTATTAAAATGACTCACATTGAAGGTAGCACTCTTCTCCACCTTGAGTTTTGCTTCAAGGCTTACTCCAAGTGGAGAGAATGCCACCAAGCAATGAGTGAATACAAAGGAAGGTGAAGAATTCTATTTATAGGCATTGAAAAAGCAAATCCGGGACAATCCCTCAGTATGGGACTAAAAACATACCAAATATGGACTAAATACACCCTAATCTAATATCCGATCAAAGCATGTGCGATTTGAAGACATCTTGACCGCTGATTGGCGGTCTGGGACCGCTAATCAACGGTCTATATTCTTCTGATCGGGTTTGGATTTCTTTGGCTTCGTTCTTGCTTGATTTCTTGGGGTTTGATGAACCTGATTTGGTTGTTGATGGTTGGGCCAAGATTTAATTGCCAAAATACTCTTCATTAAGGTGTGAAGCTTCTTGATTTACTCATTAATCATTTTGGTTTTACATCCGGGTCCTTCTCTCTTTCATCGCAGTCCATAAGTCTTGCAACTTAGTCATTTTCCTTGCATTTGAGTCCTTTTTGAGTCTCTTCTTCCTAAACCTATTTATTCCTGAAACATTAACATAACACTCGTTACGTAGCATTGCTTATGCTAAATTAAAGGATATATGACACAAATATATGTATGATATGATGTCAATCAGCGAACAATATAGAATAAACTCGCTGAATAAATATATTATTTGGACCTGTTGTCCCGATTTCTGAAACTGTATCCCTAAAGGATACAAATAGAAATCACAATAACAATGTGATACGTTATAAAGAGAGAAGTAATATAATGGTGTTCTCAGGACCTAACATCCATCATGATGTTACTCATTTTCTCGTAATATTGATAATTCATTTTATTACATGATCAATATGATATGCATGTAATATATGTTGTTACTTTAAAGTTTTATAAGTTACTTAATATTGGTACTTATATGAGAGTCCTTGAAGGACAAAGATTACAAAGTATATTATATATGACAAGAATCAAAAGATGCATTATACAAATTTTGAAAAGATCACTATATGAAGAAACAAGTAAGAGTGACATATAACCCCTTCAATCAAAGTCATCCCGAAAAATGATACGAAGTTGATCTTAGTTGTCTATATGTTTCACCTAATAACAAATTTTACTATTATTTATTATATTTATTACATTCTTATGACTTGATTACATATAACCCCTCCAGCAGAGTTTTTTGAAAACCTATGAAATATTTAAAGGACAAATTTTTGAAACAAATGACTAGAGAAAATCCAATTATTTTTCGACCTGAAGTTCGAACATTCTCTAGAAGATAATTGGTACAATGATTCAATTGTATAAATAGAATATTGAAAAAATATATTCTACTAAATGCTCACTTTGAAAGCACACTAACAAAAGACATCTATTGTATATCGACAAAGATCCAATTCTAATAGGACTTGAAGTTCCTTATGAGAATGTCATGAAACCTAATAACTTGAAACCTAATAAGGTTCGCAGTGCATTTTTTATCTAAGCATATTGTGTAGGATTTCGTGCCCCTAAAAATGTATATATTTTAAATTTTTTATACATGCATACAAGATCGATTTCCATATTTTCAATAATTTTATGTACATTGTTTTACATTTATTCTAATATGATATTATTCACACACACACACACACAGATATATATATATATATATATATATATATATATATATATATATTAAAACAAATGTAAGAAGATTATACCCAAAAGTTCTCTAAATCCTCTATAAAGATCCAGAGTTGCGTCGCACGTCGAATCGTCGATTGATTCGCCTCTAAGTGTTCACCAAACTCTAAACAAGATTAGAGAGAACGGAGCTAGCCAATCAATCTCTAATTAAGCTTAGAATCTAGCTAATAACTCCTCTAAAGCTCCTGAGAATTTAATCTCCAAAAACTTGAATAATGAAGAGAATTTTCGGATGGATTAATTGGGTGGTTAGGGAGAGAGAATTTTTGCATTCAATGAAACAAGTAGGGAGATGAGACCTATTTATAGGCTATCCCAACACCCACATCATGTGTTTCCACTAACCTATGATCTCTTGTTTTTTTCTTCCGTAAACAAATCACAAATTGACACAATCATCCTAAAAAAATGTTTGACCATAATTGGAATAAATCCAACCCATGATCAACAATAATCTCTTAATAATTCTAGCAAAATCGTGCTCACCGTTCGACCTAAACTTGCCTACCGATTGACCGATAGACAGTTAATTGTGGTTTCGGTTAGACCATGAAACTGGGCGGTCGACCCATCACATGCTACCAAAGCTATTGTGATTTTTGAGTCGAACATAACACACAAATGGTCGACCAATTCTACACGAGAAACGGCTACCGAAAGTTTTCGGTCGGACTGAGTCATAAGTTGTTCGACAGATTACCACAACGAAAAATTCACGGAAGTTCCTGGAAGTTTTTGGTTGAACCATGACTTTTACCGGTCAATCGATTAATCCCAGAAAAAGTTCCTGGAATCGATTTACCGGTCAATCGACCAACACGTCCATCCGGTCGTCCGTTCACACACGCAATGGCTACTGTGATTTTTCGGTCGACCGCTCTGAAAATGTTCGACCGTTTTGTCCAATTTTTTGCCTTAATCAAATTTTGGATTTATATCCAACAAAATTTGATCTTTAGGTTTTTTAGCAAATTCATATATCATGTAACATATTATCTTATGCAATGTCAAACTATTACACCTCATAATACATACATCTCATATGAATTTATTTATGATTCTATATTGATTTAATCGATTCACCACGTGTATCCCATTTCACATGAAACCCGATACACCATATGAATACAAATCAAGCTTCTTGTTTCCTAGTTTTGTGGTGTGACCTATAGGAGGATCTAAGCAATTTGACAGTGATATTAAACATTCAATATCACAAACTATAAGCGGTATCAGCTACACATTATTGTTACCCAATTAGCATAGATGTCTTGTTCGCTCGAACTAAACACGATCCATTTAGTGATGTGAAGACATCACTTGTGTCTATCCCTTGCCACATGATATTAAGAATATATACAAAGTAGAAATGTGTCACCTTTTATATATTCATTTCTTGATCTCTTAAGCGAATTTTAAATATGTAACTTAACACAAGTCACATTTTGCACATTAAAATTTTACTTTATCAAAGGCTCACTAATATCATCACTCAAATTAAGAGGGGAAATGATAATCTTTTGACTAGATATCTTTTCCAGCACAAGTCGAGCTCAACCAACTAGTGCATTTATCACTATGTTCATTGATAGCTTTTGACAATAATTAAATTGAACACTTCTTATATGAGAAGACATAAGTCGCATAACTTAGAATTCAAGACACAGTGAAAACATTAATGACACAACACAAATCTATAATGTTTCACTTTCTAGGTCTATTTAATATATAAAAGTAACAATCTTTCTCTTTTATATACTCGTGTCGTCAAATATTTGTAAAGCTAGAATAATCGATGACCAACACGAGAAGCTTATCTCGGTAATTAATGTTCCATGTCAATTACCATGATTATGAATAACTTTTGATTTATGTAAACCATTATCTTTCAGAGCTCTACAGTTAAGGACCAAGAGTATTTTTCTCAACACTTCCAAAAGACTAATACATTAATCAAGGAACAAAATGTTTGCACATCCAATTCATAATAATTGACATATAAAAGTAAAACTTTTAGAACACATTCCTTTCATGATGTTCTTTTGAAAACATTTAGATGACATTCAAGGATCTACCAATTTCTAGTGATGCCATAAAGATTTACATTAGTGATGTTTCCTACATGTCTGATCCACATAAATTATTATCACAAACTATTTGGTGTCATTATGTGGAGCCATTACAACTTTATGCAAATTGGTGAGTCAGTTATTGATTATTACATTCTCATATTGTTATGATATCAATATAAATATGAGACATCTTTAAATTGTTCATAAGTAATATATTTTGAGGTAACATATTCATATTTTGTAAAAGTTTCCACAGTTTGTGTTACTCCCAGTATATCAGTCGAGAAAAATTACGCAAACATATTTCACAATCTTAGTATCGAAGTGAAATATAGTAAATATACATTAAATCCGTTAAACTATGATGTATTTGTTTATTGAATCCTTTTGCACTTTTATAACGAGACAAACTGAAAAACATATAGCTGAAGATCCAAGCGAGAGTGTTGTGAAATATTATACAATAGATGATTCACATTCTCCTCACATAACCACATCAACCTCTCACATTTTCATTTGTAACTCTTGTAACATACACTATTTCATTTGCTTCCTTTAGCATATAAATAAGAGACTATTGTAATATTTTGGAGATGAGGAAATACAATAATTGTTCTCCCCTAAATATTTATCTTCTTTGTTCCATGTCTATTTATTTTACAACATCACCATAATTTTGATGCGGACGTTTAATTCTTTATACATTACTCTTGAAATCTGAAATTTGATATCTTCGGTGATTCTTCGGAATGCTTCTATTAACTCGATTGTAACATCAACCCAAACGTGGTGGCTGTCGGCGTCCACGGCGTTGTCGGGGGAGGGATGAAGGTCGACAAGGGACTCGGAGTCAACAATGTCGGCTGATGGTGTCGTCGAAGTCCGAAGTCTGGGGAAAGGAGGAGGCCGACGAGAGATTTGGAGCCAACAATGCCGGCCATCGGTGTCGTTGATAAAATTTCTGATTGTTGTCCCAAAGTAATGTTCGAAAACGGAATAATTATGGTCAGATTCTGGTTAGACTCAATGTATGGTTTAGTCAACGTGTGAGTTGACTCCTTCTCTATCCTCTTTAAGTATATTAGTTTGGACCAGACATACAGAATTCTGTTGTTTTTGCTGATAGCTCGCAAACCCAAAAGCCCAGCCCATTGACTTCTAATATTTGTTAAGAGTTAGCTCACTTTTATAAATCCCACCGATTAAATGACCTACATGCCCAGTCTACTTCTATTCTCCTTAATAGTTTGTATTAGGGTTTCAGAATCCACTACTATGTAGATTACCCCAGACCACTGATCCCCAAACCCAGTCCAAATGAATGACACCGTTTTTTTCTTCTATAACTTGTTGTCGTGAATATCTAATAGTGGTGTGTTAAAAAAACTAACATTTTGTTGAAAGATTAATATTTATCATCAAAAGATAATTATGGACTTAATTGGTTATTAAAACGTACAATGCATAAAAGCAAGTAAACACATTAAAAACAAATAAACAATTTTCAAAAATAAAAACCGGTTAAATCGGACCAAACCGGATCCGAACCAGACCAGAACGGAAATTCGATTATCTGAAAATGATATCCGGGAACCGACAAACCCTGGAATTTTTGGTAAGATGTTAATTGTTTCTTAGCAATTGAATTTGATTTTCAAAATCTTTTTTATTGTTTAAATTATTTTTTATTTTTTCATTATAGGACCAACGAGAGAGTAATAAAGACCGGCAATCCAAAAATAAGTTTCTCCATCGATTGTCCCGGGGAGGCTATCGTAAAATTGAGGAGAAAATAATTGTCGAAAAAAGAGCAAAGTAAAAAGAAGATACTTTGCAGTCCGGTCTAAGCGAAGAGCAAGCAAGTAATTTACCTCCACCTTCGCAACCACCTAGGCAAGAAAAGTGGAAAAGAATACGTATTAGATGTATGATCTACTAGGCCCTAATCTTAGTCTAGGGGGGGGGGGGGTTAACAGACTAATTAAGGTAGTTTAACAAACTATGTCAAATTAAAAGCTAAGACAATTAATGTGAAGGAGAGAACAACAAACCACAACACCGGATGTATAGAGGTTTGGATCCAACCACCGGATCCTAGTCCTCTCTTACGAATTGCTCTTACTCGAGAAACTTCGCGTCCTCCACTAATCCGATCTTCGTTGTGGACCGAGATCACGCCTTTACACAACAAACTTTGCGAACACCCTCGCCTAGCTTGAACCACCTTCTCACAATCCGAGAAGAGCTTCACTCCGGAAGCTTAGTACAACTCTTGAAGACTTTACTTCAACAACTAATCTTGAGCACTTGAAATGGATGATGCAATCAAGGATGGTGATTTCAAGTGAGAAGATGTGAGCACAAGTGTTTAGAGAAAATATGAGAGTAGTAATGAGATTTGACCTTAGAGAAAGATTGGTGACTTTGGATGAGTGTTCTCAGCTCTATTTATAAGCTCTAAACTAGTTCTACCCGTTGGGATTGAAATGGTAAAAAATTGTGCAAGAAAACACAAGTCAGGAAGTGACATGACACATTTCAGGACACGAACAGTCGACCGGATCGGGTCAATTAGTCGACCGGTATGCAAGAATAATTGGTTCGGTCGAGCGAATGTGCACACGGTCGGACCAACTGGGCTAGAACTTAAGTGATCGGTCGAACGGACTAGATCACCACTTCGACCGAAAAAGACCAGTAAGACCGGATCAAGAAAAGATACAAGTATCGGTCGACCGTGAAGAGAGTTTCAGCCGACCATTTGACGTGTGTGGATTTCAGACAGGATAAAACCAAAGGCAATCGGTCGAGCAGAATGAATTGAGGGTTCGACCGAAAACTTCCAGTAAAATTGGGTATGGGAAGTTTTCGAGATTCGGTCGACCATTAAGCAAAGTTCGGTCGACCGAAAGACCAAATCCAAAAGAGGGGTTAGGTGAGAAATGTGTGTACGACCGTTGGAATATAGGACAAGTATAACGATCATATTTAATATGAATACGGAAATGCAAACGGTCGAACAAAAGCTATGCTTCGGTCGACCGAAAGTCTCACTAACCAGGACACGTGTCGACAACGGATAAGCTGGAGGATTTGTATCGGATGAACTAATTCCTATCACTTGACAAAGTAAAATGGTGGAACATAATAGGTATGCCGGTCGACCGTTTTCAGACAGGCAAAACAGATGTATCTAACGGTCGAATGGGATGAAAAAGTTTGTCGACCGTTTGGACATAATAGGGCACTCTGGGACAGTCTGAAGCAATTTCGGTCGAACCAAATGGTTCTACCGGTCGACCGGTTGAGTACTGAAATCTTGTTGTAGGTTTCTAATGAGTTTCGATGATTTCCTATTGAAGTCAAAAGGTAATTGGAATGTTATATGAGACTTCTATAGGTTTCCTAAGTGTCATGCAATGCAATGAATCAAAGATTTCAAGTGGCAAGTTACATTTGTAACCTAAATACATATAATGTAAACCTAACTACGCTTCAATCTTCATCTCTCAATTCAACTCAAACTTGGTTCCTAAAACGTTAGATAATACAAGTATATGCAAGCAATGATCTTTAATTGATACATGTGTTTATTGATATGTTGATTAATCATCAAAACTGATTAACGATTATTAGCCAAAAGGCCAACATTAGACCCGACGGAAGTTACATGATTGACGAGTCTGTAAATGTTGCAAACAAGATTGTAAGTATTAAATTTAAATGTAATATTTGTATATTAATCAATATAATATTTATAATATAATTTTGTCATAGGACGAGCTTTCACTAGAAGCCTCATCCGGAGAATTTGTCTTGGATGGTAGAAATGACATATTATCCATGACTTTGGGTAAAGAGGAGCATCCAAGACGAGTTTGAGGTATGGGTAGTCGAATTGGAATTCGTCAATACTTTGGGTCATCGTCTTCTTCAGATCGGGAGCATACTAAGGGAAAATCAGGAATTATAGCAAAGCATGAGAGATTTGGAGAGTATGGTGAGAAATCTCTTTGCTATGAACAACCTACCTTTTAATATGCCAATGCCTCAGAGCGTGTCAAGTGTTAATCCTGAAGAGGTAATCGTGAAACCAACCCGTCCAGTACCAACTATAATTGAGGAAACATCAATACCAACAACTGAGGAAAAATAAACAATTGAGGTAAAATTTTAATTACGTTTGTATTGTTAGTTGTTGATACTTGTTAATTTTAACTTAAATCTATTTACAGGATGACTGTGAATGTTGACTTTTTGTAAGGGATCCTGATTTGCGACCTGCAGCCTATGGAAAGGTATATGCGTTGAAGATATATCACGGGGAAAAAATTGGATCAAAAAATGTAGCAGTGACTTTAGATAATCATGTCGATGGTGACGCGTTCTTGCCAATATCGGAATCTGAAATTCATACGGTTGAGGAGGCCGAAGGCTACATATTGCAATGACCACGTTCTTTAATAAAACTGAAAAAGAATAAAAAGGTGTTCATTTAGAATTAATAAACGGTTTTATGATCGTCATATATATTGTTTAAGTAGGAATTTTCTAATAAAGTATATTTTTATGTTAAAGGTTGAACCTCCGCAATCCAAGGGATCCAAAAAACTGTCGGATTTAATGAAAATGTGTTGCGTAAGAACTGCTTATTGTTATATAATTTGATAAAATTTAAACCCGATTTAGATGTTGTGGTCTGTTATGGAGAAAGAAGTTGTAGGCTCCACAACCTTAGACGGCTTAGAACCGAAATTGTATGTATTCATGAGTGATGTCAGGCAATTTCTTAAGTCAAAGAAATCAAATATAACAATCATTCAAGTTTGTTTAAAGTAAGTCATTCATATATATGTTACTTGTCACGGTTTTTGTTTATGTTTTAAGTTTTGACATTTAAATAATATTTATTGATTGTAATATATAGGTCTATTTACCAAATATCTTATGGAAAGAGATTTGGATATTTATGTCCAATGATTTACATAATATCATGCATATATTTGTGTCTTATGTCCTTTATTCTTAGCCTAAGCAATGCTACATAACGAGTGTTATGTTTATGTTTCAGAAATAAATAGGTTTGGGAAGAAGAGACTATAAATGGACCTAAAAGCAAGAAAAAAGACTGAGTTGCAAGAGGGAATGACCCGGATGTAAGCCCAAAGGACCAATGAGCAAATCAAGAAACTTCATACCATCATGAGGAGTATTTTGGCAATTCGATTCGGGCCTTAACTCCAATAACGAACCTGGGAGCATCATACATTGTGAAATCAACCCAGATGACACCACACTAAATTCAGGCCGGATCCAAACTCTTTAGACCATTGATTGGCGGTCGGGTCAGCTCCAGATCCGACAAGCTTCAAGAAGATCATGTATTAGAGTGTTTTATGACTATTTATGGTTTTGTATTAGTCCTACATCGGGGGATCTTCCCTTGTAAGGTACCCATTGCTTGGTGGCATTCTCTCTACTTGGAGTAAAGCCTTAAAGCAAAACTCAAGTGGAGAAGAATACCACTTGTAATGTGAGTCATGTAAATAAAATAATTCTTCATAATTTTGTTAGTTTTATATTGTCTTTATTTTGATGCTTGCATGTTTAGTTTGTTTGTTTTCTTTATCATAGTATAATTAGAATGTTTTCTTTCCTTAGTATGAGTGTTAGTTTAATAATGTGTGAGTAGTTCCATCCCCTTTGAGGGTGGAGTTGATGTTTATACATGTTATGTAGATGGAATGAATGCTAAATATTGTTGTATGTGAGAAATGTTAGTATGCTTGTTTGAATTAAAGATAATACTTAACTTGATGGTTTCTGTCATAATATTTAGGTACATTCCATGCTTGTTTAGGTTCTTAATAATAAACTTGTCATGCTCATATTAATCAGCTAGGTTAGTGCTTTGGATGATGGGTCTTGCCATGAGGTACTTCTTATGCATAACAAACACTAACTACACTTGAGCCTATTGTATGCATTCATCACACTTATTTCATGTGTACACACACTCCACCCCTTAGGGGTTTTGCCATTCCTGAATTTCATCTTTCTTTTTAGTAGTTTCTTAGTTTAGTTTTAGTTCGTTTTGTGCTTTCATTTCCTTCCTTGTTGCTACTAGTTTAGTGTAGTTTAGTTTAATCAATCTTTTCTCCACCTTGTTTCCCACTCGCCTTCAAACTAACCAAAGTCGACACACCTCCCTGTGGACCGACCCGTATTTGTAGCCGCTTCAACGCGGCCGTGCACTTGCGATTATAATAACTGATTAAATCAAGTTATTATAACCGCTTCAACATTGCTCTGCCACCCCGGACGACAAATGACGACACCCAACCGCAAGATATTGCGAAGGTGATGGCCGAGGTGGACAAGATGTATTATCTTGCGCTGTAGTGGGAGAGGTATGTTTTTACTTATTTGATATAATACATGCAGTATTTGATCATTGGATGTTAGCTGTTATTTGTCCAGATACAAATACTGTATATTGGTTTGATCATTTAGCTTCGGACAAACCCAGGAAAGATTTGAAGCAGATTGTGCAATTTTAAGTTCTATTAAATTACTACTTTAAAACATAAAAATACATTGTAATTGTCAAATTTTATAACAAATTCCAATATTTAGCAATTTCTTTAGAGCTAGGGATATATATAAAGCATTGGGGGGGGGGGGGGAAGCCAAAAAAGACAATAACTTTGCATTCTATGAAGGTAGGATGATTAAATTATTTTTGAAACAATAAACCCTATATTTTGAATTAATTTCGTTGTTTCATAATATGCATTATGTCTTAATTGTAGTACCATAAAAAAAACTAGAAATACTGAGTGTGTGTACTATATCATGAGGTATATGGAATAAATTTTGGAGTTGGATAGACTGCGGTTCAAAATGTTTTGTATTTTGAACAATGGATGCATAAATTCATTTTTAATGGATTTCAAATGATTTTGGAATTGTTTGATTAAGAGATGAAGGATAAACTAAATCATGTAATATATAGTATATGTAAATGCGTTGCACCAGTTCTCTTTTGCAGGGACAAGTGAGTTTATATGTTCCATTGAAGCCATGTGTGAATAAATGATGTGTATGTTGTTTTTATTATTATTCAATCATAGGGGCTTATGTATATGTAAAACCCAATTATTTATGTATATGCATGCATATGAGATGAGTTTTACATAAGACTTGCACTAGACAATTTTCGAAATTATGAAATGCATGTTTATATTTTGCAATATCTACATCCATGGTGCAAGAGGAAGTCACGAAGAAGGCGCAAAGGTCAACGACGCGGGAACATATAAACTCACACCAATGTGTGTGTGAATGGATCTAATTTATGTTTGTGTGCTTGACATGTATGTGATTTTATGAATGAATGTTAGTATGTGTATAGATATAAATATACATGATCACCTAAATTCTAAAATCACATATAAATGTTTAATTGTCCAATAAAAAATTAAGAGTATTTTTCTTTCTTATCTCATCCACTAGCAGTCATCGATCGATGGATAACCTGCTCGCCATTAGCGGGAGATAGCTTCCTCCATCTTTGGGAATAGTGGGAGATATATGGTTGTCTATTGTTGTGCTATAAATAGATATACGAGATGTGATTCACCCTTAGTGGACATCGAGTGTATTTATTTGTGAATACAGTGAATAAACGTATCTTGTATCAAATGAAATAAGTTTTCTTAACAAGACCCGGAGCCCTAGCTCGGTTTTGTGAAAAAGAGTTTTCCTTAGGAGGATTGGTCAAATTCCCTCTTAATTAAAATGACAAGAGTCATAAGAATTTGAAAATGCAAAAATTTGCAAAATTTTCAATATGGTTATGATTAAAAAATATTTTCTTACCTTGATTTTATTATATATCTGATAGCCCTTAGCTAGTTTATATTATAATTGATAGGATCTTGAATTACTGCATTTATAGACGTATTTATTTATTTGCGGTATTGATTTTGAAACATAAAATTGATGTTAAATCCCATATAATTTATTTTGTAGAAATGTCGAATATTCAACCTATTATGCGATTATGATTGAAAAACATCATCATTTGGAAAATGATGGCCCAAACTTCATAAGTTGGCAACTCAAGCTCAATATCGTGTTGAAGTTTGAGAAACTGTCTCATATTTTGGATGGTAAAATCCCAAAATTAAATGAGAAGGCAACCGATAGCGAGAAAGAGGCTAAAGCCAAGTGGGAAGACCAAGAGAACAAAGTTCACGGTCTAATGTTGGCCTCCATGGGTGACTCTCTTCAAACGAAATACTTTGATTCAAAACCCAAGAATACCATGGAAGCTTTAACAAAGATGTTCATAGATAGTTCTAGAAAAGAGCGCTATAAGACCGTCATAACACTCACAAGGTGCCACATGGCGGAGGGAACATCGGTATCCATGTATTTTCTCACTATGCCAGGATACCTTGAGAAATTGGCGAAGCTCTCTTCCCCGATGCCCAATGACATTGCGGAAGATTTGAATCTTGGCTCTCTACTCCCATCCTACAAAGATTTCGTTACGCACTATCATTTGTGTGAGAAAGGGGTGAGTCTTGAGGAGCTTCATAGCGCTCTCAAAAAGCCGAAGTTGACATGGGCAAAGGTCGGGACAAGAATGTCCTAGCCGTCCATGGTGGGAGCAGGAAGATCACCAAACGTAATGGCAAAAAAAAATTGGCCAAAAAGGCATTGAAGGGAAGTGGAGTAGGAGGGGCTCATGCGAGTGCCTCGAGGGGGAATTCTTTGAAATCTTCGACTCCTAATACTGAGTGTTACAACTACTTTGGAAAAGGACACATCCGCCTGAATTGCCCTAAGTACGAAGATCTTGACAACGGGGTAATTGAGCAAAAATGTCCCAAAAAGGCTAAAGGTATATTTGTTATTGAAATAAATTTCACCACCTCTGTCCATGATTAGGTAATTGATACCGGATCTTGTGCTCACATAATTTCTAATGTGCAACTACTAAAGGATAGGAAGGAACTCGTGAAGAACGAGATGATTTTGAAGGTTGGAAATGATGCAAGTGTTGTTGTGATTGCAAAAGGTTCCGTGGGACTTCAATTGTCTAGTGGTTTAAATTTATGTTTAAAGAACGTCTATTAGGTGCCTTCGATTAGCAAGAATATTATTTTTGTATCATGTTTGGATATGGATAATTTTAATATAAATATTTCAAACTCTTGCTTCTCTATATTGAAAAATGGAATTTTCTTTGCAAATGCATTCATAAGGAATGATCTTTATTTGCTTGAATTAAATAATAGACAAATTTTATACATCAATAACAAGATGTTTAAAACTACTCACGTGAATTATACACTCTTGTAGTACTATCGTCTTGGTCACAAAAATGAAAAACACATCAAGAAATTGCAAGAAGCTAACCTTCTTGGTCAACTTGATTTTAAATCATTGGAGACGTGCGAACCTTGCCTAATGGGCAAAATGACCAAGAGGCCTTCAAGAAGAAAGGTCCAAGAGCGAATAACTTGCTAGATTTGATACATTCCGATGTATGTGGTCCAATGAGTACAAGTGCAAGATACGGTTTTAGGTAGTTAATTGCGTTCACGGATGACTATAGCCATTACAGCAATATTTATCTAATGAGAAACAAAAGTGAATCCTTTGACAAGTTCAAGGAATTCAAGAATGAAGTAGAAAACTAACTCAATAAGAAATTCAAATCTCTATGAATTGATCGTGGAAGTGAGTACTTAAGTACCGAATTTGATTCGTTCCTAAAGGAGTGTGGTATTGTACCACGACTCACTCCGCCCAGAAAATCCTAATGGAATGGGTTATCAGAAATGAGAAATAAGACATTGCTCGACATGGTTCGATCAATGATGAGTCAAACTGATTTGCCATTTTACTTTTGGAGTTATGTACTAGAAGCTGCGGTTTACACACTAAATAATGTTCCATCCAAATCCGTGGAGAAAACGCCTTATGAGCTATGGAGTAGTAAAAGATTTTCTCAAGATTTGGGGTTGTGAGGCCTACGTGAAAAGATTGATGTCGACCAAACTACAACCAAAAGCGAATAAGAACTTCTTTATAGGTTATCCTCGTGAGACAAGAGGATACTACTTTTGGCATAAAACTTCCAATCGAGTGATTGTCGAGAGCGATGCCATATTCTTAGAGAAATAATTTCTCGATAGAATTAAAAGTCGTGGGAGTAGAATTGTGCTTGAGAAAACTCAAGATATTCTACAAGATCATGATATGAATGATAACATTCAAGATCATGAAGGCCCAACTGAGGTTCCTTTGGTTAGTGGGAGCGTGAGTAAGAGACCCTCGCAAGCAATTGTGAGTGTAAGTCAATCATCCCCACCTAGTGTACGTTCGAGAATCGAACATGAACAAATTCCGCAAGAAATTGTGGAAGAAGTTCAAGTAGTACACATAGAACCGAAAGAAGTTAGAAGGTCTATCAGGGAAAGCTAGAAAGCCGATATGTATTTGGGACTTCATGAAATCATGGTACTTGATACCGATGATCCCTCGACCTTTCAAGAAGCAATAGAAAGAGAGGACTCCAAACTATGGTTTAAAGCCATGGAATACGAAATAGAATCCATGTATGACAATCAAGTATGAAACTTGGTTGACCTACCTGAAGGAAAGAAAGTCGTTCAAAACAAATGGGTCTTTAAGAGGAAGATGTACATGGATGGGAACTTGACAACCTACAAAGCAAGGCTTATAGAAAAAGGTTTCACTCAAGTTAAAGGAATTGACTATGATGAAACGTTTTCACTGGTTGCCATGTTCAAGTCTATTCGGATTATGCTCTCTATTACCCCATTTCATGATTATGAGAAATGACAAATGGATGTCAAAATAACATTTCTTAATGGGAACTTGAAGGAGGATGTGTACATGGTACAACCTCAAGGTTTTAAAGATCCAAAGAATAACGAGAAAGTGTGCAAGCTTCAACGATCCATTTATGGATTGAAGAAAGCAGCAAGGAGTTGGAACAAACGTTTTGACGAGGAAGTCAAAAAAATTCACTTCGTCCAAAGTAAGGAAGAGCCTTGTATATACAAGACGGTTAGTTGGAGCCATATAGTGTTTTTAATCTTATATCTTGATGACATACTCGTCATGTGAAACCATATACCTTTGCTATAGCAAACGAGAAGTTCATTAAAATCTGAATTTTCAATGAAAGACATGGGTAAGGCTCAATACATCTTGGGAATCAAGATATATAGAGATAGATCCCGTAGACTCATTGGCCTAAGTTAACGTACGTACATTGACAAGGTTTTGGAAAGGTTCAGCATGAACAACTCCAAAAAGGGCATGTGCCAATGAGTATTGGTGTGCAACTCAAAACGTCTCAATGTGCTGAATCACGTAAAGACTTAGAGTACATGAAAGATATTCCTTATGTTTCAGTAATAGGATCGATCATTGATTGAATGTTTTAAAATAACCGTAAGTGCACGGCTGCGTTGAAGCAGTGGCAAATACGGGTCGATCCACAGGGAGGTGTGTCGACTTTGGTTAGCTCGAAGGCAAGTGGGAAAGAAAGGAGAGAAATATTGATTAAACTAAACTACACTAAACTACTAGCAACAAGGAAGGAAATGAAAGCACAAAAAGAACTAAAACTAAGTAACTAATAACAGAAGATAGAAATCAGAAATGGAAAACCCCTAAGGGGTGGAGTGTGTGCACATGAAATAAGTGTGGTGAATGCATACAATAAGCTCAAGTGTAGTTAGTGTTTGTTAATGCATAAGAAGTACCTAATGGCAAGACCTATCATTCAAAGCACTAACCTAGGTGATTAATATGAGCATGACAAGTTTGTTATTAAGAACACAAACAAGCATGGAATGTACCTAAACATTATGGCAGAAACCATCAAGTAAGAGTTCTTATTAATTCAAACAAGCATATTAACATTTCTCACATACAACAATGTTTAGCATTCATACCATCTACATAACATGTATAGGCATCTACTCCACCCCCAAAGGGGGATGAAACTACTCACACATATTTAAACTAACATTTATACTAAGGAAAAAAATGCTTAAACTAATTATAAGAAGACTAAAACAAACAAGGTAACTAAGTATGCAAGAATTGAAAAGAGGCAATATGAAGAAAAATTAACAAAACATATATTATTACCCACTCAATTACAAGTAGCCTCTCTCCACCAGGGTTTTTGCTTCAAGGATTTTACTCCTAGTAGAGAGGATGACCACCAAGAGAGAGATGAATACAAGGGAGGAGGATTTTATTTATAGTCAAAGAAAAAGGCAATCGGGGACAATTCCCCGATATGAGACTAAACATATAACAAAAATAGACTAAATACACCCTAATACATGACCCGACTTAACCACATCAAAGCGGTCTTGGACCACCAATTGGAGGTCTATATGGTTTAGATCGGGTTCTGGTTCGGAGTGTGGTTGCCTGGCTCGATTTCTTCATGTTTGATGCATGCTAATCGGTTGTGTAGCTTCAGACCCGAATCCAATTGCCAAAATACTCCTCATGATGGTGTGGAGTTTTTTCATTTGCTCATAGGTCCTTTGGTTTTGCATTCGGGTCTCTCTCTCTTGCATCTTAGTCCACAATTCTTGCAAATTGGCCCATTTTCTTACTTTTAAGTCCTTTTATTGTCTCTCCTTCTCAAACATACTTATTCCTGAAACTTAAACATTAAACTCGTTACATAGCATTGTTTGGGTGAAAGATAATGGATATAAGATACAAAGATATGCATGATAAGATATGAATCAATCATGTACACGGTGACTTGCACAAGACCTGATGTCTCGTATGCTTTAAGCATGACAAGTCGTCACCAATCCAACCCAGGTCCCAATCATTGGATTGCCGCCAAGAATATTCTGAGGTACCTTAACCGGATGATTGACATCATTTCATGCTTATATTTGTATCTTATATCCATTATCTTTCACCTAAACAATGCTATGTGATGAGTTTTATGTTTGAATTTCAAAAATAAATAGGTTTGAAGAGATGAAGCATAAAAGGACCCAAAAGCTGGGAAAAAAGACTGAATTGTGAGACCTGGGGACTAAGATGCAACGGAGAAGGACCTGAATGTAAGACCGAAGAACCAAAGAGCAAAACAGAAAACTACACACCATCATGGGGAGTATTTTGGCAATTCTATTCGGGTCGGAGCTCCAACAAGTGAAGTAGATGCATCAAAGACCAACAAAAACATCCAGAAAAGCCCAGAATAAATTCCAGCCGGATCCAGACTATATAGACCGCCAATTGGCAGTGTGTTTTGGCCCAAATCCTCTCAAATTTTGGTGGGTCGCGTATTAGTGTGTATTTAGTCCATTTCTGGTATTTGTTTAGTCCCACATCGGGTGATTGTCCCGGATTGCCTTTTTCTTTGGCTATAAATAGAACTCTTCACCTTCTATTGTAAACACTCCATATTTTATGTGGCTATTCTTCCTACTAGAAGTGAGGCCTTGAAGCACACACTAAAGAAGGAGGACGCTACTTGAAATGTGAGTCACTTTAATAAATGTTTCTTTATTATGATGTTTGCTTTATGTTTCTTGTTTTACTTTGTTTAATTTCATTTCATTAGTTTTAGTAGCTTAGTTAATATGCTTTCTTTGCTTAGTTTAATAATTAGTGTAATGTGTAGTGAGTAGTTCCATCCCCTTTGGGGGGTGGAGTAGATGTTCATACATGCATTAGAGAATGGAATGAATGTTTTATTCACAATGTGTTGATAAAACATGAATGTATGCTTGCTTGTTTAGGATAGAATTTATAACTTGATGAGTTTTGCCAAAATGATTAGACACCTCTCATGCTTGTTTAGGTTCTGAAATAAACAACTTGTATATGTAAATGTTAATCAACTAGGGTGGTGAATGGATTGATAAGTTTTTCCATAACATTTAGACACTTCCTATGCATGATAACACCACCTCTATTTGTGCTTATAGAATGTGTTCAACACCCACCTCTTTGTATGTGTGCACTCACTCCACCGCTTAGGGGTTTTTCCATTTCTGAATTCCAGCACTCTTCTTTCGTTCTTAGTTAAGTTTTTAGTTAATCGTTTGTTGCTTCCTTTCGCATTTCATACTTCGTAGTGTAGTGTAGCGTAGCATAGCATAATCAAACTCTCTTCCATATTTTTGCCACTTGATTTCATGCAAACGAGAGGCTGCTCACCTCCCTGAGGACGACCCGTATTTGCCACCGCTTCAACGCCGCCGAGCACTTGCGGTTTAATATAAAACGATCAACAAGTTTTTGGCGTCGTTGCCGGGGAGGTGTCAGTCCAGACTCTTGTTTGGAAGATTCGAGTGGATTTAATTTGTGGTTTGTAGTTTTTCTTTGTTTCAGGAGACTTGGAGTCGCTAGGAGGAATACCTGGAGAAATTTTGAGGCAAGCTGGGTATTGTAGATCGCCAATCAACGGCCTGAGACCGCCAATTGGCGGTCTGGTAACCTCTGTTTGCTCTCTCATTTCTTTGGTCTGTTTGCATAATTGATGTAATCATCTGGGACTTGATTTGGCATGTTTTGACTTATAGTTTGTTCCCAGATCAATAATCAAACCTTCTTTAAGCAACTTGGACCCTAAAACCCAAAGCAAAAGATTAGGCATTCTTTTTGTTTAGGTCATGCATCATGTATGTGACTTAGGAATATAGATTGTCTTTCATTTTAGCTTTATTTTCAGTTGCTGAGTGCTGGCGTGAGGTACGCACCTTCAACTCTTATTCATGCATTTCGTATGAACATGCATTAGTTAGTAGGAAGTGCATTGAAACAAGTGTGAGTTGAGCGTTTGTTTGGAGAGTTGATTGCTAGATTAGGACTCCAAAACGCTACTAAGGAGGGGTTGTACCACAAAAGATAAGGTGGGGGATTTCATCACCCTTTCCTTCGCCCCAAAAACCACACTAAAAAAGAGACTAATTTTAAAATCAAGTAGGCATTGGCCCTAAGGACTTCAGCCGCATTAGGAGAGTGATCCGGTCCCGACCGTCATGACCTGATCGGCGTTGCCCACTTTGTCAATAGTAGGAGAGACGAGATCTCCGGATCTTGGCTCCCTTGCTGGGCTTTGTGGTCCTCGTCGTAGGGAGGTGAGGCGTGTTGAGGCCGTGTGACCTCGCAGTTTGGTGTCGTCTAGCTGTAAGGACCTATAACAACCTTAGGTTTGCTTGAGCCTTATTTGCTTGTGTGCTTCTACCTGTACCCATCCACCGTAGCATAAGGACTTCTTCCCTTCTCTCCTGAGTCATTCTTTCTCTCTTGTGTTCCCCCGTCTTCTCCTCTATGCACATTCTTTGTTAAAAAAAGAAAAAAAGTTTTGTTTTGTGTGTGTGCACCTTTGTGCATGCTTTTGTGGGCACGAGACGAGAGTGGTCGTTTGACGAGGCGCGTTGTCAACCCTACTTCGGTAGTCGACTTCTCGACGCCTTCCTCCTCTCGTGTCGCACACAATCCGGGTTCAATGGCTGCTAATTTCCGTGAGGAGGATTAGTTGTTGGACCCACCTGTTCGACCTGTGCTTCCAGTTGTCGCTCCCATACCTCTACGTGATCGATGCTACCCGAGCCGTTCTGCTCTACCATCATGCATCGTATTGCCAGAGGCTAATGGGAACCATTTTGAGGTTAAGCCTCAGTTTATCTCCATGCTCCCTCATTTCACTGGGAAAGGTGACCCCTATATCTTTCTCAGGGAATTTGAGGAGGTCTGTGCTATGTTCAAGCTGCAACAACTTAGCACAAACTCCATCCATCTTAGGCTTGTCCCATTTCCGCTGAAGGATGACGCGAAGAAGTGGTTGTACAGCAACCAGGCGAATGCCTTTAGGACTTGGGATGAATTTCAATCTGCATTCCTCAAGAAATACTTTCCAAATCATCGGACTCAAAAATTGAGGAACAAAATCAATTCGTTCTATCAACTTGAGACTGAGACATTTCATGCATATGTAGAGAGGTTCAAGGAGCTACTATCCTCATGCCCTCACCATGGCATTGAGTTGTGGCATCTTTGTTAGATTGTTTACGAGGGTCTTCACATCTCGTCCCGAACGCTCCTTGAGTCCATGTGTCAAGGAGAGTTCTTGGGAAAGGATGAAAGGGAGGCATGGGCTTTCCTAGAAGACCTTGCTGAGAAAACAATGCAATGGGAGAGTGTAAGGGAACCACCTGCATCATCTAGTATAGGAGCGAGGATCACGAATGCAAACTCGACTAGATCGGGTACCACATTTGCTATCGATACCACTACGGCCACCGAGGCACGCATGGCGGACTTAATGCACCGTATGGATTCGATTGAGCTCCAAAACCAACAAATTGCACCTTACATATCCACATCTGGTCGAGTTCCCTGTCATTCATGTGGTAGGATAGGTCATGTAGAGAGCGAGTGTGCGTCCATTCCTCCTGAGATGGAACATGTCAACGCCATCTATGACATAGCTAGGAATGACCCATACTCATCATCTTATAAACCTGGATGGAGGAACCACCCCAAATTTTCATGGAACCAAAATAATGCCCCGGGTGGTCCTTCAAACTCCTCTCGACCACCTAACCAATCATACCAACCTCCCATGCATGCACAATCTTATCAGCCACCCCAAGCTCCAAGCACCAACCAACCAGGTTTCCCAAATTCTAACAACTTTGAAACCCGGTTTAATTCGCTTGAGAACTTGACTCGTGGACTTGAGAACTCTGTGAAAATTTTTATGTCATCCACAAGTCAAGTTCTCACTTCAAATCAACATACCATCAAATCTCTAGGGCTTCAGATGGGCCAATTGACTCAGTCTGTACATGAAAGAGAGAGAGGGTCTTTTCCTAGCCAGCCTGAGGCTAACCCCTGCATGTACCAGCAACAACACATGCAAAATGACAATGTGGTACCTCGGGGGAGGCAAGTGAACCATGTTGATGAATCTGTGCACCATGTCAATTCCATTGTGACCTTAAGGAATAGAAAGCAGGTTGACAATCACATTTCCTTGCCACCACCACCACCACCATCTATGCAGCCCCTCAGTGGGAATGGTGGTGAAGAAGAGGCTGAGGGTGAGGGTAATACACCAAGGCTTCCTTCTTAGGCACCACAGAAAACCTACCTGCCAAAAGCACCCTATCCAAGTAGGTTAACCAAAAAGCAGAGTGACACAATGGACAAGATATTAGAGGTGTTTAAGTAGGTTAAGGTTAACATCCTCTTGTTGGTTGTCATCCAACAAATACCTCAATATGCCAAAGTGTTGAAGGATCTTTGCACAACCAAGAGGAAGACCAATGTTCCTAAGAAAGCATTCTTGGCTGCAAATGTAAGCTCACTTTTGTCCAATCCTGCCTACACAAAATACAAGGACCCTGGGTGTCCTACTATTCAGTGTACGATAGGGGACACTAGCATGAGTATTGTTTTGCTTGATTTAAAATCAGCGGTCAACCTCCTCCCATTTTCTGTTTATCAAAAGTTAAATTTGGGAGAATTGAAACCAACTAAGATCACCCTCCAACTGGCGGATACATCCATTCGTATTTCAAAGGGGATTATCGAGGATGTGCTTGTAAAAGTTGGAGATTTTATATTTCCAGTCGATTTTGTTGTCCTCGATACCAATCCTGTTGCGAACACCCACTCTCAAATACCTTTGATTTTGGGTAGACCATTTCTGGCAACTTCCAATGCCTTAATTAATTGTAGAAATGGTCTCATGAAGCTCTCATTCGGTAACATGAGTGTCGATTTTTATGTGTTCAACTCTGGTAGGCAACATGAGCCCATGGATCAACCTTTAAATCTAAATCTCATCTGTCAATTGGAGAAAGCACCACCAAATCAACGAACACCCCTAACACCAAGACAACCCATTGAGAATGTTTGTGGGCCCAGCGAAAAATCATTACCTGTCTTTGCAATGCAACAGAGTGAGCTGGCATCAAACTGGTGACTTTGTGCCTGGTGCTAGTACCTGGTGCTTTCGAGTCATCTGACTTGGGATGCACCGACCGAACTCCCGTTACACGGGTGGTAGGGATCGCCCTATGTGGAGATTTGGGGGAAGGTGTACATGATAGTGTAAGCCCTCATAGGCAATGATGAACGAAACCTGACCCTGGGAGAATCAAACACCAACCAATAAACTGCTCCAAAGAAAAAGAAAAGAAAATAAATCAAATAAGAACCTTAATGGACTTTACACATTGTATCACATTCAGAAGTTAAGGTTGCTCATGTCTTTCACTTAAGTCCTTGACTAACTTTCACGAATAATTCATTAAGCTAGGTGTGTGGACCGATTACATATATAGAGTCGACCCATAGTATTACCGCGTCCCAAGATCGATAAAATAAGTCCAACGAGTCGTGTAGCTAGATTGATTAATGCATTTTTGTTCGGATTTTGTGGGTGTATCCACTGAAAACCCTCAGGAGACAACACTCCTCCTCCTTGGCGACAACGAGGTTTAATGGTTTGTTGCACGTGCTAAGTGCAACCGTGATTCCTACGAAAGTGAGTTAGGATTTCTTGTTTTTCGTATACTTTTCTCTTTCTTTGTTTTGCTTGGGACTAGCAAAAGTTAGGTGTGGGGGTATTTGATTGACATCATTTCATGCTTATATTTGTATCTTACATCCATTATCTTTCACCTAAACAATGCTATGTGACGAGTTTTATGTTTGAATTTCAAAAATAAATAGGTTTGAAGAGATGAAGCATAAAAGGACCCAAAAGCTAGAAAAAAGGACTGAATTGTGAGACCTGGGGACTAAGATGCAAGGGAGAAGGACCTGAACGTAAGAGCAAAGGACCAAATAGCAAAACAGAAAACTCCACACCATCATGGGAGTATTTTGGCAATTCTATTCGGGTCGGAGCTCCAACAAGTGAAGTAGATGCATCAAAGACCAACAAAAACATCCAGAAAAGCCCAGAATAAATTCCAGCCAGATCCAGACTATATAGACCGCCAATTGGCGGTCCAAGACCGCTAATTGGCGGTGTGTTTTTGCCCAAATCCTCTCAGATTTTGGTGGGTCGCGTATTAGTGTGTATTTAGTCCATTTTTGGTATTTGTTTAGTCCCACATTGGGGGATTGTCTTGGATTACCTTTTTCTTTGGCTATAAATAGAACTCTTCACCATCTATTGTAATCACTCCATATTTTAAGTGGCTATTCTTCCTACTAGAAGGGAGGCCTTGAAGCACACACTAAAGTAGGAGGATGCTACTTGAAATGTGAGTCACTTTAATAAATGTTTCACGTTGTTTGTTTTATGTTCCTTGTTTTACTTTGTTTAATTTCATTTCATTAGTTTTAGTAGCTTAGTTAATATGCTTTCTTTGCTTAGTTTAATAATTAGTGTAATGTGTAGTGAGTAGTTCCATCCCCTTTGGGGGTGGAGTAGATGTTCATACATGCATTAGAGAATGGAATGAATGTTTTATTTACAATGTGTTGATAAAACATGAATGTATGCTTGCTTGTTTAGGATAGAATTTATAACTTGATGAGTTTTGCCAAAATGATTAGACACCTCTCATGCTTGTTTAGGTTCTGAAATAAACAACTTGTATATGTAAATGTTAATCAACTAGGATGGTGAATGGATTGATAGGTTTTGCCATAACATTTAGAAACTTCCTATGCATGATAACACCACCTCTATTTGTGCTTATAGAATGTGTTCAACACCCACCTCTTTGTATGTGTGCACTCACTCCACCCCTTAGGGGTTTTCCATTTCTGAATTCCAGCACTCTTCTTTCGTTCTTAGTTAAGTTTTTAGTTAATCGTTTGTTGCTTTCTTTCGCATTTCATACTTCGTAGTGTAGTGTAGCGTAGCGTAGCATAATCAAACTCTCTTCCATATTTTTGCCACTTGATTTCATGCAAACGAGAGGCTGCTCACCACCCTGAGGACGACCCGTATTTGCCACCGCTTCAACGTGGTCGTGCACTTACGGTTTAATATAAAACGATCAACACCGGACCAAAGATAAGTTTCTTGTTTATGGAGGACAAAGGGAGTTGATAGCCGAGTGCTATTCGAATGCGAGTTTCATGAGTGATCCGGACGATAGGAGGTCTCAATCAGGATATGTCTTCCTTACGAATGGTGGAGTCGTGAGTTGGCGTAGCTGGTAGCAAACCACTACACCAACTCAACCACTGTTTCTGAAGTAATGGTTGTTGCTGAAGCGAGCAAGGAAGGAGTGTAGATTAAGAAGTTCCTTGAAGAGCTTGGAGTAGTTCCCTCAAGCAGGAGACCAATAGAGCTAGTTTGCGATAATAGTGCATCTATCTCGCAAATCAATGATGCAAGTCCCATCACAAGGTGAAATACATGGATCACAAGTATTTTGTCACACGTGACTTCATCGAGGATGGCAAAATAGATTTGTTATGGGTGGACACAAACAACAACAGAGTTGATCCATTCACCAAACCCTTATCCCAAGCCAAAGGCAAAATGCATTTCGAGTCCATGGGTCTCAGGAACCATGTGGAGTGGCTTGATGAGTGATTAAAGAGGGTTACCCTAGTTATTATTGTTTTATACATTGAGAATGTATGTGAAAGAAAACTTTGATAACAAGTGGGAGATTGAAAGGAATGTGTTCTAAAGTTTTACTTTTATATGTCAATTATTATGAATTGGATGTGCAAATATTTTCTTCCTTGATTTATGTATTCATCTTTTAGAAGTGTTAAGGAAGAGACTCTTGGTCCTTAACTGTAGAGCTCTAAAAGATAATGGTTTACATAAATCAAAAGTTATTCACAATCATGGTAATTGACATGGAACATTAATTAGCAAGATAAGATTGTCGTGTTGGTCGTCGATTATTGTAGCTCTACAAATATTTGAAGACACGAGTATATAAAAGAGGAAAATGGTTACTTTTATATATTGAATAGACCTAGCAAATGAAACATTATAGATTTGTGTTATGTGTCATTAATGCTTTCTCTGTGTCTTGAATCCTAAGATATAAGACTTATGTCTTTTCTCACATAAGAAGTCTTCAATTTGATTATTGTCAAAACCTATCAATGAGCATACTGATAAAGGTGATAGTTGGTCGAGCTGGAATTGTGCTGGAAAAGATAGCTAGTCAAAAAATTATCATTGCCCCTCTTAATTCGAGTGATGATATTAGTGGGCCCCTTGATAAAGAAAAATTATAATGTGCACAATGTCACTTGAGTTAAGTTACATATTTATAATTAGCTTAAGAGATCAAGATATGAATATATGATACAAAGGTGACACATTTCTACTTTGTATAATATTATTAATGTCATGAGACAAGGGATATACACGAGTGATATTTTACATATCACATAGTGGATCGTGTTTAGTTCGAGTGAGCAAAACATCTTTGTTATTTGGGTAACTATAATGTGTAGCTAGATACCGCTTATAGATTATGATATAAAATGTTTTATATCATTGCAAACATAACTCAGATCCTCCTATATGTCACACCACAAAATTGGGAAACAAAAAGCTTAATTTTTTATTCATAAGGTGTATCAAGTTTCATATGAAATGGGATACATGTGGTGAATTGATTAAATCAATATGTCGTGAAAATTGACATAATTAGAATCATGAATAAATTCATATGAAATGTATGTATTATGAGGTGTAATACTTTCACATTGCATATGATAACATGTTACATGATATATGAATTTGCTAAAACCCCAAGGATCAAATTTTGTTGGATCAAAATCCGAAATTTGACAAAGGCAAAAAATCAGGTCAAATCGGTACACCGTTTTGAGTTTGGTCGACCGGATTCTTCGGATGTGCATGGGTCGACTAAAATTTATGAAGACGTGTCTTGATAATAGGATCGGTCGTCTGGGCGTAATACACGTTGACCAAAAATCTCCAGGAAATATATTGGTGATATAACGGTCGACCGATATATGGACACGATCGACCAAAATTTACCAGGAGAAATTTTCGTAAGTAAACGGTCGATCGGAGGAGAAATTGATCAGGGGAAATTTTCCAGGGAAATTTTCTCATGAATATTCAGTCGACCGTCTAGCAAACGGTTCGACCAAACCAAACTTGTCAAAGCAACAACCGTTCAGTCAACCGAGTGGTGATTTCGGTTGATCTTTCGGCACGACTCTACCTTGAATTATTAAGAGATTAATGTTGATCATGGGCTGGATTTGTTCTAATTGTGGTCAAACGTTTTTAAGGATGATTATGTGTCAATTTGTGATTGGTTTAGGGAGAAAAAAGCAATAGATGAGTTAATGGGTAGCCTATGATGTGGGTGTTAGGAGAGTCTATAAATAGTTCTCCTCTCCCTACCTGTTTAATGTTAATGTAAAATTCTCTCCCTAACCTCTCCACTACCTTATATTCAGATATACATCTTATTTTGATAAAGTTGTATGTTTATATGTCTTTGTTTAATTTGTATCTCTTTGGAGAAACTCTTGAACCATATTCCCAATTCAAGATCGACAACACACGTAAGAGGAGGTCTTCCTTTTTCATTACACTTATGCTTGTAAGTTGATGATCAATATATGTTACGTACGCTTCCTTTTTCATATGAATGTGAACTTGTTCTGTTTGCTTGAATGAAATCGAGTCATTGAATGTTAGTTTGAATGTGAATATGCATTGTGATTGTGAATTAATGACTTGAATGTTACTTTGTATATTGCATTGTGTTTGTGAATGTGATGCGATTATGAATGTGTTGTGAATTTGAATGTGATTGTGAAGGTGTATATTGCATTGTGAAAGTTGTGAATGTGTTTAATGCAGGGTATTGTGAAAGTTGTGAATGTGAATGTGTTTAATGCAGGGTATCTTAATAGATCACATCACAAATAAATTATATTTTTTACAAGAGTATATCACGTCAGGTATCCTAAACCCGACGTCATATTGGGGCATATCACGTCGGGTTTAGGAGACCAGACGTGATATGAGGGTATATTACACCAGGTTTAGGACGCCCAACGTGATATATACTAGATATCATGTCGAGTGTTCTAAACCCGACGTTATATGCCCCAATATGACATCGGGTTAGGACACCCGACGTGATATACTTTTGTAAAAGAAATCATTTATGATGTAATCTACTAAGATTTCCCTGCATTAAACACATTCACAATTAATTTGTGATATTGGGGACACATCACATCGGTTTGGAGGGACCTGACGTGATATGACCACATATCACATTGGTTATACAACCGACGTGATATCATCTTCCCTATTACGTCCCCCAATTACCACGTCGGTATATTGGACCCGTAAACCCGACGTGATATGGCTAAAAGAACCGACATGAAAACCTTTTTTTCCCAGTAGTGCATGTTGTAGGATCATGTATGACCCTAATTCTAATCACTTTTAAGTTAATCTCTACTTGATTGACCAATGAAAGATGCAACAGAATAAAACAAACAATCAAGTAAAGACATACAAAGTAAGAAGGAAAAACAATGCAAACCACAAAGGCACTGGAATATTTTTATAGAGGTTCAATCTCCAGCCTACTTCCTCTCTTGCAAGCTCCGCCTACGTCTTCACTATCCAATCTCGTTCCGAGCCGAGATTAAGCCTTTACACCACAAACTCGCAAACAATCCTCGTCGAGCTTGATTTCTTCCTCTCACAACCCGAGAGGGAACACTTTGGGTTTTCACCGAAATCCTTGCTTCTTGAACAACAATGTTGAATGAGACAACACTCTCTAGCTTGAGCACACTTTGAGTATGATTTGGCTATGACCAAAGGTGTAGAATTTAGGTTAATAGTGTAGTGTGGGAGCTTTTGGGATTGGGAGACTTCTCTCTAATGTATGAGACAATTGTGTGTGGGAGAGATGTCTAAACAAAGTGTTCAATCATCTATTTATAAACTCCTAAGGTGTTATAGCCGTTGGGGGATGAATGTGGTAAAAGGTTGTGAAAGAAACACAAAACATAAAAGTTTAACACATAGTTCGGGGTAAGTTCGGTCGACCGAACGGGTCAAATGGTTGACCGGATGTTGTCCAGAAATGGAGTCCAGCAAAGTCCAGAAACAAACGGTCGACCGATCAAGGGACGGTTGACCGAAAGACAACTACAATTTTAGTTTACTTAAGTTAATGGTCGAACAAAAAGTGGGACGGTCGACCATTCCGGTAGTCCAGAAATAATGTCCAGGAAAGTCCAGGGAAAAATAGTCGACCAGAGACTAGGGAACGGTCGACCGGAAACTTCCAGGCACTTAGGGGTTCAAGAGATGTTTGAGTTCGGTCGATCGAAACTTGGTCCACGGTCGATCGGTGGTCACTTGTATTTTTGGGGTATTGATAAAAATGTGAATACGACTGTTGGTATAATACGACAACTCTAATGGTCAAATGACACGTGTAGACGGTCGACCGGCCAATCTGTTTAAATCACTACTGGATAAGTGATCATTCGGTCGAACAGAGGTGGTTCGGTCGATCGAATTTGCACAGGCAGTTCTAGTTTGGGTTTAGTGATTTCCGGTCTAAGTTTGCGTGACCTATTGAAGTCCAATTGATCTTAGATTTTTTGTGTAACTTCTATAAGAAACCTAGTGTCTATGTGAATGGATTTTAACTCTTGTATGGTCAATCGACGATGTGTTGAAGGGTTACTGATTGATCGTTTTATATTTAACCGCAAGTGCACGGCCGAGTTGAAGCGGTGGCAAATACAGGTCGTCCACTGGGAGGTGTGTCGACACTTGGTTTGTGCGAAGGCGAGAGGTAAAGAAAGGGAAGAGAAGGGTCGGTTACACTAAACTACACTAAGATGCAAAAAGGAAATGAAGATAAGCAATAAACTAAGCCCCAAAGGGGGTAGAGAAATAATGTGAACATAAAGAAGTGTGTGTGTGTTCATTAAGCTCCTCACAACATGTAGTGCATGAAATCATAAAACTACATCCAACTTTGCCTCTACATGAATTAAGATAAGACTACATCATTAAAACATACAAGACAATAATTGGAATGAAGCTACATGAACTCAAGTATAAAGACTATACCCTACTATGCCTCTACATGAATTAAGATTTCACTACATCATTAAAACATACAAGACATTAGCTAAGGTAAAGGCAACAAGAGCACATACACTACAAATTGTGTTTCCAATATTAACTTCATCCATATCCTAACCTTATCATTCCCCATAAAATAGGTCCACTAATCAAAGCATAAGCTAAGCTTCATTCAAGAGCATTAGCATATCAAAGATAAGAGTGAAAACTCATTAGATGGTTATGGAAATCATATAAAGCTAAAGGGATAAAGATAACACACACTTAATACACTACATGATTATATCACATATTTCTCCACCCCCCAAATGGGGATGGAACTACTCACTACTCATTACACTACTGATTAGACTAAGTAAAGAAAACATTTAACTAAGATACTAAAATTACTAAACAAGAGATTAAACAAAGTAAAGCAACCCACACAAAACAAGCAACATAACAAAACAAGATTAAAAGAAACAAATAAACTTTTATTAACAATGACTCACATTGAAGGTAGCATTCTTCTCCACCTTGAGTTATTGCTTCAAGGCTCACTCCTTAGTAGAGAGAATGCCACCAAACAATGGGTAATTACAATGGAAGGTGAAGAGTTCTATTTATAAGCATGGAAAAACCTAATCGGGGACAATCCCCCGATGTGGGAATAAACCAATACCAAAAATAGACTAAGAATACACTAATACAAGCCCAGCACAAATCTTAGCGGATCTGGAGACATATGGACCGCCAATTCGCGGTCCAAGACCGCCAATTGGCGGTCTATAAGCTTTGGATTCATCTGGGATTTGTTGTGGGCTTTCCTGGTGGTCTTTGTTGGTCCTGGATGCATCTACTTGGTTTGTTGGAGCTCCGACCCGAATCGAATTGCCAAAATACTCCCCATGATTGTGTGGAGTTTCCTGGTTTGCTCTTAGGTCCTTCTGTCTTACGATCAGGTCCTTCTGTCTTGCATCTTGGTCCCCAGGTCTCACAATTAAGTCATTTTTCCTGCTTTTGGGTCCTTTCATGACTCTTCTCTTCAAACCTCTTTATTTCTGAAAACTAAACATAAAACTCGTCACGTAGCATTGCTTAGGTGTAAGATAATGGATATAAGATACAAATATAAGCATGAAATGATGTCAATCAAATACCCCCACACCTAAGTTTTTGCTAGTCCCGAGCAAAACAAAGAAAGAGAAAAGCAAACGAGAAACAAGAAATCCTAACTCACTTTCGTAGGAATCACGGTTGCACTTAGCATGTGCAACAAGCCGTTAAACCTCTTTGTTGCCAAGGAGGAGGAGTGTTGTCTCCTGAGGGTTTTCAGCGGATATACCCACAAAATCCGAACAAGATGCATTATTCAATCTAGACCTCGACTCGTTGGAAATATTTTGTCGATCAATGGACGCGGTAATCCTACGGGCCGACTCTATATAGGTAATCAGTCCACACCTAGCCTAATAAACCATTCGTGCAAGTTAAATAAGGAATTAAGTAAAAGACATGGACAACCTCAAGATCCTCAAGTGATACAAAGTGTAAGGTCCATTAAGGTTCTTTTTTGCATTACCATTTTTTTTCTTTTTGTTTCTTTTCACACATTTTTTTTTATTAGTTGGAGCTTCATTCTCCCAGGGTCAGGTTTCGTGCATCATTGCCCATGAGGACTTACACTATCACGTACACCTTTCCCCAAATCTCCACATAGGGCAATCCCTACCACCCGTGTAACGGGAGTTCGGTCGGCGCATCCCATGTCAGATGACTCGAAAGCACCAGGCACAAAGTCCCCTCAGACCTACTTTCCCGAGTGATAGGAGCCGTGCGAGAAGAGAGAACATCTACTCACTTATTTCTTATCTACACATGAACCAAAACCCCTACACTAATGTCTCACAACAAGATTAAGAGGGTCCTTGACTACAACAAACTTCCTAAATTAACAAACACGAATTATTGACTCACTAGGTTCAGGGTGGACTTCTTTGAATGTTTGAGCACTGAAACCCTATGATTACTCACCCCCAAAGGAAAACTGGGGTGCATCCTAACGACTCGATAAATCCTAAAGCCACGTACTAGATATCCTAATGCATCAAGTTCAAGACAATTTTGGGAGCTTTCTTTTTACTTTGCCTCTCAACGGTTTTGCAAATGCTAAACACACGCAAAACCCACAAAACATTTTCTTTCGAAAACACATAAAGATTTTGAAAGAAATGTGAAAATTTTGAAGCACTAGGCAAGCAAAAGAAGACAAGTCACCCAAGGATCATGGCAAGCAGATATATCGATATTAAATGCAACACACTATCATGACCCTAACAATGCAAACAAAAGAAAACAAAATCAAAGGAAAAAGACTCAACTATGTACACACGTAAAACACCCACCCACACCTACTTCATGCATTGTCCTCAATGAATGCAAGCAAGATACTACATGGATTTATGCATGAAAAAGGAGAGATCTCACCAACGTGAAGTACAAAGGGAAGTGTATGGCTATGTTGATGGACACAACCCAAATTCCCTCAAAACCTGTGAGATGCTAAAGAAAGGGTACAAATACGTGAAAGAAATGGAGCCCAAATACACAAGGGTTGGGGCTCACAACAATCGATGCTCACTGAAGGAGTCTTTTATTGAACTCTTTTTTTTCTTTTTTCTTTTTTTTATATAACTATGTACAAACATAAGTTCCCATCTTCATTTGTCAAAAGACATCAAATGGGAACCTCAAGAGTGGGTCAATGCACTTGGAAAGGGAACATGACACCACGCGGGGCCAGAATACTCATGCGTAGGCCCCCTTCACAAAGAGCACCGGATGAAATGAGAGGTTCGTGAATTGGACGCAAAGGCGTCTCATTCAAAGGATCAAACTGAAAGAGCTTGAACCTCTCAAGAGTTTGGGAAATGAGGGGCAACAAAAGAAGAGTTTCTCCTGTTGTGCTGCTGAAGTTATGATCGTCAATCCAAACTCTCCAACCAACAGGCTGGTGCGTCGGAACGAGGTCAAGAACCTCGTTAGGCATATCCGACACACCAGGCGAACAAACAGTGGGTCTCATACCCAAGGTATCCTCCAAGGAACTCCTAATACCCTCATGAGCAATGTAGTTGTTTGATGTTCCATCATTTCCAAGATGATCAGGAACAATAGTGAGAGGCAAACTCTCATTAGGTTGTTTGAAATTGAGGGTACTAGGGAGCTCTTGCTCCACCAGAGGTGAGTCCTTAAGAGGCACAACATGAAGATCATGTCGCTCAAGGGCCACGGGACAAAAAGATAAGGTACAATCCTGTGCCGACTCATAATGAAGTTGGTCCAAGTTATTCTCAATTTGAATCGAATCCTCCACTAAGTGATCGTGAATTGAAACCCCAAGTCCCTCAGACTGACTAGGAGTTTGACTTTTAAAGGTTGTGCTTGGAATTTGTGGATGTGGTGGTGGTTCGATATCAAAAGATGAATCCTCATGTTGACAAGAAAAGTTACCCTCCTCACGTTCATGGAATTGTTGTGTCATCTGGCTCACTTGCATTTCCATGGTTTGCAAGGAATTCAAGTTGGACTTCAATAAGTTTTGTGTGGTTTCCATGAATGTTTGGAGAGTTTGTTTCAAGGAATCAGGTATGCGGTCAACGATGGGGTCCAAGTCAGAGCTTGGGAAATTTTGGGGTGGGGTGTTGATGGGCTGAGAATGAGTCCAATGATTTGAAGTGGGGTGTTGGTAGAATTCTGGGTATTCGGGAGGAGGATACTGGGGTGGAAATGATGTATAAGAATTTGAATACGAATTGTCTCCCCACGAATCCATCCCTCTCGGGTTGTACGCGGATGCGTAATGGTCATAATGAGCATTTTTGGAAAAAGTGTGCTCATACTCAGGCTCAGGGGCAATATAAGGACATTCCCCTACAACATGACCACTCAACCCACAACAGTCACATGGTACGGCTACTGGAGCCACTGGTGCACCCATGTCATCTACCACATGCATGAAAGAGGCTAAAGGTTCTTGTAATGTCTCAGATTGATGACCAACATATGATCCGACGTAACTAGATGGTGGTCTAGCAGTCGGTGCCTCTCTCATACTACCTCAATATGAAGATTGCTCAGACACATAATTAAGATTGTCCCAACTATACAGGGTGTTAGTCTGAGCCACCCCAGGATGCATGGGTCGGGAGTACCAGGGAGAATCCTCCTGGTCCCAAGAATGATATGGATGGTCGCCCATGTAACCATCCATCACAAGAAAAACTCTCGAGTCGACCACTCTCACCACCACGAGACTAAGCTCGCAAAAAGTGCTCGACTCGACCCTAAAACACTACCAGAGAGTGTAAAGGGGAGGAGACTATAACGTAGAAGAAGGTGAGAAGAAGATGACTCAGAGGAGAAGGGAAGAATCCTTAAAGCTAGCGTGGGTAACGGGATCAGGAAGAAGCCTAACTAGCAAGCACGGCTCAAACAATGTAAGGCAATGGGTCCTTAAGCTAGACGACACCTAACTTCGAGGTCACTAGCCTCGACACGCCTCACCTCCCTACAAGGAGGACCACAATGCCCAGCAAGTGATACCAGATCCAGAGATCCAGTACCTCCTACTATCGACAAGGTAGGCAACGCCGATCAGGTCATGACGGTCTCGACTAGATTACTCTCCTAGTGTGTCCGAATTCCTTAGGGCCAATGTCTACTTGCTTTTAGTTAAGGCTTTATTACGAGTGATTTTTGGGGCCAAGGAAAGGGTGATGAAATCCCCCACCTTATCTTTTATGGGACAGCCCCTCCTTAGTAGCGATTTGATCCTAGATCTAGCAATCAATCGCTCCAATCAAACGCTCTCTCACTCTTGTCATGATGCAATTCCTACTAACTAATGCATGGGCATACGAGATGCATGAATGAGTGTAGGAAATGCGTACCTCACGCCAGCACTCAACAACTGAAAATAAAGCTAAAAGAAAAGACAACTATATGCCTAAGTCAATACATGATGCGTGACCTAAACAAATAAGAACGTCTAGTCTTTTTCTTTGGATTTTAGGGCCAAGTTGATTAATGGGGGAGTGATTAATGATCTGGGAGCAAACCAGAAGTCAAATCATGCAAAATAGGGCTCCCAGATAACACAAATTACAAAACTAACTACCAGAAAAAATTTGAAAGTAGGAAGCCCTCACCAGGCCGCCAATTGGCGGTCTCCAACCGCTGATTGGCGGTCCTTTTAGGTCTTCTATTCCTCAAATTTGTCCAGCAGCCTCCCCTTGATCCAGTAGTTCCCTGAAACTATGAAAAACTGAAAACAAAAAATTAAAAACCCCTCGAATCGTCCAAACCAACGTCTGGACAGAGCACCTCCCCGGCAACGGCGCCAAAAACTTGATTGATCGTTTTTTATTTAACCGCAAGTGCACGGCCGCGTTGAAGCGGTGGCAAATACGGGTCGTCCACTGGGAGGTGTGTCGACACTTGGTTTGTGCGAAGGCGAGAGGTAAAGAAAGGGAAGAGAAGGGTCGGTTACACTAAACTACACTAAGATGCAAAAAGGAAATGAAGATAAGCAATAAACTAAGCCCCAAAGGGGGTAGAGAAATAATGTGAACATAAAGAAGTGTGTGTGTGTTCATTAAGCTCCTCACAACATGTAGTGCATGAAATCATAAAACTACATCCAACTTTGCCTCTACATGAATTAAGATAAGACTACATCATTAAAACATACAAGACAATAATTGGAATGAAGCTACATGAACTCAAGTATAAAGACTATACCCTACTATGCCTCTACATGAATTAAGATTTCACTACATCATTAAAACATACAAGACATTAGCTAAGGTAAAGGCAACAAGAGCACATACACTACAAATTGTGTTTCCAATATTAACTTCATCCATATCCTAACCTTATCATTCCCCATAAAATAGGTCCACTAATCAAAGCATAAGCTAAGCTTCATTCAAGAGCATTAGCATATCAAAGATAAGAGTGAAAACTCATTAGATGGTTATGGAAATCATATAAAGCTAAAGGGATAAAGATAACACACACTTAATACACTACATGATTATATCACATATTTCTCCACCCCCCAAATGGGGATGGAACTACTCACTACTCATTACACTACTGATTAGACTAAGTAAAGAAAACATTTAACTAAGATACTAAAATTACTAAACAAGAGATTAAACAAAGTAAAGCAACCCACACAAAACAAGCAACATAACAAAACAAGATTAAAAGAAACAAATAAACTTTTATTAACAATGACTCACATTGAAGGTAGCATTCTTCTCCACCTTGAGTTATTGCTTCAAGGCTCACTCCTTAGTAGAGAGAATGCCACCAAACAATGGGTAATTACAATGGAAGGTGAAGAGTTCTATTTATAAGCATGGAAAAACCTAATCGGGGACAATCCCCCGATGTGGGAATAAACCAATACCAAAAATAGACTAAGAATACACTAATACAAGCCCAGCACAAATCTTAGCGGATCTGGAGACATATGGACCGCCAATTAGCGGTCCAAGACCGCCAATTGGCGGTCTATAAGCTTTGGATTCATCTGGGATTTGTTGTGGGCTTTCCTGGTGGTCTTTGTTGGTCCTGGATGCATCTACTTGGTTTGTTGGAGCTCCGACCCGAATCGAATTGCCAAAATACTCCCCATGATTGTGTGGAGTTTCCTGGTTTGCTCTTAGGTCCTTCTGTCTTACGATCAGGTCCTTCTGTCTTGCATCTTGGTCCCCAGGTCTCACAATTAAGTCCTTTTTCCTGCTTTTGGGTCCTTTCATGGCTCTTCTCTTCAAACCTCTTTATTTCTGAAAACTAAACATAAAACTCGTCACGTAGCATTGCTTAGGTGTAAGATAATGGATATAAGATACAAATATAAGCATGAAATGATGTCAATCAGTTACTGTAACCATCGATAGAGGCCCAATGATAGTGTTGTCGAAGACTACATAGCACACTAGATTATTGAGTTCTACAATGAGTACTTGAGTCATATAAAAAGTGTGGGACTTCCTAAGAATCATCATGAAGACAAGATTGGGTGTGATGGTACACATGGTGAAAAGTGTTAGGATCGATGACCCTCTAATCTCTAGGTAAATGCAAAATTAAAATGTTAAGTAAAGGATTAAGGAGACAAACAAGCAAACGACAAAACAACACCGGAGAATTAGAGAGGTTCGGCATCGACCCGGTCCTAGTCCTCCTTGCAAGCCCCACTTGATCCTCCAAGCCTCGCTTACGGTTCCACTATCCGATCACCATTCCGGGCCGAGATCAACGCCTTCTACAACAACAAGCCTCGTGAACAACCTCACCTCGTTCGTGTTCCTCTCACAACTCGAGAGAGATCTTCCTCGAAGCTTTACAACTTGGTGATTCTTTGATATGGAAGTTAAATCACAATCTAACTAGACACTCTAACTTGAGCACAGTTGGATATATGATTGGAATGGATATTGCAAGTGGTGAAGTTTGGCTTTGAGTGTAGAAAGATGAGAGCTTGAAGATATAGAGGATTTGGCTTTGAATATAGATCAATAGGGAGTGTTCAAGAGTTCTAAAACTAAGATATGAGACCAAATTTATAAGTCCAAGCTCTACTAGCCGTTTTGGAGTTTGTGATTGAATGATATGTTTTAATTAACCACAAGTGCAAGGCCGCGTTGAAGCGGTGGCAAATACGGGTCGATCAACAGGGAGGTGTGTCGACTTTAATTTGTTCGAAGGAGAGTGGGAAAGAAAGGAGAGAAAGGAGTTGCGATCAAACTACACTAAGATGCAAAAGGAATTGGCCAATAAGCAATAAAACTAAACCCCATAGGGGGTAGAGAAAAGAGTGTGAATACAAAGATATGTGTATGTGTGTGTGTGTGTTTAATTAAGCTCGTCAAAACATGTAGTGCATGAAAATCATAAAACTACATTAACTTTGCCTCCACATGAATTAAGATAACACAATATCATTAAGACATACAAGACAATAATTGGAAGGAAGCTAAATGAACTCATGTATAAAGACCAAACCCTCACTATGCCTCCACATGAAATAAGATTTACACAATCATTAAAACATACAATACATTAACCAAGGTAAAGGCAACAAGAGTACATGCAACTACAAATCATGTTTCCTTCATCAATTCCATCCATATCCTCACCTTATCATTCCCCATAAAATAGGTCCACTAATCTAAGCATAAGCTAAACTTCATTCAAGAGCATTAGCATATCAAAGACAAGAGTGAAATCCCATTAGATGGTTATGGAAATCATATAAGGCTCAAGGGATTAAGATAACACACACCTAATACACCACATGATCATATCACATATTTCTCCACCCCCCAAATGGGGATGGAGCTACTCCCTAATCATTACACTGTCAATTAAAATGAAACATTGTACTGAAATGAAATTAACCTAAGCAAGCAAGAAATATTAAAGAAGCTAAAAGAAAAGGAAAGTAAAACTAAAGAAGCTTGCAAGAATTAAAAGACAAGATTAAAAAAAACTAAGAACAATTATTTTATTAAAATGACTCGCATTGAAGGTAGCACTCTTCTCCACCTTAAGTTTTGATTCAAGGCTTACTCCAAGTAGAGAGAATGCCACCAAGCAATGGGTGAATACAAAGGAAGGTGAAGAGTTCTATTTATAGGCATTGAAAAAGCTAATCCGGGATAATCCCCCGGTATTGGACTAAAAACATACCAAATATGGACTAAATACACCCTAATCAAAGCATGTGCGATTTGAAGACATCTTGACCGCTGATTGGCGGTCTGGGACCGCTAATCAACGGTCTATATTCTTCTGATCGGGTTTGGATTTCTTTGGCTTCGTTCTTGCTTGATTTCTTGGGGTTTGATGAACCTGATTTGGTTATTGATGGTTGGGCCCGGATTTAATTGCCAAAATACTCTTCATTAAGGTGTGGAGCTTCTTGATTTACTCATTAATCCTTTTGGTTTTACATCTGGGTCATTCTCTCTTTCATCTCAGTCCATAAGTCTTGCAAGTTAGTCCTTTTCCTTGCATTTGAGTCCTTTTTGAGTCTCTTCTTCCTAAACCTATTTATTCCTGAAACATAAACATAACACTCGTTACGTAGCATTGCTTAGGCTAAATTAAAAGATATAAGACACAAATATATGCATGATAGCATTGCTTAGGTCGACTGTTTATGTAATGGTAGTCTGAAACACTACAATTGGATTAGTCAGATTGAAGCATTCGGTTGATCGAATAGGATTCAAATTACCGTTCTTGGTCTTCCAGTAACTATTTTCAATTTTACCCTATTTAATTTTGGCTCACTGAATTGCATTCAGTTCACCGTTCCAAGGTGGACGGTAAGATTGGTTGAGCTCTGATTACTCAGGTTCGGTAGACCATTCTCTATTCGGATGGCCAAAGTTAGCGTGAGTTTTGTGCTGACAGTTAAAGCTCAAATAGTCATTATACAATGGTTAAGTGCCACGTGGAAATAGTCATTTGGCGCCTAAAGACAATAAGAGATCGGTTGACCGACAAGTATTTGGTCATCCGAATTGGGACAAGTTAATTGGGCTCGAAGGCTTAATTCAAATGCGACTGTTGGAGCAAAGTCCAAAACCAGTCCAAGACACTTCGATCGACTGAACAATTCCAGAGGGCAACCTTGTTGGCTTTTTGGCCTTAATCTATGCTTTGATGATTTAATCAACCTAATATTAATTATGATCATGTAGAGTAGCACACATGTTGCATTGCATATATATTGCTTTGTGCTAACCTCTACAGGCGATCAAGACTCAAGGAAATCAAGTCAAGACATGTAATCAAGCTCTTTTGAAGACATGTATTTTGTATTTTCTTTGAGTCTTAGGAACTTGTGTAAATTGAGCATACTTGAGCTAAAAACTACTCAACCACACACTAGGTTCCCTATAGAAGTCACACACAAAATTTCAGATAATTTGGACTACAATAGATCATCCAAACTAAAACCGGAAAACACCTAAACAATACTTAAACTGCCTGGACCAAAATGGTCGACCGTTTAAACCTTTTTGTTCGACCGTTCACACGTGTCACATGACCATTTGTTTTGTCGTATTATACCCAACGGTCGTATTCATATTATTCCCAAATACCCCAAAATTACCAAACATCCGGTCGACCGAAACTTTCCTAGCGGTCGACCGAACCAACACAATTTGGTCTCCCAGAAGTACCTGGACTTATTCGGTCGACCTATCCCCTGAGCCCGTTCGACCGTTAAGTTAAGTGAACTCAAGTCAAAGTTGAATTTTGACCAAACGGTCGAACGACATACCCGTTTCGGTCGACCATTCTTAGGCAGAATTGGGTCCTGCAAGTTTATGTTTTGTGCATCTTACACCAACTCATACCCAATCAATCCCAATGGCTTTATTCTCTCTAATGCCTCTATAAAGAGTTGTAAAACACATTTTAACACAACTCTCCCACACATATTTGCCTCCTACATTAGAGAGATCATTCCAAACACTCCAAGCCTCAAATTTCCACACTAAAGATCAATTCTAATCTTTCTCAAGTGTGCTCATGTTTAGAGAGTGATTGTCCCACTCAAGTTTGTTGTTGTCAAAGAAGAGTAAAGGTTTCGGTGAAAGCCCGAAGCATCCCTCTCGGATTGTGAGAGGAGGAGCCAAGCTCGGCGAGGGTTGTTCGCGAGTTTGAAGATTGTAAAGGCGTTCTCTCCGGCCCGGAACGGGAAATGGTTAGTGAAGTCGTGAGCGGAGCTTGCAAGAGAGGACTAGGACCCAGGTGGGGTGCCGAACCTCTATAAAAAAACCTGTGTTCCATCGTGGTTTGCATTATCTTCCCTTTACGTGCTTGTTTAGTTTAAATTCCGTTGGATTTAGTTTTATGATTTCATGCACTACATGTTGTGAGGAGCTTAAATGAACACACACACACACACACACTTCTTTATGTTCACATTATTTCTCTACCCCCTTTGGGGATTAGTTTTATTGCTTCCTTTTTCATTTCGTTTCGCATCTTAGTGTAATTTAGTGTAACCAATCTTTCTCTCCTTTCTTTACAACTCGCCTTCGAACAAACCAAACGTCGACACACCTCCCAGTGGACGACCCGTATTTCCCACCACTTCAACGCGGCTGTGCACTTGCGTTTTTAAATAAAATGATCAATCACTCCTCTCACGACTTCACTATCCACTCCCTGTTCCGGGCCGGAAGACAACGCCTTTACAATTCTTCAAGCTCACGAACAACACTCGCCGAGCTTAGCTCCTCCTCTCACAATCCGAGAGGGATGCTTCGGGCTTTCACCGAAACCTTTACAACTTCTTAACAACAACAAACTTGAGTGATTCAAACACTCTCTAACTTGAGCATACTTGAGTATGATTGGAATTGAGACTAAAGTGTGGAAGTGGAGGCGTTGAGTGTTTGGAATGATATCTCTAATGTAAGAGGCAAATAGTAGTGGGAGAGATGTGTAAATAAGGTTGGGGAACCTCTATTTATAAGCTCTAAGAGAGTTATAGCCATTGGTGTTAAGTGTGGTAAGGGTTGTGCAAGAAACAGAAAACAGAAAACTACAACACACTTTTCTAGGTAAGTTCGGTCGACCAAACGGGCCAAGCGGGCGACCGAAAGACAATTCAGAATAAGGAACGGTCGAACAAAAACAGACTATAACAAAGTTCACTTAAGTTAACGATCGAACTAGAGTGTGGAACGGTCTACCGAAAACTAACAAACACATTGGGGTTTTATGTTCGGTCGAACAAATAGGTTTGAGAGGTCGACCGAAAAACGACAGGAACTCTGGTGTTCAAGAAAAAGTCTTGGAATGGTCAACCAGGGTCTAGGAATCGGTCGACCGGAGGCTAAAGTATTTTGGGGTTTTGTTAAGTTTATACGAATACGACCGTTGGTATAATACGACAACTGTAACGGTCACAAGACACGTGTAAACGGTCAAACAAAAAGGTGCAACGGTCGATCGGTACAACACTTAGGCTAACCAAATAAACTAACCCAATCCGTCGAACTGAGAACTAGTTCGGTCGACCAATTTGGTTCTGGCAGTTCAGGTTTCGGTTAAGTATTTTCCGGTCTTAGTTTGGGTGATATATTGAAGTCCAAAAGATATGAGTTGTGTGTGACTTCTATAATGATCCTAGTGTGTGTGAGTAGTTTTTGACTCTTGTATGCTCAATGTACACAAATATTCATTCCTAAGACTTAAAAGAAATACACAATTACATGTCTTGAATAGCTTGATTACATGTCTTGACTTGAATTCCTTTCTTCCTTGAGTCTTGATCACCTATATAAGTTAGCACAATACAATATATATGTCATGCATAATGTGTGCTACTCAACATTGATTGTAATTAAGATTAGGTTGATTGAATTATCAAAACATAGATTAAGTCCAAAGAGCCAACAGATAGAACTCCAAAAGTGGACTTCTACGAACTAAGTTCATTAACCAACCATCACAAACAAATTTTGGAAAGTACAATAAATGGATCAACCATCATACGAAAGAAACACAAACAGATCGAGTCATTGATAACAAAATAACAAAGATAAATCATGTAACAAATACCCTAAATAGTTCAAGCACTAACTAAAAACAAAATTTCATGTTACTTGTTGTCACTTTTCAAAAATAGGGGAAAATTAAGAAATTAAAGAAGGAAAAATAGGGCAAAATGATTCAATTCCTGAAAACCTTCCATGTCCACAAGAAATGAGGATTTCACAAACACCCTTAGCAGTTCAAGCATTATTCTTGTTCAAAAAATGAAGAAATTATCATCTACAAACTACTAAAAAATAATTATGAACGAAAATGGGAGAAAATGATTCAAACCTTGAAAACTTTCCATGTACACAAGAAAGAAGGATTTCACAAATTAAACAACCTAAATATTTAAAGAAATCTTCAAAAATGAAGAAATTTTCATCTACAAAAAATAGGAAAAAAATCACATCCAGAACACAGTTCTCACACTTCCAGATCCACTTGTTGCAAACCAATCGCACCCTAGATTGAACTAAACTGGAACTAAAAATAGGGTTTAGGGTTTAGGAAATACGAATGGAAAACACTACAGCCTATGATTTTATAGACCCTGTAATGAAAGGTCGTGTCGTGTCAATGACTACAAATAATCGCCAAAAAATATTTTTAATAATAGGACATACCATGCCAAAATTTAGGTTTAACTCCGACGTGATATGTCCTTTTTATTGGATTTCTTTGCAACTTTTTGTTTCTTAATAATAACCCCTACGAAGTCGTAATTTAGGTTAAAATTTGACGTCATATGTCCTTAAACGGGTCGTACTACAACTGCAGTTGAAAGGGTCCTAAATCTCTTGCCCACAGTTCCAAAATCAAGAACGTTTATACATGCTACAATAGAAACATGCAATAGTGGTAGAACAAGTTACACAGGAAAATATGCCACAAAGCGTCTACATATATATAATGACTACTTCAAAACCTCTCAGGAGTTAAAGGACTTAGCAACACCATTACTAATGTTAAAACTAGTATTATGCCTTTCTTTCATAATTCTATTAGGAAGCCCAAAAACTATGAACATTCAATGTTATCCCAACACAGAAACTAACATTCAAATAGTGATATATATTTAATATAACATTGAAGTTTTGTACACCCACAAAAAAACACACAAACACAAAAAGAGGAGTACAAACAGAAGACTAAAGGAAAATTTTACTTATCTCTTCCAAATCAACTGGAAGAAACTGATCCAATGAGAAGTCGAATGCAAGCCCAGAGATAGTTTTATTTATCTCCTCGATTTGACTCAACTTCACAAGCCGTCATAGAAGCACCCACATTCGTGGTTCCACTATGCTCTCGTCGAGTTTCTCCATTGGTGGTACCAGTGTTCCATCATCCCAAACGAAATATCGACAGTCTCACCTATAGGTGAGACTGTCGATATTTCGTTTGGGATGATGGAACACTGGTGTGAATGGGTGGACGTAGTGAAGGGAATGTGTTCTAAAAGTTTTACTTTTAAATGTCAATTATTATGAATTGAATGAGAAATCATTTTGTTCCTTGTTTATGTTATTCGTCTTTTAGAAGTGTTAAGGAAGAGGCTCTTGGTCCTTAACCGTAGAGCTCTAAAAGATATTGGTTTACATAAAACAAAAGATATTCGCAATCATGGTAATTAACATGGAACATTAATATTGAGTTAAGATTGTCGTGTTGGTCATAGATCATTGTAGCTCTACAAGTGAGTGACAACACGGGTATGCAAAAGAGGAAAATATTACTTTTGTATACTGAATAGACCTAATAAGTAAAATATTATAGAAATGTGTTTCTGTGTCATTAATATTTTACTGTGTCTATGGTCCTTTGATATGAGACTTATATCTAATCACTTAAGGAATACTTAATTAGATCAGTGTCTTGAACTATCGATCAGTGTAGTGTAAAGCCATTGGTTGGTTAAGTACAACTTTTGTTGGAGAAGATAGTTAGTCAAAAGACTATCATTGCCCCTCTTAATTGAGTGATGATATTAGTGGGCCCCTTGATAAAGCAAAGTTATAATGTGCACAATGTAATTTGAGTTAAGTCACATATTTATAACTAGCTTAAAGAGATCAAGAAATGAATACTAATACAAAGATGACACAATACTACTTTGTGTGTATTCTTAATATCATGAGGCAAGGGACGGACACAAGTGGTGCACTCCATCACTAATTGGATCGGGTTTTGGTTCGAGTGGAATTAAGACATCTAACTAATTGGGATCTATAATGTGTAGCTAGATACCGCTTATAGCTTGTGATATTAAGCTCTTAATATCACTACCAACTTAGTTTAGATCCTCCCATAGGTCACACCGCAAAACTGGGAAACAAGAAATGGGGATTTTGAGTTCATAAGATGCGTCGGGTTTCATGTAGAAAATATGACACATGGGGTGAACAAGCAAAATCAAAATTATGTTGTGATTAATAACATAATTAGAATCTAAATCAAATTCATATGTTATGTAAATATTATGGGGTGTAATGATTGATCATTACATAGGATAATATGTTACATAAGTTGTGAATTTACTACTAATCCCGAAATGTCAAATTTTGTAGGGGTTAAACCGAAATTTGACAAGTCTGCAGAACAGTGCTCTAACGGTCGACCGGATATCAGTAAACGGTCGACCGATCGGGCGCGGTCGATCGGACGTGTCTCGACCGATAACAGGGAATTTTCATCTGTTCGAACGGTCGACCGAATGTGATCGGTCGGTCGACCGAACATTGCGATGGAATGGTTCGTGTTACGAACGGTCGACCGAGTTTGTAAGAGAATCAACAAAACCGAAAAACTGCATTTCATCTTTCCATTGGAAATTTGATGGACAGTGGTTCATAATTAATTTTTGAACTATGGATGCATGAAAAACGTTTTTTAATGGATTTCAAAATGTTTTTCAAAGAATTGTTTGGGATTCTAGATGCTTGATAAACTAGGTTGGATAAATTATAGCGATATTGCGTGCATGGATGCTCGAGTTGTTTTGCAGGAATTGTGAGTTTGTATGTTCCAAATCAGCAGCTATGAATGTTTATAATTGTTATAATACAGGGGCTTATGTATGTAAAAGCCAAATTCTCTATTTCCATCTTTTAGATAAATTGCATATGCATATAAGAGGTTTTTACATAGGACTTGCACTAGTTAGTTTTTATCGAATGTGAGGAGCATGTTTATTTTCTGTAAAATCTACATCTCCGGTGCAAGAGGAAGTCGCCGCTGTAGCGCGTCGATCGGGGATCGAGGATCAAGGATCGAAGGGAACATATAAACTCACACGATGTGGATTGTGTGAATGTTTAATTTCTGTTTTTATCTTGCTATGCATGTGATGAATGTGTTGAATGTTAGGATGTGTATAATTAATAATATGCATGATAACCTAAAATTCTAAATCACATGTTAAATTGTCCAACAAAAATTAAGAATAAATTTCCTTCTTATTTTCATCCACTAGCAGCCATTGATCGAAGGATACTCTGCTCGCCCTTAGCGGGAGATAGCTCCCTCCATCTTTGGGAATAGTGGGAGATATAAAGGTTGTCTGTTGTTGTGCCACAATTAAATATATGAGGTGTGTTTCACCCTAGTGAACCCCAAGTATGTTTAGTTGTGAATACAATGGATAAACGTATCTCGTATCAAATGAAAATAAGTTTTCTTAACATTACCTAGAGCCCTCGCTCGGTTTTGGGAAAAAGTTTTTCTTACGAGGATAGGTCGTATTCCCTCATAATTAAAACGACAAGAGTCACAAGAGTTTGAAGATGCTAAATGTTGCTAAAATTCAAAAAGGGTTGTGATTAGAAAATGTTTTCTTACCTTGATATTGTAATGTATTCGATAGCCCTTAGCTAGTCTATATTACAATTGATGGGATCTTAGATTGTTGCATTTATGGGCAAATTTTTTATTTGCAACATTTACATTTATATATTCGATATATGTATGCATGTGTATTAAAACATAAAATTGGCATTAAAACCTGTATGATTTATTTTGTAGAAAAATGTCGAACATCCAACCTATCGTACGATCCATGATAGAAAAACACCATTTAGCAAATGATGGCTCAAACTTCATTAGTTGGCAACTCAAACTCAACATCGTGTTAAAGTTTGAGGAACTATCTCACATTTTGGAAGGTCCAATCCCAAAGTGGAATGAGAGATTAACCGATGAAGAGAAAGAGGCTAAAGCCAAGTGGGAAGACCAAGAGAACCAAGTTCACGGTCTTATGCTAGCATCCATGGGTGACTCGCTTCAAGCGAAATACTTGGATTCAAAACCCAAGAAGACCATGGAGGCTTTATCAAAGATGTTCATGGATAGTGCCCGAAAGGAGCGCTATAAGACCACCATCGCACTCACAAGGTGTCATATAGCGGAGGGAACATCGGTATCTATGCATTTTCTCACGATGCAAGGATACCTTGAGAAGTTGGCAAAGCTCTCTTCACCAATGCCCGAGGACATTGCTGAAGATATGATTCTTGGCTCTCTAGCCCCGTCCTTTAAGGACTTTGTGATGCACTATCACGTGCGTGAAAAAGGGGTGAGTCTTGAGGAGCTTCACAACGCTCTCAAAACTGCTGAAGTTGACATGGGCAAGGGTAGGGACAAGCAAGTCCTTGCTGTCCATGGGAGGGGCCATAAGATTGGTAAACGAAAGGGCAAATCTACCAAAAGTGGTTCAATCAAGAGCAAGGGAGTAGGAGGTGCTCATAAAAGTGCCTCGAGGGGGAAATCTCAGAAATCTCCAACTCCCAATACGGAGTGCTTTCACTGCGGTGAAAAAGGACACATCCGGCCAAATTGCCCCAAGTACAAGGAAGACCTTGACAACGGAGTGATTAAACGTCGGCGCCCCAAAAAGGTCAAAGGTATATTTGTTATTGAAATAAATTTAGCCACCTCTGTCCAGGATTGGGTAATTGAAACCGGATCTTGTGCTCACATAGTTTCTAATGTGCAGCTACTCATGGATAGGAAGGAACTCGTAAGGAACGAGGTAGAATTGAAGGTTGGAAATGGTGCGAACGTGTCTGCGGTTGCACAAGGTTCTGTGGTGCTTCAATTGTGTAGTGGTTTAAATTTATGTCTAAAGAATGTTTATTATGTACCTTCGATTAGCAAGAATATTATTTCTGTATCGTGTCTGGATATGGATAATTTTAATATAAATATTTCAAATTCTTGTTTGTCTATATCGAAGAATGGTGTGTTCTATGCAAATGCGTTCATAAGGAATGGTCTCTATTTGCTTGAATTGGATAATAAACAAATCTTTAATATCAATAACAAAAGACTTAAGACCACTCATGAGAATGATACTCTCTTGTGGCACTATCGTCTTGGTCACATAAATGAAAAGCGCATCAAGAAATTGCAAGAAGCTAACCTTCTTGGTCTACTTGATTTTAAATCATTGGAGACGTGCCAACCATGTCTAATGGGAAAAATGACCAAAAAGCCTTTCAAGAAGAAAGGCCCAAGGGCGAGTGGCTTGTTGGATTTGATACATTCCGATGTATGTGGTCCAATGAGTACTAGTGCACGAGATGGATTCAGGTACTTCATTACGTTCACGGATGATTATAGTCGTTATGGCTATGTTTATCTAATGAGAAACAAAAGTGAATCTGTTGACAAGTTCAAAGAATTCAAGAATCAAGTAGAGAACCAACTCGACATGAAAATCAAGTCTCTACGAACGGATCGTGGAGGTGAGTACTTAAGTGCCGAATTTGACTCATACCTAAAGGAGTTTGGTATTGTACCTCAACTCACCCCTCCCGGTACACCTCAGTGGAATGGGGTATCCGAAAGGAGGAATAGGACATTGCTCGATATGGTTCGGTCAATGATGAGTCATGCGGAATTACCTCTTTACTTTTGGAGTTATGCACTACAAACTGCGGCTTACACACTTAATAATGTTCCATCCAAATCCGTGGAGAAAACTCCTTATGAGCTATGGAGTGGTAAAACACCTAAGCTCAGTTTTCTCAAGATTTGGGGTTGTGAGGCTTACGTCAAGAGATTGATGTCGACCAAACTTCAACCAAAAGCGGATAAGTGCTTCTTTATTGGTTATCCTCGTGAGACAAGAGGATACTACTTTTGGCATATCACCTCCAATCGAGTGATTGTAGAGAAGGATGCCACATTTCTGGAAAAGGAATTTCTAGAAAGAGTAAAAAGTAGTGGGAGTAGGGTTGTGCTTAAGGAAACTCAAGATACTCTACAAGATCATGACATGAATAATGACATTCAAGATCATGAAGGCCCAACCGAGATTCCTTTGGTTAGTGGGAGCGTGAGCGAGAGACCATCACAAGAAATTGTGAGAGAATCTCAATCATCCCCACCAAGTGTACGTTCAAGAGTTGAACGTGAACCCACTCCTCAAGAAATTGTGGAAGAAGTTTGAGAGACACGAGAAGAACCAAAAGAACTTAGAAGGTCAACAAGGGAAAGGAAGAAACCCGATATATATTTGGGACTTCATGAAATCATGGTACTAGATACCAATGATCCCTTGACCTTCCAAGAAGCAATGGAAAGGGAAGACTCCAAACTATGGCTTAAGGCCATGGAATCCGAAATAGAATCCATGTATGATAATCAAGTATGGAGCTTGGTTGACCTTCCTCAAGGGAAAAAGGTCATTCATAATAAATGAGTTTTTAAGAGGAAGATGGACATGGATGGGAACTTTACAACCTACAAAGCGAGGCTTGTAGCGAAGGGTTTCACTCAAGTTCAAGGAATTGACTATGATGAAACTTTTTCACTGGTTGCCATGTTCAAGTCTATTCGGATCATGCTCGCTATTGCCGCATTTCACGATTATGAAATATGGCAAATGGATGTCAAAACGGCGTTCCTGAATGGGAACTTGGAGGAGGATGTGTACATGGTACAACCTCAAGGTTTTGAAGATCCAAAGAATAGCGAGAAGGTATGCAAGCTTCAAAGATCCATTTATGGATTGAAGCAAGCATCAAGGAGTTGGAACAAACGCTTTGACGAGGAAGTGAAGAGGCTTCACTTCATTCAAAGTAAGGAAGAACCTTGTGTATACAAGAAGGTTAGTGGGAGCCATGTAGTATTCCTAATCCTATATGTCGATGACATATTGCTTATGGGCAATCATATTCCTTTGCTTGAGCAAACGAGAAGTTCATTGAAATCTGCATTTTCGATGAAAGACATGAGTGAGGCTCAATACATCTTGGGAATCAAGATATATCGAGATAGATCTCGTAGACTCATTGGCCTCAGTCAACGTGCATACATTGACAAGGTCTTGGAAAGGTTCAAGATGAACAACTCCAAAAAGGGCAGTGTGCCAATGAGTATGGGTGTGCAACTCAAGAAGTCTCAACGTGCGTAATCACGTAAGGACTTAGAGTACATGAAGGATGTCCCTTATGCTTCGGCAATTGGGTCGATCATGTACGCGATGACTTGCACAAGACCAGATGTCTCGTATGCTCTAAGCGTGACAAGTCGTCACCAATCCAACGCAGGTCCTGAGCATTGGACTGTGGTCAAGAATATCCTGAAGTACCTTAATCGGACTAAGGATAAGATTCTTGTTTATGGAGGACAAAGGGAATTGATAGCTGAAGGTTACTCGGATGCGAGCTCGGATGCGAGTTTCATGAGTGATCCAGACGATAGAAGGTCGCAATCAGGATACGTCTTCCTTCTGAATGGTGGAGCTGTGAGTTGGCGTAGTTGGAAGCAAAGCACTACAGCCGACTCAACCACTGCTTCCGAAGTAATGGTTGTCGCTGAAGCGAGCAAGGAAGGAGTGTGGATTAAGAAGTTCCTTGAAGAGCTTGGAGTAAGTTCCCTCGAGCGAGGGACCAATAGAGCTATTTTGCGACAATAGTGCATCTATCTCGCAAATCAAGGATCCCAAATCACACCACAAAGTGAAGTACATAGATTGTAAGTACTTCGTGACGCGTGACCTCATCGACGAAGGCAAAATAAATCTTTTATGGGTGGACACCAACAGCAACACAGCTGATCCATTCACAAAACCCTTATCCCAAGCCAAGGGCGAAATGCATTTCGAGTCCATGGGATTGAGGAACCATGTAGATTGGCTTGATGATTGATATGTAATGGGGTTTACCCTATTTATTATTGTTTTATGCATTGAGTATGTATGAGAAAGAAAACTTTAATAACAAGTGGGAGATTGAAAGGAATGTGTTCTAAAAGTTTTACTTTTAAATGTCAATTATTATGAATTGAATGAGAAATCATTTTGTTCCTTGTTTATGTTATTCGTCATTTAGAAGTGTTAAGGAAGAGGCTCTTGGTCCTTAACCGTAGAGCTCTAAAAGATATTGGTTTACATAAAACAAAAGATATTCGCAATCATGGTAATTAACATGGAACATTAATTACCGAGTTAAGATTGTCGTGTTGGTCATAGATCATTGTAGCTCTACAAGTGAGTAACAACACGGGTATGCAAAAGAGGAAAATATTACTTTTGTATACTGAATAGAGCTAATAAGTAAAATATTATAGAAATGTGTTTCTGTGTCATTAATATTTTATTGTGTCTTTGGTCCTTTGATATGAGACTTATATCTAATCACTTAAGGAATACTTAATTAGATCAGTGTCTTGAACTATCGATCAGTGTAGTGTAAAGGCATTGGTTGGTTAAGTATGACTTTTGTTGGAGAAGATAGTTAGTCAAAAGATTATCATTGCCCCTCTTAATTGAGTGATGATATTAGTGGGTCCCTTGATAAAGCAAAGTTATAATGTGCACAATGTGATTTGAGTTATGTCACGTATTTATAACTAGCTTAAAGAGATCAAGAAATGAATACTAATACAAAGATGACACAATACTACTTTGTGTGTATTCTTAATATCATGAGGCAAGGGACGGACACAAGTGGTGCACTCCATCACTAATTGGATCGGGTTTTGGTTCGAGTGGAATTAAGACATCTAACTAATTGGGATCTATAATGTGTAGCTAGATACCGCTTATAGCTTGTGATATTAAGCTCTTAATATCACTACCAACTTAGTTTAGATCCTCCCATAGGTCACACCGCAAAACTGGGAAACAAGAAATGGGGATTTTGAGTTCATAAGATGTGTCGGGTTTCATGTAGAAAATATGACACATGGGGTGAACAAGCAAAATCAAAATTATGTTGTGATTAATAACATAATTAGAATCTAAATCAAATTCATATGTTATGTAAATATTATGGGTTGTAATGATTGATCATTACATAGGATAATATGTTACATAAGTTGTGAATTTACTACTAATCCCGAAATGTCAAATTTTGTAGGGGTTAAACCGAAATTTGACAAGTCTGCAGAACAGTGCTCTAACGGTCGACCGGATAGCAGTAAACGGTCGACCGATCGGGCGCGATCGACCGGACGTGTCTCGACCGATAACAGGGAATTTTCATCTGTTCGAACGGTCGACCGAATGTGATCAGTCGGTCGACCGAAAGTTCGTGTTACGAACGGTCGACCGAGTTATAGAACGGCCGACCGAAACATGGTTCGAGCGGTCGACCGAACCTTGAAACGGTCGACCGGTCTAGACGGTTTTGTGCAGAATTAATTTAAGAATTAATTAGATCATGCATGGAATTGGTCCATAATTGATTTAATTCGTGGCTAATATTATTTATTATTAAATAATGGATGGTTAGATGGAATTTTGCATGAGATCATGGGCAAGAGGTTGCACATGAATAGGTAATTTAGAGAGAGCTTATAAATACAAGTTTATTTCATTACCCAATTAATTGATTATTTCTTGTGCAAAAATTCTCTCTCCATAATTCTCCACGAAAATCCCTTAATTCTTAAGTTTAGTTTTAGTTCTTAAGAGATCATCTTCTCAAGAGAATTAAAGAGGGGTTAGTAATTGGATTCTAAACCCTATCGGAGATTGAGAGACTAGCTTCCCTCTCTCCGATCTTGTTTAGAGTTTGGTGAATACTCAGAGGCATCTGGCGCAGCGAGGAGCATCCCCAACGTCTCTGAATCTTCAAGAAGTTTTAGAGAACTTGTAGGTATGAATTTCGGAGTCCAAATTTGTTTTAATAAAGTTTTGAAACTAGATATTGAAACAAATCGATGCATGCATGAAATAAATTATAGAAAATTGAAAATTGATCCTTATTATACATAAAAATTCGAAAATATATATGTATAATTAGACATGAAATCCTACACGTAGGACTCCTAGTATTTCAAGGAGGGGATAGCCGCCTCCCCATATTGGTTCATTGGTTATGTACTCATCTCAACACCTGAGTAGTCATTTGTGGATTTATGTTGGGAGGTCATCTTTTTAGTTGCTCGAATACGTCGGTGGAACTACGAACCTCACAATAACCCGCCAAAAATTATTTCTTAATAATATAAGATACCACTTCCGATAATATGCTGCAACCCATCACACCCAACATCGTCCAATGTCAATCGTTGAATTTCTAGAAAGCCAACATATTTGTGAGCTCATTCACCCAGCCGAAGAAAACACACATGATTTCCCACTGCAATAAAAAAAAGTCATTATTAAGTTAAGATTGTTACAGAAAAGGGAGAAATGAGGAAACAAATAATGTTTGAGGTAGCACGTAGGGTGACTCGTAGTTGAAATACCAACGGCCAAGATTACGAGGTGTGCATGATTGGAATTTAGCTGCGAATAGGCCACAGAAACACGTACTTGGAATACCCGGATTTGGCAATTGAGGTTGACATCTTCCGTAGAACAGTGGTGGTTCTCGAAGAAAGGATATGATTAATAGCGAATAATGTTGCATAATCATGCTATATAATCATTATTTTACCTCATTTTGTGTGTTACTCAGATTTTTAGTTCATGTTTTTCAGATATATGGTTTTAAAAAAAGAAAAATAAGCAAAAAAGACCCGATTGAAAGAAGAAAAAAAGACCAATGGCAAGCATTGTGGACTTATATGAAAAGGTCGGCAGCCCAATTAAAGGCAAATAATAGGGTCATAATTGTAAGAGAAATAAATTTACATATATATTACACATAAAGGAGACACAATTACACGAGAAAAAACATAATTTATACGAAACTGACATATTAAGCATATTTTGTAGTCTAATTTATTATATATTACTTGACAATAATTGTTTGTGGCATCTCATGATATTAAAACATCATATGTCCTAATATTGTTTCTTACAAATTTCAATATGGTATATGTAACGTCCCCGAAAACAACGGAAAATTTAAACAATATAAAAGACCGTCAACGGTCAACACCGGGCACGTCACGGGAAAACAAACCAACATATATAATATACATAAGATATAGATCCACGTGGAAGTCAAAATATACATAAGAGTCAACTGTGATTACAACAAAAACTATACAATATGTAATCACCTCAAAAGGAAGAGACTGACAACTACAGGATCAGATCCCGGGGGCACTCTCCTCAGTCACCACCTCGACTCTAATGCAACTCGCTACCTGAAATGAAAACAATTGAAACATGCCTGAGTTCCCTGAAGGAACCCCGTATACCAAACCTCCTAAAATACAAAATGGAATTAAAGACAATGCAATGCAATGCACATGATCATCCGCCTCGGGTCCACAATAATACTCATCTCCGCCTCCGCGGTATTGAACCACTCCTGCCATCACTAGGTCAAGTCAGTCCACCGCTGCCTCACAAGGGTCAGTCGGCACGACTGCTCCCCAAGAGTGCAGAAAGGAACCCTGGCACTACGTCGCCACCCCAGGAGCGAGTCAGCCCGCCGAATACACAACTCGAGTCAGACGACATCCGCTGCTCCCCCAAGAGCCGCCAGACGTGCACCCTGCCGGAACATCCTCGGCCTACCAACAAACCCCAGCAAACAGCCCAAGGTTTACGGCACTCATCTCTCACACCCCGCTCGATATGAGAGGCCAACAGTAATACGCCCTCGTCGAAGGTGAAATTCGTCGCTCTCAAGGCCGGTAATCGACCGTCGCCTCGGAGCCGTTAGTCGACCTATACTCGACGGCTCGTGTGTGGATAAATCCACCAACCTGCGGCAGATCGGTCGACCGCTACAAGCACACCGGTCGACCAGTCCTCCGCACAGTACTCTGTACTGTACAAACAAGTGTATCGGTCGAACCACGCCAACCGAATTACCGACCCATCGGTCGAACAAAAGTCATCTAGCGGTCGACCGTTTGGATGGTCTACGCTATACAATATTTATAATATTTATATATCCGACCGGTCAAACCAAGGGTCCGTTCAACCGATAACAGGGATTTCAGCATTTTGCCTAAGTAATATTCGGTCGACCGGAACTGAGATACAGTTCGACCGAAACATCACAGGCACTCTACTGCTTAATTAAAATGCTCAGTCGGTCGACCGAAAGTTAAAGAGCGGTCGACGGTTTTGATGGTCAAAGCTCCCAACCGACTTGGCATCGAATAGATCGGTCGAACCAGGTTAAGGATGTTCGACCGTTTAATAAGTCAAAATCCCCAACCGACATATTCTCTGTAGGATCGTGTGGGTTATGGGTCCACTAATCACTATTACGCTAATCCCTAACTAATCAAACAATAAATGCAGTGGAAACAATTTAAAGACTAGTAGGGAAAAGGAACATGCAAACCACAAATAGACACGGCGTTTTTATAGAGGTTCGGCACCCCACCCGGGTCCTAGTCCTCTCTTGCAAGCTCCGCTCGACTCCGCGAGCTCCGCCTACGTCTTCACTATCCACTCCCCATTCCAGGCCGGGAGAGAACGTCTTTACACCACAAGCAACGCGAACAACCCTCGCTTGCTTGAATTCTTCCTCTCACAATCCGAGAGGGACACTTCGGGCTTTCACCGAAGTCCTTGCTTCTTTTGACAACACTTGTAACTGAGTGGGATTCACTCTCTAATTGAGCACACTTTGAGTAGGATGAGTATATGATCACTAAGTGTGGATTTAGGCTTGTGGAGTGAAATTGGGAGCTTTAAGGATTGAGAGCTTCTCTCTAATGAATTGGACAATTGGAAGTTGGAGAGTTGTGTTAACAACATGTCTTGATCCTCTATTTATAAGCTCCTAAAGATTTCTAGCCGTTTGGACAAGATTTGATTGGGTTTTGTGCAAGATACACAAGGCAGAAAATCGGGCTGCAAATCTGTCCAGAACCGGTCGACCGAAACTAGTAAACCGGTCGACCGTTAACATGATTTCAAGGAGAACGGTCGAACAACTAAATAATCGATCGGACAAACGGGCTAGAACTTAACTCTACTTAACTGAATCGGTCGAACCAAAGTAAAGGGCGGTCGACCGTTCAGGGGATTCTGTTGAGATAAAGGTGCAACGGTCGAACGAAGAATGAGTCGACTGATAGCAGGGAATTTTGTTTCATGAAGAAATGTTCAACCGGTCAACTGAAACAAGGTCGTCGTTCGACCGGTTACCGAATGTATTTTGGGGTTAAGTTTGTTTTATACGAATACGACCGTTATAGGAATACGACAAGGAAAACGGCCATATTAAAATCCGGGATCGGTCGACCGAAAAGGTAGAACCGGTCGACCGGAAGAGTTCGGTAAAATCACTGTGGAGAGTCTGTTATAAACCGGTCGAACTGAGAACTGGTTCGGTCGACCGGTTCACACAGGAAATCTGGGTTTAGGTTTTAAGTGATTTCCGACTAAGGTTTGAGTGATCTAATGAAGTCCAAATTAGGTGAAATTTTGTGTGTGACTTCTCTAAGGAACCTAGTGTGTATGTGATAAGTTTTTAGCTCTTGTATGCTCAATTTACACATGTTCCTAAGACTCAAAATAAAATCAAGATTATAAGTCTTCATATAGCTTTATTACAAATCTTGACTTGATTTCCTTCCTTCCATGAGTCTTGATCACCTGTAGAGGTTAGCACATGCAATATATATGCAATGCAATATGTGTGCTACTCTACATTACTTATGATTAAGATTAGGGTGATTAAATCATCAAAACAAGGATTAAGGCCAAAAAGCCAACATTCTCATTGTTTCGGTCGACCGGCTAAGTGGACCCGTTCGACCGATAACAGCATTAAACTTTTTTTCCCGCACAAATCTGGCATAACGGTCGACCGTCCTAAGACATCGTTCGACCGTTCGCGGGTGCAAATCAATATAATAATAGGATCGGTCGACTACCCACAGGCACCGGTCGACCGATCGTCGTCTTCAACCTCTGAATAGGTTTCAATCCGACGGGAAATTCGACACCAACATCGATCCCCAACACTCACAAGGCTTAAGTGAGTTATATTGAAGATTTGGCATACCTTATTGACGTTTGTGGAAGCCTCCCAAGCTTTGGCAAACTCAACCCAACTCTTCTCCTTCACTTCCTCTCCTTCTCCTTCTTTCCTTCTTCTTCTCCTCCAAATTCGCCTCTCACTCTCTGAACAAACCAAATTATGAAGAAAACGTTTTTCTTAACCTAACATCTCTATTTATAGCAAAAATCCAAATCTTATCCAATTCTTCCACCTCATGCTTAACTATTCAAGCTTAATTAAGGTTAATTAGGTTTAGTTTAGTTTAATTAGGGTGTTTTAGGTTAAGGTTATTACAGTATATTTCTTTGAAAATATAACTTACACGATTGACATTCCTAGTTTTCATACAATTAAGAGGAATCTGGCGCAATCATGGTGGACTCGTGGAAAATACAAGGTTTAAGTTACTAGCCCCACTCATGCAAACTAGGGTCCGATCCTCATATGGAAAATACAAAACTTAAGTTACCAAACAAGTTACAGGCATATCCGACCTGACGGATCAGTCATTGGAGAGCAAAAATGCGTTGTTGGCGGATCTGATTTATCTGATCTGCCTGATTTCGCTGCAGTCACCCAGTCCAGCTGTGCGGACCCTAGTCTCATGTATATATCGATCCAGCCTGTCCATTTTGAGTTTTGAAGTTGTAGTTTAGTTGTAACTTTATATATATACAGGTTACTCTGCTATTGAATTCAACTTACCCCGTAAATGAATTAGGGTTACACTGCCAGATTTACCATGCTATTGGATTTTACTTACCCTGTACATCAGGGTTACCCCACAAATATCATTTAATACATTTTGTTTAGTCCAAGTTACCCTTCCTATTAAACCAAATTATCCCATATTGCAACTAGATTTACCCCAAACCCTTCTATCAATTGGATTTATTAATTAGGGTTACCCGACTATTGAATTCAACTTATACCATCTATCAATTATATTCAATAGCAAGCTCGACATATGTTTCTCATTTTATAGAAACTAGAAGGCATTGGAGAAAAGATGTAAACATAATTCTAGGTGAACTGCCCAAAAAAGATGTCCAAATGGTGATGGATGCACTTGGTAGGCAACGAGAAACAATGGAGTTATGTGCTTTCTTGGAGATGAGTCGTTTTAATCTCACGAACAATCATTAGAGGTGATGGAAGGTCTAAGGTCTTTAAAATTGAGTTGACTTGAATCTGAATCGGACACAATATCCTAAACCCCAAACTGTAATATGTAGTGATTGAGTTGAGGAGGATCAAGAACAAGAGGGAGCTTGTGGAGCTCTGCGAAAAGGTTGGGTTTGACGTATAGGTAATAACAGACAATTTAATTCATTTTTTCAATCTCATTTACCCTACTATTGAATTCAATTTACCTCGTCTATCAATTAGGGTCACCCCACGAACCATCATTTAATTCATTCTATTTACTCCACGTTACCCGTCCTATTAAATCAAATTACCCTTATGAATTAGATTTACCCCAATCTACTACCCCTTCTATCAATTGGATATAAATTAGGGTACACTGCTATTGAATTCAACTTACACCGTCTATCAATTAGGGTTACCCCCACAAATCATAATTAAATTCCTTCTATTTAATTTCATTTACACTGCTATTAAATTGAACTTACATCATCTATCATTTAGGGTTACCCCACGAACGTCATCCAAGGTTCACCCACAAACACTTATTTCAACAAGAATTTTAGGTGCTTGAACTTGCACTGCACATTGCTTGATGCTTGAAAAACATTTCTAGTTACTCCCTTGGGTTTTTTCAGTATCAGTAGATGTTATTTCTGGTTGTGTGACTCATAATAAATATTGTTAGAATAACAAAAAATGGATGTCAGAACAACAACAATAACTGCATAGAAAATATATGAAATTTGAACAGAAGCAGTGAATAAAGATGTTACATAAGGAAGCACCTAATAGCTTATGAGCTTACATTATCAACTAGTTTAGAATTCCAACTATGATAATCAACAATGTTTTTATCATTGTTTCAAAGTTTGTAAAGAACATTGCAAACTCTTGGATCAAGCATATGTCTCCCCAATCTCTCCTTCATATTCTTCAATTCACCAAGGTTGTAATCAGAGTTGTCGTTGGCGATGTTTTGCCTTACGGGAACATTGCAAAAAGTTTATCTGGACCAAGGATGAAATCAAAATTGACATTGGTGACAGTTGTCTTTCAGGAACATTTCTCTTGAACCATTGGGAAAAGTTGCTACTTTCTGGACTACAAGAACACAAGAGAAATTAAAAAGTTTATGAACTTGAAGTTTAACAGAAAATAAAAGTAAAAGTGTATTACCCTGCATAATGCTCCCTATTGGCGACAAAAACACACATATGCCCCATTTGAAAAACTTTATCATATAGTCCACCAAACAAGGGAATAATATCCACAAATAATTCATTCTCCCAAATACAAAATGTCAAGACTAAGAAAACCAACATTATTGTAAGCACATCTTAATGAAAATATCCAAATTCAACCTTTGAATCGGGTTCCACTCTAAAACATCTAACTCAACATGCATGATATAGTTCAGAGAATTGGTGTTTAAAATTTTCAAATACCTAAATGAATAAACCTTGAGATTGTCTCTAATATACTTGTCACACACACACATGTGCTTCTTTAAAAGTACATGAACATGCCAATTAAAAGTTTTGAAAAATGAAATGAGAATTTTATTAACGGGTTGAATACCCCTTTGGTGACGAAAATACCCAGAGGCACCCATTAAAAACCTTTATCATATTTTCCACAAGAAAGAGACTTATATTCACAAACAATTTGTTCTCCTACGTTAGTAAATGGGGACCAATAGAAATGTTTTTTTAAATGAAGCTATGAATAGAATCCAGGTGGAATGGAGCACTTATTTGAGGGCATGGATCAATGAAATAACAAGAATAAACCATTAAATAAAAAAGTGAAATATTGAAGCACCAAATAGCAAGAACGAAGCCAAAGAAAAAGAGAAAGAAAACGGTAAGATCGAAGAAGCCAAAGAAAAATGATATATTTAAGCACCAAATAGCAAGATCGAAGAAGGGAAAGAAAAGGGAAAAAGGAAGAAAAATACCCGATTGCATCAATGGTGGTGTGACGTGCCCCAAAGAACAAGAAGCATCTCTAACTGCACGGCGAAGGCGGAGGCGCAACACAACATGGCACAAAACGGAGGAATTGAAGTAGGAGTCGTATGTTGTAGATAGAAGTCAGGAACCCGAGTAAGAGGAAAAGAAAGAGTGACAAAGGGAGAAGTAGGAGTAGCAACCGAAGGTGGAGGAAAACCTCGTTGGTGCGGTGCACGACGGCAAGGTCGAGGTCGCATCCGATATATGGTTCTGAAGGCTTTCTTCCCCAATTGCTTGCTGGAGAGAAAAAAGAGGAGATTGTGGAGTGACGCATATTGTGCATGTAAGAGGAATACCTTTTATTTTTAGGATTTCAAATTCAAAATTTGAACTTAACACCACCAGTCATGTTCCATTTGGTTATTTTACTCATTTACACCAACACATCAGCCTCCACGTCGGATGCGTGAATTTTAACGTGGGAAGTTGAGTAACAAACTACTTTTCCTAGATTTATTGTGTTTAACTACTTATGTAGTATTCATTTGTCATTTCCTATGATCTAAATCGTTCATTTGACTTGTCACTCTACCAATTGAGCAAAATTGAGAACTCGTGAGCTTAGTACCAGATTGAAAACTCACTTGATACACATATCGTGGGGCGGGTCGTGGACTAAGTTCTATAGGCAAGCTGGATCAGACACAGCACCCGTCAAGTTAAAGCAAGTTAGGATGCAAATCAACCTAACTCGCCCAGGATCTGACCAACTTAACACCCTATTTACTCATGTTGTATCATTCCTTTTCTGACGTGGTTTGTTTTTCCTATGCGAAACCAAGAATTATGTACATGCATATCATGTATCACTCCATTTTATCTATGTCGTGAAAACAAATTGGCACTCTAACAAGTATGATTCACAAAACTTGAACACATACACTTAAAATATACAGTCAACACAAAATGAAATGTGTTTCTTGGTTTGTGTGTGTGATTGTTGAAAATGTATTCATTCTTATCCTTCGAAGACTAAAGTAATATATAATTCGAACTTGTAACAATCTAAAGCCAAAGGAATATAAGAGCATCATTAACAGCGCCCGGGCAGTTCCCAGGCGCCCTGGTTTTTCTCTCCGTCACGTCAGCTTCTCTCTCCGCCACGTCAGCTCAAACCAACCCCCTAAATTTTTCTTAACCACACCCAAAAACACCCCAAGTGCCCTACATTCTCTCCCCTACACATCATTTCGTGATCAATTCTAGACAAAACACGAAAAATTATCAAAAAATTTCAGAAAATATAAACAAATAAAAAACTTATTTTCATAAAATAAAATTTGAAAAAACGATTTTAAATTATTTTTAAAACTTTTTTTAAAACAAAAACACAAAAAAACACACAAAAAATCCACCAATGGGAGGGGGCCACGTGGCCCCCCGCCCGGGCGCCCAGGGCGGATTCCCAGGCGACAGGCAAAAAGCACAGGGTGCCCGGGCAAAAAGCACCCGTGAAGGGTGCTCTAAGCTAAATTTTCAGGCGCACGTAATCCACTACCCGTCATCAAATATAAGCCTCTTGATCCATATCTAGTGGTTCATATTTATGGAACTAAACTAGACAAAATTGCTCGTTTCAGTAGCGAATTCTTAAATGTGGCCATTTAAAAAGGCTTATACAATCATTAATCATAATTAGCATCATATTATGTAATTGATATTTTACTTTTATAATTACAAATAATATTTGTTACAAAATATATGTTAAGATTAACAAATTATTATTTGATATACTACTACTAAATCTTGTTAACAATGGTTTTTTTTCTTTTTATTTTGACATTTTTAGAGATTTTAATTCAACATATAAATCTTTTAAGAAGAACTATTATACATTTTTATTCAATAAAAGGTGCTTTTAAATAAAAAATTATGCTTGCTACTCTAACTGGAGATATATTTAATTTATTGTATAACACTGGAGATACATTTAATTTATTGTATAACAATAAGTGTGTTAGTTTAATATCACATAATCAAAACGTATTTTATTTTCTGCAACATGATAAAGATGTGTTTTACAACAACAAAAATCCACGCAAAAAAAGAAAATATGTTTTAATTTACTATTATTTCAATTAAAAATTAATTTATTATTAGTTCAATTGGAAGAAGATAGTCTCGTACAAGTGCTACTGGCTTACTTAAGACCTACTAACGGTAAGGATGGATTATTGATATGGGAAATGATATGAAGAAATATGTCCGAGTTTAGAGACGATGGAGATCAGCAAAAATGATAGCTGAGTCAGTGATAAAAAGGAGTTACAACATAAGTCTGTAGTCTCCCTGAACACAGCGGAGTGGTTAAGGACAAGTGTGTTGATCGACACAAATTCGAAATTTCGTTCCGTATGTCAAGCGTTCCGGTGAAAATGATGTAGACAACCTCGAGATCTGTAGCCTGACCAGAATCCGAAGGGCCGTGGTCCGAGGATTTCTCCAGTCATAAAAAAAGTTAAAATCTGTATGGCAAGAGGTGACAATGAAAATAGAAGATTGTCTACATAAAAGTAGAATACTCAACTGTATAAATATTAGTTCTTCCGTTTCAAATGGCCTTATGCGGTTGTTTTCTAGGATTTGAGTAAATAATTTTTTCCCAACTATTTCGAAGGTCGTTTTAAGCAAATGTTTTATTTTATGCACTATTATTCACCCCCATTTTAATCTCAAAAGTTACGAACATGTTAATAATACTAATGAGATTCGATTCAAGTCTTTACTATCTCAAGATACTCTATAAAATACAAGTTCTATGTACTCTACTACCCCAGTTGACTTTGGGACTGTCTTCCAACTGATGAAAACACCTCATGACTGGGAAATGTTAAGATTTGATTCGAACCTTATATAAAATACTAGGAAAACACCTAACAATTCATTGATAAATTAAGGAATTGCTATCAATAATAAACACAATATACAAAATGCATTTTCCATACACAAGCAAGTTACAAGCAGAATAACACGAGAAAGGTGGAGAATAAACACGAACAAATAAATGAAGAAGTTGGAAAAACCCAGACTAAACCCTGTATACATTCGCTAATCCAAAACTTGATATGGTATCAGACAACGAGAGCAGCCGCTCCGACAAGCTTTCGCACAGAAGAATGCAAGCTCAAAGATGATATCGACAACCCCATGAGCTAAGACAGACACCAACAAAAAGCATGCTACCAACAAAACTAACTAACCGCTAAAACAAGAATTCCACTTCCAGAGCTTTAGCTCCCTTCAAAATCCTTATTATTCTGCCAATTCACATGTGCATGACCAGAGGCCAAAGCTTGGGTTCAAGGAACTCCAAAGAGAAGGTTTTTCGCCATTTACTAGTTGTAAATTTTCACAGGCTTCTCAAATACATGCCGGTTCTGCACAATATACACAAATAAAATTAAGCCTTTAATTCCAAACTTCTGCAGGAAAAAAAATCAGCAAGATATGACGCTTAATTTTCACAAGTTTGAGTAAAGGTGATGTTGCCCAAGGACAATAAGTCTCGGAACTCCTACACAAGCAAAGAAAAGTAGCCATGAAAAAAAAAGCATATTACACACCTGATTAGCATTATAAGCCCTTTTGGGTGAGGTGTCAGTATGTTCCAATCCAAGGTACTGCTCCCATGCTCCATAAACATCCTTTCTCTATACAAATTAAACTGGTTAAGATAATAAAAGCACTAGATCAGTGAGTAACTAAAGAGACAGACACGGACCTGAAAACGGGAGGCTACTATGTCTGTATCTTGGAGATATTTTGGACAACCCAAGGACAAGTATGCAAATTTCCACTGCAAAAAAGCAAAGAATTATGAAAAATAGGTACTCTGATTTTCAAATATTTATCAAACAGCTGCAAAATATTACGGGCTTCTCAAATCATGATATATATTTTAAATACTTATGATAGACAAAAAATATCATGACTCACATGTACCACATCTTCTCATTGAAGAAAAAATTGAATCTTAATTAAAAAATAAATGAGCTTAACTTTTCAGACTGATAAAATCATTTCCAAAAATATTAAATTCTCTGGTAGAAAGTGAAGAGGCACTCCCATTTGTTTCTTTGGAGATCTCTAATAAAATCAACCTTCACCTTCTACCATCATTGGACTGTGTTTACAGTTTTAATTTATGCAGTGTTTATCAAAAACAAAAAAAAGTATTTTTAAGACTTGGCAAAAAATGTGATTAATTTTATTTTATTTACACATTGTTTTATGCTTCAAAGATAAGTTTACCAGAAAGCATTACCAAATCTAAAACCCAAAAGACTAGAATCATCAGCAGATTGAGCGCAACAAAAAATATTAACACACTTTATTTACCTTGGCAAATTCTTCACCTGGAACCTGCAACTTTTTCTGAATACGCGCTTTAACTTCCAACAAGGTCTCATTCTCATGAATAACCAAAAAGAAAGGATCCCCAAAGTTTTGTACCGTCTGTTTGTATAATGAGAAGGCAACCCATACACATTTAGTAAATGAAGACACAAAATACATTGACAGAAATTTATATTCAACACATCCCTTGAAAAGACATTGAGATGTATAGGCATAGCAAAAATGAATTGGGGGAAAACGAGGTGGACAACAGGTGGGTTGCTTCCTGATCTAGGTAAAAGAGCATTTAGCACAGGTTAAAAGAATTACCATCTGATTTTGAGTGGGATCCTTCAGAAAATGGTAAACATGAATCAAACGATCTTGAGGTCCAAGATTTTTCTCTTCCTCAGGTATCTGCATTTAAAATAAATAAGCATGTCTGTGGACGTCCATAAACACCAACTCAGGTTCAAGAAATTAGCATACCTCCTCTGCACGCAGGGTCCAGTACTGATCATTTATGTTTTCAATTTTTTCATTAACTGGGAATATCTGTCAACATTAAACCGCAACAGTTACTAGAAATTAATTAAGCATGGGCTACAAACCCATTTCTACCTAAAAAAAAGAGTTTGTACGGTACCAAACAACATTAATGACAATATTTTAGTGAATGTATATATGGGGCAATTTAACAGGAGGTTCTTACATGGACTTACAATTTGAAACAATGTCATGTCGTAATGACTTATTTGGCTATATACCTTATTTGTACAAAGATTGACGGAAAATCCCCCAAGGAGAGATAGAATTTGAAAATCCATGTAACGTAGTCCAGTTGTAATCATTTAAAATGAAAACAAGATCTGAATATTCCACTCCATATATAATTATATATGTATATGTATATCCTTGTATATTTTGATGGTTTGCATGTGATCCCAGTTGTTCCATAAAAGTAACACGCCCCGGTAACACCACAAGGGAAGAAAAGATACATTAAAGTATGTGTATTTTAGGCTGGTCAACAGGCACTAGACATAAAGTGTCTTATCCGGACAACATATCTTACTAGATGAGATGATTACATTAGCAGCTTTGAATGTTAAAAAGAATGAAATTACCTTGTATATTTTATGAAAGAACACCTCAAGCAACCGAAGCTCTGCATCTGGACTAGAGAGCTCAACCTACAAGGAAGAAAAAAAAGGAAGTTTAGACAATCATGATCCTGGAGTTGGACTTCGTAGGACATTAAGAAGTATTTCCATATAAACCTTCGTTTTTAAATCGTTAATAACATCACCAACTGTGCTGTTCTTAGGTAATCTGATGGTGTGGATTACTACCTGAAAAAATCCGAATATTAATCTTAGGCAATGACATAAGTACCAACTAAAAATGAGGAATACTTGTGTTATCTTACTTCGTCTTTTGTGGCATGATGAAAAGCAACTTTTAAAGATTTCAATCCTTGCAATTCAGGTAGAGGAATGTCCAACACCTCGTAATACAATATATCAGAAGTCTGACCAGAAAAAGAAACAAATCAAACCTGATACTTAAATAGCATTTTTAGAAAGATAGCATGTTATCACTAACACAAATAGATCACCTGATTATAATGAACCAGCATGTCAGCAAGATGTTCCACACCTCTGTATTTAATTGATTGAGGTTTTGGCTGCTGAGAATAGCAGTTATGAGATGTGAGTCTAATTTTGGAAGGATCATCAAGATCAAGTTGGCGTGCAACACTTTGTACAACATCATCATAGCTGAAAAGCTTTGAGCTGTAAGGTCATCAACAAAAAGGAAAATTACCAACCAATGGTTATACTACTATAGGTGAACAATGTAGCAGTCAGATATAGGCTTACAGTTCCAAACAGAAATCATCCTCCTTGGGTCGGTCTAGGGATCTAAAACGAACAACCTGACAGATCAACCATGCAAAGCGAAATGGAAGGTTCAACAGTACATTTTATCTAAGTGGAAGGGGCAAAAGATGCTTCAGATGATAATGTAACAAAAATCAAACACATGCAAAAAGAAAGATCAGATAAATAACAGGTGAAATCCAAATATTAGGGCATAGACAAATTCACGTCTAGAATACTCTTCTCAAACAACAGCAAAGACTTTAATCCCAAACTGGTTGGGATAGGATAGACAAGAAACTCATCAAAAATCATGGTTCCAATGAACCAGCTAATATTTCAACAAGATACATGTTCAGCAACTGGCAGGAAAAAGTTTATAGAACCCACAGGTACATTCTTTTTCTCAATAACCATGGCTCTTTAAGAAACAACACAAGCTGTGTTAGAATACAGCAACAATATAAAGAACATAATTTTAGACAAAAAGATGCCCTGGCCATGACCAGAGAAACAATAAGAAAATACACAAACTACATTCTACCTGGATATCCGAGGAAAAGGACAAAGATAAAGCCCATAAGTGGGAAAGCACAACTTTTGCCAACATCTTCCATTCTACTCGTTTATAACCATTCTGTAAGCACCTTTACCATACCATGCAAGACAACTAGGAAAAGTATTATCAACATCAACATTACCCCAATGCCTCTCTCGCCTAGGCGAGGTAGGGGGACGGGTGTACACAACCATACCACTATAAAAACAGAGAGGTTTCCAATTGACCCAATGATGCATAGTGCAACTGAACATTTGCAATTTCAAAATAAATAAGAAATGCAGCTAGGAAAATTATTATGCTTCTCAAAAACCTATATCACTCAAAAGCACAGGTCGCTAAAATGGCACCCAGCCTAATACATACAGGTGGACTAACATATAATGAACACAAACGATAATCCGTGTACAGTATAGAAATAAATAGATAAACATTTATGTACAACTCCATGCTAATTGCAGAAAAAAAAATTAGTTGATGCAGACTCCACGGTAGTTACCTAAGCTTCAGAAAGACATACCTGCCGATTATGTACATACTCCAAAAAAGATGGGATATCAGAATAACGATATTGTTCATCACTCTCTGTTGGAAGAGACTTTTGATAGCAAATAATGTCACCATCTTCAAGCTTCGTATTGAAAAATATAGGGTTATAATCAGTTCAAACGAATAATTACAATCACACATCAAATATACCTGGCTAGATCGAAATGGCAGCTTCTTGTCAACAGGTTCACACATGACACCTGGTTCGAACTTTATTTCCTGTACAAATCATAAATACCACATACTTAGTAAAACCAACCCTGGAAAAGAACCATAGGAATATCATATAAATATCAAGATTTGGGATTGCAAAATAGTAAATACCCATTGTTACAATACAAGTTCTCAAACTGCAATAAAGTATCTACACAAACCTCAAAAAGATCAATTTCATCATTTGGCTGGAAACCAGCCATTTCATTTAGTTTTGTCAGAATTTCCATTGGCTTTCCAAATGCTTTTACGAAAAGCCTTCCCACATACCTGTAATCAAAAAGAAAACCAAGAGAAAATTAATCACCTTGAAGTTCTAAAATACTGCAACAGAGTTGTGAGAGATCTGGATATCTGGCATATGTATTCAGAAATACCTGAATTCCTCCCTTTTAGGGTCATAGAGTTTAAAGAACAGAAGAATATCTTCCTTGGTCTTCTCAGGGAGAGGAAGTGGACGCAAATCCTGAAAGGCAACAAATTAATCATGTGAAGGACAAATAGTCTACCAACGGAATATAAACTAAACAACATTCAAATAGAAAAAACTGCTCCCATATTAACAGAAAGATTACCACTCCAAGCTCAACTTCTAAGAATAGCTTCAACTCCGCATTATGTGCTTTGTTTGAGACTTCTCTCAAATGCCCAACCTTGAAGCAAAAGCCAAGTCAGAGAAAATTGGCAAAAAAAAATGAAAAATGCAACACACATGCACACACTATCGAACAGATTCCAGAACAAGCATGTTTATCCTCTTGTATGAGGACCCGATTCTTCACTTCGTTTATGAGAATATGTTCTAACAGTAAAATAAAAGATGGATGAAGTCCACTCCAGATTACACCAAATAAAGTGTCAACAACGCAAGTAGAACTACTAAGTAACTTCACCATTTCATATAATCTTTAGCCCACTCGATATAATCTAAGCATATAGTTAAGTGAGGGGAGAACAACCCTTCCTAGTTTGGCCAAAGTCCAACGACATTACAAGGAAAAACAATCAAATATCTACCTCATTTAAGATGCCACGTATAAGGCGTAAGGAAAATGTTTGAGTTTTCATAATTCTTTCATTATTAAATTTATTTTGTCTGACTAAAAACACTTGATGAAGTAAATTCACAAATTAAAATCATAATTTAATTTTACATGAATAAAATGATTAAAATGTATCATATTTACCGATTGGGCCTCCTCTTGTGGACTCAGTGGCCTATTAGGACGATATGTGTGGTTTTGACGTTTCGCCCACAACCAAAAACGTTGAAATTGAAGCGGAATACCAAATTCCTTTGCTACCTCTTCCTGTAAAATACAGATATTACAAAACAAGCCCTTTTTCAAAAAAAGAAGCAAAAGCCAACTATTGTCCATATGGTAGTATGTCACATACAATGAAAGAAAAAAAGGTTTTATTTGCCACCCAAGCACAAAATAATTCCTAAGGGAAAGATCATTCAGAAAATAACAGCCAATTGGAAAGCAATAGTCATGCTTGTAGTCCTGAAGAGTTCCCATTCCTCGACAATATCAAGGGAGTAAATGAAAAAAAAAATACAACAAGAATCATAGCATTGCAGAATTCAATGGCTTCATATACCAGTGATGTTAAGAACTACAAGTTTCTGAAACCATCTAAAGATTAAAATCAAAATTCAGTACAGGAACCTAAAGGGCTACAACAAGGAATTAAGGCAACAACTGAGATGAGCACACCCGAGTATCACTTTGTGAAATTAACAGTTAAATACTACAGAGCCCTTGATCACAGCTAACACCTGGAACATATCCTACCTCATTTGCTTTTGTGACCTAATGAGCTCCTTCATAATGCACACCAATTTTTTACCTTGAAAAGATTGAAAGGCATTTGCTTCTGTATTCGAAAACTCCGAACTTTGACATGATCCACTAGGTCAAAAAATATATCTTTGCCAATTTGTTCAGCCAAATCGTCATCGCGGGCAACCTATATATCACAAAATGAAAAATAGTGACTTCCCTTTGCAGAATAGAAGCTTAGATGATACTTGCAGTAGCACCAGAGAACATTTAAGCGAATTAAAATGTAAAAACCTTTATAATGGTATAAAGGTGAGCCTCAGCTTTCTCCTTCTTCTTGTGCTCCTTCTCTTCTTGCTCTTTCTTTAGTCTTACCTGTAGACGAGTCAGGTATCATACCTAAGGCTCTGAATAGACCTTAGAAACAAGAGAGTACAAACGTAGGCCTTACTCTGAGATGCTCAGCAATGTCTTTCTCATCCACATTACAGATAATTTTATCTTTATCACTTTCACGAATATATACCAGCATATAAGCATTTGAATACTTTGTAAATTTGAAAGGTGTATTATTGAATCCCGGATTTGTTTGAGGCAACTGCAATACAGGAGAAATTTTCAATATAGAAAAGCAACAAGGTGAAGGATAAAAGAAAGATATTACTTCCATAAGTATTAAAACTCAATTATCACCTCTTCTTCACCACCATATTGCTCCTCCAATGCTCTCTTCATATCTTCTTTAGTCACTCGCTCATCATCAAACTTGAACCTAATGCAGGGAAATTGTCAGAAATCAAACGAACAGTATAAAATAAATCAAATAAATCTGGATTTCTGAAAATTGAGGGTAATTGCTACCATTTCCTAGACTACCAATGCCTGCACCGTGTGGAATTAAAGTTTCCCTTGGGCATTTTTTTGTCATAATTAAATTATAATAGCCATAATTTCCAACAGGTGTGAAATCATTCACCACCATGCTACACCATGATGACATATCCGTACAGAATTAAATCTAGAACTGTTGCTTATGTTGTCCTTCATGGTCAATAGTTTGTCCAAAGGTATGTAAGCTATCACACACTTCATAAATCATAACCATGAACAGGCAATTGATTCTAGAGTGATACAAAAAAAACACTGTTTGTAAAGGCAAATTTGCAAATTGTAAAGAATAATAATATCATTTAAGTCAAAATTGCAGCATTACCATTGATCAGATAGTGCAGGTCTGGTGAAAGCATAATAATGACCACCATGCACACCACCACTATGGACAAGAACACTGCAAGAAAGGAACATAGAAATAAATCCCAATGCAAAACATACTCCACAAGAAAGAAAGAAAAACTTTTTTTAATCGGTGACATAAAAACCAAACTTGCATCATAGCCTAGATGGATTTTCCTTTCTTCAAGCATTACAATAAGCAAAAGAAAACAGTTGTTAGTGCAAACTATAAGAACCTGTTCGCAAAGCATGCACTGATACGAAGTTACAAATTCACCAATCTCATATTTTCTTAGTCCTTCGTAAACCAAAATCAAACACAGCCAAATCTGACCTTCAAAGTGCTTAATGGTGAGGCAAGTGCAAGAGAGCATTTCATTTAAATGAATGAACTCTGAAGTATGTTCAAAATAACAAGTTGTTGAAGTGAAACCAATCAGAAAAGTTACCTGTGAAGTGTATAGAGATTGCGGACACTTCTATCAGCATCTGGAGATAGATACTTGCCATTGTTTCTATCAAGATCAAGTTGCAACGGGAATTCATATCGATCATTTATCTAGAAAAAAATTTATTAAATGAGAAATGTCAATAAATTAAAGTTCAGGCAATATGTTTTTACGTTCCTTGGACAATATTGACCTAGATTAGCCAAATAGAAACAACTTATACTTATGTTCTTCAAGCAAATGACACAATAAACAATTTCGGCAACAAATATTCCACCAGCCACGTGAATAAAGGTGAGGAATCCTCACAGGAAGGATACATCGAACAAACTGGGCAATTAATAATCATAGGAAGGTGATTTCAAGAATATTTTATGGAAACACAACTAGAAATCCTCACAGGAAGTAACAACTGAGTACATAGCCCCCCTTAGACTTGTTCAATGGCATCCAACTAAGAAGAATGAATACACCGCATATAGGTATGACACATTTAGGATACGTGGATATACCAACTTTTTCAAAAAAGTAGAATACAATACAGGAAGGATAAATCAACATCAACATAACCCCAATGCCTCAGAAGAGGCTCCCGCCTAAGCGAGGTAAGGGGGGGTCGGATGTACGCAACCCTACCACTGTAAAACAGTGAGGTTGTTTCCAATTGACCCAAATGATGCAAATGCAACTGACCATATGTGATTCCACAATAAAAGAAATACAGATCGTTTAAATAGCACTTTGATATAGTCCATGATACTCCAAATGTCAAAAAACAACTTAATCTTTGACACAGTAGAAATGGACATACAGGAAGGATATATAAAAATTAAATTTTATTTTGGTTAGATATTAAGTCATTACATCCTACAGTGAAAAAAAATATATCAAATGCATGTAATGTTTTTTATCAATATAAATGCATGTAATGTTAAACATTTGCAAAGTAAATTGACTTGACGAAAAAGGAATCAAAATGAAAGTTGAAATGTTGATATAATTTTTACTACACAACTCAATTATCCTCTATGGGTGCATATTCTATAAATGATATTATTTTATGTAACTATGCTTCTTATAAAAAATAACATATCGTAAAATGTTACACTAATGTTTCTCAAGCATCCATGAAGCATCTAAAAGTATCTGTGGGGCATCAATATGTATCCAATTGAAATTCAAATGAAGTATCAGAAAAGTATCTGGAAACACCTAGTAAGTCTTTGTATCCGATATAGGTACAATATGGATATGTCATGGGTCTAGAAGCATATGTGCTTCCCAGTGTCTACGTTAGGTTAAATGAACAGCGTCCTAGGAATCTCATATCAACCTCACAAAGGACTTAATCACTCAAGTGTAAAATCAACTCCTATAAAATAAACAATTAGTGTATACTAATTACTAACTAATTCATATCATAGGAATTCAAATAATTGAAAATGGGAAGAAGATATAGAAAATCAGGAAAGGTACAAAACTCAAGAAATCATTAATTTATTTTTTCCTTCCACTAATTTTTTGAACCTTTGAGTTTTATGGTGTGTTTGGATAGAATGACGGAGAGAAAACAAAAGAGAAAATATTTGAAGAGGAGAAAAGCAGAGAATAGAAAGTGTTGTTATTTTCCCTTGTTTCAATAGAAGTATGTAAAGATAGGAGAGAAAATGAACTTTTGGTATCATATTATCAAAGTACCCTGTGTGCTAAGAGAAAATGAACTTTAGGTATCATATTATCAAAGTACCTTGTGTGTTAACCTCTTTATTTCCTTTTATGGTATTTTGGGAAAATTAGGCAAGTTACAACTTTCTCTCCATTTCCCTCCTATTTTTGAGAGAAAATTAAAGCACCAATTTGTATAGAAGATTCTCTCACTTTGTCTCCTTTTCCCTGCTCAAAACTCTCATCCAAACAAGAGAAACATTGCTTCTTCTCCATTTCTCTTCTTTCCTCTCCATTTCTCTCCTATCCAAACACACCATTAAGAAACAAGGGTAACCAAAAGACTTCATGGCACAATTTTTTTCATTTTTTTGGAGTGAGCATAAATTGCTCATATACCATATCATTTGAGAGATTTCGAGGCAGAATTACTTGAGTATGTGCACAAGAGCTAGCATGTACCTACCTTCACCATTGTATCCCGCATGAAATCATATTCGAAGCGTTTCAATTGTAGTTGCAGGACAGGAGGAAAGTCGGTGAACAAGATACCTTTTCTAGCATCCTGAAAGAATATTTATTGTAAACAGCTTGAAGAAAATTACGGAAGAGCTTAATAAATGGATATGAAAACGAGGCAGAAATATATGTTGTGCAAAATAAAGATGAAAGGTAACCTGCAGATAAAGCCCAAATTTCGGTAAAACAAATAGCAATATGTTATTCCTACTTCTCAACTGTGCACAATGAATGAAACTAAAATGGTAATGGCTAATACACCTGCAAACCATGCTGCTCTGCATGATACTTGTTATCCCCTTCAAGCATTTCAACTTCAACATACTTGTCAAAAGAAGCATAAATGTCCCGACAACCTTTGACATCAAGCTGAAGATCTATTAAAGAGCATCAAAATCGTCAATTTTTTTCTGAAATGGAGCACATAATAATAATGGATCCGAGATATAGAATACTGTGGCTAGGAAAAGAAAGGAATACCATAGAATGATTCTTTTCTAGTGGATTTGTAGTCGACATTAATACACTCTATGTAATTCATATGGTGCCCTTCAAACAACTTCTGTATTGTGCCTTCCACGACAGTCCCCTGAGCCAATAAATCTTAGTAAGGAAAAAGGAATAAGTAAACATGAAAAGAAAATGGAGACGCCAATGATCCAAATTTTCACCTTCATTTTGTCTTCTAATTTCTCCGAAAGTACACGGTTCAGTTCCTGCACATCATGCTGCATAAAGGAATCATATGTGTCCCAGCCAAATGATTTTGTCAACTCCTTGGTAGCCACACTGCTGTCACTGTATTGTAGTTTATAAAACAGGCTTTGTAGGGCAAGAGGAATGCTTCCACTTGGCATGTCATTCTCAGTTGTTGGCATATGATATACAGCCTGATTACACATAACAGCAAACAGCGTTTACTTGAAATTATATGACGTGAAAACTTCTAATGGTTTTAGATAAGTAAGAAAACATCAACCACAGACCTTTCGGAAATAGGGAATGTGGTAAAGAGTCTGAAGTAAGGAGTTCATGTAACAAGTTGCTCCTTGGTTCTTAAGACCAACATAACCGGTTTCTTTTCTTGAATTGTAATTCCAATAGTCAATGATCCTGCGGACAGTGACCTCGGCCTCGACTATACATGTATCATTCACAAGATATCCTCTGGTTGGATCATACAGCTCACTTAAGGGCATGAATGATGTAAAACCCCAATCACTTTCTCGCGTGTTGAATTGGTGATGGGTATCTGGAGAGTCCACAGAATGTCAAGAAACAATATCCACCAGCAAGAATTATGAAGGTGTATCGTATTTTGTATAAATACAGAGAAAGACAAATGCAAAAGTTCCGAATTTGTTAGTTAGGTACTACTTAGGTAGTATTAAGTCAATGGACCATTGGTTCGTCAAAATCACTGCAGTTTTCAACACAAGTTACTCCCTTGGCCTCTCCAACTTATGTCTTATGTATAACTCATAAAATATGACACAAGAATGTTCTTTTGATAATTCTCTCTGTTGAAAGTTATTTTCCTTGGAACAATTTTTAAGTATGTTTAAGATTAGCAGAAGAAAACATAAAGCCGGTTCTTTATGGTTGATCAAAGGTGATGATTCACAATTATGGTGATGATTTGCGTCTGCGCCCAAACAAGAAGACAATGCACAATTGCACCTTAATGAAGCAAGCCCTATCCCTCCAATATAACAAATTTAATGTTGTGGATGGAATGGATTGCTCACCTTTTCTTATTGTGTACTTGCTATGAGCTTGATTAACTACACCAAGGCTGAACTGTGCATATCTACTCCACCCATAGGGTAGGGTTGCTGAGTCTGCTACATCCAAGTACATGGACAGCTGATCTACATTATTGCCTTTCGGGAAAATAAGTACTCTCCTGTAAGAAAACAAAATATTCAACCAGGCTCACTTCCACATAATGAGAAAGAATGACATTTCCCAACTTCATTACTAAAAACAGCAACAAACAGCACTTACCATTTATAACCTCCTACTGTAAAAACATCCGAGTAGTGCTTCTTAACGTTTAACCGGGAGAAGTTCCCAATCGCCCATGTGAACCTGGATGTTGGTGGATCCTCCACCTGCTGACTCTCAGCTGTGGTAGCAGAAGCATCCTGCTGTTGTGGTCCTGCAACTAAGAAAATGAAAATGCACACTGATCAGATCACATTACCAAAAAAAGAGAAACCAAACTATATCCAAAGGAATAAAAAAATGAGGAGGGGGGGTTGGAACCAGGGGCGTACCCACGCCCAGGGCAGGTCCCCACCCAGAATTTGCAAAAAAAAATCCCAAATATTTTTCCCGATTCCCAGCCCAAGTGCCCAGCTGATTCCTCCTCCTCTCCTCCCTATTCCCTATTCTCTAATCCCTAATACCCTAACCCTAAATCTCTGATCAGTCCTGAGAAAGTGACGCCATAGACAGTGGTGATAGATAAAATGAGGGTGGGACAGCATGGGTCGGTTGTGCACCACCAGCATGCAGTGAGTATGGGGGTGTTGCCGTGTTGGAGGTGAGGAGAGGGAAGGGTGGTGGTGGTGGTGGTGGGAGAGTGGGAATGTTTTGCAGATTTTGTGTGAGGTCGATGATCAATTTCTTAAGTCATCCGAGATTGCGTATGAGGTCTCAAAGATGCTCGAGGGTACGAGGTTGCATTACCATTCTAATTTTGCGGATAATCGTGGTATGAGTTGAGTTTTGTTTTTTTATCTTGTTTGATGCTAAATTCGATATTTTAGGTGTTTTCTTTTGTTGGATGGTTCGGTGGTCTAGTTTTCATGTTGAGTTGGTGAGAGAGGAAATTTTGGGTTGGTAAGTTTCTGTGGTGTTTGGGGAATGAAAATGCAGAACATGTTAGATTCGAAATGCTTAAGATGTTAGATTCTGAGGGTTAGTAAGTTTCTGAGGTGTTCATGGAATGGAAATGCATAAGATGCTAGATTCGAAAGAAGCATTTTGATTTCAATTTCCAAATAGGCGGTTAGACATGCATCATACACTAATAATTTGCAACATTAGACATATCCATTTTAAAAGTTGGACATAAGATGCTTTAGAAATGTGATTTTTAGATATGGGTAATGGGTTGTTGTTTTGGCTGTTGTTGATGTCATTTTTAGATTTTTAGAAATGTGATTTTAGTTTGGTAATTGTTCTTGTTGTTCTGGCTGTGGCTTGTGCTGGTTTGAGTGATGTTAATTGTATGTTTTGTGCATGTATTGTCTGACCAAAACTTGTGTTGCTCGCTTGAGTTTGTGTTATGTAATGCAACCCCAACATTGCAACGTTTTGAGTCTTTTTACTTTGAAAATAAAGATGATTATGATTGAATTTGAAAACGAGACCAAGTTGGATAAGATAAGCATTTCAAGATGGGAAAGAAATGAAAATCATGGACATAAAAACACAAATTTGTATGAAAAGTAGAAGAGATATATGGTTGCTACCAAGAGACAGCTAGCTAGCTAAATGGTTCATGCTTTTAATTGTTGTTAGTATTTTCTTGTTTTGAAAATGTGAGTTCTAGACTTGGATCGTGGTTATTTTAGAAGTGTGCGGGTTAGCTCCAAAATTGTGATTTTTTTAAACTTGGATTGTGGTTATTTTAAATTCATAAATGTTGATTTGTTCTTTGTCTTAGACTCGTAGTGGTAGTATCATTCTTAGAATTAAGTGGTGGTATTTTAGATTCCTAATTGCTAATTGGTTGTTTAACTGATGTGTCGTGTTTTACTTAAATTTCTTTTGGATGTTTGAATTTTAATGTATTCAGGTTTGAAAAAATGTTAAAAATAGGAAGGATATATTCAATTTTTTAAAATTAATTAATTTAAATTATTAACTTAAAGTTGTGGGTCTTCAAAAAAAATCAACCAATGTGGAGACAATTTGCCCCACCCAAATTTGTTTTCTGGATCCGCCCCTGGTTGGAACTAAGGGGCAACATAACTGGAATTTAATGGAGAAAACTGGAACGTGAGTCGTAATTATAAAGGGTAAGAATGTACCATCTGACAATAAACACACACCCCTAGAAGCAACCATATCTGCACCCAAAACCTAAAACCCATCAACTTGTACAATAAAAGCTGCAATTCCGGACTAAAAGAGGATGCCATTCCAATCATAACAAGCAGTATGTAAGTGAATTGGCAATTAGGGCAACTAAACCGACACAAAAGAGAATGGCAATTAGGGTTTACCTTTCATTGGCTGCGGGCCCTCATGAACTTCCGAGTGCGGAACGATCATTTCGTCATCTTGTTTCTGCTCCTAAACACCAAATCACTCTTCAGATAAATATTTCCAACAGCAAAATACCACAATAAAAAAATAAAAAAACTTCTCGAAGAGTAGGAAATCACAACTCACAACCACGATTCAAAGACCCACCTTTCGCAATCCAAACAACTCCAAACCACCAAAAAACCACAGAATCCACCACGGAAACCGAAAAACCCTAGAAACCATCTAACATCCGGAGAGCACCAGAACCACAACCACCAATCACGATTCGAAATCCCACCTCTCGCAACCCAAACACCACAGACAACCCCAAAAAAATCCTAAAAATGCCCCCAAAAACCCCCCAAAAAATCGCGGAAAAGGGGGTTTGGCGGTGGATCACGACTCGGGGGGTCGGAATGCTCACGTCGTTGGGCGGAGTGGTCATTATGGTCATGGAATCGGCGGCGGATCCCGATCTGAACGTCGCGGGTTCGGAGGAGGAGAGATTGAGAGGGGAACGGAAAGTTTGGAAGACGAGAAAGAAGAGAGGTTTTTCTCTCCAAGGGTATTTTCGGAATTTTCAGGGGCAAAGATTTTGTGTTTACGAATTACTAACAGGACGACATGTATCATGTGTGGATTTGGTTTGATTCGGAAGTTGTTTGGAAGAAAAAAATTCAAAATAAATTTATTTTTAAAAATTGTTAAAATAAATTGACCGAAAAAATATTTTTCACACTAAATCCATTGTCACCACGTGTCGCGATGAGTTTTGGTTTTTAGTGTCTATAGAACTCAGCATCACTAGTGCCGAGTTCTGCTTGAGATAACTCGACGCTGGTGATGTTGAGTTCTTCTTTAGAGAACTCGACACTAGTGATGTCGAGTTCTCTAAAGAAGAACTCAGCATCACCAGTGCCGAGTTTATTTTGATTTTTATTGCACGACACTTACCATATTTCTCTCGAAGTGGGTTGTCAGGAGAACAGTTCAAATAGAACTTTGCGTCCACAACTCAGATCGTGCATGAGACGGTTGGCACGTCAAGAGAACAATTTCTTAAATAGAACTCGGCATCCTAGATGTCGAGTTCTAAAGGCAGAACTCGGCGTTACAAAAGCCGAGTTCCGTCGGGCTATAAAACCAGTCTGACCCCCCCCCCCCACCCCCACTCCACGCTGAGTTCTCGCGATTTTAAGGTTAGGGTTTCGATTTTTTTCGTTTTCCACCGTTTTCTTGCCTTTTATGTATTAGGATAATATACATTGTTGTTTTATGTATGATTGTAGTGTTTTTGTTGGTTTAGGAACACGTTTTGGTTAGATTTCGATTTTGATTTTGGGTTTTTAGGTCAAACTATTTATTTCTTAGTTGATTATTGATTTCATTTTTGTTTATTGTAGGTCTACAGTAGTAATCTTAAAAATAGTTGAATTTAAGTTTGATTATTGAAATTAGATTTTTTGTTATTATTTTGGTGTGAATATATATTAGTTTTAATGAATGTAAACTTAAAAATAATTTATTTGGGTTTGAATGTTTGTGGGAATTTAAGTTTGATTATTGTAATCTTAAAAATAGAGTAATGATATACACGTGGGATTTAATGGAAAAATGTGTTGAAGTTGAGAAATATTTGTTTTAAATATGTCGTGATTTGTATGTGTTTGAATGTATGTCGTTTAAATTTGTGAAATATGTCGTTGTTTAGATGTTTGGAAGTTGGGAATGTTATTTGTAGTATCGTTAGTTCCTTTTACAGTGCAGGTTTAAATTTAGGAATTTGAAAATATAGGGGAGGTTCTGTCAAATTTATAAAAAAAATCTAACATTAATCGTAACATTGATTATTGTAGTTGATTTTGCTACTACACTCATTGCTCGATGTTTACAGTTGTTTGCTATTACACTCAATTGAAGTTATTTTTAAAAACTTTTTAGTACTTTCAATTTTTTAATTAATTAATAATAGAAGAATAACCATCTCACTTGAACATATTTTCAAATTTAATTTATATATGTTAAAAATAGATAAAGATGATGAAGGATCTTTGTTGATCATGTATAATGGGAAATTAGAATGTAACGGAGATGTGGCAGAGTATACAGGATCTGACCGCAAATTGGTAGTTGTTCCGTTGAACATAAAATATGGGGATTTAATGGATGTCATAAGATTTGAATGTTGTTATCCACACAATATGTTTGATGTCAAGTTGACAGCGAAATTGTCATTAAACAATGATTGGACATAAACTTCGTTAACCAATGATAAGTCGGTTTATGGAATGATGTGTTTGTTTAAAAAGATGTATGTGGTTGGAGTGTATGTGGAAGCTGAACCTAAAGTGACTGACCCTACGCTGACAACAAACACTTATTCGCCAGAGTATGGTACAGTAAGGTCGACCAGTTGGGACTGCGGAATATATTTGAATATAAGTCTAAATCCTACAACCGAAGTTCCGGCATACCAACAAATTCTATTTTTCCAATCGCAGAACTACAAGCAAACAGACAATGAATGACCAGAAAATGCATGTGACATTCCTTCCAGCAGTGCAAATCCTTATCCTGGTTTGTCGCAATTTGAACACATGCATTACAGTCATGATGAGTTTGCTGGTAGGGCTGGATCGTCTACCTCATATCCCTCCTTTGGGCTTGGTTTGTCAGCTGTTGACCCAATTCATTTTAGTCGACCAGAATGCATGCAAGAGATGCATAGCGTTGAAGATGATGGCACTGAGGAATTATGAGATTATAGTACACCATTCGTTGTAGAAGATGAACCTGAAGGTGTTTCTGCTAATGAAATCGTTCCGGAGACACATGATGTCATATATGCGATGAGTTAATCCATAAACCGTGAAGACGACGACGTTGTTGATGATACAATTGCTAACAACGACATGGTTCCAACTCTTAATGAACTTCCTGATATCTTCGAGGACGACAACTAGATAGAGAATTCTGTAATTGAACACTCCTTCGATGTTGTGAACAATTTGGAACATAGTGATTGTTGTACGGAAGATGGTCATTCTTTCTGGGATAAACGAATTTTCCAAACGAAAGATGATTTTGTTTATGCTCTGCAGTCATGGCACATTAAAAAGTTTGTTCAGTATTCAGTTGTGGTTTTTCAACGAAATAGTATATTATTCATTGTCTTCGTCGTGATGAGGATAACTGCAAATGGCGTCTACATGCATCTGTCCCAAAAGGCTGCAAATATTTTCAAGTTAAAACGTACGACGCCGAGCACACTTGTTCCAATCTAATATTGCTAAACGACAACAAACAATACAGTGCTAATTTTGTTTGCGACTTGATAATGTCATATGTCAGAACTAAGTTCACAATTACTCTTGTTGAAATAATGGAAAGGGTGAAGACCAAATACTCACTTGAAATCGGTTACGCTAAAACATGATGTGTCAGGCAAAAAGCGTTAAACCGAATTTATGGTGCCGAAGAAGACAATTTTAAGGATCTGCGAAGGTTCCTCACAGTTCTCTGTTAGAACAATGAAGGATTTGTTGTCGAAATAGAGACCGTACAGGTAAATTCAGACGAGGATATGTTTAACCGTGTGTTTTGGGCGTTCGGGCCTCCAATTAGTGGGTTTCAATATTGCAGACTTGTTGTCAGTGTAGATGGAACGCACCTCTGTAGCAAAATATAGAGGTTTATTTTGGATCGTATGGGTCGGCTATGCTAATCACTTTTAAGCTAATTACCTACTTGTTTAAACAATCAAAGATATGCAGCGGAATTTAAAACAAACAAGCAAGTGAAGGGAGAATAATGCAAACCACAATGGACACGAGGGATTTTTATAGAGGTTCGGCACCCCACCCGGGTCATAGTCCTGTCTTGCAAGCTCCGCTCGGATCATCGAGCTCCATTCACGACTTCACTAACCACTCCCCGTTTCGAGCCGGGAGAGAACACATTTACAATCTTCAAGCTCGAGAACAACCCTCACCGAGCTTGGCTCCTCCTCTCACAATCCGAGAGGGATGCTTCGGGCTTTCACCGAAACCTTTACTCTTCTTTGACACCAACTCTCTAAACTTGAGCACAATTGAGAAGGATTGGAATTGATCTTAAGTGTGGAAATTTGAGGCTTGGAGTGTTTGGGATTCTCTCTAATGTTTTGGACAAGTATGTAGTGGGAGAGTTGTATTAAAATGTGTTTTACAACTCTATTTATAAGCATTAGAGAGAATAGTGTCGTTGGGGTTGATTGGGTATGAGTTGGTGTAAGATACACAAAATAGATTCCTGCAGGACCCAATTCTGCCTAAAAACGGTCGACCGAAATGGATATGTCGTTCGACCGTTTGGTCAAAATTCAGCTTTGACTTAAGTTCACTTAAGTTAACAGTCGAACGAGCTTAGGGGATTGGTCGACCGAATAAGTCCAGGTACTTCTGGAAGACCAAATTGTGTTGGTTCGGTCGACCGTTAGGAAAGTTTCGGTCGACCGGATGTTTGGTAATTTTGGGGTATTTGGGAATAATACAAAACAAACGGTCATGTGACACGTGTAAACGGTCGAACGGAAAGGTTTAAACGGTCGACCGTTTTGGTCCAGGCAGTTCAAGTTTTGTTTAGGTGTTTTCTGGTTCAAGTTTAGATGATCTATTGAAGTCCAAATTATGTGAAATTTTGTGTGTGACTTCTATAGGGAACCTAGTGTGTGGTTGAGTAGTTTTTAGCTCAAGTATGCTCAATTACACAAGGTTCCTAAAGACTCAAAGAAATACAAAATACATGTCTTCAAATGAACTTGATTACATGTCTTGACTTGATTTCTTTTCTTCCTTGAGTCTTGATCACCTGTAGAGGTTAGCACAATGCAATATGTGTGCTACTCTACATGATTATAATTAAGATTAGGTTGATTAAATCATCAAAACATAGATTAAGGCCAAAAAGCCAACAGTTTATTGCTAATTGTTGTGGGCACAGATGCAAACAACGGAATTTTTCCTTTAGCATTTGCTGTTGTAGAGAGCGAGAAGACAAAGTCGTGGACGTGGTTCCTTCAGTTGCTGGCAAGTGGAGTGACGAGACAACCTGATTTGTGTATTATCACCGACAGATTTTCTAGAATAAACGCTTGTGTGCGAGCCGCATTTCAACCTTCGGAGGGACATGTACATCGATTCTGTCTTCGACACATGAAAGCAAAATTTGCTAAACATCGAAATTGCAAGGAAAGATTAGGACAAATCAAGTTTTACGAAGCGGGTAAAACTCATTTCTTTATGAAATTTGAAGAGTTAATGAAGGCTATTGCAGAGGAATATAAACTGGTATACGAGTGGATTCAGCATCAAGGTCCTTTGGAAAGATGGACTTGTCACGACGGGGGTCAACGTTTCGGATGTATGATAACAAATATGTCAGAAAGCTTCAACAGTGTCTTACGGGGCACGCGGTATGCCAATTACAACCATGATTTTGATGACATTTCTCGGTTTGAACAAATCTTTGTTAAAAGAATGGATGTCGCTAAGTCATGGAATGAAACATATGTACCGACAGTCCACACCGTGTTGACGGCAAACATCAATCTGGCCAGAACACATACAGTAACTCGATACCACCAGCTGATGTACCAGGTTGAAGCCAATGATCAGAAAAAATACCTTGTGAAATTTGAAGGAGTTATTACTAGCACTTGTGAATACATAATTGCAATGCATCTTCCATGTTCACATGTACTAGTAGTTTGCAGTGGCAGATATGCAAATGTATACACTTCACATTTGGACTCCCCGTATTATGAGGTTCAAATGTACAGGGAGGCGTACAAACTGATATTTATCCCAATTCCTAATGTGAGGTATTGGTCAGATCGTGATAACATCACAATGAAGCCTCCCCAAACCAAAAGACCTCTCGGTCGGCCTAAATCAACGTGAAACCGAAACGAGATGGACGAACACTCTGGAAGAAGTATAAGGTGTGGGGGATGCGGCGATATAAGGCATAATAGAAAGCGATGCAAGGAACCTATATAGCGTGTGATTGTTTTAGTAATGTCTAGGTTACCATTATGTATGACATTGGATAAATGTAAGAGTTCAATGGTATTCAAGATTTGATGTGATGTAAGAGTTGAATGTTTTTTAAGATTTGATTGTGATGTAAGACTTCAATGAATGCCAAAACAATTGTAAAATATTTTGGATGGTTTTTATGACTCTAATTTTTCCTAATTGTAATTAATATTACATTGATTCTTAATATATGATTTGCAACACTTCAATGTTTTCTAATATTTAACGTGTTATGTACAGATGGAGTTTGGCGGTTCCAGTACCGGTTCAGTTAAAGGCAGTTACTCTTCACATGGTCCGGTAGACTTATCGGTGTTGGTTTTGTAGGCCAACCACATGTCTGACTTGTTCAAAGATTTTGTAAGCATTTTACTACTTCAAGTGAAATATTTACACATATGTATTAATATTCTGACATTTCTCTTAATTTATGCAGAAGGAGGTTGATTGCGTAAAATGCATTGAGCATGGATCGAAGCTCAACGAATGACAGATCACTGATGAGAGGATGTTGTTTCTGCTAGATATGGTAGGGTTTGACAGAGTCACTCGGTTGGGCCGAGTCCATTGGACCATACTTTGTTGGAGGCGATGGTCGAGCGTTGGAGACCGGAGACTCATTCATTTCACCTGCGACATGGTGAGATCACTTGGACCTTGCGTGACATCTCTTTGATTACTGGCTTAAGCGTAGATGGTTTGCCGGTGTGTGAGTCTCAGGAGTACGTTTGGTTAGAGGTCTACATGGATTTATTGGGTCAAGACCCTGATGACTTGGGTCGTAAGGGTTCCATAACTCTGGGTTGGTTGCAAACTCAGTTTATAGGAGTTGTCTTTTGATGTTGATGAGGAGACGGTTACCCGACACACTAGAGCCTTTATTTTGTTCCAGCTGGGATGCAATATTTTGGCAGATAAAAGCAACACGATGGTTCACTTGAAGTACCTGTCTTTGCTCAGAGATTTGGCCGTCACATCGGAGTACAGTTGGGGTAGTGCGGCTCTGGTCCACTTATATCACATGTTAGACGAAGCTTCACTGAATCCGACCAAACATCTGTGTGGTTTTCTTACGTTCCTGCAGTTGTGATGCTGGGAACATCTACACATTGGAAGACTTTTGAAGAGCAGACCATTACTATACTCGGAGGACCACATGGCACCATTAGGTGTCCATTGGAGATGACCAAGATCATTCTAGGGTAGTGCGAAGACGACAACACTTAATTCTTATAGGAATGAGTTGGACGTGCAGGAATTCGATCAAGTGATCTCAGACCCTTATGCACATTTGGATCTTAGTCAGTTAACACCACTATGTACGGAAGGTTCAGAGATCTGGACGAGCCGTACTTGGCTTATAAATTTTGGTGAGGTGGTTATGCATTGTCCAGACCGAGTGATGAGACAGTACATTCCACAGCCGATGGAGAGACATGTAGTGAAATCGGCTCAGGGGAGGGCAGACGTTAATTGGTTGGCGGAAAATGACTGATTCATTCAGCATTGATCACATAAAAGGGATCATCTACAGTTTGAGCGACCACTCCTAGGTGTCACTCCTGAAGAGAGCACACAACTGTATATGGAATGGTACTGGAGCATCACCGTACGTTGGATTGTTCATCACACCTTGGCTCCGACTCATTCCTTATACAGACCTCGAGCGGGTAGAGAGCGGGAGATGGTAAGATGTAAACATTTATTTGAACAATTACCACGTTTTAAAATTGTGTTTAGTGTTTGATGAACTGTTTAATTATCTGTAGGTGCATGGAGTTTATGAGTTCTACAAAGAACTCCATCAAATTCACGAGTCGATCAGAGATCACAAGACAGACTCTTCGATGGTTGGGAAATTGAAGGAAAAAATGAAGGCTTGACTCGTGTGTTTTGGTGCTGAAGAACTCACATTACATTTGAGTCAGGATCGTGTCACCACGTGGTGGCAGCGGTCTAGTATGAAAAATACTTTTAAATGAGGTCTATTTTGGCAAAAAGAAAAAAAATTGAATTTTTTTACTTTTGGAACTAATAATGATGATGATTAATTCCTAATCTCTATCGGGTTTTTTGAGATCTTGATTAGATAGCTTGAATAACTCCGCCTATGTACGTGTACATAGCCTGTCCCAAGCCAGGATAAAGGAGGATGGTTGCGATAGGTGTTGTGAGCCAGCATAAAACCCTAGCTACTCCCATGGAAATGAAACTTAAAAGAGAATCGTGTTTGGGGTGTCACCCTCTTAGCGACGCGCTACATCGGGCCCCAGATGTAGTGATTCAAGGTGAGCAAGGGTCTATGCATGATTCTGACGGGTGCGAGCGATAAGGAAGCTAGTCAAGGGACACCACCACCTTAGTGGCACACTGCGTCGGCGCCCGGATGTAGTGCACAAGGAGTTGGGGTCGTCGTACTTTACTCAATAGGTGCGAAGGGTAAGGAAGCTAGTTGAAGATAGTAGGATACGCATAGATAGTTGGAATGTTGGATCTTTAACATGAAAGTTGAGAGAGTTAGTGGATGTGATCAACAGGAGAAAAGTCAATATTCTTTGTGTTCAGGAGACCAAATGGGTAGGTGAAAAAGCTACAGAAGTTGAAAATACAGGGTTTAAGTTATGGTATAGTGGAAAATATAGAAACAAAAATGGAGTAGGAATCTTAGTAGATAAGAGCCTAAGAGATGAGGTGGTAGAGGTTAAAAGGCAAGGTGTTCGAATAATTTTGATTATGTTAGTTATCGGAAAACTGATTTTGAATGTCATTGGCGCCTATGCCCCACAAGTAGGTTTGAGTAAAACAGTGAAGAAACAGTTTTTGGAGGACCTTGACATTATGGTGAGAGAGATTCCTAGTAGTGAGAAACTTTGTATTGTAGGAGATTTTAACGGCCATGTTGGTAAAGATAGCAAAGAGTTTGAACATATCCATGGAGGGTTTGGGTTTGGTGTTTGGAACCAAGAAGGAGAAGATTTTCTGAATTTCGCTGTAGCGTATGACCTCATGGTAGCAAATACTTTCTTTAGGAAAAGAAACTCTCATTTAGTCACATTTTGTAGTGGTCAACATCGGAGTCAAATTGATTTTCTGCTTACTCGAAAAGAGGATCGAGGATCTTGTATAGATTGTAAAGTATATCTGGAGAGTGTGTGGTGACTCAACATAAGTTGGTATTAGTGAACTTTCGCTTTCGTATTGGTGTGGTACGAAATACGTGTAATAAAGAAGTGAAGATTAACTTGTGGATCTTAAAGGAGAAAAATGTATTTGATTTAGGGATAGACTTATGGCAGATGGACCTTGGGATGTTGTAGGAGACGCTCATAGTATGTGGGAGGGTATGTCATCTTACATTCGATGAGTGACTAAAGAAGTTTGTGGGGAGAGTAGAGGAGGTAGAATAGATTCGAGAGACACGTGGTGGTGGAATGATGATGTACAACAGACAATTAAAACTAAGAAAGGATGTTATAAGATGTGGTTTAAAGATAAAAATGAAACTAACTTAAAAGAGTATAGGTTGGCTAATAAAAAAGCTAAGAAAACAGTAAGAGAGGCTAGAGGGGTTGTTTATGAGAATTTATACCCAAAGTTGGGATCAAAGGAGGGAGAGGTTGGAATATATAAGTTGGCTAAAATAAGAGAGAAGAAAACTAGAGACCTTAATCAAGTTAAATGCATTAAAGATGATAATAATAACCTTTTAGTTAAGGCGGATGATATCAAGGAAATGCGAAATGAGGATGTTGAGGTGGATGTGTGGCCATACGCGAATGGATCGGATTAGAAATGAAGACATTCGTGAGAGAGTTGGAGTTGCTCCAATGGAAGAGAAAGTTATACAACACAGACTGAGATGGTTTGGACATGTACAAAGAAGACATTTGCATGCACTTATAAGAAGATGATTATTGAATCGGATCGAAGACACAAAAAGAGGAAAAGATAGACCACGATTGACTTGAGAGGAAGCGGTCAAAAGAGATCTAAAAGATTGGAATGTGCCTCGGGAATTTGCATTAGATAGAAACGCGTGGAATAAGGCGATTCACGTGCCTGAACCGTGACTCCTTAGAGTTTCATTTCTAGCCTACCCCAACTAGTTTGGGATTAAAGGCTTTGTTGTTGTTGTTGTTTGATTAAATAGCTTGAATACGTCATTCTTGTAGAGGAAATGGAGAATTTTCGATTGAAATTCAGGTTTGTAATCAACTTCTTCTGGTCAAGCATTGGGAGGAGTTTGTTGTCAATAACATTTCTGTTGCTTGAATTGAATGGTGTTTTGATGAGAAAATGGAAATAATTGTGTAGGTATTTAGTTACAAGATTTTGTCTTTGACCGTATAAATTCTTTTCGTAGTAAAGAACCATACTATTCGCAAGAAATTCAACATATGATCTATTTTAAATTCTTGTTCTATCTTTTTTCTTAGTTTAATTTTTCATTCATCGGCGAATAAAATGTTTCTCTCTAAGTAACAAAACTCTTGATAAAAGAATGGAGAAAGGAAATAATCAAATTTACTTACAACCAGTAACATAGTTTTTTCATATAATTGGTTGGACCTTAATAATTTTTAATGTATTTTAAACCTATCTTTGAACATTGATTACCTCCTACAGAACTAGCAATCTAAGTCTAATGATTATCCTACCAATTTGTTGAGAATTGCTCTTACTTCAAGCTCAGAATTAAGAGTATTTTGAAATTTTCTCAAAACGTATAAAAATGGGACATGACCCTCCTTTTCAAAATCGTAAGCAAAAAATGACAAGTAAATAGACCAATGTGATTTTAAAGCAAGGTAATTCCAACTTATAAATATGCGTGACTAATGCAATACAGAAGCTAATGAAAAAACAATCACACAAAACAAATAATGAAGTAGTGATCGCAAACCACAAAGGATATTGGCTGTATAGAGGTTTGGCATACCTCGAGCCATGCTCAACCCTTGAGCCCCACTCAAGAATTCAATTACTTGATCTTCGTTCGAGACCGAGATCAAATTTTTGCAGCAAAAACTAATGAACACCCTTGCCTAGCTTGAATGCCCTCTCACAACCCGAGAGGTGGCTTCTGTTAACGTTTTACTAATTAACCGCAAGTGCACGACCATCAGTGAAAATGGGGCAACAACGGGTCGATCCGCAAGTGAAAATGGACCTTGTTCGATCGACCAAACTAAGACGTCTCGACAAACCCAAAGTGCCTGTGGGTTTTCGGTCGACCGTGAACCTTGTTTTGGTCGACCAAATTTGATCTTGTTTGTCAACCCCGTAGAGCTTTATAAATCGGTCGACCGAACCTATCTCGGTGTTCGACCGATCACTTAAGTTTACCTGAGTCATAGCCTTTGGAGGTCGACCGTTCCTTAACCGGTCGATCGAACGTAGTCCAAAATTGCCAAGCGGTCGACCAAACTTATCGTTCCGGTCGACCAAACTTATGCAGAAATGCATCCTGCAAGTTTCTGTTTTGTGTATCTTCCACAATCTTTTACCAAACTTGTCCCAACGGCTATAAATCACTTGGAGCTTATAAATGGGAAAATTACACAATTACACAACTCTTACACTTGCAATTTTAAAGGAATGTGTTCTAAAAGTTTTACTTTTATATGTCAATTATTATGAATTAGATGTGCAAACATTTTGTTACTTGATTATGTATTCGTCTTTTGGAAGTGTTAAGGAAGAGGCGCTTGGTCCTTAACCGTAGAGCTCTAAAAGATAATAGTTTACATAAATCAAAGTTATTCACAATCATGGTAATTAACATGGAACATTAATCACCGAGATAAGATTGTCGTGTTGGTCATCGATTGTTGTAGCTCTACAAATAATTGACGACACGAGTATATAAAAGAGGAAAAGATTACTTTTATATATTGAATAAACCAAATAAGTAAAACATTATGCAATTGTGTTTCGTGTCATTAATGTTTTACTGTGTCTTGGATCCTAAGATATGAGACTTATGTCTTTTCACTCAAGAAGTGCTTAATTTGATTATTGTCAAAAGCTATCAATGAGTTTAGTGGTAAAGACAATAGTTGGTTGAACATGACTTGTGCTGAAAAAGATAGCTAGTCAAACGATTATCCTTGCCCATCTTAATTGAGTGATGATATTAGTGGGCCCCTTGATAAAGCAAAATTATAATGTGCACAATGTAACTTGAGTTAAGTTACATAGTTATAATTAGCTTAGAGAGATCAAGAAATGAATATAATACAAAGATGACACATTTCTACTTTGTATATATTCTTAATATCATGAGGCAAGGGACGGACACAAGTGGTGCACTTACATCACAAAATGGATCGTGTTTTGGTTCGGGTGGAACAAAGACATCTATGCTAATTGGGTAACTATAATGTGTATCTAGATACCGCTTATAGTTTGAGACAGTAAGTGTTTAATATCACTACGAATTTGGCTTAGATCCTCCTATAGGACACCACAAAACTGGGAAACAAGATGGTTGATTTTAAGTTCATATGATGTGTCGGATTTCATGTGAAAATAGGACACATGTGGTGAATTAATTAAAATCAATATGTCATGAGAATTGACATAATTAGAATCATAATAAATTCATATGAGGTATATATTATGGGGTGTAATAATTTAATATTACATATGATAATATATTATATAAGATGTGAATTTCCTAAAAACCCCGAAAGATCAAATTTTATTGGAAATAAATCCAAAATTTGACAAAGGCAAAATCGGGGTCAAACACGGTGAACCGTTAATGATTCGGTCGACCGGGGTATCTTCGGATCGGTTAACCGAATAGGGAATGGGTAAAGCGCAATTGGTTGACCGAAATTGTCTGGAGTGCCTGGACAATCGGGTTTGCTTAACCGAGTGTGAACGGTCAACCGAGAAAAAGTATTTTCGTAGACCGAAGGTGACACGGTCATCCGATGACTATGCTGCAGGAGAAATTATGGTGAGTCAACGGTAGACCGAAGAGAAGACGTGGTTCGTCCGAATTTTTCCCGAGAATTTTTCTCATGCGGATTCGGTCGACCGTCTATCTCACGGTGCACCGAACATGTGTCATAACGGAATGGTTCGGTTAACCGAGAAAATTTCTCGGTCGACCGAACAGTGCGATTTCTGCCTGAATTATTAAGAAATTAATTAGATCATGGGTTGGATTAATTCCAGATTTAATAAAACATTTTTTAGGGTGTTTATGTGGCTATTAGAGATTAATTTTAGGAGAGAATAAGACAGAGATCATGACTAAAGAATAGTTCTTTAGGTGGATGTTTTGGGGTGGTTGAACATGACTTGTGCTGAAAAAGATAGCTAGTCAAACGATTATCCTTGCCCATCTTAATTGAGTGATGATATTAGTGGGCCCCTTGATAAAGCAAAATTATAATGTGCACAATGTAACTTGAGTTAAGTTACATAGTTATAATTAGCTTAGAGAGATCAAGAAATGAATATAATACAAAGATGACACATTTCTACTTTGTATATATTCTTAATATCATGAGACAAGGGACGGACACAAGTGGTGCATGTTGAGAATTTTATTTATACCGCAAGTGCACGGCGTCTATGAAGACGTGACAAGTACGGGTCGAACACAAGGAGGGAGAGATTTCGTAGTTGATGTTATTTTCGATTAAGAGGAAGAAGGAGAGAAGAATCAATTGGGTTTTTAGGTTTTTGGATTATAATTATCTAAAGCAAGACCAAGAACAAATAAACTAAAACAAGAACAAAGAGAGAAATCCGTTGGATGGAGGTTTAGATTTAGGTTTAGATCAGAGAATTACTGAAACTTATTGTAAATCATGTTAGTTATGAAGCATTACAAGATAAATGACTTAACATAAACTCAAGTAATCAAAATATACTAATCATGAACTTAGAATAATAACATGCAATTCATCTTCTCTAACCCTAATTCCATCACCTCCACCCTTTGGAAAGAGTTAGAAACTCATGGAGGGAGGAAGAAGAAGGGATCCTAGAGACATTAAAAGAAAACTAAAACAAGAATTAAAGAAACAGAATTTTATTAATAAAACTAAGGTACACAAATAAGAACAACAACCAAGGACCATATTTACATCGTTCTCGGGTCTATTTATAGTTGCTACAAGGGACTTAGGTATAGAATTGGATAGTACACGTGTCCATACACGACTGGACGAAATTGGGACACACAGATCGACCAATGGGCGGTAGAATCGCCGCACATCATGTGTATTGTGCGGCGGATTCGCCTCACACGTTGGTCGGATTTAATCAGGATTTTTGTCACGCGTTTATGGTATGATTTGATCCTCCTTTGCGCGTCTGGATTGATTCTTTCCATTGTCTTGAGCTCCGGATTAATTCCTTCCATTGTTGGAGATTTATATTTGATTTTTTCTTTTGACTTTCTCCACACAATAACTTGGTCCTTTTATTTTGCAATCAGGTCCTTGGCATTTTGCAATTAAGCCCTTGACCTTTTTGTGATTAGCTCCTTGAATGCTTTTGTGCTTGGATGCATTTCCATTTGAAACCCGATACACTTGAACTTGGTTTTTATGATAGAAATGAATCTTTTGCACGCGTTTATGCTCGAGATGTGGGTAATTTGCATTCAGGTCCCTGTATTCTGTAAATACGACTAAACACATACCTTAGTAGCATTTATTGAATTAAAAGCAATCTAAATGAAAGACATATGATGCAATGTATGCAATGCATCAAATACCCCCACACCTAGATTTTGCTAGTCCCTAGCAAAACAGAATAAGAAGGAATGAAAACAGGGAAATCCTAACTCACTTTCGTAGGAATCACGGTTGCACTTAGCATGTGCAACAAGCCTTTAAACCTCCAAGTTGCCTTAGAGGACGAGTTTTGTCTCGTGAGGGTTTTCAGTTGACACACCCACAAAGTCTTAATTCAACATTCCATTAATAGCTCTTAATATTTCTGCCTTAACCTTATACATCTCACTTAAAGTTCTTGCATGCTCATTATACAATTCTAACTTATAAAAAGTTTGACTTGGTCTTTATTCCTCCAACATTCACACCACTAACCCTTCTACACATGTTTATCACTTGAATTATTTTGCACGCCTCCTCTGGTGGTGAAGTATCATTTGGATCAACCATGGCATGGATCATTCTTTTAGCTTTGGGCCTTGAGTATATATATATATATATTTTTTTTTTCCATGATTCAACACATTTGCTTTTTCTGACACTTTTACCCTTTTTGCATTCGTGTAGCGAGTTTGGTCGATAATCCCGAGCTGGCAGACTCAAGTTATCGGGTTTCAAGATACCCCTACGGACCAGTGACTCGAAGGCTTGGGCTTTTGTAATCATTTTGCAAAATGTGTTTTCCTCACTTTATTTTTATTTTATTTTACTTTTATTTTCCTCAAGGCTTAATTGCTATTAGAAGTCCACACTTCCCGGTATATTTTCCTCAACCTCTGCTTTTTATCAACCACTTCAAAGATTTGATTCATCCAATTTAAGTGCATACATGTCTTACAAGGGTCATGGGTTATTTCTTTGGAACTTAGATTGATGTCATAATTTCTACAAGCAGAACTATATAATAAGGAACAAAAACTTAATGCAATTTGTACACGGGTTTTGGCAGTTCAATCTTAAGTTATGTCATAGAATATTGATTTTTTTTTTATAAAAATAAAGCAGAACATAAAATCAAATAGATAGATATGTACATATATAAACACCCCCCACACCTAAATCATGCATTGTCCTCAATGTATGCACAGATACAATAAATGCACTTATTACCTGCGTCGGCTTGCGGTAGAGGGGTTGAGTTTGCTCAAAGTCAACCATAATCAGAACTGGATTGAATGACACCATGTTGGTGCATGTATCCAGTTGAATTGTTCCCCATGTTGACTTGAGGAAAAGATTCCACTCTTCTCACTTGAATTGGTTCGCTTGTTTGCTCGAGTGATGGTGGTTGGGTAAATGAATTACTCCCTTTTTTCTTACATCCTTTTTGCTTATGTGATGATTTATTTGATTCAGAAATCTGATAAATACGTGCTCTCATCACAACATCACTTGGGTTGCATATTATTTCTGGCTCATTATCAATATGGAAGATATTAAATTCTGCTTTTAAGTTCCCGAAAGATAATTGCATGAGCTCATTTCGACAGTTTATTAATGCTTCCGAAGTGGCTAAAAAGGGTCTACCTAAAATTACAGGGATTTGTCGATTAGGATTTACAACAGGTTCAGTATCAAGTACGACAAAATCCACTGGATAAATGAAGTCACCAACCTTAATCAAAACGTCCTCTACTATACCTCTCGGTTTCTTAACAGAACAATCAGCGAATTGGAGGGTTGTCCTAGAGGGTTTCAGTGGACCAAGGTTGAGTTGCTCGTAGACAGAAAATGGGAGCAAGTTAACGCTTGCACCAAGGTCTAGAAGGGCTTTATTGATAAACGTATCTCCTATTGAACATGAAATTGTGGGACACCCCGGGTCCTTATATTTTATAGGAGATGTGTTGGAAAGAATTGAGCATATGTTTGCAGTTAAGAATGCCTTCTTTGGTACATTCGTTTTTCTCTTCTTAGTGCACAAATCTTTTAAGAATTTAGCATAAGCAGGTATTTGTTGAATCATGTCTAAGAGTGGAATGTTTACCTTAACTTGCTTAAATACTTCCAAGATTTTCTCTATTTGTGCACTAGAGTTCTTTTTGAGTCTATTGGGAAATGGGGCTTTAGGCACATAGACTCGCTCAGGTTCAGGTTGAGCTACAGGTTCAGGTTGGGTAGGTGGATTGGGCTTTTCAATTTGGACGTCGGGTTCAATGGTCAAGTCATATGTGGGTGCTTGATGGCTAGATTGATTAGTCATTCTAGGGTTTACCACATTATTGTCAATTTGTCTTCCGGACCGTAATGATACTACAACATTGATTTGTTGGAATGGTCCTTCCTCGTTGACCATTTGAACCGGTCTGGGGTTGTTATTTCCTGAGGGTGGTTGATAAGATTGATATTGATTATTAGTTCTTGGGTTCACCTCAGGTTGACTTGGAAATTGGCCCTTTTCTCTTTCACCTATTATCTGTGCTAATTGGCTGACCTGTGTCTCTAGCCTTTGGAATGATTGGTTGGTTGTTTGTATAAAAGTTGTCATTAAATTTTCTAATTTTGTCAACCTAACCTCATGATTTCCATTATTACCCCCAGATGATGTATTATTTTGGTTATATGGGGTTGGTTGTTGTCTAGGAGGTTGTCCTTGTTGGGTCCACGAAAGATTGGGATGATTACGCCAACCTGGGTTATAGGTTGATGCGTAAGGATCATTTCTAGAATTGTTAAATGTGGCATTAACATGTTCCAGGTTCACACAGTCCTCCATTAAATGACCAGTCTGACCACATCTAGAGCAGGGGGTAGACAAGGGTTGATTCATTCGGGGTTGGTTTTGTAGCTCTAGACTTTCCATTCTACGCATTAGGGTAGCTAGTTTTGCCTCAGCCGCTATGTTGGAGTCTATAGCTAAGACACCTGGTCGGGGTTGACTCGCTATTCTAGATCCAATACTCAGGTTGATGGGTGTTCTAGCATTGTCCCATTGCATACTATTTTCAGCTAAATCCTCAAGAAAAGTCCAGGCATCATTTTCATTTTTGGACATAAAGTTCCCTTGGCTCACAGATTCTAGCATAACCCTAGATGTGGGTGTCAATCCCTCATAAATAATTTGGCATAATTGCCACTTCGGAATTCCGTGATGAGGGCATTGGGTCAAGACACTCTTAAATCTCTCAAGATAGGAATAGAACGGCTCGCTCTCAGACTGAACGAATGCAACAATTTCATTCCTAATCTTCATAGTCTTATGGTTGGGGAAATATTTTTTTAGGAAAACTTGAACAAATTCGGCCCAACTTCTAATAGATCTTTCGGCTAGACTATATAGCCATTTCTTAGCGTCGTCCTTCAGTGCTAGAGGCACGAATTTCAGACGCACTGCCTCTTCAGGGATATGCTGGTATTGCATAAGAGAGCAGATTTCTTCAAATTCTCTAAGGAAGAGATATGGGTCTTCCCTAGAGGTGAACTTAGGCAGCATACTCATGTATTGTGCCTTAAGTTCGAAGTCGCGACCCGGTATGGTGGGCATGACGATGCACGATGGCTGAGCAGCCATCGTTGGGTAGCACCGATCCCTCAAAGTTATAGGTTGCGCAACAGGCGGGTCCACTACGTTCTCACCCATTAGATCCGGGTGAGGTGGTGCAACAGATGGGTTGGGGTTAAGCTCTAGACTAGAATCCAGATGAACTCGTGAGAGTCGATTGCTTAAATCCCGCACCCAAATCTGAGTGCACCGGTTTGAATTAATTTTTGAATTTGAATTCGAAATTTAAATTTCAAATTCAATTCCAAGAATCAATTACTCTTTTTTTTGAATTTTTGAATTTTTGAATTTTTTTTAAAGGAAACAAACAATAGAAAGGTAAGGATGAGAAGGGAAAGAAGACTCAGACGAGAAGGGAAACTTAACTCTAAAGGATAAAAATTAGGGTTGGTCAGAAATTTCCTGAACAAGCACGGTCAAAACAATCCTAGACCTAGTGTCACTTAGATCTAGACGACTCCTAACTGGTTGAGTCGAATTGATTTGCTTGATTCACCTCCCTCACCAATCAAACCAAGTTGGCCAGTTAGTGTATAGCTAGTGGGGGCGCTTCCGACAGAGTCGGTGCCAATTAGACAACCACGTCGCTTGGAAGACTTTCGTCGACACAAAAACACTTTCTAGACACCAAATTGAATTCAATTAGCTTCAGGTCATAGCAAGTCAAACCAATCTCCTCCTTAATTGAGTCCGAGTCCTTAGGGGCCAATGTCTAATTGATTTTAAATTTTAGGCTTAGGCGACACTTCAGGATTGTGGTTTGTGGGCTACGGGAGGGTGATGAAATCCCCACCGTATCTTTTCCTACGGAGTTGCCCTTAAGATAGTTTAACTTAAATCTAGCAAAGATAGTCAAACAATGGTCCTTTTAATGGGGGCAATTGCAAGGTTGTATGCAACTAAATTATATGCTCTAATGCAATCGATAAAAACCTCGATACGTACCTTGCCTCCAGCAATCTTCAACAAGTATTAATTTGCAAGAATTTAGCAAGAATAATGCAAGCAAAACATTATATGATGCATGCACCAAGATCTTTCTAATTTTGCCAATTTTAGGTCAGAGTTGAATTATTGCCAATTATGGAATTGTAACCCTAACACGTGCAATTCTACGAAAGGAAACTTTTCAACTATTCAGATTTTACGAGAAAGGCAAGAAAAGTTACCTCCGCAATGCTCAGTCGGGTTCGCCGCCCGCTCTCGGAGATTCCAGTAGCTCAATGCGACCACCCAGAGATGCCGACGACGCCCTCAAAATTTGAAGACCGGAGGACCAACCTGTGCGGCGATTTCGCCGCAAATGCTTCTTATGGGGCGGCGGATTCGCCGCTCTTTAAGCTCAGAATGCGCTCGTATTTCGCCGCGCGCTCTGTTGTCTCCTGAAACACAAATCCAAATACTTAGATCGCGCACAAGATAAACAGGAAAAATCGAAAACACAAAAACAACAAAAATCTGCGTCGCCTCCCCGGTAACGGCGCCAAAAACTTGTTGAGAATTTTATTTATACCGCAAGTGCACGGCGTCTATGAAGACGTGGCAAGTACGGGTCGAACACAAGGAGGGAGAGATTTCGTAGTTGATGTTATTTTCGATTAAGAGGAAGAAGGAGAGAAGAATCAATTGGGTTTTTAGGTTTTTGGATTATAATTATCTAAAGCAAGAACAAGAACAAATAAACTAAAACAAGAACAAAGAGAGAAATCCGTTGGATGGAGGTTTAGATTTAGGTTTAGATCAGAGAATTACTGAAACTTATTGTCAATCATGTTAGTTATGAAGCATTACAAGATAAATGACTTAACATAAACTCAAGTAATCAAAATATACTAATCATGAACTTAGAATAATAACATGCAATTCATCTTCTCTAACCCTAATTCCATCACCTCCACCCTTTGGAAAGAGTTAGAAACTCATGGAGGGAGGAAGAAGAAGGGATCCTAGAGACATTAAAAGAAAACTAAAACAAGAATTAAAGGAACAGAATTTTATTAATAAAACTAAGGTACACAAATAAGAACAACAACCAAGGACCCTATTTACATCGTTCTCGGGTCTATTTATAGTTGCTACAAGGGACTTAGGTATAGAATTGGATAGTACACGTGTCCATACACGACTGGACGAAATTGGGACACACAGATCGACCAATGGGCGGCGGAATCGCCGCACATCATGTGTATTGTGCGGCGGATTCGCCTCACACGTTGGTCGGATTTAATCAGGATTTTTGTCACGCGTTTATGGTATGATTTGATCCTCCTTTGCGCGTCTGGATTGATTCTTTCCATTGTCTTGAGCTCCGGATTAATTCCTTCCATTGTTGGAGATTTATATTTGATTTTTTCTTTTGACTTTCTCCATACAATAACTTGGTCCTTTTATTTTGCAATCAGGTCCTTGGCATTTTGCAATTAAGCCCTTGACCTTTTTGTGATTAGCTCCTTGAATGCTTTTGTGCTTGGATGCATTTCCATTTGAAACCCGATACACTTGAACTTGGTTTTTATGATAGAAATGAATCTTTTGCACGCGTTTATGCTCGAGATGTGGGTAATTTGCATTCAGGTCCCTGTATTCCGTAAATACGACTAAACACATACCTTAGTAGCATTTATTGAATTAAAAGCAATCTAAATGAAAGACATATGATGCAATGTATGCAATGCATCAATGCACTTACATCACAAAATGGATCGTGTTTTGGTTCGGGTGGAACAAAGACATCTATGCTAATTGGGTAACTATAATGTGTATCTAGATACCGCTTATAGTTTGAGGCAGTAAGTGTTTAATATCACTACGAATTTGGCTTAGATCCTCCTATAGGACACCACAAAACTGGGAAACAAGATGGTTGATTTTAAGTTTATATGATGTGTCGGATTTCATGTGAAAATAGGACACATGTGGTGAATTAATTAAAATCAATATGTCATGAGAATTGACATAATTAGAATCATAATAAATTCATATGAGCTATATATTATGGGGTGTAATAATTTAATATTACATATGATAATATATTATATAAGATGTGAATTTCCTAAAAAACCCAAAAGATCAAATTTTGTTGGAAATAAATCCAAAATTTAACAAAGGCAAAATCGGGGTCAAACACGGTGAACCGTTAATAGTTCGGTCGACCGGGGTATCTTCGGATCGGTTAACCGAATAGGGAACGTGTAAAGCGCAATTGGTTGACCGAAATTGTCTGGAGTGTCTGGACAATCGGATTCGGTTAATTGAGTGTGCACGATCAACCGAGAAGTAGTATTTTTGGTAGACCGAAGGTGACACAGTCATCCGATGACTATGTCACAGGAGCGATTCTGGTGGGTCAACGGTAGACTGAGTAAAAGACGTGGTTCGTCCGAATTCTTCCAGGGAATTTTTCTCATGCGGATTCGGTCGCCCGTCTAGCTCACGGTGCACCGAACACGTGTTATAACCAAACAGTTCGGTTGACCGAATAATTCTCGGTCCACCGAACAAGAATGATTATGCCTGAGTTATTAAGAGATTAATTAAATCATGGGTGGAATAATTCCATATTTGATTAAAGCATTTTTTGTGGGTGATTATGTCGAAATTAGAGATTAATTTTTAGGAGAGAATAAGCAAGAGATCATGGCTAAATAATAGCTCTTGATAAGGATGTTTTGGGACACTATAAAAGGACCCCTACTCCTACTTGTTTAATACTAATGCAAAAATCTTTCTCTCATTAATCTCTCCCTAATCACCACGAAAATCTCTTAGTAAATTTAAGTTTTAGAGATAAGAATCTCAGGAGCTTAAAGAGGGGTTATTAGCTAGATTCTAAACCTTGTTAGAGATTGATTGACTAGCTCATTTCTCTCTAATCTTGTTTAGAGTTTGGTGAACACTCGAAGGCAAATCCGTGGACGATTCAACGGGCAACGCGACTCCGGATCTTCAAAAAGGTTTTAGAGAACCTTTCCGTATGATTCTACCTTTGTGATTAAATTGAATAAATGTAGGGTTGCATGTTATTAGAATAAACACAAAGCAATGTACATAGAAATTGTTGAAAATATGAAAATCGATCTTGTATGTTGTATTAAATTTTTAAAAATATATACATACATAGGGACACGAAATCCTACACAAAGTGCTTACTAAGAAGAAAGTTAAAACCTACAAGATTCATTGGAAGTGTCCACCATCAACACACTTGTTGTTTGCAGATGACACCATACTGTTCACAAATAGAAGCACTACCTCTTGATTAGTAGCATATCATACATTGCGTTCATGTTATATATCATTTATTTTACATCAATTGTGTGCTACTTGAGTGTTTGTTTGTGGTGTTTTAGGTATTAGGTAATAAAGAAGAGAAATGAAGAGAAAATGACTAAAATGTAAGAAGAAATGACTCAAATGAAGCAAAGTGGACATGTTTGTCATGCACAATGACCCATCTGCAAGAGAGGATGACCTGAATGTAAGTCATAAGGACCAAATAGCAAGTTGAAAAACTCCACACCATTATGAGGAGTATTTTGGCAATTAGATTCAGGACCATACTCAAACAACCGATCAGGGTGCACCCCACGTGAAGAATTTAAGAAGGCATCCAAAACCAGGTTAAATGAGAACAATTTTGACTGCCAATTGGCTGCCTCAGACCTCCAATTAGTGGACTTTTTTGGTCAAGAACCGACCCAACTTCTCGTGGTTGTGTATTATGTTGTTTATGTCCATTTTAATTATGTTTCAATAGTCCCACACTGGGGGATTATCCCCAGTTGTTTTTTCATGTCTATCAATAGAAATCATGTTCTTCCTTTGTAAACAAACTCATTGCTTGGTGGTCATTTTCTATACTTGGAGTGACTCTTTAGAGCAAAACTCAAGTGGAGGAAATGTTACTTGTAATGTGAGTCATCAATAAAATAATTTCTTCTAGTTATGTTTTAATGTTGTCTCTTTTGAATACTTGCATGTTTAGCTTAGTTTTGTTTTCTTAATTTTTAGCTTAATGATTAGTTAGTAGATTCACCCCATTTGGGGTGGAGGTATGTAGATTATGTGTTGTGTTAGTGATGGGTTCTTTTTATCTTGTGTCATTTCACATGCTTAATGTAGATTTATGCTTGTAATTTTCTAAAACTTGTATTAGATGAGATAATGGTCACATTAGATGTTTGTCTCATGTTAGATCTAGAGTTTATTTTCTTGCTTGTAAATGATCATCTTGTTATGGTAAATGGTTTGTTATGTATAGATGCTTGATTAGTAGAGAATGTATGAATGTATTGAGTTGTATGGATGATTAATTGATGTACTATTGTCCACACTAGGTACTTAGTTCATTCTTGAGAATCCAAAGTGCAACTTAACTTCTTGTCTAACTATATCAGTCATGTATTCATGTAAATGTAGTTGATGTTAATTAGACTCCACACTAGTTTCTAATTGATTTCACCTGCTTTACACACCTGTGCTTCATGTAATGAAGACCCACTCACACTCACACTCACATACCTACACACCTCCATTTTATGGGAGTTTAGTTTAATTGTTAATTCATTCATAGTTTAGTGCAGTTAGTTAGCATAATCCACTCATTCTCCTCTCCTTTCCGACTCGAGTTTGGTAGTCACAACAACACTCACAACTGCTTGAGTTTTGATCCGTATTTGTCACGTCTTCATCGACGTTGTGCACTTGCGGTAATTAAAACAATCAATCAATGGTCTAGTGATCTCATTGGTCGGTTTGACCCCAAATGTTTCTGGTGGGTCGGGTTCTCAGGTCAAAGCAATGTGCAACATCTATATCTGATTTACAACCATCCGATTGCACCCAGAATCATCTAGACCCTCTAATATTCTATCAATAGACTTGTAATGCCTCCTTTCTCCTTCTTCCATCCTCTCCTCCGTAGGTTAGTTTCCTCTCTTGTTTAGTACAGTAGGTTTTATTTCTTGTTTATTAGAGTAGTGATTGACATCATTTCATGCATTCATTTATGTCTTATATCCATTATCTTGAACCTAAACAATGCTACGTAACGAGTTTTATGTTTAAGTTTCAGGAATAACAGGTTTGTGAAGAAGAGACTAAAAAGTCATAAAAGCAAGAAAAAGGACTAAGTTGCAAGACTTATGGACTGAGGTGCAAGAGAGAAGGACCCAAATGTAAAGCCAAAAGGACTAATGAGAAAATCAAGAAGCTCCACACCATTATGAGGAGTATTTTGGCAATTAGATTCGGGCCCAAACATCAACAACCAAATCGGGTTCATCAAACATCAAGAAATCAAGCAAGAAACGAACCACCGAAATCCAAACTCAATCCAAGCACTTTGGACCGCCAATTGGCTGTCCCAGACTGCCAATTGGCGGTCCAAATTGTTTCAAATGTTCAATGGTTGAGTCGGGTCGTGTCTTATGTTGTTTTATTTCCTTTTATAGTATGCGTTTAGTCCCATATCGGAGGATTGTCCCCGATTACATTTTCTAGCACTATAAATAAAACTCTTCCTTCTCCTTTGATTCACCCATTGCTTGGTGGCATTATCTCTACTTGGAGTAAAAGTCTTGAAGCAAAACTCAAGGTGGAGAAGAATGTCACTTGTAATGTGAGTCACGTAAATAAAATAATTCTTCATAGTTTTGTTAGTTTTATATTGTCTTTATTTTGATGTTTGCATGCTTCTTTAGTTTAATCTCCTTTCATTTTGCTTCTTTAATATTTCTTGTTTGCTTAGTTTAATTTCCTTTCAGTAGAATGTTTTATTTTGTTAATATAGTTAGTGTAATGATTAGAGAGTAGTTCCATCCCCATTTGGGGGGTGGAGAAATATGTGATGTGATTATATGATGTATTAGGTGTGTGATATCTTAATCCTTTGAGCCTTACATTGATTTCCATAATCATTTAATGAGATTTCACTCTTGTCTTTGATATCTAATGCTATTGAATGAAGCTTAGCATATGCTTAGACTAGTGGACCTATTTTATGGGGAATGATGATGTGAGGATATTGATGGAATTAATAAAGGAAACATGACTTGTAGTTGCATGTACTCTTGTTGCCCATACTTTGGTTGATGTCTTGTATGTTTTAATGATTGTGTCAATTTTATTTGATGTGGAGGCATAGTGAGGTTTGGTCTTTATACATGAGTTCATTTAGCTTCATTCCATTTAATTGTCTTGTATGTTTTAATGATGTTGTGTTATCTTATTTCATGTTGAGGCAAAGTTGGATTTTGTTTTATGATTTTCATGCAGTACATGTTGCGATGAGCATAATTGAACACACACATACACATATCTTTGTATTCACATTCTTTCTCTACCCCCTATAGGGTTTAATTTTATTGTTGATTTTTCAATTCATTTCGCATTCTAGTGTAGTTTCGATCATAACTCCTTTCTCGCTTTTCTTTCCCACTCGCATTCGAACTAACCATAGTCGACACACCTCCCTGTAGATCGACCCGTATTTGCCACCGCTTCAAAGCGACCGTGCACTTGCGATTATTTTAAAACGTTCAATCAAGTAGGTTTTAGTTTCTTGCTTAGTAGTGTAGTGGAGGAGGAGATGAGCAAACTTTGTGATCTTTCATTTTAATCTAGTTTAATTCTTGTTCTTTACATTGATGTCTTCAATTTGATGCAATTTCCTTTATGTTTGTTCCTTGCTTAATCTAGTTTTCTACATTTCTATTATGGTTTTGTGTTGTTTTTAGGTTTTCTTGAGTTTAAAGATGGGCAGGGAGTAGTCCATCGCCATAGGGGTGGAGAAGAAGGTGATGTGATTATATGTATTAAGTGTTTGTGTTAATCCTAACCTTTGAACATCACATGAGTTCCATATCCGTCTTATGAGATTTTCACTCTTATCTTTGATGTGCTAATGTTCTTAAGTGATGCTAACCACATGCTTAGATTAGTGAACATATTGTATGGGGAATGATGAGGTTAGGATAAAGATGCAGTAGATAATGAGGAAACATCACATGTGCATGCATGTGCTCATGTTGGCCTCATCCTAATTAATGTCTTGTATGTTTTAATGATTGTGTTAAATCTTATTTCATGTGGAGATATAGTGGGGGTTTGGTCATTATGCATTTCATGTTAGCCTTATCTCAATTATTGTCTTGTATGTTTTAATGATAATGTTTTATCTTATTTCACGTGGAGACAAAGTTGGATTTGGTTTTTATGGATTTCATGTATTACATGTTGTGATGAGTACCAATGAACACACACGTACACATATTCTTATTTCCGCATTCTTTCTCTACCCCCTAAGGGGTTTATTTTTATCGTTTGTTTTCTGATTTAGTACGGGTCGTACAATAATTCGATCTCATATCTCTCTTTTTATTTCCCACTCGACTATTGTGAACTCCGACTCGCACGTGTTCCTCGTGGACAAGACCCGTACTTGCCGTGTCTTCACCGATGTCGTGCACTTGTAGTATTATAACTGAATCAATCAAGTTTACCACGGGTGAAAACGTTTCATCATAATCAATTCCTTGAATTTGCCTAAAACCCTTCGCAACCAATCATGCTTTGTATGTAGTCTGATTACCATCTGTCACTCTTTCTTTTGAAAACCCACTTGTTTTCAATAGGTCTGATCCCTGTTGGAGGATGAACCAAGTTCCAAACTTGATTTTATACATGGATTGTATTTCGGACTTCATGGCTCCACGCCAATCATTGGAGTCTGGTCTATCCATTGCTTCCTTATAAGTCAATGGGTCTTTGGTGTCCAACACTGAAACCTTATGTAATCCCATGTACCCACTGGTGGAAAATAAGGAAATCACGTTGGGTTTTTTGCCCATATCATGTCATAAAGGGGAGACTTAAAAGGTAGGGAAATATCACGTCGGTTCAATAACCGACGTGATACGCTAGGTATATCACATCGGTTCATGGATAATCGACGTCATATACCCCATATTTATCACATAATAACGGGGAATATCACGTGCAGGGACATATTAGTAGATTTATAATAAATAAATAATAATGTTTTCTTGTAAAAAGAGCATATAAATCACGTCAGTTCTATGGAAACCCGACGTGATATATAGTCTATCACGTCGGTTCTCCAAATAGTTATTTTAACAACCATTCACTTAAGTAGTTATTTTAACACAACTATATATTGATCACTTAAGTAATCATTTAAATAAGTAGGTAAGGAATAATGATGATGGGTATATAGGTTATAACCATCCAATTAAAAGAAACTGAAATGGTTGTTCCATTTGAGGGAAGCAAAGGAGAGGTCAATATTCTCTCTTTTTTCCGATATGACTCTTTTTTTCACTCTTCTGAAAATTTGTGAATTTGGGCAACTTTGAAGAAGTAAAGAAAAGGGAAATATAAAATTTATCTTATGTAGCAATTGTTATAACCCAACTATCGCTATCAACTCCATATTTTGACGAAATGGGTGATGGTGAATATCTTAAACACAAAAGTAGAACGTAAGCCAATCCAAGCCCGAACTCACTACTAATCCTTGCTTAAAATATATACTAAACCTAGATAAGTTTGGTTTTGAAATCAGGATAATAGCAAAACACAAAATCAACAAAAAATGTACTTAACCATAATATTGATGCAGCAAGATGACTATAGGAGTATAATACCAAAGCATAATTAATGTGTTGGATTTTTGGCCTAAATCTATGTTTGGACAATTTAATCAACCTAATCTTAATTGTAATCATGTAGAGTTGCACACATATTTCATTGCATATATATTGTTATGTGCTAACCTCTACAGCTGATCAAGATTCAAGGAAGAAAGGAAATCAAGTCAAGACATGTAATAAAACTTATTTGAAGACATGCAATCTTGATTTATTTTGAATCTTAGGAACTATGTGTAATTGAGCATACTTGTGGTAAAATCAACTCAAACACACACTAGGTTCCCTATAGAAGTCACACACAAAATTTCATATAATTTGGACTTCAATAGATCACCTAAACTTAGACCGGAAAACACTAAACACTTAACCTGAACTGTTTGCCCACATTCGGTCGACCGAAACAGACCGTTCGGTCGACCAAGTGATCAATTACCCATTTAGTATTTTACTGCCCGGTTTTGGTCGACCTAACAAACCTTTTCGGTCGACCGAGTTAACACAATTTTCTGACTCTTTGTTTTGTCGTATTATACCCAACAATAGTATTCATATTTTTCCATATACCCCAAAATACATTTAGTGTATTAGTCAACCGAGGACCTTGTTCGATCGACCAAACTAAGACGTCTCGACAAACCCAAAGTGCCTGTGGGTTTTCGGTCGACCGTGAACCTTGTTTTGGTCGACCAAATTTGATCTTGTTTGTCAACCCCGTAGAGCTTTATAAATCGGTCGACCGAACCTATCTCGGTGTTCGACCGATCACTTAAGTTTACCTGAGTCATAGCCTTTGGAGGTCGACCGTTCCTTAACCGGTCGATCGAACGTAGTCCAAAATTGCCAAGCGGTCGACCAAACTTATCGTTCCGGTCGACCAAACTTATGCAGAAATGCATCCTGCAAGTTTCTGTTTTGTGTATCTTCCACAATCTTTTACCAAACTTGTCCCAACGGCTATAAATCACTTGGAGCTTATAAATGGGAAAATTACACAATTACACAACTCTTACACTTGCAATTTTAAAGGAATGTGTTCTAAAAGTTTTACTTTTATATGTCAATTATTATGAATTAGATGTGCAAACATTTTGTTACTTGATTATGTATTCGTCTTTTGGAAGTGTAAAGGAAGAGGCGCTTGGTCCTTAACCGTAGAGCTCTAAAAGATAATAGTTTACATAAATCAAAGTTATTCACAATCATGGTAATTAACATGGAACATTAATCACCGAGATAAGATTGTCGTGTTGGTCATCGATTGTTGTAGCTCTACAAATAATTGACGACACGAGTATATAAAAGAGGAAAAGATTACTTTTATATATTGAATAAACCAAATAAGTAAAACATTATGCAATTGTGTTTCGTGTCATTAATGTTTTACTGTGTCTTGGATCCTAAGATATGAGACTTATGTCTTTTCACTCAAGAAGTGCTTAATTTGATTATTGTCAAAAGCTATCAATGAGTTTAGTGGTAAAGACAATAGTTGGTTGAACATGACTTGTGCTGAAAAAGATAGCTAGTCAAACGATTATCCTTGCCCATCTTAATTGAGTGATGATATTAGTGGGCCCCTTGATAAAGCAAAATTATAATGTGCACAATGTAACTTGAGTTAAGTTACATAGTTATAATTAGCTTAGAGAGATCAAGAAATGAATATAATACAAAGATGACACATTTCTACTTTGTATATATTCTTAATATCATGAGGCAAGGGACGGACACAAGTGGTGCACTTACATCACAAAATGGATCGTGTTTTGGTTCGGGTGGAACAAAGACATCTATGCTAATTGGGTAACTATAATGTGTATCTAGATACCGCTTATAGTTTGAGACAGTAAGTGTTTAATATCACTACGAATTTGGCTTAGATCCTCCTATAGGACACCACAAAACTGGGAAACAAGATGGTTGATTTTAAGTTCATATGATGTGTCGGATTTCATGTGAAAATAGGACACATGTGGTGAATTAATTAAAATCAATATGTCATGAGAATTGACATAATTAGAATCATAATAAATTCATATGAGGTATATATTATGGGGTGTAATAATTTAATATTACATATGATAATATATTATATAAGATGTGAATTTCCTAAAAACCCCGAAAGATCAAATTTTATTGGAAATAAATCCAAAATTTGACAAAGGCAAAATCGGGGTCAAACACGGTGAACCGTTAATGATTCGGTCGACCGGGGTATCTTCGGATCGGTTAACCGAATAGGGAATGGGTAAAGCGCAATTGGTTGACCGAAATTGTCTGGAGTGCCTGGACAATCGGGTTTGCTTAACCGAGTGTGAACGGTCAACCGAGAAAAAGTATTTTCGTAGACCGAAGGTGACACGGTCATCCGATGACTATGCTGCAGGAGAAATTATGGTGAGTCAACGGTAGACCGAAGAGAAGACGTGGTTCGTCCGAATTTTTCCCGAGAATTTTTCTCATGCGGATTCGGTCGACCGTCTATCTCACGGTGCACCGAACATGTGTCATAACGGAATGGTTCGGTTAACCGAGAAAATTTCTCGGTCGACCGAACAGTGCGATTTCTGCCTGAATTATTAAGAAATTAATTAGATCATGGGTTGGATTAATTCCAGATTTAATAAAACATTTTTTAGGGTGTTTATGTGGCTATTAGAGATTAATTTTAGGAGAGAATAAGACAGAGATCATGACTAAAGAATAGTTCTTTAGGTGGATGTTTTGGGAGCCCATAAAATGACCCCTCATCCTACTTGTTTATGTTAATGCAAAAATTATTTCTCTCATTAATCTCTCCCTTAATCAGCACGAAAATCTCTTAGTAATTTTAAGTTTTGGAGGTATAAAATCTCAGGAGCTTAAAGAAGGGTTATTAGCTAGATTCTAAGCCTAATTAGAGATTGATTGACTAGCTCATTTCTCCTAATCTTGTTTAGAGTTTGGTGAACACTTGCAGGCAAATAAACACAAAGTAATGTACATAAAATTGTTGAAAGTATGAAATCGATCTTGTATGTTGTATTAAATTTTTTAAAATATATAAATACATAGGGACACGAAATCCTATACTATTGTCATATACACCCAAGAGAAACTCCCAAGTCTCCCAATCCCCAAATCTACTCTCCAAGCGTAAACTTCACACTTAAGCATCAATTCCATATCCTAAACTAAGTGTGCTCAAGTTAGAGAGTGTGTTCCGCTCAACTTCTCAGTTGTAAAGAAGCAAGGACTTCGGTGAAAGCCCGAAGTGTTCCTCTCGGATTGTGAGAGAAGAAAGTCAGGCTCACAAGGGTGTTCGTGGAGCTTGTTTTGTAAAAAGCTTGATCTCGACCCGGAACGAAATTGATAGTGAAGACGCGAGCGGAGCTCGAGGGAGATCGAGCGGAGCTTGCAAGAAAGGAAGTAGGCTGGAGGCCGAACCTCTATAAAATCTGGTGTCATCATTGTGGTTTGCTTTACTTGCTTGTATTTGTTTAAATTCCGTTGTGCATTGTTTGATTGTTTAAAAAAGTAAGTAATTAGCTTAAAAGTGATTAGAATTAGAGACCCTCACGATCTTACATTTGGTATTAGAGCGTTGTGAGCTAAATTTCATTACTTAACCGTAATTTTTGCAATGGCTAGCACATCTAATAATGTAGAGGGTTTATGCACAACTAGGTCTCCTTTGGTTAATGGGTCTAATTATGATTATTGGAAGAATAGAATGAAAAATTTCCCAATTTCTAATGACCTTAAGTATTGGATGTTTCTTCAAAATCCCTACACACCCCCAAATGAAGATGAATTAGATTCACTTTCTAGGCCCAAAATGAAAGAGATTGAAATGAACTCTAAAATAATGAACATTCTATATTGTGGGCTTAATGAGGGTGAATATAATAGGATTAGTGGCTGTGAAAGTGCATATGAAATATGGCATAAACTACAAATGCATCATGAGGGTGATAGCAAAACTAAAGCAACCCACATTAGTCTCCTCATGCATAAATATGAGATTTTTTCTATGCAAATCGGTCAGAACATAAGCGAAATGAACACTCGCTTCACCGATATTACTAACTCTCTTTTGGTTCTTGGAAGAAAAATCAATGAAGAAGAGATGACACGGAAGTTCCTCCGGTTGCTTAGCAATGATTGGGAAGATAAAGTCATCCCAATTGAAGAGGCGCATGATCTTTCCAAATTAAAGATGGAGGAACTCGTTGTAAATTTGATGGCGTATGAACTTCAAATCAACCATCGAAAGGAGAAGGAATCCTAAAAGAACAAACACTTCTTGTCATTACATGCAAATCTTGAGGAACCAAGGAGGAATGTAGAAGATGAGGACATTGGAGTTCTAGCGAAAGACTTCTTCAAATACCTCAAGAAGGATAAGGAAGAAAAGAATGAAAGAAGAGGTAGAAGAAGTGAAATGAGAGAAAAGAAGAAGGAGAAGGAGGAGAGTGAAAATGAGAGAAAAGAGATGGAGAAGAAAAATGAGAGAAGGGAGAGAAAGAGAGAAAAGGAGAGGAGTAAGAGAAAAGAGAAGAAGTTGGAAGCTCACAAGGCTACTTGGGATGATACATCATCATCATCTTCATCCCAATCAACTGCATCTTCATCAACAAAGGAATATGCACATATGTGCTTCATGGCAATTCAAGATGAGGGAAGTGAGGTATCCTCTAACTCTTGCTCTACTAAATCACATGCATGCTTAACTAAGTCATACTATAAGCTCACATTCTAGTGTTAATGACGAAACTTATACACATGATGAGCTTCAAAATGCATTTAATGACTTAGTTAAACAATATGAGATCATTTGTGATAAAAACATGAATGCTAGAAAGGTAATCAAGGATCTCCAAAGCCAAATTGAATCAACCATGCATGAAAAGAATGAGGTGGAGATTGTTGCCATCAAAAAGGGGGAGATTGTTGCCTTTTTTCCCTTAATCTATGTTTTGATGATTTAATCAACCTAATCTTAATTGTAATCATGTAGAGTTGCACTTAAGAGAAACTCCCAAGTCTCCCAATCCCCAAATCTACTCTCCAAGCATAAAATTCCACACTTTAGCATCAATTCTACATCCTAATCTAAGTGTGCTCAAGTTAGAGAGTGTGTTCCACTCAACTTCTCAGTTGTAAAGAAGCAAGGACTTCGGTGAAAGCCCGAAGTGTTGCTCTCGGATTGTGAGAGAAGAAAGTCAGGCTCACAAGGGTGTTCATGGAACTTGTTTTGTAAAAGGCTTAATCTCGACCCGGAACGAAATTGATAGTGAAGACGCGAGCGGAGCTCGAGGGAGATCGAGCGGAGCTTGCAAGAAAGGAAGTAGGCTGGAGGCTGAACCTCTATAAAATCTGGTGTCGTCATTGTGGTTTGCTTTACTTGCTTGTATTTGTTTAAATTCCGTTGTGCATTGTTTGATTGTTAAAACAAGTAAGTAATTAGCTTAAAAGTGATTAGAATTAGAGACACTCACGATCTTACATAATGTACAAAACCTAAGCACACGTTTTAATCCTCTTCTCTTTCCTACTGCTTCCAAACAAACCACGTACATGAAGGTTGACAAAACATAAAATTCATCGTCATGCAAAATTGAATAAAAAAGAAGTACAAAAAAGAGCTACAAAAATTCATCATCATGTAATAGTGGATGATTTTTTTTGACCTTAAGTAGAAGGAGACTTGTCGGCGGTGGCATGGGTCGGGGTGGCTGTTGCGTTGTCCGATGGTGGCGTTGGATCGATGGTGGCATGAGTACTCTTGGGTTGGATCGAAGGTTGCCAAAGGAGTTGATGTCGGTAGTCGGGCGGTGGTGCGTTGGGTCGGGGCGGGTGGGGTCGGAGGTCGAAGGTGGTTCGTTGGTCGGGGCGGGTGGAGGGTCGGAGCAGTCAGAGGTGGTGGGGTGTTGTTGCTTTGGGTGAGGGTCGTGTGGATTCGTTCAGGTGGAGAAAACAAAGTTTCGGCTAGGGTTAAGCAAACAAAGTGTGGAGGGGCCGACGTGATAAATGGCATGTATCACGTTGGATTTTCTTATAACTGACATGTTTGCGCTATATATATATATAGCGCAAACATGTCAGTTATAAGAAAATCCAACGTGATACATGCCATTTATCACGTCGGTTTCTCTAACTCTGACGTGAATTGCCTTCTAAAACACGTCTAACACGTCGGTTTGATAAAACCGACGTGACATCGAAATGGAAATAATGTCAGTTAAGCCAAAACTGATGTGACAAATATATATATCATGTCATTTTTTGCTTAACCGACGTGCTATATCCACTTCGTACGTCGGTTGAGCCAAAACCGACGTGACATACACGTCACGTCGGTTTTGGCTCAATCGACGTGAGAAGTTAGTTTAACGTCGTGTTTTAAATACCCGACGTGACATGTCGACGTTATATCTAGTTTTTCCAGCAGTGACCTCTCAGGTGCACGAAGTATCCTAGTCGTCCTTCATAGGATAGGCACTTCTGGCTCAGTAACCTCGTCCACTACGTGTGAACCCTTTCTTTTTACGAAAAAAAGGAGGTTGCCCTCCATAATTTTATTGATTTTTTATGTAATACAAGCTTTGTAATATATACATACAGCAAGAGAAAAACAAGCTAACTATAGAGCCAACAAATCAAAAGAAACAAGAAGAAAACAAGGCGACAATGCCAAACTAGTGCAAACAAGTGCCGGTTGTAGAGTAGTAACCCTTAGATCCCCATCCGATTACCATTCTACTATCATATACAAAGCATTTACTGAGCACTTGGTCCACTAGAACATCAAGCGAAAATTGAGGCAACCTTCTATGAGTAGTCTCGCTAAGTCCAAACACTCTTAAAGAGAAAAAAAATTGGTGTTTCACTAGCCTTCCTAACGCGTAGTCCACGTACCCTCATGATCTGTGAAACAACCACGCACACATCCTTATAACCTCTACGGTCACCAAAAAAGTTCTATAGTTTCCTTGATTATGGTATTCGTCTTTTGGAAGTGTTAAGGAAGAGGCGTTTGGTCCTTAACAGTAGAGCTCTAAAAGATAATGGTTTACATAAATCAAAAGTTAATCACAATCATGGTAATTAACATGGAACATTAATTACCGATATAAGATTGTCGTGTTGGTCATCGATTGTTGTAGCTCTACAAATAATTGACGACACGAGTATATAAAAGAGGAAAAGATTACTTTTATATATTGAATAAACCAAACAAGTAAAACATTATGCAATTGTGTTTCGTGTCATTAATGTTTTACTGTGTCTTGGATCCTAAGATATGAGACTTATGTCTTTTCACTCAAGAAGTGCTTAATTTGATTATTGTCAAAAACTATCAATGAGTTTAGTGGTAAAGACAATAGATGGTTGAACATGACTTGTGCTGAAAAAGATAGCTAGTCAAACGATTATCGTTGCCCATCTTAATTGAGTGATGATATTAGTGGGCCCCTTGATAAAGCAAAATTATAACGTGCACAATGTAACTTGAGTTAAGTTACATAGTTATAATTAGCTTAGAGAGATCAAGAAATGAATATAATACAAAGATGACACATTTCTACTTTGTATATATTCTTAATATCATGAGGCAAGGGATGGACACAAGTGGTGCACTTACATCACTAAATGGATCGTGTTTTGATTTGGGTGGAACAAAGACATCTATCCTAATTGGGTAACTATAATGTGTATCTAGATACCGCTTATAGTTTGAGATAGTAAGTGTTTAATATCACTACCAATTTGGCTTAGATCCTCCTATAGGTCACACCACAAAACTGGGAAACAAGATGGTTGATTTTAAGTTCATATGATGTGTCGGGTTTTATGTGAAAATAGGACACATGTGGTGAATTAATTAAAATCAATATGTCATGGGAATTGACGTAATTAGAATCATAATAAATTCGTATGAGGTATATATATTATGGGGTGTAATAATTTAATATTACATATGATAATATATTATATAAGATGTGAATTTCCTAAAAAACCCAAAAGATCAAATTTTGTTGGAAATAAATCCAAAATTTGACAAAGGCAAAATCGGGGTCAAACATGGTGAACCGTTAATGGTTCGGTCGACCGGGGTATCTTCGGATCGGTTAACCGAATAGGGGACGTGTAAAGCGCAATTGGTTGACCGAAATTGTCTGGAGTGTCTGGACAATTGTGTTCGGTTAATCGAGTGTGCACGATCAACCGAGAAGTAGTATTTTTGGTAGACCGAAGGTGACACAGTCATCCGATGACTATGTCACAGGAGCGATTCTGGTGGGTCAACGGTAGACTGAGTAAAAGACGTGGTTCGTCCGAATTCTTCCAGGGAATTTTTCTCATGCGGATTCGGTCGCCCGTCTAGCACACGGTGCACCGAACACGTGTTATAACCAAACAGTTCGGTTGACCGAATAATTCTCGGTCCACCGAAGAAGAATGTTTCTGCCTGAGTTATTAAGAGATTAATTAAATCATGGGCGGAATAATTCCAGATTTGATTAAAACATTTTTTGTGGGTGATTATGTGGAAATTAGAGATTAATTTTTAGGAGAGAATAAGCAAGAGATCATGGCTAAATAATAACTCTTGATAAGGATGTTTTGGGACACTATAAAAGGACCCCTACTCCTACTTGTTTAATACTAATGCAAAAATCTTTCTCTCATTAATCTCTCCCTAATCACCACGAAAATCTCTTAGTAAATTTAAGTTTTAGAGATAAGAATCTCAGGAGCTTAAAGAGGGGTTATTAGCTAGATTCTAAACCTTGTTAGAGATTGATTGACTAGCTCATTTCTCTCTAATCTTGTTTAGAGTTTGGTGAACACTCGGAGGCAAATCCGTGGACGATTCAACGGGCAACGCGACTCCGGATCTTCAAAAAGGTTTTAGAGAACCTTTCCGTATGATTCTACCTTTGTGATTAATTTGAATAAATGTAGGGTTGCATGTTATTAGAATAAACACAAAGCAATGTACATAGAAATTGTTGAAAATATGAAAATCGATCTTGTATGTTGTATTAAATTTTTTAAAATATATACATACATAGGGACACGAAATCCTACACAAAGTGCTTACTAAGAAGAAAGTTAAAACCTACAAGATTCATTGGAAGTGTCCACCATCAACACACTTGTTGTTTGCAGATGACACCATACTGTTCACAAATAGAAGCACTACCTCTTGATTAGTAGCATATCATACATTGCGTTCATGTTATATATCATTTATTTTACATCAATTGTGTGCTACTTGAGTGTTTGTTTGTGGTGTTTTAGGTATTAGGTAATAAAGAAGAGAAATGAAGAGAAAATGACTAAAATGTAAGAAGAAATGACTCAAATGAAGCAAAGTGGACATGTTTGTCATGCACAATGACCCATCTGCAAGAGAGGATGACCTGAATGTAAGTCATAAGGACCAAATAGCAAGTTGAAAAACTCCACACCATTATGAGGAGTATTTTGGCAATTAGATTCAGGACCATACTCAAACAACCGATCAGGGTGCACCCCACGTGAAGAATTTAAGAAGGCATCCAAAACCAGGTTAAATGAGAACAATTTTGACTGCCAATTGGCTGCCTCAGACCTCCAATTAGTGGACTTTTTTGGTCAAGAACCGACCCAACTTCTCGTGGTTGTGTATTATGTTGTTTATGTCCATTTTAATTATGTTTCAATAGTCCCACACTGGGGGATTATCCCCAGTTGCTTTTTCATGTCTATCAATAGAAATCATGTTCTTCCTTTGTAAACAAACTCATTGCTTGGTGGTCATTTTCTATACTTGGAGTGACTCTTTAGAGCAAAACTCAAGTGGAGGAAATGTTACTTGTAATGTGAGTCATCAATAAAATAATTTCTTCTAGTTATGTTTTAATGTTGTCTCTTTTGAATACTTGCATGTTTAGCTTAGTTTTGTTTTCTTAATCTTAGTATAATTAGTTAGAATATCTTTCTTTCTTCGTATAATTTTTAGCTTAATGATTAGTTAGTAGATTCACCCCATTTGGGGTGGAGGTATGTAGATTATGTGTTGTGTTAGTGATGGGTTCTTTTTATCTTGTGTCATTTCACATGCTTAATGTAGATTTATGCTTGTAATTTTCTAAAACTTGTATTAGATGAGATAATGGTCACACTAGATGTTTGTCTCATGTTAGATCTAGAGTTTATTTTCTTGCTTGTAAATGATCATCTTGTTATGGTAAATGGTTTGTTATGTATAGATGCTTGATTAGTAGAGAATGTATGAATGTATTGAGTTGTATGGATGATTAATTGATGTACTATTGTCCACACTAGGTACTTAGTTCATTCTTGAGAATCCAAAGTGCAACTTAACTTCATGTCTAACTATATCAGTCATGTATTCATGTAAATGTAGTTGATGTTAATTAGACTCCACACTAGTTTCTAATTGATTTCACCTGCTTTACACACCTTTGCTTCATGTAATGAAGACCCACTCACACTCACACTCACATACCTACACACCTCCATTTTATGGGAGTTTAGTTTAATTGTTAATTCATTCATAGTTTAGTGCAGTTAGTTAGCATAATCCACTCATTCTCCTCTCCTTTCCCACTCGAGTTTGGTAGTCACAACAACACTCACAACTGCTTGAGTTTCGATCCGTATTTGTCACGTCTTCATCGACGTTGTGCACTTGCGGTAATTAAAACAATCAATCAATGGTCTAGTGATCTGATTGGTCAGTTTGACCCCAAATGTTTCTGGTGGGTCGGGTTCTCAGGTCAAAGCAATGTGCAACATCTATATCTGATTTACAACCATCCGATTGCACCCAGAATCATCCAGACCCTCTAATATTCTATCAATAGACTTGTAATGCCTCCTTTCTCCTTCTTCCATCCTCTCCTCCGTAGGTTAGTTTCCTCTCTTGTTTAGTACAGTAGGTTTTATTTCTTGTTTATTAGAGTAGTGATTGACATCATTTCATGCATTCATTTATGTCTTATATCCATTATCTTGAACCTAAACAATGCTACGTAACGAGTTTTATGTTTAAGTTTCAGGAATAACAGGTTTGTGAAGAAGAGACTAAAAAGTCATAAAAGCAAGAAAAAGGACTAAGTTGCAAGACTTATGGACTGAGGTGCAAGAGAGAAGGACCCAAATGTAAAGCCAAAAGGACTAATGAGAAAATCAAGAAGCTCCACACCATTATGAGGAGTATTTTGGCAATTAGATTCGGGCCCAAACATCAACAACCAAATCGGGTTCATCAAACATCAAGAAATCAAGCAAGAAACGAACCACCGAAATCCAAACTCAATCCAAGCACTTTGGACTGCCAATTGGCTGTCCCAGACTGCCAATTGGCGGTCCAAATTGTTCCAAATGTTCAATGGTTGAGTCGGGTCGTGTCTTATGTTGTTTTATTTCCTTTTATAGTATGCGTTTAGTCCCATATCGGAGGATTGTCCCCGATTACATTTTCTAGCACTATAAATAAAACTCTTCCTTCTCCTTTGATTCACCCATTGCTTGGTGGCATTATCTCTACTTGGAGTAAAAGTCTTGAAGCAAAACTCAAGGTGGAGAAGAATGTCACTTGTAATGTGAGTCACGTAAATAAAATAATTCTTCATAGTTTTGTTAGTTTTATATTGTCTTTATTTTGATGTTTGCATGCTTCTTTAGTTTAATCTCCTTTCATTTTGCTTCTTTAATATTTCTTGTTTGCTTAGTTTAATTTCCTTTCAGTAGAATGTTTTATTTTGTTAATATAGTTAGTGTAATGATTAGAGAGTAGTTCCATCCCCATTTGGGGGGTGGAGAAATATGTGATGTGATTATATGATGTATTAGGTGTGTGATATCTTAATCCTTTGAGCCTTACATTGATTTCCATAATCATTTAATGAGATTTCACTCTTGTCTTTGATATCTAATGCTATTGAATGAAGCTTAGCATATGCTTAGACTAGTGGACCTATTTTATGGGGAATGATGATGTGAGGATATTGATGGAATTAATAAAGGAAACATGACTTGTAGTTGCATGTACTCTTGTTGCCCATACTTTGGTTGATGTCTTGTATGTTTTAATGATTGTGTCAATTTTATTTGATGTGGAGGCATAGTGAGGTTTGGTCTTTATACATGAGTTCATTTAGCTTCATTCCATTTAATTGTCTTGTATGTTTTAATGATGTTGTGTTATCTTATTTCATGTTGAGGCAAAGTTGGATTTTGTTTTATGATTTTCATGCAGTACATGTTGCGATGAGCATAATTGAACACACACATACACATATCTTTGTATTCACATTCTTTCTCTACCCCCTATAGGGTTTAATTTTATTGTTGATTTTTCAATTCATTTCGCATTCTAGTGTAGTTTCGATCATAACTCCTTTCTCGCTTTTCTTTCCCACTCGCATTCGAACTAACCATAGTCGACACACCTCCCTGTAGATCGACCCGTATTTGCCACCGCTTCAAAGCGACCGTGCACTTGCGATTATTTTAAAACGTTCAATCAAGTAGGTTTTAGTTTCTTGCTTAGTAGTGTAGTGGAGGAGGAGATGAGCAAACTTTGTGATCTTTCATTTTAATCTAGTTTAATTCTTGTTCTTTACATTGATGTCTTCAATTCGATGCAATTTCCTTTATGTTTGTTCCTTTCTTAATCTAGTTTTCTACATTTCTATTATGGTTTTGTGTTGTTTTTAGGTTTTCTTGAGTTTAAAGATGGGTAGGGAGTAGTCCATCGCCATGGGGGTGGAGAAGAAGGTGATGTGATTATATGTATTAAGTGTTTGTGTTAATCCTAACCTTTGAACATCACATGAGTTCCATATCCGTCTTATGAGATTTTCACTCTTATCTTTGATGTGCTAACGTTCTTAAGTGATGCTAACCACATGCTTAGATTAGTGAACATATTGTATGGGGAATGATGAGGTTAGGATAAAGATGTAGTAGATAATGAGGAAACATGACATGTGCATGCATGTGCTCTTGTTGGCCTCATCCTAATTAATGTCTTGTATGTTTTAATGATTGTGTTAAATCTTATTTCATGTGGAGACATAGTGGGGGTTTTGTCATTATGCATTTCATGTTAGCCTTATCTCAATTATTGTCTTGTATGTTTTAATGATAATGTTTTATCTTATTTCACGTGGAGACAAAGTTGGATTTGGTTTTTATGGATTTCATGTATTACATGTTGTGATGAGTACCAATGAACACACACGTACACATATTCTTATTTCCGCATTCTTTCTCTACCCCCTAAGGGGTTTATTTTTATCGTTTGTTTTCTGATTTAGTACGGGTCGTACAATAATTCGATCTCATATCTCTCTTTTTATTTCCCACTCGACTATTGTGAACTCCGACTCGCACGTGTTCCTCGTGGACAAGACCCGTACTTGCCGTGTCTTCACCGATGTCGTGCACTTGTAGTATTATAACTGAATCAATCAAGTTTACCACGGGTGAAAACGTTTCATCATAATCAATTCCTTGAATCTGCCTAAAACCCTTCGCAACCAATCATGCTTTGTATGTAGTCTGATTACCATCTGTCACTCTTTCTTTTGAAAACCCACTTGTTTTCAATAGGTCTGATCCCTGTTGGAGGATGAACCAAGTTCCAAACTTGATTTTATACATGGATTGTATTTCGGACTTCATGGCTCCACGCCAATCATTGGAGTCTGGTCTATCCATCGCTTCCTTATAAGTCAATGGGTCTTTGGTGTCCAACACTGAAACCTTATGTAATCCCATGTACCCACTGGTGGAAAATAAGGAAATCACGTTGGGTTTTTTGCCCATATCATGTCATAAAGGGGAGACTTAAAAGTTAGGGAAATATCACGTCGGTTCAATAACCGACGTGATACGCTAGGTATATCACATCGGTTCATGGATAATCGACGTCATATACCCCATATTTATCACATAATAACGGGGAATATCACGTGCAGGGACATATTAGTAGATTTATAATAAATAAATAATAATGTTTTCTTGTAAAAAGAGCATATAAATCACGTCAGTTCTATGGAAAACCGACGTGATATATAGTCTATCACGTCGGTTCTCCAAATAGTTATTTTAACAACCATTCACTTAAGTAGTTATTTTAACACAACTATATATTGATCACTTAAGTAATCATTTAAATAAGTAGGTAAGGAATAATGATGATGGGTATATAGGTTATAACCATCCAATTAAAAGAAACTGAAATGGTTGTTCCATTTGAGGGAAGCAAAGGAGAGGTCAATATTCTCTCTTTTTTCCGATATGACTCTTTTTTTCACTCTTCTGAAAATTTGTGAATTTGGGCAACTTTGAAGAAGTAAAGAAAAGGGAAATATAAAATTTATCTTATGTAGCAATTGTTATAACCCAACTATCGCTATCAACTCCATATTTTGACGAAATGGGTGATGGTGAATATCTTAAACACAAAAGTAGAACGTAAGCCAATCCAAGCCTGAACTCACTACTAATCCTTGCTTAAAATATATACTAAACCTAGATAAGTTTGGTTTTGAAATCAGGATAATAGCAAAACACAAAATCAACAAAAACTGTACTTAACCATAATATTGATGCAGCAAGACGACTATAGGAGTATAATACCAAAGCATAATTAATGTGTTGGATTTTTGGCCTAAATCTATGTTTGGACAATTTAATCAACCTAATCTTAATTGTAATCATGTAGAGTTGCACACATATTTCATTGCATATATATTGTTATGTGCTAACCTCTACAGCTGATCAAGATTCAAGGAAGAAAGGAAATCAAGTCAAGACATGTAATAAAACTTATTTGAAGACATGCAATCTTGATTTATTTTGAATCTTAGGAACTATGTGTAATTGAGCATACTTGTGGTAAAATCAACTCAAACACACACTAGGTTCCCTATAGAAGTCACACACAAAATTTCATATAATTTGGACTTCAATAGATCACCTAAACTTAGACCGGAAAACACTAAACACTTAACCTGAACTGTTTGCCCACATTCGGTCGACCGAAACATACCGTTCGGTCGACCGAGTGATCAATTACCCATTTAGTATTTTACTGCCCGGTTTTGGTCGACCTAACAAACCTTTTCGGTCGACCGAGTTAACACAATTTTCTGACTCTTTGTTTTGTCGTATTATACCCAACAATAGTATTCATATTTTTCCATATACCCCAAAATACATTTAGTGTATTAGTCGACCGAGGACCTTGTTCGATCGACCAAACTAAGACGTCTCGACAAACCCAAAGTGCCTGTGGGTTTTCGGTCGACCGTGAACCTTGTTTTGGTCGACCAAATTTGATCTTGTTTGTCAACCCCGTAGAGCTTTATAAATCGGTCGACCGAACCTATCTCGGTGTTCGACCGATCACTTAAGTTTACCTGAGTCATAGCCTTTGGAGGTCGACCGTTCCTTAACCGGTCGATCGAACGTAGTTCAAAATTGCCAAGCGGTCGACCAAACTTATCATTCCGGTCGACCAAACTTATGCAGAAATGCATCCTGCAAGTTTCTGTTTTGTGTATCTTCCACAATCTTTTACCAAACTTGTCCCAACGGCTATAAATCACTTGGAGCTTATAAATGGGAAAATTACACAATTACACAACTCTTACACTTCCAATTTTAAAGGAATGTGTTCTAAAAGTTTTACTTTTATATGTCAATTATTATGAATTAGATGTGCAAACATTTTGTTACTTGATTATGTATTCGTCTTTTGGAAGTGTTAAGGAAGAGGCGCTTGGTCCTTAACCGTAGAGCTCTAAAAGATAATAGTTTACATAAATCAAAGTTATTCACAATCATGGTAATTAACATGGAACATTAATCACCGAGATAAGATTGTCGTGTTGGTCATCGATTGTTGTAGCTCTACAAATAATTGACGACACGAGTATATAAAAGAGGAAAAGATTACTTTTATATATTGAATAAACCAAACAAGTAAAACATTATGCAATTGTGTTTCGTGTCATTAATGTTTTACTGTGTCTTGGATCCTAAGATATGAGACTTATGTTTTTTCACTCAAGAAGTGCTTAATTTGATTATTGTCAAAAGCTATCAATGAGTTTAGTGGTAAAGACAATAGTTGGTTGAACATGACTTGTGCTGAAAAAGATAGCTAGTCAAACGATTATCGTTGCCCATCTTAATTGAGTGATGATATTAGTGGGCCCCTTGATAAAGCAAAATTATAATGTGCACAATGTAACTTGAGTTAAGTTACATAGTTATAATTAGCTTAGAGAGATCAAGAAATGAATATAATACAAAGATGACACATTTCTACTTTGTATATATTCTTAATATCATGAGGCAATGGACGGACACAAGTGGTGCACTTACATCACAAAATGGATTGTGTTTTGGTTCGGGTGGAACAAAAACATCTATGCTAATTGGGTAACTATAATGTGTATCTAGATACCGTTTATAGTTTGAGACAGTAAGTGTTTAATATCACTACCAATTTGGCTTAGATCCTCCTATAGGACACCACAAAACTGGGAAACAAGATGGTTGATTTTAAGTTCATATGATGTGTCGGATTTCATGTGAAAATAGGACACATGTGGTGAATTAATTAAAATCAATATGTCATGAGAATTGACATAATTAGAATCATAATAAATTCATATGAGGTATATATTATGAGGTGTAATAATTTAATATTACATATGATAATATATTATATAAGATGTGAATTTCCTAAAAACCCCGAAAGATCAAATTTTGCTGGAAATAAATCCAAAATTTGACAAAGGCAAAATCAGGGTCAAACACGGTGAACCATTAATGATTCGGTCGACCGGGGTATCTTCGGATCGGTTAACCGAATAGGGAACGGGTAAAGCGCAATTGGTTGACTGAAATTGTCTGGAGTGCCTGGACAATCGGGTTTGGTTAACCGAGTGTGAACGGTCAACCGAGAAAAAGTATTTTCGTAGACCGAAGGTGACACGGTCATCCGATGACTATGCTGCAGGAGAAATTATGGTGAGTCAACGGTAGACCGAAGAGAAGACGTGGTTCGTCCGAATTTTTCCAGAGAATTTTTCTCATGCGGATTCGGTCGACCGTCTATCTCACGGTGCACCGAACATGTGTCATAACGGAATGGTTCGGTTAACCGAGAAAATTTCTCGGTCGACCGAACAGTGCGATTTCTGCCTGAATTATTAAGAAATTAATTAGATCATGGGTTGGATTAATTCCAGATTTAATAAAACATTTTTTAGGGTGTTTATGTGGCTATTAGAGATTAATATTAGGAGAGAATAAGACAGAGATCATGACTAAAGAATAGTTCTTTATGTGGATGTTTTGGGAGCCTATAAAATGACCCCTCATCCTACTTGTTTATGTTAATGCAAAAATTATTTCTCTCATTAATCTCTCCCTTAATCAGCACGAAAATCTCTTAGTAATTTTAAGTTTTGGAGGTATAAAAGCTTCATCTCGACCCAGAACGAAATTGATAGTGAAGACGTGAGCGGAGCTCGAGGGAGATCGAGCGGAGCTTGCAAGAAAGGAAGTAGGCTGGAGGCTGAACCTCTATAAAATCTGGTGTCGTCATTGTGGTTTGCTTTACTTGCTTGTATTTGTTTAAATTCTGTTGTGCATTGTTTGATTGTTAAAACAAGTAAGTAATTAGCTTAAAAGTGATTAGAATTAGAGACCCTCACGATCTTACATAATGTACAAAACCTAAGCACACGTTTTAATCCTCTTCTCTTTCCTACTGCTTCCAAACAAACCACGTACATGAAGGTTGACAAAACATAAAATTCATCGTCATGCAAAATTGAATAAAAAAGAAGTACAAAAAAGAGCTACAAAAATTCATCATCATGCAATAGTGGATGATTTTTTTTGACCTTAAGTAGAAGGAGACTTGTCGGCGGTGGCATGGGTCGGGGTGGCTGTTGCGTTGTCCGATGGTGGCGTTGGATCGATGGTGGCATGAGTACTCTTGGGTTGGATCGAAGGTTGCCAGAGGAGTTGATGTTGGTAGTCGGGCGATGGTGCGTTGGGTCGGGGCGGGTGGGGTCGGAGGTCGAAGGCGGTTCGTTGGTCGGGGCGGGTGGAGGGTCGGAGCAGTCAGAGGTGGTGGGGTGTTGTTGCTTTGGGTGAGGGTCGTGTGGATTCGTTCAGGTGGAGAAAACAAAGTTTCGGCTAGGGTTAAGCAAACAAAGTGTGGAGGGGTATATATATATATATAGCGCAAACATGTCAGTTATAAGAAAATCCAACGTGATACATGCCATTTATCACGTCGGTTTCTCCAACTCCGACGTGAATTGCCTTCTAAAACACGTCTAACACGTCGGTTTTATCAAACCGACGTGACAACGAAATGGAAATAATGTCAGTTAAGCCAAAACTGATGTGACAAATATATATATCATGTCATTTTTTGCTTAACCGACGTGCTATATCCACTTCTTACGTCGGTTGAGCCAAAACTGACGTGACATACACGTCACGTCGGTTTTGGCTCAACCGACGTGAGAAGTTAGTTTAACGTCGTGTTTTAAATACCCAACGTGACATGTCGACGTTATATCTAGTTTTTCCAGCAGTGACCTCTCAGGTGCACGAAGTATCCTAGTCGTCCTTCATAGGAAAGGCACTTCTGGCTCAGTAACCTCGTCCACTACGTGTGAACCCTTTCTTTTTACGAAAAAAAGGAGGTTGCCCTCCATAATTTTATTGATTTTTTATGTAATACAAGCTTTGTAATATATACATACAGCAAGAGAAAAACAAGCTAACTATAGAGCCAACAAATCAAAAGAAACAAGAAGAAAACAAGGCGACAATGCCAAACTAGTGCAAACAAGTGCCGGTTGTAGAGTAGTAACCCTTAGATCCCCATCCGATTACCATTCTACTATCATATACAAAGCATTTACTGAGCACTTGGTCCACTAGAACATCAAGCGAAAATTGAGGCAACCTTCTATGAGTAGTCTCGCTAAGTCCAAACACTCTTAAAGAGAAAAAATTTGGTGTTTCACTAGCCTTCCTCACGCGTAGTCCACGTACCCTCATGATCTGTGAAACAACCATGCACACATCCTTATAACCTCTACGGTCACCAAAAAAGTTCTATAGTTTCTCTCTGCCCAGAGTTTGGCTACGGTGGCAGCAAAGGCTATACTCGTCCAGGCCTTCATGACCTTGGTATGAGTCAAGTATTCATGTTCAATGCGCTCAATCTCTCTTTCAATAGTATCTTGACAATTTGCAATGAGCTACACTCTAGAATGAATCTCCACCCAGACACGCCGAGCAAACTCGCATCCCAGTATAATATGAGCATTTGTTTCCGCTTCCTACTCGCAAAAAGGACAGAACCGACTCCCCATAATATGCATTTTGCGCTGCTGCATTAGATCGTGGGTAAGGAGATGCCCACGGGTAGCCTTTCAAAGAGTCATGGCATGCTTAGGGATGCGGTCCTTATGCCACAGAAAACCATGCCAAACGTCCAGGGAGGGAGGATCAACGGCAAGTGCTCAAACATGCTTCATTAAGAACTTCTGCCCACTAGTGCCCCCATTCCAAGCAAACACATCACCAGCCCTGCTAGGTATATTGGTTGTGATAAGGAGCGGGGGGGGGGGGGAGAGAATCCAGGATCCATCCCGAGTAAAGAACAATACTCATGTGTCAGCAAATAACATCTCATATCAAATCTAAGTAGGTAACCAAATGCCTCACAAATAAGCGGCCTTCCCAACCAGGGGTCTTCAAAAAAGCTAACTGAGTCACCACAACCAATTTGGTAGCGGAACTTCGTACGAGCAATCTCCCGGACACGGAGAATGCCCCTCCAAGACAACGAGCAAAGAGATGGCGGACACGCCACCCAAATACTCTTGCCATGTAGATACTTGCTCCATGTCCATCTTACCCAAAGAGAGACATCATAAGAGACTAGGACCCAGAATAGACAAAGCATCCTCGCATCATTCCATTTGATTAAACTACATAGACCAATCCCACCAGTCTCCTTGGGTAAACAATAATCGTGCTAAGAGACGATCACACATGATTTGCTCAAACTCGTGGAGTACCTTCCTTGGGAACAAGAAAGAGGAACTCCAATAAATACTGAAAGAGACGAGAACCGAGCGTACAAGCTCCACTCGTCCAGACATGGAGAGTAGAGCCTTCTTCCACGTACCCAAATGCCCTCGAACCTTCTCAATAAGTTGCTCACAGATCAACTTCGAGATACGTGATGAGAAGAGGGGGAGACCCGGATATGTAACCGAGAGGCTTGCTTCCTGCATGTGAAGCTGCGATCCACGCTTTATGAGGGACATGACCACCAAAGAAGACTGGCTTTTATCCAAATTTAGGTGGAGCTCAGACTGATTGGTGAAGCTCTCCATAAGACTTCTGACCGCCATCGCATTTTGCTTCGAAGCTTTCGCAAAATCCATTAGGTGTCCAGCGAAAAGAAGGTGGGAGACAACCACCTCACCCATGCACATAGGCTCAAACACACCATCATGGATAACTTTACAAAATGAGGCACTTAGGATTTCTATACAGAGGGTGAAAAGGTATGGTGCGATCGGGTCTCCTTGTCGTAGTCCATTTCCTGCCCAGAATAGATTAGAAAAAGACCCATTAACCGAGACAACAAAAGAGGCACGAACACATGTGCAGATCCATCTACACCATTTCCCCGAGAAACCAAATCGCGCAAGCACCTGCAACAAGAAATCCACGAGATAGTCGTACGCCTTCCTGAGATCAAGCTTCATGCACATTCGTCTTTCAATCAAAATGCAAGTGATGGCAAAACTCGTGCACAAGCAAAGTATTATCAGATATGCACCTTCCTGAAACAAACACACTTTGAGACGACCCCACTAGGCATCCAAGGACCTTCCGCCTATTCGCGAGTATTTTTGTGATGACGCGGTAGAAAAGGTTGCAAAGAAAGATTGGTCGATAGTCATTGACAGTCTGGAGTACCATATTCTTCGGGATGAGAGTTATGCTCCTCTTATTGAACTGCTTGTTGAGGCCTTTACCGGTCATGAACGCTTGGACTGCACGGAAGACATCATGCTTGACAACCACCCATGCGGATCGAAAGAACAAAGCATTGAAACCATCAGGTCTCGGCACCTTGTCACATTCATGTGGAACACCACGTGGTCTAGCTCCTCCATGGTAACTAGGCCATCCAGTAAGGCACCTACAATTTCAGTTAGTTGAGGGAGGTCAAGTGTCAGATCAAGGGGAATCACCTGCACATTATTTGAAAAGAGATTATAAAAGTGGCTCTGAAAGGCATCGTGAATACCATCATCCCCCTCAAAGATAACACCATCCTTCTCCACTGCTCGGATCGCGTTTATGGCACGCCGTTCATGCACTTAGGGGTGGAAAAAACCAGTGTTGTAGTAACCCTTATTAAGCCAATGAACATGAGACTGTTGCCTAGCTAAGGATTCCTCCATGGCCCAAGCAGCTGCTTGGGTGGGTGCAATGAATGAAGAGATGAAGTCTCTTCATAAGAAACTATATGCTAACCTTAAGAAGTGCACCTTAAGAAGTGATGTATTAACAATCTATTTCTTGAAGTGCTTAGGGAAAAGAAACTATATGCTAACCTTAAGAAGTGCACCTTTTGAAGGGAATGTGTTCTAAAAGTTTACTTTTATATGTCAATTATTATGAATTGAATGTGCAAATATTTTGTTCCTTGATTAATGTATTTGTCTTTTAGAAGTGTTAAGGAAGAGACTCTTGGTTCTTAACTGTAGAGCTCTAAAAGATAATTGTTTACATAAATCAAAAGTTATTCACAATCATGGTAATTAACATGGAACATTAATTACCAAGATAAGATTGTCGTGTTGGTCATTGATTATTATGGTTTAACAAATATTTGACGAAACGAGTATATAAAAGAGGAAAATGGTTACTTATATATATTGAATATACCTAGCAAATGAAACATTATATATTTGTGTTATTGGTCACTAATGTTTTCACTGTCTTGAATCCTAAGATATGAGACTCATATATTTTTCACATAAGAAGTGTTCAATTCGATTATTGTCAAAACTATAAATGAGCATAGTGATAAATGCAATAGTTGGTTGAGCTCGACTTGTGCTGAAAAAGATAGCTAGTCAAAAGATTAGCATTGACACTCTTAATTTAAGTGATGATATTAGTGAGCCCTTGATAATGCAAAATTATAATGTGTACAATGTGACTTTTAGTTAAGTTACATATTTATAATTAGCTTAAGAGATCAAGAAATGAATATAGAATACAAAGGTGACATATTTCTACTTTGTATAATATTCTTAATATCATGAGGCAAGAGATAGACACAAGTGATGTTCATACATCACTAAATAGATCGTGTTTAGTTCGAGGAAACAAGACATCTTTGCTAATTGAGTAACTATAATGTGTCGCTAGATACCGCTTATAGTTTGTGATATTAAGTGTTTAATATCACTGTCAATATAGCTTAGGTCCTCCTATAGATCACATTACAAAACTGTAAAACAAGAAGCCTGATTTTGTGTTCATATGATGTATCAGGTTTCATGTGAAATAAGATACACGTGGTGAATCAATAAAATCAATATGTCGTGGAAATGACATAGTTAGAATCATAAATAATTTCATATGAGATGTATGTATTATGGGGGGTAATGTTTTGATATTACACATGATAATATATTACATGATATGTGAATTTGCTAGAAACCCCAAAGATCAATTTTTGTTGGATATAAATCCAAAATTTGATAAAAGCAAAAATCGGACAAAACGGTCGAACGTTTTCAGAAATCGGTCGACCAAAATTCACAGTAGTTGTTGCATATGTGAACGGTCGACCGGACGGATGTGTTTGGTCGACCAAACACTTTTCGGAGCTTCCATAAATTCTTCTTCGTAGCAATCGGTGGACCGACTTGTAGTTTAGTACGATCGAAAACTTCCAGTAGCCAATTCTCGAGTTGAATCGGTTGACCGTTTATGTGTTCTGTTCGACCGGAAAATCATAGTAGCTTTGGTATCATGTGATGGGTCGACTACCCGGCTTCATGGTCCAACCAAAACTGCGATTAATTGCGAATCGGTCGATCGATTGGTTAATTACGATCGACCAGTGGACACAATTTTGATAGAATTGTTAAGAGATTATTGTTGATCATGGGTTGGATTTATTCCAATTATGGTCAAACATTTTTAAAGATGATTATGTGTCAATTTGTGATTGGTTTAAGGAAGAGAAAAGCATGAGATCATGAGTTAGTGGATAACCCATGATGTGGTTGTTGGGAGAGCCTATAAATAGGTCTCATTTCCTTACTTATTTTAATTGAATGCAAAACACTTTCTCTCCCTAACCTCCCCACCAATCCGTCCGAATTTCTCTTAATTATTTCAAGCTTCTGGAGATTGAATTCTCAAGGAACTTTAGAGGGGTTATTAACTAGATTCTAATCTTGATTTAGAGATTGAATTGGCTAGCTCTTTTATTTTTAATCTTGTTTAGAGTTTAGTGGACACTTGGAGGCGAATCAACGGATGATTAGACGAGCAACGCAACTCTGGATCTTCATAAAAGTTTTAGAGAACCTTTGGGTATGATCATCTTCTATTTATTATAATATATATGTAAATTACTATGTATTAAAATAGTATATAGAATAATATATATAAAATCATTGAAAATATGATAATCGATCTTGAATACATGTATAAAATCCAAAAAATATATACATACATAAGGGCGCAAAAATCCTACACCTTTTGCACTGATAAGTGATTGACATCATATCATGCATATATTTGTATCTTATATCATTTATTTTTAGCCTAACCAATACTACGTAACGATTTTATGTTTAAGTTTCTGGAATAAACATGTTTGAGAAGAAGAGACTCAAAAAGGACATTAAAGCAAGAAAAATGACTAAGTTGCAAGACTTATAGAAGGAGATGCAAGAAAGAATGACCCTGATGTAAACCAAAAGGACCAATAAGCAAATCAAGAAACTCCACATCATCGTGAGGAGTATTTTGGCAATTATATCCTGTCCTAAACTCCAATAACCGATCCGAGTGCACCCCATGCGAAAAATTGAAGAACTAAAGAAGATATACGGAAATGGGTCGGATTCGCGAAAAATGACCACCAATTAGCAGTCCGTTTTTCTCAGAATCTGACCCGGTTCCGCCTGCATATGGGTTATGTGTTTATGTCTATTCTGGGAATGTTTCATTAGTCCCACATCGGGGAATTGTCCCTGATTACCTTTTTCTATGATTATAAATAGAACTATTTCTCCTCCATTGTAAATATCTCATCTCTTGGTGGTTATTCTCTCTAATATGAGTAAAGCCTTGGAGCAAAACTCTGGTGGAGAGAAGCTACTTGCAATGTGAGTGAGCAATAAAAAATGTTTGTTAATTTCTTTGTTGTTCCTTTTAATTATTTCATGCTTAGTTAACTTTGTTTGTTTTAATCTTTGTAGAATTAATTAACATGTTGTCTTTTCTTAATATGAATATTAGATTAATATTGTATGAGTAGTTTCATCCCCCTTTGGGGGTGGAGTTGATGTTTATACATGTCATGTAGAATGGAATGAATGCTATATGTTGTTTTAGGTGAGAAATGTGAGTATGCTTGTTTGAATCATACAGAATACTTAACTTGATGATTTCTGCCATAATCTTTAGGTACATTTCATGCTTGTTTAAGTTCTTAATAACAAACTTGTTCATGCTCCTATTAAACACTTAGGTTAGTGATTTGGATGATAGGTCTTGTTGTAAGGTACTTCTTATGCATAGCAACACTACATACACTTGTGCTCTATTGAATGCATTCATCACCACTTATTTCATGTCTACACACACTCCACTCCAGGGGTTTCCATTCCTGATTTCCAGCTTGCTTCTATTAGTCACTTAGTTTAGTTTTATTTCGTCTTGTGCTTTCATCTTCTTTGTTTGTTTCGTGGTAGCTTAGTGTAGTTTAGTTTAGTTTAATCAATTTCTTCTCCCCTCTTTTTCCCACTTGCCTTCAAACGAACCAGAGTCGACACACCTCCATGTGGATCGACCCGTATTTGTCACATATTCACCGACGCCGTGCACTTGCGGTATTTAAAACGAGCACGTCAAGTTTTCAGTTAGATTCTAATCTTGATTTAGAGATTGAATTGGCTAGCTTCATTATCTCTAATCTTGTTTTAAGTTTGGTGAACAATTGGAGACGAATCCACGAACGATTCGACGAGCAACGCAACTCCGGATCTTCATAAAGGTTTTAGGGAACCTTTGGGTATGATCATGTTCCATTTATTTTAATATATATGTAAATTACTATGTATTAAAATAATATATAGAATAATGTATATAAAATCATCGAAAAAATGATAATCGATCCTGAATGCATGTATAAAATTTGAAATATATATACGTACATAGGGGCACGAAATCCTACACCTTTTGCACCAATAAGCTTGTGTTTCTTGGTTTTGTTGTGAATGCACAAATGGTACAGGTTGATGAATAAAATATTCGGGCTATCCATGAGTGGCCAAGTCCAACAAATGTAAGTAATGTTTGAAGTTTTCATGGACTTTCTTGTTTTTATCGGTGAATTTGTGAAAGACTTTAGTAGCATCGCCGCACCAATAACTGAAGTCGTTAAAAAAATGTTGGGTTCAAATGGGGAAAAAAGCAAGAAAAAGCATTCCAACTGCTTAAGGAAAAATTAACTTATGCTCCTTTATTTCCTTTACCTAACTTTGTAAAACCTTTTGAGACTGAATGTGGTGCTTCAGGTATAGGTATTGGTGTTGTTCTTATGCAAGAAGGACGACCGATCACATACTTTAGCGAGAAACTTAACAGAGCTGCCTTAAATTGTCCTACTTATGACAAAGAGTTGTATGCATTGGTTCGAGCTTTGGAGACGTTGCAACACTATCTGTGGCCGAAGGAGTTCGTTATCCAAATTGATCACGAGTCTTTGAAACATTTGAAAGGTCAACACAAGTTAAATAAGAGACATGCACGTTGGGTCGAGTTCGTAGAAACGTTTCCCCGAGTCATCCGATACAAGCAAGGTAAGAAGAATGTGGTTGTTGATGCACTTTCTCGCAGGTATGTACTGCTCTCTACTCTTGATGCAAGATTACTTGGTTTTGAACATATTAAAGAGTTATATCATTTAGACCTGGATTTTGGTAAGGAGTATGCATTATGTGAAAGGTTAGCCAATGGAAAGTTCTTTAGACTTGATGGATTCTTGTTTAGAGAAAATAAATTGTGCGTTCCAAATTGTTCAATTCGGGAGTTGATAGTGAGGGAGTCTCATGCTGGAGGATTGATGGATCATTTTGGGGTAGTTAAAACTTTAGATGTTTTGCAAGAGCACTTTTATTGGCCATATATGAAAATAGATGTTGAAAGTCTTTTGTGGCAGATGTGTCACCTGTAGAGAAGCTAAATCTCAAGTGCAACCTCATGGACTTTATACACCACTACCAATTCCTAGCGCACCTTGGACTGATATTTAATGGATTTTGTGTTAGGTTTTCCTAGGAGTAAACGTGGTAGGGATAATGTGTTTGTTGTCGTGGATAAATTTTCTAAGATGGCACACTTCATTCAATGTTACAAAACTGATGATGCTTCTAATGTTGCTGATTTGTTCTTTAGGGAGATTGTAAGGTTACATTGGATGCCTAGAACAATTATTTTTGATAGAGATACTAAGTTCTTGATTACTTTTGGAGGACTTTGTGTTGTAAGTTAGGGACTAATCATTGACATCATATCATGCATATATTCGTGTCTTATATCCTTTATTTTTAATCTAAGCAATGCTATGTAATGAGTTTTATGTTTAAGTTTCAGGAATAAACAAGTTTGAGAAGAAGAGACACAAAAAGGAGCAAACCGCGAGAAAATGACTGATCGGTGACACTTATGGACCTAATTGCAAGAGGGAAGGACTGGATGTAAGCCAATATGATCAAATAGAAAATTGAGAAACTCTGCACCATCATGAGGAGTAGTTTTGACAATTAGATTCGGGCCCAGACTCCAATAACCGATCTGAGTGCACCCCACGTGAAGAATTGAAGCACTAAAGAAGATATCCAAAAATCGGTCTGATCCAACAAAACGTGACCGCCAATTGGAGGCTCTTGACCGCCAATTGGAGGCTCTTGACCGCCAATTAACGGTCCATTTTTCTCAGAATCCGACCCGATTTTGCGTGGATATAGTGATATGTTTATGTCTATTCTGAGAATGTTTTATTAGTCCCACATCGGGGGATTGCCCCAAGTTTTCTTTTTTATGCCTATAAATAGAACTTTTATTCCTCCATTGTAACTACTCCTTGCTTGGTGGCCATTCCTTCTACTTAGAGTAAAGTCTTTGGAGCAAAAACTCAAGTTGAGAGATGCTACTTGTAAATTGAGTCTTCAATAAAAGAAATCTTTGTTATTTTCATGTGTCTCTTTTACATTCTCGCATGTTTAGCGTAATTGTGTTTTATTACCTTAGTATAAGTGGTTAGAATATTTACTCTTTTTAATATGAATATTAGCCTAATGAGTAGTGAGTAGTTTCATCCCCCTTGGGGGGGGGGGGGGGGTGGAGATGATGGGCATTTATGTTTTGAGGTTTTGATGTTTGACGAATTTAAATTGTGTAGACTTGAATGTTTGTATGTTTACCGGGTTTGTTTTAATCATCTACATGTTGGGGGATTTTTTATGGGTTTTGCCATAAGATTTAGACACTTCCTATGCTTGGTTTCCTCATGTTTATCCGCTGAAATTTCCTGGTGGATATGCTACATATGTATTAGTGTTTTCTCGATTGATTGAAGAAACTTTGTTTTGATGGGGTTTACCATGAAATTCAGACACCTCTCATGCTTAGCTTTGTTCTTCACATGAGTTCCTGGTTTTTGATGGGTTTGGCCATAAGATTTAGACACTTCTCATGTTGAGCCTCGTCTTATGATAATCAAGTAGTCAATGCTAATATGGTGTGCGGATGGATTGATAGATCTTGCCAAATCTTTAGACACTTTCTATGCATGAAGACACACACATGACACACTTACACATACATGTTTACATGCGTCATCCATCACTTCTCGCACATCATAGGTGTACACACTCCACCCTTAGGGGTTCATCCATATTTCGTTCCACATCGTTTGCTGCATTTCTTAGTTTTCATTTCTATCGTAATCAAGTTTGTTTTGCATTCTTAGTGTAGTCATATTTTTAGTAGTAACATAATAACCTCTTCTCCCACCGTTATTTCCCACTTGATTTCGCTCACTCAAAGGTTGGCAACGCTCCCTGCGGATCAACCTGTACTTGCCCCGTCTTCACCGACGGCCGTGCACTTACGGTTAATTAGTAAAATGTTTAAACAACTAAGTTGTTGTTGTCTACTACTTGTCGCCCACAAATTGATGCTCAAACCGAAATAGTGAATAAGATATTGTCTATATTGTTAAGGGCTATCATAAAAAGAACATCAAATCATGAGAAGAGTGTTTACCACATGTTGAGTTTGCATATAATCGTTCTCTTCATTTTGCCACTAAATTTTTGCCTTTTGAAATTGTTTATGGTTTTAATCCTTTATCTCCATTGGATTTATTACCTTTACCCATAACAGAGCATGCTAATTTAGATGCAAAAAGGAAAGCAAATTTTGTTAAACAGATTCATGTGAAGGCAAAGCTCAACATTGAGAGGAGAACCAAACAATATGTCAAACAAGCCAACAAAGGGCGTCATAAGATGATCTTTGAGCCCGAGATTGGGTTTGGGTGCATATGAGAAAAGAGTGCTTTCCGGAACAATGGGAATCAAAGTTGCTACCCCCGAGGGGATGGGCCATTTCAAGTCATCAAAAGAATCAACGATAATGCCTACAGACTAGACATGCCCGGTGAGTATACTGCCAGTGCTACTTTTAATGTTTCTGATCTAAGTCCATTTGATGTAGGCAACAATTTGAGGACAAATCTTTTTCAAGAGGAGTGGAATAATGGAAATGTGGATCGCTCAAGCTTGTATAAGGATGTCGATCCGATTCAAGTTCAATTGGCCCAGTCACAAGGGCCCCTGCAAAGCATTTCAAAGAGGCACTTAATGATTCAAGCAACTTGGGTTCAAGTCAATTTATAGAGGCCCGCCCATAGAAGGATTTCACCGTGAATCTCACAAGTGGATTTCCATAACTCAATTGAAGGAATAAACTTAAGACATCCTTAGTTTCCTTTTTGTGTTTTCAACATCTATTTAAGCTAGTTTCCTTTTTGAAAGTATCCTTTTCGGAAGTTTCATTTTATTTGATAGTTTCCTTTTCGGAAGTTTCCTTTTGACGAGTTTCCTTTTTGGGAGTTTTCTTTTTTGGAAGTTTCCTTTTTGTAGTTTCCTTCTTAAAAGTTTCTTTTCCGAAAATTATCATTTTTGAAAAGTTTCCTTTTAATTAGTTTCCTTTTATGAGACTCACCATGAAGAAGTTCGTCCATTGCCACTTGCACCATCATGACGTAATCTACCCAAAGAATGGCATGATCTACTCAAAGAATCCAGCCCATGTGCACCATCATGGCATGATCTACTCAAAGAATCCAGCCCATGTGCACCATCATGATGTGATCTATACAAAGAATCCAATCCATGTGCACTTGTACCACATGCCTCTTTAGTAGTTACATTTTCTTTGTAATAGGCATGTTTTTTATTTGGTAGTTTACCTTTACTTGTAATAGTCATGTTAATCCTATAAATAGGCCTTGGCATATTCGTAAGAGGGGATTTCGAATTTATAATAGATTGGTGAGAGTTAATTTTGTTTTGGGTTCTTAAAAGAACTTTTCGAACTTATCATATCTGTCTGTGGTGTTCATACTTCGACTTATCAATCGAGTCTCCATCCCTTGATTGTGGAGTCTTCATCATACCAAGGTTCACATCTTATCATAACGGTTGGGTTGCGGTTTTCTGCTATCCAAATCTGTAGTAGAGCGGTCCTAGGAACTAAATCTCGTTACGAGTTTCGTCACAAGTTGGTAGGGTTCGTATCAGTTAGTGTTGGGTTGTAACCACAAATGCAAACTGTAGGATTTCTAGTTTAATTGCACATATTTATTTTCGAAATTTTTATGCACAATAAGGATCTATTACAATTTTTCTATGATTTGTTTCATGCATGCATCGGTTTGTTTCAATAACTAGTTTCAAAACTTTATTAAAACAAACATGGGCTCCAAAATTCATACCTAGAAGTTCTCTAAAACTTCTTGAAGATCCGGAGATGTTGAGGATGCTTGTCGCTGCGCCGGATGCCTCCGAGTATTCACCAAACTCTAAACAAGATTGGAGAGAGAAGAGCTAGCCTCTCAATCTCCAATAGGGTTTAGAATCTAACTACTAACCCCTCTTTAGTTCCCTTGAGAAGAAGCTCTCTGAAAACTAAAACTAAACTCAAGAATTAAGGTGAAATTCGTGGAGAATTATGGAGAGAGAAGTTTGCACAATAAGATAATGAATTAATTAATAAGGTAATGAGATAAACTTGTATTTATAAGTTCTCTCCAAATTACCTATTCATGTGCAACCTCTTGCCCATGATTTCATGCAAACTTCCATCTAACCATCCATTATTTAATAATAAATAATCTTAGCCACGAATTAAATCAATTATGGACCAATTCCATGCATGATCTAATTAATTCTTAAATTAATTCTGCATTAACCGTCTGGACCGGTCGACCGTTTCGAGGTTCGGTCGACCGCTCGAATCAAGGTTTCGGTCGACCGTCAAACAACTCGGTCGACCGTTCGTAACAGGAATTATTCTATCGCAATGTTCGGTCGACCGACCGATTACATTCGGTCGACCGTTCGAACAGATGGAAAATTCCCTGTTATCGGTCGAGACATGTCCGGTCGACCGTGCCATATTCGGTCGACCTATCAACAGTAAACGGTCGACCGTTTGTGCACAGTTTTGCAGTTGGTCAAATTTCGGTTAAACCTCTACAAAATTCGACATTTCGGGATTAATAGTTAATTCACAACTTATGTAACATATTATCCTATGTAATGATAAATCATTACACCCCATAATATTTACATCACATATGAATTTAATTTAGATTCTAATTATGTTATTAATCACAACATAATTTTGATTTTTCTTGTTCACCACATGTGTCATATTTTCTACATGAAACCCGACACACCTTATGAACTCAAAATCCTCATTTCTTGTTTCCCAGTTTTGTGGTGTGACTTATGGGAGGATCTAAACTAAGTTGACAGTGATATTAAGAGCTTAATATCACAAGCTATAAGCGGTATCTAGCTACACATTATAGCTCCCAATTAGTTAGATGTCTTAATTCCACTCGAACCAAAACCCGATCCATTTAGTGATGGAGTGCACTACTTGTGTCCATCCCTTGCCACATGATATTAAGAATACACACAAAGTAGTATTGTGTCATCTTTGTATTAGTATTCATTTCTTGATCTCTTTAAGCTAGTTATAAATACGTGACATAACTCAAATCACATTGTGCACATTATAACTTTGCTTTATCAAGGGGCCCACTAATATCATCACTCAATTAAGAGGGGCAATGATAATCTTTTGACTAACTATCTTCTCCAACAAAAGTGATACTTAACCAACCAATGTGATGCATTGCATACATTGCATCATATGTCTTTCATTTAGATTACTTTTACATCAATAAATGCTACTAAGGTATGTGTTTAGTCTTATTTACAGATTACAAGGACCTGAATGCAATTTACCCACATCCCGAGCATAAACGCATGCAAAAGACTCATTTCTATCATAAAGACCAAGTTCAAGATTATCGGGTTACGAATGGAAATGCATCCCAAGCATAAAAGCATTCAAGTCCTAATTGCAAAAAGAACAAGGACTTAAGCACAAAAGTAGCCGGGGACTTAAATGCAAAAAGTCAAGGACCTAATTGCAAATCACGAGTAGCTTTTATTCTCTTGGAGAAAATAGATAGAAAAATCAATGTATATCTCCAAATATGTGAAGGAATTAATCCGGAGCTCAAAAGAATGGAAAGAATCAATCCAGACGCGTAAAGGAGGATCAAATCATACCATAAACACTCAACCAAAATCCGGACAAAATCAGGCCAGATTGTGCGGCGTTTCCGCCGCACCACACATACAATATGCGGCGTTTCCGCCGCCCAAGCATCGATCCGTGTGCTCCAATTTCGTCCAGTCGTGTCTGGACACGTGTACTTTCCAATATTATACCTAGATCCCTTGTAGCAACTATAAATAGACCCGAGAACGATGTTAGAAGGGTCCTTAGTCTTTAGTGTTAGTTTTTATTCTTAATCTTAGTTTTGTATTCTTCTTTTCATTAATAAAATTCTGTCTTTTATTTCTTACTTTTAGTTTTCTTTTGTAATGTCTCAAGGACCCCTTCTTCCTCCCTCTATGAGTTTCTAACTCTTTCCAAAGGGTGGACGTGACGGATTTAGGGTGAAGAGAAGACGAATAAATGTTATTATTTTAAGTTCGTATTAGTCTATTTTGATTACTTGAGTTTATGTTAAATCATTTATCATGTAATGCTTCATAACTAATATGATTTATTATAAGTTTCTGAATTCTCTAATCTAAACCTTAAATCTAAACCTTCACCCGACGGAATTCACCTCTTTGTTCTTGTTTTAGTTTATTTGTTCTTGTTTTTTGCTTTAGATAATTAAAAAAACCAAAAAGCTCAAAACCCAATTTATTTCTTCTCTCCTTCTTTCCCCCAATCGAAATCACACTAATAACAAAATCTCTCCCTCCTTGTGTTCGACCCGTATTTGCCACGTCTCCATTGACGCCGTGCACTTGCGGTATAAATTTAATTCTCATCAAGTTTTTGGCGCCGTTGCCGGGGAGGCGACGCAGATTTTGTTGTTTTTGTTGATTTCGATTCTGTTCTGTTTATCTTGTGCGCGATCTAACTATTTGGATTTGTGTTTCAGGAGACAACAGAGTGCGCGGCGAAATCCGAGCACCATCTGAGCTAAACGAGCGGCGAAATCGCCGCACCTGAAGAACAACTTGCGGCGAATCCGCCGCACACTTGAAGCATCTGGGCTTCAAATTTTTCTGGGGTTAGCACCATCTCTGGGTGGACGCGTGGAGCTACTGAAATTTCGAGAGCGGGCGGCGAACCCGACTGAGCATTGAGTAGGTAACCTTTGTTGCCTTTTTCCTCGTAATTTCTAGTTTCAGAAAACTTTCTTTTATTAGAATTGCACGTGTTAAGCTTAAATTCCATAATTGGCAATAATTCAACTCTGACCTAAAAATTGGCAAAACTAGAAGAACTTAGTGCATGCATCATATAATGTTTTGTTTGCATTATTCTTGCTAAATTCTTGCAAATTATTTTTATTGTAGAAGAGTGCTGGAGGCAAGGTACGTATCGCATTTTAACGATTGCATTTAAGCATATAATTTAGTTTGCATACAACCTTGCAATTGCCCCCCACTAAAGACCATTGTTTGACTATCTTTGCTAGATTTAAGTTAAACTATCTTAAGGGCAACTCCGTAGGCAAAGATACGGTGGGGATTTCATCACCCTTCCGTGGCCCACAAATCACAATCCTAAAGTGTCACCTAAGCCTTAAATTTAAAATCAATTAGACATTGGCCCCTAAGGACTCGGACTCATTTAAGGAGAAGAATTGGTTTGACTTGCTATGACCTGAAGCCGATTGAATTTAATTTGGTGTCTAGAAAGTGTTTTTGTGTTGACGTAAGTCTTCCAAGCGAAGTGGTTGTCTAATTGGCACCGACTCTGTCGGAAGCGCCCCCACTAGCTATACACGGCCTGGCCAAGTTGGTTTGATTAGTGAGGGAGGTGAATCAAACGAATCAATTCGACTCAACCAGTTAGGAGTCGTCTAGATCTAAGCGACACTAGGTCTAGGATTGTTTGAACCGTGCTTTCTTAGGAATTTTCTGACCAACCCTCTTTCTATCTTTAGAGTTAGGCTTCCCTTCTCATCTGAGTCTTCTTTCTCTTCTCACCTAAATTCTCTAGATTAGGATTCTTTTCTCATCTTGCCCCATTCTATTGTTTGTTTCCCTTTTAAAAAAACATAAAAAAAACGAAAATTAAAAAAAAATTATAATTAATTCTTGAAATTAAATTTGGAATTTAATTTTCGAATTTGAATTCAAAAATTGATTCAGCCCGGTGCACTCAGATTTGGATTCGGGACTTGAGTAATCGACTCTCACGAGTTCATCTAGATTCCAGTCTGGAACTTAACCCCAATCCACCTGTGGCACCACCTCACCCGGATCCAATGGGTGAGAACGTAGTGGACCCGCCTGTTGCACAACCTATAACTCTGAGGGATCGATGCTATCCAGCGATGGCTGCTCAGCCATCGTGCATCGTTATGCCCACCATCCCGGGTCGCGACTTCGAACTTAAGGCACAATACATGAGTATGTTGCCTAAGTTCACCTCTAGGGAAGACCCATACCTCTTCCTTAGAGAATTTGAGGAAATCTGCTCTCTTATGCAATACCAACATATTCCTGAGGAGGCAGTGCGTCTAAAATTCGTGCCTCTAGCACTGAAGGATGACGCTAAGAAATGGCTATATAGTCTAGCCGAAAGATCTATTAGGAGTTGGGCTGAGTTTGTTCAAGTATTCCTGAAAAAATATTTTCCCACCCATAAGACTATGAGGATTAGGAATGAAATTGTTGCATTCGTTCAGTCTGAGAGCGAGCCGTTCTATTCCTATCTAGAAAGATTTAAGAGTGTACTGACCCAATGCCCTCATCATGGAATTCCAAGATGGCAATTATGCCAAATTATTTATGAGGGATTGACACCCACATCTAGGGTTATGGTAGAATCTGTAAGCCAAGGGAACTTCATGTCAAAAAATGAAAATGATGCCTGGACTTTCCTTGAGGAATTAGCTGAAAACAGTATGCAATGGGACAATGCTAGAACAACGCTTAACCCGAGTATTGGATCTAGAATAGCAAGTCAACCCAAACCAGGTGTCTTAGCTGTAGATGCCAACATAGCGGCTGAAGCAAAACTAGCTACCCTTATGCGCAGAATGGAAAGTTTAGAGCTACAAACCCAAAACCGAGTGAATCAAGCCTCGACTATCCCGTGCTCTAGATGTGGTCAGACTGGTCATGTAAAGGAGGATTGTGCGGAATGGGACCAAGTTAATGCCATGTATAACCATGCTAGAAATGACCCATACGCATCAACCTATAACTCGGGTTGGCGTAATAATTCCAATTTCTCATCAAACCAACAGGGTCAACCTCCTAGACAACAACCAAACCCGTATAACCAAAATAATACATCATCTGGGTTTAATAACAATAACGATCATGAGGTTAGGTTGACAAGCTTGGAAAATTTGATGAAAACTTTTATACAAACAACCAACCAGACATTCCAAAGGCTAGAGACACAAGTCAGCCAACTAGCACAAATAGTAGGTGAAAGAGAAAAGGGTCGGTTTCCAAGTCAACCTGAGGTGAACCCTAGATCTAATAATTCATATCAATCCTATCAAGCACCTTCAGGAAATAACAACCCTAGACCGGTTCAAATGGTTAATGAAGAAGGACCGTTCCAACAAATAAATGCTGTAGTTTCATTACGGTCCGGAAGACAGATTGATAATAATGTGGTAAATCCTAGAACGTCTAATCAATCTAGTCATCAAGCACCCACATATGACCTGACCATTGAACCTGACGTCCAATCTGAAACGCCCAACCCACCTACTCAACCTGAACCCATAGCTCAACCTGAACCTGAGCGAGTCTATGTCCCTAAAGCCCCATTTCCCAATAGACTCAAAAAGAACTCAAGTGCACAAATAGAGAAAATCTTGGAAGTATTTAAGCAAGTTAAGGTGAACATTCCACTCTTAGACATGATTCAACAAATACCTGCTTATGCTAAATTCTTAAAAGATTTGTGCACTAAAAAGAGAAAAACAAACGTACCAAAGAAGACATTCTTAACTGCAAACATAAGTTCTATTTTGTCCAATACATCTCCTATAAAATATAAGGGTCCTGGGTGTCCCACAATTTCATGTTCAATAGGAGATACTTTTATCAACAAAGCCCTTCTAGACCTTGGTGCTAGTGTTAACCTACTCCCGTACTCTGTCTATGAGCAAATGAACCTTGGTCCACTAAAGCCCTCTAGGACAACCCTTCAATTTGCTGATTGCTCTATTAAGAAACCAAGAGGTGTAGTAGAGGATGTTTTGATCAAGGTTGGTGACTTCATTTACCCAGTGGATTTTGTCGTACTAGATACCGCACCTGTTGTAAATCCTAATCGACAAATCCCTGTAATTCTAGGCAGACCCTTTTTGGCCACTTCTGAAGTATTGATAAACTGTCGAAATGGGCTCATGCAATTATCTTTTGGGAACTTAAAAGCTGAATTTAATATCTTTCATATTGATAGTGAGCCAGAAATAACATGCAATCAAAGTGATGTTGTGATGAAATCGCGTATCTATAATATTTCTGAATCGTCACAAAATCAAAAAGGAAGTAAGAAAAAGGGGAGGAATTCATCTACACGCCCACCGTCACTCGAGCAAATAAGAGAACCAATTTATGTGAGGGGTGTGGAACCTGTAACTCAGGATGCTCATTGCAACATGAGGAACAATTCAACTGGATACATGCACCAATATGGTGTCATTCAATCCAGTTCTGACTATGGTTGACTTTGAGCAAATTCCATCCGTCCACCGCAGTTCATCAAGGTAATAAGTGCATTTGCTTTATATTTGCATACATTGAGGACAATGCATGATTTAGGTGTGGGGGGGTGTTTATGTATATATTTATCTATATATTCTGTCTTTTATCTTAAAAAAAAAAAATTAATGTTTCATGACATAGCTTAAGATTGAACTGCTAAAACCCGTGTACAAATTGCATTGAGTTTTTGTTCCTTATTATATAGTTCTGCTTGTAGAAATTGTGACATAAATCTAAGTTCCAAAGAAATAACCCATTGCCCTTTAAGACATGGATGCACTTAAATTGGATGAATCAAATCTTTGAAGTGGTTGATAAAAAGCAGAGGTTGAGGAAAATATACCGGGAAGTGTGGACTTCTAATAGCAATTAAGCCTTGAGGAAAATAAAAATAAAAATAAAGGAATAAAGTGAAGAAAACACATTTTTGCAAAATGATTACAAAAGCCCAAGCCTTTGAGTCACTAGTCCGTAGGGGTATCTTGAAACCCGGTAACGTGAGTCCACCAGCTCGGGATTATCGACCAAACTCGCTACACGAATGCAAAAGGGTAAAAGTGTCAAAAAGCAAATGTGTTGAATCACGAAAGAAAAAAAAAAATACTCAAGGCCCAAAGCTAAAAGAATGATCCATGCCATGGTTGATCCGAATGATACTTCACCACCAGAGGAGGCGTGCAAAATAATTCAAGTGATAAACATGTGTAGAAGGGTTAGTGGTGTGAATGTTGGCGTAATAAAGACCAAGTCATATTTTTAATGAGTTAGATTCATATAATGAGCATACAAGAATTCTAAGTGAGATGGATAAGGTTAAGGTGGAGATATTAAGAGCTATTAATGGAATGTTGATTTAAGACTTTGTGGGTGTGTCAACTGAAAACCCTCACGAGACAAAACTCGTCCCCCTTGGCAACTTGGAGGTTTAAAGGCTTGTTGCACATGCTAAGTGCAACCGTGATTCCTACGAAAGTGAGTTAGGATTTCCCTGTTTTTATTTTTCGTATCTTCTGTTTTGCTAGGGACTAGCAAAATCTAGGTGTGGGGGTATTTGATGCATTGCATACATTGCATCATATGTCTTTCATTTAGATTACTTTTACATCAATAAATGCTACTAAGGTATGTGTTTAGTCTTATTTACAGATTACAAGGACCTGAATGCAATTTACCCACATCCCGAGCATAAACGCATGCAAAAGACTCATTTCTATCATAAAGACCAAGTTCAAGATTATCGGGTTACGAATGGAAATGCATCCCAAGCATAAAAGCATTCAAGTCCTAATTGCAAAAAGAACAAGGACTTAAGCACAAAAGTAGCCGGGGACTTAAATGCAAAAAGTCAAGGACCTAATTGCAAATCACGAGTAGCTTTTATTCTCTTGGAGAAAATATATAGAAAAATCAATGTATATCTCCAAATATGTGAAGGAATTAATCCGGAGCTCAAAAGAATGGAAAGAATCAATCCAGACGCGTAAAGGAGGATCAAATCATACCATAAACACTCAACCAAAATCCGGACAAAATCAGGCCAGATTGTGCGGCGTTTCCGCCGCACCACACATACAATATGCGGCGTTTCCGCCGCCCAAGCATCGATCCGTGTGCTCCAATTTCGTCCAGTCGTGTCTGGACACGTGTACTTTCCAATATTATACCTAGATCCCTTGTAGCAACTATAAATAGACCCGAGAACGATGTTAGAAGGGTCCTTAGTCTTTAGTGTTAGTTTTTATTCTTAATCTTAGTTTTGTATTCTTCTTTTCATTAATAAAATTCTGTCTTTTATTTCTTACTTTTAGTTTTCTTTTGTAATGTCTCAAGGACCCCTTCTTCCTCCCTCTATGAGTTTCTAACTCTTTCCAAAGGGTGGACGTGACGGATTTAGGGTGAAGAGAAGACGAATAAATGTTATTATTTTAAGTTCGTATTAGTCTATTTTGATTACTTGAGTTTATGTTAAATCATTTATCATGTAATGCTTCATAACTAATATGATTTATTATAAGTTTCTGAATTCTCTAATCTAAACCTTAAATCTAAACCTCCACCCGACGGAATTCACCTCTTTGTTCTTGTTTTAGTTTATTTGTTCTTGTTTCTTGCTTTAGATAATTAAAAAAACCAAAAAGCTCAAAACCCAATTTATTTCTTCTCTCCTTCTTTCCCCCAATCGAAATCACACTAATAACAAAATCTCTCCCTCCTTGTGTTCGACCCGTATTTGCCACGTCTCCATTGACGCCGTGCACTTGCGGTATAAATTTAATTACGGTATAACTAATATCATCACTCAATTATCGTGTCGTGCACTTGCGGTATAAATACGTGACATAACTCAAATCACATTGTGCACATTATAACTTTGCTTTATCAAGGGGCCCACTAATATCATCACTCAATTAAGAGGGGCAATGATAATCTTTTGACTAACTATCTTCTCCAACAAAAGTCATACTTAACCAACCAATGCCTTTACACTACACTCATCGATAGCTCAAGACAGTAGTCTAATTAAGCAATTCTTGAGTGCTCTGATAAAAGTCTCATATCAAAGGACCAAAGACACAGTAAAACATTAATGACACAGAAAACACAATTCTATAATGTTTTACTTATTAGGTCTATTCAGTATACAAAAGTAATATTTTCCTCTTTTGTGTACCCGTGTTGTCACTCACTTGTAGAGCTACAATGATCTATGATCAACACGACAATCTTAACTCGGTAATTAATGTCCCATGTTAATTACCATGATTGCGAATATCTTTTGTTTTATGTAAACCAATATCTTTTAGAGCTCTACGGTTAAGGACCAAGAGCCTCTTCATTAACACTTCTAAAAGACGAATAACATAAACAAGGAACAAAATGATTTCTCATTCAATTCATAATAATTGACATTTAAAAGTAAAACTTTTAGAACACATTCCCTTCATATTTCCCACTCAAGTACAATGCACATCTCTGCTATAGAATCGAACACAAATGAAACATAAATGACATTAACACAATCCTTATTATATTTCATTTTTAGGGTTTGTCCAATGTCATGTTCCAAACATGCATCTATGTGATTAAATATGGCTCGTGAAACACAACCAACCATAATCCACATAGTAATCCTTTTATGGTCAATCAATGTTCCTTGCTGATTACCAGGATTAGGGACACTTTAGAGAAAATATCATATACTATTATAAAGTTTCACAATCCAAGTTATCGACTCGAATATCTATAAAACAATAAAAAACTCAAGGAAACAAATGATATAAATAATCATACATAATCATGAACATAAACATACAATCATCCAATGATTTGCTCCTAGATCATAAACACTAACAGAAACACACTAACAGGAACGGTGGTCCGATGGTAGAGGGTAGAGTCGTCGGTGGGTTGGAATATAGGAGATTTGGTGTGAGAATTGGGAGATTTGGTGGCCTTTTGTTTGGGACGTAGGATTGTGGGGATGATGATATTTTAGGGATAAAATTGGAAATAAATTAAAAAATATTAATTTTTTAACTTTCAAAACAAACTCAAACCGTGATTAACCTCAGATAACATTTGACTTTCCTACTTTAATCTTTTAATTTATTATCTATAAGATCAACCAGAAGACGTACTTCCTCCAATCTTGTGGAATGAGATTTTTTAAAGGCAGATACTCGTGGAGCTGTTTTTCGGTTTGCATTAATGACCGGAGTGAAAGATGTCAGTGGGGCGTACGATGTATGCTTTATTAATTATTATTATTATCTTGAGAGTGAATATAATTATATAGGATAGAAAGTTGACCCGGGCCTAGATATCGTTTCTGCATATTTGATATACAAAATCTTTCTTGATGTTTCATATTCTTGAAATGCAGATACGGAAGCGATATATAAGAGCATTCCTTAACAGTACTTTTTTAAGGTCGATCACGACCTGACGACCTCACGACCGGGTCGTGAGTGGTCGTGTTTTTCTTAATGCAGGGTTTCTCAGGTCGTGGATGACCGGGTCGTCGACCTGGTCGTCCATTATTTTATTAATTTCGGATTTTTTTTGGTTTTGTTTTGAATTTTTTGTTTGAGTTTTTGAATTTTTTTGAAAATACGTTTTATAATTGTTTTGATTTTTTAGATTTTTTTAAATTTTTTACCAAGATAGACCCCGAAATGATGTGAAGGAGAGAGATAGGTTGTTGTGGGTTGTGTTGGGTTGTGGTTAAGAGGTGAAAAGTATAGGAAAGAGAAGAAAGTGAGTTAAGGAAAGAGAAAGCTGAAGTGGAAGAGAGATAAATCTGTTGTCTGCACTTTGGGACTGGATCTTGTTGTCTGCCTATTTTAGGTTGTCGTGATTACATGTATTATGTATTTTGTGTTATGATGTAATCACTCTTTTGACAAACTCTTATGTAATATGGTGCACTAGATATATTTGGGTATTTCTTTGAGTAATGTCCCTACTCTTGATGGTTTTATCCTCGTGGTTTCTTGAGTTTAAAAAGTTTAAATTTTCCGTTGTTCGGGGATGTTACAATTGGTATCAGAGCGGTCAGTTCCTGTGCCTTCTCTCAAAGAAACCACCCTTGCGAGTAGTATAGCTTGATTATTGCATTTCTTGTAGTAGATCATGCATGCATTGCTGATTAGTTTTGATTGATGTTCCAGATGCCTCCTAGACGCGTGAGGAGCTCACCGCGTGAGCGCAGTGCCAGTGATGTCACTGGGGGCGCTACGTGGGAAAGGTTGGGTGAGTTCTTGGAGCGCCACGCAGCTCAGACTGAGCAGGTTGGGGCGGGGGCATAGCACGATCGTTTCATGCGTCAACACCCACCTAGTTTCGATGGCAGAAGTGACCCTGAGGCAGCTGAGGATTGGATCTTCAAGATGCAGAAGATTTTTTGAGCTATTGGATGTATTCCAGAGAGGTGGGTGGATCTGGCCACCTACGTTCTGGATGGTGAGGCGGCCAATTGGTGGAGGTCCACATGCACGGTGGTGTTTGGAGACAGAGTGGACGTTAGCTGGGATGAGTTTCTGGAGGAGTTCAATGAGCAGTATTTCCCTCAGCATGTCAGAGATAGGAAGACGGAGGAGTTTCTTGCTCTTGAGCAGAAGGAGATGTCTCTGGCCAGCTACATCAGCAAGTTCAACGCTTTGGAGAGTTATTGTTCTGAGACCTATGTGACACCTGAGCAGCGAGCGAGGAAGTTCATCAAGGGATTGAGGAAGCAGCTCCGGTCGCGAGTGATCAACAGTATGCTGCAGACCTTGGCGGATGCAGTGAAGTTCGCAACAATCATCGACCAAGATATCCAGGAGAACTATCAGGAACCTCAGGGGCAGTAGAAGGATCATGTTGGTCGCGCAGAGAACCGTTTCGGAGGTAGTTCGGGCAAGAGGCCCCGTACCGAGGAGGGTACTAAAGGCATGCAGACCTTGTGGCGGAGTCCGTCCCCGGCAGTGGTGCTTCTTCCGTGCTGGAGTTTGCCGAGGATGCGGTCAGCAGGGACACTTTGTCCGAGAGTGCCCTCATAGGCAAGGAAGACCCAGTAGGAGATCCGGACCCCCAGATGCAGGAAGTGGCAGAGTCGACAGATCTGTTGCACGACCAGAGCAGGATCAGAGAGCTGGACGTGTCTTCACCATCCATGCTGGGGAGGCGAGTGGCGTCAACACCGGAACGAGAGGTACGTTATCAGTTGTTGGGCCTTGTTGTTAGTGTGATTTGGTTTTGTGCTGTGTTTTCAATTGTCTTGGAGGAAGTTCGGAAGGCGGACTTGGAGCTTCAGTGGGTGGCTTGTCGCGATTTCGAGGACGAAATCCTTTTATGGAGGGTGGATTGTAAAGACCCTAACCTTGCTTGGTTTAATGGGTGATTAGGAGGGCTTAATGATGGCCTTGCATGGGAGTTGAGGGAAGGAATATTGGAGGCATGGGTGAACAGTGGTAGTTGAGTGTAGGTGCGGCTGAGGTGATGGATGGGTGGCTTGGTTGGTTTAAGAGGAAACCAACTTCTTCTTCTTCTTCAATCATTTCTCCTCTCCACCCATCTCTTCCTCTCCTCCAAGATCTTTGTCCTCCGGTGGTGAGGGTTGCAGAGGAAGGCGCGCGAGGCAAGGACGCGGCGGGAAGAAGGAGCAAGGAGGTGCGTACTGTGTGACCAGAGTTGGTCGTTGGAGCTCCGGAGTTCTCCGGGGAAGTCGTCGTTCTTGCGAAGAAGGTATGCCAAGTTCTTGCATTGGAGGTCTTTTTGCTCACCCAAGTTGGGGTGGAGTTGTGGTCGGTCGCAAGAGGTCGGAGACCTCGCCGGCGACGAGGAAATAACGTAAAATCTGTGGCTGACGCAAGGTTGCAGTCGACCAACGGTCGACCGGTCTCCTTCGGGCGGTCGACCGGTTTAGTGTTTTTCCTGACTTTAACCAACACCGGTCGAACGATGCCTGAGTGGCGGTCGACCGGTCATGCTTGTGCTGGTGGGTCGGGGGTTGTGTGGGAGTTTTCGGTCGACCAGGACCTTTGTGTCGTTTGACCGATTCCTTCGTGTTTCGCTTGGACCAGACATTGACCATCCAAACGGTCGACCGTTCTTGACCTTTTGTCCGACCGGAACTTAAGTGAACTTAAGTATATAGTATGTTGCTCGACCGGTAGATGCCTTAGACTATTAGGTTGACCCTGGTAGTTTTCGGTCGACCGAATATACTTGTGTGATTTTGACCAGACTCCGGATTTTGACCACGTTCGGTCGACCGGTTCTAAACCTTTGTTCGACCGTTGGGGATTTAGTTTTGAGCACAGAGTTCAACCGTTGTAGGCATTCGGTCGACCGATTCCTTTACGGAAGCGGTCGACCGGTATACCTTTTCCGGTCGACCGTTTGAGCCCAGAACAGAATCCTGGTCCTAGTGAAGTGTCAACTCTGTCCACGGAAACTTGTGTCCTCGCTCGGAGCGTGCGCCGGGAGGTAACGGTGGGTACGTTGCTCGTGCCTGCCTAGGGACCGCCGTGTGGAAGGGTGTGGATACTTGGGATGTGTCACCTCTGCATTATAGAGGGTGACATAGTTTCTTCATTGTTTCTCGTGTTAGAGTAGCAGCCTGAGGGATTGCGGATCCCATTGCTTCAGCGGGCACGCAACTGTCGTTGGGTGAAGTGACTACTGACCTGGAAGGCTACGGAGGCCACTGCCCTGTTTTATGGCGGTGGAGTTGGTGTCAGCACATGGGGCTCATTGACCCCGCAGACTTCGGTTCGGATCTGTCGATTGTCTAGCCCTTTGTGTGGTGGATATGATAGACAGTGAATGCACGAGCCCGTGCGGCCTGTGTGGCGGCAGGGAAGATCGCGCGTTTCCTATGTGGTTGCGGCGATGGACTGCCGATGATGTGTTCCGGCAGGTAGCTCGATTGGGCACCTATCGAGTGAGATACCGTGCGGTCTGTGTGGCGCCAGTGATGGACCGACCTGAGCGACTACTCCGTTGGTGTGGTGGTGGGCCACGATGTTTTCAGATCTGATTCTACCTGCGCGGAAGTGCGAACGCCTCCTCACCGATCCCTTGGCTTGTGTAGTCGCGCGTGGGGATGTGTTGTGTACTGTCCGCTAGACCGTATGTGCCTACGGTAGGCCTCTATGGAGACCCGATGTTTGGACCGTGCGGCCTGTGTGGCGGCAGCAATGCTGTGGACCGTGTGGCCTGTGTGGTACCAGTGGTTGTGGACCGTGCGGCCTGTGTGGCGACGACGATGTTGCGGACCGTTGGGCCTGTGTGGCAGCGGGAACGATTGCAGGACGGATGTCCAGTTTTGCCCTTGTGGGAATGTTGTTTACTGCTTTGTATTTCATTTCATGCTATACTAGTATGATAGGGCATATAAGTGAGCTTGTCATACAGGGTTTCCTTATGGAAACTCAGGCATTGTTGTTATGATTATTTTCAGGCCCGCGTTAGGTTCCGACGGGTGGTGACCGAGGGAGATTGCACTTTGGGACTGGATCCTGTTGTCTGCCTATTTTAGGTTGTCGTGATTACATGTATTATGTATTTTGTGTTATGATGTAATCACTCTTTTCACAAATTCTTATGTAATATGATGCACCAGATATATTTGGGTATTTCTTTGAGTAATGTCCCCACTCTTGATGGTTTTATCCACGTGGTTGCTTGAGTTTAAAAATTTTAAATTTTCTGCCGTTCGGGGATGTTACAATTGGTATCGGAGCGGTCGGTTCCTGTGCTTTCTCTAAAAGAAACCATCCTTGCGAGTAGTATAGCTTGATTATTGCATTTCTTGTAGTAGTTCATGCATGCATTGCTGATTAGTTTTGATTGATGTTCCAGATGCCTCCTAGACACGTGAGGAGCTCACCACGTGAGCGCAGTGCCAGCGATGTCAATGGGGGCGCTACATGGGAGAGGTTGGGTGAGTTCTTGGAGCACCACGCAACTCAGACTGAGCAGGTTGGGGCGGGCGCATAGCACGATCGTTTCATGCGTCAACACCCACCTAGTTTTGATGGCAGAAGTGACCCTGATGCAGCTGAGGATTGGATTTTTAAGACGCAGAAGATTTTTTGAGCTATTGGCTGTATTCCAGAGAGGTGGGTGGATCTGGCCACCTACGTTCTGGATGGTGAGGCAGCCAATTGGTGGAGGTCCACATGCACGGTGGTGTTTGGAGACAGAGTGGACGTTAGCTGGGATGAGTTTCTGGAGGAGTTCAATGAGCAGTATTTCCCTCAGCATGTCAGAGATAGGAAGAAGGAGGAGTTTCTTGCTCTTGAGCAGAAGGAGATGTCTCTGGCCATCTACATCAGCAAGTTCAACGCTTTGGAGTGTTACTGTTCTGAGACCTATGTGACACCTGAGCAGCGAGCGAGGAAGTTCATCAAGGGATTAAGGAAGCATCTCCGGTCGCGAGTGATCAACAGTATGCCGCAGACCTTGGCAGATGCAGTGAAGTTCACAATAATCATCGACCAAGATATCCAGGAGAACTATCAGGAACCTCAGGGGCAGTAGAAGGATCATGTTGGTCGCGCAGAGGACCGTTCTGGAGGTAGTTTGGGCAAGAGGCCCCGTACGGAGGAGGGTAGTAATAGCCGACCTGAGGCATGCAGACCTTGTGGCGGAGTCCATCCCGGGCAGCAGTGCTTCTTTCGTGCTGGAGATTGCCAAGGATGCGGTTAGCAGGGACACTTTGTCCGAGAGTGCCCTCACAGGCAAGGAGGACCCAGTAGGAGATCCGGACCCCCAGATGCAGGGAGAGGCGGAGTCGACAGATCTGGTGCACGACCAGAGCAGAATCGGAGAACTGGACAGGTCTTCACCATCCATGCTGGGGAGGCGAGTGGCGTCAACACCAGAATGGGAGGTACGTTATCAGTTGTTTGGCCTTGTTGTTAGTGTGATTTGGTTTTGTGCTGTGTTTTCCATTGTCTCGGAGGAAGTTCGGAAGGTGGACTTGGAGCTTCAGTGGGCGGCTTGTCGCGATTTCGAGGACGAAATCCTTTTAAGGAGGGTGGATTGTAAAGACCCTAACCTTGCTTGGTTTAATGGGTGATTAGGAGGGCTTAATGATGACCTTGCATGGGAGTTGGGGGAAGGAATATTGGAGGCATGGGTGAACAGTGGCAGCTGGGTGTAGGTGCGGCTGAGGTGATGGATGGGTGGCTTGGTTGGTTGGTTTAAGAGGAAACCAACTTCTTCTTCTTCTTCAAACATTTCTCCTCTCCACCCATCTCTTCCTCTCCTCGAAGATCTTTGTGCTCCAGTGGTGAGCGTTGCAGAGGAAGGCACACGAGGCAAGGACGCTGCGGGAAGAAGGAGCAAGGAGGTGCGTGCTGTGTGGCCGGAGTTGGTCGTTGGAGCTCCGGAGTTCTCCGGGGAAGTCGTCGTTCTTGCGAAGAAGGTATGCCAAGTTCTTGCATTAGAGGTCTTTTTGCTCACCCAAGTTGGGGTGGAGTTGTGGTCGGTCGCGGGAGGTCGGAGACCTCGCCGGCGACGAGGAAACGACGTAAAATTCTTGGCTGGCGCATGGTTGCTGTAGACCAACGGTCGACCGGTCTCCTTCGGGCGGTCGACCGGTTTAGTGTTTTTCCTGACTTTAACCAACACCGGTTGAACGATGTCTGAGTGGCGGTGGACCGGTTGTGCTTCTGCTGGTGGGTCGGGGGTTGTGTGGGAGTTTTCGGTCGACCGAGACCTTTGTGTTGTTCGACCGATTCCTTCGTGTTTTGCTTGGACTGGACGTTGACCATCCAAACGGTCGACCGTTCTTGACCTTTTGTCTGACCGGAACTTAAGTGAACTTAAGTATATAGTATGTTGTTCGACCGTTTGTCGTGTTTTGTTCGACCGGTAGATGACTTAGACTATTAGGTTGACCCTGGTAGTTTTCGGTCGACCGAATAGACTTGTGTGATTTTGACCAGACTCCGTATTTTGACCATGTTTGGTCGACCGGTTTTAGACCTTTGTTTGACCGTTGGGGATTTAGTTTTGAGCACAGAGTTCGACCGTTGTAGGTATTCAGTCGACCGATTCCTTTGCGGAAGCGGTCGACCGGTATACCTTTTCCGGTCGACCGTTTGAGCCCAGAACAGAATCCTGGTCCTAGGTGAAGTGTCAACTCTATCCACGGAAACTCGTGTCCTCGCTCGGAGCGTGAGCCGGGAGGTGATGGTGGGTACGTTGCTCGTGCCTGCCCAGGGACCGCCGTGTGGAAGGGTGTGGATACTTGGGACGTGTCACCTCTGCATTATAGAGGGTGACGTAGTTTGTTCATTGTTTCTCGTGTTAGAGTAGCAACCTGAGGGATTGCGGATCCCATTGCTTCGGCGGGGACGCAACTGTCGTTGTGTGAAGTGACTACCGACCTGGAGGGCTACGGAGGCCGCTGCCCTACTTTTATGGCAGTGGAGTTGGTGTCAGCACGTGGAGCTCATTGACCCTGCGGACTTCGGTTCGGATCTGTCGATTGTCTAGCCCTTTGTGTGGCGGATATGTTCGACTGGTCTTGATAGACAGTGATTGCACGAGCTCGTGCGGCCTGTGTGGCGGTGGGAGGGCCCCTGTGCGGCCTGTGTGGCGGCAGGGAGGATCGCGCGTGGCCTGTTTGGTTGCGGCGATGGACTGCCGATGATGTGTTCCGGCAGGTAGCTCGATTGGGCACCTATCGAGTGAGATACCGTGCGGTCTGTGTGGCACCGGTGATGGACCGACTTGAGCGACGACTCCTTTGGTTTGGTGGTGGACCACGATGTTTTAGATCTGATTCTACCTGCACGGAAGTGCGAACGCCTCCTCACCGATCCCTTGGCTTGTGTAGTCGCGCGTGGGGATGTGTTGCGTACTGTTCGTTAGACAGTATGTGCCTACGGTAGGTCTCTACGGAGACCCGATGTTTGGACCGTGCGGCCTGTGTGGCGGAGGCGATGCTGTGGACCGTGTGGCCTGTGTGGTACCGGTGTATGTGGACCGTGCGGCCTGTGTGGCGACGACGATGTTGCGGACCGTTGGGCCTGTGTGGCAGCGGGAACGATTGCAGGACGGATGTCCGGTTTTGCCTTTGTTGGAATGTTGTTTACTACTTTGTATTTCATGCCATGCTATACTAGTATGATAGGGCATATAGGTGAGCTTGTCATACGGGGTTTCCTTATGGAAACTCAGGCATTGTTGTTATGATTATTTTCAGGACCACGTTAGGTTCCGGCGAGTGGTGACCGAGGGAGATTGCACTTTGGGACTGGATCCTGTTGTCTGCCTATTTTAGGTTGTCGTGATTACATGTATTATGTATTTTGTGTTATGATGTAATCACTCTTTTCACAAACTCTTATGTAATATGATGCACCAGATATATTTGGGTATTTCTTTGAGTAATGTCCCCACTCTTGATGGTTTTATCCTCGTGGTTCATTGAGTTTAAAAAATTTAAATTTCCCGTTATTCGGGGATGTTACACCCTTTACCCGCGTAATTGCCGGTGGTATGGCGTCCCTTAAGAATATGTCCATCAAAATATTATTACCATCCTTAAATTTTACAACAACAAATTTTGCCAACCAACAACCGTCAGAAATCCGACGTCCAACCATCAGCAGCGTCAACCACCAACTATGTCACCTATTGCTGCTCCTAAATCCGACTCCTAACCCAACTGTTAGTCTTGTCAGGCTCATTGCAATCATCCATCTTTCTTTTCTCCAACCACTAGTGCAGAATAGGCTTTACTCGTCGCCCAATAGACGTTGGGCGTTATAACCACCGACGTCTAGTGGGGATAGGACAGAATGGACGTCGGTCTTCATTGAGGCCGACGTCTATGTAGTACTATAGACGTCGGGTTTGTGAATAACACGTTTAGCCGACGTCTATAGGGTATAGACGTCGACCTATAGACGTCGGCCATTTGTGTACCTTGTGAATCCGACGTCTATAGGGTATAGACGTCTCCCTATAGACATCAGACGTAATGTAAGACCGACGTCTATACTCCATCCATATAGACGTCGAGGTATAGACGTCGGCGTTATATAACATCCGACGTCTATAGGTCTTAAAGAAATCGGACAGACGCGTTTTCTTTCATTCATTTTAGACGATCACCCACCCAAACCCTAGCCGTCCCGCGACCGAACTCGCCTCCGCGACCGATCTCCGACCGATCCGCACCGTCTCCGGCACCGCAGCGAGCTCCCAAGCTCTCCTCCACTTCTCCGGCCCTCTTCTCCTTCTTCCTCCGTCTCTCTCCACATGTAAGTTTTAAGTTCGTTTTTGGTTGTTTTAAGTTCGTCTTCCATTTTTCTCCACATATTCTTTCTAAGTTAGCCTTCATCTCATGTCGTTTACAGCCGTCACCGCACCACCTCCGCGACGTCTTCGGGAACCACAAAGACCTCCTCCGACATCACAACTTTTCCCTCCTCTGGTTCGTGCTCAATTTTAGATCCTTAATTTAGGATTAGTTTAGACCAAGAATCCAACGCCAACATGCATGTATGTTGATTACTTGTTGAGATTTAATTGAAATAATATGTAATATTTCGTGGAAAAACAAACTTGAAAACCTACAGAAAGCCCTGAGTTTAAATTCACCTTAGGATTGAAAATCAACTTTTTTTGCAACGAAACAGACACCGGTAGGTTAGTATATCTAGTGTGTTATGTGTTGATATTTGATAAACATATCCAACTAATGCAGCACTATTCTTCTCATGGCCGAACCTACGTTAAATATGTTAAAAGACCTACCCTAGTAACCCTACCCTTATACATGTATTCTCAATTCAATCATGCCTCAACATAATTTTTTAATTTGGGAGTTTGATAAGTTTATTGGTGAATGGAGTGTGATCATTGTGTGAATGTTTAATTCATTTGATTTCACTCATTCATTGGATTGATTTGGTTTGGATTGAGTTGGGTTGGTTGGATGATTTAACCAAACTTTGTTTTCATTGGATTGATTTGGTTTGGATTATGTTAAGAATTTGGTTTGGATTGAGTAGAGAAATACATGATGTGAATGTGAGTAGATAACTAGTATACATTTTCCTTGTTGATTTCAGGATTTGAAGAATTTTACATATCAAATTTTAAGTGGAGGTTCTGCCAAAATTTCAATAAAATTTTATTCCTAATTATTATTAATAACATGATAGTTTGTGTTTAAAATGTTTTTCTGTCAATTCAAGTATTTAGTTTTAATACTTGCTTTTAATATTTTAAATGTTTATTGCCTTAATTTATTGAATTTTTAATATTATGATAATAACTCATTGCCCCCCTTAAACAACTTGGCCTTTAATAACCCAAAGCAAAAGATTAGACAATATTTGCTAAGTCATTCATCATATAGGATTTGTATGCATTGAATTTTTCTATTATTTACGATTTCTGTCGTAGATTGCTGGCGTAAGATACGTACTATCTTTCACTCATCATTCATTAGAAAGCACACATTAGTTAGTAGGACTTGCATTGGAACAAGAGTGAGGTGAGTGTTTGTTTGGTGTGTTGTTTGTTAGATTAAGGTATGAAAAACACTTAGGGGGCAATCACCTATAGGAGATGAGGTGGGGGATTCATCACCCTTTCCTTAGCCCAGAAACCACTTAATAAAAGAGCCTTAATAAAATCAATTAGACGTTGGCCCCTAGGATTTTCGGACGCATTAAGGAGAGGAAACCGTTTAAGACCGTTATGGCCTGAATGTCGTTGCCCATCTAGTCTCCCTGAGATTTTAGGAACCTCCGGGTTCTTGATTTCCTATAGATTAGTGGTCCTCGATGTTTAAGACCGTTTTGGCCTGAACGTCGTTGCTCATCTAGTCTCCCTGAGATATTGGGGACCTCCGGGTTCTTGATTTCCTACAGACTACTGGTCCTCGGTGTGACCTCGAAGTTAGGCGTCGTCTATTACTAAGGACCTATAGTGGACTTTAGGTTTGTTTTGGCCTTGATTGCTTAGTTAGTTTTCTAACCTTCCTTATTCCACGCTAGATTAAGGAAATCATCTCTTCTCCACTGAGTCATTCTTTTCTCATCTTAATGTCTCTGAATCTTCTCATCTACGAACACATTCTTTTAAATTGAAATTTTATTTATTTTCTGTAATAATAACTATCATTTTTGCCTCTGTTTAGATTGAAATGGATCGAGAGTGGATTTTTTCAAACAGATTCAGTGATGAATATGAGAACGGAGTGAATATGTTCTTAGAGGTTGCCAAAAAAACATTCTAAGAAAATGAAAGACAGCGACATGGCGTATTGTCCGTGCAATAAGTGTCATAATATGTCAGTGTTAACTTTTTGGAAAATGAAAGATCATTTGTTTGAGAAAGGTTTCGACCCAAATTACAGACGGTGGATATGGCACGGTGAAAATGAATCATTTAGTCGTTCCAAGAATGATGGAGAAGATGTCAGTGTGGAAGATCACTTAGAGGAAATGGTTCAGGATATGGCTGAAAAGTTTTCGTCCAACCCCGATTTACTTGGTAATTTGTTGAGTGACAATGAGAAGCCGTTGTATAAGAATTGTACCAAATTCACTAGATTGTCAGCGGTGTTGAAGTTGTACAATTTAAAAGCTGGAAATCGTTGGTCCGATGTGAGTTTCACATCAATGTTGAAGTTAGTGAAAGAGATACTTCCAGATGATAATGAGTTGCCAGATAGAACTTATGATGCAAAGAAAGTGTTGTGCCCTATGGGAATGGAATATAGGAAGATACACGCATGCCCGAACGATTGTATATTGTATAGGGGTGAGTTTGAAAACTTACATTTCTGTCCCAGGTGTAATGTTTCAAGATACAAAATGAAACGTAGTGGACCAAACCACAATGAAGAGGCTGATAAGATGAAAATCAAAGGACCTCCTGCTAAGCTTTTGTGGTATCTTCCGATAATACCAAGGTTTAAACGTTTGTTTGCGGGTAAAGAGGATTCCAAGAACATGACATGGCATGCTGATCGTGAGAAACCAAATGATCAATTGCTACGTCAGCCTGCAGATTCACCTCAGTGGAAAAAAATAAATGTCGACTTTCCTGTGTTTGGTGAAGAATCCAGGAATGTACGACTTGGACTCTGTACTGACGGAATGAATCCTTTCGGTAGTTTGAGTAGCATTCACAGTTCTTGGCCTGTTCTGCTTGTAATTTACAATCTGTCCCCGTGGTTATGCATGAAACACAAATATATCATGTTGTCCTTAATGATTTCTGGTCCGAAACAACCTGGAAACGACATCGATGTGTATTTAAGACCTTTAATTGATGACCTAAAGAGATTGTGGAATGACGGAGAGTTAGTTTTTGATTCTTATCGTCAGGAGTCGTTCGTAATGCGGGCAATGATATTTTGTACGATTAATGACTTTCCAGCTTATGGTAATTTGTCTGGATATTTAGTCAAAGGTCATAAAGCTTGTCCAATTTGCGAGGAAAATACATGTTCTTTGCAACTAGTTAATGGTTCTAAGACGGTCTATCTCGGTCATCAGAGATTTTTGCCGAACTCTCATCCTTATCGTAGGTTGAAGAAGGCATTTAACGGAAAACAGGAGTTTCAGAATCCGCTAGTTGAAATCAGCGTCGAAAAGGTGTATGAACGTGTAAGGAACATTGAATGTGAATTTGGAAAACCGTACAAACGAGCAAACGACAAAAGTAGTTGGAAAAAAATCCATATTTTTTGATCTCCCTTACTGGAAAACTTTAGAAGTTAGACATTGTATTGACGTGATGCACGTAGAGAAAAATGTTTGTGATAGTCTTGTTGGCACTCTGTTGAACATACCTGGTAAAACCAAAGATGGATATAATGCAAGACTTGATCTTGTTGATATTGGTATACGAGCAATGTTGGCACCAGAGAAGAAAGGAGATCGGAATTACTTACCTCCAGCTAGTTATACATTGTCTAGAAAGGAGAAAAGAATTCTCTGTCAGTGTTTGCACGATGTAAGGGTTCCACAAGGTTATTCTTCAAATATCAGTAGTCTTGTTGTTATGAAGGATTTGAAACTTGTGGGGATGAAGTCTCACGATTGTCACACTTTAATGCAGCAGTTGTTACCTGTAGCACTGAGATCCATATTACCGAAAGATGTTAGACAAGTAATAATAAAGTTGTGTTCCTTTTTCAATAAGATTGCAGTAAAGTGGTCGATCCTGTGCAGTTAGATAAGTTACATAATGAAATTGTGGTCACATTATGTCAGTTGGAGATGTTTTCCCCCCTGTTTTTTCGACATTATGATTCATCTTGTTATTCATTTGGTTAGAGAAGTTAAATTGTGCGGACCAGTTTTTTTAAGGTGGATGTATCCTTTCGAGCGTTATATGAAAGTGTTGAAAGGTTATTGCAAAAATCGTCAAAGACCAGATGCTAGTATTTTTGAAGGATACATAGCTGAGGAGGTTATCGAGTTTTGCACTGGATACCTAGCAAACACCAAAACTGTTGGACTTCCAAAGAATCGTCATGATAAACGTGCCGATGGTAAAGGGACACGTGGGATGAAAATGTTAAATCCAAATGGCGATGACTTAATGACAGCATATTTTTATGTGTTGTGCAATTCGAATGAAGTTCAACCATACCTAAATGAACACATGAAGTTTCTAAAGGAAAGAAATCCTTTGTGGAGTGATCAACAAGTAATTAATAGTCACAATAAGAATTTCATCTCTTGGTTCAAAAATCTAGCATACAAGCGTGATGTTTCTGAGACAATACAATGGTTGGCTTACGATCCGCATTCTGTTGTTATAAGTTACAGTGGTTATGATATCAATGGATATTCTTTCTACACAGTTTGTGAAGATGCGAAAAGTGCTGTTCAGAACAGTGGCGTCACCTTAATAGCAGAGTCTTTGCATGTGTCTAGTTCTAAAGACAAGAATCTTATATACGCCGACATGTCCTATTACGGTGTAATTGAAGATATATGGGAGCTAGACTTTGTTAAATTCAAAGTACTTGTATTTAGATGCAAGTGGGCTGATAATAAAAATGGAGTTCGAGTGGATGACTATGGCTTCACTTTAATTGATTTTTCAAAAGAAGGGTATAAAGGAGAACCTTTTATTCTAGCTTCCCAAGCGAAACAAGTCTTCTATGTGGCTGATCCATGTGATAAGAAATGGGCAGTAATTTTGGAAGGGAAGAAAAAAATTGTATCAGATGATAGCCTGATCGAGTATGAAGAGACACCACCTTTCTCTAAGCAAGCACCTGAGTTGAACTTAGTAGATGAAGAAATAAATGTTGAGACTTGTATGTTTAGAGATGACTACGGTGAATGTATATGGATTGAAAATCCATTAAGGAAAAAAACCAGTAAAGGTGCAAATTTTCTGTTGTAACACATTGTAATAGACATTTAATGTCTTTACCTTATTTAATTACTTGAATTTATCTTTTATAGTATAATGGCTCCGAAAAAGAAACCCACTTCCTCCGAGTCTGAAGGCTCGAAGACATACAGTACACGAGGTCCTTGTCTCATGAAAGAATTCGTGGGTAGAAGAAAAAGAGACGGTAGAGTTCCAATCCAGTTTGATGACCGTCTTGAGCCATTAGGCATGTTGTCTGATAATTGGAAAACTTTTCTGGGTAGCTTAGCGAGGGCCAAAGTTGACATTTGTTTATCCAGTTGGGCTGATGTAGATGAGAAGTTGAAGGACACAATATGGGATAATGTGCAGGTAATGATTCCATTATAGATTTCAATAGTTTTAGTCGAACTTTTGATATATATAAAGTTAATGTGTTGTAGGAATCTTTTGAGTTCCAATCCACCGACAAGTTGAAGAAAAAGTGGATGACATACATGTAGGTTCGTTGGAGGGATTTCAAAACAAATTTAACGAACAAGTACATATTCGGAGACTACCAGGATAGAAATCCATGCGATGTCTATAACTTTATCACTCCGAATCAATGGGAGCTATTTAGAAAATCCAGAGATAGCCCAGAGTTTGAGGTAATTGAGTTTAATTTATAATATAGTAACTGAGTTTCAAAACAAACTTGTTAGTTATTGATTTTAGTGACAATCTAATAAACTTGATTTTAGGCCATCCGAGCAAAAAACCAAAAGATTAGATCTTCTAACAAGTATACCCATCGTATGACTCGAGCGGGGTACCAAAAGTTAGAAGCACAAATGATGGCTGAAAAAATTGCTCAGAAGAAACAAGAGGCAATTGACTCCGGTATGAGTGAGGAGCAAGCAAGTAACCTATCTCCTCCTTCTCCCGTAGCTCATTGTGATTCTTGGAAGAGAGCGAGAGTAAACTCCAGAGGAGAGTACGTCACAGACGAGTCGCAAGCGATCGGCTCGAAGATAGTAAGTTGCATCACTTATATATATGTTATTAATTCAGAATCATTAATTTTATATTTTTCAAATGTTAGTAAATATTGTTTTAAACTTAGGACTCTCTGAAGTTGAGAGAATCTCAAGGTGAATTTGCTTCCGATGGTCGGAATGATATTCTACGCGAGGCCTTGGGAAACGACGAACACCCTGGTCGTGTGCGAGGGGTGGACTTCGACAATATGATGGGAAGACTCAACGGTCTACTTCGTCGACTGGTCATACCAAATGCTAGCAAGAGATCGCAGATTTGAAGAATACGTTGCAACTGGTTTTGGAGAGATTGGATCGTTTTCCTACTTCTCCTACCCGTCGTAAGACCAGTTCTTCCGCGGAGACTACTCCAGTTCCGCCAGTGTTCCACCCTGATCGACAAGATGATTTCGTGTCTCATTCTCGAGAATTGGCCCTCGTCGACAGTCCCTCGTTTGGAAAGTTCGCGGATGGATCTAGATGTGCTTTGTTTGTCGAAGACCCTGATCGAAGATTGGTGGGACACGGGAAAGTTTATAACATCTCCAGACACCATTTCACAGAGGTAGGAGAGGGAGAATTGAAGGTTGTAGTTGAGAGTTGCTTAGATCTTGGTGCTTTTGTGTCATTTCCGGAAGAAGAGATTGTTACTCTCGGCGATGCTATCGGTGGGTTCGTGTGGTGGTCTTGTTATTTAGTAGAGCTAAACGACAAACATGAGGTATAGTTTAACTTTGAAAGACTTCAAACTTCAAATTTGTTAACAATTGTATTTTAACGGTTGTCCACACTGGCATGCACAAAGTTGCGCACCCACACGAATCAGACAAAAAATAAAGAAAACTTTTTTTAACAAAGAAAACAGAATGTGCGTAGAGGAGAAGATGGGAGGACACATATGAGAGGGAATGACTCAGGAGAGAAGGGAAGAAGTTGTTATGAATCAAACAACCTAAGGTTACCATAGGTCCTTAGAGCGAGACGACGTCTAACAGCAAGGTCACGCAGTCTCAACACGCCTCACCTCCCTACGACGAAGACGACAAAGCCCAACAAGTGAGCCAAGATCTGTAGATCTCATCTCTCCTACTATCGATAGAGTGGGCGACGCCGATCAAGCCATGACGGTTGTGACCAGATCACTCTCCTAATGCGCCTGATATCCTTAGGGCTAATGTCTACTTGATTTTAAAGTTAGGCTCTTGATTAATGTGATTGTTGGGCAAAGGAAAGGGTGATGAAATCCCCTACCTTATCTTATATGGGACAACTCCTCCTTAGTAGCATTTTGGAGTCTTAATCTAGAAATCAACTCTCCAAACAAACACTCAACTCACACTTGCTGCAATGCAATTCCTACTAACTAATGCATGATCATTGATGCATTGCATACATTGCATCATATGTCTTTCATTTAGATTACTTTTACATCAATAAATGCTACTAAGGTATGTGTTTAGTCTTATTTACAGATTACAGGGACCTGAATGCAATTTACCCACATCCCGAGCATAAACGCATGCAAAAGACTCATTTCTATCATAAAGACCAAGTTCAAGATTATCGGGTTACGAATGGAAATGTATCCAAGCATAAAAGCATTCAAGTCCTAATTGCAAAAAGAACAAGGACTTAAGCACAAAAGTAGCCGGGGACTTAACTGCAAAAAGTCAAGGACCTAATTGCAAATCACGAGTAACTTTTATTCTCTTGGAGAAAATATATAGAAAAATCAATGTATATCTCCAAATATGTGAAGGAATTAATCCGGAGCTCAAAAGAATGGAAAGAATCAATCCAGACGCGTAAATGAGGATCAAATCATACCATAAACATTCAACCAAAATCTGGACCAAATCAGAGCATGATGTGCGGCGATTCCGCCGCAGATCACACACACCATGCGGCGATTCCGCCGCCCCCTAGTCGATCCGTGTGCTCCAATTTCGTCCAGTCGTGTCTGGACACGTGTACTTTCCAATATTATACCTAGATCCCTTGTAGCAACTATAAATAGACCTGAGAACGATGTTAGAAGGGTCCTTAGTCTTTGGTGTTAGTTTTTATTCTTAATCTTAGTTTTGTAATCTTCTTTTCATCAATAAAATTCTGTCTTTTATTTCTTACTTTTAGTTCTCTTTTGTAATGTCTCAAGGACCCCTTCTTCCTCCCTCTATGAGTTTCTAACTCCTTCCAAAGGGTGGAGGTGACGGATTTAGGGTGAAGAGAAGACGAGTAAATGTTATTATTTTAAGTTCGTATTAGTCTATTTTGATTACTTGAGTTTATGTTAAATCATTTATCATGTAATGCTTCATAACTAATATGATTTATTATAAGTTTCTGAATTCTCTAATCTAAACCTTAAATCTAAACCTCCACCCGACGGAATTCACATCTTTGTTCTTGTTTTAGTTTTAATTGTTCTTGATTCTTGCTTTACATAATTAAAATCCAAAAATCTCAAAACCAAATTATTTCTTCTCTCCTTCTTCTCCTTAATCGAAAATCACACTAAAAACAGAATCTCTCCCTCCTTGTGTTCGACCCGTATTTGCCACGTCTCCATTGACGCCGTGCACTTGCGGTATAAATTTAATTCTCATCAATCATACACAATGCATGAATGAGAGTGAGAAATGCATACCTTACGCCAACGTTCAACAACTGAAAGTAAAGCTAAAATAAAATACAATCTACGTGCTTAAGTCAAGTACATGATGCATGACCTAAGCAAGCAAGAATGCCTAATCTTTTGCTTTAGGTTTTAGTGGCCAAGTTGATTAAAAGAGGATTGATTATTAATCTGGGGGCAAACTACACGTCAAAACTTGCCAAATTGAGCCTCAGACCACTATAGCAGATGTAGCAACAAACCAAAGAAAGCAGGAAAAGAATGGAGCTCACCAGACCGTCAGTCGGCGGTCTCAGGCCTCTAATTGGCGGTGCCAGTAGCTCTGTTCTCCTCCAAACTTCTCCAGTTGACTTCCCTTGAGCCTCAGAGTCTCCTGAAACAAAGAAAACTACAAAACAAAAAATTAAATCCACTCGAATCGTCCAAACCAGAGTCTGGACTGAGCACCTCCCCGACAAAGACGGCAAAAACTTGATAAACGTTTTATTATTTAACCGCAAGTACACGGCCGCGATGAAGCAGTAACATGTACGGGTCAATCATCGGGGAGGTGAGTAGCTTCTGGTTTGTACAAAATAAGGTAGCGAAAAAAAGAAGTAAAGAGCTTTGATTATGCTAATCTAAGCTAAACTAAACTGGTAAGAAGAAATGCGAAATAAAGCAACTAACGATTGCTTCAAACTAAACATAGATTATTTAATGCAAAGATGCAAATCAGGAAGAGAGACCCCTAAGGGGTGGAGTGTGTGCACACATGCAATAAGATGGTGAAGAATGCATTCAATAGCCACAAATGTAAGTAGTGTTTTCATGTATAGGAAGTGTCTAATGGTTATGGCAAAATCTATCAATCCAATCACTACCTAGTTGATTAACATTCACATACACAAGTTGGTTATTTTGGAACCTAAACAAGTATGGGAGGTGTCTAATAGTTGTGGAAAAACCCATCAAGTGAAGTGTTCTACTCTAAACAAGCAAGCATACATTCACATTTATCAACACATTTCAAAATAAAGCATTCATTTCCATTCTTTAATGCATGTATGAACATCATCTCCACCCCCAAAAGGGGATGAAACTACTCACTATTCATTAAGTTAACTATTATATTAAGAGAGAGAAACATGTTAACTAAGCCTACTAAATTTAATGAAAGGCAACTAAGCTAAGCATGCAATAAACACAAAAGAGACAACATAACAAAGAAAATTTTACTTAATTTCAGACTCAAAATACAAGTAGCATCTCCCACTTGAGTTTTTGCTCCAACGCTTGGCTTTAAGTAGAGGGATTAGCCACCAAGTATGTAGTGTAATACAAGGGAAGATGAAGAGTTCTATTTATAGTCATAGAAAAAAGTGATCAGGGACAATCCCCCGATGTGGGACTAATGCACTACTAAAAATAGACATAAACACTCTAATACATGACCCGCCAAAATCTTATTAGATATGGATACGACCCGACCACCAATCATCAGTCTATAGACTCTGGATCAGGTCTGGATTTGGAGTGTGCTTGTTTGGCTTGATTTCTTCGTGTGTGATGCACCCTAGTTGGTTGTTGGAGTATATGTCTGAATCAAATTGCCGAAATACGCCTCATGATGGTGTGGAGTTTCTGGATTTGCTTGTTGGTCCTTTTGGTTTACATCCGGGTCATTCTCTCTTGCATCTCAGTCCATAAGTCTTACAACTCAGTTTTTTTTTCTTTCTTTTAGGTCCTTTTTGTGCCTCTTCTCCTCAAACTTGTTTATTCCTAAAACTTAAACATAACACTCGTTACGTAACATTGTTTAGGTGAAAGATAACGGATATAAGACACAAATGTATGCATAATATGATGTCAATCATGGGACATAGATAACCAAATCATTTGTCAAACGACATTTGGTAGAGAAGCCTATTAAAATCAATATAACATGATTTAAATTTAAATGTAACATAAACATGTATGAAAAAGAAGAACATGACTTACTTTAAGTGAACCTGGATGATTCTTATGTATAGTCTTTCCATCTTACAAAATTACATCACATAAGTCATTGTAACATGAGCTTTGCTTCTATGTTGTCTTATATTGTGTCGCCTATGATTTCTTTCTCCATACACTTTGAACCGTAGAGTCTTCATCTTTATCTTTTATCAAAGTGTATAACATTTTGCAATTCATAGGCAACCCATTCTTGTCAAATAAGTCCTAATTTTCAAATGCTTTTGACGTTGGCATTCAACCTGAAACATAAAGAAAAATTATTAGAACATACCTAGATGAGTAATTGATGCAACACGCTTATTGAGAGTATGCGATAACCTTTCATTATAAGTATACGAAAAGAATTAAAAAATCATTATAGGTGTTTGCTTTTTGGCCAATAATTGTTAATTTGTTTTGATGATTAATTAACATATCAATAAACACGTATTTATATTATTACATCACATGCATATGTACACATATATTTGGTGTTACTAACAATTCAGGTGGCAAGTGTTACACAAAGACAAGAAATCAAGTTCAAGAATAGATAAGATTTATGTTTCTTGTTCTTAGGATTAATATATGACTTAGGCACTTGAAATCTTGATTGAACTGCATTGCATGGTCCATAGAAACCTATAGAAGTTTCATACTTAATTCTATATCAATCCGACTTTGTTAGGTGACCGATTACACTTAGAAATTCCTCTTAGAACAGAAATTCTGCTTCAATCGGTCAACCGGTAGACCATCTGATTCGATCGAATTTAACAGACTCCAAGTTCTTCCCAGAACGGTCGATCAGAAGGTCTTGTGGTTTGACCGTTTTCAATAGGCCTTTTCCTTATCCAAAACAGTCGATCGTTTGCTTGTGTCAACCAATATATCCCAGTTCGATTGACTCTTTCTTGATCATAGGTTATATGTTGACACGTGTCGAGGTAAGTGTGACAACTGGTCGACCGAAACGTGAGTTTTGTTCGACCGTTTGACCTCCTATATTTGACATAAATGTGACCGTTATACTTGTCATATTTTACAATGGTTCTATTCACCTACTTCACTTAACCCCTCTTTTGTATTTGGCCACTGGTTGAACAATGCCATGATGGTGGTCGACCGGTTCAAGAAATATTCAAGTTCCAAACTTCATATTTTCGGTCAAAGCGTTTTTCCAGCCTTTTGTTTGACTGGTTACAAGTTACCCTTGCCAAATCTCCCTAAACGGTCGACCGTCCCAATATTTTTGTTCGACCATTCACTTAAGTTCTTGTCTTGGTGGTTCAACCGGTATGCACTTCATCTCGTCCGTGTTCTTATTTACAAGAAACCGGTCGACCGTTTAGCCCAATCCGGTAGACCGTTTGTGTGCTTATTTGAGTTCTAGACTTTCCTGGTTTTATGCATCTTACTCAAATCATTACCGCTTCAATCCCAATGGCTAGATTGAGTTTGGAGCTTATAAATAGAGGTTAGAATAACCTTACAAGATAATCAATCATTTCTCTAAAGCTCATACTCTCATACTACTCTCAATTGCTCTAAACTTCTAATTGTTCTCAATCTTTGCACTTGAATCATTCATTGCATTCATCAATCTTTCAAGTGCTCAAGATTAGAAGTGGTTACTGAAATTCTACTACAAAGTGTTGTATTAGCTTCCGGAGTGAAGCTCTTCTCGGATTGTGAGAAGGTGGTCCAAGCTTGGTGAGTGTATTCGCAAACTTGAAGTGTAAAGGCTTGATCTCGGCCCGGAACGGAGATTGGAATAGTGAAGTACGTGAAGTTGCTCGAGGAGGAGCAATTCGTAAGAGAGGACTAGGATCCAGTGGTTGGATCCAAACCTCTATACATTGATGTTGTGGTTTGTATCCTTCTCTTCCTATTTCATTATATTGTTCCTGTTTTTGTTGCTTAATTTTTTAAAGAACGTAATTAGTCTATTCACCTTCTATTTAGACTAATTCTAGGGCTATTTAGATCATACATTTGGTATCAGAGCCTCATAGATTGCATCTAAACAAATTAACATTTGTAGCAATGACCCAACAATGCGAGGGATTCCACACCGGTAGATCTCCTTTGTTTGATGGAACAAACTATGCTTATTGGAAGAAACACATGATTACTTTCATTCAATCATATGATGTAAAGTTGTGGGTATTTCTTCAAATTCCTTACATTCAAAATAAAGAACTTGAACTTATGACGAATGATGAACTCGTAATGGTTCAAATGAACGCCAAACTTCTAAACATCCTGATTTGTGGATTAACCAAGGAAGAATATGGTAGGATTAATGCTTGTGATTCTGCATTTGAAGCATGACATATGATTGAAAGTTACTTTGAGGGACGATAATCCGTTAAGGAAACTAGAATAGATTCTTTTATGCAAAAATATGAGATGTTTGCCATGAAACCTAATGAAACTATTTGTGAGATGCATACTCGCTTTACCCATATTACTAACTCCTTGGAGATCCTTCGTAAGGCTTTGAATGAAAGTGACAGGGTGCGGAAGTTTCTTAGGTCGCTATCCATCGAATGGGATAAAAGGACTACGGTGATTGAAGAAGCCAAAGACCATTCCAAGTTGAAAATGGAGGATCTCATTGGAAGCCTCATGACTTATGAGATACAAATGGAAGAAAGGAGAGAAGAGAAAAAGGAGCGAGAAAGCTCAAGACGAAAAGAAAAGATGATTGCTCTAAAAGCTACATTGGATTCAGAATTGTTCGAAGATGAGGACACCGACTTGGAAACAAATCACGTCGGATTTTAAGCAACAAACCGTCATGATGTGTTTTATTATAAACAAAAAGAATTTGGCAAAAAATTAAAGGAAATATCATGTCCGATTTTAACCTAAAAACTGACTTGGCAATTCTCATTATTAACAAAAAGAATTTCACGAAAAAATCAAACAATATAATGTTATGTACAATAGAAATATAATGTTATGCCACAAAAATATAATGTACAGCAAAAAATATAATGTTATGTACAACTGAAAATGTATCAACTTCAAATTGTGTCACTCTTCAACTTGAGAGCGAGCCATTCACCTGAAAAAAACAAAAACAAAAAAGTTAACACAAATTGATTTGTAATGGTCAATTCATAGTTCATAAACACAATAAACTCATAAGATTTTAACATAAACTAACAAAGTACTAGCTTAACCTTTATGATTTTGTTTTCATTTTTTCTATTAGAATCTTCGATCCATATTCCTTCACGATGATCATTCCGAATAAGTAAGGTATGAACATTTTTATCATCATCGATTGACTTGATTTCAGGTATTTGTTGTGAAAATGGGGGAATTTCTTCAATATCATTGACATTTTCTTGAGAAATAATCTGAATTATCCTTCTAAACCTGCCGACCATTGATTATCACAATGGTCTGCTACATAGAAAATCTATTTGGCTTGAGATGCCAAAATAAAAGAATCTTCCCTGAATCCTAGTTTATTCACCAAGATAAATCGCAACTCATCAACCCAAACTCCCTTGTTATTGTCTGCCCACTTGCATTTAAATATTGTCACATTGAATTTGGTGAAGTTCAACTCCCATATTTCTTCAATTCGACCATAATATGACATCTTCACATTTATCTAGACCTGTCAAATTAAGACATTACACAATAATACAACACAAACACGGACACGACACGATAATTTGGTGTATGGGTACAGGAACCTAAACACGATTACACGATAAGCATACACGACACAATACACGAACCCTTATCGGGTCAGGTTCGGGTATGAGGGTCTATACATGAAATACACGATACCATACACGATAAGGGTATTGTGTTTATCAGGTATACACGATACAAGAAAGACACAGGTGTACACGATATACACGATGAACACGATATACACGGTAGAACCCGATCCGAATAGCCTAAACCGACTAACCTGAAACCCAATTACCCCACTCGAACACGTTGTCCACACAAAACCGACTCGTCACTCCTCACTCCTCCTCACCCCTAACCCTAACACCTTCCACTCCCCACCCAGACCCTCATCTTGCCGCCACTCCCCACCCAGACCCTCACGTCTGCCATTGCTTGAATTTTAAATGGTTATATGGTTCAACTTGTAGGACTTGTAGGAGCACCTATACCCATAGGGCCATCACTAGACGACCTTACAGAGGATATTGTAGGGCTCACACTTAATGAGAACTTAGTGCGGAATGAATCGATTTTATTACAAGGTTCAACTAGCACTCCTACTCCTACATCAAGATCCGATGGTACATTAGCCATTTTCAATTATTGTTGTGAAATATAACATTGATGCTCATGTTTTGTTTATATTTTTAGATCCTTCATCAAGTAATGTAGGGAATACATAGAGGTTAGAGAATAACCTATGGAGCTACTTGTACAGAAGACATGAAGAAACAAAGTTGGAAGTAGAAGGAGTTGGATTTTGAGCCTTAGAAAATGAACTTGAAGTCTTGAACTGTTATGTTTTTTTGCATGTATTATTAGACAACATTTTCAATTATTTGTTGTGAAACTCTATTTATTTGAAGTTTTGAACTAGAGAAAATTAGTATTATACTATAATGTTCTTGTATTTGTTAGGTTTATTTGGTATTTTCAGAAATTCTATAAGTTCGTGTCTATCGTGTAATCGGGTCTTTATCGTGTATATTATTGTATACAGGTATTATCGTGGCTATTCGTGTATACATGTATTTTTCGTGGATTAGGTTCTTATCATGTATTAGGTTCTTATCGTGTATGTAGGTATTTATCATGTTGGTAGGTACTTATCGTGTCCATTCGGGTATTATCGTGTTTCGTGTTACACGACCAGATAAGAATTCGTGTACAAATGGTGTGTGTCCGTGTATACACGACAATTACCATGCCAGGTATGTGTCCAGATTCGTGTACACGATTTCTTATCGTGTCGGGTTTGTGTATACCAAATACATGTTAGCATCCGACCATACACGACACGATAAGACACGTACACGACCCGATTGACAGGCCTACATTTATCTTTGGAACTAGAGATATGCAATGATTCAGTTACTAAACTTACCCTATTGTTCTGCATTATGCTTTTATCGTCTTTCATTTTGGTGTAGGAGTATCTATTCATATCATAACCACTAAAACATGTGATAACATGATTAGGCATATAGGCCGACCACTTCAAATTCTCATAATATTACAGTTGTACACTATTTTCTTGAACCAATCAACGAAAGTTTTGCTGTGAGCATTAATTTTTTGTTGATCATTCCATGTAGGATGTTTTTCCTCCATTAAAAACATGTGCTCTTCCAGAAAAGGTTGCACTTCGTTAAAATTGCACAAAATAAAAAATACACCTTAAAAAGATCCTCATCCTAGGGATTTATCAACTTTACATCACGTGTACCTTTACCTCCAACCCTATCTTCATGACGATTCTTAGGAAGTCCTACACTTTTTGTATGAGTCAAGTACTCATTACAGAACTCAATAACCTTCTAGGCTATGTAACCTTCAACAATGTTAGCATCAGGCATCAGGCATTCGTCGATTGTTATTATAACCCTTCAACACACCCATGCACTACTCGAAAAGATGCATCCACCTCAGAAATACCGGTCTAGTTAATTTAATTTATCTAACTAGATGAACCATCAAACACACCATAATGTCAAAAAGTGATGGTGGAAAGTACATCTCTACCTGACATATTGTAATAACCACTACATTCTGTAACTCATTCAAGTAGATCAAATCAATTACTTTGCTGTAAATATTGTTGAAGAAAAAACAAAGTTTGATAATAGTGTGCCTAATGTGTTTTGGCAATATCGATGTAATAGAAACAAGCAAAAGTTGCTGCATCAATGCATGACAATCACGAGACTTCAAACCAAGTAGTTTCAAATTCATCGAAACCAGACTACTAATATTTGAAGAATACTCCTGACACTTTGACACCGTGTAGACATTGACACAAAATTAACTTCTTTTTTCTGTACAATGTGTAATAAGTTGGTGGTAAATATTTACAATTATCCTTATCCTTTGGTGCTAATTTTGATCATATACCAAGTTCTACTAGATTAAGTCTAACATTATATTCATCTTTAGTCCTACCAAGTATGTTTAGAAAAGTTCCCAGTGAACTATCACAAATATTTTTTCTACATACAACACATCAATACAATGTCTAATTAACCTCTAAAGTCTTCCAGTAGGGTAGGTCAAAAAAGAAGGATTTTTTCCAACTGCTCTTATCATTTCCATGGTTGTAAGGCTTGTCGAATTCACATTTAATGTTCTTGACACATTCCTATACTTGTTTGAACACTAATTTCTATTGGTGGTTCATTATATTCATGTTTTCCGTTAAATGTCTTCTTCAATCTATGTTACGGGTGACTCATAGCAAGAAATTTCCGATTACCAAGATACATCGTCTTACGTACTGTCAAGCACTAGTTGCAAGGAACACATGTTTTCTTCACAACACAGACATGCTTTGTGGCCTTTCACGGAATATCGAGACATATTTTCATATGCAGGAAAATTATTTATTGTGCAAAATATCATCACACTCATAGTAAATGACTAATGACGATGGGCATTCCACACTTGCTCACCATTGTCCCCAAATTTCTTTAGGTCATCAATTAAAGGTCTCAAATACACATTGATGTCGTATCCCGATTGTTTTAGGCCAGGACCAGAAATCATTAACGACAACATTATGTATCTGCATTTCATGCTTAACCATGGAGATTGTAAATAACAAGCAAATCAGGTCATAAACTATGAAGGCTACTCAAACTACTATAATGATTCATTCCATCAGTACACAGACCAACTCAAATTTCTTTATTCCTCACCAAATAACAGAAAGTCGGAATCACCACTCACATTTTTCTTTTGATTGTACCGTGAGACATTACAAACATGACAATAATGTAGGTTTTTAAAGTCACCCATATATAGTATACAATCATTAGCAAATGCATGTATTTTTCAATACTACATCCCCATTGGACATAATATATTTTTAGCCTCATAGGTATGATCTCGAAGTTCATTGATCTCTTTCAAAAACTTTAGTAAGACAATGAAACTGACATCACTCCAACCATTTGCTGCTTTCAAGGTACACAATCTTAAAACTGCGGACAACCAACTAAACTCTATGCTACCCATATACAAAAGTTTTTCATCGTCAAATAGTAGACTACCAAGTACATAGGGTTTATCACCAAATTATCGGAAACATCTTCGATCATATCCTCTAAACAATCAGCGTCATTGACATACACCTGCGACTCACTATGATCACATTCGTCCTTCGTACTTATTTCATTTTCACCATGCCATATCCAAATTGTTTATGTTTCATCAAAACTTTCTAGAACAAATGAGCTTTAATCTATTTAACATCTCGTAACAACATGTCAAAATAATTCCTACATGGAGATAAGACAATTCTTTAATTTCTAATATGTGCATTCTTCTGGGCAAACTCTAGAAATTTATCAATCGATCGACTTGCAAAAATCCAATTTCGACCCATAGTTTTCTACATATCAAGAGAAACAAACGCAAATTATAACATGACCGATATAAATGAAAGATGGATAATTTCGGTAGAACCTTCTCTAAAAGTTCTACTAATACTTTTTTAATACTTGCCAATAAACAATCCAACACAAACAAAACAACACATTCAGTTAGATTAAATTTCATTCCATTATATATTTCAAGCAGACAAACTTTGATATCTAAATTTTTCTTCTGGGAACTAATTAAAATAAGTACTTTTAATTAGAGTAATTAAAACGTAGCAAATGAAATAATTTATCACACCTTCTCGAGAAAGTGCTGGATTTGAAGGATGGTCGGGGCTGATCGGGCGGGGTGGCCTAGGTCGCAAAGGGGGATAAGGATGGGGTCGATCGAATTTGGCTAGCTCGTTAGGTTTGTGTGTTCAGTTTTGGGTTGAAAATTAAAGTGAAAATGCATTACAATTTATTAAAAAAAAATGGAGTTTACCACGTCGATTTACCTATAAAACCACGTGGTTAATCCCTATATACCACGTTGGTTTTCTAAGAACCAACATGTTAATCCTAAAACCATGTCAGTTTATTGATCATCGACATGGTACTCCTAATACCACCTTGGATAGGGCTGAGCATCGGTCCGGTCCGGTCCGGACCGGAAAAAAATTTAGGTCCGGACCGAAAACCGGACCGGACCGGAAAAAATTCGGATAGGCGGACCAAAGACCGGACCGGTCCAAAAACCCGATTTTTTACCTTAAATTTAAAAAAAATGGACCGGTCCGGACCGGACCGGACCGGACCGGACCGGAAAATTTAAAATTTGCTGGACCGAAACCCGGACCGGACCGAATTTTTTCAAAAATTTCCGGACCGAACCCGGACCGACCGGTCCGGTCCGGTTGACCGGGTAAAACCGGTCAATGCACAACCCTAGTTATACTCTTAAAAGTAAGAGAATCCCTAAAAGCAAAGAAAGCAAAGAAAGTACAGAAGTGCCAAACATTTCAAAGCGTGACGCGCGCGCGTGTGTCTATATATATATATATATATATATATATATATATATATATATATATATATATATATATATATATATATATATGCCAATGGGGTTGTAGGAGCTCGTGAATATGACCGTGACACTCAAAATTACCATATTTTAAAGTTACTTTTTTTAAAGACTTAATCACATGTATGGCATGTTAAAATTTTAGGTTAATCGAAGTTAATTTCACATTTGATCTAAAATGCTCATATTTGAACAACTGAAATTTACTGAATTTCGAAATAATCAGATCAGGGTCTACGATGATCCATTTAATCTGAAAGTTTTACCACATGTTTCTTATATATGGTATATACCACCCATAAATTTTCATAAAAAAAACTAACCGGAAGTGACTGAAAATACAGTGCCACGGCCAAAATGATTGTAGTCATCATACATATACATTATATATATATATACTGGTTCATGTGGTTATAGGAGCTTATACAACCAGCAACCTGTGAGTGACATGTTTGTTACTATTTTAATGAAAAGTTTACAATTTAATCCTTAAGCTTTTGTAAATAAAAATGTCATGTAAAAGCATGTGTGAGAAACTAATTTTAAACATTTTCCATTTTGTTTTTGTTTTCACAAAACACTTCCAAGTGTTACATAAGGTCAATCACTGTACATGTTCTTTTGATGGCCCAAAATTTAATATAGTTTCAATTTTATGTTGGATCGTATGGGTCGGCTATGCTAATCACTTTTAAGCTAATTACCTACTTGTTTAAACAATCAAAGATATGCAGCGGAATTTAAAACAAACAAGCAAGTGAAGGGAGAATAATGCAAACCACAATGGACACGGGGGATTTTTATAGAGGTTTGGCACCCCACCCGGGTCCTAGTCCTCTCTTGCAAGCTCCGCTCGGATCACCGAGCTCCGCTCACGACTTCACTAACCACTCCCCATTCCGGGCCGGGAGAGAACACCTTTATAATCTTCAAGCTCGCTTACAACCCTCGCCGAGCTTGGCTCCTCCTCTCACAATCCGAGAGGGATGCTTCGGGTTTCACCGAAACCTTTACTCTTCTTTGACAGCAACAAACTTGAGTGGGACAATCACTCTCTAAACTTGAGCACACTTGAGAAGGATTGGAATTGATCTTAAGTGTGGAAATTTGAGGCTTGGAGTGTTTGGGATTCTCTCTAATGTTTTGGACAAGTATGTAGCGGGAGAGTTGTGTTAAAATGTGTTTTACAACTCTATTTATAAGCATTAGAGAGAATATAGTCGTTGGGGTTGATTGGGTATGAGTTGGTGTAAGATACACAAAACAAAAACCGGCAGGACCCAATTCTGCCTAAAAACGGTCGACCGAAACGGGTATGTCGTTCGACCGTATGGTCGAACGGGCTCAGGGGATTGGTCGACCGAATAAGTCCAGGCACTTCTGGGAGACCAAATTGTGTTGGATTGGTCGACCGTTAGGAAAGTTTCGGTGGACCAGATGTTTGGTAATTTTGGGGTATTTGGGAATAATACGAATACGACCGTTGGGTATAATACGACAAAACAAATGGTCATGTGACACATGTGAACGGTCGAACGAAAAGGTTTCAACGGTTGACCGTTTTGGTCCAAGCAGTTCAAGTTTTGTTTAGGTGTTTTCCGGTTCTAGTTTGGATGATCTATTGAAGTCCAAATTATGTGAAATTTTGTGTGTGACTTCTATAGTGGTCAAGTATGCTCAATTACACAAGGTTCCTAAAGACTCAAAGAAATACATAATACATGTCTTCAAATGAGCTTGATTACATGTCTTGACTTGATTTCCTTTCTTCCTTGAGTCTTGATCACCTGTAGAGGTTAGCACAAAGCAATATATATGTAATGCAACATGTGTGCTACTCTACATGATCACAATTAAGATTAGGTTGATTAAATCATCAAAATATAGATTAAGGCCAAAAAAGCAACAATTTATTCCTAAAATACCCCCACCACCATCACCACAATTTCACATCCCAAACAATCCAACTTTTGTGTGGAAAAAACAACCTAGTTCGTTTGGTAGTAAAAACGACACATCTCGCTTCCCTGAGGGACGAGTGCATCCCGCGAGGGATGACTGACAATGTATTGATGCACTTCGATCCTCATCAATCTTAGAGATTTGCCTATATGCTATGTCTAACAATTGCATTGGCTTAAGATAATGTATATCTATTGAACAATTATGTTCCACAATGACATCAAGTTTCATCGAGACTCTGTCGAGCTCTATCGAGAACATCAAAACAAACTCAACATTAAGTTAAAACAAACTCAACAAACTGTTGTCGAGCCTTATCGAGCTCACATGTAAAAGAATCGAACCTATCGAGCACAACGATCGCGTTCCTATTGAGCCCATCGAGCTTCGTTGGAATGAGTGTCCAGAATGAGTGTCCAAAGTGTCTTTATCGAGCATCTATTGAGCCCATCGAGCTTCATTGGAATGAGTGTCAAGGGGGCGCTGCCCCCTTGCAACCCCCGATCGACCCGTCGGAGTGGGCATAAGGAGTATAAACCAATCCCATCACAAACCCCTCCGAAATCACTTTCCAAACATGCACAAACGACAAAAATCAATCGAAGGGTGGTAGTTGACGGACGAAAATGCCACATTAAGGTTTCAAAGTGTGCTTGTTGATTTAATTGATCAAATTCAAAGAAGAATTAGAAGAAATTCTCAAATCAGGATGTGATTTTGTTTTAGCCATTGTCACTCTCAAGATTACCTAGTATAATGGATTTGCAAGTTCTAACATTAACTTCACAATACTCACCGAAGTCGCCAAACCCCGCCTTCCGATGTGGTAGTTGTCGGTTGTTGGGAGTAGATGATGGGTTTAGGGCTTGGGTTTAAGGTTTGAGTAAGAGAAGAGTAAAACAGAAATAGGGAAAAAGATGGAGTGCGATGAAAGTTTCACATGCTTGTTCCACATGTGCCAATGTTCATTTGTTTAAGCTATCATCCAATCCAAACCACATGTTTGTTATCTAATTGTTATTCCATACAACCATGTAGGCTGTTTAAAGCCTACAACTCTATTTTCTCCATATATATGTATGTATATACACACATATAGGTATATATATGTATGTATATACATATAGATATACATATGTATACATATGTATATACATTTGTATACATATCTATATATGAGGTCAATGATACTGTAGGATCTTATATAACCAACTTAGTTGCGACCCTCCAAATTAAGACATTTTAAAGTTGATTTTTTTAAATCAAACTTAATAACATGTATTGTAATCTCTTAAGATATAACATTTTAAAATTTTAGATCAATTGACGCTAATTTCACTGTTGATAAAAAATGCTCATATTTGAACGACTAAAATTTACTGAATTTGGACGTGTTCGGATTAAGATTTACGATGATCCATTTGATCTGAATTTTTTTACCACATGTTTCTTATATATGGTATACCCCACCCCCAAATTTTCACAGAAAAATAGAAACCTGGAAGTTGCTGAAAATGTGGTGTCACAGTCAAGATGACGTAAGTCTCCTACAACCTCATTTTTTCATATATATATATATATATTTGTGTGTGCGCCTGAGATTCTTCCGGTATTGTTCAACTTGAATGTGAGGACTGCGATCCAGAATGTAAAAAAAATGCAACCACGTCAATTGTGGTCAATCTTGGCTCAGGTGTTTACATGTAAGTGGTTTGGTAACTTGGTCTTATATGTCCCTTTTTACTTGAGTGTAAATGTTTGTTCTCGAATGCATATGTTGATCCCTCTAGGATCATGTAGATATATTTTTTTCAACGAGCAGGGACGCTGTATTATCACAACTTCCAAATATTTTCTCGACCGACTAGCACCACTCGCAATGATTGAATAGGTGAGGGACCGAAGGTACTACGGTACCGATGAACTACTCGCAAATGTTTTAAATAATAGAGTTCCTTGGTGGCAATGTGTCAAAAAAATTAAATTATTCAAAAACATATTGAGCTTTTTTGGCTTGTAAATTGTGAAAGACCAATATCCCGTATTCATTGGATATAATTTTTATATCATATCCTTCAAATTTCGGGTATAAAATATAAACTACGGAACCATGATACACCTCATATGTAACTATAACTATTTTCTAGAAGTTGACTTTTATCAATTAGATACTTCATATCCGTTCTAATAATTTTAGGTCAAAGCCCTTATAATGAACCCACAAAATAATATTAAGAAAGCATTTTCATGGCAATGATTTGTAGACTGTATTTTTAGGGCCACTGTAGTTGAGGGTTTACACCAGTTAAATGAGGGAAAAAATTGCAGCTCAACAAGCTTTATTTAGCGGAAGGAATCATTCATGGCTATCAATCCATAGATCCGAACTCACTAATATTTGAAACATGACAACACTCTGACAGAGACTGTAATCCACAAAAATTATTATGGTGAAATTGTCTGATTACCTACCAAATAATTGTATTGTTGATAATGCAAAGATCCAAAAGATATTGTGTAACATCCCGAAACAGCGGAAATTTAAAAATTTAAACAATCAAGAGATTACTCAGATCAAATCATCAACGGGAATGTTACGCATATAAATCAACAGTCGGTGCACCAATAATACAACAGAGTTTGTCAAAAGACGTGATCACAACAATACAATGAAAAGACAGGTACAACAATCACGATGACCTCGAATAGTCCGAACAGGATTCTGACCCCAAAATGTGTGCGCCCGCTGTCACCACCCGACGGAACCTACTGCGGTCCTGAAACATGAATCAACCAACGATGCCTGAGTTTCCCATTAGGAAACCCCGTATGCCAAGCTCACCTATATCATGCAATAGTACGGTAAATGAACCTATCATACTAGTGGAATGTCATATCACATCTGCAATGCATCAAATCTCTCTAAGGGTAAACGGGACCTCAATCCAAGAACAACGACCCTCAACAGGGTCCACAAGGACATAAGGCCAGCAACAACAACGGGTCTCCCTCGGAAACCTACCGTATGCACATACGGTCTTACAGACAACACGCGACGCGTCCTCCCACACGTGACTACACGAGCCTAAGGGATCGGTGAGGAGCGTCCGCACTTCCGTGCAAGGAACCACGTGGTCTACACCACCTTCGACGGAGCCGTAGCCCGGTCGGTCAACATCCCAGGATAGGTGTCCAATCGGGGATCATCGCTGGCACAACATCAGCGACATCACCGGCACAACATAGGCGGTACAATATACGTCCGGCACAACATCGGAGGACACAACCACAAGCCGGAACATCGTCGGCACCATCATCGCTAGCAAAAACTTTGGCGGAATCGCCAGCACAACCTCGGCGGTACAGCATAACTCTAGGCACAACATCAGACGGGTCCAGACCGTAGTCTGCAGGGTCATCATGCTCCACGAGCCTTGCGTCACACGCATTGAGATCCGTGATCCCTCAGGTCTGCTACTCATCAGAGAGTAAGGCAACAACACGTCACACCACGTCCAATACGGAGGTGGTGCGATCCAAGTGTCCACACCGTTCCACACGGCGGTCCCTGGGTGGTACGAGCACGTACCTGCTGTCACCTCCCGGCTCACGCTCCAAGAGAGGACACAGGTTTCCGTGGACAGAGTTGACACGATCACAAGACCAGGAATTCGGTTCTGCACACAAACGGTCGACCGAAAAAGCCTAACTGGTCGACCGTCTTCAATAGGTTCGGTCGACCGAAAGTCTACAACGGTCGAACTATTCTGCGCATCACTTAAAGTCCAAACGGTCGAACAGAAATCTATAACCGGTCGGCCGAACACAAGGTTAAAATACGGAGTTGGTCAAAAGCATCAAGTCTATTCGGTCGACCGACTCAGAGTCCCGGTCGACCGAAAACCGACAGTAGACCTCCAACTCACCAGCACATAAGCAACCGGCCGACCGCCACAATGGCATCGTTCGACCGATGATGGTTAAAGTCGGGAAAAAAGGTAAACCAGTTGACCGCCTGAAGGCACCGGTCGCCAGCCAAGGATTTTACGTCGTTTCTCGTCGCCGGTGAGGTCTCCGACCTCCCGCAACCGACCCAAACTTCCCACCAACGTGGGGAACAACAAAAACATACTAGAAGCTGGCATACCTCGACGAGAAGACGGAGCACACCATAGTTCGCTCGACGTCGACGCTCGACAGCAACCTTTGCACCCACGCCTCGCGCTCGCACCTCCGCGACCCCGAGCTCGCCACCACACGCCAGAGTTGCCTCGTCTACCTCTGGAACGCCGGACAAGGAAGAAGAAAGGGTGAGAGAAATGGTTGAGTGAAGAAGAAGAAGAAAGGAATTGAAGAGATGATGGTTTTCTCCTCAAAACCATCAACCCAACAGTACCGGCCTCCTACCCCCATCACCATCACTATTCTCTCTCCCATTCCCCATGCTAATCCCCCACTAAACTCGGGATTAGCCGCTAAGCAAGGGTTAGAGGCTAACACATTGTTAGGACCCTAACCTTGTTTAGCGGGCTAATCCCTTATTTAGTGCGGGTTTGCACGGGGAAAGGAACAGGAGGTGTGCACTGTGGAGGGAGTAGGGTGATGGGTGTTGGGGATGTGAGTGTGTTGGGTTTTAAAGGCAAAAAATCTTTCTCTCACACTTGCTCATCTCTCACACCTTTGATTGACATCATATCATACATACATTCGTGTCTTATATCTATTATTTTGAGCCTAAACAATACTACGTAACGAGTTTTGTGTTTGAGTTTCAGGAATAAATAGGGTTGAAGAGAAGATGCATAAAAAGTACTCAAAAGCAAGGAAAATGACTAAGTTGCAAGACTTATGGACTGAAATGAAAGAGAGAAGGACCCGGATGTAAAACCAAAAAGATCAATGAGTAAATCAAGAAGCTCCACACCTTAATGAGGAGTATTTTGACAATTAAATCCGGGCCCAACCATCAACAACTAAATCGGGTTCATCAAACACCAAGAAATCAAGCCACCCGAAATCCGACCTGATCAAGCCTATTTAGACCGCCAATTGACTATCCCAGACCGCCAATTGGCGGTCCATTTTGTCCCAAATTACACGTGATTCGGTCGGGTGTTGAAGTAGGTTGTATTTAGTCCATTTATGGTATGCGTTTTAGTCCCATATCGGGGGATTGTCCCCGATTGCCTTTTTCTTTCCATATAAATATAACTCCTCCTCCTTTGTATTCACTCATTTCTTGCTGACATTCTCTCTACTTGGAGTAAGTCTTGGACCAAAAACTCAAGGTGGAGAAGAATGCTACTAGTGATGTGAGTCATTTAATAAAATAATTTTCATTGTTTTGTTCTCATGTTGGTTCTTTTTTATGCATGCTTAGCTTAGTCTTATTTTTTGATCTTAGCTAAATTAGTTAGAATGTCTCCTTTCTTCTTTAGCTTAATTGCTAGAATAATATGTAGTGAGTAGATCCATACCCTTTGGGGGTGGAGATGATGTTCATATATATTGTGAAGTTTGGATGTTTGATGAATTTTTGATTGTGTAGACTTGCATATTTTGTATGTTTATTGGGGGTATTTTAATCATCTACATGTTGGGGAATTTTGATGGGTTTTGCCATAAGATTTAGACACTTCCCATGCTTAGTTTTCTCATGTTTATTGACTGAAAATTCCTGTCTTTGCAATGCAACAGAGTGAGCTGACATCAAACATGAATGTACAAAGGGAGTGTTCGTTGCATGATTCAGTTGAGACCCTTAGTAAGGGGGACACACCTCAGCATATGCTCATTCTAGAAGGTGTTGTCAACCCGTGTCCCAGGGCTATTGAGCCATTTGAGCTTCATATTGACTCCAACAAGGACTCACCTACGACCGAGCTTATGCATGATAATATACAGGAGGTTGGGTGGTCCTTGTTGAATGACATGGGGAGAAGCCACATTCATAGTGAAACTAGTGTTTCGCATCCATCGAATGAGCCTGAGGAACTCATTCTGATGCACCCACCTATTGGTTGGAGGGTTTTGTTCGATGAGCAACTAAACCCTAGTGAGGCAACACAACTCCACGCATTCATGTTGCCTACACCCAACCAATATCATGAGGGGTTCGAGCCTTTCAGCTTTGACCTTTCACCTCTCATGAAACCTCAAAGTGCCAATGAAGCAAGCTCATCTTGAGAAATCTCTGGTCCGCAGGACTCGATGTTCTCATTTGATGTTTGATTGACATCATTTCATGCTCATATTTGCACCTTATATCCAGTATCTTTCACCTAAACAATGCTATGTTACGAGTTTTATGTTTGAATTTCAGAAATAAATAGGTTTGAAGAGATGGAGCATAAAAGGACCCAAAAGCTGGGAAAAAGGACTGAATTGTGAGATCTCAGAACTAAGATGCAAGGGAGAAGGACCTGAACGTAAGACTGAAGGACCAAAGAGCAAAACATAAAACTCCACATCATCATGGGGAGTATTTTGGCAATTCTATTCGGGTCTAAGCTCCAACAAGTGAAGTAGATGCATCAAAGACCAACAAAGACATCCAGAAAAGTCCAGAATAAAATCCAGCGTGATCCGGACCATATAGACCGCCAATTGGCGGTTTGTTTTGGCCCAAATCCGCTAAGATTTTGGTGGGTCGCGTATTAGTGTGTATTTAGTCCTTTTCTGGTATTTGTTTAGTCCCACATCGGGGGATTGTCCCGGATTGCCTTTTTCTGTGGCTATAAATAGAACTCTTCACCTTCTATTGTAATCACTCCATATTTTGAGTGACTATTTTTCATACTCGAAGTGAGGCCTTGAAGCACACACTAAAGTATGAGGATGCTACTTGAAATGTGAGTCATTTGTTAATAAAAGTTTCTTTATTATGTTGTTTGTTTCATATTTCTTGCTTTACTTTGTTTAATTTCTTTTCATTACTTTTAGTAGCTTAGTTAATATGTTTTCCTTGCTTAGTTTAATAATTAGTGTAATGTGTAGTGAGTAGTTCCATCCCCTTTGGGGGTGTAGTAGATGTTCATACATGCATTAGAGAATGAAATGAATACTTTATTTCCAATGTGTTGATAAAACATGAATGTATGCTTGCTTGTTTAGGATAGAATTTATAACTTGATGAGTTTTGCCAAAATGATTAGACACCTCTCATGCTTGTTTAGGTTCTGAAATAAACAACTTGCATATGTAAATGTTAATCAACTAGGTTGGTGAATGGATTGATAGGTTTTCCCATAACATTTAGACACTTCCTATGCATGATAACACCACCTTCATTTGTGCTTAAAGAATGTGTTCAACACCCACCTCTTTGCATGTGTGCACTCACTCCACCCCTTAGGGGTTTTCCATTTCTGAATTCCAGCACTCGTCTTTCGTTCTTAGTTTAGTTTTAGTTAATCGTTTGTTGCTTTCTTTCGCATTTCATACTTCATACTTTGTAGTGTAGCGTAGCGTAGCATAATCAATTCTCTTCTCCATTTTTTTGTCACTTGATTTCGTGCAAACGAGAGGCTGCTCACCTCCCTGAGGACGACCCGTATTTGCCACCGCTTCAACGCGGCCGTGCACTGCGGTTTAATATAAAACGTTCAACAATGTTCCTTGACCAAATGATTATGAGAATATCTTTGTTGATGTATATATCTTGTAAAAAAGACAAAAAGAAAAAAAACAATAAAAGACTCCACCAGTGAGCAATGATTGTTGTGGGCCCCAACCCTTGTGTATTTAGGCTCCATTTTGTTTCACGTATTTGTCTCCATTCTTAAGTATCTCACAGGTTTTTGGGAATTTGGGGTTATGTCCATCAACATGACCATCAAACTCTCATTGTGCTTCACGTTGGAGAGATCTTTTCTTTCTTATGCATAAATCAGTGTAGTTTTATACTCACATTCATTGAGGACAATGCATGAAGTAAGTGTGTGTGTGGGGGGGGGGGGGGGGTGATTTACGTTTGTATATATGTGGAGTCGAGTATTTTTCGTTTTGCTTTTCATTTTCTTTTGTTTGTATTGTTAGGGTCATATTAGTGTGCTGAATTTAATATCGATATATCTGCTTGTCATGATCCTTAGGAGACTTGTCTTCTTTTGCTTGCATTGTGCTTTAAAATTTTGACATGTCTTCCAAATCTTCATGTGTTTGCGAAAGAAAAAGTTTTGTGGGTTTTGCGTGTGTTGACATGTGCAAAACCGTTGAGAGGCAAAGTAAAAAGAAGCTCCCAAAATTGTCTTGAACTTGATGCATTAGGATTTCTTGTATACCGACTTTAGGTCTTATCTAGTCGTTAGGATGTACCACGGTTTTCCCTCGGGGGTGAGTAATCATAGGGTTTCAGTACTCAAATATTTAACGAAGTCCACCCTTAACCTAGTGAGTCAATAATTCGTGTCTGTTAATATAAGGAAGTTTGTTCTAATCAAGGACCCTTTAAATCTTGTTGTGAGACATTAAGTGTAGGGGTTTTGGTTCATGTGTAGATAAGAAATAAGTGAGTAGGTGTTCTCTCTTCTCGCACGACTCCTATCACTCGGGAAATTAAGTATGAGGTGACTTTGTGCCTGGTGCTTTTGAGTCATCTGACTTGGGATGCACCGACCGAACTCCCGTTACACGGGTGGTAGGGATTGCCCTATGTGGAGATGTGGGGAAGGGTGTACGTGATAGTGTAAGTCCTCATAGGCAATGATGCACGAAACCTGATCCTAGGAGAATTACACTCCAACTAGTATAAAAATAAAATAAAAATGGTAATGCAAATAAGAACCTTAATGGACTTTACACTTTGTATCATTTAAGGATGTTGAGGTTGTCCATGTCTTTCACTTAAGTCCTTAATTAACTTTTACGAATGGTTCATTAGGCTAGGTGTGTGGACTAGATACATATATAGAGTCGACCCGTAGGATTACCGTGTCCAATGATCGACAAAAAATGAGTCCATCGAGTCGAGTTCTAGATTGAATAATGCATCAATATTCAGATTTTGTGGGTATATCCGCTGAAAACCCTCAGGAGACCACACTCCTCCTCCTTGGCGACAAAGATGTTTAATGTCTTATTGCACGTGCTAAGTGCAACTGTGATTCCTATGAAAGTGAGTTAAAATTTTCCTGTTTTCATATGCATTTTCCTTTCTTTCATTTTTCTCTTTCTTTGTTTTGCTCGGGATTAGCAAAAGTTAGGTGTGCGGGTATTTGATTGACATCATATCATGCTTACATTTGTGTCTTATATCCATTATTTTGAGCCTAAACAATGATATGTAACGAGTTTTGTGTTTGAGTTTTAGGAATAAATAGGGTTGACGAGAAGATGCATAAAAAGGACTCAAAAGCAAGGAAAATGACTAAGTTGCAAGACTTATGGACTGAAATGAAAGTGAGAAGGGCCCGGAAGTAAAACCAAAAGGATCAATGAGCAAATGAAGAAGCTCCACACCTTAATGAGGAGTACTTTGGCAATTAAATCCGGGCCCAACCATCAACAACCAAATCAGATTCATCAAACACCAAGAAATCAAGCCACCCGAAATCCGACCCGATCAAGCCCATTTGGACCGCCAATTGGCGGTCCATTTTGTCCCAAATTACACGTGATTCGGTTGGGTGTTGAAGTTGGTTGTATTTAGTCTATTTATGGTATGCGTTTTAGTCCTATATCGAGGGATTGCCCCCGATTGCTTTTTTCTTTGGCTATAAATAGAACTCATCCACCTTTGTATACACCCATTGTTTGGTGGCATTCTCTCTACTTGGAGTAAGGCTTGGAGCAAAAACTCAAGGTGGAGAAGAATGCTACTAGTAATGTGAGTCATTTAATAAAATAAATTTCATTGTTTTGTTCTCATGTTGTTTCTTTTTTATGCATGCTTAACTTAGTCTTATTTCTTTGATCTTATGCTAAATTAGTTAGAATTTCTCCTTTCTTCTTTAGTTTAATTGCTAGAATAATGTGTAGTGTGTAGATCCACCCTTTTTGGGGGTGGAGATGATGTTCATATATATTGTGAAATTTGGATGTTTGATGAATTTTTGATTGTGTAGACTTTTATGTTTTGTATGTTCATTGGGGGTATTTTAATCATCTACATGTTGGGGAATTTTGATGGGTTTTGCCATAAGATTTAGACACTTCTATGCTTAGTTTTCTCATATTTATTGAGTGAAAATTCCCGTTGAATATGCAACATGTTAGTTATGTGTTTGTATTTGTGTTTGCTTGCTTGATTGATTGAAGAAACTTTGTTTTGATGGGTTTTGCCATAACATTTAGACACCTCCCACGCTTACCTTTGTTTTTCACATGAGTTTATGGTTTTTGATGAGTCTAGCCATATCTTTAGTCACTTCTCATGCTCAGCCTAATCTTATGTTAATCAAGTAGTAATTGCCGATACGTTGTCTGAATGGATTGATAGGTTTTGCCACATCTTTAGACACTTCCTATGCATGAAGACACAAACACACACGCACACATACATGCTTACATGAATCTTTCATCACTTATTTCACTTCATATGTGCACACACTCCACCCCTTAGGGGTTTCTCTTTCTGATTTCCAATCTTTCGTGCTTTCTTTCACATTTCGTACTTATTAGTTTAGTGTAGTTTAACTTTAGCGTAATCTACAACTCCTCTCCCCTTTTTTCGCCATCTGATTTCAGACATACCATAGGCTGCTCACCTCCCTACGGACGACCCGTACTTGCCCCGTCTTCACCGACGGCTGTGCACTTACGGTCTAAATATAAAACGAACAAACAACCTTCATTCTCTTCACTTTTACGGTGGCCAGCACTGGAGAAGGAAGCTCCAGCAAGGGTGGACGAGCTCGGTATTGCGGAGCCACGGACGTAAGGTGCGTTGGAGGGGACGTTGCTGTCGTGCGTCGACGTCGAGCGAATGTCCAGCGTGCTCCGTCTTCCTTTTGAGGTATTCCAGTTTTATTAGTTTGTTTTTGGCTCACCCACGTTGGGGTGATATTGTGGTTGGTCGCGAGAGGTCGGAGAACTCGCTGGCGATGAGAAACGACGTAAACTCCTTGGCAGACGTGGGGTTGTTGTTGACCAACGGTCCACTAGTGCCTTCGGGCGGTCGACCGATTTACTATTTTTTCCCGACATTAAATATCACTGGTGGAACGGTGGCATGGGGCGGTCGACCGGTTGTGCATTTGCTGGTGGGTCGGAGGATTTCCTGTTTGTTTTCGGTCATCCGTTCCATGCCTTTGGTCTGACCGGAACATAAGTGAACTTGATTTTAATGCATGTTGTTCGACCGATTATATGTATTGTTCGACCGATATATGACTTAGACTATTTGGATGACCTTGGTAGTTTTCGGTCGACCAGGACCCCTGAGTCGGTAGACCGAATAGACTTGTATGATTTTGACGAACTCCAGATTTTGACCTCATATTTGGTCTACCGGTTTTAGATTGTTGTTCGACCGTTGGGACTTAAGTGATGTGCAGAGAGTTTAACCGCTATAGACTTTCGGTCGACCGAACCTATTGGAAACGGTCGACCGGATAGGCTTTTCGGTCGACCTTTTGTGCGCAGAACTAAATTCCCGGTCTTTGTGCTATGTCAACTATGTCCATAGAAGCCTGTGTTGTCGCTTAGAGCGTGAGCCGGGAGGTGACGGCCGGTACGTTGCACGTGCCTGCCCAGGGACCGCCGTGTGGAAGAGTGTGGACACTTGGGTCGTGCCACCTCCGTTGATGGATCATGGTGTGACGTGTTGTTCCTTGACTCTCTGTAGAGTAGCAGACCTGAGGGATCCCAGATCCCAATGCATGTTAATGCATGGCTCGTGGAGCGTGATGACCCCACAGACTATGGTCCAGACCCGTCCGATGTTGTGCTGGACGTATGTTGTACCACCGAGGTTGTGCTTGCGATGCCGCCAAGGTTTTTGCTAGCGATGATGTTGCCAACGATGTTCTGGCTTGTGGTTGTGCCGTCCGATGTTATGCTGGACGTATGGTTTGCCGCCGATGTTGTGTCGGCGATGTCGCCGATGTTGTGCCAGCGATGATCCCCGATTGGGCACCTATCCTGGGATGTTGACCGACCGGGCTACGGTTCCGTCGAAGGTGGTGTAGAGCACGTGGTTCCTTCCGTGGAAGTGCGGACGCTCCTCACCGATCCTTTAGGCTCGTGTAGTCGCGTGTGGGGGGACACGTCGCGTGCTAAAGACCGTATGTACCTAAGGTAGGTTTCCGAGGGAGACCCGTTGTTATTGCTGGACTGATGTCCTTGTTGACCCTTTGAGGGTATTTGTTGTTGTTGTGGGACTGAGGTCCTGTTTTACCCTTCGAGGGGAGTTGTTGCATTGTTGATGTTGATATGACATGCTACTAGTATGATAGGTACGTTTACCGTACTATTGCATTCATATTGGCGAGCTTGGCATACGAGGTTTCGTAATGGGAAACTCATGCATTGTTGTTGATTCAAGTTTCTGGACCGCAGTAGGTTCTGTCGGGTAATGACAACGGGCGCACACATTTTGGGGCCAAGATCATCTTCGGACTCTCCGAGGTCTTCATGATTACTTGTATCTGTGTTTCATTGTATTGATGTAATCATGTATTTTGACAAACTCTTTTGTATTGTGGTGCACCCACTGATTATATTTATGAGTAACATTCCCGTTGATGACTTTGTCTTGAGATCTCGTTTGTTTAAATTTTCAAATTTTCCGTTGTTTTGGGATGTTAGAATTTAGTATCAGAGCGGTCGGTTCCAATGTGTGACTGCCAAAGAAATCACCCCGGTGTAGTGGTGTTAGGTTGCACTTTACATTTAGCATGCATTCATGGTTAATCTTGAGTTGTTTTTCTGCCAGATGCCTCCGAGACGTGTGAGGAACGTCATGAATGAGCACAGTGACACTTAGGGCTCTACCTGGGATATGCTGGGCGAGTTCCTCGAGCGTCAGGTGGTGATGGCAGAGCAGACAGGGACAGGTGCGGAGCATGATCGCTTCATGAGGCAACACCTACCGAGTTTTGATGGCAGGAGTGACCCTGAGGCTGCAGAGGACTAAGTCTTTAAGATCCAGAGGATTTTCCGGGTGATTGACTGTGTACCGGAGTGGATGTTAGACCTGGCCACCTATGTACTGGATGGTGAGGCGACAAACTGGTGGGGGACCACATCTGCGGTGGTGTTTGCTGACCGAGATGACTTGGGCTGGGAGGAATTCCTTGAGGAGTTCAGCCAGCAGTTCTTTCCACAGCACGTCGGAGACATGAAGAAGGAGGAGTTATTTGCCCTCGAGCAAAATGAGATGCCCTTGGCTAGCTACATAAGCAGGTTTAACGCCTTGGAGCGTTATTGTTCTGAGACATATATGACACTCGAGCTGTGTGTGTTGAAGTTCATCAAGGGGCTGAGGAAGCAGCTCAGGTCGTGCGTGATTACCAGCATGTCGCAGACCCTGGCGTGCGGTGAAGTTCGCGACTATCATCATTCAGGACTAGCAGGAGCATTACAAGGAGGTGCGGAAGTCGCCACTGAGCACGGGAGGATGTGCAGTTGGACGTTCCACAGGGAACCCGGGCAAGAGGCCCCAAGTTGATGAAGGAGGAGCACGTCAGTCTGGTGCGTGCAGTACCTGCTAGAGATCTCATCCGGGTCAGGAGTGCCCCTATCATACAAGTGCATTCTTAGGATGTGGTCAGATGGGCCATTATATTCGGGAGTCCCAAGCATGTAAGGCGAGCAGAGCAGGAGGACAGGACCACCAGCCTCAGGGAGGAGCGAAGGCAGTAGATCCGTTTTTCCACAGGGCCAGACCAGGAGAGCGGGGTGAGTCTTCACCGTCCGGGTTGAGGAGGCGAAAGACTCCAACACTGTCGTGGAAGGTACCCTTGTTGTTTCAGGTTTGGTTGCTTGTGTTTTATTTGATTGCAGCGCCACACACTCCTTCATTTTGGAGAAGTTTGTTGGCGAGTTAGATCAAACCCCTGAGCTACTGACTGATTTGTTGGAGGTCAGTATGCCCATGGGTGGGGTGGGCACTGTGGGGAGCTTTCTCCTCGGCACCACAGTTGTTTCGGGAGACCATGATTTTCCAGCAGATCTGGTCTTGCTACCGATGGAGGACTTCAACGTCATAGTGGGGATGGATTGGTTGTCACAGTATGATGTGCGAGTCCTCTACCGTGAGAAGAAGATCCTTATTCCGAGGAAGGACTTGCCCAAGGTGTTGATCAGAGGGACGAGGAGTAGAGGAGGTCGTCTGATTGTGTCTGCGGTTAAGGCACAAAGGCTGATGCATCAGGGTTACATAGCGTTTGTGGTTACCTTGGTTGTTCCTGATCTCGAGACAAGGAGGCTGGAGGATATAGATGTTGTACAGGAGTTTCCAGAGGTTTTTCTTGCAGAGCTTCCTCGTTGACCTCCGCACCGAGAGATCGAGTTCGGCATTGAGTTAGTGGCTGGCACGACACCCCAGTCGAAGGCTCCATATCAGATGGTACCTACTGAGTTGACTGAGCTGAAGAAGCAGTTGCAGGAGTTGATGAACTCCGGGTTTATCCGACCGAGTGTCTCGCCATGGGGAGCGCCTGTGTTGTTTGTGAAGAAGAAGGATGGGTCGTTGCGGATGTGCATCGACTACAAGATGTTGAATAAGGTTACCGTCAGGAACCGATACCCTTTGTCCAGGATTGAGGATCGGTTCAATCAGTTTCAGACAACGAAAGTGTTCCCGAAGATTGATCTGCGTTCGTGTTATCACCAGTTGAGGATCAGAGAGGCAGATGTTCAGAACACAACCTTCACGACACGGTACGGGCACTACGAGTTCTTGGTGAGCCGTTTGGACCGACGAATGCACCTGCAACATTCATTGACCTGATGAATAGGACCTTTCAGCTGTACCTCAATAGATTCGTCATTGTCTTCATGGATGACATCTTGGTGTACTCGCCAGACAAGGAGCAGTATTGGGAGCACCTGAGGATTATGCTTGGCATCTTGAGGGATCAACAGTTCTATGCCAAGTACACGAAGTGCGAGTTTTTGTTGGATCATGTGGCTTTTCTGGGGCATATTGTGTCAGTAGAGGGGATTTTGGTGGATGCGGCGAATGTTGAGGTTGTGACTCAGTGGAGGGCCCCGACGAGCGTGACTGAGATTAGGAGCTTCGTGGGACTAGTTGTGTATTCCAGACGGTTCATTTAAGATTTCTCCAGACTTTCTTCGCCGCTGACAGCGTTGACGCAGAAGAGCATCAAGTTTGTTTTGTCCCAGAAGTGCGAAGACAGTTTCCAGGAGCTAAAAAGGCGACTGACGACAGCACCGATTCCGACGCTACCGAGTGGTAGCATAGGCTATGTGATTTACAGTGATGCGTCAGGAATTGGCTAGGGTTGTGTTCTGATGCAGCATGGGAAGGTGGTGGCGTACGCTTCGAGGCAGCTGAAGGTGCACGAGAAGAAATAACATACTCATGATTTGGAGTTAGCAGCGGTGGTAAACACATTGAAGACCTGGCAGCATTATCACTTTGGAGAGCAGTTAGAGGTCTTCACAGATCATCAGACCGTGAAGTATTCGTTCTCGCAGAAGAAGCTGAATATGAGGCAGCGTAGATGGCTCGAGTGCATTAAGGATTACGACTTCACCATCTCCTATCATCCGAGGAAGGCGCATTCGGTTGAAGATGCACTCAACAGGAAGGTTGAGGTGTCAGTTGTTAGTTTGTGCATTCAGAAGTGGAGGTACTCGAGACGTTGTCAGAGTGGAGGCTGTTCACAGAGGGCTCTGAGAGGGCAGTGATTGCTGGGATTCAGGTGGAGCCGCAGACCATCTCGCGAGTTGTTCAGGCTCAGCATAACGATGAGGTGTTAGCTGGTCTACTAGAGTTGGCCGTCAGAGATGTATCAGACTTCGGTGTGGGGGTTGATGGTGGTCTGAGGTTTAGGAGTTGGATCTGGGTGCCGAAGGTCGATGGGCTGGGAGATGACATCATGGAGGAGGCACACCGAGCGAGATATACCATTCACTCAGGGAGTACGAAGATGTATAAGGACCTGCAGCGGAACTTCTGGTGGAAGGGCATGAAGAGAGATATTACAGAGTTTGTGGGCCGGTGCTTAGTCTGTCAGCAGGTGAAGATTGAGCATCAACGACCAACAGGGCCGATGCAGTGTATTGAGCTACCAGAGTGGAAGTGGGAGCACGTGACGATGGATTTTGTCACGGGGCTGCCAAAGAAAAGAAAATTCGACGCGATTTGGGTGAAAGTCGATCGACTGATCAAGTCGGCGCACTTTTTGGAGATCAGGAGGACGCTGCCTCTAGAGGGTCTAGCTAAGTTGTACGTGGAGGAGATAGTCAGGTTGCACGGAGTACCAGTGAGCATCATCTCTAATGAAGATCCCAGATTTACATCTAGGTTGTGGGGGAGTTTGCAGAAGGCTTTGGGGACACGACTGAGGTTCAGTACAACGTTTCACCCATAGACAGATGGTTAGTCAGAGAGGACGATACAGACCCTGAAGGATATGCTGAGAGTATGCACACTGGATTGGGCAAGACACTGGGATGAGCATCTGCCGTTGATAGAGTTCGCCTACAACAACAACTACCATTCGAGTATTGGTAGGGCACCGTACGCGGCGTTGTACGGGAGGCCTTGCAGATCACTGATATGCTGGAACGATGTGGGCGAGAGACATTTAGTTGGGCCAGAGCTCGTGTAGATGTATGTAGAGAATGTGGAGGTGATCAGGAGGAGATTGACCACAACATAGAGCAGGCAGAAGAGTTATGCCAACAGACGCAGACGGGCGTTGAGCTTTGAGGTTGGCAACCATGTGTTTCTGAAGATCTCCCCAGCTTGGGGAGTGATGAGGTTTGGGAAGAAAGGGAAGCTCAGTTCGAAATATGTTGGGCCGTTTGAGATCCTAGACTGAGTTGGAGAGGTTGCCTACCGGATTGCGTTGCCACCGCAAGTTTTGGGTGTTCATAATGTCTTCCACGTATCGATGCCGAGGAAATACGTTACGGATCCAGCTTACGTGATTGAGATTGTGGTGCTAGAGATCCAGCAGGACTTGTCGCTTGAGGAGAGACCGGCCGAGATCGTTGATCGCATGGATCACCAGCTCAGGAGGAGGACCATTCCGATGGTGAAGGTCCGATTGCAGCTTCACAGTGAGCGTGAGGCCACTTTGGAGATTGAGGAGGAGGTTCAGAAGCAATACCCAGAGCTTTTTGGTGAGTTGCTTGTTTGATTTCGGGACGAAATCCTTTTAAGTAGGGTGGATTGTTAGGACCCTAACCATGTTTAGTGGTCTAATCCCTTGTTTAGTGGGGGTTTGCATGGGGAAAGGAAGAGGAGGCGTGCACTGTGGGGGGAGTAGGGTGATGGGTGTAGGGGATGGTGAGGTGATGGGGGTGTTTGGTTTTAAAGGCAAAATCTCTCTCTCTCACTTGCTCATCACTCTCATCTTCATTCTCTTCTCTTTTCCGGCGGCCAACAGTGGAGGAGGAAACTCCGGCGAGGGTGGACGAGCTGGGTGTTGCGGAGGCATGGACGTGAGGTGCGTTGGAACGGAGGTTGCTATCGGGCATCGATGTCGAGCGAATCTCCATCTTCCTTTTGAGGTATGCCGGTTTTATTAGTTTGTTTGTGGCTCACCCACGTTGGGGTGATGCTGTGGTTGGTCGCGGGAGGTTGGAGAACTCGCCGGCGATGAGAAACGACGTGAAATCCTCGGCATGCGTGGGGTTGCTGTCGACCGACGGTCGACTGGTGCCTTGGAGCGGTTGACTGGTTTACTATTTTTGTCGGACTTTAACCATCACCGGTCGAACGATGCCATGGGGCGGTAGACCGGTTGTGCATATGCTAGTGGGTCGGAGGATTTCCTGTTTGTTTACGGTCGACCCTTCCATGCCTTTATTCCGATTGGAACTTAAGTGAACTTGATTTTAATGCATGTTGTTCGACCGATTATATGTATTGTTCGACCGATATATGACTTAGACTATTAGGACGACCTTGATAGTTTTTGGTCGACCGAATAGACTTGTATGAGTTTTACCTACTCTAGATTTTGACCTCGTATTCGGTCGATCGGTTTTAGATTGTTGTTCGACCGTTGGGACTTAAGTGATGTGAAGAGAGTTCGACCGTTGCAGACTTTCGGTCGACCAAACCTATTGGAAACGGTCGACCGGATAAGCTTTTTGGTCGACCTTTTGTGCGCAGAACCGAATTCCCGGTCTTTGTGCTATGTCAACTCTGTCCACAGAAACCTGTGTCCTCGTTTAGAGCGTGAGCCGGGAGGTGACGGCCGATTCGTTGCTCGTGCATGACCAGGGACCGACGTGTGGAAGAGTGTGGGCACCTGGGTCGTGCCACCTTTGTTGATGGATCGTGGTGTGACGTGTGGTTGGTTGACTCTCTGTAGTGTAGCAGACCTGAGAGATCGCGGATCATAATGCATGTTGATGCATGGCTCGTGGAGCCTGATGACCCCGCAGACTATGGTGTGGACCCGTCCGATGTTGTGCCGGACGTATGTTATACCGCCGAGGTTGTGCCGGTGATGTCGCCGAGGTTTTTGTCGGCGATGATGTTGCCGACGATGTTCTGGCTTGTGGTTGTGCCGTCCGATGTTGTGTCGGACGTATGTTGTACCACCAATGTGTAGGATCGTGAGGGTCTGTAATTCTAATCACTTTTAGGCTAATTACCTAATTGTTTAAACGATCCAAGATATGTAGTAGAATTTAAAATAAACAAGCAAGTAAGGAGGGAGATAATGCAAACCATAATGGAGACGGTGGATTTTACAGAGATTCGGCACCCCACCCGGGTCCTAGTCCTCTCTTGCAAGCTCCGCTCGGATCACCGAGCTCCTCTCACGACTTCACTGATTACTCCCCGTTCCGGGCCGGGAGGGAACGCCTTTACAATCTTCTAACTCACGAACAACCCTCGCCGATCTTGGCTCCTCCTCTCACAATCCGAGAGGGACATTCGGGCTCTCACCGAAGTCTATACTCTTGTCTTGGGCATTCACCAAAACCCTTGCTTCTTTGACAATCAATGAATGGAACAACACTCTCTAATCTTGAGCACACTTGAGTGAGAATAGGATTCAAGACTAAAGTGTGGAAGGTTTGAGGCTTGGAGTGTTTGAAGCTTTCTCTCTAATGTAAGGTACAAATAGTAGTGGGAGAGTTGTGTTAAAATGTGTTTTACAACTCTATTTATAAGCTCCTAAAGAGTTATAGCCGTTGGGGATGAATTGGGTAAAGATTGTGTAAAATACACAACAAAAACTGACAGGACCAAATTCTGAGTAAGTTCGGCCGACCGGATCGGGCTTAATGGTTGACCGTTTGGCAATTTTGAACACAGTTCGGTCGACCGGTAAAACAACGGTCGCCCGCCAAAGGCTATTATCTTGGTACACTTAAGTTATCGGTCGAACACCGAGAAAAGTTCGGTCGACCGAAAACCAACATGCACTTCTGGGTTGACAAACAGGATTGAATTCGGTCGACCGAAACAAGATCCACGGTCGACCGAAAACCAACATGAAGTTTTGGTTTGTCGAGTCTTCTTAGTTCGGTTGACCGAACAAGGTCCTCGGTCGATCGATACACTAATTGTATTTGGGGTATATGGAGATAATACGAACACGACCGTTGGGTAAATACGACAAAACAAATGGTCAGAAATTTGTTGTTGCTCGGTCGACCGAAAAGCTCTGAATGGTTGACCGAACTAGGGTAGTAAAAAAGTAACAATATATATGATCACTCGGTCGACCGAACGGTCTGTTTCGGTAGACCGAATGTGGGCAGACTGTTCAGGTTTTGGTTTAGTTTATTCCGATCTAAGTTTGGGTGATCTATTGAAGTCCAAATTATATGTAATTTTGTGTGTAACATCTATAGGGAACCTAGTGTGTGTTTGAGTAGTTTTTAGATCAAGTATGCTCAATTACACAAAGTTCCTAAGACTCAAAGAAATACAAATTACATGTCTTCAAATGAGCTTGATTATATGTCTTGACTTGATTTCCTTTCTTCCTTGAATCTTGATCACCTGTAGAGGTTAGCACAAAGAAATATTTCTGCAATGCAACATGTGTGCTACTCTACATGATCATAATTAAGATTAGGTTGATTAAATCATCAAAACATAGATTAAGGCCAAAAAGACAACACAATGTTGTGCCGGCGATGCCGCCAATGTTGTTCTGGCGATGATTCCTCGATTGGGCACCCATCGGGGAATGTTTGGACCGACCGAGCTACGGCTCCCTTGGGGTGGTGTAGACCACAGGGTTACCTTGCGTTGAAGTGTGGACACTCCTCACCGATCCCTTTCACTCCACTAGTCGCGTGTGAGGGTGCGCCGCGTACTGTCCGCAAGACTGTTTGTGCCTACGGTAGGTTTCTGAGGGAGACCCGTTGTTGTTGCTGGACTGATGTCCTTGTTGACCCTTTGAGGGTATTTGTTGTTTTTGTGGGACTGAGTTCCTATTTTACCCTTCGAGGGGAGTTGTTGCATTGTTGATGTTGATATGACATGCTACTAGTATGATAGGTTCATTTACCGTACTGTTGCATTCATATCGGCGAGCTTGGCATACGGGGTTTCCTAATGGGAAACTAAGGCATTGTTGTTGATTCATGTTTCTGGACCGCAGTAGGTTTTGTCAGGAGGTCACAACGGGCGCACACATTTTGGGGCCAGGATCATCTTCGGACTCTCCGAGGTCTTCATGATTACTTGTATCTGTCTTTCGTTGTATTGATGTAATCATGTATTTTGACAAAATCTTTTGTATTGTGGTGCACCGACTGATTATATTTATGAGTAACATTCTCGTTGATGACTTTTGTCTTGAGATCTTGTTTGTTTGAATTTTCAAATTTTCCGATGTTTCGGGATGTTACAATTTAGTATCAGAGCGGTAGGTTCCTATGTGTGGCTGCTAAAGAAATCACCCCGGTGTAGTAGTTTTAGGTCGCACTTTACATTTAGCATGCATTCATGGCTAATCTTGAATTGTTTCTTCTGCCAGATGCCTCCGAGATGTGTGAGGAACATCATGAATGAGCGCAGTGCCAGTGATGCCACTGAGGGTGCTACCTGGGATAGGTTGGGCGAGTTCCTCGAGCGTCAGGCGTCTAGGGCAGAGCAGACAGAGACAGGTGCGGAGCATGATCACTTCATGAGGGTGCACCCGCCGAGTTTTGATGGCAGGAGTGACCCTGAGGCCGCAAAGGACTGCGTCTTTAAGATCAAGAGGATTTTTCGGGCGATTGGCTGTGTACCGGAGCGGAAGGTAGACATGGCCACCTATGTGCTGGATGGTGAGGCGGAAAACTAGTGTAGCACCACAACTACGGTGTTGTTTGATGGCCGAGATGATGTGAGTTGGGAGGTATTGGACGGGTATTGATGTCTCCTCAATTACAATTGGTATTGGACGGGGTGGGTTCACGATTACCTCTTCAAGATTAGCACTCGTGCGCTCCGAGGCGTTGGTATATTAAAAGGTAGGTTGTTCGTACCACAGGGATTTGTCACCATATCTCCAAATCTCCCATCCTCTGCCTTAATTCCTGATTTTCTCGAGTAAGCCCCCAATCTGAAGAAGACGATGACCCAAAGTATTGACGAAATCTAATTTGACTATCCATAGCTCGAATTCGTCCCGAATGCTCCTTTTGACCTAAAGCCATGGATAATATGTCATTTCTACCATTCGAGAAAAATTCTCCTGATCAGGCTTGTAGTGAAAGCTCGTCCTATGACAAAATTATATTATAAATATTATACTAATTAAGATACAAATTTTACATTTAAATTTAATGCTTACAATCTTGTTTGCAACATTTGCAAACTCGTTGGTCATGTAACTTCCGTCGGGTCTAATATGTGCTCTTTTCCACTTTTCTTGCCCAGGTGGTGGCGACGGTGGAGGCAAATTACTTGCTTTCTCTTCGCTTAAACCAAACTACAAAGCATCTTGTTTTTGCTTTGCTCTTTTTCGACCATCATTTGCTCCTTAAGTTTACGGTAGCCTCCTAGGGACAATCGATGGAGAAACTTATTTTTGGATTGTTGATCTTTATTACGCTCTCGTAGGGCCTATAATGAAAAAATAAAAATAATAATTTAAACAATAAAAGATATTACGAAAATCGAATTCAATTGGTAAGGAACTATTAACATCTTACCAAATATTCTGGGGTTCGTCTTATTTAAGGAAATGCGCCCAAGTTGTTGTAGTAATAAAGTTGTCAATCAAACAAGAATTTTGATCCTTGAACTCCCCAAATACAATGTTGGCTGTCAACTACGTTTTAAAATCTTTCCACCTATTACCCACATACGACAACCATTTCTTTTTAAACAATTTCATGGGCTCAACAATATTTTTTCCTACATTAAACAACAATAGATAGTCAGACAAGAAACATACAAGACAAAAATCACTAACAACGTAGGAAGTAAAATCTTACCATTATATCTTGCCAAATTTGGTCTTTAAGCGAAGCGTCGACCACAAATAATTTTTCAACACAGATGTCGACTTTCGTTCTTGCAAACATACCTAAATATCTTGTCTAGTATATTTGGTTTGGTCTGATTGGCTCCAACACATTATCAAACTGGAGAGATAATGAACCTTCTCTCTTCAGCAGTAACTGAAACCGGAGCATCAATGTAGCTCCACGTGTGTGAGATGTTATGAAATCCTCATCGTCACTTTCAACTTGCACGTCGACGTCAGTGTTCAGCTTTGGCCGATCGTTCTTCTTCTTCACACCCATCTACTTGAAATAAGAAAAAACAAAGTTTATATCAACTAATAAAGTAGAAAATCTTATACAAATAACATAAGATATTAACATGCAACTTTACTTTCAATTGAACTTTTAATTTGGACTTTGTTTTTTCTTGCTCATAGGATCCTCAATCCATATTCCTTCATGATGATCATCTCGGATAAGTAAGTTGTCAATAGTTCTATCGTCCTTGAGCGATTCAAGTTCAAGTACTTCTGCAAACGGGAGTGTTTCTCCAATCTCATTAACATCTTCTTAACAAATGATTTCCCATTTTCCTTCTAAAACTACATACCGTTCATTAGCACACGAGTCTGATACATAGAAAATCCGTGTTGCTTAAGATGCTAGAATGAAAGGATCTTCCTTAAAACCTTCTTTTTTAAGGTTCACCAAAGTAAACCCTAATTCATCGACTTCAAGACCATTGTTATTGTCCACCCACTTGCATTTAAATACCGCAACATTGAATTTAGTAAAGTTCAACTCCCATATTTCTTCAATCTGACCATAATAAGACATATTGGCATATATGGGATTTCTATCTTTCGAACTAGATATGTGCAACGATTCAGCTACCAAAGTGACCCCACTATTCTGCATTGTGATTTTCTCGTCCTCCATTTTGGTATAGAAATAAAAGTCATTGATATCGTAGCCATTATAGGATGTCACTGTAGGATTAAGTCTATATGCCAACCACTACAAATTTTCAGAAATATCATGGCTATACATAGTTTCCTTGAACCAATCAACGAAAGCTTTGTTGTGAGCATTAATTACTTGTTGATCAGTCCATGTAGGATGCTTTTCCTTCACTATGGTCATGTGATCATCCAAATAAGGTTGGACTTCATCAGAATTGCATAACACATAGAAATACGCTTTCAAGAGATCCTCACCTTTTGGACTTATCATTTTCAGACCACGCGTACATTTACCTTCAATCCTATCTTCATGTCGGTTCTTAGGAAGTCCAACACTCTTAGTATGAGTGAGGTACTCATTACAAAACTGAATTACCTCTTGAGCTATATGTAACCTTCAACGATGCTTGCATTAGGCCTTCGTCGATTCTTACAATAATCTTTCAACTCATCCATGTAATGCTCGAAAGGATATATCCACCTCAAAAAACCCGGACCAAGTAGCTTAGCTTCTCTAACAAGATGAATCACCAAATGAACCATAATGTCAAAAAAGATGGTGGAAAGTACATCTCCAACTGACATATCGTAACAACCACTTCATTCTACAACTTATCCAAATACTTTGGATCAATTACTTTGCTACAAATCTTGTTGAAGAACAAACAAAATTTGATAATAGCATGTCTAACTTGTTTCGGAAATATCGATGTAATAGCAACAGGTAACAATTGCTGCATCAACACATGACAATCATGAGACTTCAAACCAAGTCGTTTCAAATCTTTTATTGAAGCAAGACTGCTAATATTTGACGAATACCACTGACACAATGTAGCCACTGACACAAAACTAATTTCTCCTTTCTAGACAATGTGTAACAAGCTAATGGTAAATACTTACGAGTACCCTTACTCTCTGGTGCTAGTTTTGCTCGAATACCAAGTTCAAGTAGATCAAATCTGACATTATATCTATCTTTAGTCTTACCCGATATGTTCAGAAGAGTTCCTAACAAACTGTCACAAACATATTTTCGACATGCATCACATCAATCGAATGTCTAACTTCTAAGGTCTCCCACTAAGGAAGGTTAAGAAAGATGGATTTTTATTTCAAATTACTCTTATCATTTCCGTGTTTGCAAGGCTTGCCGAATTTGCATTGCTTGTTCTTCACCCCCTCAAGAACTTGTCTTACACTGATTTATGTTGGGGGTTCTTCGAATTCCTGCTTTTCGTTAAATGTCATTTTCATTTTACGGTACAGATGACTCATAGAAAGAAATTTGCAATAACCAAGATACATTGTCTTACTGCCATACACAAGCTGCAAAGAACACGTATTTCTTCACAAATAGGGCACGCTTTGTGGCCTTTCACAAAATAACCAAACAGATTTCCATATGCAGAGAAGTCACTAATTGTACAAAATATCATCACACGCATTGTAAATGTCTGTTGACGGTGGGCATCCCACACTTGCTCACCATCATTCCATAATTTCTATAAGTCATCAATTAGGGGAGCCAAATACACATCTATGTCATTGTTTGATTGTTTTGGAACAGAAATCATTAAAGACTTCATGCTTAACCATGAAGGTAGATTGTACATAACCAGTAGAACATGCCACGAACAATGAATGCTACTCAAACTCCCACAGTTGGAATGATTGGAAGATACCACAACACCTTCGCAGACGGCCCATGTACTATTACCACTCACATTTTTCTTATGTTTGTACCGTGACACATTACAAACCAAACAACAATGCAGATTTCCATATTCAGCCTTTATTAATATCCAATCATTGGGGCATGCATGCATTTTCTTATACTGCATGCCCATCGGACACAAGAATTTTTGGCCTCATATGTATGGTCTGGAAGTTCGTTATTTTCTGGAAGAATTTCTTTTAACAACTTAAGTAAGGAAGTAAAACTAACATCACTCCAACCGTTCGAGGTTTTCAAGGTGTATAATCATAACACTGCAGATAATCTACTGAAATTGGTGCAACCCGGATACAAAGATTTTTTATTGTCAGATAGCAGACTACTAAGTACTTAAGGTTTGTCATCAAACTTATTGCCAACATCTCGAATCATTTCCTTTAACCAATCTTCATCATTAACATCTTGATTTGAAGGACTATCACTTTCTTTCTTCGTACGTATTTTCATTCTCACCATGACATATCCATTGTGTGTATCACTCATCAAAACCTTTCTCAAACATATGAGTCTTGATCTCTTTTACATCTTTTGAGAACATGTTAAGACACTTCCTACATGGACACAAAACCTTTCCTTTGTTTCTACTATGTGCATTCTTTTGTGCAAACTCTAGAAATTTATCAACTATGTACTCATACTCATCACTCAATCGACTTGCAAAAATCCAATTTCGATCCATTGTTATCTACACAACAACACAAATAATCATAATAAAAATGAACCCAATATACAACAATTCTTCAAAATTTCGGTAGAACCTCCCTTTAAATTTCATAGTAATAAAAAAATTCCTGTGAAAAAAACACACAAACATATACAACTATATATGTCAAAAACTTCAATACAACCATTCACAACTATATATTGATCACTTAAGTAGTGATTTGAAGACATTCACAAACATTCACAACTATATACAACCATTCACTTAAGTAGCCCTACAAATCTACTCTCAAAACGTGATCCCAAATATATGAAATAACACACAAAGGCCACATTATTTACCACAAAAGGCTGCTTTTCTCTAAAGTAATTCCAACAAGTCAAAACCCATTAGCAATTCCTAGGAAGATTGTAACTTAAGCTTGACAATGCACCAAATAAGGCCAGACAAATCGATCATCGAAACCTTAAAGGAAACACATTTTCGATTTCCATATCTAAACTACAAACCAAAACATAAAACCACATCCATCACACTAAACCAACCCAACCTTCCCTCCCTTCTTCCCCTCAGAGGCACATGCAACTCCTTAAAACAAAACACAACAAACCCCCAAAAAATTTCATTTCCAAACATGAACTGATCGAATAACCTAAAATTTACAAAGAGAAACTCAAGAAAAAAGAAAGAATTCACATAATAGAAGAGAGAAAATTAAGTAGAATGATCAAATTTATGAGCTTCCTCATCTTGAACACAAACTACGAACCCAAAATAATGAAAATAATCACATATTTTATCCCCCAAACTTCTTCCATAATTAAAACCAAGAATCAAAATAGAGTTTTTCCCTAGGTTTTACCAAAGGTAGGGATGAAGCATGAGGTGCATCAGGAAGATGGGACCGCAGGAGAAGGCAGAGGTAGACGCCGGTGGAGGAGAGGTTGAGGTCAAGGAGGTCGGGAGTGGCAAAATAAAGTTGTTAGGCGTCTGATCGAGGCGAGAGACGTAGGTGGTGTGAAAGGGAAGACGTGGAGCTAAGGTTGAGGATGGAGTTTAGGCAGAAGGTGGTGGTGCCGACGTGGGATGGATCGGAGGTCGCCAAAGGAGTTGGGGTCGGTGGTCGGAGGTGGTGGGGGGTGGTGTGTTGGGTCGAGGTCGAGGCAGAGGCTTGGTGTTGGCGTGGGTTGGATCAGAGGGTTAAGGGGTGAAATGGCTAGGTTTAGGGGTTAAGGACATATTCGTTAAAACTAAAAAACGAAAACACGTTGGTTCTTCCAACATCCACGTGACATAGTTCCTTATCACGTCGGTTGTAGAGAAGCTGACGTGGTAAGGACGACATGTCACGTCGGTCTTTATAAAACCGACGTGACATAATTCCTTATCACGTCGGTTTTTATAAAACCAACGTGACATAATTCCTTATCACGTCGGTTGTAGAGGAACCGACATGATAAAAACTTTTAATGTCGATTTCTAAAGACCTGACGTGACATGTCGACATTGTATCCCTCTTTTCCAGCAGTGATAAGCTTGTAAACTTCTTCCATTAATCAAAGGTTGGTTGTTATTATTTAAATTCTTGTCTTGATTAGATTTAGTTTTCTTTATTTATTCATGTGTTGTTTTTACTTTGCTGTTTTCATTGTTAAGGAGATGATTAGTGAGTAATCCATCCCCAATGGGGGGTGGAGGATGATGTGCAGTATGGGTGTAGTAAGATTTGTGTGTGTTTTAATCTTAATCTTGGAGCTTCAAATGATTTCCATAGCCTTTTTGATGAGTTCTCTCACTTTTGCCTTTAATGTGTTAATGATCCAAATGGATGTTTAACACATGCTTTGATTAGTTGGCTCACTTAATGGGAAATGACGAGGTGAGGATAAGATTTGAGCCGATAAAGAGATAAGGATGACATGTGGAAGCATGTGGCATTGTTAGCCTTATCTTGATTAATGTCTTGTATGTTTTAATGATGATGTTAAATCTTAATTCATGTGGAGACTGATTGACATCATATCATGCATATATTTGTGTCTTATATCCTTTATTTTTAGCCTTAGCAATGCTACATAACGAGTTTTATGTTTAAGTTTCAGGAATAAATATGTTTGAGAAGAAGAGATGATAAAAGGACTTAAAAGCAAGAAAAATGACTAAGTTGCAAGACTTATGGACTGAGATGCAAGAGAGAGTGACCCGAATGTAAAACCAAAAGGACCAATGAGAAAGTGAAGAAACTCCACACCATCATGAGGAGTATTTTGGCAATTGGATTTAGGTCGCAACCTACACAACCGATTAGGGTTCATCAGACATGAAGAAATCAAGCCAGACAACCACACTCGAAAACCTGACCCGATCCAGACCATATAGACCGCTGATTGGCGGTCTGTTTTGGTCTGGATCCGATAAAACTTTGTCGGGTCATGTATTCGAGTGTTTTATGTTTATTTTTAGTAGTGCATTAGTTTCACATCGGGGGATTGTCCCCGATTGGCTTTTTTATGACTATAGATAGAACTCTTCCTTCTCTTTTGTATTCACCCATTGTTTGGTGGCATTCTCTCTACTTGGAGTAAGCATTGGAACAAAAACTCAAGGTGGAGAAGAATGCTACTTGTAATGTGAGTCATGTAAATAAAATAATTCTTCCTAGTTTGTCTTAATGTTGTCTTTGTTTTAATGCTTGCTTGTTTAGTTTGTTTTGTTTTCTTTATCGTAGTATAAATAGAATGTCTTCAATTCTTAATGTAGTTTATAGTTTAATGTGTGAGTAGTTCCATCCCCCTTTGGGGGTGGAGTTGATGTTTATACATGTTATGTAGATGGAATGAATGCTAAATATTGTTGTATGTGAGAAATGTTAGTATGCTTGTTTGAATTAAAGAGAATACTTAACTTGATGGTTTCTGCCATAATATTAAGGTACATTCCATGCTTGTTTAGGTTCTTAATAACAAACTTGTCATGCTCATATTAATCACCTAGGTTAGTGATTTGGATAATAGGTCTTGCGATGAGGTACTTCTTATGCATAGCGAACACTACCTACACTTGTGCTTAATGAATGCATTCGTCACCACTTATTTCATGTGTACACACACTCCACCCCTTAGGAATTTTGCATTCCCGATTTCTAGCTTCTTCTATTAGTCACTTAGTTTCATTTCTTCTCGCAATTTCATCTTGTTTGTTGCTTACCCGTGTAGTGTAGTTAGTCTAGTTAGTTTAATCAATCTTTTCTCCACCTTGTTTTCCACTCGCCTTCGAACTAACCAAAGTCGACACACCTCCCTGTGGATCGACCAGTAATTATCACCGCATCAACGCAGTCGTGCACGTGCGGTTATTATAACTAAATCTATCAGAGACATAGTAAGGGTTGGGGTTGGGGTCATTATGAATTTCTAAGTTCTTCATGTCATTAAAAAGATAAGATTAAGATGTAATCATGTGGTTGTCTTTGTCCTCGTCTTGAATAGTATTTTGTATGTTTTAATGATGGTGATAAATCTTAATCAATGTTGTGACACACTTAGGATTGTGGTCATTATATGTTATGCATGTGTTTAGCCCTTAATTATACACACATGTGTCATACATCTACACTTTTGCATGCATTCTCTACCTCCTATGATACTAGTCATATTAGATTTTCTTTGTCGATTCGCTTAGCATTAGTTAGTTTTGATAGACTCAATCTTTATTTTTTTCCCACTCGAGTATAGTAGACAATGACCCGCTCTAGCTCCCAATGAATTGACCCGTTGTTGCCACTACTTCAACCCGATCGTGCACTTGCGGTTTTAACTTCTCACATCTGATCACTTAACGTCCCTGACTTTGTAAGAATAGATCATTTCTTAACCAAACAAAAAGAAATGAAATCGAACCGCCTAGTTAAGAGGTTAAACTACCTGCTACTTAACGATCTCAACAATATAAAATAGGTTTTTACTTTACCAAACACAAGTAAATGGAACAAATCTTCCTAGCTATGCAGGAGGCTCCTGATACTTAATGATCATGACAATGTAAAAATTGATCATTTAGTTAACCAAACAAAAAGAAATGAAATCGAACCTCCTTGGTACGAGGGTTAAGCTACCCGTTACTAATGATTTCAACAATATGAAAATATCGTTATTTAACTAAACAAAATTAAATGAAATCGTCCCTCCATAATAGGTGGCTAAACTTCCCATAACTTAACGATCTCAGAAATATTCAGATAGACTCTTACTGTACCAACAATCAAAAATCAATTCAACCCTCCTAGTACGTGGATAAATTTACATGCTTAACGCATGCGAGTGGTGGAAAATTTGCATGTTTTTCCACATTAAATAAAACAAATACACTAGAATATGAAATTTAAAGCACTTATGATATAAATCTCAAGTACAAGATAAACCTATGGATTAATATAATACACATGTTAATGAAAATGTGAAAATATCAACTAAAAGAATTACAATCAAGTCGTTTAATTTGGAGGAATCATATTGAAAATTGAGAATATATCTCAACATCAAACAAATCTAAATATGAAAACATATATTAATATATATGCTACTTAGATGGTTGGAAAGAATGCAGACCAAGTAAGATTTTGGGTTTCCTCTCTCTTGCAGCTGAAGAAGTTCAAAACTAAAATACGCTAACCACCTCAAATATAAGTAAGGATGCACATCAACGTAAATCTTGGCTTCCCTCTCATTTGCAATGAAGGGTTTTCATACAACTAAAGAATAAAACAAAATAAACCCTCCTTGCCACGAGACTAAACTACCTTTTATTTGATGATCTTATAAATGGAATAATTTTCATTTAGAAAAGTGAGGAAGTAAGTAACAAGTATATGAACGCACAATTAGTAAATAAGCATCAACTTATATGTAAAGTAAAACATGGAAGGTAGGTACCATTTTTTAACTCAATTGTTAAACGTCGTTCCAAAATTACTTAAATCGTTCGTACGAATTACAGTTTTTTCATTCTCTCATTTATACTTATATATCTCTTCATTTCACTCTCCTACAACCACTCCCTCTTCATCTTCCTCTCATAATTATCAAAAATAATGTCTCGGAGGTCAGGAAAGGAGCCAGCGGACGCCCCAGTGCACTCGAATATGGTAAAATGTCTCATTTATTTCAAGTTAAAAAATAAACATTTTTTGGGGTGGGCGTCCGCGGGAGCCCCCCATTGGGGCGGCAGCTTAGACAGACGCCCGGGACATATTTTTTTGCTGGGCTTACTTCACCGGATCTAGACGTTTCGCCAGACATTTTCATGGTGTTGGTACTGTTAAGTGAGAAAAATTTAGACAGAAGCCTTAGTTTAAGACAAGAGATGAAATGAGTCTTAAATAGATTGTGAATGACAAAATGGTAATTAGACGGATGATTTAGGTAAAAACTAGGTGACTAATAGTAACTCCCTTTTTTTAACTCTGCCTTTACTGATCCCCAGCCCGGATGAAAAAAGAGGAAGGTAGAGCATGTTTTCTATATAAAAGTGGTACAATTATAAGACAAAAGGAACTCAATTCCTTAGTCTTTGGAAGTCCAGTTGCTTTGTCTTTACAATACGAAATGTAGATACATAGGTCATGCTTGGTTCACTGCTATCAAGGGTGTAACGTAATCTTATTACACCTTCGATTACAATATATTCTTTGATCGGGTTGAGAAAATTAAATATTGTAATCACTTCTTAATCTAATTATAGAGGTAATCGAATTACAACCCTTTTAAGATAATTGGGTTACTTTATTGGACGTCGTAATCCAATTACCTTGGAATATAATCAACATTTTAAACTACTCTAACATTTTTCACATACTCAAAAATCAACCACGATCATGTCAGAAGTACTCTAGAGCTCCGAAAACCTTTTCTGTCATTTATGTAACATCCCCGAACAGCGAAAAATATAAACTTTTAAAATCAAGGAAAACCCAATGATAAAGACCATCAAGAGTGGGGACATTACTCAAAGAAATACTCAAATATATCTGGTGCACCATATTACATACAGGTTTGTCAAAAGAGTGATTACATCAGAATACGAAATACATAATACATGTAACCACGACAACCTAAAATAGGCAGACAACAGGATCCAGTCCCAAAGTGCAATCTCCATCGGTCACCACCCGCTGGAACCTAACGCGGTCCTGAAAATAAACATAACAACAATGCCTGAGTTTCTATAAGGAAACTCCGTATGACAAGCTCACCTATATGTCATATCATACTAGTATAGCATGACATGAATACAAGCAATAAAACAACATTCCCACTAAGGGAAAAACCGAACATTTGTCCCATGATCGTTCCCGCTACCACACAGGCCGCGCGGTCTACAATCGCCACCGCTGCCACACCATCCCCACAGTCCACAGCATCGCCGCCGCCACACGCGCCACACGGTCCACCACATCGTCGCCGCTACACAGGCCTCACACGATCCTCCCTGCCGCCACACATGCCGCACGGGCCGAACATCGGGTCTCCGTGGAGACCTACCGTAGGCACATATGGTCTAGCGGACAATACGCAACACATCCCCACACGCGACTACATAAGCCAAGGGATCGGTGAGGAGGCATTCTCACTTCCGCGCAGGTAGAATCAGATCTGAAAACATCGTGGTCCACCACCACACCAACGGAGCCATCGCTCAGGTCAGTCCATCACCGGTGCCACACAGACCGCACGGTATCTCACTCGATAGGTGCCCAATCGAGCTACCTGCTGGAAATCATCATCGGCAGTCCATCACCGCTACCACACAGGCCACGTGCGATCCTCTCTGCCGCCACACAGGCCGCACAAGGGCAATCACTGCCTATCAAGGCCGCCACATAGGCACGTGGAATCACTGCCTATCAAGGCCAGTCGAACATATCTGCCACACAAAGGCCAGACAATCGACAGATCCGAAGTCCGCGGGGTCATCGAACTCCACTTGCAGACACCAACTCCGCCGCTATAAAAGCAGGGCATCGACCTCCGTAGCCATCCACGCCGGTAGTCACTTCACCCAACAACAGTTGTGTGCCCACTAAAGCAATGGGATCCGCAATCCCTCAGGCTGCTACTCTAATACGAGAAACAATGTACAAACTACGTCACCCTCTATAATACAGAGGCGACACGTCCCAAGTATCCACACTCTCCCACACGGCGGCCCCTGGGCAGGCACGTGCAACGTACCCACCGTCACCTCCCGACTCACACTCCAAGCGAGGACACAGGTTTCCGTGGACAGAGTTGACACTTTACTAGGACAAAGATTCAGTTCTGGCCTCAAACGGTCGACCAGAAAAGGTATACCGGTCGACCGCTTCCGCAAAGGAATTGGTCGACCGAACGCCTACAACGGTCGAACTCTGTACTCAAACCTCGATCCCCAACGGTCGAACAACAGTCACAAACCGGTCGACCGAACGCGGTCAAAATCTAGTGTCTGGTCAAAATCATACAACTCTATTCGATCGACCGACCCAGGGGTCGGGTCCCGGTCGACCGAAAACTACCAGGGTCATCCTAGCATTCTAGGTCATCTACCGGTCGAACAAGACACAACAAACGGTCGAACAACATACTATATACTTAAGTTCACTTAAGTTCCGGTCAGACTAAAGGTCAAGAACGGTCGACCGTTTGGATGGTCAACGTCCGGTCCAAGCGAAACAAGAAGCAATCGGTCGAACGAGTCAGGGGTCCCGTTCGACCGAAAACTCCCAGACAACCACGACCTACCAGCACAAGCACGACCGGTCGACCGCCACACGACATCGTTCGACCGGTGATGGTTAAAGTCGGGCAAAAAAACACTGAACCGGTCGACCACCCGAAGGAAACCGGTCGACCGACAATCTTGCGTCAGCCAAGGATTTTACGCCGTTTCCTCGTCGCCGGCGAGGTCTCCGACCTCCCGCGACCAATCACAACTCCACCTCAACTTGGGTGAGCAAAAAGGCCTCTAATGCAAGAATTTGGCATACCTTCTTTGCGAAGAACGACGACTTCACCGGAGAACATTGGAGTTCTGCAACCAACTCCGGTCCGCACCACTCGCACCTCTTCCCTCTAGCTTGCACGCCCTCCTTGCTCCACAACCCTCACCACCGGAGCTCGAGGATCTTGAAGGAGAGGAAGAAATATGGATGGAGAGGAGAATGGTTTGAAGAAGAAGAAGGAAGGAAGGAAAGAAACGTGAGAGGGAGAGAAGTAAAGCAGGGAGATGGGTTTTTTCCACTAAAACCATGCCATCAACAACCCATGCCTCCCATCACCCTACCACCCTACTTCACATCACCGCCATACCTCCACTATTCCCTCTTCAACTCCCCATGTAAACTTCTCCAATTAGCACACCTAATCACCAAAGAACCTTAATTAAGTTAGGGTCATTACAATTTATCAGATCTATTAATTTTTAAATTACCATGCAATTATTGTAGTGAATTCCAGCGTTACCAAGCAATGTGATTTGATTACATTGAACCCAATTCATGAGAATGTAATATAATTACATTGAATTTGATTACATGTAATCCGATTACGGCAAACCAAGCATGACCCTAGTCTTGAATGGAATTGAAATTAATTAATAAAAAAGTTACAATATTATCTTATTTAGATTAAGGTCTGCTTTAGTTGATCACCGTCCCAATATGGAAATACAAATGCTACAATAATTTCCCAAGTTCTCAAATATATAATACTTGAAATTAATGAAGTATTTACGGCGCATTGGTCAAGTTCAAAACCTTTGATTACCCGAACATGGCCTAATTCTTTACTACAGTTTTACAGATATGGACATATGGTAATGGTTGGGGAGGAAAATAAACCGTCAATTTGGTTGTTCTAGAAGCCTGTTTTTACAGACTTTAAATATTCATTTTAGAAAAAAACTTCCACTATTAAACCAATCAGCGAAGTTAGGTTCCTAAAAGTATATGACATTGAGAAGATAATAATCACAAATTCTTCTAAAGAATTTAACTTGAAGAAAACTAATGTAATATTTCCCAAATTATATTTTTGACGAACAATAACAACTACTAGTATTAAACAAAACCATTACGATTCATATATTTGCATTCTTAATGATGTGTGAATACAATAAGCATTAGATCTGACTCACTATCAGTATTATCTCTCTCTTTCAATATGATAACAACACACAAGTATTATTCAGATTTATATATACACTGTAACTATACCAGGTTTTAGACCTTTCCTTTTATCTTCTCTAGATACATACACACTCTTTGGTACTCTAGGATTGACCACGGTAGATGTCTCAGGGAGAAGTCTGGCCAGAGAACGGAAGGATTTTGAAAGTGAGAGAGAGTTGTCTGCCAAAGAAGAAAGTTGCTTAATCTTGTCTCTCCAGAAGTTCGGACTAAAACATTTGGATTGTTGCACCCGTTCGTGTACAAATACTTCTCTATATCCTCCAAACCTATGTCTATATTCCTTTTAAGACCATTTGAGTGTCTTTCTCTACATGACTCATTCACAGCTTGCATTATTTCGTCAGTAGAAGTGTAAGCAATACATACAGACAAGATTATATATCCCATTGTTTTCAGCTGTTTCGCAATTATTTTCTCAGCTGCCAATCTGACAGGCTCTTTCAAGAGTGTCAAGTTACCCCAAAAATTGACCTTCACATTGTACATGTTCACAAGGCTTTCATCTTTCATCATCTTATCGATTTTCTCCATAATTAAATTCATCAATCCTTCAACTTCTTAAGGTTTTCGTTTGAAATTGTCGATGCTGAAAGCATACACTGTCATGTATTGGATGTTCATCTCATGAATAAACTTGATGAGGGACATGAGGGAAGAATATCCTACCCTATGTCCATATATTTGATTCATGTTTCTATGCTGGCTGAACCTTCTATTCCCATCCATGATGAAAGTGATATGATTAGGCATTCCACCAAAAGATAGAATCAGAAATAAAAGCTTGCGTAATAAGTGCAAGAACTTGTCAATAATTCCACTTTCACCTATCGTTTGATTCCCAAGTCCAAGTCCCTCTCAAGGAAGTTACAACAAAGCCAGTGTTTTAATGTTCATCAGCATTTCAATTTTTCATATATATTTAACTGACTATATACTGAAAATAATAAAAATCTGTTAAAACCCTAACCCGGTTTAGGGTTAATTTGGATTAGAAGTTGGGTTTGCATGGGGAAATGTGGTGTGCATGGGGAAGGGAAGGGAGACGAGCACTGTGGACGTGAGGGGGAGGTGTGGGCTGGTGTGTAGGGTGCTGTAGCGAGGAGTTGGGGTTAAAACGTGTTTTTCTCTCTCTCTCTCTCTCATTCTCTCCATTTCATTCTTCTTCTCCTTCTTCCAGCTGAGGCGACGATCGTAGGAGGCAAGGACGTCGCGCGGGAGGAAGGTGCTCGTCCGGAGGAGGCGCGGCGTGTGCTCGAGGCCTACCGGAGGCGACGTGCGTGAGCGAGCTCCGGCAGTTGCGTTGTCTTCGTGGAGGTATGCCGCTCTCTAGTGTGATTTTGTTGTTCCTAACCCTCGTGGGAGGGTTGTGTTGGTCGGACGGGGAGGTCGGAGACCTCTTCGGCGTTGCTTCCGTGAGAAACCTCGGCTGGCGCGAGGTGGAAGACGAGCAACGGTCGACCGGTCCATTCGGGCGGTCGACCGAATGTAGTGTTTTTACCTGACTTTAACCTTCACCGGTCGAAAGATGCCTTGTGGCGGCCGACCGGTAGTGCGTATCTGCTGGTGAGTTGGGACTCTCTGTCTGTTTTCGGTCGACCGGTTCCTTGGGTCGTTCGACCGGAACTTAAGTGTACTGATTTTCTATGCATGTTTGTTCGACCGTTGTATGCTTGCGTTCGACCGTTTATATGACGTAGAATATTAGGTTGACCTTGTCTGTTTTCGGTCGACCGAGACCCCTGAGTCGGTCGACCGATAGATTTGAATTTAATGTTGACCAGACTCTGGATTTTGACCTCATTCGGTCGACCGGTTTTAGACCCTTGTTTGACCGTTGGGGATTGTGTTTTGAGCGCAGCGGTAGACCGTGTTAGGCGTACGGTCGACCGATTCCTTTCTGGAACCGGTCGACCGAATCACCTCTTCCGGTCGACCGTTTGGGCCCAGGGCAGAATTCTTGGTTCCCTTTTTGAATGCCAACTTTGTCCACAGAAACCCGTGTCCTCGCCTTGTGCGTGAGCCGGGAGGTGACGGTAGGCGCGTTCCGCGTGCCTGCCCAGGGACCGCCGTTGGGAAGAGTGTGGGTGTTCGGGACGCGTCACCTCCATGTATGGAGCGTGACTAATGTGATGGATTGATTGGACTCAGTGTAGTATAGCATGCCTGAGGGATCGCGGATCCCAATGTTTGATGTTTGTGCGGCACGCAACTGGCGTTGGGTGAGGTGACTACCGGCCTACGGGCTACGGAGGTCGCTGCCCTACTTTTATAGCGGTGCGGTTGGTGTTTGCGGCTCGTGGAGCCTGATGACCTGGCAAACTTCGGTCTGGACCCGTCCGATGCTGTGCCGGACGTTTGTGATGGACCACCGATGTTGTGCCGGTGATGCCGCCGAGGTTGTGCCGGCGATGTTGATTGTTGTGCCGAGGCTGTTCCGGCTATGTTGATTCCTCGACTGGGCACCTATCGAGATGATGTTGTTATACCTTCCGAGCGACGACCCCGTTGGACCCTGTGGCTCCAACCACAGAGATTTGCAGATCTGTATTCTATCGACCCGCAGGCGTGACAGAGGCTCCCTGCCGAACCCTTGAGTAGTGTAGCTGCGTGTGGGGGGTGCGATGTCGCGTGCTGTAAGACTGCATGTGCCTGCAGTAGGTCTCCCCGGGAGACTCGATGTTGACTGTCGGACTGATGTCCTGTTTTACCCTTCGGGGGAACTGTTTTCAATTCTGTCGATGCCATGACATGCTACTAGTATGATAGGTTCATTTGTGTAATGCATGCATATAGGTGAGTTGGCATACGGGGTTTCCTTCTGGAAACTCAGACATTGTTGTTATATATTTTTCAGGACCGCTGTAGGTCCAGTTGGGTGGTGATCGGCGGGCACGCTTTTTTGGAGTATGATCCTCTTCTCGGACCACTGAGGTCGACATGATTACGTTTTATCATCTTTCGTCGTTTTGTTGTAATCATGTATCATTTGACAAACTCTGATGTAATTTTGGTGCACCGCTATTTGTTTATGAGAAGTAACAGTCCCGTCTTTGATTATTGAGTTTCTTTGTCTTGATTATAAATTTTTAAATTTCCGCTGTTTCAGGATGTTACAATTTGGTATCAGAGCGGTCGATTCCTATGCGGTCCCCAATGAGGTCACCCTTGTAGTAATAGGACTCAAGCATTTTATATTTTGGCATGCATACATGGCTTAAGTTTGTGATTGTTTCTTCTGTCAGATGGCACCTAGGCACGTGAGGAGTTCTCCACGCGATCGCGATCCCAGTGACGACACTTCAGGTGCTCATTGGGACAGGTTGGGCGAGTTTCTGGAGCGTCAGGCTGCTCAGAGTGCGCAGGGCGGGGTGGGAGCTGAGCACGATCGGTTCATGCGTCAGCACCCACCGACTTTTGATGGCAGGAGGGCTCCGGAGGTTGCGGAGGACTTGGTCTTTATGATGGAGAAGATCTTCCACGCTATTGGTGTAGCACCTGAGAGGATGGTGGAGCTGGCCACCTATGTGTTCGATGGCGAGGCCGCTAACTGGTGGAGGTCCACATCCACGGTGTTGTTTGATGACCGTGTGGATGTCAGCTGGGAGGAGTTCTTAGAGGTGTTCCATGAGCAGTACTTTCCCCACCACGTCAGGGATCAGAAGCGGGAGGAGTTCGTGTCGCTCGAGCAGAAGGAGATGACTCTAGCGAGCTACATCAGCAGGTTCAACGCCTTGGAGCGTTATTGCCCAGAGATTTGTGTGACCCCAGAGCAGCGGGCGAGGAAGTTTGTGAAGGGACTGAGGCAGCCACTTCGATCTCGGGTGATCAACAACATGCTACGGACCCTTGCAGATGCGGTGAAGCATGCTACGATCATAGAGCAGGACCAGAGAGTGTCTTCAGGAGGCGAGGAAGGCACCAGTGAGCACCGGTAGCCGTGTAGCCGGTCGTGGAGCGGGAAACCCGGGCAAGAGGCCCAAGTTTGATGGAGGAGGAGCACGTCAGACTGGAGCGTGCACTTACTGCGGGAGGTTTCATCCAGGACAGGAGTGTCCCCGTCGGACTGGATCGTGTATGGGTTGCGGTCAGATGGGACATTTCATCCGTGATTGTCCTCAGAGGCAGGGAGAGCCGAGCAGGAGGCCAGGACCACCAGCAGTAAGCAGAGGCGGAGGCAGCCGATCAGTTGTTTCACCGGGCCAGGGCAGGAAGACCGGGCGAGTCTTCACTATTCAGGCTGAGGAGGCGAGGGACTCCAACACCGTCGTGGAAGGTACACTTTCTGTTTCTGGCTTGATTGCGCGTGTGTTGTTTGATTGTGGTGCCACTCACTCCTTCATTTCAGAGAAGTTTGCTGGCGAGTTGGGTCGGACCCCTGTGCTGCTGATTGATGTTTTGGAGGTCAGCACGCCCATGGGTGAGGTGGGCACTGTGGGGAGCTTTTTCCCCGGCACCACAGTTGCTTCGGGAGACCATGATTTTCCGGCAGATCTGGTCTTCTTACCGATGGAGGACTTCGACGTCATACTGGGGATGGATTGGTTGTCACAGTACGACGTGCGGGTCTTTTGCCGCGAGAAGAAGATCCTGATTCCGATGGAGGGCTTGCCGGATGTTCTGATCAGAGGTATGAGGAGCAGAGGGGGTCGTCTGATTGTGTCTGCGGTTAAGGCACAGAGACTGATACAGCAGGGATGCAGAGCGTTTGTGGCCACGCTGGTAGTTCCTGATCCTGAGACGAGGAGGCTGGAGGATATAGAGGTAGTGCAGGAGTTTCCAGATGTGTTTCCAGCAGAGATTCCAGCGTTACCGCCGCACCAAGAGATCGAGTTCGGCATCGAGTTGGTAGCGGGTACGACACCTCAGTCGAAGGCACCTTATCGGATGGCACCTGCTGAGTTGACAGAGCTAAAGAAGCAGTTGCAGGAGTTGATGGAGTTCGGGTTCATTCGACCGAGTGTTTCTCCATGGGGAGTGCCTGTGCTCTTCGTGAAGAAGAAGGATGGATCGTTGCGGATGTGCATCGACTACAGGATGCTGAATAAGGTTACCATTCGGAACCAGTACCCTTTGCCCAAGATTGATGACTTGTTCGATCAGTTGCAGACGACGAGAGTGTTCTCGAAGATCGATCTGCGATCGGGTTATCACCAGTTGCGGATCAGGGAGGCAGATGTTCAGAAGACAGCCTTCAGGACACAGTACGACCACTACGAGTTCTTGGTGATGCCATTTGGATTGACGAATACACCTGCAACATTCATGGATTTGATGAATAGAACCTTCCAGCCATACCTCGACAGATTTGTTGTGGTGTTCGTGGATGACATCTTAGTATACTCGCCTGACAGGGAGCAGCATCGAGAGCACCTGAGGATTGTGCTTGGCATCTTGAGGGATCAACAGATTTATGCCAAGTACACGAAGTGCGAGTTTTGGTTGGATCAGGTGGCTTTTCTGGGGCATATTGTGTCAGCGGATGGGATTTCGGTAGATCCGGCGAAGGTTGAGGCAGTGACTCAGTGGAGAGCCCCGACGAGCGTAACGGAGATCAGGAGTTTCGTAGGACTGGCAGGGTACTACAGACGGTTTATCCAGGATTTCCCTAGACTTGCATTGCCGCTGACAACGTTGACGCAGAAGGGCGTCAAGTTCGTTTGGTCCCAGAAGTGCGAGGACAGTTTCCAGGAGCTGAAGAGGCGATTGACGACAGCACCTATTCTGACTCTACCGAGTGGCAGTGGAGGTTATGTGATATACAACGATGCATCAGGGATAGGCTTGGGTTGTGTTCTGATGCAGCATGGGAAGGTCGTCGCGTACACTTCGAGGCAGCTGAAGGTGCACGAGAAGAACTACCCTACTCACGATCTGGAGTTGGCAGCGGTAGTTCACGCATTGAAGACCTGGAGGCACTATCTGTATGGCGAGCAGTTCGAGGTCTTCACAGATCATCAGAGTCTGAAGTATTTGTTCTCGCAGAAGGAGCTGAATATGAGGCAGCACAGATGGTTTGAGTTCCTTAAGGACTACGACTTCACCATTTCCTATCATCCGGGGAAGGCGAATTCGGTTACAGACGCGCTGAGCAGGAAGGTGGAGGTGTCAGTTGCGAGTCTGTGCATCCAGGAGTGGAGTCTACTCGAGGCATTGTCAGAGTGGAGACCATTCACAGAGGGTTCAGAGGGAGCAGTGATTGCTGGGCTTCGGGTGGAGCCGCAGACGGTCTCACGGGTGGTTCAGGCTCAGCAGGGGGATGATGAGTTAGCTGGTCTGCTACAGTTAGCTTCCAGAGATGGATCAGACTTCAGTGTGGGGGTTGATGGTGGTTTGAGGTTCAGTACAACGTTTCATCCGCAGACAGATGGTCAGTCAGAGAGGACGATTCAGACCTTGGAGGATATGCTGAGAGCCTGCACACTGGATTGGGCAGGGCACTGGGATGAGCACTTGCCGCTGATAGAGTTCGCCTACAACAACAGCTACCACTCGAGGATTGGGATGGCACCGTACGAGGCGTTGTACGGGAGGCCTTGCAGATCACCGGTATGCTGGAGTGATGTGGGTGAGAGGCAGTTAATGGGGCCAGAGATCGTGCAGATGTATGCAGAGAAGGTGGATGTGATCAGGAGGAGACTGGCCACTGCACAGAGCAGGCAGAAGAGTTATGCAGATCGACGCAGACAAGTGCTGAGTTTCGAGGTGGGCGACCACGTGTTTCTGAAGATCTCCCCTCCCGAGGTGTGATGACGTTTGGGAAGAAGGGGAATCTCAGTCCGAGGTATGTTGGGCCGTTTGAGATCCTCGACCGAGTTGGAGAGGTTGCCTACTGGATTGCATTGCCGCCGCAGTTTTCGGGTCTTCACAACGTCTTCCATGCTTCGATGTTGAGGAAGTACGTTGCAGATCCAACTTACGTTATTGAGATAGCAGTGCCAGAGATTCAGTAGGACTTGTCGCTTGAGGAGAGACCAGTCGAGATTGTTGATCGCATGGATCATCAGCTCAGGAGGAGGACCATTCCGATGGTGAAGGTCAGGTGGCAGCATCACAGTGAGCGAGAGGCCACATGGGAGATCGAGAAGGAAGTCAGAAGGCAGTATCCAGAGCTTTTCGGTGAGTAGTTGTTTTGATTTCGGGACGAAATCCTTTTAAGTTGGGTGGATTGTTAGAACCCTAACCCGGTTTAGGGTTAATTTGGATTAGAAGTTGGGTTTGCATGGGGAAATGTGGTGTGCATGGGGAAGGGAAGGGAGGCGAGCACTGTGGACGTGAGGGGGAGGTGTGGGCTGGTGTCTAGGGTGCTGTAGCGAGGAGTTGGGGTTAAAACGCGTTTTTCTCTCTCTCTCATTCTCTCCATTTCATTCTTCTTCTCCTTCTTCCAGCTGAGGCGACGATCGGAGGAGGCAAGGACGTCGCGCGGGAGGAAGGTGCTCGTCCAGAGGAGGCGCGGCGCGTGCTCGAGGTCTACCAGAGGCGACGTGCGTGAGCGAGCTCCGGCGGTTGCGTTGTCTTCGTGGAGGTATGCCACTCTCTAGTGTGATTTTGTTGTTCCTAACCCTCGTGGGAGGGTTGTGTTGGTCGGACGGGGAGGTCGGAGACCTCTTCGGCGTTTCTTCCGTGAGAAACCTCGGCTGGCGCGAGGTGGAAGACGACCAACTGTCGACCGGTCCATTCGGGCGGTCGACCGAATGTAGTGTTTTTACCCGACTTTAACCTTCACCGGTCGAACGATGCCTTGTGGCGGTCGACCGGTAGTGCGTATCTGCTGGTGAGTTGGGACTCTCTGTCTGTTTTCTGTCGACCGGTTACTTGGGTCGTTCGACCGGAACTTAAGTGTACTGATTTTCTATGCATGTTTGTTCGACCGTTGTATGCTTGCGTTCGACCGTTTATATGACGTAGAATATTAGGTTGACCCTGTCTGTTTTCGGTCGACCGAGACCCCTGAGTCGGTCGACCGATAGATTTGAATTTAATGTTGACCAGACTCCGGATTTTGACCTCGTTCGGTCGACCGATTTTAGACCCTTGTTCGACCGTTGGGGATTGTGTTTTGAGCGCAGCGGTAGACCGTGTTAGGCGTACGGTCGACCGAATCACTTCTTCCGGTCGACCGTTTGGGCCTAGGGCAGAATTCTTAGTTCCCTTTTTGAATGCCAACTTTGTCCACGGAAACCCGTGTCCTCGCCTTGTGCGTGAGCCGGGAGGTGACGGTAGGCGCGTTCCGCGTGCCTGCCCAGGGACCGCCGTTGGGAAGAGTGTGGGTGTTCGGGACGCGTCACCTCCAGGTATGGAGCGTGACTAATGTGATGGATTGATTGGACTCAGTGTAGTATAGCATGCCTGAGGGATCGCGGATCCCAATGTTTGATGTTTGTGCGGCACGCAACTGGCGTTGGGTGAGGTGACTACCGTTCTACGAGCTACGGAGGTCGCTGCCCTACTTTTATAGTGGCGCGGTTGGTGTTTGCGGCTCGTGGAGCCTGATGACCTGGCAGACTTCGGTCTGGACCCGTCCGATGTTGTGCCGGACGTTTGTGATGGACCACCGATGTTGTGCCGGTGATGCCGCCGAGGTTGTGCTGGCGATGATGATTGTTGTGCCGAGGCTGTTCCGGCTATGTTGATTCCTCGACTGGGCACCTATCGAGATGATGTTGTTATACCTTCCGGGCGACGACCCCGTTGGTCCCCGTGGCTCCGACCACAGAGATTTGCAGATCTGTATTCTATCGGCCCGCAGGCGTGACAGAGGCTCCCTGCCGAACCCTTGAGTAGTGTAGCTGCGTGTGGGAGGTGCGATGTCGCGTGCTGTAAGACTGGATTTGCCTGCAGTAGGTCTCCCCGGGAGACTCGATGTTGACTGTCGGACTGATGTCCTGTTTTACCCTTCGGGGGAACTGTTTTCCATTCTGTCGATGCCATGACATGCTACTAGTATGATATGTTCATTTGTGTAATGCATGCATATAGGTGAGTTGGCATACGGGGTTTACTTCTGGAAACTCAGGCATTGTTGTTATATATTTTTCAGGACCGTTGTAGGTCCAGTTGGGTGGTGATCGGCGGGCATGCGCATTTTGGAGTTGGATCCTCTTCTCGGACCGCTGAGGTCGACATGATTACGTTTTATCATCTTTCGTCGTTTTGTTGTAATCATGTATCATTTGACAAACTCTGATGTAATTTTGGTGCACCGCTATTTGTTTATGAGAAGTAACAGTCCCATCTTTGATTATTGAGTTTCTTTGTCTTGATTATAAATTTTTAAATTTTCGCTGTTTCGGGTATCGCTATGGGCTAATTAAACATCCACCCCCAACAGCTCAAACTTGGACTGTCGCCTTTGTGTAAGCACAAAAATAATATATCAAATTTCTTTCATAAACAGGGTACCTTCTGCATCTATGTCATATCTGATGCAGCATCTCTAGCACTAAGCACCGAAAGGAAAGGTAATATAAAACAACACACGATACATGAGCCCGAAAAAGGTCATCAAATTAAAACTAAAAACTTACCATCTGATTACAGAAGGATATTAGCTCTGCCAGTACCAGACCTCTGAGTTTAAGATAAAGTTATTAATGTTTGGTGATTTCGTGTGATAATTTGTTCATTTATACTTTCAAGTTGTGGACCTTTGCTTGGAACTATTACAAGGTTATGTATAGGTTCGCAATAACTCGGGATCCAAGAAATTTTTATGCTCGGACTTTTGGGCACATAGTTTGTTATAAAAGTTTTGGGCTGCCATGATTTAACGAGACATCAAAACTTTGTATTGAAATTTGAATTCATAATAGCACCAGATTAAAATCCGTATGTTGCATGGTGTGACTTTTGCCATATATAATTCTTTCCATTTTATTCTTCAAGATTCATGACAATTAAATGGATAAATCTTACGACATTATGTAATGTAATGTTTAATATCAAGTGCAAACAGTCTAACCGAATTTATCAATTATGACATTTTATTCTTCAAGATTCATGACAATTAAATGGATAAATCTTACGAAATTATGTAATGTAAAATTTAATATCAAGTGCAAACAATTTTACCGAAACAGTGTTTTTTTACAAAATAGTTTAAATTGCGGATAATGTTAGAGAATTGCAATCCTAAGGGCTTTAGAATCACATGTGCTAAATGATAGTTCATCTCTAATTATGAAATCAACAATTATCAATCTACTTTAATTGGACAATATTTTCTGAAATTTAAAATTCCACTACTTGAGTCTAAAACCGATCGACCTGAATCCACTATCGATGATGCATGCTTATATTTACATGAATTTAAATGTCTAGTTAGATGCCCGGTTCCGCCACTTCACTTAGTCATATGTTCTTTATGACATGATTTACATGTAGCAGTTGCATTACCCTTAATATCTTGTCCTTCCACAAAATCATCTCACACTTCGCTAGTTTTTTTCTAGTACCATTAGGTCTCGGTGGATTAAGAGAAGACGGTCATTATTATCTCATATCCATATATTAAAGTCATGAAAACAAGTAAATATGAAAACAAAAGGTCAATTTTTTTCATAACTGAGAAAGTCATGATAATGATTGAAGAACTAAAATTAACTACTAAAAAAGACTAGAAAAGGCTGGGAAATGAAGAGCGGAGAAGTCGTGAAATTGGGCAGTTAGCGGTCTACATGTAGCTTTAGGCTTAACACTTTAGCTCAAATTTGACCCGTTTCCAACAAAAAATAGAGCAAAAAGAGAAATAGTAGAAAAGAGTTGGAGAAGATTTAGAATAAGAGTTGAACGAACTTGGTGTGAATTGGTTGATATTAAGTTTAACTGCAAGTGCACGACCATTGATGAAGACGAGGCAAGTACGAGTTGATCCACAGGGAGGTGTGTCGACTCTGGTTCTTTCTAAGGCAAGTGGTAAAAGAGAGGAGAAGAAGTGTGGTTACACTAAAATAAACTACACTACACAAGTAAGCAACAAACAAAGATGAAAGTGCGATAAGAAATGAAACTAAACTAAGTAAAAACAAGCTGGAATTCAGGAAGAGAAACCCCTAAGGGGTGGAGTGTGTGTACACATGAAATAAAGTGGTGAGGAATGCATTCATTAGAGCACAAGTGTAGGTTGTGTTGCTCTGCATAGGAAGTACCTAATGGTTGGCAAGACCTATCATCCAAACCACTAACCTAGTTGATTAATATGAGCATAAACAAGTTTGTTATTAAGAACCTAAACAAACTTGAGATGTACCTAATGAATATGACAGAAACCATCAAGTTAAAGTGTTCTCTTTAATTCAATCAAGCATACTCACATTCATCACATAAAACAACATATAACATTCATTCCATTCTTCATGACATGTATAAACATCAACTCCACCCTCAAATGGGGATGAAACTACTCACTACTCATTAAAAGAAGACAAAAGGAAATTAGGCTAATTAAGATAGGAAGAAGAGATATGCTGATTACTTATACTAAGATTAAGACAAAAAAACAAGCTAAACATGCAAGCATTGAAACAAAGACAACATTAAAACAAACTATGAAGATTTATTTTATTTACATGACTCACATTACAAGTAGCATTCTTCTCCACCTTGAGTTTTGTTCCAAGACTTACTCCAAGTAGAGAAAATTCCACCAAGCAATGAGTGATTACAAAGGAGGAAGAAAAGTTCTATTTATAGACATGAAAAAATGTAACCGGGGACAATCCCCCGGTATGAGACTAAAGCATACCATAAATTGACATAAAACACATTAATCTAACACCCGAATAAACCTAATCGGGTTTGGAGCCAAATGGACCGCCAATTCGCGGTTTGGGACAGCCAAATGGTGGCTTGGAATGGGGTGATCGGGTTGTGCTTTGGTGGAGCCTTTTGTGGATGGATCTCTTCATGTTTGGTGCACCCAAATTGGTTGTTGGAGCTTAGGCCCAAATCTAAATGCAAAATACTCTTCATGATGGTGTGGAGCTTCTTGATTTGCTCATTGGTCCTTTTGGTTTACATCCAGGTCCTTCTCTCTTGCATCTCAATCCATAAGTCTTACAATTCAGTCATTTCTCTTGCTCTTACGTCCTTTTTGTCTCTTCTTCTCACTTATTTTATTCTTTAAACTTAAACATAAAGCTCATTACGTAGTAATGCTTAGGTTAAAATAGATGGTATAAGACACAAATATATGCATGATATGATGTCAATCAAATATTCCTACTCCTAGTTTTTGCTAGTCCCGAGCAAAACAAAGAAAGAGAAAAATAAAAGAAAGGAAAAACATACGCAAAACAGGAAAATCCTAACTCACTTACGTAGGAATCACGGTTGCACTTAGCACGTGCAACAAGCCGTTAAATCTCCTTGTTGCCAAGGAGGACGAGTGTTGTCCCCTAAGGGTTTTCAACAGGTATACCCACAAAATCCGAACATTGATGCATTATTCAACCTAGCAACACGATCGGATGGACCCTATATAGGTATTTAGTCCACACACCTAGCCTAATGAACCATTCTTGCAAGTTAATTAAGGACTTAAGTGAAAGACATGGGCAACCTTAACGTCCTCAAGTGATACAAAGTGTAAAGTCCATCAATGTTCTTATTTGCATTTCCATTTCTTTTGTTTTGTTTTTTTGTTTTTTTCATTTTTTTACTAGTTATGTCTTTTTTGTGTCTCTTCTTCTCACTTATTTTATTTCTGAAACTTAAACATAAAACTTGTGAAGTCGCAATGTTTAGGTTAAAATAGAGGATATAAGACACAAATATTGCATGATATGATGTCAATCATGAACAAATTGAGAAGGGTTGGGGGGTTTATATATGATGAGAGGAGGGTATTTTCGTAAAAAGAAATAGTCGTTGTGTAAGACATGCTTCCCTTATTCTATAATAAAGTCTTTTTTCAGCCTTCATACTTGTGTGATGATTTGTTATGTGGTTTGCTTGTGTTTGGGTGTTTGTCCTTGTTTTGGGAAAGTTTCCATTTTCGGGAAAAGTTTCCTTTACGGGAACAGTTCCTCTCGGGGAAAATCCTTCTTTCGGGAAAATTTTCTTTTTGAGAAAAACTTTCCTTTTGGGAGAAGTTTCCTTTTGGGGATTTGTTTTCTTTTTGATCGAGTGGGTGTGGAGCGTCAGGCGTGTGTGCAACTAGGCGATTGGTTTTGCTTTGGGCATGTGAGGCGTTGGATATGAATTTCTATTTGCCACATGGGTTGCTGGGTTTGGAATTGATGAGTTAACAATGTGAAAATCTCATGGATTAGGAAGGAGAATTTGGTGGAAGCATGTGGGAGATATTTTGCAAGATCTTTGGATCTAGGAAGATTTGGTGCGATCATGGGTACATCTTGGGCTGATATCTCCGGGCCTGGTTTCGGGCAGCTACTAGGAAGGTGTGTGGTCTTTCTCCCAGCAAAAAGGAAGGTTTTTGGATGGAGAATTTGGTTGGGGATTGCAAGATCATAATGAATTGGGATTTGGTATGATTTGGTGCGCATGATTGATGTGTGATTTGGAAAGTGAGACGTGTGGGTTGAAGTGGGAAACCATAGCCATTTTTGGAACACTTTCTCCATCCCTCCTCACGCACCAATTCTCCTCTCCTCATTCCTCTCCCTCTCCGGTAATCAGGCATGCACTTGGGCAGAATGCATAATAGACGTCACACAATAGACGTCGGATATCAAAACATACGACGTCTATAGGTTTGTATAAACATTGGTTTTGTAGAATAATCGACGTCTATACATCTTGAAATAAGAAAACAATTTTTTGTTTGTTTTTTGAGATTTATTTCGTATAAGAATTTATGTGGATTTATTTTGTACAAGAATTAATGCAAATTTGTATTTCGTAGAAAGTAATGTGAATTATTTGGATTTATTTAAAAATAGTTACATCAATGTAACTATCCCATGTGTGTTGATGTATATGTGTGTTTATGACCATATGTGTTGAAGTTTAGCTCACATTTGATATTTTTTTTGGTTGGTAGAGTTGTACTCCACCACTCCTTTAATTCTAAATGTGAGTTGAGTACCACACTAGCTACAAAAGCCAAGTGAGATATATATTTAATGGTCAAAAGATTGACACTTGGGGCACTTGGGCTTAAGATGGTTGCAATTTTTTTATACTATTTACCCATGTATAGACGTCCATTGTATAGGGTAGCTGACGTCTATAGGACATAATTATTATTATTATTGTTATTTAAATGTATAGACGTCGGATATTAAAACATCTGACGTCTATAGGTCGTACTATATGTATAGACGTCTATAGGTCGTAACAATTTAGTCCCACATCGGCCAAATATTTTTTGCTGTTGTGGTTGATGTACTCCACCACTCATCTACAAACAAATCCGAATAAGTTTGGTCACTTGGGGAACTTGGGCTTGCTGTATGCGGTTATTGGTCAAAAGAATGACACTTGGGCAACTTGGGCTTGATTAACAAACCTATAATAGGGGCACTTACCGTATGTATTCTTTTGTGTTATTTAAATGTATAATAGACGTCGGCCGTATATAGCCGACGTCTATGTAGTAGGGCATAGGCGACGGGGAAATATACGTCAGGTACGTGGACCACCAAAATCCGTCGTATATACCCCTGTACATCCGACGTATATGAACTTTTCTGCACTAGTGAAGTCCTCAGGCAGCAACTCCGGCAATAGCAGGAACTTCCATCGGGTTAAGTGCAACATATTTCAGCTTGCACGAGAGTTTGATTGCTTCAACTCAGGTATGCACCTGAGCCAAGGGTGGGACAGAGAGTTGGGGCGTTGGCCTGGGGTTGGCTTGAAGGTTGCTTGGTTGGTGGGGTTGTTTTAGAGAAAGCTTCACCAGTCATGCGCTAGCCATGCGTGCAGCTCTTGCTTGCGCTCCACGGCTAGTCGGCTGGACCATTTGCTGGGGGCTCCAGACCTTGTCAAGGTCTGGTTTTCTCAAGTTTGGTAGGGGTTGTTGGCTTTTTGGCCTTAATTCGTGTTTTGATGATTTAACTAACCTAATCTTAATCACAATCAAATGTAGTGTAGCACACATTAGGCATGGAATATATATTGTATTGTGCTAACATCTACAGGTGATCAAGACTCAAGGAAGAATGGAATGAAGTCAAGACATGTAAATCAAGCTATTTGAAGACATGTAATTTTTCCTTTACTTGAGTCTTAGGAATATATGTGAACTTGAGCATACAAGAGTTAAAACCTATTCACATACTCACTAGGTTCATTGTTGAAGTCATACGCCAAATTTCAAATCATTCGGAATTCAATAGATCATCCAAACCATAGCCAGAAAATCACTTAATCGAAACCTAAACTGCCTGTGCAAAAAGGTCGACCGAAACGAGTTTTCCGTTCGACCATTTCTATCAGTTAAATCGTTACTACAAAACTGATTTTTCCCAGCTCAACCGGTCGACCACTTTTGACCTTTTGGTCAACCGTTTCATGTATTTTATATGACCATTTTGATATGACCATTTTGATATGACCGTTCCAAATGGTCGATTGTCCCTTAGATTTAGTTCGACCATTCACTTAGATTGTATCCATTTAGTTCGACCATAGTCTAAGTTGGTTCAAACGTTTCCTTAATTTCATGGAAACGGCCCATCATTCATCCTGTGTCGGTTGACTGATTTAGACAGATTTGCTGACTTAGTTTTCTGTTTTGTGTATCTTACACAAACATCAACCAAATCTATTCCAATGGCTATAAAATTTTAGGAGCTTATAAATAGAGGTTTACACACCTTATTTACACAACTCTCCTACTCCAAACTCAAACATACACTAGAGAGAAATCCTCCAACTCCCAAAACCCAAATCCTGCACTCAAGAGCTTAAACCTCCATACCTTGATACAAATATTATCCTACTCATAGTGTGCTCAAACATAGAGTGTCAATACTCTTGTTTCCTTGCTGTCAAAGTTGTAAATGTTTCGGTGAAAGCCTAAAGAATCCATCTCGGGTTGTGAGAGGAAGAAATCAAGCTCGGCAAGGATTGTTTGTGAGTTTGTGGTGTAAATGCATTCCCTCCCGGACCGGAATAGGGAGTGCTTAGTGAAGACGTAGGCGGAGCTCATGGGATCGAATGGAGCTTGCAAGAAAGGAAGTAGGACATGGGTAGGGTGTCGAACCTCTATAAATCGTTGTCTTCATTTGTGATTTGCAATTGCATTGTTTTTCCTACCTATTTTTAATTATTGTTAAATTGAGTAGTTATAATTAGGGCCATAACGTTTCTACAGGGGCCAGAGCAACTAGAGAGGTTGGGGGAAGGCCAGGGTTGGGGTTGCGACTAGTGCAACCAAATGTGTCCCCACGTGTGTGAGCTCCTTGATGTTTGAGGCAAGGTTAATGTGGGTTCATGGAAGTAGGGCCCGTGCCTACTATCCTGAGTTGATGGCTCAAAAGTGGTGCACAGGGTTGAGTCCCCATAGGCCCTCCAGCTGACCCACACTCCGTCCGACCAAGCCACAAACTTCATGCCCCCGTTTTGTGCGATGTGCTCTTGCAGGTGCACTCGCCTTGACGTGTAAGGGCTAGTGATGGCATGAGTGGGTTGGGCATGTTTTGGGAGTGTGCAAGCCGTAGGTCTGACCAGGACCCCCTTGCTGTTGACCACGCATCCCAGAAGGTTGGCTGTTGAACGTTTTATTTAAAACCGCAAGTGCACGGCCGCGATGAAGCGGTGGCAAGTACGGGTCGTCCTCAGGGAGGTGAGTAGCCTCTTGCTTGTATGAAATCAAGTGGCGAAAAAAATGGAGAAGAGAGTTGGTTATGCTAATCTAGACTACGCTACACTAAGAAGTATGAAATGCGAACGAAAGAAGCAAACAACCGATGAACTAACAACTAAGCTAAGAACAAAGGAAGAATGCTGGAATATAGAAATGGAAAAACCCCTAAGGGGTGGAGTGAGTGCACACATGCAAAGAGGTGGGTGTAGAATACATTCTTTAAGCACATGAAGGTGGTGTTTATCATGCATAGGAAGTGTCTAAATGTGTGGCAAAACCTATCAATCTATTCCCCAACTTAGTTGATTAACATTTACATATGCAAGGTGTTTATTTCAGAACCTAAACAAGCATGAGAGGTGTCTAATCATTTTGGCAAAACTCATCAAGTTATAAATTCTATCCTAAACAAGCAAGCATACATTCATGTTTAATCAACACATTGAAATTAAAGCATTCATCCCATTCTCTAATGCATGTATGTACATCTACTCCACCCCCCAAAGGGGATGGAACTACTCACTAAACATTACACTAATTATTAAACTAAGCAAAAAAGCATATTAAAACTAAGCTAGAAATAAAAGACGATTAAACTAAAACATGCACAAACAATAAAAAGAAGCATAAACAAACAATGAAAGAAACACAAAAATTTATTGATAAAATGACTCACATTAAAAGTAGCATCCTCCTACTTTAGTGTGTGCTTCAAGGCCTCACTTCTAGTAGGAAGAATAGCCACTTAAAATATGGAGTGATTACAATGGAAGGTGAAGAGTTCTATTTATAGCCATGTAAAAAGGCAAACCGGGACAATCCCCCGATGTGGGACTAAACAGATACCAAAACTAGCCTAAACATCCTCTAATACATGTGCTGGAGAAATTTGAGTGGATTTGGGCCAAAATGGACCGCCAATTAGCGGTCTTGGACCGCCAATTGGCGGTCTATATGGTTCAGATCCTGCTCATTTTTGTTGTGGGCTTTTCTTTCCGGTATTGTTGGTCTTTGATGCGGTTACTTGACTTGTTGGAGCTCCGACCCGAATCGAATTGGTAAAATACTCCCCATGATGGTGTGGAGTATTCTGTTTTGCTCTTAGGTCCTTCTGTCTTGCGTTCAGGTCCTTCTCCCTTGCATCTTGGTCCCCAGATCTCACAATCCAGTCATTTTTCCCAGCTTTTGGGTCCTTTTATGCTTCATCTCTTCAAACCTATTTATTCCTGAAAACTAAACATAAAACTCGTGACATAGCATTGTTTAGGTGAAAAATAATGGATATAAGATACACATATAAGCATGAAATGATGTCAATCATTGGCTGACCCAGGGTGCGCATGGAACGTGGTTGAAATCTCGTGTTGCGTTGTATGTTTTGTTGATTTTGCTACTCCCATATCGCATGACTATTTTTAGATGCTTCCTGATTTTTGTTACTGATTTTATTGATTTAGGAAGGGTCTGAAATGTGGGTGCATGCATGTATATTATTGGTATATATTTTGATATCTTGTGACAATTCACATGACCATAGCTAGTCGTTTTATCGACATCTTATCTTCTATACTTGCCTTATATGCGAATGCCATAATCATGATCTTGTTGCCATATAGATGTGCATGCATGTTATCTTATTGTGGAGGTTATGATGCGGATGGGTTTATGGTGGATGCTCATAGCATGATCCTTGCATTAGTATTATGTATGTATATATTTGTATGTGTGCATTAGATGTCTTGCATAACCATTTCTGAAATTTAATTAATCTGGGCATTATCGTTTGTAGGGCCAACGGGCCTAATGGAAAGACCTCTATGTAGAGAGGTCAGGCGTGAGATAAGACGTGGATGTGCGCATTCTCATTTTCTACAAGACGAGCATATCCAACTTGCGATTTAATCATGTAGGTCTTTGCCACAAATTGGGGTGTCAATCTGAAAGTGCATTGTGTGCCATGCGGTGGGTCACACATTTGGGCAAGCCGTTTGTGGATTAGACCATCATGGCTAGTGGTTGAATTCCTATGTAGAGGGATCTCATCGGGTGATGAGCGGTAGTCGCGGCTATATAGAGTGGTGACATCTGCTTGTTTGCATGTGTCGCATTTAGGGTTTCATGCATGACTCTTTATCCTATTTTTGGACCAGGGGCATCTTACTGAAAATTCACACATATTTTGTTGTTGTTTTGCTTATATATAAAAGATATTACCAGTCTTAGCAATCACAATCAAATCCCAAACAACATATTTGTTAAGCGAACAACATCATTGCTTAGCAAACCACTAAGATTTCTAAACAACGTAACTCTTCCTAAAAACATCATTGTTTCTAAATAAATAAACTTGATTTCAAAAATCAATCACATTAAATTAAATTAAGTAACAAATTACTATATATATATATAGAATACATATTATTACATTGTGGTAGATTCACAAGTTGACAAATTCAAGTTGAACTCTACTCTATTTTAAAAGTGTTTAAAATTTCAACTCCAACTCAGATCCACTAGCTGGGCTCAGTTTGGTGGGTTTGAGGGTTCTCATTTTTAGCGTTAGGCATATGTGAGCAATATGTTTGGGAATACAGTTACAAAAATGACATCATGATTTGATACGATTATGAGTTTTTATTAATAATCAATGGTCAATTGCAGTTTTCTTATTATTTCTCTCGTTGACGCATCCACTAGCAACTAGTCCAACCCGTATCAGAACCGGATCGGCTACGACCCCGGACCGAAGACTGGACCGGTCCGGTCCAAAACCTGTTTTTTACCTTAATTTGTTTTTAAAAAAAAATCGGACCGATCCAGACCGGACCGGACAGGAACCGAATTGGCTCCAAATCCCAAACCGAAGACCGGACCAGTTGGGTCCAGTCCAGATAGAAACCAAGACCGGTTGTTGCTCAACCCTACATTGTACTCTCAAACATCGAAACATACCAGTTTGTTTCCGACATCTTCCGTCTAATTTCCGCCGTCATCTTCCATTTCTGGCAAAAAGAACGACCAATTAACAAACTATACCTTACCTCGCTCCTGCAGTCTGACTTCTCAGTGATGATAGGCGAATTTTATGTACTGTTACTAACTAGGTAACTGGTTTGGGCAAATTTAATGGGATATTTGGTTTGATGCAGATTACATTTTCATGTTGAGGGTAATTTGGTCACCTGAAAGGAAGATTAATAGTGGGAAATTGGAAGGATGGAGGCAAAATGCCAACTACTGAAAGGACTAAGGGCAAACGACTACCTTTTGATGAGTAATGATGAAAACAAGTGAAAGGACAAAGGCACACCTGCAATTAACCCTACAATAAATAATGAAGTGAAAGAAGTCGTTGACTTCAATCCAATGTGTTGTTCTAGGGAAGAGGGGATCGATGATATCTTTATTAGGAGGGAATGCAGCATCTCTAGCACTAAGCGCAGAAAGAAAAGGTATTATAAAAGGACAACAGTCGATAAATGAGCCCGTATAAGGCGATCAAAATAAAACTAAAAAGTTACCATGTGATTACAGAAGGGTGTTGGCTTTACCAGTACAAGATCTCTGAGTTTAAGATAAAGTAATTAATGTTTGGAGATTTGGTGTGATAATTTCTTTCATTTATACTTTCAAGTTGTGGACCTTTGCTTGGAACTTTTACAAGGTTAACTTAGACCTCGAACAAGGGCCGTACCGGCACGGCACTGCCAGATCCCCTGGCCTGGTACGGTCCCGGAGCCAGTCCGGATCCGTGCCCAGATCCGTGCCGGATCCTACGTGGGTTGGGTTGAGTGTTTTATTTGTCCGGTTGAGTGTTGAATCAAGTATACAACGGTTTGTATAGGTTGGGTCGGATATCCAAAGATCCGACGTCTATAGGTTTGTATAGACATCGGTTTTTTGTATAACCGACCTCTATACCTCCTGAAATAAGAAAAATGTTTTTGTTTATTTTTTGCGATTTATTTCGTATAAGAATTTATGTGGATTTATAGTTTTGTTCAGTTTTGGGATGTGTTTAAATTGTTGTCATGAGATTATGCAATTTTGTACTTTGTAGAAAGTAATGTGAAATATTTGGATTGATTTAAAAATAGTTACTATCTTATATGTGTTGAAGTTTAGTTCCACATTGGAGATTTTTTTGTTGTTGGTGGGCTTGATATACTCCATCACTCCTTTACTTCTAAATTGGAGTTGGATACCACACCATGAAAGAAATGTGTTCTAAAAGTTTTACTTTTAAATGTCAATTATTATGAATTGAATGATAAATCATTTTGTTCCTTGTTTATGTTATTCGTCTTTTAGAAGTGTTAAGGAAGAGGTTCTTGGTCCTTAACCGTAGAGCTCTAAAAGATATTGGTTTACATAAAACAAAAGATATTCGCAATCATGGTAATTAACATGGGACATTAATTACCGAGTTAAGATTGTCGTGTTGGTCATAGATCATTGTAGCTCTACAAGTGAGTGACAACACGGGTACACAAAAGAGGAAAATAGTACTTTTGTATACCGAATTGACCTAATAAGTAAAATATTATAGAAATGTGTTTCTGTGTCATTAATATTTTACTGTGTCTTTGGTCCTTTGATATGAGACTTATATCCGATCGCTTAAGGAGTACTTAATTAGACTGGTGTCTTAAGCTATCGATGAGTGTAGTGTAAATGCATTAGTTGGTTAAGTACAACTTTTGTTGGAGAAGATAGTTAGTCAAAAGATTATCATTGTCACTCTTAATTGAGTGATGATATTAGTGGGCCCCTTAATAAAGCAAAGTTATAATGTGCACAATGTGATTTGAGTTAAGTCACATATTTATAACTAGCCTAAAGAGATCAAGAAATGAATACTAATACAAAGATGACACAATACTACTTTGTGTGTATTCTTAATATCATGAGGCAAGGGACGGACACAAGTGGTGCACTCCATCACTAACTGGATCGGGTTTTGGTTCGAGTGGAATTAAGACATCTAACTAATTGGGAGCTGTAATGTGTAGCTAGATACCGCTTATAGCTTGTGATATTAAATTCTTAATGTCACTGCCAACTTAGTTTAGATCTTCCCATAAGTCACACCACAAAACTTGGAAACAAGAAATGGGGATTTTGAGTTCATAACATGTGTCGGGTTTCATGTAGAAAATATGACACATGGGGTGAACAAGCAAAATCAAAATTATGTTGTGATTAATAACATAATTAGAATCTAAATTAAATTCATATGTGATGTAAATATTATGGGGTGTAATGATTGATCATTGCATAGGATAATATGTTACATAAGTTGTGAATTTACTACTAATCCCGAAATGTCAAATTTTGTAGGGGTTAAACCGAAATTTGACAAGTCCGCAGAACAGTGCTCAAACGGTCGACCGGTTAGCAGTAAACGGTCGACCGATCGGGCACGGTCGACCGGACATGTCTCGACCGATAACACGAAATTTTCATATGTTCGAACGGTCGACCGAATGTAATCGGTCGGTCGACCGAACATTGCGATGGAATAATTCCTGTTACGAACGGTCGACCGAATTATTGAACGGTCGACCAAAACCTGGTTTAAGCAGTCGACCGAACCTCCAAACGGTCGACCGGTCCAGACGGTTAATGCAGAATTAATTTAAGAATTAATTAGATCATGCATGGAATTGATCCATAATTGATTTAATTCGTGGCTGAGATTATTTGTTAGCAAATAATGGATGGTTAGATGGAATTTTGCAAGAGATCATGGGCAAGGGGTTGCACATGAATAGGTAATTTGGAGAGAGCTTATAAATACAAGCTTATCTCATTACCCCATTAATCTAATTCATTTATTCTTGTGCAAAAATTCTCTCTCCATAATTCTCCACGAAAATCTCTTAATTCTTAAGTTTAGTTTTAGTTCTTAAGAGATCATCTTCTCAAGGGAATGAAAGAGGGGTTAGTAATTAGATTCTAAACCCTATCGGAGATTGAGAGACTAGCTTCCCTCTCTCCGATCTTGTTTAGAGTTTGGTGAATACTCGGAGGCATCCGGCGCAGCGAGAAGCATCCCCAACGTCTCCGAATCTTCAGAAGTTTTAGAGAACTTCAAGGTATGAAATTCGGAGCCCATATTTGTTTTAATAAAGTTTTGAAACTAGATATTGAAACAAATTGATGCATGCATGAAATAAATCATAGAAAATTGTAAATTGATCCTTATTGTGCATAAAAATTTCGAAAATATATATGTACAATTAAACTAGAAATCCTACACACCATACTACAATAGGCAAATGAGATATATATATATGTATGTATGTATATATATATGTATGTATATATATGTATGTATATATATATATAATGGTCAAAAGATTGACACTTGGGCAAGTGGTTGATGTACTCCACCACTCCTCTACTACTCAACGAGATCGAGTTTGGGCACTTGTGCATCTTGGGTTTGACGTACTTGTTTAATGGTCAAAAGATTGACACTTGGGGCACTTATCGGCTGAGTGCGAGAACAAGATTACTCTACAGGTTGAGTGCGTGTTATAGGCGGTAATGTATTTTTTGTGTTAATTAAATGTATAATAGACGTCGGTTACATATAGCCGACGTCTATATCCCAGAGAATAAACGTTGCTCACATATACGGCGATCGGTTTGAGTGCCAAAATCCGTCGTATATACCCCTGTATATCCGAAGTATATAGCTTTTCTGCAGTAGTGTGGTTTAGTTAATTTTTCTTCAATCTTTGACGTTATCGTCGCTACTGTCGTGAATAATTATGTTCTGCATTCTATCTGCAACGTCGAGTCAATTGTTTAAACATACGCTCATCTGGATGGACTTGTTGTATTGCCTCTTGTCGGACAAGACCCGCTTACCTGCACTAAAAGCAACCTTCGACGCCACAGTTGACGCCAGAGGATATAATTAGTCTCGCGCCATCAAAAAGGCTAGTGGAAACCTACCCGAGTTCTTTCTCCACTAGTTTAAAACATCGAAACATTTTAACTCAGCAGTACTTAAGTAAATTCAGTGTTTAGATATGCAGTTAATTCATTTTGGATCTCAGTTTGCACAAATTTAGTCTTTTTTTGACTTAACCAATTCCATTGCGAGTCATCATCATCTGAATCCACTGTAGTTGGAAGTGGTTGTGATGATAAACTTGCAACATTTGAACCCATTTGTCTATTTAGTCTTTCATATTTTTCAAAATAATTGTTTAATGAAGACCTACATTTATCTACATGCTTTTGAAAATTTTCATAATTCATGTTTTCGTAAATTTGTTCCAAGTAAACTTGTAAACTAGTAATTTTAAATTTAGAATCCATAGTAAAATCTAAACAAAAACTAAGTGGACGAGGATTCCAATATTTATTAAACTTAGCCTCCATTACAGTTAAAATGTCATCAAAACCATGATTTCCCCTATATTTCGCAAATACTTTTGTAATTGGACGTATTTTGCAAATAAATATGTTAGAGGTCGGATAATATTGTACACTTAATCATTTAGTAAATGTGAAAAAATATTTTTAAAAAGCTAACTCAATATTACAAATTTCCCAATCTTGGTTGGTTAACATTGCCTCTTTTTGTTTTTCATTATAAAAGTTTGAATTGCAAGATGATAATCAACACAAAGTTTTAACATTTCATAGGTAGAATTCCATATATGGGGACATCTAATTTAAATTTCTTAAGTTTAACATCATTATATACACAAAATTTTCTAAATTCCTGATATCTAGATGTACTACTACAACCTACAAAGGCAATTGCATTCCTAACATTTTCTAGGTATGATTTAATTAATTGAAGTCAATCTTGTACTATCAAGTTCAAAATATGACCAACACATCTGATATGAAAAAGTGAACCATCTAGAGGTCGCTTACAATAACTTATAAGCATTCTTATTGATGCACTATTATTAGTAGCATTATCAAATGTAATTACACAAATTTTATTTTCAAGAGAATTAGCTACGATGACATCTTTAATGTGATCAAATATAACATTGGTAGTGTGTGGATGCAAAATAGGTAAAAAGTTATATTTTTTTATTTAACAACAATGAATCATCTAGATAATGAGTAGTTACGCAACAATAAGGATAATTATTTGGACTGGTCCAAACATCACTAGTTAATACTACCTTATTGCTGCACTGTTATTAGTAGCATTATCCAATGCAATTACACAAATTTTATTTTCAAAAGAATTAGCTACGATGACATCTTTAATGTGATCAAATATAATATTGGTAGTGCGTGGATGCAAAATAGGTAAAAAGAAATAATTTTTTTATTTAACAACAATAAATCATCTAGATAATCAACAGTTACGCAACAATAAGGATAATTATTTGGACCGGTCCAAACATCACTAGTAATTGCTACCTTATTGTTCATTTTAAAAAATAACTAATCATGTTTGTTTTTTGTTTTTTGAATTTATCAAATGCGACATTTTTAAGAGTTCTTCTAGAAAATGGTTTAAATTGGGGATTATGATAGAGAATCTCTTAGGGATTCAGATTCACATGTGCTAAATGGTAATTCATCTCTAATTATGAAATCAATAATTATTTCTCTATCTTTAATTGAACAATATTTCTGAAAAGAAAATTTTCCACTAGCTGTGTCTAAAACAGATTGACGTGAATCCATTACTGACTCGGGATTGTTCTTAAGTTTACATAATTTTAAATGTCTACCTAAATGACCGGTTCACTCACTTAACCTACCTGAATATACATGACCACAACGTTTACAAGTATCAATTACTTTACCGGTTTCATCTCTACATTCTTGAAAATCTTTCCATACTGGGCTAGTTTTTTTCCTAAAATCAGTAATAGTTATTTGGGGTGGTATATCAGGAAGGGATTGTACGGTATCATTATCTTCAGAATCTAATGTTGAAGCCATGCAAATTACTAAATCTGCAAAGAAAAACTTAATTTTTTTCATAATGATAACTTTGTGGGGTATCCTCCGCCTGTCATCGTTGATGATTGTGCCGATCACAATATCCCTCGGGGTGCGGTGCTGAAGACTAACGTCTCATCATACCTAAACTTTGAAGTAATTCAATTTATCATCAATTGCATTTATAATTCATAAAATACAAATCTTTTCATGCATATATTGGGTTTGTCATTACATATGTTTTCGTAGACGCATGTCAAATTGTGCAACACCGTCGGGGTGTCCTACTCCACCACTTGTTCTAAATCGTGTTTAAGAAAATCAACCAAATTAATATCGTCTATGTTGACTCTATTTTGTACAAGATTTCATCACCTGTACTCAGGGACTTCAGATGCGTCATCCTCTATGCTATATAAATCCCTCAGCAACATCCGCACAATGACCAACCATTTGTCGTCGCTTTCTCTTTCTTTGGGTTCTGGAATATAAAATAGTTGCTTCACTTGGGATGCACGTACAAATGGTTCTTCTGATTTCAGATATTTATTTGAGCTCACTAACATGAACCCATATTCCTCGCTTCTAGTTGTATTTTCCCAGCCAAAAACGTCATACCACTTGCACTTGAACAAGACATATTTCACATCACTGTAGTATTGAAGTTCGATTATGTCTTGCAATACACCAAAGTAGTCGACTAGTGCGCGGAGAGGATTGTTTTCTCATGTTGTTGAGTAACTTTCTGTTGTTGTGTTCACAAACACTCATGAATTCTGAGATTTTCCTTTGGACTTGTGTTTCTCTGTGTGAAACCGAAACCTATTGGTAATAGATCCTGAAATATTTACTTGCCATAGTGTTTGGATCTCGAGCAAGTACTTCAATTTCAACACTCCGATTGTTTTCATTTTGAACGGTCTCGCTGAACCAATCACTAACTTTCTTATGTCGTGCATTCAATTTTTGTCTTCGATTACGACGTAGTTCCACTCCCATGAAGGCATTGTAATGGTTAAAGTGTCTGTAAATGGAGAATTTCTTTACCGATGAAATATTCAAATTTATGAAATAAGCAAAATAGCAATACTATTGTTCACTTACTCTTGATATTCATCAACAATGATAGTGATATTCAAAACCCATTTGTGAGCTTTCTCTAGATCAACAACGTCTCTATTGCTAACTTTAAACAAATAATTAATCAAACACTTTGCATACAAGATTAAAACCTAATCTACACTTATGCAAATACATCTAAATCGAGATTCATGATTTAGATTTCATACCTTTGCCTAGTGAAAACGAAATTCTCTAGAACTCTTGAAGAATCTTCACACATTTGCCTATAAGGTTCACCTTGAACGAAACAAGGACTGGTTCAAGATCTTGCTAGAGATCTAATAGTTTTTCCTTTGGCAATCACTCTAGAATGAGAAACATCCACCCACAAATCTTGACAGAGGGGAGAAAAGGGTGGTTGAAAAAAAACACATTTCTCTTCTCTTTAAATAGGTGCAAGTTAGGGCAAACCCTAGCCACAAGATGGGCTTAATGGGCCCATGACCCATTAGTTACATATTCCATTCCTAATTGACTGATTAAAGAGTTCACTTTTATAAATTCATGTCATGACAATGTGATATCCGTTATAATATTTATGTGTCATAAATATTATGTTACGTAATATGCATTACACTTCTCCAAATAATATTATGCACACATCTCATAAACTCATATTAAATGTTACAACATGTAACACTTTATTTTATCATCTTATTGCATGCATTTAATATCACATCATACGAAATATAACATATTATATAAAACATGTAAAATACTTCTCTTGTTTCTCGTTCAGTTGGTGTGACCTTTATCAAGGATCCGGTTTGGATTGGTAATGGCATAAAACATTTAATATTCATAAACTATAAGGTGTACTCTAGCTATACATTATAGTCACCTATTCAACACAGATGAAATGTAACCATTTTACAAAATACAATCTTGTAGCAATATTATAAATAACATTACTTGTGTCGATTCCTTGCAAAATGATATCATGAATAACATCCAAAGTAGGATTGATATCATAAATAACATTACTAGTGTCAACGGGGCCCACAACTCTAGGTCTGTTTCACCACCCCGGTTGAGGACCCGACACACACTTGTCGCGTGGGGTAACCGCAACAGCAGAGGATGTCGTCGATGGGTGCGACCTGGGCGATGTCGTCGTTGCGCATCATTCTGGGACTGGAATGTGGTTGAGTGAAGAAGGCGTTGGCAAGAAAAGTGCAATCGAAAGATAAACATATTTTTCAGGCGATGTCAAAGTGGGGTTTTTTTTGCAGAGGTTGGGCCACTTGAGGCATAGAAAGCCAAGTTTTCCATTATAAATATATAGTTGGTATCACTTCAACTATATCGCATGCATTTACATTTTTACTCTGCCAAGGGCCCTACTGACATCATTACTCATTATAAATGAGGAACAATGATAATGTTGATCTATCATCCTTTCCTGCACAATCCATATATAAAAAGCAACTTTTAAATGTAATTACGCATGATTGACATCATTTCATGCTTATATGTGTACCTTATATCCATTATCTTACACCTAAGCAATGCTATGTGACGAGTTTTATGTTTAGTTTTCAGAAATAAAGAGGTTTGAAGAGAAGAGCCATGAAAGGACCCAAAAGCAGGAAAAAAGGACCTAATTGTGAGACCTGGGGACCAAGATGCAAGGGGGAAGGACCTGATCGTAAGACAGAAGGACCTAAGAGCAAAACAGGAAACTCCACACCATCATGAGGAGTATTTTGTCAATTCGATTCGGGTCGGAGCTCCACTAAACCAGCTAGATGCATCCAAGACCAAGAAACACACCAAGGTAAGCCCACCAGAAGACCCAGCCGGATCTGGGCTTTATAGGCCGCCAATTGGCGGTCTGGAACCGCCAATTGGCGGTCTGGTTAAGCCCAAATCAGCCAAGATTCTTCCTGGACTTGTATTAGCATGTGTTTAGGCTATTTTTGGTATTGGTTTAGTCCCACATCGGGGGATTGTCCCGGATTAGCTTTTTCCATGCTTATAAATAGAACTCTTCACCTCCCATTGTATCCATCTCCCTCTTGGTGGCCATCTTCCCTACTAAGAGTGAAGCCTTGAAGCAAAACTCTAGTGGAGGAAGAGCTACTTGTAATTGAGTGAGTTAATAATATAAGTTTTCTTTTAATGATGTTGTTTCTCTCTTAGTTTAATTTCCTTTCCTATTGCATGCTTGTTTGTTTGTTTAGTTTTATGCTTCTTTAATATTTCTTGCTTAAGTAGTATAAATTTCATTTCAGTATTATGCTTTCCTTTGCTAAATTAGTTAGTGTAATGAGTAGTGAGTAGTTCCATCCCCATTTGGGTGGTGGAGAAATATGTGATATAATAATGTAGTGTATTAAGTGTGTGTTATTTTTATCCCTTGAGCTTTATATGATTTCCATAACCATCTAATGGGTCTCCACTCTTATCTTTGATATGCTAATGCTCTTGAATGAAGCTTAGCTTATGCTTTGATTAGTGGACCTATTTTATGGGGAATGATAAGGTTAGGATATGGATGAAGTTAATGTTGGAAACACAAATTGTAGTGTATGTACTCTTGTTGCCTTTTCCTTAGCTAATGTCTTGTATGTTTTAATGATGTAGTCATCTTAATTCATGTGGAGGCATAGTAGGGTCTAGTCTTTATACTTGAGTTCATGTAGCTTCATTCCAATCATTGTCTTCTATGTTTTAATGATGTAGTCTTATCTTAATTCATGTAGAGGCAAGATTGGATGTAGTTTTATGATTTCATGCACTACATGTTGTGAAGAGCTTAATTGAACACACACACACACATCTTTATGTTCACATCATTTCTCTACCCCCTTTGGGGTTTAGTTTTATTGCTTATCTTCATTTCCTTTTGCATTTCATTTCAGCTTTGTAGTTTAGATTAGTGTAATACATCTTTCTCCCTTCTTTTTACCTCTCGCCTTCGAATAAACCAAGTGTCGACACACCTCCCAGTGGACGACCCGTATTTGCCACCGCTTCAACGCGGCCGTGCACTTGCGGTTAATATAAAACGATCAATCAAGTTTTTGGCGCCGTTGCCGGGGAGGTGCTCTGTCCAGACCTTGGTTTGGACGATTCGAGGGGTTGTTAATTTTTTGTTTTTAGTTTTTCTTAGTTTCAGGGAACCACAAGGTCAAGGGGAGGCTACTGGAGAAGTTTGAGGAAGCGACGACCTAAACAGACCGCCAATCAGCGGTGGAAGACCGCCAATTGGCGGCCTGGTGAGCGTTGATTTCCTTGAAATTTTTGTTGGTAGTTAGTCTTGAAATTTGTGTTATCTGGGAGCCCAATTTTGCATGCTTTGACCTCTGGTTTGCTCCCAGATCATTAATCACTCCCCCATTAATCAACTTGGACCATAAAACTCAAAGCAAAAGATTAGACTTCTTGCCATCTAGGTCATACACCATTAGTAGACCTTGCATGCATTTGTCTTTTCTTTGCTTTACATTTTGTCGTTGATTGCTGGCGTGAGGTACGTGCACCCACATCCCTCATTCATGCATGTTTATTTCATGCATTAGTTAGTAAGGTGCATCAGGACAAGAGTGAGAGAGCGTTTGATTGGAGCGATTGATTGCTAGATCTAGGATCAAATCGCTACTAAGGAGGGGCTGTCCCATAAAAGATAAGGTGGGGGATTTCATCACCCTTTCCTTGGCCCCAAAAACCACTCTTAATAAAGCCTTAACTAAAAGCAAGTAGACATTGGCCCTAAGGAATTCGGACGCACTAGGAGAGTAATCTAGTCGAGACCGTCATGACCTGATCGGCGTTGCCTACCTTGTCGATAGTAGGAGGTACTGGATCTCCGGATCTGGTATCACTTGCTGGGCATTGTGGTCCTCCTTGTAGGGAGGTGAGGCGTGTCGAGACTAGGGACCTCGAAGTTAGGCGTCGTCTAGCTTAAGGACCCATTGCCTTACATTGTTTGAGCCGTGCTTGCTAGTTAGGCTTCTTCCTGATCCCACTACCCACGCTAGCTCTAGGGATTCTTCTCTCCTCACCTGAGTCATCTCCTCATCTATTCTCTACGTTTAGTCTCCTCCTTTAGTACACCTTCTGTTGTGTGTTTGGTAGAGTCGAGTCGAGCATTTTTATGCGAGGTTGGGCTCGTTCTGGTGAGAGCGCTCGACTCGAGAGAGTGCTTATTTCTGAGATGGAAGATCTTGGTGATCGACCATCTCCGCCTCGTGCTCCTTTGGAGCAAGAAGGCGAGTCGTCTCGTGGTGGCGAGGGAGACCGGGTTCCATACATGGACTACCTCGGTCCATTCCCACCACCACGTAGACCTCCTTCTCCTCCTCCTCTGACTCGAGAGGAAGGGAGATTCGGTCAGGATCGAGTTCTAGGTGCACCACCACCTTTAGCTCGACAGGATAGGCCGATGACGTTGTGGGAGCGGACCCATCCTGTTCAGGCCGCGCAACCTTCTTGCATAGTTGTTCCCCCTGCTCGCGGGAACAACTATGAGCTGAAACCTCAGTATGTGAGCATGCTTCCAACCTTTACTGCCAATAAGGAGGATCCGTATATTTTTATACGCGAATTCGAGGAAGTATGCTCCATGTTCAAGATTCAACAGCTTGACGAGGATTCTGTCCGGTTGAGGATGATTTCGTTCGCATTGAAGGATAATGCGAAGAAATGGATGTATAGCCTCCCGGCGAGCTCGATTCGGTCTTGGGATGACTTTGTGACCGTCTTTCTGAAGAGATTTTTCCCTCAAAGGAAAACTCAACAGATACGGCACCAGATACATCAAATGTATCAGACCGAGACCGAATCTTTTCATGGTTTCTTTGAGAGGTTCAAGGACCTTCTCCAGCAATGCCCTCATCATGGACTTGAGCTATGGCAGCTGTGCCAGATTGTTTATGAGGGCATCAACTACAACACCCGCACATTGTTGGAGTCGATGTGTCAGGGTGACTTCCAAATGAAACCCATCGACGAGGCATGAGACACTTTTGAATCCATGGCTGAGCGCACCTTCGAGTGGGACACCATGAGAGAGCCACCAACCGCCAGGTCTTCTGGTCGAGCTGGATCATATCATGTTGAGTCGACTATCGCGTCTGAGGCGAAAATGGCTGCTCTCATGTGTAGGATAGAGAGTTTGGAGATGGACCGAGCTCCTGTAGCTCAGGTCGCTACTCCCGGGTGTACTAGGTGTGGACTGTCGGGACATGATGACTTGGAGTGCGCTTACGCTCCAAGAGATACTGAGCATGCAAATGCGATGTATCAACAAAGGCCCCGAAACGACCCGTACAGTCAGTCCTATAACCCGGGATGGCGTAACCATCCTAACTTCTCTTGGGGGTCTAGTGGAGGACACGGTCAGAGCTCGCACGCTCAACCTCAACCTCCACCTTATCAACCTCCACGCCCATCGGCGACCTACCAACCCCCACATCAAAGGTCTCAGCACCAAAATTACCAACCTGGTCAGGCCTCTTCGTCGGGTTATTCTAACCAGACTCCACCACCTCAGCGGGTTGACCCCAAGGACCCTTCTAGTGATCCGACCCTTCAAGCATTCATGCAGAGCATGCAAAGTACAGTCAAGGCTTTGGAAATGCAAGTTAGCCAATTGGCTCATCAATTCCATGAACGCGAGAAGGGTCAGTTCCCGAGTCAACCTGTGGTAAATCCCAGGGGTCAGCCTGCTAATACCAGGCAGAATGTACACAATGTTGAAAGTGACCCTTCCCAACATGCTAATGTTATTCATACCTTGAGATCGGGAAGGGTCGTTGACAACAATGTGAACATGCCGGAAGCCAATCCTGTTGGCAAGTCTTCCGAGGAGAGTCTTGAGCCTGTCAAGGAACCTAATTCTGAGACTCCTCCTCGTGATTCCTATGTCCCCAAGGCACCATTCCCTCATCGGTTGACTAAAAAACGTGATGAGCATTGGGATAAGATCGTTGAGGTACTTAGGCAAGTAAAGGTGAACATCCCGTTGTTGGACGTTGTTCAACAAATGCCACCGTATGCCAAGTTCCTCAAAGACCTTTGCACCACCAAGAGAAAAACAAATGTGCCCAAGAAGGCCTTCTTGGCCGCCAATGTGAGCTCCATATTGACACAACCCATGACTGTCAAGTACAAGGACCCTGGTTGTCCAACTGTCTCTTGCATGATTGGGAATGTGACCATCTCTCAAGCTCTATTGGATTTGGGGGCATCTGTGAATCTCCTGCCTTACTCAGTCTATGTCAACCTTGGGATAGGCGATCTTAAACCAACGAGGACAACCCTCCAGTTGGCTGATAGATCCGTCAAAATCCCACGAGGGAGTGTGGAGGATGTCCTTATCAAAGTGGGTGAGTTCGTATTTCCAGTTGATTTCATCATCTTGGATACCGAACCCGTGTCCAACCCACAAGGACAAATTCCTGTAATCCTTGGGAGGCCATTTCTTGCGACATCTAATGCCTTGATCAATTGTCGCAATGGCTTGATGAGGTTGTCTTTTGGAAACCTCACGGCGGATTTCAACATCTTCACTCTTGGTAAGCAACCTGGGCTCTTCGACGACTCAGTCGGAGCCAATTTCATCCAGGACACGGATGAGCCCGATTCATTAGGCATGTTCGACTCACATCGACATATTATTGAGGTGCCTAATGATCAGGTTGCGAGTGAAGAGGATCTTGAGGAATCCGCCAGCATATCTCTGGACGAGGAGGCACATCTGGGTGCTTGCTCCTCTTACCCCGTGGCCCTTGAGCCACTTGAAATTAACTCTGAATCCGACAAGGACCCACCTCTGGTCGAGCTTAAACTGCTCCCCGATAACCTAAAGTACATCTTTTTAGGGGATAATGAGACCTTGCCACTCATTATTGCTTCTGATCTTGAAAAAGATCAAGAGGTTGCCCTCAAAAGATTACTCTTTGAAAACAAAGAGGCGATCGGGTGGTCCTTGAAGGATATCAAGGGAATTAGCCCTGGTATTGTTCAGCATCGGATCCACATGGAAGAGGATTCTAGGCCCCGCAGGGACCCACAACGGAGATTGAATCCTGTACTGAAAGAAGCCGTCCGAAAGGAGGTTCTTAAGTGCTTGGATCATGGCATAATTTATCCTATCTCTGATAGTTCGTGGGTGAGTCCTGTCCATGTGGTTCCTGATTGATCGTTTTATATTTCTACCGCAAGTGCACGGCCGCGTTGAAGCGGTGGCAAATACGGGTCGTCCACTGGGAGGTGTGTCGACACTTGGTTTATTCGAAGGCGAGAGGTAAAAAGAAGGGAGAAAGATGTATTACACTAATCTAAACTACAAAGCTGAAATGAAATGCAAAAGGAAATGGAGATAAGCAATAAACTAAACCCCAAAGGGGGTAGAGAAATAATGTGAACATAAAGAAGTGTGTGTGTGTTCATTAAGCTCCTCACAACATGTAGTGCATGAAATCATAAAACTACATCCAACTTTGCCTCTACATGAATTAAGATAAGACTACATCATTAAAACATACAAGACAATAATTGGAATGAAGCTACATGAACTCAAGTATAAAGACTAGACCCTACTATGCCTCCACATGAATTAAGATTTCACTACATCATTAAAACATACAAGACATTAGCTAAGGTAAAGGCAACAAGAGCACATACACTACAAATTGTGTTTCCAACATTAACTTCATCCATATCCTAACCTTATCATTCCCCATAAAATAGGTCCACTAATCAAAGCATAAGCTAAGCTTCATTCAAGAGCATTAGCCTATCAAAGATAAGAGTGGAGACCCATTAGATGGTTATGGAAATCATGTAAAGCTCAAGGGATAAAAATAACACACACTTAATACACTACATGATTATATCACATATTTCTCCACCCCCCAAATGGGGATGGAACTACTCACTACTCATTACACTACTGATTAGACTAAGCAAAGAAAGCATAATACTGAAATGAAAGTTAACTAAGAAGGCAGGAAGCATTAAAGAAACATAAAAGGAAAGGAAAGACTAAACAAACATGCACAAATTAAAAGACAAGATTTAAAGAAACTAGAAGAATTATTTTATTAACAAAATGACTCACATTGAAGGTAGCATTCTTCTCCACCTTGAGTTTTTGCTTCAAGGCTCACTCCTTAGTAGAGAGAATGCCACCAAGCAATGGGTCATTACAATGGAAGGTGAAGAGTTCTATTTATAAGCATGGAAAAAGCTAATCCGGGACAATCCCCCGATGTGGGACTAAACCAATACCACAAATACACTAAGAATACACTAATACACGTGCTACAGAAAATTGGACGGATCCTGGGCTAAATGGACCGCCAATTAGCGGTTCCAGACCGCCAATTGGCGGCCTATAAAGCTTGGATCCGTCTGGTTTTCTTTGTGGGCTTTTCTTGAAGTGTTTCTTGGTCTTAGATGCATCTGGTTGGTTTAGTGGAGCTCCGACCCGAATCGAATTGACAAAATACTCCTCATGATGGTGAGGAGTTTCCTGTTTTGCTCTTAGGTCCTTCTGTCTTACGATCAGGTCCTTCCCCCTTGCATCTTGGTCCCCAGGTCTCACAATTAGGTCATTTTTTCCTGCTTTTGGGTCCTTTCAAGGCTCTTCTCTTCAAACCTCTTTATTTCTGAAAACTAAACATAAAACTCGTCACATAGCATTGCTTAGGTGTAAGATAATGGATATAAGGTACAAATATAAGCATGAAATGATGTCAATCAAATACCCCCACACCTAAGTTTTTGCTAGTCTCGAGCAAAACAAAGAAAGGAAAAAGCATACGAAAAAAATAAGAAATCCTAACTCACTTTCGTAGGAATCACGGTTGCACTTAGCACGTGCAACAAGCCGTTAAACCTCTTTGTTGCCAAGGAGGAGGAGTGTTGTCTCCTGAGGGTTTTCAGCGGATATACCCACAAAATCCGAACAAGATGCATTAATCAATCTAGCTACACGACTCGTTGGACTTATTTTGACGATCATGGAATGCGGTAATACTACGGGTCGACTCTATATATGTAATCAGTCCACACACCTAGCCTAATGAGTTATTCGTGAGAGTTAACTAAGGAATTAAGTGAAAGACATGGACAACCTTAACTTCTGAATGTGAAACAAAGTGTAAAGTCCATTTTGGTCCTTATTTGACTCTTCTTTTCTTTTCTTTTCTTTTTTTTCTTTTTCTTTTTTTTTTTTCTTTGGAGCATTTATTGGTTGGTGTTTGATTCTCCCAGGGTCAGGTTTCGTGCATCATTGCCTATGAGGACTTACACTATCACGTACACCTTCCCCCAAATCTCCACATAGGGCGATCCCTACCACCCGTGTAACGGGAGTTCGGTCGGTGCATCCCAAGTCAGATGACTCGAAAGCACCAGGCACAAAGTCCCCTCAGACCTACTTTCCCGAGTGATAGGAGCCGTGCGAGAAGAGAGAACACCACTTATTTATTCATTTATCTACATGGGAACCAAAACCCCTACACTTAAGTTTCACAAAAAGATATTAAGGGCCCTTGACTACAACAAACTTCCTAAATTAACAAACACGAATTATTTGACTCACTAGGTTCAGGGTGGACTTCTTTGAATGTTTGAGCACTGAAACCCTATGATTACTCACCCCCAAGGGAAAACTGGGGTGCATCCTAACGACTCGATAAATCCTAAAGCCACGTACTAGATATCCTAATGCATCAAGTTCAAGGCAATTTTGGGAGCTTTCTTTTTACTTTGCCTCTCAACGGTTTTGCACATGCTAAACACACGCAAAACCCACAAAACATTTTCTTTCGAAAACACATGAAGATTTTGAAAAAAATGTGAAAATTTTGAAGCACTAGGCAAGCAAAAGAAGACAAGTCACCCAAGGATCATGGCAAGCAGATATATCGATATTAAATGCAGCACACTATCATGACCCTAACAATGCAAACAAAAGAAAACAAAATCAAAAGAAAAGACTCGACTATGTACACACGTAAAACACCCCCCCACACCTACTTCATGCATTGTCCTCAATGAATGTGAGCAAAATACTATATGGATACATGCATGAAAAAGGAACGATCTCACCAACATGAAGTACAAAGGGACGTTCGGGGTCATGTTGATGGACACAAACCCAAATTCCCTCAAAACCTGTGAGAAGCTGAAGAAGGGAGACAAATACGTGAAAGAAATGGGGCCCACATACTCAAGGGTTGGGGCCCACAACAATCGATGCTCACTGAAGGAGTCTTTTATTGTACTTCTTCTTTTTTTTTTCTTTTTTTTTTCTTTTTTTTTTTTTTTTTTTTTTTCATATAACTATGTACAAACATAAGTTCCCATCTTCATTTGTCAAAAGACATCAAATGGGAACCTCAAGAGTGGGTCAATGCACTTGGAAAGGGAACATGACACCACGCGGGGCCAGAATACGCATGCGTGGGCCCCCTTCACAAAGAGCACCAGACGAAATGAGAGGTTCATGAATTGGACGCAAAGGCGTCTCATTCAAAGTATCAAACTGAAAGAGCTTGAACCTCTCGAGAGTTTGGGAAATAAGGGGCAACGGAAGAAAAATATCTCCCGTTGCGGAACTGCAGTTATGATCATCAATCCAAACTCTCCAACCAACAGCCTGGTGGGTCGGAACGAGGTCAAGCACCTCGTTATGCATGTCCAACTCACCAGGAGAACAGGAAGTGGGTCTCATACCCAAGGTATCCTCCACGGAACTCCTAATACCCTCATGAGCAATGCGGTTGTTTGATGTTCCATCATTTCCAAGATGATCAGGAACAATAGTGAGAGGCAAACTCTCATCAGGTTGTTTGAAGTTGAGGGTACTAGGGAGCTCTTGCTCCACCAGAGGTGGGTCCTTAAGAGGATCAAAATGAAGATCATGTGGCTCAAGGGCCACGGGACAAAAAGATAAGGCACAATCCTGTGCCGACTCATAATAGAACTGGTCCAAGTTATTCTCAATTTGAATCGAATCCTCCACTAAGTGATCGTGAATTGAAACCCCAAGTCCCTCAGACTGACTAGGAGTTTGACTTTGAAAGGTTGTGCTTTGAATTTGTGGATGTGGTGGTGGTTCGCTATCAAAAGAAGAATCCTCATGTTGACAAGAAAGGTTACTTTCCTCACATTCACGTAATTTCTGCGACATTTGACTCACTTGCAGTGTCATATTTTGTATGGACTGTTGAGTGGTTTCCATGAACGTAAGGAAAGTTTGTTTCAAGGAATCAGGTATGCGGTCAACGATGAGGTCCAAGTCAGAGCTTGGGAAATTTTGTGGTTGGGTATTGATGGGCTGAGAATGAGTCCAATGATTTGGAGTGGGGTGCTGGTAGAATTCTGGGTATTCGGGAGGAGGATACGGGGGTGAAAATGAGGTATAAGAATTTGGATAAGATTTGTCTCCCCATGAATCCATCACTCTCGGGTTGTACGCGGATGCGTAATGGTCATAATGAGCATTTTGGGAAAATGTGTGCTCATACTCAGGCTCAGGGGGAACATAAGGACATTCCCCGAAATCATGACCACTCAACCCACAATAGTGACACGGTACGGCTACTGGAGCCGCCGGTGCACTCATGTCGTCTGCCATACGCATGAAAAAGGCCAAAGTTTGTTGTAATGTCTCAGTTTGTTGACCAGCATATGATCCGGCATAACTAGATTGTGGTCTAGCAGTCGGTGCCTCTCTCATGTTACCCCAATATGAAGACTGCTCAGTCACAAAATTGCGATCATCCCAACCATACGGGGTGTTAGTCTGAGCCACCCCAGGTTGCATGGGTCCGGAGTACCAGGGAGAATCGTCCTGGTCCCAACAATGATATGGATGGTCGCCCATGTAACCATCCATCTCAAGAAAAACTCTCGAGTCGATCACTCTCACCACCACGAGGCTAAGCTCGCAAAAAGTGCTCGACTCGACCCTAAAACGCTAACAGAGAGTGTAAAGGGGAGGAGACTATAACGTAGAAGAAGGTGAGAAGAAGATGACTCAGAGGAGAAGGGAAGAATCCCTAGAGCTAGCGAGGGTACAGGGTGAAGGTAGAAGCCTAACTAGCAAGCAAGGCTCAAACAATGTAAGGCAATGGGTCCTTAGGCTAGACGACGCCTAACTTCGAGGTCACTAGCCTCGACACGCCTCACCTCCCTACAACGAGGACCACAATGCCCAGCAAGTGATACCAGATCCGGAGATCCAGTACCTCCTACTATCGACAAGGTAGGCAACGCCGATCAGGTCATGGCGGTCTCAACTAGATTACTCTCCTAGTGCGTCCGAATTCCTAGGGCCAATGTCTACTTGCTTTTAGTTAAGGCTTTACTTGAGTGTGCTTTTTGGGGCTAAGGGAGGGGTGATGAAATCCCCCACCTTATCTTTGAAGTCTATAGGTGATGCCCCTTAAAGATGTTTTGAAATCTTAGGCTAGCAAGCAACTCACCAAACAAGCACTCACCTCACTCTTGTTTCGATGCAAACCTTACTCACTAATGAATGTCCTAATGCGTGAATGAGTGATAAGGAATGCGTACCTCGCTCCAGCAATCAACGACAAAATGTAAAGCAAAGAAAAGAAAGATGCATGCAAGGTCTACATATGATGCATGACCTAGATGGCAAGAAGTCTAATCTTTTGCTTTGAGTTTTATGGTCCAAGTTGATTAAAGGGGATTGAAATTAAATCTGGGAGCAAACTAAAGATCACAGCATGCACAATTGGGCTCCCAGATAACTAAAGTAAAGCAATAAACCACCAGAAGAAATTTGAGAGGAGGCAGACCTCACCAGACCGCCAATTGGCGGTTTGCAACCGCTGATTGGCGGTCCCTTTGTCGATTCTTTTGCTCCAACTTTCCCAGTAGCGTCCCCTTGATGTTCTCGTTCCCTGAAACTAAACCAAACTGGAAACAAAAAATCAAAAACCCCTCGAATCGTCCAAACCAAGGTCTGGACAGAGCACCTCCCCGGCAACGGCGCCAAAAACTTGATTGATCGTTTTATATTTCTACCGCAAGTGCACGGCCGCGTTGAAGCGGTGGCAAATACGGGTCGTCCACTGGGAGGTGTGTCGACACTTGGTTTATTCGAAGGCGAGAGGTAAAAAGAAGGGAGAAAGATGTATTACACTAATCTAAACTACAAAGCTGAAATGAAATGCAAAAGGAAATGGAGATAAGCAATAAACTAAACCCCAAAGGGGGTAGAGAAATAATGTGAACATAAAGAAGTGTGTGTGTGTTCATTAAGCTCCTCACAACATGTAGTGCATGAAATCATAAAACTACATCCAACTTTGCCTCTACATGAATTAAGATAAGACTACATCATTAAAACATACAAGACAATAATTGGAATGAAGCTACATGAACTCAAGTATAAAGACTAGACCCTACTATGCCTCCACATGAATTAAGATTTCACTACATCATTAAAACATACAAGACATTAGCTAAGGTAAAGGCAACAAGAGCACATACACTACAAATTGTGTTTCCAACATTAACTTCATCCATATCCTAACCTTATCATTCCCCATAAAATAGGTCCACTAATCAAAGCATAAGCTAAGCTTCATTCAAGAGCATTAGCCTATCAAAGATAAGAGTGGAGACCCATTAGATGGTTATGGAAATCATGTAAAGCTCAAGGGATAAAAATAACACACACTTAATACACTACATGATTATATCACATATTTCTCCACCCCCCAAATGGGGATGGAACTACTCACTACTCATTACACTACTGATTAGACTAAGCAAAGAAAGCATAATACTGAAATGAAAGTTAACTAAGAAGGCAGGAAGCATTAAAGAAACATAAAAGGAAAGGAAAGACTAAACAAACATGCACAAATTAAAAGACAAGATTTAAAGAAACTAGAAGAATTATTTTATTAACAAAATGACTCACATTGAAGGTAGCATTCTTCTCCACCTTGAGTTTTTGCTTCAAGGCTCACTCCTTAGTAGAGAGAATGCCACCAAGCAATGGGTCATTACAATGGAAGGTGAAGAGTTCTATTTATAAGCATGGAAAAAGCTAATCCGGGACAATCCCCCGATGTGGGACTAAACCAATACCACAAATACACTAAGAATACACTAATACACGTGCTACAGAAAATTGGACGGATCCTGGGCTAAATGGACCGCCAATTAGCGGTTCCAGACCGCCAATTGGCGGCCTATAAAGCTTGGATCCGTCTGGTTTTCTTTGTGGGCTTTTCTTGAAGTGTTTCTTGGTCTTAGATGCATCTGGTTGGTTTAGTGGAGCTCCGACCCGAATCGAATTGACAAAATACTCCTCATGATGGTGAGGAGTTTCCTGTTTTGCTCTTAGGTCCTTCTGTCTTACGATCAGGTCCTTCCCCCTTGCATCTTGGTCCCCAGGTCTCACAATTAGGTCCTTTTTTCCTGCTTTTGGGTCCTTTCAAGGCTCTTCTCTTCAAACCTCTTTATTTCTGAAAACTAAACATAAAACTCGTCACATAGCATTGCTTAGGTGTAAGATAATGGATATAAGGTACAAATATAAGCATGAAATGATGTCAATCAGTTCCCAAGAAGTCAGGCGTGACGGTTGTGGAGAATGAGCATAATGAGCTTATCCCGACACGCCTGCAAACTGGCTGGCGAGTTTGCGTTGATTATCGCAAGCTCAATGCGGCAACGCGGAAAGATCATTTCCCGTTGCCATTCATTGATCAGATGTTGGAAAGGTTGGCCGGACATGAGTACTATTGTTTTCTTGATGGATACTCCGGTTACAACCAAATTCCCATCGCCCCCGAGGACCAAGAGAAAACCACATTCACTTGTCCCTTTGGCACGTTTGCCTACCGTCGCATGCCCTTTGGGTTATGCAATGCGCCGGCAACGTTTCAGAGGTGTATGATCAGCATCTTCTCCGATATGGTTGAGCGTTTCCTTGAGATCTTCATGGACGACTTTTCCATATTTGGCGCTTCCTTTGATGAGTGCCTTCATCACTTGAGCCTTGTCCTCAAGCGATGCCGTGAGAAGAACCTCGCTCTCAATTGGGAGAAATGTCACTTCATGGTGAAGCGAGGGATTGTACTTGGACATGTGGTCTCAAGTAGGGGAATTGAGGTCGATCCCGCCAAAGTGGGTATCATTGCTAATCTCCCACCGCCACGTAATGTGAAGGATATCCGCGCCTTTTTGGGGCATGCTGGATTCTATCGGCGGTTCATTCGGGATTTTAGCAAAATCGCTCGACCTCTCACCGCCTTGTTGGCTAAGGATGCCATTTTTGAGTTCACACCGGATTGCCACCATGCCTTTTTGACCTTGAAGAAAGAGTTGACTTCAGCTCCCATTATTAAGGCACCGGTGTGGATTGAACCCTTTGAGTTAATGTGTGATGCATCTGACTTCGCTGTGGGAGCAGTGCTTGGGCAACGATTGGACAAATTGCCTCATGTGATCTACTATGCCAGTAGAACACTCAATGATGCCCAATTGAACTACACTGTGACCGAGAAGGAATTCTTAGCGATCATATTTGCTTTGGAGAAATTCCGGTCGTACTTGATTGGCTCCCACGTGATTATCTATTCTGATCACACAGCCATCAAGCACCTCATGTCGAAGAAAGATGCAAAATCCCGACTCTTGAGATGGATCTTGTTGTTACAAGAATTCGATCTCGAGATTCGGGACAAAAAAGGGTGTGAAAACGTTGTAGCTGACCACTTGTCTCGTCTAGAGACGACCAACCCACAGGACCAAATCATTGACGACAAATTTCCTGACGAGCAGTTGTTCATGATCGAAGATAACCCTTGGTTTGCCGACATCGTGAACTACCTCGTGACCGAGCAATTTCCTGTGGGTTGGTCAAAATCTGACCAATCCAAATTTAGATCGTATGTCAGATTCTTTCACTGGGACGACCCCTACCTATTCAAATACTGCTCTGACCAAATTTTCAGGCGGTGCGTCCCAGATACCGAGTTCCAAAGTGTGCTCCATTTCTGCCATTCCAAGGCATGTGGAGGACACTTTGGAGCAAAGAAAACTGCTGCCAAGGTGCTCCAATCTGGATTCTACTGGCCCTCTCTTTTCAAGGATGCTTACGACTTTTGTAAGCAATGTGATAGGTGCCAGCGCCTTGGCAGGATTGGTCGACGTGACATGATGCCTTTGCAAAATGTCCTTGTTGTCGACATCTTCGATGTGTGGGGCATCGATTTCATGGGTCCCTTCCCGAACTCTTTCGGGAATGTTTACATTCTGGTGGCCGTTGACTATGTGTCTAAGTGGGTTGAGGCTATACCCACAAAGACCAATGACAACAAGGTGGTCACCAAATTCTTGAGGGACATTTTTGCGCGATTTGGTACTCATCGTACCATAATCAGCGATAGGGGTACCCACTTCTGTAATCGCTCCTTTGAAGCGCTTATGAGGAAATATTCGATCACCCACAAGCTTGCGACCCCATACCATCCGCAAACTAGTGGGCAGGTCGAAATCTCTAACCGTCAATTAAAGCAAATTCTTGAGAAGACGGTTAGTTCCTCGAGGAAGGATTGGTCTACCAAATTGAATGACGCATTGTGGGCTTTCCGCACCGCGTACAAGACCAATTTGGGTATGTCCCCTTATCGGGTAGTGTACGGCAAGGCTTGCCACCTACCCGTCGAGCTTGAGCATCGTGCTTTCTGGGCGATCAAGAACCTGAATATGGATCTTGATCAAGCAGGAGTACAACGTAAGTTCGACATTGTGGAATTAGAAGAGCTACGCAATGATGCGTACGAGAATGCCAAAATTCATAAGTCCCGAGCCAAGATGTTTCACGATCGCATGATTATGCGAAAGGTGTTTACGGCCGGGCAGAAGGTGTTGCTCTACAATTCCCGGCTTCATCTGTTTGCGGGTAAGCTCCGCAGTCGCTGGTCTGACCCGTTTATTGTCCAAACCGTTTATCCTCATGGAGCGGTTGAAATCTTGAACCCAGGGAATGGGGACGTGTTCAAAGTTAATGGACAACGCCTCAAACCCTACTTGGAGGGGGCACCAGCCGAAGTCGAGGAGGTCATGTTCCTTCATGAACCTCCCTCGCACTCAACCATTCATGCTCCTACATGAGTGGTTGAGCTTTCATGTTTGTACATAGTTTCTTTAAAAAAAAAAAAAAAGACTCCTTCAGTAAGCATCGATTGTTGTGGGCCCCAACCCTTGAGTATTTGGGCCCCATTTCTTTCACGTATGTGTATCCCTTTCTTTAGCATCTCACAGGTTTTGAGGGAATTTGGGTTGTGTCCATCAACATAGCCATACATTTCCCTTTGTACTTCATGTTGGTGAGATCTCTCCTTTTTATGCATCAATCCATGTCGTATCTTGCTTGCATTCATTGAGGACAATGCATGAAGTAGGTGTGGGGGGGTGTTTTACGTGTGTACATAGTCGAGTCTTTTTCCTTTGATTTTGTTTTCTTTTGTTTGCATTGTTAGGGTCATGATAGTGTGCTGCATTTAATACCGATATATCTGCTTGCCATGATCCTTGGGTGACTTGTCTTCTTTTGCTTGCCTAGTGCTTTAAAATTTTCACATTTCTTTCAAAATCTTCATGTGTTTTCGAAAGAAAATGTTTTGTAGAAGGGAGAAAGATGTATTACACTAATCTAAACTACAAAGCTGAAATGAAATGCAAAAGGAAATGAAGATAAGCAATAAAACTAAACCCCAAAGGGGGTAGAGAAATGATGTGAACATAAAGATGTGTGTGTGTGTGTGTTCAATTAAGCTCTTCACAACATGTAGTGCATGAAATCATAAAACTACATCCAATCTTGCCTCTACATGAATTAAGATAAGACTACATCATTAAAACATACAAGACAATGATTGGAATGAAGCTACATGAACTCAAGTATAAAGACTAGACCCTACTATGCCTCCACATGAATTAAGATGACTACATCATTAAAACATACAAGACATTAGCTAAGGAAAAGGCAACAAGAGTACATACACTACAATTTGTGTTTCCAACATTAACTTCATCCATATCCTAACCTTATCATTCCCCATAAAATAGGTCCACTAATCAAAGCATAAGCTAAGCTTCATTCAAGAGCATTAGCATATCAAAGATAAGAGTGGAGACCCATTAGATGGTTATGGAAATCATATAAAGCTCAAGGGATAAAAATAACACACACTTAATACACTACATTATTATATCACATATTTCTCCACCACCCAAATGGGGATGGAACTACTCACTACTCATTACACTAACTAATTTAGCAAAGGAAAGCATAATACTGAAATGAAATTTATACTACTTAAGCAAGAAATATTAAAGAAGCATAAAACTAAACAAACAAACAAGCATGCAATAGGAAAGGAAATTAAACTAAGAGAGAAACAACATCATTAAAAGAAAACTTATATTATTAACTCACTCAATTACAAGTAGCTCTTCCTCCACTAGAGTTTTGCTTCAAGGCTTCACTCTTAGTAGGGAAGATGGCCACCAAGAGGGAGATGGATACAATGGGAGGTGAAGAGTTCTATTTATAAGCATGGAAAAAGCTAATCCGGGACAATCCCCCGATGTGGGACTAAACCAATACCAAAAATAGCCTAAACACATGCTAATACAAGTCCAGGAAGAATCTTGGCTGATTTGGGCTTAACCAGACCGCCAATTGGCGGTTCCAGACCGCCAATTGGCGGCCTATAAAGCCCAGATCCGAAGGGAGAAAGATGTATTACACTAATCTAAACTACAAAGCTGAAATGAAATGCAAAAGGAAATGAAGATAAGCAATAAAACTAAACCCCAAAGGGGGTAGAGAAATGATGTGAACATAAAGATGTGTGTGTGTGTGTGTGTGTTCAATTAAGCTCTTCACAACATGTAGTGCATGAAATCATAAAACTACATCCAATCTTGCCTCTACATGAATTAAGATAAGACTACATCATTAAAACATACAAGACAATGATTGGAATGAAGCTACATGAACTCAAGTATAAAGACTAGACCCTACTATGCCTCCACATGAATTAAGATGACTACATCATTAAAACATACAAGACATTAGCTAAGGAAAAGGCAACAAGAGTACATACACTACAATTTGTGTTTCCAACATTAACTTCATCCATATCCTAACCTTATCATTCCCCATAAAATAGGTCCACTAATCAAAGCATAAGCTAAGCTTAATTCCTTAGTTAACTCTCACGAATAACTCATTAGGCTAGGTGTGTGGACTGATTACATATATAGAGTCGACCCGTAGTATTACCGCATTCCATGATCGACAAAATAAGTCCAACGAGTCGTGTAGCTAGATTGATTAATGCATCTTGTTCGGATTTTGTGGGTATATCCGCTGAAAACCCTCAGGAGACACTACTCCTCCTCCTTGGCAACAAGGAGGTTTAACGGCTTGTTGCACATGCTAAGTGCAACCGTGATTCCTACGAAAGTGAGTTAGGATTTCTTGTTTTTTCGTATGCTTTTTCCTTTCTTTGTTTTGCTCGAGACTTGCAAAAACTTAGGTGTGGGGGTATTTGATTGACATCATTTCATGCTTATATGTGTACCTTATATCCATTATCTTACACCTAAGCAATGCTATGTGACGAGTTTTATGTTTAGTTTTCAGAAATAAAGAGGTTTGAAGAGAAGAGCCATGAAAGGACCCAAAAGCAGGAAAAAAAGACCTAATTGTGAGACCTGGGGACCAAGATGCAAGGGGGAAGGACCTGATCGTAAGACAGAAGGACCTAAGAGCAAAACAGGAAACTCCACACCATCATGAGGAGTATTTTGTCAATTCGATTCGGGTCGGAGCTCCACTAAACCAGCTAGATGCATCCAAGACCAAGAAACACACCAAGGCAAGCCCACCAGAAGACCCAGCCGGATCTGGGCTTTATAGGCCGCCAATTGGCGGTCTGGAACCGCCAATTGGCGGTCTGGTTAAGCCCAAATCAGCCAAGATTCTTCCTGGACTTGTATTAGCATGTGTTTAGGCTATTTTTGGTATTGGTTTAGTCCCACATCGGGGGATTGTCCCGGATTAGCTTTTTCCATGCTTATAAATAGAACTCTTCACCTCCCATTGTATCCATCTCCCTCTTGGTGGCCATCTTCCCTACTAAGAGTGAAGCCTTGAAGCAAAACTCTAGTGGAGGAAGAGCTACTTGTAATTGAGTGAGTTAATAATATAAGTTTTCTTTTAATGATGTTGTTTCTCTCTTAGTTTAATTTCCTTTCCTATTGCATGCTTGTTTGTTTGTTTAGTTTTATGCTTCTTTAATATTTCTTGCTTAAGTAGTATAAATTTCATTTCAGTATTATGCTTTCCTTTGCTAAATTAGTTAGTGTAATGAGTAGTGAGTAGTTCCATCCCCATTTGGGTGGTGGAGAAATATGTGATATAATAATGTAGTGTATTAAGTGTGTGTTATTTTTATCCCTTGAGCTTTATATGATTTCCATAACCATCTAATGGGTCTCCACTCTTATCTTTGATATGCTAATGCTCTTGAATGAAGCTTAGCTTATGCTTTGATTAGTGGACTTATTTTATGGGGAATGATAAGGTTAGGATATAGATGAAGTTAATGTTGGAAACACAAATTGTAGTGTATGTACTCTTGTTGCCTTTTCCTTAGCTAATGTCTTGTATGTTTTAATGATGTAGTCATCTTAATTCATGTGGAGGCATAGTAGGGTCTAGTCTTTATACTTGAGTTCATGTAGCTTCATTCCAATCATTGTCTTCTATGTTTTAATGATGTAGTCTTATCTTAATTCATGTAGAGGCAAGATTGGATGTAGTTTTATGATTTCATGCACTACATGTTGTGAAGAGCTTAATTGAACACACACACACACATCTTTATGTTCACATCATTTCTCTACCCCCTTTGGGGTTTAGTTTTATTGCTTATCTTCATTTCCTTTTGCATTTCATTTCAGCTTTGTAGTTTAGATTAGTGTAATACATCTTTCTCCCTTCTTTTTACCTCTCGCCTTCGAATAAACCAAGTGTCGACACACCTCCCAGTGGACGACCCGTATTTGCCACCGCTTCAACGCGGCCGTGCACTTGCGGTTAATATAAAACGATCAATCAACGCACAATCTATGCATTTTACAATTCTACTCTGCCAAGGGCCCTAGTGATAATCCAACTACTACTTTTATCATCACTTGTAATAAGCAACTTTTAATAGTAATTACGTTATACATTTCTCATGTAAAAAAGATACAGTCTCATATCTTAGAATTCGTAGACAGAAAACATTAATGACACAAACATAATCCATATAAAGTTTTCACTCGCTAGGTCAAGTTCAATGTGTGAAACCTCTCATACACTCGTGTTATTAAATGATAATCTTTTATCAAAATTTGTAAAACTACAACATACTTTAATCAACAGGACAAGGGGTAACAACTCCTGCATCAATATGTGATGATCATGACTCTTTAATGATCTTATCTTGCATTTCTTGGTGTTAACATGACATGATATGTTTGATGACTACCCACGTGGCACCTTTAGTGACTGAAGAACACTGTAGAAAATTTTCTTCTCTTCAGTGCTCATCCAAAAAGATCCAGGTAGATACATTTTCTTGCCATCGTCAATACCCATTTCCTATAAGTTATATCTTGATTTCTTATTATCTTTGCTTTCTTTTGGTGTCAATATAGTATTCAACATATTGTCACACACATTCCGCTCTATGTGGATCACATCAATATTGTGCAAAACTAAAAGATCTCCCCAGTATGATAACTAGAAAAATATAGTTTTCTTGGTCTAGTTATTGCCAACACCCAGAGAACAATTTTGAAATATTTAAGAACATTATCTGGTGGACCTCTATATTCCTCTTTGCCATCAAAAGATCTATTGTTTCTCCACCAATGGTTATCTCTATCTAACCATCGATGGTGACCCAAATAGCAATTCTTGCCACTCTGCTTTAGATAAATGGAATGAGTATCTTCCATGCAGTAGGGACATGCCATATACCCTCTAGTTATCCAACCACTCAAGTTAACAAACATAGGAAAGTTATTTATTGTCAACAACAAGGCAACTCGTAGCGTGAAACATGACTAACTATAAACATCATAGATATCTAAACCCTTTACCGAAAGTTCTTTGAACTCTTCTATAAGTGGCTACAAACAAACATCTAGCTTGTTGTTGGGATGACCGGGAATGATAAACAACATCATGAAAAATTGGTGTTTCATGCTCATCCACGGTGGGAGATTATAAGGCACGAGCATTATAGGCCAAATAATGTGTTGTGTTTGACAAAATGGTTGAAACTCATCTGATGCTAACTCAGCCCAACATTCAGAATCACCCAGATGACACATTTTCCTATCTTTTTTTCGTTCCTCGACATGCCATGTCATCAACGTGGCAATATCAGTAGTGAGATATAACTTGCGAAGTCTTGGTTTGAGCGAGAAGTGCCGCAAGATTGCCACTGGAATTATTTTGCCTTTTCGGTCCCCAACATTTTCAGATTCTTCTTCATCTTCGCCCTGCATGGTTACCAAAAGAGATTTGCCGCACACTGGATATGAATCAACATTCTCATTTCTTTTCCAATACAACATGCAATGATTCTTGCAAATATGAATATTTTCATAATGAAACCCCAAGTTGGCAACCAACTTTTTTGTCTCATATGTATCATCCGGAAAATAAGATACTTCTAGAAGTAATTCTGCTTGGTAAGTTAACCACTTGTCTAACGATGTGTCCGACCATCTACTTGTGCACTTCATGTGAAACGCTTTGCTGACGAAGGACAATTTCATCAAATTTGGTTTGCACCCGGAATACAATAGTTGATGTCCGTCCTTCATGTAGGCGAGAAACTTCTGAGCATAATTTGTGATCTCCCGATAATGGGCCCAACTCACCATTAACATACCCCTTCACCCACTCAACTCATCCCAAGCTCCCGAATTAGTATTTCTCCCGAACCACCATCAAACAACACCCCTCCACCTGACAACTCACTACCACCTTCTAACCCCCCACATACTACTACTAGCACCACTCCACCACCACCTTTACCTAGAACTTCAGCACGAACAAACGAACCTCCCACCCATCTCCAGGACTTCAATTGGCCTTTACTTCACTCCCTTTCTACCAAACACCTCCTAGCCTATTACCTTAGCTACAATCACTTCTCTCACCACCACATCATTTTCCTTATACTTGCACGAATAGAGAGATTGAACCGCATAGGTATTTGAGGCCTCTCAAAATACAAAGTGGCGGGTGGCAACGGAGCTAGAGCTCCTGGTGTCAGCAAGAAACATGTACAAATGGAGCATTGTTCCGTGATCAACTAATAGAAGACCTATTAGTTGCAAGTGGGTGTTTAAAATTAAATTAAATTCATCCAGTCAGGTGGAATTATTCAAACCCTAGTTAGTCGCTTACGGGATCACCCAAATCGAGTCTCTCGACTTCCACAAGACCTTTGCCAAATTTGACAATAGTACCACTCTACAAATGCCTGTCGCCATTGTTGTTGTCTGTGACAGGTCATTAGTCTAATTAGACTACCATAATGCCTATTTGGACGGGTTGAGGCTTAGCAAAAGAAATCTATATGGAACCAATTTAACATGAATAATATTAAACTTTTATCCTCAAAATAATTTTGATTCTAGTCTCCCCTAGATAGTGAGTGTCGCTTTATAAACATGATTCAAATCTTGATTTTGAAGCTTGGGATCAATATTTTCTTGCTTGAGCTACTCGTCATCTCCTTCTTATAAGTACCTATAAGTGAAACTTTTGGTACCTAAACTATTGGGTCCTTGAATGTTAACCTTTGGTATCCAACCATTTTGGTCTTTCGCACCCAAATAGTTGAGGATCTTTTCTTCACAAGAAAATGCTTACCATTCAAAGTAGTATAAATTACATGGTTTTCATTGTAATTAATATGATATCCTAAACCATGTTTTTCTAAAGGATGTCTTTGACTACCAAGAAGCATATCAATTTTTTTTTTGTGAACTTGTCTAGATCTTTTCTTAATTGAATATTGCTTTTTCTAGTAAGTTTAAGTAGCTTATTGTTATAAGATGTTTCTTTTAGGTTTTTCAAGATATCAGGTTCTTAAGCAGCTTTATCATGTGTGGCAAGCAACTGATTCTTCTCATTCATAATATATTCAAATTCACATTGTAAATCATCAACAATTTTATCATAGTTATCGAATAACTCATGCAATTCATCTTGAAGCTCATTAAAATAATATGAATCATGATTAGAATCAGAACGTACCTCACTTTCTTCATTTTCTGTTGTTGTGATGCACATGTTGGCGACTTTGCCTTCAATTGACGATGAAGAGGATGAGGACGAATGCTAAACATTTTACAATTAATCGCAAGTGGACGACCATCGTTGAAGACAGGGCAAGTTCGGGTCGATCTGTAGGGAGGTGTGTTGGCTCTAATTCTTCGGAAATCAAGTGACGAATAATGGTGGAAGAAGAGATTAGTATTCTACTAGTAAAAAGACAATTGCACTAGAATGCAAAACAAACTAGATTACGATGCAAATGAAAACTAAAGAAATGCAGCAAACGATATGGAACGAAATATGGATGAACCCCTAAGGAGTGGAGTGTGTGCACATATGAGGTGAGAGAAGTGGTGAATGACACATGAAAGCATGTATGTGTGTGTGTGTCATGTGTGTGTCCTCATGCATAGGAAGTGTCTAAAGATTTGGCAAGACCTATCAATCCATTCACACAACATATTAGCAATTACTACTTGATTATCACAATATGAGGCTCAGCATGAGAAATGTCTAAAATTATGGCAAGACTGAGGAAAAACCACGAACTCATGTGAAGAACAAAGCTAAGCGTGGTAGGTGTCTCAATTTCATGGGTAAACCCATCAAAACAAAATTTCTTCAATCAATCAAGCGAGTAATCACTAATACAAACACACGACTAATATGTAGCATATCCAACAGGAAATTTCAGCTAATAAACATGAGGAAACCAAGCATGGAAAGTGTCTAAATATTATGGCAAAACTCATCAAAAATCCCCCAACATGTAGATGATTAAAACAAACCCGATGAACATACAAACATTCAAGTCTACACTATCAAAATTTGTCAAACATCGAAACCTCAAAACATATATGTACATCATCTCCACCCCCCAAATGGGGATGAGACTACTCACTACTCATTATGCTAACATTCATATTAAGAACAGAAAACATTCTAATTATACAAAGATTACTAAAAAACAATTAAGCTAAGCATGCAAGAACTAAAAGAGACAACATGAAACTAACAAATATTTATTTTATTCATAACTCACATGACAAGTAGCATCTCTCCACTTGAGTTTTTGCTCCAAGGCTTTACTCCAAGTAGAGATAATGGCCACCAAGCAAGGAGTAGTTACAAAGGAGGAAGAAGAGTTCTATTTATAGGCATGAAAAAAGGCAATCGGGGACAATCCCCCAATGTGGGACAAATGAAACTTCTACAAATACATAAAAACAACATAATACACACTCATGAGTAGCCGGGTCGGAACCTGACCATATTGGACCTCCAATTGGTGGTCATTTATGGTCAGATTCGAGCCGGTTTTGGTTGGCTTCTTTTTTGCTTCAATGCTCCATGTAGGATGCACCCAAATTGGTTGTTTGAGTTTGCGCCGGAATATAATTGCCAAAATACTCCTCATGATGGTGTGGAGTTTCTCGATTTTCTAATTGGTGCTTTTGGCTTACATCTGTGTCCTTCCCTCTCGCAAATAGGTCCATAAGTCTCACCGATCAGTCCTTTTCTCGCGTTTTGGTCCATTCTGTGTCTCTTCTTCTACAACTTGTTTATTCTTGAAACTTAAACATAAAACTCGTTACATAGCATTGCTTACGCTCAAAATAGAGGATATAAGACACAAATATATGCATGATATGATGTCAATCAAATACCCCTACACCTACATTTTGCTAGTCCCGAGCAAAATAACGAAAGGAAAACACAAAACGGAAAACAAGATAAATCCTAACTCACTTTTGTAAGAATTATGGTTGCACTTAGCATGTGCAATAAGCTGTTAAACCCCCTTATCTCCAAGGAGGAGGAGCAGTGTGTCCTGAGGGTTTTCAGTGGATACACCCACAAAATCCGAACAGAGATAGATGCATTATTCAACCTAGCAACATGACTCGATGGACTCATTTTTGTCGGTCGTTGGACAAGGTAATCCTACGGGCCGACTCTGTATTTGTATCTAGTCCACACACCATTCGTGAAAGTTATTTAAGGACTTAAGTGAAAGACATGGGCAACCTTAACGTCCTAAAGTGATACATCGTGTAAAGTCCATTATCTTATTTGTATTTTTCCATTTTTTCTCATTTTTTTCTTTTTCTTTTTGGAGCATTATGAATTACAAGTAGTTGGTGTTTAATTCTCCCAGAGTCAGGTTTCGTGCATCATTTTTTTCTCATTTTTTTCTTTTTCTTTTTGGAGCATTAAGAATTGCAACTAGTTGTTGTTTAATTCTACCAGAGTCTGGTTTCGTACATCATTGCCTGCATGATGGACGACTTTATTTGTTCGAGTACTAAAACTCTATGATTACCCACCCCCGAGGGAAAATCAGGGTGCATCGTTACGACTAGATAAGATCTAAGGCCGGTGTACTAGATATCCTAATGCATCATGTTCAAGTCAATTTTGGGAGATTCTCTTTTGATTGCCTGAAAATAGTTTTGCATACGCTAAACACTTACACAAACCCCCACAAAATATTTTTTTCTTTCGCAAACTCGTTAAATTTTTGAAAGAAATGGAAAATGACAACACTACGACAAAAAAAATCGCCCAAGGATCATGGCGTAGCATATATCAATATTAAATGCAGCACATTATCATGCCCTAACAATACAAACAAAACAAAATGAAAAAGACTAGACTCCACATATATACAAATGTAAAGCACCTCCTACACTTACTTCATGCATTGTCCTCCATGTATGCAAGCTAAATGGTAGATGTATCTATGCATGAAAAAGTGACGATCTCACCAACGTGAAGCACAAAAGGAAGTCCATGGTTATGTGGATGGACATATACCTGAATTCTTGAGAACTTGTGAGATACTTAAGAAGTGACACGCATATGTGAAACAAATGTGGTCCAAATACTTGGGGAGAACAACAACCAATGCACACTTATGGAGTCTTTTGTTCTTTTTTTCTTTTTTTTCTTTTTTGTTATAAACAAGATATATACATCAACAAAGATATTCTCTCATTCATGCATGGTTAAAGCATGCATTAGTTAGTAAGGTGCATCGGGACAAGAGTGAGGTGAGTGCTTGTTTGGGGAGTTGCTTGCTAGCCTAAGATTTCAAAATATCTTTAAGGGTCATCACCTATAGTCTTTAAAGATAATGTGGGGGATTTCATCACCCCTCCCTTAGCCCCAAAAAGCACACTCAAGTAAAGCCTTAATCTAAAAGCAAGTAGACATTGGCCCTAAAGAATTCAGACGCACTAGGAGAGTGATCTAGTTGAGACCGTTATGATCTGATCGACGTCGCCTGCATTGTCGATAGTAGGAGGTACTGGATCTCCAGATTTGGTATTACTTGCTGGGCATTGTGGTCTTCGTTGTAGGGAGGTGAGGCATGTCGAGACTAGTGACCTCGAAGTTAGGCGTCGTCGAGCCTAAGGACCCATAGCCTTAAATTGTTTGAGCCGTGCTTGCTAGATTAGGCTTCTACCTTCTCCCATTACCCACGCTAGCTCTAGGGATTCTTCCCTTCTCCTCTGAGTCATCTTCTTCTCACCTAATTCTTTTCATGCAATCACCTCATTCTTTTCATGCAAAATTGATTTAATTTGGCTTATCAATTTTCTAGTATTTTTGTTCTTTTCACGATCTCATATTGTTTAACTAAGTCATTGAATGCATTTTGAAGCTCATCATGTGTATATGTTTCATCATTAGCATTAGAATTTGAGCTATAACTATAATATGACTTAGTAGAGCATGATCTAGTAGAACAAGAGTTAGAGTCTACCTCACTTTGATCATCTTCAATAGCCATGAAACATGAATGGGAAACCTCTCTTCTACTTTGCAAGGAAGATGATGATGATGATGATGATGATGGTAATAAAGAGTCATCCCATGTAGCTTTGTGAGCTTCCATCTTCTTTTCTTTTCTTTTCTCTTGCTCTTTTCCTTTTCTCTTCTTCTCTCCATTTTCTTCTCCATTTTTCTTCTCTCATTTGCACTCTCCTCCTTCTCTTTTCTTCTTCTCTTTTCTCACTTCTCCTACCTCTTCTTTCCTTCTTTTCTTCTTTATCCTTCTTGAGGTATTTGAAGAAGTCTTTTTCTAGGACCTCAATGTCCTCATCTTCTACCCTCTTCCTCGGTTCATCAAAAATTGCATGTAATGCCAAGGTGGGTTTGTTCTTGGAGGCTTCCTTCTCCTTTCGATAGTTGATTTGAATTTCATAAGCCATCAAATTTCCAATGAGTTCCTCCATCTTTAATTTGGAAAGATCATGCGCCTCTTCAATTGCGACGACCTTATCTTCCCAATCGTTGCTTAGAGACCGGAGGAACTTCCTTTTCTTCTCTCCTTCATTGATTTTTCTTCCAAAAAGCAAAAGAGAGTTAGTGATATCGGTGACGCGAGTGTTTATTTCTCTTATGTTTTCACTGATTTGCATAGAAAATATTTTATATTTATGCATGAGGAGACTAATACGAGTTTCCTTAGGTCTGCTATCACCATCATGATGCATTTGCAATCTATGCCAAATTTCAAAAGCACTCTCACAACCCCTAATGCTATTGTATTTACCCTCATTAAGGCCACAATATAAGATGTTCATAATCTTTGAATTCATTTCAATTTTTTTCATTTTGGCCCTCTACAAGGTGGCTAATTCATCTTCATTTAGGGATGTGTACAGATTTTGAAGGAAAATCCAATACTTAAGGTCATTTGAAATTAGTAAAATTTCCATCCTATTCTTCCAATAATTATAGTTTAACCCATTAAGCAAAGGTGGCCTAGTTGTGCATAATCCTTCATTGGGATTAGATGATGTAGATGTCATGCTAAAATACGAGTAAGTATGTTATTTGGCTCACAAAGCTCTGATACCAAATGTAGGATCTTGTTTATGGCTTAGTTCTAATCACTTTTAAGCTTAATTAAGTTCTACTTGCTTAACAATCAAAGATGCAGAGGAATTAAAAACAAAACAAGCAAGTAAAGAATACAAGACAAACCACATTTGACCTGGTGATTTTTATAGAGGTTCGGCCGCCCGTGTACTTTCTCTCTTCCAAGCTCCGCTCGATCTCCCTCGAGCTCTGCTCACGTCTTCACTATCAACCTCGTTCCGGACCGAGATTAATCCTTTATACCACAAGCACCGCAAACACCCTTGCTAACTTGACTTGCTTCCTCTCACAATCCGAGAGGGACACTTCGAGCTTTCACTGAAGTCCTTGCTTCTTTACAACAGAATGTTTGAGTCGATCACTCACTCTCTAACTTGAGCACACTTAGAGTATGATAGGAACTGAAACTAAAGTGTGGAAGTTTAGCTTGGAAAGTAGGATTTGGGGAATGGGAGACTTGGAGCTTTCCCTTAGGTGTATATGACAATAGGAATTGGAAGACTTGTCTAATTGTGTCAAGGCAACACCTATTTATAAGCTCTAAGTGAGTTATAACCGCTGCGATTAAATGGGTAAGAGTTTGTCTAAGAAATAAAAAACAGAAACCTGCAACACACATTTCAGAACAAGTTCGATTGACCGAATCAGGTCTAACGATCGACCGGTGGACAAATTTTAACAAGGTTCGGTCGACCAATAAGGGAATGATCGAATGGATCAGGCTATAATTTAGGTTCACTAAAGTTAATGGTCGAACACTGAGATCAGTTTGGTCGACCGTACATTTCCAGACTCTACGGGGTTGACAAAAACGTTCGTATTCGGTTGACCATAACAAGGTCCACAGTCGACTGGAAATTTTGAGACACTTGGGGTTTGTCGAGACATTTAGGTTCGGTCGACCGATAGGCATTTGTATTTTGGGGTTTGGATGAATAATGAGAATACGACCGTTGGTATAATATGGCAAGTCTAACAGTCAAAATTAAGTGTAGACGGTCGACCGAAGAGGTCAGAACGGTCGACCGGTCGGGTAGTAAAATTCACTATTAGCTAAAGGAAACAAACGGTCAACCGAAAGTCTGAACGGTCAACCCAAATGGTTCTGGCAGTTCTAGTAAGTGAATTTCGGGATAAGTTTGGGTGATCTATTGAAGTCCATATGTAGTGAGATTTTGTGTGTGACTTCTATAGGGAACCTAGTGTGTGTTTGATTAGTTTTTAGCTCAAGTATGCTCAATTACACAATGTTCCTAAGACTCAAAAGAAATCAAGATTACATGTCTTCAATATATCTTTAATTACATGTCTTGACTTCATTTCCCTCTTTCTTGAGTCCTGATCACCTGCAGAAGTTAGCACAATACAATATGTATGTTATGCAATATGTGTGCTACTACTCTACATTGATTATAATTAAGATTAGGTTGATTAAATCATCAAAGTATAGATTAAGGCCAATAAGCCAACAGAAACCATATCATCATTTAATTGGTTGATCATGGAATTCAAGAATTGTAATGGTAGAGGACATGCTGCTATCATTACAGATCAAGATCCAACTATGAATTCGTCATTGGCACAAGTGTATCCCACAATCGTTCATCGGTTTTGCACATGGCACATTATAATGGATAAATTACAAAAGAATATTTGAGTGAAAAACAAAGGACATGTTATTCAAGCAATTTATGATTGTGTGTGGTATACAAAGGACACCAAAGAATTTGAATGTAGGTGGAGAAGAATTATTATTGAAAATGAGCTTGATGATAATATATGGTTGAAGTCGTTGTTTGAGATACGGATGAAATGGGTTCCAGCTTATATGCAAAACACTTTCTTTATTGGTATGAAGACTACACAAAGAAGTGAATCCATGAATGCATTTTTAAAAATGCAAAACGCGACAAAACACTCTCTTCAAGTTCTTATGCAGGTACATTTCAACTTTCATTTCATAATATACATGTATATATTTTTGTTATGTTGTAACATAATTGTTCTAACTGTAACAATAAAACCTATTATTTAATATAAGACAATCTTATATTAAATAGATATCATTTTTTCTGAAAGTTTTTTATGCAGTAACATGATAGAATTAAATGGAATATGAAGTTATAAAGAGAAGATTGTGTAGATTTGAATTAGCTCTCAAGCATCAAAGAGAAGAATGAAAATAGGTAGGATTACAACGATAATAATAAGATGGGAGAGCTTATTACTGAATGGAAACTTGAAATAGAAATGGAAGAGAATATACACTAGAAGTATCTTTTGCATCTTTCAGAAGGAGTTGAAGAAAAGTTTTATGTGCAACATTAGTATTGACCAAAATGATGAAAATTCAATTACATACAAGGTCAGCAAAATTGATGAAGAGGATGAAACAAAGCAAGTAAAGTTCAAAGGCATCGATAATGTGCATGTATGTGATTGTGACTTTATGGAATTTCAAGGTCTTCCATATCAACATAGTTTAGCGGTTTTTAAACACCTTAGTTACAAACAGATGCCACCCGTTAACATTTTTCCTAGATGACGAAAGAGAATCAAAGATGGATTTCATGTGAACAATATTCATGTTACTAGCAAAGCAACAATCAGTGACAAAGTCACCGACATTGTGAGGTTGTGCAACGAATTGATATCCATTGCAGGTAAACATGAATCAACAACTGAGTTGGTAGAGCAAAAATTAGAATTTTCTTTGCTACAAACAAAAGATGCAATTAAGGAAATCATTGAGTGTGACAGGCAAATATCCAGAACATGTGAAAGAGAAATGCAAGTTCATCAACCAGATAAAGAAAAAACAAAAGGGAGCGGCAAAGGTTGAAGACCAAAATTTAGTAGTAATCACATTCAATCAGAAGTTGAAAAGAAAGCAAACAAAAGTCATAGACAATATAAAAACATGCATGCAATATTTGAATCATGTTCACACCCATAATATAATGTTAGTAGCCATAATATGATGTTGTTAGCCCTAATATAATATAATTATTTTTAATAACATTCCTCAAATAATGGTGGATGTCTGCAACGTGTGTAACTTTACCATACTTCAAATATGTGAGGATTTGTCCTATTTTTTGGACACATAAAGTACACATGAGAATTTATGAATTTATGAGGTGATGTTTTGTAGTTCTTTGTTGTTTTTGAATTTAGAATAATATGTGGTATTATATCGAAACTATCCAAATGAAACTAAACATTTGTAAATTACAGTAACATGTATCGATGTTCGTTACAAAATTAATATTACGTTCACAACCATAATATAATGTAGTTAGCCGTAATATGATGTTGTAAACCGTAATATAATATAAGTATTTTTAATAACATTCCTCAAATAATGATGGCTGTCTGCAACATGTACATATTGGAACATGTACATATGTACATATTTGAAATGTTCAATTCAAAAAATATGGAATAAAAATGTAACAATATAGACATAATAGTAATATAATCGTATTACACTTTCTAACTTGTCCATGTGATCAAAAACTATACTATACACTGTATCTTTCTATTCAAAAAGTTGAGATTTCATCAAAACTAATTATAAATTGTTCCACAAAGTATCATAGCATTCTGCACGTATCGGAGCCATATCTTCTTCTCCAAAAGCAAAGATTTCTTTACCTTCAAAAAGATATTACACAAACTTCAGGACATACATTCTACAATTCAAACTTGTGGCAGATTGTTGGGGGCATCAGACATGTTCTATGTCCCAATTCTTCATATTGTCAAAATAATGCGACATTTCAAAGTACTTAAGAACCCACTTAGATTGCAAGAAACAACATTTAAACTCATAAGTTGTAAAAACAATAAAGTCTAAAGTCATGCTTAATTGGAAGGGAAAAAATCCATAACAAATAAAGAACACATACCCATTGAAGAACTCTAACTTTTGCCCAGGATGAATTTAGTGAATTGTAAGATTGAAATCAATTTTTTTGAAAGTTGATGACGAAAGGATGTCATTGACTATTCGTAAGGAGAATCATGAAATAGTTATTAACTATTACAAAATTATCACTTGGACAATTGAAACACTCACAAAGCTCTTTCTTCATTTCCTCACAAATGACATCGGGCCATGTTTGCAACATTATCTACATTTAGATGAAAGCCAAAAAATAAATATGTGCAACCAATTAACCTGAGGGTAAACAAAAGAATCAAATATTTGACAACCAATAAACCAAAAAACAAAAAATTAACCTGAGGGTAAACATATGAGAACGAACACCATAAACCAACACGATCTGCAGTTCTTGCTTTGATTTCAAGCAATTCAAATGCCACTTCTAATACCTCAAAGGAAAAAAATAACATCCATGCTTGATAAAACATGTGAAAAAATTAATATTAACTTACATCTTTAGCAACCATTTTTCCATCCAACACATCGAGCAAATGTGATCCTATGCAGAAAGTATTTCCGTTGTTCTAGAATTTGTTGCACCCCTGAAAAGGTAAAAGTATATGAGAGTAGAATGTTAAAATATAAATTTTAACAAACTTACATGTCTCTTCATAAGAAAGTGAAAGTTGATGAGAGTACAATGTTAAAATCTACCTTTGAAAAAGCATACATGTCTCTACGATTAGTTAGGAATCGATCGATACAATTTTTTTCATCTATCAAGATCAATGAAAAGCTGCAATAATTTATACAACCTTTAAGTGAAACCTAGAAAAGGAAAAGCAAAAAATGAATCAGTTGTGAAACAAGTTCAGCATAAGGAGTGAAATTCCATATAAAACCACACCATGATGCAAATCATACCTCCTAAAATCATAAAATGACAACAGTTGATTACTACAATATATATATATATAAAACTGAAACAATATATAAATAATAGTAAAATTACTTGGTTAGCCATAATATATTTGTATTGTGAAACTAAAGTGTTAATTAAGGAAACAAGAATCACACCTCTTCATCAGCATCAATGGTCTTGGACACTTTCCTTGGAATAACAGCACCTTCAAGCAAAATGCTCGGTTTCCGGTTAGCTCTCTTTTTCACACGCCTTGTTAGTGAACTTTCAACAATATTTGTTGCTGCCTCTTTTCTCTTATATACTCATTTGTGGGGATGAAGTTCAGCATATATATTACCATTTTCACATGGAACTTCATCAGATTTTTTAGCTTCTCCACAAGGTATTTGATCAGCAAGAACCGAATCAAAAGGAATGTCTGCTTTACACTCGGTGTTGGTGGAAGTCAGGGCGTTGACATCGTCAACTATAACATCTGCTAAATTTGACCGATCAAATTGTTGATCTATAATGTCGGTCTCTTCCACGGAAACTGTTGTGTCCTTTTCAACCATATTAACTTGTGACATTTGAGCAAGGCCCAAGCTGACAGTTGGAATATCAACTTTGGGATTTTGATTTCTTCTTCAAACAAGAGAGCTTGGCTTCCAAGCCAACAACTCTATCTTTTAACAACTTCATCTCATATTTCTCGGCTTCCAAAGTAACAACTCTATCTTTTAACAACTTCACCTTAGATTTTAATTCTTCATTTCTTTTCTTCAGATATTGGACTTCATTGTGATCAAACTATATACCATCAGAAGCCTTATTTAAGTAGTTTTTAATGTTTTTTTGACTTTGGCTTCTTCTTTATTGTCGCAACATTCACAGGAGGTAAATTTTGCTCATTAGGGAGAAGCTTGAAGATATGATTTTCATCCATAGAGATTTTATAGAGAATCTACAAAGGAAGAAAACTATGATTGTTCAAAATTTGGATAATCGTAATAGGTATCTAGAAGATATAATTTAAAATCAACATAACATATCATCAACCACTTCGGATAGGTACTTCAGCTTTGGCTCCAAAGGAGACGGCCACTTTCTAATCCTCGGATTAAGTTCAGGAAATATTGGTTTAAACATAGTGATGTGCTCATATAACAATACCTATAAATTTTTTTTAAAAGATAAGTTAGTTGTAACAAAATAAAATCATGCATGTACAAAACAAAAAAAATTGTAATGAAATAAAAGTATCACGCATTGGGCATACATGACAAACCCAGTAAAACTATAGAAATAAAAATAATATAATCAAATTCTATTCCCAAAATCATTCAATGAAACAACAGTGACTGACTATAATATTTTGTAAATAATAGTAACAAAATGTCGTTTTCCATAATATAATCATATTCTATTAAAAATAAAAAACCATGAAGCAACAATAATTGATGACTACAACAGATATAAAAACTTGTAACAATATTTAAATAACAGTAACATAACATCATTAGCCCTAATATAATCATAGTTTGTTCAAAATGGAGACAATGATTAAAGGTAAATTACGATGAAGCATATACTTGAGCCAAGCGCATAGGTGCTCACAGACTTTCTATTTCCAGCCCTTTTGCTTAGTATTTGGTCGTGTATCGAAGGAATTTTCTCCATTGCTAGGCTATGAATAGCCTCAGATCAATTATACAACTTCATATTCTCTAGTTTGTCAGAATTTGACAATGCAACTCTTGGAACATTTGAACCCGACTCAAGCAATAAGAAAGTTGACCACATCAACAAAATCAAGAACTTGACATAGTCGTCAACTGACTCTTGATTGTCTTTATCATGTAAAGCAACCAAAACTCCTTGAATGTGAGTTGTATTAACAGTGAAGTTTTTTTCCTGATTGTATTTTTGCCTCTAACAATGGAGGTTTTCCACTTCCTCTGATCTTAACAATGGAGGTCAACCTAATATAGCACCCACATCTTGAATGGAGAACTCTAAATCAACCCCACCAACACGAAATATGTTGACTTGAACATGGCTACGAAAGAGATCTCCTAACAACCATCTATTCACACTTAAAATAGGAATATGAAGAAGTTCCTCAATAGGAGTCAGTGAAACGTGTTTCAAGTGTGCTTTTGTAAGACCTGCTCTCATGAGTTAATAATAAGTCCATATTCATTTTCATGCTCCTGTGTTTGTTCTTATGTATGTTTGCTTGTGTCGTGTATTTGTTTTAGTCGCGGAAGTTTCCTTTTTTGTCGGACAAGGTGTGGTGCGTCACGCACTCGCGTCTAGACTCAATCGATTTGGTTTGTGGTGTGAGTTGCTTGAGAGTTTTTTTCTTGGCGACGTATGCTTGTGCGTGGGAGGCCTTGTGGGGTCAGAGAGGGTGAGGTGCCATGTGAGTCAGCATGCACATTTCAAATCAGCATGGTTTTGGAAGGTAATCAAAGGAGAATATTGTGCTGGATCCTCATTTGGAGGTTGCATGCATGGAAAGGCTAGAACCCTAGCCGTCACACCCCTCTCCTTCCCTCTCCCTCCCCCACACGAAATTCTCTTTTCTCCCCTCCTCTCCAACGTCTGGTGGATGGGAACTCCGGCAAGTCAAGCGAGCAAGATGTGCAAGTGGTGAGGCGCGTCTAGCTGGCTAGCAAGGGAGGCGGCAACAACTGATTTCAGGCAATCACCGGGCTCGTTCTTCTTCTTTTCAGGTATGCTTCTGTCTCAAAAGGAGGATAATAAGTGGGGGTGTTGGATGGAGGTTCATCCAGCACCAAAGGGGCAGTCCGGTCATGCATCTAGAGCACACACACGTATTGCAAACTCAGCCTGGTCAGGTTGGTGTTGCGTGAGCCCTGGGTTGTTCTAGCTGGCTGGGATGTCTTCCCCTTCATCATGACTTTAATCACAGGCTTTCCAGGTGGTTTGAGGAGAGAAACAAGGGAGCTTGTGGCTGGGTCGACGTGGGGGAGCACGTTGGGTGCATTGCATGCAAAATTTTCTTGGTGTTGTGTGTTGCACCTTGGTTGTTGCTGGATTCGTGGCTGCTTGTATGTTGTGGACGTGATTTTCATGTGGAATTTCGTGATTATTTTCAGGATTAGTTTTTTGTTAAGATACCACATGTTTATGCATATTTTAGTTGCTAGATTTCACGATTAATTTCAGGGATAGTCGTTGTTAAGATGCCACATGGTTACGTATATTTTAGTTGCTGGATTTCGTGATTTATTTCATAATTAGTTTGCTGTTAAGATACCATATGTTTTTATATATTTTAGCTGCTTCAATTCGTGATTAATCTCATGATTAGTTTGTTGTTAAGATGCCACATGTCTATGTATATTTCGTTGCGGAATTTACATGATCTTCATGATTAGTTGTTGTTAAGATGTCGCATGTGCACGTATTAGTTAGCTGATGAATTTATGTCAGTTTCATGCTTAGTTGCTGCTAAGATGTCGCATGTTCATGTATTATTAGTTGCTGGATTTATGAGATTTTATCACGATTAATTGTTGTTAAGATGTCACATGTACATGTATTATCTAGATGCTGAATTTATGTGATTCTTCATGACCAATTCTCAGAATCTATGACTATTATTGCACGTATATTTTTTTAGTCTTTTAGCTATTTCTACTATTTTCATGTGTGATGGTCTGGATGAATGTTATCGGTCAAGATTTCGATATTATGATTAATGTTTCATGACACGTAGATAGCAAGACTTTATGTTGTGCATGACTGTGTCGAATTGACATAGTAATTTGATTATGTTCTTGTTGCCTTTTAGCTTATGGAGCATGTGTTAACTTCCACTATTATATGTTTATAAGCCTTGTGGAAGTCTTTTTGCTCATTACGATGGGCATGAGTCTAGCTTCTTGCTACAGATTGGATGTAGTCCTATAGATAGCTTGCATTTGCATAATGGATAATAAAATGAATTTGGGGACTGATGTTGAGGGGTTGACGGGTCTGATTGAAAGACCTCTATGTAGACAGGCCAGGCGTAAAAGAAGACCTGGATAGGCACGCTGTCATTTGCTACAGGATGGACATTCCCAACCTCGTGATGGAATCATGTAGCTTACTTGCCACGAGTTGGGGTGTCAATCCGAAAGACCTGGTTGTGGATTAGACTACTAGGGTTGGTGGTTGGTTCCTATGCAGAGGAACCACTTCGGTGGAACCCCGAGTGGCGCAGCTATGTAGAGTTGCGGCCCTTTTGTTTTGCATGTGTGATAGATATGTTCCATGCATAACTTCTTATCATGTTTTTGGACACAAGGCATACAGAGTTTTCTTATTGAAAACTCACACATAATCATAGTTTTTTGCCTCATGTACTTAGGTTTTCTAACTAGGGTCAGACTGGAGGAGTTTCGGAGGACTCTGTACACGAGGGGCTCGTCGACCAGATTCTTCCAGTTATCATTTTGCTTCTGCATTATTTATGATACATTTTGTTTTTGAACTCGATGTAATGTCTTGATATTATTTTCATATATGGATAATTTTCCGTTTCAGTTTATGTCTCGTTTTAGTCTATCCATGTATGTTTTTTATTCAGTATGTCATGTATGTGTCGTCTTTTATTGTAACTCCTTCGGTCGTTGTGGATGACTCTGATCGCGACAATTCACTTAGTTTCCCCAACGTGTGTACCAGTGAGATCGGGGGTGTTACAACTTCGATAGGCTTATACTTCTCTACAAATTCCACAAACTGCTTCAAATGGGAACGGTGGTTTATACAATAGTCCACTGCAGTCAAACAAAAAATCAGATTTTATTTAAGTACAAAACCAAGAAATGCAAATGTATTTAAAGGATAAAGCATCTTATACCTACAGCTTTAGCCTTAAGATCAATTGAACTATCACCCTTCTCATTGCATTTCGCTTTTATTTATCTTTGCAGGTTGCTTCTTTGTAATCTTTTCTGTTGGAACCGATTTTGCAACTTTTCTTCTTAGGTTTATCTACAATATCAATTTAACTTCATATTACAATACCAACCATTTTATTAAAGAGAAAAACATAGTAGAACTATTGTCATCTCCTTAAGTAGAAAGCTTGGTGCAGTAGAATTTAAGGTTGGCACCGAAATTTCACAATATGGATTCGTGAAGTTAGAAGTACTTTGTTTCCGACGACAATAACCCTTCGACACAGAAGAGGCATCGATTGACATATACAACCACTACCAAAAGATAAACAAAAGCTAATCGACACTATGATGGTAAAAGCTATCTCGTAACAGCCAGAACAACAGATGCTACTGCATTAATTGGATGCTAACATCCTAACAAATAATAACCTAGCTAGTTTGCAACTTACAGATCTATTAGACCAACTTGAAGCCCACAGGAGCAACCAAACTAAGCCGAAACTTACAGACAGAGAAACAAAGAACTTACAACAAGCAATATGCCAATCACAAAGAAACACAAACACAATTCCTTTACAAAGAGTAGTGCAACACAAACTCCACGATATGCATGGAAGTACTTTGTTTACAACAAAAAGAACCTAGGATGTTGTAAGTACACTGACTCACAAAACACTACTAAAAGTCAAATAAAAGTTCACGAACATTAAGATAAAAATCCATTAATAGACCGAAAAACAAATGCTGCAACACAAAATGGAAGCTAACATGCTAATAATCTAATTAACAACTTATAGATACCATTACACTAACAATGCAGCAAAGGCATACACTGACTTACACAAACACTACCAAAAGATAAAGAAAAGCTAACCAACACAAAGATGGTGAGAGTTGTCCACTATGATAGCCTGAAAAGGAGATGCTACTATGTTAATTGGAAGCTAACATGCTAATAACCTAGTTAACAACTTAGACAAACTACTAAACTAACAATACAAGAAAGACATAAATTAACTCCACACCATCATGAGGAGTATTTCGGATCTACAATTCCCGACTTTGTATGTTTGCGGGTAAGCTCCACAGTCACTGGTCTGGCCTTTTTATTGTGAAAATTGTATTTCCTCATGGAGCGGTTGAAATCCTGAACCCAAAGAAAGTGGACGTGTTCGAAGTTAATAGACAACGCCTCAAACCTTTTTTAGAGGGGGCACCAAGTGAAGTCGAGGAGTTCATGTTCCTTCATGAACCTCCCTCCCTCGCACTCAACCATTCATGTTCCTGCATGAATGATTGAGATTTCATGTTTGTACATACATATATAAAAAAATAAAAATAAAAAAAAAATAAAAAAAGAAGAAAGACCACAAGTGAGCACCGATTGTTGTGGGCCCCAACCCTTGTGTATTTGGGTCCCATTTCTTTCACGTATTTGTCTCCCTTCTTCAGTATCTCATAGGTTTTAAGGGAAATTCGGGTTTGTGTCCATCAACATGACCTTGAAACATTCCTTGTGCTTCAAAGTTTGGTGAGATATTTTACTTTTTCATGCAAAATTCATGTAGTATCATGCTTACAATCATTGAGGACAATGCATGAAGTAAGTGTGGGGGTGTTTTACATGTGTACATAGTCGAGTCTTTCTCCTTTTGTTTTCTTTTTTATTTGTTTGTATTGTTAGGTTCATGTTAGTGTGTTGCATTTAATATTGATATATCTGTTCACCATGATCATTGGGTGACTTGTCTTCTTTTACTTGCCTAATGCTTTAAATTTTCCATTTCCTTCAAAATCTTCATGTGTTTATGAAAAAAAAATTGTGGTTTTTGCGTGTGTTTAGTATGTGCAAAACTGTTGAAAGACAAAGTAAAAAGAAAGCTCCCAGAATTGACTTAAACATGCATGATGCATTAGGATATCTAGTACACCGGCTTCAGGTCTTATCCAGTCATAAGGATGCACCCCGGTTTTCCTATGAGGGAGAGTAATCATAGTGTTTCAGCACTCAAATAAACGAAGAGGTACACCCTAAACCAAGTGAGTCAAATAATTCGTGTATGTTAGTATAAAGAAGTTTATCATGGTCAGGGACCATTAAACTCCTGTTGTGAAACCTTAAGTGTAGGGGTTTTGGTTCATGTGTAGATAAGAATAAGTGAGTAGGTGTTCTCTCTTCTCTCACGGCTCCTATCACCCGGGAAAGTAGTGTTTGCTTTTTTTGTCTTAATATATGTTTTGATGATTTAATCAACCTAATCTTAATTGTAATCAATGTAGAGTAGAACACATATTGCATAACATATATATTTCTTTATGCTAACTTCTACAGGTGATCAAGACTCAAGGAAGAAAGGATTAAAGTAAAGACATGTAATCAAGCTCATTTGAAGACATGTAATTTGCATTTCTTTTGAGTCTTAGGAACTTTGTGTAATTGAGCATACTTGAGCTAAAATAAACTCAAACATACACTATGTTCCCTATAGAAGTCACACACAAAATCTCACATAAATTGGACTTGAATAAATCACCCGAACCTAGACCGGAAAACACTAACACCAAACCTGAACAGTCTGCCCACATTCGGTCGACTAACCCAAACCATTCGGTCGACCGAGTGATCATAATCTTGTAAGTGTTTTAAACTGCCCACTTTCGGTCGACCGAATCAACAAAAGTTTTTGACCGTTAGGGTTGTCATATTATACCAACAGTCATATTCGAATTATTCGTTAATACCCCAAAATACATTTTGCCTATCGCTCGACCGTGGACCCTTTTCGATTGACCGGACTTATACGTCTCGACAAACCCAAACTGCCTGTTAGTTTTCGGTCGACCGTGGACCTTGTTTTGGTCGGCCGAATATGATAATGTTCGTCAACCCCAAAAAGACTGTTAGTTTTTGGTTGACCGAACCATATTCCGTGTTCGACCGATAACTTAAGTGTACCTAAATTATAGCCTATAACTGTCGACTGTTCATTTATCGGTCGACCGAACCGAGTCTAAAATTGCCCAACGATCAACCGTTCTGCCCATTTCGGTCGACCAAACTTACTCAGAATTGGGTCGTGCAAGTTTCTATTTTGTGTATCTTACACTAACACTTACCCAATTAACCCTAACGGCTATAACACCTTAGGAGCTTATAAATAGAGTTCAACACTATTTCACACAACTATCCCACTCCATATTGTCCAATACATTAGAGAGAAAGCTCCACACACTCCAAGCCTCAAACATTCCACACTTTGGTCTTAAATCCTATTCTACACAAGTGTGCTCAAGTTTAGAAAGTGTTGTCCCACTCAACCACAGTTGCAGAGAAGCAATGGTCTTGGTGAAAGCCCAAGACAAAGAGTATAGACTTTGGTGAGAGCCCAAAGTGATCCCTCTCAGATTGTGAGATGAGGCGCCAAGCTCGGCGAGGGTTGTTCGCGAGTTTGAAGATTGTAAAGGTTTTCTCTCTTGGGCCAGAACGGGGAGTGGTTAGTGAAGTCGTGAGCGGAGCTCGATGATCCGAGCAGAGCTTGCAAGAGAGGACTGAGACCCGGGTGGGGTGGCGAACCTCTATAAAAATCCCCCGTCTCATTTGGTTTGCTTATTTCCTTTTTACTTGCTTGTTTAGTTTTAATTTCGCTGCATATTCTTGATTGCTTAAACAAGTAGGTGATTAGGGTTAAAAATAATTACAATTGAGACTCTTACGATCCTACAATTAGGTCTGATGGGACTTAGTTCTTGGTGCTTTCGAGTCATCTGACTTGGGATGCACTGGCCGAACTCCCGTTACACGGGTGGTAGGGATCGCCCTATGTGCAGATGTGGGGGAAGGTGTACGTGATAGTGTAAATCCTCATAGGCAATGATGCACGAAACCGAACCCTAAGGGAATTACCCACCAACTAGTAATAAAAGAAAAACAATAAAAATTTGTAATACAAATAAGAACCTTAATGGACTTTACACAACATATCACTTGAGGATGTTAAGGTTGCCCATGTCTTTCACTTAAGTCTTTAATTAACTTGCACAAATGATTTATTAGGCTCAGTATGTGGATTGGATACATATATAGAATCAAGCCGTAGAATTACCATGTCCAATGATCAACAATAGTAGGTCCGACGAGTCGAGTTGCTAGGTTGAATAATGCATTATTGTTCGAATTTTGTAGGTATATCCGCTGAAAACCCTCAGGAGACAACACTCATTCTCCTTGACGACAAGGAGGTTTAACGGCTTGTTACACATGCTAACTGCGACCGTGATTTCTACGAAAATGAGTTAGGATTTCCCTATTTTTCGTATGTTTTCCTTTGTTTCATTTTTCTCATTGTTTCTTTTGCTCAGGACTACCAAAAACTAGGTGTAGGGGTATTTGATTGACATCATATCTTGGATATATTGATGTCTTATATCCTCTATTTTGAATCTAAACAATGCTATGTAACAAGTTTTATGGTTAAGTTTCAGGAATAAACAGGTTTGAGAAGAAGAGACAAAAAAGACCAAAACACAGGACAAATGACTGAATTGTGAGACTTACGGACTGATATGCAAGAGGGAAGGACTCGGATGTAAACCAAAGGACAAATAAGCAAATCGAGAAACTCCACACCATCGTGAGGAGTATTTCGACAATTGGATCCGGGCCTAAACTCCAACAACCAATACGGGTGCACTACACATGGAGAAATCAATCCAGCAAAGTGTCATCCAAGCCAGGGTTGGATCCAAGCAATCCAGACCGCTAATTGGCAGTTGGATCTGCTCCAGATCCGATAAGGTTTAGTCGGATGTTGTATTATTGTGTTTTATGTCCATTTATAGTATGTCATTAGTCCCACATCGGGGGATTGTCCCCGATTACCTTTTTCCATGACTATAAATATAACTCTTCCTCCTTCCTTGTAATGTACTCCTTGCTTGGTGGTCATTCTCTCTACTTAGAGTAAAGCCTTGGAGCAAAACTCTAGTGGAGAAATACTACTTGTAATGTGAGTGATGAATAAAAAAATGTTTTGTTAGTTTCATGTCTTCTCTTTTAATTCATGCATGCTTAGCTTAATTTTATTTTGTCTTAATAGAATTAATTAGAATGTTTCCTTTTCTTAATGTAGTTGGTATCTTAATGAGTAGTGACTAGTTTCATCCCCATTTGGGGGTGGAGTTGATGTTTATACATGTCATGAAGAATGGAATGAATGTTATCTTTTGCTTTATGTGATGAATGTTGGTGTATGCTTGTTTGAATAAAATAGAATACTTAACTTGATGGTTTCTGTCATACTCATTAGGTATATCCCATGCTTGTTTAGGCTCTCAATAACAAACGTGTTTATGCTTATGTTAATCAACTAGGTTAGTGATTTGGATGACAGGTCTTGTCACAACCATTAGTACTTCTTATGCATAAAAACACAACCTACACTTATGCCCTGTTGAATGCATTCATCACCACTTTATTTCATGTGTACACACACTCCACCCCTTAGGGGCTTTTCTTCCTGATCCTCATCTTGCTTTGACATTGCTTAGTTTAGTTTGTTTCAATTCCTTTCGCTTTCGTCTTCTTTGTTTGGTGCTTGCTAGTTTAGTGTAGCTTACTTTAGTTTAATCAACTTCTTCTCCCCCTTTATTCTCCACTTGATTTTTGAAGAATCAGAGATGACACACCTCCCAATGGATCGACCCGTACTTGCCCCGTCTTCACCGACGGTCGTGCATTTGCGGTTAAATTTCAATCAGAAGCTAATAACCTAAATAACTTAGAGATACTATTGAACTAACAAAGCAGCGAAGACATATCCACTCCATTATAATAGCCTGAAAATGAAGATTCTACTACATTAATTAGAAGCTAACGTCCCAACAAGTAATAACCTAGTTAACAACTTAAAGATACCATCAAACTAACTCGAACCCCACAGGAGGATCTAAACATATGCGAAACAAAGAGCTTATAGCAAACAATAAGCTAATCAAATATAAACGCATATATAATATCCACAAAATGATCTTCAAAAACACAGGGCAAGAGATCGAAAAAAAATCTGACGGAACTAACCAATCATCACCAAGAACTCTCACCGAAACCAAAGATTCACATATCCACGCACGAAATCCGCACAAAAGTCAACGAAAACCCAAAAAAACATAAAGACGAAGAAACTACCATCGATCGTGGTTTCCTACGTGTCGCGGAGGTGGCCATTGAAGGGGAGAAAGAGATGGGGAGGAGTAGAGGGAACCATGTGTGGTGGATTGCAAACCCTAACCCCCCCCCCCCCCCCCCCCCTCCTCCTCCAAAAAAAAGAGTTTGAAGAACATACCGGTCCGCATTGGTGACGAAGTCGCGGGGGATGTCGTTGGGGGGTTGGGACACTGACTGCTCCGTTTGGGTTTGGTATGGGGACGACGACGAAAACTCCGACAAGGTAGGGAATTTGGGTTTGATTTGAGAGAGGAGGTAATGACGTGAAGTGGGAGAGAATTTGAAATGTGGGTTTGGTTTAAGATAAAATGATTGATTTGATTTCCAATTTTACCCTTTTGTTAGTAAAAATAGAAAGATCTCATATCCACATTTGGATTTGATTTGAATGGTGGATGTTTAGGGGACTTACTTAAGCTAAGTTAGCATAGGGCTCACTTTATAATTTTTGTGTGTATACATACAAATATATATACATACAAATATATATACATACAAATATATATACATACAAATATATATATATATATTCAAAGGGACAAGATCTAGTGAGCCCGGAGCTAATCTTGTTTGTTTAAGCTCCCTACAATCTTACCATTATATTTAATTACGGTTAATCTATAGTTAATATCCACCGTTAAATCATTTTATTAGTATAATCGTCGTAGTCTTAATTCACCTTACAATTTAAGATGAATGATGGATATTGTAGAGGCTTAAAATAGTTAGATTAAACCTGGACTCACTGAAGAATTAGTGTATATACAAATATAATAATATATGAATGAGTTTATTAGTCAAACTAGTAAACTCATTCAAATGCTTTTGGGAATAAGTTTTTTGTATTTAATGGTCGAGATTAATTTTACCTCCTAAAAAAGTGTATAAGTAAATTAAATCAAATAATTTGTCTCTCTCCTTACAAAAGTTGTGGGAGTATATTAAAATCCAAAAATCATTTTTCAATCTTATTGATGCTCAAGATTGATCGGAGAGAACAAAAAAAATTACTAATGAACGACTGAGATTGAATTAGGGGATCAGAAATTAGTTTGGTTTTAATAGACGACTAGAATAAATTTGAAGGACCAAAAACATTGATCAAGAAAAACTTGGATTAGAATGACCTAAGCTTAGTGAATTTAGTGGGATCTTAAGAGATAACCAAGCAAATCAGGCTATCTAAAATTAATTAATGAACATATATGAATGACCAAAAATAATAAATACTTACGATCTATTTAAGGAACCAACACTTAAGATCGGTGAACATTGACCTACACCAACGGATACCAATCCGTCGGTATCCTGTTTTTCTAGTAGTTCAAAAATAAATCAAGAAACGGCTGAACTCGAGTTAAGTTTTTTTTCCTGAGTCGAAACTTAAGGAAAACGAACTAGCCGAAGGAATATCAACCTGAAGATGAGCTCAGCCTTGTTTTTTCGAGCTGCACTTGATTAGCACCCGTAACAATAGCATTAAATACCTTATAGTTATTTGTAACGAAAAGGAACCCCTCTTACTGCCCGGTTTCTGCTTGCCCAGTCAGACAAAACCACGTACATGTATGACAATAACACATGTTTCTTGAGCTTATCCTTCCCCTCCACACACTTCTACTTCGGTCTACATTACATTTAAATTTCTTCACTTCTTGCATGGCTTACACGTCACACCCTTCACTTCCAACACATCTCATCACTTCTCCGCATCTATCCAACCTCTATTCTAAATAGAACATCCATCTCAAACAACCACCATAACTTCGTCGAGCAAATAAGAAGTTGCAATTCCAGTAAGCAAAGAGATGGATGAGCGACAAGAGGCGCAGGCGGTGGTGGCAAAGGTCGAGGCTCCCTGCGAACCGCAGAAGAAGATGAAGGTGTTGGTGGCCGTGGATGAGAGTGAGGCGAGCCTCTACGCTCTGTCATGGGCCCTCGACAATCTTTTCTCGACTTCGCACGACATTGACTGCCTCGTCCTGCTGCACGTGCAACAACCTTTCCAAAGCTTCGCATACCCTGCCGGTCCTGGTATTATGTATCACTTACCAAATGCTTCGCTTGTACGTGTTTCCAACAACGTTCGAGTCTAAATATGTTTTGGTGCTATTGGGTCTGTTCAACAGTGTATGCAAGCGCCGGAGTTTTCGAGTCGGTGAAGGTGGCGCAGAGGCAGAACTCGGAGGCGCTCCTCGCGCGTGCACATGGCCTCTGCAAAAATAAACTCCAAGTAAGAAAGAAATCCCTTTGTTCTTTCTAAAAGTTCGTTTAATATCTTATTTTGATATTCATATTTTCATGCCTAAAAAGCTAAACTTGGAAACTTAGTATCTTCGTACGCTTGGGAAGTGATGAGAACTGACTACGAGATTCAATTAATCTCTGGAATAATTAATTATCAAAGTTTGGTTCCAAATTTATTTCAAAATTTAAAACCCAAGAACTTGAGTAGAAAATGCATGTGTAGGTGCAGACGCATATGGTGATCATGGATGGCGACCCCAAGGACATGATCTGCGAAGTGGTCGATAACATGCACATCGACCTTGCTGTCCTTGGCAGTCGAGGACTCGGCCAGATCAAAAGGTTACATTCTCCTCGTTTCGTGTGCCAAATTGCAGTGATGATGGACAGTGTGTTTTAATTTTGATGCAGGGCGTTTTTGGGGAGTGTAAGTGATTATTGTGCTCATCATGCTAAATGCCCAATACTCATAGTCAAGCCACCCAAACAGCAGCAGCAGCAGTGAATGATGCCCTAAAAAAAGTAGAGAACGGTGGTTGTGACCTGTGAATGTTCAACGTAGCATGTAAGATGTCATATCCGGTATCTTTTGGGCACAACCACAATATCATGTCGTCATTTGATGGCATATTATCAATAAAAATCTCAAGCGCGGTTGTATATATTGCAGAAGGACGTCTAGGAATCTATATGCTTAAGAAAATCTTTCGTAGTAGTCATCCGGGTCCATTTTTATGCCGTCATATTTTTAGGAAAAATACCGGCACATTAACGAGACTTGAAAACCCACAGAATTGGGTGCAAAAAATTGCCAAAATAAACCTCCATTAAAAATATTTCTCAAACTATACCTGCTGCCACCACGTGGTGACACGTGGCAGCGGCGGGTTTTGTTTTTTTGTGCATAGAGAACTCGACATCACCAATGTCGAGTTCATCTTTTGAGAACTCGGCACTGGTGATGTGGAGTTCAACTTTGGTTTTTTATTGGCCAACAGTTGAATTTTCACTTAGGATGACACTTGGTAGAACTCGGCATTGTTGATGCCGAGTTGTACCAAAGAAAACTCGGCATCACCAATGCCGAGTTCTATCTGGGAGTATTGCCCACCATTTCATATTCCACTCGACGGTTGTCAGGAGAGGTGACAGATAGAACTCGGCATCCCCAATGTCGAGTTCTATTTGGACCTGTTCTCCTGGCACTCAAATCATGTGTGAAATGGGTGGACGGCCAGGTCTACAATAGAACTCGGCATCTATAATACCGTGTTTAATAGGCATAAGTCGAGTTTAATAGGCTGAAGTAGGCAAATTTGCGGTCCTAAAAAATACATTACATTCATTCGTCTTACAATTAATCAACTCTTAAAAATGATTTAAGTCGTACATTCATTCAAGTCATAACAAAATACATTACAAATACATTACAAGTCTTACAATTAATCAACTCTTACATTCATTCATCTCACATACAAAATATTTTGCTATATAGGTTCCTTGCATCGCTTTCGGTTATGCCCTATACCGCCGCGCATCTCCTACACCTCACCCTTCTTCCAAAGTGCGTCCATCTCGTTTCGGATTCACGTTGATTTAGGCCGACCGGGAGGTCTTTTGGTTTGGTAAGGCTTCATTGTGATGTTGCCTCGATCTGGCCAATACCTCACATCACGAATTGAGATAAATATCGGTTTGTACGCCTCCCTGTACATTTGAACCTCATATTACGGGGACACCAAATGTGAAGTGTTGACATTTGCATGGCTGCCACTGCAAACTGCTAGTACATGTGAATATGGGACGTGCATTGCAATTATGTATCCACAAGTGCAAGTAATAACTCCTTCAAATTTCACGAGGTATTTTTTCTGGTCATTGGCTTCAACCTGGTACATCAGCTGGTGGTACCGAGTTACTGTATGTGTTCTGGCCAGATTGCTATTTGCCATCACCACAGTGTGGACTGTCGGTACATATGTTTCATTCCACGACTCGACGACGTCCCTTCTTTTAACAAAGAATTTGTTCAAGCGGAGAAAGGTCATCAAAATCATGGTTGTAATTGGCATACCGTGTGCCCCTCGTAAGACGTTGTTGAAGCTTTCTGACATGTTTGTTGTCATACATCCGAAACGTCGACCCCCGTCGTGACAACAAGTCCATCTTTCCAAAGGACCTTGATGTTGAATCCACTTGTATATCAGTTTATGTTCCTCTGCAATAACCTTCATTAACTCTTCAAATTTCATAAATGAATGAGTTTTACCCGCTTCGTAAAACTTGATTTGTCACATTAATCTTTCCTTGCAATTTTGATGTTTAGCAAGATTTGCTTTCATGTGTCGAAGACAGAATCGATGTACATGGCCCTCCGAAGGTGGAAATGCGGCTCGCACACAAGCATTTATTCTCGAAAATCTGTCGGTGATAATACACAAATCGGGTCGCCTTGTAACTCTACTTGCAAGCAAATGAAGGAACCACGTCCACGACTCTGTATTCTCGCTCTCTACAACAGCAAATGCCAAAGGAAAAATTCCGTTTGCATCCGTGCCCACAGCAATTAGCAATAAACCTCTATATTTGCTATAGAGGTGTGTTCCATCCACACTGACAACATATCTACAATAGTGAAACCCACTGATGGAAGGCCCGAACGCCCAAAACACACGCTTAAACATCTCCTCGTCTGAATTTACTTGGACAAACTCTATTTCCACAACAGATCCTTCATTGTTCTGACAGAAAATTGTGACGAACCTTCGTAAATCTTTAAAATTGTCTTCTTCGGCACCATATATTCGGTTCAACGCTTTTTGCCTAGCATGTCATGCTTTAGCGTAACCGATTTCAAGTGAGTATTTGGTCTTCACCCTTTCCATTATTTCAGCAGGAGTAATTGTGAAGTTAGTTCTAACAGATGACATTATCAAGTCGCATACAAAATTAGCACTGCATTGTTTGTTGTTGTTTAGGAATATCGGATTGGAACAAGTGTGCTCGGCATCGTATGTTTTAACTTGAAAATATCTGCAGCCTTTTGGAACAGACGCATGTAGACTCCATTTGCAGTTATCTTCATCACGACGAATACAATGAACAGTATACCGTTTCGTTGAAGAAACCACAACTGAATACTGAACAAACTTTTTAATGTGCCACGATTGCAGAGCATGAACCAAATCATCTTTCGTTGGGAAAATTCGTTTATCCCAGAAAGAACGACCATCTTCCGTATGCCAATCACTCCGTTCCAAATTGTTCGCAGCATCGAAGAATGAGTGTTCAATTACCGAATTCTCTATCTAGTTGTCGTCCTCGAACATATCGGGAAGTTCATTAAGAGTTGGAACCATGTCGTTGTTAGCAACTGCATCATCAACAACGTTGTCGTCTTCACGGTTTATGGATTGTCTCATCGCATATATGACATCCTGCATCTCCGGAACGACTTCATTAGATCATCTTCTACAGCGAAGGGTGTGCTGTAATCCCCTAATTCCTCAGTGTCAATCGTCTTGAACACTATGCATCTCTTCCAGGCCTTCTGGTCGACTAAAATTAATTAGGTCAACAGCTGACAAACCAAGCCCAAGGTAGGGATATGAGGTAGATGGTCCAGCTATTCCAGCAAACTCATCATGACTGTAATGCGTGGGTTCAAATTGCGACAAACCAGGATAAGGATTTGCACTGCTAGAAGGAATGTCACACGCATTTTCTGGCCATTCGTTCCCAGTTTGGAAGTTATGCGATTGGAAAAATCGAATTGGAGTTTGCACCAAAACGGGTTCCTAAATCAACAAAAAACACAACAATCATACATAAAACAACAATGTATATTATCCTAATACATAAAAGGCAAGAAAACGGTGGAAAATGAAAAAAAATCGAAACCCTAACCTTAAAAACTCGGAAACTCGGCGGATGGGGAGAGGGGGGCGTCAAGCTGGTTTTATAGCCCGACGGAACTCGGCGTTGGTAACGCCGAGATCACATTTTTTTAAGTGAACTCGGCGTTACTAACGCCGAGTTCTTCCTTTAGAACTCGGCACTGAGAGTGCCGAGTTCTATTTAAGTAATTGTTCTCCTGGTACGTCAATCGTCTCATGCATGATCTGAGCGCTAGGAGAACAATTTCTTAAATAGAACTCGGCATTGAGAGTGCCGAGTTCTATTTGAATCACCTCAGTAAAAAATGTCAAGTGTTGCCAATAAAAAACCAAGTAGAACTCGGCATCACCCATGTCGAGTTCTACCAAGGAGAACTCGGCATCACCAGTGCCGAGTTCTTCCAAGAAGAACTCGACATTGGTGATGTCGAGTTCTCTATGCACAAAAAAACAAAATCCGCCGCTGCCACGTGTCACCACGTGGTGGCAGCGGGTCTAGTTTGAGAAATACTTTTAATGGAGGTTTATTTTGGCAATTTGTTTAAAAAAAATATTATTTTGAATTTTTTTCCTAAATACAACACAGTGAAACTTCGTCGCTCGATGCAGTACACAACCAGTTTTCAGGGTAAAGCGCATCATTAAAATTAAGCCAAGAAAAATAAAAATTGTGAGAAACTCCAACAACAACACCAATGTTTGGTCCCTAAGACAATCTGTATCAGTGCCCGGACACTTCCTGGGTGTCCTGTTTTCTTTCTCTGCTACGTCAATTTTTCTTTCTGTCACGTCAGCACAAATCACCCCCTACAAATTCCTTAACTATTATTCAAACCACCTAGTCACGCTATAGTATTTGCTGTCACGTCATTATCTTTATTCTCTTCTCTAAAACTCTCACAACAATTAACAAAATATATTAATAATCATTATTGTAATGACTCAATTTAATTAATTCATTCGATTTGAATTAACAATTAATATATAAATACGAAAAATATTTTTTATATTTAGGAATACATTTTTAAATAGTAAAGCTAAAAAAACATCAAGACATATTTCCTACAGTGTGTGCGTGACCACACGCAACACAAGACGGTAACTTCGAATCTTGGACCACTCGAGCAACGAGCATCCAGGAACAAGACCAAACTCAATTCCCATTAGGGTCGTACACTCGCCTCCTAAGTGGAGAAAGTAGTGCAAATCTCAGCCGTAGTATACCTGATGTGAATGACGAAAATATCATTCAACCTTCAACTGGTCAAGGAACACGCAAAACCGCGACCGCCAGGTCACATAAAACGTGGTCCACAGAAAAGGATGAGAGACTCGTGTCGGCTTACATGGCTGTAAGTAGCGATGTTGTGGTTGGGACGAACCAAAAAAGGAGGTCCTTATGGAGACGTGTGAAGCGCTTCTTCGATGAATCAGCCGAAGCTGATGCAATATAACGTAATGATGAGTCATTGAAGGGACGATGGAGGCGTATATCACCGTTGGTCAACCAATGTGTGGGTTGCTTCGACCAGGCGGTGCGAAGGAAGAAAAGAGGTTCCAACGAGAACGACGTCATCAAAGAAGTGCACGCCATCTTTGAGCAAACATACAAGACCAAATTTCATTACATGCACGCGTGACTTATGTTGCGCAGGTACCCTAAGTGGAAGTCTGTTGTGCTTGGAGGTACCACAGGAGATGTCGCCGAAGAGAGTCCAGAGAGTTTCAGCAGCGGGAAAAGAAAAAAATGCTGACAACGATGTGAGTCATGCGACACCGTCGACGGAAGAAATGATGTTTGAACCATGTCCTCGTCCAGAAGGTGCTAAAATAGCAAAAAAGAAGGGGAAATAACTGGTTCAGTAGCAACTCGATCCAACCATTTTAGAGTTGGGAAAGCAAATTGAATATAACGCCAAAGTGAGAGAAGACAAGTACATTCGTTACGAAAAACGAGTAGAGAGGAAACACATTGAAGCTAAAGCGAAGTTCCAAAGGGAACTCAACACCAAGAAGCTCGACGTACTATTTTCTCTGATGAAGAAGGAAAGCAAGGACGAATTCGATAAAGAAATACTTGCTGAGCTCAAGGGATGGGCTAAATCAACTATGATTCTGTTTATGTGTATTGTATTCGTGTTTTGTGACTTATCTCAATTTCGTATATGATTTGTTTTATTTTTAAATTGAACTAGATCTTTATAAATCAGAACCGATTTAATTAATTATGAAATAATTATACAATTTATTAGAAAATTCAAACAACATCAATACATTAACTACAATTAAATTACAAAACCTAATTAATTAAATTACAATTTAACTAATCAATACATTAAATTAAATATATACCAAAACAATTTTCTTTTAACTAAAAAACCAAACATAAAAAAATTAACCAATCCGAGGGGGACACATCCCCCTCCCTCCCCCCCCCCCCCCCCCCCCCCCCCGGATCAGGCGCCCGGGCAGTTTTCCGGGCGGAAATCCGCCCGCAAAAGCGCACGACGGTTCTACCAGGGAACCACCCTCCCGTTAAGGGAGGGCATTTCGGATGCCCATCCTGGGCGTCCAAAAAAGAGCACCCGTTAATGGTGCTCTAATGGTCATGACATTTGAGTACAACATGACGTTTCAAACATGGTGTGGTTCATAGAATCATAGTTCATACCTATGCTTCCAACCACCTCACTCACAGCCACCAAATTGCCTACCGGAATCCATTCTGGACTCGAAGTCAGCTCGAGTATTTTGGTTAGGAACCAACCAGTCAGGCGCGCGGATTAACAGGTGTGCTGCTCTTTTCTTGTCGGTGTTCCCTGTTGCAACATCATCAATAGATAAACCAAGCTGAACCAGGGAGCATCTGAGAATCACATAGGTAAATTCACAACTAGTAGAGAAAAGATTACGAACACCCATCAATGTTCAATTGAGCAAGCAATTAGTGTTGCCATCCAATCAGAGAACAATTCGGGAAAAATAGCCAGTTAACCAAAAACAAAATACCTCAAAAACATAAACATCTAAGCATAACATCAATCATGACTCTAAATCAACCTTTTTCTTCTTTATTAGTATATCAAAAAAGAAACTAAAAGATCTTTAACACTACCAGAAAGTTGTTGGGAACAAAAATACCATGTCATTTGATGCTGTATATTAAATATTTATAAAAATCCTACTGGTGGTTGTGTATACACTGCGGATGCATGAATAAGAATCTATATGCTTGTAAGAATCTTTGGACTTCCTGTTATGGTAGTTTTAAATTGATGTAATCCGTAATAACTCGTTCATTGAATAGTTTTTAGGAAAAGTACCGTTTAAGAAGAAAAAAAACACAAGCCAGAGATTTTAAAAGACCATAGCCTTGGGTGCAAAAACAAGCATAAAAATCAATACCGAAAGATAAATGCAAGATAGTGTAACTGTCGCTCAATGTAATACACAACCAGTTGTTACTTTCACAGTAACGCGCATCGTTAAATTAAGCCAAGAAACAAAAATTGTGGGAATAACTCAAACAACAAATATTTGTTCCCTAATGGTCATGACATTTGAATACATGACGTTTCAAACATGGCGTGGTTCGTAGAATCATAGTTCATACCTATGCTACTCCGAGCCACCTATTCGACTACCGTATTTGTAACGTCCCCGAAAACAGTAGAAATTTAAACTTTAAAAGAGATTTAAAAGTCATTAACATCATATCAAGAGGACGCTACTCAAGATAAATATATCATATGGTGTACCAAAATATAACAAAATTTTCAAAAGACGTGATTACATCATAATGGTATAAAAGAAATATACAAATAATCACAAGAACCTCAAGAGGAGAAACTGGATGATCCGGTCCCTCGTGCACTCTTCCTCAATCTCCACCCTCTACTGTCAACGACGACCTGAAATACAGACATGAAACGATGCCTGAGTTTCCATAAGAAAATCTCGTATGTCAAACTCCCCTAACATGCATGAAGAAATAACCACAATAATCTACTGGTATAACATGGTATACAAAATTACAATAATAAAACTTCCCCAAACTGGGTGCTAAAGGACATATGTCCCAACCATTCAACACACGAGCCCACAAGGTACCCACCGCCGAAAACACGGTCACCCGAAGGTATGCTCGCACAAGTTGAAATATATAATATATACAATAACAAGTGGTTGACACAAGTTGCTACACTCTTGTCGGAACATCATCGGCCAAACGACTCCCACCTCAAGAGGTCAGGCTGCTCACACAAGATGACACACACATATATATAAACGGTTGCTCACATAAGCTGCTAAACCTTTGCTCACCCAACCTGACACATTGATCGCTATCAGGCCGGCATTGCCCTTTCCGTCGCCTATCAAGGCCGTCTGGACCCGTTGCCCTCAAGGCCAATCACACACCACTCAAAACCATAAAAGCACAAATAGGACAACGGTCGGCCCAACAAGGCATAGGGGTTGATTGGTTCCCTTTAGAAACTGCCATGGGTTCAATTGCAACACAACCGGTCAAATGCACCCTACACTATCAGTCGAACCAAAGGTCATGGACAGTCGACTGTTTGGATGATCAAAGTCCGGTCCAACAAACTTAACTACCAACTGGTCTAACGGCAAAGGGTTCCCGTTCTACCGAAATTATCAAAGTCTTCAACTCTCAAATTCGACTTCTATCGGTCGAACCAAAGTAACTGAGTGGTCGACCATTTAGCACATAAACCTTCGGTCGAACCTACAACCAAAGTAACTGAGCGGTCGACCATTTAGCACATAAACCTTCGGTCGAACCTACACACATCGGTCGCACAACAAAGAAGTACACTTAAGTTATCGGACAAACTGATCACTAGGCTGTCGACCTTTTAGAAGATCTAGGCCCCAACCGACTTAGCTACAGGTACAATCGGTCGAACTGGTCGCAAGACGATCGACCATCTGGATGGTCTATCCCTTAACCCACTTACCTACAGTGCAACCAATCAAACGGCAAAAGGGTCTCGTTCGACCAAAAATAGCACTCTTCTTCCTCTCGCCAAAATATGCACATCCGGTCAACCACCCAAGACATCGTTCGACTGATGCAAGGGATAAACTCACAATTACACTATGAGCAGTTGACTGAAACACCCATCGGTCGACCGTTATCCTGCAGCAACCCAGTTGCATAAGGATCATCACCCAGATCTCCGACCCCCGACGACCGACTCGACCACCTCACACACCTTGAGTGAGTACTAAAAGGAACTTGGCATACCTTTTTGGCGTCGAAGCTTCCGAACGTCGACAACAATCACCACCTCACCTTCTCGCACCTCTGGCAATATCTTCACGCCAATCTCCGCGTCAACCATGAGCGCAACTCCTCCGTTCACATCCGCCGAGTTCTTCCTTAGATCACCGAGCTAACAAAAAGAAGGTGATGGAATGAGTTAAGAGAGAGAAACGAGAGTGAGTGAGTGACAGAGATGAGTGAAGTGAAGAAGAGGAAGAAGAAGAAGAAGAAGAAGAGGAGGAGGAGGAGGAGAGTTCTCACCTTAAACCCCAACCAATCACAACACCACACCTCACTCAAAACCATCCAATCAACCCATTAGCCACGTAAACATGATTAAGTCACTAATCATGAATTAGGTTCTAATAGTATTTCACTAGGAACTCGAAGTTAGCTTGAGTATTTGGTTTGAAATCACATGGACGCGGACTCAACACCTTTGCTGCCCTATCCTTCTCAGTGTTCCTTGTTCAAACATCATCAATACAAACACCAATCTGAACCAGGGAGCATCAGAGAGTCCCATAGTGAAATTAACAATGGCTAAGGAAATGATTAGGACCATGAAGGTTCAATTGAGTCAGCAATTAGAGCATGCACAACGGGGTCATCCCCCTCCCCATGACCGGGGACGACCTCGTCATAACGGGGTCGGGGGTCGACCACCACCCGGTCGTCGACCAGGTTGTTTCATTTGGCACAACTCGGTTGGGCGGGGTTTTTTTGTTAATTTTTTTATTTGTTTTGGTTTTGGTTTTTTAAAACATTTTTATTTTATTTTTTAAATCTCTTTTTTAAAATATGTTTTGTAATTGTTTTTATTTTTAATTTTTTTTAATTGTTTTTAATTCTTTTCAAGATCGACCTGTAGATGATGTGGATGAGAGAGCATATTGAAAAGTAAGGTTATTGGTGACCGATCAGGAAAAACTGAACAAAATTTAAAAATGTTAAAAAATAAAAAAAATAGAAAACATATTTTTAAAAAAAGAAGATTTAAAAAACAAATTTAAAATGATTAAAAAAAATACAAATACGAGATTTATTAGTATTTTGGTTTTTCCAAATAGATTATTAATATTTTTGGTAAATATAAATGATTTTAAAATATAATAAAAATTGATAAGGAATTAATGATGTGGAGGAAAAAAGAATGGAATGACCTAGATCATGGTTAATGAGTGAATAATGAAGGAGAAATATGATGTTGAGTCATGATGACGTGGGAGAGAGAGAAAGAAGAGAAAGAAAGTAGACCTAGGTCATCCGGATGGCCTAAGTCAGGGTTGTGGATGTTCTTAGTGATGTCATTCAATTAGGGAATACCTCGGTAAAAACAACCAAGTAGTAAAAAAACACCTCAAAAACATAAACATCTAAGCATAACATCAATCATCACTACAAATCAACATTTTTCTTCTTTATTAGTAAATAAAAGAAGAAACTAAAAGATCTTTAACACTACCAGAAAATTTCTGTTGATGAAATAACTTATTTTCCTTATCAAACATGTAACATGCAACTTGCAAGAACTCTTCAAAGCATAAAACTTGTAACTAAACTCTTCTTCAAAGCATAAAACTTGTAAGAAAGTAATTTACAAGTTATCGAGAATCTTTAACATTTCAAGGAGCTCCCTAATGTTTCAAAAGAAAGCAGCTACACCCAACCCAAAACCCAAATTTCCAAAAATTATTATGGAAGTTAAATTTCCAAAGTATTTATAATTGTAGATAATAACAAGTTTTCAAAGACATCTGTACTGGAAAAAGTCAAGATACAAACACTGACGGTCGCTTCGAAGAGTAGTTTAGTTACAGTTGGAACATTCTTTTCAAGAAACATTTATTAAGGATTCAGGCCTTTGGCACTTAAACTAACACTTAAACAAATGTACATAACGATTATAAGATATACACCATTAAAGCCTTGTCATGAGAAATTTAAATAAGGACTTCGATTTTGTGGACAGGAAGATCGCATAATTGGAACTGGCCACCAAAATCATACGAGATGACCCCTTCAAATGAGTTTGGAAATCAAAATGCATATTGAAAGCAGTTCAGAATATATGAAGAACAACACAAGTATAAAGAAGCAAGGGGAGAAGATACATCTGAGGCCCACTAAACTCGGGACAAGAACTCCAACATAAGCTGTTAGGATCCTAACACATGTTTAGGGTTAACCCCGGGATTAGAGGGGTTTGCATGGGGAAGAGAAATGTGGCGAGTACTGTTGATGGAAGAGAGGTGATGGGTTGGACGAGTAGGTTACTGTTGGTGCAAGATTTGGTTTTGGGTTTAAGTGTAGAATTTGTTTCTCTCCCTCATTTGCTCTCTCTCTCACTCACTCATTCCTTCTTCTTCTCTCCGATGTCCAGAGGCTGTGGAGGTGACTCCGGCGCGTGGAGGCGAGCGTGGAGTCGAGGAGGCTAAGGGAGGTCGCGTGTGAGGAGGTGGTGGAGGCGCGAGCGGTGCTCCGGCGTTTCATCGTCTTCTTTGAGGTATGCCGGCTTCTAGCTTGATTTTGTTGCTTCCCCACATTGGTGGGATGCTGTTGGTCGGTCGGGGGTGGTCGGGGACCTCCCCGGCGTCGTGAGCGGCGAAAAACCTCGGCTGGCGCGAGGTTGAAGACGACCAATGGTCGACCGAATGGATGTGTTTTTGTATGTCTGTTGTGTTTCGGTCGTCCGTGTCCTTGTGTTCGGTCGACCAGAACTTAAGTTTATTGTATTTTTATGCATGATGTTCGGACGTTGGTTTTCGTTCGGTCGACCGTCATATGACGTAGAAATAATAGGATGACCCTGTTAGTTTTTGGTCGACCGAGACCCCTGAGTCGGTCGACCGATAGATTCGATTTTGATGTTGATCAGACTCCGTATTTTGACCTCGTTCGGTCGACCGGTTTTAGACCTTCGGTAGACCGTTAGGATTTCTTTTGTTGCGTAAATAGTTCGACCGTTGCAGATGCTTCGGTCGACCGATTCCCTTGTGGAAGCGGTCGACCGAGTTGTCACGTTCGGTCGACCGTTTTCCCTTGTGGAAGCGGTCGACCGGATGTCACTTCTGGACGACCGATTCCCTTGAGGAAAACGGTCGACCGAATGGTCTTTTTCGGTCGACCGTTTAGCACAAGACAGAATTCCTGGTTCCTTTTCGATGCCAACTTTGTCCACGGAAACCCGTGTCCTCGCCTTGTGCGTAAGCCGGGAGGTGACGGTGGGCGCGTTACGCGTGTCTGCCCAGGGACCACCGTGTGGAAGAGTGTGGGTGTCCGGGACGCGTCACCTCCATGTATGGATCGTGACTATTTGATGAATTGATTGGACTCATTGTTTGAGTAGCATACCTAAGGGATCGCGGATCCCAATGCGTGTGACGCATGGCTCGTGGAGCATGATGACCCTGCAGATTACGGTTTGGACCCGTCTGATGTTGTGCCAGACGTATGTTGTACCACCGATGTTGTGTCGGCGATGCCGCCGAGGTTGTTGCCGGCGATGATGGTGCCGACGATGTTCCGGCTGTGGTTGTGCCGTCCGATGTTGTGCCGGACGTATGTTGTACCGCCGATGTTGTGTCGGCGATGCCGCTGATGTTGTGCCGGCGATGATCCCCGATTGGGCACCTATCCTGGGATGTTGACCGACCGGGCTACGACTCCGTCGAAGGTGGTGTAGACCACGTGGTTCTCTGCACGGAAGTGCGGACGCTCCTCACCGATCCCTTAGGCTCATGTAGTCGCGTGTGGGGGGGACGTGTCGCGTACTGTCCGTAAGACCGTATGTGCCTACGGTAGGTTTCCGAGGGAGACCCGTTGTTGTTGTTGCTGGACTGATGTCCTTGTGGACTCTGTTGAGGGCCGTGGCTGTTGGACCGAGGTCCTGTTTACCCTGTTGAGGGATTTGATGCATTGCAGATGTGACATGACATGCTACTAGTATGATAGGTTCATTTACCGTACTATTGCATGCATATAGGTGAGCTTGGCATACGGGGTTTCCCAATGGGAGACTCAGGCATCGTTGTTTGATTCATGTTTCAGGACCGCAGTAGGTTCTGTCGGGTTGTGACCGCGGGTGCATACATCTTAGGGCCAGGATCCTCATCGGACTCTTCGAGGTCGTCATGATTACTTTCCTTGTCTTTTCATTGTATTATTGTAATCACGTCTTTTGACAAACTTTGTTGTCATATTGGTGCACCGACGGTTGGTTTATTGAGTGACATTCCCGATGTTGAGTTTATTCTGATGATCTCTTGATGATTTAAATTTTTTAAATTTTTCCGCAGTTTCGGGATGTTACATAAGCAATCCACAGTGTAATGATATTGAAAGGATCAAGGAAGAGCTTCTTAGAGAAAACACCAATTAAGTAAAAAAAATTAGCACGGTTACTGAACCAATATGAGAACTTAATTGACAAACTATGCATATTAAAACGACAACCGGAACGTCATTTTCATTAAGTAAAAATGGCATCGCAGATGTCGTTTTTTATAAATATTATTTTGAGATTTAAATTAATTATCTTATAAATAATATAAATTAAAAAAGCCATTACAGGTGTTGTTTTCTATAAATATTATTTTAAGATTTAAATTAATTATAGTATAAATAGTAAATTAATTTTCTGTAAATAGTCTAAAGTAGTAGTATTTTGGGATTTGAATTAATTTACGTATTTTGGAATTTGAATTAAATTACTTATTCTTAATTCTTCTAATTTGAATGACTATAAATAGTATTTTGGGATTTGAAAAAAATCTTACTTAATATAATTATAATATAAATTGCAATTATAATATAAATAAACAATTAATTGAGTGTATAATCTCGTTTGTTTGCTTTGCTGAAAGACGAGGCTCGTGGTGGGAGTGAAGACATCACCGCATCTCCCAGTTTTTGTTTGTTAGTTGCTTGGAGTAAAGGTGAATTGGATGATTGTGGTAAAATGAAATTTTGCAGCATCGTTTGGAAACAAAAATAATAATAAGTGATGTGAAAGGTAAACCATGTACAAAACTCGATCATATGAAAACTACCATATGATATGGGTTCTGTCCATATGAGACAACTCGTGCGTACATATGAGACCACCGGTAGTAGTTGACAAAACAATTGTGGAACTTATTGGAAGTAATTGCTGAAAGTCATAGGACTTCCGGACTTCTACTTACAATCGCAAACGTCATAAGAAGCTAAACTAATGAATTGATGACAAGGATCAACAATGCAGCATGTCCTTTGTTGCAATCTAAAACAGTCAGTCCTCCATGACAATCTATACATACATATATTGATGTATCATTAACATTAGTATTAGTATTAGGGGAGATCATTGTTGGGTTGGATGATTATTATCATCACCAAACCATCGGGATGTTGAATTGCAATTTCACATGTAAAATTTAAATTACAAACTAAGTAGGATTTGAATTAATTATACTATCAATTGCAATTCAAAAGGTGTATTTCTAGTATAATTATACTAAGTATGATTTTTGCAAACCCCAAAATACTATTTATAATAATTTAAATTTGAAGAATTAAGAATAAGTAAATTAATTCAAATCTCAAAATACGTAAATTAATTCAAATCCCAAAATACTACTTTATATTATTTATAGAAAATTAATTTACTATTTATAGTATAATTAAATCAAATTTCAAAATAATATTTATAGAAAACAGTATCCGTGTAATGTCGTTTTTAATTTCTACTATTTATAGTAAATTAATTTACTATTTATAGTATAATTAATTTAAATCTCAAAATAATATTTATATAAAAAACATCTGCAATGTCATTTTACTTAATGAAAACAACATCCCAGTGATCGTTTTTGTCAATTAACTTTCTCTCGTGCATATTCTTCCAATTTTATTTTTTTGTGATAATTTGAAGAAAAAAAATCGTTTATCAAATGCTATCCGATTGTATACCTCATATCTTAAATAAACGAACTACTGCTTATTACTCAGTTTTACCAAACAATATTAAAACTTCAATCTCATGCCGAATACCTCAGAGAACCATCAAAATGGAAAACTTCACCTTCCTCGGCGATTATGTCCTCTTCTGAACCTATACATAAATACACCGGCTTCGACCGCCTTGAAGATAAAGGCGAGTATCCAATGCTGGATAAAGAGCTCTGAACCTTGAAGCCCAAGCTTTCTTATTCCTCAATTTAGGTAATTAGAAAGCAGTGCAAGTGGAAGAAACACAACTTTCCAATATTTTTGAGGATTATGGTTTAGAGTGGTTCTGCACGAGCATGGCTGATGTTCGAAATTCCTACTGCATGCCTCGCAACGTACATGGCACGTCATGGCATGTTGGAATCAACAATAGGAGATGGACATGAAAGTCTAAAGATGGGCATTGCCATCAATTCAGAAGCATATACCATGCAGCCAATAGCAAGAAAAGGAAAGCATTGATTAAAAAACAAACAAAATTTGGAATCTACCTAACCCGGAACAAGAATATTGGCATTAGCAATTGAGGAAATAGCAGGAATAGAGTGATTAAAAACCCAAGATTACCAAACAAACTGGTTGTCAGTGCTCAATACATATTTTCTTCAAGTTGGGGTGTAATAGAACTGCTTACTAGAAGTATTACCTAATGGGACCTATGAGATATTACATAACTCGAAACAACACAAATGACAAAACCAATGTTTACCAAAAAAAAACTAGAAGAAACCTAGAAAATTTTGGGAGAAGTTGATAATGATGTGCTACATGACAAACACGCTACATGACAAACGGATCAAGATGCAAAATGGAAAACTAAAACGAATATTGCACACAGAAAACTAACTTCTGACCCTCTCTCAAACTTAATGCAACAAAAAAACAAAAGATAAACGAAACAAAAAATAAACAAATGCACACCTGAAAAACAACCACGACACACGCGATTTACAAGGTTCGGCAACGTGCTTACGTCCATGCGGGACTCTCCTGCCGGTTTTCTTTCATTCTTCCGCTTCTCCAACAAGAGAAGCAACTGAGATTACAAGTATATGGATGAAATATGTCCTCCAAAACACTCTATATCTCTCTCTAACCTTAATCTGTCTCAAGGAAATAATATCACAATGTATTGTGTGTTGTGTGTAAAAACAGGGGGAACAAGCCCTTTTATAGACTCCAAAACCAACCTAGAAACATGCAAAACGTGGGCAACGGTCGACCAAAATTGCTCCAACGATTGACCGTCTGTTTAGTAGAACTGATTCCTGTAAGATTCGGTTGACCGAATCGTTTCTCCGGTTGACTGCTCCACAAACTTACCCGCTCTCCAACCACTTTTCGATCGACAAGAATCACCATTGGTCGACCGTTCTTGATTTCAAGAAAGTCCATGTTATTTTCGATCGAACCGTTTCCAACACTGGTCGACCGAACTCAACATCTGAAAAGTGCATGTTATTTTTGGTCGACCGATATCCAACACCGGTGGACCGAGCATTCAGGTCCGAGAACTTTGTTAGTTTTTTGTTCTTAATCCGTATTTTAATGATTTAATCAATCTAATCTTAATATCAATCAAATGTAGAGTAGCACACACATTGCATAAAACATATATTGCTTTGTGCTAACATCTACAGGTGATTAAGAATCAAGGAAGAAATTTATTCAAGTCAAGACATGTAATCAAGCTATTAAAGACATGTAATTTTATATTTCTTTCGAGTCTTAGGAATCTATGTAATCTTGAGCATACAAGAGTTAAAATTCATTTACATAGACACTAGGTTCCTTATAGAAGTGACACACAAAATCTCATAACATTTGGACTTCAATATGTCACTCAAACGTAGACCGGAAAACACTAAAACCTAAACCTGAACTGTTTGAGCAAAATCGGTCGACTGAATAAGTTCTCTGTTCGACCGATTGTATCGGTTAATCTCTTAGCCAATAATGTTAAACCAGTCAACCGTTTTGAACATTTTTTCGACCGTCTACACGTGTCATTTGACTGTTAGACTTATCGTATTATACAAACGGTCGTATTCACATTTTTATCCATACGCAAAAAATACATGTGACCACCAGTCGACCGTGGACCTAGTTTCGAACTTAAACATCTCCTGAACCCCTAAGTGCCTGGAAGTTTCTGGTCGATTGTTCCCTAGTCTCTGTTCGACTGTTTGTCCCTGGACTTTCCTAGACAATAATTCTGGACTGCTTAAATGGTCGACTGTTCCTCATTTAGTTTGACCGACCCTTGTTCGGTCGATCGTTTGTTTCTGGATATGTCTGGACTCCATTTCTGGATAGAATCCGGTTGATTGTTTTACCCATTTCGATAGACCGAACTTAACTCGAACAGTGACCTGTGCTTTTCTATTTTGTGTTTCTCAAACAACTCATCTACTACTTTTGTCACAACGGCTATAACACATTAGGAGCTTATAAATAGAGGATTTAACACATTGTTTAGACATCTCTCACACACACAATTGTCTCGTACTTTAGAGAGAAATCTCTAAATCCCAAAAGCTCCTACACTACACTCTAAGCCTAAATTTCAACACCTTTAATGATATCTAATTTCACTCAAAGTGTTCTCAAGTTAGAGAGAGTTGTTCCACTTAATCATGCTTTCAAAGAAGTAGAGGTTTCAGTGAAAGCCTGAAGCATCCCTCTCGGATTGTGAGAGGAGAAAACCAAGTTCGCGAGGTTGTTCACGGAGCTTGCTTTGAGAAGGCCCAGTAGGCGAAGCAGATAGTGAAGTCGTGAGCGGAGCTCATGGAGTCGAGCGGAGCTTGCAAAAGAGGAAGTACGCGGGAGGCCGAACTTCTATAAAAATTCCCGAGTTATTTGTGATTTGCATATTCTCCTTCATTACTTGCTTGCTTGTTTAAATTCCACTGTGCATCTTTGCTTGTTAAGCAAGTAGAGAATAAGCTAAAAAATGATAAGAATTATGGACCATTACGATCCTACAAGCTCTTGTTAAAATCGGTCGACCGTTTTAACATGTTTCTGCCTACTTAACAAATACAAATCAATTTCAACAATTTCCACATTGGTTTAGATTTCCTACCTTATGGGGTGTCGGTGGCATGAAAAGTGACGGAAAGTGATTTTCGGAGTCAACCGGAAAGCAGAGGAAAACAGAATCCAACGGAAAGCAATTTCCGTTTGACTGAATTCCTGTTGTTTGTGCATGTTCGAAAAGTGATGGAAAGTGAAATTCTAGTTGTTTGAATAGAAAAAACGGTTGACCGAACTAGTTTTGGTCGTCTGAACTGATCATTTTTGTTACAAACCTAAATGGTCGACCGAACTAATTTCGGTTGTCCAAACTGGTCATTTTAGTTACGAATTTTGGTTGACCGAATTAGTTCGGTCATCCGTTCCAATTGTTTCGGTTGACCGATTGGTTGGCGGTCGACCGAAAAAATCCACTTTTCGTGACTTTCCGACCTCAATTCAAAGAAATTTTTATACATACCACGGAATCCGACGGAATCCATCCCTCCGTGCACAAACAACCCCCTTTCCGGAGTCAACCAGAATATACTTTCCGTTTCCGTCGGATTCCCTCGGAATCCAAGTGCACAACCCCCTAGTCCTCTTCTAACCCACTTCCTTCGTGCTTCAATGAAGCACCGTTGGCGCTACCCCTGAAGCGCTCCTCCTTCTCAGTTTCTGAGGATGTTGAGAAGTTTCGAGCAAAACTTTTCCCAACTGACCACCTTGGTCATCATATCAGCCGGATTCTTACTCGTATCAAGGTTATAGAGAATAACCTAGCCTTCCTCGATCCATTCACGAATCTTATGGTACCTTACTTCAATATGTTTGTTCCTTGAATGGAATGTCTGATCATTGGCTAGATAACTTGCACTTTGGCTATCACAATGCAATTTCCTCACTTCATGTTCCATCCCCAAAGAGCTTACCAAACCCTTCAACCATATAACCTCCTTTCCGGCATCAACCATTGTCATATACTCCGCTTCCGTTGTAGACAACGTGGTAGTATGTTGGAGAACCGATCTCCAACTCAGTGAACCTCCACCCAAAGTGAACGCGTACCCTGTTGTGGACCTCTGTTTATCCAGATCTCCAGCGTAATCTGAATCGACGTATCCCTCCACCTGCCTTTGTGCTCCATCTTTGGTGAACTTCAAGCTAACATCCATGGCTCCCTTCAGGTACCTCAACAGTCACTTCAACGCTTCCCAATGCTCCTTTCCTGGGTTAGCCATGTAACGACTCACGAGGCTAACTGCGTGTGAAATGTCAGGCCTAGTGCACATCATAGCATACATAATGGATTCGAATGCACTAGCATATGGAACTCTCTCCATATCTCTCCTTTCCTTTTCCGCAAAGGGATTGCACTTCAACAAGAGCTTGAAGTGAGCGCTAATAGGTATGGTCACCTGTTTGGCATTCTCGAGATTATACCTCTCGAGTATCTTCCGAATATAACTTCTTTGAGTGAGCAATATTTCTCCTCTTTCATTATCCCAGGAGATTTTCATACCGAGAATCTTCTTTGCACTCCTAAGGTGTTTCATCTCAAACTCCCCGTGAAGCTTTTGTTTGAGATCATCTATATGCTTCATCTCCTTAGCCGCGATCAACATATCATCAACATACAAGAGCAAGAACATGTGTGACCCGTCTCTTAGACTCTGCAAGTAAACACAACTATCATAGTCGCAACGCACAAAATCATTCTCTAACATAAATGTGTTGAACCTTTTGTACCACTGCCTTGGCGACTTCTTAAGTTCGTAGAGAGACTTGTTCAGCTTGCAAACTTGCCCTTCTTTACCTTGTGTAATAAACTTATCCGGCTGCTTCATATAGATCTGTCCGTGAAGAAACGTTGTCTTCACATCCATTTGCTCTAACTTCGTGTTGTCCATCGTCACCGCGGATAACAACACTTTAATAAAGGTATGTTTTACAACGGGTGAGAATATCTCGTTGTAATCGACCCCTTCCTTCTGAGCATATCTCTTTTCAACCAACATTGTCTTCTATTTCAACTCCTCATTAGGAGTTGACCATTCTTTCTTACTAAAGATCCATTTGCACCCAATCGAGCGTTTTCCCCTTACAAGCTTCATTAACTCCCAAGTTTGATTCGTATGAAGAAACTTCATCTCTTCGGTCATGGTCATTCTCCACTTGTTCATGTCCTCCTGCTCAATAGCTTCATCGAATGTGCAAGGGTCCCCACATTCGGTAACAAGTGCAAACGCAATACTAGCATCATCGTGACCATACCTAACCAGTGTCTTAGTGATCCTCCTTTTTCTCCCCTGAGCAATACTCTCCTGCTCGGGCTCTCCCTCTACTTGTGAGTCGATTGTTTCCTGCTGAACTCCTTCATTCGATTCAACCCCTGAAGTCATGACCCTTACTTCAGATTCGCCACCCTGCACGGAACCCTCTTGCTGTTTTTTCTCCTCAAGACTCTTGAGTAAACCCATCTCATCGAAGAGCACCTTCTTGCATGCTGGATCTCAAAGTTTATATCCTTTCACTGCTCTATCTAACCAAGAAAAATGCATTCTTTCTATTTCGAATCCAACTTTGAACCATTGTGTCTCTTCGACCAACGCATAACCTTTGCATCCAAATATCCTCAGCCTTGAGTAATTGAAAGGCTCACCCATCCACACTTCCTATGACGTCTTCAATTCAAGTGCTGATGACAGTGAGACATTTAACAAGTAACACGCAAGATCCATTACTTCTGCCCAGAAATCCTTCGACAGATCCGCATGAAGTGTCATGTTCCTTGCCCACGCACAAAGCTTTGTTCATCCTTTTATCTACGTCGTTTTGTTCCGGACTTCGCGATGTAGTGAAATGCCTCGTGACGCCTTCTTTTTCATAGAAACTCGTTAATTCCTTTGAGGTGTACTCACCTCATTTATCTGTCTGTAAGTACTTAACAAATTTTCCTGTACTTTTCTCTGCCTGGGTCTTCCATGCTTTAAACTTCTCAAAAACATCAAATTTATTTTTTGGAATAAACTCATACCTTCCTTGAGAAATCGTCGTTGAATGTGACGAAATATTCGGCTCTAACTTTTGACCAAACCTGTGCTGATCCCCAGAGTCTAAGTGTACATACTCCAATATTCCTTTCGTCTTGTGGATCACCGTCTGGAATCGAATCCTGTTCTATTTACCGAAGACACAATACTTTCAAAAATCCAATTTACAACTCTTAACACCCATCAGCAGACCTTGTTTGTGTAACTCACACAACCATTTTCCGACATATGACCAAGCCTCATATGCCAAAGTGTGGTGTTGTCTTCGTCTTGTGCAACATTTGCTACACCTCCTCCTACTACTGCATTCCATTGCATCCAATACAGGTTGCCCACCTTGGTTCATTTTATCATTGTCATCGCTCCATGAGTGACCTTGACATTTCCGTCTGCACTGGACCATCTCCACCCGAGAGTATCCTAGAGATTCAGATTCTTCTTCAACTCTCCTAGAGATTCAGATTCTTCTTCAACTACGGAACGTGATGCACACCCGTTAGAGTTTGAATGCATCCATCGAACATCTTAAAGTGAATGAAACCAATTCCGACAGTAGTGCATGGGGCGTCGTTGCCCAAAAGAATGATCCCTCTTTTCAGTGGTTCATATAACGTAAACCACTCTCTAACCACGCACATGTGATAGGATGCTCCTGTATCCAAAATCTATCTCGTCGATGATTTGTCGATACCTGCAGCACAAATTGTAAGGATGTCTACCGCGTCCGCTTCCTCCATCACGATGGCAGAATCATACCCGTCTTTTCCTTTCTGCTATGCCTCCTTGAAGGCTCTTCAGTCACTCTTCATATGACATGTCTTCTTGCAGAAAAAATATATTCAAAGGATCTCCCATTTGACTTTGATCAACCCCTACTGTTGTTTCCTCCTCCTTTGTTGTATGTCCTGCCTCTACCACTTGGAGCAATAAAAGAGTCCATCCGTCTGCAACATCAACACACGATCCCTCCGTTACTATGTCGAAAAGTTTCATTTTCCGGTGAACTTCTCCACCCGGAAATTTCTTGCATCTTCCATCATCGTAAACGCAACCCGACTCTGATACCAGCTGTTGGGAGGAGGTGATAACCATGTGCTACACGACAAATGTATCAAGATCCACAACGAAAAACTAAAACGAATATTGTACGTGGAAAACTAACTTCTGAACCTCTCCCAAACTTAATGCAACTAGAAACACAAAAGATAAACGAAACAAGCAATAAACAAACGCACACCAGAAAAACAACAATGACACACGCGGTTTACAAGGTTCAGCAATGTCCCTACGTCCTTGAGGGGGTTTTCTGCGAGTTTTCTTTCCTTCTTCCGCTTCTCCAACAAGAGAAACAACCGAGATTACAAGTATATGAAGGCAATATGTCCTCCAAAATACTCTCTAGATTTCTCTCTAACCTTAATCTCTCTCAAGGAAATAAAATCACAATCTATTGTGTGTAAAAACAGGAGCAAACAAACCCTTTTATAGACTCTAAAACCGAGCTAGAAACATGCAAAACGTGTGTTGAAACGTGGGCAACAGTCGACCGAAATTGCTCCAGTGGTCGACCATCGGGTTAGCAGGACCGATTCCCGTTAGATTCGGTTGACCGAATCGTTCCTCTGGTTGACCGCTCCACAAACTTACCCGTTCTCCAACCACTTTTCGGTCGAGCGGAATCACTATCGGTCGACCATTCTTGACTCCAAGAAAGTCTCTATTATTTTCAGTGGAACCGTGTTCAACAACGGTCGACCGAGCCTTCAGGTCCGAGAGCTCCCGCTAAAATCGATCAACCGAACTCCTCCATCGGTTGACCGTCTTAACATGTTTCTGTCTACTTAACAAATATAAACCAATTTTCAATAGTAAAGACCCATGATATTCCCAACACTGAAATATCAAAATGGTAATCAACAAACCATTTGAATAATATTAAGGAACAAGACAGAGTTTCCACGCGAAAAAACCAATAAATCATCTAAAGGTAAAAGCATCTAAAAATTTGATGTTGTTTCACTTTTCCTTGTATGGCAACATGGTTTTGCTCAATGTACCCAAAATAGTTTGACTTTCAAACACAAGTAATGTTAGAACCCAAACCGTGATTAGAGGGTTAATCCCGGATTAGGTGGGGTTGATGTGAGAGGGTATGGGAGGTAAGGGAGGTATGGGCTAGGAGTGTAGGGGATGGTGGGGAGTGTTGCCTTGGGTTGGGTTTTGTTTTAAAAGCAAAAACCTTCTCTCCTCCATTCTTCTTCTCCAACTCTTCTTCCTCACTCACCTTGGTTCTCACTCTTCCTCTTTTCGGCTGCACCAGATGAGGCGTCACCGGCGACGGAGGAAGGTGCTCGTGCGGGAGAGGCACGGCGCGTGATCGAGGTCTACCGGAGGCGAGGCGTAGGAGCTCCGGCACCGTCGACTTCACGCGGGTGAAAGGTATGTCGACTCATTAGTGTGGTTTGTTCGTTCACCCAAGTGTAGGGGTGGTGTTGGTCGGCCGGGAGAGGTTGGAGACCTCTCCGGTGGCGAGATTCTTCGTAAAACCTCGGCTGGCGCGAGGTTGAAGGCGACCAACGGTCGACCGGGCCCTTCGGGCGGTCGACCGAATGTAGTGTTTTTACCCGACTTTAACCTTCACCGGTCGAACGATGCCTTGTGGCGGTCGACCGGTAGTGCGTATTTGCTGGTGAGTTGGGACCCTCTGTCTGTTTTTGGTCGACCGGTGCCTTGGGTCGTTCGACCGGAACTTAAGTGTACTGAGTAGATTTGCATGATTTGTTCGACCGATTGTATATTGCGTTCGACTGATTGTATGTTGTTTGACCGTTGGAGGTTTGCGTTCGACCGATTATATGACTTAGAATAATAGGTTGACCCTGTCTGTTTTCGGTCAACCGAGACTCCTGAGTCGGTCGACCGATAGAGTGGATTTCAATGTTGACCAGACTCCGGAATTTGACCTCCTTCGGTCGACCGGTTTTAGACCTTTGTTCGACCGTTGGGGGTTCTGTTTTGAGCACATCGGTAGACCGTTTTAGGAGTACGGTCGACCGATTCCTTTCTGGAACCGGTCGACCGAATCACCTCTTCCGGTCGACCGTTTGGGCCCAGGACAGAATTCCTGTTTCCCATTTTGAACGCCAACTTTGTCCACAGAAACCCGTGTCCTCGCCTTGTGCGTGAGCCAGGAGGTGACGGTGGGCGCGTGATGCGTGCCTGCCCAGGGACCGCCGTTGGGAAGAGTGTGGGTGTTCGGGACGCGTCACCTCCATGTATGGACCGTGACTTTTGAGATGATTGTTGGCACTTTGTAGTATAGCAGGCCTGAGGGATCGCGGATCCCAGTGTTGATGTTGTGCGGGCACGCAAATGGCGTTGGGTGAGGTGACTACCGGCCCACGGGCTACGGAGGTCGCTGCCCTGCTTTTATAGCGGCGCGGTTGGTGTTCGCGGCTCGAGGAGCCTGATGACCTGGCAGACTTCGGTCTGGATCTGTCCGATGCTGTGCCGGACTGTTGTGATGGACCACCGATGCTGTGCCGGTGATGCCACCGAGGTTGTGCCGGCGATGATGTTTGTTGGGCCGAGGCTGTGCCGGCTATGTTGTTTTCCTCGGCTGGGCACCTACCGAGATGTTGTTGTTATACCTTCCGGGCGACGGCCCTGTTGGTCCCTGTGGCTCCGACCACTGAGATTTGCAGATCTGTATTCTATCGGCGCGCAGGCGTGACAGAGGCTCCCTGGCGAACCCTTGAGTAGTGTAGCTGCGTGTGGGGGGTGCGATGTCGCGTGCGGTAAGGCTGCATGTGCCTGCAGTAGGTCTCCTCGGGAGACTCGTTGTTGATTGTCGGACTGATGTCCCGTTTTACCCTTCGGGGGAACTGTTTTCATTTCTGTCGATCCCATGACATGATACTAGTATGATAGGTTCATTATGTAATGCATGCATGTTGGTTAGTTGGCATACGGGGTTTCCTTCTGGAAACTCAGGCATTGTTGTTTATATTTTCAGGACCGCAGTAGGTCCAATTGGGTGGTGATCGGCGGACACGCGCATTTTGGAGTCGGATCCTCTTCTCGGACCGCTGAGGTCGGCATGATTATGTTCTATCTTCTGTTGTCGTTTTGTTGTAATCATGTATTATTTGACAAACTCTGATGTAATTTTGGTGCACCGCTATTTGTTTATGAGAAGTAACAGTCCCGTCTTTGATTGTTGAGTTCCTGTGTCTTGTTTATGAATTTTTAAATTTCCGCTGTTTCGGGATGTTACAAGTAAATTCAATTGCATTTAGTTGCCCCTGGATTATCTGAAAAAAGATAGCGTACAAGCTGGTTTCAAGAAAACGAAAAATAGTTGTAGATGAGATATGAACAATTTTTTACTTCTTTTTAAATTTTCAGGACATCTTTTCTTTCACTCTTTCCTAACAAATTGAGCACAACCAAAAAAAACTGACTGAAAATACAAAAACATGCCAAACCAATTAACAAAGATAATAACATAAAAGCAGTCAAAATAGAAACCTTAAAAAGCAATAATAAGACAGATTAATATCAGCTATCGCACAGTGAAAGAAAGGAAATGTAAACTAATTCAAAATGTTGAAAAGATGAACACTAAAACAAAAAACAATAACAAAGTCTTTAATCCAAAACTAGTGATACTTCAAAACAAAAAACACTTAAGAAAAACACATGAAAAAAATATGCCAATAATTACCCCAGAAAAGTAAAAGAACCAAAACAAAGAAGAGATTCTCAACGAAGGTGGCTCAGATGTGCTTTCATATAATCAAGTGGTACCTCATGACTCACTCGTGTTTACAACGGTTGATTGCAGTTACCAACATAACAATTAACAAGCCATCCAAGTTGCATATATGTAAATCAAATCCAATTGCAATCCATAAGCCATCCTTTCTCAAGAGTAGAGGCATATTCTCAAGCCATCATCACTGCCTATATACATACATTCACATACATACACACATCTGTGTGCGCACGCTTGCCGAAATTGCTAAAAAGTGGAGATTTTGTGATTGTTGTTATGTTGTTGGAGCTTGGAAAGAGGAATCGTCACATTCAGAAACGAATCATCAGCAATGAGAGGGGGCAACCCTTACACCTTCCGTCTCAAAGCTTCATGCCCTATAACTGCATGAAATATCCTAAAGGAGGCTCAGACATGTCCAATACATTGGCCATGCATGGCTGCAACAGCTTCCCATCATCTTTCAAGCAAGGAACCAGATTGCCATGCCATCACAGGTCAATTGTTAAAAACCAAGCAAACATACATAGTAATTATTCCTTGCATTTGAACATTGATCATCACTGCCTCGAATGGGGCTCGGAGATTTTTGGTCTTGACTGTCATGAGATGGCCAAGACGAGGGATCAAATCTTAGCGATCCCATTAAATGTTTGGGATTTAAAAAAATGGGGTGGGTTTAGAGTAGATAAAATCAAAAAGTTCACCACTACCTCGTAGCGTTGGAAATTAGGGTTGAATAATTTGAAACCATGCCAAACTGAACATATTTTGGTCTGGATTTGGGTGAGCACATCTCCGAACACAAGTGCAGAATAGACTTTACTCGTCGCCCCATAGACGTCGGCCGTTGTAACCCTAAACGGCCGACGTCTAGTAAGGACAGAACCGAATAGACGTCGGCCTTGGTAAAGACCGACGTCTATTGTGTACTACAGACGTCGGGTGTAGGAATACCGAGTTTAGCCGACGTCTATAGGGTATAGATGTCGACCTATAGACGTCGGTTGTTGGAGTACCTTGTGCATCCGACGTCTATAGGGTATAGACGTCGTATGTTATATAAGACCCACGTCTATACTCCATGCATATAGACATCGAGGTATAGACGTCGGCGTTATATAACATCCGACGTCTATATGTCTTAAGGAAATCGAACAGACGCGTTTTCTTTCATTCATTTCAGACGAAACCCACCCAAACCCTAGCCGTCCCGCGATCGATCTCCGACCGATCTGCACCGTCTCCGGCACCGCAGCGAGGTCCCAAGCTCTCCTCCACTTCTCCGGCCCTCTTCTCCTTCTTCCTCCGTCTTTCTCCACATGTAAGTTTTAAGTTCGTTTTTGGTTGTTTATTTTTGGATTTTTCTTGTAGTAACGATTCTTTTCTATGTTAGTATACTTCTCGTGTCGTTTACAACGACATCCTCCGCTGCCACAACTGTGTGACGTCCTCCGCTACCACAGCCGTCACCGCACCACCTCCGCGACGTCTTCCGGAACCACAAAGACCTCCTCCGGCATCACAACTTTCCCCTCCTCTGGTTCGTGCTTAACCACCTGTAGAAAAATCATATTGTTTGATTAGGTTCTCATCTTTGATATGTTTAGATTGTGGTGTTCGGATATGTTTAGATTGTGGTGTTTAGAAATATTTTTAAACCTGTAAAAATATTTGATATGTTTAGATATGTTAAGAAAGAGTGATCAAAGTGGTGGTCTGTAGAGGTGTGAAGATCCCATGAAAACATACACTACTTATATAGAGATATTGGTGAAGAATTTTCAACAAAGTTTATTACGTTTTAGTTTATGTCATTTTCATGTTGGATGTGTTTGGTATAGTTTAACTTTGAAAGACTTTAAACTTCAAATTTGTAAACAATTGTATTTTAACGGTTGTATATATATCTGTAAGTGTCAAACCCCCGGAGCAAAGGGTCAAACAACCAATCTCCGATCAACATTAATTCGCTTCCAAGTAGGTGCAAAATGTTGTATCAATGTATGGTAGGTAGGGAAGCACAATCCTTAAGTACCTGGGAGTTGGAGGGGGCTAAAGGGTTGCCTCCCGCTTTGTTCGTCACCAAAGAGGATATCATGCAGTTCATGGCGATGGATTCGTTGTGTATCATGATTATCGACGCGCAAGTGAAACAAGTGTTTTTTTTGTATACAATGAAAAGTATTGAATAATTTTATCAAAATGTAATAAAGTATAATTTTTATACTTGTAGACATCTTTACGACGCCAGAAGGTCAATCTTTCATGAGGATCAAGTATTTGGATTTATCAGTCCATCTACATATATATACGGGAATGACGATAAATCGGGTCAGCTTATGACATTCTTTAAAGAAGAAGACAAAAGATATTATCTGCTCCCTTATAATGAGAGGTAAACTTTGTAATTCAAAGTGAAATTTTATTTTGTAATAAGCTGCTAATTATATATATAACAAGGCTCATTGGATGCTTGTCGTTGTATGTCCCACGACTAATTTGGCATATTGGTTTGATCCGTTGGGGTCGAATAAACCAAGAGACTCAATAAAGAAACTTCTAAATATGTAAGTTCGTTTAGTAGTGAAAAAAGTAATTCGTGGATTTTTATTAGTATTATTGAATGATATTTTAACTTGTGCTACTCAGGGCAATTAAGGTTTACAGAGCTTTAGGTGGTAGGAGAACAACCACAAAAGCAGGAATAACATGACATGGAATGAGAGTACGTTCTATCTCATTTTTGTTAATTAACTTAGGAACATATATTTAGCGAATTTCTATGTTTGTAGTACCGGAAGCAGGTTGGAAATACGGAATGTGGTTACTACGTGATGAGATACATGGAGGAAATCCTCGATGTGGCAACTCAAGACGTATGTCTAACTGAGGTAATGTAGATCGTTATTCAATTGTATATTCAGTTGTAGTTTCAATATTTAGTTATTAATATTCAACACACTTGTTTTTTATAGGTCTTCCCAAAAAGTAGTGATCCCTTCTTACAACAGGAGCTCGATGAAACTCGCGACCGATGGGCTCGCTATTTTATCAGAAACATGTTGACGAACTAAGATGTTCTCCTGCCACTAGCATTTTTTGTAATTTAGTTAACAAGTGCATTTGTATTAAAACCTACACTTTATGCCTTAATATAATCGCCTTAATTTTAGAATGAATTAATTGCAAGTGTGTTGAATGTCAATTGTGTATGCTTGTGTATGCTGGTATGCTTGTGCATGTATGGTTGTATGTTTGTGTTTGTGCATGTATGCTTGTGTGTTTGTGCTTGTATGTACATGTGGATGAAATTGTGAGTATTTTTTAACAAATTTATAGGTGAACGAATTTGGTGCAGTTGTATGTACACGAATACGATGACTAAAACAATTTCGTCGGATGCTATTTATTTTTTTGTCCAGGTTTAGGAATAGACGTCGGTTGTTTGTACTAGCCGACGTTTATTCCTCTGAAGAAAGGAATAGACGTCGGCTTTAGTATGAATCCGACGTATATGATTTAGGAATAGACATAGTCTCTTATTGAACCGACGTATATGATTTAGGAATAGACGTCGTCACTTATTGAACCGACGTCTATACCTAACGAATAGACGTCGGTCTATATAACGACCGACGTCTATACGTTAAAAAATAGACGTCGTCTTATATATACAGCTGACGTATATTCTTTAGGTATAGACGTCGGTCTATATGAAGGCCGACGTCTATGTATAGACGACGTACACATAGACGTGGGATCTGGGAGTGCTTATATCCGATGTATATAGCCCCGTACATCCGACGTATATTCCATTTTCTGTAGTAGTGGAAATAAACCAATATATTTTCACTAGATAATTTATATTATATGTATTCTCACTTTAATGCAATAAAAATGATGGATTGTAAAAGAAAAACCAAGGCTTTCAGAACCGGACCGGACGTCGAACTGACAACGTCAAAGGTTCTATCGGGGTCGGATTGGAATCGAACCGGTTGAACCAGTGATGTCAGCATGACATCATAAATATATATTATAGATACAATAGTCATATTTATTAAAAAAAAGTATTCAAAACATCTACAATATCAATATTTCTAGGGTTGGGGTATAAGTTTAGGTTTGGTTTTTTTGGATATGTACTAATCGAATAACTGAATACATAATAATAATAATAAAACATAATTATTATTTTTCCTGAACCGGTGGTTGAACAGCCGGTTCAGCCCGGTTCTCCCAAAAAACGATTTTGGGGAGCAAGCCGGACCGGACATGCCTCTGATACACGGGTTGAACAAGTTGGACCGGCCGGTCCGGTTTTCAAAATAGTGAAGAAAACAATAGTTTAAGGGGGCAAAAGGCAGGGTAGGTAAATAAAATGATAACATGGTTCAAAGGGGGAAGACTATATCGGTAAAATCCCCAAGTTCAGAAAGTAGGTAAACAAAATGAGGTGACAAGGGAAAATGAAATTTACACAAAAAACAACTAAATGGAAAAGGAAAGAACATCACAAGGCAACTAACAAAATCGCAACAAAAAATTGTAAATATACACCTAAAGAACTAAATAATAAAACAAAGAGGATAAAATCAACTATCAGTCTATCACAACCTGTCAAAGACAGAAAGTTGAGGTAAACTATTTCAGATGTTGAAAAAATGCATAAACAGAAAATACTTCGCAAGAGAAACATGAAAGAAAATATGCTACAATTACCACAGAACAGTAAAAGAAGAAACAAAATCCAAAAGCTCAGATGAAGGTGGCTCAGATGTGCTTTCTCTCAATGAAGGAGGTACCTTCATGTTAACAATGGTTGCTTGCATTCGTTACGAACATAACAATTGACAAGCCATCCAAATTGAATACGTAAACCAAATCCAGTGTAATCCATTTTCTGAAGTACGGCCATATCCGTAAGCCATCATCATTGCCTAAAATACGTACATATAGATGAATACATACTTGTGTTTGTTTGCTAGTGAGATTGTTTGAAAGTTGGGAGACTGGAGATTGTGATTATTGTTGGAGTTTGGAAAGTGAGGGTTGTCATGCTTGAAAAGTAATCATCGGCAAAGAGAGGGACAACCCTTACCCCTTCCGTCTCAAGGCTTCATGCTTTAATGGCAAAAAATGCTCAGACATGTCTATCATGATGGCCATGCATGGCTGCAAAGGCTTCCTACTCTTTTCGCAGCAGGAAACCAACTGTCATTGCACAGTAAGCAGGGAGCCAATTGCCATGCCACCATGCCTAATTTTGGAGAACCTAGCATAGCAACCCAAAAATCAATATTTGCAGTTGAACATTCATAATCACTGCCTCATAGTCATAGATGTGAAACTTAGGCTGAATATGAAATAAGGACAAGCCAAGCCAAACCAAACCAAACCAAACTAGAATCAAACCAAAGGGGGTGTTTGTGCACTTAGAATCCAATAACAACAAAGCTTTTAATCCCAAACTATTTGGAATAAGCTAAAAATGGAACTCAATAAGAATCAAGGTTTGGAAAATAAAAGATCCAGTTGAATGACATGGCTCGATGTGTTTGCGCCACTCTTGGAAAAGGAAGATATACTTCAGTTGTTTCCCACTGGAATCATGAATATACAGGGGAACAAGAAATCCTCATGTCTACCCTCAAGAAATCAACGAAGAGTATTGCAAGTTAAAAATTGAATTGCATGTGTAAGGATATAAAAAAATGCCACATATTAAAATAATTATAATTTTTCATAATAATATGTAGCATAATTATATATGCAAATATAATTTCTGCTGGTTAAGTTAGTCAACTTGCAAGTCTTTTGAAATCTGATGTTGTCTTTGAAAAGTATTTTAAACTTAAAATACATATATACCATTTTAATTTTGTGCATTGTAAGTAAATATACACCAGTACTAACAAAAATTACTAATTGAATATATATATTATCAAATATAAGTTTCAATTTTGTTTTGATCGGTACCTTTAATTAAGGTTTTGTTCACCCATCACCCATTTTAAATTAATTAGCCCTAATGTATAAAGTACAAATTTAAATCTATAACACACTCTTAAAATAAATTACATTGAAAAGTACAAGTATATTGTATAACCTTTTCAAATAATACTTTATTAATAAATTATTAGTGAATTTACATAAAGTGCTAGTGAATTGATTGCGTTTTCCAATTGATGCAAAATATTAAGCTCTAAATTATTTTCCTGGTAAACACAAAATATTAATAATTTGAAAATCATATGTAATATTATTGTGTGTTCTTAATGCTTGGACTGTAATTCTGTAAATTATGACTAACTTAGAAAAAAAGGTTTTTTTCAATAAACAAAAATGACTTTATTTCAGATAGATTATGGTGGCATGCACAAACAATAGAAATTCGGGCAAAGAGAAATCATGCTTTTGCTCGATTCTATTTTTTGTTACTTCTAATTGACTTCAAAATTCATTTTCATACACTTTTTAAGTATCAAACTGTAATGTTTCCGAACAGCGGAGAATTTTAAACTTTTAATAAAAGATAATCAAACGATATCAACATCAACCCGGGGAACGCTACTCGAAAATATACATATAATATATGGTGTTGCACTGTATACAAGAGTTGTCAAAAAAATGACTACATCAAAATACAATATACTAATGTACAAGTAGTCATAATAACCACAAAATAAACACGAGGATCCGACTCCAAAATGCACTCGTCATCAGTCACCACCCAGAACAGAACAACAATGTCGTGAGTTTCCATAAGAAACTCCGTATTCCAAACCCACCTACATGCACATGCAATACATGACCTATCATACTAATATCATGTCAAACATAAATCATATCAAATCATTCCCCAACCGGGGTTCATTAGTCATACGTCTACTTTTGGACATCTGTAGATACCCACCGCAGGCACATGCAGTCATACAGAAAGTACACGACACACCCCCACTCGCAGCTACACTAGTCATATGGGTCCAGTGAAGGTCGCACGTACTTCCGAGTCATCATCAGATCTGATCAGTGGTCGAAGACCACAATCCGCCAGAGCCGTCACTCTGGTCAGTCATACTCGCCAGCCGTGCCACAGCTGGACGATCATACTCGCCGGAACAACATCGGTCGAGCACATTCTCCGGAAAAACATCAGTCGGTCATCTCTGTCGCCACACATGCTAAGGCACAGAACTCTGTTGCACAAGGGCTAACAGTCATCTCCGTCGCCACACAGGCTAAGGCACAGAACTCTGTTGCACAAGGACTAACAGTCATCTCCGTCGCCACACAGGCTAAGGCCCAAAACTCTGTTGCACAAGGGCTAACAGTCATCTTCGTCGCCACACAGGCTAAGACACAGAACTCTGTTGCACAAGGGATAAAGTCATCTCCGTCGCCACACAGGCTAAGGCATAGAACATTGTTGCGCAAGGGCTAACAGTCATCTCCTTCGCCACACAGGCTAAGGTCCTCTCCTTTTCCACAAAGGCTAAGGTCATCTTTGTCATCACACAGGCCAACAATCATCTTTGTCGCCACACAGGCCGGCAGTCATCTTGCTCCGTAGAGCCATATCATATAGATCATGCAAAGGGAATATGATCCCACAGGTCTACTACCTAGGTCTCAATGCACATGTCATATCATGGGAACATAAGCAGTAAATGCAATGCATGGGCCAACGCGCTCATAAAAGAAACATACAATTTCAGTGCTCCAACGGTCGACCAAAAAAGGTCATACGGTTGACCGGTTGGTCGTTGAAACCGGTAATTGGTTCGAACCACAATCCTACGTCCAAACCAAACAAACATCAAACAGTCGAATAAAAGTCTCTGGACGGTCGACTGTTTAAAAGGTCTACGCCACAAAATAATATTAATTTTCACATCCCCAACGGTCGAACGACAATGGACTTCCGGTCGACCGAAAAACATCAGGACATCAACATTTCTCTAAGTCATCACCAGTCGACCGAAATATGAATCGGTCCAACCCTACTTAAGTTATCTTAAGCCGTCGGTCGAACGAGATCTCAGGGCGGTCGACCGTTTAGAAGTCTACACCCCAACCAACTTAAAATATGTATGATTGGTCAAATAGGTCAACGGGCGGTCGGCTGTTTGGATGGTCAACGCCCCCAACCGACCTACAACAGTGCGTTCGGTCAAACGGCAAACGGGTCCCGGTCGACCGAAAACACTCAGGGTCTTCATCTTCTCACTCGAAATGTACAACCGGTCAACCACCCAAGGTATCGTTCGACCAGTGCGAGAGATAAACATCGAAATTACACTACAACCGGTCGACCAAATCGAGCACCGGTAGACCGAATCGAGCACTGGTCGACCGAAACATAGCAGAAATTCTGCTGCACTATTCCGGCGAGTTATTCGGCCTACCGTTGAAAACTCAAACACTCACACGAGTTTAGGCGAGCGTAAAAGCAAGGCTTGACATACCTTGAAAGCCTGGAAAAGCTTTCGAAGAGCAACAACAATCCCTCTAACGGAACAAACGCATCACCGGCGAACTCCTCACACAAACGCGAATCTCCACCCTTTCCATGAACTCCGACGAACTCGACTTGCCAGCGCACCCGCTTCTCCTTCCTTCCTTGCTTCCGAACTATAGGTGAGAGAGAGAGAAAGTTGAGAGAAAGAGTTGAGGGATAGAGAGAGAAGAAAAAGACAGAAAGTTGAGAAAAAAGAGAAGAGAAGTAATGGGTTTTGTTTATATATTCTTTACCTCAGTAGGGATAAAGTTCTTAAACCCAATTAACCTTAATCAAAAGGATTATGTTCTCACACAAACAGGACCAAAGATTCAATCGAATCAAAAATATCGAAACCAAATAATATTGTGGTTGGGTTTGGGTTGAGCACATTCTTCAAGCCGAACCAATGTTTTTTTACTATCTAAACTAACATTTATGATGTGTATACTCACATTAATTAATACGACATACAAATTAACTTAAATTTGAACTTACTACTTCTTTACCCCGATATTATAACTCTACCAACAAATCAGTGTGTAGTCGTATTTTATGTTTTTTTACTTCTAAGATTTTCTATTAGAAAATAAACGAAGATGTCAAATACAAACAAAATTTAAACCATTGCAAAATTAATTCAATTTGGTTAGGTTTGAGGCTTTTTTACCATAATTATTTTTATTTGGGTTTTGAAAATCCTAGAATCCGAACTGAGCGACCCATTTCTGTCCTAACCTGTGCGCAACACGCTATTATTTTTGGAAGAAAATTTTCACTCCACATTAGCCAAAATTCCAGAAGTAGCATTGTTCGAGGAACTCTCTTTTGATACGACCCTGCATGAATCAATCACATAAACAACAACGAAACCACCGTAGAAACTCAAATGCACGATAATAAAAAAAGAGTTTTTAGGATATACCCTGAGCTTCCAAGAGTGGCAATCGCCACTGGAGGGGTGTTCACCCATTCACGGAGTCATTGCTTCAGCTACACCGCTAAGTTGGCGCTTCCAACGGAGATTTACCGGGGGGATTATGGTTTAGGGCCGGAGTCGGAGGAGAGAATTGCTTAGGAATGAACTGGGCGCATGTGGTGACTATTTTCCACTCAGTTTTTAACTTTTTTATCGAAGACCATCTTGAGGCGGAAAGTTGACATTTATGCTTAAATTTATCAACTTCTGAAAATAAAGTCATCCTTTTAGCTTTTTCCGAAAAATATATTTATCTTTCCACTTCTCCTTAAAATACATCTGCCTAAACCATACGGGACTATTCCCTTCCAATCCTTCTCCTTCTCCCTTTCTTTCTCTCTCTTTTTCAGCCCTAAAAAATCGTTCGATAAATAGTTCATATCGCGTACATATCGAGCTCATCGAGTTTATAGTTCTCCACACCGAAACGATCTGAATTCCATTCGTTATAAAACGTCCTAAAAATCATGCGGTGAGAATCGTGTTTTTTCAAAAAATCTAAATTATCGAGGATATATCGCATACACATGGAGTCCATCGAGTTTACAATTCTCCACACTGAAACGATTCAAATTCTGTTCGTTATAAAATGATCTAAAAAATCATGCAGTGAAAAGTCGTATTTTTTCAAAAAATCTAAATTATTGATGTCATATATCGAGCACATCGAACTCATTGAGTTAACGGTTCTCCACACCCAAACGATTCAAATTTCGTTCGTCATAAGACGTCTTAAAAAATCTAGCACATTCTATTGAGCCCCATCGAACCGCTATCGAGCTCCATCGAGCACATCAAAACAAACTCAACATTAAATTAAAACAAACTGTTGTCTGATCTTTATCGATCTCACATATAAAAGAAATCGAGTCTATCGAGCACAACAATCGAGTTCCTATCGAACCCATATTGACCCCATCGAGCTTCATTAGAAACAAAAAAGACGCCCATTTTTGGTATCTTAACAATTAGAATTCCTAATATATCCTCAAGCCCAAAAATACATTGCATTTGGCTTCCAGGGGATGCTGCACCCTTGCAACCCCCGTCACCTCACCGGCGAGACCCCCCGACCGATCCGTCGAAGTGGGCATAAAGAGTATGAGTCAATCCCCACACAAAAATCCCCGAAAATACTTTTCGACACATGCATAAATAAGCCCCCCAAAACACATATGGGTCGGACTACGACAGGGAAGGCTTGTGTGAAAGAAAGAGAGGAGATGGGTGACAAAGATGGATTTTTGGTGTTTTTAAAGACAAGTGTATTTTGGGTAGAACATGAAACATAAGCATATTTTTCAGAGGATGTCAAAGTGTGGTCTTTTTTTCAAAGGTTAGCCCACTTGGAGCATAGATAGTCAAGTTTTCCTTTTGAATGAGGTTGTTTCTCAGAAAGGCCAAAGCTATGTAAAATCCCCGAGGCGATTTCATCACATCTACAGTGTTAGACCTAGGTACCGGCCCGGCCCGGTTGGCTATTCGGTTGGGCCCGACACGATTGGCAAGGGTCAGGGTCACGGGGTGTGGCAGGTCGGGTTCGGGTTCCATTGGTCGGGTTTGTGGGTCTTATTTTTCGTACCGGAGATATTTAGAGACATGTAAATTACAAAAATTAAATTAGAAACACTATCAATTCAGGATTTTAACAAAATAATCGCTTCATCGACGTCATTGCCTCACCAACTACTATGTCTATCCATCCAAACCGATAGTGAACTTTTATTAAGTACAATAAGTTTACAAATCACATACAAATTTTAATATATTAAGTATTACAATTGCAAATTACATACAATTATAAATATTTCATTTCTCTTCGTCGGTGCTCTCATTGATTTACATGTTCTACATTCTATCTATCGTGTCGAACCAGTCATTCACAAAAAAGCTTGTCTCGAATGATCTGTAAGACGTGTTGTACCTCTTGTCTATCAAGACTCGCTTACCTGCACTAAATGCAGATTCAGACGCCACAGTTAACATCAGAGAAGTTAGTAAATCGCATGTTAATAAAGAAACTATTGGAAACCTAGCAGAGTTAGATGTCCCAAGTCTAAAACATCAAAACGTTTTGCTTCTGTAAAAGTTAAGTACATTTCACTATTTAAATATCTAGTTAATTCGTTGTGTTTCATTTTGTACTAATCTTTTTTTTTTGTTTAACCAATTTCATTGAGATTTATCATCATCTTTATCTCGATCCACCAATAGGTGTTGTTGGGATGATTATTTGATTAACATTATGTAATCATTCATATATATTAAAATATCTATTAAGGTTTACTTTAATTTCTTTTAAATAATCTTCACAACCTTCATAATTCATTAGACTGGGACTTGGGTCGTGCCAGAATCACAGCTGGGCACGGAATGACCTGTTACTGTAGCCCAACGGCTAGGTTTTTTATATCTATTTACCAAAATTCTTACTCTTCTTCTAAATCTCTCCAAATATCTCTATTATTTCTCTAATTGCGATGATTTTGGTGGAAACAGGTCAAGTTTGAGCTGAAATGTGAAACCTAAAGCTACAAGAAGACCACTAACCGTCGATTCGCGACTCCTCTGCTCTTCGTTTCCCAGGTTTTTCTAATATTTCTTAGTAGTTAATTTTAGTTCATCAATCGTCATCATGACTTTCTCATTCATTAAAAAAATTCACTTTTTGTTTGCATATTTACTATTTTTCATGGCTTTAACAATTGATTCTGGAGATAATAATAACCTTCTTTCCCCTCCTGTTAATCCACCTAGTCCTAAGGGTAGAAGTACTAGAAAAAAAACTAGTAAAGTATGGCATGATTTTGGTGAAAGACAAACTCCTGAGGGTAAACCAACTGTTACTTGTATACATTGCTGTAAAGTATATTCGGTAAAGTCAAGTGGAGGAACCGGTCATCTAGGTAGACATACACTTTCATGTAAAGTTAAGAATGCATCATCGGTAGTGGATTCACGTCAATCAGGTTTAGACACAACTAGTGGAAGTTTAAATTTCAGAAGATATTGTACAATTAAAGGTAGAGAGATAATTATTGATTTCGTAATTAGAAATGAACTATTTAGTATATGTGAATTTAAAAGCCTTAACGGAGCAATTCAGTACCATAATCTGCAATTTAAACCATTTTCTAGAAGAACACTTTAAAATATCGTATTTGATAAATTCGATAAAGAAAAAGAATGCACGATTAGTTATTTTTCATCAATGAATAATAAGTTAACATTATATAGTGATGTTTGGACTGGTCCAAATAATTATCTTTTTGTTGCGTAACTGCTCATTATCTAGATGATTTATGGTGTTTAAATTAAAAAAAACAATCTTTTACCTATTTGCATCCACACAATACCAAAGTTATATTTGATTATATCAAAGATGTCATGGTAGCTAATAATATTGAAAATAAATTTTGTGCAATTGCATTTGATAATGTTACTAATAATAGTTCAACCATAAAAATATTTATACCTTATTGTTATCCACCTGTAGATGGTTTACTCTTTCATATCATGTGTGTTTGTCATACTTTGAACTTGGTAGTACAAGATGGATTTGAAATAATTAAATATTAGAAAATGTTAGGAATGCATTTGCCTATGTAGGTTGCAGTAGTACATCTAGATATCATGAATTTTGTGTATATAATCATGTTAAACCTAGGAAATTGAAATTAGTTGTCCCCTATAGATAGAATTTTACGTATGAAATATTAAAATGTTGTTATCTTTATAATCCTGCAGTTACAACCTTTTATAATGAAAAACAAAATGAGTATGCGTTAACCCCCATAGATTGAGATAATTGTAAAATCATGTTAGATTTTTAAAACCATTTTTCACCTTCACTACTTTATTAAGTGGACAATATTACCTCACCTGTAACATATTTATCTATGAATTACTTCCAATTACTAGAGTATTTGCGAAATAAAGGTCAAATGTTGGTTTCGTTGAAATTTTAAATGTAATGGAGGTTAAGTTTAACAAATATTGGAATTTTCCTCCAATAAGTTATTGTTTAGATTTTATCATGGATCCTAGATTTAAAATTAGTGGTTTACAGTATTTCTTAGAAGAATGTTTTTGCAAATATGAATTATGACAATTCCAAAAAACATGTAGATAATTGTAAGTATTTGTTAAACAAATATTTTGAAAAATATGAAAGACTACATAATGTAAATAGAATAGGTTCAAATGTTGTTAGTTCATCGTCACAACCACCTACAGTGGATCCAGATGATGAGGACTCCCAATGAAATTGGTTATGTCGAAAAGATTAAAACTAGTGCAAAATGAAACACACAATAAATTAACTGGATATTTAAACACTGAAATATACTTAACTATTGCAAAGTTATTTTTTTAATGTTTTAGACTCGTAGAGAAAGAACTCAAGTAGGTTTCCACTGGTCTCCTTGGACAAGAGACTTATTATTGTTGGTTTTTTGCCTAATAATCGCTAATCTGTTTTGATGATTAACTAACATATCAATAAACACATATAATCCATTAATATCATCGCATGCATATATTATATTTCTAACATTTCAGGAAACAAGTGTGGATCAAGATAATAAATCAAGAATGAAGAGTAGATAGGTTTACATTTCTTGTTCTTAGGCTATAATGTAACTTGCCAATTGAAATCTCTGTTCAATTGCATTGCATGACCCTTAGGGAACCTATAGAAGTCAAACAATTAAGTCTATTTCAAATTGACTTGAATAGGACACCCATGAAACATAGAAATTCCCTCAGAACAGGATTTCTGGGTCAAACTAGTCGACCGGCAGGCCATCTGGTTCGACTAGAATTCAACAGATAGTTATTCTTTTCCCGAACAGTCGACCTGAACTTCATTGAGTTCGACCGATTCCATTATGTGCTCTCACAGTCTTAATCGGTCGACTAAATTATTTTTTCCCCGTTTGACTGTTTCATTATGTCAATCGATATTACCAAGTTCGACCGATACAAATCTAACTTACCTATCAAAACGTGACACGTGTCCTTGTTAGAGTGGAAACCGGTCGACCGAAAGTCTATTTTTTTGACCGTTTGCATTTCCGATTTTGTCATTAATATGACTGTTATACTTGTTGTATTTACCAACGGTCATATACAAATACTCCACCTAACCCTCTTTTAGATTTGGTCTATCGGTCCACCGAGACCTTATCAACGGTCGACTGGTTCATAAAACACTCCAACTCCAAAACGGTCAACCAATTCACCTTTTTGTTCGACCGTTATCTCTTTCGCATAGTTTCATCTTGACCAAATCCACCAAACGGTCAACCGAACCTTACCATATGTTCGATCGTTCACTTAAGTTCTAGCCCAGTTGGTTCGATTGTCGGGATCCCAGTTCGAACGATTACTTATATTTAACAAACCAGTCGACCGATTGACTCGATCTGGTCGACCGTTAGTGTCCAGATTTGTGTCTTGTCATTTACTATTTTGTGTATTCTTACACAACTCTATACCAATGTAATCTGATTGACATCATTTCATGCTTATATTTGTATCTTATATCTATTATCTTTCACCTAAACAATGCTATGTTACGAGTTTTATGTTTAGTTTTCAGGAATAAATATGTTTGAAGAGATGAAGCATAAAAGGACCCAAAAGCTGGGAAAAAGGACTGAATTGTGAGATCGGGGGACTGAGATGCAAGGGAGAAGGACCTGAACGTAAGACAGAAGGACCTAAGAACAAAACAGAATACTCCACACCATCATGGGGAGTATTTTAGAATTCGATTTGGGTCGAAGCTCCAACAAACCAAGTAAATGCATCCAAGACCAGCAAATATACCAAGAAAAGCCCACAACAAAAATGAGCAGGATCCGAACCATATAGACCGCCAATTGGCGGTCTAAGACCGCTTATTGGCGGTCTATTTTGGCCCAAATCTGCTCAAATTTCTCCAGCACATGTATTAGAGGCTGTTTAGGCCATTTTTTGTATTTGTTTAGTCCCACATCGGGGGATTGTCCCGGATTGCCTTTTTCTTTGGCTATAAATAGAACTCTTCACCTTCTATTGTAATGACTTCATATTTTGAGTGGTTATTCTTCCTACTAGAAGTGAGGCCTTGAAGCACACACTAAAGTAGGAGGATGCTACTTGAAATGTGAGTCATTTGTTAATAAAAGTTTCTTTATTATGTTGTTTGTTTCATATTTCTTGTTTTACTTTGTTTAATTTCTTTTCATTAGTTTTAGTAGCTTAGTTAATATGCTTTCCTTGCTTAGATTAATAATTAGTGTAATGTGTAGTGAGTAGTTCCATCCCCTTTGGGGGGTGGAGTAGATGTTCATACATGCATTAGAGAATGGAATGAATGCTTTATTTCCAATGTGTTGATAAAACATGAATGTATGCTTGCTTGTTTAGGATAAAATTTATAACTTGATGAGTTTTGCCAAAATGATTAGACACCTCTCATGCTTGTTTAGGTTCTGAAATAAACAACTTGCATATGTAAATGTTAATCAACTAGGTTGGTGAATGGATTGATTGGTTTTTCCATAACATTTAGAGACTTCCTATGCATGATAACACCACCTTCATTTGTGCTTAAAGAATGTGTTCAACACCCACCTCTTTGCATGTGTGCACTCACTCCACCCCTTAGGGGTTTTCCCATTCCTGAATTCCAGCATTTCGTTCTTAGCTTAGTTGGTATTTCATCGTTTGTTTCTTTCTTTCGCATTTCATACTTCTTAGTGTAGTGTAGCGTAGATTAGCCTAAACAACTATTCTCCATTTTTTCGCCACTTGATTTTATGCAAACGAGAGGTTGCTCACCTCCCTGAGGACGACCCGTACTTGCCACCGTTTCATCGCGACCGTGCACTTGCGGTTTAAATAAAACGTTCAACATAATCCCAACGGCTAGATTAAGTGTAGAGCATATAAATAGAGCTAAGAACACATTTCTAAGGTCACCAATCTTTCTCCAAACTCAAATCTTCTTACTACTCTCAAATTTTCTCTAAACGTTCTTGTGCTCACATCTCCCCACTTGATACAAGCTCATTGCTTTCATCATTCATTTCAAGTGCACAAGATTAGGTTGCTAAAGTTTTTCTACAAGAGTTGTACTAGCTTCCGGAGTGAAGCTCTTCTCGGATTGTGAGAAGGTGGTCCAAGCTAGGCGAGGTTGTTCGCAAAGCTTGTGGTGTAAAGGCTTGATCTCGGCCCGCAATGGAGATCAGATTAGTGGAGGACGTGAAGTTGCTCGAGGAAGAGCAATCCGTAAAAGAGGACTAGGATCCGGTGGTTGGATCCAAACCTCTATACATCCATGTTGTGGTTTGCACATTTCTATCACTCTTTTAATTGTTCTAGCTTTTAATTTGCAATAGTTGTTTAAAGAACACAATTTGTCCATTCACCATCACTTTAGACTAATATTAGGGTCTTGTAGATCCTACAATTATGTCCTCACCCGCCAACTGTGAGTCTGTGATGTTAGAGTCTGCATTTAGCGTAGGTAAACGTGTCTTGACTGATAATAAGCAAAGCATGTCCGACAAGTCAATCCAGATGACCGTATGCCCGAAGGATTGGATGGACACTGCAAACAAAATGCAAAATATGTGTCTTAATGACAACAACGACGATGAAGAATGAAGTCGAATTAGTTAAATCATTATGTTTAAGGAGTAATTTTTTCCTAATACCCAGAGGATTTTTTCCATTACTTCTTAGGTTTAGTTAGTCTCCGGGTTTTTTTCATATGTTACCAATTATGTATTTATATCATTTCTCGATTCGAGTCAATAATTATTAATAAATAATTTTGATATTTTGGGGGAAATGTGTGTTTGTTAATTCAATTGTGATTGTATACTTACTTAAAATTAAAAAACGACCGAAAAATCAAACCTCAACCTAACGCCCCCGCACCCAGCCCGACCCAGGCCACCGTCGGGCTCTTGTCATGTTGTGCCGGCACGACACGAGTCTCAGGTCTAGCTAGAAATCGATATTGAGAAGTTTGAGAGACATCGCAAAATCTAGCTCGAGGGAAGGACCAGAGTACGAAGAAAGAGGTGTCGAGAGGGGTTTTCAATAGAACTTTATACTCGATGCATTTTGTTCATTGATTAGAACCTGGTACCAAGATAATGGTAAGATATGTTGTACCAATTTAAAGTCAGATATACAATTGGGCAAAACTTTACCACTTACATTTTAATAGAAATTTGTATACAATGTATTCTGCATTTGAGTTCTGAAAACTAAATTATTTAAAATTTATATATAATGTCCATAATAATATAATAAACTACTATTTCTCTTGTTAGAGCATGTCATGATTTTAATGTTTCAAACTTCAAACATATAAAATTACATTTTCATCATGTATGTTATTTTTTATGGTTACATTAAAAATTAATGAGAAATTGATTTATGTTTATGGACAAAGTTTTAAATGAGAACATGTTTAATTAGAGTTTGAATCCGGATAGTCTAATCAATTTTGTATAAAATATGAAATTTGGTAATAATTTTTTTTATTCGAAAATAGAAAACACTCATATTCAAATTTGGATAGTCTAATTAATTATGAGTAAGAATTTGGATTTGGTAATATATATAGATTTCGAATGGGAACTACATAAATTGTCCGTCTAATTACCATTTTTCCATCACAATTCATTTAATACGCATTTCGTCCCGTATCTTAAATTAAGGATTCTGCCTACGTTTTCCTCACTTTACCAGTACCAACACCACAAAAATGTCTGGCGAAGCGTCTTGATCCGATGAAGTAAGCCCAGGAAGAAAAAATTTTAGGTCGCGGGTTTGTGTAAATCGTCGCCCCTTACCCAGACGTCAGCCCCATGGACGAGGCGCTTGGGTAGGGCACCTTCGCCATGGGATGGGTGTCCTAGCCAGACGCTTTTTATATATAATGTTGTGTTATTTTAAATTATTTCAGGTTCTGTTGCAAGATTTCGGTGGTGATGGAGTAGATTACAGTGAGCTTTTTGTAAGTACACAAGTATTTCCAACAATCGATGACGCGAATAAATGGGCGAGACAAGTTGTCATCGGAGCCGAGATGTTTTTGGTAATATCATCCTATAAATCACATGCAGATAATCAGATGGATTGTTATCTGAGATGCAATCGCAGATTTGAAATGGGTTCTCGGGATATAGATATTGCGATACGGAAGAACACAAAAAGAAAGGGTTACGGTTGTCGTTTTTTGATAAAGGTGGTCGAGCAACGGGACCGTGATGGATGACTCGTAGTTTCTAATAGTATCCATGGTCAACACAACCACAGACTTGCAGTTTATCTAGAGGGTCACCGACAGATCAACGGTCTTAGTCCTGGCGCAAAGAAAATTGTTCGTGATATGACTGATGCACAAGAAAAATCACCTAACATCTTGTTGGCAGTAAATGAGAAATTCCCGGAGAATAATCCCAATCAGAGACACATTTATAACTTCAGAGAGTACATGAGGAGGATAAAATCTGAAGACAGGAATCCCGCTCAGCAATTTCTACACCAGGCAGTGCAGTATCAATACTTACATTAGATTATGGCAGATGAAGAAACTAATGTCGTAACTCACATATTTTTGGCACATCCGACATCAGTACAGTTGTTGCGCTCATATCCTTTCATAATCTGCATGGATTCGACGTATAAAATGAACAAGTGCAAGATGCCTTTGTTCGAGATGGTTGGGGTGACACCAACAAACATGAATTTTCTTGTCGGCTATGCGATTATGAAGGATGAGACATAGTCTAGTTACCGGTGGGTGTTGGAGAAGTTGCGAGATATGTTATTGGATACTGTCAGCCCGACTGCAATAATAACGGACGAGGAGTTAAGGCTTATGCGACCAGTGAGAGAGGTTTTCTTGAGTCTACTCATTTACTTTGCACCTGACATATCAACAAAGATGTTTACAACTACGCATACCACGTATTCTTCAAGAACAAGCAATTTGCAGAGAATTTGAAGCGTGGAAAGTGGAGGAAAGTCATGCTTTCTACTTCAGAAACCGAGTACGATAGAGTTGTCCGTAATCCGAAAGATTCTTTTTATTCTTGGCCGGCTATCACGGAGTATCTGGAAGACACGTGGTTAGTGCATAAAGAAAAGTTTGTGTTGAATTGGAGAAACAAAGTCTTTCATTTCGGCAACACTACGAACTGTAGGGTCGAAAGCGTTCATTCGGCTCTGAAAGAGTGGATAACTACATCGACTGCAGCCCTGGACACTCTTTTCGACCGCGTCAATACGACTATTGAAATGCAGCTGATAAATATTCGAAACTTTCTTGAAGAGTCGAGACGTCGAAATTTGACTAACTACAGAAATGCTTTGTATCAACATATAAATGGTCGAATTTCGCATCACTGCTTGTCGTTATTGTGTGAGGAGTTCCAGATAATGCAGGGCTTATGCAATCAAGTTGAATATCACTGTGGGTGCACTTTTCTAACATCACATGAGATTCTTTGTGCATGTACCATGCACAGTTGTATTAAGTCAGGCAAAAGAATTTATTTATAGCAGATTCATCCATTCTGGAAAACACTTATCATTGGGGAAGGAGTCCAGATGCCAGAGTTTGTGGATCAGTCATCACAAGACGTCGAGCATTTTCAGAACCTCGTTCATGAGATTTCGGAGAGCGACCCTGCAATAATTCGTAGTGTCTCTCGTATTTTATACGCGCATTTACACCTCAATCAGTCGAATTATCTAGAGCCCGCAGAAAATACTAAGGTACGAGGCCGACCAAGGGGAAAGTCGACACGTTGGGACCCGAGTGCCTTTGAGTATGCTGAGCGAAGTCGTTGTCGATCTTCTAGTTCGTCTCGATAGTCCGTAAACATGAGTATAGGATATGGTATGACGATATATTTGTTGTTATTATTATTACTTTGTTTTTTTTCAGTAAACATGTTCTTGCAGTTATTATATATAACTTTCCTATTTTTTAATCTTGTAGTGTTCGGACGGATTGACGTCGACAACTTTCCATATGTTGATAGGCTGTCAGGAACAATCTTACCATTTCTGAAGAGGTGGAATGATGTACGTGCTGATGACAACTGTGGATTTCAATGTGTTGCCGATTTTTTCCATGGTGGTCAAGACAATTGGTTTTACGCCCGTCGTGCGATTTCTAATGAGATAGGGACGCATCCCATTTATGAGCATGTTTATTATGACGGTGTGGTACAAACTCCTCAGCGAATTGAATGGGGCAGAGGACCTTGTGGTGAGAATCACTAAATGGAGATTTGGTGCGACTTGTTCCCGATTGCCAATATTTACAAGTGTGCAATTATGTATTTCTCAATGGGAACGGATGGTTCGTTGTACTCGTGTATTACAGTTCTACCTTGGGAGAGTCTGTCTACCATGACGAAGTCATGCAGAGAGTTGATCATTGCTCATTTAGGGAGTTACAGACATTTCATTTGCTTGGAATTAGCTGAGGGATTTTCAGTACCTCCTATAGCGACGCTGTGGTTTCAAATGCGAGATGATAGTGTTGCTGGATGGGAGGTAAGGTACGAATGTAGGAGAGCGATTGGGACCGGTTACGTAGTACATTTTGATTGTAATTTGTAACGTATTTGTTAAATTACTGTATTTTTAATGTATAATTTGTTCACGATTATATTGTGTATTTTAAATTTAAATTACATATACCAAACAGGAGAAAGATATGCTCGTGAGAAATAAATAATAAAAGTACAATAGATAAAGTGATAAACGAATAAGGAGAAGATATATTCTTCAGAAATAAATAATAAGAGTACAACAGATAAGGAAATACCAATACATGTAGTAATAGTTCAACATATAATAAAATAAATAATGTAAAACCCCACTACAACTCATCATCCGAATCTTGGTAAGAAATGCCTAACTGACTGTTCCACTCATGTACGAGGTCATCCCAATCTACACATGCAGAACTTGTCTCCTCATTCTGCATCAGGTCCCTGTGAGTCAAGAACGGTTGTGCAACCCGTATTGCCTTACTCATCCAATGTACATAACATAAAAATTAGTGTACATTAACAATAAAAACAAAATATACACTACAAATTAAAAAAAATCGAAACACTTACCGCATCGCCACAGGTTTTATCCAGTGGTATCTCAGGTCTCGGGGCGGTACCGCGCACGAGAACTAGATGTGAATCCTACCAAACCAATCCAAATAATCTGCATGACAAGTGGAGGGGGTCGCGGCTACGTGTGAGATCGTCAATGTGAAGTCGGCCTCCTCTCGGAAATGTCCTCCAAACTGATTCCGCACTCTAAGCGATGTACCCTGACGTCGTACGTCATCGCAATCACAGACCACACTGCATGCTCTGGCGTCGGGATGTCAACTGGGATAACCTAAACATAACCTAACTGACGCGATGATGCAAATAAGGCTCCATGATATCCCGATAACTAATAACGCCCATCAATAAAGTCCTCGGCACAGCCACAACAGGCTCAGGACCATACGACAACCACTCACATAAACGTTTACACGTTAATAATAATAATAATAAAATTTAAATAAACGTGAATGATATAGAGTATTATACCTGCGATGCAGTCATCTAATCTAGTCGTCTACTAATGAAATGGAGTCGCCACTTGCTCCTATCCTCGGTCCGGACAACCCATATACGCAAACGAGGATAACCCGACTCAATGATTTTTCCGCTCCCGATGTGGGCGGAAAGGAGGAAAGTACTCATATATCCAAGCATGCAGCAGCGTAAGACAACCCACAATACAAGAACAATCAACACGACTCACTATCTCCAACTGGCGATACAAGTATGCCAACAACGCCGACCCCCATGAGTACTGACCATTGGTATCTAAGTATCTAGCATCCAATAAGTCGCGTGATTTGACTTTGCAACCACTCTTGTATCCACTCAAGACAAGACGCATCCGAGCAGTAAGAACATGTAGCCACTCAACTGCGTATCCTCAGTCCGCGGTGGTTGTCCCTGTCTGCAGAAGTCTTCAACGGTGTCGATGCTAACACCACCGCCACACCAAAATGGACTACCCTCCCAAGACCATTGACGCTCACCTCAAGCAACTCTGATACATAACTCTTCAGCTCAGGTGTCGATGCCTGAGCACTGACCATACGACCCTCAACAGGAATGTGCAGAATCTAGAAGACGTCATGCAACATGATCGTCATCTCTCTGAAAGACAAGTGGAAAGAGTTGGTGTCAGGCTGCCACCGCTCCACAAACGCAGAAATCAACGACATGTCCAGGCAGGGGAACATGGTGTAAGGCAAGTGACCCAATCCGCTATCAGTAATGTCCCCCGTGACATCATCGCTCAAAACTGAGCGCCACCCCTGCAATGTAGTAGAGGTTCTGTGCCGATTATTACACTTTAGAACCTTCCGATCCTCGCCCTCCCAAATGCGTCTGGCGATGTGGCATCCGAAACTCAAAATGACGTTGTCATCAAAAGGACCACCGGACATCACACCAGTCACCATCCAAGAATTGTCCTCAACCCTCTTCTTCTTCTGAGCTCGGGCATCTGCAGTGCACGAATTCGAATCATCGGTCACAAACCTACCACTTCTACCCTTTCGAATGACCCACTCAGCATGATAAGAACTATCATGTCGCCCCTGTCCTCTACTATACTGCTGCCTCGCCTCCTCATGTCGCTCCAACCCATACCGACCCCCATCATCACTCTCGTCGTCACTCTCCACCTCATCCGAATCCTCCTCGTCGTCGAAAGAATTCTCATGTGTCTGATGACGGTGTAAACTATCCATCTCCATCCTAACCGAAGCAGATATACTCTGTCTACGTGGATGACGATGTGTTGAATCCTCTTCGTAAGCATATACAACGCGTAAAGGTATGTATTTTCCTCTTTCTCCATGGTAGCCCGATGACTATTAATTAAATTTTAGAAATAAAATGTTGTTAAATGGATTTAAGCATCTAAATTAACAAATTTATTAATTATTTTTAACTAATTATCAATTAATACTAATTATTACTTATCAAAAAATATAAAAAAAGGAGGGGCGTCTGCGAGAGACGACTCCCCCAGGGTGGGGGCGGCTCCCGCGGACGCCCACCATATTTTTTTTATTTAAAAAAATTAAATTAAATGAGACATTTTACCAAATTCGAGTACACCGAGGTGTCCGTTGGCTCATTTCCTAGCATTCGAGACATTCTTCTTGATAATTATGAGAGGAAGATGAAGAAATGGTGATGGTAGGAAAGTGAAATGAAGATATATATAAGTAGAAATGAGAGAATTACAAAACGATAATTCGTACGGACGATTTAAGTAGTTTTGCAGCGACGAATAACAATTCAGATTTCGAATTCAAACTCACATGCCGTGTACTCAACTCATATAATATGTGTTTGTGTCCCTATTATTATTTTATATTTTATCTAGTCTACTACTTATAGTACGGAGCTTCTGGGATGATAGTTAGATTGAACTTAATCGTCGAGCTTGGTGCGAAAGTGTGAAGACATTAAGGTTGGGATGAGTCGTACCCTCAGCATTGTGAATCTTTCACTCAACTATTTCGTCACCAAACGAGGGTGCAAAACTTGAGTTCTAAGGTTTGATGTTCAAAACTTAGTGTTTTGCGGTTAATGACAAATCTCAAAATTTCATATGAGTTTCATATTCAAATCTCAGATCAAATGCTTACTTCTTTGGGTTTTGGGTTTTGAAACCTTGAATTTTAGTACTTCGTGAAAACTGAAGTCCTGTTTGGGGTGTTTTGCAACCCATAACTCAACTAAAATCCCAGAAAAATATTTTGCAATTATGAGTTTTGGGGATTGCAAAACACAAAACTCGTCAAATCTCAAAACTGAAATAATCCAAACACACCACATAGCAGAGAGATGGGTGGGCAAAAGAGAAATTTTGAAGAAAAAAGAGAGGTGTGGGACAAGAAATTGATTGACAGAGAATAAGTGAACAACAATGAATGATTGGAAGGGAATACGAGCGTGTGATTCAACATTCAACAGTTTGTTTTTTTTAGCGCAGCACACAGTGAAGTATTCAACATTAGTTGGTGACGAGGACTTAAGAAAATGTACAACCATATTTCACTCAAAAATCGTGGACAAAGTTTCCGAAGCTCGTTGTCATTGATTTCTTCCAACACGCTCACTTGTTAGATAAAGTTAGATGTTTCAAGAGTCTGACCCACTGAGACGGTAAAGAAGAAATTAAATCAATTATGCGACGACATTTGTTCCATGTATCGAGCCTCTATCCCCGTTGTCATGGTAAAAGGAAAATGAAATTGCTAAATTGGATGTGCAGTTCGACAATGTGTATTGCATATTTGCATACATGCTTGGAGTGGTATTCTAATTCGACAGCAAATAGGTTTGGATTTTATATATAGGATAAAATTAAATAAAATTTCTAACCTCTGCAACACCATTTTTGATACTTCATATAGGTAATTGTGATATTTCAGTTGCAATATGGCATTGCTTCAGCTATAAATAGAAGTAAAACTAACAGAGAGACGCATGCCTGACCAAACACCCATAGTTAAGGTCTGAATCAACCGTCAAGTGCTCATACATATATAGTTTTACAAATAGGAATCAACCCACAAGAATGAAGTGAGTCATGAAAGAATCGAAAATAATATATATATATATATATATATATATATATATATATATATATATATATATATACTCATTATTTTACACTATTATAATTCACAGAGCACTTTATTTTTGCAATCACCAACTTAGCTATTAACACTCAAATCTCGACATGAACACTACTTTCCAGACCCTTTAGATGAAGAGGGAATAATTCAAATCTCCAACGCATACACCAACTTACAGTTGGATTTTGTGCATCATCACTATTTGTTCTTCCACGGCTTGAGAAGGGCTAGAACGATGATGGCAACGATTATCAGAAGGATGATGATCGCCATGCACATCCACTTACGAGAGCTTTTTTGTAGTTTTTTTGCCTTTTGTAGTGCAGAGGTTCCAGAGTGTACGTGATCAACAGCATTGGATACCTGCAGAGGAAAAATGTTTCAGATAACATAATGTTTGCTGGTATCACAAACACTAACTGGATCAAAAACCAAATATATTCATTCATATGTTCCGATCATACAATGTTTGCTTGAGATTTTATAGCTGCAATACCTGTGTTTCAATGTTATCCAGCATATCTCCTTGTGCATCAATCAACACTGACATATCAAGAAAAACCTGCACCAGGAAAGAAAATAAATTAACCTGCCCCAAACATACAAGGTGAGTCACAAGAGACTGATAGAAATCTTCTAGAAAACTAGTTGGTAGAGTCCCTATGATTTTTAAACTTTATTTCTTGGGGAATGTTTTGTTGTTTATCAATGTTTTTTTGGACACCAAATGGTGTTGATATTCTACAATTTTCTTACATCAAGGCCCAAAAATGATACTAAAGACAACGTTGCCGACTTGAGTGCCGTTATTCGGTATATAGTCTTGACAGAACTCTACATGTTTGAATATCGGAATTTATTAGCCTCTACGAAACATGACCTGCTGTAGCTCGAGAAGCTTTCTTTCTATCTCACGAACAGTGTCATGGCGCTCTTGAATTTCTGCAAGGGTGTCCACCACCTACACCAGTTTTGAATAAGAAACTAAACAGGATATGCATTTTAGAGCGCCAATCGATCACGTATGAATTTATTGTTCAAAATGCAACAAACCTGGCCTCGACCTTGCTCCTGAATTGCTTTCTGAAATATTTGTTCACTTTGCCCGGTCTCTATCAGCGTATCAATTGTCTGCAAGTCCAACAAATACCAGTCAGAAACCAAGAAGGAAAGTTCTAACAGACTAGCAGAAATGTAATTGGCAGCTGACCTCTTCATCAGCACGATTTCCCGTCACTGCACAAAAGAAGGCAAGAAAAGTAGGATTAAAATGGATAAATATGAGATGTTTCGAAGTTCAGCGTAAACAACAGCACACCTGTGAACACCCTTCTCTCAACAAGTTCACGATGATCTTGATGAATTGTATCTCTTAATGTCTGCAGACAAATGATTCATGAAAATATCTTTAGCTAGTCTTCTCATCTTCATTAAAACAAAAAAGACTAAAAGAAAACCATAAACCAGTGGTTTTTGTTATAGTGATATAGTCAAATTGGGTAGTTGAGATCTAGATATTTCTACTGCATTAATGGATTGGAACGTAACACATGTATATTGATGACACAAGAAGAGAGTTATTAAAGAACAACGTAATTAAAGCTGTTGGCAATGTTTTGTGGGGATGTGCTCTAAATTTCTGACTTGAGACTTCAAAGCTATATGGATAATCAGGGGAAAAGGAAGGTTGTATATTGCCACAGTTGTAAAGTACTGATAGGAACTATAAAGACAAGCTAAGTTATTGTTTGGAATAATGGTGAAGAAAGGGAAAGATTTATACGGAAAAAAATTTGAATTGAAAAACCTTTTATTGCCTTAACTTTTCCCCTCCCATCACCTCCTTTACAAATGATACCCAAAAGGAAATGGAATGAAGTTGTAAAATATAGAAAAAATAGATGAGAAAATCACAACTTAAGCAGATAACAAAATTGGGAACGTTTCTTCAAATATCAACATCAGATTATTCCACCATAATACCATACGTCCATACCTGAAATTCAGACATCTTCTCTTGATATTTCTTCTTCAATGCACTACAACAGAAATTAAAAGAAAGTCAACAATAAGTTTCTTATATTTTATCTACAGATACCAACCAAAAGGAATTCAGTACTATTCATTCATATAGCACAAAGAGCAGTTATCTGACCACTAGAGATGGACAACCTGTTTTGCAATCCCGCAAACACAACTTTTTATAAAAATTGATGTCAACGTGAATCAAAAGGTTCAAAAGAATTACACAGTAGTAGCAGTCCTGGACCGATCTACACCAGATCCTGCACCACATCCTGGTTTCAGCCTGTTCGCCACATTCTGTATATAAGAATGAGAAAGGCAGTCAACAATAGATACATAGAATGCTATAAGAAAATAGCATTAGCTTGGTATTGGTCTTTAGATTAACAAACTAAGTAAAAAAATTCGTAGCAAGTACATCATTGATCAGTAGGTTGAATAATCTGAATGCACAACTATGTAGATGTTAGCACAGATTCTCGGTGCCAGAAAAGAACAGGACAGATTCGAAAAAGGACAAAAACTCACATTTTTGTCTAAATCCTCAATTTTTGCCTTAGCAGCAACTGCTACTTTGCTCACTTCATCAATGTCTTTCGCCATCCGTTGTCGGATAGCTGATCAAAAGAAAAGGCAAATATTGAAGATCAAAGCACAAATTGCAAATACCAAGATAAGATCTATAACAACAAATTTTTGAAGGAAGAACAAGAAGAAACTTGAACATCAACATTTCATGGCAGATGCTTTTGTCATTGCCTTGTAATCCTCATTTGCATCCTGGAGGTGTAGTTAGCATTAGTGAAAAATAAAAACCAATATCCAATATTGGGAGAGTGATCTACAGATAAGTTATGTGGTTACCAGAAGTTTCCTCAGTAGCTTAGAGAGTTTATCAATCTGTTTCTCTATCTCATTGACCTGCAAAAAACCAATCAGACTTCAAATGTCAGATATGAACATTAACAAAACACAGAACAAGCATTAGCCAAAAGTCAAAACAGTGGACAGCTAGATGCTGTCATACCTGCTTAAAGAAACCCTCCAGCGCCTCTTCCGCGGTGTTCCTCGCATCAGCTCTTCCCATTTCAATGTCGCCATGGTCATCATTCGAACCAGAGGGTTTACTGAGATCAAACGAGTCCTGAAAGGAAGACCAAAACATCTCATAAAAATCTATCTTTTGAGCACAAAAAAACTCAGAGTAGGAATCGTAAGTAACCTATAAAACAAGGAATTTCTACGAAATTCATATTCCTACGCCCTAATGGTCTGTTTGGATAACAACTTAGGAGAGAAATGGAGAGAAAAAAAAAAGGAAAAATATGTTTTTTTTCTTTTCTCTTGTTTGGATACTTATTATAACAAATAAGTTTCATTCGTTCGATTAACATCTTAAGAGAGAAAAGAAAAGAAACATTATAAAAGACCAAAATACCATTTATTTTGTATTATACAATAACATACATCTTTCTACATTATTTGAATAATGTTCAAAACTAGAAATTATTATAGATAAAATATGCCCACCAAACGTGAAAATTTGAAATTATACAACTCGGAAATTTACAAACAAGGTAATATGCAAAGTATTAAAAAATATTTCTCATGTAAAATTAATACATAAAGATACCAATTCTTCAGAAATACTTAAAATGAACGTTTTTTGTTCTTTCAACACAATTATATTTAAATTTGCAAATACTTAAAAGAAGCTTTAAAACATAAATTTGTCAAAATAGAATATGGTTTATAAAGGGTTTTGTTTATCAATTGAAGTAACACTTTATAAAGGTTAAAATTAAATTACTATTTTTAACTCATATATATATGTTAACCAAAAAATAGGAATACCACATATTCAAATTCTTAAAATCCGTAATCAAATAAAAAATTATTAAACTCGAAGAACAACAAATTCTATTCCGACCTAAAAATTAAAGTTAAATAATTTTTATTTTTAATTTGGATATAGATCTTAACCCATAAATAGGAATATATCAAATTTGAATTCTCAAAATTCGTAATAAATTAAAAAAAATCAAACTACAAAATTCTATTCCAACTCAAAATTTTCAATTGAAAGATTATAAAAAAAATACTACAAATGATGATAACATGATAAAAAAATTCAACAATTTTCCTATCATAGTTTTAACAAAACTCACATCGATCGGTGTAAACTAATTCAAATGGGAGTGAGAAATGAGAAGATGAGTATGAGAGAATGTTTAGGTGGGGAAGAAAAGAAGGTAGAACGGATGAGTGACGGAAGATGAAACGGAGAATGAGTACTTATAGGTAGCAAATTAGGATTTTTGGGTATGTTTTTTTAGTAAGTGTATTTTGGTCACTAAATTATAATTTATTCACTTTTTCTCTGTTTCTCTCCATTTCTCTCTAAAATTGGAGAGAAAGTTGAATTAAAATTTGTATTATAACATTTCTCTCCATTTCTTCTCTTTTCTTTTGTCTCCTAGAATCGTTATCCAAACGAGGGAAAACCCAACTTTCTTTTATTTTCTTTTCTTTCTCTCCTCAACTTGTTAACCAAACATACCCTAAAGCTTTATCAATTACTACAACCTTTCATGGTCTAAAAATAACCACATTATGGACAAACAAACAAAAAAAACTTGAACAGACCATCGAAGTCATAATCCACAGACACAACAAAAACAATGAAAAGTTCAAAACTTTTTCACAGATCTCAACCAATACGACTACAAACCGTAACTCAACAAATTCCCAATACCACAGAACACGCTGAAACTCGAACTTCAAGTTCAATCTCTACAAAAGGCTTCGAAACCAGAACATTTTAAGAGAGACCAAATCTATACGGAAACCAGCCAAGTTACCGTGAGAAGGTTGTTCATCTCGGCAGAGTGGGCCGAATTTCGCGGAAAACGCCTCAGAAACCTCCGCAAAGGGGATCGGAAGCTAAGGGGAATCCGATCTGGTGTTTTTTGGGTGGAAATTGAGGAGGAATGGATGGATTCAGGCGTCGACGGGTTTGGTTTTGTACCCTTTTTGGCCAGGAAGGAAACTGAAAGGCAGTAGATGGAAAGTGAGGATATTTACAAAGTTTCGGTATCACTTTAATGTTATTGAGGTGGTTAACAAATGTTTTCCAAAACTATGGCAAAATCCTTAATGGGGATTTAACTTTGAAAGGTTAAGTGATTAGAGGCAATTATCTCCAGGATGCGAGTAATCTAGAGTGAGATTCAGTTAGTGTAAGTTTTGATTAACAGGATTTGGTTTGCATATTCTTATTCACATATTGATTTTGGACTTGATTTTAAGTGGAAACTTGAAGAAATGTGCATGAATTAGAAGAAAAATGACGAGAAACATTGATTGGTTAAGATCAAATAGAATAAATCAAGTTCAACATGAGAAGATATTAATGTCTTCATCGAGCGCACCACTAAATATTGTCGTCAACCTAGTGATCACTACAAACAAATTGAATGATATAAAGTGAAGAAGTCTGTTTGTACTATATTTGTTTTCTCAACTTTCGAAAACATACAAGTAGTGGAAAAACACTCTACGCAACATCGTAATCTAGAAATCAATCATACAAAAGTTTGCCTTGAAATTCAAGCTACAAATTTTTATGTCATTACCTTCAAGCGAGACATCTTGGTGAAAAATCAAGGAGAAAAATCAAGTTCATAAACTAAAAAACTTTCTATAAAACCTCAAGGCTTAATTAAATTTCGAGAAACGGAAAGCTAATGTGCAAAATGGATATTCTATAGGATATGGTGGATTGATCCTTCCTATCACAGGTTGGCACAAAAGAAATATTAGTATGCAACCGCCAATAATAGTAGTCAAATAACATCACAGTGCTTCTTTGGCTGGAAATTGGGTTTTAAATTAGTAGATGTGAAAATTTTATTTTCAAAGATTAGAACATAATATTCAACTTGGTTGGTCACGAATTATGGTAACTATTAATTTATTATAGTGCAAAATATTTGTTTTCAACTAGTGATCAACTGCCTGTAGACATTGATGCCTGAAATGGAGTTTAGATTTCATAGGAAATTTTGAATACAAGTGGTAGCATTACCGATCATTTCATCAAATTCAGTTAATATTTTAAGGAAATCTGATCATTAATGTAGGGTATATTTATTCGTGATATTCTCCAATAGTCTTAATTTTATTTTTACTCCTGACGTTCAAAGCTTCACATTGGTGCACTGGCTGGATCATTTTATCTCAAATTTAGTACTAAAATTTCCAGATTGATGCTTAATTGAGAGCACAAAATTATTTTTACTCTCTATCACAATCTTTACTGTAATGGAGAGAAGATTTTCACCCGTTTTCAAACTACGGACTTGTTGTGGTCAGTGGCTGTTAAAGCACCACCTTTTTCCAAAACCTTTACCTCCTTCTCGTCAAAATCAACTTTTCTCATTGACCTTGTCTCTCTCGTCACATTCAACTTCTACCTCTACGTACGTTCGATGTCTACATTAACCTCAACCTTCAAATCTTATATTAAGCTTTCGTTGATGTTGCGGAATGCTATCATGTCAAAATATGAATCAACTATTAAGGTTTTTCACGTTACACCTCCGACATGAGACATCACTCGATCCAGAGAACTTGTATAAGATGTTTAGCCTCGCCAATTGCATCAAACTAAGTGAACGCACTACAAGAAAATAGGGTAACTACAACGAATTTTTATGTCTTTGTTGCTTCCGTCTCTGTATAGATGAACAGAGACAGACTCCGACCCTATTGAGACAGATAACTTCCATTGTGTATGGTTAGGGTTCAAAATTGAAACAATCAACCCTCAATCTCTCTTCCCTCTATTTCCTTTATTCTCTCACTCACCTCTAAACCACTGGTTAACCTTCCTCCCTACCACCGCATTTTTCCCCTCCACCATCCCCGCATCCTCCACTTCAGCCATTGCATCCTGAGCTAAGCTTTGATCACTGCCGCCACGTCATCATCTTATTGTTACATGGGGCAACACTTAAGCTCATTACATATAATGTAAGACCTGCTTTCCTCATACTATAACAAAGTTCATATTCATCTTTCATATACTTGTGTGATTGTGTGTTTGTCCTTGTTTCGGGGAAAGTTTCCTTTTTGGGAACAATTTCTGTTACATCCTAACCTTTTGTTAATTGGGTTTATTGTGTTTTAGGTGGAGGATTAGAGGAGATTGAGATGGTTTGAGATGGACGGATGAGATTTGTTTGGATTGAGTATAAAAGGTTGGATTCATCTCTCTCCCTCTCACTTCTCTCTCTTCACATGCAATTGGCGATACTCTAGGAGTGGTCGACCGGTGGTACTTTTTATGCAAGAGGAAGATGCTCTGGGTGTTTTCGGTCGAGCGGGTCCCCTTTGCCGGTCGACCGAAAGCACTGTAGTAAGTCGGTTGGGGGCGTTGACCATCCAAACGGTCGACTGCCCGTTGACATCGTCCGACCGAATCTTAAGTTAACTTAATGGTCGGTCGACCCGAAGAGTTGTTTCGGTCGACCGTGTAGTGCGGATTGTTGGTGAGTTTTACTGGTGGGAATCGGTCGACCGTGATTTTAGGATGGTTCGACTGTTGATGCTTTTTGAGCAAGAGAGGATTTCACTGATGGATTTCGGTCGAACGGGGCCCCTTTGCCGTTCGACCGGTTGGACGTTATTTTGGTTTTATTGCTGAATAGTAATGGTGTTCGGTCGACCGTTTATGGTCTTCTGTTGGACCGTTTGGGCACTGTTTTGCATATGGATGCTTGTGTCGTGTGTGGTTGGATCTGCCTCGAAGGCAACGGGTCTCCGGCCTTTTTGAGGCGACGGTACAGACGTTGCCGCCCTGAGAGGAAGATCGTGGTTGTGGCTCTACGAAGCGGTGCCTTGTGTGCACGTGTGTTGTGGGGTTGGGGTGAGAGGACCCTTGAGACCCGTGGCCGATGTTTTCCGGCGGTTCCTTGTGTGCACGTGTGTTGTGGGGTTGGGGTGAGAGGACCCTTGAGACCCGTGACCGATGTTTTCTGGCGGTGCCTTGTGTGCACATGTGTTGTGGGGTTGGGGTGAGAGGACCCTTGAGACCCGTGACCGACGTTTTCCGGCAGTGCCTTGTGTGCACGGGAGTTAGTTATGCTTTTATTGCATTCTTCATTTCAGGTTTCATTTATACATGTTATGTTCATATTTAGGGATTTGGCATACGGGGTTTCCCTATGGGAAACTCAGGCATTGTTGTTTACATGTTAGGTTGTGCACGTCAATAGGTGGTGGTGACTGCGGGCAGGAGCACCCAGACCAGATCTTGTCCCTTTTGTCTTTTGAGGTGGATGATTTCCCTTGGACATGTGTTGTATATCTTTTGTATTGGGTTGTAATCATCCTTGACTCTTGTATTATCTACTATTCCACTTTATATATTTATATACTTGTGGTTTGGTAATGACCCTGATGTTTATTCTTGTCTGTTTAAAGTTTTAAATTTTCTGCTGTTTTGGGGCGTTACAATTTCTCGCGGGGAAAATCCCTCTTTGGGGAAAGTTTCCTTTTTGAGGAAAAATTTCCTTTCGAGAAAAATTCCTTTTTGGTCGAGTGAGTGTGGCGTGTCAGGCGCGTGTGCAACTAGGCTCAGTCGGTTTTGCTTTGGGCGTGTGCGGCTTTGGATTTAATTTCTCTTTGCCACATGGGCTTGTGTGTTGGGATTGATTGAGTCAGCAATCAAGGATGCAAATTTTATGGATTAGGAAGGGGATTTCAGTTGGAGCACGTGGGAAAGATTTTGCGTGATCTTGTGTATTTGGGGAGACTTTGTGAGATATTTGTGTTAAGGAAATGAAGGTGGAGTGCATGTGTTGAGGCACAATCCAGTCATTTCCTCATTCAACCTTCCTATTTTCCCACGCAACTTCCGTCACTCATTCTGTCTATCCCATCTCCAACTGGCGGCATCAACAACAATGGGCGCAACTCAACTTTGGTGGAGTGGAGCTAGGAGGCAGCATTGAATTCTTCTCAGCAAGGCGCATGCATTTGCTTCTTCATCTCAGGTATGTGCTTGAGACAAGAGTGGATGACAGAGTTGGGGGCGTTGGCCTGGGGTTCGGTCGACATTTGCATGGTTGGTGTCGCTATTTTGGGGAAGCTTCACTGGCCACACGCTCGGCTGTTGCTTGCGCTCCATGGCTGGGCGGCTGGACCTGTAACACCCATGTTCCGCACACGGGATACAACACACCAAAGGGACTGAAGAACATATACATAGACGGTATTAATCATATAACGCTACCACAAGGTCTCAAAACACACACACACACACACACACATATATATACACATAAAATATGTTATATCTGGGTAATGAATTACGGAAGGAAAATACATAAGGAACTCTATCCCTACTACATATGAGGGAGAGACAAAAAGATAAAAGACCAACACTGAGCTCGACTGATCGAGTCCATACGTCCCTAGCCCAAGTCGCCTCCAGTCACGCTCTACCTAAGGCACCACTCCTGCACACACATGCCACGCCTGAGTCTATCATAACTCAGTACAGCACATGCCAAAATTAAAAGGACCTGACAAAACCACCCTCCCTGAGCCTATTGTGCCCCACAAAGCCCCGTTCATCTGTTGACCCACGTAGCTACTCCCACAAGGCGGGTTCCTGCACCCGAACCCCCTTGCATGAACCACGTGGTGTCACACCGCACCACTCCCACCTATGGGACAGCGAGCAAAGCTCCACAGCTGCCACCCCTAGGCATGGATGCACAGACTGGTCCCACCAATCTGACCCAAGGAAAATTGACCTGACCCCAGGACACGTGTTGACACCTCCGACCGTGCTAGGAACCTCAGAACGGGCGACCACCCAAACTACCACTCTCCCAACTAGGAGGGGTCGTACAGGTAAATAATAATTTACCCAACCCATGATAAACACGTGGTCAACACAACCAAAAGCATGATATAAAAAAGTACATCCTCAAGACAGATAACCAACAATTAAAAGACTATCCACACCATCCAACATATGATTTTATTCCCATAACATTATTATATTAGCAACACAAAAGCCTTGAATTGCCAACATAAAACACATGCTCTTAAAAACATGAATAAATCTACCTAATCTACATGACTTAAAAGGCACACATACGTCTTAGTACTTTATCAAGCATATGAACATGCCATTATTCTTGTCAACATAACACATACCCTATCTATCCCTTCCAAGGCATATTATAGATCCAAAATCACCATCTATTCAATTTAATAACCAACACATGTTAAGCATGCATACCAACAGAAGAAAGTATGATTTAACCATCACCACAAGTCGTTAAATATGGATATGAGCACATCAAGGGCTGATTTCGAAAATCAAACATCTACTAATATGTGAGACTATTCCAAGATCAACAATTATATAAGCAAGTTTTAAGATCTTCATTAATCCTGATTTTCCAACAAGGAATAAAAGTGATCCAAAATCAGCATTCAATATGGTGACAGAACATGACATCCAACCAAGATTTAGTAACAACTTCAATTCAAAATATGATGCCTAAACAATGTCTGAAATTGAAGTGAGAAACAACCCCGAATCGGTCACCACGTCAACCAACTCCGTCGAGACAAACATCAACAACCCCAGCCCCATCGTTGCACTACGAAGGCCACCACCAGCCAGCCACGAAATGGCTGGGTCTTTGTCTGCCTCGACCGAAAACTGGGATACCCAAGCCGATCCAGCCCCAACCACCCCACCGATCACCAACGTGACCAGTCTTGCTAACGTCGGTCACCTCCGTGACCGGCTAGAGGTGATGCACACGGCACCAGTCCCGCATGCTTGCCTCCCACCCCGGTGCTACCAACATCACATGACCTCCACGATGCAAGAAGAAAGGGACACACGTTGTGTACCTAACCGAGACTTGCCTCCGGCGAGCTTCTCCACTACACCAATGGCTCCACCGGCACGATCTACCGCCAATCGCCGGACCAACGAGGTTGAAGGAAGTGAGGAAGACTTGGAAGGTAAGAAGAGGGGTTTGGAGAGGAAAGAAAGTTGTCGGCAACAAGGTTGGTGAGGGATTTAAGGGGATGGGATTAAGGTGGGTTAATATCCAATATCACCCTAACAACCCAAAATATAACAGGACCACTTACTGGAGGCCTCAGATATTGTCGAGGTCTGTTCTTCTCCGGCATGGTTGGGGCTAGAAATTAGAGAGGTTGGGGGTAGGCTCGGGTTAGGGTTGCAGCTAATGCAACCGAGTGTGACTCCACGCGTGTGAGCTCCTTGACGATTGTGGCAGGTTAGTGCGGATTGACGGAAGCAGGGCTGGTGCCTGCTGACCGGAGATGGTGGCTCAGTGGTGGTGTACGGGGGTGAGTCTCCATAGGTGCCTCTAGTTAACCCGCACCCCGTACGACAAAGCCACAAGCTCCATGCGCACAGTTTGTGTGAGTTGCTTCTATAGGTGCACTCGCTTTGACGTGTCGGGGCTGGTGGGGACTCGCATGTGTAAGGCATGATTTAGAGGTGTGCTAGCCGTGGATCTGATCGTGACCTTCTTGCTGTTGACCATGCACTCGGGAAGGGTTGGCTGACACGGGGTGAGCGTGGAATACGGTTGAATTCTCTTGGGTTTCTTGCATGTTTTATTGATTTCACTACTACCTATATTGCATGACTATAGTTAGTTGCTTGTTGATAATTGATACTAATTTTATTGGTTTATGAAGGATCTAAATTGTGGGTGCATGCATGTATATTATTGCTATATATTTTGATATCTTGTGACAAAATTCACATGACTGTAGCTAGTCGTTTTATCGACATCATGCCTTCTATACTTTCCATATATGCGATTGTTATAATCATGATCTTATTGCCATATAGATGTGATTGAATGTTATCTTATTGTGGATGTTATGATGTGTATGGATTATTGGTGGACGTTCATAGCATGGTCATTGTATTAATCGTATTATACATGTCTATATATGTACGTGTGCATTAGATGTCTTGGATGTTCATTTCTGAAATTTAATTAATCTGGGCACTATTGTTTGTGGGGTTGACATACCTAATGGAAAGACCTCTATGTAGAGAGATTAGGCCTGAGATAAGACCTGGACGTGCGCATTGTCATTTGCTACAGGACGAGCATACCCAACTTGCGACGGAGTCATATAGGTCTTTGCCACGAGTTGAGGTGTTAATCTGGAAGACCACTGTGTGCCAAGCGGTGGGTCACACTTTTGGGTGACCCGCTTGTGGATTAGACCAGCATGGCTGGTGGTCAGATTCCTATGTAGAGGGATCTCATCGAGCGACGCCAGATAGTAGCAACTATGTAGAGTTGTAACCTTTTCTTGTTTACACGTGTCACATTTAAGGTTTCATGCAGACTCTTTATCCTGCTTTTGGACCAAAGGCATACAGGGTTTTCTTATTGATAACTCATGGATATTTTGTTGTTGTTTTGCCTAGGATTTAGGTTTCTGACAGGGGTTGGACTTTAGGAGTTTCGGAGGATTTTGTACATAAGGGACACGTCCACCATTTTCCTTTAGTTATCTTTTGCTTTCGCATATTTGTTGTCGTATTTCTTTGGGTTAGACCCTTTTATGTATTGAATTCTGAGTTATTTCTATATATGGATAGATTCCTTTTTCGGTTTTTTGTCTCGTGTTGTTATCCATGTATGTTTTTATTTCCGTATGTATTCGTTTTATTGTAATTCTCTCGATCGTCATGGACACTCTGATCGCGATATCGCTTACACTCCCTAGCGTGCATACCCGCGAGATCGGGGGCGTTACAACTTGGTATCAGAGCAGGTCGGTCCTAAAGTGGGGTATCAGGCCCAAACCCTGTCGAAAAATTCTTTCCTTTTAGAATTGCATTTCAGTTAGTGATAGGTCATTATTGCATGTTTGGACAAACTGATGGCGCCGCAAGGGAGGCCTGAATCATCGGGGACTAGAGACGATTGGAGAAGGATCGCCGGCTACTTTTCGAGGTGGTAGGGTGCCTTGGCGTTTAATGGAGACTCGGGTGGAGTGTCCTCGAGTGGACGGTGTGGCGGTGGTTCACGAGCGTTTCATGAGGCAGAATCTGCCGATCTATTAAGACCTATTTAAAAAATAGTCGCTCTAGATTTGTATATTGTACGTGTATGCACTTCTTAGTTCATATGTGATAGACAAACTATATAATATGTACAAAATAATTACTAAATTAGTATTACTAAATACTAAATACGTTGTAAATATAATTGTTTTTTATTACTAAATACGTTGGTAGTTTTTTTAAATATAATTGTTTGATGCCATAAAGTATATACTCTACCTAGAAATATTTCTAAATATAAATGTAAGAAGGAAATATGGCTTCACTTGTGACTTGGCCATGTGTATTTTTTGTATATCAAAAAGTGTTGGATTCAATCAGGGTTTGTTTGGGTAACATCTTATGGAGAGTAAAGAAAAGAAAGTTAAATCTATACCTAGAATTCCAATATATGTACCACGTTAGGACATATTTACAAAATAGTGATGAGAAACGTGGGAAATCATCTTGACCGTTGGATTGAGTTCATCAAGAAGATCTAGTACCTTAATCCTGTATAAGGAGAGGGTAACCTCCATTACACCTCTCTCTCTTCCCTTTCCCTTCTCTTCTATTTTCCTTTTATTCACCATTAGAGTAGGTTATAATAGGTTAGGAGTAGATTTAATGTTCAAGCTTTGGATTTCTATTTTGTATTGTTGCAACCTTTCTTTGGTAAGTATCTTCACTTACTTCCTTCTCTAGTACTTCACATGTTAATGTGTGGCTAAACCACCTCTTAGGAGGTGGGGATGATGGTAGGATATGTTAATGGTGGTTGTGTGTTGTTTTTTTTACATGGAATGTGGTGGTTAAGACTCTAATGTGTAGATTTATTACCTTAAGTTACATGCTCATTAGGTGTTTGACGAAATGTCGTTTCTTAAATGGTTTCACGCTTCGTGCTCATATTTTTATGCATTGCCTTAAATGTTGTTTAGAATACATGTTTGACCCTAATAATGGGTTATGTAAATGTTTGATGAATGTTTGTCTTAATATTTATACACCTTCCATGCTCCCATCACTAACTTGAAAGTAGATGTTAATATTTGATGAATGTTTTCGATAATCTTTAGACACCTTCCATGTTTTCATGACACTAATGACACCGCTTATGCTTCATGTCAACTACACACATAATGTTAATCTATGCCTAGGCCATAATCCTTATCTTCTAAGTGTTAGCTAGGTTGCTTTAAGTTAATTGTAGTGTAGTGTAGATTAGGATAAATCAATTCCCTTCTCCGTCATTTTTGCCTATTCGATTACAGAATTAGTTGTGAACCGAACAATCACGATCCCGGTGGACTGACCCGTATTTGTTGTGTCTTCACCGACGCCGTACATTTGTCGGGGAGTGTTGCTTTGTTTGGTTTGCAGTTATTTCCATTTCGATTGGATTTCACGATTTTTTGGTTTGTTTCTTGAGCGTACAGGACTAGTGGGTTTGATGGAGTCCCAGGAAAAAAATTGGAGCATTTTTTAAAATTCTTATTTGACGCCAACATCACACCCAAAGGGATAAAATTGAGAATCCTTTCTTGGAAAAAAATTGAGCTTGGTGAGGTGATCATATTTGGAACTTGTTGTATGTATGGTATATCATCTCTTTTCATTCCAAATCTTAAAAACAATTGCCACATTTTTTTTGTTGAAAATCAACAATTGGACGTATGAACCATTTTTATAAATCATCATGTGTTCAGTGTGGGTTAAGCGATCATGTTTCCGAGGAGTGTGCTTATTCTCCTCAAGAATCATCTTGTAACAACTATTATTATCCACATTATTACCCATGTGCCAATACATATAAGCCATCATGGAGTGAGCACCAAAAATTTACATGGGATTACCAAGATGAATTTAACTATTGCAAGTCATTTCATTCCAAACATGTTCCTCCTATTCAATTCCAAACTCCATACCAATCTCAACATGTGAACCAATGGAATGAATCTCAACATACAAATACCCAAGTCCCACATTTTAATGACCAAGAAGTGAACCTCACAATTGACCCGAGACTTGATTCCATAGAACAAACTCTTCACACATTCATCCAAACTACTCATAATTGGATGCACATTTCCAATTGGGCTAACATGCTCACTAATTGTCCCTCTCCTTAGTAATCTTGTGTGATGCACAATAGGTGCATGTAAATGGTTCACGAGTGATACATGGGCGTCCCCCTATCCCTCAAATGCTCAAGTTTGTTTTTAACACCATGAGCTTTATCTCCCATTCTTTTCTACTCCTCTACCTTCTCTTTCGAATTACATAACACTCTATGATAACAAGCTTTATTTATCATATGGAATTATTGTTGTGGCTGTTAAGGTCGAATTCAAAGATATAATGGAAAATTTAGTTCTCTTGAGCTTTACCTTGCCATTTGTCTTGATTTGAATTTATTTTCCACCCATAGTTTGACTTTGACTTAAGGTTTTACCTCTTCAAGTTTTGTGTTTGGCAGATTTAGTCTCCAGATATCACTTCCTTTACAGGCTTCCATTATCCTAGATCCCTCACTCCCATCTCCACTTTGGCTGATACCTACCACCCGTGTAATAGGATTTCAATTGGTCAATTCTAAGTCAGATAACTCATGATGACCAGGTATTCAATCCCTCAGACTTACTTTCCCAAATGGCAAGAGTCATCCAAGAAGAGAAAAACTCCTTCTTCTTCTATTCCTTTTCCCACGTAACACTGGGTTAATTTTGGTTACGACTTTCGATAAAATTCCACCCAACTAACATGACACACCTATAGATATTGAGACAATTGGAAATACAAAGTGTTTCATTGACAAATATCCTTACTAACATCAAACTTCCATATTGGACACTACGTTAAACTAGAGGTTGAGTGTAGTATTAGGTCTTAATCATGAAACCCTGTGTACATACCTCCTTATGACTTAGAGGTCCTCACAAGACTAAGCTTCTCTAATGACCTATAAACAAGGTGAACTAATGCATCCACACTCCATTACTGTGACTTATTTTTAGACTAACAACGCAACAACCACAAAAATTTCAATAACAGAAAACCTGACACTATATTATTTTTGATTTTGTTTTCACATTTTCAAAAACAAAAGAAAAACCCAACAATCGAAACAAACACAAATCATTATATGTGATATAACATCAGAAATATTAAGAAAACACACTATCATGGACCTACAAACACACATAAGAAAACTCAATCCTAAATCTAAGATCTGTGAAATGCCCTCCCACCTCAATGATGCATTGTCGTTAATGAATCAAATAAGAGTTTTTATATGATCTATACGACATGAATAAACTACGAGGATCTAACTAGAACATTGCAAATAGAAGAATAACTGCCAATTACTGAATTCCCGTGACAAATAAAGGAAGGGCATACACGAAAATTGTAAGAAATCATTAGGCTTCCTTATACTCAAGCGTGGGGATGCAAAACAAACTCATCTCAACACCAATTTTTATTTTCTTTTCTTTTTTGACAAAAGCTATGTACAAGGATTAGATGACTGCTCATGTAGTCAAATGGGAAGGAAGCTCGTGTAAGGACACAACCTCCTCTTTCTCCACCGGTAAACCTTCCAAATGGGGTTCAGGCGTTGACCAATTACCATAAATATGTCTCCCTTGTGACGGGTCGAAGATCTTGATTGCTCCATGAGAGAACACAATGTGGACAATGTATGGACCCTTCCACATACTCCGAAGCTTACCCGGAAAAAAAGGAGGCACGAGGTATAACACACAAACTTTTACCCCATAGTGACTGATTTCCTTATAATTGCACGGTTATGAAACACTTTAGAATGACCTTTGTAGATATTGGCATTTTCATACGCTAAATTTCCCAACTCTTCTAACTTGCAAATATGAATTTTCCATTGGGCATTAACCACATCAAGATCTATGTTTAGTCTTCTGATTAGTAGCATATGATATGACTCAAGACATTTTTTATTGCAACAATCAATCTTTTTTTCTAGTAGGGTCATGAGGTCAGCTGATCCTCATAGCAATATATCCTTTATTTCACCCCATATTTGTGCTACTTGGGTATTTGTTTTATACATTTTCAGGGTTTGGGTAATAAAGAAGAAAAACAGACCCAAATGCAAGAAGAAATGACTGATTTAGAAGCCTTCTAGACCTATTTGTAATGCTCAAGGACCGGATTACAAGTCATGAAAAACCTAGGTGAAATTTGGAGGGACCTGATCATAAAGAAAATATGTTGGTTGTATAAGTCCATAATCTCATGAACCTAAGGAGTAATTCAACAATTAAAACCAAACAGTTTTGAACAAACAACTCTAGGTGAACCCCACATGCATAATTGATTAACGTAAGCTGTAGAAGAAATTCGGGGTCGATCCGACCCAAATGATCCGTCAATGGCGGATCTGAAATCTACTACTGGCGGATCTAGTTAGTCGGTTTGCGCTCATATTTCTCCAATTGTTCGGGTTGTCAGGTCAGAGCACTCCGGAATATCTAGATCTGAATTTTGGTCGTCTGATTGCGCCCAGATTAATCCGGACCTTCTAATCTTTTATAAATACACTTGTAATCCCCCTTCCTCTCTTCTTCTTCCTTCTTCTCCCCATTAGACTAGGTTTTATTTCTTTCTTAGTAGTGTAGTGGAGGATAGGAGAAGAGCACTTGTAATCTTTCTTTCTTAATCAAGTTTTAGTTTCATGTTCTTTATGTTCTTGTCTTTCATTTGATGCAATTTTTATTCCATTACTTTGGTTACATTTAGTTTTCTTTACTTGTTCGGGTGTTATGTTTCTTTTGTTCACTTTGTTATGGATATGATTAGCGTGAGTAATCCATCCCCGTTGGGAGGTAAAGAATGATGTGAAGTGTGAATATTGTTGGATTCATGTTTGTTTTAATCTTAATCATGTAGCTTCAAATGATTTCCATAACCATTTTGATGGATTTCTCACTCTTGTCTTAGATGTGTTAATGATCCTAATGGAGGTTTAACACATGCTTTATTTAGTGGACCCACTTTACAGGGAATGATGAGGTGAGGATAAGATTGGAGTGGATAAAGAGATAAGATAGACATGTGAGCATGTGGTTATATTTAGACTTATCTTTAGTAGTGTTTCGTATGTCTTAATGATGCTGATAAATCTTAATCCATATGGAAACACACTTAGGATAATGACCATTATAGATGTCCATATTAAGTCATGTCAAATGATCGATTGAAGAACTATTCCCCCTATCATTGATAATGGTACGAGGTGTAACAAAATGCAAGAAGATGTGGTCGTTTAGGAACTTGGATACGTAATCAACAAGCACCACGATGAATAGATTCCCATGAGAATTGGTGAACAAATCCATAAAATTTATGCCCCACACATCGAAAATATCGATGACTAAAATACTCTAGGAGCATTATATCGTGTTGGACTATCCTTCCAAGGTGTTGGTATCTATCGTACCGTTTCCAAAACTCATAAGCATCCCTGAATAAAGTGAGTCAATACAATTTGTACTGAATCACCTTGGCAGATGTTTTCTTTGCACCGAAGTGTCCTCCACAAGCTTCTGAATGACAAAAGATGAGAACAATCTTGATTTCATTATCTGGGTCGCACTGCCTTGTGATTTGGTCAAAACAACACTTAAATAGGTAAGGGTCTTCCCAGTAGAAGTGTCTACTTGGAGATCCGAATCTCAATTGGTCTTACTTTGACCAATCCGCATGGATTTTCCTAGTAGCAAGATAATCTATAATGTCGGTAAACTAGGGGCCTTCTGACATTACAAATAATTTCTCTATAAGAAATACGTTCATTCACGCTCAGTTCCTACGGGTTGGTCGCATCAAGATGTGACAAGTGTTTAGAGACTACATTCTTACAATCCTTTTTATCTTAAATTTCTAGTTTAAATTCCTGCAACAACAGAATCCACCTCAAAAGTCGGGCCTTGGCATCTTTTTTCGCCACAACTTCTTGATGGTTGTGTGGTTAGAGTAAACAACTAGTATGGAGCCAATCAAATACTGTCAAAATTTCTCCAGAGGAAAGTCAATTACAAGAAACTCATTAAATTTTTCCAGAGTGAAGACAATTGCAAAAATTCCTTCTCAGTGACAACATAAATATGTTGGGCATTGTTAGGTTTTCTAGTGGCATAGTAGATCATATGGGCACTTTATTAATTCTCTACCTAAGAACCATGCCCATAACGTAGTCACAGACATACTGGTCCCTTGAAGATAGAAGTTGTTGCCGGCTTGTGTTAAGATAAAGTCCACGTCCTTGCCCAGCAGTTTAGTAAGAGGTATGGTGATTTTATTAAAGTCTCTTATGAACTTCCAGTTGAAACCCTGGTTCCTAGAAATGCATGGATATCCTTGACATTCTTTGGTTGTGGAAAATTGGTAGTCAACCCAATTTTTGCATGGTCAACTTCAATCCAATTTTCGGAGGCCACATATCCTAAAACAATACCTCATTTGTACCATAAAATGACATTTCTCCAAGTTTAGAGTGAGGTATTTCTCCTTGCACGAACGCAAGACCAAGTCTAGATGTTGTTGACATTCCTCAAATGAGAAAGCAAAGATGGAGAGGTCATATTTAAAGATCTCAAGGAAATGCTCCACAATGTTGGAGAATATGCTCATCATGCATCTCTGGAACGTTGCCATGGAATTACACAAGCCAAAGCCTATACGTCTGTAGAGAAATGTCACAAAGGGACACATAAAAGTGGCTTTCTCCCGATCCTTTAGAGCAATGGCAATCTGATTGTAGATGGAGTAACCATCTATAAAATAGTAGTACTCATGCTTGTTAATTGTTCAAGTATCTGGTCTATAAAGGGAAACAAGAAGTTATCCTTTCGCAAGGCAGCAATAAGCTTCAAATAGTCTATACAGACTTGCCATCCAGTCTATTGGCATGTGGGAATGAGTTCATTATCCTTGTTAAGCACTACAATCACACTAGAGTTTTTCGGCACAACATGGAGTAGACGGACTCACGAGTTATTAGATATGGGATAAATAATCCTATTGTCAAAACATTTCAACATTTTTTGTGTACGACTTACAAATGGTTTCAATATACTTTGTGGGGGTCTACTTGGTCGTACTTGATCCTCCATATGGATATAGTGTTAACAAATGCTAGGGTTAATTTCCTTGACGTCCTTTACGGACCACCCGATAGCCACTGTATTTGCTAAGAGAACCTCCCTGGGTGAAGCATCTTGAATCTCATCTAGATCAGATGCTGTAATGAGCAACAACCTCTTACTTTCACCTAGGAATAACTGCTTGAGGTTATCATGGAGTTGTTTTAGCTTGACCGGAGGTAGGTTCTTGGCAGGTTCGTGAGATGCATGCAATAGCTCAACGACCATGGGATCAGACAGAACTGCGCAACATGGCATTATGCTAAAATCAAAAAGTAAGTCCATCACATCATCAAACTCAACTTGATCACCTAGCCAACATGATAAGCCTTGGAATGCCTCATATTCTCCTTTAATATCCACCTCATCTGTGTCTTGAATGAAACTAACCTCTAAATGATCATTGGAGGTACCTAGCTGATTACTCATCCTGAAGATGTTGAACTCAGTTATGAGGTTGCGGAAGTATAATCACATTTGACCATTACCACAATGGATATAACATCAAAAATTGCCAGAAATGGTCATACAAAAATTATTAGGACTTGACCCACCTTGATTAATACATCATCCACTACCACTCTAGGGACTTTGAAAAACCTGTCAATTGGGTGATTGAGGGTTGGTTTTAGGTCGCCTATCTGAAGATTACAATACACAAAATAAGACAAGAGGTTAACAGATGCACCCAAACCAAGTAAGGTTCCTCGAATCAGCACATCACCAATCACACAAGAAATTGTGGGATAACAAGGGTCCTAATACTTCATATGTGCAGTGCATGCGAGATCAAGCTGACATTTGTGAAAAGAAATGCCTTCTTGGGTACATTCATCTTCCTCTTTTTGCCACAAAGATCCTTAAGAAATTTGACCTAATGGGCATTTGCTGGATAGCATCCGACTGTGGAATGTTCGTTTTGACATGCTGAAGAATCTCAAGCATATTTTCCATTTGCTCATAATTCTTCCTTGATAAACGTTGTGGCTAGGGTGCTTTAGGAGCATAACTTCACAAACTTAAGGAACCATATCAGGTTCCTCAGTGGACTCATGCGACACAGAAATAGTTCGACCTTCATAATCAGGTTTTGATATCTCTACATGATTATTGACTTCCATGCCAGATCACAAACACATGAAAAACATAAGCATGTTGGTCCGATCTAGGGGCCGAATTTAGAGGCCTTCTACAATTAGTCCTAAGGTTGACTAGGAAGGGTTCCAGGTCCATGCTCGAGCAATTGTAGAGCAAGTTGTCCTACTTGCATCTCTTAAGCTTTGAAAGAGTTATTCTAATATGCAATCATGGTCTTAGTCGACTGCATGAAAGATTGAGTTGTTTGCATCAGAGATTGCTGAGTCGATTCAAGTGTTGATACCCTGGTATCAGTGTCATTGTTTCCATTCTGAGGTGGAGTTGAGTTTTTGTTATTAGTGGAGAAAGAATTGTGATCATGGTTTTGATTGATGTTTTTCCTTTGGTGGGGTGGCTTATATTGTCCTGGATGGCTAGAAGATTTGTATCGTGGTGGAGTTAGTAAGTAAGGTTGGTTTGAACCAAAATTGAAATTGGATCTATCATTTCTTAGGGTGATTGCACCACCCAGGATTGTAGGTGGGTGCGTATAGGTTGTTACGCCGGTGTTGGTTGTACGTTGCATTCATGTTTAGATTAAGCTTAAAGGCAAGTGCACGACTGTGATGAAGCGATGGCAAGTACGGCTTGAGTTCACAGGGAGGTGTGTCAACTCTGGTTCTTCTAAAATCAAGTGGAAAATAAGGAGAGAAGAAGTTTCGTTACACTAAACTAGGCTACACTAAACTAGCAACCAACAATCAGGAAAGTTGAAAGCACAAGACTTAACTAAAACTAAAACAAGCAACTAACAAACAAGAAAAATGAAATTTAGTAAGGAAAACCCCTAAGGGGTGGAGTGTGAGTACACATGTAAGAAGGTGGTGAAGAATGCATTCGATATGGCACAAGTATAGGTTGTGTTTTTATGCATAGGAAGTGTCTAATGGTTGTGGCAAGACCTATCAATCCAATCATTAACCTACTTGATTAACATAAGCATACACAAGTTGATTATTAAGAACCTAAACAAGCATGAGAGGTGTCTAAAAGTTGTGGCACAACCCATCAAGTTAAGTATTATAAATCAAACAAGCATACATTCACATTTATCACATATTGCATAAGATAACATTCATTGCCATTCTCCATACATGTATAACCATAATCTCCACCCTAAAAGGGGGATGAAACTACTCACTACACATTAAGCTAACTAATTATGCTAAAATTTAAAGAAACAAAGCATGCAAGACTAAAGGAAAAAAATATCTACTAAAAACAAAATATTTTATTTACATGACTCACATTACAAAGTGACATCCTCTCCACCTTTAGTTTTACTTCAAAGGCATACTCCAAGTAGAGAGAATGACAACCAAGCAATGAGTTTTTTTTACAAAGGAGGAAAATGAGTTCTATTTATAGACATGAAAATGACAACTGGGAACAATCTCCCAGTGTGGGACTAATGACACATACCTAAAATGGACATAAACTATATAATCCACAACCATGAGAAGCCGGGTCGGAAGCAGACCAAAATGGACCGACAATTGGAGGTCTGGGGCCACCAATTGGAGGTCACTTTGTTTCTAATTTGATCGATTTCGGCTATCTTCTTAAATGCTTCAATTCTCCATGTGGGGTGCACTCGAATAGATTATTCGAGTCTGGGCCCGAATCTAATTGCCAAAATACTCATCATGATGGTGTGGAGTTTCTCAGTTTGCTATTTGGTCGTTCGAACTTACATCTAGGTCCTTCTCTTTTGCAGATGGGTCATTGTGTATGACGAATAGGTCCAGTCTGCTTCATTTAAGTCCTTTCTTCTTATATTTCAGCCCTTTTCTCTTTCGTTCTCTTTATTACTTAATACCTGAAAATACACAACAAACACTTGAGTAGCACACAAAGTTGGGGTAAAATTAAGGATATATAGCATCAATATGATGCATGAAATGCTACTAATCAAATACCCCCACACTTACGTTTTGCTAGTCCCAGGTAAAACAAAGAAAGAGAAAAATGAAAGAAAGGAAAAACATACAAAAAACAGGGAAATCCTAACTCACTTTCGTAGGAATCACAGTTGCACTTAGCACGTGCAACAAGCCATTAAACTCCTTGTTGCCAAGGAGGAGTGTGGTCTCTTGAGGGTTTTCAACAGATATACCCACAAAATCCGAACATTGATGCATTATTCAACCTAGCAACTCGACTCGAAGAACCTACCTTTGACGATCATTGGACACGGTAATCTTACAGACCGACTATATATATGTATCCAGTCCACACACCTATCCTAGGGAACCATTCGTGCATGTTAATTAAGGACTTAAATGAAAGATATGGGCAACCTTAACATCCTCAAGTGATACATTGGGTAAAGTCCATAAATGTTCTTATTTGTATTACTTTTTTTGTTATTTTTCATTTTATTTTTTACTAGTTGGTGTTTAATTCTCCCAATGTCGGGTTTCGTGCATCATTGCCTATGAGGACTTACACTATAATGTACACCTTCCCCTAAATCTCCACATAGGGTGATCCTTACCACCCGTGTAACGGGAGTTTGGTCAGTACATCCCAAGTCAGATGACTCGAAAGTACCAGGCACTAAGTCCCACAGACCTAATTTCCCGAGTGATAGGAGCCGTCCGAGAAGAGAGAACTTCATACTTAATTATTATTTCTTTTCTACATGGGAACCAAAACTCCTATACTTAATGTTTCACAACAGTAGTTTAAGGGTCCCTGACTACGACAAATTTCCTTATACTAGCAAGCACGAATTCTTCGACTCACGAGGTTCAAGGTGGACTTCTTTCTTGTTTGAGTACTAGGACCCTAGGATTACTTTCCACCCGAGGAAAAACTGGGGTGCATCCTTATGACTAGATAAGACCTAAAGTCGGTGTACTAGATATCCTAATACATCATGTTCAAGTCAAGTTTGGGAGCTTTCTTTTTTACTTTGCCTCTCAACAGTTTTGCACATGCTAAACACACGCAAAACCCACAAAATATTTTCTTTCACAAACACTAGAAGATTTTGAAAGAAATGGAAAATTTTAAGCACTAGGCAAGCAAAAGAAGTCAAGTCACCAAAGGATCATGGCAAACAGATATATCGATATTAAATGCAGCACACTAACCTTATCCTAACAAAACACACAAAAGAAAACAAAAAAACAAAGTGAAAAAGACTTGACTACACATATATACAAATGTAAAACACACCCCACACTTCATGCATTGTCCTCAATGTATGCAAGCATGATACAACATGTATTTTGCATGAAAAAGTTATGATCTCACCAAACTTTGAAGCACAAGGAATTTTTTGTGGTCATGTTGATGGACACAAACCCGAATTCCCCTCCAAACCAGTGTGATACTTAAGAAGGGAGACAAATATGTGAAACAAAAGAGACCCAAATACACATGGGTTGGGGCCCACAACAACCTATGCTCACTCTTGGAGTCTTTTCTTTTTTTCAAATATAACTATGTACAAACATGAAATCTCAACCATTCAAATTGTTGAGTGTGAGGGAGGTTCATGAGGGAACATAACCTCCTCAACTTTAGTTGGTGCCCCCTCCAAGTAAGGTTTGACGTGTTGTCCATTAACTTTGAACACGTTCCTATTCCTTGGGTTCAGGATTTCAACCGCTCCATGAGGAAATATGGTTTGCACAATAAGCGGGTCAAACCAGCGACTGCGGAGCTTACCCCCAAGCAGATGAAGTCGGGACTTGTAGAGCAACAACTTCTGCCTGGCCGTACACACTTTTCGCATAATCATGCGATCGTGAAACATTTTGGCTCGAGACTTATGAATTTTGGTATTTTCATACGCATTATTGCGTAGCTCTTCCAATTCCATGATGTTGAATTGTTGTTGCACCCCTGCTTGATCAAGATTCATATTCTGGTTCTTGATCGCCCCGAAAGCATGGTACTCGATGGGTAGGTGGCAAGCCTTGCCGTACACTACCCGATATGGGGACATACCCAAATTGGTCTTATATGCATTGAGGAAAACCCACAATGTGTCATTCAGCTTAATGGACCAATCCTTCCGTGGGGAATTAACCATCTTCTCAAGGATTTGTTTTAATAGATGGTTGGAGACTTTGACCTTCCCACTAGTTTGCAGATGATATGGGGTCAGAAGCTTGTGGGTGACCGAATACTTCCTCATAAGTGCTTCAAAAGAGAGATTGCAGAAGTGGGTACCCCTGTCGCCGATTATTGTCGCGCAAAAATGTGCTTTAAGAATTTGGTGACCACCTTATTGTCATTGGTCTTTGTAGGGATAGTGATTAGTAGCATATCATGCATCATACTCATGCTATATATCCTTAATTTTACCCCACTATTGTGTCACTCGAGTGTTTGTTGTTATATTAGGTATTAGGTAATAAAGAAGAGAAGAGAAGAGAAAAAAGACTGAAACGTAAGAAGAAAGGACTTAAATGAAGCAAAATGGACTTCTCGGTTACTCACAATGACCCATCTGCAAGGGGGAAAACCTAGATGTAATACCGAAGGACCAAATAGCAAATCGAGAAACTCTGCACCATGATGAGGAGTATTTTGGAAATTAGATTTCAGACCCAAACTCCAATAACCGATCCGAGTGCACCCTACGTGAATAATTAAAGCACTAAAGAAGATATCCGAAAATGGGTCTCATCCGACAAAAAGTGACCGGCAATTGGCGGCCCAAGACCGCCAATTAGCAGTCCCTTTTTCTCAAAATCCGACCCAGTTTTGTGTTGATGTGGGTTATATATTTATGTCTATTCTGGGAATGTTTCATTAGTCCCACATCAGAGGAATGTCCCTAGTTTTATTTTTTCATGCCTGTAAATAAAACTCCTTTTCCTTCTTTGTAATCTACTACATGCTTGGTGGCCACTCCCTCTACTTAGAGTAAAGCCTTGGAGCAAAAGCTCAAGTGAAGAGATGCTAATTGTAATGTGAGTCTGAAATAAAATAAATCTTTCTTAGTTCATGTTGCCTCTCTTATGTTTCTTGCATGCTTTAGCTTAATTTCGTTTCATTAATCTTAGTAGACTTAGCTACAATATTTTCTTATCTTAACATAATAGCTACCTTAATGCTTAATGAGTAGTTCTATCCTCCTTTCGGGGGTGGAGATGATGTGTATACATGTAATGAAGAATGAGAATGAATGCTATTTTAATGAAATGTATTGATGAATGTGAACATATGCTTGCTTTTTAAGATTAGAACACTTAACTTGATGGGTTTTACTACAACTATTAGACACTTCCCATGCTTGTTTAGGTTCTTAAGAACCAACTTGTGTATTCTAATGTTATTAAACTAGGTTAGTGATTGGATTGATAGGTTTTGCCACAATCATTAGACACTTCCTGTGCATAAAAACACAACCTACATTTGTGCCTATTGAATGCATTCTTCACCTTCTTATTACATCTGTACACTCACTCCGCCCCTCAATGGTTTCTCTTCCTGAATTCCAACTTCTTTGTTAAGTCTTTAGCTTAGTTATAGTCAATCGTGAGTTGTTCTCTTTCACCTTTGTTAACTACTAGTTTAGTGTAGCCTAGCTTAACGTAATCAAACTTCTTCTTCCCTACTTCACCACTTGATTTCCGACAAACCAGACTACACACCTCCCTGCGGATCGACCCATACTTGCCCCGTCTTCACCGAGGGCCGTGCACTTACGGTTTAAACTTAATCTCAAACAGATAAACTCAACCCACTTGTACACATAGTCAACGACCACCAGAATGTAAACATTCCCGAACGAATTCGGGAAAGGACCCATAAAGTCAATGCCCACGCATCAAAGATGTCGACGATGAGGATAGTTTGCAAAGGCATCATATCTCGCCGACTTATTTTGCCAAGGCGTTGGAACCTATGACATTGCTTACAAAATTTGTAAGCATCTTTGAAAAGAGAATGCCAGTAAAATCCAGATTGGAGCACCATGACGATAGTTTTCTTTGATCCAAAGTGTCCTCCACATGCCTCAGAGTGGCAAAATTGGAGCACACTTTGGAACTCATTATTTGAGACACACCGCCTCAAAATTTGGTCAGAGCCGCGTTTGAATAGATAGGGGTCGTCCCAGTGAAAGAATCTGACATACGATCTAAATTTGGTTTGGTCAGATTTTGACCAACCCACAAGAAGTTGATCGGTCATGAGATAAATTCACGATGTCAGCAAATCAGGGGTTATCTTCGGTCATGAATAATTCCTCGTCAAGAAATTTGTCATTAATAATTTGGTCATGTGGGTTAGTCGTCTTAAGACGAGATAAGTGGTTTGCTACAACATTTTCACAACCTTTTTTATCCCGAATCTCGAGATCGAATTCTCGTAACAACAACATCCATCTCAAGAGTCGAGATTTGGCATCTTTCATTTTCATGAGATGCTTGATGGCTGTGTGATCAGAGTAGATAATCAAATGGGACCCAATCAAGTACGACCGGAACTTCTCCAAAGTGAATATGATCGTTAAGAATTTGTTCTCAGCCATAGTGTAGTTCAATTGAGCATTATTAAGTGTTCTATTGGGTTAGTAGATCACATGAGGCAATTTGGCCAAGCACTGCTCCCACAACAAAGTTATATGCATCACACATGAACTCAAAGGGTTCAATCCACACTGGTGCCTTAATTATGGGATCCGAAGTCAGCTCTTTCTTCAAGGTCAAAAAGGCATGATGGCAATCCGGTGTGAACTCAAAATTGACATCCTTAGCCAACGAAGCGGTGAGAGGTTGAGCAATTTTACTAAAATCCCGAATAAACCACCGATAAAATCCAGCATGCCCCAAAAAGGCACGGATATCCTTTACATTACGTCGTGGTGGGAGATTAGCAATAAGACTCACTTTGGCGGGATCGACCTCAATTACCCTACTTGAAACCACATGTCCAAGTATGATCCCTCGCTTCACCATGAAGTGACATTTCTCACAATTAAGAGTGAGGTTCTTCTCACGACATCACTTGAGGACAGGGCTCAAGTGATGAGGCACTAATCGAAGGAAGCGCCTGAAAGGAATGCGTTCTAAAAGTATAGATGACTTATGCTATCAATGAGTATAGTCGTAAAGTATTAGTTGGTTATACATGACTTATGCTGGAAAGATGATATGTTAAAAGATTATCATTGCCCCTCCTGACTTGAGTTATGATATTGCTGGGCCCTTGATAAAGCGAAATTATAATGTGCACAATGTAACTTGTGTATAGTTACATATTTATACTTAGCTTGAGTGATCAAGAAATGAATATATAATACAAAGATGACACATTTCAACTTTTGTATAATATTCTCAATATCATGAGATAAGGGATAGACACAAGTGATATTTTACATATCACTAAGTGGATCGTGTTTAGTTCGAGTGAGTAAAACATCTTTGTTATTTGGGTAACTGTAATGTGTAGCTAGATACCGCTTATAGTTTATGATATAATGTGTTTATATCATTGTCAACATAACTTAGATCCTCCTACAGGTCACACCACAAAATTGGGAAACAAGAAATATGATTTTATATTTTATATGATGTATTAATCTTCATGTGTTATGAAATAATATACATGTGGTAAAATAATAAAAACAATATGTCGTAAAAACGAATGGTTAGAATAATAAATAAATTCAATGAGATGTTTATATATTATGGGGTATAATGTTTTGACATTATATATGATAATATATTACATGATATATTGTGATCTACAACATTATAACATATGAATTCGCTAAAACCCCAAAGTCCTTGTTAATACTAATGCAAAATTCTTCTCTCTCCAATTTTTCCATCATTACATCCAAAAATCTCTTAGTTTTAATTGTCTGCTAGAGATTAATTTCTTTTGAGCATAGAAAAGATTATTGATTGACATCATTTCGTGCATTCATTTGTGTCTTATATCCATTATCTTGAACCTAAACAATACTATGTAACGAGTTTTATGTTTGAGTTTCAGGAAATAAACATGATTGATGAGAAGAGGCATAAAAGGACCGAAAAGCAAGAAAAAGGACTAAGTTGCAAGATTTATGGACTAAGATGCACAAGAGAGGGACCCGAATGTAAAACCGAAGGGCCAATGTGAAAATCAAGAAACTTTACACCATCATGAGGAGTATTTTGGAAATTAGATTCGAGCCGACACTCCAATAACCAAACCGAGTGCACCCCATGTGAAGAATTGAAGAACTAAAGAACATATGCGAAAATGGGTCACATCCGGGAAAAAGGGACCGACAATTAGCGGTCCGTTTGTCTCCGAATCCGATTCGGTTTCTCCAGGACATGGGTTATGTGTTTATGTGTATTCTGGGAAGGTTTCATTGGTCCCATACCGGGGGATTGTCCCCGGTTATCTTTTTTCATGCCTATAAATAGAACTCTTCCTCCTTATTTGTATTCACCCATTGCTTGGTGGCATTTTCTCTACTTGGAGTAAAAGCCCTGAAGCAAAAAACTCAAGGTGGATAAGAATGCCACTTGCAATGTGAGTCATGTTAATAATAAAAAAAATCTTAGTTTCTTTTAATATTGTCTTATCTTTTAATTCTTGCATGCTTCTTTAGTTTAGTTTCCTTTCATTTAGATTCTTTAATATTTTTTGTTTGTTTAGTTTAATTGTCTTTTATTAGAATGTTTTGTTTTGTTAATGTAGTTTGTAGTGTAATGATTACTGAGTCGTTCCATCTCCCATTGGGGTGGAGATGATGTTCATATATGCATTAAAGAATGGAAATGAATGCTTGATTTTGAAATGTGTTGATAAATGTGAATGTATGCTTGCTTGTTTAGAGTAGAACACTTCACTTGATGAGTTTTGCCACAAATATTAGACACCTCTCATGCTTGTTTAGGTTCTGAAATAACCAAATTGTATATGTGAATGTTAATCAACTAGGTTAGTGAATGGATTGATAGGTTTTGCCATAACCTTCAGACACTTCCTTTACATGAAAATACTACCTACATTTGTGCATATTGAATGCATTTTTCACCATCTTTTTACATGTGTGCACACACTCCACCCCTTAGGGACTTTCCATCTCTGATTCCCAGCTTACTTATCACATTTCTTAGTTTAGTTATAGTCTATCGTTTGTTGTTTTCTTGGGCATGTGTTACTTACTAGTCTAGTGTAGTGTAGCTAAGCATAATCATATTTCTTCTCCCCTTTTGTTTGACACTTGATTTCTGAAGAACCAGAGTTGACACACCTCCTCGTGGATCGACCCGTATTTGCCACCAATTCAACGCGGCTGTGCACTTGCGGTTATTTTAAAACGTTCAAACAATTATTAGCTAGATTCTAACCTTGATTTAGAGATAGATTGACTAGCTCCTTTACTTTAATCTTGTTTAGAGTTTCATGAACACTTGGAAGTAAATCGGTGGACGATTCAACGGGCAGCGCAACTCCGGATCTTCATAAAGGTTTTAGTTAACCTTTGGGTAGGATATACTCTATTTATTTTAATATATATAGATCACATGATATTAGAATAAATATATAATAATGTAAATGAAATCGTCGAAAACATGGAAATCGATCTTGTATGCTTGTATAATTTTTAAAAAATATATACATACATAGGGGCACGAAATCCTACAACGCCAAATATGAATAAGTCGTCCATGAAAATCTCAAGGAAATGCTCCACCACATCTGAGAAGATACTAATCATACACTTTGAAACATTGTCGACGCGTTACATAACCCAAAAGGCTTGCGACGGTAAGCAAACGTGTCAAAGGGACATGTAAATGGGGTTTTCTCTTGGTCCTCGGAGACAATGGGAATTTGGTTGTTGCCGGAGTATCCATCAAGAAAACAATAGTACTCATGTTTGACTAACGTTTCCAACATCTAATCAATGAATGACAATGAGAAATGTTCTTTCCACATTGCTACATTGAGCTTGCGATAATCTACGCAAACTCGTCAGCCAGTTTGCAGGCGTGTTGGTATAAGCTCATTATGCCCATTCTCAACAACCCTCATGCCTGACTTCTTGGGAACCACATGGAGAATACTCACCCATGAACTGTCAGAAATGGGATATATGATACCATGATCCAAGAACTTAAGAACCACTTTTCGGAAGACTTCTTTTAGTACAAGATTCAATCTTCGTTGTGGGTCCCGATGGGGCCTAGAATTCTCTTCCATGTGGATCCAATGCTGGACAATGTCAGGGCTTATTCCCTTGATGTCCTTCAAGGATTACCTAATAGCCTCTTTGTTATCCAAGAACACCTTTTTGAGAGCAACATCTTGATCTTTTCTAGAATGAGGCAGGAGGTTTACAGATGCCCCCAAATCAAGTAAGGATCGATGGATAGGCAGATTACCGATGACACAAGAAATAGTTGGACACTAGGGTCCTTGTATTTTACTTGTGAAGGTTGTGTTAGGATGGAACTCACATTAGCAGCCAAAAAGGCTTCTTGGGGATGCAAAGATCTTTGAGGAATTTGGCATACGGTGGCATTTGTTGAACCGCGTCCAACAATGGAATGTTCGCCTTAACTTGTCGTAGTTCCTCAACGATCTTATCCCAGTGCTCATCCCTTTTCTTTCCCAGTCTATGAGGGTAAGGTGCCTTGGGGACGTATGAATCAGAGGACGGAGCCTCAAGGATGGGTTCTTTGGGAGGCTGCAGGCTCTTTTTCAGAGAGTCACTCAGGGGTTCAGTGTAACGCCCCTGATCTCACGGGTATGCACGTTAGGGAAACAAAGCAAACTATCACGATCAGAGTCATCCGCAACGACCGAAGAAATTACAATAGAAGATGAGACGTACAAGACACGAAAAACATACATGGATAGACTAAGTATAAGATATAACTGAAAGAGAATTTATCCACATATGGAACCAAGCAAAAATACATACATCGAGTTTGAAAAGGGAAATACAACATAAATAATGCAGAAACAAAAGACAACTGGAAGAATCTACTCGACGTGTCCCTCGTGTACAGAATCCTCTGAAACTTTGCCAGTTTAATCCCAGAAGGAAACCTAAATACCTGAGGCAAAACAACAACGAATATGTGTGAGTTTTCAATAAAGGAAACCCTGTATGCCTCGGGTCCAAAATAGATTACAAAGCCATGCATGGAACCTATCTACCACACATGCAAATAAAAAGGCAACAACTCTACATAGTTGCGCCGCTCGGGGTCCACTCGAAGTAATTCTTCTGCATGGGAACCCGACTCTACATAGTTGTGACTACCAGGTGTCCCACCAAGGTGATCCCTTTACATAGGAATCGAAGCACCAGCCATGCTGGTCTAATCAACATCAATTCAATAAATAATGGTGTATCTAATCAGCATCAATTCAACAAATAATGACATGATCTCAGCAGAAAAATTATGCAATAACATATGGCATTTTAACAGAAAACTAATCTTGAAAATAATAATGGAATCCAGCATGAAAATCACGTCCATAGCCTACAAGCCATCACAAATCCAGCAACAACCAAGTTGCAACACACAACACCAAGAAAAACATGCATGCAATGCACCCGACGTGCTCCCCCATGACCCAGCCACAACTCCCCTTGGTTTCTCTCATTAAACCACTTAGAAAGAGTGTGCTTTAAGCCATGATAAAGGGGAGAATGTCCCATCCAGCCATAGAAACCTTAGGGCTCACGCAATCACCAACCCGACCAAGCTGAGTTGCAACATGAGTGTGTGTCATAGATGCATGACCGGACTGCTCCTTTGGTGCTGGATGAACCTCCATCCAACACCCCCACTTTCTAATCTACTCAAGGGACTAAGCCATACTTGCGTTGGATGAGGAGGATTGCTAGAGATCGCCGGAGTTGCAGCCCACACTTCCTTCCTAGTGCATGCCTCTTCCTTAGCTCGCTGGAGATGGATGTTTCGCCGGAGTCACTTTTCTTTTGCTAGAGGGGAGGAGAATGATGGCTGGAGGACTACAAAAGAGGGAGGAGGAAAAGAAGGGACAATTGAGACGTATATCATGCGAAAGACCCTTCCACTTCTATCCTTGCATGCACTCCCATTGGCCAACAAAAGCACTCAAGTCACCTCAACTTCTACACCACATGGCAGCCACGTAGCAGCCATATGTGCAGCACCTTTGCCAGTTCAAAGGTCCTTTGCTCCATTATCTATTGTCCAAAAAATTGTCTGAAAATCCTGTCCAGAAGTCCAGCATTGCGTCCCTTAGTTCAGTAGTCGTGTCCTTTGGTCCTGTAGTGCGTCCCTTGGTCCCGCAATGCGTCGCTCAGTCATGCAATCACGTCACTTGGTCCTGCAGTGTGCCCCTTGGTCCCACAATCGCGTCCCTCGGCCCTGTAATGCCTAGCTCAGTCCCGCAATCACATCCCTTGGTCCCACAATCGCGTCCCTTGGTCCCGTAATCGTCCTTCAGTCCCGTAGTCACGTCCTTTATAGCAGAAGTCTAGTCCCTCCATCAAGAAGTGTTGTCCCTCATGCCAACATACCACACAAAACCTGGTCAACCATGCATGGACCGCCGGCTAGCCCGACATCTGGTAGGGATAGATCACTCTGGCGACCCAATGGCCGCCGATCACCGTCGTTGGCGAGACACCCCTCACAACTTGTGTGGGTAAATGGTAAACTTGGCATACAAGAACAATATCAAGATCTTACATTGAGACTCAGGCATTTCTACATTATTGTCAACAACCCTTTCCGATCTCAAGGTATGGACAACATTTATATGTTGGGAATGGTCATCTTCAATGCTATGCATATTTTTCCAAGCATCAGCCGGTTGACCCATGGGATTTACCACAGTTGACTCGGCAATTGACCATTCTCACGTTCATGGAGTTGATGAGCGAACTAGCTGACTTGCACTTCCAAAGTTTTGACCAAACTTTGCATGCTCTGCATGAACGCTTGAAGAGTTTGTTCAAGTGTAGACTTCTTTGGGTCAACCTGTTGGGGTGGTGGAGTTTGGTTAGAATAACCTGAAGACAAGGCCTGAGGAGGTTGGTGAGTATAGGGCCGAGACATCTGATGTGAGGGTTGGTAGGTCATTGATGGGCATGGATGGTGATAAGGTGAAGGTTAAGGTTGAGTGTGTGAGCTCTGATCGTGGCCCCCACTAGGCCCCCAAGAGAAGTTAAGGTGATTTCGCCATCCCAGGTTGTAGGAGTGATTGTATGGGTCATTACGGGGACACTGTTGATAGATCGCATTTGCATGGTTAATATATCTTGGACCATAGGCACATTATAAGTCACTATGTCCCACAAGTCCACACCTACCACAAGCGGGAGTAGTGCCTTGAGCTACAGGAGCTCGATCCAACTCTAAACTCTCTATCCTACGCTTGATATTCGTTGTTGTTTGATATTTGACTCAACTTGGTAAGACCGAGCTCGACCAGAAGGCCTGAAACCTGGTGGCTCTCTGATGGTGTCCCACTCAAGGGCTTCCGTCATTAATTCCAAAGTATCCCATACCTTATCAATGGGTTTCATTTGGAAATCCCCCTGATACATCGAATCCAATAATGTGCAGGTGTTATCGTTGAGGCCCTGATAAACAATCTCTACCACAACTCAAGTCCATGATGAGGGCACTACAGGAGAAGGTCCTTGAACCTCTCAAAGAAAGCATGAATAGGTTTGATGTATCCAATGCCGTATCTGTTGAGTCTTCCTTTAGGGAAGAATCTTTTCAAAAAAATTGTCACAAAGTCATCCCAAGACCAAAAAATGGTTCCACCATCCCGGGTTGTAGGAGTGACTGTACGGGTCATTACAGGGCCTCTGTTGATACATCGCATTTGCATGCTCAGTATCCCTTGGAGCGTAAGCACATTCCAAGTCATCATGTCCCATAAGTCCACACCTTCTACACGCGGGAGTAGCGACCTGAGCTACAAAAGCTCGGTCCAACTCTAAACTCTCAATCCTACGTATGAGAGTAGCCAATAATGCCTCACACGCGATAGTTGACTCAACTTGATTTGATCCAGCTTGACCAGAAGACATGGCGGCTGGTGGCTCTCTTATGGTATCTCACTCAAAGGTGCGTTCAGCCATTAACTCAAAAGTGTCCCACGCCTCCTCGATGAGTATCATTTGAAAATCACCCTGACACATCGAAGACAACAATGTGCGGGCGTTCTAGTTGAGACCGTCATAAACAATCTGGCACAACTGTCACAACTCAAGTCCATGATGAGGGCACTGTTGGAGAAGGTTCTTGAACCTCTCAAAGAAAGCATGAAAATATTCGGTCTCAGTCTGATACATTTGATGTATCTGGTGCCGTATCTATTGAGTTTTCCTTTGCGGGAAAAATCTCTTCAGAAAGACGATCACAAAGTCATCCCAAGACCGAATAGAGCTCGTCAGGAGGCTGTACATCCATTTCTTCGTGTTATCCTTCAACGCGAAAGAAATCATCCGGTTTACCAGACTGAATCCTCATCAAGGTGTTGAAGCTTGAACATGGAGCATACCTCTTCGAATTCATGTATAAAAATATACACATCCTCCTTATTGGCAGTGAAGGTAGGAAGCATGCTCACATATTGATGTTTCAACTCATAGTTGTTCCCGCGGGCTGGTGGAAGAAATATGGAAGAAGGTTGTGCTGCCCGAACAAGATGGGTCCGCTCCCACAACGTCATCAGTCTATCCCGTCGAGCTAAAGGAGGTGGTTTACCTAGAACTCGATCTTGACTGGGACCCTCTTCCTCTAGAGTTAGAGGAGGAGGAGGTCTACGTGGTGGTGGGAGTGGACTGAGGTAATCAATGTATGGAACGCGATCTCCCCCACCTCCATAAGATGACTCAGCCTCGTGTTCCAAAGGAGCCCGAGATGGAGATGGACGATCACCTAGACCCTCCTTCTCAGACGAAAAATGAACTCTCTCAAGTCGAGCACTCTCACCAGAACGAGCCCAACCTCGCATAAAATGCTCGACTTGACTCAAAAAATAACTACACATGACATAAGGTGTAATCAGAGGAGGAGACTAATCAAAGAATATAGAGGAGGAGAAGACTCAAATGAGAAGGGAAGAATCCCTAGATCTAGCGTAGGTAGTGGGTGATGGTAGAAGCCTAATCTAGACGATGCCTAACTGAGAGGTCACACAACCTCAACACGCCTCACCTCCCTACGACGAAGACCACAGAGCCCAGCAAGTGAGCCAAGATCCGGAGATCTCGTCTCTCCTACTATCGACAAAGTGGGCGACGCCGATCAGGCCATGATGGTCATGACCGGATCACTCTCCTAATACGCCTGAGTCCTAGGTCCGATGTCTACTTGATTTTAGATTTAGAGCTTTACTTGAGTGTGGTTTTTGGGGCTAAGGAAGGGGTGATGAAATCCCCCACCTTAGGTATGTGCCCCTTAAAGATGTTTTGAAAACTTAAGCTAGCTAGCAACTCACTAAACAAGTACTCACCTCACTCTTGTTACAATGCACCTTACTAACTAATGCATGATCTAAACATGTGTGAATTAGGGTTTGGGTGCACGTACCTCACACCAGCAATCGACAACAAGAATGTAAAGAAAAGAAAAGACAAATGTGTGCAAGGTCTACAAATGATGCATGACCTAGATGACAATAAGTTTAATCTTTTGCTTTGAGTTTTATGGTCCAAGTTGTCTTAACAAGGGGTCACACAAGCCAAATTAATTTTTAACACTAAAACAAAGCATGCATGGCATCAACAGTAACAGGAAACAACTTGTAATAGGAAAAGGAAGCTCCAGTTGAATCAGATTTGAAAAATCACACACCAGAGCCGCCAGTGGCGGATTAAAATTTGCTACTGGCGGATTGTCTGGGGATTCTGGCCCCAGATTTCAGCAGATTCCTTCGATGCTCATTTAGGTCCTCCTGTGCACTTTTAGCCCCTTCGAGTAATCAAAAGACAAAATAAAATGGAAAAACAAAGGAAACCCCCACCGAAATGGTGAACTCGACTACGAAAACGACGCTCCCCGACAACGACGCCAAAAATTTGATTGAATAAGTTATATTACTACAAGTGCACGACCGCTTTGAAGCGGTGACAAACATGGGTCGGTCCATAGGGAGCACGTGTGAGTCGGGTTCACGATACTCGAGTGGGGGAGAAGAAGAGAGAGATGTGATCAAAATTAAACTACAATGCATGGGAAATCGGAACATAAGCAATAAAACTAGACCCCTTAGGGGGTAGAGAAAGAACAAGGAAATGAAAATATGTAGTGTAGTGTGTGTTCAAATGTGCTCAACAAAACATGTCATACATGAAATCCATAAAACTCATCTCCAACTTTGCCTTGACATGAAATAAGATAAAGTCTTATCATTAAAACATACAAAACAATAATTGAAATGAAGCTAATATGTTGACATGCATCATGACTCAAATCTAACTATGTCTCCACATAAAGTAAGATTTATCACAATCATTAAAGCATATAAGGCATTAATTAAGATAAAGCCAACTTGAGCACATGCATGCACGTACATGTCTTGTTCCCTTCTTCCACTCCATCATTATCCTTACCTTATCACTCCCAAAATATAGGCTCACTAATCTAAGCATGTGCTAAGCTTCACTCAAGAGCATTAGCACATCAAGGATAAGTGTGAAAACCCATAAGATGATTATGGAAATCATGTAAGGCTCAAAGGATTAAGATTAACACACACTAATCCATCACATGATCAAATCACCTTCTTCTCCACCCCCAATGGGGATGGACTACTCTCTACTCCTATTTACACTAAAGAAAACATAAAAATAACATGAACCCATAATGGAAATGACTAAAAACAAGATTAAACAAACAACAACATCAAAGAACTTGCATCAAAGGAAAGACATGTATTTAAAGAACAAAACTCACACTTGATTGAAATGAAAAGATTACAAAGTATGCTTCTTCTCCTCCAACTACACTAATCAGCAGCAAAGTAAAACCTAAAACTAATGGAGAAGCAAGAAAAAGTGGGAGAGGAGGGATTACAATGGTATATGTAGACTAATACATGGTTAGGATTAATTTGGGAATAATCGGACAACTCTAAATGAAATTTGATAGTCCAAGAATGCTCTGACCAGACAACCCGAACCACGACCAAAATTTGAGACCCTTTGGACCATGTTGATCTGCCAGTGGCGGATCAAATGGATCCGATAAGGTTGCAATTTTGTCCCCGGCTTTGTTTCTTCATTTGGCACGTGGGGTGAAGTCCTGGTTCACTGGCTCGAATCACTTTCAGTTTAATTGACAAAATACGGATATGGTTCAAGTCATGTGTCACCATATTTTGCAATTCACAATAAGGTCCTTCCGGGTTTTCACTTGGGCCCTTCCTGATTTACGATCCAGTCCTTATGCATTACAAACAAGTCCAGAACCTTCCAAATCAGTCCACACTTGTTACATTTAGATCCTTTTTGCTCCCTTCCTCTTCTTTATTACTTAATTCCTGAAACACTACAAACAACAGCTCGAGTAGCACAATATTGGGGTAAAATAAAGGATATATAACATGAATATGATGCATGTTATGCTACTAATCAGTTGGCATCTTTGGTTAAGATCTTCTTCTAGATTTGTGGGGTGAGCTTCAGTAAAACTTTTCCCCCCTTCTCAAACTCGAGGGGTCTTCGTCCCTTATCAGCAGTCGACTTCATCCTATCCTGAGCCTTTGCAAGCAAGTGTCTCGCATCCTCAGAGCGATCAGACCTTGCTTTGGCAAATATGTATGCTGCTAGACAATGACCCTCGTATTGCTTTGCAAGTTCGTGTGGTGTCGTCAATTGCCTGCTCCTAGCCACCTGGAATGGACTCTACCTAGTGGTGGAAGTCTTGTTCAAGTTGTAGTAGAAATGTGCCACGTCCATAAGATCCACACAGTTGCTTTGGTTACCGAAAACATAGTGCCTCATGCACTCCTCCAAAACACCATTGATCCTCTTGGTTTGTCCATCAATCTCGGGGTAATTGGCAGTGGAGAATACGAGTTGTGTCCCCAACAACTCGAAGAGACGCTTCCAAAATTTCCCAGTAAATTTGGATCCCTGACGCTAACAATGTCCTTGGGCATGCCACAATGTTTGACAACGTCCCTCATGAATAGATTTGTCGCTACTTCGACTGGGCATACATTCAGTGACGCTATAAAAACAACATACTTCAAGAATCAATCAACGACCATCATGATTGTTGCCTTCCTGTGGGAGCTGATTGATACATTTTAATTAACCGCAAGTGCACGGCCGCGTTGAAGTGGTGGCAAATACGGGTCGATCCACAGGGAGGTGTGTCGACTTTAGTTTGTGCGAAGGCGAGTGGGAAAGAAAGGAGAGAAAGGAGTTATGATCTACACTACCCTACAATGCGAAAGTAAATGGAAAATAAGCAATAAAACTAAACCCCAAAGAGTGTAGAGAAAAAAGTGTGAATACAAAGATATGTGTATGTGTGTGTTCAATTTATGCTCATCACAACATGTAGTGCATGAAAATCATAAAACGAAATCCAACTTTGCCTCCACATGAAATAAGATAAGATCATATCATTAAAACATACAAGACAATAATTGGATTGAAGCTAAATGAACTCATGTATAAAGACTAGACCCTACTATGCCTCCAAATGAAATAAGATAGCACATTATCAATAAAACATACAAGGCATTAACCAAGGTAAAGGCAACAAGAGTACATGCAACAACAAGACATGTTTCTAATATTAATCTCATCCATATCCTCACATCATCATTCCCCATAAAATAGGCTCACTAGTCTAAGCATATGCTAATCTTCATTCAAGAGCATTAACATATCAAAGACAAGAGTTAAATCCCATCAGATAGTTATGGAAATCATATAAGGTTCAAAGGATTAAGATAACACACACCTAATAAATCACATTATTCATATCTCATATTTCTCCACCCCCCAAATGGGGATGAAACTACTCACTACTCATTACACTAACTACATTACCAAAATGAAGCATTATAATGAAAGGAAATTAAACTAAGCAAGAAAGGAATATTAAAGAAGCTAATTGAAAGAAAATAAAACTAAAGAAGCATGTAAGAATTAAAAGACAAGATTAAAAGAAACTAAGAGCAATTATTTTATTTACATGACTCACATTACAAGTGGCATTCTTCTCCACCTTCAGTTTTTACTTCAAAACTTTTACTCCTAGTAGAGAGAATGCCACCAAGCAATGAGTGATTAAAATAGAAGGTGAATAGTTCTATTTATAGCCATAGAAAAAGGTAATCCGGGACAATCCCCCGGTATGGGAATAAAAAAATACCAGAAATAGACTAAATACACACAAATATAGGCCCCACATAAATCTTAGCGGATCCGGACCAAAAGTGACCGCCAATTAGCGGTCTTGGACCGCTAATTTGCGGTCTACAGTGTTCGGATCGCTCTGGATTTTCTTCTGGGCTTTTCTGGATGTCTTTGCTTGTCGTTGATGAATCTACCTTGCTGGAGCTCCGACCCGAATAGAATTGCCAAAATACTCCCCATGATGGTGTGGAGTATTCTTGTTTGCTCATTGGTCCTTCTATCTTGCATTCAGGTCCTTCGATCTTGCATCTTAGTCCTCGAGTCACTCAACTCTGTCCTTTTTCCTTCTTTTATGTCCTTTCATGCCTTTTCTCATCAACTCTCTTTATTTCTGAAATTCAAACATAAAGCTCGTTACGTAGCATTGTTTAGGTGAAAGATAATGGATATAGGATACAAATGTAAGCATGAAATGATTTCAATCAAATACCCCCACACCTAACGTTTGCTAGTCCCGAGCAAAACAAAGAAAGAGAAGCATATGAAAAACAAGAAATCCTAACTCACTTTCGTAGGAATCACGGTTGCACTTAGCACGTGCAACAAGCCGTTAAACCTCCTTGTCGCCAAGGAGGAGTGTTCTATCCTTAGGGTTTTCAGCGGATATACTCACAAACTCCGAACAGAGATGCATTCTTCAATCTAGAAACTTGACTCGATGGACTCATTTTTATAGATCATTGGACGCGGTAATCCTACGGGCCGACTCTATATAGGTATTCAGTCCACACACCTAGCCTAATGATCCATTCGTGCAAGTTAAATAAGGAATTAAGTGAAAGACATGGACAACCTCAACATCCTCAAGTGATACAAAGTGTAAAGTCCATTATGGTTCTTATTTGCATTTCCATTTTATTCTTTTTGTTTTTTTTCTTATTTTTTTCTTCTTTTCTTCTTATTAGTTGGAGCTTCATTCTCCGAGGGCCAGGTTTCGTGCATCATTGCCTATGAGGACTTACACTATCACGTACACCATTCCCCAAATCTCCACATAGGGCAATCCCTACCACCCGTGTAACGAGAGTTCGGTCGGTGCATCCCAAGTCAGATGACTCGAAAGCACCAGGCACAAAATCCCCTCAGACCTACTTTCCCGAGTGATAGGAGTCGTGCGAGAAGAGAGACACCTACTCACTTATTTCTTATCTACACATGAACCAAAACCCCTACACTTAATGTCTCACAACAAGACTTAAAGGGTCCTTGACTACAACAAACTTCCTTAAATTAACAGACACGAATTATTGACTCACTAGGTTCAAGGTGGACTTCTTTAAATGTTTGAGCACTAAAACCCTATGATTACTCACCCCCCGAGGGAAAACTGTGGTGCATCCTAACGACTAGATAAGTCCTAAAGCCACTGTACTACATATCCTAATGCATCAAGTTCAAGACAATTTTGGGAGCTTTCTTTTTATTTTGCCTCTCAATGGTTTTGCACATGTTAAACACATACAAAACCCACAAAACATTTTCTTTCGCAAACACATGAAGATTTAGAAAGAAATGTGAAAATTTTAAAGCACTAGCCAAGCAAAAGAAGACAAGTCACCCAAGGATCATGGCAAGCAGATATATCGATATTAAATGCAGCACACTAACATGACCCTATCAATGCACACAAAAGAAAACAAGATCAGAGGAAAAGACTCGACTATGTACACACGTAAAACACCCCCACACCTACTTTATGCATTGTCCTCAATGAATGTGAGCAAGATACTACATGAATTTATGCATGAAAAAGGAAAGATCTCACTAATATGAAGCGCAAAAGGAATTTCAAGGTTATGTTGATTGAAAAAAACCCGAATTCCCTCAAAACTTGTGAGATGCTAAAGAAGGGATACAAATACGTGAAAGAAAAGGAGCCAAAATACACAAGTGTTGGGGCCCACAACAATCAATGCTCGCCCATGGAGTCTTTTATTGTATTTTTTCTATTCTTTTTTTTCTTTTTTTTGAATTTAACTATGTACAAACATAAGTTCCCATCTTCATTTGTCAAAAGACATCAAATGGGAACCTCAAAAGTGGGTCAATGCACTAAGAAAGGGAACATGACACCACGCGGGGTCAGAATACTCATGTTTGGGCCCCCTCGAAAGAGCACAAGATGAAAAGAGAAGTTCATGAATTAGACGCAAACGCGTCTCATTTAAAGGATCAAACTGAAGGAGCTTGAACCTCTCAATAGTTTGGGAAATAAGGGGCAACGGAAGAAGAGTTTCTCCCGTTGCAGTATTGAAGTTATGATCGCCAATCCAAACTCTCCAACCAACAGGCTGGTGCGTCGGAACGAGGTCAAGAACCTCGTTAGGCATGTCCGACTCACCATGCGAACAAAAAGTGGGTCTCATACCCAAGGTATCATCCAAGGAACTCCTAATACCCTTATTAGCAATGTAATTGTTTGATGTTCCATCATTTCCAAGATGATCAGGAACAATAGTGAGAGGCAAACTCTCATCAGGTTGTTTGAAATTGAGGGTACTAGGGAGCTCTTGCTCCACCAGAGGTGAGTCCTTAATAGACACAACATGAAGATCATGTTGCTCAAGGGCCACAGGACAAAAAGATAAGGCATCAGGTCCAAGTCAGAGCTTGGGAAATTTTGGGGTTGGGTGTTGACGGGCTGAGAGTGAGTCCAATGATTTGAAGTGGGGTGTTGGTAGAATTCTGGGTATTCAGGAGGAGGATACTGGGTGAAGATGATGTATAAGAATTTGAATAAGAAATGTCTCCCCACGAATCCATCCCTCTCGGGTTGTACACGGATGCGTATTGGTCATATTGAGCATTTTGGGAAAATGTATGCTCATACCCAGGCTCTGGGGGAACATAAGGACATTCCCCGAAAACATGACCACTCAACCTACAACAGTGACACGGTACGACTACTGGAGCCACCGGTGCACTCATGTCTTCTACCATATGCATGAAAGAGGCCAAAGGTTGTTGCAATGTCTCAGTTTGATGACCAACATATGATCCGACGTAACTAGATGGTGGTCTAGCAGTCGGTGCATCTCTCATATTACCCCAATATGAAGATTGCTCACTCACACAATTAAGATTATCCCAACCATACGGGGTGTTAGTCTGAGCCACCCCAGGTTGCATCGGTCCAGAATACCAGGAAGAATTGTCCTGGTCCCAACAATGATATGGATGGTCGCCCATGTAACCATCCATCTCAACAAAAACTCTCGAGTCGACCCCTCTCACCACCACGAGGCTATGCTCGCAAAAAGTGCTCGACTCGACCCTAAAACGCTACCAGAGAGTGTAAAGGGGAGGAGACTAGAACGTAGAAGTAGGTGAGAAGAAGATGACTCAGAGGAGAAGGGAATAATCCCTAGAAACTAGTGTGGGAAGTCGGAGAGGGTAGAAGCCTAATCAAGCAAGCACGGCTCAAACAATGTAAGGCAATGGGTCCTTAGGCTAGACGACGCCTAACTTCGAGGTCACTAGTCTCAACACGTCTCACCTCCCTACAACGAAGACCACAATGTCCAGCAAGTGATACCAGATCCGGAGATCCAGTACCTCCTACTATCGACAAGGTAGGCAACGCCGATCAGACCATGACGGTTGATTGATCGTTTTATTTAAACCGCAAGTGCACGACCACATTGAAGCGGTGGCAAATACGGGTCGTCCACTGGGAGGTGTGTCGACGCTTGGTTTGTGCGAAGGCGAGTGGTAAAAAATGGAGAGAAAGGTTGATTATACTAAACTACACTAAGATGCAAAAGGAAATGAAGATAAGCAATAAAACTAAACCCCATGGGGGGTAGAGAAATAATGTGAATATAAAGATGTGTGTGTGTTCAATTAAACTCCTCACAACATGTAGTGCATGAAATCATAAAACTACATCAAACTTTGCCTCCACATGAATTAAGATAAGACTACATCATTAAAACATACAAGACAATAATTGGAATGAAGCTAAATGAACTCAAGTATAAAGACTAGACCCTACTATGCCTCCACATGAATTAAGATAAGACTACATCATTAAAACATACAAAACATTAGCTAAGGTAAAGGCAACAAGAGCACATACACTACAAATTGTGTTTCCAATATTAACTTCATCCATATCCTAACCTTATCATTCCCCATAAAATAGGTCCACTAATCAAAGCATAAGCTAAGCTTCATTCAAGAGCATTAGCATATCAAAGATAAGAGTGAAAACCCATTAGATGGTTATGGAAATCATATAAAGCTCAAGGGATAAAGATAACACACACTTAATACACTACATGATTATATCACATTTTTCTCCACCCCCCAAATGGGGATGGAACTACTCACACTTATTTAAACTAACTACTCTAATAAAATGATGCATTATACTAAAATGAAACTATACTAATCAAGCAAGAATTATTAAAGAAGCATAAAACTAAACAAGCACCAAAGCAAACACATTAAAGGAAATTAACTAAGCAAGAATTAACAAGCTAATGAAAACATCTGTTATTAACTCACTCAAATTACAAGCAGCTCTTCCTCCACCAGAGTTTTGCTTCAAGGCTTCACTCTTAGTAGGGAAGATGCCACCAAAGAAGAGATGGATACAATGGAAGGTGAAGATCCGATTGGTTTTGGTTGTGGGCTTTGCTTGGAGTGTTTCTTGGTCTTGAATGCATCTACTTTGTTTAATGGAGCTCCGACCCGAATCGAATTGACAAAATACTCCCCATGATGGTGTGGAGTTTCATGTTTTGCTCTTAGGTCCTTCTGTCTTACGTTCAGGTCCTTCTCCCTTGCATCTTGGTCCCCATGTCTCACAATTAAGTCCATTTTCCTGCTTTTGGGTCCTTTCATGGCTCTTCTCTTCAAACCTCTTTATTTCTGAAATTCAAACATAAAACTCGTCACGTGGCATTGCTTAGGTGTAAGATAATGGATATCAGGTACAAATATAAGCTTGAAATTATGTCAATCAAATACCCCCACACCTAAGTTTGTGCTAGTCCCGAGCAAAACAAAGAAAGAGAAAAGCAAACGAAATACAAGAAATCCTAACTCACTTTCGTAGGAATCACGGTTGCACTTAGCAAGTGCAACAAGCCGTTAAACCTCCTTGTCGCCAAGGAGGAGTGTTCTATCCTTAGGGTTTTCAGCGGATATACTCACAAACTCCGAACAGAGATGCATTCTTCAATCTAGAAACTTGACTCGATGTATGGACACATCACCAATCACACAAGAGATAGTAGGACAGCCAGGGTCCTTGTACTTGACTTGCATGTGTTGTGCCAACAAAGAACTCACGTTAGCCGCAAGAAAAGCTTTTTTGGAACATGAGTTTTTCTCTTCTTGGTGCATAAGTCCTTGAGAACCTTCGCATAAGGTGGCATTTGCTGAATCACCTCCAACAGAGGGATGTTCACCTTAACTTGCCTAAACATCTCAAGCATCTTGTCATGCTAATAAGAGGTTTTCTTTTTAAGGAGCTCAGGGAATGGCGCTGATGAGAATTTTATTTATACCGCAAGTGCACGGTGTCAATGAAGACGTGGCAAATACGGGTCGAACACAAGGAGGGAGAGATATTGTTATTTTTTTGATTTTCGATTAGAGAGAGAGAGAACAATTAAATTGGTTGGTTTTGAGATTTTTGGGTTTTAATTATCTAAAACAAGAAACATGAACAAATAAAACTAAAACAAGAACAAAGATGGTGAATTCCGTTGGGTGGAGGTTTAGATATCAGGTTTAGATTAGAGAATTCTGAAACTTATAATAAATCATATTAGTTATAAAGCATTACATGATAAATGATTTAACATAAACTCAAGTAATCAAAACATACTAATACAAAATTAAAATAATAACATCTTCTCTTCTCATCACCCTAAATCCGTCACCCCCACCCTTTGGAAAGAGTTAGAAACTCATAGATGGAGGGAGGGAGAAGGGGTCCTAGAGAAACTAAGAAAAGAAAATTAAAAACATAAAATAAAAGAAACAGAATTTTATTGCTAAATTATGGAACAAAAGGAAGAACTCCTCACAACATCGTTCTCGGGGCTATTTATAGCCGATACAAGGGACCTAAGCATGAAATAAGAAAGTACACGCGTCAACACGCAACCGGTAAAATTTTTAGAGCACTAATCTAATTTGGTGCGGCGGATTCGCCGCACTGTGCTCTTGAGGTGCGGCGGAATCGCCACCTTTTTGGCTCCGAATCGACCCGGATTTTTCCTGTGTGTTTATGGTATGATTTCAATGTCATTTGCGCGTCTGGATTGATTCTTGCATATCTTTGGAGATCCGAATTAATTTCTTCATATATTTGGAGATCCACATTGATTTTTCTTTATATTTTCTCCATAATAATAAAAGCTACTCGTGATTTGCAATTAGGTCCTTGACTTTTTGCAATTAAGTCCCCGGCTACTTTTGTGCTTAAGTCCTTGTTCTTTTCGTAATTAGGTCTTGAATGCTTTTATGCTTGGATACATTTCCATTTGAAACCCGATAAACTTGAACTTGGTCTTTATGATAGAAACGAGTCTTTTGTACGCGTTTATGCTCGGGATGTGGGTAATTTGCATTCAGGTCCCTGTATTCTGTAAATAAGACTAAACACATACCTTAGTAGCATTTATTGATATAAAAGTAATCTAAATGAAAGACATATGATGCAATGTATGCAATGCATCAGGCGCCTTCGGGGCATAAGGATGCGAAGGAACTCCAGAATTCTGGTCCAAAGAAACATGAGTGGGGACCTCAGAATCTGGTTCCTTCGACACAAGAGGAGACAAGGGGACCTCAGGGTTCGGCCCCTTTGTCGAAGCAAATGTAGAAAGAACCTCAGGATCTGGCTCCTTCCTGAAAGTATTTGTGGAGGGAGCCTCAGGATTCGGCTCACTCAAAGATGGTGATGACAAAGAAGGCACCCCAATGTGGTTATCCACCTCCTCACCAAACCTCAAAATAGGAATCACATTAATATGATGGGTCGGTTCAGAGGTGGCATGAGGTAAAGGTGTCCTTCCTTGAGAATGGGTACCCCGAGGATTCACCTCAGGTTGACTCGGGAATTGACCCTTCTCGCGTTCATGGAGTTGATGAGCCAACTGGTTAACTTGCATTTCCAAAGCCTTGACTGTACTTTGCAACGCTTGAAGGGTCGGAACACAAGAAGGGTCCTTGGGGTCAACCTGCTGGGGTGGTGGAGTCTGGTTGCAATAACCCGACGATGAGGCATGAGCAGGTTGGTAATTTTGGTGTTGAGACCTTTGATGTGGGGGTTGGTAGGTCGCCGATGGGCGTGGAGGTTGATAACGTAGAGGTTGAGGTTGAGCGTGCGAGCTCTGACCATGACCCCCACTAGGCCCCCAAAAGAAGTTAGGATGGTTACGCCGTCCCGGGTTGTAGGAGTGACTGTACGGGTCGTTACGGGGCCTCTGTTGATACATCGCATTCGCATGCTCAGTATCCCTTGGAGCGTAAGCACATTCGAAGTCATCATGGCCCGTAAGTCCATACCTACCACACCTGGGAGTAGCGACCTGAGCTACAGGAGCTCGGTCCAACTCTAAACTCTCAATCCTACGCATGAGAGCAGTCATTTGCGCCTCAGACGAGATCGATGACTCAACTTGATAAGATCCAACTTGACCAGAAGACCTGGCAGCTGGTGGCTCTCTCATGGTATCCCACTCGAAGGTACGTTCAGCCATGGACGCAAAAGTATCCCATGCCTCCTCGATGGGTTTCATTTGGAAGTCACCCTGACACATCGACTCCAACAATGTGCGGGTGTTGTAGTTGATGCCCTCATAAACAATTTGGCACAGCTGCCATAACTGAAATCCATGATGAGGGCACTGCTGGAGAAGGTCCTTGAACCTCTCAAAGAAACCATGAAACGATTCGGTCTCGGTCTGATACATTTGATGTATCTGGTGCCGTATCTGGTGCCGTATCTGTTGAGTTTTCCTTTGAGGGAAAAATCTCTTCAGAAAGACGGTCACAAAGTCATCCCATGACCGAATCGAGCTCGCCGGGAGGCTATACATCCATTTCTTCGCATTATCCTTCAATGCGAAAGAAATCATGCTCAACCGGACTGAATCCTCGTCAAGCTGTTGAAGCTTGAACATGGAGCATACTTCCTTGAATTCGCATATAAAGATATACGAATCCTCCTTATTGGCAGTAAAGGTTGGAAGCATGCTCACATATTGAGGTTTCAGCTCATAGTTGTTCCCGCGAGCAGGGGGAACAACTATGCAAGAAGGTTGCGCGGCCCGAACATGATGGGTCCGCTCCCACAAAGTCATCGGTCTATCCTATCGAGTTAAAGGTGGTGGTTCACCAAGAACTCGATCCTGACCGAATCTCCCTTCCTCTCGAGTCAGAGGAGGAGGAGAAGGAGGTCTACGTGGTGGCGGAAGCGGACCGAGATATTCCATGTATGGAACCCGGTCTGCCCCGTCACGGTGAGACGACTCGGCTTCATGCTCCAAAGGAGCACGAGGCGGAGATAGTCGATCACCAAGACCGTCCATCTCAGAAGAATGCACTCTCTCGAGTCGAGCGTTCTCACCAGAACGAGCCCAACCTTGCTTAAAATGCTCGACTCGACTCTAAAATAACACACAATAGAAGGTGTACTAGAGGAGGAGACTATACGTAGAGAATAGATGAGGAGAGGACTCAGGTGAGGAGGGAAGAATCCCTAGAGCTAGCATGGGTAGTGGAATCAGGTAGAAGCCTAACTAGCAAGCACGGCTCAAACAATGTAAGGCAATGGGTCCTTAGGCTAGACGACGCCTAACTTCGAGGTCACTAGCCTCGACACGTCTCACCTCCTTACAATGAGGACCACAATGCCCAGCAAGTGATACCAGATCCGGAGATCCAGTACCTCCTACTATCGACAAGGTAGGCAACACCGATCAGGTCATGACGGTCTCAACTAAATCACTCTCCTAGTGCGTCCGCAATCCTAGGGCCAATGTCTACTTGCTTTTCGTTAAGGCTTGATTAAGAGTGATTTTTGGGGCCATGGAAAGGGTGATGAAATCCCCCACCTTATCTTTTATGGGACAACCCCTCCTTAGTAGCGTTTTGATCCTTAATCTAGCAATCAATCGCTTCAATCAAACGCTCACTCACTCTTGTCCTGATGCAATTCCTACTAACTAATGCATGGGCATACGAGATGCATGAATGAGTGTAGGAATTTGCGTAGCTCATGCCAGCGCTAAACAACTGAAAATAAAGCTAAAAGAAAAGACAACTGTATGCCTAAGTCAATACATGATGTGTGACCTAAACAAGTAAGAACGTCTAGACTTTTGCTTTGGATTTTAAGGCCAAGTTGATTAATGCGGGAGTGATTAATGATCTGGGAGCAAACTAGAAGTCACAGCATGCAAAATAGGGCTCCCAGATAACGAAAGTAAAGCAATAAACCACCAGAAGAAAAATCGAAGAACGACGACCTCACCAGGCCGCCAATTAGCGGTCCCAGACCGCTGATTGGCGGTCCCTTTTGAAGTGTTGGTGCTCCAACTCTTCCAGTAGCCTCCCCGTGAGCTCTAGGATCCCTGAGACTAAGAAAAACTGGAAACAAAAAATTAAAAACCCCTCGAATCGTCCAAACCAACGTCTGGACAGAGCACCTCCCCGGCAACGGCGCCAAAAACTTGATTGATCGTTTTATTTAAACCGCAAATGCACGGCCGCGTTGAAGCGGTGAAAAATACAGGTCGTCCACTGGGAGGTGCGTCGACGCTTGGTTTGTGCGAAGGCGAGTGGTAAAAAATGGAGAGAAAGGTTGATTACACTAAACTACACAAAGATGCGAAAGGAAATGAAGATAAGCAATAAAACTAAACCCCATTGGGGGTAGAGAAATAATGTGAATATAAAGATGTGTGTGTGTGTGTGTGTGTGTGTTCAATTAAGCACCTCACAACATGTAGTGCATGAAATCATAAAACTACATCCAACTTTGCCTCCACATGAATTAAGATAAGACTACATCATTAAAACATACAAGACAATAATTGGAATGAAGCTAAATGAACTCAAGTATAAAGACTAGACCCTACTATGCCTCCACATGAATTAAGATAAGACTACATCATTAAAACATACAAGACATTAGCTAAGTTAAAGGCAACAAGAGCACATACACTACAAATTGTGTTTCCAATATTAACTTCATCCATATCCTAACCTTATCATTCCCCATAAAATAGGTCCACTAATGAAAGCATAAGCTAAACTTCATTCAAGAGCATTAGCATATCAAAGATAAGAGTGAAAACCCATTAGATGGTTATGGAAATCATATAAAGCTCAAGGAATAAAGATAACACACACTTAATACACTACATGATTATATCACATATTTCTCCAGCCCTAAATGGTGATGGAACAACTCACACATATTTAAACTAACTACTCTAATAAAACGAAGCATTATACTGAAATGAAACTATACTAATCAAGCAAGAAATATTAAAGAAGCATAAAACTAAACAAGCACCAAAGCAAACACATTAAAGGAAATTAACTAAGCAAGAATTAACAAGCTAATGAAAACATCTGTTATTAACTCACTCAAATTACAAGCAGCTCTTCCTCCACCAGAGTTTTGCTTCAAGGCTTCACTCTTAGTAGGGAAGATGCCACCAAAGAGAGAGATGGATACAATGGAAGGTGAAGAGTTCTATTTATAAGCATGGAAAAAGCTAATCCGGGACAATCCCCCGATGTGGGACAAAACCAATACCAAAAATAGCCTAAACACACATTAATACAAGTCCAGGAGAAAGCTTAGCGGATCTGGGCTGATCCAGACCGCCAATTGGTGGCCTATAAGCTTCAGATCCGATTGGTTTTGGTTGTGGGCTTTGCTTGGAGTGTTTCTTGGTCTTGGATTGACCCAAATCGAATTGACAAAATACTCCCCATGATGGTGTGGAGTTTCCTATTTTGCTCTTAGGTCCTTCTGTCTTACGTTCAGGTCCTTCTCCCTTGCATCTTGGTCCCCATGTCTCACAATTAAGTCATTTTTCCTGCTTTTGGGTCCTTTCATGGCTCTTCTCTTCAAACCTCTTTATTTCTGAAATTCAAACATAAAACTCATCACGTAGCATTGCTTAGGTGTAAGATAATGGATATAAGGTACAAATATAAGCATGAAATGATGTCAATCAACGGTCTCAACTAGATCACTCTCCTAGTGCGTCCAAAATCCTTAGGGCCAATGTCTACTTGCTTTTAGAATTAAGGCTTTCTTAAGAGTGATTTTTGGGGCCAAGGAAAGGGAGATGAAACCCCCCACCTTATCTTTTATGGGACAACCCCTCCTTAGTAGCGTTTTGATCTTAAATCTAGCAATCATCACTCCAATCAAACACTCAACTCACTCTTGTCCCGATGCACCTTACTAACTAATGCATGATCGAAACATGCGTGAATGAGAGATTTGGGTGCCCGTACCTCACGCCAGCAATCAACAACAAAAATGTAAAGCAAAGAAAAGACAAATGCGTGCAAGGTCTACAAATGATGCATGACCTAGATGGCAAGAAGTCTAATCTTTTGCTTTGAGTTTTATGGTCCAAGTTGATTAAAGGGGATTGGTTGTTAATCTAGGAGCTAACTACAGGTTAAAACATGCAAAATAGAACTGCAAGACCTCTAATATGAAAGCATAAACTACCAGAACAAAATTTGGGAAGAACAAAACTCACCAGGCCGCCAATTGGCGGTTTCAGACCACTGATTGCCGGTCCCTTTTGCGCAATTGTTCCCCCAGTTTCTCAGGTAGCCTCCCCTTGCTTCTTACAACCCCTGCAAAAAAACAAAACTAAAAAAGAAAAATTAAAACCACTCGAATCGTCCAAACCAAAGTCTGGACAGAGCACCTCCCTGGCAACGCCGCCAAAAACTTGATTGATACGTTTTAATTAACCGCAAGTGCACGGCCGTGTTGAAGTGGTGGCAAATACGGGTCGATCCACAGGGAGGTGTGTCGACTTTAGTTTGTGCGAAGGCGAGTGGGAAAGAAAGGAGAGAAAGGAGTTATGATCTACAATACACTACAATGCAAAAGTAAATGGAAAATAAGCAATAAAACTAAACCCCAAAGGGTGTAGAGAAAAGAGTGTTAAGACAAAGATATGTGTATGTGTAACAACACCCCATAAGAGCATAAAACTAAGCAAAAGTAAATGGAAAATAAGCAATAAAACTAAACCCCATAATCTTCATTCAAGAGCATTAACATATCAAAGAGAAGAGTGAAATCCCATCAGATAGTCATGGAAATCATATAAGGTTCAAAGGATTAAGATAACACATACCTAATACATCACATTATTCATATCTCATATTTCTCCACCCCCCAAATGGGGATGGAACTACTCACTACTCAATACACTAACTACATTAACAAAATGGATCATTATACTGAAAGGAAATTAAACTAAGCAAGAAAGGAATATTAAAGAAGCTAATTGAAAGGAAAATAAAACTAAAGAAGCATGGAAGAATTAAAAGACAAGATTAAAAGAAACTAAGAGCAATTATTTTATTTACATGACTCACATTACAAGTGGCATTCTTCTCCACCTTCAGTTTTTGATTCAAGGCTTTTACTCCAAGTAGAGAGAATGCCACCAAACAATGAGTGATTACAATAGAAGGTGAAGAGTTCTATTTATAGCCATAGAAAAAGGTAATTCGGGACAATACCCCGGTATGGGACTAAACAAATACGAGAAAATAGACTAAATACACACAAATACATGCCCCACATAAATCTTAGCGGATCCGGACTAAAAGTGACCGCCAATTAGCGGTCTTGGACCGCTAATTTGCGGTATACAGTGTTCGGATCGCTCTGGATTTTCTTCTGGTCTTTTTTGGATGTCTTTGCTTGTCTTTTATGTATCTACCTTGCTTGCTGGAGCTCTGACCCGAATAGAATTGCCAAAATACTCACCATGATGGTGTGGAGTATTCTTGTTTGCTCATTGGTCCTTCTATCTTGCATTTAGGTCCTTCGATCTTGCATCTTAGTCCTCGAGTCTCTCAACTCAGTCTTTTTTCCTTCTTTTAGGTCCTTTCATGCCTCTTCTCATCAAACCTCTTTATTTCTGAAATTCAAACATAAAGCTCATTACGTAGCATTGTTTAGGTGAAAGATAATGGATATAAGATACAAATGTAAGCATGAAATGATGTCAATCAGGAGCCCTAAGATAAAGTTCATGAAGCAGCTTTGCTACAAGTGCTTTGGGATGGGAAGTGGCTGCAATAGACCACCTTGCTCTATTCTCTTTGGCTTGTCTTGGTGGAAAATGAGGTCGCAATGTGCCCAGCCCAGCGCGAGTCGTGAGTCTCCTTCAAGAGCTCCAGCCTAAGTCCCCCGACCTTAGGCATAATAGGTCTTCGACCCTTTACGTAGAGGATCCCATCCTCAAGTTAGTAGAGCCATGTAATACCATCTTCAATCTGCTTCTTGATTATGGTGCATTCAGAATCTTGCTTAGTTTGGCTCCGCAGCTTCGTCAACATGTCTCCTTCTATGCTGGTGATAGAACAACTGTGGCATATCTCCTCATAAACCAGGCGACTCACGGCATCCACTACTTGATTGATGTGCCCCGGCTTGTACTTGAGTTCATAGTCAAACTCGGCCAAGTAATCTTTCCACCGTGCCTTCTTTGGCGTGAGCTTCTTCATAGTCTCCCAATAGCTAGTCGCAACATTGTCCATCCATACCATGAAATTCATCCTAAGCAAGTATACATGCCAAGTACGCAAGCAGTGTACAATGGCCATCATCTCCTGTTCATGCACAGAGTAGTGCTGGACAGCTGAGGGAAGGCATCGCATTCCACTTCGACCGAGGAGAAGCTTCCTCTCTCTCGGGCCGGGGGGATTTCATATGGATATGGTGGCGGAGATGCTGCTTTCTTCACCGCTGTTCCGGCATAAGCTGATGTTCCCACAATTGGTACTGCTTTCTCCTTCCCCCCCGGCTAAGGGGCGCCGCCTTAACAAGCGGGGCTTTTCCCACTAAAGGCTATGAATGCCAGAAAGGAACTCTATCTACTAAATTCACAACTTATGTAACATATTATCCTATGCAATGATCAATCATTACACCCCATAATATTTACATCACATATGAATTTAATTTAGATTCTAATTATGTTATTAATCACAACATAATTTTGATTTTGCTTGCTCACCCCAGGTGTCATATTTTCTAAATGAAACCCGACACATCTTATGAACTCAAAATCCCCATTTCTTGTTTCCCAGTTTTGTGGTGTGACCTATTGGAGGATCTAAACTAAGTTGGCAGATCTTTAGATTTTCTCCATAATAATAAAAGCTACTCATAATTTGCAATTAGGTCCTTGGCTTTTTGCAATTAAGTCCTTGTCTACTTTTGTGCTTAAGTCCTTGTCCTTTTTGTAATTAGGTCTTGAATGCTTTTATGCTTGGATGCATTTCCATTTGAAACCCGATAATCTTGAACTTGGTCTTTATGACAGGAATGAGTCTCTTGCACGCATTTATGCTCGGGATATGGGTAATTTGCATTCAGGTCCCTGTATTTTGTAAATAAGACTAAACACATACCTTAGTAGCATTTATTGATATAAAATTAATCTAAATGAAAGACATATGATGCAATGTATGCAATGCATCAAATACCCCCACACCTAGATTTTGCTAGTCCCTAGCAAAACAGAATATAAGAGAAACTGAAAACAAGGAAATCCTAACTCACTTTCGTAGGAATCACGGTTGCACTTAGCATGTGCAACAAGCCTTTAAACCCCCAAGTTTCCTTAGAGGACGAGTTTTGTCTCGTGAGGATTTTCAGTTGACACACCCACAAAGTCTTAATTCAACATTCCATTAATAACTTTCAATATCCCTACCTCAACCTTATACATCTCACTGAGAATTCTTGCATGCTTATTATATAAGTCTAACCCATAAGAAAAATCTGACTTGGTCTTCATTCCTCCAATATTCACACCACTAACCCTTCTACACGTGATATCACTTAAATTATTTTGCACGCCTCCTCTGGTGGTGATGTATCATTCGGATCAACCATGGCATGGATCATTCTTTTAGCTTTGGGCCTTCAGTATCTTAAAGTATTTTTTTTTCTTTTTCCGTGATTCAACATATTTGCTTTTTCTGACACTTTTACCCTTTTTGCATTCGTGTAGCGAGTTTGGTCGATAATCCCGAGCTGGCAGATTCACGTTACCGGGTTTCAAGATACCCCTATGGACCAGTGACTCAAAGGCTTGGGCTTTTGTAATCATTTTGCAAAATGTGCTTTCCTCACTTTATTCCTTTATTTTTACTTTTATTTTCCTCAAGGCTTAATTGCTATTAGAAGTCCACACTTCCCGGTATATTTTCCTCAACCTCTGCTTTTTATCAACCACTTCAAAGATTTGATTCATCTAATTTAAATGCATACATGTCTTAAAGGGCAATGAGTTATTTCTTTGGAACTTAGATTTATGTCATAATTTCTACAAGCAGAACTATATAATAAGGAACAAAATCTCAATGCAATTTGTACACGGTTTTGGTAGTTCAATCTTAAGCTATGTCATGAAACATTGAATTTTTTTTTAAAAAAGAACAGAAAAATAAAATCGATAGATAGACACCCCCACACCTAAATCATGCGTTGTCCTCAATGTATGCAAAGAAAAAGCAAATGCACGTATTACCTGAGTCAACTTGCGGTATAGGGGTTAAATTTGCTTAGAGTCAACCATAGTCAGAACTGGATTGAATGACATCATGTTGGTGCATGTATCCAGTTGAATTGTTCCACATGTTGCACTGAGGCACAGATTCCACACCCCTCACATGTATTGGTTCTCTTATTTGCTCGAGTGATGGTGGGTGTGTCGAAGAATTACTCCCTTTTTTCTTACTTCCTTTTTGATTTTGTGATGATTAATTTGATTCAGAAATCTTATAGATACGTGCTCTCATCACAACATCACTTTGATTGCATATTATTTTTGGCTCACTATCAACATGAAAGATATTAAATTCAGCTTTTAGGTTCCCAAAAGATAATTGCATGAGCCCATTTCGACAGTTTATCAATGCTTCAGAAGTGGCTAAAAAGGGTCTGCCTAGTATTACAGGGATTTGTCTCTTAGGATCGACAACAGGTTCAGTGTCTAGAACGACAAAATCCACTGGGTAAATGAAGTCACCCACCTTGATCAAAACGTCCTCGACTACACCTCTTGGTTTCTTAATAGAGCAGTCATCAAATTGAAGAGTTGCCTTAGAGGGTTTTAGTGGACCAAGGTTGAGTTGCTCGTAGACAGAGAACAGGAGTAGGTTAACACTAGCACCAAGGTCTAGAAGGGCTTTGTTGATATAAGTATCTCCTATTGCACATGAAATTGTGGGACACCAAGGATCCTTATATTTTATAGGAGATGTGTTGGACAAAATAGAGCTTATGTTTGTAGTTAAGAACGCCTTCTTTGGTACGTTTATTTTTCTCTTTTTAGTGCACAGATCTTTTAAGAATTTAGCATAAGCAGGTATTTGTTGAATCATATCCAGGAGTGGAATATTCACCTTAACTTGCTTAAATACTTCCAGGATCTTCTCCATTTGTGCACTTGAGTTCTTCTTAAGTCTATTGGGGAATGGAGCTTTAGGAACATAGACTCGCTCAGGTTGAGCTATGGGTTCAGGTTGAGTAGGTGAGTTGGGCGTTTCAGATTGGACGTCGGGTTCAATGGTTGGGTCATATGTGGTTGCTTGGTGGATAGATTGATTAGACGTTCTAGGATTTACCACATTGTTATCAACTTGTCTTCCAGACCATAATGATACTACATCATTTATTTGTTGGAACGATCCTTCCTCATTAACCATTTGAACCGGTCTAGGGTTGTTATTTACTGAAGGTGGTTGATAGGGCTGATATGAATTATTAGATCTTGGATTCACCTCAGGTTGACTTGGAAACTGACCCTTTTCTCTTGCACCTACAATTTGCGCGAGTTGGCTGACTTGTGTCTCTAGCCTTTGGAAGGACTGGTTGGTTGTTTGTATAAAGGTTTTCATCAAATTTTCCAAGCTTGTCAACCTAACCTCATGATCGCCATTGTTATTAAACCCAGATGATGTATTATTTTGGTTATACGGGTTTGGTTGTTGTCTAGGAGGTTGACCTTGTTGGCTTGATGAGAAATTGAAATTATTACGCCAACCCGAGTTATAGGTTGATGCGTATGGGTCATTTCTAGCATGGTTAAACGTGACATTAACTTGTTCACAGTCCGCACAATCCTCCATTAAATGACCAGTCTGACCACATCTAGAGCAAGAGATAGACGAGGCTTGATTCACTCGGGGTCGGGTTTGTAGCTCTAGACTTTCCATTCTGCGCATAAGGGTAGCTAGTTTTGCTTCAGCCGCTATGTTGGCATCTACAACTAAGACACCTGGTTTGGGTTGACTTGCTATTCTAGATCCAATACTCGGGTTAAGCGGTGCTCTAGCATTGTCCCATTGCATACTGTTTTCAGCTAAATCCTCAAGAAAAGTCCAGGCATGATTTTCATTTTTCGACATGAAGTTCCCTTGGCTTACGGATTCTACCATAACCCTAGATGTGGGTGTCAATCCCTCATAAATAATTTGGCATAATTGTCATCTTGGAATTCCGTGATGAGGGCATTGGGTCAGCACACTTTTAAATCTTTCTAGATAGGAATAGAACGGCTCGCTCTCAGACTGAACGAATGCAACAATTTCATTCCTAATCCTCATAGTCTTATGGTTGGGGAAATATTTTTTCAGGAATACTTGAACAAACTCAGCCCAACTCCTAATAGATCTTTCGGCTAGACTATATAGCCATTTCTTAGCGTCGTCTTTCAATGCTAGAGGCATGAATTTCAGACGCACTGCCTCCTCAGAAATATGCTGGTATTGCATAAGAGAGCAAATTTCCACAAATTCTCTAAGGAAGAGATAAGGGTCTTCCTTAGAGGTGAACTTAGGCAACATACTCATGTATTGTGCCTTAAGTTCGATGTCGCGACCCTGTATGGTGGGCATAACGATGCACGATGGTTGAGCAGCCATCGTTGGGTAGCATCGATCCCTCAGAGTTATAGGTTGTGCAACAGGTGGGTCCACTACATTCTCACCCATTGGATCCGGGTGAGGTGGTGCAGCAGATGGATTGGGGCTAAGCTCTAGACTGGAATCTAGATGAACTCGTGAGAGTCGATTGCTCAAGTCCCGAACCCAAATATGAGTGCACCGGTTTGAATTAATTTTTGAATTCAAATTCCAAATTTAAATTCCAAATTTAATTTCAAGAATTAATTACAAATTTTTTTTTTCATTTTATTTATTTATTATTTTTATTTTATTTTTTCAAAAATGGAAACAAACAATAGAATAGGGGAAGATGAGAAAGGAATACTAATCTAGAGAATTGAGGTGAGAAGAGAAAGAAGACTCAGATGAGAAGGGAAACTTAACTCTAACGATAGAAAAGAGGGTCGGTCAGAAGTTTCCTGAACAAGCACGGTTCAAACAATCCTAGACTTAGTGTCGCTTAAATCTAGACGACTCCTAACTGGTTGAGTCGAATTGATTCGCTTGATTCACCTCCCTCACTAATCAAACCAACTTGGTCAGGCAGTGTATAGCTAGTGGGGGCGCTTCCGACAGAGTCGGTGCCAATTAGACAACCACTTCGCTTGGAAGACTTACGTCAACACAAAAACACTTTCTAGACACCAAATTAAATTCAATCAGCTTCAGGTCATAGCAAGTCAAACCAATCTTCTCCTTAATTGAGTCTGAGTCCTTAGGGGCCAATGTGTAATTGATTTTAATTTTAAGGCTTAGGTGACACTTTAGGATTGTGATTTGTGGGCCACGGAAGGGTGATGAAATCTCCACAGTATCTTTTCCTACGGAGTTGCCCTTAAGGTAGTTTAACTTAAATCTAGCAAAGATAGTTAAACAATGGTCTTTAGATGGGGGCAATTGCAAGGTTGTATGCGAACTAAATTATATGCTTAAATGCAATCGTTAAAACGTGATACGTACCTTGCCTCCAGCACTCTTCAACAAGAATTAATTTGCAAGAATTTAGCAAGAATAATGCAAACAAAACATTATATGATGCATGCACTAAGTCCTTCTAATTTTGCCAATTTTTATGTCAGAGTTGAATTATTACCAATTATGGAATTTTGCCCTAACACGTGCAGTTCTACGAAAAAGAAATTTTCCGAAAAATCACGAGGAAAAAGGCAACAAAGGTTACCTACGCAATGCTCAGTCGGGTTCACCGCCCGCTCTCGAAATTTCAGTAGCTCCACGCGTCCACCCAGAGATGGTGCTAACCCCAGAAAAAATTGAAGCCCACATGCTTCAAATGTGCGGCGATTCGGCCGCAGGTTCTTCTTGGTATGCGGCGATTCCGCCGCCCTTGTTGCTCAGACTGCGTTCAGATTTCACCGCGCGTTTTGTTTTCTCCTGAAACACAAATCCAAATACTTAGATGGCGCACAAGATAAACAGAATAGAATCGAAATCAACAAAAAACAAAATCTGCGTCGCCTCCCCGGCAACGGCGCCAAAAACTTGATGAGAATTTTAATTTATACCGCAAGTGCACGGCGTCAATGAAGACGTGGCAAATACGGGTCGAACACAAGGAGGGAGAGATTTGTTATTAGTGTGATTTTCGATTAGGGGAAAGAAGGAGAGAAGAATTAGTTTGGTTTTGAGATTTTTGAGTTTTAATTTTCTAAAGACGAAACATGAACAAATAAAACTAAAATAAGAACAAAGATGGTGAATTCCGTTGGGTGGAGGTTTAGATATAGGGTTTAGATTAGAGAATTCAGAAACTTATAATAAATCATATTAGTTATAAAGCATTACATGATAAATGATTTAACATAAACTCAAGTAATCAAAATATACTAACACGAAATTAAAATAATAACTTTTATTCTTCTTCTCTTCACCCTAAATCCGTCACCTCCACCCTTTGGAAAGAGTTAGAAACTCATGGATGGAAAGGAGGAGAAAGGGTCCTAGAGAAACTAAGAAAGAAGAGTAAAATCACAAAATAAACCAACAGAATTTTATTGCTAAAAAGAAGAATACAAAACTAAGCCTAAGAATTAAAAACTAAGGTTAAAATTAAGAAGATCCTCTACAACATCGTTTCAGGGCTATTTATAGCCGATACAAGGGACTTAGGTATAAAATAGGAAAGTACACGCGTCAACAAGCAACAAGGTGGCGAATCCACATTGATTTTTCTTTAGATTTTCTCCATAATAATAAAAGCTACTCATAATTTGCAATTAGGTTCTTGGCTTTTTGCAATTAAGTCCTTGTCTACTTTTGTGCTTAAGTCCTTGTCCTTTTTGTAATTAGGTCTTGAATGCTTTTATGCTTGGATGCATTTCCATTTGAAACCCGATAATCTTGAACTTGGTCTTTATGACAGGAATGAGTCTCTTGCACGCATTTATGCTTGGGATATGGGTAATTTGCATTCAGGTCCCTTTATTCTGTAAATAAGACTAAACACATACCTTAGTAGCATTTAATGATATAAAATTAATCTAAATGAAAGACATATGATGCAATGTATGCAATGCATCAGTCTCCAGCTAGCCGGAGATGAATGCTTCATTGGAGTTCCCAGCCACCAGGATGCCGGAGAGGAGAGGAGGGTGTGGAGGTAGTGCGTGAGTGGGAGGGGAAGGAGGAATGACGGCTACGCTTGAGGGTTTTTTTCTTTTGTGCACACAAGGAAGCCTCCAAGTATGGATAGTCATCAAGTAAATTGATTTCTCATCAACCCTTTCCAAAAGCAAGCAAATTCAAATATTTTCTCTTGATAACTAGGCACCTCATGACCCTGCTGACCCATCCAGCCACACCCATCCAAGCCCATGTGGCAAGAGACAAAGAATCCTTTGCCACATGCACCCATCCAACTCAATTGAGCCTAGATGTGCACCCACCTGACAAGTCGCATTAGCCCGCCCAACAAGGAAACTTCCGGAAAATGGAAACTTCCACGAACAAAAAATTATATAAGCACACAAGCAAGCATACATTAGGATGAGAAGGGACATTATTAATATATCTGGGAAGCGGATCTTACAATGCCTCCAGATAACGCATAACAGCCACTAGGACTGTCAATTTTACACGAAACACGATAACACGACACGAAAACGACACGAAGTTAGCGGATATGGATTGAGAATTTGAACACGATTAATAAATGGGTTGGATACGGCAACACGATTATTAAATGGGTTGGATATGGATTTCTGCTGCAAAAACGATTAACACGATTAAGACACGATAAAACACGATAAGTAATTGGGTAATTAGGCACACGATTACGAATACGACACGATTAATACACGACTAATACCGACAAGTCTATAAGTAATATATAAGTTATAAATTATAATAAACAAATTCTAATAACTGAATGTCATATTTATAATTTTACCAATTATATATAATTGGTTTGAAACTTTGAAGTTTGAACTCTGAACTCTGAACGAGTGGATAATTGTGTGTTAAACGTGTGTTAAATGGTGTAAACGGTAGTGGTGTTAAACGTGTACACGAAGTAACCCGTTTAATAATCGGGTATAAACGGGTTGGATATGGCAACACGATTATAAATGGGTTGGATACGGCAGAAATTTAGCAACACGATTATTAAATGGGTCGGATACGGCGCAGCACCTAGAGCTTATATATAGGAGTTGACACGACACGATTAGCACACGACACGACACGATTGACAGCCCTAACAGCCACCCGCGCCCGCATCAAAAATTCCATACCAAAAATGACTTTGAAGTCATCCAGGGGCACAAATATGAAGTTGCTGGTACCACTCAAATCGCCAAACTCCAGATGCGCACGAGCAACATTAATAATCTTCCTAGCCTCAAAGTTAATCGCCTTGACGTGGCTTCCATATTTGGCAAGCTCTACTCCAAACATGCCACCTCAGTTTCAGCAACAAAGTTGTGCGTCGCCCCAGTGTCCACCACAACTCGTACTTTTTGGTCGTTGAGTGTAGGCTCCACCTGAAGCAGGTCGTAGCCCCTCTCCCCCCGAAAACTCTAGATAGCATTCAAGAGTTTTGGAGGATTGACCCTTACCTCTTCTTGCTCCTCGGCCACAAGTGCATTACGCTTCTCCTTCTTTAGGCATTCCTTTGCTATATTGGAACCGTCACAAATGAAGCATCCTCCTACTTCTTGGGTCTGCCATTGTCTTCCTTTAGCCCCTCATTTTTATTAAACTTGGGTTTGACCTTGCCCTTCCCCTTGCTTTTGTCCTTGACCTTCGCCACATGGTTGCTTGTTGTCTTGTAATCTACAAGCACATAAGCGGAAATCAAGGCACTTTGGAGATCTTTAATGCCAAATCTCCTAAGCTCGGTCTGTGCCCATCCTTGTAGGCTGGCGACAAAGTTGCACAACTTGTCATCTTCACTCATGGATTTGATATCTAGAAGCAAGGGCGAGAACTCATTCACGTACGATGCTCGTGTGCTTGAGCCTCCTCAGTGCTTCACAAGCCATCTAGGCGGTATTGGTTGGCAAGAATTTGACGCGCAATTTCTTGGTCATATTCCAGGTGCAATTCCAAGCGAATTTCTTTTTGCTTATTGTTTGCTCAAAACCCCAATCAACTTCTAGCTAAACCCCCCATTTGCTACCAGCAAGACCCTAAGATTTGCCCTGCAAAATGACCCAACCTAGTGTATTCTCACATACACACAAGAATGGAGAGCAATTCCCATTTTGTATTTCACTACACAAGTATACAAAAGTATATAGGTTGTGACAGCCCTACAACTCAAGACCCCTATATATAGGCCTCAGCCTATAGCTATTGCTCCAAGAGGCATTCAAGTGCCCACTTAATGCCTCAATAAACTCGGATATGAAAATGCATGAAGAGCCATGAAAGTTACCTTGTTTGCTCCAACGAACCAACAAACTTTCTTAATGTGTTGCTGGTTTCATGTACTTACCTTATTTTCCTACCTGCTGGCTACACCAAAAGTGAAACGCCTCCAACTTGTCAAGTCTTCTCGACTTCAATCTTGGCTACCTGGCTAGCACAAACAAGTCCTTGACCCGAAAGAGGATGCGCCTGAATCCTAGCAAGCTATCCGAATTTGACTTGCCCGTTAGCACCTAGAACCCCTCGTATTTGTGCTTGCGGACTCTTGTAGCCCAATGCGTTCCCTTGAACTCATCCAATGTCTAAGTCCATGGGAACCATTGGCGTGACCAGGCCATGGCGGTCTTAAGGGTGTAATAGCAACCATGAACTTGCATATTTAACATAAATTTAGGTTGATTTTAGATTATCAAGCATACAATAAGTACCTAGTGTGGTCATTAGAGCATCAATTAATCCGACCTACAACCTACATCAGTCATGCTAATGTGCATCAAGCCATAGATCCATACATTTCAAGCCAATTTCATACAAAGATAAACCATTAGAAGAAACAAGATAAACTCCATATCTAGCATGAGACAAGTACCTCGTGTGACCATTATCCCATCTAATACAAGTTATAGCATGCTACAAGTATAGATATACATTAAGAACATGGAAATGATACAAATAAGAAGAACCCATCATCACACAACACATAGTCCACATCACATTTACCCCCAAATGGCGTGGATCTACTCTCTTTTCATAACAACAAGCATGGAAAGCAAGAAATCTACACTAAACATGGCAATAATAGTAAACTACTAAATCAACCATAAAAATATAAAAATAATTTCTTAAAAAGAAAGCTAAAGAATAGAGGAACTCAAATCTAACATTGGATTAATCAAAGAGTGAGATTACAACCTTCATCCACCAACATTACTTTGCAGCCAAATTGGGTAAACTAATCCTATTCTAATGGAGGAATGTGGATAAGAGGGCTAAAGGTACGTAGGAGAAACATTACTATTTATAGAACAAAGAGTGATTTAGATTAATCTGGAAGCAATCCGACAGCTGTAATCGATTTCTCTTTGGTCTGATGCACCTAAATAAACATGTTTGAGCCATGGGTGAAATTTGGGGGGATTGACACCAACAAGATCCACCACTGGCGGATCAAATTGGTCTTAATAGCCCACAATTCTTCCATAAGCTTAGGTTATGCAATTGGTACGTGGAGTGCACTCCAGGTCTGCTGGTTCGAGCCCGTTTGGTCTTAATTCCCCAAATACTTCTCAAGATGATGATAATGAGGGATTTTTGCACCATAAATATTTTCCTTATGCTCATGTCCCTCCGGGTCCTTCCTGAATTGCAGATGTGTCCTTGAGCATGACAAATAGGTCCAAAATGCTTCAATAAAGTCATTTCTTCTTGCATTTAGGTCCTTTTTGGTTTCTTTCTCCTCTTTACTACCTAAAACTTGTAACACATCAAACAAACACTCGAGTAGCACAAAATTGGGGTAAAATAAAGAATATATAGCATGAATGCAATATTTGATATGCTACTAATCCCAAACCAATCGACTTTATAATGTGAGCATACAAGAAGAACTTCCTAAGACATTCATGTATCAAACACAAATATTGTTAGAGTTGACATAATTCTTACAAACAAATGCAATCGTATTAAAATATAATTAATTTGAGTTTCTTTGATTAATATTTCAGAATTCAAAACATCAAGTTCATGTCATACCTTAGTCATTCAATAAGATAAAAATCATTAAACCATGCAGAGTTATAACACGATTCTAATTATAAATGCCTAAACTACAGATTTAATTGATCTTATGCATATCAAAACACAATAATGAACTAAGAGATTATGTCATTAATTCATATGGATTCTAAATATACATGAAACATATTAACTATGGCTTTAAGATTTATGAAACTCATGTCACACATCCAACATACATACAAAAGAATTATAACCCCACATAACTCCAACCAAACAGGGTGTATTCAGCCGCGCACGTAAATGAAAGAAAATCCAGCTCGATTGATCATGAATTATAATGAAATTACAACTATGTGATGGGAGAAATTACTGAAAACAAACTATGATTATACAAATGTTCCAAGACTAAATGCTAAAGTATAGGAACTAGATTATACCGACAAACGGAAGACGAGAAGCAATCAAACATCACGATGAATTTGATGACAACCACCGAGATGGAAGAACGACGGCTCTCAAACGCAACAGATTGCATGATGATGATGTTGCATGCACCAAATGCCTCTTCTCGTCCCTGTGAATACTCTTCTCAAAACCCTTTTTTGGTTCGTGAGAATCATTCACCAATTCAACCCGAATTCATGCATAATCCCCACGTTCCCCATCATCATTCATTTTTCATTTATTTTTTACTAATATATAGAGAGCAATTTGCAGTCAAATCTCTTTCTTTTTTTCATTTTACACAAAGTCATGTTCTTTTTCTCTATTTTCTCCGATATTTCGTGTTTTGTAATAAACACGTCTAGTTGCTGAAATTAAACAATAATATACCGATCATAGCACTGATAAATAGATATTTTACTAAGTATGACAGACAAATTAAATGAATGAAATGTCACTCAAAAATGGTATAGCCTCCTCAACATCATCATGAAGCTCAAGTGGCTCATGTTCAATATCGTCCTTTCCATAATGGCTACTTCCACTTCCTCCAATGTTTGTAAAGTTATCGTAATTTTCACGTTGAAATTGCGGTGGAAATTGTTTCGGATATTGTTTTCGAATCGAGTGGTATTGTTGAATTATTGGGTTTTGAGAATTAAACCATTGCATGAACAACTGAAAATTTGGGTTTGAATGAAGATTAGGATCGAAAATGAAATTCGGTGGAGTATAAGTGATGAATTTGGTTTTGGTAAAATGCTAGGATCAAATTGGAAGTTTCATGGAGTTTGGGTGGGGAAATTGGGACGAGCAGAATTGTTACCAAAATGTAGGGATCCATTTTTTTCCAAACTAATATTTTCTCAAATAAGAAAAAACGACTTTATAACAAGTAGAAGACAAGGAGAGTAATGGAGATTGGAGAAATAAAAGTTGTGGATGAACAACAATGTTGGTGCCTATTTATAGGTAACTTTTAGGTAAGCTTTGCTACCAACCTAATTAGGTAACTTTTAGGTCTGGAGGAGGAAGCAGAAGAAAAGAAGGGTGGCTATAGCCTATAAATATCAAATTACAACAATTCTAAACCCTTAAATCTCACGAGGAATGGTCAAGATCAATCTGCAAATGCTGAGTGGGGTCTACACATTTAGAGTGACTAGCTAGAGAAAATCAGGCTGATCCGATTCCTCGTGATCATTCAAGTTAGATCTTCCCGAAACACAGTTGACAACTTAAATCTTGTATTTCCTGCTTGGGATTCGACCCTGATCCACATGGGTGCACCAATTTGCTCATAATTGCATGAAAACTCCACTGGTTCCTGAGTTTTTGTACAGGTAATATTTTCCTTCCAATATCCATTCTTCACGCAGGAAAGCACCAGTAGTCCTCCTCCACCCCCTCCCACCGCCCATTGCCGAATCCTCCTCCCATTCAAATTTGTTGATTATTAAGAAAGAGTATTTTGGATTTTGCGATATGATTTTAAGTGGTTTCATGATAAAACTTTCTTTTACTTATTGTGTCTGTATAAAGGGTAGTACTCTACAGCATGAGTGGCTTCAGAGCAGTGTGATCCATTGCTCCAACTCTCCCAACTTCTACCTCCTTCTAAGATCCTCTCCACTTCCAAACCAAATCCTACATTGAGATCCTTGGAACCAAGAAATCATTCCATTGCTTTAGACTTGTTCATACAAATAATACTCAATCTCCTTGTAGATTTCCTAACCCCTCCTTCATCTTCCACTCTCTAGCTCTCTCCAACTATCTATCTCCTTACGAGTTTTCTCTTCTCTCCCGCTTGTTGTGTAAATTTTATAAGTTCAAAACTGCAAGTGCACGACGTTAGTGAACACGCGGCAAGTACGGGTCGTATAATGAGGAGTTGTGTGTGTCGTTGTTCACACCATACTCGAATGGGAGAGAAAAGGAGATGGACAGGACTATGGTAAACTAACTAAACTAAGAATGAATCAACAAGTTATGACTAAAAGCCCTTGGAGTGGAGGTGTGTAGAGGTGTGTGTGAGTGTGAGTGTGAGTGGGTGTTCAATGCAATTAGGCACGAGTGTAGTGTGTGTGGCTTATAAGTAGAAGCTAGTGTAGAATCTAAGTATAGGACACACACCACTACATGGAAACCATGAACATGAATATTTCACATAAAGTTTAGGTTGATTTTCAATTATCAAGCATGCAATAAGTACCTAGTGTGACCGTTAGAGAAGCAATTAATCCTACCTACAACCTAAATCATTCATGTGAATGTGCACCAAACAATGATCCATACATTTCAAGCCAATTCCAAAACAAAGATAAATCATTACCAGTAACAATATAAACTCTAGATCTAGCATGAGACAAGTATCTAGTGTGACCATTATCCCATCTCATACAACTTTAAGCATGCTACACGTATAGATCTACATTAAGCACAAAGAAATGATACAAATAAGAAGAACTCGTCATCACACAACATAGTCTACATCACCTCCACCCCAAATGGGGTGAATATACTCTCTACTCATAACAACAAGCATGGAAAGCAAGAAATCTACATTAAACATGGCAAGAATAACAACTACTAAATCAACCGACAAAATGTAAAAATACTTGGATAAAAAGAAAGGTGAAGAAGAGAGGAATTCGAATGTAACATTAGATTAATCAAAGAGTAAGATTACAACCTTCATCCACCAACATTCCTTTTGGGTCAACTAAACTTATTCTAATGGAGAAGGTGGAGAAGGCGAGCAAAGCTAGGAAAAACATTGCTATTTATAGAAGAAAGAGTGGTGTAGATGAATCTGGAGGCTCTGACGTCTATAATCGATTTATCTATGGTCTGGTGCACCCAATCAAGCAGGTTCGAGCCACGAGAGACATCGGGGTGGTTTTGGACCAAATTGATTTGCCACCATTGGTTGATTATTTGTGTCCTATCCGCTTTGATTTTCTTCAGCAACTTAAGTTGTCCATTTCACACGTAGGGTGTACTCTAGGTCTGCTACTTCGAGCCCGTTTGGCTTTAATTTCCCAAATACTCTTCAAGATCATGGTATCGATGGATTTTTGCGCTAGAAATATTTTCTTTATGTTCAGATCTCTTCGGGTTTCATCAGGTCATTCCTGAATTGCAGATAAATCATTGAGTATGACAAACAGGTCCATGGTGCTTCAATAAGGTCTTTCTTTTTGCATTGTAGTAGTTTTCTCTTCCTTTATCTTCTTTATTACCTAAAACCTGAAACACATCAAACAAACACTTGAGTACCACAGGATTGGGGTAAAATAATGGATATATAGCATGAAAACATTGTATGATATGCTACTAATCAAATACCCCCACATTTACTTTTTCCTAGTCTTGAGCAAAACAAAGAAAGAGAAAATATGAAAGAAAGGAAAATCATACAAAAACAAGAAATCCTAACTCACTTTCTTAGGAATCAAAGTTTCACTTAGCACGTTGAACAAGTCGTTAAACCTCCTTGTCACCAAGGAGGAGAAGTGGTGTCTCCTGAGGGTTTTCAGCGGATATACCCACAAAATCAGAACATTAATGCATTATTCAACCTAACAATACGACTCGATGGACCTAATTTGTCAATCTTTGGACATGGTAATCCTATGGTCCAACTCTATATATGTATCATGTCCACACACCTAGCCTAGAGAACCATTCGGGCAAGTTAATTATGGACTTAAGTGAAACACATGGGCAACCTTAACATCCTCAAGTGATACATCATGTAAAGTCCATTAAGGTTCTTATTTGTATTTTTTTATTTTCTTTTTTTTCTCATTTCTTTCTTTTTGGAGAATAAGGAGTTAAAACTAGTTGGTGTTTAATTCTCCCAATGTCGGGTTTTGTGCATCATTGCCTGTGAGGACCTATACTATCATGTACACCTTCCCCTAAATCTCCACATAGGGCAATCTCTACCACTCATGTAACGAGAGTTTGGTCGGTGCATCCCAAGTCAGATGACTCGAAAGCACCAGGTACTAAGTCCCTTCGGACGTAATTTCCTGAGTGATAGGAACCACGCATGAAAAGAGAACACTGTACTAAAATATATTTTATCTACATATGAACCAAAACACCTACACTTAAGATTTCACAACAGGAATTTAAGGGTCCCTGACTACGACAAACTTCCTTATACTAATAGACACGAATTACTTGACTCACTAGGTTCATGGTCGACTTCTTTATTTGTTTGATTACTCTCCCCCGAGGGAAAATCGAGGTGTATCATTAAGACTAGATAATATCTAAAGCCGGTGTACCAGATATCTTAATGCATCATGTTCAAGTCGATTCTGGGAGCTTCCATTTTACTTTGCCTCTCAACGGTTTTGCAAATGCTAAACATACACAAAACTGACAAAACATTTTCTTTCGCAAACACATGAAGATTTGAAAGAAATGGAAAAATTAAAACACTAAGCAAGCAAAAGAAGACAAGTCACCCAAGGATCATGGTATCACATGATATATCTATGTAAATTGCAACACACTATCATGACCCTAACAATACAAACAAAGGAAAACAAAAGAAAAAGAAAAGACTCGACTATCTACACATTTAAAGCACCCTTGACTTATTTCATGCATTGTCCTTAATGAATGTCAGTATGATACTACATGTATTTATGCATCAACAAGAAAAGATCTCACCAACGTGAAGCGCAAATGGGAGTTCGTGGTTATGTTGATGGACATAAATCCAAAATCCCTAAAACCTATGAGATACTTAAAAAGGGAATACAAGTATGTTAACAAATGCATCCCACATCCGTAAGGAGTGGAACCCACGAGGACCTCTTTTTTCTCTTTTCTTATAATATGTACAAACATGAAAACTCAACCATTCAAATGGTTGAGTGCGAGGGAGGTTCATGAAGGATCATGACCTTCTCGACTTCAGCTGGTGAACCCTCGAAGTAAGGTTTGAGGCATTGTCCATCAACTTTGAACACGTCCTCGTTCCTTGGGTTCAAGATTTCAACTGCTCCATAAGGGAATACGATTTGCACAATAAATGGGCCTGACCAGCGACTATGGAGCTTACCTGCAAACATATGAAGTTGAGAGTTGTAGAGCAAGATCTTCTGCCCGGCGGTAAACACTTTTCGTAGAATCATGCAATCATGAAACGTTTTGGCTCGGGACTTATGACTTTTGGCACTTTTATACGTATCATTTCGCAACTCGAGAGAATTCAGCAACATTCCACGCTCACCCGGGTCAGCCAACCTTTCCCAGGTCATTGTTAGTAGCAAGGCGGTCATGATCAGACACACAACTAGCATACTTCCAAATCATGCCCAACAAACGCGAGCCACCACCAGCCTGAAACGTCGAGGCGAGTGAACTCACAGGAGCAACTCACATTAACCGTGCACATAGAGTTTGTGGCTTGGTTGTACGGGGTGTGGGTCAGTTGGAGGCGCCTATGGGGACTCAACCCCGTGCACCACCACTGAGCCACCATCTCCGGATAGCAGGCACCAACCTTGCTTCTGTCAACCTACACTAACCTTTCCCCAATCGTCAAGGAGCTCGCAGGCATGGATACATATTCAGTTGCACTAGCCGCAACCCTAACCCTAGCCTACCCCCAACCTCTCTAGTTGCTGGCCCCAACCATGCCAGAGAAAACCAAACCTTTACAAGATCTGAAGCCTCCAACAATTGGTACAACCGGCCAGCCATGGAGCGCATGCAATAAATGTGCGCATGGCTAGCGCCTAGCCGGTGATGTTTTCCCCAAAATAGCCCCATCAACCATGCAAACGTCAACCCAACCCCAGGCGAACACCCCAACTCTCTCACCCACTCTTGGCTCAAATGCATACCTGAGATGATGAAGCAAACACCCATGCCTTACTGAGAAGAATTTGTTGCTCCTATCTCCTTTCCACCAAGATCGAGTTGCGACTAATGTTGCTGCTACCGCTGGTTAGAGAGAGGATGGAGAGTATGAGAGAGGGAAGTTGCATGGGAAAATAGGAAGGTTGAATGAGGAAATGACTGGATTGTGCCTCAACACATGCACTCCACCAAAAAGGAATTTTTCTCGAAAGGAAACTTTTCCTCAAAAAGGAAACTTTCCCCAAAGAGGGATTTTCCTCTAGAGAAATTGTTCCCAAAAAGGAAACTTTCCCCAAAACAAGGACAAACACACAATCACACAAGTATATGAAAGATGAAAATGAACTTTGTTATAGTATCAGGGAAGCGAGTCTTACATTATATGTAATGAGATTAAGTGTTGCCCCATGTAACAATAAGATGATGACATGGCGGCAGTGATCAAAGCTTAGCTCAGGACACGATGGCTGAAGTGGAGGATGTGAGGATGGTGGAGGGAAGAATGCGGTGGTAGGGAGGAAGGTTAACCAATGGTTTAGAGGTGAGTGAGAGAATAAAGGAAATAGAGGGAAGAGAGATTGAGGGTTGATTGTTTCAATTTTGTACCCTAACCATACACAATGGAAGTTATCTGTCTCAATAGGGTCCGAGTCTGTCTCTGTTCATCTATACAAAGATAGAAGCAACAAAGACATATAAAAGGAAACATTTCCTCCAAAAGGAAACTTTTCCTCAAAAAGGAAACTTTCCCCAAAGAGGGATTTTCCCTTAGAGTAACTGTTACCGAAAAGGAAACTTTTCCTGAAAATGGAAAGTTTCCCGGAACTAGGATAAACACATAAAACAAGCAACATAACAAACCATCATACAAGTATGAATGATGAGAATGCACTTTATTAGAGTATCAGGGAAGCGGGTCATACACAAACAAATAAAAAAATCCAACCTGAACCTAGTGAGTCTCCTTTTGAAGGAATTCATGTCCGTTAGTATAAGGAAGTTTATTGAAGTTAAGTACCCTTAAACTCCTCTTGTGAAACCTTAAGTTTTGGTTCATATGTAGATAAGAAATAATTTAGTATGGTGTTCTCTCTTCTTGCACAACTCCTATCATTCTGGAAATTAGGTCCGAGAGAACTTAGTACCTGGTGCTTTCGAGTCATCTGACATCGGATGCACTATCTAAACTCCCATTACATGGGTGGTAGGGATTGCCCTAGTTGGAGATTTGAGTGAAATGTGTACGTGATATTGTAGGTCCTCACAGGCAATGATGCATGAAAGCAGACCCTATGAGAATTAAACACTAACCAGTTTTAATTCCTTGTTCTCTAAAAACAAAAACAAATATGGGAAAAAAGAAAAAAATACAAATAAGAACCTTAATAGACTTTACACAACGTATCATTTCAGGATATTAAGGTTGCCCATATCTATTACTTAAGTTCTTAATTGATTTGCACAAATAGTTCCCTAGATTAGGTGCGTGGACAAGATACATATATAGAGTCGTAGTATTACCGTGTCCAATAATCGACAAAAGTAGGTCCATCAAGTCGTGTTGCTAGGTTGAATAATGCATAAATATTAGGATTTTGTGGGTATATCCATTGAAAACCCTCAGAAGACATGATTGACATCATTTCATGCTTACATTTGTATCTTATATCCATTATGTTTCACCTAAACAATGCTACATGACAAGTTTTATGTTTGAATTTCAAAAATAAATAGGTTTGAAGAGAAGAGGCATAAAAGGACCTAAAAGCGTGAAAAATGACTGAGTTGAGAGATTCAAGGACTACGATGCAAGATCGAAGGACCTGAATGCAAGATCGAAGTACCAATGAGCAAACAAGAATACTCCACACCATCATGGGGAGTATTTTAGCAATTCTATTCGGGTCGGAGCTCTAGCAATCGAAGTAGATGCATCAAAGACAAACAAAGACATCCAGAAAAGCCCAGAAGAAAGCCCAGAGCGATCCGAACTCTGTAGACCGCCAATTAGCGGTCTGGGACCGCTGATTGGCAGTCCAGGTTGCTCCAAATCCGTTAATCTTTATGTGGGGCGTGTATTAGTGTGTATTTAGTCTATTTCTGGTATTTGTTTAGTCCCATACCGGGGGATTATCCCAGATTACCTTTTTCTATGGCTATAAATAGAACTCTTCACCTTCTATTGTACTGACTCCATGCTTAGTGGTATTGTGAGTCTGAAATAAATAAAGTTTTCTTTGTTTTGTGCTTATTTTATAGTTCTTGCATGCTTAGCTTAATTGTCTTTTATTAAATCTAGCTTAGTTAATATGTTTTCTTATCTTAGTGTAATAGTTTGTTTAATGTTTAGTGAGTAAAACCACTCCCCTTTGGGGGGTGGAGATGATACTTATATATGCAATTAAGAATGGAAGAATGCTTTATTTTGAAATGTGTTGATTAATATGAATGTATGCTTGCTTGTTAGAATAGAACACTTCACTAGATGGATTTGGCCACAAATCTTAAGACACCTCCCATGCTTGTTTAGTTTCTTAAATGACCAGCTTGTGTTTATGAATGTTAATCAAATAGGTTAGTGATTGAATTGCTGGATTTTGCCATGATAAGTAGACACCTCCTATACATGAAAACACTACCTCCTCTGGCGCCGTTCAAGAATTCTCGTTTAGGCAGTTCATATCATCCATACATAGTGTTTTGACCTAAGATTTCAATTCTTCCTTGTTTCAGCAGTAGCATATTGTTCCATGGAGCTAAGATCCAAAATATGGAAGAAACCAGTGTTTCCGCGACTCTACCACCCAGTCAATTCTGTTCCACTTAATCCCTCTTTTTCATGGCCACATATCGTGTAATCACTCCACCCCCTAACGGCTCTTTCTCTTACTGATTCCAACTTAGTGTTAAGTTTCTTTAGTTTAGTTCGAAGTAATCGTTAATCGCTTTCTGTTGCATTTCTCTTCTTAGTAGTTTTATGTAGCATAGATTATCTTGGACAAACTCTTCTCCCTTGTTGTTGCCACTTGATTTCAAAAAACCAGAGTGGTCTCTCCTCCCTGTGGATTGACCCGTATTTGCCACGTCTTCACCGACGTCGTGCACTTGCGGTAGTTTAAACGATTAAACAAGTTTTTGGCACCGTTGACGGGGAGGTGCCAGTCCAGACTCTGGTTTGGACAATTCGAGTGGATTTAATTTGTGTTTTGTAGTTTGCTTTGTTTTAGGAGACTCTGAGGCTAAAGGAAAATCACGAGGAGAAATTTAGAGCAGAACAGAGAAGCTTGGACCGCCAATTGGAGGTCTGGTGAGCTATGTTGCCTTCGTTTTTTCTTTGGTTTGTTGTATTATCTGATATAGTGATCTGGGACTCGATTTGGCATGTTTTGACCTATAGTTTCATATCAATAATCAATCTCCCTTTAGGCAACTTTGACCTGAAAACCCAAAGAAAAATATTAGGCATTCTTTCTTGTTTAGGTCATGCATCATGTACTCGACTTAGGCACGTAGATGTCTTTTCTTTTAGCTTTACTTTCAGTTACTGAGTGTTGGCGTGGGGTACGTATTTCCTACTCTCATTCATCCATTTCCTATGAACATGCATTAGTTAGAAGGAATTGCATTGCAACAAGTGTGAGTTGAGCGTTTGTTTGGAGAGTTGATTTCTAGATTAAGACTCCAAAACACTACTAAGGAGGGGGTGCCCCATATAAGATAAGGTGGGGGATTTCATCACCCTTTCCTTCGCCCCAAAAACCACACTAATCAAGAGCCTAATTTTAAAATCAAGTAGACATTGGCCCTAAGGATTTCGAGCGCATTAGGAGAGTGATCCGGTCTCGGCCGTCATGGCCTGATAGTAGGAGAGACGAGATCTCCGGATCTTGACTCACTTGCTGGCCTTTGTGGTCCTCGTCGTAGGGAGGTGAGACGTGTTGAGGTCGTGTGACGTCGCAGTTAGGCGTCGTCTAGCTGTAAGGACCTAAAGCGGCCTTAGGATTGTTTGAGCCTTGTTTGCTTGTATGCTTCTACCTGTACCCACCCGTCGTAGCATAAGGATGTCTTCCCTTCTCTCCTGAGTCATTCTCTCTTTTATGTGTCCCTCCGTCTTCTCCTCTACGCACATTCTTTGTTTAAAAAAAAGTTTTGGTTTGCGTGTGTGCACCATTGTGCATACTTGTGTGGGCACGAGACGAGAGCGACCGTTTGACGAGGCGTGTCGTCAACCCTGCTTCGGTAGTCGATTTCTCGACGCCTCCCTCCTCTCGTGTCGCACATAGTTTGGGTTCAATGGCTTCTCATTACCACGAGGATGAGCAGTTGCTGGACCCACCTGTCCCACCTGTTCTACTTGTTCTTCCTATTGTCGCTCCCATACCTCTCCGTGATCGATGCTACCCGAGCCGTACTGCTATACCCTCATGCATCGTATTGCCAGAGGCAAATGGGAACCACTTTGAGGTTAAGCCTCAGTTGTTTTCCATGCTCCCTCACTTCACTGGGAAAGTTGACCCCCTATATCTTTCTCAGGGAATTTGAGGAGGTCTGTGCTATGTTCAAGCTGCAACAACTTAGCACAGACTCCATCAATCTTAGACTTGTCTCCTTTGATCTGAAGGATGATGCCAAGAAGTGGTTGTACAGCAACCAGACGAATGCCTTTAGGACTTGGGATGAGTTTCAATCTGCATTCCTCAAGAAGTACTTTCCAAATCATCGGACTCAAAAATTGAGGAACGAAATCAATTCGTTCTATCAACATGAGACCGAATTATTCCATGCATACTTAGAGAGGTTCAAGGAGCTACTATCCTCATGCCGTCACCATGGCATCGAGTTGTAGTGCATGTGTCAGATTGTTTACGAGGGTCTTCACATCCCATCCCGAACGCTCCTTGAGTCCATGTGTCAATGAGAGTTCTTAGGAAAGGATGAAAGGGAGACATAGGCTTTCCTAGAATATCTTGCTGAGAAAACCATGCAATGGGAAAGTGTATAGGAGCAAGGATCTCAAATGCAAACTCGACTAGATCGGGTGCCGCATTTGCCGTCGATACCACTACGACCACCGAGGCACGCATGGTGGCCTTAATGCGTCGTATGGATTCGATTGAGCTCCAAAACCAGCACGATGTGTCTGCATGTAGTTCAGTTCCATGTCATTTATGTAGAAGGATAGGTCATATAGGGGGTGAGTGTGCATCCATTCCTCCTGAGATGGAACATGTAAATGTCATCTATGATAGATCCAAGAATGACCCATATTCATCATCATATAACCCAGGATGGAGGAACCACCCTAATTTTTCATGGAACCATAACAATGCCCAGGTGGTCCTTCAAACTTTTTTCGACCACCTAACCGACCACACAACCCTCCCATACATTCACAGTCTTATCAGCCACCCCAAAGTCAGAACACCAACCCACCAGGTTTCCCAAATTCTAACAACTTGGAAACTTGGTTTAATTTGCTTGAGAACTTAACTCGTGGACTTGAGAACTCTATAAAAGACTTTATGTCGTCCACGAGTCAAGTCCTCACTTCGAATCAGCAGACCATCAAATCTCTCGAGCTTCAAATGGGCCAGTTGGCTCAGTCTGTACATGAGAGAGAGAGGGAGCCTGCCTAGCCAACCTGTGGCTAACCCCCGTGCTCAACAACACTCAAACATGCAAAATGCAAGTTCAAGACCACAGGGGGGGCAAGTGAACTACGTGGAAGAACCTGTGGACTATGTTAATGTCATTGTGACCCTGAGAAATGGGAAGCAAGTCAACAACCACGTTTCCTTGCGAGTAAATCCATCTGTGCATACCCCTTGTGGGAATGATGGTGAGAAAGATGCCGAGGGTGAGAGTAATACACCAACGTCTCCTTCTCCGGCTCCACCTAAGACATACCTACCAAAAGCTCCTTATCCTAGTAGGTTGCTTAAGAAACAGAGTGACAGTGTGGATAAAATGCTGGAGATATTTAAGAAAGTGAATGTCAACATTCCTTTGTTAGACATGATTCAGCAAATACCTCCCTATGCAAAATTCTTGAAGGATCTCTGTACAACTAAGAGGGAAAAATCATCGTCCTAGCAAAGCTTTTTTGACGGCTAATGTGAGCTCCATCATTTCGAACCCTACATACGTAAAATTGAAGGACCCAGGTAGTCCAACGATTCCATGTATCATTGGGGACTCCCGCATTAATAATGTCTTGCTAGATCTAGGGTCAGCGGTTAACCTCTTACCAGCTTCTGTGTATCAACGATTAAGCCTAGGCGCGCTCAAGCCTACGAAAACAACTTTGCAGTTTGTTGATCGTTCGATCAAAGTCTCGTTGGGGGTCATTGAAGATGTCCTAATCGAGGTCGATGATTTCATATTTCCTGTTGACTTCATCGTCCTTGAGACCAAACCAATTAAGACTACCCACTCTCAGATTCCATTGATTTTGGGTAGACCTTTTTTGGCGACGTCAAATGCCTTGATCAATTGTCGTACTGGACTCATGAAATTGTCGTTCGGGAACTTGACCGTGACATTCCATGTGTTCAATATGTCTAGGCATCCGACATCTTTCGAGGACCCCATGGAAGTTAATCTTATCCGGGACTTGGAAGAAGAAATAGAAGAAGAGTACCCCCTGATTCATGAAAATCTAAGTGCTTACATCATGGATGTTTCCGATCATGAAGAGGACGGGGGCGAGTTGAGCAATGATGTGCATGATGTTCAGTACATGCGAGCTCCTCCTATCTTACATCTCGAGCTAGATATCACGCCTCGCCTTGAGGAACCACCCACAATTGAGCTTAAAGAACTCCCTAAGGAACTGAAACACATTTTTCTCGGTCCCGACATGTCAGTTTCGGTGATTATTTCATCGATGTTGACTAGTGATCAGGAAGAACGTCTGATTCAAGTCCTAAAGGAGCACAAATAAGCCATTGGGTGGTCCTTCAAGGACATTAAAGGGATAAGTCCCGACGTCGTGCAACACCACATCTTTATGGAGGATGAGGCACGATCACGTCGTGACCCACAGAGGCATTTAAATCCAACCATGACAGAAGTAGTTAAGAAAGAGATCATCAAGTGTTTAGATCATGGCATCATTTTCCCCATTTCGGACAGTACTTGGGTAAGTCTTGTCCAGGTTGTGCCCAAGAAGTCGGGTATCACTGTTGTCCAGAATGACAACAATGATCTTGTACCCACACCACTTCAAACTTGGTGGCGAGTTTGTATTGACTATAGGAAGTTGAACGTGGTCACGCGTAAGGACCACTTCCCTCTACCTTTCATCGACCAGATGTTGGAGAGACTCACTGGGCACGCCTATAACTGTTTCCTTGATGGTTATTCGGGGTACAATCAAATCTCAGTCGCCCCCGAAGACCATGAGAAAACCACGTTCACTTGTCCTTTTGGGACGTTTGCTTATAGACGGATGCCTTTTGGACTTTAAAATGCACCGGCAACATTCCAACGTTGCATGTTAAGTATCTTTTCCGATATGGTCGAGAACTTCCGTGAGATCTTCATGGATGATTTCTCGGTTCATGGCACCACCTTTGATGAGTTCTTGCACCACCTGAGCCTTGTACTCAAAAGGTGTTCGAAAACAAACTTAGCACTTAATTGGGAAAAGTGTCATTTCATGGTTACAAAAGGCATCGTCTTGGGTCACGTGGTATCTCGTGATGGTATCGAGGTGGATAGGGCAAGATTGAGCTTATTTCTATGCTTCCGCCACCCACCTCGGTAAAAGAAATATGTTCAATCCTTGGACACGCCGGTTTTTACCGGCGGTTTATTAAGGATTTCAGCAAAATAGCTCGACCCTTGACGAGTTTGCTTGCTAAAGGTACCTCGTTTGAGTTCACACCCCAGTGCATGATTGCGTATGAGTTTCTGAAGCGTGAGTTGACCCCCGCTCCTATTATTAAGGCACCAGTGTGGACTCTACCTTTCGAGCTGATGTGTGATGCATCTGACTATGCGGTAGGAACGGTTTTGGGTCAGAAAATCGACAAATTACCTCATGTGATCTACTATGCAAGTCGTACTATCAATGAAGCCCAGCTCAACTACTCCGTTACTGAGAAAGTGTTCCTCGCAATCATATTTGCGTTGGAAAAATTTCGCCAGTACCTCATTGGGTCGCATGTCATCATCTACACTGATCACTCAGCTCTCCGCTACCTTTTGTCTAAAAAGGATGCGAAACCCCGTCTCCTGCGTTGGATCTTGTTGTTACAAGAGTTCGACCTTGAAATACGAGACAAGAAGGGATGCGAGAATGTCGTGGCTGATCACCTCTCGTGCATCCCAGTTGATCTTTCATTGGATCCACCGGTGAATGAGTTCTTCCCTAACGAGAACCTTATGGCAAAAGCCTCACCCCCTGGTTTGTTGACATTGTGAACTATTTAGCAACCGGGGAGGTGCCGGTTCATTTGAGACACAGTGAGATAGCGAAGTTAAGGTCGTTAGTCAAGCACTTCTATTGGGATGATCCCTACTTATTTAAGTATTGTGCCGATCAAATCATAAGGAGGTGCATTCCTGACGATGAGATTCAAAGCGTCTTGTACTTTTGCCATAAGGAGGCATGTGGTGGGCACTTCGGTGCCAAGAAAATCGCTGCCAAAGTGTTCCAATGCGGTTTTTACTGGCCCACGTTGTTCCAAGACGCTTTTGCAATTTGCAAAGCATGCGATAGGTGCCAACGTGTGGGCCGCATTGGCAGACGTGATACGATGTCACTCAATCCTATGTTAGTGGTCAACATCTTTGATGTTTGGGGAATTGACTTCATGGGTCCTTTCCCCGTGTCCCATGGTCACACTTACATCCTTGTGGCGGTTGATTATGTGTCAAAGTGGGTTGAAGCAATCCCCACTCGCACGAACAATCACAAGGTTGTGATCAAGTTTCTCAAAGAACACATCTTTGCGAGGTTTGGGACACCTCGTTGTATCATAAGTGATCGGGGGAAACACTTTGTGAACCGATCCTTTGAGGCAGTGCTGAGGAAATATTCCATCACGCACAAGTTCGTCACACCTTATCATCCTCAAACCTGTGGCCAGGTGGAAATTTCCAACCGTCAACTCAAGCAAATTCTTGAGAAAACGGTTAATGCTTCAAGGAAAGATTGGTCGGTCAAGCTTAATGATGCATTGTGGGCTTTCCGCACTGCATTTCAAATCGACTTTGGCATGTCCCCCTACCAGTTAGTTTATGGCAAAGCTTGCCATCTTCCGGTAGAGCTTGAGCACCGGGCATTATGGGCAATCAAACATCTTAACATGAGTCTTGATGTTTCCGGTGCCAATCGCAAGTTAGACCTCAACGAGTTGGAGGAGTTGAGAAATGAACCATATGAGAATGCCAAGATCTGCAAGTCCCGCACTAAACTTTTCATGACCGCTTGGTTTGAATCAAAACCTTCGAGGTGGGACAAAAGGTCTTGTTGTATAATTCTCGCCTCCACTTGTTTCCGGGGAAACTTCGTAGTCATTGGTCAGGGCTCTTTATTGTTTTTGAAGGGAATGTGTTCTAAAAGTTTTACTTTTAAATGTCAATTATTATGAATTGAATGAGAAATCATTTTGTTCCTTGTTTATGTTATTCGTCTTTTAGAAGTGTTAAGGAAGAGGCTCTTGGTCCTTAACCGTAGAGCTCTAAAAGATATTGGTTTACATAAAACAAAAGATATTCGCAATCATGGTAATTAACATGGAACATTAATTACCGAGTTAAGATTGTCGTGTTGGTCATAGATCATTGTAGCTCTACAAGTGAGTGACAACACGGGTATGCAAAAGAGGAAAATATTACTTTTGTATACTGAATAGACCTAATCAGTAAATATTATAGAAATGTGTTTCTGTGTCATTAATATTTTACTGTGTCTTTGGTCCTTTGATATGAGACTTATATCTAATCACTTAAGGAATACTTAATTAGATCAGTGTCTTGAACTATCGATCAGTGTAGTGTAAAGGCATTGGTTGGTTAAGTACAACTTTTGTTGGAGAAGATAGTTAGTCAAAAGACTATCATTGCCCCTCTTAATTGAGTGATGATATTAGTGGGCCCCTTGATAAAGCAAAGTTATAATGTGCACAATGTGATTTGAGTTAAGTCACATATTTATAACTAGCTTAAAGAGATCAAGAAATGAATACTAATACAAAGATGACACAATACTACTTTGTGTGTATTCTTAATATCATGAGGCAAGGGACGGACACAAGTGGTGCACTCCATCACTAATTGGATCGGGTTTTGGTTCGAGTGGAATTAAGACATCTAACTGATTAGGAGCTATAATGTGTAGCTAGATACCGCTTATAGCTTGTGATATTAAGCTCTTAATATCACTGCCAACTTAGTTTAGATCCTCCCATAGGTCACACCGCAAAACTGGGAAACAAGAAATGAGGATTTTAAGTTCATAAGATGTGTCGGGTTTCATGTAGAAAATATGACACATAGGGTGAACAAGCAAAATCAAAATTATGTTGTGATTAATAACATAATTAGAATCTAAATTAAATTCATATGTGATGTAAATATTATGGGGTGTAATGATTGATCATTACATAGGATAATATGTTACATAAGTTGTGAATTTACTACTAATCCCGAAATGTCAAATTTTGTAAGGGTTAAACCGAAATTTGACAAGTTTGCAGCATAGTGCACAAACGGTCGACTGCTAAACAGTCAACGGTCGACCGAATGTTTTGTGGTCGACCGCAATATTGCACGGTCGACCGGATGTGTGTACATCGTAACAGGGATTTCGTCTGTTCGTTTTCGGTCGACCGAATTTATCGGTCGGTCGACCGAACATTGTGATGAAATATTTTAGTGTTGCGAACGGTCGACCGAGTGTCTAAACGGTCGACCGAAACCAGCTCTAAACGGTCGACCGGACCTCGCACACGGTCGACCGGTCAGACGGTTTTATGCAGAATTAATTTAGGAATTAATTAGATCATGCATGGAATTGGTCCATAATTGATTTAATTCGTGGCTAAGATTATTTATTAATAAATAATGGATGGTTAGATGGAATTTTGCATGGAATCATGGGCAAGAGGTTGCACATGAATAGGTAATTTGGTGATAACCTATAAATACAAGGTTATCTCATTACCCAATTAATTCATTCATTATTTCTTGTGCAAAAATTCTCTCTCCATAATTCTCCACGAAAATCCCTTAATTCTTAAGTTTAGTTTTAGTTCTTAAGAGATCATCTTCTCAAGAGAATTAAAGAGGGGTTAGTAATTGGATTCTAAACCCTATCGGAGATTGAGAGACTAGCTTCCCTCTCTCCGATCTTGTTTAGAGTTTGGTGAATACTCGGAGGCATCCGGTGCAGCGAGGAGCATCCCCAACGTCTCCGAATCTTCAAGAAGTTTTAGAGAACTTCTAGGTATGAATTTCGGAGCCCCTTGTTTGTTTTAATAGAGTTTTGAAACTAGATGTTAAAACAAACCGATGCATGCATGAAATAAATCAAAGAAAATTGTAATTGATCCTTATTATACATAAAAATTTCGAAAATATATATGTATAATTAAACATGAAATCCTACAGTTTTAACTGTCTCCCCTCATGGGGCGGTTGAGATTAGAATCCAAAGAATGGGACGTGTTCAAAGTTAATGGACAATGCCTCAAACCGTACTTGGAAGGAACCACGACAGAGGTCGAGGAGGAAGTTGTCTTTACACAAACTCCCCACAGATGTGGTCACTTGATGTGATCCATCCCTTCATTTTTTGTACATATCCTTGTTTTGTTGTGCTGGAAAAAAAATTGGAATGCCATTTGGATATTTTCCCTTTCCTTTGTTTAAAACGCGTGATTCCATTGCCCTACCCATTCTCCACCAGAAGAAAAAACACATCTTTCCCTTTGTTTTCACCACCACCAAAATTCCACCCCCAAATCGCACCAACTGGCCGCTATTCAGCGGTTCTGCATTACCAATTAGCGGTCGTTTGTGTCCTGTTTTCATTTTGTCTTCGTTGGGTTGTGTGATTTTGGGTTTTATGTTGGTTCCGTTGGGAGAGTTTCTGTGTTGCTGCCGGAGTCGACGTGCGGTGGTCTCCATCCCTCTCACGCCCTGTTCGTCTTCTCCGTCGCGTGCTCCGCTGTTAAAGCTCGCCAAGGTAGGTGCAGGTATGGCCAGCCACCATTTAATTCTAGAACTCAATTTTGCCTCCCTGATTCGTGAATTTGGAGAACCCTTCTTTGATCGAATCGTAGCTAAAGGGTGGTACCATTTGTTGTATGAGGGCGACGAAACCATGTACATAAAGCCTCTCGTACATGAGTTCTTTACTAAACTCGAGTGTGACCAGACCTGACCACTCGAGTTTAGTGTCACTCTCAGAGGGGTGAAGCACACCGTGACACCCCAATTTATCTCCGACGCGACAAGGATCCCCTTAGTCGATGATCTCGCGCCAACCCACGACATTGATTTTTACCGATCTATGCTTGGGCACGGGCAACCTATATCATTACATGAGGGAGTACCTAATGCGCACATTTACTCCAATGTGCACATTGTAGTCAGGTGGGTGTGTAGGAATGTGTTGGGCCAAGAGCGGACCTCCACATTTTTCACACCTAGTTTGTGAATCGTGTATAGTCTTATGGATGGTTCACCTCACTGCATTTGTCGAACATTGTTCGACATTTTGGTGAACGCTGAGCTGAAAGAAATACATTGTTTTCCTACTCTGGTTACCAAATTGTGTGGCATGTTGGACATCCCACGATTTGAGCGCATTCTGAGGCGCCAAGGCACCGACCTCGAGGTAGCAAAGATGACCCCGTCATTTCGCCATTGCCTTCCTGAGGCATGGGTGCCTGACTATATGGAGGAGGATGTTAGAGCCAGATCCTCAAGCTCTTCTGTGAGCTCAGGAACGCTCTTTAACACTGACATTTTTGATATGGAAGTCAAGCAGCAAAACGTCATCTTAGCCAAACAAAACCGGAAGATCTATAGGAACTTGTCGGCTCTTGAGAGAGGTACCTCTTCGGGCACCTATAGCCGTCATCATTAGTCTGGTACACCCTATCCATATATTGGCACCATTTTGCCATACATTGAGGACAATGCATGGATTACGTATGGGGGGTGTGTTTTCACGTTTGTACATAGTTTGTGTGTCTTTTTGTTTTTATTTCACTTTCTTTTGGTTGTATTGTTAGGGTCATGTTAGTCTATTTGCCATGATCCTTGGGTGACTTGTCTTCTTTTGCTTGCCTAGTGCTTTAAAATTTCCACATTTCTTTCAAAATCTTCATGTGTTTGTGAAAGAAAATGTTTTGTAGGTTTTGCATGTGTTTAGCATGTGCAAAACCGTTGAGAGGCAAAGTAAAAGAAAGCTCCCAAAATTGTCTTGAACATGATGCATTAGGATATCTAGTTTACTGGCTTTTGGTTTTATCGAGTCGTTAGGATGCACCCCGATTTTCCCTCGGGGGTGAGTAATCATAGGGTTTCAGTACTCGAACAAATAAATAAGTCCACCCTAAACCTAGTGAGTCAAATAATTTGTGTTTGTTAGTATAAGGAAGTTTGTCGTAGTCAATGGCCCCTAAACTCTTTTGGCGAAACTGTAAGTGTAGGGGTTTTGGTTCCCATGTAGATAAGTGAATAAGTGGTGTTCTCTCTTCTTGCACGACTCCTATCACTTGGGAAATTAGGTACGAGGGGACTTAGTGCCTGGTGCTCTCGAGTCATCTTACTTGGGATGCACCGACCGAACTCCCGTTACACGGGTGGTAGGGATCACCCTATGTGGAGATTTTGGGGAAGGTGTATGTGATAGTGTAAGTCCTCACAGGAATTGATGCACGAAACCCGACCCTGGGAGAATCAAACACCAACCAATATAATGCTCCAAAGAAAAAGAAAAAAGAAAAAAAAGAGTCAAATAATAACCCTAATGGACTTTACACAATGTATCACTTTCAGAAGTTAAGGTTGCCCATGTCTTTCACTTAAGTCATTAATTAACTTTCACGAATGATTCATTAGGCTAGGTGTGTGGACTAATTACATATATAGAGTCGGCCTGTATCATTACCGCGTCCAATGATCGACAAAATGAGCCATCGAGTCGTGTAGCTAGGTTGAATAATGCATCTTTGTTCAGATTTTGTGGGTGTATCCGCTGAAAACCCTCAGGAGACAACACTCATCCTCCTTGGTGACAAGGAGGTTTAACGGCTTGTTGCATGTGCTAAGTACAACCGTGATGCCTACGAAAGTGATTTAGGATTTCTTGTTTTTCGTATGCTTTTCTCTTTCTTTGTTTTGCTCGGGACTAGCAAAAGTTAGGTGTGGGGGTATTTGATTAACATCATTTCATGCTTACATTTGTATCTTATATCCAATATCTTTCACCTAAACAATGCTACATGATAAGTTTTATGTTTGAATTTCAAAAATAAATAGGTTTGAAGAGAAGAGGCATAAAAAGACCTAAAAGCGTGAAAAATGACTGAGTTGAGAGATTCAAGGACTAAGCTGCAAGATCGAAGGACCTGAATGCAAGATCGAAGGACCAATGGCAAATAAGAATACTTCACACCATCATGGGGAGTATTTTAGCAATTCTAATGTGTGTATTTAGTCTATTTCTGGTATTTGTTTAGTCCCATACTGGGGGATTGTCCCGGATTACCTTTTTCTATGGCTATAAATAGAACTCTTCACCTCTATTGTATTGACTCCATGCTTAGTGGCCATTCTCTCTACTTGAAGTGAGAGCCTTGAAGCAAGAAACTCAAGTGGGGAGATGCTACTAGTATTGTGAGTCTGAAATCAATAAAGTGTTCTTTGTTTTGTGCTTCTTTTATAGTTCTTGCATGCTTAGCTTAATTGTCTTTTATTAAATATAGCTTAGTTAATATATTTTCTTATCTTAGTGTAATAGTTTATTTAATGTTTAGTGAGTAAAACCACTCCCCTTTGGGGGGTGGAGATGATACTTATATATGCAATTAAGAATGGAAGAATGCTTTATTTTGAAATGTGTTGATTAATATGAATGTATGCTTGCTTGTTAGAATAGAGCACTTCACTAGATGGGTTTTGCCAGAAATCTTAAGACACCTCCCATGCTTGTTTAGTTTCTTAAATGACCATCTTGTGTTTATGAAAGTTTATCAAATAGGTTAGTGATTGAATTGATGGGTTTTGCCATGATAAGTAGACACCTCCTATACATGAAAACACTACCTCCACTTGTGCCCATAGAAATGCATTCTTACCTTCTTATTGTATATGTGTAATCACTACACCCCCTAAGGGGTCTTTCTCTTACTGATTCCAACTTAGTGTTAAGTTTCTTTAGTTTAGTTCGAAGTAATCGTTAATCGCTTTCCGTTGCATTTCTCTTCTTAGTAGTTTAGTGTAGCATAGATTAGCTTAGACAAACTCTTCTCCCTTGTTGTTGCCACTTGATTTATAAAAAACCAGAGTGGTCTCTCCTCCCCGTGGATCGACCCGTATTTGCCCCGTCTTCACCGACGTCGTGCACTTGCGGTAGTTTAAACGATTAAACAAGACACCACGCCTCCTCCTTTGTGACAAGGGCGTTCAACGACTTTTTGCACGTGCTAAGTGCAACCGTGAGTCCTACGAAAGTGAGTTAGGATTTCCCTTCGTATTTTCTCTTTTTTGTTTTCCTCGGGACTGGCAAAAGATAAGTGTAGAGGTATTTGATTAGCAGCATATCATATGACGTATTCATTCTATATATCTTTTATTTTACCCCATATATGTGCTACTCAGGTTTGTGTTGCCTGTATTTCAGGGTTTAGGTAATAAATAGGAGAAATGAATCAAAAAGGACTTACATGCAGAAGAAAGGGCTGGTTTGGAAGACTTCTGGACCTGTTTGTAATGCTCAAGGACCCAGAGAGACATGATCATAATAAAAATTTGTTGGTTGAAAAAGTCCATAATCTCAGGAACGTGAGGAGTAATTCAATAATTAAGACTAAACAAACTCAAACACCCCACGTGTTAAATTAATCGACTAAAGCTTTTGGTGAAATTGGGGGCGAATCAGAGCCAAAAGATCCACCATTGGCAGATCATTCCGATCCGTTTGACTCCAAATTTCTTTAGTGGGTCGGCTTATCAGGTCAGCGCACTTTGGAACATCGAGATCATTTTTATAGCCATTCGATTACGCCCAAATTAATACAAACCATCTAATCTTCTATAAATACACTTGTAATCTCACCTCTTCTCTTCTTCTTCCGTCTTCCCCCTCATTAGGTTAGGTTTTATTTCTTCCTTAGTAATGTAGTAGAGGAGAAAAGGAGAACACTTGTAATGTTTTTTCTTCATTAATCCAAGTTGTTGTTGTTGTTATCGTTTACTTCTTGTTTTAATCTTGTCTTCTTTACGTGTTACGTGTTATTTTTATGTTGTTTCCTTTGTTAACATGTTTTTATGTTGTTTCCTTTGTTAACATGTTTTTATGGATTTTTTCAGGACAAATCAGGAATACAAAATGGAAAAAATCTACACAATTATGTTCTTAGTGTAAGGTTGTAACATAATTAATAAACGGATGTCTAATATAGATTTAATGGACAAACACGATTAGTACTATAATGATACAATAGTACACCACCCCTAGCTAATTTTACATTTGCAAACACGAACAATCAAATAAGAGTATTAATGCACGATTACTACATGTAATTCACACGAGTAAACAATAAGTGAGTAGTCAATTGAAATGTAGTTATGGAACACAATAAAGAAAACACGATTACATCAAGTTTACATGCAATAACACATTGTAAATCTGGAAGTCAATAAACCAAAAAATGGAACATTGGCCAGAGACAAGAATAGTATGTTTTTTGTTTGATAAGAGATTTCATTTTGTGGATTCGTGATTAGTATATTCATCTAGCTATCTTAACATATGGTTAATTTTTCCAGGGAGCCTCTATTGACTTATAGATCCGATTTGACTTTGTTAAAGGTGTATTGTGGTTGTTTGTGCACTCCTGGGAATCCATGCCCACTATTCCTTTTCATATCTCAGTGTTTGAGGTGGGACCGTGGCAAAACAATGGAAACCCATATGCAAAATAGACGACCGAACAGATATCGGTTCACTGAATGAACAAATGTGCTATAGTGCTAGTTGTTTGGCCTGTTCATATTGCGAAAGAAATCCATAAACTCATCACTGATGGAAAAATGGGTTTTCACGTGGTTTTTTTGCCATATCATGTCGGTTTTACTATTCCAATATACTGACGTCGTAATTGGGAGACGTAATAGGGAAGGTAATATCACGTCAGTTGTATAACCGACATAATATATGGGCATATCATGTCGGTATTTCAATAACCGGCGTGAAATATCCCATATAGTGAATATTGGGTATTGAATATATCGAGTATATCACGTCGGTTTTCAGAAAACTGACGTGATATGGGGACTTTATACGTCGGTTTTCAGAAAACCGACGTAGAACGTTCTACTGAAACAAAACAAAAATATTCCTTATATATTATATATATCTTATATCAATTCTTCTATTTACACAACCAATAAATGCACATAACATAATCGTGAATAGAATGAAATTTTCAATTGAGAACCCAAACGGTTTAAAAGAATGAATTTGCATTAGCCATAAATAATGCAAAAGTAGATGTAGAAGTGCAAACAAACATAATGAAACGCAACTAAACAGCTACAACATCATTATACATCCTACAAAACTCCTAATCACATGCCACACCTATCCACTACTCCTGCGTTGTCAATTGAAACTTCATCCTTGAGGCAGAGAATTGATGTAATGGCTCTTGGAAGCCGTCAAACCAGTCATGATGCCAATGCAAGCCATCTTCTCAACATTCCAAATGCATACCTATTAAAAATCACCACAATCATAATCAAAATATCAAATAGCTTCCACTACTGCTCATTTTTGTTTATGAAAAAATGATATGGCAATTTTTACCCCAAACACTACCGAAAGAAATTGAAGCTAAGCACAATATAGTATATAAACTTAAGAAAAGTGATTATCAAACTATTGAAATACCATGTGAAACATAAGCTCACAACAGATGCAAAGCAAGAACTAATCCATGCAAAAAAATGCAGCGCATGTTGACAGTAAAATTAACAAGTAACTACTATAAAGTGTTAGAATATTTAAACTTCAGATTAAAAATTGTTAACAAGCAACCAATACGTGCAAAATGGTGCACTAAGAACTATGCTGGTTTGAGAAGGAACTAGAATGTGAAAGATGAAAGAAGACAAAAAATGGCATGCAAGGTTTGTTGGAAGCATTAGCACGAGATACACTTTCTCTTCCAAACAATCGAGACAGATTAAATAATTAGATGCATAAAACCTAAACATCATCAAACGACAAACACAATCAGAAATCTCAGATCTAATAAATTCCAGATCCACGACATCTAAAATGGAAATTTCATTCTCTGTATAAACCTGAAATTACGTGGACAAATAATGAGCATTAACAATTCTAATAGGTAATGGATGAAGACTGAAGAGTGTGAGAAAACATAGTCAAAATCAAGGGAGAACGGGAGTCTGGTCAATAAAATAATATTTTGTATCCAAGCAAATTTGATTAGAAATTGAGAAAGAAAAAAAGACATACCAGTTCCCGGAAGCAAGTCAATTCTAAAAACAGAACCACAACAATAGATCAAAAGGTGAATCGCAAAATGTTCGGATCAGAGGAAGACCTTGCTTGTGTCCTGCCCCTTCTCGATGGTGTGGCATTGGGCGCACTTGGCCTTGAAAATCCTGGCTCCGGTGGCAAGATTCCCTGCAGGAGACTCCGCGAACGACACCATCAGAGAACATAAATCTATGGCGAAATCAAAACTAGGGTTCCGGGTCATGATCGGGATGGAGGAGTCAGCTTCCTTGTCGGGGTAGAGTGGCCGGAGGAGTCGGGCTACGGGAGGTCTAAGGTGGTGGTGGCGGCATGAATTTGGTATAAGTAGTGGCGGTGTGGGTTTGTGTTCTGATGAAAGTGAGGGAGTGAGAGATAAGGTTGAGGTAATTTAAAAAAATAGACAAAACACGCTGATTTATACAAAAACCGACGTGATAAGATCAACATATCATGTTGGTTTTTGTAAACCTGATGTGATATGTAACATTATCACGTCAGTTTTTGTAAAACATACATGATAGGTACATTTTCACGTCGGCTTTACAAAAACCTTTACGTCGATTTTTTTTAAACCCGACGTGAAAAGTCAACGTAATACTGTTATTTTCTACTAGTGCATTTTGAGTCAATAAACGTTTGGGGAGAATCTCCAACCACACGAATTTGGTTGTTGATTTCGTTGAGCAAATAAGATGTTACCAGCTAGAAAGCATGGAAATCATCGGTGAGCTCTTCTATTCCGTTGTAGTTGTGAACCACTAGCCCACCAACTTCTTGGATCTCATGGCAATTCCTATCCACAATCCTCTCAAGCTGATAGGCCCACGAGGGTTGATTCCACTGAACATCCAAGCCGGATGGTCATTCGAAGTGAGTGTAGCGCCGAGGACCACTAGCCAATTTCGGATCCCATCTTGGGTCAATTGTGGGTTTGGTTAGAGTGGCAGACAAAGATTGAGCATCGGCATTTTCTTCATCGTTCGGGGATTGGTCATCATTGGTGGAGTGGTCTTCTTCATTTCTGGGAGGTGCTTCAACAATGGCTTTTTGCTTCTCAATTTTCATCCATTTGAGTGTGTTTTTGTCGATGACGTTCGGGATGATTTAAACAAATCGGAGTCGGAGCCTAGTGTGAAAGTGTTCTCCAATGAGGAAGATGATCATCGGAAAAGGAAGAAAATTAAGCTTGCGGCAAGAGCATAGCACATGTGATTGATGATGAAGAGAGGCCAATTTGTGCGAGTCCTGGTGCAAAGATTGAATATGCATTTCATCATTTGATGACTGAGTTCATCTTAATGACGTTGGTGAACAAAAAGATTGTAGGAGATGAATTGGCAAAAAAACTTTACCAATGATTAGTAGATGAGTGATGTAAAGCTTTTGTTGTGGTGGCACCATTGGTTTAGTAATATTGACAAATTCATCAATGGACCACATACCTCCTCCCAAGCCAAGTCGTAGATGTTTTCTGCGGTGCTTGGGAGACTAGTGAACTCCCCAAGTAGTGAGGCGGTGAGAGTGAAACAACCACTGTTGATTTTGGATGTGAGGATCGTCTAAGTGCCATCTTGAGTGGTGATTTTGACAAGGCTGGCAATCTTCAAAGGAAAATTTCACTAGAAGCTTCTCTTCAAAGAAATCACCCATATGATCTTTGGCGAGAAAAGTTGAGTGGCCGATTTTTCATATCTTCAATTATGATCTTCCACTCCGGAATAGGGTTGGCATTGCTAATCGATATGAAGTGCCGCTCTACCTTTTGGTGGATGAAGATGTAGGATGGTGGGTAAGGGAAGAGCTCTTCATGAATTTCTTGCGCCGGTGTCGTCGAGGTGGATAGGATGTCAGGATTAAGATGACTTTTCTTTGCTGGAGGGACCGGCTTCTTGCCTTTATTCTCGGTCAATTTCGTAGTCGGGGTCACCACTTTCTTTGAGTAAGAACCTTCTTAGGAGCCATTGAAAAGTGGTAAAGATAGTAGGGATTGGAAGAATTTGAGTAGAAAATTGGATGAAAAAAAGGTGAATGGGGACATTTTATATAGAAAACATCAGGGGTGAATTGGAAATTCACGTCCAGCTGTCATCTAGTAATGGTTCAGATAACTGTTGGGGAGGTCTAACGGCTAAATTCCGCAGCACCTCGGACGCTCGCAACCACTTCGGGCCTTTGAAACGTGTGGACAGTGATTTCCAAATTTGCATATGGAATTTTGGAACGGACGTCCGTGGAGCGGTGGAGGGGAGTGTTTCACTTGTTTGTGTACCGAATCCATGCCCAAGTTTCCTTTTCTTCGGAAAGCATCAAAAACCTATCATATGCAGTCGCCCGAACCCATTTCAATCCTCGAAACCCTTAACTAGAATCACAAGTTCTGACAACCAAAACTCGAAAGGGTTTTTAAGACAAGACATGTTGGGTAAATATAAAGACAAGACAAGTTATATATATAAGACATGCTAGGGAAATATAAAGACAAGACAAGATTATATGGAACAATAACTCAAGAGGTTAAAGAATAATATGGATTGGAAAAATTCTACACGATTAAGTAAGGTTGTAACTTGTAAGTTGTAACACTATTAATAAGGGATGTTTGATATATATAGATCATGTAATGGATAAACAAGATTAGCACTATAAAGATACTTTTGTCCTTTAAAGTACACGAGTTTGTTCTTTAAAACTCGAAAGGGCCTTTAAACCACAAGCCTATCCTATTCATGGACTGATACAAATGGATGTTTGCAAAAGGACTGATTGATAGTCTGATACATGGACACCGTGTGTCATCACTCACCAGCCACATCAGCCAATTTTGAGCATTTGTTTTGGATTTTTTTAAAGTAATTCAAAATTTGTACAATGAATTCTGATAAAGTGCACTAGTGCAGAATAGTCCATATACGTCGGATATACAGGGGTATATACGACAGATTTTGGTAGTTCAAGTACCCAACGTATATTTACCTGTCGCGTATGCCCTGCTATATAGACATCGATTATATACGACCGACGTCTATACTGCTATATAGATGTCGGCTATATACGGCCGACGTCTATTATACCTTTAAAATAACGCAAAAGAATACATTACAACCTATGACAGGTATTCAACCCGGACATTAATCAAGTCCAAGTTCCCGAAGTGCCAATATTTTGACCATTAACAAGTACATAAAGCCCAAGTGACCAAACTCGTTCGCATTCACCTGTAGAGGAGTGGAGGAGTACATCAACCACAACAACAACAAAAAATTCCGATGTGGGACTAAACTATTACGACCTATAAACATTGGATGTATATGTTGACTGACGTCTATACATACATTACGACCTATAGACGTCGGCTACCCTATAAACCCAACGTCTATACGTTTAAATAATAAAAAATATATATTTTACGGCCTATAGACATCGGCTATCCTATACATCCGATGTCTATACGTTTAAATAATCAAATAAAACACTGTAACCATCTAAAGTCCAAAAATAATACAATGAATATTTCTAAATGCCCAAGTACCAATCTTTTGACCATTAAATATATATATCACACTTGCCTTTTCTAGTATCGTACCCAACTCCCATTTTGAAGTAAAGGAGTGGTGGAGTACATGAACTCCACCAACAAAAATAATCTCGAATGTGGAGCTAAACTTCAACACATATGGCCATAAACACACATATGTACATCAACACACATGGGATAGTTATATTGATGTAACAATTTTTAAATCAATCCAAATAATTCACATTACTTTCTACGAAGTGCAAAATTGCATAAATTCTTATAGAAAATAAATCTACCTAAATTCTTATATGAAATAAATCACAAAAAATAAAAATAAAACATTTTTCTTATTTTAGAAGGTATAGCCGTCGGTTATAGTACAAAGACCTATGTTTATACAAACCAATAGACGTCGGATGTTTGGATATCAGATGTCTATACCTATAGACGTTGGCTGTTTCGATATCCGACGTCTATTGTGTAACGTCTATTGTTTAATTCTGCACTAGTGGTGGGTGTTTCGATTAAAGTTTAAACCACAAGTGCACGGTCACGATGAAGTGGTGGCAAGTACGGGTCAAGTCCACAGGGAGGTGTGTCAACTCTGGTTCCATAGAAATCAAGTGGAAAATAAAGGGGAGAAAAAAATTGATTACATTAAACTAGGTTACACTAAACAAGCAATTAACCAACAAGAAAGATGAAAGCACGAAAGTAACTAAAACTCAACTAAACAAGTAGCAAAGCAACATGAAATACAGTAGGAAACCCCCCCAAGGGGTGGAATGTGTGTACACATGTCAAGGTGGTGAAAAATGCATGCAATAAGGAACAAGTGTATGTTGTCTTCTCATGCATAGGAAGTACCTAATGGTTGTGGCAAAACCTATCATTCCAATCACTAACCTATCATAAACAATTTGGTTATTAAGAACCTAAACAATCATGGGAAGTACCTAATGGTTATGGCAAAACTCATCAAGTTAAGTATTCTCTTTTAAACAAACAAGCATACATTCACATTCATCACATATTTCATAAGATAGCATTCATTCCCAATCTTTATTACATGTATAAACATCATCTCCACCCCCAAAGGGGAATGGAACTACTCACTACACATTAAGCTAATAATTATTCTAAGGAAGAGAAACATTCTAACTAATTATACTATGATTAAGGAAACTAAACTAAGCTAAACATGAAAAAAGAAACAACATGAAGCTAACAAAAATTATTTTATTCATGACTCACATTACAAGTAGCATATATCCACTTGAGTTTTGCTCCAAATGCTTGCTCTAACTAGAGAGAATGACCACCAAACAATGAGCTTCTTACAAAGCAAGAAGATAACTTCTATTTATAGACATGAAAAAGGAAACTAGGGCAATCCCCCTGTGTGAGACTATTACTACATGTCTGAAATAGATATAAACAATATAATACACAACCAAGAGAAGACGGGTCGGATGGATCAATGGGGGGACGCTAACTGGCGGTCTGGAGTGTTGTAATTCGACCTGGTTTTGGATGACTTCTTAAATGCTTCAATTCTTCACGTGGAGTGCACTATGATCGGTTGGTTGAGTCTAGGCCTGAATCTAATTGCCAAAATACTCCTCATGATGGTGTGGAATTTCTCGATTTGCTAATTGGTCCTTTTGGCTTACATCCAGGTCCTTCCCTCTTGCAAATAGGTCCATAAATCTCACCGAATCATTCCTTTTTCTTGCGCTTTGGTCCTTTTTGTGTCTTCTTCTCCTTAAACCTATTTATTCCTGAAACTTGAATATAAAACTTATTACATAGCATTGCTTAGACTCAAAATAGAGGTTATATGACCTGGATATATGAATGATATGACACTAGTGGGAAACAATTGTGGTTTCCCAAAAACGTGGTGTGAATATTCTTTCCATTAACAACAAAATTGGACTAAACCACACCTTTTCAAAGAATTGTCTTTTATTAGTTTTAAAAACAAACCGTAAATCTTCCCCCGCTACGCCCAATCACTGGCCCCAACAAAAAACCAAAACCAAAGAAAGAAACTAACATGGAAGTCCCGAATAGCAGTGATAGAAAGCAAGTGAGTTGGTTGTCGTGAAAACGTCGTCATCGTTTTCATTGGTCTTGGGTTTTCTTAATTTTGTTTAAATCAAGCTTTTGACCACTAGGGTGTGGTTGTGTTAGGTTTGCTTATCCTTTATACAATGGAGGTTGTGTCCTTTAATAGTCGAGCTTTGTCCTTATAGGCGGTTTGTGCAGTTCGAATCCAATGGAAAAGAAAATGTCTTACCTTTGACGGTTTGACCCAATATTTTCCTTATGTGTGTACATAACTTAGAATTTTGAAATTTTAAGGTTTAGAGTTAGGGGATATTTGGAGAAGTAACCCCCCCCCCCCCCCCCCCCCCCCCGCCCGGTCCGACCCTCTCCAGCTCTGCCTCATCCCCTTCGGTGACACCTTAAACTCTCCAATTCTCTCAACCACCCACCCTCTCCAGCCCTGCCTCATCGCCTCTAGTAATGTCTCAGCCGGTCGGTATAAACCTTTGTTTATCTACAAAGAGTGTATTAAGTTGCAGTATGTCTATATTCTCCAACAAATAACAAGAAGTGTATTAGTATTTTTCTTGTGAAGAAGGTTGAATACGCATGTGGTATATTACCTTCCTCAAATTCCCCTTAATATAGGTATTTATATTAATGGGTTTAATATGTTCCTCTGCAGTTAATTTTTCTGTGTTTGATACTTCCTTAAGTTGAATCTGGGTTTGTGCAAGAATTTTCTTAATCACCTTCGTTACATCCATAAAAAATATAGAAAAGGTTGAATAGATTGACAAATGCAGTGAGATCCCCACCAACTCTACACCTATTGCAGTATTTGTAAAAGCAACACCTTCAACCACTGAAATAGGCATTTCATATGTTCTTTCTACACTTGAATTGTACTTTTTCATTTGACATTTGAGTTTTGTAGAATGACTAACTCCTCTCTTTTATCAACATTGCAGGCGACAGAAAGAGAACTCTTCTTGAAGGAGCAAACTGAGAAACTTTTTACTGAATTGTATTTTTATTTTTTTGTTACATTTGACTGGATTAAAACATTATCCTTAATTATTTATGATTGTGTTATGTTATTTATTTGTATTTGGTTTAATGTTCACTTATATCCTCCGCTATTTGTAAATACCAATCATAAAATTACATTGTTTATACATTTTACAGTAAATTCCAGTGATATGCACAAACAACAAAATTTGAATTCTATTAGATTCCAATTACAGACACAAACAATAGAATTTCGAGAAACTAGATTTAAATTCCACTGGATTTTGCTTTCCATTGCTATCCTTTTGACTCCCAGAATCTACTTTTCACCTGATTCTTGTGCACAAATGCCTTATTACTTTATTAGGGTCTGTTTTGTCCTTTTAAGCCCTTTTGCACTAATGAATGAAAATATTTATATTGCAAACTTTCAATTACTTTCAACCATCGAAGTTTATGTGGGCATCATTTGAGAATGAGCTTCCATTCATTACTGACAATCAATGGGCGATATTCCAGAAGGCATCATTCATTAAATGTCTGAGTATGCAAAGAATCACCGTAGACAATGACATCCTTGACTTCATGTTTGGAAATTTTGATGTGGAAGAAGGCAGGTTCAGGATAGGGAATAAATTCCGAATTTCAAGACCACTGATGTGGTAGCCATATTAGAACTGCAAAAGGGAGGATTGCCAGTCAACATGAGTAAAAAGCAATCAACCAAACAAGCTGGTCGGAGACTGGAGAAGAAGGAGTTAAAGATACAACTGAGGGAGGCCAGGGAAAGAGGAGATGGCATTGGATACGTTAAACTACTTACTTGTCTTCTTTTCACTACATTCATGTTTGGGAGGACACAAATAAAGCGAATGAATGGTACATGTCTTTAGTTGAAAGACTGGAAAACATGAGAAAGTATGTTTGGGTAGAAGTGATTTTGAGCTCATGTTTGTTGGCATAGAAAATGTCAGTGTAGAACTGACGAAAAGAAAATCTTCAGGCAACCTTACCCTAAAGAAGGGGAACGTTGTTGGATGCATAGCTATACTTCAGGTTAAAAAATCAGATTTGAAATATTTGCAAAACATTTTATGTTTTTAATATGGCTTTCGTGACATCAAATATCGACATATTGCTGCATGTATGGTTGTGTGAGAAGTCAACAATTGAGAATGCACAGCCATCTTGCATTCCAAGAGTCAATAGATGAAGTTCTTTGCTTGGGTTAGAGATGCTTAAAACACTAGAAAGGCAGGGCATCACCATCCAAAAAATAGTAAGTGGACAAGTAGAAGTAAGACACTTAGAAGAGCTGGAACAACCCGAATATGTACAGATAGGTGAGGTTAACAAACAGGTTGACCCTTGTACGACCAACGACCAAAGAACGAGCAACATTCTATGAGACACAGAGCCTCAAAGAATAACCATTGGAGCCCACAAAATCCCAAGAGATCCACTACAAGATGAGGTGGACTTCACGGAAATGAAATTAAGGTGGCTGAAGTCAGGGCAGACCAACAAAGGGCTCGATTCAAAATTGGTTGAGGACACAAAAGAAATACAGTTCTGGAAAGATTAAATAAAGGAAGAACAAATAGAAGAAGAGAAGAAGGAAGAGGAGAAGAAGAAGAAAGAAAGAGAAGGAGGAGGAGGAGAAGAAGAAGAAAGAAGACTAAGAAGTCTGAACAAAAAAAAGTGGTTCAAAAGAAGAACCTCACAGAAAAGAAAACAGAAAGAGAAAAAATCACAGAAGAGTCAATTGTGCTGAAGATACTGAAATATGATGGAAATCAAATTTCAGACAAATGAGAAATGAATTTTCCAACAAAAAACTGCCTAGCTAACCGACGCACACAACCAAATAAAAACATCAACATGAAAGTCATGGTTTGGTTGACAATTGAGGAAAAAAATGTGCTTCTTGTTATAAAATGAGTAGACATAGAACACAGTATTGGATTTCGTGCCCCTATGTATGTATGTATTTTTTAAAAATTATACATACATACAAGATCGATTTCCAATTTTTCAACAATTTCATGCACATTGTCTTACATTTATTCTAATATCATATAATCTATATTTATTTATTAAAACAAACGTAAGAGGATCATATCCAAAGGTTCTCTAAAACCTTTATGAAGATCTAGAGTTGCGTCGCATGTCGACTCTCCGCTTGATTCCCCTCCAAGTGTTTACCAAACTCTAAATAAGACTAGAGAGAAAGGAGCTAGTCAATCAATCTCTAATTAAGGTTAGAAACTAGTTAATAACCCCTCTAAAGCTCCCTGAGATTTAATCTCCAAAAGCTCGAAACAATTAATAGAAATTCATATGGATTAATGGAGAGGTTAGGGAGAGAGAGAATTTTTCATTCCATGAAACAAGTAGGGAGAGGAGACCAATTTATAGGCTCTCCCAACACCCACATCATGGGTTATCCACTAACCCATGATCTCTTGCTTTTCTCTTCATTAAACCAATCACAAATTGACACATAATCATCCTTAAAAATGTTTGACCACAATTGGAACAACCCATGATCAACATTAATCCCTTAATTAATTCCAGCAAAATCGTGTTCACCGGTCGACCGAAACTTGCCTACCGGTCGACTGATAGACAATTAATTGCGGTTTTGGTTGGACCATGAAACCAAGAGGTCGACCCATCACACATTACCAAAATCACTGTGATTTTTTGGTCGAACAAACATGCCCAATCGGTCGACCGATTCAACACAATAATAGTTACTGTGAATTTTCAGTCGGACAATGCTACAAGTCGATCGACAGTTCACAACCAAGAAAAGATCCTGGGAACGTTCGGTCGACTCAGGCATCCATCTGGTTTACCATTTACGAACTTAAAAGTTACTGTAAATATTCGATAGACCGGTCCCAAAAATGTTCGATCGTTTTGCCCGATTTTTGCTTTTATCAAATTTTGGATTACATCCAACACAATTTGATCTTTGGGGTTTTTAGCAAATTCACATATCTTGTAATATATTATCATATGTAACGTCAAAACGTTACACCCCATAATATATACATCCCATATGAATTTATTTATGATTCTAACTGTCATTTGCGACATATTGATTTTAATCGATTCACCACATGTATACTCAATACATCATATGAACATAAAATCAATCTTCTTGTTTCCCAATTTTGTGGTGTGACTTATAGGAGGATCTAAGATATATTGGAAATGATATTAAACACTTAATATCACAAACTATAAGCAGTATCTAGCTACACATTATAATTACCCAATTAACAAAGATGTCTTGTTCACTAGAACTAAACATGATCCATTTAGTGATGTAAAAACATCACTTGTGTCTATCCTTTGCCTCGTGATATTAAGAATGTATACAAAGTAGAAATGTGTCACCTTTGTATTATATATTCATTTCTTGATTTCTTAAGCTAATTATAAATATGTAACTTAACTCAAGTACATTGTGCACAATATAATTTTGCTTTGTCAAGGGCCCACTAATATCATCACTCAAGTTAAGAGGGGAAATGATACTCTTTTGACTAGCTATCTTTCCAGCACAAGTCGAGCTCAACCAACTATTGCATTTATCACTATGCTCATTGATAGTTTTTCACAATAATCAAATTGAACAATTTTTATGTGAAAAAACATAAGTCTAATATCTTAGGATTCAAGACAGTGAAAACATTAATGACACATAACACAAATCTATAATGCTTACTTGCTAGGTCTATTCAATATATAAAAGTAACCATTTTCCTTTTTTATATACTCGTGTCGTCAAATATTTGTAGAGCCACAATAATCGATGACCAACACGACAATCTTATCTCGGTAATTAATGTTTCATGTTAATTACCATGATTGTGAATAACTTTTGATTTATGTAAATCATTATCTTTTAGAGCTCTACAATTAAGGGACAAGAGTATCTTATTTAACACTTCTAAAAGACGAATACAATGATCAAGGAACAAAATGTTTGCACATCTAATTCATAATAATTGACATATAAAAGTAAAACTTTCATAACACATTCCTTTCACAAAGAAAATTAAGATTTGGGGGAGAACAATTGTTGTATTTTCTCATTCCAAATGTATTACAATAGTCCCCTATTTATAGGCTAAAGGAAGCAAATGAAATGATGTATGTTACAAGAGTTACAAAGGAGAAGGTGAGAGGTTGATGGGGGTTATGGGGGGAGAAAGGTGAAACATCCATTGTGTAATATTTCACAACACTCCCCCTTGGATCTTCACCTATATGCTTTTTAGTCTATCTCGTTAGTAACCTTACTAAGAAAAACTCATCGGGATAAAAACTTAGTGAAGGTAAAAAGAGTGCTGAGCGTAGAATTCTCCCCCTTATTTTAACAGACGTTTTTCAAATTCCAAACACCAATCTTGAAAACAAGTTGTTCAAAAATTCTGGTAGGCAGCGACTTGGTGAATAGATCTGCAAAGTTGTCACTTGATTGGTCAGCCTCATTAAAAACCTTGCCAAGTAAAACTTTATGCGACAAAAACTTGGTGAAGGAAAAAAAGAGTGCAGAACATATAATTCTCCCCCTTAGTTTAATATACATTTACAAATTCTTTTAATAATATGACATTATGTTCATGTCTTCTTTAAAAACCTTGCTAAAAAACCCAGTGGAAAAATAACTATAGGAAAAAGAGTGCATGACATACGTTAACACAATTGTGCAAGTTGTCTCGTTAAAAACTTTGTCATGCAAAAGTCCATCTACAAGAGGGAAGGACCTGGATGTAAGCCGGAAGGACGAAATAGCAAACTGAGAAACTCCACACCATCATGAGGAGTATTTTAGCAATTAGATTTGGGCACAGACTCCAATAACCGATCCGAGTGCACCCCACGTAAATAATTGAAGCATTTAAGAATATAATCGAAACCAAATCATATCAAACCAAAAATAGCCGCCAATTGGCGGCGCCAGACATCCAATTGGCGGCCCCAAACCTCCAATTGGCGGTCCATTTTGGTCCGAATTAAACCCAATTGGCGGTCCATTTTAGGTATGTTTCATTAGTCCCACATCGTGGATTGTCCCCAATTGTCTTTTTCATGTCTATAAATAGAACTCGTCTTCATCCTTTGTAACATACTCATTGTTTGGTAGTCATTCTCTCTACTTGGAGTAAGCCTTGGAGCAAAACTCAAGTGAAGAAGAATACTACTTGTAATGTGAGTCATCAATAAAATAGTTTTTCCTAGTTTTGTTTTAATGTTCTCTTTTAATGCTTGCATGTTTAGCTTAGTTTTATTTTCTTAATCTTAGTATAATTAGTTAGAATATCCTTCTTTCTTACTATAATTGTTATCTTAATGTGTAGTGAGTAGTTTCATTTCCCTTTGGGGGTGGAAATGATGTTTATACATGTAATAAAGATTGTGAATGAATGCTATCTTATGCAATATGTGATGAATGTGAATGTATGCTTGTTTGTTTAAATGAGAATACTTAACTTGATGGGAGCGTATAGCTACCTCCCCATATTTGTCCACCAGTTATATACTCATCTGTTGGCTTTTGGCCTTAATCTATGTTTTGATGATTTGATTAACCTAATCTTAATTATAATATTGTATAGTAGCACACATATTGCATTGCATATATATTGCATTGTGCTAACCTCTACAGGTGATCAAGACTCAAGGAAGAAAGGAAAATCAAGTCAAGACATGTAATCAAGCTCATTTGAAGACATGTATTTTGTATTTCTTTGAGTCTTTAGGAACTTGTGTTTTTTTAGCATACTTGAGCTAAAATCAACTTAAACACACACTAGGTTCCTCATAGAAGTCACACACGAAATTTCACATAATTTGGACTTCAATAGATCACCCAAACTTAGACCGGAAAACACTAAACCTAAACCTTAGCTGTTTGAACCAAAACGGTCGACCGCAACATGACGTTCGGTCGACCGATTGACCAAGTATCTTGTTTGTGTTTTCACTGTCTAGTTTTGGTCGACCGTGTTTTACCTTTCGGTCGACCGTCTAAACTTATTTTCCCGACCGTTACTTTTGTCGTATATACGCAACAGTCGTATTCGTATTAAACCAATTATACCCCAAATACATTTCATGTATCGGTCGACCGAGGACCACGATCGGTCGACCGTTTGTCCATCTCTTGACAAACCTGAATCTCCTGTTGAAAAACGGTCGACCGCTAGACCTATTTCGGTCGACCGAATATCCAATTGTTTGTCAACCCCAAATTGCCTGGACGAAATCGGTCGAACGAACCCTCTCTTGTGTTCGACCGATGAATTAAGTGTACCTAAGTCGTAGCGTTGGGCGGTCGACCGTTGCTTAACCAGTCGACCGAACCTTGTGCAAAACTGCCAAACGGTCGACCGTTCTTCCCGTTTCGGTCGACCGATTTCACTCAGAATTGGGTCCTACAGTTTCTGTTTTGTGTAATCACACTTCAACTCATACCCAATCAATCCCAACGGCTCTATTCTCTCTAATGCCTATATAAGGAGTTGTAAAACACATTTTAACACAACTCTCCCACTACAAACTTGTCCCAAACATTAGAGAGAATCCCAAACAATCAAAACCTCAAATTTCCACACTTAGTTATCAATTCCTTAATCCTACTCAAGTGTGCTCAAGCTTAGAGAGTGTTGCTCCACTCATATTGTTGTTGTCAAAGGAAGCAAGGACTTCGGTGAAAGCCCGAAGTGCTCCTCTCGGATTGTGAGAGAAGAAAGTCAAGCTCGCGAGGTTTTTCGCGGAGTTTGTTTTGTAAAAGGCGTTCTCTCCCGGACCGGAACGGGGAGTGGTTAGTGAAGTCGTGGGCGGAGCTCGGTGATCCGAGCGGAGCTTGCAAGAGAGGACTAGGAGCCGGGTGGGGTGCTGAACCTCTATAAAATCCCCCGTGTCGATTGTGGTTTGCATATTATCCTTCTTTCTCTACTTGTTTCGTTTATCATTCCGCTGCGCATTTGATTGCTTTATCAACTAGAGTTTGTTTAGGATTAAAATCGGTGATTAACCTTAATTGTGGATCCATAGACCTACACGATCCTACATTCTCCATATTGGTAAGGCCCAGAAATCTGTTACTAATGATGAACAGTCCATCTCGTGCATACTCTAGTCCCCAATATACTTAAGAATCACTGCAACGAGCTTCCAGATTCTTTTTCAACCACTACAAATGCCAAAGGAAATAAACCGAAGTTCGCATCAGTACCCATGGCAACCAGAAGAGTACACTACAATTTGTCGAACAAATGTGTGACATTAATACTAATTGGTCTGCAATGTTTGAAACCTTCAATTGATGTCAAAAAAGACTAGAAAATCCTTTGAAATTGCTTCGTCTTAGTTTAACATCTTCGTCTGAATCTCAACCGCTGTGTCTGGGTGGGTGGTGCAAATATTGGTCATAAAGCATCTTAAATTCGATATGAGGCCTCATCCACATCATATGCTTTTCCTAATACTTTCTTTAGGGCGTACTAAGTTTTATCATACTTAATGTCTATGAAGTAATTGCTCTTCACTATCAATTGAAATTCTGAATGGGTGATAGTGATGTTTACTCGAATAACGGTAAGAATCTTGTTGGAAATTAAACTGGCATCACATTGCATGTGGTCATGCAAAAGCCTCTCATTACTGCAGATATATTCAGATCTGTATCTTTTCACTTGAAAACATTCTTTCTTTTCATTGTAAGAATGCATGTATTCTCCAGTCGCAACATTTCTTCAAACAACAAGTTGTAAATAACTTATTCTCGGAGACTATCACTTTGAATTGGATGCTTTTTCGCAGATGCCAATCTACTAAATGATTTAGAAAATCTTATTTTTAGCAAAAGTTTATTTTGTGGATGTATCTGCAGTTAGTAACTTATAACCATTAACTATGTCAATCTTCAGAGTTAGTAACTTCATTCTGTGGACCAATTCGGTGTTCGACATTCTCAATCACTAAATCTCGAATCCAATTCTCTTTAGGATCTATATCGATCATGTGTCTCAAATCTTGTAGTGGTGACTATGATGGAAAATCATTGCTTATGATGGCTTCATGTACGTTGTTATCAAGTTCATGACTCACTACGTCTCTCATATAATGAAACATGTTCTGTAGCTCTAGAAATGGTGTTGGATCTACATTATCAATGTCTATCTCCTGACCATCCATCTCATCCTTTGTCTCACCACCCTATGTATCATCATTGGTTGCCTCTTCAACCTATCTATCCTTTGATTCAAACTCTACCATGTTTTCTTCATAATGACAAAATTCATTGGTGTGTGATGTGATGGCTCAAATACAGAGTTAGAAACTAATGATGAAGAACCTTCTTCGTATTGGTTAGATGTTAACGACGTCGCTTGATAATCCTCAATCAACTGACTTGTCTACAAAGTAGGATAAGATTTTGGTTGTTTTTGAACAAACAATACAATGGTCTTTGTGTTATCAAATGAAGAAAACATCATTTCCGTCATTTGATCATCAAATACATCAGCACAATTATATTTTTCATATGGTGGTCATTTGCATGTTAATGCCAAATCAAACGCTTATTTTGGAAAATCACAAATTGTGCAAAATTTTTCACACAAATCATCATATTGCATTCCACGAGTAACATTCATCATTCATCTATAACCACCTTCATATTCTGGATTGTCATTTCTGAATTGAACAGTCTTATAAAAAATAGTACAAAATCGGTACCGAACTAATTACTGAGAGTGTAGAAAATATACTTTTCATACAAGAAATGAAAACAAATTCATAAATAATAAAAATATTTAAATACATACTCACATAACACAAACAATATTTTGCACAAAATTCATCAACAACAATCAAATCTATTTACCAAAGTAAATTCATTTTTTAGATCATTTCCAATGATATAAGTGTAAAACACTCTATGGTCTTTAACACAAAAGGTTTTCTTTCCTTTTCCTCCGTATGTGCCGAAATTAACCAATATATATTTCAAATATGAACATACCAGAAGAACACAAATCTATTTTTTAACACTATAAGTTTTTTTCCCTTTTGGTTGTTCAGCTATAGAAGAGCTGATTATATTTTTATCAATTGCACTAGAACAAAGAGTATTTATGAGGCGACAAGCTTATGGCTTCAAGATGGACAATGCTTTCATGCACTTCTACTCAGTATGTTCGACTCTTCTAATTACTGATCTCTCATAATACACTTTAACATATTTATGGCGGTCAATTTGGAACTCACGTTGTGATTTTATGTTTCGAAACAAAGTTTGTTCCCCAAGTGTCATAACTCAGCAAACATATCATCTAAACCCCTTTTTGTAACTGTTGGCTTTTTGGCCTTAATCTTATGTTTTGATGATTTAATCAACCGAATCTTAATTATAGTAGCACACACTATGCATTGCATATATATTGTATTGTGCTAACCTCTACAGGTGATCAAGACTCAAGAAAGATGGAAATGAAGTCAAGACATGTAATTAAAGCTAAATCGAAGACATGTAATCTTGATTTCTTTTGAGTCTTAGGAACAAAGTGTAATTGAGCATACTTGAGCTAAAATCAACTTAATCACACACTAGGTTCCCTATAGAAGTCACACACCAAATTTCACATTATTTGGACTTCAATAGATCACCCAAACTTAGACCGGAAAACACCAAAACCTGAACTACAAAAGTCTGCCAACATTCGGTCGACCGCAACATGCCGTTCGGTCGACCGAGTGATCATGTCTCCTGTTTGTGTTTTCACTGCCCATATTCGGTCGACCGTGTTTTACCTTTCGGTCGACCGTCAGATCATATTTTCTCGACCGTTACTTTTGTCGTATATACCCAACGGTCGTATTCGTATTAAACCAAAAATACCCCAAATGTATTTCATGTATCGGTCGACCGAGGACCACGATCGGTCGACCGTTGGTTCATCTCTTGACAAACCCAAAGTGCCTGTCCATAATCGGTCGACCGCCAAAACCAGTTTCGGTCGACCGTTCACACATTTGTTTGTCACCCCAAAAGTGCCCGGACGAAATCGGTCGACCGAACCCTATCTTGTGTTCGACCGATGACTTAAGTGAACCTAAGTCGTAGAGTTGGGCGGTTGACCGTTGCTTAACCGGTCGACCGAACTGAGTGTAAAACTGCCTAACGGTCGACCGATTGTCCCGATCCGGTCGACCGAATTCAGTCAGAATTGGGTTCTGAACTTTCTGTTTTGTGTAATCACACATCAACTCATACCTAATCAATCCCAACGACTCTATTCTCTCTAATGCCTATATAAGGAGTTGTAAAACACATTTTAACACAACTCTCCCACTACAAACTTGTCCCAAACTTTAGAGAGAATCCCAAACACTCAAAGCTACAAACCTTCCACACTTAGTGATCAATTCCTTAATCCTACTCAAGTGTGCTCAAGATTTAGAGAGTGTTGCTCCACTCAAGTTCTCATTTGTTGTCAAAAGAGTAAAGGCTCCGGTGAAAGCCCGAAGCATCCTTCTCGGATTGTTAGAAGAGGATTCCAAGCTCGACGAGGGTTGTTCGCGAGTTTGACGGTTGTAAAGGCGTTCTCTCCCGGCCCGGAACGGGGAGTGGTTAGTGAAGTCGTGAGCGGAGCTCGGTGATCCGAGCGGAGCTTGCAAGAGAGGACTAGGACCCGGGTGGGGTGCCGAACCTCTATAAAAACGTCGTGTCCTCTTTGTGGTTTGCATATTCCTACACTTGCTTGTTTTAGTTTAATTTCCGCTGCATTTACTTGATAGAATAAACAAGTAGGTAATTAGGTGATTAGCATTAATTGTGGACCCATAAACCCACACGATCCTACAGTAACGTCCTCAAACACAACGGAAAGTTTAAAATTTAAAACATACAATCAAACGAGGACATTACGAAAAGACATACACACACGGTGCACCAACATATAATATATATATGATCGAGTTTACAAAAGAATGTGATTACATCAAAAGCTCATAACATAAAAATATACACGTGTAATCACAACCACCTAAAAAGGAAGGAAAGCAGGATCCGGTCCCGAACACCTCCTCCGCAGTCACCACCCGCCTACCACCGCTCTCGGCCTGAAAAGCAGACATGAAACATGTCTGAGTTTCCAAAAGGAAACCCCGTATGCCAAGCCCTAACACATATATGAACAATAATGAAACATGCTATGCACAATAGACATCACAACAGACACAACAACCGCTAAGTTCCCGGGACCTCTCTCCCGACCATAGCTGAACCGACAACCTGGGTCTCAAGGGTCCTTTCACCCCAACCCACCAACACTCGTGCACACAAGGCACCGCCGGTCCAAAACACGACCAAACAACCACATCATTGCCTGAGTGTTACCGGAGCCACGGTTTTGCATCAATTTCCGGAGCCACGGCGACAAATAAAACATGTCTCATTCGTCGGAGCCACGACTTTGCCTCAATTGCCGGAGCCACGGCGGCAACAATCACAATCCCCTTCCACGTGTCACCACTGATCGCTATAGGGCCGGCCTGTCCGTCCGTTGCCCCAAAAGGGCCGGTGAACCCGTTGCCTTCTAGCCAATCAATAGCAACACAAAAACACCAAATTGTGTAAAAACGGTCGAACAAAATCTATCTTTCGGTCAACCGATCCTCACCTAGAGAATTGGCCCAACCGAAAAATCCGTCAATCGGTCGAACGGCAAAGGGGACCCGGTCGACCGAAAAGCACCAGTAAGAAATTCATTTTCGCAAACCATGATCAAACGGTCAGACGACCCAAGACTTCTGGTCGACCGAAAACCTCCAGTAGAACTCACCAACAGTCCACACTACACGGTCGACCGAAACCACACTTACGGTCGACCGGCCATTAAGTTAACTTAAGTTGTCGGTCGGACGAGTCAAACAGGCGGTCGACCGTTTGGATGGTCAACGCCCCAACCAACCTACAACAGTACTTTCGGTCGACCGGCAAAGGGGTCCCGTTCGACCGAAAATACCCAGAGCATCCTTCTCTCGCTAGAATTGCACAACCGGTCGACCACCCAAAGGGTATCGTTCGACCGGTGCGAGGGATTTGCCCAAAATACACTATAACCGGTCGACCGAACCCAAAACACCGGTCGACCGATTTTAGTGCAGAAACTGCTGTGCAGGTCCGACCAGCCAAAACAACCTACCGTCGACTGCCCCCACCCCCACACTAATAATAGGTGAGCGCAAAAGCAAGCTTGACATACCTTAAGGCTTGAAGAAGCCTTAGAAGAAACAACAACGAGCATTTTCCTCGAGAACTCTTCGCAACTGGAGCTTCTCCGACGAACACCTCCACTCCGACCATCGATCAAGCTCCTCCCAGCCACTCCAAACCAGGTCCTCCGGCTCGCCTAAGGGAGAGAGAGAATGCACGGGAGAGAGAGAGAAGAGAGAGAGTAAAAACCCAAACCTTATATACTTTTTCCACACTCGATCTCAGCCGTCCATCTCAATCCTTCACTAATCCTTCTCCTAAACACCATAAAAACATAAGCAAGGGTTAGGATCTAACACTTTTACAACCGCATAGTTCGTAAAGATTAAAAAAAAATCTCACAATAACGACAATAGTCAATTTGGAAGGAAAATAATAGGAGTGGCTTCTCTTGCAGTGGAGTTTTGGAAACTAATAGTGATTTAATCATTTGGTTTGCATTATCATGTGAGTGGAAAAATATTTGGTATTGGGTGATTGTTATTTTCATGTTTCTTCTATTGTATATTTGCATGAGTATCATTTGGATTGATTTGTGTATATTATTTACATCACAAATGTCCCACTTGGTTCAAAAAACAAACTTTCGAACGTAAGAAAATCTGGTTTTGTCCGATTTTTGGATCTAAACCAACGAGTTTGGTACGGTTCCAAACCGGAATGGGACAGTCTAGTTATCGATACTACAATTCAACGGATTCCAATTCATTTCGGACCGGTTTCAGCCATTGTCCATGCCTAGTGATAATAATAAATTTAACGTTCATCCACAACATATCTACCTAATCTAAATTAAAAGTTACTTTATTATCCAATCTACAAAAAATTAATTAAAATAACAAAAAAATCAACTTAGAATTAAGTTGATCCACATGTTTATTTTGATTTTATATACTATAATACCACCTCTTTTTAAATCTGAACATTCTAATGTGGACTATACTATCAACTCTTGGTCACGATGTCTCAAAAGAATTGATCCAGTGCCGGACAAGTTGTGAACGCAATCATACGGGACGGAACCACAGCAACAAATCACATAGTCTTATATCAGCTTGGAACCCTATCCGATGGCCACTGCCATCGCCTACGCATCTTCCTCCTGGTCGTTACGGTTGTCCAACATTCGCCCACCAAAAGCCCCTCTCCTCCCCGCCTCCGCTCTTTTCCCCTTCCCATCCAGCCACAGAACGACACTAACCCTCTCCTCAGCCTCCACCTTCTCCAACCCCACCACCTCAGCCTACGACGAATGGGACTTCGAAGAAGAAGCCAAGGAAGGAGGGAGACTCTACGTGGGGAACCTCCCTTACTCCACCACCTCCACCCACCTCTCCCAACTCTTCTCCGAGGCCGGCCCCGTCGTCTCCACCGAGGTCATCTACGACCGCGTTACCGACCGCAGCCCCGGCTTCGCCTTCGTCACCATGGCCTCTTCTGCCCACGCCGCCAAAGCCATCCGCCTCTTCGACGGCTCCCTCGTCGGGGGCCGGACCGTCAAGGTGAACTTCCCCGAGGTCCCCCGTGGCGGCGAGAGGGCCGTCATTGGCCCCCGCGTGAAGTTCGATGGTCGTAACTTCGTTGACTCTCCCCACAAGGTTTATGCTGGGAATCTTGGGTGGACGGTTACTTCTCAGGATCTTGCTGCTGCCTTTCAGGACCAGGAAGGCGTGCTCGGGGCCAGGGTTGTTTACGATCGGATGTCTGGTAAGTCGAGAGGGTTCGGGTTCGTGTCGTTCAACTCTCCGGAAAATGCTCGTCTTGCGATTGATAATCTGGACTCATACGTATGTCTTATGTTTTCTTCTCACTTCAATTTCAGTTCTACGAATTGGAATGGAATGTTGATGGGATTGTGTTGCTTGTTTTCTTTCAGGAATTAGAAGGGCGTCCGCTTCGGTTGAGTCTCGCCGCGCAAAGGCAGTCTTCTTCGCCCGCGTCCGACTCTGGCTAAACGCATTCCGAGTTCTACGGAAGAGATGAATCTGTTGTTGCAGTTTTATTCTGCTTACTACTCATGTTTGTCATTTGTATCGCATCTTTGTTGGAGGGGAGGTCTTTTGCGCTTTAATTTGTATGTCATTTGTATCCAAGGTATGAGTTAAGTTACTCCATTCCAATGGCTTCTTTGAGCTTCTGGAAATCTTCTTCCCGTTGATAACTCCATAAATTATTGTTTTCTATGTAGGAATTGCGTATCTGGAAAGTTCATTGTTTCCCGTTCTCCGTAGGAACGACATTGTTGTTTAACAAAGGCAATTGGTCTTTATGGATGTGAATATTCTTTGTAATTATGTTACCTTTTTAATATCTTCATCGATCTTCACATGAAGTTAAGATCCTATACATTTATATAACTTGCATTGTACCTACAGCAAGCTAACTTAAAAATAAATGAGCTCGAAAATTAAAACTATAATGGCAATGAAATCTCCATGCGACGATGTTGCCTCACGTTATTGATTATTCATGTCAGTAATTTCCTTTGCAGTGAAATTTGCTTTAGGCAAAGTGAAATTATTCATGTCAATAACTTGCTGAAGTCTATTATCTCACGAATCATAATATTCATAACGTGAATAAATCGACTTACTTCTAACATCAAATCACAGTGCACAGAAAAACATTAGACAGGTAAAGATCAAACTGGTGAAAGCACAAGTCAAGCCATTGATATTTGTCACACCACCAGAGTAAGACAACCTATAATCAAAAATAAAAACCAAAGTCAGCCTCAATATCCATTAAAACAAAGAAAGAAAGCATGTAAAACGAAGAAAGCATGTAAAAATAAAAACCTTCGATATGGCAACTACCTTGTTGTTGAAGCATTTGTAGTCAAGCCAAATCCCAATGGGAAAAGTGGGTCGTAATGTTTGTCCCCAACATTCATAGGCAGCTGATCAACCGATTTAAACCATGTTCTGGCGAGTTTACCAGTGAAATGGTTATCCCCAAAGAGCAAATCGGTAATTCCACTGCCTTCTGTTCCGGGAAGCCAAGCAGCCACGAGCGCATTGATTGAGGCCATGTAAGGCTCCATCACAACTGGCCTGCCAGTGATGAGGACCACAACACACTCTATATGATCACATACATTTTGAATTGCGTGGATTCCGGCTTCAGGGAGTCTGAGATCCTGACTGTCCCCTTTGGACTCAGCATAGGGAGGCTCACCGACCACGACTACGGAGTGAGAAAATCCACCATTCTTGACGAAGTCTGGATCGGGGTTCTCGTTGAATATGATGCCCGTGGAGGGATCAACAGCGTTTTTTATTGCAGTCAGGATTGTTGTTCCTGTTTAACAAAGAAATATAAGATGCATATCTCTCAAATGAAAGATCCAGCAATAATACGATCAGAATTTGTAGATTATCTATAAATTTTTCGATTTACAAGAATAAAACCCGTCCCAAGGTCCACCTAGAGCTTGTTCTAAGTCCACTTCAATGATTACGCAAAGGCACTAATACAGATCCTACTCAATTTCCTTACCTTGGAAGTCTGGGAATGTGATATCACCAGGAAGTTCAACCACATAAGCAGTGTGATTGATTTATTTAAGGATTCGATAAGGAACTATTTTATTTAAGTTTGCTAAAGGACTTGTCGGAGAGCATTGTTTGCACAGAAGCAGATCGCCTTCTTGAAAGACCTATTGAGTTACAATGATGATGTTTTGCAAAAGAAAACAATTGCAAAATAACCATATATGGATCTAGAAAATATATACTACACCGGTATCTAACTTGAGCAGCCAAATTGTGTTGATTAAGATAATTTAATCAATCAGGCATCGTATCATTCTTAAAAAAAGGTCATACACATTAATAGTGCCGATTTTTTACTATCATAAGTAATTAAAACCAAGGTTTTCAGAACCGAACCAGACGTCGAATCGGCAACGTCAAATGTTCAAAGGTTCAGAGGTTCGACCAGGGTCGGACCGGAATCGAACCGGTGACGTCAGCATGACTTCATAAATATATATTACCAATTTAATAGTCATATTTAATTATTTATTAAGCAAAAAATATTTAAAAAACAAAAAAACAGGATATTTTTCCTGAACCGGCCCTTCAACCCCGGTTCTAGGCAAAAACGGTTGTGGGAGGTGAACCGGTCCAGACAGATTCGAATCAGGTTTTACTGCGAGTGCGACAACTTAGAACAACCTCATAGCATGTCACCTCATATGAGCATCTAATCTCCTAAGTTGTTGTGATAGAAAACTTTTGATTTTATAGCTCCCACCAAATTTTTCTTGAGTACACAATGTGAGACTAACTATAATTGGGATTGTTACACATATAGCATGGGATATTTCACGAGCATTGGAGTTGAATTTTTTTTTCAAGAAATCAATCACGACAAAGGCGTATTAAATTTTGCAAAATGTAGTCATACTGCGAAAATGTAATAACAAATTCAAGTCTATAGTTTTGTGGAGAAATTACCAGTTGTGATATCATTGCCGCTAACTCCTTGCCACTCGATTGTCCAACCACCGCATTGATATCCCAAATTATCGGCATGTGTTCCTGCAACGAGTATCTTCGGTGCTTTCTTAGGGAGAGGTATCAATGGTTTTTTAGTTGAATTTCCATTTTTCAGCAACACTAACGATTTGCGTACGGCTTGTCTTGCTAAATCTCGGTGCTCCTAAATAAATTGTGAACAGAAAAGGCAAAAGTAATTTTTTTCCTGAATTCCACTCAGATACTACAATTTTGTGGTCCTAAAAAATGTGTTGTTTTATGATACCTGAGATCCAATTTCATTAGCTAAGCTCATGTCTGGTAATGGATTTTCAAACAGACCCATGATAAATTTGACTCTGAGAATTCTTCTCACGGCATCGTCTATTCTGCTCATGGGAATGTATTTGTTGTTAACTAGATTCATCAGATTCTCGATGAAGTCAGTATACTTAAGAGGGACCATAATCTGCAAATAACAAAAATATAATGTCATAATCTCACTCTCCTTCAACACGTATTGGCAATGCCAACATGTTCAAGTTTGTAACACGTTGCTTGTCCTAATCTTGCTTCTGCAAAGTTACTTCACAGCTACCAGAACGATAAATCCATGTAAGATGTTTAATTTGAAATATTTTTAATAGTATCAATTTAATGGCAATTTAACAGGTAAAGGCAACAAGCGTTGGAACAAAACAAATTTTCTTCTGGTGTGTTTTCTATCATTGTGCTAGTCATTAGGCAAGTTATTTGTAAGACCCCCTAATAGAAGTTTAAGTTGCTTACGGACCATGTCAAGACCTGCAGTTACCGATGCAAGAACAGAATAAGTATAGTTGGCACCAGGAGGGGAGGTGATCCTGTCAATTGCTTCCCAATCAGAGATCACAAAGCCCTGCAATATGTCAAAATCACAGCATCAATTCATTGCAATCAGAATACAATAAATAAGAGAACCAGTGTCGGAAAACACAATGTTTTTAGTATACCCTGAACCGAAGTTTATCCTTGAGATACTTAGTGATTAGCATTTGATTGGCGTGCATTTTAACTCCATTCCAACTTGAGTACGATACCATGACAGTGGAAACACCCTTGATGATAGAATCGTAGTATGCTGGCATATGGATGCCTAATAAATCATTTTCATCTATGATGGTGTTGTCCTCATTGATGCCATTGTGTGTGCCACCATCGCCAACAAAGTGTTTAGCACATGATGCGACTTTGTCTCTGAGATCATTTCAGAGAATTATACGACTGAAACTAATGAAAACATAAAACACTAAACAGTTGAAAAAATAATTATAACTTCAAACTACTTCAACTGAACTAAAACAGACGATTGTTTCAAGAATTTCAGGAAGACATCAGATCTATGATCAACCCTGCCACTAATATCTTCTTGAAGGCAATAAAGTCAGATATTTATTACAAGAACAAATATTATTTACTTTTGCATGACTGACATAAATCTGTAGGTCGGCATTTCATATGAAAAACATGACAAAAATTATATTACCAGTGGCGTTCAAAATAATTTTATAGTAAACTAGTTATAAGAGTTGTTGGTTACCATCATCTGTGAATATAAAACATCATATTATTATCTTTAGTCTAGGCATATTCCCAATGTTTGCATTTTAGCTCTATGTTTCAGTGACATATTGTTACATTTATTAAAATATAAACAAAAATGAGCATTGAAATAAGTTCTTAGAAAAACAGGATTAACAACTTCAGATGCCTTACGTTCCACCTACAAAAGGGACACCCTTATGAAAGTTAGAGGGAAGTTCCCCCTGTAAACCAGGAATTATCTCAGTCATTGCTTGCACAATGGTGTAATCTTCACTGTAACTTTCATAGCAACGACCCCATCTTGGATCTCTGCATACCTGATCAGACTAGAAATAATTAACTTCCGTAACAATGTGGTATAACTAGAGAATAGCACAATGACAATCGCAACTTGAAAAATTGGACAGTTACCGCAATGCATGGAGCGAATACATAAGGTATGCCGGTTGCTCGGACCTCTAGAGCAGTAGCGGCACCTATCTTTTTCAGAAGTTCAGGGTCCCTAATTAAGCCACACTTCTCAAGAAGTTGGAGAATGTACAAATAAAAATATGCAATTCCGGAAAAAAAATAAGTATTTTCTTGTTAACTTCAATAATGGCATCTTTAGTTTTAAATAGACATAATTTAAAAGTTTTCGATGGGTTGTTGGGAAACATAAACCACTAGACTCTTGAGTACAAAGCTCATTTTTTGCTGAAGAAATCTCGGTTAGGTGTTTTTGGAGTCAAATTGAGTTTTTCTATAATCTACAAATTTTAGAAGCGCATGTTTTAGTGCAACAAAAATAAACCTTGAATGTTGTAACATTTCCATGAACAACATGTCACACGTTTTGTATGCTCTTTTCTCCGTACTAGAGTATGATAAAGTTCAAATTCCCAGTCCCCACAGATGGTTGATCCACTTGGAAATGAGTCTAGACTAGTATAGATTGTTGTTTCTTTTGAGTAGAAAAACTAATTTTCTAATTTTGAGAAATCTAATGTTCTTTGTATGACTTTGACATTTGAAAACTACATTTCTCGTATGTGATATGCTGAAGACCATTTGGAAACACATTAGACAACATTTTGGTAGATGTAATTCAAAACAGTAGATTTTCACAGCTACAGATGTATTTATACACAAAATCAAGAAGCTTGCCTTGTAACTCCGAGCCCAACATTGTGAGGAAAAATAGTTGCATTATAGACATTGTTGTGACCGTGAACAGCATCGATTCCATAGATCAGAGGAATCCCAAGAGGAGTTGAAAGGGCAGCTTCCTGAAATCCCTTAACCATATTCACCCAATCCGCAGCACTAGCCTTGGGACCGGGTGTGCTTCCTCCAGCACTAAGTATGCTACCTACCACAAACTACTTAGCATGCTCAAAACCACTAAAACGCACCCGTCTATATAATAAACAGTATAAACTCAACAAAGTCAAACGAACCTATGTAGTACTGCTTAATGACATCTGAACTGGAAACTGAACGCTCGATCTGGGTCATCTGGCCAACCTTTTCAGCTAGTGTCATCTGTTTCATTAAGTCGTCTATTCTGGCATTTATTGGTTGTTTGGGATCCTTATATTTGACATATTGTGATTCTCCACTTGGTAGACCATAGAGTACCAATAGAAGAGCCGAAATAAATATTTTTGCGGCCATCATTTGTGAATTGTACACTATGTATCTGCAAGAGGAGAACACGAACAAAATGTCTGAGCTGCGAAACCAATTCAATAATTTCGCACAGAATGGTGCTAAAAAAAGTCAGATCTAAGCAAGTGAGCACATTTGAGTAGTGCTGAGGCTTTTTCTCTAACATTCCAGATCATACATTGCTTGTTAGTGAAGAAATTCTATCAAGAAAAGGCAAGCAGTTGGGGAAGAATACATGGAGCTTCTTAAGTTCATAGGAGGCTCAATTTTGAGGTGAATGAACAAAGGATCGACACAGAAACGATCAACCAAACCAGACCAGATTTGGAAGAAAATATTATGCAGATGCTACTCAAACAGAGAATCCCTTTCATCAAAAATAACATAAAAAACTTGAAAAGTACTCAAAAGATGAAAAAAATACACGCACTTCAAATAAAAGTAATGCAAAACAAATCATAGGAATCACTGAAGTAATGAAAAATAAAATGCTATCAAAGTGTGTGCGTCAGGTACTGTAAAAGTCCGCCGCCCAAACCGAAAGAAAAATCAACTATGGGAGAAAATTATTTCTTTCATATATTTAAAATATAATATAATCTTATATAAATTATACAAGAGTTGTTGCCGCATGAACAGACAACCTTATATAAATTATACAAGAGTTGTTGGCCAAACCTACACTTGAAAAATCTTTCCTCCATACATTGAACACAGACTACCTTATCAGAAAAACATTACAAAACGATTCACAACCACATAACAGTAAATACTAACAGGCATTTTTACTCGAGATTAAATTTGGAAACATCCATCAAATTATTTCCATAAAAAAGAAAATGAAAACAGACCCAAAACTTTTTTTTGGGAAAACATGTGTGCAACGAAAAACAAAAAAACCCCACGACACCAAACATCATATTTGGAATAAAAATCCAATCTTTATCGGTTGTAGTTGTACATAAAAAATCACCAGGAAAAAGACAATAACATCAGAACTGACAAAATCACAAGTCTCATAGAAGGAAAGGAACGTGAATGACAAAAAAAAAACATGTCCAAAAGGCCAAAACTAAAACAAGATACCCAACAAAAACCAAACCACATTTCATAAAATAAAATAAAAAAATCCAGAAGATGTTAACTTCAAAGAGGAAAATTATAGATACCCACAAGGAATTTCGACTTGAAGAAACACTTTAATCCGCTTGAGCAGCTCTAATCTGAAGTTGGGGGAAGCAATGCTTCCAGTGTCCTCCGACGAGAGAGTGCACAGCACAACCAAAGCAAAACTCAGGCAGACCGTCAGAAGCAGCAAGTGTACATGTGTTTTGTGGTAACACGTTTTTGATCTTTGTGTTTGACCATCTGTAATGGTTGGACGGGAGAGTACGGCGATTGGTATTTATTTTATAAAATGTTAAGTAGAGTTTTGATGATCTGCCGAAACAACTTTATTCTTTGAAAAATGATTTGTGGTCCGTCCGAAAACTCATCAATCTAGTCAGCAAAAATCAAAAATTAATTAAATCGTATATTATTTATTTATTTTGTGTCTCATAACACACATGCTAAACTATGTGGCATTTGGTTTCCACCTTACATATCTCCTCAAAACCTTTCATTATCCCCCAAAACCTTTCATTCTCCATCATTTTCTCCCAGTGGAATGCGAGATCGGTAAAAGATATGCCGAGGGAGACGACGCGGGAGTGAGTCTGGAGGATGTGAGACGCCGACGATGTTGGTTAGGACGTCACGACGTAGTTGGTCGACGAAGAGGAGGAGGAGGAAGTGGTCGGCGTTGGAGTCTGTTTCGAGGAGCGAATGAGGAGGAATGTGGTTTTTTGTAGTTGATTTGAGTTTTTGTGTGGTGTTTTGGGGGAAAGTTTGGTTTTCGTGACTGATTTGAAGTTTTTAGTTTTGTTCTATGATTGATTGGTCTTGATTTTTTTGGAAGTGTGGTTCTTTGTAGCTGATTTGGGTTTTTTGTGTTGAGTTTTTGCGGAAAAGTTTATTTCTTTGTGGTTGATTGGAATTTTTTTGTGTTTGTTATGTGATTGATCGATCTTGGTTTTTCGATGTTATTTTGAAAATTTGTTTATTTGTGGTGTTCTTGTTTAAAGTTGGTTTGTCTTTGATTTTAATTTTTGGGATTTTCTGATTTATTTTCACTGTATTGGGTTTGATTTTGTGTTCTTGAAAAGGACAAACGCATGTGATAAAAAAGACAAACTTAAAAATAAAAAACAAGAACTTAAAAAGGGAAAAAAGTAACTTAAAAAGAAAAAAAAACTTAAAAATGAACAAACATAACTTAAAAAGGATGAAGCAATACTTAAAAAGGAAAAACTCATACTTAAAAAGGAACAAATATAACTTAAAAATGACGAAGCAAAACCTAAAAAGGAAAAACAACAACTTAAAACGAAAAAAACATCTTAAAAAAGAACAAAATAATTTAAAAAGGAACAAACATAACTTAAAAATGATGAATCAATACTTAAAAAGGAAAAACAACTTAAAAAGGATGAAACGGTACTTAAAAAATACAACCCGTTACTTAAAAAGGATAAACTCATACTTAAAAAGGACAAACTACTACTTAAAAAGGACAATCATTACTTAAAAAAGACAAAACCTCGACATAGAAAGAACAACCTACCAATATAAGAAGGATCGACCCAATTGTTAAAAATGACAAAACTATACTTAAAAAGGATAACTCTTATGTTAAAAAGGACAGACGTAGATGTTAAAAGGAACAGACTTATATGTTTAAAATGACAAAAATGAACTCTTCATTTTACCTTTGTATCCGGAGGTTGCATGAAGAAACCAAAAGTTGCGTTGGGAAAAGTAAAAGTTGCATGGGGAAACCAAACGTTGCAATGAGAAAATAATGTTGCATTGGGAAACTAAAGGTTGCATGTGACACAAACATGTTATGAAATGAATTTCGCTGCTGACTGGATTGCTGGCTCAACTGACAACGTTAGGCGTGTCTCGGACACCCGCATCCGGGTATCACGACCCTTATTCTTTCTTGTGTACATTTTTTTCAACCGTTGAATGTTTATTGGTCGAGACGTCGGGTAAGTGTAAAGGTAGAGACTTGTCTTGCCCGGTCCAATCATTTTACCTGTTTCGTTATATCTTGTTTTTTGTATTGTGTGTGATAATGAAATAAGATTATTTTTACCCGTTTATACCGCTAACCATTAGGTATATATATTATTACGAGGAGGGATCCACTACCCTTAAATTTTGTTGACATATGGTTACATTTAGCGATAAAATCAAATCTAAATTTCAAATTTAAAATTCAAATCATTGATCTTGATATACAACATATATAGATTAAGGAGGTCGAAAATTTTATGATTTTTAACGTCTTTAATCTTAGATCAAGATCTGCAATTTGGATTTTCAATTTTGAGTTTTGATTTGATTTTATCGTCAAACGTAACTGTGTGTCAACAAAAATTAAGGGTAGTTGATCTATCCTCTATTATTACTTTGGTTATCTAAATCTTTATAACTATAGACATGAAATATAAAATACCTAACATAGTTCTTACATCCTTGGAGGTGCATGTCGTCTTTGCCTAGTAAAACTAATGGTAAGATAATTTTAGTGTTTGCGTCAATGAGTTCACGTTTACTTTTTGAAGTTGTATTTTATAGTATATACGATTAAGATGAACCCACATAATTGTTATTTTTTATTACACTTCTAGTTTTGAACTTTGGGCTAGTTGTCTTTGATCGATGAAATTTTGAATTTTGAAAAGAAAAGATGATTTTGGTGTCTTTCTATGTTTACTGATTCAAAAACGGCTGATGTGTAGGATTCTACCGTATTTATTTTTATCAAAACCTTACCAATTATTGAAAATTCGAAAAAGAAATTATAACAATATCATGTTCTAATTTTTTTTTATCTTTTTGTTAAATTACGAAATCAACCATTTATACCATTAACCATTCCATTTACCGTCTTTTTTGGGTAATAGGTAGGGTATGGATAAAGGCTATACTATAATCTTTTGTTTAACCGTTCAAAATTATCGGGTAGGTGTCACCGGGTTGAACTCGGGGATGCCCGAGGGTGCACCATACCGGGCTGGGTTCGTGAGCTTGGAGCATCACAAGGAACTATGAAGCACACAAGGCAAACCAAACGCGAGGCGTGAGGTGAGCAACGGGGGTAGCCCAAGTACCCCCCCTGGGTTTGCAGGGCAAGCGCCAAGGAGATTCGAGATGCGTAGGCATGCGTACACGCGAGGCAAGGCCTGAAAGGGATCAAGTGGTAGGCAGCGGGAAAAATGCGTGCGAGGAGGCTAGCAGCCGAGACTACGAGCATGGAGTGGAAAGCCTAATCCGAGGACGTGCGTGGTAGCGCGGGCGCGAGGAAGCTATGCTCGGGCCACATGCGTGCGCGCGGGGCGCATGCATAGGCGAGCGAGGCGAAGACACGAATGTTCTAAAGTCTATAGCACGATTGGTGGCTTGGAGCGCGGGGCGCGTAGAAAAGCACCAAGGCTTGGAGTCCGGGGACATCCAAGCGAAGGTCAAGGAGCATCAGCAAACATGGAGCGAGCGTGACACTTGGGAAGTGCATCCTCACATGCGGGCAGCCAAATGCGCTTGAAAAGCGCGAGGTGGGGCTGTGGCTATGAGGGCACGCGCTAGACATTGCCCGTGCAGCACATAGACGCGCCTTGGAGGCGTGCGTGGGCAGGCAATGCCTAGGAGTTGAGGCATGGATGTTTGGGAAGCCAAGACACTTGCGTAGGGGTCAGCAAGGACTGAGAACGAGTCAAGAGAGGTTGCTGATCGTGTGGGAACGGTTAGGCAAGCTCTCCTTGAAAATAGGATTCGGTTATGGAAAGGGTCCGTAACCGAATCGGGGGAAATTTGGGTTGGCCAAAATTGTTCTCCTTAAAAATAGGGATCGGTTATACTTGTCCTTAAAAGTAGGGATCGGTTATGCTTGTCCTTAAAAATAGGAGTCGGTTATGGAACGGGTCCATAACCGAACGGAGGTGGCATGAGTGGGCTGACCGGGTCAAGCCCCACTAATGCATGCTTCTCCATCATGTGCATTCGGTTTTGGGGGAAAACCCGAATCAGCCAACATGTTCCCCACGTTCTGGTCAAGGATGACCAAGTCTATAACCGTTTGGTTCGGTTATAGCCCCATGCGTGATTTATAGAAGGCACTAGAGAGAGTGGCCTTAGTGGGGAGAGTGGGCATTCGGTTTTGCCCCACTCCTCCACAACCAAAGGAGAGTTAGAGGTGATAGTGGGGGTCATGGATCCCCACGAAGTACATGTAGTGGGAGGCTCACAACATGTATATATAGGGGTGCACCTCCAACCTGTGGAAAGGGGCGCCACCATTAGGATAAGGTTTCTAATGGTCCTTGTGTTTGTTTCCTTCCTTCCTCCACCCCTTTAGGGATTGTAATTCTATTGTTTATGGGAATAAAAGAGTTCAATTCCGCCAACATTGTTTGTGTTTACGTTTTCGTTTGTGCTTGTTTGACTCTGCGGGAAACCGAGGGAGTTGTACGGTTGTGTTGGTGTTTTCAATCTTCCCCGCGGGGATAGAGCGTTTGGCGAGGCCAAAGCTCGAAAAAGTTGAAATTTGAGAGTCTCTAAAGGACTCCTAACACGACCGGTGACAGTAGGGTAATGAAATAGTTGATGTCGTTTCGCACCCTACCTATTGAAAATCCTACATGCCACGACAATAGATTCATATTATATAAAAAAGTTATGCAAGATCTCTTACATTAGTTTTGATGTGGTAGTTAAAGGGTATGTTTTGTTTGATCTTCAATTCTCCTTTTCAACTCAAAAATGTCAAATAAGCTCAAATTACACATTTTTCTTCCACGTCAAAACTTAGTATCACCATAAACCTTAAATCTACCCATTTATCTTGAAAATGTTAATTAAAAACACAAATAAAAATATGGGTCATGTTATGAACAAAAAATATATCATATGGATGAGTCACCCTATCACTTAGAGTTACAACTTCTTGTAACCTCCACATTCAAATGCAATGTAATTCTCTCATTGATGTGTATTATATGTCTCATTCATTAACTTGCTATTATATTGTAATATTTATGTCTCTTGTCTATATATAGAGACTCATTGTATTGTTTCTGTGATTGCAATGAAAAATCGTCATCCTTCTCCTCCAAATTTCGATGTCTTTCATTTGACACAGGTTATCAGCACGACTTCGCTCGATGTGTTCCACTCAAACATTAGTTTTTCCTTGTTTGATTAAGGTAGTCTACAACATAAAGTTGTATTCATCTTGAGGTAGTCTTTTACAATTTATAATATCATTAATCTATTTACTTGTTGAATATACTCATACTATATTATTAAATGTGATAATATATGTCTAGAAATTTCTGTTACAAAATCTTGGTTTGAAATATCATGTTCTGCATCTTTATATATTCTTAGACGATGGACTATTTTTTTAGTACAATAGTAAAATTTAAATCATGCACATGACAATTATAGATTCATATGGGTATGTTATTTGACAAATATACATTAATACATGTTTATAAGTATTTTGTTTTGCAAGTGTTGATAATGTATTTGGAAGATCACTGGACGACTTGACATTCTAACGATAATGACAATTTATTTGTGCATATGTCATATCTAATGCATGGTATTTTGTTAGAAACTATAAGTCATTCTTTTAATTAATTTTATTTTGTGTGATCTTTTATATGATATTGATCATCTTCATTGTTGAAGTTAAATATTATACTTTTGATAAAATTGACAAGAATTTTACTTGTCGTGTTTTGGATGTTGAAATCCAACTTGATGCTCTTGGAAATACAAATGAAAAAAATGCATCAAATCAAGAGAAGACGAAAGCTATGTTTTTCCTCCGCAATCATTTTCAAGAAAAAATGATTTCGGAAATATCATGATCTAATCTCGTGCTCGAGTGTGGCTGAGTTGAATATTGAGTTATCGATGAAAAACAAATCACGGAATCACGTGAAAAGTCTTACAAAAGTCTAGTATAATCATTTAGCCACCATGAATGTGGACGTGAATGTGACTGAGATAAACGGCAAAAATAATTGATGTCTTTATGGTATATAAATTTGACATCAAAATGGGTTGTCAAAGTAACTCTCTACAAAACAAATAATCTAATTATGTGTATTTTATTTGATATTTTATATAAGTAATATATACACTATTTAGTAGATATACATGACCATAAGCTGGAATACCAATATGATAGATGGGCACTATATACCATGATACAAATATTTTGTTTAATATTCTTGAGGTTCATTCGAATGTCATTTTTCATAATTATTATCTTTAAGCTTTTGATTTAGTTGTTTTTTTTATGTTGAAACTATATATTTTATATTGTTTAGTACTCTCATTTGTCCAATATATTTCCATACTTGTGATTTTTATTCACTCACGATGTAACACCCCCGATCTCACGGGTATGGACGCTGGGGAAACCAAGCGAATGTCGCGATCATAGTCATCCGCGACGACCGAAGGAGTTACAATAAAGTGGAAAGCGATACAAGACTCACGCGATAAAAACATACATGGATACATAAAATAAAGACATGAAACAAAAAACGGAATTATCCATATATGGAAACAATATCAATGTATTACATGGAGTTCAATAATGGAATTACATCATAAAAATAACGCGGAAGCAAAAGATAACTAGGAAACCGATTGTCTCTAGTCTAACCCTTGTTGGAACCTAAGTACCTAAGGCAAAATAATCAAGAAATATGCATGAGTTTTCAATAAGAAAACCTCGTACGCCCCGGGTCCAAAACGGGATAAGAAGTTATTCATGTGACCTATGTATCATACATGCAAGGCAATAAGGCAACAACTCTACATAGCTGCGCCGCTCGGGTTCCACCTGAAGTGGTTCCTCTACATAGGAAACTGACTGCCAGCCATGTTGGTCTAATCCACAAACGGGTCACCCAAAAGTGTGACCCACCGCTTGGCACACAACGGTCTTCCAGATTGACACCCCAACTTACGACAATGACCTACATGACTCCATCGCGAAATTGTGAATGCCCATCCTATAGCAAATGACGGTGCACATGTGTTGAACGTTTTATATTAAATCGCAAGTGCACGGCCGCGATGAAGCGGTGGCAAGTATGGGTCGTCCTCTGGGAGGTGAGCAGCCTCTCATTTGCATGAAATCAAGTGACGAAAAAAATGGAGAAGAGAGTTGATTATGCGACGCTACACTACACTACGAAGTATGAAATGCGAAAGAAGCAACAAACGATTAACTAAAACTAAACTAGGAACGAAAGAAGAGTGCTGGAATTCAGAAATGGAGAACCCCTATGGGGTGGAGTGAGTGCACACATGCAAAGAGGTGGGTGTTGAACACATTCTGTAAGCACAAATGAAGGTGATGTTATCATGCATAGGAAGTGTCTAAATGTTATGACAAAACCTATCAATCTATTCACCAACCTAGTTGATTAACATTTACATATGCCAGTTGTTTATTTCAGAACCTAAACAAGCATGAGAGGTATCTAATCATTTTGACAAAACTCATCAAGTTATAAATTCTATCCTAAACAAGCAAGCATACATTCATGTTTTATCAACACATTGTAAATAAAACATTCATTCCATTCTCTAATGCATGTATGAACATCTACTCTACCCCCCAAAGGGGATGGAACTACTCACTACACATTACACTAATTATTAAACTAAGCAAAGAAAACATATTAAGTAAGCTACTAAAACTAATGAAATGAAATTAAACAAAGTAAAACAAACAACAAGAAACTAATAACATAACAAAGAAACTTTTATTAACAAATGACTCACATTTCAAGTAGCATCCTCCTATTTTAGTGTGTTCTTCAAGGCCTCACTTCTAGTAGGAATAATAGCAACTCAAAATATGGAGTAGTTACAATAGAAGGTGAAGAGTTCTATTTATAGCCAAAGAAAAAGGCAATCTGGGACAATCCCCCAATGTGGACTAAACAAATACCAGAAATGGACTAAATACACACTAATACGCGACCCACCAAAATCTTAGAGGATTTGGGCCAAAACGGACCGCCAATTAGCGGTCTTGGACCGCCAATTGGCGGTCTATATGGTTCGGATCCCGCTGGGTTTTCTTCTGGGCTTTTTTCTGGATGTCTTTGGTGATCTTTGATGCATCTACTTTGCTTGCTGGAGCTCCGACCCGAATCTAATTGCCAAAATACTCCCCAAGATGGTGTGGAGTTTTCTGATTTGCTCTTTGGTCCTTCGGTCTTACGATCAGGTCCTTCTCCCTTGCATCTTAGTCCCCAGGTCTCACAATTCAGTCCTTTTTCCCTGCTTTTGGGTCCTTTTATGCTTCATCTCTTCAAACCTATTTATTTCTGAAATTCAAACATAAAACTCGTAACATAGCATTGTTTAGGTGAAAGATAATGGATATAAGATACAAATATAAGCATGAAATGATGTCAATAAAATAACCCACATTTAACTTTTGCTAGTACCGACCAAAACAATGAAATGAAAAAGCATACGAAAAAACAAGAAATCCTAACTCACTTTCGTAGGAATCACGGTTGCACTTAGCACGTGCAACAAGCCGTTAAACCCCCTTGTCGCAAGGAGGAGGAGTGTTGTCTCCTGAGGGTTTTCAGCGGATACACCCACAAAATCCGAACAAAGATGCATTAATCAATCTAGCTACATGACTCGTTGGACTTATTTTTGTCGATCATGGCACGCGGTAATACTATGGGTCGACTCTATAAATGTAATCGGTCCACACACCTAGCCTAATGAATTATTCGTGAAAGTTAGTCAAGGACTTAGGTGAACGACATGGGCAACCTTAACTTCTGAATGTGATACAATGTGTAAAGTCCATTTTGGTTCTTATTTGACTTTTTTTTCTTTCTTCTTCTTCTTTGGAGCAGTTTATTGGTTGGTGTTTGATTCTCCCAGGGTCGGGTTTCGTGCATCATTGCCTATGAGGACTTACACTATCACGTACACCTTCCCCCACATCTCCACATAGGGTGATCCCTACCACCCGTGTAACGGGAGTTCGGTCGGTGCATCCTAAGTCAGATGACTCGAGAGCACCAGGCACAAAGTCCCCTCAGACCTACTTTCCCGAGTGATAGGAGTCATGAGAGAAGAGAGAACACCACTTATTTATGAAGGGAATGTGTTCTAAAAGTTTTACTTTTAAATGTCAATTATTATTAATTGAATGAGAAATCATTTTGTTCCTTGTTTACGTTATTCGTCTTTTAGAAGTGTTAAGGAAGAAGCTCTTGGTCCTTAACCGTAGAGCTCTAAAAGATATTGGTTTACATAAAACAAAAGATATTCACAATCATGGTAATTAACATGGGACATTAATTACCGAGTCAAGATTGTCGTGTTGGTCATAGATCATTGTAGCTCTACAAGTGAGTGACAACACGGGTACACAAAAGAGGAAAATACTACCTTTGTATACTGAATAGACCTAATAAGTAAAACATTATAGAATTGTGTTTTCTGTGTCATTAATATTTTACTGTGTCATTGGTGCTTTGATATGAGACTAATATCCGATCACTTAAGAAATGCTTGATTAGACTAGTATCTTGAGCTATCAATAAGTGTAGTGTAAAGGCATTAGTTGGTTAAGTATGACTTTTGTTGGAGAAGATAGTTAGTCAAAAGATTATCTTTGCCCCTCTTAATTGAGTGATGATATTAGTGGGCTCCTTGATAAATCAAAGTTATAATGTGCACAATGTGATTTGAGTTAAGTCACATAATTGTAACTAGCTTAAAGAGATCAAGAAATGAATACTAATACAAAGATGACACAATACTACTTTGTGTGTATTCTTAATATCATGAGGCAACGGACGGACACAGGTGGTGCACTCCATCACTAAATGGATCAGGTTTTGGTTCGAGTGGAATTAAGACATCTAACTAATTGGGAGTTATAATGTGTAGCTAGATACCGCTTCTAGCTCGTGATATTAAGCTCTTAATATCGCTGCCAACTTAGTTTAGATCCTCCCATATGTCACACCACAAAACTGGGAAACAAGAAATGAGAATTTTGAGTATCATAAGATGTGTCAGGTTTCATGTAGAAAATAAGACACATGGGGTGAACAAGCAAAATCAAAATTATGTTGTGATTAATAACGTAATTAGAATCTAAATTAAATTCATATGTGATGTAAATATTATGGGATGTAATGATTTATCATTACATAGGATAATATGTTACATAAGTTATGAACTTACTACTAATCCCGAAATGTCAAATTTTGTAGGGGTTAAACCGAAATTTGACAAGTTTGCAAGTACTGTGCAAAAACGGTCGACCGCTAGACTCTAAACGGTCGACCGAATGTTGCACACGTAACATGAATTTTGTCTGTTCGTTTTTGGTCGACCGATTATAATCGGTCGGTCGACCGAACATCGCGATGAAAAATATTTTGTTACGAACGGTCGACCAAATTATTAACGGTCGACCGAAACTTGGTCTAAACGGTCGACCGAACCTCCAGAAACGGTCGACCGACCAGACGGTTTTATGCAGAATTAATTAGATCATGCATGGAATTGTTCCATAATTGATTTAATTCGTGACTAAGATTATTTGTTAGCAAATAATAGATGGTTAGATGGAAGTTTGCATGAAATAATGGGCAAGAGGTTGCACATGAATAGGTAATTTGGAGAGAACTTATAAATACAAGTTTATCTCATTACCTTGTTAATTAATTCATTATGTTCTTATGCAAACTTCTCTCTCCATAATTCTCCACGAATTTCACCTTAATTCTTGAGTTTAGTTTTAGTTTTCAGAGATCTTCTTCTCAAGGGAACTAAAGAGGGATTAGTAATTAGATTCTAAACCCTATTGGAGATTGAGAGGCTAGCTCTTCTCTCTCCAATCTTGTTTAGAGTTTGGTGAATACTCGGGGGCATCCGGCGCAGCGACAAGCATCCTCAACATCTCCAGATCTTCAAGAAGTTTTAGAGAATTTCTAGGTATGAATTTCAGAGTCCCATGTTTGTTTTAATAAAGTTTTGAAACTAGTTATTGAAACAAACCGATGCATGCATGAAACAAATCATAGAAAATTGTAATTGATCCTTATTATGCATAAAAATTTCGAAAATATATATGCACAATTAAACTAGAAATCCTACAATTTATTTATCTACATGGGAACCAAAACCCCTACACTTAAGTTTCACAAAAAGAGATTAAGGCCCTTGACTACGACAAACTTCCTTATACTAACAGACACGAATTATTTGACTCACTAGGTTCAGGGTGAACTTCTTTAAATGTTTGAGTACTGAAACCCTATGATTACACGCCCCCGAGGGAAAACCGGGGTGAATCCTAACGACTCGATAAGACCTAAAACCAGTAAACTAGAAATCCTAATGCATCAATTTCAAGACACTTTTTGGGAGCTTTCTTTTTACTTTGCCTCTCAATGGTTTTGCACATGCTAAACATACGCAAAACCTACAAAAACATTTTCTTTCGCAAACACATGAAGATTTTGAAAGAAATGTGAAAACGTTAAAGCACTAGGCAAGCAAAAGAATACAAGTCACCCAAGGATCATGGTAATCAGATATATCGATATTAAATGCAGCACACTAACATGACCCTAGCAGTGCACACAAAAGAAAAGAAAAATCAAAAGAAAAGACTCGACTATGTACACACGTAAAGCACCCCCACACCTACTTCATGCATTGTCCTTAATGAATGTGAACAAGATATGTGAAGAAATGGGCCCCAAGTACACAAGGGTTGGGGCCCACAACAATCAACGCTCACCCATGGAGTCTATTATTATTCGTTTTTTTCTCTTTTTACATGATATATACAGCAACAACGATATTCTCATAATCATTTGGTCAAGGAACATCAAATGAGAACATCAAGTCATGAGGACCAGAGACTTGCCGAGATGGGCAAACTTCATCGGTACTCTGAGGTGTCATGAGGGGTGAAATGTCAAAGCTGAAAGACTCAAACCCCTCGTGATATCAGTTGGGTGTAGGTAACATGAATGAGTGAAGTTGTGTTTCCTCAATAGGGTTTATTTGCTCATCGAACAAAACCCTCCGACCAAGAGGTGGATGCATCGGAATGAGTTCCTCAAGCTCATTCGATGGATGCAGCGGGCTTGCATCAGTAAGAATGGGGCTTCTCCCCAAGTCATCCAACAAGGACCTCCCACCATCATTTAGATCATCAAGCATAAGCTCGGTCATAGGTGGGTCCTTGTTGGAGTCAATATGAAGCTCAAATGACTCAATGGCCATGGGACATGAGGTAGAGACACCTTCTGGTATAAGCATATGATGAGGTGTCTCACTCTCACTAGTACTCTCGACTGAATCATGCAACGAACACTCCTTTCAGACAATTATGTTTGATGTCAGCTCACTCTGTTGCATTGCAAAAACTGGCAATGAGTTTTCGCTGGCCCCACAAACATTCTCAATGGGTTACATTGGGGTTAGGGGTGTTCATTGATTTTGTGGTGCTTTCTCCAATTGGCGGATGAGATTTAGATTTAAAGGTTGATCAATGGGCTCCTGTTGGCTACTAGAGTTGAACATGTTGGCTTTTTGGCCTTAATCTATGTTTTGATGATTTAATTAACCTAATCTTAATTATGATGATGTAGAGTAGCACACATATTGCATTGCATGTATATTGTATTGTGCTAACCTCTACAGGTGATCAAGACTCAAGAAAGAAGGAAATGAAGTCAAGACATGTAATTAAAGCTAAATCGAAGACATGTAATCTTGATTTATTTTGAGTCTTAGGAACATGTGTAAATTGAGCATACAAGAGTTAAAAACATATCACAAACACACTAGGTTCCTTAGAGAAGTCACACACAAAATTTCACCTCATTTGGACTTCATTAGATCACCCAAACCTTAGTCGGAAATCACTTATAAACTTAAACCCAGATTTCATGTGTGAACCGGTCGACCGAACCAGTTCTCAGTTCGACCGGTTTATAACAGACTCTCCACAGTGATTTTACCGAACTCTACCGGTCGACCGGTTCTACCTTTTCGGTCGACCGATCCCGGATTTTAATATGGCCATTTTTCTTGTCGTATTCCTATAACGGTCGTATTCGTATAAAACAAACTTAACCCCAAAATACATTCGGTAACCGGTCGAACGAAGACCTTGTTTCGGTCGACCGGTTGAACACATTTTCAGAAACCAAATTCCCTGCTATCGGTCGACACATTTCTCGTTCGACCGATTGACCTTTGTCTCAACCGAATCCCCTTTTCGGTCGACCGCTCCATACTTTGGTTCGACCGATTCACTTAAGTAGAGTTAAGTTCTAGCTCGTTTGTCCGACCGAATATTCTTTTGTTCGACCGTTCTCCTTGAAATCAAGTGAACGGTCGACCGGTTTAGTAGTTTCGGTCGACCGGTTCTGGACAGATTTGCAGCCCGTTTTTCTGCTTTGTGTATCTTGCACAAAACCCAATCAAATCTATCCCCAACGGCTAGAAAACCTTAGGAGCTTATAAATAGAGGATCAAGACTTGTTGTTAACACAACTCTCCAACTCCAATTGTCCCAATACATTAGAGAGAAACCTCAATCCTCAAAGCTCCCAATTCTACACTCTTTAAGCCTAAACTTCACACATTTGATCATATACTCATCCTACTCAAAGTGTGCTCAATTAGAGAGTGAATCCCACTCAGTTACAAGAGTTGTCAAAAGAAGCAAGGACTTCGGTGAAAGCCCGAAGTGTCCCTCTCGGATTGTGAGAGGAAGAATTCAAGCAAGCGAGGGTTGTTCGCGTTGCTTGTGGTGTAAAGGCGTTCTCTCCCGGCCCGGAACGGGGAGTGGTTAGTGAAGACGTAGGCGGAGCTCGCGGAGTCGAGCGGAGTCTACAAGAGAGGACTAGGACCCGGGTGGGGTGCCGAACCTCTATAAAAACGCCGAGTCTCTTTGTGGTTTGCATTTTCTGTTAATTTCCCTACTTGTTTTTAAATTTGTTTCCGCTGCGTTTATTGTTTGATTAGTTAGGGATTAGCTTAATAGTGATTAGTGGACCCATAACCCACACGATCCTACATTTGGTATCAGAGCCTTGTTAGCTAAATTCTTACTTAATCGTTTTTTTTAGCATGGCTTCTACATCATCTAATCACATAGAAGGATTATGCACCACTAGACCTCCTTTGCTTAATGGGTCAAACTATGATTATTGGAAAAATAGGATGAAAATCTTCTTAATATCAAATGACCTTAAGTATTGGGTGTTTCTCCAAAATCCATACACACCACCAAATGAAGATGAATTAGATTCACTCACTAGGCCCAAAATGAAACAAATTGAGATGAACTCAAAGATAATGAACATTCTATATTGTGGGCTAAATGAGGGTGAATACAATAGAATTAGGGGTTGTATTAGTGCATATGAAATATGGCATAGATTGCAAATGCATCATGAGGGGGATAGCAAAACTAAGGAAACCCGCATTAGTCTCCTCATGCATAAATATGAGATTTTTTCTATGCATATCGGTGAGAACATAAGCGAAATGAACACTCGCTTCACCGATATCACTAACTCTCTTTTGGTTCTTGGAAGAAGATTAAATGAAGGAGAGATGACAAGGAAATTCCTCCGGTCGTTAAGCCACGATTGGGAAGATAAAGTGGTTGCAATTGAAGAAGCACACGATCTTTCCCAACTCAAAATGGAGGAATTAATTGGAAACTTGATGGCTTATGAACTTCAAATCAATCATCGGAAGGAGAATGAAGCCACCAAGAAGATATCTACCTTGGCATTACATGCAAATCTTGATGAGCCAAGGAGAGTGGAAGAAGAGGACATTGAGGTCTTAGCCAAAGATTTCTTTAAATACCTCAAGAGAGATAAGGGAGAAAAGAATGAAAGAAGAGGTAGAAGAAGTGAGAAAAGAGAAAAAGAAAAAGAGAGGGAGGAGAGTGAAAATGAGAGGAGAGAAGGGGAGAAGAAAAAGGAGAGAAGGGAGAGGAGAAAAGAAAAGGAGAAAAGTAAGAGAAAAGAGAAGAGGTTGGAAGCTCACAAGGCTACTTGGGACGATTCATCGTCTTCATCGTCATCCAAATCAACCACACCTTCATCAACAAAGGAATATGCACATATGTGCTACATGGCAATTCAAGATGAAGGAAGTAAGGTATCCTCTAACTCTTACTCTAGTAGATCACATTCTTGCTCATCTAAATCATATGCTAGTGATAGTTCATGTTCTAAAGATGAATCATATACACATGATGAGCTACAAAATGCATTTCATGATTTAGTTAAACAATATGAGATCATTTGTGAAAAGAACAAAAATGCTAGAAAAACTATAAATGATCTCAAATGCCAAATTGAATTAATCATGAATGAAAAGAATGAGGTGATTGCTAGACTTGAATCAAATGAATCATCACTTGCTAGTCTAAGTAAAACACCCATTATTGATGAACATGTAGATCTTAAAGCTTCAAATATGCAATTAAGAAAAGATCTTGAAATGTTCACTAAAGGAACAAAAATGCTTGATATGCTTTTGAGTAGTCAAAGACAATCATTAGCTAAACATGGTTTAGGATACAATGTGCATTTGAAAAACCATGTATCTCATACTACTTTAAATGGCAAGCATTTATTTGTTAAATCTAGTTCCTCAAGTGTGTGGGCACCCAAAACCAAAATGGTTTGGATTCCCAAAACTAACATTCAAGGACCCAAAGTTGTTTGGGTACCTAAATCTACACTTGTAGGAGCTTGAGGAGGAAATTGGTGGTGACCGGGTGAGCCAAAGCGTCGAATTCGAATCCGGTTGCATCACCAAATGAGATTGGAGCTAATCAAGATTCAAGTTTGGTATAAATTTCTATCCTTGAAATTTCTGAAAATTTAGCTCTAATCTAATTTATATGCTCAATTGTCATATCTTTATAAGTTCAATTCATTGAAAATCATTATCCCTATTCATTGCAAATCATTTATCACATCCATTGATTCTAAATGTCAAATTTTAAATGGATGTTAGAATAAGGCTTAAGTTGAAACTTAAATGAACTTAACTTGAATCATACTCATTGTTTCCATTTAGCCTTATTGATAGGGGGAGCTTAAATGTTATATCTTTTAATGAAGTGCAAAATTTAGGGGGAGCAACTTCATTATAAGACATCCAAATTCTAAGCTTAAAGTCTTAAATAATTATTAATTTTGATGGATGTCAAAGGGGGAGAGATAATTAAGGGGGTAACTTGGAATTTGGCATAAAATTGAACAAAAACTATGCACATCCATAGGGGGAGCATTAATATGCATAGTTTACATATACAAATTCCATGTATTTAGATAGAATTAAGATATAGGTTGCCATCATCAAAAAGGGGGAGATTGTTGGCTTTTTGGCCTTAATCTATGTTTTGATGATTTAATTAACCTAATCTTAATTATGATGATGTAGAGTAGCACACATATTGCATTGCATGTATATTGTATTGTGCTAACCTCTACAGGTGATCAAGACTCAAGAAAGAAGGAAATGAAGTCAAGACATGTAATTAAAGCTAAATCGAAGACATGTAATCTTGATTTATTTTGAGTCTTAGGAACATGTGTAAATTGAGCATACAAGAGTTAAAAACATATCACAAACACACTAGGTTCCTTAGAGAAGTCACACACAAAATTTCACCTCATTTGGACTTCATTAGATCACCCAAACCTTAGTCGGAAATCACTTATAAACTTAAACCCAGATTTCATGTGTGAACCGGTCGACCGAACCAGTTCTCAGTTCGACCGGTTTATAACAGACTCTCCACAGTGATTTTACCGAACTCTACCGGTCGACCGGTTCTACGTACCTTTTCGGTCGACCGATCCCGGATTTTAATATGGCCGTTTTTCTTGTCGTATTCCTATAACGGTCGTATTCGTATAAAACAAACTTAACCCCAAAATACATTCGGTAACCGGTCGAACGAAGACCTTGTTTCGGTCGACCGGTTGAACACATTTTCAGAAACCAAATTCCCTGCTATCGGTCGACACATTTCTCGTTCGACCGATTGACCTTTGTCTCAACCGAATCCCCTTTTCGGTCGACCGCTCCATACTTTGGTTCGACCGATTCACTTAAGTAGAGTTAAGTTCTAGCTCGTTTGTCCGACCGAATATTCTTTTGTTCGACCGTTCTCCTTGAAATCAAGTGAACGGTCGACCGGTTTAGTAGTTTCGGTCGACCGGTTCTGGACAGATTTGCAGCCCGTTTTTCTGCTTTGTGTATCTTGCACAAAACCCAATCAAATCTATCCCCAACGGCTAGAAAACCTTAGGAGCTTATAAATAGAGGATCAAGACTTGTTGTTAACACAACTCTCCAACTCCAATTGTCCCAATACATTAGAGAGAAACCTCAATCCTCAAAGCTCCCAATTCTACACTCTTTAAGCCTAAACTTCACACATTTGATCATATACTCATCCTACTCAAAGTGTGCTCAATTAGAGAGTGAATCCCACTCAGTTACAAGAGTTGTCAAAAGAAGCAAGGACTTCGGTGAAAGCCCGAAGTGTCCCTCTCGGATTGTGAGAGGAAGAATTCAAGCAAGCGAGGGTTGTTCGCGTTGCTTGTGGTGTAAAGGCGTTCTCTCCCGGCCCGGAACGGGGAGTGGTTAGTGAAGACGTAGGCGGAGCTCGCGGAGTCGAGCGGAGTCTACAAGAGAGGACTAGGACCCGGGTGGGGTGCCGAACCTCTATAAAAACGCCGAGTCTCTTTGTGGTTTGCATTTTCTGTTAATTTCCCTACTTGTTTTTAAATTTGTTTCCGCTGCGTTTATTGTTTGATTAGTTAGGGATTAGCTTAATAGTGATTAGTGGACCCATAACCCACACGATCCTACAGAACACATGAAACTCGGCACTCTATGTTACCGAATGAGAGCTTCATGAGACCATTTCTACAATTAATTAAGGCATTGGAAGTTGCCAGAAATGGTCTACCCAAAATCAAAGGTATTTGAGAGTGGGTGTTCGCAACAAGATTGGTATCGAGGACAACAAAATCGACTGGAAATATAAAATCTCCAACTTTGATAAGTACGTCCTCGATAATCCCCTTTGGAATACAAATTGATCTATCCGCCAATTGGAGGGTGATCTTAGTTGGTTTCAATTCTCCCAAATTTAACTGTTGATAAATAGAAAATGGGAGGAGGTTGACCACTGATCCTAAATCAAGCAAAACATTACTCATGCTAGTGTCCCCTATCGTACACTGAATAGTAGGATACCTAGGGTCCTTGTATTTTGTGTAGGTGGGATTGGACAAAAGTGAGCTTACATTTGCAGCCAAGAATACTTTCTTAGGAACATTGGTCTTCCTCTTGGTTATGCAGAGATCCTTCAACACTTTGGCATATTGAGGTATTTGTTGGATGACATCCAAGAAGGGGATGTTAACCTTCACTTGCTTGAACACCTCTAATATTTTATCCATCGTGTCACTCTGCTTTTTGGTTAACCTACTTGGATAGGGAGCTTTTGGCAGGTAGGTTTTCTGCGGTGCCTGAGAAGGAAGCCTTGGTGTATTACCCGAGTTTTCAAGTCCACGAGTCAAGGTCTCAAGTGAATTGAATCGGGTTTCCATATTATTGGAATTTGGGAAACCCGATTGATTGGTGATTGGAGCTTGGGGTGGCTGATAAGATTGTGCATGCATGGGAGGTTGGTATGATTGGTTAGGTGGTCGAGAGGAGTTTGAAGGACCACCCGGGGCATTATTTTGGTTCCATGAAAAATTGGGGTGGTTCCTCCATCCAGGATTATAGGATGATGAGTATGGGTCATTCCTAGCTCTGTCATAGATGGCGTTGACACATTCCGTCTCAGGAGGAATGGACACACACTCGCTTTCTACATGACCTATCCTACCACATGAATGACAGGGAACTCGACCAGATGTGGACATGTGAGGTGCACTTTGTTGGTTTTGGAGCTCAATCGAATCCATACGGCGCATTAAGGCTGCCATGCGTGCCTCGGTGGCCGTAGTGGCATCGATAACAAATACGACACCCGATCTAGTCGAGTTTGCATTCGCGATCCTCGCTCCTATACTAGACGATGCAGGTGGTTCCCTTACACTCTCCCATTGCATTGTTTTCTCAGCAAGGTCTTCTAGGAAAGCTAATGCCTCCCTTTCATCCATTCCTAAGAACTCTCCTTGACACATGGACTCAAGGAGCGTTCGGGACGGGATGTGAATACCCTCGTAAACAATCTGACAAAGACGCCACAACTCAATGCCATGGTGCGGGCATGAGGAAAGTAGCTCCTTCAACTTCTCTAGATATGCATGAAATATCTTGGTCTCAAGTTGATAGAATGAATTGATTTCGTTCCACAATTTTTTAGCCCGATGATTTGGAAAGTATTTCTTGAGGAATGCAGATTGAAACTCATCCCAAGTCCTAAAGGCATTCGCGTGGTTGTTGTACAACCACTTCTTGGCGTCATCCTTCAGCGCAAAGGGGACAAGCCTAAGATGCATGGAGTCTGTGCTAAGTTGTTGCAGCTTGAACATAGCACAGACCTCCTCAAATTCCCTGAGAAAGATATAGGGGTCACCTTTCCCAGTGAAATGAGGGAGCATGGAAATAAACTGAGTCTTAACCTCAAAATGGTTCCCATTTGCCTCTAGCAATACGATGCATGAGGGTAGAGCTGTACGGCTCGAGTAGCATCGATCACGGAGAGGTATGGGAACGACAACTGGAAGAACAGGTCGAACAGGTAGGTCCAGCAACTGCTCCTCCTCACGGAAATTAGCAGCCATTGAACCCGGACGGTGTGCGACACGAGAGGAGGAAGACGTCGAGAAATCGATTACCGAAGCCTAATTGACAATGCTCCTCGTCAAACGACCCCTCTCGTCTCGTGTCCACGAAAGCATGCACAAAGGTGCACACATACAAACCAAAACTTTTTTTTTCTTTTTTTTTTCTTTTTTTATTAACAAAGAATGTGTGTAGAGGAGAAGACGGGGGGGGGGGGGGGGGCACAGGAGAGAAAGAATGACTCAGGAGAGAAGAGAAGAAGTCCTTATGCTACCGCGGATGGGTACAGGTAGAAGCACAAAAGCAAACAAGGCTCAAGCAATCCTAAGGTCGCCATAGGTCCTTACAGCTAGACGACGCCTAACTGCGAGGTCACACGACCTCAACACGCCTCACCTCCCTACGACGAGGACTGATTGATCGTTTTATTTAAACCGCAAGTGCACGGTCGCGTTGAAACGGTGGCAAATACGGGTCGTCCACTGAGAGGTGTGTCGACGTTTAGTTTGTGCGAAGGCGAGTGGTAAAAATGGAGAGAAAGGTTGATTACACTAAACTACACTAAAATGCAAAAGGAAATGAAGATAAGCGATAAAACTAAACCCCATAGGGGGTAGAGAAATAATGTGAATATAAAGATGTGTGTGTGTGTGTGTGTGTTCAATTAAGCTCCTCACAACATGTAGTGCATGAAATCATAAAACTACATCCAACTTTGCCTCCACATGAATTAAGATAAGACTACATCATTAAAACATACAAGACAATAATTGGAATGAATCTAAATGAACTCATGTATAAAGACTAGACTGTACTATGCCTCCACATGAATTAAGATAACTAAGGTAAATGCAACAAGAGTACATACACTACAATTTGTGTTTCCAATATTAATTCCATCCATATCCTAACCTTATCATTCCCCATAAAATAGGTCCACTAATCAAAGCATAAGCTAAGCTTCATTCAAGAGCATTAGCATATCAAAGATAAGAGTGAAAACCCATTAGATGGTTATGGAAATCATATAAAGCTCAAGGGATTAAGATAACACACACTTAATACACTACATGATTATATCACATATTTCTCCACCCCCAAATGGGGATGGAACTACTCACACATATTTAAACTAACTACTCTAACAAAAGGAAGCATTATATTGAAATGAAACTACACTAATCAAGAAAAAAATATTAAAGAAGGATAAAACAAAACAAACAAGCAAGCATGCATATGAAAGGAAATGAAACTAAGAGAGAAACAACACAATTAAAGGAAAAACATCTATTATTAACTCACTCAATACAAGCAGCCCTTCCTCCACCAGAGTTTTGCTTCAAGGCTTCACTCTTAGTAAGGAAGATGACCACCAAAGAGGGAGATGTGTACAATGGAAGGTGAAGAGTTCTATTTATAAGCATGGAAAAAGCTAATCTGGGACAATCTCCCGATGTGGGACTAATGAAATACCAAAAATAGACTAAGAATACACTAATACACGTGCCCACCAAAGATGAGCGGATCCGGAGCCAAACAGACCACAATTGGCGGTCTATTAGTTTTGGATCGAGCTCATTTTTTTGTGGGATTGTGTTGATGTATTTGTTGGTCTTGGATGCATCTACTTCGTTTATTAGAGCTCCAACCCGAATCGAATTGTCAAAATACTCACCATGATGGTGTGGAGTTTTCTGTTTTGCTCTTAGGTCCTTCTCCCTTGCATCTCAGTCCCCAGGTCTCACAATTAAGTCGTTTTTCCTCCTTTTGGGTCCTTTCATGGGTCTTCTCTTCAAACCTCTTTATTTATGAAATTCAAACATAAAACTCGTCACGTATCATTGCTTAGGCATAAGATAATGGATATAAGATACAAATATAAGCATGAAATGATGTCAATCAAATACCCCAACACCTAAGTTTTTGCTAGTCCCGAGCAAAACAAAGAAAGAGAAAAGAAAACGAGAAACAAGAAATCCTAACTCACTTTCGTAGGAATCACAGTTGCACTTAGCACGTGCAACAAGCCGTTAAACCTACTTGTTGCCAAGGAGGAGGAGTATTGTCTCCTGAGGGTTTTCAGCGGATAGACCCACAAAATCCGAAAAAGATGCATTATTCAATCTAGTCACTCGACTCGTTGGACAAATTTTGTCAATCATTGGACGCGGTAATCCTACGGTTAGACTCTATATAGGTAATCAGTCCACACACCTAATCTAATGAACCATTCGTGCAAGTTAAATAAGGAATTAAGTGAAAGACATGGACAACCTCAACATCCTCAAGTGATACAATGTGTAAAGTCCATTAAGGTTCTTATTTGCATTTTTTTTCTTTTTGTTTCTTTTCTTTTCTTTTTATTAGTTTGAGCTTCATTCTCCCAGGGTCAGGTTTCGTGCAACATTGCCCATGAGGACTTACACTATCACGTACACCTTTCCCCAAATCTCCACATAGGGCAATCCCTACCACCCGTGTAGCGAGAGTTCGGTCGACGCATCCAAAGTCAGATGACTCGAAAGCACCAGGCACAAAGTCCCCTCAGACCTACTTTCCCGAGTGATAGGAGCCATGCGAGAATAGAGAACACCTACTCACTTATTTCTTATCTACACATGAACCAAAACCCCTACACTTAATGTCTCACAACAAGATTTAAAGGGTCCTTGACAACAACAAACTTCCTTAAGTTAACAGACACGAATTATTGACTCAATAGGTTCAGGGTGGACTTCTTTAAATGTTTGAGCACTGAAACCCTATGATTACTCATCCTTAAGGGAAAACTGGGATGCATCCTAACGACTTGATAAATCCTAAAGCCATTGTACTAGATATCCTAATGCATCAAGTTCAAGACAATTTTGGGAGCTTTCTTTTTACTTTGCCTCTCAACGGTTTTGCACATGCTAAACACACACAAAACCCACAAAACATTTTCTTTCGCAAACACATGAAGATTTTGAAAGAAATGTGAAAATTTCAAAACATTAGGCAAGCAAAAGAAGACAAATCACCCAAGGATCATGACAAGCAGATATATCGATATTAAATGCAACACACTAACATGACCCTAATAATGCACACAAAAGAAAATAAAATCAAAGGAAAAAGACTCAACTATGTATACACGTAAAACACCCCCCACACCTACTTCATGCATTGTCCTCAATGAATGTGAGCAAGATACTAAATGGATTTATGCATGAAAAAGGAGAGATCTCACCAACATGAAGTACAAAGGGAAGTTCAAGGTCATGTCGATGGACTCAAAACCTGTGAGATGCAAAGGAAGGGATACAAATACGTGAAAGAAATGGGGCCTAAATACTCAAGGGTTGGAGCCCACAACAATCGATGCTCTCTGAAGGAGTCTTTTATTGTACTTTTTTTTTCTTTTTTCCTTTTTTTATAACTATGTACAAAAATGGGCTCCCATCTTCATATGTCAAGGGACATCAAATGGGAACCCGCCATCTCTCGAGCCAAAAATGCACATGCATGGGCTCGCGACATACAAATCAGAATTGCTTGACCACCTGATACCCTTATAAGCGTTGTGGTCGTTTGATGCCTCTTGAGAGTGAGCAAGATGTGAGGCATGAATGAGAGGTGAACCTCTATCATGTTGAAGGGTATGAGGTGGTTGATTGTTAACCCACATGGGGTTGTCAGTAGATACAGAATGAAGATCATGTGGCCCAGAGGCCATAAAAATAGTATCTTGTGGCTCAAAAACCACGTGATCAAAAGGATGTGGCTCAAGGGCCACGTGATAAAAAAGAAGTGGCTCAAGGGCTACATGATCAGAAGAATGTGGCTCAAGGGCCACGAGATCAGAAGAATGTGACTCAAGGGCCACAAGATCAGAAGAATGTGGCTCAAGGGCCACAAGATCAAAAGAATGTGGCTCAAGGGCCACAAGATCAAAAGAATGTGGCTCAAGGGCCACAAGTTCAAAAGGAGGTAGCATTGAGGCCACGTGATCAGAACATAAGGCACCTTCTTGTGCCAGCTCAGGTGAAACATCTTCACCACCTTCAGGATCTCATCGAACAATTCTCTGAACTACTTGAAGGTGCTCTCAACTTCAATTTCATCCAAACCCTGGATAATGTTGACCCCAACAGGGTCATTGAAGGCACCTGGCTTCTTGCCGATGGTGAAGATGTTGAAATCAGCGCATTGACTACCATAAGTCAAGCGCATCAGACCATTGCGATAATTGATCAATGCATTGGAAGTCTCAAGGAATGGTCGCCCCAGAATGACAGGAATTTGTCCAAGTGGGTTTGGCACAGGTTCAATATCCAAGACAAAGAAGTCGATTGGATAAATGAACTCTCCCACTTTGATCAGCACATCTTCCACCACACCCCTCAGTTTCTTTATAGACCTATCAGCCAATTGAAGAGTGGTTTTTGTTTGTTTGAGGTCTCCAAGACCGAGGTGGACGTAGACAAAATATGGCAGAAGATTAACAGATGCACCAAGGTCCAATAAGGCTCGATGTATGGACACATCACCAATCACCCAAGAGATAGTCGGATAGCCAGGGTCCTTGTACTTGACTTGCATGGGTTGTGCCAACAAAGAACTCACGTTAGCCGTAAGAAAAACTTTCTTTGGAACATGAGTTTTTCTCTTCTTGGTGCATATGTCGTTGAGAACCTTGTCATAAGGTGGCATTTGCTAAATCACCTCCAATAGAGGGATGTTCACCTTAACTTGCCGAAACATCTCAAGCATCTTGTCATGCTGATCAAAGGTTTTCTTTTTAAGGCGCTCAGGGAATGGCGCCTTTGGGGCATAAGGGTGCGAAGGAACATCAGAATTCTGGTCGAAAGAAGCATGATTAGGGACCTCAGAATCTGATTCCTTTGACACAAAAGGAGACAAGGGACCTTAGGGTTCGGCCCCATTGTCGAAGGAAATGTAGAAGGAACCTCAGGATCCGGCTCCTTCCTGGAAGTATTTATGGAGGGAGCCTTAGGATGCGGCTCCCTCAAAGATGATGACAAAGAAGGCACCCCAATGTGGTTGTCCACCTCCTTACCAGACCTCAAAGTATGAATCACATTAATATGATGGGTCGGTTCAGAGGTAGCATCAGGTAAAGGTGTCCTTCCTTGAGAATGGGTACCCCGAGGATTCACCTCGGGTTGACTCGGGAACTGACCATTCTTGCGTTCATTGAATTGATGAGCCAACTGGCTAACTTGCATTTCCAAAGCCTTGACTGTACTTTGCAACGCTTGAAGGGTCAGATCACAAGAAGGGTCCTTGGGGTCAACCCGCTGGGGTGGTGGAGTCTGGTTGGAATAACCCGACGATGAGGCATGAGCAAGTTGGTAATTATGGTGCTGAGACCTTTGATGTGGGGGTTGGTAGGTCACCGATGGGCGTGGAGGTTGATAAGGTGGAGGTTGAGGTTGAGCGTGCGAGCTCTGACCGTTACCCCCACTAGGCCCCCAAAAGAAGTTAGGATGGTTACGCCATCCGGGGTTGTAGGAGTGACTGTACGGGTCGTTACGAGGCCTCTGTTGATACATCGCATTTGCATGCTCAGTATCCCTTGGAGCGTAAGCGCATTCCAAGTCATCATGGCCCGTAAGTCCACACCTACCACACCCGGGAGTAGCGACCTGAGCTACAGGAGCTCGGTCCAACTCTAAACTCTCAATCCTATGCATGAGAGCAACCATTTTCGCCTCAGACGAGATCGATGACTCAACTTGATATGATCCAGCTCGACCAGAAGACCTGGCGGCTGGTGTCTCTCTCATGGTATCCCACTCATAGGTGCATTCAGCCATTAACTCTAAAGTGTCCCATTCCTCATCGATGGGTTTCATTTGGAAGTCACCCTGACACATCGACTCCAACAATGTGCGGGTGTTGTAGTTGATGCCCTCATAAACAATTTGGCACAACTGCCATAACTCAAGTCCATGATGAGGGCACTGCTGGAGAAGGTCCTTGAACCTCTCAAAGAAACATAAACATCCTTCCTTCCTTAATTGCATATATGATAATCATCTCCACCCCCCCAAAAGGGGAGTGGTTTTACTCACTACACATTACCCTAACTATTACACTAAAATGAGAAGGCATATTAACTAAGCTAGATTTAATAAAAGACAATTAAACTAAAACATGCATCAACAATAAAAGAAGCACAAAACAAAGAAAATTTTATTAATTGAAGACTCACAAGACCAGTAGCATATGTTGAGTCTTATACATTTGATGTATCTGGTGCCGTATCTGTTGAGTTTTCCTTTGAGGGAAAAATCTCTTCAAAAATACGGTCACAAAGTCATCCCAAGACCCAATGGAGCTCACCGGGAGGCTGTACATCCATTTCTTCGCGTTATCCTTCAACGCGAAAGAAATCATCCTCAACCGGATTGAATCCTCGTCAAGCTGTTGAAGCTTGAACATGGAGCATACTTCCCTGAATTCGCTTATAAAAATATACAGATCCTCCTTATTGGCAGTAAAGGTTGGAAGCATGCTCACATATTGAGGTTTCAGCTGATAGTTGTTCCCGCGAGCAGGAGGAAGAACTATGCAAGAAGGTTGCGCGACCCGAACAGGATGGGTCCGCTCCCACAAAGTCATCGGTCCATCCTGTCGGGCTAAAGGTGGTGGTGCACCAAGAACTCGATCCTGACCGAATCTCCCATCCTCTCGAGTCAGAGGAGGAGGAGGTCTACGTGGTGGTGGGAGAGGACCGAGCTAATCTATGTATGGAACTCGGTCTCCCTCGCCACCACGAGACGACTCGGCCTCTTGCTCCAAAGAAGCACGAGGCGGAGATGGTCGATCACCAAGACCATCCATCTCAGAAATATGCACTCTCTCAAGTCGAGCACTCTCACCAGAACGAGCCCAACCTCGCATAAAAATGCTCGACTCTAAAATAACACACAACAAAAGGTGTACTAGAGGAGGAGACTACGCGTAGAAAATAGATGAGGAGAGGACTCAGATGAGGAGGGAAGAATCCTTAGATCTAACGTGGGTAGTGGGATCAGGTAGAAGCCTAACTAGCAAGCACGGCTCAAACAACTTAAGGCTGTGGGTCCTTAGGTTAGACGATGCCTAACTTCGAGGTCACTAGCCTCGACACGCCTCACCTCCCTACAATGAGGACCACAATGCCCAGCAAGTGATACCAGATCCGGAGATCCAGTACCTCCTACTATCGACAAGGTAGGCAACGCCGATCAGGTCATGACGGTCTCAACTAGATTACTCTCCTAGTGCGTCTGCAATCCTTAGGGCCAATGTCTACTTGCTTTTAGTTAAGGCTTGATTAAGAGTGATTTTTGGGGCTAAGGAAAGGGTGATGAAATTCCCCACCTTATCTTTTATGGGACATCCCCTCCTTAGTAGCGTTCTGATCCTAAATCTAGCAATCAATCGCTCCAATCAAACGCTCAACTCACTCTTGTCCCGATGCAATTCCTACTAACTAATGCATGGGCATACAAGATGCATAAATGAGCGTAGGAAATGCGTACCTCAAGCCAGCGTTCAACAACTGAAAATAAAGTTAAAAGAAAAGACAACTATATGCCTAAGTCAAGTTCATGATGCGTGACCTAAACAAATAAGAATGTCTAATCTTTTGCTTTGGATTTTAAGGCCAAGTTGATTAATGGGGATTGGTTTAATGATCTGGGAGCAAACTAGAGGTCATAGCATGCAAAATAGGGCTCCCAGATAACTACAATGAACCAGACAACTACCAGAACAAAACAGAGAACAAGAAACGCTCAGCAGGCCGCCAATTGGTGGTCCCAGACCGCTGATTGTCGGTCTGTTTGGTGCTTCTATGCCTCCATTTTCGCCAGTGGCCTCCCCTTGAACTTTAGGGTCCCTGAAACCAAGAAAAACTACAAACAAAAAATTAAAACCACTCGAATCGTCCAAACCAAGGTTTGGACAGAGCACCTCCCTAGCAACGACGCCAAAAACATGATTGATCGTTTTATTTAAACCACAAGTGCACAGCCGCGTTGAAGCGGTGACAAATATGGGTCGTCCACTGGGAGGTGTGTCGACGTTTAGTTTGTGTGAAGGTGAGTGGTAAAAAATGGAGAGAAAGGTTGATTACACTAAACTACACTAAGATGCAAAAGGAAATGAAGATAAGCGATAAAACTAAACCCCATAGGGGGTAGAGAAATAATGTGAATATAAAGATGTGTGTGTATGTGTTCAATTAAGCTCCTCACAACATGTAGTGCATGAAATCATAAAACTACATCCAACTTTGCCTCCACATGAACTATGATAAGACTACATCATTAAAACATACAAGACAATAATTGGAATGAAGATAAATGAACTCATGTATAAAGACTAGACCCTACTATGCCTCCACATGAATTAGGATAACCCAATATCATTAAAACATACAAGACATTAACTAAGGTAAAGGCAACAAGAGTACATACACTACAACTTATGTTTCCAATATTAATTTCATCCATATCCTAACCTTATCATTTCCCATAAAATAGGTCCACTAATCAAAGCATAAGCTAAGCTTCATTCAAGAGCATTAACATATCAAAGATAAGAGTGAAAACACATTAGATGGTTATGGAAATCATATAAAGCTCAAGGGATTAAGATAACACACACTTAATACACTACATGATTATATCACATATTTCTCCACCCCCCAAATGGGGATGGAACTACTTACACATATTTAAACTAACTACTCTAACAAAATGAAGTATTATACTGAAATGAAACTACACTAACCAAGCAAGAAATATTAAAGAAGGATAAAACAAAACAAACAAGCAAGCATGCATATGAAAGAAAATGAAACTAAGAGAGAAACAACACAATTAAAGGAAAAACATTTATAATTAACTCACTCAATACAAGCCGCCCTTCCTCCACCAGAGTTTTGCTTCAAGGCTTCACTCTTAGTAAGGAAGATGGCCACCAAAGAGGGAGATGTGTACAATGGAAGGTGAAGAGTTCTATTTATAAGCATGGAAAAGGCTAATCCGGGACAATCCCCCGATGTGGGACTAAACAAATACCAAAAATAGACTAAGAATACACTAATACACGTGCCCGCCAAAGATGAGCGGATCCGGAGCCAAACAGACCGCCAATTTGCGGTCTATTAGGTCTAAATCGGGCTCATTTTTGTTGTGGGCTTGTGTTGATGTATTTGTTGGTCTTGGATGCATCGACTTCGTTTATTGGAGCTCCGACCCGAATCGAATTGTCAAAATACTCCCCATGATGGTGTGGAGTTTTCTGTTTTGCTCTTAGGTCCTTCGGTCTTATGTTTAGGTCCTTCTCCCTTCCATCTCAGTCCCCAGGTGTCACAACTAAGTCCTTTTTCCTGCTTTTGGGTCCTTTCATGGCTCTTCTCTTCAAACCTCTTTATTTCTGAAATTCAAACATAAAACTCGTCATGTAGCATTGCTTAGGCATAAGATAATGGAAATAAGATACAAATATAAGCATGAAATGATGTCAATCAAGGACCACAAAGCCCAGCAAGTGAGCCAAGATCCGGGGATCTCGTCTCTCCTACTATCGACGAAGTGGGCAATGCCGATCAGGTCATGACGGTCGGGACCAGATCACTCTCCTAATGCGCCCGAAATCCTTAGGTCCAATGTCTACTTGATTTTAAAAATTTGGTTCTTTATTAGTGTGGTTTGTGGGGCGAAGGAAAGGGTGATGAAATCCCCCACCTTATCTTTTATGGGACGCCTCTCCTTAGTAGCGTTTTGGAGTCCTAATCTAGCAATCAACTCTCCAAACAAACGCTCAACTCACACTTGTTTCAATGCCCTTCCTACTAACTAATGCATGTTCATACGAAATGCATGAATGAGAGTAGAAGGTGCGTACCTCACGCCAGCACTCAGCAACTGAAAATAAAGCTAAAATGAAAGACAATCTATATTCCTAAGTCACATACATGATGCATGACCTAAACAAAAAGAATGCCTAATATTTTGCCTTTTGTTTTAGGGTCCAAGTTGCTTAAAGGAGGTTTGATTATTGATCTGGGAGCAAACTATAAGTCAAAACATGCCAAATCGAGTCCCAGATCACTATATCAGATAAGGAAATACTCCACAGAAATTTAGAGGTGAACAGAAATTACCAGACCGCCAGTTGGCGGTCTCAGACCGCTAATTGGCGGTCTTGTTCCCTCAGCTCACCTCCAAACTTCACCAGATGCTTCCCCTTCTCAATTGGAATCTCCTGAGACAAAGCAAACTACAAGACAAAAAATTAAATCCACTCAAATCGTCCAAACAAGAGTCTAGACTCGCACCTCCCCGGCAACTGCGCCAAAAACTTGGTTAATGTTTTATATTAAACCGCAAGTGCACGGTCGCGATGAACCGGTGGCAAGTACGGGTCGTCCTCAGGGAGGTGAGCGGCCTCTCATTTGCACGAAATCAAGTGGCGGAAAAAATGGAGAAGAGAGTTGATTATGCTACGCTACACTACACTACGAAGTATGAAATGCGAAAGAAGCAACAAACGATTAACTAAAACTAAACTAGGAACGAAAGAAGAGTGCTGAAATTCAGAAATGGAGAACCCCTAAGGGGTGGAGTGAGTGCACACATGCAAAAAGGTGGGTGTTGAACACATTCTTTAAGCACAAATGAAGGTCGTCTTATCATGCATAAGAAGTGTCTAAATGTTATGGCAAAACCTATCAATCTATTCACCAACCTAGTTGATTAACATTTACATATGCCAGTTATTTATTTCAGAACCTAAACAAGCATGAGAGGTATCTAATCATTTTGACAAAACTTCAAGTTATAAATTCTATCCTAAACAAGCAAGCATACATTCATGTTTTATCAACACATTGTAAATAAAGCATTCATTCCATTCTCTAATGCATGTATGAACATCTACTCTACCCCCCAAAGGGGATGGAACTACTCACTACACATTACACTAATTATTAAACTAAGCAAAGAAAACATATTAAGTAAGCTACTAAAACTAATGAAATGAAATTAAACAAAGTAAAACAAACAACAAGAAACTAATAACATAACAAAGAAACTTTTATTAACAAATGACTCACATTTCAAGTAGCATCCTCCTACTTTAGTGTGTGCTTCAAGGCCTCACTTCTAGTAGGAAGAATAGCCACTCAAAATATGGAGTAGTTACAATAGAAGGTGAAGAGTTCTATTTATAGCCAAAGAAAAAGGCAATCTGGGACAATCCCCCGATGTGGGACTAAACAAATACCAGAAATGGACTAAATACACACTAATACGCGACCCACCAAAATCTTAGAGGATTTGGGCCAAAACAGACCGCCAATGAGCGGTCTATATGGTCCGGGTCCCGCTGGGTTTTCTTCTGGGCTTTTCTGGATGTCTTTGGTGATCTTTGATGCATCTACTTCGCTTGCTGGAGCTCCGACCCGAATCTAATTGCCAAAATACTCCCCAAGATGGTGTGGAGTTTTCTGATTTGCTCTTTGGTCCTTCGGTCTTACGTTCAGGTCCTTCTCCCTTGCATCTTAGTCCACAGGTCTCACAATTCAGTCCTTTTTCCCTGCTTTTGGGTCCTTTTATGCTTCATCTCTTCAAACCTATTTATTTCTGAAATTCAAACATAAAACTCGTAACATAGCATTGTTTAGGTGAAAGATAATGGATATAAGATACAAATATAAGCATGAAATGATGTCAATCAACATGTCCAAGTCTTATCTTACGCATGAACTCTCTATATAGAGGTCTTAAAATCAGGCCCGTCGGCCCCTCAACAATGGTGCCCAAGATTAATTATATTAACTAGTATGCAAATGTAGACTATCAATGGTAATACATCCGATCTAGAGCCACTAGTTAAGCTCAAGCCTGACGCAATGAGCCTGAATGAACACCCACTTAGTCTCTCAGGCATATAACATCAGGAAAATACCACGTGAAATAAAGGTAATAGGTAACAAAGACATGGACATACAACCATCTCAATACCAACATAAACAAAGCACAATATAATAACTTTGTTGTCTATGGGTCATGAGATGATATTCATAATATCGAATCCTGAACTTACATGCATGAATCTACATTATCACACTCATAACAGCAGTAACAACAAATATAAGATTATGTAAACCACATGCAATAATAGTCATAGCTCATGAAAATCAGACATGCAACCTGGAGCTACGGGTCATGTTAAGTTGGTTATACGACACTTACTTTACAATAATATAACACGTTCATGAGTCTAGAATTTATTTATGCGTGAATCAAGGTATATTTAGAAGAGGCATGAGATCATAACGTGGTTGATTTCAGGCCCTAGAATGTAGGTCATAGAGGTTGTAATACCCAACCACTAGTCGCATACAAGAACCTAAAACGTAGCCCTATATACACCAAATAAACATGCAAGCCATGAAAACAACTAAATGAATAATTTCAGATCACATGATACAATCAAAACCCTACAAGGGATATGGCGGTATACACAAAGCTTAAATAGACATAAACGGCTAGTTGTAATTCATGAGATGCGATTCATAGTCCCAACAACTAACTCATGCATGTTCATGTAATGTCTTCACAATAAATGAATCATGAAAAATCACATAAATCCATCATGCGAGGCACATCCACAATGATCCATGTAACTACGAGTCCATACAACAAAACATGGAGCACTAAGCCACGCAAGAATCATGCATGCAATGCACCCGACGTGCTTCCCACGACCCAACCTCACCTTCCCTGATTTCTCTCCTCAAACAACCAGGGAATGTGTGACAAATGTCGTGATGAAAGGGGCAATGTCTCATCCAGCCACCACAGCCCAGGGCTCACGTTGCAACCGGCTAAACCAGGTTGGTCTCTGCATGCGTGTGCGCCCTAGTTGCTAGACCGGACAACCCACTGGTGATGGATGACACTCCATCCATCACCCCCACTTGTTATCCTATATTTGGGCTAGAAGCATACCTGAGATTTGAAGAAAAATGCCCCAGAGATCGCTAGAAACACTGTTGGTTGCCTCCTTGTGCGCCTCTTCTACTAGGCTACCTTGCCTCCTAGATAGATCACTGGAGAGATGGCATGAAGGTCAGTTGGTGGCCGGAGATGAGAAGGGAGAAGATGGTGTTTTGCGTGAGGGAGAAGGGAAGAGAAAATGCAAGAGGCGGCTAGGGTTATGCATTGCACACATGCAATCCTCTAAATAAGGCTACCATGATTACAATATATTCAATCATCATCTCTTTCCTTCTTTGTGTGAATTCAAATTTTGCATGCGGATGTGAATGCCACCTCACCCTTGCTGACCCAACCAAGTCTCCCATGCACAAGCCAAGTGGCCAAGAGAAAAATACATCTAATGCCACACGCACCTGAAACTAAATCGAACGAGTCTAGATGAGCGCACCCAGCGCACCACACCCGCGACCAAAAATGAGGTCATGTTTGTTGGGCGATTTGCACAATAAAATGAGAATCCCTCAGTTGATAAAATATCTCTTAACATGGATCATTTCGGGATCATATCTACTAATATATATATTTTTATTAGATCAAGATCATATTATAAATACTCCCATATTTTATATACTTGTGTGATATTGAATGAAATGTTTTCCATCTACGATTTCTTTAACATTTTTTTGGTTAACACCTCCACAAATGTAATGGCCTCAAATTACATTGGACATTTCATCAGGATTCATATTCTTGATAATATTAAAATATTTGAATCCCGTGAAGGATATGTATTTTATGTTGGCTTTTTGGTCTTAAGCTATATTAATTTTGATGATTAATCAAACTAACCTTAATCAATCAATGATTGACATCATATAATGCCTATATTTGTGTCTTATATCCATTATCTTGAACCTAAACAATGCTACGTAACGAGTTTTATGTTTGAGTTTTAGGAATAAACAAGATTGAGGAGAAGAGACATAAAAGGACCTAGAAGCAAGGAAGAGGACTGTGTTGCAAGACTTGGATGCAAGAGGGAAGGACCCGGATGTAAGCTCAAAGGACCAAGGAGCAAATCAAGAAACTCCACACCATCATGAGGAGTATTTTGGCAATTCGATTCGGTCCTGAGCTCCAACAACATACTTCGATGCATCAAACATGAAGAAATGAAGCCAGACAACAACACACCAAGACCAAGCCAGATCCAGACAATATAGACCGCCAATTGGCGGTCGGTTTGTGTCCAGATCCGCTAAGACTTTGGCGGGTCATGTACTAGGTTGTGTTAAGTCTATTTTTGGTATACATTTAGTCCCATACAGGGGGATTGTCCCGGATTACCTTTTTCTATGGCTATAAATAGAACTCTTCCTCCTCATTTGTAATCACCCATTGCTTGGTGACATTCTCTCTACTTGGAGTAGAAACCTTGAAGCAAAAACTCAAGGTGGAGAAGAATGTCACTTACAACGTGAGTCATGTTAATAAAATAATTTTTCTTAGTTTCTTTTAATATTGTCTTGTCTTTTAATTCGTGCATGCTTCTTTAGTTTAATTTCCTTTCATTTAGCTTCTTTAATATTTCTTGTTTACTTAGTTTAATTGTCTTTCGCTAGAATGTTTTGTTTTGTTAATGTAGTTTGTAGTGTAATGATTAGTGAGTAGTTCCATCCCCTTTGGGGTGGAGTAGATGTTTATACATGTTATGTAGATGGAATGAATGCTAAACATTGTTGTATGTGAGAAATGTTAGTATGCTTGTTTGAATTAATGAGAACACTTAACTTGATGATTTCTGCCATAATGTTTAGGTACATTCCATACTTGCTTAGGTTCTTAATAACAAACTTGTCATGCTCATATTAATCACTTAGGTTAGTGCTTTGAATGATAGGTCTTGTCATGAGGTACTTCTTATGCATTACAAACACTAACTACACTTGAGCTTATTGTATGCATTCATCACTTCTTATTTCATGTGTACACACACTCCATCCCTTAGGGGTTTTCCATTAATGATTTCTATCTTCTTTTATTAGTCGCTTAGTTTTAGTTCGTTTTGTGCTTTCATTTCCTTCCTTGTTGCTACTAGTTTAGTGTAGTTTAGTTCAATCAATCTTTCTCTCCTTTCTTTCCCACTCGCCTTTGAACAAACTAAAGTTGACACACCTCCATGTGGATCGACCCGTATTTGCTACCGCTTCAATGCGACTGTGCACTTGCGGTTAATTAAAATATATCAATCAAGTTTTTGGCGCCGTTGTCGGGGAGGTGCTCTGTCCAAACTTTGGTTTGGACGATTCGAGTGGGTTTAATTTTTGTTTTTTGTTTATTTCAGGGATATCTTGGCATCAAGGGGAGGCAACTAGAGAAATTGGAGGAAGGACACCAAAGTGACCGCCAATTAGCGGTCTGGTGAGCTGACTTTGCTCCAAAATTTTGTTCTGGTTGTTTGTTTCGTCAATTTAGTAATCTGGGAGTTCAATTTTTCATGTTTCAACCTGTAGTTAGCTCCCAGATTAATCAATTCACCTTTTAAGACAACTTGGACCATAAAACTCAAAGCAAAAGATTAGACTTCCTTCCATCTAGGTCATGCATCATTTGTAGACCTTGCACGCATTTGTCTTTTCTTTTCTTTACATTCTTGTTGTCGATTGCTGGCGTGAGGTACGTGCACCCATTCTCTCATTCATGCATGGTTAAAGCATGCATTAGTTAGTAAGGTGCATCAGGACAAGAGTGAGGTGAGTGCTTGTTTGGTGAGTTGCTTGCTAGCCTAAGATTTCAAAACATCTATAAGGGGCATCACTTATAGTCTTCAAAGATAAGGTGGGAGATTTCATTACCCCTCCCTTAGACCTAAAAAGCACACTCAAGTAATGCCTTAATCTAAAAGCAAGTAGACATTGGCTTTAAGGAATTCGGACACACTAGGAGAGTGATCGAGTTGAGACCGCCATGACCTGATTGACATCGCCTGCCTTGTCGATAGTAGGAGGTACTGGATCTCCGGAGTTGGTATCACTTGCTGGGCATTGTGGTCTTCGTTGTAGGGAGGTGAGGCGTGTCGAGACTAGTGACCTTGAAGTTAGGCGTCGTCTAGCCTAAGGACCCATAACCATAAGTTGTTTGAGTCTTGCTTGCTAGATTAGGCTTCTACCCTATCCCACTACCCATGCTTGTTTCTAGGGATTCTTCCCTTCTCCTCTGAGTCATCTTCTTCTCACCTACTTCTACGTTCTAGTCTCCTCCCTTTTACACTCTTTGGTAGCGTTTTAGGGTCGAGTTGAGCACCTTTTGCGAGCTTAGCCTCGTGGTGGTGAGAGTGGTCGACTCGAGAGTTTTTTGTTGGGATGGATGGTTACATGGGCGGCTATCCATATCATTGTTGGGACCAAGACAATTCTCCCTGGTATTCCGGACCCATGCAACCTAGGTGGCTCAGACTAACACCCCGTATGGTTGGGACAATCTTAATTGTGTGGCTGAGCAATATTCAGATTAAGATAATATGAGAGAGGCACTGACTGCTAGATCACTATCTAGTTATGTCGGATCATATGCTGGTCAACAAACTGAGACATTACAACAAACTTTGGCATCTTTCATGCTTGCGGTAGACGACATGAGTGCAATGGTGGCTCTAGTAGTCGTACCGTGCGACTGTTGTGGGTTGAGTGGTCATGTTATCGGGGAATGTCCTTATGATCCCCCATAGCCTGAGTATGAGCATACATATTCCCAAAATGCTCAATATGACCATTACGTATCCGCGTACAACCAAAGAGGGAGGGATTCGTGGGGAGATAATTCTTCTTCAAATTCTTATACATCATTCTCACCCCAGTATCCTCCTTCCGAATACTTAGAATTCTACCAACACCCTACTCAAATCATTGGCCTCATTCTCAGCCCATCGACACCCAACCCCAAAATTTCCCAAATTCTAACATGAACCTCACTGTTGACCCCCAACTTGATTCCTTAAAACAAACCCTCTAAACGTTCATGAAAACCACTCAAACTTTATTGAAGTCCAACTTGAATTCCTTGCAAACTATGGAAATGCAAGTGAGTCAAATGACACAACAATTACATGAACGTTAGGAGGGTAACCTTTCTTGTCAACATAAGGATTCATCTTTTGATATCGAACCACCACCACATCCACAAATTCAAAGCACAATCTTTCAAAGTCAAACTCCTAGTCAGTCTGAGGGTCTTGGGGTTTCAATTCACGATCACTTAGTGGAGGATTCGATTCAAATTGAGAATAACATGGACCAACTTCATTATGAGTCGGCACAAGATTGTGCCTTATCTTTTTGTCGCGTGGCCCTTGAACCACTTGATCTTCATGTTGTGCCTCTTAAGGACTCACCTCTGGTGGAGCAAGAGCTCCCTAGTACCCTCAATTTCAAACAACCTGATGAGAGTTTGCCTCTCACTATTGTTCCTGGTCATCTTGGAAATGATGGAACATATAACAACTACATTGCTATTGAGGGTATTAGGAGTTCCTTGGAGGATATCATGGGTAAGAGACCCACTTTTTGTTCACCTGGTGGTTGGAGAGTTTGGATTGACGATCATAAATTCAGCACCGCAACGGGAGAAACTCTTCTTCCGTTGCCCCATATTTCCCAAACTCTTGAGAGGTTCAAGCTCTTTCAATTTGATCCTTTTAATGAGACGCCTTTGCGTTCAATTCATGAACCTCTCCTTTCATCTTGTGCTCTTTGTGAGGGGGTCCAAACATGAGTATTCTGGTCCCGCGTGGTGTCATGTTCCCTTTCCAAGTGCATTGACCCACTTTTGAGGTTCCCATTTGATGTCTTTTGACAAATGAAGATGGGAACTTATGTTTGTACATAGTTATATTCCAAAAAAATACAATAAAAGACTTCATGAGCGAGCATTGATTGTTGTGGGCCCCAACACTTGTGTATTTGGGCGCCATTTCTTTCACGTATTTGTATCCCTTCTTTAGCATCTTACAGGTTTTGAGGGAATTCGAGTTTTTGTCCATCAACATAACATTGAACTTCCTTTTGGGCTTCATATTGGTGAGATCTTTCCTTTTTCAGGCATACATCCATGTAGTATCTTGCTCGCATTCATTGAGGACAATGCATGAAGTAGGTGTGTGTGTGGGGGGGTGTTTTACGTGTGTACATAGTCGAGTCTTTTTCCTTTGATTTTGTTTTCTTTTGTGTGTATTGATAGGGTCATGTTAGTTTGTTGCCTTTAATATCGATATCTGCTTGTCATGATCCTTGGGTGACTTGTCTTCTTTTGCTTGCCTAGTGCTTTAAAATTTTCACATTTCTTTCAAAATCTTCATGTGTTTGCGAAAGAAAATGTTTTGTGGGTTTTGTGTGTGTTTAGCATGTGCAAAACCGTTGAGAGGCAAAGTAAAAAGAAAGGTCCCAAAATTGTCTTGAACTTGATGCATTAGGATATCTAGTACAATGGCTTTAGGATTTATCTAGTCGTTAGGATGCACCCCAGTTTTCCCTCGGGGTTGAGTAATCATAGGGTTTCAGTGCTCAAACATTTAAAGAAGTCCACCCTGAACTTAGTGAGTCAATAATTCGTGTCTGTTAAATTAAGGGAGTTTGTTGTAGTCAAGGACCCTTTAAATCTTGTTGTGAGACATTAGGTGTAGGGGTTTTGGTTCATGTGTAAATAAGAAATAAGTGAGTAGGTGTTCTCTCTTCTCGTACGACTCCTATCACTCGGGAAAGTAGGTCTGAGGGGACTTTGTGCCTGGTGCTTTTGAGTCATCTAACTTGGGATGCGCCGACCGAACTCTCGTCACACGGGTAGTAGGGATTACCCTATGTGGAGAATTTGGGAAAGGTGTACGTGATAGTGTAAGTCCTCATGGGAAATGATGCACGAAACCTGACCCTGGGAGAATGAAGCTCCAACTAATAAAAAGAAAAAAAATGAAATGAGAAAAGAAAAAATTGGTAATGCAAATAAGAACCTTAATGAACCTTACACTTTGTATCACTTGAGGATGTTGAGGTTGTCAATGTCTTTCACTTAATTCCTTATTTAACTTGCACGAATGATTCATTAGGCTAGGTGTGTGGACTGATTACATATATAGAGTCGGCCCGTAGTATTACAACGTCCAATGATCGACAAAATATGTCCAACGAGTCGAGTGTCTAGATTGAATAATGCATATTGTTCGGATTTTGTGGGTATATCCGCTGAAAACCCTCAGGAGACAACACTCCTCCTCCTTGGCAACAAGGAGGTTTAACGGCTTGTTGCCCGTGCTAAGTGCAACCGTGATTCCTACGAAAGTGAGTTAAGATTTCTTGTTTCTCGTTTGCTTTTTTCTTTCTTTGTTTTGCTCGGGACTAGCAAAAACTTAGGTGTGGGGGTATTTGATTGACATCATTTCATGCTTATATTTGTATCTTATATCCATTATCTTACACCTAAGCAATGCTACGTGACGAGTTTTATGTATGAATTTCAGAAATAAATAGGTTTTAAGAGATGAAGCATAAATGGACCCAAAAGTAGGAAAAAAGGACTGAATTGTGAGACCTAAGGACTAAGTTGCAAGGGAGAAGGACCTGAACGTAAGACTGAAGGACCAAAGAGCAAAACAGAAAACTCCACACCATCATGGGGAGTATTTTGGCAATTCGATTCGGGTCGGAGCTCCAATAAACGAAGTATATGCATCAAAGACCAACAAAGACATCCAGAAAAGCCCACAACAAATTAGAGATGGATCCAGAACCGATAGACCGCCAATTGGCGGTCTGGGACCGCTAATTGGCAGTCTGTTTGGCTCCGAATCCGCTAAGCTTTGGCGGGCATGTGTATTAGAGTGTGTTTATTCTATTTCTGGTATATGTTTAGTCCCATACCTGGGGATTGTCCCGGATTACCTTTTTCTATGGATATAAATAGAATTCTTCGCCTTCCATTGTAATTACCCATTGCTTGGTGGCATTCTCTCTACTTGGAGTAAGCCTTGAAGCAAAACTCAAGGTGGAGAAGAATGCTATCTTCAATGTGAGTCATTGTTAATAAAATAATTGTTCTTAGTTTCTTTAAATCTTGTCTTTTAAATTTTGCATGTTTCTTTAGTTTTATGTTCATTTCAATTAGTTTCTTTAATATTCCTTTCTTGCTTAGTTGAATTTCCTTTCAGTATAATGTTTCATTTTGTTAATGTAGTTAGTGTAATGAGTAGTGAGTAGTTTCATCCCCTTAGGGGGTGGATTAGATGTGTGTACATGTTATGTAGATGGTTTGAATGCTAGATATTATTGTTGTGAGAGATATTGGTATGCTTGCTTGAATTATTAAGAACTTTACTTGATGGTTTCTGTCATAGTTAGGTACATTCCATGCTCGTTATGTTCTTAATAACAACATTGCCATGCTCATATTAATCACCTAGGTTAGTGTTGTAAATGATTGGTCTTGCCATTAGGTAATTCTTATGCATTAACAAATACTAACTAAACTTGAGCTTCTTGTATGCATTCACAACACTTATTTCATGTGCACACACAGTCCACCCCTTAGGGTTTTTTCATTCCTGAGTTCTATCTTCCTTTATTAGTTGATTAGTTTAGTTTGTTTTGTGATTTCATTTCATCCTTTCTAGTTTACTAGTTTAGATTAGTGTAGTTTAGTGTAATCAACCCTTTATCTCCTTTCTTTCCCACTCGTCTTCGCACAAACCAAAAGTCGACACACCTCCCTGTGGATCGACCCGTATTTGCCACTTCTTCAACGCGGCCGTGCACTTGCCGTTAATATAAAACGAATCAATCAATCACCATTTTGTCATAGGGTACCGGTCGGACGATTTGACCTTAGTGGTCGACAAGTGAGTCACACTTAGAACCTGGAAATTCCTTGTTATTTTCGGTCGACTGTCACTCCTTAATCGTTCGACCGTTTACCTTATATTTTCTCTAGACTCGCTCAAAACCCTTATATCTGTCGACCGCCACCTGACCTGGTCTGACCAATAACTTACGATTCCAGCCTTTTGGTTCGACCCTATTTTAAGTTGTTTCGAACGTTTCTTTATTTTCATGGAAACGGTCAAACGTTTATCCCATGTCGGTCGACCGGTTTCAAACAGATTTGCTGAACTTCAGCTTCTAATTTGTGTATCTTACACACAACTTTACCAAATCTTTCCCTATGGCTATATAAGCTTTAGATCCTATGAATAGAGCGTAGAACAACTTTACAAAGTTAGTGTCCTATCTTAGAAAGCTGATTTGGGCGTCAAATTTCACTTGAACCATCCTTAGATTCAAATCTTCATTGCTCAAGTGGTCAAACTAGAGTCATATCCTCAAAGTGTTGTGATAGCTTCTAGAGTGAAGCTATTCTCTGATTGTGAGAAGGTGGTCCAAGCTTGGTGAGGGTGTTCGCAAGCTTGATGTGTAAAGGCTGCGGTGGAAGAGTCTCTCTCGAGTTGTGAGAGAAGAAACCAAGCTCGACGAGGTTGTTCGCGAGTTTGCTTTGTAAATGGTTGATCTCGGCCCGAAACGGAGATCGGATTAGGGAAGACGTAAATGTGTATCGTTTTGCTCGAGAGGGGCTTGCAAAAGTGGACTAGGACTCAGGTGGGTGTCGAACCTTTACAAAAATCTCCGTGTCAATGTGGTTGGCATTTTCTCTACTTGCTCTATTTTATTTCCAGTGCTTATTACTTCTTGTTTAGAGCATTTAGGGATTAGATTTATTTGGCTACAACGATCCAACAAAAAATACGCTTTATGCATTGGATATTAATGTAGAAGAAGTCAGGCACGATTTGGGTTTGCTCCCTACACACCGTCGAAGGTGTCACCCTCTCTCTCCTGCGGACGATTGGTTGGTCTTCGTGGCACGGTGAATGACTCTGACACTTCTCCATTCGTAGAGGTACATACTTAGCCAATCTGAACCTTTGTTGATGCTTGTAATAACAACCCATTTTCGAAACATTTTCGGACCACCTCATGAAAAAAATTAGTTAATTTTTGGTATGCTCTAATAATGGCAAAGATAATTGTGAGTATTATTGATTACGCATTTTATTTTGGCTTTCAATTTCGTCATCCGACATTATTGTCTTAGATTTTTCACTTGGGGCGGTTTTGCCAATTCGGAAAGATCACCTCTCCCTCCTATCATTTGTGATGAACAAGTGTACAATTTTTTTTATATTTGCTATTTCAGAATATACCAGAAAAGGACCATGTTACAAGGTATTATTTGTTTACTTATCAAATTGGCTACAACCTACCATAATAAAAGAAAAAATATTTTTTTATTTTTTAAAAAATATCATATTCTTATCCTGTTGTTGCACAACAGTTCTATGCTATATTCTTATTGTGTTATCCCATAATTTCTAGATGAATAACCAACCCATGCAACCCTGGTACACCACAACATTTGTGGATGAATTTGTGTATATAGTCATGCCTTTTAAGTATATATATTTTTATTTATAAAATGCTGGATGCAATAATGTTCTCCTGTTATAGTTTTCATGTAATGAAAAAAATTGCTTATATATATTAATGCCTATTATGTATATATTATCCATGTGTATATATTTTGGATGATATGAATGTGAGTTGGTTGCAATCCTCGGCTTAACTCATTCAGAGGTCGTTTGTGGTGTATTTTTAGTTTTTGATGAATATGTCCTTCAACACTGTGATGCGTATTGTTGTTTGCTATTACTAATTCTCAACACTTAAAATCACCAATAAGGAGGTTATACCTTATATTTGGGAAAATAGGGTTGCTAAATAATGTAATATATAATATTGTTTTTTTTTGCAAAGCAAAAGGGAGGCCTAGCCTCGAAAATTTATTAGTAAGGACCTATTTACATCTACCAAAATTTGTTCGTTTAGTTCGCGGGCGTATGCCACATGCATAACCGGCTTGTCCCTACCACCTATTTGTAAACACGTTAAGGTCAAGTAGTATAAGGAAATAATTACATCTCATCAAATTTCAGAAGTTTGAATTAGCTCCAAGTGTCTTGAAAATGTCTCGCTTCTCGATATGACGATTACGTATCCGCGTACAACCAAAGAGGGAGGGATTCGTGGGGAGACAATTCTTTTTCAAATTCTTATACATCATTCTCACCCCAGCATCCTCCTTCCGAATACTTAGAATTCTACCAACACCCTACTCCAAATCATTGGCCTCATTCTCAGCCAATCAACACCCAACCCCAAAATTTCCCAAATTCTAACATGAACCTCACTGTTGACCCCAAACTTGATTCCTTAAAACAAACCCTCCAAACGTTCATGGAAACCACCCAAACTTTATTGAAGTCCAACTTGAATTCCTTGCAAACTATGGAAATGCAAGTGAGTCAAATGACACAACAATTCCGTGAACGTGAGGAGGGTAACCTTTCTTGTTAACATGAGGATTTATCTTCTGATATCGAACTACCACCACATCAACAAATTCAAAGCACAATCTTTAAAAGTCAAACTCCTAGTCAGTCTGAGCGACTTGGGGTTTCAATTCACGATCACTTGGTGGAGGATTCGATTCCAATTGAGAAAAACATGGACCAATTTCTTTATGAGCCAGCACAGGATTGTGCCTTATCTTTTTGTCCCGTGGCCCTTGAGTCACATGATCTTCATGTTGTGCCTCTTAAGGACTCACCTCTGGTGGAGCAAGAGCTCCCTAGTACCCTCAATTTCAAACAACCTGATGAGAGTTTGCCTCTCACTAGTGTTCTTGATCATCTTGGAAATGATGGAACATCAAACAACTACATTGCTAAGGAGGGTATTAGGAGTTCCTTGTAGGATACCTTGGGTAAGAGACCCACTTTTTGTTCGTCTGGTGAGTCAGACATGCCTAATGAGGTTCTTGACCCCGTTCTGACCCACCAGCCTGTTTGTTGGAGAATTTAGATTGACGATCATAATTTCAGCACCGTATTTCCCCATATTTCCCAAACTCTTGAGAGGTTCAAGCTCTTTCAAATTGATCCTTTCAATGAGACGCCTTTGCATCTTATTCATGAACCTCTCCGTTCATCTTGTGCTCTTTGTGAGGGGGGCCCAAACAGGAGTATTCTGGCCCCGCGTGGTGTTATGTTCCCTTTCCAAGTGCATTGACTCAGTTTTGAGGTTCCCATTTGATGTGATTTGACAAATGAAGATGGGAACTTATTTTTGTACATAGTTATATTCAAAAAAAAGTACAATAAAAGACTCCTTCAGTGAGCATTGATTGTTGTGGGCTCCAACCCTTGAGTATTTGGGCCTCATTTCTTTCATATATTTGTATCCATTCTTTAGCATCTCACAGGTTTTGAGGGAATTCGGGTTTGTGTCCATCACTATAACCATGAACTTCCTGTTGCGCTTCATATTGGTGAGATCTTCTATTTTTCATGCATAAATCCATGTAGTATCTTGCTCGCATTCATTGAGGACAATGAATGAAGTAGGTGTGGGGGGGTGTCTTACGTGTGTACATAGTCGAGTCGTTTTCCTTTGATTTTGTTTTCTTTTGTGTGCACTATTAGGGTCATGTTAGTGTGCTGCATTTAATATCGATATATCTGCTTGCCATGATCCTTGAGTGACTTGTCTTCTTTTGCTTGCCCAGTGCTTTAAAATTTTCACATTTCTTTCAAAATCTTCATGTGTTTGCGAAAAAAATGTTTTGTGGGTTTTGCGTGTGTTTAGCATGTGCAAATCCGTTGAGAGGCAAAGTAAAAAAGAAAGCTCCCAAAATTGTCTTGAACTTGATACATTAGGATATCTAGTACAGTGGCTTTAGGACATATCTAGTTGTTAGGATGCACCCCGGTTTTCCCTCGGGGGGCAAGTAATCATAGGGTTTCAGTACACAAATAATTAAAGAAGTCCACCGTGAACCTAGTGAGTCAATAATTCGTCTCTGTTTATTTAAGGAAGTTTGTTGTAGTCAAGGACCCTTTAAATCTTGTTGTGAGACATTAAGTGTAGGGGTTTTGGTTCATGTGTAGATAAGAAATAAGTGAGTAGGTGTTCTCTCTTCTCGCACGACTCCTATCACTCGGGGAATTAGGTCTGAGGGGACTTTGTGCCTGGTGCTTTCGAGTCATCTGACTTGGGATGCACCGACCGAACTCCCGTTACACGGGTGGTAGGGATTGCCCTATGTGTAGATTTGGGGAATGATGTACGTGATAGTGTAAGTGCCCATAGGCAATGATGCACGAAGCCTGACATTGGGAGAATGAAACTCTAACTAGTAAGAAAAAGAAGAAAAAGAGTAAGAAAAGAAACAAAAAGAAAAAAAAGTAATGCAAATAAGAACCTTAATGGACTTTACACTTTGTATCACTTGAGGATGTTGAGGTTGTCCATGTCTTTCACTTAAGTCTTTATTTAACTTGCACGAATGGTTCATTAGGCTAGGTGTGTAGACTAATACCTATATAGAGTCGGCCAGTAGGATTACCGTGTCCAATGATCGACAAAATGAGTCCATCGAGTCGAGTTTCTAGATTGAATAATACATCAATGTTCGGATTTTGTGGGTATATCCGCTGAAAACCCTCAGGAGACAACACTCCTCCTCCTTGGCGACAAGGAGGTTTATCGGCTTGTTGCACGTGCTAAGTGCAACAGTGATTCCTATGAAAGTGAGTTAGGATTTCCATGTTTCCCGTATGCTTTTTCCTTTCTTTCATTTTTTCCTTTCTTTGTTTTGCTCGAGACTAGCAAAAGTTTGGTGTGGGGGTATTTGATTGACATCATATCTGCATATATTTGTGTCTTATATCCATTATCGTGAACCTAAACAATGCTACGTAACGAGTTTTATGTTTGAGTTTTAGGAATAAACAAGATTGAGGAGAAGAGGCATAAAAGGACCTATAAGCAAGGAAGAGGATTGAGTTGCAAGACTTGGGGACTGAGATGCAAGAGGGAAGTACCCGGATGTATGCGCAAAGGACCAAGGAGCAAATCAAGAAACTCCACACCATCATGAGGAGTATTTTGGCAATTCGATTTGGTCCTGAGCTCCAACAACCTACTTCGATGCATCAAACATGAAGAAATGAAGCCAGACAACAACACACCAAAACCAAGCCGGATCCAGACAATATAGACCGCCAATTGGCGGTACAAGACCGCTGATTGTCGGTCAGTTTGTGTCTGATCCACTAAGACTTTGGCGGGTCATGTATTAGGTTGTGTTTAGTCTATTTTTGGTATACATTTAGTCCCATACCGGGGGATTGTCCTGGATTACCTTTTTCTATGGCTATAAATAGAACTCTTCCTCCTCATTTGTAATCACCCATTGCTTGGTGACATTCTCTCTACTTGGAGTAGAAACCTTGAAGCAAAAACTCAAGGTGGAGAAGAATGTCACTTACAATGTGAGTCATGTTAATAAAATAATTTTTCTTAGTTTCTTTTAATATTGTCTTGTCTTTTAATTCGGGCATGCTTCTTTAGTTTAATTTCCTTTCATTTAGCTTCTTTAATATTTCTTGTTTGCTTAGTTTAATTGTCTTTCATTAGAATGTTTTGTTTTGTTAATGTAGTTTGTAGTGTAATGATTAGTGAGTAGTTCTATCCCCTTTGGGGGGTGGAGTAGATGTTTATACATGTTATGTAGATGGAATGAATGCTAAACATTGTTGTATGTGAGAAATGTTAATATGCTTGTTTGAATTAATGAGAACACTTAACTTGATGGTTTCTGCCATAATTTTTAGGTACATTCCATACTTGCTTAGGTTCTTAATAACAAACTTGTCATGCTCATATTAATCACTTAGGTTAGTGCTTTGAATGATAGGTCTTGTCATGAGGTACTTCTTATGCATTACAAACACTAACTACACTTGATCTTATTGTATGCGTTCATCACTTCTTATTTCATGTGTACACACACTCCACCCCTTAGGGGTTTTCCATTCCTGATTTCTATCTTCTTTTATTAGTCGCTTAGTTTTAATTCGTTTTGTGCTTTCATTTCCTTCCTTGTTGCTACTAATTTAGTGTAGTTTAGTTTAATCAATCTTTCTCTCCTTTCTTTCAAACTCTCCTTTGAACAAACTAAAGTCGACACACCTCCCTGTGGATCGACTCATATTGGACACCGCTTCAACGTGGCCGTGCATTTGCGGTTAATTAAAACATATCAATCAATCAACCTAATCAATCAAAGTGAGCAAACATGATTACATGCATTTCATATATACCTGTATACTTCCAATTATCTAAATAGGTTGATCAAGATAATCAATAAAAGGAGCATTGAGACAAAGAAATCAAGACTCAAGACTTGTAATCAAAGCTTTAGACCAAGACATGTAATTTTATATATATTGAGTCCATAAGGTTTTATGTAAACTTGAGTACTAGGATTCTGTCCCATTAAGATTCAGTAAAGCGGACCCTTCACGGTCCACCGAGACCTTCCCAGTTTGGTCCACCGAACACCTATCGGATAACCGAATCCTTCTAATCAGTAAACCATAGGTTGTTCTCTGGAATTGTCCTAACGGATGACCGAAATACCTTCTAATCAGTAAACCATAGGTTGTTCTCTGGAATTGTCCAACGGTAACATTTGAATCGAGCATGTAAAGCCCAATTGACTTGTCCTAATTCAGACAACCGAATGCTTATTGGCCAACTGAGTGCTTTTTGGCTTTAGGCGCCCAATGACTATTTACGTGTAACAATTGACCGTTGTACCCAATGATTATTTGAGCGTAATTGTCAGCACAAAACCCGCACTAACCTCCGTCAACCGAACCCTTCACGGTCAACCAAACTTGAGTAAACAGAGCTCAAATAATCTTACATTCCACCTTGGAACGGTGAACCGAATGTAATTCGGTGAACCAAAATTAAATAAGGCGAAATTGAAAATAGCTACTGGAAATTGGTGAACGGTGATCCAAACCCTATTCGGTCAACCGAACTCTTAGTTCAAACGAATCCTTTTGTAGTGTCTCGGACTACCGTTACATGAACGGTCGACCAAACATGGTCTAAAATCTGCTGAGCTTATTTCACATCTTGCTTCTCATTGGTCCATTTCTTTACCAACTCCCAACGGCTAGTAGAGCTTGAAGGCTTATAAATAGGATCCCATTTGTTGATTTTACACAATCTGAACACTTCCTATCATTCCATACTCTTGTGCCAAATCCTATACATCTTCAAGCTCCCATTCTTCTGCACTCAAGTCAAAGCTTCACTATTTGCATATTCATTCCATATCAATATCCAACTGTGCTTAAGTATAGAGTGTTAGATTGGACTCACATACATTTCCATAGTTTGTTGGGAATTTTGAGTGGATTTCATTACATTTTGAGTGGTTCCAATGAACGTTTGGAAGGTTTGTTCTAAAGAATCAAGTCTGGGGGTCAACTATGAGACTAAAGTCAGAATTTAGGAAATTGTTGGGTTGGGTGTTGATAGGCGGAGAATGAGTCCAATGATTCGGAGTAGGGTGTTGGTAGAATTCTGGGTATTCGGGAGGAGGATACTGTGGTGGAAATGATATATAAGAATTTGAATAAGAATTGTCGCTCCACGAATCCATCCCTCTCGGGTTGTACACGGATGCGTAAGGGTCACATTGAGCATTTTGGTAAAAGGTGTGCTCATACTCAGTCTCTGGGGAAACATAAGGACATTCCCCGAAAACATGACCACTCAACCCGCAATACTCACACGGTACAACTACTGGAGCTACCAGTGCACTCATGTCATCTATTAAATAAATGAGAGAGGCCAAATGTTCTCGTAATGTCTGAGTTTTTTGACCAACATATGATCCGACATAACTAGATGGTGGTCTAGCAGTCAGTGTCTCTCTCATATCACCCCAATATGAAGATTGCTCAGCCATACAATTAAGATCGTCCCAACCATACAGGGTGTTTGTCTGAGCCACCCCAGGCTGCATGGGTCCAGAATACCAGGGAGAATTGTCACGGTCCAAATAACGATATGGATGGTCGCCCATGTAACCATCTATCTCAACAACAAAAATCTCGAGTTGACCACTCTCACCACCACGAGGTCAAGCTCCCAAAAAGTGCTCGACTCAACCCTAAAACGCTAACAGAGAGTGTAAAAGGAAGGAGACTAGAACGTAGAAGTAGGTGAGAAGAAGATGACTCAGAGGATATGGGAAGTATCCCTAAATCTAGCGTGTGTAGTGGGAGAGTGTAGAAGTAGACAAGCAAACAAGGCTGAAACAACCTATGGCTATAGGTCCTTAGGCTAGACGACGCCTAACTACGAGGTCACACAGCCTCAACACGCCTCACCTCCCTACGACGAGGACCACAAAGCTAAACAAGTGAGCCAAGATCTGGAGATCTCGTCTCTCCTACTATCGACAGAGTGGGCGACGCCGATCAGGCCATGACGGTCACGACTGGACCACTCTCCTAATGCGCCTGATTGACATCATTTCATGCTCATATTTGTATCTTATATCCATTATCTTTCACCTAAACAATGCTATGTTACGAGTTTTATGTTTAGTTTTCAGGAATAATTAGGTTTGAAGAGATGAAGCATAAAAGGACCCAAAAGTTGGGAAAAAGGACTGGATTGTGAGATCTGGGGACCAAGATGCAAGGGAGAAGGACCTGATCGTAAGACAGAGGGACCTAAGAGTAAAACAGAATACTCCACACCATCATGGGGAGTATTTTAGCAATTGGATTCGGGTCGGAGCTCCAACAAACGAAGTAGATGCATCAAAGACCACCAAAAGCACAAAGAAAAGCCCAGAATAAATCTCAACTGGATCCGGACATTTTGGACCGCCAATTGGCGGTCTGGAACCGCCAATTGGCGGTCTGGATTAGTTCAGATCCGCCAAGATTTCTCCTGGACTTGTATTAATGCTCGTTTAGGCTATTTTTGGTGTTGGTTTAGTCCCACATCGGGGGATTGTCCTGGATTAGCTTTTTCCATGCCTATAAATAGAACTCTTCACCTCCTATTGTAATCACTCCATATTTTAAGTGGCTATTCTTCCTACTACAAGTGAGGCCTTGAAACACACACTAAAGTAGGAGGATGCTACTTTTAATGTGAGTCATTTTAATACAAGTTTTCTTTATTATGTTGTTTGTTTTATGTTTCTTGTTTTGCTTTGCTTAATCTCATTTCATTAGTTTTATTAGCTTAGTTAATATGTTTTCTTTGTTTAGTTTAATAATTAGTGTAATGTTTAGTGAGTAGTTCCATCCCCTTTTGGGGGGTGGAGTAGATGTAAATACATGCAAATGAGAATGGGATGAATGCTTTAATTTCAATGTGTTGATTAAACATGAATGTATGCTTGCTTGTTTAGGATAAAATTTATAACTTGATGAGTTTTGCCAAAATGATTAGACACCTCTCATGCTTGTTTAGGTTCTGAAATAAACAACTTGCGTATGTAAATGTTAGTCAACCAAGTTGGTGAATAGATTGATAGGTTTTGCCATAACATTTAGACACTTCCTATGCTTGATAAACACCACCTTCATGTGCTTAAAGAATGTATTCTACACCCACCTCTTTGCTTGTGTGCACTCACTCCACCCCTTAGGGGTTTTCCATTCCTGAAATTCCAGCATTCTTGTTTTTTTCTTAGCTTAGTTCTTATTTCATCGCTTGTTTGCTTCTTTCACATTTCGTACTTCTTAGCGTAGTGTAGTGTAGGTTAGCGTAATCAATCTTTATCTTCCCTATTTTGCCACTTGATTTCTGATAAACAAGAGGCTACTCACCTCCCTGAGGACGACCCATACTTGCCACCGCTTCATCGCGGCCGTGCACTTGCGGTTTAATTAAAACGTTCAACAAGTTTTTGGCGCTGTTGCCGGGGAGGTGCCAGTCCAGACTCTTGTTTGGATGATTCGAGTGGATTTAATTTGTGTGTTGTAGTTTATCTTTGTTTCAGGAGACTGGAAATAGCAAGTGGAGGCTACTGGAGAAATTTCCAGACGACCTGAGAACTTCAGACCGCCAATCAGCGGTCTGAGACCGCTAATCAGCGGTCTGGTGAGCTCTGTTCATCTTTTAATTTCTTGCTGTTGTTGCTCTAAATGATCTAGTTATCTGGGACTCAATTTGGCATGTTTTGACTTATAGTTCGTTCCCAGATCAATAATCAAACCTCCTTTAAGCAACTTGGACCCTAAAACTCAAAGCAAAAGATTAGGCATTCATTCTTGTTTAGGTCATGCATCATGTATGCGACTTAGGCATTTAGATTGTCTTTTATCTTAGCTTTATTTTCTGTTGCTGAGAGCTGGCATGAGGTACGCACCTTCTACTCTCATTCATGCATTTCGTATGAACATGCATTAGTTAGTAGGAAGTGCATTGCAACAAGTGTGAGTTGAGCGTTGTTTGGAGAGTTGATTGCTAGATTTAGGACTCCAAAACGCTACTAAGGAGGGGCTGTCCCGTAAAAGATAAGGTGGGGGATTTCATCACCCTTTCCTTCGCCCCAAAAACCACACTAATCATGAGCCTAATTTTAAAATCAAGTAGACATTGACCCTAAGGATTTCGGGCGCATTAGGAGAGTGATCCGGTCCCGACCATCATGACCTGATCGGCGTTGCCCACTTTGTCGATAGTAGGAGAGACGAGATCCCCAGATCTTGGCTCACTTGCTGGGCTTTGTGGTCCTCATTGTAGGGAGGTGAGGCGTGTTGAGGCCGTGTGACCTCGCAGTTAGGCGTCGTCTAGCTGTAAGGACCTATAGCGACCTTAGGATTGCTTGAGCCTTGTTTGCTTGTGTGCTTCTACCTGTACCTATCCGCCGTAGCATAAGGACTTCTTCCCTTCTCTCCTGAGTCATTCTTTCTCTCCTGTGTTCCCCCGTCTTCTCCTTTACGCACATTCTTTGTTTAAAAAAAAGTTTTGTTTTGTGTGTGTGCACCTTTGTGCATGCTTTCGTGGACACGAGACGAGAGTGGTCGTTTGACGAGGAGCGTTGTCAATCCGGCTTCGGTCATCGATTTCTCGACACCTTCCTCCTCTCGTGTCGCACGTAGTTCGGGTCCAATGGCTGCTAATTTCCGTGAGGAGGAGCAGTTGCTGGACCCGCCTGCTCGACCTGTTCTTCCAGTTGTCGTTCCCATACCTCTTCGTGATCGATGCTACCCGAGCCGTACCGCTCTACCCTCATGCATCGTATTACCAGAGGCTAATGGGAACCATTTTGAGGTTAAGCCTCAATTCATTTCCATGCTCCCTCATTTCACTGGGAAAGGTGACCCCTATATCTTTCTCAGGGAATTTGAGGAGGTCTGTGCTATGTTCAAGCTGCAACAACTTAGCACAGACTCCATCCATCTTAGGCTCGTTCCTTTTGCACTAAAGGATGACGCCAAGAAGTGGTTGTACAGCAACCAGGCGAATTCCTTTAAGACTTGGGATGAGTTTCAATCTGCATTCCTCAAGAAGTACTTTCCTAATCATCGGACTCAAAAGTTGAGGAACGAAATCAATTCGTTCTATCAACATGAGGCCGAACCATTTCATGCATATCTTGAGAGGTTCAAAGAGCTACTATCCTCGTGCCCTCACCGTGGCATTGAGTTGTGGCGTCTTTGTCAGATTGTGTATGAGGGTCTTCACATCCCGTCCAGAACGCTCCTTGAGTCCATGTGTCAAGGAGAGTTCTTGGGAAAGGATGAAAGGGAGGCATGGGCCTTCCTAGAAGACCTCGCTGAGAAAACCATGCAGTGGGAGAGTGTGAGGGAATCACCTACATCATCTAGTATAGGAGTGAGTATCGCGAATGCAAACTCGACTAGATCGGGTACCGCATTTGCTATCGATACCACTACGGCCACCGAGGCACGCATGGCGGCCTTAATGCGCCGTATGGATTCGATTGAGCTCCAAAACCAACAAGGTGCACCTCACATGTCCACATCTGGTCCAGTTCCCTGTCATTCATGTGGTAGGGTAGGTCATGTAGAAAGCGAGTGTGAGTCCATTCCTCCTGAGATGGAGCGTGTCAACGCCATCTATGACAGAGCTAGGAATGACCCATCGTCATCATCTTATAATCCTGGATGGAGGAACCACCCCAAATTTTCATGGAACCAAACTAATGCCTCGGGTGGTCCTTCAAACTCCTCTAGACCACCTTACCAATCACACCAACCTCCTATGCATGCGCATTCCTATCAGCCACCCCAAGCGCAAACCACCAATCAATCGGGTTTCCCAAATTCCAATAATATGGAAACCCGATTCAATTCGCTTGAGACCTTGACTCGTGGACTTGAAAACTCAATGAAATTTTTTATGTCAACCACGAGTCAAGTTCTCACTTCAAATCAGCAGACCATCAAATCTCTAGAGCTTCAGATGGGCCAATTGGCTCAGTCTGTACATGAAAGAGAGAGAGGGTCTTTTCCTAGCCAGCCTGAGGCTAACCCCCGCATGTACCAACAACAACAAATGTAAAATGAGAATGTGGTACCTCGGGGGAGGCAAGTGAACCATGTGGAGGAACCTGTACACCATGTCAATTCCATTGTGACCTTAAGGAATGGAAAACAGGTTGACAATCACATTTCCTTGCCACACCTACCACCATCTATGCAGTCCCTCAGTGGGAATGGTGGTGAAGAAGAAGCTGAGGGTGAGGGTAATACACCAAAGCTTTCTTCTCAGGCACCGTAGAAAACCTACCTGCCAAAAGCTCCCTATCCAAGTAGGTTAAACAAAAAGCAGAGTGACAACATGGATAAGATATTAGAGGTGTTTAAGCAAGTGAAGGTTAACATCCCCTTGTTGGATGTCATCAAACAAATACCTCAATATGCCAAAGTGTTGAAGGATCTCTGCACAACCAAGAGGAAGACCAATGCTCCTAAGAAAGCATTCTTGGCTGCAAATATCAGCTCACTTTTGTCCAATCCTACCTACACAAAATACAAGGACCCTGGGTGTCCTACTATTCAGTGTACGATAGGGGACACTAGATTGAGCAATGTTTTGCTTGATTTAGGATCAGCGGTCAACCTCCTCCCATTCTCTGTTTATCGACAGTTGAACTTGGGAGAATTGAAACCAACTAAGATCACCCTCCAACTGGCGGATAGATCCAAAGGGAGTGTTCGTTGCATGATTCAGTTGAGAGTACTAGTGAGAGTGAGACACCTCATCATATGCCTATATCAGAAGGTGTCTCTACCTCATGTCCCATGGCCATTGAGCCATTTGAGCTTCATTTTGACTCCAACAAGGACCCACCTATGACCGAGCTTATGCTTGATGATCTAAATAATGGTGGGAGGTCCTTGTTGGATGACTTGGGGAGAAGCCCCATTCTTCGCGATGCAGGTCTGCCGCATCCATCGAATGAGTCTGAGGAACTCATTCCGATTCACCCGCCTATTGGTTGGAGGGTTTTCTTCGATGAGCAATTAAACCCTAGTGAGGCAACGCAACTTCATTCTTTGTTGCCCACACCCGACCAATATCATGAGGGGTTCGAGCCTTTCAGCTTTGACCTTGCACCCCTCATGACACCTCAGAGTACCAGTGGAGTTTGCCCATCTCGGCAAGTCTCTGGTCCTCCTGACTTGATGTTCTCATTTGATGTTCCTTGACCAAATGATTATGAGAATATCTTGGTTGATGTATATATCTTAAAAAAAAAGAAAAAAAGAAAAAAGTGTGTAATAAAAGACTCCTTCAGTGAGCATCGATTGTTGTGGGCCCCAACCCTTGTGTACTTGGGCCCAATCTCTTCACGTATTTATCTCCCTTCTTCGGCTTCTCACAGGTTTTGAGGGAATTTGGGTTTGTGTCCATCAACATGACCCTGAACGTCCCTTTGTACTTCATGTTGGTGAGATCTTTCCTTTTTCATGCATGTATCCATGTAGTATCTTGTTCACATTCATTGAGGACAATGCATGAAGTAGGTGTGGGGGGGGGGTGTTTTACGTGGGTAAATAGTCGAGTCTTTTCTTTTGATTTTTTTTCTTTTGTGTGTATTGTTAGGGTCATGTTAGTGTGCCGCATTTAATATCGATATATCTGCTTGCCATGATCCTTAGGTGACTTGTCTTCTTTTGCTTGCCTAGTGCTTTGAAATTTTAACATTTCTTTCAAAATCTTCATGTGTTTGCGAAAGAAAATGTTTTGTGGGTTTTGCGTGTGTTTAGCATGTGCAAAACCGTTGAGAGGCAAATTAAAAAGAAAGCTCCCAAAATTGTCTTGAACTTGATGCATTAGGATTTCTAGTTTATTGGCTTTAGGTCTTGTCGAGTCATTAGGATGCACCCTAGTTTTCCCTCGGGGGGCGTGTAATCATAGGGTTTCCGCACTCAAACATTTAAAGAAGTCCACCCTGAACCTAGTGAGTCAAATAATTCATGTCTGTTAGTATAAGGAAGTTTGTCGTAGTCAAGGGCCCTTAATCTCTTTTTGTGAAACTTAAGTGTAGGGGTTTTGGTTCCCATTTAGATAAATTAATAAGTGGTGTTCTCTCTTCTCGCACGGCTCCTATCACTCGGGAAAGTAGGTCTGAGGGGACTTTGTGCCTGGTGCTTTCGAGTCATCTGACTTGGGATGCACCGACCGAACTCCCGTTACACGGGTGGTAGGGATCGCCCTATGTGGAGATTTGGGGGAAGGTGTACGTGAAAGTTTAAGTCCTCATAGGCAATGATGCACGAAACCTGACCCTGGGAGAATCAAACACCAACCAATAAATGCTCCAAAGAAAAAAAAAGAAAAAAAAGAAAAAAAGAGAGTCAAATAAGAACCAAAATGGACTTTACACGTTGTATCACGTTCAGAAGTTAAGGTTGCCCATGTCTTTCACCTAATTACTTAGTTAACTCTCACGAATAACTCATTAGGCTAGGTGTGTGGACTGATTACATATATAGAGTCGACCCGTAGTATTACCGCATCCCATGATCGACAAAATAAGTCCAACGAGTCGTGTAGCTAGATTGATTAATGCATCTTGTTCGGATTTTGTGGGTATATCCTCTGAAAACCCTCAGGAGACAACACTCCTCCTCCTTGGCGACAAGGAGGTTTAACGGCTTGTTGCACGTGCTAAGTGCAACCGTGATTCCTACGAAAGTGAGTTAGGATTTCTTGTTTTTCGCATGCTTTTCTCTTTCTTTGTTTTGCTCGGGACTAGCAAAAGTTAGGTGTGGGGGTATTTGATTGACATCATTTCATGCTCATATTTGTATCTTATATCCATTATCTTTCACCTAAACAATGCTATGTTACGAGTTTTATGTTTAGTTTTCAGGAATAATTAGGTTTGAAGAGATGAAGCATAAAAGGACCCAAAAGTTGGGGAAAAGGACTGGATTGTGAGATCTGGGGACCAAGATGCAAGGGAGAAGGACCTGATCGTAAGACAGAGGGACCTAAGAGTAAAACAGAATACTCCACACCATCATGGGGAGTATTTTAGCAATTGGATTCGGGTCAGAGTTCCAACAAACGAAGTAGATGCATCAAAGACAACCAAAAGCACAAAGAAAAGCCCAGAATAAATCTCAACTGGATCCGGACATTTTGGACCGCCAATTGGCGGTCTGGATTAGTCCAGATCCGCCAAGATTTCTCCTGGACTTGTATTAATGCTCGTTTAGGCTATTTTTGGTGTTGGTTTAGTCCCACATCGGGGGATTGTCCCGGATTAGCTTTTTCCATGCCTATAAATAGAACTCTTCACCTCCTATTGTAATCACTCCATATTTTAAGTGACTATTCTTCCTACTAGAAGTGAGGCCTTGAAGCACACACTAAAGTAGGAGGATGCTACTTTTAATGTGAGACATTTTAATACAAGTTTTCTTTATTATGTTGTTTGTTTTATGTTTCTTGTTTTGCTTTGCTTAATCTCATTTCATTAGTTTTATTAGCTTAGTTAATATGCTTTCTTTGTTTAGTTTAATAATTAGTGTAATGTTTAGTGAGTAGTTCCATCCCCTTTTGGGGGGTGGAGTAGATGTAAATACATGCAAATGAGAATGGGATGAATGCTTTAATTTCAATGTGTTGATTAAACATGAATGTATGCTTGCTTGTTGATTAATAACAAACTTGTCATGCTCATATTAATCACTTAGGTTAGTGCTTTGAATGATAGGTCTTGTCATGAGGTACTTCTTATGCATTACAAACACTAACTACACTTGATCTTATTGTATGCATTCATCACTTCTTATTTCATGTGTACACACACTCCACCCCTTAGGGGTTTTCCATTCCTGATTTCTATCTTCTTTTATTAGTCGCTTAGTTTTAATTCGTTTTGTGCTTTCATTTCCTTCCTTGTTGCTACTAATTTAGTGTAGTTTAGTTTAATCAATCTTTCTCTCCTTTCTTTCAAACTCTCCTTTGAACAAACTAAAGTCGACACACCTCCCTGTGGATCGACTCGTATTGGACACCGCTTCAACGTGGCCGTGCATTTGCGGTTAATTAAAACATATCAATCAATCAACCTAATCAATCAAAGTGAGCAAACATGATTACATGCATTGCATATATACCTATATACTTCCAATTATCTAAATAGGTTGATCAAGATAATCAATAAAAGGAGCATTGAGACAAAGAAATCAAGACTCAAGACTTGTAATCAAAGCTTTAGACCAAGACATGTAATTTTATATATATTGAGTCCATAAGGTTTTATGTAAACTTGAGTACTAGGATTCTGTCCCATTAAGATTCAGTAAAGCGGACCCTTCACGGTCCACCGAGACCTTCCCAGTTTGGTCCACCGAACACCTATCGGATAACCGAATCCTTCTAATCAGTAAACCATAGGTTGTTCTCTGGAATTGTCCTAACGGATGACCGAAATACCTTCGGTCGACTGAATAGCCTTGGACTGTGTTTCAGACTTTGGTCAAACGGTAACATTTGAATCGAGCATGTAAAGCCCAATTGACTTGTCCTAATTCAGACAACCGAATGCTTATTGGCCAACTGAGTGCTTTTTGGCTTTAGGCGCCCAATGACTATTTACGTGTAACAATTGACCGTTGTACCCAATGATTATTTGAGCGTAATTGTCAGCACAAAACCCGCACTAACCTCCGTCAACCGAACCCTTCACGGTCAACCGAACTTGAGTAAACAGAGCTCAAATAATCTTACATTCCACCTTGGAATGGTGAACCGAATGTAATTCGGTGAACCAAAATTAAATAAGGCGAAATTGAAAATAGCTACTGGAAATTGGTGAACGGTGATCCAAACCCTATTCGGTCAACCGAACTCTTAGTTCAAACGAATCCTTTTGTAGTGTCTCGGACTACCGTTACATGAACGGTCGACCAAACATGGTCTAAAATCTGCTGAGCTTATTTCACATCTTGCTTCTCATTGGTCCATTTCTTTACCAACTCCCAACGGCTAGTAGAGCTTGAAGGCTTATAAATAGGATCCCATTTGTTGATTTTACACAATCTGAACACTTCCTATCATTCCATACTCTTGTGCCAAATCCTATACATCTTCAAGCTCCCATTCTTCTGCACTCAAGTCAAAGCTTCACTATTTGCATATTCATTCCATATCAATATCCAACTGTGCTTAAGTATAGAGTGTTAGATTGGACTCACATACATTTCCATAGTTTGTTGGGAATTTTGAGTGGATTTCATTACATTTTGAGTGGTTCCAATGAACGTTTGGAAGGTTTGTTCTAAAGAATCAAGTCTGGGGGTCAACTATGAGACTAAAGTCAGAATTTAGGAAATTGTTGGGTTGGGTGTTGATAGGCGGAGAATGAGTCCAATGATTCGGAGTAGGGTGTTGGTAGAATTCTGGGTATTCGGGAGGAGGATACTGTGGTGGAAATGATATATAAGAATTTGAATAAGAATTGTCGCTCCACGAATCCATCCCTCTCGGGTTGTACACGGATGCGTAAGGGTCACATTGAGCATTTTGGTAAAAGGTGTGCTCATACTCAGTCTCTGGGGAAACATAAGGACATTCCCCGAAAACATGACCACTCAACCCGCAATACTCACACGGTACAACTACTGGAGCTACCAGTGCACTCATGTCATCTATTAAATAAATGAGAGAGGCCAAATGTTCTCGTAATGTCTGAGTTTTTTGACCAACATATGATCCGACATAACTAGATGGTGGTCTAGCAGTCAGTGTCTCTCTCATATCACCCCAATATGAAGATTGCTCAGCCATACAATTAAGATCGTCCCAACCATACAGGGTGTTTGTCTGAGCCACCCCAGGCTGCATGGGTCCAGAATACCAGGGAGAATTGTCACGGTCCAAATAACGATATGGATGGTCGCCCATGTAACCATCTATCTCAACAACAAAAATCTCGAGTTGACCACTCTCACCACCACGAGGTCAAGCTCCCAAAAAGTGCTCGACTCAACCCTAAAACGCTAACAGAGAGTGTAAAAGGAAGGAGACTAGAACGTAGAAGTAGGTGAGAAGAAGATGACTCAGAGGATATGGGAAGTATCCCTAAATCTAGCGTGTGTAGTGGGAGAGTGTAGAAGTAGACAAGCAAACAAGGCTGAAACAACCTATGGCTATAGGTCCTTAGGCTAGACGACGCCTAACTACGAGGTCACACAGCCTCAACACGCCTCACCTCCCTACGACGAGGACCACAAAGCTAAACAAGTGAGCCAAGATCTGGAGATCTCGTCTCTCCTACTATCGACAGAGTGGGCGACGCCGATCAGGCCATGACGGTCACGACTGGACCACTCTCCTAATGCGCCTGATTGACATCATTTCATGCTCATATTTGTATCTTATATCCATTATCTTTCACCTAAACAATGCTATGTTACGAGTTTTATGTTTAGTTTTCAGGAATAATTAGGTTTGAAGAGATGAAGCATAAAAGGACCCAAAAGTTGGGAAAAAGGACTGGATTGTGAGATCTGGGGACCAAGATGCAAGGGAGAAGGACCTGATCGTAAGACAGAGGGACCTAAGAGTAAAACAGAATACTCCACACCATCATGGGGAGTATTTTAGCAATTGGATTCGGGTCGGAGCTCCAACAAACGAAGTAGATGCATCAAAGACCACCAAAAGCACAAAGAAAAGCCCAGAATAAATCTCAACTGGATCCGGACATTTTGGACCGCCAATTGGCGGTCTGGAACCGCCAATTGGCGGTCTGGATTAGTTCAGATCCGCCAAGATTTCTCCTGGACTTGTATTAATGCTCGTTTAGGCTATTTTTGGTGTTGGTTTAGTCCCACATCGGGGGATTGTCCTGGATTAGCTTTTTCCATGCCTATAAATAGAACTCTTCACCTCCTATTGTAATCACTCCATATTTTAAGTGGCTATTCTTCCTACTACAAGTGAGGCCTTGAAACACACACTAAAGTAGGAGGATGCTACTTTTAATGTGAGTCATTTTAATACAAGTTTTCTTTATTATGTTGTTTGTTTTATGTTTCTTGTTTTGCTTTGCTTAATCTCATTTCATTAGTTTTATTAGCTTAGTTAATATGTTTTCTTTGTTTAGTTTAATAATTAGTGTAATGTTTAGTGAGTAGTTCCATCCCCTTTTGGGGGGTGGAGTAGATGTAAATACATGCAAATGAGAATGGGATGAATGCTTTAATTTCAATGTGTTGATTAAACATGAATGTATGCTTGCTTGTTTAGGATAAAATTTATAACTTGATGAGTTTTGCCAAAATGATTAGACACCTCTCATGCTTGTTTAGGTTCTGAAATAAACAACTTGCGTATGTAAATGTTAGTCAACCAAGTTGGTGAATAGATTGATAGGTTTTGCCATAACATTTAGACACTTCCTATGCTTGATAAACACCACCTTCATGTGCTTAAAGAATGTATTCTACACCCACCTCTTTGCTTGTGTGCACTCACTCCACCCCTTAGGGGTTTTCCATTCCTGAAATTCCAGCATTCTTGTTTTTTTCTTAGCTTAGTTCTTATTTCATCGCTTGTTTGCTTCTTTCACATTTCGTACTTCTTAGCGTAGTGTAGTGTAGGTTAGCGTAATCAATCTTTATCTTCCCTATTTTGCCACTTGATTTCTGATAAACAAGAGGCTACTCACCTCCCTGAGGACGACCCATACTTGCCACCGCTTCATCGCGGCCGTGCACTTGCGGTTTAATTAAAACGTTCAACAAGTTTTTGGCGCTGTTGCCGGGGAGGTGCCAGTCCAGACTCTTGTTTGGATGATTCGAGTGGATTTAATTTGTGTGTTGTAGTTTATCTTTGTTTTAGGAGACTGGAAATAGCAAGTGGAGGCTACTGGAGAAATTTCCAGACGACCTGAGAACTTCAGACCGCCAATCAGCGGTCTGAGACCGCTAATCAGCGGTCTGGTGAGCTCTGTTCATCTTTTAATTTCTTGCTGTTGTTGCTCTAAATGATCTAGTTATCTGGGACTCAATTTGGCATGTTTTGACTTATAGTTCGTTCCCAGATCAATAATCAAACCTCCTTTAAGCAACTTGGACCCTAAAACTCAAAGCAAAAGATTAGGCATTCATTCTTGTTTAGGTCATGCATCATGTATGCGACTTAGGCATTTAGATTGTCTTTTATCTTAGCTTTATTTTCTGTTGCTGAGAGCTGGCATGAGGTACGCACCTTCTACTCTCATTCATGCATTTCGTATGAACATGCATTAGTTAGTAGGAAGTGCATTGCAACAAGTGTGAGTTGAGCGTTGTTTGGAGAGTTGATTGCTAGATTTAGGACTCCAAAACGCTACTAAGGAGGGGCTGTCCCGTAAAAGATAAGGTGGGGGATTTCATCACCCTTTCCTTCGCCCCAAAAACCACACTAATCATGAGCCTAATTTTAAAATCAAGTAGACATTGACCCTAAGGATTTCGGGCGCATTAGGAGAGTGATCCGGTCCCGACCATCATGACCTGATCGGCGTTGCCCACTTTGTCGATAGTAGGAGAGACGAGATCCCCAGATCTTGGCTCACTTGCTGGGCTTTGTGGTCCTCATTGTAGGGAGGTGAGGCGTGTTGAGGCCGTGTGACCTCGCAGTTAGGCGTCGTCTAGCTGTAAGGACCTATAGCGACCTTAGGATTGCTTGAGCCTTGTTTGCTTGTGTGCTTCTACCTGTACCTATCCGCCGTAGCATAAGGACTTCTTCCCTTCTCTCCTGAGTCATTCTTTCTCTCCTGTGTTCCCCCGTCTTCTCCTTTACGCACATTCTTTGTTTAAAAAAAAGTTTTGTTTTGTGTGTGTGCACCTTTGTGCATGCTTTCGTGGACACGAGACGAGAGTGGTCGTTTGACGAGGAGCGTTGTCAATCCGGCTTCGGTCATCGATTTCTCGACACCTTCCTCCTCTCGTGTCGCACGTAGTTCGGGTCCAATGGCTGCTAATTTCCGTGAGGAGGAGCAGTTGCTGGACCCGCCTGCTCGACCTGTTCTTCCAGTTGTCGTTCCCATACCTCTTCGTGATCGATGCTACCCGAGCCGTACCGCTCTACCCTCATGCATCGTATTACCAGAGGCTAATGGGAACCATTTTGAGGTTAAGCCTCAATTCATTTCCATGCTCCCTCATTTCACTGGGAAAGGTGACCCCTATATCTTTCTCAGGGAATTTGAGGAGGTCTGTGCTATGTTCAAGCTGCAACAACTTAGCACAGACTCCATCCATCTTAGGCTCGTTCCTTTTGCACTAAAGGATGACGCCAAGAAGTGGTTGTACAGCAACCAGGCGAATTCCTTTAAGACTTGGGATGAGTTTCAATCTGCATTCCTCAAGAAGTACTTTCCTAATCATCGGACTCAAAAGTTGAGGAACGAAATCAATTCGTTCTATCAACATGAGGCCGAACCATTTCATGCATATCTTGAGAGGTTCAAAGAGCTACTATCCTCGTGCCCTCACCGTGGCATTGAGTTGTGGCGTCTTTGTCAGATTGTGTATGAGGGTCTTCACATCCCGTCCAGAACGCTCCTTGAGTCCATGTGTCAAGGAGAGTTCTTGGGAAAGGATGAAAGGGAGGCATGGGCCTTCCTAGAAGACCTCGCTGAGAAAACCATGCAGTGGGAGAGTGTGAGGGAATCACCTACATCATCTAGTATAGGAGTGAGTATCGCGAATGCAAACTCGACTAGATCGGGTACCGCATTTGCTATCGATACCACTACGGCCACCGAGGCACGCATGGCGGCCTTAATGCGCCGTATGGATTCGATTGAGCTCCAAAACCAACAAGGTGCACCTCACATGTCCACATCTGGTCCAGTTCCCTGTCATTCATGTGGTAGGGTAGGTCATGTAGAAAGCGAGTGTGAGTCCATTCCTCCTGAGATGGAGCGTGTCAACGCCATCTATGACAGAGCTAGGAATGACCCATCGTCATCATCTTATAATCCTGGATGGAGGAACCACCCCAAATTTTCATGGAACCAAACTAATGCCTCGGGTGGTCCTTCAAACTCCTCTAGACCACCTTACCAATCACACCAACCTCCTATGCATGCGCATTCCTATCAGCCACCCCAAGCGCAAACCACCAATCAATCGGGTTTCCCAAATTCCAATAATATGGAAACCCGATTCAATTCGCTTGAGACCTTGACTCGTGGACTTGAAAACTCAATGAAATTTTTTATGTCAACCACGAGTCAAGTTCTCACTTCAAATCAGCAGACCATCAAATCTCTAGAGCTTCAGATGGGCCAATTGGCTCAGTCTGTACATGAAAGAGAGAGAGGGTCTTTTCCTAGCCAGCCTGAGGCTAACCCCCGCATGTACCAACAACAACAAATGTAAAATGAGAATGTGGTACCTCGGGGGAGGCAAGTGAACCATGTGGAGGAACCTGTACACCATGTCAATTCCATTGTGACCTTAAGGAATGGAAAACAGGTTGACAATCACATTTCCTTGCCACACCTACCACCATCTATGCAGTCCCTCAGTGGGAATGGTGGTGAAGAAGAAGCTGAGGGTGAGGGTAATACACCAAAGCTTTCTTCTCAGGCACCGTAGAAAACCTACCTGCCAAAAGCTCCCTATCCAAGTAGGTTAAACAAAAAGCAGAGTGACAACATGGATAAGATATTAGAGGTGTTTAAGCAAGTGAAGGTTAACATCCCCTTGTTGGATGTCATCAAACAAATACCTCAATATGCCAAAGTGTTGAAGGATCTCTGCACAACCAAGAGGAAGACCAATGCTCCTAAGAAAGCATTCTTGGCTGCAAATATCAGCTCACTTTTGTCCAATCCTACCTACACAAAATACAAGGACCCTGGGTGTCCTACTATTCAGTGTACGATAGGGGACACTAGATTGAGCAATGTTTTGCTTGATTTAGGATCAGCGGTCAACCTCCTCCCATTCTCTGTTTATCGACAGTTGAACTTGGGAGAATTGAAACCAACTAAGATCACCCTCCAACTGGCGGATAGATCCAAAGGGAGTGTTCGTTGCATGATTCAGTTGAGAGTACTAGTGAGAGTGAGACACCTCATCATATGCCTATATCAGAAGGTGTCTCTACCTCATGTCCCATGGCCATTGAGCCATTTGAGCTTCATTTTGACTCCAACAAGGACCCACCTATGACCGAGCTTATGCTTGATGATCTAAATAATGGTGGGAGGTCCTTGTTGGATGACTTGGGGAGAAGCCCCATTCTTCGCGATGCAGGTCTGCCGCATCCATCGAATGAGTCTGAGGAACTCATTCCGATTCACCCGCCTATTGGTTGGAGGGTTTTCTTCGATGAGCAATTAAACCCTAGTGAGGCAACGCAACTTCATTCTTTGTTGCCCACACCCGACCAATATCATGAGGGGTTCGAGCCTTTCAGCTTTGACCTTGCACCCCTCATGACACCTCAGAGTACCAGTGGAGTTTGCCCATCTCGGCAAGTCTCTGGTCCTCCTGACTTGATGTTCTCATTTGATGTTCCTTGACCAAATGATTATGAGAATATCTTGGTTGATGTATATATCTTAAAAAAAAAGAAAAAAAGAAAAAAGTGTGTAATAAAAGACTCCTTCAGTGAGCATCGATTGTTGTGGGCCCCAACCCTTGTGTACTTGGGCCCAATCTCTTCACGTATTTATCTCCCTTCTTCGGCTTCTCACAGGTTTTGAGGGAATTTGGGTTTGTGTCCATCAACATGACCCTGAACGTCCCTTTGTACTTCATGTTGGTGAGATCTTTCCTTTTTCATGCATGTATCCATGTAGTATCTTGTTCACATTCATTGAGGACAATGCATGAAGTAGGTGTGGGGGGGGGGTGTTTTACGTGGGTAAATAGTCGAGTCTTTTCTTTTGATTTTTTTTCTTTTGTGTGTATTGTTAGGGTCATGTTAGTGTGCCGCATTTAATATCGATATATCTGCTTGCCATGATCCTTAGGTGACTTGTCTTCTTTTGCTTGCCTAGTGCTTTGAAATTTTAACATTTCTTTCAAAATCTTCATGTGTTTGCGAAAGAAAATGTTTTGTGGGTTTTGCGTGTGTTTAGCATGTGCAAAACCGTTGAGAGGCAAATTAAAAAGAAAGCTCCCAAAATTGTCTTGAACTTGATGCATTAGGATTTCTAGTTTATTGGCTTTAGGTCTTGTCGAGTCATTAGGATGCACCCTAGTTTTCCCTCGGGGGGCGTGTAATCATAGGGTTTCCGCACTCAAACATTTAAAGAAGTCCACCCTGAACCTAGTGAGTCAAATAATTCATGTCTGTTAGTATAAGGAAGTTTGTCGTAGTCAAGGGCCCTTAATCTCTTTTTGTGAAACTTAAGTGTAGGGGTTTTGGTTCCCATTTAGATAAATTAATAAGTGGTGTTCTCTCTTCTCGCACGGCTCCTATCACTCGGGAAAGTAGGTCTGAGGGGACTTTGTGCCTGGTGCTTTCGAGTCATCTGACTTGGGATGCACCGACCGAACTCCCGTTACACGGGTGGTAGGGATCGCCCTATGTGGAGATTTGGGGGAAGGTGTACGTGAAAGTTTAAGTCCTCATAGGCAATGATGCACGAAACCTGACCCTGGGAGAATCAAACACCAACCAATAAATGCTCCAAAGAAAAAAAAAGAAAAAAAAGAAAAAAAGAGAGTCAAATAAGAACCAAAATGGACTTTACACGTTGTATCACGTTCAGAAGTTAAGGTTGCCCATGTCTTTCACCTAATTACTTAGTTAACTCTCACGAATAACTCATTAGGCTAGGTGTGTGGACTGATTACATATATAGAGTCGACCCGTAGTATTACCGCATCCCATGATCGACAAAATAAGTCCAACGAGTCGTGTAGCTAGATTGATTAATGCATCTTGTTCGGATTTTGTGGGTATATCCTCTGAAAACCCTCAGGAGACAACACTCCTCCTCCTTGGCGACAAGGAGGTTTAACGGCTTGTTGCACGTGCTAAGTGCAACCGTGATTCCTACGAAAGTGAGTTAGGATTTCTTGTTTTTCGCATGCTTTTCTCTTTCTTTGTTTTGCTCGGGACTAGCAAAAGTTAGGTGTGGGGGTATTTGATTGACATCATTTCATGCTCATATTTGTATCTTATATCCATTATCTTTCACCTAAACAATGCTATGTTACGAGTTTTATGTTTAGTTTTCAGGAATAATTAGGTTTGAAGAGATGAAGCATAAAAGGACCCAAAAGTTGGGGAAAAGGACTGGATTGTGAGATCTGGGGACCAAGATGCAAGGGAGAAGGACCTGATCGTAAGACAGAGGGACCTAAGAGTAAAACAGAATACTCCACACCATCATGGGGAGTATTTTAGCAATTGGATTCGGGTCAGAGTTCCAACAAACGAAGTAGATGCATCAAAGACCACCAAAAGCACAAAGAAAAGCCCAGAATAAATCTCAACTGGATCCGGACATTTTGGACCGCCAATTGGCGGTCTGGATTAGTCCAGATCCGCCAAGATTTCTCCTGGACTTGTATTAATGCTCGTTTAGGCTATTTTTGGTGTTGGTTTAGTCCCACATCGGGGGATTGTCCCGGATTAGCTTTTTCCATGCCTATAAATAGAACTCTTCACCTCCTATTGTAATCACTCCATATTTTAAGTGACTATTCTTCCTACTAGAAGTGAGGCCTTGAAGCACACACTAAAGTAGGAGGATGCTACTTTTAATGTGAGACATTTTAATACAAGTTTTCTTTATTATGTTGTTTGTTTTATGTTTCTTGTTTTGCTTTGCTTAATCTCATTTCATTAGTTTTATTAGCTTAGTTAATATGCTTTCTTTGTTTAGTTTAATAATTAGTGTAATGTTTAGTGAGTAGTTCCATCCCCTTTTGGGGGGTGGAGTAGATGTAAATACATGCAAATGAGAATGGGATGAATGCTTTAATTTCAATGTGTTGATTAAACATGAATGTATGCTTGCTTGTTGATTAATAACAAACTTGTCATGCTCATATTAATCACTTAGGTTAGTGCTTTGAATGATAGGTCTTGTCATGAGGTACTTCTTATGCATTACAAACACTAACTACACTTGATCTTATTGTATGCATTCATCACTTCTTATTTCATGTGTACACACACTCCACCCCTTAGGGGTTTTCCATTCCTGATTTCTATCTTCTTTTATTAGTCGCTTAGTTTTAATTCGTTTTGTGCTTTCATTTCCTTCCTTGTTGCTACTAATTTAGTGTAGTTTAGTTTAATCAATCTTTCTCTCCTTTCTTTCAAACTCTCCTTTGAACAAACTAAAGTCGACACACCTCCCTGTGGATCGACTCGTATTGGACACCGCTTCAACGTGGCCGTGCATTTGCGGTTAATTAAAACATATCAATCAATCAACCTAATCAATCAAAGTGAGCAAACATGATTACATGCATTGCATATATACCTATATACTTCCAATTATCTAAATAGGTTGATCAAGATAATCAATAAAAGGAGCATTGAGACAAAGAAATCAAGACTCAAGACTTGTAATCAAAGCTTTAGACCAAGACATGTAATTTTATATATATTGAGTCCATAAGGTTTTATGTAAACTTGAGTACTAGGATTCTGTCCCATTAAGATTCAGTAAAGCGGACCCTTCACGGTCCACCGAGACCTTCCCAGTTTGGTCCACCGAACACCTATCGGATAACCGAATCCTTCTAATCAGTAAACCATAGGTTGTTCTCTGGAATTGTCCTAACGGATGACCGAAATACCTTCGGTCGACTGAATAGCCTTGGACTGTGTTTCAGACTTTGGTCAAACGGTAACATTTGAATCGAGCATGTAAAGCCCAATTGACTTGTCCTAATTCAGACAACCGAATGCTTATTGGCCAACTGAGTGCTTTTTGGCTTTAGGCGCCCAATGACTATTTACGTGTAACAATTGACCGTTGTACCCAATGATTATTTGAGCGTAATTGTCAGCACAAAACCCGCACTAACCTCCGTCAACCGAACCCTTCACGGTCAACCGAACTTGAGTAAACAGAGCTCAAATAATCTTACATTCCACCTTGGAATGGTGAACCGAATGTAATTCGGTGAACCAAAATTAAATAAGGCGAAATTGAAAATAGCTACTGGAAATTGGTGAACGGTGATCCAAACCCTATTCGGTCAACCGAACTCTTAGTTCAAACGAATCCTTTTGTAGTGTCTCGGACTACCGTTACATGAACGGTCGACCAAACATGGTCTAAAATCTGCTGAGCTTATTTCACATCTTGCTTCTCATTGGTCCATTTCTTTACCAACTCCCAACGGCTAGTAGAGCTTGAAGGCTTATAAATAGGATCCCATTTGTTGATTTTACACAATCTGAACACTTCCTATCATTCCATACTCTTGTGCCAAATCCTATACATCTTCAAGCTCCCATTCTTCTGCACTCAAGTCAAAGCTTCACTATTTGCATATTCATTCCATATCAATATCCAACTGTGCTTAAGTATAGAGTGTTAGATTGGACTCACATACATTTCCATAGTTTGTTGGGAATTTTGAGTGGATTTCATTACATTTTGAGTGGTTCCAATGAACGTTTGGAAGGTTTGTTCTAAAGAATCAAGTCTGGGGGTCAACTATGAGACTAAAGTCAGAATTTAGGAAATTGTTGGGTTGGGTGTTGATAGGCGGAGAATGAGTCCAATGATTCGGAGTAGGGTGTTGGTAGAATTCTGGGTATTCGGGAGGAGGATACTGTGGTGGAAATGATATATAAGAATTTGAATAAGAATTGTCGCTCCACGAATCCATCCCTCTCGGGTTGTACACGGATGCGTAAGGGTCACATTGAGCATTTTGGTAAAAGGTGTGCTCATACTCAGTCTCTGGGGAAACATAAGGACATTCCCCGAAAACATGACCACTCAACCCGCAATACTCACACGGTACAACTACTGGAGCTACCAGTGCACTCATGTCATCTATTAAATAAATGAGAGAGGCCAAATGTTCTCGTAATGTCTGAGTTTTTTGACCAACATATGATCCGACATAACTAGATGGTGGTCTAGCAGTCAGTGTCTCTCTCATATCACCCCAATATGAAGATTGCTCAGCCATACAATTAAGATCGTCCCAACCATACAGGGTGTTTGTCTGAGCCACCCCAGGCTGCATGGGTCCAGAATACCAGGGAGAATTGTCACGGTCCAAATAACGATATGGATGGTCGCCCATGTAACCATCTATCTCAACAACAAAAATCTCGAGTTGACCACTCTCACCACCACGAGGTCAAGCTCCCAAAAAGTGCTCGACTCAACCCTAAAACGCTAACAGAGAGTGTAAAAGGAAGGAGACTAGAACGTAGAAGTAGGTGAGAAGAAGATGACTCAGAGGATATGGGAAGTATCCCTAAATCTAGCGTGTGTAGTGGGAGAGTGTAGAAGTAGACAAGCAAACAAGGCTGAAACAACCTATGGCTATAGGTCCTTAGGCTAGACGACGCCTAACTACGAGGTCACACAGCCTCAACACGCCTCACCTCCCTACGACGAGGACCACAAAGCTAAACAAGTGAGCCAAGATCTGGAGATCTCGTCTCTCCTACTATCGACAGAGTGGGCGACGCCGATCAGGCCATGACGGTCACGACTGGACCACTCTCCTAATGCGCCTGATTGACATCATTTCATGCTCATATTTGTATCTTATATCCATTATCTTTCACCTAAACAATGCTATGTTACGAGTTTTATGTTTAGTTTTCAGGAATAATTAGGTTTGAAGAGATGAAGCATAAAAGGACCCAAAAGTTGGGAAAAAGGACTGGATTGTGAGATCTGGGGACCAAGATGCAAGGGAGAAGGACCTGATCGTAAGACAGAGGGACCTAAGAGTAAAACAGAATACTCCACACCATCATGGGGAGTATTTTAGCAATTGGATTCGGGTCGGAGCTCCAACAAACGAAGTAGATGCATCAAAGACCACCAAAAGCACAAAGAAAAGCCCAGAATAAATCTCAACTGGATCCGGACATTTTGGACCGCCAATTGGCGGTCTGGAACCGCCAATTGGCGGTCTGGATTAGTTCAGATCCGCCAAGATTTCTCCTGGACTTGTATTAATGCTCGTTTAGGCTATTTTTGGTGTTGGTTTAGTCCCACATCGGGGGATTGTCCTGGATTAGCTTTTTCCATGCCTATAAATAGAACTCTTCACCTCCTATTGTAATCACTCCATATTTTAAGTGGCTATTCTTCCTACTACAAGTGAGGCCTTGAAACACACACTAAAGTAGGAGGATGCTACTTTTAATGTGAGTCATTTTAATACAAGTTTTCTTTATTATGTTGTTTGTTTTATGTTTCTTGTTTTTCTTTGCTTAATCTCATTTCATTAGTTTTATTAGCTTAGTTAATATGTTTTCTTTGTTTAGTTTAATAATTAGTGTAATGTTTAGTGAGTAGTTCCATCCCCTTTTGGGGGGTGGAGTAGATGTAAATACATGCAAATGAGAATGGGATGAATGCTTTAATTTCAATGTGTTGATTAAACATGAATGTATGCTTGCTTGTTTAGGATAAAATTTATAACTTGATGAGTTTTGCCAAAATGATTAGACACCTCTCATGCTTGTTTAGGTTCTGAAATAAACAACTTGCGTATGTAAATGTTAGTCAACCAAGTTGGTGAATAGATTGATAGGTTTTGCCATAACATTTAGACACTTCCTATGCTTGATAAACACCACCTTCATGTGCTTAAAGAATGTATTCTACACCCACCTCTTTGCTTGTGTGCACTCACTCCACCCCTTAGGGGTTTTCCATTCCTGAAATTCCAGTATTCTTGTTTTGTTCTTAGCTTAGTTCTTATTTCATCGCTTGTTTGCTTCTTTCACATTTCGTACTTCTTAGCGTAGTGTAGTGTAGGTTAGCGTAATCAATCTTTCTCTTCCCTATTTTGCCACTTGATTTCTGATAAACAAGAGGCTACTCACCTCCCTGAGGACGACCCGTACTTGCCACCGCTTCATCGCGGTCGTGCACTTGCAGTTTAATTAAAACGTTCAACAGCGCCCGAGATTCTTAGGGCCAATATCTACTTGATTTAAAAATTAGGCTCTTGATTAGTGTGGTTTTCGGGGGTGAAGGAAACGGTGATGAAATCCCCCACCTTATCTTATGTGGGACAACCCCTCCTTGGTATCGTTTTGGAGTTCTAATCTAGAAATCAACTCTCCAAATAAACGCTTAACTCACACTTGTTGCAATGCAATTCCTACTAACTAATTCATGGTCATACCAAATGCATGAATGAGTGTAGGGGATGCGTACCTCACGCCAACTCTCAACAACTGAAAGTAAAACTAAAACAAAAGACAAACTACGTGCCTAAGTCAAGTATATGATGCTTGACCTAAACAAGCAAAAATGTCTAATCTTTTGCTTTGGGTTTTAAGGTCCAAGTTGCTTAAAGGGGGATTGATTATTGATCTGGGGGCAAACTAAAATTCAAAACATGCCAAATTGAGCCTCAGACCTCTATATCAGATACATCAACAAGACAACGAAATAACAAAAGAAATGAAGCTTACCAGACTGCCAGTTGGCGGTTTCACGCCATTGATTGGCGGTCCAACAAGCTCTGCTCTCCTCCATCTGCCTTCCCTTGATCCTCAAAGTCTTCTGAAACAAAGAAAACTACAAAAAAAAATTAAATCCACCCGAATCGTCCAAACCAGAGTCTGGACTGTCACCTCCCGGCAACGGCACCAAAAACTTGTTTGATCGTTTTAATACCGCAAGTGCACACGTCAGTGAAGACGCGACAAGTACGGGTCGAATCCACAAGGAGATGTGTCGACTCTGGTTCTTCAGACATCAAGTGGCAAATAAGGGAGAAGAAATGTGATTATGCTAACCTAAGCTACACTAAACTAGAAACTAACAAAGGAGAAAGATGAAAGCACAAGACTACTAAAAGTAAGATAAACAACTAACAAAAAGAAGTGGAATTCAGTAAGGAAAACCCCTAAGGGGTGGAGTGTGCACACATGTAATAAGATGGTGAAGAATGCATTCAATAGTCACAAATGTAGGTAGGTTTTCATGTATAGGAAGTGTCTAAAGGTTATGGCAAAACCTATCAATCCAATCACTAACCTAGTTGATTAACATTCACATACACAAATTGGTTATTTCAAAACCTAAACAAGCATGAGAGATGTCTAATAGTTGTGGAAAAACTCATCAAGTGAAGTGTTCTACTCTAAACAAGCAAGCATACATTCACATTATCCACACATTTCAAAATCAAGCATTCATTTCCATTCTTTAATGCATGTATGAACATCATCTCCACCCCCAAAGGGGGATGGAACTACTCACTACTCATTAAACTATAATCTACATTAAGAAAAGAAGACATTCTATTTATACCACGATAAAGAAAACAAAACAAACTAAACAAGCTAGCATTAAAATAAAGACAACATTAAGACAAACTATGAAGAATTATTTTATTTACATGACTCACATTACAAGTAGCATTCTTCTCCACCTTGAGTTTTTGCTCGAAGGCTTACTCCAAGTAGATAGAATGACACCAAGCAATGGGTGAATATAAATGAGGAGGAAGAGTTCTATTTATAGGCATAGAAAAAGGCAATCGGGGATAATCCCCTGGTATGGGACCGAACACATAATATAAATGGACATAAAATAACATAACCAACGACCCGACTAAACCATGAACATTTTGGGTACATTTGGAACACCAATTAGCGGTCTGGGACAACCAATTGGCGGTCTATATGTCTTGGATTGAGTCTGGATTTTTGTGGTTTGTTTCTTGCTTGATTTATTGATGTTTTATGAACCCGATTTGGTTGTGGATGTTTGGGCCCGGATCTAATTTGCCAAAATACTTCTCATGATGGTGTGGAGCTTCTTGATTTGCTCATTTAGTCTTTTGGTTTACATCCACGTCCTTCTCTTTTGCATCTCAGTCCATAAGTCCTGCAATTCAGTTTTTTTCTTGCTTTTAAGTGCTTTTATAGCCTATTCTTCTCAAACCCGTTTATTCCTGAAAATTAAACATAAAACTCGTTACGTAGCATTGCTTAGGCTAAGAATAAAGGATATAAGACACAAATATATGTATGATATGATGTCAATCAAATGTCAAGAAAATGTACTATATTGAACCTGAACTTTATAAGAGAATATACGTACAAGTATGATTGGACGTGAAGTTCATAAAATAATTTACTTGCAATATCTAGCAAGTAATTATCATACGTATTTATTGATCACAAATGAGTGACGAAGTTTTGTACAGCTAGAAATAAAACGCATAATATAAAGTGGACATCTCCACATGATAAATTAGATTTGAGCTCAACCAACCCCAGAAGCATGGACTAGAACATATATTATTTGTGGAAATGAAAATAAAAGTTAGTCACTCCTTGCACATCCTGAAGAATATAGCCCCAATAAAATTAAAGCAGCTTCTAGCAAATGTAACAATTCCGGGAGTACAAAATGATCAAATACTAGTGTTGGGAAATGACGAAGATTTGATTATTATAAAAGTTACAATCAACTATGTTGATACGAGAGAGAAACATAAAATAATTAAAGTATCGTTGCTGACTAATTCGCCTTGTTAGTAGCATGCTAATTCACGAGAAAATCTGGATTCATAACCTATAATATTATAAGAATGGCAGAAGCATTCGTATTTGAAATGAATAAAAGAATGCAAGCAATGTAGAACTGCACATGCTTAATAAACATATTGATTGGACCTGTAGGCCTGATTTTTGTAATTTTATTCCTGAAAAATATGAATATAAATTACATTACAATAACATGGTGGTACATTATAAAGCGAGTAGTGACACGAGAGTTTTTCGGAGAATCCCAACATCCATTATGATGTTATTTATTATCTCAAAATGTATAAGATTGCGTTATGTTACTTAATCACTATGACATGTAAACAAAAATTTAGACAAACATATAAAATATCTTGTGACTACAAATTTGTATAAGTCACTTGATATTGATATGAGATTCCTTAACGGACTAAATTGCCCAAGGCAAATTATAATGAAGAAATGTGATATAATTTATGAAAATATCACCACCTGAACAAACAAAGAGAATGTGCATATCATCTCGAAGAATGATATGATAAAGGAACTCCTGAAGAGATTAAATATCTGTGAAATATTTGAATGATAATTTTGGAATAAATGATTGGAGAAAAGTTAATTATTTTTCGACATTCAGTTCGAACATTCTTCAGAAGAGAACTGTTACAATGATTCAAATATATAAAGAGATATTATACAACGAAATTTCACTTGGAAAACACAACAATGCCAAATTGTATGTATTGTGTAAACAAAGATCCAATTATATATAACAAAAGAGGTTGGATTAGGACCTGAAGTCCATTTCTAGAACGTCATATAATACATTGCATATAAAACTAGACCTAATACATTCACAATGATTGTTTATGTAGGCATAATGTTTCTTCGAAAACATTCAGATGACATTCAACATATTTTTCGCTACCTCTATACGAATCTATCAAATTTACTTACTATATTCATGAGATAAATATTTACTTCAGTGATGCCTCCTATATATTGGATCCATAACAACAACAAAAAATTGTGTTATTATCACTACTAGAAAAAAAGGTTATAACGTGGGATACTAACGGGGTACAACATCAGGTTGACCACCTTGGTTGATCGACGTGGTAGGTGGGAGATGTTATATAGGGGTACTCTTTCACGTCGGTCTAAAATCCAACGTGGTAGTGGGGTCTACCACATCGGTTACCTAGAAAACCGACGTGGTAGACCCCTTAATCAATTTTTTTCATTTTTTGGTTTTTGTACCCTACAACGTCAGTTTTATAGAAAAGTGATGTTGTAGGGTGTCTACCACGTCGGTTTTAGAGGAAACCGACGTTGTAGGGTATAAAACTGAAAAAATATCCTTCTACGTCGGTTTAAGAGAAAACCGACGTTGTAGGGTTTTTTTCCCGGTAGCGTGACCTTGTTATTGACCTAAATGACTCTTACTTCGCTTGAATTGCAAACAAAAGGTTTTACATAATAATATAGTATGGTAATAAAATTATAACTGACTATAAATCTTTTAACCCCAAAACAAAAAGCACGACCTACCATAATATTGCTGAAAGGTTTACAGCTAAAGAGGCATTTAGTAGCTTACTAAATAACAATAAAATGTAGTAGACAATATAGAAGTATCTGACATCGGAACTTGCAATTTTAGAGGTCCTTGACTATCACTTCTAATTTCATTAACTCCATCTACGATCTATGATTGATTCGTTTTATATTAAATTTAAAGTGCACGACCTCGTTGAAGCGGTGGCAAATACGGGTCGATCCACATGGAGGTGTGTCGACTTTTGGTTTGTGCGAAGGCGAGTGGGAAAGAAAGGAGAGAAAGGATTGAGTATCAAACTACACTACAATGCAAAATGGAAATGAAAGATAAGCAATAAAACTAAACCCCATATGGGGTAGAGAAATAATGTGATTATAAAGATGTGTGTGTGTGTGTTCAATTATGCTCCTCACAACATGTAGTGCATGAAATCATAAAACTAAATCCAACTTTGCCACCACATGAAATAAGATAAGATCATATCATTAAAACATACAAGACAATAATTGGAATCAAGCTAAATGAACTCATGTATAAAGACTAGACCCTACTATGCTCCACATGAATTAAGATAACACATTATCATTAAAACATACAAGACATTAACAAAGGTAAAGGCAACATGGGTACATACACTACAAATTGTGTTTCCAATATTAATTTCATCCATATCCTCACCTTATCATTCCCCATAAAATAAGTCCACTAATCTAAGCATAAGCTAAGCTTCATTCAAGAGCATTAGCATATCACAGATAAGAGTGAAATCCCATTAAATGGTTATGGAAATCATATAAGGCTCAAGGGATTAATATAACACACATCTAATACACCACATGATCATATCACGTATTTCTCCACCCCCCAAATGGGGATGAAACTACTCACTAATCATTACACTACAACCTACATTAAAATGAAACATTCTACTGAAATGAAATTAAACTAAGCAAGCAAGGAATATTAAAGAAACTAAAAGGACATAAAACAAAAGAAGCATGCAAGCATATGAAAGGAAATTAAACTAAGAAAGAAACAACATACTAAAGGAAAACATCTATTGAGACTCACTCAATTACAAGTAGCCTTTCTCCACCAGGGTTTTTGCTTCAAGGCTTTAACTCCTAGTAGAGAGGATGACCACCAAGAGAGAGATGGGGTACAAGAGAGGAGGGAGAGTTCTATTTATAGCCATAGAAAAAGGTAATCTGGGACAAATCCCCGGTATGGGACTAAACAAATACCAAAAATAGCCTAAACAAACACTAATACATGTGCACGCGAAATCTTAGCGGATCCGGAGAGATCCGGACCGCCAATTGGCGGTCCATAAACTCTAGATCCGGCTGGAATTTGTTGTGGGCTTTTCTGGATTTCTTTGTCGGTCTTTGATGCATATACTTTGTTTATTGGAGCTCCGACCCGAATCAAATTGCCAAAATACTTCCCATGATGGTGTGGAGTTTTCTGTTTTTTTCTTTGGTCCTTCGGTCTTACGTTCAGGTCCTTCTCCCTTGCATCCTAGTCCCCGAGTCTCTCAACTCAGTCCTTTTTCCTATCTTTTAGGTGATTTCATGCATCTTCTCTTCAAACATCTTTATTTCTGAAATTCAAACATAGAACTCGTCTCGTAGCATTTCTTAGGTGTAAGATAATGGATATAAGATACAAATATAAGCATGATATGATGTCAATCAATCTACTTCCACATAGTTCACAATCTACACCTACATTTCTTTGTAAACACCTTAAGCAATCTTTGTAAACACCTTCAGAAACCAGAAATCATATTAACAATCTGTATGGTAACATGAAGAAGATTTCAATAAGCAAACTCACGCCAAACAAATATCAATCGTTATCATCCTCGCCCCGAACTCCACACCAATTATTTGGTCATGCACGGGCTGGCACGATCTGAAGGAGAAGGCATGATTTCCCAACTCCTGCCACGAAAAAGCAAACAACTTTAACTCCAAATCAAGCACAACCGAGTACCAAATCACAATCACCAATAGATTAACAAAAACCATTATTCGCAGAATCACTCAAACCACACACAATCACAATAAAACCAAACTCTTTTATCAAAATCACAAACTTAATTCAACATCCACATTTTATGTCCATTTACACGAAAAAATACTTTTTTATTATAAAAAGAAGATTCAACCTAACTTCCTCCAAAAATCCAACCTTTCCGCAATTAGAGATCATACAGATCATCACATTGAAAATGGAAATAAATATTATTAGAAATTAGAGATAAATACGAAACAAATTCGTAAGAGGGTTTGGGTACCCTCATCCTTCACAAGCTCCCTATAAACCCTCCTCACTCTACAACCCAAAAAAAAAACAATCAATCCCAACTCAAACCCCAAAGATCTTTCCCCCTGAAACACACCTTTTCCCTGGGCTTCAGGTTGTCGAACATGAAACTGCAACCGAATAAGAGGTCGGGGACGCCAACCAGATGGATCTGAGGTGGCGGTAGAGGAGGGAGGGGTGGGAGGCGAGATCTGGGGTGACAACTGGTGTTTGGAAGAGGCTGCTGAGGTCGAGGAGAGGTCGGCCATTAGGGTTTATGTTTTTTGATTTCCAGATTGGAGGGTTTTGTTTTAGTTTATGTGGCTTATACCAACAAAAAAAATCAACCCTTCCACATCAGACTATTTACAAGCCGACGTGGAAGACCACCCTACCACGTCGGTTCGATAAAACCGACGTGGTAGGGGCATGAATTGTTTTTTTTGAAAAAGAACCTTTCCACGTCGGTCTATTTAAACACCGACGTGGAAGACTACCCTACCACACCGGTCTGCAAAATTCACGTGGTATGAGTATGTTTTTTTTGAAAAAAACCCCACCACGTCGGTCTATTAAAAAATCGACGTTGTATAGGGTCTTCCACGTCGGATTAGAAATGTCTAACGTGCTATGGGTGACATGGTAGACTATTTTTCAAGCAGTGTATGGAGATGTTGCAATCTGTATGCAAGTTGGTGAACTACGAATCACTGGGGAGAGGATATGTAATTATCATCCCAGAATGATGACTATCTCTAATGATAAAGCCCATATGGATTGTAGTTGTACTCTTTTTCTCTTTTTCAAGTTTTTGTCCCACAAGGTTTTACTTGACAATGTTTGTCACGAGGAAGCTTGTGCAGTTGTGTTAGCATAAGTCAAGTATTTTTTTCCCCAAGCTATTTTCCCACTGGGTTTTTGTAGCAAAGTTTTTAACGAGACAAGAACGTAATGTTGTTCTCCAACATAGTGTATAAATATATGTTGAAATGATAGGGAGAATTATACGCTCTGCACTCTTTTTTCCTTCACCAAGTTTTTGTCCCACAAGGTTTTTAACGAGGCAGACCGAAAAACGTATAACAAAAGGTGATCATCCAATGGGGAGTGTTATGAAAAAAGAAATATAACATATGGGTGAGTTACCTTATCACTCCTAATACACTCCTAAACCTATATTTACGTGAAAGTTTGGATCCAAACGGAGGTCGGATATGGTTGGAATTTGGGTCGGTTTGACACTCAATCTGACCCAAATTCCAACCATATCCGACCTCCATTTGGATCCAAATATTCATGTAAATATAGGTTTAGGAGTGTATTAGGGATACAACAAAAACAATTAGGAAAAAAATGTCGAATGTTTGTTAAATATTGAGTTTTTGAAATTCAAGGGGGCAAAGTGTTACAAAATTAAAGTTCAAGGGAGGTAACTGTTAACTTTGAAAGTTCAGGGGGGCAAAGTGATACCAAGGCATAGTTCATGGGGGCAAATTATAATTAACCCTATAATTTATGAAAAGATAACCATATGAACAAAACCAAAAGAAATGTGCATATAATCTCGAAGAATGATATGAAAGAAACTCCTGAAGAGATTAAACAAAATGAAATATTTGAATGATAAATTTTGAAATAAATGACTGTAGAAAAGTGAACTATTTTTCAACTTGTAGTTCGAATATTCTTTAGAAGAGAATTATTACAATGATTCAAATATATAGAGAGATATTATACAAAGAAGTTCACCTGGAAAATACATCAATGACAGATTGTTTGTACTGTGCAAACAAAGATCCAGTTATATATATCTATATCTATATATATATATATATAACGAAAGAGGTTGGATTAGGACCTAAAGTCCATTTCCTAGAACATCATAAAATATATTGCATATAAAACTAGACATAATACATTCACAATGATTATGCAACCATATATTTCTTCAAAAACATTCAAATGACGTTCAACATATTTTTCGTTACCTCTTTACGGATCTATCACATTTACTTACTATATTCATGGGATAAAGATTTACTTCAGTGATGATTCCTATATGTATAGATTTAATTCAGTGATGATTCCTATATGTCTAATCCACAACAACAAAAAATCACAAATTATTTTGTGTTATTGTGGAGACGTTGCAAGTTAGTGAACTCCGTATCAGAGGGAGCAAATTTCTAATTACCATCCCTAAAGTACGATTATCACTGAAGGTTAATGCCCAGAAGGCCTATAACTGTACTCTTTTTTTCTTTTTCAAGTTTTTGTCCCACATGGTTTTATTTGGCATGGTTTTTAACGAGTCAGCTTGCACAGAGGTGGTAACATATGTCATGCACTCTTTTTCCCTTAGCTATTTCCCACTGTGTTTTTGTAGCAAGGTTTTTAAGGAGACATGAACATAACGCTATTCTCCAACATAGTGTATAAATATATGTTGAAATGACGAGTAGAAATATATGCTTTGCACTCTTTTTTCCGTCACCAAGTTTTTGTCCCACAAGATTTTACTTGGCAAGGTTTTAAGAAGACAAACCAAAAGGCGTATAACAAAATGTGATCATCCAAGGGGGAGTGTTATGAAAATTGTATATAGTGGATGATTCACCTTCCAAGATGGTTCCTCTTCCAACCAATCCATTGTAACTCCAATATTAAAATGTGTTGTAATGTGCATTCTAATTAAATCCTTATGTAGTGTACACTATGTAACTTCCACACCTCTATGTCTATATATATGGGGTTGTGCTATGTATTTAGAAGATACAAGATAAAGGTATCCATCTTCCTACCCCTCCACATACTTCTCTTGTCTTGTTCGTGTTTTCAATGATCTTCGGCATATTTCATAACACAATGTAAATAATAATCTAACACTACATTTTCTCTTTGCATTAATTTTTTGCATGTCGTAAACAGTGCTACCCTAACTTTTTATTAAATTAATTCGGTGTAGTTGTGAACCCACTAAACCAACAAATGCAATTATTTGTATTTACTGTCAAATATATGTCAGGTGATCAATAGGTGACGCCAAAAGACAGTGAATGCTTATAAATGAAATGAATTTGTATTTTAAAGTTAGGACTCTAATTTCAAACTAAATGCAAAAATAAAATTAAATATAGAGATAGAAGAATGCAAACCACAAAATAGACTTCGGAAATTTTTATAGAGATTTGATCACAACCACTGTTATTTAGTCATCTCCTCGAGTGCTGATCGATCCTCTGATCCCTACTTAAGTATTCACTAGATGTTGTTTCAGGCTGAGATCAACGCCTTTACACCACGAGCCTTTGCAAACACCCACATCTTGCTCGACCTCTTACTACCCGAAGGGAGTTTCCTTAAAGCTTTAGACCTTTTGTGATTATTGGATATGAAATTGTAATCACTAGTTAACACTCTAATACTTGAACACACTTGGATATGATATGGAATGAATATAGAAGTGGTGAAATTTGGCTCTGAGTGTAGGAAATGAGAGCTTGAAGATGTAGAAAGTTTGGCACTAAGGTATGGATCAATAGGGAGCATTCAAGGTGTTCAAAAAAATGTGTGAGAACATATATATAAGCTTGCAAGCTCTATTAACCATTTGGAAGGGTGGGTGAGATGTGGACCAATGCGAAGCAAGATTTGACTTGAGCTCAGGCAGAAATCTGTTCAGGTTTGATCGATCGGTTAAAGAACGGTTGTTCGAAATTAAGTGGTTACTTAGTCAAAATTAAGCTTTCGGTTGACTGAATAAGGTTCGAATAACCGACACCAAATTCTAGTAACTTTTGTCGAATTTCCTCTGATTTAATTTTGATTGATTGAATTAGGTTCGGTTGACCGATCCAAAATAATAGCAAGGATTCAATCGACTATGTTACAAGATTTCGGTTATCCAGGACCAACTCGGTTGTCCACATCAGCAGTTTGTCTTTCAGTGAAAAGAGTTGAAATCAAATATTCGTTGCGAGTCCAACAATTACATTGACACGTGGAAAGAGTCATTGTGTGGCCAAAACTTTGTTAGACACATTGCGACCTGGACAAGGCAAAATGTAAACAGTTGACCGATAGGAGATCAGTCGTCCAAAAATGGACAAGGCAAATGGGCTCTAAGACTAAATACAAGTTTGACCATTGGGAGTAAAATTCAAAACTGGTCCATGGGGATTTGATCGACCGAATGACAATTGATTGTCCAAGTGGACAATTTCATAGAGCATCTTAACGACTACTGATGAGACGATTCCGGTCATCCGTTATGTGTCCGGTTGACCGAATAGGATCGTGACAAAATCCTAGTGCTCAAATTTACATATGATCATATGGACTCAATAAATAGAATATTACAAGTCTTTGTCCAAAACTTTGTTACAATCTTGTTTCTTTGTCCCAATGCTCCTTCTCTTTATGATCTTGATTAACCTCTTAAGATTATTTGCAAGTATACAAGTATATATGCAATGCATGTAATAATGCTTGCCCACTTTGATTAACTAGGTTGATTGATTAAGATTAGTTTGATTAATCATCAAAATCAACATGAGTTAAGGCCTAAAAAGCCAACAATCTGCCTCTTTTAGATGATGAAAAACATATATCTTAATGCTTGAGATTTAATTTAATTATCCTCATTTCTATATGATTTCTCCCCCTTATATGTAAACTATGCATGTATATAATGGTTCTCCTATCAACATGCATAGTATGAATCAATTGAAGCTCAATCTCTTATAATTTTGGTCATACAAAAGTAAATTTTTGACAGTAAGATCATTGGAAGCATTACTTACAAGTTGGTACTATTGAATAATAAACTTTGTACCAAGATATTTTATAAAATACATTATCTTTTTCTTCCTTGCTAGTTATTCTCGTATTGTCAAAAAAAAATTGCTTGCTCAATGTTTACCTTTCAAAAACTATATTTGACTTTGTTCATTGATTTTTGAAAATTCATCTTGTAGATATTAACCGAGATTGATTTAAATATATCAAATTTTCTTCTCCAATGACAATTGCGCATACATAACTTGCAAATCCTAGATTTGCCAATGATCCTTTGATTGCGTCTTTCGACACATTGAGTCTAATCTCGATCCCAAAATTCCTCCAAGTTCAATCGTGTTTGGCCACTAAAAGCCAAAATATTGCTTTCTCCACCAGGATCCCTACACCGCTTGGTTTCTTCAAACTACCTCCTGCCAATTTCAGTCGCCCTCCCTCCACTCCTAAAACCTCATCATGCTCACATCCTCTCCCACTCTACCCCAACATCAGGAATGTCTACATATATCCACCATGAATCCACCCTCTATCATCAGCCAATTTGCAACTGTAGTGCTATAGTGACGAAGTACTGCGTTTGCCCCATGTGTTAGTGAATAAGTAGATATTCTTGTATTAGACTAACTGTGAAAAATTCATCAACTTGTCTTGCTACTGGTATTCAAAAAATTTCAAAGGAATGGAATTCTAAGGAATCAAAGTTGTAGGGCTTCAAATTCAAAATTGTCTATACTAAGTAAGCGAAATAATAATATGGGGGTGCCACCCACCCTTACCCTCATCCTTCCCATGTACCAGACATCACTCCTATGTTTGAGCCAACCACCCTCAAATCTTGCCTCTTTGGGATGGAGCGCTAGACTTGTATTTGAAAATTCTCCTTAGCCTCTTCAGGATCATTTTTTACCTATGGACCACAATGTGAGGTGACTCCACACATCCGACCATTTTTGTTCACACTAGGTCTTGTGGTTCTTTGAAACGAGTAGATAATTTTGAGTGTATAAGTTGAGACCACATTTTTCAGGGTTGATTAGTTGGTAAGGGGAAGACATAGGAAGTCGACATTATGGAGTAGAAATTTTGGATCTTGAGAGGCCCACATTGCGTCCCACGCTACTCCCACGCGCGTGGAGCCCCCTTGCACTACATGTCAGAGGAGTTAGTGGTGGTAGTGTACGTTGTTGATACATAAACGTATATGTATCAATACGATGTCAACTTTTCTCTCTCTCTCTCTCTCTACAACACCTTTTTCGTATGTCCTCCAACTTATTTTTATGATTTGTCAACCTTTTGGGTATGTCATATGACATATATGGGTAATTGTCAGCATTAGGTATGTTATACTAAATACCTTGGTAATATATAGGGTTAGTTACAGTTTGCCCTTCTGAACTATGCATTGATATCACTTTGCACCTCTGAACTTTAAAATGTGACAGTTAACCCCCTCCCCCCCGAACTTTCATTTTGTAGCACCTTACCCTCTTCAACAATAAAAATCCATTATTCAAGCACATATTCATAGTTTTTTTGTATTTTTGCGTTGTAACCCGAATATACTCATAAACCTTGTTTTAGGTGAAAGTTTAGATCGAATAAGAGGTCAGACATGGTCAGAATTCGGGTCAGATTCAGTACCAATCCGACTCAAATTTCAACCATATATGATTTCCGATTTTATCCGAACTTTTACATAAAACAAAAAATGTGAATGTGTATTTAAATAATAGATTTTTAAAGTTCAGGAGGGCAAAGTGCAACTTTCATCTTTAAAGTCTAAGAGTGCAAAATGATATCAATGTATAGTTGAGGGGCAAACTGTAATCAACCCTAATATACATGTAGAATGTTAGGTAGCTTACATGGAGAGTATGGGTAACCTATAAGGATTGGAATTGTGGGAACATACTGATTATTTACTTTTTCAGAAGTGGGTAAATTGTTGGTTAAATATTTATATGCATTGTCTGTAGTTTCTTTTATATTTATTATTTTTTTATTAATTTATAAAACTGACATTGGGTGTTTAAGCAATTAGTTCGGGTAGTCTCAGGGCCATTCCTGGGTAGTTTATTGTGTAATTCACTATAAATTAATAATGATAATTAAAAAATCTCCCTGCGTATTTTTATCCGAGTCTTTATACAAGGGCGTGCGCGTCCCGGACGCGGCTGACGTGGTCAGTTGAATCAGCAATCCAGTCAGCAGAGAAATTCATTTAATAACATGTTGGTGTCACATGCAACCTTTAGTTTCCCAATGCAACATTATTTTCTCACTACAACGTTTGGTTTCCCCATGCAACTTTTACTTTCTCACTGCAACGTTTGGTTTCCCCATTCAACTTTTACATTTCCCAACGCAACTTTTAATTTCCCCAAACAACAACTTAAAAAGGCAAAACATGTTTTTTTAACATCTAAGGCTATCCTTTTTAAGTTTGCGGTTCTCCTTTTTAACTGTGAGTTGTACCTTTTTAAGTGATGTCTGTTCCTTTTTAAGAATTGTTTGTTTCTTTTTATATTTGAGGTTCTCCTTTTTAACTGTGAGTTGTACCTTTTTAAGTGTAGTCTGTTCCTTTTTAAGTGAGTGTACATTTTTAAGTGTGAAGTTTTCCTTTTTAGTGCTTTTGATCCTTTTTAAGTTTGCGGTTCTCCTTTTTAACTGTGAGTTGTACCTTTTTAAGTGATGTATGTTCATTTTTAAGAATTGCTTATTCCTTTTTATGTTTGAGGTTCTCATTTTTAACTGTGAGTTGTACATTTTTAAGTGTAGTCTGTTCCTTTTTAAGTGGGGCTTGTTCCTTTTATGTTTGAGGTTCTCCTTTATAACTGTGCGTTGTACATTTTTAAGTGTGAAGTTTTCCTTTTTAATTTTTGTTTCGTCCTTTTTAAGATATATTGTTCCTTTTTAGGTACTACTTCATCCTTTTTAAGTTCATGTTTTTCCTTTTTAAGTATTGCTTCATCCTTTTTAATTCTATGTTGTTCCTTTTTAAGTTGATGTTTTTCCTTTTTAATTTTCTGTTTTTCCTTTTTAATTTTTTGTTGTTCCTATTTAAGTTATGTTTGTTCCTTTTTAAGTTGTTTTTTTTCCTTTTTAATTTTTTGTTTTTCCTTTTTAATTTTTGTTTCGTCATTTTAAGTTATGTTGTTCCTTTTTAGGTAATTCTTCATCCATTTTAAGTTTCTGGTTTTCTTTTTAAGTATTGGTTCATCCTTTTTAATTTTCTGTTGTTCTTTTTTATGTTATGTTTGTTCCTTTTTATGTATTGTTTCATCATTTTTAAGTTATGTTTGTTCATTTTTAAGTTATGTTTGTTCCTTTTTAATAAGTAAGTTGGTTTTTTTCCTTTTTATGTTCCTGTTTTTCCTTTTTAAGTTTTTTTTTTATGTTTATCTTTTTTATTAGACGCGTTTGTCTTTTTCAAGAACACGAACTCAAATCTAATACCGTGAAAATAAATCAGAAACCCCCAAAAATTAATATCGAAGACAAACCGACTTTAAACAATAACACCACAAACAAACAAACTTTTCAAAATAACATCAAAAAACCAAGATCGATCCATCACATAACAAAACCAAAAACTTTAAATCAACAACAAAGAAACAAACTTTTCCTCAAAAACTCAACACAAAAAAACTCAAATCAGCTACAAAGAACCACACTTCCAAAAATAATCAAGACCAATCAATCATAGAACAAAACCAAAAACTTTAAATCAGCCACGAAAACCAAACTTTCCCCAAAAACCACCACACAAAAAACTCAAATCAGTTACAAAAAAAACCACATTCCTCATCATCCGCAAAAACTCAACACAAAAAAACTCAAATCAGCTACAAAAAATCACGTTTCCGAAAAACCCAAGACCAATCCATCACATAACAAAACCCCAAAACTTCAAATCAGGCACGAAAACCAAACTTTCCCCTAAAAACATCATACAAAAAACTTAAATCAGCTACAAAAAACCACATTCCTCCTCCTCGCCTCGAGAAAGACTCCAACGCCGACCATTTCCTCCTCATCCTCGCCGACCAACTACATCGTGACGTCCTAACCAATGACGTTGGCGTCGCAACCTCCTTAAGACTCACTCCCACGTCATATCCTCGACATCCCTCTCACCGATCTCGACTTCCATAGGGAGAAAATGATGGAGAATGAAAGGTTTGGGGGGATAATGGAAGATTTTGAGAATATATGTATGTTGGAAATCAAAGGTCACATAGTTTCGCGTGCGTGTGATGGGACACAAAATAAATAATATGTGATTTAATTAATCTTTGGTTTTTGCTGACTGGATTTTCCACGTCAGACGGCGTCCCGGACGCACCACGACCGCTAAACATTTTCCTTTTTATATTGTTTTGATGTGTACTGTACGGTTATTCTGACAGCAACAGTTTTTTTGTTCTCCGTTATCAGACTTCGGTTTTCACCTTTCTCTCTCTCCTACTTTTTGACTGTTTTAGTTTTCAAATTAATTTGCCTTTGTACGATGACAAGTTACATTTATTATGGGAAATGTTTAGTAGCCGCTCTCCGGGACGCTGTGGCGGGACGCTGCTGAGTTGGACAAATCCAGCTCAGCCAAAGTTTTAATATTTTTGGCGGGCAGAGGGGTAGCTGCATTTAATGCATCTCAAATCAGACGTGCTCCAAATCATATCATTCCTTTTGGCGCTCCCACCTGCTCCATACCTATTTTTGACGAAGATGCACAGAATGGCCACCGTCTCTTCTTCCTTTCTTTTTCATTTTCGTTCATTTCTCTTTGTTTTGAGAGAAATCTTCACTCAAATGGAAATGCCGTTAAACGTTCCTAAGGAGAAGATGATTTTCCCCTCTTTCGAAGGAGCAAGAGCCTTTTAGAACGACTATGCTGAGGCTTGTGGTTTTGGTGTTAAGCTACGACATACTCATTACGACGCTGATGTTGTTACCCGGGCTACTCTTACTTGTTCGAATGAGGGTAAGGCACCAACATACCAAGGTCAAGGCATAATGAAGCCACGTTTATCTAGTAGAGTTCAGTGCACGGCTCGCATCAGGGTATCTGGAAACCCAGCAAGGGGTTACCAGATTAACTTTGTCGATCTCAATCATAACCATGAAATGCTGCAGGAGCACCAGATGCGTTTTGTAAGACAGAAACGATTTGTTCCTGAGGCCGTCATAGCACGAATAACGTGTAATGATGCTTCTGGGATCTCTGCTGCTAAGACCATGCAATCGTTTGTTGTGGAGGCTGGGGGCATGGCAAACTTACTTTTAACGATATAGACGTATGGTTTGAAAACTTTTGTACGTTATTTTGTTTGTAGAAATCTGCGGCCTTAATATTTTGTGTTTGTGCAGGAATGTTATAACCAAAGTAAGGAATTTGAAAATGGGACCCGGCGATGCACAAGCTCTTCAGAACTATTTCATTAAGATGCAGAAGATTGATGCAATGTTTTTCTATGTCGTGGATATGGATGACGATGGAAGACTAAGGAACGTTTTCTGGGCCGACTGCCGTTCCAGGGCTGCCTATTCATACTTTGGGGATGCTATATGTTTCGACACTACGTACCTCACAAACAAATACGACATGCCCTTTGCACCATTTGTGGGAGTTAATCACCATTTGGAGTCTGTGTTGCTCGGTTGTGCTTTGCTGTCTTCCGAGACCACTGAAAACTACATATGGCTCTTTCAGATGTGGCTTTCGTGTATGGGAGGTACGTATGTAGAGTTCGTACTCGCTTTGATTGGGTTGTCCTTTATGAATTTTGAGTTATTGGTTTTCCTTTTTAAGTGATGTGTGTTCCTTTTTAAGTTGTGCCTGTTCATTTTCAACTTCTTTCTAAAACCTTTTGAGTGTTTGTGTGTTCCTTTTTAACTTATGTTTGTTCCTTTTTAAGTGATGTTTGTTCCTTTTTAAGTGATGTCTGTTCCTTTTTAAGTGAAGTCTGTTTCTTCTTAAGTGAAGTTTGTTCCTTTTTAACTGAAGTTTTTTTCCTTTTTAAGTGATGTATGTTCCTTTTTAATTGATGTCTTTTCCTTCTTAAGTGATGTTTGTCCCTTTTTTAGTGTTGTCGGTTCCTTTTTAAGTGATGTTTGTTCCTTTTTAATTGATGTTTGTTCCTTCTTAAGTGAAGTCTGTTCCTTTTTAAGTGATGTCTGTTCCATTTTAAGTGACATATGTTCCTTTTTAATTGAAGTATGTTCCATCTTAAGTGATGTCTGTTCCATTTTAAGTGACATCTGTTCCTTTTTAATTGATGTATGTTCCATCTTAAGTGATGTCTGTCCCTTTTTAGTGTTGTCTGTTCCTTTTTAAGTGATGTCTGTTCCTTTTTAAGTGATGTCTGCTCCTTTTTAATTGATGTTTGTTCCTTGTTAAGTGATGTCTGTTCCTTTTTAAGTGAAGTATGTTCCTTCTTAAGTGAAGTCTGTTCCTTTTTAACTGATGTCTGCTCCTTTTTATGTTATGTCTGTTCCTTCTTAAGTGAAGTCTGTTCCTTTTTAACTGATGTTTGTTCCTTTTTATGTTATGTTTGTTCCTTCTTAAGTGAAGTCTGTTCCTTTTTAGTGTTGTCTGTTCCTTTTTAATTGATGTTTGTTCCTTTTGAAGTGATGTCTGTTCCTTTTTAATTGATGTCTCTTCCTTTTGAAGTGATGTATGTTCCTTTTTAAGTGAAGTCTGTTCCTTTTTAAGTGATGTCTGTTCCTTTTTAAGTGAGCTTGTTTCCTTTATAGTGTTTTTTTTCCTTGCAGATATCCCTCCACCAGCTATCATAACGGACCAATGTGGGACCATTACTGCTGCTGTAAGGAATGCCATCCCAAATGCCAGACACCGATTTTGCATTTGGCACATAATGAACAAAACTCCCGTGAAGTTGCCGACGAAGTATCGACAACACATGTTATTTGATCTAAATTTGATTGTCTACGACTCAAAAAACCCAGCTAAATTTGAGCGGAATTGGCACGGTTTCCTGGTTGATTTTGACTTTCAAGAACATAGTTGGCTCCAAACAATTTACGGTATCCGTGAGTCTTGGGTACCTGCTTCCTTGTGTGATTGTTTTTTCGCTGGAATGACTTCTACCCAAAGAAGCGAAAGTATGAACTCCTTCTTCGACAAGTACTTATCTTCTAGAACCACCCTTAAGCAGTTCGTTCAACAATACGAACTTGCTCTACGTCACAAGTACGAGAAGGAAGATCAATCAGATTTCGATTGCCTGCATAAGAAACCCCAAATGGTTTCAATATATCCCTTCGAGAAAGTATAGTTGCAGATTGGTAAGATGATGAACTGCGACCTAACGTAGGAGTTGCAATCAGCCGGCGCGTTTCATTACAAGGTGACTGAACGTGTACGGGTCGGTGAGCAACTGTTATCGAAACGTTTCCTTGTACAGAAGACAGGTCTGAACTTGACATGCAATTGTAAACTGTTTAAGCGTGTTGGTATTCTTTGTTGTCACCTCCTGGTCGTATTTGCACGGCTAGATCCTAATGCATTACTCCCACCGTCTTACATCACAGATCAATGGCGGAAGGATATTCGTCGGAGCTATGGAGACAACATGTACCAAAACGATGGCGTATTGGAGAAAGATGTGCTGAGTCGTCACACCGACATAATGGGTCACGCTCTTTGGATTGCACAGGAAGCATTCATTTCTCATGAAAGGTATCTCAAGGCCGTGAAGTGTATGGAGTTGCTCAGGTCTCGTATTAGCATTCCCCACGCCCCTCCCATAGTTGATGAAGTTGTGCCCGGTGGTACCTCTTTGCGCAATCCAGACAAAGTAAAGTTTTGTACAGTTTTGTAAGACAATAGTTATTCTTAAGTGTAAAGTTGTTCCCTTTTAATTGTGAGTTGTAGCTTTTTATGTATGAGGTTCTCCTTTTTAAATGAGTGTTGTACCTTTTTAAGTGTAGTCTGTTCCTTTTTAAGTGTTGTCTGTTCCTTTTGAAGTGATGTCTGTTGATTTTTTAGTCTTGTATGTTCCTTTTGAAGTGATTTATGTTCCTTCTTGAGTGAAGTCTGTTCTTTTTTAACTGATGTCTGTTCCTTCTTAAGTGAAGTCTGTTCCTTTTTAGTGTTGTATGCTCCTTTTTAAGTGATATCTCTCCCTTGTTAAGTGAAGTCTGTTCCTTTTTAAGTGATTTATGTTCCTTCTTAAGTGAATTCTGTTCCTTTTTAACTGATGTCTGTTCCTTTTTATGTTATGTCTGTTCCTTTTTAAGTGATTTCTGTTCCTTCTTAAGTGAAGTTTGTTCCTTTTTAATTGATGTCTGTTCCGTTTTAGTGTTGTCTGTTCCTTTTGAAGTGATGTCTCTCCCTTGTTAAGTGAAGTCTGTTCCCTTTTAAGTGATTTCTGTTCCTTCTTAAGTGAAGTATGTTCCTTTTTAAGTGATGTCTCTCCCTTGTTAAGTGAAGTCTGTTCCTTTTTAAGTGATGTCTGTCGCTTTTTAAGTGAACTCTGATCCTTTTTAAGTGATGTATGTTCCTTCTTAAGTGAAGTATGTTCCTTTTTTAGTGTTGTCTGTTACTTTTTAAGTGTGAAATTTTCCTTTTTAACTGATGTCTGTTCCTTTTTAAGTGATGTATGTCCCTTTTTAAGTGAGATTTGTTCCTTTTTAAGTGATTTCTGTTCCTTCTTAAGTGAAGTCTGTTCCTTTTTAAGTGAGATCTGTTCCTTTTTAAGTGATTTCTGTTCCTTCTTAAGTGAAGTTTGTTCCTTTTTTAGTGTTGTCTGTCCCTTTTTAAGTGATGTATGTCCCTTTTTAAGTGATTTCTGTTCCTTCTTAAGTGAAGTATGTTCCTTTTTTTAGTGTTGTCTGTCTTTTTAAGTGATGTTTGTCCCTTTTTAAGTGATGTCTGTTCCTTTCTTTTTAAGTGAAGTCTGATCCTTCTTAAGTGAAGTTGGTTCCTTCTTAAGTGAAGTCTGTTCCTTCTTAAGTGAAGTCTGTTCCTTTTTTAGTGTTGTCTGTTACTTTTTAAGTGTGAAGTTTTCCTTTTTAAGTGATGTATGTTCCTTTTTAAGTGATGTCTGTCCCTTTTTAAGTGAAATATGTTCCTTTTTAAGTGATTTCTGTTCCTTCTTAAGTGAAGTCTGTTCCTTTTTAAGTGATGTCCGTCCCCTTTTAAGTGAAGTCTATTCCTTTTTAAGGGATGTTTGTTCCTGTTTAAGTGATGTCTGTTCCTTTATGCCGATTTGTAAGTGTGAAGTTCTACCTTAAATGTTGGAGCTATTACTTTGGAGTATGGAAAAGTTTTAATTACAACAACTATAAAATGTATTTGTTAATTTACAACTATGCACTACTTCAATTCGACACAGCAGCGGGAGTCCCTCAATAAAGTAATAGCCATTCACCCCTGATGGAGTGAAGTGTCTTGGGGGTTTTCATTTACGTTGGGTTGACCTTTCGCACGAGACATTTGATCCAGTAGTATAGAAAAACACCGCAGTCGTTGCTTCCCGGCATTTGTCTTTGGCACGTTTCCCTCCGGTATCTCACTGGCCAGTTCACCTTAAGACGGTTTCTCCAGAATTCACCCACATCTTTGGCCGAACATTCATGTACCCCTACCGCATTGTCAGGATCCTCATCTGGGACCAGCTCCCTAGAGCAACTATTGTAATGCAGGATCTCCTTGTCTAAGCCATTAACAACTAAAAGAGTCCAGTGTTCTGAAAGCAGCAATGGTTGTGCAATGACGAGGCTTCCCGTTTCCTGGCCTTGTAATTTGGGCGTCAGCCACTCTTCAATCATGGTATTCCCTTGATGGATCATAATTCTTTCCGAATAGAAGCTTGGAATACAAATTACCTCTTGGGGGTAGTTTTCTATTTTTTGGCGCTCTTCAAGTACACATAGCATACTTTCTATCGCCTCGTTGGTCAAATCCATCCCCTTCGTCATTAGCTACTTGAGGTCGGAATGTGTTAAGAAACAGGAATCACCTCTCCAGATCACCTCCCTTTGGTTATGTGTAGGTGCGGTCACCTTCAATACAATGTTCAGCTCATCGGGGCTCAACGTCGCCAATGCATCCATGTCAACGTCTGGCCTCCTCTCTCTCCTGTGATGAGCCAACTTGAAATCGTCATTCACATCCCGATTTCTTTTTTTGTTCATGCTCCTCTGGAGCCTTCTTTCTCCCCTTTTCCGCTTCTCTTCTTTTTTCTTCCTTTCTTTCACCTCATCTTCTTGTTTTTTGGTTGTTGAGCGTGATCCTTTGACCCCCCAGTCTGCCTTGAGGGGTTTTTCCTTTCCCTCATCCTCCTTTTTCTCCTTCTGCTTATCCCCCTCTCTTCTCTCCTCTATTCATTTCTCTTCTTTCTCCCTCTCCTTCTCTTTCTCATTTTCCTCCTCTACCCTCTTTCTTTCTACCTCTTTGATGCATTGCATACATTGCATCATATGTCTTTCATTTAGATTACTTTTATATCAATAAATGCTACTAAGGTATGTGTTTAGTCGTATTTACAGAATACAGGGACCTGGATGGAATTTACCCACATTCCGAGCATAAACGCGTGCAAAAGATTCATTTCTATCATAAAGACCGAGTTCAAGTTTATCGGGTTCCAAATGGAAATGCATCCAAGCATAAAAGCATTCAAGGAGCTAATTACAAAAAGGTCAAGGACTTAATTGCAAAATGCCAAGGACCTAATTGCAAAATAAAAGGACCAAGTTATTGTGTGGAGAAAGTCAAAAGAAAAATCAAATATAAATCTCCAACAATGGAAGGAATTAGTCCGGAGCTCAAAAGAATGGAAACAAATCATCCAGACGCGCAAATAAAGATCAAATCATGCCATAAACGCACCGCAGAAATCCGGACCCGATACCATCAACCTGGGCGGCGAATTAGCCGCACCTCCCATGCATTGTGCGGCGATTTCGCCGCACCAGAGGTGATCTGTGTGCCCGATTTTCGTCCAGTGTCGGGTCGACGCGTGTACTATCCTTTTATGTATTGGTATCCCCTGTATCGGCTATAAATAGCCCTGTAGGACGAATGTAACACATCTTTGAACCTTTGGTCTTGGATCATTAGTAATAAAATTCTGTTTTATTTTGTTTTGTTTTAATTTTCTTTTCTTAATGTCTCTAGGATCCCTTCTTCTTCCTGCCTCCATGAGTTTCTAACTCTTTCCAAAGGGTGGAGGTGATGGAATTAGGGGTAGAGAAGATGAATGCATGTTATTGTTTTAAGTTCGTGATTAGTATATTTTGATTACTTGAGTTTATGTTAAATCATTTATCTTGTAATGCTTCATAACTAACATGATTTATTTCAAGTTTCTCCATTCTTCAATCTAAACCTAAGTCTAGACCTCCACCCGACGGAATTCTCCATCTTTATTCTTGTTTTTAGTTTTAATTGTTCTTGTTTCTTGCTTTAGATAATTAAATCAAAAATCCCAAAAACCCAAATTAATTCTTCTCTCCTTCTTCCTCTTAATCGAAAATAACATCAACTACGAAATCTCTCCCTCCTTGTGTTCGACCCGTACTTGCCACGTCTTCATAGACGCCGTGCACTTGCGGTATAAATTTAATTCTTCATCAAGTTTTTGGCGCCGTTGCCGGGGAGGCAACGCAGATTTTGTTTATTTTTGTTGATTTCGATTTTATTCTGTTTATCTTGTGCGCGATCTAAGTATTTGGATTTGTGTTTCAGGAGACTACAGAGTGCACGGCGAAATCCGGGCACATTCTGAGCTTAACGAGCGGCGGAATCGCCGCATACCAAGAACAACTCGCGGCGGAATCGCCGCCTATTTGGAGCATCTGGGCTTCAAAATTTTCTGGGACGCGACTCATCTCTGGGTGGATGCGTGAAGCTACTGAAATTTCGAGAGCGGGCGGTGAACCCGACTGAGCATTGCATAGGTAACCTTTGTTGCCTTTTTCCTCGTAATTTCTAGTTTCGTGAAATTTCCTTTTTTTAGAATTGCACGTGTTAGGGCAAAAATTCCATAATCGGCAATAATTCAACTCTGACCTAAAACTGGCAAAATTAGAAAGGCCTTAGTGCATGCATCATCTAGTGTTTTGTATGCGTTATTCTTGCTAAATTCTTGCAAATCAATTTCTGTTGAAGAGTGCTGGAGTCAAGGTACGTATCGTGGTTTTCATCGATTGCATTTAAGCATATAATCTAGTTGCATACAACCTTGCAATTGCCCCCCCCCCCCTCTAAAGACCATTGTTTGACTATCTTTGCTAGATCTAAGTTAAACTATCTTAAGGGCAACTCCGTAGGCAAAGATACGGTGGGGATTTCATCACCCTTCCGTGGCCCACAAATCACAATCCTAAAGTGTCACCCAAGCCTTAAATTAAAATCAGTTAGACATTGACCCCTAAGGACTCAGACTCAATTAAGGAGAAGAATTGGTTTGACTTGCTATGACCTGAAGCCGATCGAATTTAATTTGGTGTCTAGAAAGTGTTTTTGTGTTGACGAATGTCTTCCAAGCGACGTGGTTGTCTAATTGGCACCGACTCTGTCGGAAGCGCCCCCACTAGCTATACACTAACTGGCCAACTTGGTTTGATTGGTGAGGGAGGTGAATCAAGCAAATCAATTCGACTCAACCAGTTAGGACTCGTCTAGATCTAAGCGACACTAGGTCTAGGATTGTTTGGACCGTGCTTTCTTAGGAAACCTCTGACCGACCCTCTTTTCTATCTTTAGAGTTAAGTTTCCCTTCTCTTCTGAGTCATCTTCTTCTCACCTACTTATACGTTCTAGTCTCCTCCCCTTTACATTCTCTATTAGCATTTTAGGGTCGAGTCGAGAGCTTGTGCTTGCTTAGCCTCATAAGGGTAAGAGTACTTGACTCAAGAGTGTTGTGATGGATGGTTACATGAGCAACCATTCATATCATTGTTGGGACCAGGACAATGCTTCCTGGTATTCTAAAACCATGCAACATAGGGTGGCTCAGACCAACACCCCATATGGGTGGGACAATCCTAATTGTATGACTGAGCAATCTTCATATTGGGGTAACATGAGAGAGAAACCGACTGCTAGACCACAATCTAGTTATGTCGGATCATATGCTGGTCAACAAACTGAGAATTTACAACAAGCTTTTGCCTCTTTCATGAGTAGGACAGACAACATGAGTGCACCGGTGGCTCCAGTAGCCGTACCATGCGACTGTTGTGGGTTGAGTGGTCATGTTATCGGGGAATGCCCTTATGTTCCCCCAGAGCCTGAGTATGAGCATACTTTTTCCCAAAACGCTCAAAATGACGATTACGCATCCGCGTACAACCCGAGAGTGATGGATTCGTGGAGAAACAATTCCTATCCAAATTCTTATACTTCATTTTCACCTCAGTATCCTCCTCCCGAATACCCAGAATTCTACCCACTCCCCGCGACAAACCAGTATTCTCAGCCCATCAACACCCAATCCCATAATTTCACAAGCTCAAACTTGGACCTCATAGCTGACCACGTACCTAATTCCTTGGAACAAACTTTCCTTACGTACATGGAATCCACTCAACGATCCGTACAAAATATAACATCGCATTTGAGTCAAATGATACAACAATTAGGTGAACGTAAGGAGAGTAACTTTTCGTGTCAACATGAGGATCCACCTTTTGATATCGAACCACCACCACATCCACAAATTCAAAGCACAATCTGTCAAAGCCAAACTCCTAGTCAGTCTGAAGGACTTGGGGTTTCAATTCACGATCACTTAGTGGAGGATTCGATACACATTGACCAATTTCATCATGAGTCGGCCCAGGATTGTGCCTTATCTTCGTGCCCCGTGGCCCTTGAGCCACATGATCTTCATGTTGTGCCTCTTAAGGACTCACTTCCGGTGGAGCAAGAGCTCCCTAGCACCCTCAATTTCAAACAACCTGATGAGAGTTTGCCTCTCACTATCGTTCCTGATCATCTTGGAAATGATGGAACATCAAACGACTACAGTGCTCATGAGGGTATTAGGAGTTCCTTGGAGGATACCTTGGGTATGAGACCCATTTTATGTTTACCCGGTGAGTCGGACTTGCCTAACGAGGCTCCTGACCTCGCTCCGACGCACCAGCCAGTTGGTTGGAGAGTTTGGATTGACGATCATAACTTCAGTACCGCAACGGAAGAAACTCTTCTTCCGTTGCTCCCTATTTCCCAAACTCTCGAGAGGTTCAAGTTCTTTCAGTTTGATCCTTTGTGTGAGACGCTTTTGCGTCCAATTCATGAACCTCTCATTTCTTCTTGTGCTCTTTGTGAAGGGGGCCCACACATGAATATTCTGGCCCCGCGTGGTGTCATGTTCCCTTTTCAGGTGCACTGACCCACTCTTGAGGTTTCCATTTGATGTCTCTTGACAAATGAAGATGGGAACTTATGTTTGTACATAGTTATATATGTATAACAATAAGTAAAAAAAAAAACCAAAAAAATAAAATAAAATCTGTTGTATTTATCCCTTCTTTAGCATCTCACAGGTTTTTGAGGGAATGCGGGTTTTTGTCCATCAACAGAGCCATGAACTTTCCTTTGTACTTCACGTTGGTGAGATCTTTCCTTTTTCATGCATAAATCCATGTACTATCTTGCTCGCATACATTGAGGACAATGCATGATTTAGGTGTGGGGGAGTGTTTATGTATCTATCTATCTATATATATTTCTGTTTAAAAAAAAAAATCAATATTTCATGACATAGTTTAAGATTGAATTACCAAAATCTGTGTACAAATTACATTGAGTTTTTGTTCCTTATTATATAGTTCTGCTTGTAGAAACTATGACATAAATATAAGTTCCAAAGAGATAACCCATTACCGTTTAAGACATGTATGCACTTAAATTGGATGAATCAAATCTTTGAAGTGGTTGATAAAAAGCAGAGGTTGAGGAAAATACACCGGGAAGTGTGGACTTCTAATAGCAATTAAGCCTTGAGGAAAATAAAAGTAAAAAATAAAAAAATAGATAAAAATAAAAAAAAATAAAAATAAAGTGAGGAAAGCACATTTTGCAAAATGATTACAAAAGCCCAAGCCTTCGAGTCACTGGTCCGTAGGGGTATCTTGAAACCCGGTAACTTGAGTCTTCCAGCTCGGGATTATCGACCAAACTCGCTACACGAATGCAAAAAGGGTATAAGTGTCAAAAAGGAAAAGCAAATGTGTTGAATCACGGAAAAGAAAAAAATACTTTAAGATACTCAAGGCTCAAAGCTAAAAGAATGATCCATGCCATGGTTGATCCAAATGATACTTCACCACCAGAGGAGGCGTGCAAAATAATTTAAGTGATAACATGTTTAGAAGGGTTAGTGGTGTGAATGTTGGAGGAACAAAGACCAAGTCATATTTTTAATGAGTTAGAATTGTATAATGAGCATGCAAGAATTCTCAGTAAGATGTATAAGGTTGAGGTAGGGATATTGAGAACTATTAATGAAATGTTGATTTAGGATGTTGTGGGTATATCCGCTGAAAACCCTCAGGAGACAACACTCCTCCTCCTTGGAAACAAAGAGGTTTAAAGGCTTGTTGCACATGCTTAAGTGCAACCGTGATTCCTACGAAAGTGAGTTAGGATTTCCCTGTTTTCATTTTCTTATATTTTGCTTTGCTAGGGACTAGCAAAATCTAGGTGTGGGGGTATTTGATGCATTGCATACATTGCATCATATGTCTTTCATTTAGATTACTTTTATATCAATAAATGCTACTAAGGTATGTGTTTAGTCGTATTTACAGAATACAGGGACCTGGATGCAAATTACCCACATTCCGAGCATAAACGCGTGCAAAAGATTCATTTCTATCATAAAGACCGAGTTCAAGTTTATCGGGTTCCAAATGGAAATGCATCCAAGCATAAAAGCATTCAAGAAGCTAATTACAAAAAGGTCAAGGACTTAATTACAAAATGCCAAGGACCTAATTGCAAAATAAAAGGACCAAGTTATTGTGTGGAGAAAGTCAAAAGAAAAATCAAATATAAATCTCCAACAATGGAAGGAATTAGTCCGGAGCTCAAAAGAATGGAAACAAATCATCCAGACGCGCAAATAAAGATCAAATCATGCCATAAACGCACCGCAGAAATCCGGACCCGATCCCATCAACCTGGGCGGCGAATTAGCCGCACCTCCCATGCATTGTGCGGCGATTTCGCCGCACCAGAGGTGATCTGTGTGCCCGATTTTCGTCCAGTGTCGGGTCGACGCGTGTACTATCCTTTTATGTATTGGTATCCCCTGTATCGGCTATAAATAGCCCTGTAGGACGAATGTAACACATCTTTGAACCTTTGGTCTTGGATCATTAGTAATAAAATTCTGTTTTATTTTGTTTTGTTTTAATTTTCTTTTCTTAATGTCTCTAGGATCCCTTCTTCTTCCTCCCTCCATGAGTTTCTAACTCTTTCCAAAGGGTGGAGGTGATGGAATTAGGGGTAGAGAAGATGAATGCATGTTATTGTTTTAAGTTCGTGATTAGTATATTTTGATTACTTGAGTTTATGTTAAATCATTTATCTTGTAATGCTTCATAACTAACATGATTTATTTCAAGTTTCTCCATTCTCCAATCTAAACCTAAGTCTAGACCTCCACCCGACGGAATTCTCCATCTTTATTCTTGTTTTTAGTTTTAATTGTTCTTGTTTCTTGCTTTAGATAATTAAATCAAAAATCCCAAAAACCCAAATTAATTCTTCTCTCCTTCTTCCTCTTAATCGAAAATAACATCAACTACGAAATCTCTCCCTCCTTGTGTTCGACCCGTACTTGCCACGTCTTCATAGACGCCGTGCACTTGCGGTATAAATTTAATTCTTCATCACTCTTCCCTCAACCTCTTCTTTGAAGCTTCGGCCTCCCTCCTTTTATCATCGACTTTCCTCTTCTCTCTTCTCTCCCTGTCTCTCTTCTCGTCTTCTTTCCTCTCTCTTTCCTCTTCCTCCCTCCTCTTTTCCTCTTCTATTCTCTTCTGTTCTCTCTCCGTCTTTTTTTCCTCCTCTTTCCTCTTCTCTTCTCTTTCCCTCTCCTCTCTCCTTTTCTCCTCCTCTTTCCTCTTCTCTTCTCTTTCCCTATCCTCTATCCTTTTCTCCTCCTCTTTCCTCTTCTCTTTCCCTCTTCTCTCTCCTTTTCTCCTCTTCTTGTCTCTTCTGTTCTCTCTCCTTCTCTTTTTCCTCCTCTTTCCTCTTCTCTTCTCTTTCCCTCTCCTCTCTCTTTTTCTCCTCTCTCCTGCTCTCTTCTTTTTCTCTTTCTCTTTCCCTCTCAATCTCATTCTCTCTTTCCCTCCTATTCTCCTCCTCTCTTTCCTTCTCTTCATCCCTCCTTTCATCCTCTCTTCCTTCCTGTCCACATTCTATACAATATCCTGGAAGAGATGCAATCTCTTCCATTAGGGTCTCATTTTCCTCCCTGGACTTCCTAAGTTCCTCATTCAGCCTCTTAACCTCTTCATTTGCCTCATTCAGTGCAACTTCTGCTTGAAATCATTTTGTCTTCAACATTGCAAACTCCAATTCTTCCCGTAGTGGGTCCCGAGGGATGCTGCAGTCCCTCAATTGCAGCCTTGGTTCGGTGCTTGTTGACTGGCAATCACTATTGGTTCGTAGGGTTGGCTGAGTTTTTTCAGTCAGACCAATGATTTCCCTCTCTTTTTGAGTCAGGGTCATCGACTGAGTCTGATTGAAGTCTCCCTCATAAATTTTTGAAAGGGTGATGCCCATTTCCTCCCATTTCTTCAGGATGAGCCGTTTTCATAACATGCTCGACCAATGATTCCACCTAGGATGGCCTCCCATTTTAGGCTCTGCCAGGTTGAACTTCTCGTACAACCATACCTAAGAAGGAGATGCCGATTAATTCCAAAACAATAATATAAAAAGGATCAAGTATAACCTAAAAAGGAAGAAGCATAACTTAAAAAGGAACAACTTTAACATAAAAAGGAACAACTTCAACATAAAAGAAACAAATGAAACTTATAAAGGAACAAACATAACTTAAAAAGGAACAAGTATAACATATAAAGGACAAACGAATCTTAAAAGGAACAAGCGAAACTTAAGAAGAAAGAACTTTAACAAAAAAAGGAACAACTTTAACATAAAAAGAAACAAACGAATCTTAAAAAGGAACAAGCGAAACTTAAAAAGAAACAAGTAGAACATAAAAAGGAAGAAGCAAAACTTAAAAAGGAACAAGTACAACATAAAAAGGAACAAACGAAACTTAAAAAGGAACAACTGTAATAGAAAGGAATATAAAAAGATACAAACAAAACTTAAAAAGCAACAAGCGCAACTTAAAAAGAAAGAACCTTAACATAAAAAGGAACAACTTGAACATAAAAGACACAAATGATACTTAAAAAGGAACAAGCGAAACTCAAAAAGAAACAAGTAGAACATATAAAGGAGAAACGAATCTTAAGAAGAAAGAACTTTAACATTAAAAGGAACAACTTGAACATAAAAGAAACATACGAAACTTAAAAAGGAACAAGCGAACCTTAAAAAGAAACAAGTAGAACATAAAAAGGAAGAAGCAAAACTTCAAAAGGAACAAGTACAACATATAAAGGAACAACTGTAACAGAAGGGAACATCTTGAACATAAAAAGATACAAATGAAACTTAAAAAGGAACAAGCGAAACTTAAAAAGAAAGAACCTTAACATAAAAAGGAACAACATGAACATAAAAAGACACAAACGAAACTTAAAAAGGAACAAGCGAAACTTAAAAAGAAACAAGTAGAACATATAAAGGACAAACGAATCTTAAAAAGGAACAAGTGAAACTTAAGAAAAAGAACTTTAACATAAAAAGGAACAACTTGAACATAAAAAGAAACAAACGAATCTTAAAAAGGAACAAGTGAAACTTAAAAAGAAACAAGTAGAACATAAAAAGGAAGAAGCAAAACTTAAAAAGAAACAAGTACAATATAAAAAGAAACAAACGAAACTTAAAAAGGAACAACTGTAACAGAAATTAACATCTTGAACATAAAAGATACAAACGAAACTTAAAAAAGAACAAGCGAAACTTAAAAAGAAAGAACTTTAACATAAAAAGGAACAACAACAACTTAAAAAGGAACAAGCATAACTTAAAAAGGAACCAACGTTACCTAAAAACGAACAAACAACAACTTAAAAAGGAACAAACGAAACTTAAAAAGGAACAACTTTAACATAAAAAGGAACAAGTTGAACATAAAAAGGAACAACTGGATCATAAAAAGGAACAAACAACAACTTAAAAATGAACAAGTATAACATAAAAAGGAAGAATCATAACTTAAAAAGGAAGAAGAATAACTTAAAAAGGACAAACAACAACTTAAATAGGGAAGAACCATTACCTGTAGTACAACAACACACCCCTCGACGTATCCCCTTCTTAAAATAGTATAACCAGTAGATCTCCTAGAGCGTAGATCCCAGTTTGCCTTCTCCAGGCCCGTCACAAGTGCCTCGTGAACAGCCTCGGCCCACGCGTACTTGTGTAGCCTAGTCAAGTCGGCCAAGTGGTCGAGGAACCAAATTTTGGTTCGATGGGTGCCATCGCAAAACAAAAAATGGCTGAAGATGTAACAAATGAGTAGCCGGACGTACTCCTCCTCCTCATCAACCAAATATCTCGTAGCCATCATCTAGGCAGATAGTTGGGTGTTGTTCAGAATCTCCCCCTGCCGGGTTGCGACTTCCTTCGGATGCATTCTGACAGCCTTCCCATGTATTCTGAGCCCCAAAATTAGGGCAACGTCTTCGGGGGTGAAGTGTACTACCCCAGAGCCGATCCTCAACCCCACCTCCTCGGGGTCATAGTGTTCCACGAACCAGTCGATAATGTCATTATCGACAGGAACGTTGGAGAGAGTGATGAAGTGACCGAAGGGGGTAGCCCGGAAGGCATCTTTCTCTGCGTTCCTCAACTTCCCAAAGACCTTCTCTATTGGGGTCCACGAACATTTGGAGGGCTGAAAGTAATGCGTAGAAGCCTAAGAAGACACCAACCGTATGAGAACATTCTTTTTTAGAGTATCGCAATTCAATGTTACGGTAAAAACAACAAACCTGGTGCACCACAACCCCCGAAATAGAAGCTTGAAGTGTAGAATCCATGTCGTCGACAGATATCTAGGGTTACGAAAAAGAACTGGGGTGATGAATCGGAGAAAAGTTGAGAAAGGGAATGTGAGAAAGATCAGAAACTCGGGATGTGAACAGGCGCGTCTGATGTCCCTTCCCGGTCTTTTCGAGACGTCAGAGAGGGAACCGTCGCACGAAAGCCACAGGTGTTTTTTCCATTTTTTCGAAAAAACATGCGCATTACTTTTGGCTGACTGGAAAGCTGACTAGATGCCACGTAAGGCGCGTCCTGGACGCGTGTGGCCGTGTATACGGACCCATTTATTATCGTCACTAACCGTGACAATTAGTGAAGTGGCACAATTATTTAGTTGGGTTGTTATTTTCAGGTAATTCCCTAGGTAAACATATTCCCTGGGTAATACGTAAGTAATGTATGGGTAACACATTGTCCAAGTAACTTTAAAAAAACATTGTCCAAGTAAGTACTTCAAATATAAATAAAGTGTTTGATTATTAACCAAATTGAGTTTGGTAACTACTATACAATGAATTGGTAAGCAAATAACATGATTAACATTACCCACGTGGGTAAGTCAAAAACAAACATTTGTTATGAATATTTTGTCTGGGTGGTGATCAAGCGGTTATGCTTTGGTAATTAGATTTTTTGCATGGGTAAGATAGTCATATGGGCAGGGTAAGTTAGTGGTAGTTACACAAATCTCACTTCGTAATTATACAAATATGACTTGGTAATTTTCGTATCAAGTGGCATTTTATAGTGGTTTTATTTTATTTAATTGGTAATTTCATAAATCTTACTGTGTATTTTGTTCATTGATTTTAGGTAATTTAGTTGACTATATACATACTGGGTAATCGACTAATCATGAATGAGTAACTAATTTAACATCACACGACAAATGTAAGGAAATTTTTTCAAAGGATTTTGTTTTAAATTCAATCTAAACCACTTTGAGAAATATTTTCTCAAACTAGACTCACTATCACCACGTTGCGACACGTGGTGACGACATGCATTGAATTTTAGTTTATAAAGAACTCGGCGTCTCAGAGACTGAGTTCTCTAGAAATCGTGAATTTCACAGAACTCGACCGTTGAGATGCAGAGTTCTAATACTTATAGTTTTTGCTGACAACTAGAAGTGTACCCTGCCAGTTTAGAGTCCTAATTGAACTTCACGGTTGCAATGCCGATCAAGTTCATTGTTAGAACTCGACATGTACAACACCATGTTCAAATAGTTAGAGTTTTTCCTCGTGCAACCAGAAGCGTGCACTGCCAGCTTGAAGTCGTAATTGAACTCGGCCCTTGCAATGCCGAGTTCATTTTGATAGAACTCGGCATGTACAATGCTGGCTCCTAACACTTGTGTTCCTAGTCTGACCTTTTTAAATAAACTCGGCATCATATTTGCTGTGTTAAGAAACAGAAGTCGACCTTCTCAATGCTGATTTCATTTTAAAAAAAGTGAACTCGGCCTCGCAGATGCCGAGTTATGTCGGGTTATATAACCCACACCATATGCCTCCTCCCTTCACCAAGTTAGTGTTCAAGGGTAGTTTGAGGTAATTTCCGACCTTCAAATTTCTTTTTCCGTATTTGGTTGTAGATTTCTTCATTTATTTGGTAGATATTGATTCTTATTCGTGTTTTATGTTAGATTTGTACGGTTTTGTTGATTTTAGGTGGGATTTTTGGGGATTTTGGTTTACAAATTTTGCTATTTAATCTTAGTTGATTAATTAATTATTATTCATGATTTAGGTTATATTTATTTGTTTTTGTTGAATTTAGGTTTGAGTTATGGTAAAATTGGTTTTGGATAAATTTGGTTCTGGTGGGATGGTCTATATGTACCGACTGTACGAAGAGTGTTGGAGGATAATGCGGCCATTGTGAGATCACATATAGTTACTCGATACCTCCATGTACTGTAACATGTAGGAGCCTTTTAAAGGAGAAAATACATTGTAAAATTTGGAGTTATTAGTTGTAGTTCTGGATACATAATTGTAATGCACATCCCTTGTTTACATGTTTTGTTAGTTTGTAGCGACAAACATGCAAATGTGAACACTAGTCATTTAGTCTCGCCATATTACCAGGTAGAAATGTACAAACAAGCATATACACCTAGATTTATGCCCATTCCTAATGACAGATCGTGGACGAAGCGTGGCAAAATCACAATGAAGCCTCCCAAAACAAAAAAACCCATCAAGACGTCCAAATTCGACACGAATCCGAAATGAGATGGACGAGCAATAAAGGAGAAGAGTAAGGTGTGGGAGATGTGGCGATATAAGGCACAAACGAAAGGCAACTATGACATTGGCTTTGTTGCAAGATCCATTTCAAATTTTACCGGAAAATGCTGATGACACCACTTTTATACTTAACATGAGAGTGTACCTTAAATTCCAGCTTCGTTGTAGTATTTTGTCAAATAAGAGTGGCACCATGGTACATGAAGTACTTGCTACTGTTGAGAAATATGGAAACTACATTGGAGTAGAGTTGGGGAAGCGTTTCTCTAGCCCACTTGTATCATGGTTTGGACGATACTTACCTAATACCGATCAGACGTTTGTGCGGTTTCTTGACATTTCTTTAGCTCTGGTGTTGAGAGTGTAGGATCTAACTAGCCCTAGAACTAATCTAAAGGGGGGTGAATAAACTAAAGTGGTTCTTAAAAACTTAAGCAATAAAGCAATCAAACAGTGACAAAATAAGGTAAAGAATGAGAGAAGCAAACCACTAGTTCAATGTATAGAGGTTTGGATCCACCAACCGGATCCTAGTCATCTCTTATGAATTGATCGTTGAGCAACTTCGCGTAATCCACTAATCGTCTCCCCGTTCCGGGCCACGAGATCTTGCATTTACACTTCAAGCTTGCGAACACCCTCGCCAAGCTTAGACCACATTCTCACAATCTGAGAAGAGCTTCACTCTGGAAGCTAATACAACACTTTGCTGGAGAATTTATAGTAACCAATTCTAGTTTGAAGCACTTGAATGATTGATGAATGCAATGAATGATTCAAGTCGAAGATTGAGCACAAAGAGAATATTTAGAGCACAAGAGAGTAGTATGAGTATGAGAGCTTTAGAGAAAGGATTGATGACTCGAAAAGTTTGTTCTAAGCTCTATTTATAGGCTCTAAACTTAATCTAGCCGTTGGTATTGATTTGGAAAAAAATTATGTACGATACACAAATCAAAAAAGTTCAGAATGCAAATCGACGCACCAACGGTCGATCGGTCTGGGAGAAATGTTTGGTCGTTTTCTTATAAGAAAGAAAACATTCGATCTGAAGTACACGTCGGTCGAACCACAAAGGCAGTAACTTAAATGAATGGTCAAACCAAGACTAGGGGTGATCGACCGTTCTGAAGGTTTTGACCAGGATAATATTAAACAAATAAGGTAACGGTAGGACACAAAGGAGAGTCATGTCGGACTGAAAGTAACAGGGAGTTTGGAGCTCGAATTGTTCTTGATCCGGTCGACCATTTTCAAGGCAAAGTTCGACCGGTGGCAAAAAATACGAATTGGGTTAGTTGAAGTATGTGTATATGATCGTTGTATAATACGACAAGTATAACGGTAATATTAAAAAAATACAAAGTGTCAAATGGTCGAACTAGACTTAACTTCCGCTTGACCAGTTTGCACACAAACTGAGACATGTGTAAAGAAATAAGCGATGAGGTAGAGATGAATAAGTTTAAGGCAAGTATCAGTTATTCAAGGATAACGGTCGAACTGGGATGAATAATTGGTCGACTGTTTTGGACAGGGAAATATCCTGTTAAAATCGATCGAACCTGGTGAACTGCCATTCGACCATTCTGGGAAAAAAGTTATAGTCTGTTAAATTCGGTCGAACCAGAAGGTCTACCGGTCGACTATTTTCTGTAGGAACTTTGATCCAAGAGAAGTTCTTATGTGTAATGAGTCACCTAAAAGAGTCGATTTGATATGGAATTTTTATGTGACTTCTATAGGTTTTATTTGGATCATGAAATGCAAACCAACAAGATTTCAAGTGCCCAAGTTACAATTGAATCCTAGGTACAAGAAACATAAATTTTATCTATTTTTCAAATTGATTTGTTGTCTTGTGTAACACTTGTCTCCCTGAAATAGTTAGAAAACCAAATATACGTGTAGATATGCATGTGAAGTAACGATAGATGTACATGGATTATTGATATGTTAATTAATCATCAAAATAGAATTAACGAGTATTAGACAAAAAGCCAACATAGAGCATTTACATATATGAAGACCGACAAAGACTAGACCATTGATGTACCTGGATGACGAGATGGCACCATTGGGAGCTCATTGGAGAAGACCAAGATCTTTCTGGGGAAGTATCAAGACTTCCACACTCGTTTTTTATCGATATGATGAGCTCAACACACAAGAGGTCGACCAAGTCACTTGGGACCCTTACACACATTTGGATCTGAGACATTTTCCACCACTTTGTATAGACGGTTCGGAGATATGGATAATCCTAACATGACTTATCAATTTCGGAGAGGTGGTCATTCATTGTCCAAATTGGGTAATGTTGTAGTTTAGTCTACAACACTAATTAGTAGCATATCATGCATCATATTCATGCTATATATCCTTAATTTTACCATAATATCGTGCTACTCGAGTGTTTGTTGTTATATTTCAAGTATTAGGTAATAAAGAAGAGAAGGGAAGAGAAAAAATGATTGAAATATAAGAAGAAATGACTAAAATGAAGCAAAATGGACCTCTTTGTCATGCACAAGGACCCATCTACAAGAGCGAAGGAACTGGACGTAAGCCCAGAGGGAACAAATAGCAAACTGAGAAACTGTACACCATCATGAGGAGTATTTTGGCAAATAGATTCGGGCACAGACTCAAATAACTGACCAGGGCACACCCCACGTGCATAATTGAAGAGATTAAGTAGATGCACAAATTTGAGTCGCATCTGAGCAATTGAGACTGCCAATTGGTGATCCGTTTTGGTCCAAATGCGACCCAATTTTGTGTGGATATGAGTTATGTGTTTATATATATTCTGGGAGTATTTCATTAGTCTCACACCAGGGGATTGTCCTCAGTTGCCTTTTTCATGCCTATAAATAGAACTCTTCTTCCTCCTTTGTAATCACTCATTGCTTGGTGGTCATTCTCTCTACTTAGAGTAAAGACTTGGAGCAAAACTCAAGTGGAGAAGAATGCTACTTGTAATGTGAGTCATGTAAATAAAATATTTTCTTAGTTTTGTTGTAATGTTCTCTCCTTTAATGCTTGCATATTTAGCTTTATTTTGTTTCATATATCTTAGTATAATTAGTTATGATATTTCTCTTCCTTAGTATAATTGTTAACTTAATGTGTAGTGAGTAATTTCATCCCCCTTTGGTGGTGGAGATGACGTTTATACAATGAAGAATAGGAATGAATGCTAGCTTATGCAATATGTGATGAATGTGAATGTATGCTTGTTGGTTTAAAAAAGAATACTTAACTTGATGGGTTTTTCCATAATCAATAGGTACTTCTCATGCTTGTTTAGGCTAGGTTCTTAGTAACCAACTTGTTTATGCTTATGTTACTCAACTAGGTTAGTGATTGGAATGATAGGTTTTGCGACAACAATTAGGTACTTCCTATGCATGCAAAAACAACCTACACTTTTGTCTTATTGAATGCATTCTTCACCACCTTATCACATGTGTACACACTCCACCCTTTGGGGGGTGTTCCTTACTGAATTTCATCTCACTTTGCTAGTTTTAGTTAGTCCTTGTACTTTTATGAGGTGTACCCTAGTTTAGTGTAATCAAACTTCTTCTCCCCTTTATTTTCCACTTGATTTCTAAAGAACCTTAGTTGACACACCTCCCTCTGGACCCGACCCGTACTTGTCACTGCTTCATCACGGCCGTGCACTTACGGTTTAAGCTTAATCGAAACAAACACATTCTGAAGTCGATGGAGAGATATGTAGTGAAATCGAATCAGGGCAGGGTAGACGTGAATTGGCTAGTGGAAAATTCACGATTTATTGTACCTTGGTATCACATAAGAGATCATGTACAGTTTGAGCGTTCACCACTAGGTACCAGTCTTGAAGTTAGTCACCGAATATATGGAATGGTATTGGAACATCACATTATGTTGAATTGTTCACAACACTAGGGTTTCTCAACCTATGACGTATAGACCACGAGCGGGTAGAGAATGAGAGATGGTAAGATTTCAATTGTCGTTTTACAATTTTGATGTTTAATACATGTCTTCGATGTTTGACTAATGTATCTTTTGCTTTAGGTGTATCAAGTTTACGAGTTCCATAAGGAACTCCACAAGATCCACGAAGTAATCAAGGATCTAAAAGAAGGCTCGTCATTGACCGTGAAGCTGAAGGATAAAATAAAGGCTTTCCTAGGGTGTTGTGGTGCCCAAGAACCCGAAATAGGTTGAGTCGAGATCAAGGGGATAAAGAAGAAGAAGATGATACTATTGTTCCACCTAGACAAGAATGTGGAGATGGGGGTCTGACTCAGGAACCGGGAAAGGCTATAAATGTTAGACGAGGTCGTGGCCGTGGGCGTGGTATAGCATGTGCTTATGCACGTCCTAAGAAGAAGATATTGAGGGTAGTTTGTGGAGAACAATGTTATTGACCTTGATCTTAAATTTTATGTTCGAATGTCAAACTCTTTGCTATGCTTGATTTATTGGAAAAAATCACTCAGATGCTTCTTTTGTGTCTGTGCTTTCGATTGATTGATCGATGAATGCTTCTTTATTGTTTGTGCTTTTGATTGGAAAAAGTAACAGGAAACGATTTATCGACCAAATGAATGGTTTGAACTCCAAACCAGTCAGGACAGAACTCGGCTTCCATGTTGCCGAGTTCTTTGAAACGAACTGGGCGTTCTCACTACCGAGTTCAGCTTGAACTCCAAGATGGTGGAAATATTTCTATGTTTTAAAACTTGGTGTTGAACATGTCGAGTTCGGGGACGTGAACTCGGCGGATGCTTCTGGCTGTGCGGCAAAAACTCTAAGTGTTAGAACTCGACATCTCAACGGTCGAGTTCTGTAAAATTTTTGATTTCTACAGAACTCGGCATCTAAGACACTGAGTTCTCTATACACTAAAATTGAAGACCCACTTCCGCCACGTGTCGTGACCGAGTGGCAGCGGGTCTAGTTTGAAAAATATTTCTTAAGGAGGTTTTGATTTTTTTTCAAAATATTATTTTGAATTTCCCCCCCTAAATGTAACAATTTAAGGTACTTAACCAATTAGGTAGAGGAAACGATTTCTAAGTTGGTATGTCCAATGGTTTCAGTCAATTTATAAAACCATATGTAATACCCAAACTATAAAATGAAAATACCTAAATATAAATCTCTGATATACTCAAATTGTATACATAAATGAAGAAAAAAATTCAAAAAATACATAAACTCAAATTTCCCTAACAATAACATGAAAAAACCTAGACTACGTACCGCAAAGTTTTTTTGTGTCAACACGAACTTTTCTTCCGAAATACGCAAACCACAACACCAAAATACTCAAAACATTAAAACATTAAAAAATATAGAAGTATAGAAAATATAATATGAAACCACCCAACCTATCACAAAAAGTACCTACTACTACAACACAAAATACTATGAACAGAAACACCACTCAAGACCAGAATAAAGCATTTTGTAGTTGTGAATCTAAGTGACCATTAAAATGGAGGGGGTGCTTGTGCCACATCCTTTACAAATTATAATGTGAAAATACTTAAATCATATCATCGGGTATACCAGAACCATTCAAACTTTAGCAGAGACAAAACTATAAAGATTGTTATATGAAAGGGAAATGTTTTATGGCCGCGGTGCGTCCGGGACGCCGTCTGACATGGACAATCCAGTCAGCAAAAACCAAAGATTAATTAAATCACATATTATTTATTTATTTTGTGTCACATCACACGCACGCGGAACTATGTGACATTTGGTTTCCAACATACATATATTCTAAAAATCTTCCATTATCCCCCCAAACCTTTCATTCTCCATCATTTTCTCCCGATGGAAGACGAGGTCGGTAAGAGGGATGCCGAGGAGATGACGCGGGAGTGAGTCTTAAGGAGGTTGGGACGCCGACGTCGTTGGTTAGGACGTCACAATGTAGTTGGTCGGCGAGGAAGAGGAGGAAATGGTCGGCGTTGGAGTCTTTCTGGAGGCGAGGAGGAGGAATGTGATTTTTTGTAACTGATTTTATTTTTTTGTATGATGTTTTTGGGGAAAGTTTGGTTTTCGTGGCTGATTTAAAGTTTTGGGGTTTTGTTATGTGATGGATTGATCTTGGGTTTTTCGGAAACGTGGTTTTTTGTAGCTGATTTCAGTTTTTTTGTGTTGAGTTTTTGCGGATGAGGAGAAATGTGGTTTTTTGTAACTGATTTGAGTTTTTTGTGTGGTGGTTTTTGAGGAACGTTTGGTTTTCGTAGCCGATTTGAAGTTTTAGGTTTTGTTCTATGATTGATTGATCTTCATTTTTTTTGGAAGTGTGGTTCTTTGTAGCTGATTTGAGTTTTTTTGTGTTGAGTTTTTGAGGAATAGTTTGTTTATTTGTGGTTGATTTAAAGTTTTTGGTTTGTTAAAAAGGAAAAACAACAACTTAAAAAGTAACAAACATAACTTAAAAAGGAACAACAGAAAATTAAAAAGGAAAACTGAAAATTAAAAAGGAAAAATATGAACTTAAAAAGAAACAACAGAAAATTAAAAAGGATGAAGCAATACTTAAAAGGGAAAAACATGAACTTAAAAGGACGAAGTAGTACCTAAAAAGGAACAACATGTCTTAAAAAGGACGAAACAAAAATTAAAAAAGAAAACTTGACACTTAAAAAGGTACACTCACTGAAAAAGGAACAGACTAGACTTAAAAATGTACAACTCACAGTTACAAAGAAGAACTTCAAACATAAAAAGGAACAAGCCTCACTTAAAAAGGAACATACTACACTTAAAAAGGTACGACTCACAGTTAAAAAGGTGAACATCAAACATAAAAAGGAACAAACAATTCTTAAAAAGGAACATACATCACTTAAAAAGGTACAACTCTCAGTTAAAAAGGTGAACCGCAAACTTAAAAAGGATAGACGTAGATGTTAAAAAGGAACATGTTTTGCCCTTTTAAGTTGTTGTTTGGGGAAACCAAAAGATGCGTTGGGAAAAGTAAAAGTTGCATTGGGAAACCAAACGTTGCAGTGAGAAAGTAATGTTGCTTTGGGAAACTAAAGGTTAAAAAAATACAACTCACAGTTAAAAAGGTGAACCTCAAACATAAAAAGGAACAAACAATTCTTAAAAAGGAACAAACATCACTTAAAAAGGTACAACTCACAGTTAAAAAGGAGAACCGCAAACTTAAAAAAGAACAAAAAACACTAAAAAGGAAAACTTTACACTTAAAAATGTACACTCACTTAAAAAGAAACAGACTACACTTAAAAAAGTAAAACTCACAGTTAAAAAGAAGAACCTCAAACATAAAAAGGAACAAATAATTCTTAAAAAAGAACAGACATCACTTAAAAATGTACAACTCACAGTTAAAAAGGCGAATCACAAACTTAAAAAGGATAGACGTAGATGTTAAAAAGGAACATGTTTTGCCTTTTTAAGTTGTTGTTTGGGGAAACCAAAAGTTGCGTTGGGAAAAGTAAAAGTTGCATGGGGAAACCAAACGTTGCAATGAGAAAGTAAAAGTTGCATGGTGAAAACAAACATTGCAGTGAGAAAGTAATGTTGCATTGAGAAACTAAAGATTGCATGTGACACCGACATGTTATAAAATGAATTTCTCTGCTGACTGGATTGCTGACTCAACTGACCACGTCAACCGCGTCCGGGACGCGCGCGGCCGTTTATAAGGACCCTAAAATTACCGAAACGGTAACACGAAAATGCCTAGATTGCACCTCAAATTACCCGGCCTGTATTTACTATTGGTCGAAGTCCAAATTAAATAAAGGATTGTTGTTTCAACATGAAATTTTATTCAAAAATATGCAAACCACAACATCAAAGTTCCCAAAACGTAAACGTTAATTAATGCAAAATTATGAAAATACCCTCCCTATAACACAAAATACCTATACTAGCTAGCTACAAAAAATACCTGGAATGCAAACATTACGGAGAACCAAAAACAGCATTTTAGTTTCGATGGGGAGTCTCCATGCATGTTGGTAATGTCGTTTTGGATGACACGTTCGTCACCAGCTTGTTGAATCTGCCGTAGGAGATGTACATTTGATTGGTGAGGGTATTTTCAGTTGCAATTTGGGTAAATTGCCCCTCAACTTGGTGAAGTTGAGGTGAGTCCCGACTCGCTGATACTTTCAATGTAAAATAGCCCCAAGCTGGATTCTGCCCAACAAAAAATCAGAGAGATTGGATCATGTTGTAAGACACGAAGGGACACTAAATCGAACCAGAAACTACAAAGTACGATACCAAAATAATAAAAACACAACCAAAACAGAAGAAAATATGGATTGCTAAACAAAATATAAAAAAAACGGACTGAAGTTGACAAGAAGAAGTAGACAAAACAATTAATGAAGCCTAAAATGAAAAAAAAACCAGCGTAGGGGAAGCATTGTAACGTCTCAAGCCCGGACATGTGCTTACCCGTCCAATCTCGGTGTGTTAAGATACGATCCACGATCCTGACCGCTGCGCACTGTGATATTTAAATCCATCTGATAGGCCCATAATAATCTGAAAAATATAATTAATAATTCGTGATCTCGACAGCCCGTAAGTTCTAACCGTCAATCAATCAGAATCATAATCATGTGGAAAATAATACAGAATATGACATTTAGTCAATAAGCACAATCAAAAGACATACATCACAAATAAAATGCATGCATAACAATCTGGAACCATCATTCTGATTCGACCACATCCTGTGCTTCTGAAATCTATCAATGTGTTAGACGCACACCTGGTAGCTCCACACTAACGAAAGACAGCCATTTCCCCTCTCCGGTGGCTGCACGCTGCCCGCTAGGTAGCTCTTTTCTAAGTGGCTCAGCCAGAAACATACATACAGCCACATGACATGTCAACCGAAACACCACCATGCAATCATATGCATATCCATAAAATCAACATCAATACTCAGCATGCATGCAACTACGAATATCAAGAGTGACAGACATGATATGAAACTGAAGAATAGCAAATCAGTACTTTCATGTCTTGTATCACAACCTTAATTCCACAAATCACATCCAAACTCCATCAATTTCCTTTATATTTCTTGCACCGTAAAATCCTAATCAGATGTAAAGATCATCATTTAAAACATTATATATGGTGTTCTTGACCAAAATAATGTGGATTAACTTTTAACTAGGACTTACATACCTCAAAGTCAACCCACAACCGAACCTCCTTCACCCAACTTCTTCTCCATCTCTTTACTCACAAACCAATCCTCACGTTTTACCCCTCCACTGATTTCTCCTCAACTCTCACATCTCTTAACTCTTCCTTCGTATACTCCACCGCCTCTCAACTCTTCTATCACAGCCAAGAACATCACGTCTCACTCCTCACCTCACTTAAATACATAAATCCAACCCACCGCCGTCACCTTCTCCTCTCAATTGAAGGCACGTGGAAAGTTTAGGAAAATTGCATTCACCACCTTCATTCTCCGAAAATCACCCAAGCATCCAATTAACATCAAACACTTAATCTTGATTAATTTCCTTAAAAAGTTTTGGGTTCTTACGATCCACTCTCCTTAAAGAAATTTCGTCCTCGAAATTTGAATTCAACATCGTATCATTTGCAATTCACATATCCAAATTAAAATAGACTCACACATCTAAAAAAGTTTGATCCAAATACAATCATGTCAAGATTAATTCCAAAATCTAAATTCAATTTGGTCTAAATCAAAACATAATTTTCAATCCAACTTTTATTAAATCTAAAATTCATCTTCAACTATTTATTCATAATCTGGATAGCAAATCTAACCAAGTAGAAATTCACATTTTGAACACAAGTCTAAATAACTCTAAATTCATATTCAAATCAAAATTTTCTATTCTAAATCCGATTCCAACTAATTCCGAGTATTGTATTGCTTTGATACCATTTGTAATGCCCCGAGCCCTGACAAGTGCTTACCCGCCCCGCCATCAAACACTTAACATCACGACCAAGAACATCACGTCTCACTCCTCACCTCACTTAAATACATAAATCCAACCCACCGCCATCACCTTCTCCTCTCAATTGAAGGCACGTGGAAAGTTTAGGAAAATTGCATTCACCCCCTTCATTCTCCAAAAACCACCCAAGCATCCAATTAACATCAAACACTTAATCTTGATTAATTTCCTTAAAAAGTTTTGGGTTCTTACAAGCATACTTTTCCCTTTTTTTGTGGGTTCATATGATGATTAGTTAGCATATATCCAACCCAGTAGTCTATCTATTATTTGCGTTTCTTGATGAATGGTGTGTTGTTTAAGTATTTATTCTAGTTTGATTATGAATTTTATCTCCTTATATTTGATACTAGCCAGATACCCTGTGTGTTGCACGGATATGTCAAATTGTGATTTTATTTTGATGATTGTTTTGTAAAAAGTATCAAAATAAAAACTATTTATGGATACTTGTTAACAATCAATCATCAACCGGAAAAAAAGCATTATTGTATAGCTACAATGTTGCTCCAAGTTTGAGTTTAATAACATTAAATATTTCAAAATCCACAAAAAAATGAACCCGTTAACGAAGAAATTCAAGGATATATAATCTAATTGTATAACGATTTTGGAACAATCTTGAACAACGTCCAATTATTAGAAGAAAGTTTGCAATCTAAGTTAAAAAAAATCTTATAAGAATTACTAAAATGCACGGAAATTTACTAATCGCTCCTTTCAATAAGTAAGGAAGTGTTTTCACACCATCGACCGACATCGATTCATCCAAATCCTTTTTATGAAGAAACAGTAAATTGCATATGAAATAGGATTTCATGCCTTATTGGATGAGACAAATTTGGATCTTAAAGTAGTCGCTGAGAGGTAGTTTGGAGTGTGGTTGGCGGATTTATTTTAAATATTTTTGATACTTTAAATAAATATATATTAAATATTTTATGTTAGTGGTGGCATTCCTGCAGAAGTTGATTATTGCATCGGAATTTTTGACATATCACATCGGGTTGACCGACCCAAGCTGACCGACGTGTGCCCCGAGGGACATGATAAGGGAGGGGATATAAGGTTGGCCAATAATCCGATGTGATATGTAGGTCTACCACGTCGGTATTTAGCAATAACATCGACATGGTATTTACACAATACCAAGTCTGCCGCATCGAGAAGGCCGACGTGGTGTGTCATATTATTAAAACCAGAAATTTAAAAAAAAAACTCAAATAATAGGTTATACCACGTCGGTTTGTTGGCAACGAAAACCAACGTGGTCTGTCATTTTCATTAAAATAATAGGTCGATACTACATCGATTTCTTCCAACACACCGAAGTGTTATGTCCTTTATTAAAAAAATTTGAGAAATTCCAAATCGGTTCCAATGAAATAACCGACGTGTTAATGTCCTTAATTGATATTTTTTTGTTAAATTTTGATTTTATTTTTAATTTCTCATAAAATTCCTACGATTGAAACAGAAACACACCACATAAAATCACTGCAATTAAAACAGAAATACACCATATAAAATTTCCTGCAATTGAAATATGCATACACCACAACATTCTGATTATGTTCTGCTCTTGGACCTTTCTTCTTGAAAGACATCTTGGTCATTTTGCCCATATGGCAAGGTTCGCATGTATCTAATGATTTAAAATCAATAGGACCAAGAATGTTAGCTTCATCAATTCAATATTAAACCAATCAGAGTAAAAAAAACAATAAAACAATAAAACTAGGTGTTATGAAATGCGGCCGCATCAGTTCGCATATGCGGGCTGCATCAAGGATATGTGATGTACTTCTCCCCGACCGCATCCGGCCGCATCTCCGAACAGTGGTCATGTTATTGCGCTGCATTTAATATCGATATATCTGTTTGTCATGATCCTTGGGTGACTTGTCTTCTTTTGCTTGCCTAGTGTATTAAATTTTCACCCTTATTTCAAAATCTTCATGTGTTTGTGAAAGAAAATGTTTTGTGGATTTTGCGTGTGTTTAGAGTATGCAAAATCGTTTTGAGGCAATCAAAAAAGAAGCTCCCAAAATTGACTTGGAAATGATGCATTAAGATATCTAGTACATCGGCTTTAGGTCTTATGTAGTCATTAGGATGCACCCCGGTTTCTTTCTGGGGGATAGTAATCATAGGGTTTCAGTACTCAAATAAATAAAGAAGTCTACCCTGAACCTAGTGAGTCGAATAATTCGTGTCTATTAGTATAAGGAAGTTTGTCGTAGTTAACGACCCTTAAACTCCTATTGTGAAACCTTAAGTGTAGCGGTTTTGGTTCATGTGTAGATAAGTAAGTTAGTAAGGTGTCCCCTCTTCTCGTACGACTCCTATTACTCGGGAAATTAGGTCAGAGGGGACTTAGTGCCTGGTGCTTTCGAGCCATTTGACTTGGGATGCGCCGACCGAACTCCCGTTACACGGGTGGTAGGAATCACCCTATGTGGAGATTTGAGGGAAGATGTACGTGATAGTGTGTGTCCTCATAGGCAGTGATGCACGAAACCTGACCCTGGGAGAATTAAACACCAACTAGTATAAAAAAGAAAAAAATGCAATGAAAAAAAGAGAGTAATACAAATAAGAACCTTAATGGACTTTACACTTTGTATCACTTGAGGATGTTAAGGTTGACTATGTCTTTCACTTAGGTCGTTAATTAACTTGCACGAATGGTTCCCTAGGCTAGGTGTATGGACTGGATACATTTATATATAGTCAACCTGTAGGATTAGCGTGTCCAATGATAGACAAAAGTAAGTCCAACGAGTTGTGTTGCTAGGTCGAATAATGCATCAATATTCGGATTTTGTGGGTATATCCGCTGAAAACCCTCAGGATACACCACTCATTCTCCTTGGCGACAAGGGGTTTAGTGGGTTGTTGCACATGCTAAGTGCAACCGTGATTCTTATGAAAGTAAGTTAGATTTTCCCTGTTTTTCATATGTTTTTCCTTTATTCCATTTTTCTATTTCTTTGTTTTGTTCCGGACTAGCAAAAGGTAAGTGTGGAGGTATTTGATTTGTAGCATATCGTGCATCATATTTATGTTATATATCCTTAATTTTACCCCAATATTGTGCTACTCGAGTGTTTGTTGTTATATTTCAATGACTGAAACGTAAGAAGAAAGGACTTAAATGAAGTAAAATGGACCTCTCTGTCATGCATAAGGACCCATCTGCAAGAGGGAAGGACCTGGATGTAGGCCCTGAGGGACCAAATAGCAAATTGAGAAACTCCACACTATCATGAGGAGTATTTTGGCAATTACATTCGGGCCCAGACTCCAATAATCGATCCAATTGCACCTCACGTGATGAATTGAAGCACTAAGGGATATCTCCGAAATCGGATCTGATCCAAGCAAACGTGACCGGCAATTTGCAGCCCTAGACCGCCAGTTGGTGGTCTCTTTTGATCTGAATCCAACCTAGCTTCTTGTGGTTGTTTATTATGTTGATTTTATCCATTTGTAGAAGTTTCAGTAGTCCCACATCGGAGGATTGTCCCTTGTTGCCTTTTTCATGTCTATAAATAGAATTCTTCTTCCTCCTTTGTAAGCTACCAATTGCTTGGTGACCATTTTGTCTAGTTGGAGTAAAGCTTTGGAGCAAAACTCAAGTGTAGAAGAATGCTACTTGTAATGTGTCATGTAAATAAAGTATTTTCTCAGTTTTGTTCTAATGTTGTATCTTTTAATGTTTGCATGTTTTGCTTAGTTAATTTTATTCTCTTAATCTTAGTATAATTAGTAGAATCTCTTCTTTTCTTAATACAATTGTTAGCTTAATGTGTAGTGAGTAGTTCCATCCCCCTTTGGGGGTGGACATGATGTTTATACATGTAATGGAGAATGAGAATGAATGTTATCTTATGCAATTTGTGATCAATATGAATGTATGCTTGTTTGTTTAAAAGAGAATACTTAACTTGATGGGTTTTTGCATAATCATAAGGTACTTCCCATGCTTGTTTACGTTCTCAATAACCAACTTGTTTATGCTCATGTTAATCAACTAGGTTAGTGATTGGTATGATAGGTTTGCCACAACCATTAGGTACTTCCTATGCATGAACACACAACCTAACTTGTGCCTCATGGAATGCATCATTCACCACCTTATTACATGTGTGCACACACTCCACCTCTTCGGGGGGGGGGGGGGGGGGGTTTCTTCCTCAATTTCAACTTGCTTTGATAGTTACTTAGTTTAGTTTCAATTCTTCTCATGCTTTCATCTTCATTGTTTGTTGCTTGCTTGTTTAGTGTAGCTTAGTTTAGTTTAATCAAATTCTTCTACCCTTTATTTCCCACTTGATTTCTGAAGAACCAGAGTTGACACACCTCCCTGTAGACTCGACCCGTACTTGCCACCACTTCATCGCGGTCGTGCACTTGCGGTTTATAAACTTAATCTCAAACAGTTGTCTCCTTTAATTCTTGCATGTTTAGCTTAATGTTATTTTATTTATCTTAGTATAATTAGTTAGAATGTTTTCTCTTCTTAATGTAAATGTTAGCTTAATGAGTAGTGAGTAGTTTCATCCCCCTGGGGGGGTGTGGAGATGATGCACATTTATGTTTTGAGGTTTTGATGTTTGACGATTTTTTGCTTGTGTAGACTTGAATGTTTGTATGTTCATCGGGTTTGTTTTAATCATTTACATGTTGGGTTTTTTGTTGGGTTTTTCCATACATTTCAGACATTTCTCATGCTTGGTTTCCTCATGTTTATTGGCTGAAATCTCCTGTTGGGTATGCAACATGTTAGTCGTGTCTTTGTATTAGTGTTTGATCACTCGATTGATTGAAGAAACTTTATTTTGATGAGTTTTCCGTAAGATTCATACACCTCACATGCTTAGCTTCGTTCTTCACACGAGTTCCTGATTTTTTATTAGTCTTGCCATAACTTTTGACACTTCTCATGTTGAGCCTCATCTCATGATATGGTGGGTCGGGTTCTTGGGTCAGAGCAATATGCAACATCCAGATATGATTTATAGCCGTTGGATTGCTTCCAGATCCATCCAAACCCTCTAAACTTCTATAAATACACTTGTAATGCCTCCTTTCTTCTTCCTCCCTCTCCTCCTTAGGTTATTTTCCTTTCTTGTTTAGTCAAGTAGGTTTTATTTCTTGTTTAGATGTGTAGAGGAGGAGAAGAGAAGCAAACTTTGTAAGCTTTCATTTTAATATAGTTTAGTCTTGTTCCTTATTTCATGTCTTTCCTTTGATGTCATTTACTTTGTGCTTGTTTTCCTTCATTTACTTTTCTAAATTTTGCATTATGGTTTTGAGTTGTTTTTATGACTTCTTTAGTTTAGAGATGAGTAGAGAGTACTCCATCCCTATTGAGGGGTGGAGAAGGAGTTGTGATTAGGTGATGTATAAGTGTGTGTATTAATCTTACCTTTGAACCTCACATGAGTTTCTTAACCATCTAATGAGACTTTCACTCTTATCTTTGATATGCTAATGCTCTTGACTGAAGCTTAGCACATGCTTAGATCAATGGGCCTATTTTATGGGGAATGATGAGGTGAGGATAATGATGGAGTGGAAGAAGTAAATATGACATGTGCATGCATGTGCTCATGTTGGCCTCATCCTAATTATTGTCTTGTATGTTTTAATGATTGTGTCAAATCTTAATTCATGTGGAGAAAAGTTGGATGTCGTCATTTTGCATGTGTTCACATTAGCCTTATTTCAATTATTGTCTTGTACGCTTTAATGATAATGTTTTATTTTATTTCATGTGGAGGCAAAGTTGGATTTGGTTTATGGATTTCATGTATGACATGTTGTGATAAGCACAATTTAACACACACACTACACATATTTTTACTTCCGCTTTCTTTCTCTACCCCCTAAGGGGTTTAGTTTTATTGTTTGTTTTCCGATTTCATTCGCATTGTAGTGTAATTTCAACCTTAATCTTCTCTTCTTTCCCCCACTCGAGTATCGTGAATCCAACTCGCACACCTCCTTATGGACTGACCCGTTCTTTGCCACCGCTTCAACGCGGCCGTCCTCTCGTCTACAGTTAGTAGTGTCTAGTGTTGCGAAGCTATCAGCGTGTTCTTTGGGTCCAAGTCTTTTAATTTGGCCTCTAGCAGCTCTACAACCAATTCAATGCCCTTTTGGACAACATGGCTTGGGTGGCGATGCTTGGAATTGTGATAACCTTCCGCGTGGAGCATCCCCTCTCCTGCCCCCAAGGCATCCATTAACTGTCACCATTAGCTAAGGAAAGTTACTTACGTTCGTTGATAGCCCTGACGCTCTGGGATTAGATCTTGCAGATCCCGTAGCCTGACCTGGCTCACGTCCATGCACCATACATATTCGGTCTCATCTCATCCTGGTGTTGTTAAATTGAGAAGCACATTCCTCTCTGAATCAGCCAACCCGGCCATGGCTTCCATGTTGATATTATCATTTACTTTCACCAAGGGCTGTGGTTGTTTAGCTGGCTCTTCGTAGGAGAAAATTTGTCTGGTTTTGGTGAAATTTCATTTCCTTCGAATTCACGCATCTTCTCCACGATTGACTCTTTAGAAGTCTGTGATATCTTTGTTTTCTTATCGTTCATATTCTTCAAGTCCAAGTTGGACTTCTTGAGACTCCTCTGTCGTCTCCACTCTTCCATTTTTTGTTCTTTTCTCCTCATCTTTTTTTTTCTTCTCCCTTCTTCTCCAACCCTTCATTCCTGTTTTCCTCTTCTCCCTTTTTCTTCTTCTTCAACCTTTCTTTCCTGTTTTCCTCTTCTTCCTCTCTTCCCTCTCCTCCTTTTCTTTTTTGTTCTTCTCGTCCTCGTCTTCTTACTCTCTCCTCATCTCCTCCTGTTCTTTCGTTCTCCTCCTCTCCTCATGTTCTTCCTTTCTCCTCCTCTCCTTTTGTTCTTCCTCTCTCCTCTTCTCCTCCTCTTCTTCCTTTCTCCTCCTCCCCTCATCTTCTTCATTTCTCTTCCACTCCTCCTCTTCTTCCTTTCTCTTCCTCTCCTCCTCCTCCTCCTCCTCTCCTTTCCTCTCCTCGTGTTCTTTATTTTCCTTCCTTTTCTTCTCTTCCTCTCCCTCTTTACACTAATCTTCTAGTTCTTATGTCCACCAACGAATTCCACAAAATATCATTTTTTGTTGTTAATTATCATATAAAGTCATCACGATCATGAATTGTTGATGAATGTAGAAAAAAATATTGTTTGAATGTTTGATTCATTTCTTCGTGTTTAGGTGGCCTACGTGGTACACAACTATCCCCCCACAGGACACAACTGTCCCTCGAGGTATACAAGAGTCCCTCGTGGTCATAATTGTCCCTTGTGGGACACAACTATCCTTTACGGGTAACAGTTGTCCATTGCGGGACTCATGTGTCCCTCGTGGGACATAAACGTCCCCACAGGCCGCAAGTGTCCAACGCGAGACACATGAGTCCCTCCCGGTACAAGAGCGTCCCCGTGGGACACTTTTGTCCCTCACGGGACACAAGTGTCAATTGGACAATAATTTTATTGTTTGAAGGGTTTATATTGCAATTTACACACACAATTACATTAGTGTACACGTCAGACACTTCGACCTGGGACGTAGAGCTACCTTCTGCAGGCATCGTGAATGTGTCATCTTCGACGTCTTTGCTATTGTGCTCTACTAGAGAAGTTCTCTCAAACTGGGTGTACTAGGTAAATTTTGGAAAGTTGTCCATGTCTTTCTTGCCTTGCAGGGATTCCATCGCCTTGTAGTGGTCCCTTAGAATGTCGTCGGCACCCACCATGATCATTACAGGCAGAACATACCGGGGAATGTCAGCGATTTGTCAATCGCCACTGGTTCCAGGCTTCACGCTTTCGTCGACATCAGGGTCCTCACCAATCTCTACATTTTCAGGTGGTTACATCTCATCTTCTTCTCTCAACTAAACTTCTCTGTTTGCTATTTTGAGGAGGGTGATGCCCTACACTTCCAACATCCTCTGCATATTCTTTGCCCCAGTTAAGGAACTCTAGTGGTTTATTACTGGGAAGCACGACATCTCATTCTCTATTTCTATATTCAAACAGAGGCATACATGCATCGACATGTTGATATCTCGCTTCAAGGAAAACTATTGGTATCATAAAATGAAGGAAAATGATTAAATCGTTATTTTGTACTTGAAGTATGTTCACACATCCATCCAAGTTCTCCTCACCACGAGTAACTCTGCTAGTGGATTTCCTTGTCTTCATAGCTCTACTACCTTTTTTATGCTAATAGTCAGGTCCTCAAAAACCACATTCGCCCAGGTGTGCGTTCTCATTTCATCCAGGTTTTGGATCGCAGACATGTACCATCTCTTCGCTCTATTCAAATTGTCGTAGAAAACGAAGGTACCGAAAAGAAGAAAAAATAGAAGTTTGACACACTCTTCGTCGCCTCCACTCGCCCTCATTTTGGCCAGTTGTATTCCAAGCTCTGCCTTCTCTAGTCGCCAACCTCGTCATTGCCTCGACGTCTTCTCAGTCATGTCGGCTAGCACTCCGCCCTTAGGCAATCCCAATATCATGGCGAAGTCTAAGGCCTTCAGATTCATCACTTTCTTCCCAAGTCTGAATCCTCCCTCTTCCTCGTGGTAATTCTCGATCAGGAACTCCACGATGTCATTGTTCACTGTGATATTTTTTATCTTTAGGAAGTGTGTGAAGATGGTCCTTTTGAATATCACCTGCCCTCTATTAGAAAACAATTTATTTTCCTCTTCAAGGATGCCCATCTAGATTTTGTAGGCTGAAAGAATTTTGATGTCGGCAACGAATATAAGGATAGACTTAGGACCATTAGGGACACAACCTAGATCCTTAAAAGTACAATTCAAATGTTAAACCACAAATTTAGAACCATAAGAGACACAACCCAAAAGGACACACATCTCATTCAAGGGACACAAGTGTCCTGCGAGGCACACAAGTTCCTTTAAGGGACACAAATTCCAATGTTAAAAGGACACACTGCGAACACTACTCAGAGTTCGAATGTTAAAAGGACAGACCCCGACCAACTGAAAATGAACTAAACATGGTGGTAACCCTAAATCAGTATAAATAACCATGGACCACCAACTTAAAGGGACAAACCGGTCCGTCAAGGGACAAGATTCCTTTAGAGGATAAACCTCTCTTCAAAGGAACACTACTCCGATGTAAATGGTTAATGCTTAAAGTACATTTGAAGGTGGACAAGAGCGCACTCTAACAAATTGTACATGACCAAACTACGTCGAACTGGACACGTCACACGATTACATTTGGGCCGACTGGACATGACCACACCATGGCAAGACAACATCCCGTCAAACTGGAAATGTCTATGCCGGTAAAAACGCAAACCACCTGCTCACCTACTTTTACCGCTAGTCCTTGTAACGTCTATGTATGCTGCCATTTCTTGGATTTGATTTTGGGGTTGGCATGGTGGATTTCGGATTTAAGGTATTTTGGGGTTTAGGAACAAGAGAGGTTCAGTTTTCCTTTCCAAACGTTTTGCAATTTATCGAAAATAACATTTTCTAATCATTTAAAAAAATTAAAATTAAAACCGCAAATGATGACATGGGTGGTGTTAAACGTTTTACTAATTAACTGCAAGTGCACGACCGTCGGTGAAGACGGGCCAAGTATGGGTGGATCCGCAGGAAGCGTTGCCAACCATCGAGTTAGCAAAATCAAGTGGGAAATAACAATGGAAGAAGTGATTATTACCCTACTATTAAAAGACGATTATGCTACGAACGTAAAACAAACTAGATTACGATGCAAATGACAACTACAAAAAATTCAGCAAACTATGTGGAACGAAATATGGATGAATCCCCTGAGGGGTGGAGTGTGTGCTCATATGAAGTGAGAGAAGTGGTGAATGACACATGAAATCATGTATGTGTGTGTGTCTTCATGCATATGAAGGGTCTACGTATTTGGCAAGACCTATCAATCTGTTCACACAACATATTAGCAATTGAACTTGATTATCACAAGATGAGGCTCAGTATGAGAAGTGTCTAAAATTATGGCAAGACTCATAAAATCAGGAACTCATGTGAAGAGCAAAGCTAAGCATGGGAGACGTCTGAATTTCATGGCAAAACACATCAAAACAAAATTTCTTCAATCAATCAAGCAAGTAAACACTAATACAAACACATGACTAATATGTAGCACATCCAACAGGAATTTTCAGCCAATAAACATGAGGAAATCAAGCATGAGAAGTGTCTAAATCTTATGGAAAACCCATAAAAAATCCCCCAGCATGTAGATGATTAAAACAAACACAATGAACATACAAACATTCAAGTCTACACAATCAAAATTCGTCAAACATCAAAATCTCAAAACATATATGTGCATCATCTCCACCCCCCAAAGGGGGATGAAAGTACTCACTACTCATTAAGCGAACATTTATCTTAAGAAGAGAAAACATTCTAACTAATTATACTAAGATTGATAAAACAAAATTAAGCTAAAAATGCAAGAATTAAAAGAGACAACATGAAACTAACAAAGATTTATTTTATTTGTGACTCACATGACAAGTAGCATCTCTCCACTTGAGTTTTGCTCCAATGCTTTACTCCAAGTGGAGAGAATGACCACCAAGTAAGGAGTTCTTTACAAAGGAGGACGAAGAGTTCTATATATAGACCTAAAAAAGGCGACTGGGGATAATCCCCTGCTGTGGGACCAATGGAACTTCTACAATTGGATACAAACAACATAATACACCACCACCAAAAACCATGTCGGATTCAGATCAAAAGGGACCGCTAATTGGCGGTTTAGGGCCGCCAATTGGCTATCACTTTTTCTCGGATCTGATCCGATGTCACCGATATGGTTTAATTCTTTAATTCTGCACGTGAGGTGCACTCGGATCGGTTATTGTAGTCTGGTCCCGAATCTAATTGCCAAAATACTCCTCATGATGGTGTGGACTTTTTTGGTTTGCTATTTCTTTCAAGGCTTACATCCAGATCCTTCCCTCTTGCAGATGAGTCTTTGTGCATGACAGAGAGATCCATTTCGCTTCATTTAAGTCATTTTTCTCTTCCCTTCTCTTCTTTATTACCTAATTCCTTAAATATAACAACAAACACTCCAACACAATATTGTGGTAAAATTAAGGATATATAGCGTGAATATGATGCATGATATGCTACAGATAAGGTGATGACATGAAGCTTGTCTGAACGTATCGTAGGCTTCATCCACGCAAACAAACATTTTTTTATTCAAGATTTTTTTGACGATCGTGATTTTTGAACCGTTATGGATGTTCTTGTGTTATTTAATATTAAATTTAAATACATCCAAAAATATAATTTAGATTATTACAAGATATAGTTGGATGCTAATGAATTGGACATGAATACTTTTAATTCACAAAACATATCAGAGATATATCTATTTATAGTATACAAAATTGCTATATTGATAGTGGCAAACACCATACATATCAAAAAATTAAGAACAATATTTATAGATATATATATTACACAAACTCACAAACAAACTTATAAATCTCTTCCAATTGCCTTGAAACAACACCTACAAGTGTGATAGGGTAGATTTGAAATTCTCGGTATTTCAAGGAGCGGATAGCTACATCCCCATATTTGTCCACCAGCTATATACTCATCTGTTGGCTTTTGGCCATAATCTATGTTTTGATGATTTAATTAACCTAATCTTAATTATGATCATGTAGAGTAGCACACATATTGCTTTGCATATATATTGCTTTGTGCTAACCTCTACAGGTGATCAAGACTCAAGGAAGAAAGGAAATCAAGTCAAGACATGTAATCAAGCTCATTTGAAGACATGTATTTTGTATTTCTTTGAGTCTTTAGGAACTTGTGTATTTTGAGCATACTTGAGCTACAATCAACTTAAACACACACTAGGTTCCTCATAGAAGTCACACACGAAATTTCACATAATTTGGACTTCAATAGATCACCCAAACTTAGACCGGAAAACACCAAACCTTTACCTTAGCTGTCTCAACCAAAACGGTCGACCGCAACATGACGTTCGGTCGACCGATTGACCAAGTATCTTGTTTGTGTTTTCACTATCTAGTTTCGGTCAACCGTGTTTTTCCTTTCGGTCGACCGTCTAAAATTATTTTCCCGACCATTACTTTTGTCGTATATACCCAACGGTCGTATTCGTATTAAACCAATTATACCCCAAATACATTTCATGTATCGGTCGACCGAGAACCACGATCGGTCGACCGTCTGTCCATCTCTTGACAAACCCGAATCTCCTATTGAAAAACGGTCGACCGCTAGACTTGTTTCGGTCGACCGAATATCCAATTGTTTGTCAACCCCAAAATGCCTGGTACAAATCGGTAGACCGTTCCCCATTAGGTGTTCGACCGATGACTTAAGTGTACCTAAGTCGTAGCGTTGGGCGGTCGACCGTTTCCTTACCGGTCGACCGAACCTTGTGCAAAACTGCCAAACGGTCGACCGTTCTTCCCGTTTCGGTCAACCGATTTTATCCAGAATTGGGTTCTGCAGTTTCTGTTTTGTGTAATCACACTTCAACTCATACCCAATCAATCCCAACGGCTCTATTCTCTCTAATGCCTATATAAGGAGTTGTAAAACACATTTTAACACAACTCTCCCACTACAAACTTGTCCCAAACATTAGAGAGAATCCCAAACACTCAAAGCCGCAAATTTCCACACTTAGTCTTAATTCCAATCATACTCAAGTGTGCTCAAGCTTAGAGAGTGTTGCTCCACTCAAATTGTTGTTGTCAAAGGAAGCAAGGACTTCGGTGAAAGCCCGAAGTGTCCCTCTCAAATTGTGAGAGGAAGATTCAAGCAAGCGAGGTTTTTCGCGGTGCTTGTGGTGTAAAAGGCGTTCTCTCCCGGCCCGGAACGGGGAGTGGTTAGTGAAGTCGTGAGCGGAGCTCGGTGATCCGAGCGGAGCTTGCAAAAGAGGACTAGGACCCGGGTGGGGTGCCGAACCTCTATAAAAATCCCTCGACTCCTTGTGGTTTGCATTATCTTTCTTTCTCCACTTGTCTTGTTTATTATTCCACTGCGCATTTGATTGCTTTATCAAGTAGAGTTTGTTTAGGATTAAAATCGTTAAATTAGCCCTAATTGTGGACCCATAGACCCACACGATCCAACATTTGGTATTAGAGCCTTGTTAGCTAAATTCTATACTTAATCATATTTTTAGCATGGCTAGCACATCTAATCATGTAGAGGGTTTATGCACCACTAGACCTCCTTTGCTTAATGGGTCAAATTATGATTATTGGAAGAATAGGATGAAGATTTTCCTAATTTCTAATGACCTTAAGTATTGGATGTTTCTCCAAAATCCATACACCCCCCAAATGAAGATGAATTAGATTCACTTACAAGACCCAAAATGAAAGAAATCGAAATGAATTCGAAAATCATGAACATTTTGTATTGTGGATTAAATGAGGGTGAATACAATAGAATTAGGGGTTGTGTTAGTGCATATGAGATTTGGCATAGATTGCAATTGCATCATGAGGGAGATAGCAAAACTAAGGAAACTCGCAATAGTCTCCTCATGCATAAATATGAGATTTTTTCTATGCAAATCGGTGAAAACATAAGCAAAATGAACACTTGCTTCACCGATATCACTAACTCTTTTTTGGTTCTTGGAAGAAGATTAAATGAAGGAGAGATGACAAGGAAATTCCTCCGGTCGCTAAGTCACGATTAGGAAGATAAGGTGGTCGCAATTGAAGAAGCACACGACCTTTCCCAACTCAAGATGGAGGATTTAATTGGAAATCTCATGGCTTATGAGCTCCAAATAAACCATCGGAAGGAGAAGGAAGCCTCCAAGAACATACACACCTTGGGATTACATGCAAACATTGACAAACCAAGGAAGAGTGTAGAAGATGAGGACATTGAAGTCCTAGCAAAAGACTTCTTCAAATACCTCAAGAAGGATAAAGAAGAAAAGAATCAAAGAAGATGTAGAAGGAGTGAAAAGAGAGAAAAGAAGGAGAAGGAAGAGAGTGGAAATGAGAGAAAAGAGAAGGAGAAGAAAAATGAGAGGAGGGAGAGAAGGAGAGAAAAGGAGAAGAGTAAGAGAAAAGAAAAGAGGTTGGAAGCTCACAAGGCTACATGGGACGATTCATCGTCTTCATCGTCATCCAAATCAACCACACCTTCATTAACAAAAGAATATGCACACATGTGCTACATGGCAATTCAAGATGAAGGAAGTGAGGTAGAATCTAACTCTTGCTCTAGTAATTCATGCTCAACTAAGTCATATTATAGTGATAGCTCACATTCTAGTGTTATTGAAGAAACTTATACATATGATGAGCTTCAAAATGCATTTCATGACTTAGTTAAACAATATGAGATCATTTGTGATAAAAACAAGAATGCTAGAAAGTGAATCAAAGATCTCCAAAGCCAAATTGAAACATGCATGAATGAGAAGAATGTGGTGATTGCTAAATTTGAAAAGAATGCATCAAATGTTGATAAATTAAAAGCAACACCCATAGATTGTGATCAACTAAATCTTCAAGCTTGTAATTTGCAATTAAGAAAAGATTTAGAAAGATTCACAAATGGAACTCATATGCTTAATATGTTATTAGGAAGTCAAAGGCAATCCTTGCAAAAACATGGTTTAGGTTACAATTCAAAATTGAAAAACCATGTATCTCACACTACACTAAATGGCAAGCATATGTTCATTAACCATAGTTCCTCAAGTGTGTGGGCTCCTAAAACCAAAATGGTTTGGGTTCCCAAAGCTAACATTCAAGGACCCAAAGTTGTTTGGGTACCTAAATCTACACTTGTAGGTGCTTGAGGAGGAGATTGGTGGTGACCGGGTGAGCCAAAGCGTCAAATTCGAATCCGATTGCATCACCAAGTCAAGATTGGAGCTATTCAAGATTCAAGTTTGGTATAAATTTCTATCTTTGAAATTTCTGAAAAATTAGCTCTAATCTAGTTTATGTGCTTAAATGTCATACATTTAGAGTTTAATTCATTGCTAATCATATACCCTATTAATTGAAATCATTTATCACATCCATTGATTATAAGTGTCAAATTTTGAATTGATGTTAGAATAAGGCTCAAATTGAAACTAAATTGAACTTGAATTGAATCATACTCATAGTTTCCATCTAGCCTTATTGATAGGGGGAGCTTAAATGTTATATCTTTTATTAGAGTAATGAAGTGCAACATTTAGGGGGAGCAACTTCATTACAAGACATCCAAATTCTATGCTTAAAGTCATAATTAATTTTGTTTTTGATGGATGTCAAAGGGGGAGAGATAATTAAGGGGGTAACTTGGAATTTTGTAATCAATTTGAACAAAAACTATGCACATCCATAGGGGGAGCATTATTGTGCATAGTTTACAAATACAAAATCCAAGTATTAAGATATAGTTAAGATATAGGTTGGCATCATCAAAAAGGGGCAGATTGTTGGCTTTTTGGCCTTAATCTATGTTTTGATGATTTAATTAACCTAATCTTAATTATAATCATGTAGAGTAGCACACATATTGCTTTGCATATATATTGCTTTGTGCTAACCTCTACAGGTGATCAAGACTCAAGGAAGAAAGGAAATCAAGTCAAGACATGTAATCAAGCTCATTTGAAGACATGTATTTTGTATTTCTTTGAGTCTTTAGGAACTTGTGTATTTTGAGCATACTTGAGCTAAAATCAACTTAAACACACACTAGGTTCCTCATAGAAGTCACACACGAAATTTCACATAATTTGGACTTCAATAGATCACCTAAACTTAGACCGGAAAACACCAAACATTTACCTTAGCTGTCTCAACCAAAACGGTCGACCGCAACATGACGTTCGGTCGAGCGATTGACCAAGTATCTTGTTTGTGTTTTCACTGTCTAGTTTCGGTCGACCGTGTTTTACCTTTCGGTCGACCGTCTAAAATTATTTTCCCGACCGTTACTTTTGTCGTATATACCCAACGGTCGTATTCGTATTAAACCAATTATACCCCAAATACATTTCATGTATCAGTCGACCGAGAACCACGATCGGTCGACCGTCTGTCCATCTCTTGACAAACCCGAATCTCCTGTTGAAAAACGGTCGACCGCTAGACTTGTTTCGGTCGACCGAATATCCAATTGTTTGTCAACCCCAAAATGCCTGGTACAAATCGGTCGACCGTTCCCCTTTAGGTGTTCGACCGATGACTTAAGTGTACCTGAGTCGTAGCGTTGGGCGGTCGACCGTTTCCTTACCGGTCGACCGAACCTTGTGCAAAACTGCCAAACGGTCGACCGTTCTTCCCGTTTCGGTCGACCGATTTTATCCAGAATTGGGTCCTGCAGTTTCTGTTTTGTGTAATCACACTTCAACTCATACCCAATCAATCCCAACGGCTCTATTCTCTCTAATGCCTATATAAGGTGTTGTAAAACACATTTTAACACAACTCTCCCACTACAAACTTGTCCCAAACATTAGAGAGAATCCCAAACACTCAAGCCTCAAATTTCCACACTTAGTCTTAATTCCAATCATACTCAAGTGTGCTCAAGCTTAGAGAGTGTTTCTCCACTCAAATTGTTGTTGTCAAAGGAAGCAAGGACTTCGGTGAAAGCCCGAAGTGTCCCTCTCGGATTGTGAGAGGAAGATTCAAGCAAGCGAGGTTTTTCGCGGTGCTTGTGGTGTAAAAGGCGTTCTCTCCCGGCCCGGAACGGGGAGTGGTTAGTGAAGTCGTGAGCGGAGCTCGGTGATCCGAGCGGAGCTTGCAAGAGAGGACTAGGACCCGGGTGGGGTGCCGAACCTCTATAAAAATCCCTCGACTCCTTGTGGTTTGCATTATCTTTCTTTCTCTACTTGTCTTGTTTATTATTCCGCTGCGCATTTGATTGCTTTATCAAGTAGAGTTTGTTTAGGATTAAAATCGTTAAATTAGCCCTAATTGTGGACCCATAGACCTACACGATCCAACATCACTTGAGTAGTCATTTGTGGAATTATGTTGGGATGCCATCTTTCCGGTTGATCGAATACATTTGTGGAACTACAAATGCATAGGGTTTTGGACTTATGAATGAGATACACTACCACCTATGATTTTATACACCTGTAAGGAAAAGTTGAGTCTCTTTGGATACCCTATAAGGAAAGGTAGTGTCTTTTTATTACGACTCCTAATAGCCGCCAAAAATGATTTTTTAATAATAGGATGTCATATGTCCTTTTTATTTTATTTCTTGAAAATTTCAAAAACATGTCCATAAACCAATAAAAATATATATATAATATAAAATTAAACTTCCATACATAAAAAAACCAATAAAAATTCAATACGTTTTCCTTCGCTAAAAATTCAATATCTTTAAGGACATATGTGCCCTCAAAGAAAAGACTCGTGCTTTAAAGAACACATTTAAAGGACACATTCAAGTTCGAATGACAGATTCGTGCTTTAAAGAACAGACTCGTGTCCTTTAAAGGAGATATGTGTTCTTTAAATGACATTCTTCTTTTTGTAGTTGTTTTTTTTGTAGATGGTAGAGGGAAATTGAGGAAAAATATTTCCATTCTTCATGGATGACACAAACACAAGGAAACGTTATGTTCAAAGGAAAGTTGTTTTCTTCATATTGATAGTTAGAACCAACAAACAAAATGTGAAACTACTTATATTTAATACATAAACAAAAACACAAACACACAAAAACATTACTAACATCTTCCCAATAAATTAAGGGGAAGAGAATTTTCTAATCAGAAGTCGCCTGAAAGTCCAGAAGATAGTGCAGTGCAACTCTACCGTCTTACTCAACTTCGCGATCAGTTTTAGCATTGTATGTAGCCTTGGATCTGTTACTCTCTAGTCGGGGTCCTCCACTGATGGTGCTGGTTTGCCATCATTCTAGACGAAGTATCGGCAATACATGGTCAGCATCTCTTAGCTACAGATGTAGAACTTGAGGCTAACAGTGTCGGGGTTGTCAGACCACAGCTCTATGACCTTGCAATTGTACTTATATGAGCGATAAGGTAGTCGTGGGAGCCCCGATATATCAACAAGGGGATACTCTCCCCATATAGTTCCACCGGTTTGGTGTGCAGCATCAGTAGAGTAGTCGAAGATGGAATTTTGGTTGAAGGTCATTTTTTCACTGGAGTAGTAGTTGGAATTGTGTTGCAATGGTTTAGGGTTTAGGAAGTATGAATGTAATACACTACAACCAAAGATTTATAGAAGGAATGACAATATGGAAGGTTGAGTCTCTTTACATAGCATATACTGAAAGGTTGTCTCTAGTTGTGTATTCGATCAACAAAGAAAAGGGCTTCCAACTGAATTCCAACGACTACTCAAGTGATGAAGATGAGTTCATGATTGGTGAACAATACGAGAGGTTATCCCATTGTTGAAATACCTGGAGTTTCACGTCTACCCTATCACACCTCTAAGTGCAGTTTTAAGCCAACAGAGATGTGGTACAACACTCCGAACAAACTTAGCAAAAAGTTCTCTATCTGTGGCTCCTCAGACCCAACCTATTATTGTCGGTACTTTGTCTGGGATGATGGAACACCAATACCACCAGTGGAGAAACCCGATGAGAGCATAATGCACCCACGGACGCAGAAGCTTCTCTGGAAGCTTGTGAAATTGAGTCAGACTAAGAGATAAACAAATCATATTTTGGGCTTGCAGGTGACATCTGAGAGGATCACTCTCTTCCAACTGACTTGGAAAAGATTTATAATTTTTTGTGTGTGTTTGTGTTGTTGTTTGTCTTATATATATATATATATATATATATATATATATATATATATATATATATATATATATATATATATATATTCTCTGATGTGTAGGGCATTTATCACTATAATATAATACTTTGTGTATAATAAATAGATTTCTGATAAGTTTTGTGAATCCAAAGTATTACTGTGCAATTCATTACTCTCCAACAATGATTTGTAATAATCTGAATTGTATTTTTGGATGTATGAAAATTTAATATTAAATAATATATACAATTTATTTGTTTATGCAAGAAATTCAATAGAAAGGTGATATCACATATAAACAAAAAGTATCGAATAAATTTGTCCTTCCAAATAAAAAGGATATATCACGTCAAATTTAACCTAATTCCGACGTGGTAATAAGAAAAAGAATCTTTAAAGTATGTCCTTGGATACTCGAAAGTCTCATTTAAAATTGGAAAGGCTTCTCAAACCAGAAGCCTACCCTTTGAAGGTCACTTATGTCCTTTGAAGGATATGTATGCCCTTTAAAGCACTTGTATGTTCTTTAAAAGTCAAAAGAGTCCTTAAACCACATGCTTGCCCTATAAGAGGACACAAGTTTGTTCATTAAAAAAGGATTTGTCCTTTGTACTGAAGTTGGTCCTTTAAAGGGCACTTATGTCCTTCAAAGGACATGTGTGTCCTTTAACGGACATAAGTGCCCTTTAAAGGTCAGGAGTCTGATTTATAATGCACGAATCCATCATTGAAAGTTTTAAACTCAAAAGTTCCCTTTAAAACTCAGAAGGATCCTTAAACAACAATTTAGTTGCTTAATGATAGTTTTCACACATCAAAATTGTCCAAAAACTCGATTAAGTTAATCATTTTTTTACGCATCTCACTTTTATTTGAAGATCTATCTTATGTAAATATGTGGATTTCTTACACTAATATGGGTTGATGTTATTTTATCTACTTGGCAATTATGACTAATTATATAGGTATTAGTGGTTCATCTTTCGATTTTCGCATGTAAACAACAATACCTGCTTCCAAAAATCAATTGAAGTTGGTAACTTGTAAAGCTATGCATTGTAGGTTTCAAAAAGACACAATAAGGTTGCAAATTTAATAACACTGATCACTATTATAGAAAAATGGTAGGCAACATTACATTGTGCCCTGGGCATGCTTGAACTCTGCATAACTCTATTGGCACCGTTAGATTAATAAACCTCACCCAATCAGCAATTCACTACCAGCAATATATGAGGCAACTCTGCATAATATTCAAACTCAATGCATCAATGGATCATTATCTGCACTAGGATCCGTTGACCACCAACTTGGGAGGTTGGACCTGTTCGAAGTTGCATCAAGATAAGTTGACAACCAACTTGGTAGGCTAGAGTTGTCGGTAGGTGCTTCAGGGTTCGTTGACCACCAACTTGGGAGTATTGAGCTCTTGCCAACTCCTTCTCCAATATGACTCCAATTGGTGCGAAGGAGTTCTCGTTGACTACTTCTCCACGATGACCTCCAGTTGGGAAGTTGGAGCTCTCGGGGACTACTTCTTCAAGATTGCCACCAACTTGGGAGGCTGCACTGGTGCACTCGACTCAAGTGGTAGGTGTGCGGTCGGGTGTGGAGATGCTTCCAGTCGGTCTCTCGTGGAGACACCACCAACTTTGAAAGTGGCACTCAGATAGGATTCTCATCTCCTCACTTCAATTACTTACCCAACAAATTTAATTATTAGAGATAAAGAATAAAAATTAAGAAAAAAATGACAAGAGTGAAATAGATGCAATTCTTATGACACACATCCTTTATCATGACTCATCCCTTTATAGATCTTGTAATGAAAGGTTCTGTCTTTTCATCACGATTCCCAATAAACTGCCTTAAACTGTGTCTTAAAAATAGGCCACCACATTGGCGTTGCCATTTCATCATGACTACGTTCTGTCCCTTAATAATGACGCATACCACCTCGAACTATATGGTAATGACCGACGTAAGATGTCCTTTCTAGGGTATAACTATAAGATCTATGAATTGAACACAATACAATCTATGACATTGTAGGTCATGTAATGAAAGGTTGTGTCATGTGACTCCTGTCATAACGAAACCCAAAAAGGATATGCTATAGTTTTTTGACAGTAATTGATAACCCAAATTCATAAGATTTGCTATCATGTTGATCATTTTTTTCTTATCATTTGTAGTTGGATACAGCAAGTAACGGAAACCTTATAGGTATGCGGTCGACCGAACCACGTTCGGTCCACTAAATAAACTAAATAGAATCACAAGTTTGGACATACGAAATGTATTCGATCAATAAAGTCTGTCCTTGGAAAGTCATGTTTGTCTTTCAAATTCGAAGGAATGTGTCCTTTAAACTCAAAACAATCCCCAAGTAACAAGCACGTCCTTTTAAAGGATACTTATTTCCTTTAAATGACACTTTTAAACAATTTACTAAATTAAAATTTTATTTTAGAAATTTAATCTAACAAAATCTAATCTTATGGTTAATCTTTGTTATATAGTTTTATGGTTTGGTTTTGTAACATATTGTCATGGTTTTTTTAGGACATTCATATAGATTAATTTTTTAATTATGATTTAATGTTTTTGTTAAATGGTTACGATTGTCATGTCTCATCCCTTTATCATGTACACATCTCTCATTGCACGAGAAGAACTATGAATGAAATACTTTACATACTATGTAATGAAAGGTTGTGTTGTGTCCTGTCATAATGAAACCTAGGGCTGAGCATCGGTCTGGTCCGGTCGGGTTCGGACCGGAAAAAAAATTTTGGTCCGGACCGAAAATCGGTCCGGTCCAAAAACCCGATTTTCTACCTTAAATTTAAAAAAAACAAAATTGGACCGGTCCGGACTGGACCGGACCGGACCGGAAAATTTAAAATTTGCCAGACCGAAACCCGGACCGAACCGGATTTTTTCAAAAATTTCCGGACCGAACCCGGACCGACCGGTCCGGTCCGGTTGACCGGTTTGACCCGGTCAATGCACAACCCTAATGAAACCCAATATATATGGATATGGTATAGTTTTTGACATTGAGTATCCGACAATTTCTCTCTCTTTCATCTTCTCAACCATGATCTTTATAAAAAGATTTTACTATCAAATCAACTGTTCTATTTCTTCCAACTCATTTCTTACATTTTATCAATAACTAAATAAATATTTATATTTCATCATTTATATAATTGTATGTACGAATTATTACTAAATTTTCATACCAATTTTTTTCATTTTCAAAATTTCAAAAATAATTATTAGAAATGATTTTTTTATAGAAATTGAATCGAATAAGATCTATTCTTATGGTTAATCTTTATTATATAGTTTTATGATATAATTTTGTAACATATTGTCATGTTTTTTTGAAGGCATTCATATAAGGCAAATGCTTGGGAAATATTATGCTAGAATGGTCACAATACAAGATTATATGCAATAAGAAGTTAAAGAATAATATGGATGTTTTAGTGAAGAACGAAATTCAGGAATATTTATTTGAAAATTTCTACACCATTATGTTTTTAGTATAAGGTTGTAGCACAACTAATAAACGGATGTTTGATATAGATGTAATGGACAAACATGATTAACACTATAAATATACATATGTCCTTTAAAGCACATGTGTCTATTCTTTAAAACTCGATAAAGTCCTTAAACCAAAAGCCATCACTATACATGGACTGATACAAACGGATGTTTGCAACAGGACTGATACCTGGACACCACGTGTCTCCAATCACTAGCCACATTAACAAATTTTGAGGATTTTTTAATTAATTAGAAATTTCTTCTCCAATTGAGTCGTAAATAGTTGGTTTTCCAAAAAAGTGGTGGGACTTATTTCGATAACAACAAAAGTGGGCTAAACTGTAACTTTTCAAAGAATTATCTTTTTCATAAAAATCAAGGTCTTCCTTCGTTATACTAAGTTGCCAACCCCAACAAAAACAAAAAACAAATATATGACATCAAACATGGAAGTTACAACACTTGGAAGTCCCGAGTACCAGCGGTACAAGGCAGGTGAGGTGGTCGTCGTGTAAACATCATCATCGTTTTCTCTTGTGTAGGTTTTTTTATTTTGTTTAAATCAAGCTTCACGACCCAGGTTGTGCTCGTGTTAAGTTCGTTAGGGTCTATATTTTAAAGAGTGGAGGTCGTGTCCTTTAACATCCCGAGTCTGTCATTTTAGGGAGGTTTATGCTATTGCCGATGGATGTTTTGTTGGTTGCGGTATGTCTATATTCTTGAACAAATAACAAGAAGCGTATTGATATTTTTTGTGTGAAAAAGGCTGAATACGTATGTAGCATATTACCTTCCCAAAATTCCCCTTAGTATAGGTATGTATTGATGAGTTTAATATGTTCCTCTGGAGTTAATTTTTCTGTGTTCCCTTTTCGCATATTGCCCATGATAGCTCTCTTGAAAAACTATTGGTATATTGAACAATATGTGTTAATCTACCTTTGCTAATATATCCAGGCATCATGTCGTTCTTTAAATCATGTTGTTTGGTACTTCCTTCAGTCGAATCTGGGTTGGTGCGGGAATTTTCTTAATAACCTTCACTGCTTCCATAAAGAATATAGAAAATGTTGAAAAGATTCAAAAAATGCAGTGAGATCTCCACCCACTCCTACGTGCATTCCAAAATTGGTAAAAACAACACCATCGACCACTAAAATAGGTATTTCAAATGTTCTTTCTACATTTGTGTTAATAAGTTCATTTCATCATAAAAAAATTAGCATGTCTAGTTTGATAGCGAAGTGTAAAGTTTACCATATATTGTCTAAAAATAATTTGATTAGTAGCATATCATACATTCATGCTATATATCCTTTATTTTACTCCAATTGGGTGCTATGATTGACATCATATCATGCATGTATTCGTGTCTTATATCCTTTAATTTGAACCTAAGCAATGCTACATAACGAGTTTTATGTTTAAGTTTCAAGAATAACATGTTTGAGAAGAAGAGACACAAAAAGGACCTGAACGCAAGAAAAAGGACTGACTTGTGAGACTTATGGACTGATTTGCAAAATGGAAGGACCCGGATGTAAACCAAAAGACCAATGAGAAAATTAAGAAACTCCACACTATCATGAGAAGTATTTTGGCAATTAGATTCCGACGCAAACTCAAACAACCAATCCGGGTGCACCCCACGTGGAGAATTGAAGAAATGAAGCAGCCAACCGAAAATGGGTTGAATCCGACCAAACATGAGCGCCAATTGACGGGCCCGGACAGCCAATTGGTGGTCTAGTTGGGTCAGGATCCAACCTAGTTTCTCGTGGTCGTGTATTATGTTGTTATATGTCCATTTATAATATTTAATTAGTCCCACATCGGGGGATTGTCCCTGATTACATTTTTCTCGGACTATAAATAGAACTCTTCCTCCTCCCTTGTAATCAAGTTCTCTCTTGGTGGCAATTCTCTCTACTTGGAGTGAAGCCTTGTAGCAAAACTCTAGTGGAGAGATGCTAGTTGTAATGTGAGTGAGCAATAAAGAATGTTTTGTTAAGTTTCTTGTTGTTTCTTTTAACTCTTGCATCCATTGTTAATTTTGACTTAATCTTAGTAGAAGTAATTAGCATGTCTCCTTTTCTTAATGTAGTTTACAGTTTAATGAGTAGTGAGTAGTTTCATCCCCCTTTGGGGTGGAGATGATGTACATTTATGTTTTGAGGTTTTGAATGTTTGACAAATTTTGATTGTGTAGACCTGAATGTTTTTATCTTAATCGGGTTTGTTTTATTCATCTACATGTTGGGCGATTTTTGTTGGGTTTTGCCATAAGATTTAGACACTTCCCATGCTTGGTTTCCTCATGTTTATTGACTGAAATTTCCGGTTGGATATGCAACATGTTAGTCGTGTCTTTGTATTAGTGTTTGATCACTCGATTGATTGAAAAACTTTATTTTGATGAGTTTTGCCGTAAGATTCATACACCTCACATGCTTAGCTTCGTTCTTCACACGAGTTGCTTATATATACAGCTCCAGGCACTCCAGCCAATTTTGGTCAACCAATTGTGTTTATCCGTTCCCCGTTCGGTTGACCGTTCCGAAGACACCTCGGTCGACCGAACCCTAAACGATTTACCGTGCTGAACCCGATTTTGCCTTTGTACAATTTTGGATTTATATCCAACAAAATTTGATCTTTTAGAATTTTTAGCAAATTCATATATTATGTAATATATTATCCTATGTAATATTAAATTATTACACCACATAATATATACAGCTCATATGAATTTATTAATAATTATAATTATGTCAATTCTCATGACATATTGATTTTATCGATTCACCACATGTGTCCCTTTTGACATGAAACTTGACACATCATATGAACTCAAAATTAAGCTTCTTGTTTCCCAGTTTTGTGGTGTGACCTATAGGCGGATCTATGCCAAATTGACAGCGATATTTAACACTTAATATCTCAAAATATAAGCAGTATCTAGCTACACATTATAGTTACCCAATTAGCATAGATGAATTTGTTCCACTCAAACTAAAATATGATCCATTTAGTGATGTAAGTGCACCGCTTGTGTCCGTCCCTCGCCTCATGATATTAAGAATATTATTTGTTCATTTTACATTTAGACCGCAAGTGCACAGCCGTCAGTGAAGACGGGCAAGTATGGGTCGTCCGCAGGGCGGTGTGCAGCCTCTGGTATGACCGAAATCAGATGGAGAATAAAAGGAGAAAAGATGTGATTACGCTAAAGCTAAACTACACAAAACTAATAAGTATGAAATGCAAAAGAAAGCACGAAAGATTGGAATCAAAAAGAGAAACGCCTAAGGGGTGGAGTGTGTTCACATATGAAGTGAAATAAGTGATGAATGAGGCATGTAAGCATGTATGTGTGTGTGTGTGTCTTCATGCATAGGAATTGTCTAAAGATGTGGCAAAACCTATCAATCCATTCACACAACGTATCGGCAATTACTACTTGATTAACATAAGATTAGGCTCAGCATGAGAAGTGTCTAAAGATATGGCAAGACTCATAAAAACCATAAACTCATGTGAAGAACAAAGGTAAGCATGGGAGTTGTCTAAATGTTATGGAAAAACCCATCAAAACAAAGTTTCTTCAATCAATCAATCAATCAAGAAAACACAAATACAAACACATAACTAACATGTAGCATATTCAACAAGAAATTTCAGTCAATAAACATTAGGAAACTAAGCATGGGAAGTATCTAAATCTTATGGTAAAACCCAGGAAAATTCCCCAACATGTAGATGATTAAAATACCCCCAATGAACATGCAAGACTACACAATCAAAAATTCATCAAACATCCAAACTTCACAATATATATGAACATCATCTCCATCCCCCAAATGGGATGCATCTACTCACTACACATTATGCTAGCAATTACACTAAAGAAGAAGGGAGACATTCTAACTAATTTAGCCTAATATCAAAGAAATAAGACTAAGCTAAGCATGAATAAAAAATAGACAACATGAGAACAAAACAATGAAAAATTATTTCATTAAATGACCCACATTACTAGTAGCATTCTTCTCCACCTTGAGTGTTTGCTCCATGGCTTACTCAAAGTAGAGAGAATGCCACCAAGCAATGGATGAATACAAAAGTAGGAGGAGGAGTTCTATTTATAGCCATAGAAAAAGGTAATCAGGGACAATCCCCTAATGTGGGACTAATAAAACCTTCCTAGAATACACATAAACACATAACCCATGTCCTGGAGAAACCGGGTCGGATTCGGAGACAAATGGATCGGTAATTTGCAATCTTGGACCGCCAATTGGCAGACACTTTTTCGCGGATCCGATCCATTTTCAGATATGTTCTTTATTTCTTCAATTCTTCACATGGGGTGCACTCGGATCGGTTATAGGATTATCGGCCCGAATCTAATTGCCAAAATACTCCTCATGATGGTGTGGAGTTTCTTGAAGTATTGAAGTATTGTGTCTTTTTGCATGTGATGCATTGCATACATTGCATCATATGTCTTTCATTTAGAGTGTATTTATATAAATAAATGCTACTAAGGTATTGTTTTGAGCAATTGTGCAGAATTCAGGAGTTACAATGCAATTTACCAATATTCGAGCTAAAACGCGTGCAATGGACTTAGATGGATCACAAAGACCAATTAGATAGAGATTCAAGCTCAAGTTGAAGTCCAATTGATTGCATAAGAAGCCAGGGACCTGATCGCAAATTAGAAGGACTAAAAAGTTATTTTGGAGGAGTATTCAAGAAGAAATCAAATTTGGATCTCCAAAGATATGAAATAATTGATTTATACGCTTGGAGGCCACCTACAACATATAAAAAACACACCCACAAAAGCACAAATTCATCTGGACCATCCATGCGGCGGAATCGCCGCATCTAACGGTCAATATGCGGCGGAATCGCCGCACGGCTTGCGATCCGTGCCTCCCATTTTCGTCCAATTGTGTAATCACACGTGTCCTTCCTGATGCATACTTAGGGTTTCTTGTATTAGCTATAAATAGCCACGAAATTGTGTTGTGAGAAAACGTTTTTTTGTATTACATTCTATGCAATAAAATTCTACCCATTTATTTCTCCATTGTCTTTTTCTTTTGTAAGCTTAGTTTTAGATTAATATTTCATGTTCTTAATTTCAGTAGAGTAAAATAATTTAGTTGTTCTTTATTCTTCTCTTAGAATAATTTGTTGTATGTCTAGAATAATTGTATTTGTTTTCGTAGATCGTAGTTTAGTATAATATTTCTTTCTTTTTGTTTTCATAGTCTCTCGATGATCTCCATGACCCCTTCTCCTCATCTTCTCCCCATGGGTTTCTAAAACCCTCCAAAGGGTGGGGGTGACGGATTTAGGGTTAGAGAAGAGAGATCGTTTTTATTTTAATTTCTTGTTAGTGTTTTGATCATATGAGTTTTTGTTAAATCAATTATCATATGATGCTTAATATCTCACTTGATTTATAATAATTTTCGTAATCTCTAATCTAACTCGAAGATTCATAACTCCCACCCACTGGACTCTCACCCATAGTTATTTCTTCTTGTTGTTCTTGCTTTAGAAAGATAAAAAAAATAAATCCAAAAATCTCAAACCAACACTATTTCTCTTTTGCTTTCCTTAATCAAAGAAAATCACAAAAATATAAGAATCTCTCCCTCCTTGTGTTCGACCAGTACTTGCCACCGCTTCAACGCGGCCGTGCACTTGCGGTATAAATAAAAAAATATCAACAGCATGTATTAGAACATTACTTGTTGTGAAACTATTTATTTGAATCTTTGAACTTTTGGAAATTAGTATTATACTATTATGTTGTATTTATTAGATTTATTTGGTATTTTCCAGAAATTATATAATTTTGGGTTTCTCGTGTCTATTCGTGTACTTATCGTGTATATAGATACTATCCGTGTCTATTCGTGTACTTATCGTGTATATAGATACTATCCGTGTATATAGATACTATCCGTGTCTATTCGTGTACTTATCGTGTATATAGATACTATCCGTGTTACACGACATGATAAGAATTCGTGTGCAAATCGTGTCGTGTCCATGTATACACAATAATTACCATGACATGTTCGTGTCTGGGTTCGTGTACACGATTTCTTATCGTGCCGGGTTAGTGTATACCCAATACATGTTCGCATCCGACCATACACGACACAATAAGACACGTACACGACACGATTGACAAACCTAATATTTTTTCTAAAAATATTTTTCTCAGTTTTTGCTTGCTCTCATATGTGATTGACTATGACAAAACTAAATTCTATCTAGTGGTTCCGACTTGTGATTCCATTTATGATTTGAAATCAAGAAATATCTTTTTGTAAGTCTGTTTGATTTAATATATAATTATCTTTTTTTCATTTGTCATTTGAGTTTCGTAGAATGAGACCAAATCCTCTCTTTTAACGACATTACAGATGACAAGAAGAGAACTCTCATTGAATGAGCAAACTAAGAATTTTTTTATTGAATTGTATTTTTAATTTTTGTTACATCTGACTGGACTAAAACATTTCGAGAAGGAGATTCGACTCATTACTGAAAACCAATGGACGATATTCCAGAAGACACCATTCGCTCAATTCCTGAGTATGTAAAGAATCACTTTAGACAATGATATCCTCAACTTCATGGTTGAAAATTTTAAGGTGGAAGAAGATGGGTTCAGGATTGGGAATAAACTTTTGAAATTCAACATTACTGATGTGGCAGTCATATTAGGACTTGAAAAGGGAGGAATGTCAGTCGACATGAGTAAAAAGCAATCAACTAATCGAGCTGCTTAGGGACTGGAGAAGAAGGAACTAAAGAAACAACTGCCTGAGGCCAAGGAAAGAGGAGATGACATTAAATACGTCAAACTATTGATTTGTTTTTGTTTAACTACATTCTTGTTTTGCGACGGCACAGTGAGAGTGAAGGAAGGATACATGTCTTTTGTTGAAAGACTGAAAGACAAGGGAAAGTACGCCTGAGCATAGGTAATTTTTGGGTAACTGGATGTTGACATAAAAGCCAGTATAGAATTGAAGAAAAGGAAATCTTCAGGCAACCTTACCCCAAAGAAGGTGAACATTGATGGATGCGTAGTTATACTTTAGGTAAAAAAAATCAGATTTGAAATTTCTCCGAACAGGCGGTGAAATCGCCGCATCACAAGTAGAGTTTGCGGCGGAAACGCCGCACGGGTTGAATATCTGAGTGAAATTTCTCCGAAACGCGACGCATCTCGGGTGGACGCGTAGAGCACTGGAAATTGTCGAGAGCGGGCGGCGAACCCGACTGAGCGTGCGTAGGTAACATTTGTTACCTTTTCCTCGTAATTTCCATTTTCGGAAAATTTCCTTTTTGGTAGAATTGCATGTGAAGGGAAAACTTCCATAATTGGCACTAATTCAACTTGTGACCTAAAATTTTGCAAAATTAGAAAGGTCGTAGTGCATGCATCATTTAAAGATTTTCTCGCATTATGTATGCTAAATTTTGCAAATCAATTCATTGTTGAAGAGTGCTGGAGGAAAGTACGCCTGAGCATAGGTAGTTTTTGGGTAACTGGATGCTGACATAAAAGCCAGTATAGAATTGAAGAAAAGGAAATCTTCGGGCAACCTTACTCCAAAGAAGGTGAACATTGATGGATGCGTAGTTATACTTTTGGTATAAAAAATCAGATTTGAAATATTTTCAAAATATTTTACTTTTATAATAGGTTTTCGTGACACCAAATATCGACATATTGACCATGCATTCCAAGAGTCAATAGATGGAGTTCTTTGCTTGGATCATGGAAGATGCTTAACACTGAAAATGCAGGACATTACCATCCAAAAAATAGCCAATGGACAAGTGGAAGTCAAACACTTAGAAGAGTTGGAACAACTTGCATATGTACAAACATATGAGGTTAACAAACATGTTGCCCTTGTGCCACCAGCAAGCAAAGGACAGAAAACATACCATGAGACACAGAGCCTCAAAGAATAACCATTGGAGCTCACAAAATCCCAAAAGATCCACTTCACGATGAGATAGACCTCACAGAAATAAAATTAAGGTGGCTGAAGCCAGATTAGACCAACAAAGAGCTCAATTAAAAATTGACTGAGAATGCAAAAGAAATGTAGTTCTGGAAAGATAGAGCAATGGAGAATGCAAAAGAAATACAGTTCCAGAGACATAGAGCAATGAATAACACAAAAGATGTCTTTCCAGAGTGTACCCAGTACACACGAGTATATCCACCTTCTCTAGTTGGAGAAAGAAATGAAGAACTTGGAGATGATCTTAAGAAAACCTACTGAAGGTGTCTCAATATCCAGTTTGAAGCCACATAATTTTACATCAATGTAATGGTATGTTCTTTTGAACCCACGATCAAGTCTTTTAAAGGACACATATGATCTTTATACTTGTAGTGTCCTTTAAAAACAAAGTATGTTCTTCAAAGCAATTTTGGCCATTTAAAACAAGAAAGTGTCCTCAAATAACAATCCAATCTTCTAAATGACATATGTGTCCAGTCTTCTATAGGATATGTGTCCTTCACTCCAGTTTGAAGCCACATACATCAATGTAATGGTATGTTCTTTTAAACCCACGACCAAGTCCTTTAAAGGACATATATTCCCTTTATACTCGTAGTGTCCCTTAAAAACAAAGTATGTCCTTTAAAAAACAAAATAATGAATTTGTCCTTCTTTGGTGGAGAAGAAGAAGCAAGAATGATGAGGAATAGGAGGAGAAAGAGAAGGATGAAGAGGAGTTCGAAAAAAGTAGAGGAAGAAAGATGAAAGGAAGAAGTGGAGAAGAAAAAGAAAAAGGATGAAGAAGAAAGAAAGAAAGAAAGAAAGAAAGAAGGAAAAAAGAAGAGGAAAAAAAGAAAAGAAGAGAAAGAACAGATAGAAGAAGAAGAAGAAGAAGAAGAAGAAGAAGAAGAGAAGAAGAAAAGGATGAAGAAGAAAGAAAGAAGAAAAAGAGGAAAAAAGAAGAGGAAGAACAGATAGAAGAAGAAGAAGAAGAAGAGGAAGAAGAAAAAAGAAGAGGATGTAAGAAGAAAAGAAGAGGAAGAAAAGAAAAAAGAAGAATAGGAGAACATGGAATGGGGGATCCAAAAGGTAAGGAAAAAGAAGTTCCCCTGGGAAAAAATTGAAGAGAAAAAGGAGAGGGAAGAAAGAAGAAGACTAAGAAGTCTGAACAAGAAAACAAAGTTCAAAAGAAGAACCACACAGAAAAGAAAAGAGAAAGAGAACAAATCACAGAAGAGTTAATTGTGGTAAAGAGACTGAAATATGATGGAAATCAAATTTCAGACAAACAAGAAGTGAATTCTCCAACAAAAAGCTGGCTAGCCAACCGACGCACACAACAAAATAGAAACATCGACGTGAAATCCATGACTGGGTTGACAAATGAGGAAAACAATGTGCTACTTAATTTAACATTACTGGAGAAAAACTTGCAAAAAGTCATGTGTTCAAGGACGAGGAGTCAATAAGCCTAAAAGATATAATCACTAAAGGCTCGGGTCTATCAACGGACGTAAGTATATTTCATTTCATTAATTGAGCTCTGGTTTAATCCACTGAAATGACAAGTTAATTGTACTTATTTTGATGGACAATTAGTAGACGCATTGCTTGTTGTGTTGGAGCAAAAATAGAAGTTGGGATGCTACCAAGGGAAAGTGATTCTCGTTCTATACATGGACATTGTTGCTATGGAGCCCTACTCCCATGATTTATTTTCATCCATAGTGAAAAAATGAGAACGTTGGGACCCAAATGACACGGTCATTGCACAACCATTGATAAACTCAGAGCACTGGACATTGCTGACTGTGGTCAGAAGAACTAAACAAGTAATACAACTTAACAACCTTCCTCGGGTTGTTGGAGACAATGATCCAACAACAATGGGTGTCCATGAAGAAGCAACAGTAATAATACATTGCAGAATTCTAGAGATCCTACCTAAACATTGTTTGAAAATTGTCCTATGAAAGGGAAAAGTGCCAACACAAAGCACCCAATAGAACGATTGTGGAGTGTATGTGTTTCACTGGATAAAATGCTTAATGTTAGATGTACATCCCACAGCTGAAATTGATAGCAAATATCTACACTCAATCAGAGGGGAAATGACAATGTATTTGCTTAGGGACTCCAGCTTCAGAAGTCAATTTTGATAGAAGACAATTCGTGGAATCTTGTTAACTGTAATTATATGCATTTTTGTTTATTTTTAATTGTAATGATATAATTTTTTGTATACAACTCTTGAAATTGTAATTGTTTGAAATTTAAAAGTTTAAAGCATAGTTTGTTTTGTTCTTTAAAACTCGAAATGGTCCTTTAACGACAAGCCTATGCTTTAAAGGACACTTATATCCTTCAAAGGATATGTATATCCTTTAAAGTACTTGTTTGTTCTTTATCTCGAAAGGGTCCTTAAACCACAAGGACGCCTTTAGAGGGTACGAGTCCAAGTCTTTCGCTTAAACAACAATTGTGCCCTTTAAAGGACAGTGTGTCTGTTAAAGGTTTGGTTTGTCCTTTAAGGAACGAGTCTGTCCTTGAAACTCAAAAGACGGTTCAAATTATTCGTACCTCTAAATGAGGTGTCCTTTGAAGGACACATATGTCCTTTAAAGCACATACTTGTATGTTCTCTAAACTCAAAAGGGTCCTTCTATAGATATCTTCTTGAAACTTGTATGTTGAAAATGGGGGAATTTCTTCAATATCATTGACATCTTCTTTAGAAATAATCAGTCGTTTTCCATCTAAAATGACCGTCGACCTTTGATTATCACAGTGGTCTGCTACATAAAAAAACTAGTTTAATTGAGATGTTTAAATAAAAAATCTATTTTCCTTGAATCCTAGTTTGTTAAGGTTCACCAATGTAAATCCCAACTCATTCACCTGAAGGTCATTGTTATAGTCCACCCACTTTCATTTAAATACTACCTTATCGAATTGGGTGAAGTTCAGTACTCATATATCTTCAATTTGCCATAGTATGACATCTCTACATATATAGCATTTTTATCTTTCGAACTAGAGATATGCAAAGCTTCAGCAACTAAATTGACCCTGTTGTTTTGCATTATGCTTTTCTCATCTTTAATTTTGGTGTAGGAGTATCCATTGAGATTGTAACCATTATAAGATGTGACAACAGGTTTAAGCCTACAGGCGAACCACTTCAAAGTCTTAGAAACATTACGGTTGTACACCATTTTTCTGAACCAATCAGTGAATGTTTTATTGTGAGCATTAACACTTTGTTGATCATTCCATGTAGGTTGTTTTTTTCCTTCATAGGGACATGTGCTCTTTCCGAAAAGCCTGAACTTTGTTGGAATTGCACAACACATAAAAATATGCCTAAAAGAGATCTTCGCCCTCTAAACTTATCAACTTTGCATCATGTGTACCTTTAATTCCAACCATGTCTACGATTCTTAGAAAGTCCAACACTTTTTGTATAAATCAGGTACTCATTACATAACTCAATAACCTTTTAGGGCTATGTAGCATTCAACAATGTTGCCATCGGGCCTTCGTCGATTGTTACAATAACCCTTCAACACACCCATGTACCGCCCAAAGGAAACATCCACCTCAGAACTATGGGTCCAGCTAATTTAATTTCTCGGACTAGATGAACCACAAAATGCACCATGATGTTAAAAAATGATGGAGGAAGTACATCTCTAACTGACATATTGTAACAACCACTTCACGCTGCAACTTATCCAAGTAGTTCTGATCAAGTACTTTGCTGCAAATATTGTTAAAGAATAAACAAAGTTTGATCATTACGTGTCTTACGTGTTTCGGCAATATTGATCTAATAGAAATAGGCAGAAGCCGTTTGATTGTTCGTTTTATATTTAACCGCAAGTGCACGGCCGCGTTGAAGCGGTGGCAAATACGGGTCGTCCACTGGGAGGTGTGTCGACACTTGGTTTATTCGAAGGCGAGAGGTAAAAAGAAGGGAGAAAGATGTATTACACTAATCTAAACTACAAAGCTGAAATGAAATGCAAAAGGAAATGAAGATAAGCAATAAACTAAGCCCCAAAGGGGGTAGAGAAATAATGTGAACATAAAGAAGTGTGTGTGTGTGTTCATTAAGCTCCTCACAACATGTAGTACATGAAATCATAAAACTACATCCAACTTTGCCTCTACATGAATTAAGATAAGACTACATCATTAAAACATACAAGACAATAATTGGAATGAAGCTACATGAACTCAAGTATAAAGACTAGACCCTACTATGCCTCTACATGAATTAAGATGACTACATCATTAAAACATACAAGACATTAGCTAAGGAAAAGGCAACAAGAGTACATACACTACAAATTGTGTTTCCAACATTAACTTCATCCATATCCTAACCTTATCATTCCCCATAAAATAGGTCCACTAATCAAAGCATAAGCTAAGCTTCATTCAAGAGCATTAGCATATCAAAGATAAGAGTGGAGACCCATTATATGGTTATGGAAATCATATAAAGCTCAAGGGATAAAAATAACACACTTAATACACTACATGATTATATCACATATTTCTCCACCCCCCAAATGGGGATGGAACTACTCACTACTCATTACACTACTGATTAGACTAAGCAAAGAAAACATTTAACTAAGATACTGAAATTACTAAACAAGAAATTAAACAAAGTAAAGCAACCCACACAAAACAAGCAATATAACAAAACAAGATTAAAAGAAACAAATAAACTTTTATTAACAATGACTCACATTGAAGGTAGCATCCTTCTCCACCTTGAGTTATTGCTTCAAGGCTCACTCCTTAGTAGAGAGAATGCCACCAAACAATGGGTAATTACAATGGAAGGTGAAGAGTTCTATTTATAAGCATGGAAAAAGCTAATCCGGGACAATCCCCCGATGTGGGACTAAACAGATACCATAAATGGACTAAGAATGCTCTAATACACAGGCCATAACAAGCTCAGAGAATTTGGAGCAACTTGGACCGCCAATTAGCGGTCCAAGACCGCTAATTAGCGGTCTATAAACTCCAGATCGTCCTGGGCTTTCTTCTGGGCTTTCCATGTTGGTATTTGTTGTCTTTGATGCATCTACCTCGTTTGTTGGAGCTCCGACCCGAATCCAATTGCTAAAATACTTCCCATGATGGTGTGAAGTATTCTGTTTTTACTATTAGATCCCTCTGTCTTGCGTTCAGGTCCTTTTTCCTTGCATCTTGGTCCCCAGATCTCACAATCCAGTCCTTTTTCCCAGCTTTTGGGTCCTTTTATGTTTCATCTCTTCAAACCTATTTATTCCTGAAAACTAAACATAAAACCCGTGACATAGCATTGTTTAGGTGAAAGATAATGGATATAAGATACAAATATGAGCATGAAATGATGTCAATCAAATACCCCCACACCTAACTTTTGCTAGTCCCGAGCAAAACAAAGAAAGAGAAAAGCAAACGACAAACAAGAAATCCTAACTCACTTTCGTAGGAATCACGGTTGCACTTAGCACGTGCAACAAGCCGTTAAACCTCCTTGTCGCCAAGGAGGAGGAGTGTTGTCTCCTGAGGGTTTTCAGCGGATACACCCACAAAATCCGAACAAGATGCATTAATCAATCTAGATACATGACTCGTTGGACTTATTTTGTCGATCATGGGATGCGGTAATACTACGGGTCGACTCTATAAATGTAATCGGTCCACACACCTAGCCTAATGAGTTATTCGTGAGAGTTAGTTAAGGACTTAAGTGAAAGACATGGGCAACCTTAACTTCTGAATGTGATACACTGTGTAGAGTCCATTTTGGTTCTTATTTGACTCTTTTTTTTTTTTTTTTTTTTTTTTTTCTTTTTCATTGGAGCATTTTATTGGTTGGTGTTTGATTCTCCCAGGGTCAGGTTTCGTGCATCATTGCCTGTGAGGACTTACACTATCACGTACACCTTTCCCCAAATCTCCACATAGGGCGATCCCTACCACCCGTGTAACGGGAGTTCGGTCGGTGCATCCCAAGTCAGATGACTCGAAAGCACCAGGCACAAAGTCCCCTCAGACCTATTTTCCCGAGTGATAGGAGCCGTGCGAGAAGAGAGAACACCACTTATTCATTTATCTACATGGGAACCAAAACCCCTACACTTAAGTTTCACAAAAAGAGATTAAGTGCCCTTGACTACGACAAACTTCCTTATACTCACAAACACGAATTATTTGACTCACTAGGTTCAGGGTGGACTTCTTTAAATGTTTGAGTACTGAAACCCTATGATTACACGCCCCCTGAGGGAAAACCAGGGTGCATCCTAACGACTCGATAAGACCTAAAGCCAGTAAACTAGAAATCCTAATGCATCAAGTTCAAGACAATTTTGGGAGCTTTCTTTTTACTTTGCCTCTCAACGGTTTTGCACATGCTAAACACACGCAAAACCCACAAAAACATTTTCTTTCACAAACACATGAAGATTTTGAAAGAAATGTGAAAATTTTAAAGCACTAGGCAAGCAAAAGAAGACAAGTCACCCAAGGATCATGGCAAACAGATATATCAATGTTAAATGCGGCACACTAACATGACCCTAACAATGCACACAAAAGAAAACAAAAAATCAAAAGAAAAGACTCGACTATGTACACACGTAAAACACCCCCCCACACCTACTTCATGCATTGTCCTCAATGAATGTGAACAAGATACTACATGGATACATGCATGAAAAAGGAAAGATCTCACCAACATGAAGTACAAAGGGACGTTCAGGGTCATGTTGGTGGACACAAACCCAAATTCTCTCAAAACCTGTGAGAAGCTGAAGAAGGGAGATAAATACGTGAAGAGATTGGGCCCAAATACACAAGGGTTGGGGCTCACAACAATCGATGCTCACTGAAGGAGTCTTTTATTGTACTTCTTTTTTTCTTTTTTTTTTCTTTTTTTTTTTTTTTTCATATAACTATGTACAAACATAAGTTCCCATCTTCATTTGTCAAAAGACATCAAATGGGAACCTCAAGAGTGGGTCAATGCACTTGGAAAGGGAACATGACACCACGCGGGGCCAGAATACTCATGTGTGGGCCCCCTTCACAAAGAGCATCAGATGAAATGAGAGGTTCGTGAATTGGACGCAAAGGCGTCTCATTCAAAGGATCAAACTGAAAGAGCTTGAACCTCTCGAGAGTTTGGGAAATAAGGGGCAACGGAAGAAAAATATCTCCCGTTGCGGAACTGAAGTTATGATCATCAATCCAAACTCTCCAACCAACAGCCTGGTGGGTCGGAACGAGGTCAAGCACCTCGTTATGCATGTCCAACTCACCAGGAGAACAGGAAGTGGGTCTCATACCCAAGGTATCCTCCACGGAACTCCTAATACCCTCATGAGCAATGCGGTTGTTTGATGTTCCATCATTTCCAAGATGATCAGGAACAATAGTGAGAGGCAAACTCTCATCAGGTTGTTTGAAGTTGAGGGTACTAGGGAGCTCTTGCTCCACCAGAGGTGGGTCCTTAAGAGGATCAAAATGAAGATCATGTGGCTCAAGGGCCACGGGACAAAAAGATAAGGCACAATCCTGTGCCGACTCATAATAGAACTGGTCCAAGTTATTCTCAATTTGAATCGAATCCTCCACTAAGTGATCGTGAATTGAAACCCCAAGTCCCTCAGACTGACTAGGAGTTTGACTTTGAAAGGTTGTGCTTTGAATTTGTGGATGTGGTGGTGGTTCGATATCAAAAGAAGAATCCTCATGTTGACACGAAAGGTTACTTTCCTCACATTCACGTAATTTCTGCGACATTTGACTCACTCGCAGTGTCATATTTTGTATGGACTGTTGAGTGGTTTCCATGAACGTAAGGAAAGTTTGTTTCAAGGAATCAGGTATGCGGTCAACGATGAGGTCCAAGTCAGAGCTTGGGAAATTTTGAGGTTGGGTGTTGATTGGCTGAGAATTAGTCCAATGATTTGGAGTGGGGTGTTGGTAGAATTCTGGGTATTCGGGAGGAGGATACTGGGGTGAACATGAAGTATAAGAATTTTGAATAAGAATTGTCTCCCCATGAATCCATCACTCTCGGGTTGTACGCGGATGCGTAATGGTCATAATGAGCATTTTGGGAAAATGTGTGCTCATACTCAGGCTCAGGGGGAACATAAGGACATTCCCCGATAACATGACCACTCAACCCACAACAGTCGCACGGTACGGCTACTGGAGCCACCGGGGCACTCATGTCGTCTGCCATACGCATGAAAGAGGCCAAAGTTTGTTGTAATGTCTCAGTTTGTTGACCAGCATATGATCCGGCATAACTAGATTGTGGTCTAGCAGTCGGTGCCTCTCTCATGTTACCCCAATATGAAGACTGCTCAGTCACAAAATTGCGATCATCCCAACCATACGGGGTGTTAGTCTGAGCCACCCCAGGTTGCATGGGTCCGGAGTACCAGGGAGAATCGTCCTGGTCCCAACAATGATATGGATGGTCGCCCATGTAACCATCCATCTCAAGAAAAACTCTCGAGTCGATCACTCTCACCACCACGAGGCTAAGCTCGCAAAAAGTGCTCGACTCGACCCTAAAACGCTAACAGAGAGTGTAAAGGGGAGGAGACTATAACGTAGAAGAAGGTGAGAAGAAGATGACTCAGAGGAGAAGGGAAGAATCCCTAGAGCTAGCGAGGGTACAGGGTGAAGGTAGAAGCCTAACTAGCAAGCACGGCTCAAACAAAGTAAGGCAACGGGTCCTTAAGCTAGACGACGCCTAACTTCGAGGTCACTAGCCTCGACACGCCTCACCTCCCTACAACGAGGACCACAATGCCCAGCAAGTGATACCAGATCCGGAGATCTAGTACCTCCTACTATCGACAAGGTAGGCAACGCCGATCAGGTCATGACGGTCTCGACTAGATTACTCTCCTAGTGCGTCCGAATTCCTTAGGGCCAATGTCTACTTGCTTTTAGTTAAGGCTTTATTAAGAGTGGTTTTTGGGGCCAAGGAAAGGGTGATGAAATCCCCCACCTTATCTTTTATGGGACAGCCCCTCCTTAGTAGCGATTTGATCCTAGATCTAGCAATCAATCGCTCCAATCAAACGCTCTCTCACTCTTGTCCCGATGCACCTTACTAACTAATGCATGAAAGAAACATGCATGAATGAGGGATGTGGGTGCACGTACCTCACGCCAGCAATCAACGACAAAATGTAAAGCAAAGAAAAGACAAATGCATGCAAGGTCTACCAATGGTGCATGACCTAGATGGCAAGAAGTCTAATCTTTTGCTTTGAGTTTTATGGTCCAAGTTGATTAAAGGGGGAGTGATTAATGATCTGGGAGCAAATAAGAAGTCAAAGCATGCAAAATTGGGCTCCCAGATAACACAAGTTACAGCACTAACTACCACAAAAAAAATGGAAGCAGGAAACCCTTACCAGGCCGCCAATTGGCGGTCTCCAACCGCTGATTGGCGGTCTGTTTTTGGACTTGCTTCCCCAAACTTCTCCAGTGGCCTCCCCGTGATCCGTGTGTTCCCTGAGACTAAGAAAAACTGAAAACGAAAAATTAAAAACCCCTCGAATCGTCCAAACCAAGGTCTGGACAGAGCACCTCCCCGGCAACGGCGCCAAAAACTTGATTGTTCGTTTTATATTTAACCGCAAGTGCACGGCCGCGTTGAAGCGGTGGCAAATACGGGTCGTCCACTGGGAGGTGTGTCGACACTTGGTTTATTCGAAGGCGAGAGGTAAAAAGAAGGGAGAAAGATGTATTACACTAATCTAAACTACAAAGCTGAAATGAAATGCAAAAGGAAATGAAGATAAGCAATAAACTAAGCCCCAAAGGGGGTAGAGAAATAATGTGAACATAAAGAAGTGTGTGTGTGTGTTCATTAAGCTCCTCACAACATGTAGTACATGAAATCATAAAACTACATCCAACTTTGCCTCTACATGAATTAAGATAAGACTACATCATTAAAACATACAAGACAATAATTGGAATGAAGCTACATGAACTCAAGTATAAAGACTAGACCCTACTATGCCTCTACATGAATTAAGATGACTACATCATTAAAACATACAAGACATTAGCTAAGGAAAAGGCAACAAGAGTACATACACTACAAATTGTGTTTCCAACATTAACTTCATCCATATCCTAACCTTATCATTCCCCATAAAATAGGTCCACTAATCAAAGCATAAGCTAAGCTTCATTCAAGAGCATTAGCATATCAAAGATAAGAGTGGAGACCCATTATATGGTTATGGAAATCATATAAAGCTCAAGGGATAAAAATAACACACTTAATACACTACATGATTATATCACATATTTCTCCACCCCCCAAATGGGGATGGAACTACTCACTACTCATTACACTACTGATTAGACTAAGCAAAGAAAACATTTAACTAAGATACTGAAATTACTAAACAAGAAATTAAACAAAGTAAAGCAACCCACACAAAACAAGCAATATAACAAAACAAGATTAAAAGAAACAAATAAACTTTTATTAACAATGACTCACATTGAAGGTAGCATCCTTCTCCACCTTGAGTTATTGCTTCAAGGCTCACTCCTTAGTAGAGAGAATGCCACCAAACAATGGGTAATTACAATGGAAGGTGAAGAGTTCTATTTATAAGCATGGAAAAAGCTAATCCGGGACAATCCCCCGATGTGGGACTAAACAGATACCATAAATGGACTAAGAATGCTCTAATACACAGGCCATAACAAGCTCAGAGAATTTGGAGCAACTTGGACCGCCAATTAGCGGTCCAAGACCGCTAATTAGCGGTCTATAAACTCCAGATCGTCCTGGGCTTTCTTCTGGGCTTTCCATGTTGGTATTTGTTGTCTTTGATGCATCTACCTCGTTTGTTGGAGCTCCGACCCGAATCCAATTGCTAAAATACTTCCCATGATGGTGTGAAGTATTCTGTTTTACTATTAGATCCCTCTGTCTTGCGTTCAGGTCCTTTTTCCTTGCATCTTGGTCCCCAGATCTCACAATCCAGTCCTTTTTCCCAGCTTTTGGGTCCTTTTATGTTTCATCTCTTCAAACCTATTTATTCCTGAAAACTAAACATAAAACCCGTGACATAGCATTGTTTAGGTGAAAGATAATGGATATAAGATACAAATATGAGCATGAAATGATGTCAATCACCGTTGCATCAATACATGACAATCATGAGACTTTAAACCAAGTAGTTTCAAATCTTTCATCGAAACCAGACTACTAATATTTAAAGAATGTCCCTCTGGCACTTTGGCACCGCGTATACTTTCAGACAAAGTTATCTTCTCTTTTGTGGACAATGTGTAACAAGTTGGTGGTAAAAAATTATGGGTCCCCAAGTTTTGCTTGTATACGAAGTTCTACTAGATCAAGTCTCACATTATAACCATCTTTAGTCTTAACATGTATGTTCAGAAGAGTTCCCAATAAACTATCACAAATATTTTTTCTCGTGCATGACACAATACAATATCTAACTTCTAAAGTTTGCCAATAAGGTAGGTCAAAAAGTGATTTATTTTTCAACCTACTCTTTCCATTTTCGTGGTTGTAAGGCTTGCCGAATTAACATTTAATGTTCTTAACATGTTCAAATACTTGTTTGGCAATGATTACTTTGGGGGCTTCATTATATTTCGGCTTTTGGTTGAATGCCATCGTCAATCTACGGTTCTAATGATTTATAGGAATGAATCTCTGTTGAATGCAATCTTTTTGAAAGATGACCAAGATACATCGTCTTACCACCACACACTAGCTGCAAGGAACACATGTTCTCTGCAGAACACGAACATGCTCTGTGGCCTTTCACTGAATATCCCTACAAATTACCATATGTGGAAAAGTCATTTATTGTGCAGAAGATCATTGCACGCATATTAAATGACTGTTGTCGATGGGCATCACTCTCAATCTTCTCATAATTTCTTTAGGTCATCAATTAAGGTTCTTAAGTACACATCGATGTCATTTCCTGGTTTTTTGTACCCGAAATCATTAGCGACAACATCATATATCTACATTTTATGCTTAATCACTGTGGAACATTGTAGATAAAAAGCAAAATAGGCCTCGTACTATGAAGGCTACTCAAACTACCATAAGGATTCACTTTATCGGTACACAGACCAAGTCTTGGGTTTCTTAATTCCTAACCAAATAGCGGGAAATCAGAATTAATTTCTTCCACTGGTGAGAATCTATAGGATGTCGAAGCAATCATTCGTTGTCTCTCGATCTACATGCCATGTCAGGTTCTTCGAGTCCCCAGAACAAGCAAACAAATGCTTCAACATTGGAATCATCGGAAGATACCACACCTTTGCAAGGGGGCCTTGTAGTTTTCCGTTCTCATCAACACTCATATTTTTCTTTTTTGTACCGTGAGACATTACAAATAGGACAATAATGCAGGTTTTTAGAGTCACCCATATAAAGTATACAATAATTAGGAGATGCATGTGTTTTCTTATACTGCATCCCCGTGGTATACAATTTCTTTTTAGCCACACAGATACGATTTGGAAGTTCGTTGCTATCTGGAAGAATCTCTTTCAAGAACTTCAGCAAGGCAGTGTAACTAAAATCACTCCAACTATTTGCTACTTTCAAGGTATAGAAGCTTAAAACTGCGGGCAACTTACTGAACTCGGTGAAACCCGGATACAAAGGTCTTTCATTGTCAGGCAACAGAGTACCAAGTACAACGGATTTATCACAATAATTGTCGGTAACATCTCCGATCATATCTTCGAACCGGTCACTATGATCACCTTCTTTTTTGGTGCTTATTTCATTTTCACCATGTCATATCCAATGAGTATATCCTTCGTGAAAGCCTTTCCCGAATAAATGGGCTTTTACCTCTTTTAAATCTTGTAAAAACATGTTAAAACAACTCCTACATGTAAGCCCTTTCTCTCATTTCTAGCATCTGCATTCTTTAGGGTAAATTGTAGAAATTCATCAACCCCAGCCTCGTACTCATCACTCAATCTGCTAGCAAAAATCCATTTTCGATCCATAATTTTCTACACATCAAGAGAAGTAATCTCAATGTAAAGATAGATATAAACTTTGATTCTTAGTCCTTTAAAAGTTTAACTACCAATAAACAATCCAACATCAATAAAACAACACATTCGAGTCCATAAAATACCATTCCACTATAAATTTCAAACAAACAAAACTTTGATATATGCTCTCTGGGAACTAATTAAAACGAGTCCTTTTAATTAGAGTAATAAAAATTCGTTCCAAATGGAAGAATTGATTGCACCTTCATGAGAAACTGCTGGATTTAAAAGATGGTCGAGGCTGGTCGGGTGGGTCGGGCAGGGGTGATCGGTTGGGGCTGGTTGGTCTGAACAGGTCGATCGGTTGGGTGGACCTGAAAAAGGGGATGGGGATGGGGAAAGAAAATGGGAGTTTACCTAGCTCATAATTAGGTTTGTCAGTTTGTGTATTTGATTTTGGGTTAAATATGAAATATGACAACGTGTTACAATTTATTGAAATTTTTTAAAGCTTACCAAGTCGGTTTAGCCAAGAAATGACGTGCTTAATCCCTATGTAGACGTAACGTGCTAGCCGAGCGTCCGAACACAATTTGGTCCACTGAAACCGCTAACTAGAATCACTACTACAGACAATGGAAATAGATTCGGTCAATATAAGACAAATGCTTGGAAAATATTGTGGTACGATGGTCAATATATACCACGTCGCTTTCCGGTGCACTGACATGATAAGCCTAAAACCACAATTGGTGCACGTCTAACATATTACGATCGACGTGGTAACGTAAACATTCACGTCGGTCATAAACTGTCTGACTTGGTAAGTCTTACATCACGTCGACTTTTAAGCTACCAACGTGGTTCTCCTAATACCGCATCAGATTCTCGAAATCCAACGTAATCAGGGAGACGTGGTAATCGTATTTTACAACAGTATGGTAGTGATGGAATCAATGGTTCTCGTGGGATTATTTTGGACCATAGTTTTTTTTGAATTTTTTGAATTAGTCCACTAAACAAAGTCATGTGATTTCACTTTTAATTTATTTATTTGCATGATTTAAAAAATAGACAATCTATAGTATTATATAATTGGTTCCAGGTTAATTTAGTTTTTCCTAGTCCTTACATTAAATCTTGGCCATTGATTTACTCAAACCTGACATCTTGACCCTTCAACATGGACTTAAGTCAAGTTTTCTGGTCTCCCAAAACCATCCACACTGTCCAAACACCAACCCGAACCTCAATCTAAACCCTTCATTCTAACTATCTGGTGATATCATTAAATTGATTATTGGTTTTGCGTTAAAACAATTTTCCTTGTCATTCAATCTTAAATTGAGACTGATGAGAATTAAATTTATACAGCAAGTGCACGGCGTCAATGAAGACGTGGCAAGTACGGGTCGAACACAATGAGGGAGAGATTTGTTATTAGTGTGATTTCGATTGGGGGAAAGAAGGAGAGAAGAATAAATTGGGTTTTGAGATTTTTGGGTTTTAATTATCTAAAGCAAGAAACAAGAACAATTAAAACTAAAACAAGAACAAAGAAGTGAATTCCGTTGGGTGGAGGTTTAGATTTAGGGTTTAGATTAGAGAATTTAGAAACTTATAATAAATCATGTTAGTTATGAAGCATTACATGATAAATGATTTAACATAAACTCAAGTAATCAAAATATACTAATCACGAACTTAAAATAATAACATTCATTCATCTTCTCTTCACCCTAAATCCGTCACCTCCACCCTTTGGAAAGAGTTAGAAACTCATGGAGGGAGGAAGAAGGGATCCTAGAGGTATTACAAAAGAAAACTAAAAACAAGAAATAAAAGACAGAATTTTATTACTCCAAAGAAAAGACTACAAATAAAAACAACAACTAAAAACTAGGTCTAAGGCCAAGGACCCTTCTAACATCGTTCTCGGGGCTATTTATAGTTGTTACAAGAGACCTAAGTATAGAATTGGAGAGTACACGTGTCCAGACACGACTGGACAAAATTGGAGCACACGGATCGCAAGGCGGGCGGCGGAATCGCCGCATGGAGTATGTGTTGTGCGGCGGAAACGCCGCACAATATAGTCAGATTAATTCCGGATTTTTGCTGAGTGTTTATGGTATGATTTGATCCTCCTTTGCGCGTCTGGATGATTTCTTTCCATTCTTTTGAGCTCCGGATTAATTCCTTTATATGTTTGGAGATTTACATTGATTTTTCTTTAGATTTTCTCCAAGATAATTTTTTGGTGCTTTAATTGCAATTAGGTCCTTGTCTTTTTGCAATTAAGTCCCCGGCTACTTTTGTGCGTAAGTCCTTGTTCTTTTCGTAATTAGGTCTTGAATGCTTTTATGCTTGGATACATTTCCATTTGAAACCCGATAAGCTTGAACTTGGTCTTTATGATAGAAATGAGTCTTTTGCACGCGTTTATGCTTGGAATGTGGGTAATTTGCATTCAGGTCCCTGTATTCTGTAAATAAGACTAAACACATACCTTAGTAGCATTTATTGATATAAAAGCAATCCAAATGAAAGACATATGATGCAATGTATGCAGTGCATCAAATACCCCCACACCTAGATTTTGCTAGTCCCTAGCAAAACAGAATATAAGAAAAATGAAAATAGGGAAATCCTAACTCACTTTCGTAGGAATCACGATTGCACTTAGCATGTGCAATAAGCCTTTAAACCTCCTTGTTGCCAAGGAGGACGAGTTTTGTCTCGTGAGGATTTTCAGTTGACACACCCACAAAGTCTTTATTCAACATTCCATTAACAACTCTCAATATCCCTACCTCAACCTTATACATCTCACAAAAAATTCCTGCATGCTCATTATATAAATCTAACTCATTAAAAATATGAATTGGTCTTTGTTCCTCCAACATTCACACCACTAACCCTTCTACACATGTTTATCACTTGAATTATGTTGCACGCCTCCTCTGGTGGTGAAGTATCATTCGGATCAACCATGGCATGGATCATTCTTTTAGCTTTGGCCCTTGAGTATTTTTTTTTTCTTTTCTTCCGTGATTCAACACATTTTCTTTTTGACACTTTTACCTTTTTTGCATTCGTGTAGCAAGTTTGGTCGATAATCCTGAGCTGGTAGACTCAAGTTACCAGGTTTCAAGATACCCATACGGACCAGTGACTCAAAGGCTTGGGCTTTTGTAGTCATTTTGCAAAATGTGTTTCCTCACTTTATTCCTTTATTTTTATTTTCCTCAAGGCTTAATTGCTATTAGAAGTCCACACTTCCCGGTATATTTTCCTCAACCTCTGCTTTTTATCAACCACTTCAAATATTTGATTCATCCAATTTAAGTTCATACATGTCTTAAAAGGCAATGGGTTATTTCTTTAGAACTTAGATTTATGTCATAATTTCTACAAGCAGAACTATATAATAAGGAACAAAAACTCAATGCAATTTGTACATAGGTTTTGGTGGTTCAATCTTAAGCTATGTCATGAAACATTGATTTATTTATTTATTTATTTATTTATTATTTTTTAATAGAAAAATAAAACAGATAGATAGACACCCCCCCACACCTAAATCATGCATTGTCCTCAATGTATGCAAAGAAAAAGCAAATGCACTTATTACCTGAGTCAAATTGCAGTAGAGGGGTTGAATTTGCTCAGAGTCAACCATAGTCAGAACTGGATTGAATGACACCATGTTGGTGCATGTATCCAGTTGAATTGTTCCACATGTTGCACTGAGGCACAGATTCCACACCCCTCACATGTATTGGTTCTCTTATTTGCTCGAGTGATGGTGGGTGTGTCGCAGAATTACTACTCCTTTTCTCACTTCCTTTTTGATTTTGTGATGATTTATTTGATTCAGAAATCTTATAGATACGTGCTCTCATTACAACATCACTTTGATTGCATATTATTTCTGGCTCACTATCAACATGAAAGATATTAAATTCAGCTTTTAAGTTCCCAAAAGATAATTGCATGAGCCCATTTCGACAGTTTATCAATGCTTCAGAAGTGGCTAAAAAGGGTCTGCCTAGTATTACAAGGATTTGTCTATTAGGATCGACAACAGGTTCAGTGTCTAGAACGACAAAATCCACTGGGTAAATGAAGTCACCAACCTTAATCAAAACATCCCCGACTACACCTCTTGGTTTCTTAATAGAGCAATCAGCAAATTGAAGGGTTGTCTTAGAGGGTTTTAGTGGACCAAGGTTGAGTTGCTCGTAGACAGAGAACGGGAGTAGGTTAACACTAGCACCAAGGTCTAGAAGGGCTTTGTGGATAAAAGTATCTCCTATTGAACATGAAATTGTGGGACACCCAGGATCCTTATATTTTATAGGAGACGTGTTGGACAAAATAGAGCTTATGTTTGCAGTTAAGAACGCCTTCTTTGGTACGTTTGTTTTTCGCTTTTTAGTGCACAGATCTTTTAAGAATTTTGCATAAGCAGGTATTTGTTAAATCATGTCTAAAAGTGGAATGTTCACCTTAACTTGCTTAAATACTTCCAAGATTTTCTCCATTTGTGCACTTGAGTTCTTTTTGAGTCTATTAGGGAATGGGGCTTTAGGAACATAGACTCGCTCAGGTTCAGGTTGAGCTATGGGTTCAGGTTGAGTAGGTGGGTTGGGCGTTTTAGATTGGACGTCGGGTTCAATGGTTAGGTCATATGTGGTAGCTTGATGGCTAGATTGATTAGACGTTCTAGGATTTACCACATTATTGTCAATTTGTCTTCCGAACCGTAATGATACTACATCATTTATTTGTTGGAACGGTCCTTCCTCATTAATCATTTGAACCGGTCTAGGGTTGTTATTTCCTGAAGGTGGCTGATAGGATTGATATGAGTTATTAGATCTAGGGTTCACCTCAGGTTGACTTGGAAACCGACCCTTTTCTCTTTCACCTACTATTTGTGCTAGTTGGCTGACTTGTGTCTCAAGCCTTTGGAAGGCTGGTTGGTTGTTTGTATAAAGGTTTTCATCAAATTTTCCAAGCTTGTCAACCTAACCTCATGATCGCCATTGTTACTAAACCCAGATGATGTATTATTTTGGTTATACGGGTTTGGTCGTTGTCTAGGAGGTTGACCTTGCTGGCTTGATGAGAAATTGGAATTATTACGCCAACCCGAGTTATAGGTTGATGTGTATGGGTCATTTCTAGCATGGTTATACATGGCATTAACTTGTTCCCAGTCCGCACAATCCTCCATTACATGACCAGTCTGACCACATTTAGAGCAAGGGATAGACGAGGCTTGATTCACTCGGTTTTGGGTTTGTAGCTCTAAACTTTCCATTCTGCGCATAAGGGTAGCTAGTTTTGCTTCAGCCGCTATGTTGGCATCCACAGCTAAGACACCTGGTTTGGGTTGACTTGCTATTCTAGATCCAATACTCGGGTTAAGTGGTGTTCTAGCATTGTCCCATTGCATACTGTTTTCAGCTAATTCCTCAAGAAAAGTCCAGGCATCATTTTCATTTTTCGACCTAAAGTTCCCTTGGCTTACGAATTCTACCATAACCCTAGATGTGGGTGTCAATCCCTCATAAATAATTTGGCATAATTGCCATCTCGGAATTCCATGATGAGGGCATTGGGTCAGAACACTTTTGAATCTTTCTAGATAGGAATAGAATGGCTCGCTCTCAGACTGAACGAATGCAACAATTTCATTCCTAATCCTCATAGTCTTATGGTTGGGAAAATATTTTTTTCAGGAATACTTGAACAAACTCAGCCCAACTCCTAATAGATCTTTCGGCTAGACTATATAGCCATTTCTTAGCGTCGTCCTTCAGTGCCAGAGGCACGAATTTCAGACGCACTGCCTCCTCAGGGATATGTTGGTATTGCATAAGAGAGCAGATTTCCTCAAATTCTCTAAGGAAGAGATATGGGTCTTCCCTAGAGGTGAACTTAGGCAACATACTCATGTATTGTGCCTTAAGTTCGAAGTCGCGACCCGGTATGGTGGGCATAACGATGCACGATGGCTGAGCAGCCATCGCTGGATAGCATCGATCCCTCAGAGTTATAGGTTGTGCAACAGGCGGGTCCACTACGTTCTCACCCATTGGATCCGGGTGAGGTGGTGCAACAGGTGGATTGGGGCTAAGTTCCAGACTGGAATCTAGATGAACTCGTGAGAGTCGATTACTCAAGTCCCGACTCCAAATCTGAGTGCACCGGGTTGAATCAATTTTTGAATTCAAATTCGAAATTTAAATTCCAAATTTAATTTCAAGAATTAATTACAATTTTTTTTTCGTTTTTTTTAATATATTTTTTTCTTTTCAAAAGGGAAACAAACAATAGAATAGGGAAAGATGAGAAAGGAATCCTAATCTAGAGAATTTAGTTGAGAAGAGAAAGAAGACTCAGATGAGAAGGGAAACCTAACTCTAAAGATAGAAATAGGGTTGGTCAGAAAATTCCTAAGAAAGCACGGTTCAAACAATCCTAGACCTAGTGTCGCTTAGATCTAGACGACTCCTAACTGGTTGAGTCGAATTGATTTGCTTGATTCACCTCCCTCACTAATCAAACCAACTTGGCCAGGTAATGTATAGCTAGTGGGGGCGCTTCCGACAGAGTCGGTGCCAATTAGACAACCACTTCGCTTGGAAGACTTGCGTCAACACAAAAACACTTCCTAGGCACCAAATTAAATTCGATCAGCTTCAAATCATAGCAAGTCAAACCAATTCTTCTCCTTAAATGAGTCTGAGTCCTTAGGGGTCAATGTCTAATTGATTTTAATTTAAGGCTTGGGTGACACTTTAGGATTGTGATTTGTGGGCCACGGAAGGGTGATGAAATCCCCACCGTATCTTTGCCTACGGAGTTGCCCTTAAGATAGTTTAACTTAGATCTAGCAAAGATAGTCAAACAATGGTCTTTAGAGGGGGCAATTGCAAGGTTGTATGCAAATTAGATTATATGCTTAAATGCAATCGTTAAAACCGCGATACGTACCTTGCCTCCAGCACTCTTCAACAAGAATTAATTTGCAAGAATTTAGCAAGAATAATGCAAACAAAACATTATATGATGCATACACTAAGTTCTTCTAGTTTTGCCAATTTTAGGTCAGAGTTGAATTATTGCAAATTATGGAATTTTTGCCCTAACACATGCAGTTCTATGAAAAGGAAATTTTCCGAAACTAGAAATTACGAGGAAAAAGGCAACAAAGGTTACCTATGCAATGCTCAGTCGGGTTCGCCGCCCGTTCTCGAAATTTCAGTAGCTCCACGCGTCCACCCAGAGATGGTGCTAACCCCCAGCAAAATTTGAAGCCCAGATGCTTCAATTGTGCGGCGATTCCGCCGCAGATTCCTCTTGATGTGCGGCGATTCCGCCGCCCTTGTTACTCAGACTACGTTCAGATTTCGCCGCGCGCTCTGTTGTCTCCTGAAACACAAATCCAAATACTTAGATCGCACACAAGATAAACAGAATAGAATCGAAATCAACAAAAAAACAAAATCTGCGTCGCCTCCCCGGCAACGGTGCCAAAAACTTGATGAGAATTAAACTTATACCGCAAGTGCATGGCGTCAATGAAGACGTGGCAAGTACGGGTCGAACACAAGGAGGGAGAGATTTGTTATTAGTGTGATTTCGATTGGGGGAAAGAAGGAGAGAAGAATAAATTGGGTTTTGAGATTTTTGAGTTTTAATTATCTAAAGCAAGAAACAAGAACAATTAAAACTAAAACAAGAACAAAGAAGTGAATTCCGTTGGGTGGAGGTTTAGATTTAGGGTTTAGATTAGAGAATTTAGAAACTTATAATAAATCATGTTAGTTATGAAGCATTACATGATAAATGATTTAACATAAACTCAAGTAATCAAAATATACTAATCACGAACTTAAAATAATAACATTCATTCATCTTCTCTTCACCCTAAATCCGTCACCTCCACCCTTTGGAAAGAGTTAGAAACTCATGGAGGGAGGAAGAAGAGATCCTAGAGGTATTACAAAAGAAAACTTAAAACAAGAAATAAAAGACAGAATTTTATTACTCCAAAGAAAAGACTACAAATAAAAACAACAACTAAAAACTAGGTCTAAGGCCAAGGACCCTTCTAACATCGTTCTCGGGGCTATTTATAGTTGTTACAAGAGACCTAAGTATAGAATTGGAGAGTACACGTGTCCAGACACGACTGGACAAAATTGGAGCACACGGATCGCAAGGCGGGCGGCGGAATCGCCGCATGGAGTATGTGTTGTGCGGCGGAAACGCCGCACAATATAGTCAGATTAATTCCGGATTTTTGCTGAGTGTTTATGGTATGATTTGATCCTCCTTTGCGCGTCTGGATTATTTCTTTCCATTCTTTTGAGCTCCGGATTAATTCCTTTATATGTTTGGAGATTTACATTGATTTTTCTTTAGATTTTCTCCAAGATAATTTTTTGGTGCTTTAATTGCAATTAGGTCCTTGTCTTTTTGCAATTAAGTCCCCGGCTACTTTTGTGTGTAGTCCTTGTTCTTTTCGTAATTAGGTCTTGAATGCTTTTATGCTTGGATACATTTCCATTTGAAACCCGATAAGCTTGAACTTGGTCTTTATGATAGAAATGAGTCTTTTGCACGCGTTTATGCTTGGAATGTGGGTAATTTGCATTCAGGTCCTTGTATTCTGTAAATAAGACTAAACACATACCTTAGTAGCATTTATTGATATAAAAGCAATCTAAATGAAAGACATATGATGCAATTTATGCAGTGCATCAGAGACCCTACATGTGTCTGTTGTAGAGCATCTCTACCCTACACACATTTGTAACACATCAAAACCCTAAACTAATGAGGATTCACTCCCTCAATCGACACCAACACACCAGGCGTTGTCTCCACGAGAGACATTCTCCTCCGAACATCACCTTTCCCACTTCAAAACTTTGGAATAATGGCCATATGTCGCTGGCATGTGAATCCCCCTACGAGGTCAAGCGAGGGACTTTGTGGCGATGACATACTTCATTTAAGCAAAAAAAAACTTTGGGACGAGGTTGTCCCATACTAAGGAAATGTTTTACCAGTGCGTGTTTTGGTGTTTTAGTTTTAGCTTTGGATCCGATATTGTTTTTCTGTCTATGTTTCTATTTTTTTCGTTCACTCTGTCTTATTATTGTGAATCACATCTATATTCCGTGCCTATTTTACATTTCGAATCGTTAATATGTTTTGTTTGGTTTGTTGCCGCTCCACTTTGATTTCATTACTTTTGGATTAAGATGAATTTCATTTTTCCCCTCCTAAGTGTCTCATTTTGTTTGTATCATTTGGGGGTTGGACGTCATTGTGGATGGATATTTCAAAATAGAAAAGTGAGATATAGAGTTGAGGTTGTAGGTTTAAACCTTAACGATGTTTTACTAATCACCCATCTAGACTAGGTTTTCTGTTTCACATCTGTCATTGGCCTTCTAATGCCTTTTTTTATTGATGCCTTCTAATGCATGTTTTCCATTAGTTCTGTTTTTAGTTTCACAGTCAATTATATATTTTGGCTTCTATTTTTCTCAATTCCATTTCAGTTTGTGTTTGCAGGGCCATATTGTTAAGTCCTAACCCTTTATTAAGTGGTTAAGCTTTGTTTAGTGGTTTGTTTTGAAGTATGAGTTGGCTTTGACTTGGGTGGAGGTTTGGTGGGTATGGTGGGAATGGATGGAGATATGGTGGGAGTATGGTGGAGGTATGGGTAGCCATACCTTGGTTCGGTTTTTGTGTGGGTTTTGTTGGAGAAATGCACACAAACTCTACTCCACCCCAACTGTCTCCCTTGTCTCACCCATCTCCCCCCCCCCGCTCCAAGGCTTATCAGAGTTGCATGCCGGCGGTGGACAGAGACGCAAGAAGGAGGCGCGACAAGGCTTGGTTGGGGTGAATGTGCGCGTCGAGGCGTGGTCGGTGTTGAGCTCGGTGCGAGGATGTGACCGCACGACTTGGTGGATGCCGGAGGTGCCCGACGGCAAGAGAGGACGCTGCTGGCGATGATTGGAGCTCCGACGAACTGAAAAGGTATGCCAAATTTACATTTAGCTTACACAAGGTGGGAGGGGGACTCACCGCCGACCGGCAGTCGGTGGGCCACTGGAGTGGTCTGTCCTTGCCGAATGTTGGGCTAGCCGGCTGTCCGTGCAAGGGTGGTCAGGTGGCAGCATGATCGGCCACCCGGTGTGTTGGCTTTTTGGCTAATAATCGTTAATCCATTTTGATAATTAATCAACATATCAATAAACACATGTATCAATTAAAAGATCATTGCTTGCATATACTTGTATTATCTAACGTTTCACGAATCAAGTTTGAGTTGAATTGAGAGATCAAGATTGAAGCGTAGCTAAGTTTAAATTCTATGTATTTAGGTTACAAATGCAACTTGGCATTTGAAATATTTGATTCATTGCATCGCATGGCACTTAGAGAATCTATAGAAGTCTCACACAACATTCCAGTTACCTTAGACTTCAATAGAAAATCATCAAAACTCATTAGAAACCTAGAACTGGAAATCTACACTCAAACGGTCGACCGGTAGAACCATTTGGTTCGACCGGATTTCAACAGACTATTCCAGAAAGCTTATTTTGTCCAAAACGGTCGACCGACTTACATTCCCAGTTCAACCGTGCCTTAAATATGTCTTGCCTGTCTGAAATCGGTCGACCGGAATATCCATTTTGTTCAACCGCTGCTTCAATCTATTTTGACTGTCTGAAATCGGTCGATTGAAATAGTTGTTTTATTCAACCATCTCACCTTGTCGAGTGATAGGACTTAGTTCATCCTTTACAGATCTTCCAGCCTATTAGTTGTCGACATGTGTCCTGGTTAGTGAGACTTTCGGTCGACCGAAACCTTTTTTTGTTCGACTGATTGCATTCTGTATTCATATTAAATATGACCGTTATACTTGTCGTATACTCCAACGGTCGTATACACATTTCTCACCTAACCCCTCTTTTGGATTTGGTCTTCCGGTCGACCAAACGTTCCTTCACGGTCGACCGAATGTTGATAACTTCCCAGACCCATTTTTACTGGAAGTTTTCGGTCGAACCATCCATTCTTTCTGTTCGACCGATTGCATCTGATTTTATCTTGTCTAAAATCCAACATGTCAAACGGTCGATCGAAACTATCTTCACGGTCGACCGATACTTCCATCTTTTCCTGATCCAGTCCTACTGGTCGCTTTCGGTCAAACTGGTGATCCAAAGCGTTCGACCGATCACTTAAGTTCTACCCAATCTGGACCGGCCGTTTGAATCTTTGATCGACCTAATCTCGTACTGTTGCATTCCGGTCGACCGAGTAACGTGATCCGGTCGTCCGTTCGGGTCCTGAAATGTGTCATGTCACTTCCTGAATTGTGTTTTCTTGCACAACTTCTTACCATTTCAATCCCAACGGCTAGAACTAGTTTAGAGCTTATAAATAGAGCTGAGAACACTCATCTAACATCACCAATCTTTCTCCAAGCTCAAATCTCATTACTACTCTCATATTTGCTCTAAACACTTGTGCTCACATCTTTTCACTTGAAATCACCATCCCTAGATTGCATCATCTATTTCAAGGGCTCAAGATTAGTTGCTGAAGTTAAGTCTTCAAGAGTTGTACTAAGCTTCCGGAGTGAAGCTCTTCTCGGATTGTGAGAAGGTGGTCCAAGCTAGGTCAGGGTGTTCGCAGACTTGTGGTGTAAAGGCGTGATCTCGGCCCGCAACGAAGATCAGATTAGTGGAGGACGCGAAGTTTCTCGAGTAAGAGTAATTCGTAAGAGAGGACTAGGATCCGGTGGTCGGATCCAAACCTCTATACATCCGGAGTTGTGGTTCGTTGTTCTCTCCTTCATATTAATTGTCTTAGCTTTTAATTTGACACAGTTTCTTAAACAACCTTAATTAGTCTATTCACCCCCCCCCCCTAGACTAAGTTTAGGGGCTAGTAGATCCTACACGGTGTGGCCGGATGTTAGGCGGGACTAGACTGCTGGACTGCGGGGCTGAACTGCAGGACTGAGCTGCTGGACTGAGGGATATATCTACTGGACTGCAGGCCAGAGTTGCTGGACTACGGGATAGATCTGCTGGATTTTGTTGCATGTATCATCTTTGGTTTTTTGTTGCTTTGCATGTAAGACACCCTATGTAGTAGACCTGAGGGATCACTGATCTCATTGCATTGAGGTTACATAGCTCCACATAGTGAGATGATCGTTTGGACTTTGGTTCGACGGAGATGACCGTCCAGCCCTTGTGTCGGCGAAGATAATCGTTTAGACTTCGATTCGGAGGAGATGATTGCCCGGACTTCGGTTCGCCGGAGATGAACGTCCGAGCTGTGGCACGGCTCGACGGGTATGGCCGTCCAGAGTGATGACTCTGACAAGTGTTGTGGCATGAGGACCACAAGATCATATATGCATTTATGACTCAGAAGTGTGTGTGGCCCTCATCGAACCCTCATGTTAGTATAGTTGCGAGTGGGGTGTGTCGCGTACTCTCCGTAAGACCGTGTGTGCTTACGGTGGGTGCACTCGAGTAGCCCGATGTTGTTTGTGGGATGTTTGTCCATTATGCCTCGGGTTGGGGAATGTTTTCCATGTTCTTACCATCATGCCATGTGATACTAGTATGATAGGACATTGCACTATATATTCACATTTATAGATGGACTTGGAATACGGAGTTTTCATTATGAAAGCTCAGGCATTTTATCATGTTGCATTTAGGGGCTTGTTAGGTGTTGAGTGGGTGGCGACGGAGGAGGAGTGTACACCTAGACCGGATCCTCCAGTCTTATCTGTATCGTCTCCTTTCCTTGTTCTTGATGTAATCAGACTTGAATCTTCCTTGTAATGGTGCACCTTATTTTGAATAGTCTATGAGTCATTTCACCGTTCACTCTGATCTTAATTCTTTAAATTTCCTTTAAATTTTCCACTGTTTTGGGACGTTACACACATCATGGTTCACAAATGTAGTATAATTCTTATTTATCACAAGATTTTTTCATATTGATATACACATTTTTATGTTATTAAATGTTTTGTTATTATTTTCTATTGTGTTAAATTTCTTTATGTAACTACATATGTAACACTCCTTCCCTTCAGTTCGACTAGCATTTTTTTCAACTTAGTTATACCACTGAATTGTTCCATTTGCCTATGATCATTGATTGACATCATATCATGCATATATTTGTGTCTTATATGCTCTACTTTTAGCCTAAGCAATGCTATGTAATAAGTTTATGTTTAAGTTTCAGGAATAAATAGGTTTGACAAGAAGAGATTCAAAAATCATTCAAAAGCAAGGAAAATGACTGAGTTGCAAGACTTATGGACTGAGCTGAAAGAGAGACGGGCCCGGATGTAAAACCAAAAGGATCAATGAGCAAATCAAGAAGCTCCACACCTTAATGAGGTGTATTTTGGCAATTAAATCTGGGCCCAACTGTCAACAACCAAATCAGGTTCATCAAACACGAAGAAATCAAGCCAGAATCGAGCCACCAAAATCCAGACTCGATCAGACACATATAGACCGCCAATCAGCGGTCCAGAATGCGACATGGTTGCGTCGGGTCGTGTATTATGTTGTTTTATGTCCATTTATAAGATGTGTTTAGCCCCATACCGGGAGATTGTCCCCGGTTACCTATTTTCATGCCTATAAATAGAACTTTTCCTCCTCATTTGCAGTCACCCACTGCTTGGTGGTATTCTCCCTACTTGGAGTAAACCTTGGAGTAAAAACTCAAGGTGGAGAAAAATGTTACTTGTAATGTGAGTCATGTAAATAAAATAATTCTTCATAATTTGTCTTAATGTTGTCTTTATTTTAATGCTTGCTTATTTAGTTTGTTTTGTTTTCTTTATTGTTGTATAAATAGAATGTCTTCTTTTCTTAATGTAGTTTATAGTTTAATGAGTAGTGAGTAGTTTCATCGCCCTTTGGCGGTGGAGATGATGTTCATACATGCATTAAATAATGGAAATGAAAGATTTATTTTGAAATGTGTTGATAAATATGAATGTATGCTTGTTTGTTTAGAGTAGAACACTTCACTTGATGGGTTTTGCCACAACTATTAGACACCTCTCATGCTTGTTTAGGATCTCAAATAACCAACTTGTATATGTGAATGTTAATCAACTAGGTTAGCGATTAGATTAATAGGTTTTGTCATAACCTTTAGACACTTCCTATACATGAAAACACTACCTACATTTGTGTCTATTGAATGCATTCTTCACCATCTTATTACATGTGTGCACACACTTCATCTCTTAGAGGTTTTCCTTACTGAATTTCATCTTCCTTTTGTTAGTTGTTTATCTTACTTTTAGTAGTCATGTGCTTTCATCTTTCTCCTTTGTTAGTTTCTAGTTTAGTGTAACTTAGGTTAGCATAATCACATCTCTTCTCCCTTATTTGTCACATGATTTCTGAAGAACCATATGTGACACACCTACTTGTGGATTCGACCGGTATTTGCCGCGTCTTCCCTGACGTCGTGCATTTGCAGTCAAAATTTAAAACAATTAAACAATCAGGATTTATTTCATTGGATCAGTTTTATAACTAACATATTTGAGAGTATTTTTGTCACAAAGAATGTGTAATAACTTTTGACTTCAAGCTATTAATATTTTGTTTTGAAATTATTATAGTCTTAGGTGTATTACATAATGATGTAATATGATGCTTCGGCAAGCAACATTAATATGGAGAATGGTTTGGATTTCTATCGCTGATTTTATCACATCACATGGGCTTCTACACCTCCTACACCGCTGCCACCCATCGCCTCCACTGCGACCATTTCTTACTTACGATTGACGCCCACGACAACGGGTCCAGCAATTAGACCTCAAAAACGTCTTTGACCTTTGTTGGATTTTGTGGTGGTAAGTTGGGATCTTGGATGTGTCTTCACTCCTCAGTTCCCAATTTGTTAAGCATGTTATATTGTTCTCAAGGTTTTTTTAATGCATGTAATTTGCTGACAGTCTTCTAGGCTCAGTAACTTAAGCGTAGGGGCTTATGATTTAAAATTTCTCTAAAACGTTTTTGGCCAATGTCACGGTATTACCAAAACTTAGCTTATTCAAAATGATTATCTTTTGAAGCTTACGTCAGACTTATATTTCTCTTCTTTGCAACAAATATTCCTTAAGGTTTTTGTAACATCCCGAAACTGTGGAAAATTAAAATTTTAAAGGGTTAATTACAGTTTGACCCCCAGAACTATGCATTGGTAACACTTTGCCTGAACTTTAATTTTGTAACACTTTGCCCCCTTCAACTTAAAAAACTCATTATTTAACACACATTCGACGTTTTTTTCCTAATTTTTTTTGTTGTATCCCTAATAGACTCCTAAACCTATATTTACGTGAAAGTTTGGATCGAAATGGAGGTCGGATATGGTTGGAATTTAGGTCGGTTTGACACTAAATTCGACCAAAATTCCAACCATATCCGACCTCCGTTTCGATCCAAACTTTCACGTAAATATAGGTTTAGGAGTGTATTAGGGATACAACAAAAAAATTAGGAAAAAAACGTCGAATGTGTGTTAAATAATGAGTTTTTGAAGTTCAGGGGGGCAAATTGTTACAAAATTAAAGTTCAGGGGAGGTAACTGTTAACTTTGAAAGTTCAGGGGGGCAAAGTGATACCAAGGCATAGTTCAGGGGGTCAAACTGTAATTAACCCAATTTTAAACTATCAAGAGATTATCAGATAAAACTCATCAACGGGAATGTTACTCACAAAAATCAACAGTCGGTGCACCAATAATACAATAGAGTTTGTCAAAAGACATGATTACAACAATACTACGAAGGACAGGTACAAGTAATCATGACGACCTCGAAGAGTCTGAAGAGGATCCTGGCCCAAAAATGTGTGCGCCCGCTGTCACCACCCGACAGAACCTACTGCGGCCCTGAAACATGAATCAAACAACGATGCCTGAGTTTCCCATTTGGAAACCCCGTATACCAAGCTCGCCTATATGAATGCAACAGTACGGTAAATAAACCTATCATACTAGTAGCATGTCATATCATCATCTGCAATGCATCAAATCCCTCCAATGGTAAACGGGACATCAGTCCAACAACACAAGGACCCTCAAAGGTCAACATGGACATCAATCCAGCAACAACAACGGGTCTCCCTCGGAAACCTACCGTAGGCACATACGGTCTTACGGAAAGTACGCAACGCACCCCCCCACACGCGACTACTCGAGCCAAAGGCATCGGTGAGGAGCGTCTGCACTTCCGCGCAAAATAACCATGTGGTCTACACCACCTCAACGGAGTCGTAGCCCGGTCGGTCAACATCCCAAGATAGGTGCCCAATCGGGGATCATCGCCGAAACAACATCGGCGGCATCGCTGGCACAACATCGGCGGTACAACATACGTTCGGCACAACATCAGACGGAACAACCACAAGTCAGAACATCGTCGGCACCATCATCGTCGGCAAAAACCTCGACGGCATCGCCGGCACAACCTCGACGGTACAACATATGTCTGGCACAACATCAGACGGGTCCAGACCCTAGTCTGCAGGGTCATCATGCTCCACGAGTCATGCGTCAACACACATTGGGATCCGCGATCCCTCAGGTCTGCTACTCTACAGAGAGTAAGGAAACAACTCGTCACACCACTGTCCATCCCGAAGGTGGCACGACCCGAGTGTCCACACTCTTCCGCATGGCGCTCCCTAGGCAGGCACGAGCACGTACCTGTCGTCACCTCCCGGCTCACGCTCTAAGCGAGGACACGGGTTTCCATGGACAAAGTTGACACAATCACAAGGACCATGAATTCAGTTCTGCGCACAAACGGTCGACCGAAAAAGCCTAATCGGTCGACTGTTCCCAATAGGTTCGGTCGACCGGAAGTCTACAACGATCTAACTATTTTGCGCATCACTTAAGTCCAAATGGTCGGATAACAGTCTAAAACCGGTCGACCGAATACGAGGTCAAAATCCGGAGTTGGTCAAAATCAACAAGTCTATTCGGTCGACTGACTCAGGGGTCCTGCTCGACCGAAAACTACCAGGGTCATCCTAATAGTCTACGTCATATAACGGTCGAACAACATGCAATATAATCAGGTACACTTAAGTTCCGGTCGAACCAACCGCTAGGAGTGGTCGACCGAAAACCAACAGGAAGCCTCCAACTCAACAGCACACATGCAACCGGTCGACCGCCACACGGCATCGTTCGACCGGTGTTGGTTAAAGTTGGGCAAAACAGTAAAATCGGTTGACCGTCCGAAGGCACCAGTCGACCGTTGGTCGATAGTAACCTTGCGCCAGCAAAGGATTTTACGTCGTTTTCTCGTCGACGGCGAGGTCTCCGACCGACCACAATATCTCCCCAACATGGGTGAGCAACAAAACAAACTAAAGAACCGGCATACCTCAAGAGAAGACGGAGCACACCGAAGTTCGCTCAACGTCGACGCCCGACCGCAACCTCTGCACCCGCGTCCCTCACATCCGCGTCTCCTCAACTCCAAGCTCGCCTCCACACGCCGGAGTTGCCTCCACAATCTCTGGTTCGCCGGAAAAAAGGAAGAGAATGTGAGAGAGTGGTTGGGTGAAGGAGAAGAGAAGAAATGAAGATATGATGGTTTTCTCCTCAAAACCAACACAACCAACAGTAACCGGCCCCTACACTCATTATCCGTCACTATTCCTCCTTCTGTTTCCGATGCAAAACCTCCACTAATCAAGGGATTAGTCCTAAACAAGGCTAGGGACTTAACAGTTTTCAACCTAGCTCTCAATTGGTTAAAGTAATTATTTACAAGTGAGATTTGATTATACTCATAAGTCTATGATGGTGGGGAGCGCCAAAACCACGGCGCCGACGTTCAGTTGACTCCATGCTCGATCAAACGAGGGAATTAGTACTGGATCTTTTTATAATATATAAGTATCAATAGTTCTTTTAACATTTTCTATTAATTCATGGAGCAAATTAATGTGCACATATGGATGCCAAGAGAAAAAAAAATTCTAGTAGGAGTTTGAATCTGTAATGCCTTATTTTGTTTTGCAAAATTGAATCTGCAACGTCGAGTTAGAGATAACTATAAGGTGACTCAACTTGTCAACTTTAACTCCTAATATATGTTAAGGTGATTGGAAGGTACATCTTCAAGTGGAAGGTAATTTATGACATTTATGTTATTTATGGAATATGTAAGAATTCATGGAAGAGGATATAGTATTATAGACCCAGCGACAGTTTATTGTTAAATAACCCGTTAATTAAGATCTTTTGTAGCTAACAATGTTAAATAACGGGTTCTTTAACATGTTAAGGAACGCATATTTTTCAAAATAATACAACTCCTTGGATCTTTTGTAGTTAACAAGACTGGAGGGATGTTTTATTTGGGAAATGGTCTTAGGGGAGGATTAAACATCTATTTATAAATAATATTTCTCAAAACCATTTCGATAGTAATTACCAACTAAAATACCATTATTTTTGGTGTAAAAATGTCTATCTTGCAAATCATATTTAATAACCGTGCGACATTGAGATTACTTGCAATGTTTTAAATAAACCTACTATTAATTGATGAGTAACCAACCTACACGGATGTAGGTAGAAAACAAAAGCTTTTGAAATAAGACAAAAATTGAATATTCAGTGGAATTTTTTTCTTTAAGATAATAATTGTACTTATTTAATATTTCATTATGGCAATCGTGCAACGCACTTGTTGCACTAGTCAAATACTAGTTCTAATCTAAAGTTCAAGATATAACAACGATTAGGATTGCATAAAAAGACTAGGAAAAATCATTTTTGGTATTTAAAAGATATTTAAAAATGTGAACGGTTGTGATTGGAAGTGTAGGAAAAATAAGGACATCTGATCTCTGATTAGTCTTTTAGATTTACTTGAAGTGTGGTTGAGGGATTCCTTTTATATATTTTGGTGTTTTAAATATATTTTTAATTTTTTTATGTTAGTGGTGATAGTCATGGGATTATTTTATTTGGACCCAAAGTTTGAATTTTCGAATTAGTCACTTAAAAAAATAGCCATGTGATTTCATTTTTAGTTTATTTATTTGTTTGATTTGAAAAATATGGATAGTTGAGATCAAAATTTTAAGATATATAACAAAAGGTTAGGATTGCCTAGAAGGATTACGAAAAATTATTTAAGGTATTTAAAAATATTAAAAAAATATGAACAGTTAGGATTGGAAGCGTAGGAAAATTAAGGGTTTCGATCATCTAAAAAGACTAGGAAAAAACTAAGAGGATGGGTAGTTATTTACAAGACACTTATTATACATTTATGATTTGCAAATTATGTGTTTCAGGCTTGTTATCATTGCCAGTATGGTTTGTTGTTGGTACTTTTATATTGTTTCTTTGTATTAATTTTTTCTTGGTCTTGATTATTTTTTTGTTTTTGCCACTTGGAGATAGGAGGTCCTTTGGTGGTGTTTCTGTTCATTTATATTCCGAGATCGTTGCATTACTATATCATTATTCATATCAGAACATACATCTCTAGTGAGAGGAGGCTTGCCGGACAACTCCCCTGGATTTTGAAATTTCCTTTAGTTTGTAAGGATCCAGATTATGACCTTCTGATTCCTTAAGACTTTGACTCTCTTGGATTTTTCCAAACACCAATAGCAAGATAGTTTGATAACATTTAGCCAATTAGTCTAGTATAAGAATATTATTTAGTCACTTATCGAATGCCAAAATAACCAACCATTAATTTGAAGTGTTTGGCGTCATTGCCACAATCTTTGAGCGACCCCAAATTGAATTCCTTTCACCACCATATATATATAATTAAATAATCATTCATAAGTTTATTGGAACCACACAAATAATTGAAATATGTAAACAGTAGAAAACATTTGCAAAAACATAAACAAGTGATCAAGTGATCAAATGTATGGAAACATGGGGTTTCGAATTTGCACTGTATGGAACAAAGAAGAAAGGCAGGTCAATTAGTTAGTTAACCCTTAGGTTTTGCGTATTGGTAATATTGTGTTTTTTATTTTTTTTTAATATATAAAGTTAATTTTCTGAAAATTTGCGTTTTTTTTCAATTATAAATTTGGGTCATCTTCATCAGCTCAAGTAAATTTTTAGGAAAATGTTTAGTAGACGCGCGCGTCACTGACGCTACTTACGTGGCGGAGAAATTTTGTCCATTCAGCATCCAGTCAGCATGTACACTAAGCTTCTCAGAGCAATGATGTCTTTCTTATTTGTCTTCCCCATGCATTAAATGCATATCTACGGAGATACCACCTTTTCTTTTGGCGCTCAACGGAGATCCACTAAAGATCCCTTAGGGTTTCACGTCACCTAATTTTTTACTCATTTTCCTTTTTTTCCGGACAAGCGCATGATTCATTCCGGACACAGTTACTATGTAATCCGCATAGTTGGAACACTTATTCCGGACAAGCGTACTACTTACTTCGGAATGTTGTCTTTTTCTTTTATTTTCCCGATACGTCCACAATCGCATTTAATGCTCCTCAAATTAGCACGTCCTCCATTTCTTCTTTTTTGGCGCTTCACGGAGATACAAAATGTTTTGGCTACCTTATTCGGATCCTATGAACCCTTCCTTCTTCTTCCTCCCTTTTTGCTGTACTGTAATGGCACTCGTTAATGTGTCCTCACAGCCGGCGCATGCCTCAAACGTCCCGCAAGAGAAGATGTATTTTCCTTCCTTCGAAGAAGCCAAAGCATTTTACGTTTCCTATGCCGATTCCTGTGGTTTTGGTGTGAAGATAAGGCAATCTCATTACGATCGTGGTGTTGTTATACGGGCCACTCTTACTTGCTCCAAGGAGGGTAATGCTCTGGGAAACCAAGGTGAAGGTAGACCAAAACATAGGTTATCCGGTAGGGTCGAGTGCACTGCTCGGATCAGGGTCTCCGGAAATCCATCCAGAGGCTACGTAATTAACTACGTAGATCTCCAACATAACCACGCCATGGTGTCGGAAGACCAGATGTGCTTCCTCCGACAAAAACGATCCGTCCCGGAGTCCGCCAGAGCACGCATTTCGTGCAATGATGCTGCCGGTATATCTGCCGCCAAGACCATGCAATCTTTTGTGGTCGAAGCTGGAGGTCACGATAAATTGTCTTTCAACGAGCGGGACCTAAGGTTATTTATTCTCCACTTAACCTGGTTGAAGTTACGCATTTAGCTTTGTCATAAAAATTATGTTTCGGAGGAATGTTGTGAACGAGGTTAGAAACCTCAAAATGGGACCAGGAGATGCGCAAGCTATCCAAGATTATTTCATCAGGATGCAGAAGAATAATTCCCGCTTCTTTTACGTAATGGATATGGACGACGAAGGCAGACTTCGAAATGTGTTCTGGGCCGACAGTCGTTCTCGAGCTGCTTACTCTTACTTTGGAGATGCAATATGTTTCGACACAACATACATAACAAACAAGTATGACATGCCTTTTGCCCCATTTGTGGGGGTAAATCACCACTACCAGTCTGTCCTACTCGGTTGCGCACTCCTCTCTTCCGAGACGACACAAAATTACATTTGGTTGTTCCAAACATGGTTGACGTGCATGAACGGTACGTGTTTTATTTTGTCCGGCTTTGTCCGTTTTACGTTATGTGCCTGTCCGGTTACCCTTTACGTCTGTCCGGTTTACGTCTTTTGCTCGTCCGGTTTATCCCTTACGTCTGTCCGGTTTACGTTTTTAGCTCGTCCGGTTTATCCCTTACGTCTGTCCGGTTTACGTTTTTTGCTCGTCCGGTTTATCCCTTACGTCTGTCCGGTTTACGTTTTTTGCTCGTCCGGTTTACCCTTGACGTCTGTCCGGTTTACGTTATTTTTGTCCCGATTAACATATGTTTTTATCTTGATCGCGTTGTGTGCAGATACAAGCTCCCCGACGATCATAACAGACCAATGTGGCGCCATAGCTGCGGCTGTGAGGACTGTGTTCCCTAAAGCGCGGCACAGATTTTGTATATGGCACATAATGAATAAAGCCCCTGTGAAGCTGCCCACGAAGTACCGGGAGCATACGTTGTTTGACCTCAACAACTGTGTATTCGATTCCAAGACTCCGGCAGAATTCGAGCGGAATTGACAGGGTTTTCTAGATGATTTCGAGTTCCACGACAATAATTGGCTCCGATCCATTTATGCAATTCGAGAGCGCTGGGTACCTGCATTCTGGCGGGATTGTTTTTCCGCAGGAATGACATCAACCCAGAGAAGTGAGGGTATGAACGCCTTCTTCGATAAGTACCTCACATCAAGGACGACACTTAAGCAGTTCGTTCAACAATACGAACTCGCAGTACGCCACAAGTATGAGAAGGAAGCTCTGTCTGATTTCGATTGTGAGCATAAGGCTCCGCAATTGATTTCGAAATATCCATTCGAGAGGCAATTGGGCGAGTTGTATACGGTGGGTGTCTTCAAGAAGGTGCAGTTAGAAATTGGGAAGATGATGTACTGCGACATCAAGGATGAGTTCAACGAGGACGACACATTGCACTTCAACGTGACCGAACATGTATTGACACATATCCTCCCATTGTCAAAACGGTTCACAGTGCAAATTAGAGATGAGAAGTGGGTATGCGATTGCAGAATGTTTGATCACGTCGGCATCCTATGTTGTCACGTTTATGTTGTTATTGCCCGAATACGTCCAAACGCGTTGCTGCCCGAGTCTTACATCGTCCACCGATGGAGGAAGGATATCCAAAGGAGCTATGGAGTCAAGTTTCCCCTTCAAAGTGGCATAACGGGGAATGATGCGCTTCGTCGCCACGACGACATAATGGGTCGTGCGGTTTGGATCGCCGATGCCGCTTTCGACTCAAACGACAGATATCTTCAGGCGGTAGAGGCACTTGAGTTGCTTAAGGAACGTATGCAACGACCTGATCCTGTGTTCGATGGTACATCCGTTCTCAATCCGGATAAGGCAAGACAGAAAGGCAGACCGCCGAGCAAACGACGGATTTCTTTGTCTGAGAAAATAATTAAAAGTAACGTTAAGAAAATCATCAGGAATAAGGTTCTACCCCCGTTACACCCTGCAGCACCCAAACCGGGGGATCACGATTTCGATGACTGGGACATGAATTTGCATTACGAGGGAGTTCCTCCTTGATTATTGTATTTGTCCTTGGTTGTAATTATTCCTATGTAATTTTGTTGAAAGTCATTGTATGTCTGTCCGTATTATTGCATAAGATTCAACTCTTTCTTTACTTGTTCGTTTGTGAATTAATTTCTGATGGCGACAAATATATTTAAGTAATTTTGGTTTGTTGTATGTCTGTCCGGAATAAGTTATATTTATGTCCGGATTAAGTTACAAGTATGTCCGGATTACGTTATATGTCCGTCCGGATTACAATTCATCCATGTCCGTCCGGATTACGATTCATCCATGTCCGGATTAAGTGTATTTGTTGTTCAGAATAAGTGTATTTGTTGTCCGGTTTAAGAATAAAGTTTGTCCAGAAACGTAACATAAAGTTTTTCCGGAAGAAGTGTATTTGCTGTCCGGAATAAGTGTATTTGTTGTCCGGAATAAGCGTATTTGTTGTCCGGAATAAGTGTATTTGTTGTCCGGTTTAAGAATAAAGTGTGTCCGGAATAAGTGTATTTGCTGTCCGGAATAAGTGTACTTGCTGTCCGGAATAAGTGTATTTGTTGTCCGGTTTAAGAATAAAGTGTGTCCCGAAACGGAACAAAAAGTTTGTCCGGAATAAGTGTATTTGTTGTCCGGAATAAGTGTATTGGTTGTCCGGAATAAGTGTATTTGTTGTCCGGTTTAAGAATAAAGTGTGTCCCGAAACGGAACAAAAAGTTTGTCCGGAATAAGTGTATTTGTTGTCCGGAATAAGTGTATTTGTTGTCCGGTTTAAGAATAAAGTGTGTCCTGAAACGGAACAAAAAGTTTGTCCGGAATAAGTGTATTTGCTGTCCGGAATAAGTGTATTTGTTGTCCGGAATAATGGTATTTGTTGTCCGGAATAAATGTATTTGTTGTCCGGTTTAAGAATAAAGTGTGTCCGGAATAAGTGTATTTGCTGTCCGGAATAAGTGTACTTGCTGTCCGGAATAAGTGTATTTGCTGTCCGGAATAAGAATAAAGTGTGTCCCGAAACGGAACAAAAAGTTTGTCTGGAATAAGTGTATTTGCTGTCCAGAATAAGTGTATTTGTTGTCCGGAATAAGTGTATTTGTTGTCCGGTTTAAGAATAAAGTGTGTCCCGAAACGGAACAAAAAGTTTGTCCGGAATAAGTGTATTTGCTGTCCGGAATAAGTGTATTTGTTGTCCGGAATAAGTGTATTTGTTGTCCGGAATATGTGTATTTGTTGTCCGGAATATGTGTATTTGTTGTTCGGAATAAGTGTATTTGCTGTCCGGAATAAGTGTATTTGTTGTTCGGAGTAAGTGTATTTGTTGTCCGGTTTAAGAATAAATTTTGTCCAGAAACGGAACATTAAGTTTTTCCGGAATAAGTGTATTTGCTGTCCGGAATAAGTGTATTTGTTGTCCGGAATTAGTGTATTTGCTGTCCGGAATAGGTGTATTCGTTGTCCGGTTTAAGAGTATTGATAATTTATACATGTCCTTGTATTGATAATTTAACCCAACACCAAATGTCATTGTATTGATAAATCATTCAAATAGTCTATGTAATTTTAACATGTATACATGTATAACTTTGTAAAAAAAAATAAAACATCCAGAGTCATTTATTGTTGATCGCACATCCCAGAGTCTTCGAGTAAGAAATTGGCCAAATCGCCTCTAAAACGGTGAATAACCTTGCTCTGCTTCGGCTGAGTCGGATCAGCATTCTCCATCAAACGCTTCATCCAGTACAAAACGTATGGCCCGCAGTCGTTACTCCCCGGTTGCTGTCGTTGGCTACCCTTCCTCTCAACTCTCAGCGGCCAGTCGACATTCAACAACCCTCGCCAGAATCCCGCTATCTTAGACGCGGTGCATTCATGAGTTCCGACTAAACGGTTAGGATTGTCACCTCTTTTAAGTGTGCGGGAGAGGCTGTTGTACTGAATGAACTCTGATCGAGGTCCGTGGGCAACGAACAGAGTCCAGTGGCCGGCCAAACAGCATGGCTGTGCGATGATGACTTCCTCCACATTTATTCCTTCAATTTTTGGGAGTAAATAATCTTTCCTTATATCTTCTCCCTGTCCCTCCACAATCATTTCCGATTCGAAGGATGATAAGCAGACCACCTTATGTTGCCCTCCTCTTCTGAGGAGTACCTCAATTAGGCCATCAATAGTTTCGTTGGTGAATTCTGTTTTTGGCGAAATCATTTCCTTCAGATCACCCCTGCGGATATTGCTCAGACCACCCCTCCAGATAATATCTTTGGCTTCTCGTTCGGGAGCCGTTGCATTCAATAAACGACGTACCTCATCATTGGTCAGCGTTCTCAAGGCGGTCGCATCCACATCGGGCCTCGTGGACGAAACATGGGCGGCCAGTTCATCTTTCGCTGTTTCGTCGGCCTCGTATATTTCTTCACTGGCTTCTTCGGCCCCCTTTGTTTTTGTGGTGGCTTCTTCGGCCTCCTTTATTTCTTCTTGTTGTTCTGCGGCATTCTTTTGTGCCTCATCTTGGCCAGATTTGCTTTGCGCTTCGTCTATATGTTCTGTGCGCAAGCGTGGTTTAATGGTCCGTATTTTTTGAGGGTGCAAAAGCGGTAGCGATACCACAGCCTTCCTCTTTCTTTCCTGCTGTCTCCTCTTCTCTTCCTCCTCCCTCTTCTTCCTCTCCTCCTCCTCCGCCCTCCTCTTCTTCTCTTCCTCCTCCCTCGTATTCCTCTCTTCCTCCTCCCTCCTCTTCTTCTCTTCCTCCTCCCTCTTATTCCTCTCATCCTCCTCCCTCTTCTTCCTCTCTTCCTCCCTCCGCTTTTTTCTCTCTTCCTCCTCCCTCCTCATCCTCCTCCTCTTCTCTTCCTCCTCCCTCTTATTCCTCTCATCCTCCTCCCTCTTCTTCTTCTCTTGCTCCTCCCTCTTCTTCCTCTCTTCCTCCCTCCGTTTTTTTCTCTCTTCCTCCTCCCTCCTCATCCTCCTCTTCTTCTCATCCTCCTCCCTCCTCTTCCTCGCATCCTCCTCCCTCTTATTCCTCTCATCCTCCTCCCTTCTCTTCTTCTCATCCTCCTCCCTCTTATTCCTCTCATCCTCCTCCCTCCTCTTCTCATCATCCTCCCTCTTCTTCTTCTCTTGCTCCTCCCTCTTCTTCCTTTCTTCCTCCTCTCTCTTCTCCCTCTCTTTCTCCTCTGTCTTCTTCCCCTCCTCCGCCTCCCTCTTATTTCTCTCTTCCTCCCTCTTTTCCCTCTCCTCCGCCTCCCTCTTATTTCTCTCTTCCTCCTCCCTCTTTTCACTCTCTTCCTCCTCCCCACGGACTCTCAGCCTACGACACTCTTCTTGAGAGATCCGGAGTTCTTCCTCCAGGTTGTTAATTTTAACGGTCGCCTCCCTAAGTGCTGCTTCGGCTCGCAGCCAATTCGTCTTCACCTCACTAAGTTCCAACTCTTGTAGCAGTGGGTCACATGGAATGCTGCATTCACTGAGTTGTACCCTTGGTAGAGTGGATGTTGGAGGTGTTTCCTTCGAGACAACCTTTGCTGCGGGAGTTGCTTCTGCAGTAGGAAATTGATCCTCTGACAACAGTGAATGCTCCCGTGCACTGAGTTTTGGGGTGCCCTTCAACTCAAATTGACCCGAGTAAATCCGGGACAAGTTGATGCCTCGATCTTCCCATTTTCTAAGGATTTGGCGTCTGCTAAACATTTCCGTCCAACACTTGAACCGTGGAAATGCTGACCGGGGATCCCCCAATTTGAACTTCTCGCAAAGCCACACCTGAAAACATGAATGAGTTAAAAACCAGAAACATAACTTCCCCAGGACAGACACAACTCTTATTCCGGACAGACGCAACACTATTCCGGACAGACAATATACTTATTCCGGACAGACGCAACTCTTATTCCGGACAGACTCAACACTATTCCGGACAGACACAACTCTTATTCCGGACAGACGCAATTCTTATTCCGGACAGACGCAACACTATTCCGGACAGACAAAATACTTATTCGGACATAAACCAACTCTTATTCCGGACAGACGCAACACTATTCCGGACAGACAAAATACTTATTCCGGATAGACGCAACTCTTATTCCGGACAGACGCAACACTATTCCGGACAGACAATATACTTATTCCGGACAGACGCAACTCTTATTCCGGACAGACTCAACACTATTCCGGACAGACACAACTCTTATTCCGGACAGACGCAACTCTTATTTCGGACAGACGCAACACTATTCCGGACAGACAAAATACTTATTCGGACATAAACCAACTCTTATTCCAGACAGACGCAACACTATTCCGGACAGACAAAATACTTATTCCGGACAGACGCAACTCTTATTCCGGACAGACGCAACACTATTCCGGACAGACAATATACTTATTCCGGACAGACGCAACTCTTATTCTGGACCGATAAAATACTATTCCGGACATACGTAACACTTTTCCCGGATAACCTCAAGACACTTATTCCGGACAGAGACAACACTATTCCGGACAGACACAAGACCTATCCCGGACAGACAAAACACTTATTCCGGACATAAACCAACACTACTCCGGACTGACACAACACTCATTCCGGACCAAGATGCTTACTTGTAATACGGCAACGCAACCACACACGTAGCCCTGCTTCATAGAGAAGTTCCCTGACAATCTCCTCCTCGAGAGGTCCCGTTGGGCTTCCTCCAGTCCTTCAACCAAGAAAGTGTGAACCGCTTTTGCCCACGCATATCTCTTGAGGCGCTTGAGGTTCTTAAGGTGCTTCGTGTACCACGCTTTACTTCGCTGTGATCCATCGAAGAACAAAAAATGATTGAAAATCATAGAAATAAGGAGTCGGACGTGCTCCTCCTCCTCGCCCATCTTGCTCGTGGCGGTAAGATGACCCAGTAGTTGGGTGTTGTCGAGGTTTACCCCGTCACGTTTCTCTACGTACATTGCTTCCATATCCACTCTCTGCCCATGTGCTCTTAGTCCAAGTAGAAGGGCGACATCTTCTACCGTAAATGGGACCACCGCAGTGGCTATTCTCAGACCGACTTCAGTGGCGTCGAAGTGTTCGACGAACCAACCCAGTATCTCGTTGTCAGTTGTGACGTGAGGAAAGGAGAGGAAGTGACCGAAAGGCGTCCGTTGGAAGACATTTTTCTCCTCCTCCTTCATCCGGTCGAACTGCTTGTGAAGGGCCGTGAAACCGCACTTGGTTTCGCGGAAGTAGTACGTGCTTCCCTTAAACCACCAAAAAAAATTGTTAGAGGCCAATAATGAACCTTAAAATGAACCAGAAAGAACGTGGTTGAAACAACACTTGCGCGGCTACAATTTCAGGAGCGATGGAGGTTTCAGGTAGAGAAGGATCCATTTTCGTCTGGTTATAATTTTCGTTCGACTAAAACAGGAATGAATGTTTTGGATGAGCGTCTGGAAAGGAACTCCGGCTAAAATGGGGAATGGAAAAGGAGAAGACTTGGGACGAAAGTTACTCGAATGCTGTCCCGCCGCTAATGATGTACGTGAAGTTTAACCGTCTAATCGTGATTTCGGGAAATGAACCGTCTAATCGTGATTTCGGGAAATGAACCGTCGCACCCAATAATTCGTAATTTACTTTTCCCCGCGCAGAAGTTTTGGCTGACTGGACGCTGAACTGGCAGCTGAGTTGGCCGTCCACGTAGGAAGCGTCACGGACGCGCGCGTCCGTGTATAACTACTCAAATTTTTATTCATGTTTTCAGCTAAAAGATCATCCTGATCTATTCAAAATTGTAGTTGTTTTCAATTATAAATTATTAGTTAATATTATACTAGTAATAGGTCAGTCGATCCTTCGAAGAATAATAAAATGGACATTGGGTACATATAGACATATGGTTAGGCCGTGTTTCGTAACACCACCGTGGAAGGGTTTTTTTGGATTAAACACTATTTACCAAACGGGTGTAATTTATCTGTTAAGTTTTTAAGAAATTGTGTTTTTTCCCCAGATTCTCGAACTCATATGGGTACAGTACTAAAGAAATAGGTTGCGGGGCATTTCCGTGGTTTATTCCCCTCATTCGTTCTGCGTAACCCCAGCTTTTCACGAAATTACTCCCCCAACCCACCTTTACACCTCACAACCACCACCAACTAGGGAATCTCTCCAACCCTTCTCCCACCGACCCGACTCTCTCGCTCTCTTGCCCCAACCTCTGCACCACCTCTCGCTGGCGTCGAGCTCTTCGTCATGTGAGCCGTTGGCATCGCCTCTTCGCGCCGCATGGTCGATCGTCTCCATCACATTTGAGCCTCGTCAAATCAAGCAGCAACCTGGTAGTTCAGCATCCCTTTGACGAAAGTCACCGTGAACCCCTGCGACTGCCTCAAATCTTCTACCCGCACCAACGGAATCATTGTTCTCCCACCGTCAACCACCCCGCTGTAGAGGTAACCCACTTCCATTGTATTATATCCTAAACCTTGCTTAATAGGCTAATTGTGTTGAGGTGGAGGATTAGAGATGGTTGAGATGAACGACTTAGATCAGTTGAGGAAAAGAGTATATAAAGGTGATTCTCTCTCTCTTTTCTCTCACTCTCTCTCACCCGCGCTTATCTCTCTCTCTCTCTCGCACATTTCTTTCTCTTTTGGGCGAGCCGGAGACTCTGGTGTGGCGTGGCTGCGGTTGTGTTGCCGGAGTGAGGCGACCACGTTCGAGGATTTCACCAGAGAAGAAGAGGTTTTGCGAGGAAGCGCTCGTCGTGATTCTTCAAAGGCTTCTTCAATCCTTAAGGTCAAGCTTGCTTTTGCGCTCAGTTATTATTAGTGTGGGAGTGGGAGCGGTCGACGGTAGGCCGTATGGCTCGTCGGACTTGCACAACAGTTTTTCTGCATTATAACGGTCGACCGGTGTTTTGGGTTCGGTCGACCGGTTATAATGTATCCGGAGTTGTTTGGTAAGCGCTGGATTTAATTTCGTGGGCAAAATTCTTTTAAGGAGGGTGGATTGTTATATCACAAACCTTGCTTAATAGGCTAATTGTGTTTAGGTGGAGGATTAAAGATGGTTGAGATGAACGGATGAGATCGATTGAGGAAATGAGTATATAAAGGTGATTCTCTCTCTTTTCTCTCACTCTCTCTCACCCGCGCTTCTCTCTCTCTCTCCCGCACATTTCTTTCTCCTTTAGGCGAGTCGGAGACTCTGGTTTGGCGTGGCTGTGGTCGTGTTGCCGGAGTGAGGCGATCACGTTCGAGGATTTCGCTGGAGAAGAAGAGGATTTGCGAGGAAGCGCTCGTCGTGATTCTTCAAAGGCATCTTCAAGCCTTATGGTATGTCAAGCTTGCTTTTGCGCTCACCTATTATTAGTGTGGGATTGGGAACGGTCGACGGTAGGCCACATGGCTCGTCAGACCAGCACAACAGTTTTTTTGCACTATAATGGTCGACCGGTGTTTTGGTTTCGGTCGACCGGTTATAATGTATTTCGGGCAATATCCCTCGCACCGGTCGAACGATTGCTTTGGGTGGTCAACCGATCGTGCATTTTGAGTGAGAGATGGAGCCTCTGGGTACTTTCGGTCGGACGGGCCCCATTTGTCGGTCAACCGAAGGTACTGTAGTAGGTCGGTTGGGGCGTTGACCATCCAAACGGTCGACCGCCTGTTTGACTCGTCCGACCGACGACTTAAGTTAACTTAATGGCTGGTCGATCGGAAGTGTTGTTTCGGTCTACCCTGTAGTGTGAATTGTTGGTGAGTTTTACTAGTGGATTTCGGTCGACCGGAAGTTTTGGGTCGTCCGACCATTTATTCTTTGTTTGCGAAAAGTTTTATTATTGGTGTTTTTCGGTCGAACGGGTTCCCTTTGTCATTCGACCGATTGACGGGTTTTTCGGTTGAGCCAGTACTCTAGGTGAGGATTCGGTCGACCGGAGAGTTGTTTTTCGTCCGACAGGTTTTACACAGTTTTGGTGTTTTACTTATGGTTGTTGATCGGCTAGAAGGCAACGGGTTCACTGACCCTTTTGGGGGCAACGAACGGACAAACCGACCCTATATTGATCATTGGGGGCTCTTTGAGCATGTTGTGGTTGTTATTGTCGTGGCTCCGGTAACATTGAGGCAAACCGTGGCTCCGGTGAATGAGGCAATGTCGTGGCTCCCGGTAACATTGAGGCAAACCGTGGCTCCGGTGAATGAGGCAAAGTCGTGGCTTCGGTAACATTGAGGCAAACCGTGGCTCCGGTGATTGAGGCAATTGTTGGTGGTTTATAGTGTTTGAGCTTGTGTCCTTTACGGTTTTTTGTATTCATTGTTTCATTCATGTGTTAGGGTTTGGCATACGGGGTTTCCTTATGGGAACTCAGGCATAATTATGTTGCTTTTCAGGCCAAGAGCGACGTTAGGAGGGTGGTGACTGCAGAGGAGGTGCTCGGGACTAGATCTTGCTTTCCTTTTTTTGAGGTTGTTGTGATTACATATGTATATTTGTTGTTCATGAGCTTTTGATGTAATCACATTCTTTTGTAAACTCGGTAACATATATATTTTATATGTTGGTGCGCCTGTGCGTGTATGTCTCTTCGTAATGTCCTCATTTGATTGTATGTTTAAATTTTAAATTTTTTGGCTGTTCTGAGGACGTTACACATTGAGATCTACTCAACCCCAAAATCTATAAAATGGTGCCTAACATTTACAAATAATATTTAGTCTGATCCCAGTTGCATGTTTAGGCATTTATAAGATTATTTGGTACTGGGGTTATTAGTTGTGTGTTGTACTACTTGTTCAATTGATCTATGGGAAAATGTTAGGTTCGTGGGATTTTAATTTCGAACGCACTGAGGTGTAGGTGAAATATATTGCAATTTAAGCCTTGTTATAATTTTGTTGTCTGAAAAAATAATTGATGCTATTGTGATTAAATCCATATTCACATGCCAACAAAGTTATGCTAACGGGGGAAGTTGATTATCCCTTACAATTTCTGAATACCAATATGAATAAATTTGTGATTTCATGACCTGGTTCTATGATTCTCCAGGAAGACAAATTAGCTCTACTTATACATACTTTAGGCTCCCTACAATCAATTACAAACCACGGCAATTGTAAAACCAATAAAGAGCGAAATCTACAAAATGTGGGATGAAGCTACTCCCGACATAACCCCTACACATACGAGGAGTACCACAATGAGCACCAACATGAGGAGGAGGACAGGGAGCAATGCCACACATGTAGGAGCATGAAGGTGGCGGAGCATAGCTATTTGGTCCTCTAGAACCTCCAGTCGTCGGGTGACTTCAAGGATTGGATTCGGCAACTGAGCGGGACGGTCGTCTACCATCGCACAGCGAGGTGGGTGGTTGACCTCCACTCCATCATCACGGAACGACATCTGGTCAACCCAGCGGAAGAAGTCGCACCTAAGTGCGGGCTAACGGGGAAAAGGTAAGTAAGCGATCAATCCAAAAATCAAAAACCCAGAAATCTTGAAAACATAGAGAAGTACTCACAATGTCGGAGCCACGACGGTAGAAGATCCTACGGGGTTCTTGATCTTGTGGGAAATGTTACGATGAGCGGGAACTCCACATATGAAGGTCGGTCGTCGAAACATGATCGATTTGGTGGTGCTCGAAGCGGATGACATGCGATGTGGAGGGCGCAAGAAGAGGAGAAGCGGTCGGTGGCGTGGTGAGGTGGGGATGGAAGATTTATGGAGGTGGGGGTGGTTGGCTCGTGTGCAAGCAAAGGGCTCCATCGGGATTTTGTGTTGAAGAATCGGATTAACACCGGTGTTACCAAACGCCCCAAGTTTCTGCCGACAGGAGAAGAACGACGGGATGGGAAATTGTTGAGGATTTTGTACCCAAAAGCTAATCTACAGTACACTTACCAAACGAGGCCTTAGTCCTCCATCTTCAAAAAAAAATTCTTTCTGCTAAAACGTTTTTAATGTGCTAACCAATCATTTAATATATTTAGCCCCTTGTCTTACGCACAAGACAAGCTAAGTAATGGCAGCTTTTGTTTAATCCACGCTTTGATGCATTTTTCTGTGTGGGAGAAATCATGCACCCACTTCATGCCTTGTTATTTTGTCAGTATAACCAGTCATTCCACAAGAATCCAACTGACGTTGACTCAAATTAAGCTTCATAAAAGTATTTCCCATCCGACTCAAGTTACTGTTAAATTCTTGGCATCCCAGTGCTACAACTTTAGAACACCTCATTTAACACAGTCTTTAAACCAAATATAGTTCTCAAAAATATACATACAGATTTCTTCTTTGTTTCGCACGCACAGATATTACATTTTTGTTACAGAAATCCAACTAAAAGCCGAACCAATTTCGTTGGTGGCAAATGGAGAGTTATAGTAAAATCGAACACCACGCTCAAATCTTTGCCGTCAAATTTCTTGTTAGGATTTTGATAGCGATCAAGTCATGATTTAATTTTTCATGTTGTCCTGCACAAAACATCAGCACATACCCTATAAATCCAATCTATTTATTTTTCACACTGAAGTTTCATCATTCCTGTCATAACATATTTGAAGCAATAGTGATACACTGATCTGATGGAAAATCAGTTTGAAACCTCAATCGGCTTGGTCGTGAGCCCAAAACCAAAAGGAAAAAGAGGGTCGTAGAGGCCATCACCGTAGTTCATCGGTAGTTGGTCGACTGACTTGGGCCAAGTTTGAGTAAGCTTGCCACTGAAACCATGATCTCCAAAGAGCACGTCACTAATGCCAAGCCCTTCTGTACCTGGAAGCCAAGCCGCAACAAGAGCGTCGATTGTCGAGAGATAAGGCTCGACAATAAGCGGTCGTCCTGAGACAAGAATAACAACACATTTCGCAACGCCACTTACGTTCATGATAGTGCTGATGCCTGGTTCTTGAATCGAGAGGGTTGGACTATCTCCCAACTTCTCTGCGTAAGGTTTCTCCCCAACGGCAACGATTGTGTACGAGAAGTCGTTTTCCTTCACAAAGATAGTGCGGTTGTTCCCTGTGAATTCTTGCCATTCCAAGTTCCAACCACCACACTGATACCCGAGGTTGGACGCATGAGATTCGGCTACAAGGATTTTGTTTGCCTTCTTTGGAAGTGGTATCAATGGCTTATTTGCGAGTTTTCCGTTCTTTGGCAGTACTAATGATTTCCTTACTGCTTCTCTCGCCAACTCACGGTGTTCCTGCAGCAAATGCCATAAATACTATCTGGAATTCAAACTGACTCGAGATTCCGAATTTCGATTGAAGTCATACTCAAGGATTTGGTTGACCCCTTAAAGATCAACAAGACCAATTATTTACGATATGATATTGATACGCCATCCTATATAAAGTTTTGTACATACATTTGTTGAAATAACCTCAAATTATTAAAGAGATTAAAAGTAAATGATTGGGAGTTTCTAGATGAAGTAATTATGTGTGAGTTGTTTAGTAAGTTGTGAGAAGTAAATGTTGTTTAGGAAATTGTGTGGGTTGTTTAGTAAGTTGTGATTAGTAAATGTTGTTTAGGAAGTTTTGTGAGTTATTGTTTAGTAAGTTGTGATTAGTAAATGTTGTTTAGGAAGTTGTGTGGGTTGTTGTTTAGTAAGTTGTGAGAAGTAAATGTTGTTTAGGAAGTTCTGTGGGTTGTTGTTTAGTAAGTTGTGTTGAGTTAATTTGAGTCTAGAATATTGTGTAAGTCATTTAATTCCCTCATTATAAATAGAGGGTTGATGTAAGTTGAAGAGTGTGAAGTGAAGTAAAGTGAAAGAAAAAAAAGAGTTTTGTGTGTTACATCTTGTATCTCCTTCTCCTCCACCAAATAACTTGTCCAAATTAGATCTTGTTTCGTAACAAATTGGTATCAGAGCGTTGGTGAAGATGAGTCCTGGAGGATCCTTAGTTGGAAACATTTCGGTACCGCAACTCTCGAAGTCAAACTATAACAATTGGTGTATGAAGATGCGCGCTCTTCTTGGTGCGCAAGAGTGTTGGGAGGTTGTACGAGACGGTTTCAAAGAGCCATCCGAAGAGGATGTAGCGGCGCAATCCGATGCGCAAGAAATGGTAACCCGGGAAAATCGGAAGAAGAACCAAGGTGCTCTTTTTCTTATTTACCAACGGTTGGACGATTCCGTTCTCGAGAAGATAGTCGACGCAACCACGGCGAAGGAGGCATGGGACTCCTTGCAGAAAATCTTCAAAGGTGCAGACCGAGTGAGACAAGTTAGACTCCAAACACTTCGTGGTGAAATGGAGAGCATGAAGATGAAAGAAGGAGAAGGAGTGGTTGATTACATCACTCGTGTTCAAACGGTGGTGAATCAACTAAAGAGGAATGGAGAAACCCTAACGGAGGCGCGGGTTGTTGAGAAGATGCTTCGGTCATTGACCGAAAATTTCGAAAATGTTGTGTGTGTCATCGAAGAGTCACGAGATCTTGAGAAGATAACCGTTGACGATCTATCGGGCTCGTTGGAAGCACACGAGCACCGAAAGAAGAAAAAGGTGCAAGAGTCTCTCGACGAGGCTTTGCAAGCGAAGGTCAAAATCAACAATGATAAGGCCTTGTATGTGCAACACAACCGTAGCGGTCGTGGAGGCCGAGGAGGTCGCAGAAGAGGTCGCGAACAAAGGCATAGTCATCAAGAAAATGGTGAAACGCAACAACCACAACAAAATTGGCGTGGACGTGGTAGAGGAAGCAATCGTGGACGAGGTGGTCGAGGTACGCGTCCGGATGTGAAGTGCTACAACTGTGGCAAGCATGGTCATTATGCACGAGATTGTTGGTCGCCAAAGAAAGTGGAAGAGAACTCAAACCTTATGAAGGAGGATGACTCAAAGGAGAGTGGATTCTTGTTGATGACACACCACGAGACCAAGGCCGATGACGATTCGGTTTGGTATTTGGATACTGGTGCAAGCAACCACATGTGCGGACAAAGGCACTTGTTCGTGGGAATGAAGGTTGTGACGAACGGGCACGTGTCATTCGGTGATGCATCCCAAATCCAAGTGAAAGGTCGAGGTAAAATTCATTTTTCTTGTGATGGCAAAGAGTGCGAAATCGAAGATGTCTATTATGTACCCGGCTTGAGGAACAACATCATGAGCATGGGACAATTGATGGAGAAGGGATACTCAGTCTTTATGAAAGATCGAATAATGATGTTGAAAGATAAAGATGGTAAATCGGTGGCATGCGTCGAGATGGCATCAAATCGGATGTACAAGCTCAACTTGCAAAATGTACGCGAGAAGTGCTTGCGAGTGGACTTGACCGACAAGGCATCATTGTGGCATTTGAGGTTTGGGCACCTAAATCATGGTGGTCTAGAAGAGCTAGCTAAGAAGGGTATGGTTCATGGATTGCCAAAGATGAACTACACCAAGGAATTTTGCGAGGGGTGTGTGATGGGGAAGCAAGCAAGAAACCCATTCCCGACGACAGAATTTCGAGCAAAGGAGAATCTAGAGATGATCCACACCGACATATGCGGACCTATCACGCCCGGTTCATTTTCAGGTAAAAGGTATTTCATAACCTTTATTGATGATAAGACTTGGAAGACTTGGGTGTATTTCTTGAAGCAGAAATCCGAGGCTTTTGGAACCTTCCAAAAGTTCAAGACGATGGTCGAGAAAGGAACCGGACGGTTCATAAAAGCATTGCGGTCCGATCGAGGAGGCGAATATATGTCCACCGAGTTCACAAAATTTTGTGAAAAACACGGCATTAGGAGGCTACTAACTGCACCGTACACCCCACAACAAAACGGTGTAGGGGAGAGAAAGAATCGGACCATTCTCGACATGGTTCGATCGATGTTGAAGAGCAAGGGCATGCCAAAGGAGTTTTGGGCTGAAGCGGTGCAATGTGCGGTGTACTTGCAAAATAGATGCCCTCATGCAAAGCTTGGAGATCTAACACCACAAGAAGCATGGAGTGGGGTCAAGCCAACCGTGTCTCATCTCAAGATATTTGGAAGTGTAACTTATGCACATGTGCCTAATCAAAGGCGCACAAAGTTGGATGATAAGAGCAAGCGGTATATCTTCATCGGGTACGACGAGAACACAAAGGCTTATAAGCTCTTCGACCCAAATGACAAGAAGGTGACCGTTAGTCGTGATGTGTGTGTTGATGAAGAGAATGCATGGGATTGGGAGAACAAGAAGGAGCAATTCGTTTCAAGTTTGTTTGGGAATCCCGTAGCAAATGGCAATGGTGAAAATGATCTTCGAGGGTCACAAGAAGACGACTCTCAAAGTCCTCGGCGTGAGTCTTCATCGACTTTTGAGGTGGGAGAAAGCTGAACCTCTAGAGCAAGAAGGCAAAGGCAAGAAAGTGAAAGTGATGATGAGCGATGGCCACCAAGAATGAGGAGCTTGCAGGAGCTCTATGACTCGACTAGTGAGTTGCATTTGGTTTGTTTGTTAGCGGATGCCAAACAAATCACGTTTGAAGAAGCAGTGAGACATCCGAAATGGAAAGCGGCAATGAATGAGATCGCTTCCATAGAGAAGAACGAGACGTGGGATTTGGTAGAGCTACCAAAAGGACACCAACCCATCGGAGTAAAGTGGGTATACAAAAAGAAAACAAATGCGAAGGGTGAAGTCGAGCGGTATAAGGCTAGACTCGTTGCGAAGGGCTATCGACAAAAGGCCGGTATTGACTATGATGAAGTTTTTGCTCCAGTCGCAAGGATGGAGACCATTCGACTTCTCATCTCACAAGCGGCTCAACTTCAGTGGCCAATATACCAAATGGACGTCAAATCAGCGTTCTTAAATGGCGTATTAGAGGAGGAAGTCTATGTCGAGCAACCCCCATGTTTTATGAAGGCTGGAAAGGAGACGAGTGTACTAAAGTTGAGGAAGGCGCTCTATGGCTTGAAGCAAGCGCCTCATGCATGGAACACTCGTATCGACGACTATCTGAAGGCGGCAGGATTCGTACAATGTTCATTTGAGCATGCGTTGTACTTGAAGGAATCCAAAGGTAACATTCTCATTGTTGCTTTATATGTGGACGATCTTATTTTCATGGGAAATAATGAGGCCATGAGAAGAAAGTTTAAAGAGGTGATGACTCGCGAGTTCGAGATGACCGATTTGGGTCTTATGAAGTACTTTCTTGGTCTCGAGGTGAGACAAGGTGACTCTGGAATTTTCGTATGCCAAGAAGGATATGCAAAGGAAATCTTGAAGAAGTACAAAATGGACGAGTGCAATCCGGTAGCCACACCAATGGAGCTTGGAGTGAAACTCTCCAAATATGAAGATGGAGATAACGTTGACGCGAGCATGTACCGGAGCCTTGTTGGTAGCTTAAGATACCTCACGTGCACAAGGCCCGATATATTGTTCAGTGTCGGCGTTATGAGTCGGTTCATGGAGAAGCCAAAATATGCACATTGGAAGGCAATGAAACGGATCTTGCGCTATATCAAAGGTACGATACATCTCGGGCTCATGCATGTGAAAACCAAAGATTTTAAGTTATATGGCTACTCGGATAGTGATTGGTGCGGTGATGTTGATGATCGGAAAAGCACATCGGGATATGTGTTCTATTTAGGGAACACAGCTTTCACATGGATTTCGAAGAAGCAACCGATTGTCACACTCTCGACATGTGAAGCAGAATATGTGGCAGCAGCATGGATCTAAATTTGGCTGAGAAATTTGTTGCAGGATCTAAAGTTACAACAGATGGAGGCGACGGAGATCTTTGTAGACAACAAGTCCGCAATCGAGCTAGCGAAGAATCCGGTGCATCATGAAAGGAGCAAGCATATCGATGTGCGTTTTCACTTTATTCGAGAGCAAATAAAGAAAGGTACTATAGTGATGAATTTTGTCGCAAGTCGAGATCAAGCAGCAGATATTTTCACAAAGGCATTGCCAACTGAATTATTTGACCAAGGCAAGAAGGGTCTTGGCATGATGGACGGACGATATTTGAGGTTAAGGGGGAGTATGTTGAAATAACCTCAAATTATTAAAGAGATTAAAAGTAAATGATTGAGAGTTTCTAGATGAAGTAATTATGTGTGAGTTGTTTAGTAAGTTGTGAGAAATAAATGTTGTTTAGGAAGTTGTGTGGGTTGTTTAGTAAGTTGTGATTAGTAAATGTTGTTTAGGAAGTTGTGTGAGTTGTTGTTTAGTAAGTTGTGATTAGTAAATGTTGTTTAGGAAGTTGTGTGGGTTGTTGTTTAGTAAGTTGTGAGAAGTAAATGTTGTTTAGGAAGTTGTGTGGGTTGTTGTTTAGTAAGTTGTGTTGAGTTAATGTGAGTCTAGAATATTGTGTAAGTCATATAATTCCCTCATTATAAATAGAGGGTTGACGTAAGTTGAAGAGTGTGAAGTGAAGTAAAGTGAAAGAAAAAAAAGAGTTTTGTGTGTTACATCTTGTATCTCCTTCTCCTCCACCAAATAACTTGTCCAAATTAGATCTTGTTTCCTAACAACATTGGAGAAACGAACCTGACTTCCAAGTTGATTCGCCAAGCTGGTATATGCGTAGGGGTTCTCAAATAGACCCATGAAAAATTTAACACGAAAAATCCTTCTCACGGCCGGCATCGTTGATCCGTCTCATTGGTATGACTTTGTTCTTAACATGAGATGTCAAATCGTTGATGAATATGTTGTTGGAGATTTCGGGTTGTGATAATCCTGGACTCTTCTCAGATCGTGTACGAATCACTTTCCGAACAAGATTATTCGACCCTTTTACACTGCCCGGGTTGCACGAATACCTTGCTGGGATAATCCTGAGAAGGAACAATCTCGTTCAGGCAATATGAACTTCGATCAGAAAAGTAGAGAAGGAGTATGAATTTTCGTATGTTTGTTTTGAGTACCGAATCCCTCTTATAATGAGATAATCGAAAAGCAGAATGGCGGTTTGGCGGTTACACAAACGCCTTTTGGGTTGGTATTATCCACTCAAACGGAAATACATAAAATCCAATAAAAATTAATATGGATTTTCCGAAGAGCTTTCGGGGCGCTGCCCCGAACCCTGCCAGGGGCTCTGCCCCTTGGAACCCCGTCCGCTGACCAGTCAGCGGGATCCCAGCCAGGGGCTCTGCCCCTTGGACCCCGCAGGGACTCCGCCCCTCGACCCCGCGAGGGGGCTGCGCCCCCTCGACCCCTGCTTCATATTCGTGGTCGATAAACCGTTAGCTCAACAAGCGTGCACTCTGCACTACCCAAACTCGTTTCCGAGCCTAACAATAAATCGCATCGGTCTCAAGTAAATCACATTACGACTAAAATGAATCGATGACACTAAAATCACCAACATATCCCCCCCATTTTAGTGTAATCCTTGATCTACTCAGTATATATATAGTAATAATATATACAAGTGTATAGCACACAAACATTATGATCAAACAAATGCATAAATGAAAATGTCTTGCGATTGAATTTTCATTTTAGTATAATACACATTCCAAATACTCGAGAATTGGGGTGTCATAACGATTGAACCCGTCAACCCATTTGAATACCTGAAGATATCATACACAAATGTTTCTACAACACTCTACTATTCATACTTGACACTATACAAGCCATGTGTCCTTATCCATTCATAAGCATATAGGAAGCCAAGTCCAAGCTTCTTGAAGCGGCAAAACTCCATGCTCATATAGGTGGTCCTTTTAGTCTTGCACCTGCATTTGCAATTTGTCAAAAGAACCATTAAGAAGATATACTTCAACCTAACATCACTTGCAGGTCTGAGCACATACCTTGGGAAGTCATTTTGTGCTCCAATCTCTAACTATGGTCTTTCCACATTGAATTCAGCTCCTAACGTTGTATTAGAAGGGAATTGGGTATACCACAGCTAGTAGATTTAGATGGACTTTAATCCCATCCCAATCACCGACTTAATTACTAAGTCTCTTCCTAACCCTTTCGTCAAGTGGTCAGCCAAGTTTTGTTGCGACCGAACAAACTCAATGGATATTACCCCATTCATGATTAGCTCCCTAATCATACTATGTCTAACACCCAAGTGTCTAGACTTGCCATTGTAGATTTGACTATAGGCTTTAGCCAAGGTGGCAGCACTATCACAACGGATAGAAATTGGTGATATTGGTTTAGACCATATCGGAATCTCATACACTAAGTTCCTTAGCCATTCCGCTTCTTTACCAGCGGCGGCTAATGCTACAAACTCAGATTCCATGGTGGAGCTAGTTATACATGTTTGCTTCTTGGAAGCCCATGAAATGGCACCTCCCCCAAGCAAGAAAACCCATCCACTTGTAGAAGATGAGTCTTTAACATTGTTTATCCAACTAGCATCCGAATAACCCTCTAGCACCGAAGGAAATCCCATATATGATAAACCATACATCATAGTACCTTTTAAGTACTTGAATACCCTTGTTATAGCATGCCAATGATGTCTACTAGGGTTACTAGTGAATCTGCTCAACTTACCAACCGCATAAGCAATATCCGGTCTAGTGCTAGTCATAGCATACATCAAACAACCTATGGCTTTTGAGTATTCAAGCTGATCCACAGGTTTCCCTGTATTAGGCATAAGCTTTTCTTCCATATCCATGGGAGTGCTAACCGGAGAACAACCTTCATGATTGAAGTTCTTGAGTATCTTCTCAATGTAATGAGATTGTGTAATAACAATCCCATTGTTCTCCCTCTTGATCTTGATACCAAGAATTACATCCGCTTCTCCCATATCCTTCATGGAGAACCTGGATGATAGAAAGATCTTGGTCTTATCAACCTGAATTTGGTCAGTACCAAAAATCAACATGTCATCTACATATAGACAAATGATTACACCTTTCCCAGATGCATCAAACTTGCTATATACACACATGTCTGCTTGGTTCAGAATGAAACCACTGGACAAGACAACCTCATCAAATCTTTGATGCCATTGCTTCGGTGCTTGTTTCAGCCCATACAATGACTTGATCAACTTACACACTTTATGCTCATTACCGGGCAATACAAATCCTTCCGGTTGCTTCATGTACACTTCTTCTTCCAAATCACCATTAAGAAATGCTGTTTTGACATCCATTTGATGGATCACTAGATTGTGAATAGCCGCCAAGGCAATCAACAATCTAATAGTAGTGATACGAGCAACAGGAGCATAGGTATCAAAGTAATCTATCCCTTCCCTTTGTCTAAAGCCTTGGATAACCAATCGAGCCTTAAACTTGTCAATTGTACCATCGACTTTCATATTCCTCTTGAAGATCCATTTGCAGCCCAGTGGCTTACAGCCTGGTGGTAGATCACACAAGATCCAAGTATTATTTTCCATGATTGAGCCAATCTCATCATCGATCGCTTCTTTCCAAAAAGCAGAATCTCGAGATTTAATGGCCTCATCATATGTCCTTGGATCCTCCTCAATACTGTAACAGTAAGAGTATTGGGACTCAATCTGATCTTTTGATCCCTCAACTAAGTATAGCTGAAAATCAGAACCATAAGATTTAGGTTTCCTAGCTCTTTTGCCTTTACGGGGTTCAGGCGTCTCGCTTGGTGCATCATTTGAATGATCATCCCTTAGAGTTTCATCCGAACTCGGTATGGGATACTTTGGTCTAGGTATTGAAGAGAAACGTTTCTCATCAAAGATAGCATCTCTCGATTCTATAATTGTGTTATTAGAAACCGAGTCATTAGGTTCTATGACATAAAACCTATAAGCCTTGGAATGCTCAGCATATCCAACAAAGATGCAATCAATCCCCTTTTCACCCAAAGTTTTCCTTTTAGGGTCCGGGAGTCTTACCACGGCCCTACAACCCCAAACTTTCAAGAATGTCAAGTTAGGTCGTTTCTTATACCAAAGTTCATATGGGGTAGTCTTGTTCCTCTTGTTAGGAACCCTATTTAGCAAATAGCAAGCCGTTAGCATGGCTTCTCCCCAGAACCCCTCACTCAAACCAGAGTAAGACAACATGGCATTCACCATTTCCTTAAGAGCTCTATTTTTCCTTTCAGCCACACCATTCTGTTGTGGTGTATAAGGAGCCGTAGTCTCATGAATGATTCCTACGGACTGGAAAAAATACCGGATCATAATATTCACCACCTCTATCCGTGCGTAAAGTCTTAATCAAGCCATTTTGTTGCAATTCAACCTCAGTTTTATAAATTCTGAATTTATCTAAGGCATCATCCTTTGTATGCAACATATAAACATAGCAGAACCTAGATGCATCATCTATGAAAGTAATGACATACTTCTTGTTCCCTAATGATGGAGTAGCATGCAAATCACATAAATCACTATGAATTAATTCAAGTATAACAGATTTCCTCATTATACTCTTAAACGGTTGTCTAGTGATCTTAGTTAGCATGCAAGTATTACACTTTCCTAAATTCTTATCAAAAACAGGAATCAAATCATCTTTAGACATTTGAAGCATCCTTTTATAATGCACATGTCCTAGACGAGCATGCCATAAAGATGAATCAATCACATTCGAAGAAGCCATAAATACAGAACCAGAATCTTGCGGAACTCCATTCAAATTCATCATAAACATCCCATTGTTATAATAACCAGACCCAATATACACACCACACTTTGACAAGATATACTTGTCAGATTCACAAACTTGCTTGTAACCAAGCTTATTTAAAACCGGGCCAGAGATAAGGTTCTTGCGCAACTTAGGCACAAATAAAACATTACATAAAGACATAGACTTTCCGGAACTAAATTCTAGCAGCACACTTCCTTTGCCTTCCACGGGAGCGTAGTGATCGTCTCCCATGTAAAGAACAGAACCGTCATCCACTGGTGCAAGTGTCTTGAACCAGCAACGATCTTTACATACGTGTGTAGTGGCGCCAGAATCTATCCACCATGCGATCGCATCATCCTGCACATAATATGCCTCAGAAATTAGTGAAACTGAATATTCAATCACATTATTCAAATCACGTTTTAGATTCTGACCTTGGTTTCGGGACTGGTCCGTAGACCCTTTTCCCGAACCACATGCGCTCGTGTTGTCGTGCTTCTTGCCAGATCGGCAATCCCTCTTGAAGTGGCCAGTTTTGCCACATTTCCAACACTCGAGTTTCAGTTTCTTGTTAGAACCGAAACTGCCCTTGTTGTGGTTGTTGAAAGCACGCTTCTTTCCTTTGCCCTTGTTAGAGTTCTTACCACCCTCTTCGATCATGTTCACCGAGGGTCCAGCAATATCTTTGCCCTTGCCCTTATCATCTTCCGAAGCCCTCAAATACTCTTCAATGTGAAGATGACTTCCAAGTTGAACCAGAGATAGTTCCTCTTTCCCATGTTTCAGAGTATGCTTAAACTCTTTCCAGGATGGAGGCAACTTATCAATGACACTTGAAACAGAAATGGATTCATCCATCTTCAAACCGTGTTGTGCAAATTGACCGAGGATCCGGAGAATTTCATTGAATTGTTCCATGACAGACCGCGAATCAACCATCTTGTAGTTGTTGAAATCGCTAACCAGAAATTTCTTAATAGAAGAATCCTCTGCCATGTATTTGGATTCGAGAGAATCCCACAATTCCTTCGCAGATTCTATATTCTGATAAATATCGAACAAAGGATCAGACATACCGTTCAAGATGTGTCCTCTGCAGATATAGTCATCGTTCTCCCACTTGGATCTGCGCCTTATTGCTTCAACCGGTCCATCATCCTCGACTTCAGGCATCGGTGTAGACAGGACGTACACCACCTTCAAAGCCGTAAGCATGAAATGCATCTTCTTCTGCCAGCGATGGAAATCGTGGCCTTGGAACTTCTCAAGCTTTCCGAAATTCGTAGTCATCTCCTTGACAGTACTTCCTCCAGCCATTATCAACCAATAATCTTGTTCGTTTGTTGGAGATTTTGGGTTGTGATAATCCTGGACTCTTCTCAGATCGTGTACGAATCACTTTCCGAACAAGATTATTCGACCCTTTTACACTGCCCGGGTTGCACGAATACATTGCTGGGATAATCCTGAGAAGGAACAATCTCGTTCAGGCAATATGAACTTCGATCAGAAAAGTAGAGAAGGAGTATGAATTTTCGTATGTTTGTTTTGAGTACCGAATCCCTCTTATAATGAGATAATCGAAAAGCAGAATGGCGGTTTGGCGGTTACACAAATGCCTTTTGGGTTGGTATTATCCACTCAAACGGAAATACATAAAATCCAATAAAAATTAATATGGATTTTCCGAAGAGCTTTCGGGGCGCTGCCCCGAACCCCGCCCGCTGACCGGTCAGCGGGATCCCAGCCAGGGGCTCTGCCCCTTGGACCCCGCAGGGGCTCCGCCCGTCGACCCCTGCTTCATATTCGTGGTCGATAAACCGTTAGCTCAACAAGCGTCCACTCCGCACTACCCAAACTCGTTTCCGAGCCTAACAATAAATCGCATCGGTCTCAAGTAAATCACATTACGACTAAAATGAATCGATGACACTAAAATCACCAACATATGTTGTAGTCAATTGGGATCATGATCTGCATATATCATATAAAAATTTGAGGATGTCACATTTACAAATCAAACATCGCTTTCACAAGATATGCGAATGTCTGTTCTTTGTTTATTGTGTCATGCTTTCTTTATTTATCATTGAATGCTAGAGCCTAGTTTCAGTGAAATACGTACCATGTCGATTCCAGCACGGACGGAATATGAGTAATTTGAACCTTGAGGATTGGTAATCTTGTCAATACCTTGCCAATCAGAAATTACAAACCCCTGAAGAGAGCAAGCTAAAATTTCAAATCGGACTTCTTACAAACTATACTGTAATAACAAACAATGAATGACTCGCCCTGAAGTGAACATATCTCTTAAGGAAGTTGGTCACAAGGTCACGGTTTGCGTGCATTTTGACTCCATTCCAGCTCGCGAAAGAGACCATTACTGTCGCAATGCCTTTTCGAATAGCACGGAGGAAAGGAACCATGTGGATTTCCATCAGTTCGTTCACGAGGGGTTTATACCCTTTCGAGTGCCACCATCGTCCACGAAATGCTTTGCGCATGCAGCAGCTTTATCACTACGTGGTCATATAAACCTTTATAAATCTTCATGTAGCTTTGAGGTATTAATATCAAATGAATTGGAATTTCTAAGTTGATCATCTCGCTTATAAACATTTTGGCATCTTTCAATTTTAAGCTACCCGATTCCAAGAGCAAAAGATTAAAAATAAGGTACAATAATTCTGCAAGTCTTACTTTCCACCAACAAACGGGGTTCCTTTGGGATAATTAGCCGGCGGTTCTCCTTGCAGGCCAGAGATTATATCTGCCATAGCTTCAACAAGTTTAGTGTAACGTCCCGGAACAGTGGAAGAAATTTTTCAAATTTAAAACATAAACATACGACCGTCAACGGTCAACAATGGCACGTTACTAGAAAAGTCAACTGAATACATATATATAAAATATCTCCACGTGGAAGTCATAATACAGAGTGTGAAAAAGAGTGATTACATGTCTAACACATAAATACTGTAATCACTATCTCTACAAAAACGATAAGATGACAGGACCTGATCCCGGAGGTACTCCCCTCGGTCACCACCAACCTACGACTGCCTGCTCCCTGAAAATGAAACATGAAATATGCCTGAGTTCCCGAAAGGAACCCCGTATGTCAACATCTCCTATCATAAACAGAACTACAGACGAAAATGCCAAGAATGCACATGCAATGCAAAACCACCTCGGGCCCACAGACTGCCCATCACTCTCCTACACAAGGAAAGTGCATCCCCTCCCTACACAAGGAAGAAGGCATCCCTCTGCCGCACAGGCACAAGGGACCTCGCTCTCCGACACACGGAAAGTGCATCCCCTCCCTACACAAGGAAGAAGGCGTCTCGCACCCACACAGGCATGGAAGGCATCCCTCTGCCGCACAGGCACAAGGGGTCCAACTGAAATTGCCCTCGTCGAAGGTGAAATCCGTAGCTCCGAGGTCCAGTGATCAACCGTGGGCTCAGAGCCGGTTATCGACCTATGGTCGACGACTCGCGTGTGGATAAATCCACCAACCTGCGGTTAATTGGTCGACCGCAATAAACACACCGGTCGACCGGTCTCCCGCTCAGTACTCCGTACTGAGGCAAAACACTATCAATCAGTTGGACAGGATCTCTCGGACGGTCGACCGTTTAGCAAGTCACCGCCCAGTCCAGACCAATGATAATTCGACCCACCGGTCGAACAAGGTCAATCTAGCGGTCAACCGTTTGGAAGGTCTACGCTATACATTTTATATACATATATATCCTATCGGTCGAACCAGTGTCCGTTCAGCCGATAAGAAAGTCTGCATGAATCCTGCCCACTGTATTCGGTCGACCGAAACTCTTTCGGTTGACCGGATCAACAGACACTTCACTGCAGAATATCTGCACGCAGTCGGTCGACCGGATCCAGAGCGGTCGACCGTTTAGATGGTCAACGCTCTTGACTGACTTTGCGCAGTTCAGTCGACCGAGACACACTCGGTCGGCCGAAGGTCTGTCTAACCTATCTAAAGGGGTTCGGTCGACCGAAACTTTGTTTCGGTCGACCTTGTTTCGGTCGACCGGCTAATATGACCCTTAAATTCCCGCTAAAATTTGGCATAAACGGTCGACCGTCACACAGACATCGTTCGACCGTTTTCGGGCAGTAAGTTATTATTTACAAATATCGGTCGACCGACCCAACTACCGGTCGACCGAACCATACATTTTCCCTCTGGACAGGCATCATTTAGACGTCATTCGGTCGACCGAACTCTCAATCGGTCGACCGAACAGAGCGTCTTCAACCTCTGTCCAGTCAGGTTCGCCGGAGAAACAGCACCAACGCCGCCCCCCTACACTCCCACACCTCTTGGGGAGTTACTATGAAGACTTGGCATACCTCTCAAGACGACGAAGACCCGCCGGAGCCTCGCTCGCGCACCGTCGTCTCCGAAAAACTCCTCACGTGCCAACCTCCGCGCCTCCGCACGCTCCTTCCTCGTGCTCGCCTCCACCACACCGCCGGAGATCCTCTCCTCCTTCTGGTCGCCGGAACAAGGGAAGAAAGTGAGGGAGTGATGAGTGGGGAAGAAAATGGAGAGAAAAGAAGAAGAAGGAGATGAGTTGGGTGGTTTTTAAACAAAAACCCCACACCAACCCAACACCCCAACCATACCTCCCTCCATACCCTCACCACACCTCCATCACATCCACCCTATACCTCTCTCTCTCTTCAGGTCTTTACATTTAGGGTCCTCACCGTAACTCTCGTAACACCGACCCCATCTTGGATCTCTACAGACCTGATTAAAAAGAACATTACATTGAAATTATCAAAACACATAATAAAATTATTTCTCATGCTCAATTATTAAATAGAACTTATTGGTCTAGCTTGTACCGCAATACATGGTGCAAAAGTGTAAGGAATTCCTGTAGCCCGAACTTCTAAAGCTATCGTTGCACCAATTTTTTTCAAAAGTTCCGGATCCCTGTGGGCAAAAATAAATCCAACAAAAAACTTTAATATGGAATTCGGCAACGCAATTTCATAAAACTAAGATGGATATGCTTGCCTGGTAACTCCGAGGCCAGCATTATGAGGAAACAATGTAGCTCCATATGCTGTGTTGTGACCATGAACTCCATCAATCCCGGAAATCATTGGGATCCCAAGACAGGTTGTGGATAGAGCACCCCTTTGGAATTCATTCAACATTTTCACCCAATCTTGAGGTGTGGCATTCTCAACCGGGACGCGACTCGCTCCGCTCACTATGCTACCTATTGACAAACGAACATTTATTTGATGCTATATTTCCGGGAAACATAAACAACGTATTAGAACTTTAAGCAGATGAAGGGGCATTTCATACCGATGAAGTATTTTTTCATGACATCGGCAGAAGCAACGTGCCTTTCTATCTGAGCCATTTGACCGATTTTCTCCGCAAGGGTCATCCGGCTTAACAAAACTTCGACCCGGGCCTCAATCGGTTGCTTTGGGTCTTTGTACATCAGATACTCAGTTGTAGTTATCTTAGCCAACAAAAATATTAACACAGCGACGACGAAGGCCACTCCAAGTGTTCTCATCTTTTTACTGGTGAAATATTCTCTAAATTTTCTTCTAGGACTCTGAAATCAGTAGGTAATTGTTTACATCTAAGTAACCAAAGTTTTGGATGCTTTGGAGATTGATGAAATAAAGACTTCGATGATTGTTTAGATAAAAGATACAACAAAGTGTATCGCAGGCAAGACTTCTTGAAGAAAACAATATCATTCTATAAGTTGAACAAGCAATGACACTTTTTCTCTTAACAACAGAAACGATAGTAAATCACATCTTTTAGAAAATATTAACAATATCTCCAACAAGTCATGCAGAACTCACTGAAATTCAAATATTGTACACTTTTAGTAGTAGTTTAATCAGCATATGGTACAAAACTAGTAAATTCACACCAATTTTTTTCCTAGAAATTCACCAAAACAATCACTGTGTTTTGAAACTTATATCAAAAACCCATTTCTAAGATTAGTAGTAGAAACAAATTGCATCTTTCTTGCCTCGCTATAAAAAGTAAGTGGTTTGAAACTACGAGTTCGACATTTTTAGTTCACTAAACATAGTTCTGTAGCTGAACAGCTAGAAAACAAATATCTTTTATCTTAAACTTCAAATAAATCCACGAACTCATACTATCTTTTAGCCTACTCACCAAGCATCGAAGTGTCTGAGACCGGGGTGAGGTGGAGAAGGCAGATGATGTTAGCGGCTTATAAGGGACAGAGGAGGCAGGACTTGGTTGCACCATTTTGCTTTGCTTTCAGTTATAGCAAAAAAAGACAAGCATACGATTTAGAGAGTAACGCCTCTCAAATCCTTTCTTGCTCTATGGGAAATGTTTGATTGTCATGTTTCTGCATTTATATAACCGAAAGATGTTTGGAAGACTTTGACTTGGTGTTGTCAGCTTATGGTTGTTTTAAAAGAGTTACCGCCCAAATGCCAACTAATTGTATTTAAACTTCTATGTTTAGCTAATCTACGAAGAAGATAGTTTTTTCGTTGTTGCCGACTTCTTTGTTTCTTATCTTTTAATTTTTCTTTAAAATGGAGTAAGCTTATTGGTTACGTTAATTTCCTATCTTGGACTAGCAAGATATATGGTATATTTCATGAATATGCCAAACAGTAATTTATTTTATAATTGTAGAATTTAAAAAAAAGTGTTAATAAAGGTTAGATAAGAAATTGTTCTTAATCAGAAGTAAGATTCAAATAATTTTCTAATAAAAATGTGACGGGTTGACAAATCCATTGTCGGCTCACGTAGATTGGAAGGATCAGAAGAGTAATATTAGTGTAAATTCGTATTATATTTTCATGTCAACAAAAAGTAATGAATGATGAAATAAAAAACATAACAAAGTTTAAATTCTTTAAGTTTGAATAGTCAAAAGTGTAATGACCCTATACCCTAAACTCAAGGCCGTCTCGGAAATTTTTGAGGCCCTGTGCGAAAATCAACAACGAGACTCCTAAATTAGAAAAAAATTATCCTCCTAGTTTAAATAATAAAAAATTCACTAACTTAATGCAATATTAATTGAATTTTTTTGTCCTCTTAGCAATATTTGAGACAAATTTATCAATGTTTAAGTATTATTTATGTGTTAACACTAATTTTCTTTGCAACCCAATAAGGCCATGTACATTGTTTTTTTGAGGCCCCCTCAAAGTGAGGCCCGGAATGAGGCCCGGAGCAGGAGCTCACCCTGCTCCTGCTATTGGGCCGGGCCTGCCTAAACCCTAAACAATGGTGGTGGTGGGCTTTGTTAATGGTGGTGTTTGCATGGGGAATGAGGAGTGATGATGGAGGCATGGGTGATGTGATGGAGGCATGGGCTAGGAAGGGTAGGTGCATGGTGGGGAGTGATGGGTTCGTTGGGTTTTGGAGGGAGAAAACTCATCTCTCTCCTTTCTTCTCACTCTCTCTCACGTTCCTTCCTCTATTCTTTTCTTCTTCTTCTTCTTCGAACATTTCCCCTCTCCTCCCATCTCTTCCTCTCCCTTTGTGCTTGAGCTCCGGTGGTGAAGGTGCATGTGAGGCAAGGACGTGGTGGGAAGAAGGCGCGAGGAGGAGGTGCATGCTGTGCAGACCGGAGTTGGTTGTGGAGCTCCGACGTTCTTCGTCGTTCTTCACGAAGAGGTATGTCAAGTTCTTGCATTAGAGGCCTTATTGCTCACCCAAGTTAGGGTTGAGTTGCGGTCGGTCGCGGGAGGTCGGAGACCTCGCCGGCAACGAGGAAACGACGTAAAATCCTTGGCTGACGCAAAGTTGATGTCGACCAACGGTCGGCCGGTTTCCTTCGGGTGGTCGACTAGTAGTGCTTGTGCTGGTGGGTTGGGGTTTGCCTGGATGTTTTCAGTCGAACGGGATCCTGGAATCGTTTGACCGTTGCTTCGTGTTTCGCGTGGACCGGACGTTGACAATCCAAACGGTCGACCGTCCTAGACCTTTTGTCCGACCGGAACTTAAGTGTTTAGTATGATTGTTCGACTGAGCGTTGTATTTTGTTCGACCGGTAAATGACCTAGAATGCTAGGATGCCCCTGGTAGTTTTCGGTCGACCGGGACCCCTGAGTCGATCGATCAAATAGACTTGTGTGATTTTGACCAGACTCTAGATTTTGACAACGTATCGGTCGACCGGTTTTAGATCTCTGTTCGATCGTTGGGGATTGAGTTTTGAGCACAGAGTTCGACCGTTGTAGGCATTCGATCGACAGTTGGTCCTAGTGAAGTGTCAACTCTGTCCACAGAAACCCGTGTCCTCGCTTGGAGCGTGAGCCGGGAGGTGACGGTGGGTACGTTGCGCGTGCCTGCCCAGGGACCGTCGTGTGGAAGAGTGTGGATACTTGGGACGTGTCACCCCTGTGTTATAGAGGGTGGCGTGGTTTATGCTTAGTTCTTGTATTAGAGTAGCAGCCTGAGGGATTGCGGATCTCATTGCTTCAGCGGGCACGCAACTGTCGTTGGGTGAAGTGACTGCTGGCCTGGATGGCTACGGAGGCCGCTGCCCTGCTTTTATAGCGGCGGAGTTGGTGTCTGCACGTGGAGCTTGATGACCCCGCGGACTTCGGTTCAGATCTGTCGATTGTCTGGCCCTCTGTGTGGCGGATATGTTCGACTGGCCTTGATAGGCAGTGATTGCACGAGCCCCTGTGCGGCCTTTGCGGCCTGTGTGGTGGCAGGGAGGATCGTGCGTGGCCTGTGTGGTTGCGGCGATGGACTGCCGATGATGATTTCCGGCAGGTAGCTCGATTGGGCACCTATCGAGTGAGATACTGTGTGGTCTGTGTGGCGCCTATGATGGACCGACCTGAGCGACGACTCCCTTGGTGTGTTGGTGGACCACGATGTTTTCAGATCTGATTCTACCTGCGCGGAAGTGCGAACGCCTCCTCACCGATCCCTTTGGCTTGTGTAGCCGCGTGTGGGGATGCGTTGCGTACTGTCCGCTAGACCGTATGTGCCTACGGTAGGTCTCCACGGAGACCCGATGTTGGTGGACCGTGTGGCCTGTGTGGCACCGGCGGTTGTGGACCGTGCGACCTATATGGCGGCGACGATGTTGTGGACCGTGCGGCCTATGTGGCGGCGGTGATGTTGTGGACCGTGCGGCCTATGTGGCGGCGGCGATGTTGTGGACCGTGCGGCCTGTGTGGCAACGGCGATGTTGCGGACCGTGGGGCCTGTGTGGCAGCGGTGACGATTGTAGACCGTGCGGCCTCTGTGGCAGCGGGAACGATCGATGGACGGATCTCCTGTTTTGCCCTTGGTGGGAATGTTGTTTTTTGCTTTGTATTCATGTCATGCTATACTAGTATGATAGGGCATATAGGTGAGCTTGTTATACGGGGTTTCCTTATGGAAACTGAGGCATCGTTGTTATGTTTATTTTCAGGACCGCGTTAGATTCCGGCGGGTGACCGAGGGAGATTGCACTTTGGGACTGGATCATGTTGTCTGCCTATTTTAGGTTGTTGTGATTACATGTATTATGTTTTTCGTATTCAGATGTAATCACTCTTTTGACAAACTCTTATGTAATATGGTGCACCAGATATATTTGAGTATTTCTTTGAGTAATGTCCCCACTCTTGATGATCTTTATCCTTGTGGTTCCTTGATTTAAAAGGTTTAAATTTTCCATTGTTCGGGGATGTTACAAAAAGTATATTATTGTTAATTTATAATGTTAAAATAGAAATGTTAGAAAATCCAAAAGAGTAAGGAAGGTTTTGTAAAATGAAATTTTAAGTTAGGTTAAAGTGGACCAAATAAATACGATGGTAATTAGTTGTAATATTACAACAACAACAAAACCTTTAATCCCATGCACATTGTTTTTAAATTAATTATATGTTTTTTCAAAAAAATATGAGAAATCAAGTATCTTCAAAATTGCATATTTTATTTTATTAATTCACCAAGCCATGACTAGTCCTCAACCCTAAAATCATATTAACTTATTCATGATTTTCTAAAAATAGTTTTAAAAAGCAGAATGGTATCAAAAATGCAAAATAAAAAAACTAGTTCAAATTTGTGGATTTAAAAGAAATTTGTGGATGAGTCTGTGAGGCCAAATTTGTGGATTTAAAAGCAAATATGTGTTTTATTATTTATTATTTTTAAATTTTATTTTAAGAAAAAAACAATGAATTACAAATATGAAGGAGTTCAAAGAAAATACAATTCTTAATCGTAGTTATAAAAACATACTTTCAAGTATATAAACAAGAATTATAGTTTATGAAGCATTCAATTTTTCATAAAGTATAATTAATGAAATCGATGCAAATTGCTTTGAACTTGTATGAATTTATTTGTGGATTTAAATTTTTTTTCCTAAAGTCTTCGGTTCAAGAAATTGTATGATCGTTGTAAATATCTTACACCTAAAATACAAAAACTCATTTTCAATGAAATGATAGGATTGCTTTGAGAAACCAAAGTGAGATAATATTTTGGTTTTGTCGTAATAGACGGTTAAAATTGGTTCAAGGAAGCAAACGAACAGTTTGAAATTTATGTATTACAAAGTTTAATCAAACCAAAATCGTAGTATAAATAAAATAAAAAAGCATATTTTTTCACTTTATTAAACAAAAAAAGATACTGAAAAGAAATTGAAATAATTGCTCGAACCGAGCTGACCCGCCGTTGCATTTACTTGGACCACGTTAAGTTGTAGTTAAATGGTTAATAAAAACCGAAGAATGGTAAAGTGATTCTCGAAAACAAAAGGACTCCCACTTGGTTTCGATTTGTCACGAGAGTTTAGATATCACATGAGCAAGTAAGTGGTTCTTGTTTGGACTATCCAATTTGAATCGCTTTCAACATTTTTGTAGTCGATTAATAATTGTATCTGTTATGACCCTAAATCCGTTTAGAGTGTTAATGGGTGGTTAAGAGAAGAGAGATTACTTTGCATGGGGAAGAGGGGGTGAACAGTGGTGGTGCACAGTGATGTGCGTGGGGAAGGAGGAGAGTAGGGTGATGGTGAGGGATGGGTGCTTGAGTTTTAAGGAGAATCTCTCTCTCTCTCTCTCACTCTCTTCCTTTCTTGTCCGGCGAGCAGTGGAGGAGGAAGCTCCGGTCAAGGTGGACGAGCTCCGTGTGGTGGAGGCGTGGTCGTGAGGTGCGTTGGAGCGGAGGTTGTTGTTGCGGATCGACGCCGAGCGAATCTCCAGCGTGCTTCGTCTTTCTTTGAGGTATGCCTGCTTCTTAGTGCGATTTTGTTGCTCACTTACGTGTGGGTGAATTGTTGGTCGGTCGGGGGAGGTCGGAGACCTCTCCGGCGACGAGTTTTGGCGTAAATCCTTGGCTGGCGCAAGGTTGCAGACGACCAACGGTCGACCGGGTTCCTTCGGGCGGTCGACCGATGTAGTGTATTTTGCCCGACTTTAACCATCACCGGTCGAACGATGCCTTGTGACGGTCGACCTGTAGTACTTTGTGCTGGTGGGTCGGGATTGCCTGTTGTGTTTCGGTCGACCGGTTCCTTGTGTTCGCTCGACCGGAACTTAAGTGTACTGGATTTGATGCATGCTTGTTCGACCGATTATTTATATGCGTTCGACCGTTATATGACTTAGAACTGCTAGGATGCCCTGGTAGTTTTCGGTCGACCGAGACCCCTGAGTCGGTCGACCGGTAGTTTGGATTGATGTTGACCAAACTTCGGATTTTGACCTCGTTCGGTCGACTGGATTTTGTCCTCAGATGGGCACCTACTGAGATGATGATTGATGGACCGACCGAGCGACGACTCCGTTGGTGTGGTTTTGACCACGAAGTTACAAATATGTTTCTTATGGCCCGGATGCTCCTTGCCGAACCCCATGATTAGTATAGCCGCATGTGGGGAGAGTCACGTCTTGTTCCGCTAGACCGTATGTGCCTACGGTAGGTGTCCTTGGGAGACCCGATGATGATTGTCGGACTGATGTCATTTTTTACCCTTCGGGGGAACTGTTTTCCTTTCTGTTGATGACATGACATGCTACTAGTATGATAAGTTCATTTGTACTACTGCATGCATATAGATGAGCTTGGCATACGTGGTTTCCTTATGCAAACATAGACATTGTTGTTGCATGTTTTATTTCAGGACCGCATTAGGTCCAGTTGGGTGGTGATCAGCGGGCGCGTGCATTTTGGGATCAGATTCTCTCATTCGGACCACTGAGGTCGACATGATTACTTGTATCTCCTTTTGTTGTTCCTGATGTAATCATGTAGTTTTTTGACAAAACTCTGATGTAATATGGTGCACCGCTTAAATGTTTTATGAGAAGTAACAGTCTCGTCTTTTGATTATTGGTCTCTGATGTCTTGATACTAATTTTTAAATTTCTGCTGTTTCGGGATGTTACAGTATCAATGTCTCGAACTTGTTTTGGTCAAACTTCAGTAGATGGACTATGAATAAAATTATTTATTCTAATTTATCTTTGTTTAAATTCAACTCGCTACTAACTAATGGGATTGAAATCTCTTTAGATAAATAGTCATCCTTAAAACTTGAACAAATTCATGTCTAGGTGAACTTCAGCTTGTTAATTATTTGAACATAGGTCTATAATTTACTCGTTTAAATTTGTGCCTTACGTTTAATTGGTACAAGCTTTTACTTGCTAATGTTTTAATAATGTGTACTTTTAGTAATAATATATTGTGTTCAACTGCAGTCATGCCGGTCGTGCCTCTCCATTATGTGGCCCAAAAAATGAAAAAGAAACGAGCCACGATGAATGCACTGCGTGAGCAATCAATTACTCGTTAATCTCCTTGATTAACAGAAATCTTGAGATGTAGTGGTTCTTGCGAGTGGTGAAACGATGTTATTATGGTTACAAATTGTACTATAACTTGTTATACTATATATATGTTCAACATCTGACAGAGAACATCAGTTATATACCACCATTTTTTATTACTTGGTTTGTCTTCACTAAGTTATTTCACTCCCATAACTAGAGAAGGTGAAAATGCACGCGCAATTTTGCCTACTAATAGAAAACTGATTAACCTTCAACCTGAGAAGCTTGTGAATTTTCATTTTTTTTGAGGGGGCGTAGCCGCGTAGGCCCGTTACAAGTTATTTGAAAGAGTCCATCATGGCTCTATTAATACTAATAGAAAGAGTGAAGGTGTACACTCCCCGCCAATGGTCAGATCGAGTTTTTATTAAATGTTTTGCTTCCTTGAATTAACAGATCAGAATTAGACTCGGACTTCTCTCAACCCACATCCAAAATCAACCCATAAAGCCCTTACCCACCTCTAAACCCTCCAAAACACCTCATTACCAATTCAAAACTTCAAACCCACACTTCATGAGCCCAATCACACCGAAATACACCTCACAAACACCTTAACAACATAAAAGTTTGAAAACATAATTGAACTCTAATCCACTCCTATTAAAAATTTAGGACACCAAACCAACTGCAAAAGTACTGAATCCAGATCTGAATTGAACTGAAAACCCCTAATTAAACCTAAAGACACACTAAAAACCCTTCAAAACAACTAAAAGTGAATCACTAAGCAACTTAAAGTAGAATTAAACCAAATTAACCAATCTCGTCCCTAATTGATCACTTCAAAACACTAATCTACCTAAGTTAACCTTAATTCATCCAAAAGACAACTCATAACGTCATAAAGGCACCAAATCATGCACAATCACTCAATCGGTAAACAACTTAAACTTAATTCAAGCCTAAAGGCTAACCAAAACCTAAACCAACCGAAAACATACCCTAATCAACTTCAAGAAAGACTAATCCAACAAAGAAAATACGCAGACACAATTTAACAACCATTAAAACAACTCAACCACCAAAACACTAACTTAAACCCCTAGGAGGCGTTTGTGGACAATAGACAGCTGGAAAAGTGGATTCTGCGAGTCAAAATGAAAGTACTTGAAAATAGAATCCACCGGAATTTAAATTCCCTTTGACCAAATTCTGTTGTTTGTGTTTGTAACTGGAATATGATGGAATTCAAATTATGTTGTTTGTGCATATTACTGAAATTTACCATAAAATGTAAAAATAATATATTTTTGTTATTGATATTTACAAATAAGGAAGGAGATAAATGAATATTAAACCAAACCAAATAAAAATAAATAATAGAAGAACACAAACATAAATAAGTAAGGATAATGTATTAATCCAGTCAAATGTAACAAAAATTAAGGATAATGTATTAATCCAGTCAAATGCAACAAAAATTAAAAATACAATTCAATAATGTCGACAAACAATCCGTCGTAAATATTCTAGCATAACTTCTTCCACCTTAGAAGTCCACATAAAATTTCTTCCTTGGTTAACTTTGTTTTTACTCATAACTACGGATTCAATAAACAACATAAATTAACATTCAAAGACAAATATTGTTTTCTATATCGTTAGAAAATCAAATAAACTCACATCCATATAAACCAAATAAAACAAATCCATATAAACCAAATAGAATTTTGTTTTGTTAAAGTCAATCACATGCATATTGATCAATTCATTTGATTTCATGCTTGAGAAAAAAATTACAAACAAAAGAACAAAGAAAGAATCACGATAGTTTCAATTCATAGTTCATCTCAACTCACATTTCATAGTTCATCTCAATTCACAATTCATAGCTGATTGGAAATTTTAAAGTTCAAAACCGCAAATGCATGACCGCGTTGAAGCGGTGGCAAGTACAAGTCGTGTTCACAAGGAGCGAGTGCGGGTCGTCGTCGACCATACTCGAGTAGGGGAAGAAAATGAGAGAATGATGGAATTTAAACTAAATGACAAACACGACACGAAACAACAACTAATCAAAAACTAGTCTTGTAGGAGGTGGAGAATGAATGCAAAAGTGTAGATGTGTGATACATGTGTGTACAATTAAGTGCTAATGACATGCATAACATGGAAATCTTATAATGTCACAATCCTAAGTGTTTCTCTACATGGATTAAGATTTATGACCATCATTAAAACATACAGAACAGTACTCAAGATGAGGACAAAGACAACCACATGATTACATGTTTAAAGACATAAAAAACATATAATCCATAATGACCACAACCCCAACTATGTCTCAATATGAATTAAGATTTAACATTATCATTAAAACATACAAGACATTAATTAAGATGATGCTAACAAGAGCCACTACTACAAAAGGGCTTTTGCCGACGGACCTTGCCGTCGGCAAAAGTCCCATTTACGTCGGTATTAATACTTGCCGATGGAATTTCCGTCGGCAACGGTAAATTTGGGCATGACCTTTTTTTGGTGCCCTTTTTTCGCCAAAAAACCCACACTATTACCAACGGAATTTGCGTCGGCAACAGTAATTTTTATTGTTTACCTAAAAATAAGAAAAATGAAATCAAAATGCATCAACACTAGAAATAATGTGTTATATTCGGGATGTGAGCACCACTGCACCATAGTGTAGACTTAAGAAAGTTAAACCAAGCAAGAATTACATGTTAAGAACTTATGCAACATATTACAACACGTCAAAGTGCAAACCCCTCAACTTGTAGTTACTACTTGATCACAATTTATAGAAGAAAATAGTAAGTTTACCAAGGGCTGAATGTTATCGGCGACTCAGAGCCTAAGTTGCTTTCTCAGAGCATTTTTGTCATCCACCTTCCCTTGAAGATCAACAATTTATCAACATCTATTTCATAAATCTGGCTTCTTCCTATTGAACACAAATTAATCAACATCGCCAATTTCATAACTCTACTAACCACAAGCAGAATAAGATATATAACAACATCACAATAAAAGTAATAAATTAAAATGTGATTAAACATTCAAATTAAACATGTCCATGTAAACCATCAAAAACAATACAGACCAAACATCAAACTGACTAACTTCCGTAATTTCACATTCAAAGTATCATCTCCACTCTCCATACCAACACACAAACACAACAACAATAGAAAAAAAATCCTACTTTCTCAACCACAACAACCAAAATAACAACATAAAACCGAAGAAAATAAAAAAATGTACTTTTGGAACTAACCTGAACATAGCAGATGGTGTTGACGGTGTTATGCTTCCGAACATTAACCTGAAGATTCTTCTTCCCGCCCCCATCCCTTCCCTCCACCTGCTTCCTATTGAACATTAAGAGATGTAAGTAAGTAAGGTTGTAATGAGTTTTACCTTTGAGTTTTTTTCCTTTGGCAGGGCTTGAAGTCTAAACCTTTCATGTTATCTGCAAGAGCAAAAAGAACTACATCAACTACATAGGAAGATACCATACAATGTTGGACCAACCACTTCTAACACCACACTTCACCTCCAAATGATCAGAACTACATAGGAAGAAGAATCAAGCAATCATCCGATAGTAGAGTGATCCTTAAATCTGAAAAATGATAAAGAACATTGATGTTCCCAACTTCGTGATCAAATCTTCCCCCAAGAGCACCCAAAACAAGGATGTGTAACTGCATCAGATGAGAGGAAGCAATGAGTATGAATTCTAAGTTAAGATGATGACAATATTATCAATAAAACAGATATCCTTGAGTATGTTGCATATACCATATAATCTCTTTCATCCCATTTTAATTTCCGATTGAGAACACAAATAAAATACTTCAAATTATAAAATCTTGTAAGAACGACTCTCACCTCGTCGTATTACCTTGTTTTATCAAACTATCAATTATTGTGCTTTTTCCATCAAAAGCCCCACATGTGTAGGAATCTTTCTTTTTTAACTATTTTGCAGTAAAATTTGTAGAGCAGTTAATGTTGCTCAAGCCATCTAAAAATTTAGTTTATATATGTTAATTCCTCAGTTTCAAATACATGTACGTAGTGATCACGCAGATTACCACTCGGTAGTAGACATACTAGTGAAACCTAAATAAGAAGGCACATAAAAAAAACCAATACAGTCCAAAAGTAGATTAATATCAGTACTGATGCTTATAATCAATTTATTTACTTCATGCAAACATCAATGAAGATCTTGTCTTGCATAGACCATGTACTTGATAAAACCAAAGGTTGACATTTGCAACAAAATAAATGGTTTTGACTGGTAGAACTTATACTATATGAGAACTATAATTGGTAATCAATAATAACTTCAATATCGTAGGGGCAAGAAAACCCATTTACCACAAGCTGTTGAAGAGATTACACCGCAAACATAACAATAAAAGGTGTCACCACAGGTGTGTCCGTCTTCCTCGACTTTAGGTCACATCTATGAAGACGTTACAAAAACCCAAGGAAGAGCATCTGTAGCCATCTCTAAACCCTTCAAAACAGCCTCATCACCAATAAAAACTCCAATCCACACATCATGAGCCCAATCACACCCAAATCATCCTCACAAAAACCTAAACTTAAAAACCTAAAAGTTTGTAAACACAATAGAACTCTATTGATCTCTCATTAAAACTTTAAGACACGTTGGTAGTTGAAAGTCCAACATGATATTAGACTTCCCACGTCGGTGGTAATATGTTCGACGTGGTTTTAGGCTTATCACGTCGGCAAGTTTACGACTAATGTAAATGTTTGCGTTACCACGTCAGTCGTTATATGTTCGACGTGGACCAACATACGTGGTTTTAGCCCTATCACGTCGGTTAGTTTATAACCGACGTGAACGGTCTCGTTACAACGTCGGTCGTATTACGTTTGACATGCACTGACGTAGTGTATTTCGGCCATCGTAGCACAGTATTTCTTAACCAATTGTATTCTATTAACCGAATGCATTTTGGTTGTCTGAACTGGTGATTCTAGTTATCGATTCTGGTGGACCAAAATGTGTTCGGTCGTTCTGTTAGCACGTTATGTCGATATAGGGATTAACTGTGGTTTTGCTTAGGTTTCCTGATGTGGTAAACTCTACAAAATTTTAGAAAATTTTAATGTGTTGTCATATTTAATATCCAACCCATCATTTTTTGACATCGTGATGCATGTGGTGGATGCATATAGTCCGAGAAATTAAATAGCTGGACCGGTATTTCCGAGGTGGACGTATCCTTTCAAGCGGTACATGAGTGTGTTGAAGGGTTCTTTTACCAATCGACGGAGGCCTGATGTCAGCATTGTTGAAGGCTACATAGCCCATGAGGTTATTGAGTTATGTAATGTGTACTTGACTCATATAAAAAGTGTTGAAATTCTATGAATCATCACAAAGACAAGGTTATTGGAGGTAAACGTACATGTGGTGAAAAGTTGATAAGTCCAGAGGGTAAGGATCTCTGTAAAGCGTATTATTATGTGTTGCGCAACTCCAACGAAATTCAGCCTTTTCTGGAAGAGCACATATCCTTAATGATTGAAAATTATCATACATAGAATGATCAACAAATAGTTAATGCTCACAATAAAACATTCATTGATTGCTTCAGGAAAACAGTGTACAACCGTAATGTTTTTGAGACTTTGAAGTGATTCGCCTATAGGCCTTATCCCGTTGTCACATCTTATAGTTGTTACGATGTCAATGGACACTCCTTTTACACCAAAATGGAAGACAACAAAAGCACAATGCAAAATAGTGGAGTCAGTTAAGTTGCTGAAGCTTGGCATATCTTTAGTTCGAAAGATAAAAATCTTATATATGCAGAGATGTCATACTACGGTAAATTGAAGATATATGGGTGTTGAACTTCACCCAATTCAATGTGGTAGTATTTAAATGCAAGTGGGTGGACAATAAGAACGATCTTCATGTGGATGAGTTGAGATTTACCTTGGTGAACCTTAACAAACCAGGATTCAAGGAAGAACATTTTATTTTGGCTTCTCAAGCAAAACATATTTTTTATGTAACAGACTCCTATGATAATCACTAGTTGATCATTTCAGAAGGAAAATGATAGATTATTTCTCAAGAAGATGTCAAAGATATTGAAGAAATTCCCCCATTTTCAACACAAGTGCCTCAATTGAAGCTAGTTAATGATGATAGAAATGCTGATAAATTACTGATTCGGGAGAACCATGATGAAGGAATATGGATCAAAGGTCCTGATAACAAAAAATGTAAGAGAAAATCTTAAAGATTAACCTAGTGTTTTAGAGTTAAGAACTCAAGAGTTAATTGTGTTTTTGAACTGACCCAGCTTACCACGTACATTGAGTTTATTCTTGTTTTTTATTTATAAGAAAATAAAAAAACATTGAGTTTCTAGTGAAAGGCCTGCTTCCGAGGATTAATTGATAGATTTATAAGAAAACATAATTTTGCAGAAATCAATATAAAACAATAGCACGTTAGTTTTAAAGCTTTAATCGGACGTGACATGTCCCTTATGTTTGTTCCCTTTAAATCACAAACCCATTCTTTAACAGACTCGTGCTTTGAGGGAGATTAGTGTCCCTTAAGTGGAAATGACCCTTTCGAGTTTCGAGAACAAACAAGTAATACTTTAAAAGACACATTGGTTGACGACTTAAATCTGACGTGACGTGTCCCTTTTATTTGTTCCCAATGAAGGACAAACCAATCCTTTAACAGAGTCGTGCTTTGAGGGACATAAGTGACCTTTAAAGGGAGAGGACCCTTTCGAGTTTAGAGAACAGACAAGTGCTTTAAAGGACACATGTCAGTTTTAAAGGTATTATCCGACGTGTCATGTCTCTCTATTTATTCCCTTTGAAGGACAAAGCACTCCTTTAACGGACTTGTGCTTTGAGGAATATAAGTTTCTTTTCAGAGGAAATGACCCTTTCGAGTTTTTAAAGAACAGAACAACCTACTTTATAATTTAATTTTTTTTGCCTTAATGTTGCCATAACATATAAATTTCAAATTTCAAACAATACAATTTCTGGAGTTGTAATGTTGTATACAAAAATGTATATAATTACAATTGAAACTATACAAAAAATGTATATAATTACTACAATTGAGTATCAATTTTCACATCATTTTTCTGCTATCAAAAATTGGCTTTGAAGTTGGAATCCCTCAACAAATACATTGTCATTTTACCTCTAACTAAGTGCAGAAATTTGTTGTCCATTTCAGCTGTGGGATGTACTTCTAACAATAAGTATTTTATCTAGTGAAAGGCATACACTCCACAATCCTCGCAATTGGGTGTTTGGCGTTGACACTTTTCCCCTTCATAGGACAGTTTCCAGTCGATGTTAAAGTGGGATCTCCAAACTTTTGCCATTTTTACGGCAATAAGTTCATCATGGACACCTACTAGTGTTGGATCATTGTCTCTATCAACCCGATGAAGGCTATTAAGGTGTTTTATTTGTTTTTTCTTCTTCCCAATCAGCAATGTCCGGTGATGATCGTTTATCAACGGTTGTGCAATGACAATGTCCTTTGGGTCCGAGTCTTCTAGTTTTTTTCGCTACGTCTGAAAATAAATCATCGTAGTTTGCCGCGATAGCAACAATAGCCGAGTAGGGAATGAGAATAAGCTTCATTTGGTAGCATCTCCGCTTGTGTTTTTGCTCCAACACAACAAGCAATGCATTTATTAACTGTCCAAAAATAAGTTCAATTAACTAGTCATTTTAGTGGATTAAACCAAAACTCGATTCACAAAATGAAATATACTTACGTCCATTGTTAGACTTTTTCCTTTAGTGATTAGATCTTTTAGAGATTTTAGGTTTACTGATCCCCCGTCCATAAACTACACGACTATATCCATCTTTTCCCCCAACATTGTTAAATTAAGAAGAACATTTTTTCCTCAATTATCAACCCAACCATGACTGTCATGTCGATGTTTTTATTTGGTTGTGTGCCTCTGTTGGCTAGGCATCTTTTTGTTGGAGAATTCAATTCTTGTTTATCTGAAATTTAATTTTCACCATGTTTTCGCCTCTTCAGCACAATTGACTCTTCTGTGATTTATTCTCTTTTGTTTTCTTTTCTGTGAGGTTCTTCTTTTGAATCTTTTTTCTTGTTCAGACTTCTTAGTCTTCTCCTTCTCTTTCTTTCTTTCTTCTTCTTCTTCTTCTTCTTCTTCTTCTTCTTCTTCTTCTAGGACCCAGGTCACTCCAGTAGGAGAGAGCATTCTTCCTTTTCTTTTTTTCTTCTTCATCCTTTTTCTTCTCCACTTCTTCCTTTCTTCTTTCCACTACTTTTTTCGGCCTTGACTCTTCATCCTTCTCTTTCTTCTCCTCATCCTTCCTCCTCGCTTCTTCTCCACCAAAGGACGGATTCATCATTTTTTTGTTAAATATCAAGTAAGATGATTACTACGATTGTTGTGGTTAAAAGGACACATATGTCTTTAGAAGTCTTGACTGTTATTTGAGGACACTTTCTTGTTTTAAATGACTAAAAAATCCTTTAAAGGACACTATGAGATTAAAGGACACTATGAGTATACAGGACATATGTGTCCTTTAAAGGACTTGGTCGTGGATTTAAAAGAACATACCATTTCATTGGTGTAGATCAATTCTGTGGCCTCAAACTGGGATATTGAGGCACCTTCAATAGGTGTTCTTAAGTTCTTATCTCCAAATTCTTCGTTTCTTTCCCCTACTGGAGAAGGTAGATATGCTGGTTGTGGGACATCTTTTGCGTTCTTTATTGATTTATCTTTTCGGAACTTTATTTCTTTTGTATTCTCCATTGCTTTATCTTTCTAGAACTATATATCTTTTGTGTTCTTCATTGCGTTATCTTTCTATAACTGTACTTCTTTTACGTTCTTAGCCAATTTTTGATCGACCTGTTTGTTGGTCTGCTATGCCTTCAACCACCTTAATTTCAGTTCTGTGAAGTCCACCTCATCTTGTAGTGGATCTCTTGGGATTTTGTGGGTGTAGGATCATAAGGGTCTCCAATTCTAATCACGTTTAAGCTAATTACCTACTTGTGTAACGATCAAAGATATGCAGCGGAATTTAAAACTAAACAAGCAAGTAAAGGAAAGACAAATGCAAACCACAAGGAGTCGGGGGATTTTAATAGAGGTTCGACACCCCACCCGGGTCTTGCAAGCTCCGCTCGGATCACCTGGGTTGGGAGAGAACACATTTACAATCTTCAAACTCACGAACAACTCTCGCCGAGCTTGGCTCCTCCTCTTACAACTCCCACCGAAGTCTATACTCTTGTCTTGGGCTTTCACCAAGACACTTGCTTCTTGAACAAACAATGAGTGGAACAACACTCTCTAATCTTAAGCACACTTGAGTGAGAATAGGATTTAAGACTAAAGTGTGGAAGGTTTGAGGCTTGGAGTGTTTAGAGCTTTCTCTCTAATGTATGGGACAAATAGTAGTCGGAGAGTTTTGTTAAAATGTGTTTTACAACTCTATTTATAAGATCCTAAAGAGATATAGCTGTTGGGGATGAATTGGGTAAAAGATTGTGTAAGATACACAAAACAGAAACTGATAGGACCCAATTCTGAGTAAGTTCGTTCGACCGGATCGGGCTGAACGGTCGACCCTTTGACAATTTTGAACACAGTTCGATCTGCCGGTAAAAGAACGGTAGACCGCCAAAGGCTATTATCTTGGTACACTTAAGTAATCGGTCGAACACCAAGATAGGTTTGGTCGACCGATTTCACAACAGGATCTATGGGTTTGACAAACAAGATCATATTCGGTCGACCGAAACAAGGTCCACGGTCGACCAAAAACCGACAGACACTTTGGATTTGTCAAGACATCAATGTTCGGTCGACCGAACAAGGTTCTCGGTTGACCGATACGGAAAAGTATTTTTGGGGTATTTGGAAATAATACGAATATGACCGTTGGGTATATACGACAAAACAAACGGTAGGAAAAATATGTTACTAGGTCGACCGAACTTGGGCAGTAAAACTGATTGACATCATTTCATGCTTATATTTGCACCTTATATCCATTATCTTACACCTAAGCAATGCTACGTGACGAGTTTTATGTTTGAATTTCAGAAATAAAGAGGTTTGAAGAGAAGAGACATGAAAGGACCCAAAAGCAGGGAAAAATGACTTAATTGTGAGACCTGGGGACTAAGATGCAAGGGAGAAGGACCTGAACGTAAGACCGAAGGACCTAAGAGCAAAACAGAAAACTCCACACCATCATGGGGAGTATTTTGACAATTCAATTTGGGTCGGAGGTCCAATAAACAAAGTAGATGCATCCAAGACCAACAAGTACATCAAGCAGAGCCCAGCATGAAAACCAAATGGATTTGGATCTTATAGACCGCCAATTGGCAGTCCGGGACCGCTAATTGGCGGTCCAGATAGCTCTGGATCCGTTAAGCTTTCAGGAGCACGTGTATTAGTGTACGCTTAGTCTATTTTTGGTATTTGTTTAGTCCCACATCGGGGGATTGTCCCGGATTAACTTTTTCTATGGCTATAAATAGAACTCTCCTTCCTCTCATGTATCCCATCTCTCTTTGGTGGCCATCTTCCCTACTAAGAGTGAAGCCTTGAAGCAAAACTCTGGTGAAGGAAGGGCTGCTTGTATTGTGTGAGTTAATAATAGATGTTTTTCCTTTAATTGTGTTGTTTCTCTCTTAGTTCAAATTCCTTTCATATGCATGCTTGCTTGCTTATTTTGTTTTATGCCTCTTTAATATTTCTTTCTTGATTAGTGTAGTTTCATTTCAGTATAATGCTTCATTTTGTTAGAGTAGTTAGTTTAAATATGTGTGAGTAGTTACATTCTCTTTGGGGGGTGGAGTAGATGTGTGTACATGTTATGTAGATGGTATGAATGCTTGATATACATGTTTGTGAGAGATATTAGTATGATTTCTTGAATTAATAAGAACTTTACTTGATGGTTTCTGCCATAGTTAGGTACACTCCATGCTTGTTATGTTCTTAATAACAACCTTCCATTGCTCATATTAATCACATAAGTTAGTGTTGTAGATGATAGGTTTTGCCATTAGGTACCTCTTATGCATTAACAAACACTAACTAACTTGAGCCTATTGTATGCATTCAACACCACACTTATTTCACGTGCACACACACACACTCCACCCCTTAGGGGTTTTCATTCCTGTGTTTTTATCTTCTTCATTAGTTGTTTAGCTTAGTTTGTTTAGTGATTTCATTTCAGCTTTGCTAGTTTACTAGTTTAGATTAGTGGTGTGTAGTGTAATCCATCTTTCTTCCGTTTCATCCCACTCGACTTCGCACAAACCAAACGTCGACACGCCTCCCTGTGGATGACCCGTATTCACCACTGCTTCAACGTGGCCGTGCACTTGCGGTTTAAATAAAATGATCAATCAAGTTTTGGTGCCGTTGTCGGGGAGGTGCTCTGTCCAGACTTTGGTTTGGACGATTTGAGTGGTCTTTAATTTTTTGTTTTCAGTTTTTCTTAGTTTCAGGGATCCTAGAGCTCACGGGGAGGCTACTGGAGGAGTTGGAGCACCTAAGCATCAACAGGGACCGCCAATCGGCGGTCTGAGACCGCCAATTGGTGGCCTGGTGAGATTGTTTTGCTTTCATTTTTCTTCTGGTAGTTGTTTGCTTCATTTTCGTTATCTGGGAGCCCTATTTTGCATGCTGTGACTTCTAGTTTGCTCCCAGATCATTAATCACTCCCCCATTAATCAACTTGGCCTTAAAATCCAAAGCAAAAGATTAGACATTCTTATTTGTTTAGGTCACGCATCATGAACTTGACTTAGGCACGTAGTTGTCTTTTCTTTTAGCTTTATTTTCAGTTGTTGCGCTGGCGTGAGGTACGCATTTCCTACACTCATTCATGCATCTTGTATGCCCATGCATTAGTTAGTAGGAATTGCATCAGGACAAGAGTGAGTTGAGCGTTTGATTGGAGCGATTGATTGCTAGATCTAGGATCAAAACGCTACTAAGGAGGGGTTGTCCCATAATAGATAATCTGGGGGATTTCATCACCCTTTCCTTGGCCCCAAAAATCACTCTTAATTAAGCCTTAACTAAAAGCAAGTAGACATTGGCCCTAGGATTTCGGACGCACTAGGAGAGTAATCTAGTTGAGACCGTCATCGCCTGATCGGCGTTGCCTACCTTGTCGATAGTAGGAGGTACTAGATCTCCGGATCTGGTATCACTTGCTGGGCATTGTGGTCCTCATTCTAGGGAGGTGAGGCGGGTCGAGGCTAGTGAGCTCGAAGTTAGGCGTCGTCTAGCCTAAGGACCCATAGGCTTAAGTTGTTTGAGTCGTGCTTGCTAGTTAGGCTTCTACCTGGTCCCATTACCCACGCTAGATCTAAGGATTCTTCCCTCCTCATCTGAGTCCTCTCCTCACCTATTCTCTACGAGTAGTCTCCTCCTCTGAGTACACCTTCTGTTGTGTGTTTTTTAGAGTCGAGTCGAGCATTTTATGCGAGGTTGGGCTCGTTCTGGTGAGAGCGCTCGACTAGAGAGAGTGCATTCTTCTAAGATGGACGGTCTTGGTGATCGACCATCTCCGCCTCGTGCTCCTTTGGAGTATGTGGCCGAGTCGTCTCGTGGTGACGAGGGAGACCGGGTTCCATACATGGATTACCTTGGTCCAGTCCCACCACCACATAGACCTCCTTCTCCTCCTCCTTTGACTCGAGAGGAAGGGAGATTCGGTCAGGATCGAGTTCTTGGTGCACCACCACCTTTAGCTCGATAGGATAGACCGATGACTTTGTGGGAGCAGACCCATCCTGTTCGGGCCGCGCAGCCTTCTTGCATAGTTCTTCCCCCTGCTCGCGGGAACAACTTTGAGCTGAAACCTCAATATGTGAGCATGCTTCCAACCTTTTCTGCCAATAAGGAGGATCCATATATTTTTATACGCGAATTTGAGGAAGTATACTCCATGTTCAAGCTTCAACAACTTGACGAGGATTCAGTCCGGTTGAGGATGATTTCTTTCGCGTTGAAGGATAACGCGAAGAAATGGATGTACAGCCTCCCAGCGAGCTCCATTCGGTCCTGGGATGACTTTGTGACCGTATTTCTGAAGAGATTTTCCCTCAAAGGAAAACTCAACAGATACGGCACCAGATACATCAAATGTATCAGACTGAGATCGAATCTTTTCATGCTTTCTTTGAGAGGTTCAATGACCTTCTCCAGCAGTGCCCTCATCATGGACTTGAGCTATGGTAGCTGTGCCAAATTGTTTATGAGGGCATCAACTACAACACCCGCACATTGTTGGAGTCGATGTGTCAGGGTGACTTCCTAATGAAACCCATCGAGGAGGCATGGGACACTTTTGAGTCAATGACTGAACATACCTTCGAGTGGGATACCATGAGAGAGCCACCAGCCGGCAGGTCTTTTGGTCGGGCAGGATCATATCATGTCGAGTCAACTATCGTCTGAGGCAAAATTGGCTGCTGTCATGCGTAGGATTGAGAGTTTAGAGTTGGACCGAGCTCCTGTAGCTCAGGGCGCTACTCCTGGGTGTAGTAGGTGTGGACATACGGGCCATGATGACTTGGAATGTGCTTACGCTCCAAGGGATACCGAGCATGCAAATGCGATGTATCAACAGAGGCACTGTAATGACCCGTACAGTCACTGCTACAACCCGGGATGACGTAACCATCCTAACTTCTCTTGGGGACCTAGTGGGGGTCACGGTCAGAGCTCGCACGCTCAACCTCAACCTCCACCTTATCAACCTCCACGCCCACCGGCGACCTACCAACCCCCACATCAAAGGTCTCACAAGATAATTACCTACCCGTTCATGCCTCATCGTCGGGTTATTCCAACCAGACTCCACCACCCTAGCGGGTTGACCCAAAGGACCCTTCTAGTGATCCGACCCTTCAAGCGTTCATGCGGAGCATGCAAAGTACAGTCAAGGCTTTGGAAATGCAAGTTAGCCAGTTGGCTCATCAATTCCATGAACGCGAGAAGGGTCAGTTCCAGAGTCAACCTGTGGTAAATCCCAGGGGTCAGCCTGCTCATGCTACGCAGAATGTACACAATGTTGAAAGTGACCCTTCCCAACATGCCAATGTTGTCCATACCTTGAGATCGGGAAGGGTTGTTGACAACAATGTGGAAATGCCTGAAGCCAACCCTATTGGAGAGACTTCCAAGGAGAGTCTTGAGCCTGTCAAGGAACCTAATTGTGAGACTCGTCCTCGTGATTCTTGTGTCCCCAAGGCACCATTCTCTCATCGGTTGACTAAAAAACGTGATGAGGATTGGGACAAGATTGTTGAGTTACTTAGGCAAGTAAAGGTGAACATCCCGTTGTTGGACGTTGTTCAACAAATGCCACCGTATGCCAAGTTCCTCAATGACCTTTGCACCACCGAGAGAAAAAAATGTGCCCAAAAAGCCCTTTTTGGCCGCCAATGTGAGCTCAATATTGACACAACCCATGCAAGTCAAATACAAGGACCCAGGGTGTCGAACTGTCTCTTGCATGATTGGGAATGTGACAATCTCTAAAGCTTTATTGGATTTGGGGGCATCTGTGAACCTCCTGCCTTACTCAGTCTATGTCAACCTTGGAATAGGCGATCTTAAACCAACGAGGACAACCCTCTAGTTGGCTGACAGATCCATCAAAATTCCACGAGGGAGTGTGGAGGATGTTCTTATAAAAGTGGGTGAGTTCGTATTTTCAGTTGATTTCATCATCTTGGATACTGAACCCATGTCCAACCCACACGGACAAATTCCTGTGATCCTTGGGAGGCCATTTCTTGCGACATCTAATGCCTTGATCAATTGTCGCAATGGCTTGATGAGGTTGTCTTTTGGAAACCTCACGACGGATTTCAACATCTTCACTCTTGGTAAGCAACCCGGGCTCTTCGACGACACTATCGGAGCCAATTTCATCCAGGACACGGATGAGCCCGAGTCATTAGGCATGTTCGACTCACATCGACATATTATTGAGGTGCCTAATGACCAGGTTGCGAGTGAAGAGGATCTTGAGGAATCTGCCAGCGTATCTCTGAACGAGAAGGCACATCTGGGTGCTTGCTCCTCTTACCCTGCGGCCCTTGAGCCACTTGAAAGTAACTCTTAATCCGACAAGGACCCACCTCTGGTCGAGCTTAAACTGCTCCCCGATAACCTAAAGTACATATTTTTTGGGGATAATGATACCTTGCCACTCATTATTGCTTCTGATCTTGCACAAGATCAAGAGGTTGCCCTCAAAAGAGTGTTATTTGAAAACAAAGAGGCGATCGGGTGGTCCTTGAAGGATATCAAGGGAATTAGCCCTGGTATTGTTCAGCATCGGATCCACATGGAAGAGGATTCTAGGCCCCGCAGGGACCCACAACGAGATTAATTCCCGTACTGAAAGAAGTCGTCCGAAAGGAGGTTCTTAAGTGCTTGGATCATGGCATAATCTATCCTATCTCTGATAGTTCATGGATGAGTCCTGTCCAAGTGGTTCCCAAGAAGTCAGGTGTGACGGTTGTGGAGAATGAGCATAATGAGCTTATCTCGACACGCCTGCAAACTGGCAGGTGAGTTTGCGTTGATTATCGCAAGCTCAATGCGGCAACACGGAAAGATCATTTCCCATTGCCATCATTGATCAGATGTTGGAAAGGTTGGTCGGACATGAGTATTATTGTTTTCTTGATGGATACTCCGGTTACAACCAAATTCCCATCGCCCCCGAGGATCAAGAGAAAACCACATTTACTTGTCCCTTTGGCACGTTTGCCGACCGTCGCATGCCCTTTGGGTTATGTAATGCGCCGGCAACGTTTCAAAGGTGTATGATCAGCATCTTCTCCGATATGGTTGAGCGTTTCCTTGAGATCTTCATGGACGACTTTTCCATATTTGGTGCTTTCTTTGATGAGTGCCTTCATCATTTGAGACTTGTCCTCAAGCGATGCCGTGACAAGAACCTCTCTCTCAATTGGGAGAAATGTCACTTCATGGTGAAGCGAGGGATTGTACTTGGACATGTGGTCTCAAGTAGGGGAATTGAGGTCGATCCCGCCAAAGTGGGTCTTATTGCTAATCTCCCACGCCACGTAATGTGAAGGATATCCGCACCTTTTTGGGGCATGCTGGATTCTATCGGCGGTTCATTCGGGATTTTAGCAAAATTGCTCGACCTGTCACCGTCTTGTTGGCTAAGGATGGCATTTTTGAGTTCACACCGGATTGCCACCATGCCTTTTTGACCTTGAAGAAAGAGTTGACTTCATCTCCCATCATTAAGGCACCGGTGTGGACTGAACCTTTTGAGTTAATGTGTGATGCATCTGACTTCGCTGTGGGAGCAGTGCTTGGGCAACGATTGGACAAATTGCCTCATGTGATCTACTATGCCAGTAGAACACTCAATGACGCTCAATTGAACTACACTAGGACCGAGAAGGAATTCTTAGCGATCATATTTGCTTTGGAGAAATTCTGGTCGTACTTGATTGGCTCCCACGTGATTATCTATTCTGATCACACAACCATCAAGCACCTCATGGAGAAGAAAGATGAAAAATCCCGACTCTTGAGATGGATCTTGTTGTTACAAGAATTCGATCTCGAGATTCGGGACAAAAAAAAGTGTGAAAATGTTGTAGCTGACCACCTGTCTGGTCTAGGGACGACCAACCCACAGGACCAAATTATTGATGACAAATTTCTTGACGAGCAATTGTTCACAATCGAAGATAACCCTTGGTTTGCTGACATCGTGAACTACCTCGTGACCGAGCAACTTCCTGTGGGTTGGTCAAAATCTGACCAAACCAAATTTAGATCTTATGTCAGATTCTTTCACTGGGACGACTACTACCTATTCAAATACTGCTCTGACCAAATTTTCAGGCGGTGCGTCCCAGATACCGAGTTCCAAAGTGTGCTCTATTTCTGCCACTCTAAGGCATGTGGAGGACACTTTGGAGCAAAGAAAATTGCTGCCAAGGTGCTCCAATCTGGATTCTATTGCCCCTCTCTTTTCAAGGATGCTTACGACTTTTGTAAGCAATGTGATAGGTGTAAGCGCCTTGGCAGGATTGGTCGACGTGACATGATGCCTTTGCAAAATGTTCTTGTTGTCGACATCTTCGATGTGTGGGGCATCGACTTCATGGGTCCCTTCCTGAACTTGTTCGAGAATGTTTACATTCTGGTGGCCGTTGACTATGTGTCTAAGTGGGTTGAGGATATACCCATAAAGACCAATGACAACAAGGTGGTCACCAAATTCTTGAGGGACATTTTTGCACGTTTTGGTACTCCTCGTACCATAATCAGCGATAGGGGTACCCACTTCTGTAATCGCTCATTTGAAGCGCTTATGAGGAAATATTCGATCACCCACAAGCTTGTGACCCCATACCATCTTCAAACTAGTGGGCAGGTCGAAATCTCTAACCGTCAATTAAAGCAAATTCTTGAGAAGACGGTTAGTTCCTCGAGGAAGGATTGGTCAACTAAGTTGAATGATGCGTTGTGGGCCTTCCGCACCACGTACAAGACCAATTTGGGTATGTCCCCATATCGGGTAGTGTACGGCAAGGCTTGCCACCTACCCGTCGTGCTTGAGCATCGTGCTTTCTGGGCGATCAAGATAATGAATATGGATCTTGATCAAGCAGGAGTACAACATAAGCTCGACATTGTGGAATTAGAAGAGCTACGCAATGATGCGTACGAGAGTGCCAAAATTCATAAGTCTCGAGCCAAGATGTTTCACGATCGCATGATTATGCGAAAGGTGTTTACGACCGGGCAGAAAGTGTTGCTCTACAATTCCCAGCTTCATCTGTTTGCGGGTAAGCTCCGCAGTCGCTGGTCTGGCCTGTTTATTGTCCAAACCGTCTATCCTCATGGAGCGGTTGACATCTTGAACCCAGGGAATGGGGACGTGTTCAAAGTTAATGGACAACGCCTCAAACCCTACTTGGAGGGGGCACCAGCCAAAGTCGAGGAGGTCATGTTCCTTCATGAACCTCTCTCGCACTCAACCATTCATGCTCCTGCATGAGTGGTTGAGCTTCCATGTTTGTATAGGAAAAAAAACTCCTTCAGTGAGCATCGTTTGTTGTGGGCCCCAACCCTTGAGTATTTGAGCCCCAATTCTTTCACGTATTTGTATCCCTTCCTTAGCATCTCACAGGTTTTGAGGGAATTTGGGTTGTGTCCATCAACATAGCCACGAACTTCCCTGTGTACTTCACGTTGGTGAGATCTATTCTTTTTCATGCATAAATTCATGTAGTATTTTGGTCACATTCATTGAGGACAATGCATGAAGTAGGTGTGTGCGGGGGGTGTTTTTACGTGTGTACATAGTCGAGTCTTTTCCTTTGTTTTTTGTTTTCTTTTGGTTGCATTGTTAGGGTCATGTCAGTGTGCTGCATTTAATATCGATATATCTGCTTGCCATGATACTTGGGCGACTTGTCTTCTTTTTCTTGCCTAGTGCCTTAAAATTTTCACATTTCGTTAAAATCTGTCATGTGTTTGCGAAAGAAAATGTTTTGTGAGTTTTGTGTGTGTTTAGCATGTGCAAAACCGTTGAGAGGCAAAGTAAAAAGAAAGCTCCCAAAAATGTCTTGAACTTGACGCATTAGGATATCTAGTACAGTGGCTTTAGGACTTATCTAGTCGTTAGGTTGCACCCCAGTTTTCCCTCGGGGGGCGAGTAATCATAGGGTTTCAGTGCTCAAACATTTAAAGAAGTCCACCCTGAACCTAGTGAGTCAATAATTCATGTATGTTAACTTAAGGAAGTTTGTTGTAGTCAATGACCCTTGAAATCTTGTTGTGAGACATTAAGTGTAGGGGTTTTAGTTCATGTGTAGATAAGAAATAAGTGAGTATGTGTTCTCTCTTCTCGCACGGCTCCTATCACTCGGGAAAGTAGGTCTGAGGGGACTTTGTGCCTGGTGCTTTCGAGTAATCTGACTTGGGATGCGCCGACCGAACTCTCGTTACATGGGTGTAGGGATTGCCCTATGTGGAGATTTGGGGAAAGGTGTACGTGATAGTGTAAGTCCTCATGGGCAATGATGCACGAAACCTGACCCTGGGAGAATGAAGCTCAAACTAATAAAAAGAAGAAGAAAAATGAGAAAAGAAACAAAAAGAAAAAAATGGTAATGCAAATAAGAACCGTAATGGACTTTACACTTTGTATCACTTGAGGATGTTGAGGTTGTCCATGTCTTTCACTTAATTCCTTATTTAACTTGCACGAATGATTCATTAGGCTAGGTGTGTGGACTAATTACCTATATAGAGTCGCCCCGTAGGATTACCGCGTCCAATGATCGACAACATTTGTCCAACGAGTCGAGTGATTCCGTGATTCCTACGAAAGTGAGTTATGATTTCTTGTTTCTCGTTTGCTTTTCTCTTTCTTTGTTTTGCTCGGGACTAGCAAAAACTTAGGTGTGGGAGTATTTGATTGACATCATTTCATGCTTATATTTGCACCTTATATCCATTATCTTACACGTAAGCAATGCTACGTGATGAGTTTTATGTTTGAATTTCAGAAATAAAGAGGTTTGAAGAGAAGAGACATGAAAGGACCCAAAAGCAGGGAAAAAGGACTTAATTGTGAGACCTGTGGACTAAGATGCAAGGGAGAAGGACCTGAACGTAAGACCGAAGCACCTAAGAGCAAAACAGAAAACTCCACACCATCATGGGAGCATTTTGACAATTCGATTCGGGTCGGAGCTCCAATAAACAAAGTAGATGCATCCAAAACCAACAAATACATCAAACAAAGCCCAGCATCAAAACCAAATGGATCTGGATCTTATAGACCGCCAATTGGCGGTCCGGGACCGCTAATTGGCGGTCCAGATAGCTCTGGATCCGTTAAGCTTTCAGGAGCACATGTATTAGTGTATGCTTAGTCTATTTTTGGTTTTTGTTTAGTCCCACATCGGGGGATTGTCCCGGATTACCTTTTTATGTGGCTATAAATAGAACTCTCATTCTCTCATGTATCCCATCTCTCTCTTTGGTGGCCATCTTCCCTACTAAGAGTGAAGCCTTGAAGCAAAACTCTGGGGGAGGAAAGGCTGCTTGTATTGAGTGAGTTAATAATAGATGTTTTTCCTCTAATTTTGTTGTTTCTCTCTTAGTTTAATTTCCTTTCATATGCATGCTTGCTTGCTTGTTTTGTTTAATGCTTCTTTAATATTTCTTGCTTGATTAGTGTAGTTTCATTTCAGTATAATGCTTCATTTTGTTAGAGTAGTTAGTTTAAATATGTGTGAGTAGTTCCATCCCCTTTGGGGGTGGTGTAGATGTGTGTACATGTTATGTAGATGGTATGAATGCTTGATATACATGTTTGTGAGAGATATTAGTATGCTTGCTTGAATTAATAAGAACTTTACTTGATGGTTTCTGCCATAGTTAGGTACACTCCATGCTTGTTATGTTCTTAATAACAACCTTGCATTGCTCATATTAATCACATAAGTTAGTGTTGTAGATGATATGTTTTGCCATTAGGTACCTCTTATGCATTAACAAACACTAACTAACTTGAGCCTATTGTATGCATTCAACACCACACTTATTTCACGTGCACACACACACACTCCACCCCTTAGGGGTTTTCATTCCTGTGTTTTTATCTTCTTCATTAGTTGTTTAGCTTAGTTTGTTTAGTGATTTCATTTCAGCTTTTCTAGTTTACTAGTTTAGATTAGTGTTGTGTAGTGTAATCCATCTTTCTTCCCTTTCTTTCCACTCGCCTTCGCACAAACCAAACGTCGACACACCTCCCTGTGGACGACCCGTATTTGCGACCGCTTCAACACGGCCGTGCTGTTGCGGTTTAAATAAAACGATCAATCAAATACACTAACAGGATAGATGATCCCTCGGTTGACCGAACGGTATGTTTCGGTCGATTGAATGTGGGCAGACTGTTCAGGTTGGTTTAGTTTTTTCCGTTCTAAGTTTGGGTGATGTATTGAAGTCCAAATTATATGAAATTTCGTGTGTGACTTTTATAGGGAACCTAGTGTGTGTTTGAGTAGTTTTTAGCCCAAGTATGCTCAATTACACAAAGTTCCTAAGACTCAAAGAAATGCAAATTACAAGTAGTAAAATAGAGCTTGATTACATTTCTTCCTTGAGTCTTGATCACCTGTAGAGGTTAGCACAAAACAATATATATGCAATGCAACATCTGTTCTACTATACATGATCACAATTAAGATTAGGTTGATTAAATCATCAAAACATAGATTAATGCCAAAAAACCAACAATCTCCCCCTTTTTGATGATGACAATTGATTGATCGTTTTATTTAAACCGCAAGTGCACGACCGCGTTGAAGCGGTGGCAAATAAGGGTCGTCCACTGGGAGGTGTGTCGATGTTTGGTTTGTGCGAAGGCGAGTGGTAAAGAAAGGAGACAAAGATTGATTACACTAAACTATACTAGAATGCAAAAGGAAATGAAGATAAGCAATAAAACTAAACCCCATAGGGGGTAGAGAAATAATCTGAATATAAAGATGTGTGTGTGTGTGTGCGTTCAATTATGCTCCTTACAACATGTAGTGCATAAAATCATAACACTAAATCCAACTTTGCCTCCACATGAAATAAGATAAGACTATATCGTCAAAACATACAAGACAATAATTGGAATGAAGCTAAATGAACGCATGTATAAAGACTAGACCCTACTATGCCTCCACATGAAATAAGATAACCCAATATCATTAAAACATACAAGGGATTAACCAAGGTAAAGGCAACAAGAGTACATACACTACAAATTGTGTTTCCAATATTAATTCCATCCATATCCTCACATTATCATTCCCCATAAAATAGGTCCACTAATCTAAGCATAAGCTAAGCTTCATTCAAGAGCATTAGCATATCAAAGATAAGAGTGAAATCCCATTAGATGGTTATGGAAATCATATAAGGCTCAAGGGATTAAGATAACACACACCTAATACACTACATGATCATATCACATATTTCTCCACCACCCAAATGGGGATGGAACTACTCACTACTCATTACACTAACTACATTAACAAAATGAAACATATTACTGAAAAGAAATTCAACTAAGCAAGAAAGGAACATTAAAGAAGCTAATTGAAAGAAGCATAAACTAAAGAAACATGCAAGAATTAAAAGACAAGATTAAAAGAAACTAAAGCAATTATTTTATTAATAATGACTCACATTGAATGTAGCATTCTTCTCCACGTTGAGTTTTGCTTCAAGGCTTACTCCTTAGTAGAGAGAATGCCACCAAGCAATGAGTCGTTACAATGGAAGGTGAAGAGTTCTATTTATAGGCATGGGAAAAGCTAATCCGGGACAATCCCCTGATGTGGGACTAAACAAATACAGAAAATAGACTAAGCATACACAAATACACGTGCTCCACAAATCTTAGAGGATCCAAAGATATCTGGACCGCCAATTAGCTGTCCCAGACCGCCAATTGGCGGCCTATAAGCTCCAGATCCATTTGGATTTCGTGCTGGGCTTTGCTTGAAGTATTTCTTGGTCTTGTATGCATCTACTCTGTTTATTGGAGCTCTGACCCGAATCGAAATGCCAAAATACTCCCCATGATGTTGTGGAGTTTTCTGTTTTGCTCTTAGGTCCTTCGGTCTTACGTTCAGGTCCTTCTCCCTTGCATCTCAGTCCCTAGGTCTCACAATTAAGTCTTTTTTCCTGCTTTTGGGTCCTTTCATGGCTCTTCTCTTCAAACCTCTTTATTTCTGAAATTCAAACATAAAACTCGTCACGTAGCATTGATTAGGTGTAAGATAATGGATATAATATACAAATATAAGCATGAAATGATGTCGATCAAATACCCCACACCTAAGTTTTTGCTAGTCCCGAGCAAAACAAAGAAAGAGAAAAGCAAACGAGAAACAAGAAATCCTAACTCACTGTCGTAGGAATCATGGTTTCACTTAGCACGTGCAACAAGCCGTTAAACGTCTTTGTTGCCAAGGAGGAGGAGTGTTGTCTCCTGAGGGTTTTCAGCAGATATACCCACAAAATCCGAACAAGATGCATTATTCAATCTAGACACTCGACTCGTTGGACATATTTTGTTGATCATTGGACGCGGTAATCCTATGGGCCGACTCTATATAGGTAATCAGTCTACACACCTAATTTAATGAACCATTCTTGCAAGTTAAATAAGGAATTAAGTGAAAGACATGGACAACCTCAACATCCTCAAGTGATACAAAGTGTAAAGTCCATTAAGGTTCTTCTTTGCATTACAATTTTTTTCTTTTTTTTCTTTTCTCATTTTTTCTTCTTCTTTTTATTAGGTTGAGCTTCATTCTCCCAGGGTCAGGTTTCGTGCATCATTGCCCATGAGGACTTACACTATCACGTACACCTTTCCCCAAATCTCCACATAGGGCAATCCCTACCACCCGTGAAACGAGAGTTCGGTCGGCGCATCCAAAGTCAGATGACTCGAAAGCACCAGGCACAAAGTCCCCTCAGACCTACTTTCCCAAGTGATAGGAGCCATGCGAGAAGAGAGAACACCTACTCACTTATTTCTTATCTACACATGAACCGAAATCCCTACACTTAATGTCTCACAACAAGATTTTAAGGGTCCTTGACAACAACAAACTTCCTTAAGTTAACATACACGAATTATTGACTCATTAGGTTCAAGGTGGACTTCTTTAAATGTTTGAGCACTGAAACCCTATGATTACTCACCCCCAAGGGAAAACTGGGGTGCATCCTAACGACTCGATAAATCCTAAAGCCACTATACTAGATATCCTAATGCATCAAGTTCAAGAAAATTTTGGGAGCTTTCTTTTTACTTTGCCTCTCAATGGTTTTGCACATGGTAAACACACACAAAACCCACAAAACATTTTCTTTCGCAAACACATGAAGATTTTGAAAGAAATGTAAAATTTTTGAAGCACTAGGCAAGCAAAAGAAGACAAGTCACCCAAGGATCAAAGCAAGCAGATATATTGATATTAAATGCAGCACACTAACATGACCCTAATAATGCACACAAAAGACGATAAAATCAAAGGACAAAGAGTCAACTATGTACACACGTAAAACACCCCCACACCTACTTCATGCATTGTCCTCAATGAATGTGAGCAAGATACTACATGGATTTATGCATGAAAAAGGAGAGATCTCACTAACATGAAGTACAAAGGGAAGTTCAAGGTCATGTTGATGGACACAAACCCAAATTCCCTCAAAACCTGTGAAGTAAATATTGAGGAATTATTCTCTTACTTCATCTAGAATTAATCCACCCCAAAAATGTTTGATTCTTCTCGGTTAACCGAACCATTTGGTTTTAACACATGTTCGGTGGACCGTGAGCTAGACGGTCGACCGAATATGCATGAGAAAAATTCTCTGGAAAAATTCTGACGATCCATGTTTTGCACCGGTCGACCGTTGACCACCAAAATTTCTCCTGGCGAACATTCATCGGACGACCGTGTCACCTTCGCTCTACCGAAAATATCACAAGATATTTACTCTCGGTCGACCGTTCACGTTCGGTTGACCGAACCCAATTGTCCAGGCACTCCAGACAATTTTTGTCAACCAATTGTGTTTACCCGTTCCCCGTTCGGTTGACTGTTCCGAAGACACCTCGGTCGACCGAACCCTAAACGGTTCATGGTGTTTGGCCCCAAATTTGCCTTTGTCAAATTTTGGATTTATTTCCAACAAAATTTGATCTTTCGGGATTTTTAGCAAATTCATATCTTACGTAATATATTATCCTATGTAATATTAAAATTATTACACCCCATAATATACACACCTCATATGAATTTATTATGATTATAATTATTTCAATTCTTATGACATATTGATTTTATTCATTCACCACACGTGTCCATTTTTCACATGAAATCTGACACATCATATGAACTCAAAATCAACCTTCTTGTGTCCCAGTTTTGCGGTGTCATCTATAGAAGGATCTAAGCCAAATTGGCAGCGATATTAAACACTTAATATCTCAATCTATAAGCGGTATCTAGCTACACATTATAGTCACCCAATTAGCATAGATGTGTTTGTTCCACTCGAACTAAACATGATCCATTTAGTGATGTAAGTGCACCACTTGTGTCTGTCCCTTGCCTCATGATATTAAGAATATATACAAAGTAGAAATGTGTCACCTTTGTATTATATTCATTTCTTGATCTCTTCAAGCTAATTATAATTATGTAACTTAACTCAAGTTACATTGTGCACATTATAATTTTTCTTTATCAAGGGGCCCACTAGTATCATCACTCAATTAAGGGGGGAAACGATAATCGTTTGACTAGCCAGCACAAGTCATGTTCAACCAACTATTGCCTTTATCACTATACTCATGGATAGCTTTTGACAATAATCAAATTAAGCACTTCTTGAGTGAAAAGATATAAGTCTCGTATCTTAGGATCCAAGACATGGTAAAACATTAATGACACGAAACACAATTTCATAATGTTTTACTTGTTAGGTCTATTCAATATATAAAAGTAATTTTTTCCTCTTTTATATACTCGTGTCGTCAATTATTTGTAGAGTTACAACAATCGATGACCAACACGACAATCTTATCTCGGTGATTAATGTTCCATGTTAATTACCATGATTGTGAATAACTTTTGATTTATGTAAACCATTATCTTTTAGAGCTCTACGGTTAAGGACCAAGCGCCTCTTCCTTAACACTTCCAAAAGAGGAATACCATAATCAAGTAACAAAATATTTGCACATCAAATTCTTAATAATTGATATATAAAAGTAAAACTTTTAGAAAACATTCCTTTCAATCTCCACTTGTTATCAAAGTTTTCTTTCACATACATTCTCATTGTATAAAACAATAATAACTAGGGTAACCATCTCTAATCACTCATCAAGCCAATCCACATGGTTCCTCACACCCATGGCCTCGAAATGCATTTCTCCTTTTGGCTTGGTATGAGGGTTTGTTGATTGGATCAGCTGTGTTGTTGTTTGTGTCCACCCATAATAAATTTATTTTGCCTTCGTCGGTGGTTGAGTCAGCCGTAGTGATTTGACTCCAACTACGCTAGCTCATGGCTCCACCTTCCAGAATGATGACATATCATTATTGCGACCTCCTCTTCGGGATCACTCATGAAACTCGCATCCAAATAGCCCTCGGCTATTAACTTTTCTCCTCCATAAACAAGAAACTTATCTTTGGTCCAGTTAAGGTAGCTCAGAATATTCTTGACCGCAGTCCAATGCTCAGGACCTGTGTTGGATTGGTGACAACTTGTCACGCTTAGAGCATACGAGACATCGGGTCTTGTGCAAGTCATCGCGTACATGATCGATCCTACTGCCGAAGCATAAGGGATATCTTTCATGTAGTCCAAGTCTTTACGTGATTCAGCACGTTGAGACTTCTTGAGTTGCACATCCATACTCATTGACACATTGCCCTTTTTGGAGTTGTTCAAGCTGAACCTTTCCAAGACCTTGTCAATGTATGTACGTTGACTTAGGCCAATAATGAGTCTACGGGATTTCTCGAATCTAGTACCATGATCTCATTAAGTCCCAAATACAAATCGGGTTTCTTCCTTTCCCTCGTTGACATTCTAAGTTCTTTTGGTTCTATGTGTACTTCTCGAATTTCTTCCACAATTTCTTGCAGAATTGGTTCGTGTTCGATTCTCGAACGTACACTGGGTGGGGAAGATTGAGTTTCTCTCACAATTTCTTGCGAGGGTCTCTCACTCACGCTCCCACTAACCAAAGGAAGCTCAGTTGGGCCTTCATGATCTTGAATGTCACCATTCATATCATGATCTTGTAGAGTATCTTGCGTCTCCTCAAGCACAACTCTACTCCCACTACTTTTTATTCTTTCCAAAAATTGCTTTTCTAGAAATACGACATCCCTATCTACAATCACTCGATTGGAGGTTATATGCCAAAAGTAGTATCCTCTTGTCGCACGAGGATAACCTATAAAGAAGCAGTTGTCCACTTTTGGTTGAAGTTTGGTCGACATGTATCTCTTGACGTAGGCCTCACAACCCCAAATCTTGAGAAAATTGAGCTTAGGTGTTTTACCACTCCATAGCTCATAAGGAGTTTTCTCTACGGATTTGAATGAAACATTATTTAGTGTGTAAGCCGTAGCTTCTAGTGCATAACTCCAAAAGTAAAGCGGCAATTCAGCATGACTTATAATTGATCGAACCATGTCGAGTAATGTCCTATTCCTCCTTTCGGATACCCCATTCCACTGAGGTGTACCGGGAGGGGTGAGCTGTGGTACATTACCACACTCCTGTAGGAATGAGTCAAATTCGGTACTTAAATACTCACCTCCACGATCCGTTTGTAGAGACTTGATTTTCTTGTTGAGTTGGTTCTCTACTTCATTCTTGAATTCCTTGAACTTGTCAAAGGATTCACTTTTGTTTCTCATTAGATAAATATAGCCATAACGACTATAGTCATCCGTGAACATAATGAATTACCTAAAACCGTCTCTTGCACTAGTACTCATCGGAGCACATACATCGGAATGTATCAAATCCAACAAGTCATTTGCTCTCGGTCCTTTCTTCTTGAAAGGCCTCTTGGTCATTTTGCCCATTAGGCAAGGTTCGCACGTCTCCAATGATTTAAAATCAAGTTGACCAAGAAGGCTAGCTTTTTGCAATTTCTTGATGCATTTTTCATTTATGTGACCAAGACGATAGTGCCACAAGAGTGTATCATTCACGTGAGTAGTTTTAAGCTTTTTCTTATTGATATTTAAGATTTGTTTATTATTCAATTCAAGCAAATAGAGACCATTCCTCACGAATGCATTTGCATAGAAAATACCGTTCTTCGATTTAGACAAGCAAGAATTTCAAATATTTATATTAAAATTATCCATATCCAAACATGATACAGAAATAATATTCTTGCTAATCGAAGGCACATAATAAACGTTCTTTAAACATAAATTTAAACCACTAGATAATTGAAGCTCCACGGAGCCTTATGCAATCGCAGCAATGCTCGCACCATTTCTGACCTTCAAAATCATCTCGTTCTTCACGAGTTCCTTTCTATCCTTTAGTAGCTACACATTAGAAATTATGTGAGCACAAGATCCAGTATCAATTACCCAATCATGGACACTGGTGACTAAATTTATCTCAATAACAAATATACGTTTGACCTTTTTGGGGTGCTTACGTTCAATCACTCCATTGTCAAGGTCTTCCTTGTACTTGGGGAAATTTGGCCGGATGTGTCCCTTTTCACCGCAGTGAAAGCACTCCATGTTGGGAGTTTGAGATTTCTAAGAATTCCACCTTGAGGCACTCACACAAGCACCTCCTACTCCCTTGCTCTTGATTGACATATTTTTGGTGAATTTGTCTTTACCTTTGGTGATATTCTTGCACCTCTCATGGACGGCTAGGACTTGCTTGTCCCGACCCTTGCCCATGTCAACTTCAGCTGTTTTGAGAGCGTTGTGAAGTTCCTCAAGACTCACCCCTTTCTCACGCACATGATAGTGCATAATGAAGTCCTTGTAGGACGGGGCTTGAGAGCCAAGAATCAAATCTTCCGCAACGTCATCGGGCATCAAGGAAGAGAGCTTTGACAACTTCTCAAGATATCCTTGCATCGTGAGAAAATGCGTGGATACCAATGTTCCCTCCGCCATGTGGTACCTTGTGAGTGTGATGGTGGTCTTATAGCGCTCTTTTGTAGCACTATCCATGAACATCTTTGTTAAAGCTTCCATGGACTTCTTGGGTTTTGAATCCAAGTATTTCGCTTGAAGCGAGTCACCCATGGAGGCCAACATTCGACCAAGAACCTGGTTCTCTTGGTCTTCCCACTTGGCTTTTGCCTCTCTCTCGTTATCGGTTGTCTTCTCATTTAATTTTGGGATTTCACCATCCAAAATATGAGATACTAATTGATCGTTTTATTTAAACCGCAAGTGCACGGCCGCGTTGAAACGGTGGCAAATACGGGTCGTCCACTGGGAGGTGTGTCGACGTTTGGTTTGTGCGAATGCGAGTGGTGAAAAAATGGAGAGAAAGGTTGGTTACACTAAACTACACTAAGATGCAAAAAGGAAATGAAGATAAGCAAAAAAACTAAACCCCATAGGGGGTACAGAAATAATGTGAATATAAAGATGTGTGTGTGTGTGTGTGTTCAATTAAGCTCCTCACAACATGTAGTGCATGAAATCATAAAACTACATCCAACTTTGCCTCCACATGAATTAAGATAAGACTACATCATTAAAACATACAAGACAATAATTGGAATGAAGCTAAATGAACTCATGTATAAAGACTAGACCCTACTATGCCTCTACATGAATTAAGATAAGACTATATCATTAAAACATACAAGACATTAGCTAAGGCCAAGGCAACAAGAGTACATACACTACAAATTGCGTTTCCAATATTAATTCCATCCATATCCTAACCTTATCATTCCCCATAAAATAGGTCCACTAATCAAACCATAAGCTAAGCATCATTCAAGAGCATTAGCATATCAAAGACAAGAGTGAAAATCCATTAGATTGTTATGGAAATCATATAAAGCTCAAGGGATTAAGATAACACACACTTAATACACTACATGATCATATCACATATTTCTCCACCCCCTAAGTGGGGATGGAACTACTCACTACTCATTACACTAACTACATTAACAAAATGAAACATAATACTGAAATGAAATTAATCAAAGCAAGCAAGAAATATTAAAGAAGCTTAAAAGGAAAGGAAAGACTAAACAAGCATGCACAAATTAAAAGACAAGATTAAAAGAAACTAGAAGAATTATTTTATTAACAAATGACTCACATTGAAGGTAGCATTCTTCTCCACCTTGAGTTTTTGCTTCAAGGCTCACTCCTTAGTAGAGAGAATGCCACCAAGCAATGGGTGATTACAATGGAAGGTGAAGAGTTCTATTTATAGGCATGGAAAAAGCTAATCCGGGACAATCCCCCGATGTGGGAGTAAACCAATACCAAAAATAGACTAAGAATACACTAATACAAGCCCAGCACAAATCTTAGCGGATCTGGGGCTATATGGACCGCCAATTAGCGGTCCAAGACCGCCAATTGGCGGTCTATAAGCTTCAGATCGAGTTCTTTTTGGTTGTGGGCTTTTCTTGATGGATTTGTTGGTCTTGGATGCATATACTTGGTTTGTTGGAGCTCCGACCCGAATCGAATTGCCAAAATACTCCCCATGATGGTGTGAAGTTTCTTGTTTTGCTCTTAGGTCCTTTAGTCTTTCGATCAGGTCCTTCTCTCTTGCATCTCAATCCCTAGGTCTCACAATTAAGTCCTTTTTCCTGCTTTTGGGTCCTTTCATGGCTCTTCTCTTCAAACCTCTTTATTACTGAAAACTAAACATAAAACTCGTCACGTAGCATTGCTTAGATGTAAGATAATGGATATAAGATACAAATATGAGCATGAAATGATGTCAATCAAATACCCCCACACCTAAGTTTTTGCTAGTCCCGAGCAAAACAAAGAAAGAGAAAAGCAAACGAGAAACAAGAAATCCTAACTCACTTTCGTAGGAATCACGGTTGCACTTAGCACGTGCAACAAGCCGTTAAACATCCTTGTTGCCAAAGAGGAGGAGTGTTGTCTCCTGAGGGTTTTCAGCGGATATACCCACAAAATCCGAACAAGATGCATTATTCAATCTAGACCTCGACTCGTTGGACATATTTTGTCGATCAATGGACGTGGTATTCCTACGGGCCGACTCTATATAGGTAATCATTCCACACCTAGCCTAATAAACCATTCGTGCAAGTTAAATAAGGAATTAAGTGAAAGACATGGACAACCTCAAGATCCTCAAGTGATACAAAGTGTAAGGTCCATTAAGGTTCTTATTTGCAATTTTTTTTCTTCTTTTTGTTTCTTTTCACATTTTTTGTTTCTTTTTTCTTTTTTTTCTTTTTATTAGTTGGAGCTTCATTCCCCTAGGGTTAGGTTTCGTGCATCATTGCCCATGAGGACTTACACTATCACGTACACCTTTCCCCAAATCTCCACATAGGGCAATCCCTACCACCCGTGTAACGGGAGTTCGGTCGGCGCATCCAAAGTCAGATGACTCGAAAGCACCAGGCACAAAGTCCCCTCAGACCTACTTTCCCGAGTGATAGGAGCCGTGCGAGAAGAGAGAACACCTACTCACTTATTTCTTATCTACACATGAACCAAAACCCCTACACTTAATGTCTCACAACAAGATTTAAAGGGTCCTTGACTACAACAAACTTCCTTAAGTTAACGAACACGAATTATTGACTCACTAGGTTTAGGGTGAACTTATATAAATGTTTGAGCACTGAAACCCAATGATTACTCACCCCCAAAGGAAAACTGGGGTGCATCCTAACGACTTGATAAATCCTAAAGCCACTGTACTTGATATCCTAATGCATCAAGTTCAAGACAATTTTGGGAGCTTTCTTTTTACTTTGCCTCTCAACGGTTTTGCACATGCTAAACACACGCAAAACCCACAAAACATTTTCTTTCGCAAACACATGAAGATTTTGAAAGAAATGTGAAAATTTTGAAGCACTAGGTAAGCAAAAGAAGACAAGTCACCCAAAGATCATGGCAAGCAAATATATCGATATTAAATGCAGCACACTAACATGACCCTAACAATGCAAACAAAAGAAAACAAAATCGAACGAAAAGACTCGACTATGTACACACGTAAAACACCCCCCCCCACACACACACCTAGTTCATGCATTGTCTTCAATGAATGCGAGCAAGATACTACATGGATGTATGCATGAAATAGAAGAGATCTCACCAACATGAAGTACAAAGGGAAGTTCTAGGTCATGTTGATGGACACAAACCCGAATTCCCTCAAAACCTGTGAGATGCTAAGGATACAAATACGTGAAAGAAATGGAGCCCAAATACACAAGGGTTGGGGCTCATAACAATCGATGCTCACTGAAGGAGTCTTTTATTGTACTTTTTTTTGAATATAACTATGTACAAACATAAGTTCCCATCTTCATTTGTCAAAAGACATCAAATGGGAACCTAAACAGTGGGTCAATGCACTTGGAAAGGGAACATGACACCACGTGGGGCCAGAATACGCATGTGTGGGTCCCCTTCACAAAGAGCACCAGATGAAATGAGAGGTTCATGAATTGGACGCAAAGGCGTCTCATTCAATGGATCAAACTGAAAGAGCTTGAACCTCTCGAGAGTTTTGGAAATAAGGGGCAACGGAAGAAGAATCTCTCCCGTTGCGGAACTGAAGTTATGATCATCAATCGAAACTCTCCAACCAACAGGCTGGTGGGTCGGAACGAGGTCTAGCACCTCGTTATGCATGTCCAACTCACCAGGAGAACAGGAAGTGGGTCTCATACCCAAGGTATCCTCCAAGGAACTCCTAATACCCTCATGAGAAATGTAGTTGTTTGATGTTCCATTATTTCCAAGATGATCAGGAACAATAGTGAGAGGCAAACTCTCATCAGGTTGTTTGAAATTGAGGGGAGTAGGGAGCTCTTGCTCCACCAGAGGTGAGTCCTTAGGAGGTACAACAATAAGATCATGTGGCTCAAGGGCCACGGGACAAGAAGATAAGGCACAATCCTGTGCCGACTCATAAAGAAGCTGGTCCATAGTATTCTCAATTGGAATCGAGTCCTCCACCAAGTGATCGTGAATTGAAACCCCAAGTCCCTCAGACTGACTAGGAGTTTGACTTTGAAAGATTGTGCTTTGAATTTGTGGATGTGGTGGTGGTTCGATTTCAGAAGATAAATCCTCATGTTGACCAGAAAAATTACCCTCCTCATGTAATCGTTGTGTCATTTGACTCACTTGCATTTCCAAAGCCTTGACTGTACTTTGCAACGCTTGAAGGGTCAGATCACGAGAAGGGTCCTTGGGGTCAACCTGCTGGGGTGGTGGAGTCTGGTTGGAATAACCCGACGATGAGGCATGAGCAGGTTGGTAATTATAGTGCTGAGAACTTTGATGTGGGGGTTGGTAGGTCGCCGATGAGCGTGGAGGTTGATAAGGTGGAGGTTGAGGTTGAGCGTGAGAGCTCTGACCGTGACCCCCACTAGGCCCCCAAGAGAAGTTAGGATGGTTACCCCATCCCGAGTATTAGGAGTGACTGTACGGGTCGTTACGGGGCCTCTGTTGATACATCGCATTTGCATGCTCAGTATCCCTTGGAGCGTAAGCGCATTCCAAGTCACCATGACCCGTAAGTCCACACCTACTACACCCAGAAGTAGCGACCTGAGCTACAGGAGCTCGGTCCAACTCTAACCTCTCAATCCTACGCACGAGAGCAGCCAAATTCTCCTCAGACGCGATAGTTGACTCGACATGATATGATCCAACTTGACCAGAAGACCTGGCGGCTGGTGGCTCTCTCATGGTGTCCCACTGGAAGGTACGTTCAGCCATGGACTCAAAAGTGTCCCATGCCTCCTCGATGGGTTTCATTTGGAAGTCACCCTGACACGTCGACTCAGACAATGTGCGGGTGTTGTAGTTGATGGGCTGAGAATGAGTCCAATGATGTGAAGTGGGGTGTTGGTAGATTTCTGGGTTATCGGGAGGAGGATATTGGGGGGAAAATGAAGTATTAGAATTTGGATATGAATTGTCTCCCACCGAATCCATCACTCTCGGGTTGTACGCGGATGTGTAATGGTCATATTAAGCATTTTGGGAAAATGTATGCTCATACTCAGGCTCAGGGGGAACATAAGGACATTCCCCGATAACATGACCACTCAACCCACAACAGTCGCACGGTACGGCTACTGGAGCCACCTGTGCACCCATGTCATCTGCCATACGCATGAAAGAGGCCAAAGTTTGTTGTAATGTCTCAGTTTGTTGACCAGCATATGATCCAAGATAACTAGATTGTGGTCTAGCAGTCGGTGCCTCTCTCATGTTACCCCTTTATGAAGATTGCTCAGTCACACAATCAAGATTATCCCAACCATACGGGGTTTTCGTCTGAGCCACCCCCGGTTGCATGGGTCCGGAATACCAGGGCGAATTGTCCTGGTCCCAACAATCATATGGATGGTCGCCCATGTAACCATCCATTTCAACAAACAACTTTCGAGTCGACCACTCTCACCACCACGAGACTAAGCTCGCAAAAAGTGCTCGACTCGACCCTAAAATGCTACCAGAGAGTGTAAAGGGGAGGAGACTAAAACGTAGAAGTAGGTGAGAAGAAGATGACTCAGAGGAGAAGGGAAGAATCCCTAAAGCTAGCGTGGGTGAAGGGATCAGGGTAGAAGCCTAACTAGCAAGCACGACTCAAACAATGTAAGGCAATGGGTCCTTAGGCTAGACGACGCCTAACTTCGAGGTCACTAGCCTCGACATGTCTCACCTCCCTACAACGAGGACCACAATGCCCAGCAAGTGATACCAGATCCGGAGATCCAGTACCTCCTACTATCGACAAGGTAGGCAACGCCGATCAGGTCATGACGGTCTCAACTAGATCACTCTCCTAGTGCGCCCGCAATCCTAGGGCCAATGTCTACTTGCTTTTAGTTAAGGCTTTATTAAGAGTGGTTTTGGGGCCAAGGAAAGGGTGATGAAATCCCCCACCTTATCTTTTATGGGACAGCCCCTCCTTAATAGCGTTTTGATCCTAAATCTAGCAATCAATCGCTCCAATCAAACGCTCAACTCACTCTTTCCTGATGCAATTCCTACTAACTAATGCATGGGCATATGAGATGTATGAATGAGTGTAGGAAATGCGTACCTTGTTGGCTTTTTGGCCTTAATCTTATGTTTTGATGATTTAATCAACCGAATCTTAATTAGAGTAGCACACACTATGCATTGCATATATATTGTATTGTGCTAACCTCTACAGGTGATCAAGACTCAAGAAAGAAGGAAATGAAGTCAAGACAAGTAATTAAAGCTAAATCGAAGACATGTAATCTTGATTTCTTTTGAGTCTTAGGAACAAAGTGTAATTGAGCATACTTGAGCTAAAATCAACTTAATCACACACTAGGTTCCCTATAGAAGTCACACACGAAATTTCACATTATTTGGACTTCAATAGATCACCCAAACTTAGATCGGAAAACACTAAATCTGAACCCTAACTGTCTGCCCACATTCGGTCGACCGCAACATGCCGTTCGGTCGACCGGATGATCAAGTTATCCAGTTTGTGTTTCCCTGTCTAGTTTCGGTCGACCGCACCATATCTTTCGGTCGACCGTTTGAACTTACTGTTCCGACCGTTATTCTTGTCGTATATGCCCAACGGTCGTATTCGTATTAAAACTATATACACCTCCATATACTTAACCAAACGGTCGAACCATGTGCCAAGTTCGGTCGACCGTTTAACCTTGTCAAAAATTCCCTGCTATCGGTCGATACAATTTCGTTCGACCGATCCAATTTTCCCTCTACCGAAACGCTTATTCGGTCGACCGGTAACCCTGTTCGGTCGACCGTTTTCTTAATAGACTTAAGTGTTCGGTCGATCTATTCATATTTCGTTCGAACGTATCCCTATCGAACCCAAGCGTTCGGTCGACCGTTGCACCTTTTCGGTCGACCGTTTCTGGACAGATTTGCAGCTCGATTTTCTGCTTTGTGTTCTTTGCACAATATCCAACCAAATCTTGTCCCAACGGATCTATTCTCTCTAATGCTTATAAATAGAGTTGTAAAACACATTTTAACACAACTCTCCCACTACAAACTTGTCCCAAACTTTAGAGAGAATTCAAAACACTCAAAGCTACAAACCTTCCACACTTAGTGATCATTTCTTCATCCTACTCAAGTGTGCTCAAAGTTTAGAGAGTGTTGTTCCACTCAAGGTTACAATTGTTGTAAAAGGAAACAAGGATTTCGGTGAAAGCCCGAAGTGTCCCTCTCGGATTGTGAGAGGAAGATTTCAAGCAAGCGAGGGTTGTTCGCGTTGCTTGTGGTGTAAAGGCGTTCTCTCCCGGCCCGGAACGGGGAGTGGATAGTGAAGTCGTAGGCGGAGCTCGGTGATCCGAGCGGAGCTTGCAAGAGAGGATTAGGACCCGGGTGGGGTGCCGAACCTCTATAAAAACCGACGCGTCTTTTGTGGTTTGCATTGTCTTTCTTTCTCTACTTGTTTGTTTATTCCGCTGCGCATTTGTTCGCTTAATCAAGTAGAAAATTAGGGATTAGATTAAAAGTGATTAGTGGACCCATAACCCACACAATCTTACATACCTCACGCCAGCACTCAACAACTGAAAATAAAGCTAAAAGAAAAAACAACTATAAGCCTAAGTCAAAACATGATGCGTGACCTAAACAAATAAGAACGTCTAGTATTTTGCTTTGGATTTTAGGGCCAAGTTGATTAAAGGGGATTGAAATTAAATCTGGGAGCAAATTAGAAGTTACAACATGCAAAATTGTGCTCCCAGATAACTAACATGAACAATATAACAACTGGAACAAATTTGAGAACAATTGAGGCTCACCAGGCCGCTGATTCGCGGTCCTTTTCTATCTTCTAGTCGTCAAACTTCTCCAGTAGCCTCCCCTTGGTCCGTAGGTTCCCTGAAACTAAACAATACTGGAAACAAAAAAATTAAAAACCCCTCGAATCGCCCAAACCAACGTCTGGACAGAGCACCTCCCCGGCAACGGCACCAAAAACTTGATTGATCGTTTTATTTAAACCGCAAGTGCACGGCCGCGTTGAAGCGGTGGCAAATACGGGTCATCCACTGGGAGCTGTGTCGACGTTTGGTTTGTGCGAAGGCAAGTGGTGAAAAAATGGAGAGAAAGGTTGGTTACACTAAACTACACTAAGATGCAAAAAGTAAATGAATATAAGCAATAAAACTAAGCCCCATAGGGGGTAGAGAAATAATGTGAATATAAAGATGTGTGTGTGTGTGTGTTCAATTAAGCTCCTCACAACATGTAGTGCATGAAATCATAAAACTACATCCAACTTTGCCTCCACATGAATTAAGATAAGACTACATCATTAAAACATACAAGACAATAATTGGAATGAAGCTAAATGAACTCATGTATAAAGACTAGACCCTACTATGCCTCTACATGAATTAAGATAAGACTACATCATTAAAACATACAAGACATTAGCTAAGGCCAAGGCAACAAGACTACATACACTACAAATTGTGTTTCCAATATTAATTCCATCCATATCCTAACCTTATCATTCCCCACAAAATAGGTCCACTAATCAAAGCATAAGCTAAGCTTCATTCAAGAGCATTAGCATATCAAAGATAAGAGTGAAAACCCATTAGATGGTTATGGAAATCATATTAAGCTCAAGGGATTTAGATAACACACACTTAATACACTACATGATCATATCACATATTTCTCCACCCCCCTTGTGGGGATGGAACTACTCACTACTCATTACACTAACTACATTAACAAAATGAAACATAATACTGAAATGAAATTAATCTAAGCAAGCAAAAAAAATTAAAGAAGCTTAAAAGGAAAGGAAAGACTAAACAAGCATGCACAAATTAAAAGACAAGATTAAAAGAAACTAGAAGAATTATTTTATTAACAAATGGCTCACATTGAAGGTAGCATTCTTCTCCACCTTGAGTTTTTGCTTCAAGGCTCACTCCTTAGTAGAGAGAATGCCACCAAGAAATGGGTGATTACAATGGAAGGTGAAGAGTTCTATTTATAGGCATGGAAAAAGCTAATCCGGGACAATCCCCCGATGTGGGACTAAACCAATACCAAAAATAGACTAAGAATACACTAATACAAGCCCAGCACAAATCTTAGCGGATCTGGGGCTATATGGACCGCCAATTAGCTGTCCAAGACCGCCAATTGGTGGTCTATAAGCTTCAGATCGAGTTCTTTTTGGTTGTGGGTTTTTCTTGATGGATTTGTTGGTCTTGGATGCATCTACTTGGTTTGTTGGAGCTCCGACCGAATCGAAATGCCAAAATACTCCCCATGATGGTGTGGAGTTTCTTGTTTTGCTCTTAGGTCCTTCGGTCTTACGATCAGGTCCTTCTACCTTGCATCTCAGTCCCTAGGACTCACAATTAAGTCCTTTTTCCTGCTTTTGGGTCCTTTGATGGCTCTTCTCTTCAAACCTCTTTATTACTGAAAACTAAACATAAAACTCGTCACGTAGCATTGCTTAGGTGTAAGATAATGGATATAAGATACAAATATGAGCATGAAATGATGTCAATCAGATACTTTCTCAAACTTCAACACAAATTGAGCTTGAGTTGCCAGCTTTTGAAGTTGGAGCCATCATTTGCCAAAGGATGTTTTCAATCATAAATCGCACAATAGGTTGAATATTCGACATTTCTACAAAATAAATTATATGGGATTTAATGTCAATTTTATGTTTTTAAAAAAAATCAATACCGCAAATAAAAATTTGCCCATAAATGCAGCAATTCAAGATCCTATCAATTATAATATAAACTAGCTAAGGGCTATCAGATATATTATAAAATCAAGGTAAGAAAACATTTTCTAATCATAACCATTTTGAAATATCGCATTTGCATTTTCAAACTCTTATGACTCTTGTCGTTTTAATTAAGAGAGAATTTGACCAATCCTCGTAAGAAAAACTCTCTTTCTCAAAATCGAGCTAGGGCTCCAGGTCTTGTTAAGAAAACTTATTTCATTTGATACAAGATACGTTTATCCATTGTATTCACAAACAAATATACTCGGTGTCCACTAAGGGTGAATCACACCTCGTACATCTATTCATGGCACAATAATAGACAACCTTATATCTCCCACTATTCCCAAAGATGGAGGAAGTTATCGCCCGCTAAGGGCGAGCAGAATATCCCTCGATCGATGGCTGCTAGTGGATGAAATAAGAAAGAAAAATACTCTTAATTTTTTGTTGGACAATTTAAACATTTATGTGTGATTTTAGAATTTAGGTGATCATGCATATTTATCATCTATACACATCGTAACATTCATCCATACAATCACATACATGTCAAGCACACAAACATAAATATATATGTCCATTCACACACACATTGTGTGAGTTTATATGTTCCCGCGTCCTTGATCCTTGCTCTTCTTCAGCGTCTTCCTCTTGCACAATGGATGCTGATATTGCAAAAATATAAACATGCATCTCTCGATTTTGAAAATTGTCTAGTGCAAGTCCTATTTAAAAAAATCATCTCATATGCATGAATATACATAGAAATAGAAACTTGGCTTTCACATATACATAAACCCCTGTGATTGAATAATAATAACATACACATTCATTGATTCACACATGGCTTTATCGGAACATACAAACTCACATATCCTTGCATTAGAGAACTCGAGCAACGTACTCATGTACATATACTATATATTACTCGATTTAGTTTATCATGCATCTCTAAATCAAACAATTCTAAAACCATTTGAAATCCAAAAATGATTTTATGCATCCATAGTTCAAAACACAAAACATTTGAACCGCTGTTTATCCAATTTCCAAAAATAAAAATTTAAAGAAAGATAAACATATGCCTTATGCCGTTTTGTCGATTCCTTATAAAATAATCATTTAATTAAAAACGAAAATTTTATATAATTGACAGAAGTCTAAATTTTAATTCTAACATTCACATGATGTGTTTCAAAACATTCAAAACTATCAAAAGAATCAATTAGAATTAAATCAACAAAACTATAAGAAAACTCGAAAGAGACATAGAACATGAATTGTTTCGATTGTAGATGGTAAACAAATATTAATTTTATAGTCTAATCATTGAAAAAATGAAATAAATGCTCTGATACCACTGTAGGATTTTGTGTCCCTATGCATGTATATAATTTAAAATTTTAATACAACATACAAGATCGATTTCATATTTTCATTGATTTTACGTAAATGTATTTGTTTATTCTAATATCATGCATTCCTACACATATTAAAATAAACAAAGGATAGATGATCATACCCAAAGGTTTTCTAAAACTTTTCAAAAGATCCGGAGTTCCGTTGCTCGTCGAATCACCCGTCTATTCGCCTCCAAGTGTTACCAAACTCTAAACAAGATTAGAGAGAAATGAGCTAGCCAATCAATTTCTAATTAGGTTTTGAATCTAGCTAATAACCCCTCTTTAAGCTCCTGATATTTCTATCTCCAAAACTTAAAACTATTAAGATATTTTCGTGGTGATTAAGGGAGAGATTAATGAGAGAGAATTTTTGCATTAACATAAACAAGTAGGATGAGGAGTCCTGTTATAGGCTCCAAAAACATCCTTATCAAGAACTATTCTTTAGTCATGATCTCTTGCTTATTCTCTCCTCAAATTCATCTCAAATTGCCACATAAGCATCCTAAATAACGTTTGATTAAATCTGGAATTAATCCAACCCATGATCTGATTATTCTCTTAATAATTCAGGCAAAAATCGTGATTTTCGGTTGACCGAGAATTCTTCTCGGTTAACCGAACCATTCAACACATGTTCTGTGGACCGTGAGCTAGACGATCGACCGAATATGCATGAGAAAAATTCTTTGGAAAAATTCGAACTATCCATGTTTTGCTCCGGTCGACCGTTGACCTACGGAAATTTCTCCTGGCGAACATTCATCGGACGACCGTGTCACCTTCGGTCTACCGAAAATATCCCAAGATATTTTCTCTCGGTTTACCGTTCACGCTCGGTTGACTGAACCCAATTGTCTAGGCACTCCAGACAATTTCGGTCAACCAATTGTGTTTACCCGTTCCCCGTTCGGTTGACTGTTCCGAAGACACCTAGGTCGACCGAACCCTAAACAGTTCACCATGTTTGATCCCGATTTTGCCTTTGTCAAATTTTGGATTTATTTCCAAGAAACTTTGATCTTTTGGGGTTTTTAGCAAATTCATTTCTTATGTAATATATTATCCTATGTAATATTAAATTATTACACCCCATAATATATACACCTCATATGAATTTATTATGATTCTAATTATGTTAATTCTCATGACATATTGATTTTATTCATTCACCACAGGTGTCCCTTTTTCACATGAAACCTGATACATCATATTAACTTAAAATCAAGCTTCTTGTTTCCCAGTTTTGTGGTGTGACCTATAGGAGGATCTAAGTCAAATTGGTAGCGATATTAAACACTTAATATGTCAAACTATAAGCGGTATCTAGCTACACATTATAGTTACCCAATTAGCATAGAAGTCTTTCTTCCACTAGAACGAAACATGTTCCATTTAGTGATGTAAGTGCATCACTTGTGTCCGTCCCTTGCCTCATGATATTAAGAATATATACAAAGTAGAAATGTGTCTCCTTTGTATTATATTCATTTCTTGATCTCTTTAAGCTAATTATAACTATGTAACTTAACTCAAGTTACATTGTGCACATTATAATTTTGCTTTATCAAGGGGCCAACTAATATCATCACCCAATTAATAGGGGCAACGATAATCGTTTGACTAGCTATCTTTTCCAGTGCAAGTCATGTTCAACCAACTATTGCATTTATCACTATACTCATTGATAGCTTTTGACAATAATCAAATTAAGCACTTCTGGAGTGAAAATATATAAGTCTCATATCTTGGATCCAAGACATAGTAAAACCTTAATGACACGAAACACAATTCCACAATGTTTTACTTGTTAGGTCTATTCAATATATAAAAGTAATTTTTTCCACTTTTATATACTCGTGTCGTCAATTATTTGTAGAGCTACAACAATCGATGACCAACACGACAATCTTATCTCGGTGATTAATGTTCCATGTTAATTACCATGATTGTGAAGAACTTTTGATTTATGTAAACCATTATCTTTTAGAGCTCTACGGTTAAGGACCAATCGCCTCTTCCTTAACACTTCCAAAAGATGAATACCATAATCAAGGAACAAAATGTTTGCACATCCAATTCATAATAATTGACATATAAAAGTAAAACTTTTAGAACACATTCCTTTCAAATGTATGTTCAATACCATGAGAATCACAAAATTCTTCAAAACCTTCCTTTTCAAATTCACCTCCATGATCACTACGAATTTTCAAAATCAATGCCCATTTTATCTTTGAATTTGTTTTGCAAAATTTTCAAATTCTTTGAAAGCTTCATTTTTGTTAGCAATAAACAAAACCCAAGTAAATCGAGAAAAATCGTCAATGATGACAAATGCATCTCTCTTGCCACCTAGACTAGAGATTCTAGATGGACTAAAGAGATCCATATGCAAGATTTCCAAAGGTTTTGAAGTAGAGACCATGTATGGCCTTCAAAACAAATAGAGTCGTTATGGTGAGTTGGTGAAGTTTGGACCAATAAGAAGCAAGTAATGACTTATGATCAGGGAGAATTCAAAACATATTCGGTCGACCAGGAAACAAACGGTCTTCTGACACGATGTGGGTGTGTTGGTCAGAATGCAAAACTCGGTTGACCGGCTAGTGGTTGGATAATCGTTCACCAACTTCCAGTAATTTTTTTTCTAATATTAACTAATTAAATTCGGTTCACCGTTCAAAGAAGGACAATAAAGATTTGTCGAGATTTGGTGATCATGTTCGGTCGACCGTGGGATCTTCGGTAGACTGACATAAGTGTGGGTTTTCCGCTGACATTTTCTCAGAAGTTGGTTTACAAATAACGGTCAAAAAATTATGTGGAAAAAATCCATTACGTTTTGATTAGCAACAAGGATTCGGTGAACTGAAGATGACTCGATAGACCGTTTAGGGACATTTCAAAAGGTGTTGCTAAACGACAATAGATAAGTCTGTTGAAGAACATTTTGCCACGTGGGCCATTGGGAATCAGTCGTTAGGATAATAAATGCAGGTCAAGTTCGGATGACCGATACCTCCTCCGTAGACCAAATCGAGATATCCAAAGATGGTTTGAATGCTAGTCAGAGGAATGGAACGGTTCACCGATATCCATACGGTCGCCTGAACCAAGGATTCTAGGAAAGATCAAGTCGCTACTTATTCGGCCGACATGAAACGTATATAACATGCCAAATATTATGTTAACGACCCACAAGAGAATTTGACATAACTTTTTTATAAGTACAGTATGGCAAGGTTGTGCTTTAAATATTATAGGAATGAAGGACACACTCGATTTTAATTGTCAGACTTCAAGTTTAAAGGACACATTAGATCTTTAAAGGACTTATGTGTCCTTTACAGGACATAAGTTGCCATTGTTATGATAGAATGATAGATTTTTTGGACACATTCAACGTTAAAGGACAGAGGTGTCCTTTAAAATAGTCACTTGTTATTTGAGATTACATTCGATTTTAAAAGGACAAACTTGGGGTTTACAAGGTAGATTCGTGGGTTTGATAAGACAATGTTTTAAAGTCATTTCCATTTTAGGTTTTAATTTTCACTGCCAGTAATTTTTATCTACACGCCAGGAATTTTGGCCCAACTTTGAATTGTTTGTTTCTTATTTTGCTCCGAGCATTCCAGACCTGCCACAACCATCCCCTATCACGCACACCGACCAAGTATCTCTAGATCAGGCAACAAACACCCTAAACCATCAAACCATCCCTTCTGACCGGTCCTAGCAATTCGTGACCAAGTAAATGGCTTCCAACAGACAAATCAGCCAGCCTAAGGCAAACAGTAAGACAAATGTCGACGATACAAATGACATGATAGAGTCTCATGCCAGTGGACCTACTGCTATGTTGGAGTTTTAGAAAAAAAAATCAACAGCAAGGTCCATTGCCCGTAGAGTTTGATGCTTACTTAGAGCCCATCGGGGAAAACAAAGATTATTAGATAAGTTATATGGGTACTCTAGAAAGAAGAAAAATGTGTATTCGTACTGCCAAGTGTCAATAATGGATGAATCATTGAAAGAGCAAATTTGGATGAATGAAATAGTTAGTTTATTTTTATCTAGATTTTACTTTAAGTTAATTCCTTTCTTTACAGGTTTTTATCTAATCAATACTACTTTTCTTTATTTCGTGTCGCAGGAAAAATTCATTTTCCAACCAACTAATGTGTTGAAAAATAAGTGCATTGTATGTGGGTACTCGATGGAGGGTTGTAAAACAAAGTTGACATCCAATTTCATTTTTGGAACCTATAATGATAGAGATCCATGGAAAATTTACAATTTTATTACTCAGACGATATGGTCTGAATTCAAAAAATCAATGCTAACTGAAGATTTTTTATAAAATATACATTCATTCTTCATACATTGAAATGTTAAATATGATAACTATTCCTTTTTTTGGTTTGAAGGAACTATGAGCGCTCGGCCAAGAACGACAATTGAAGAACAAGTTTCCACATAGACTGTCACGGGGGGAGGGGGTACCATAATCTGGAGAAGACAATGATGATTGAAAAGGTTTCCAAGAAAAGGTCGGAAGCTTTAAAGGCTGGTTTCAGTGAAGAGAAAACCAGTAATTTGACTTCTTCGTCTCCCCATCTAGACAAGATAAGTTGAAGAGAGTGTGTGTTACTTCAGATGGGAGTTACATTAACCCTAAGTTGGCAGAGGTTGCAACGAAGATTGTAAGTAGTTACATTTAAATCGTGTGTTTCATATACTACCTCATTAATTAATAAACTAGCGTTTAACATTAGGCAATGATATAGTTTCTAAGATTCTTGTGTTTCGTACATAATAGGAAGATCTTACACTGCAAGCTTCCCAAAGTGAATTTGTTTCAGACGGCAGAAAAGATATTTTGACTGTAGCCCTGGGCAAACTGTAGCAAGCTAGATGAGTACGTGGTGTCTGTAGTCGAATAGGGCTACAACAATACTTTGGGTCATCCTCCTCAAACTGTAGTAGGAAAGGAATTCACGTGGATTTTGAAGAAAAGATTCATACATTGCAAGAACAAATGGCTATCATACTTAATAAATTAAGTGCATTACCCGATATAGCCACACCTATTCTGACACTATTAGGTATTGTGGGAAGTGTGAATCTTGAAGATGAACACCAATTTCCAATCCATGAAGAAACAAAAGTAGAAATAATCAAGAAAGTCTTCCATCGTCAAAAGCATCTTCTCCTCGGGAGTTGTGTGACGAGAGCCAATTTCCTTCAAATTGCAAAATTTTGTACGTTCATGTAAAGGATAAATTTGTAGATTCTTCAATAAAAGGTGTTATGCCGAAAGAAATTGTAGGCAAAACAACCAATGGCAGCATACAAGAATTGTTATATGTATGCATAGCTCATGTCCTGCAATTTCTGAAGATGGAAAGATTATGTATAACAATCATTCAGGTTCAATTGAAGTAAGTCGTGTTTTTCTTTTCATAATTGTTTATGTTACATTTAAATTTTAATGGTGTTAGTTTGTTTATATTAGGAATCAGTACCAAATGCCGAATGACAACAAGTATAGTTATGTGTGTCCCACTCTATTGATCAAAGGAGAACCTCCAAGTAAAGACAACATATCTACAAAGTTTGCGGAGGTGTTGCAGGCATCAAGGAAGGCTTCCTATTTTCTAGTACCATATTGGTAGAAGTAAGTAGCTCATTATATTTATCTTCAATTTCATTATATTTCATTCGGGAATTATAAAGAAGATTACCATTGATCTAATTGATGAACCAATTTAACATGAGTGGTTTTCAGGGAACATTAGGTTTCAGCTGTGGTAGAACCGTTTACGTGGACAACCAACTTATTTGATCCGATGACATCAAAGAATACCAGGGAAGGTTTAGTGAATATTATTTAAACGTAAGTTATTTAGATAATTCCATTGAATATTTGAATTCATTTTTAAACGCTTACATATTTTGGTAGGTGACTTGAGGTCTCACAAATATCGTCTGGTTGTCGAAGGCCTGCAGCAAAAAAGAAAGTAAATTGGCTTGTCATGGGTCTAAGATGATTTAGTAATGTTTATTTTGTTATATGCATTATACTTCACATTATTTTCGTTGTTTATCTAATATACATTACATTTTAATTGTAGTACCATAAACAAGTTGAAACTATTGAATGTGGTTACAACATAATGAGGTAGATGGAAGAACTTGTTGAGAAGGGAGTTACAACAGGAGATTTAAGATCGGTAAATTTTGATATTGATCTTATGTTGTGTTATATATGTTTTGTGGCACAATTTATTTGATAATAAATGAGTTTGTTTACTTTGTAGTCATTCAAAGAATCCCTTGAATCATATTCTCAAAAAAAGATAGACATTACGTGAGGGAAGTTGTCTTCTTTTATCATCATCCATATGATGTTAGCAATTTAATTGATGAATGTAAGTTTAACGAGTGATGTATTCTTTAAGCTTTTGTTATAATAGATGAATATATACATGATATATCATTAGTGCTAATGTGTCAGATTTTGAACCTGACATTCTGAACAAACCAAACTGTAAAGCAGAAGCTGAGACATTGCAGCCATATTTAGCCTACTAACTGAGAATTCTGGTATGACATGCATAGTGTACGTACAGAAGCAACACAAACATAGTGTATAGTACGAACGTAGTTTACACCACGAAGATAGTTTACCGCCCTACCTATACTTGAACAACCTTACCACTTCAATTTTTTACAACTGTATGTTTGTTCCTATTGGATGTACATATTATAAATTTTGAGATTATGTGTGATAGGTTAACTGATATATACATTTAAAGGATCCTAAAGTAAAGTGACATATATATATGACATTTTTTAAATATACATTGGGTGGAACACAATCAGATTTGTTGTGGTGTATACCTGTTTCAATTGCAGGGAATTTTATGTGGTGCATTTTTGTTTCAATTGCAGGGATTTTATGTGAAATTAAAAATAAAATCAGAATTAAAAAATAAAAAATGCTTTTTTAATAATAGGACATCCACATCTTCTGTTTCAACCGATGTGGTGTCTCTACAAACCACGTCGATCATTTACGAACAAACTGACGTGCTATGGCCTATTATTGGATTTTTTTCCAAATTTCTTGATTTAATAATACGACGTCCACGTTGATTGTCTGGGAGAAGCCGACATGGTATGTTGTAAAAACAAAGTCAGTGTTATTGGTAAGTATTGTCATGGTTGACCTACCTACCATGTCGGCGTATTGGCCGACGTGATATCCCCCTCCTTTACCACGTCCCCCGGACACACGTCGGTCGGCTAGGGTCAGTCAACCCAACCTGATATACCAAAAAGTCCACCATAATAACCATATTCTGCAGCACTGCCAACTGAAAAGCTATTGAATCCATATTTGAAATGAACTCTAAACTCCTAATTAAATGTAAAGATACACTAAAAATACTTCACACAACTAAAAGTCAATCAATATGTAAGTGATATTAAACCAAACTACCCAATCAATCAATACTAAACGTCAATCAATACGTAAGTGATCACTTCAAAACACTAATTTGCCTAAGTTAAACGTAATTCATCCAACAGATAACTCCTAACGACACCAAATCAAGCCCAATCAATCAATCGGTAAACAACTTGAAACTCAATTCAAGCCTAAAACTTAAACCAAAACCTAAACTAATCCAAAATAGACCCTAATCCACTTCAAGAAACACTAATCCAACCAACAAAACATTCAGACATAACGTAACAACCATTACAACTACTTAAACTCCAAAAATACTAACTAAAACTCCTAAATCACTACTCAAACCCATTTCACACCTCCCCCACACTTATTCTTATAACCCTAAACCCTTTTCACACCCAGCAAACTTAAGAAACTTGCCTCCCTTGAAATATCTTCTCCGTACCACCTAAAATGACCTAAATAGCCTTGAACCCACCTCTTTTTATGCAGATCAAAAGCCCCCTCATTTCTTTTCTAAGGATCTCCTCTACCCCCTCATTCCACATTCCCTACACTTACAAAACACCCCCTAAAACCTCAGAGTGGTTCCTTTAGTCGTTTGAGAGAGGGGCTTCACAAGTCCAATACCGACTAGCCCAAGTCCTAGTCTGGTGCCCTCTTTAGCCCATTCGAAACCTCCCCAATTATTGTCCAAGTTTAGTGAAACCACTTGAATTTCCTTACCATACAATCCTAAACAACTCCTAAAAGTTCAGCCCAATCTCCTAGCCATTTGAGAGATATACCATTCAAAACTCGAAGAAAGCTTTGTTTTTCACTGACAATAGGAGGTGTTGGACATCTTATGTCTGACTCCTATCCCCTATTTTGTCCAAAAACTCACTTTCTCTACACCCCTAGCTATCTCCATTAGTCTTAATTTCCTAGGGAGATGTTGGGTATAGTTTGTCCAGATACAAACCCTAATTTCCTCTCTGAACTCGAGTTCCTGTTCATGCACAAAATTTTGTTTTAACATTACAACATGATTTTAAAGAATAGAAACGAGTGGGAGGAACCAAAGTTACCGGGTTATGGACTGTTCTTGGATAACCAAGCTCTGAAACCAAAACTCTGGACATTACATTCCGCTCATAGGTTATTTTGTGATCAATTTGTTTTCCTATTTTTCTCCTTTCTTCTTTTTCATATTTGTTTACGAAAATGAATTTAAAAGACGGGTGACAAGTCCATATTCCTAACGTAGGTTCATACATCTGTTGTTCTTGAAACCATGACAGACCACAAGGATCTATTATCAGATCGCCCAATTTGCCACGATCACATGAGACTTTGGGATTTTTACCGAAACACAACATCACAGTGAGCCTTCAATATCCACATGATGTGATAGCCAAAGCGTGCAACTATTTTTCGTCCCTTCGTGAAAAAATGTTTGTTCGTTTTATATTAAGACGAAAAATGCACAACCATCGGTGAAGACGGGGCAAGTACGGGTCGTCCGTGGGGAGGTTAGCAACCTCTGGCTTTACCGAAATCAAGTGGCGAAAAAGGGGAGAAGATTTGTGGATATGCTATTCTAAGTTATGCTAAACTAGTAACAAGAAATGTAAAGGAGAACAACAACTAACGAAGCAAACTAAATCGAAAGAACCTAAAGTGGAAGTGCAAATAAGGAAGAGGGACCCCTGAGGAGTGGAGTGAGTGTACACAAGCAAAGATATGGTGAAGAATGCAAAACCTATCAATCTCAATAGTAACCTAGTTGATTAACATTCACATATACAAGTTGGTTATTTCGGAACCTAAACAAGCATGAGAGGTGTGTAATATTTGTGGCAAAACTCATGAAGTTACAAGTTCTATCCTAAACAAGAAAGCATACATTTATGTTTATCAACACATTTCATACAAAGCATTCATTTCCATTCTCTTTTGCATGTATAAAACATCAATTCCACCCTCCAAAGGGGATGGAACTACTCACTACCCATTACATTAATTATTATTCTAAGAAAGGAGAACATATTAAATAAGTCTACTAAGATTATTTAAATGAAATTAAACTAACCATGCAATAAACATAAAAGAAGAAACATAACAAAGAAATTTTTATTTCTTTCAGACTAACAATACAAGTAGCATCTTCCTACCTCAGTATTTGCTCCAAGGCTCCACTTTAAGTAGGAAGAATAGCCACCAAGTATGTAGTGATTAAAATGGAAGGTGAAGAGTTCTATTTATAGTCATAGGAAAAGGTAATCGGGGACAAGCCCATGATATGAGACTAATACAACACTAGAAATAGATATAATCCTCCCTAATACATGATCTGCCCAATGGGTGTCGGATCCGGGGCTAACCCGACCGCCAATCAGAGGTCCCAGACCGTCAATTGGTGGTCTACAGAGTCTGGATCCGCCAAAGGAAGTTGTTGGAGTTTAGACCCGACCCGAATTGCAAAATTACTCCAAATGATGGTGTGGAGTATTTTCATTTGCTCATTGGTCATTTGATCTTACATACAGGTCCTTCTCCCTTGCATATTAGTCCTCAAGTCTCACAACTCAGTCATTTTTCCTGCTTTTAGGTCCTTTTATGCTTCTTCTCCTCAAACCTATTTTTTCCTGAAACTCAAACATAAAACTCGTTACGTAGCATTGTTTAGATTCAAGATAATGGATATAAGACACAAAAAATGCAAGAAATGATGTCCATCAAATACCCCTACACCTAACTTTTGCTAGTCCTGAGCAAAACAAATAAAGAGAAAAATGAAAGAAAGCAAAAGCATATGTAAAACAGGGAAGTCCTAACTCACTTTCGTAGGAATCATTGTTGCACTTAGCATGTGCAACAAGCCGTTAAACCTCCTTGTCTCAAAGGAGGAGGAGTGTTGTCTCCTGAGGGTTTTCAGCGGATACACCCACAAAATCCTAACAAAGATGCACTATTCAACCTAGCAACACGACTCGATGGCTTATTTTTGTTGATCATTGGACGCGGTAATGCTACGGGCCAACTCTATATATGTAATCAGTCCACACACCTAGCCTAGTGAATCATTCGTGAAAGTTAATTAAGGACTTAAGTGAAAGACATGGGCAACCTTCACTTCTTAAAGTGATACATTGTGTAAAGTCCATTAAGGTTCTTATTTGACTTTTTTTTTCTTTTTTTTCTTTCTTTGGAGCATTATATTGGTTGGTGTTTGTTTCTCCCAGGGTCGGGTTTCGTGCATCATTGCCTATGAGGACTTACACTATCACGTACACCTTCCCGTAAATCTCCACATAGTGTGATCCCTACCACCCGTGTAACGGGAGTTCGGTCGGTGCATCCCAAGTCAGATGACTCGAGAGCACCAGGCACTAAGTCCCCTCGGACCTAATTTCCCGAGTGATAGGAGCCATGCGAGAATAGAGAACACCACTTATTCATTTATCTACATAGGAACCAAAACCCCTACACTTACAGTTTCATAAAAAGAGTTTAAGGGCCCTTAACTACAACAAACTTCTTTATACTAACAGACACAAATTATTTGACTCACTAGGTTCAGGGTGGATTTCTTTAAATGTTTGAGTACTGAAACTTTATGATTACTCGCCCCCGAGGGAAAATCGGGGTTCATCATAACGACTCGATAAAACCTAAACCTTAGGCATAGGAAGTGTCTAAATCTTATGGCAAACCCATGAAAATTCCCCAACATGTAGATGATTAAAATACCCCCAATGAACAAACAAAACATGTAAGTCTACACAATCAAAAATTCATCAAACATCCAAACTTCACAATATATATGAACATCATCTGCACCCCCTAAATGGGATGTATCTACTCACTACACATTATTTTAGCAATTAAACTAAAGAAGAAATGAGACATTCTAACTATTTTAGCCTAAGATCAAAGAAATAAGACTAAGCTAAGCATGCATAAAAAACAAACAACATGAGAACAAAACAATGAAAAATTATTTTATTAAATGACTCACATTACTAGTAGCATTCTTCTCCACCTTGAGTTTTTGCTCCAAGGCTTACTCCAAGTAGAGAGAATACCACCAAGCAATGGGTGAATACAAAAGGAGGAGGAGTTCTATTTATAGCCATAGAAAAAGGTAATCGGGGACAATCCCCAATGTGGGACTAATAAAACCTTCCCAAAATACACATAAACACATAACCCATGTTTTGGAGTAACCGGGTCAGATTCGGAGACAAACGGACTCCAATTGGCAGTCACGTTTTCCTGGATCAGACCCATTTTTGGATATGTTCTTTATTTATTTGATTCTTTACATGGGCTGCACTCGGATCGGTTATAGGAGTGTCAGCCCGAATCTAATTACCAAAATACTCCTCATGATGGTGTGGAGTTTCTTCATTTGCTCATTGGTCCTTTGGGGTTACATTCGGGTCCTTCTCCCTTGCATCATAGTCCCCAAGTCTCAGAACTGAGTCCTTTTTCTTGCCTTTTAGGTCCTTTTATGTCTATTCTCCTCAATCTTGTTTATTCCTGAAACTCAAACATAAAACTCGGTACGTAGCATTATTTAAGTTCAAGATAATGGATATAAGACACAAATGAATGCATGAAATGATGTCAATCAAATACCCCTACGCCTAACATTTGCAAGTCCCGAGCAAAACAAAGAAAGATAAAAATGAAAGAAAGGAAAAATCATTCGTTAAACAGGAAAATCCTAACTCACTTTTGTAGGAATCACGTTTGCACTTAGCACGTGCAACAAGCCGTTAAACCTCCTTGTCGCCAAGGAGGAGGAGTGTTGTCTCCTGAGGGTTTTCAGAGGATATACCCAAAAATGTGAACATTGATGCATTATTTAATCTAGAACTCGACTCGATGGACTCATTTTTGTCGATCATTGGACTCGGCAATGCTACGGGCTGACTTTATATATGTAATCAGTCCACACACCTAGCCTAGTGAATCATTCGTGAAAGTTAATTAATGACTTAAGTGAAAGACATGGGCAACCTTAACTTCTTAAAGTGATACATTGTATAAAGTCCATTAAGGTCCTTATTTGACTCTTTTTTTTCTTTTTTTCTTTCTTTGGAGCATTATATTGGTTGGTGTTTGTTTCTCCCAGGGTCGGGTTTCGTGCATCATTGCCTATGAGGACTTACATTATCACGTACACCTTCCCCCAAATCTCCACATAGTGTGATCCCTACCACCCGTGTAACGGGAGCTCGGTCGGTGCATCCCAAGTCAGATGACTCGAGAGCACCAGGCACTAAGTCCCCTCGGACCTAATTTTCCGAGTGATAGGAGTTGTGCGAGAAGAGAGAATACCACTTATTCATTTATCTACATGGAAACCAAAACCCCTACACTTATATTTTCATAAAAAGAGTTTAAGGGCCCTTGACTACGACAAACTTCATTATAATAACAGACACGAATTATTTGACTCACTAGGTTCAGGGTGGATTTCTTTAAATGTTTGAGTACTGAAACTTTATGATTACTCGCCCTCGAGGGAAAATCGGGGTTCATCATAACGACTCGATAAAACCTAAACCTAGTAAATTAGATATCCTAATGTATCATGTTCAAGACAATTTTGAGAGCTTTCTTTTTATTTTGCCTCTCAACGGTTTTACCTACGAAACATTTTTTCTCAGACGCATGAAGATTTTGAAAGAAATGTGAAAATTTTAAAGCACTAGGCAAGCAATGAAGACAAATCACCCAAGGATCATGGCCAGCAGATATATCAATATTAAATGCAGCACACTAACATGCCGCTAGAAGTATAACCAAAAGAAAATTAAATAGAAACAAAAAGAGAAACAAACTATGTACAAATGTAAAAACACACCCCCACACACCTAATCCATGCATTGTCCTCAATGTATGGCAAAATGGTGCCAATGCATGGATTGGGTGTACCGGACTAATGACGGCGGCTAGTGGTGCCCGAAGAGGCACCTCGCTCAAGAGCCGACAATTTCCTATAAATCTTCCAGTTTTATTTGGCTAAGTTGACGTTTTGCTGCTCGACCGCCATCTCAGAAATGTCATTGTTAAAGAGCGTTCCTGAGCTCACAAAAGAGCTTGAAGAACTGGCTCTAACATCCTCCTCCATGTAATCCGGCATCCATACCTCAGAAAGACAATGTCGAAATGACGGGGTCAACTTCACTACTTCGAGGTCGGTGCCTTGGCGCCTCAGCATGCGCTCAAATCGTGGGTTGTCCAACATGCCACACAATATGGTAACCAGAGTAGGCAAACAGTGTATTTCTTTCAGCTTAGCGTTCACCAAAACGTCAAAAAAACGTTCGACAAATGTAGTGAGGTGAACCATCCATAAGACTATACACGATTCGCAAACTAGGTGTGAAGAATGTGGGGTTTGCTCTTGGCCCAAAACATTCCTACACACCCACCTGGCTACAATGTGCATGTTGGAGTAAATGTGCGCATTAGGTACTCCCCCATGCGATGATATAGGTTGCCAGTGTCCAAGCATAGATCGGTAGAAATTAATGTCATGGGTAGGCGCAAGATCATCGACTAAGGGGATCCCAGTCGCGTCAGAGAAAAATTGGGGTGTCACGGTGTGCTTCACCCCTCTAAGAGTTACACTAAACTCGAGTGGTCCAATCTGGTCACACTCGAGTTTAGTAAAGAACTCATGTACGAGAGGTTCTACGTACATGGTTTTGTCGCCCTCATACAACAAATGGTACCACCCATTGGCTACGATTCGATCGTAAAAGGGTTCTCCGAATTCACGAATCAGGGAGGCAAAATTAAGTTCTAGAATTAAATGGTAGCTGGCCATACCTGCACCTACCTTGGCGAGCTTTAACGGTGAAGCACGTGACGGCGAAGATGAATACGGCGCGAGAGGGTCGGAGACCACCACACGTCGACTCCAGAAGCAAACAGGAACTCCACCAACGGAACCAGCAGAAGACCCAAAATCACACAACCCGATGAAGACAAAATGAGAACAAGCAACAATAGACCGCTGATTGGCGGTGAGAAACCGTTGATTGGTGGTTTGTTGGCGAGATCTGGGGGTGGAATTTGGGTGGCGGCGGAACCAAAAAGGAAGACGCGTTTTTTCGTTTGGTGGAGAATGAGTAGGGCAAGGCATCTCTCGTTTTTAACAAAGAAAAGGAAAAATTTCCAAAACGCATTTCAATTTTTCTCTTTTCTTCATTTTTCACTTCTTTTTTTCTTCTTTGTTTCAAAAAATATATGTACAAACAAATGAAGGGATGGATTGCATCAAGTGACCACATCCATGGGGAGTTCGTGTAAAGAGACGACTTCCTCCTCGTCCTCTGTCGTGGTCCCCTCCAAGTACGGTTTGAGGCATTGTCCATTAACTTTCAACACGTCCCCATTTCTTGGATTCTGAATCTCAACCGCCCCATGAGGGGAGACGGTTAAAACAATAAAGGGCCTGACCAACGACTCTGAAGTTTCCCCGGAAACAAGTTGAGGCGAGAATTATACAACAAGACCTTTTGTCCCACCTCGAAGGTTTTGATTCAAACCAAGCAGTCGTGAATTTTTGTGTGCAGGACTTGCAGATCTTGGCATTCTCATATGCTTCATTTCTCAACTCCTCCAACTCATTGAGGTCTAACTTGCGATTGGCACCGGAAACATCAAGACTCATGTTAAGATGTTTGATTGCCCATAATGCCCGGTGCTCAAGCTATACCGGAAGATGGCAAGCTTTGCGCTAAACTAAACGGTAGGGGGACGTGCCAAGGTCGGTTTTAAATGCAGTGCGGAAAGCCCACAATGCATCATTAAGCTTGCCTGACCAATCTTTCCTTGAAGCATTAACCGTTTTCTCAAGAATTTGCTTGAGTTGATGGTTGGAAAGTTCCACCTGGACACAAGTTTGAGGATGATAAGGTGTGGCCAACTTGTGAGTGGTGAAATATTCCCTTAACACTGCCTCCAGAGATATCAGTCCACAAAGTGTGTCCCTCGATCACTTATGATACAACGAGGTGTCCCAAACCTCACAAAGATGTGTTCTTTGAGAAACTTGACCACAACCTTGCAATCGTTAGTGCGAGTGGGGATTGCTTCAACCCACTTTGACACATAATCAACCGCCACTAGGATGTAAGTGTGACCATGGGACACGGGGAAAGGACCCATGAAGTCAATTCCTCAAACATCAAAGATGTTGACCACTAAGATAGGATTGAGTGGCACCATATCACGTCTGCCAATATGGCCCACACGTTGGCACCTATCGCATGCTTTGCAAAATGCAAATGCGTCTTGGAACAACGTGGGCCAGTAAAAATCACATTGGAGCACTTTGGCAGCGGTTTTCTTGGCACCAAAGTGCCCACCACATGCCTCCTTATGGAAAAAGGACAAGACGCTTTGAATCTCATCATTAGGAATGCACCTCCTTATGATATGTTTGGCACAATACTTAAATAAGTAGGGATCATCCCAATAGATGTGTTTGACTAACGACTTGAACTTTGCTGTCTCACTGTGTGTCTAATGAGCTGGCACCTCCCCAATTGCTAAATAGTTCACGATGTCAGCGAACCATGGGGTGAGGCTATTGCCATACGGTTCTCATCAGGGAGGAACTCGCTCACCGATGGATCCGGTGAAAGATCAACTGGGATGCGAGAGAGGTGATCAGCCACGACATTCTCGCATCCGTTCTTGTCTCGTATTTCAAGGTCAAACTCTTGCAACAACAAGATCCAATGTAGGAGACGGGGTTTCACATCCTTTTTAGACAAAAGATAGCGGAGAGCCGAGTGATCAGTGTAGATGATGACATGCGACCCAATGAGGTACTGGTAAAAAATTTCCAACACAAATATGATCGCTAGGAGCTCTTTCTCAGTAAAGGAGTAGTTGATCTAGGTGTCATTGAGAGTACGACTTGAATAGTAGATCACATGAGGCAATTGGCCGACTTTCTGACCCAAAACCGCTCCTATCGCATAGTCAGATGCATCATACATCAGCTCGAAAAGTAGAGTCCACATCAGTGCCTTGATAATAGGAGCCGAGGTCAACTCACGCTTCAAAAACTCATAAGCAGTCATGCACTCGGGTGTGAACTCAAAAGAGGTACCTTAGCAAGCAAGCTCGTAAAGGGGCGAGCTATTTTGCTGAAATCCTAAATAAACCGCTGGTAAAAATCGGCGTGTCCAAGGAATGGCCGGATTTCTTTTACCGAGGTGGGTGGCGGAAGCTTAGAAATAAACTCAATCTTTGCCTTATCCACCTTGATACCATCACGAGAAACCACGTGACCCAAAACGATGCCTTTTGTAACCATGAAATGACACTTTTCCCAATTAAGGGCTAAGTTCGTTTCCAAACACCTTTTGAGAACAAGGCTCAGGTGCTGCAAGCACTCATCAAAGGAGGTGCCATGAACCGAGAAATCATCCATGAAAATCTCGAGGAAGTTCTCGACCATATCGTAAAAGATACTCAACATGCAACGTTGGAATGTTGACGGTGCATTGCATAGTCCAAAAGGCACCCGTCTATACGCAAACGTCCCAAAAGGACAAGTGAACGTGGTTTTCTCCTAGTCTTTGGGGGCGATTGGGATTTGATTGTACCCCGAATAACCATCAAGGAAACTATAATAGGCATGCCCAGCGAGTCTCTCCAACATCTGGTCGATGAAAGGTAGAGGGAAGTGGTCCTTACGCGTGACCGCATTCAACTTCCGATAGTCAATGCAAACTCGCCACCCAGTTTGAAGTCATGTGGGTACAAGCTCATTGTTGTCATTCTGGACAACAGTGATACCCGACTTTTTGGACACAACCAAGACTTACCCAAGTACTGTCCGAAATGGGGAAAATGATGTCATGATTTAAACACTTGATGATCTCATTCTTAACTACTTCTGTCATGCCTGGAATTAAACACCTCTGTAGATCGCGACGTGGTCATGCCTCATCCTCCATAAAGATGTGGTGTTGCACGACGTCGGGACTTATCCCTTTAATGTCCTTCAAGGACCACCCAATGTTTGATTTGTGATCCTTTAGGACTTGAATCGGATGTTCTTCCTGATCACCAGTCAACATCGATGAAATAATCACCGAAAATGACCTGTCGGGACGGAGAAAAATGTGTTTCAGTTCCTTAGGGAGTTCTTTAAGCTCAATTGTGGGTGGTTCCTCAAGGCGAGGTGTGATATCTAGCTCGAGATGTAAGATAGGAGGAGCTCGCATGTACTGAACATCATGCACATCATTGCTCAACTCGCCCCCGTCCTCTTCATGATCAGAATCATCCATGATGTAAGCACTTAGATTTTCATGAATCAGAGGGTACTCTTCTTCTATTTCTTCTTCCAAGTCCCGGATAAGATTAACTTCCATGGGGTCCTTGAAAGATGTCGTCTGCCTAGACATATTGAACACATGGAATGTCGCGGTCAAGTTCCCGAACAACAATTTCATGAGTCCAGTACGATAATTGATCAAGGCATTTGACGTCGCCCAAAAGGTCTACCCAAAAACAATGGAGTCTGAGAGTGGGTAGTCTTGATTGGTTCGGTATCAAGGATGACGAAGTTAACAGGAAATATGAAATCACCGACCTTGATTAGGACATCTTCAATGACCCCCAACGGGACTTTGATCGAATGATCAGCCAACTGCAAAGTTGTTTTCGTAGGCTTGAGCTCGCCTAGGCTTAATCGTTGATACACAGAAGCTGGTACGAGGATAACCGCCGACCTTAAATCTAGCAAGACATTTTTAATGCAAGAGTCCCCAATGATACATGAAATTGTTGGACTACCTGGGTCCTCCAATTTTATGCATGTTGGGTTCGAAATTATCGAGCTCACATTAGCTGCCAAAAAGGCTTTGCTAGGGATGTTGGTTTTCCTCTTAGTCATACAGAGATCATTCAGGAATTTTGCATAGGGAGGTATTTGTTGAATCATGTCTAACAAAGGGATGTTGACATTCACTTTCTTGAATATCTCCAACATTTTATCCACACTGTCACTCACACTCTCTCACTGCATGTATTTCTCAGCGAGGTCTTCTAGGAAAGCCCATGCCTCCCTTTCATCATTTCCTAAGAACTCTCCTTGACACATGGACTCAAGGAGTGTTCGGGACGGGATGTGAAGACCCTCGTAAACAATCTGACACAGGCACCACAACTCGATGCCATGGTGAGGGCATGAGGATAGTAGCTCCTTGAACCTCTCTAAGTATGCACAGAATGATTCGGTCTCATGCTGATAAAACAAATTGATTTCGTTCCTCAGTTTTTGAGTCTCATGATTTGGAAAGTACTTCTTGAGGAATGCAGATTGAAACTCATCCTACGTCCTAAAGGCATTCGCCTGGTTGCTGTACAACCACTTCTTGGCATCATCCTTCAGTGCAAAGGGGACAAGCCTAAGATGGATGGAGTCTGCCTGGTTCCTCAGTTGTTGCAGCTTGAACATAGCACAGACCTCCTCAAATTCCCTGAGAAAGATATAGGGGTCACCATTCCCAGTGAAGTGAGGGAGCATGGATATAAACTGAGGCTAAACCTCAAGTGGTTCTCATTTGCCTCTGGCAATACGATGCATGAGGGTAGAGTGGTACGGCTTGGGTAGCATCGATCACGGAGAGGTATGGGAGCAAGAACAGGAAGAACAGGTGAGTCCAGCAACTGCTCCTCCTCGCGGTAATGATCAGCCATTGAACAAGGACTGTGAGTGACATGAGAGGAGGAAGGCATCGACTTCCGAAGCAAGATTGATGACATGCCTCGTCAAATGGCCACTCTCGTCTCGTGCCCACACAAGCATGCACAAAGGTGCACACACAAACAAACCAAAACTTTTTTTTAAACAACTAAAACAGAATGTGCGTAGAGGAGAAGACGGGAGGACACAGAAAAGAGAGAATGACTCAGGAGAGAAGGGACGAAGTCCTTTTGCTACGACGGGTGGGTACCGGTAGAAACACACAAGCAAACAAGGCTCAAACAATCCTAAGGTCGATATAGGACCTTACAGCTAGACGACGCCCAACTGCGAGGTCACACTGGCTCAACACGCCTCACCTCCCTACAACGAAGACCACAATGCCCAACAAGTGAGTCAAGATCCAGAGATCTCGTCTCTCCTACTATCAACAGAGTGGGCAACGTCGATCAGGCCATGACGGTCGGGACCGGATCACTCTCCTAATGCGCCCGAAATCCTTTAGGCCAATGTCTACTTGATTTTAAAATTAGGCTCTTGATTAGTGTGGTTTTTGGGGCGAAGGAAAGGGTGATGAAATCCCCTACCTTATCTTATATGGGACAACCCCTCCTTAGTAGCGTTTTGGAGTCTTAATCTAGCAATCAACTCTCCAAACAAACGCTCAACTCACACTTGTTGCAATACAATTCCTACTTACCAATGCATGTTCATACGAAATGCATGAATAAGAGTAGGAAATGCGTACCTCACGCCAGCACTTAGCAACTGAAAGTAGAGCTAAAATAAAAGACAATCTACGTGCCTAAGTCGAGTACATGATGCATGACCTAAACAAGAAAGAATGCCTAATATTTTGCTTTGGGTTTTAGGGTCCAAGGTTCTTAAAGGGAGATTTATTATTAATCTGGGAGCAATCTAATAGTCAGAACATGCAAAATTGATTTCCAGATTTCTATCTTAGTTATGTCAACAAGGAAAATAAATTACAAGGCTAGCAGAGATTACCAGACCGCCAGTTGGCGGTCTCAGGCCGCTGATTGGCGGTCTTGACTTCTCTATTGACTTCCAAACTTCACCATATGCCTTCCTTTGAGAGTATGCGTCTCCTGCAAGAAACAAAACTACAATACAAAAATTAAATCCACCCGAATCGTCCAAACCAGAGTCTGGACCGGCACCTCCCCAGCAACGACGCCAAAAACTTGTTTGATCGTTTTATATTTAGACCGCAAGTGCACAGCCGTCGGTGAAGACGGGGCAAGTATGGATCGTCCGCCGGGAGGTGAGCAGCCTCTGGCTTGACCAAAATCAAGTGGCGAAAAAGAGGAGAACATTTGTGGATATGCTCATCTAAGTTATGTTAAACTAGTAACAAGAAATGTAAGGGAGAACAACAACTAACGAAGCAAACTAAATCGAAAGAACCTAAAGTGGAAGTGCAAATCAGGAAGAGGGGCCCCCGAGGGGCAAGCGAAGAGATGGTGAAGAATGCAATCATTAAGCACAAATGTAGGTTGTATTTTCATGTATAGGAAGTGTCTAATGTTTACGGCAAAACCTATCAATCTCATTACTAACCTAGTTGATTAACATTCACATATACAAGTTGGTTATTTGAGAACCTAAACAAGCATCAGAGGTGTCTAATATTTGGGGCAAAACTCATCAAGTTACAAGTTCTATCCTAAACAAGCAAGCATACATTTTTGTTTATCAACACATTTCATACAAAGCATTCATTTCCATTCTCTTTTGCATGTATAAAACATCAACTCCACCCCCAAAGGGGATGGAGCTACTCACTACTCACAACATAACAAATAAACTTTTATTTATTTCAGACCACAATACAAGTAGAATCTTCCTACTTCAGTATTTGCTCCAACGCTCCACTTCAAGTAGGAAGAATAGCCACCAAGTATGTAGTGATTACAATGGAAGGTGAAGAATTATATTTATAGTCATAGACAAAGGTAATCGGGGACAATCCCCCGATATGGGACTAATACAACACCAGAAATAGATATAATCCTCCCTAATACATGATCTGCCCGAAGCGTGTCGGATCCGGGGCCAACCCGACCGCCAATCAGCGGTCTACAGAGTCCGGATCCGCTATGGACTTTGGTTGGGCTTTGCTGGGTTGTTTTCTTCATGTTTGATTCACCAAAGGAAGTTGTTGGAGTTTAGGCCCGACTCGAATTGCCAAAATACTCCTCATGATGGTGTGGAGTATTTTCTTTTGCTCATTGGTCCTTTGATTTTACATTCAGGTCCTTCTCCCTTGCATCTTAGTCCTCAAGTCTCACAACTCAGTTTTTTTTCCTACTTTTAGGTCCTTTTATGCTTCTTCTCCTCAAACCTATTTATTCCTGAAACTCAAACATTAAACTCGTTACGTAGCATTGTTTAGGTTCAAGATAAGGGATATAGAACACAAATGAATGCATGAAATGATGTCAATCAAAAAGCGTGAGAGATCTTCATTTTGATACCTTTTTCAATGGATCAATATTGTGATGTAGATGAGTAAAAAGTGGTTGTAATATCCGATATGATCGAAATAAGTGATCGGCACTCTGAAGCTCACAACAACCAAAGCAACAAAAGTTGATTTGTCTATGTAATCGTTTCAGAAACATAAGATGCCTCAATGAGACGCCAAAGAATTAGCCAACATGAAGGCATATAGAATTTGACGAAGCTTCAGAAAATTTCTTCAAAATGGTGAATGCTTTGCCAAAGAAAGTTGAGTCGAGAAGTCTTCATAGCATGTACTTGTGATTCAAAATGCATACTACACTTGATTACGATTTTAGAAGCATAGTGTCGTTGACTAATTCTTTTATCTTTGAATTCCAGTCCCCCTTAATTTCCTAATTCCTACACACCCTCACGACATTCATGAACAAGGTTGACGACTATCCGCATGGCTCTTGTATTTGGTGTTGTTCTCACGGAGGGCTTGCTGCACTTGTTCATGAATGTCGTGAGGGTGTGTAGTCATCTCATCAACCTTGGGGGTTAACTTCCTAATTCTAATACGGATGAAAGGCTATAAGACTTGGCTTATAGGTCAAGAGAAGTAGCTTATTTTCGTTTTGAATTAATATTAAAAAATCAGAGAAAGTTTTATCTCAACTTGGGTGTTTTCTCTTCAATTCTCTTTTAGTCTTGGGTGTCACACGTTTGTAGAATCCATCATAATTCTACACGACGTCAGTTGGTATCAGAGCCAAAATGCTCCCTCTAGTTGCTACTTCATCAGCGTAATGGCTGGTAGACGTGGTGGTCGTGGGCATCGTGGGCCTAATCCAGATGAGGAAGTCTCGCACCATGGTCGTAGCAACGAATATGCTGAGTTGATCGAGGGTCTACAAAGACAAATTGCTGAGCTAACCCAACGTCTTGTTGTGCAAGATCGAAGCCATCGTGAGACTGAAGATCCTGACTCCGACGCAAGTTCAAACCTCCACAACCTGTTCCACAATCGTGGTGCTGACCAAGGACATCGTGGTTGGGGAAATTGTCATGGAGACCTCGGTTTCAAAATGGAGCTGCCAGAATTTTCTGCCACAGTTGTGGACAGGTTGAATGAAGTCGAATGATTGACATCATTTCATGCTTATATTTGTATCTTATATCCATTATCTTTCACCTAAACAATGCTATGTCACGAGTTTTATGTTTAGTTTTCAGGAATAAATAGGTTTGAAGAGATGAAGCATAAAAGGACCCAAAAGCTGTGAAAAAGGACTGAATTGTGAGATCTGGGGACCAAGATGGAAGGAAGAAGGACCTGATTGCAAGACAGAAGGACCTAAGAGCAAAACAGAATACTCCACACCATCATGGGGAGTATTTTACCAATTCGATTCGGGTCGGAGCTCCAACAAGTCAAGTAACCGCATCAAAGACCAAGAATACCATCCAGGAAAGCCTCCAAGAAAGCCCAGACGAATCCGGACCCTGTAGACCGCCAATTGGCGGTCTGGAACCGCTAATTGGCGGTCCAGGTGGATCCGCATCCGTTTAGCTTTTTCTGGTGTGTGTATTAGAGCGTTCTTATTCTATTTATGGTATTTGTTTAGTCCTACATCGGGGGATTGTCCCGGTTTAGCTTTTTCCATGGCTATAAATAGAACTCTTCACCTTCCATTGTAATCACTCCATGCTTGTGGCCATTCTCCCTAATTGAAGTGGAAGCCTTGAAGCAAGAAACTCAATAGGGAGATGCTACTGGTCTTGTGAGTCTTCAATTAATAAAATTTTCTTTGTTTTGTGCTTCTTTTATTGTTGATGCGATGTTTTAGTTTAATTGTCTTTTATTAAATCTAGCTTAGTTAATATGCCTTCTTATTTTAGTGTAATAGTTAGGGTAATGTGTAGTGAGTAAAACCACTCCCCTTTTGGGGGGTGGAGATGATTATCATATATGCAATTAAGGAAGGAAGGATGTTTATGTTGAAATGTGTTGATTAATATGAATGCATACTTGCTTGTTAGAATAGAACACTTCACTAGATGGGTTTTTCCATGATAAGTAGACACCTCCCATACTTGTTTAGTTTCTTAAATAACCAGCTTGTGTTTATGAATGTTAATCAAAATAGGTTAGTGATTTAATTGATGGGTTTTGCCATGATAAGTAGACACCTCCCATACATGCAAACACTACCTACACTTGTGCCTATAGGAAGATATTTTTGCCTCCTTATTGTGTATGTGTAGTCACTCCACCCCCTAAGGGGTCTCTCTCTTACTGATTTCTCCATAGTGTCAAGTTTCTCTAGCTTAGTTGAAGTATTCGTTTGTTTTGTTTCCTTCGCATTTGGTTCTTCGTGTTAGCATAGTTTAGGTTAGCATAAACAACTTTCTTCCATCTTTCTTTGCCACTTGATTTCTGATAAGCAAGAACAAGCTCACCTCCCTGAGGACGACCCGTACTTGCCACCGCTTCATCGCGGCCGTGCACTTGCGGTAGAAATATAAAACGTTCAACATCGATCGAGTATTCGATTACAAGGAGGTTCCGGAGCGCATGAAGGTTAAGCTAATCGCCATCCGACTCAAAGGGAGAGCGTTTGCGTGGTGGGAACTGTAGGATTTCGTGTCCCTATGTATGTATATATTTTAAAAAAAAATTAATACAACATACAAGATCGATTTCATACTTTCAACAATTTTATGTACATTACTTTGTGTTTATTCTGATATTATGCAATCCTACATATATTAAAATAAATCACAAAGAGAGAATCATACCCAAAGGTTCAAACCTTTTGAAGATCCAGAGTCGTGTTGCCCGTTGAATCGTCCGCTGATTCGCCTCCAAGTGTTCACCAAACTCTAAAGAAGATTAGAGAGAAAGGAGCTAGCCAATCAATCTCTAATTAGGCTTAGAATCTAGCTAATAACCCCTCTTTAAGCTCTTGAGATTTTCTATCTCCAAAACTTAAAATTACTAAGAGATTTTCGTGGTGATTAAGGGAGAGATTAGTGAGATAAAGAATTTTTGCATTAACATAAACAAGTAGGAGGAGGGGTCCTTTTATAGGCTCCCAAAACATCATTATCAAGAACTATTCTTTAGTCATGATCTCTTGCTTATTCTCTCCTGAAATTAATCTCTATTTGCCACATAAGGACCATAAATTTTTTTTATTAAATCTGGAATTAATCCAACCCATGGTCTAATTAATCTCTTAATAATTCAGGCAGAAATCGCATTGTTCGGTCGACCGAGAAATTTTCTCGGTTCACCGAACCATTCGGTTATACCACATGTTCGGTGCACCGTGAGATATAAGGTCGACCGAATCCGCATGACAAAAATTCTCTGGAAAAATTCGGACGAACCACGTCTTCTCTTCGGTATACCGTTGACTCAACAAAATTTCTCCTGGAGCATAGTCATCGGATGACCGTGTCACATTCGGTCTACCGAAAATACTTTTTCTCGGTTGACCGTTCACACTCGGTTAACCGAACCAGATTGTCCAGGCACTCTAGACAATTTCGGTCAACCAATTGTGCTTATCCGTTCCCCATTCGGTTCACCGACCTGAAGATTCTCCGGTCGACCGAACCCTGAACGGTTCACCGTGTTTGACCCCGATTTTACATTTGTCAAATTTTGGATTTATTTCCAACAAAATTTGATCTTTTGGGGCTTTTAGCAAATTCATATCTTATGTAATATTAAATTAGTACACCCCATAATATACACACCTCATATGCATTTATTATGATTCTAATTATGTCAATTCTCATGACATATTGATTTTATTCGTTCACCACATGTGTACCTTTTTCACATGAAACCCGACACATCATATGAACTCAAAATCAAGCTTCTTGTTTCCCAGTTCTGTGGTGTGACCTATAGGAGGATCTAAGCTAAATTGGCAGTGATATTAAACAATTAATATCTCAAAAATATAAGCGGTATCTAGCTACACATTATAGTTACCCAATTAGCATAGATGTCTTTGTTACACTCGAACTAAAACACGATCAATTTAGTGATGTAAGTGCACCACTTGTGTTCGTCCCTTGCCTCATGATATTAAGAATATATACAAAGTAGAAATGTGTCACATTTGTATTATATTCATTTCTTGATCTCTTTAAGCTAATTATAACTATGTAACTTAACTCAAGTTACATTGTGCACATTATAATTTTGCTTTATCAAGGGACCCACTAATATCATCACTCAATTAAGAGGGGCAATGATAATCGTTTGACTAGCTATTTTTCCGGCACAAGTCATGTTCAACCAACTATTGCCTTTATCACTATACTCATTGATAGCTTTTGACAATAATCAAATCAAGCACTTCTTGAGTGAAAAGACATAAGTCTCATATCTTAGGATCCAAGACACAGTAAAACATTAATGACACGAAACACAATTCCATAATGTTTTACTTGTTAGGTCTATTCAATATATACAAGTAATCTTTTCCTCTTTTATATACTCGTGTCGTCAATTATTTGTAGAGCTACAACAATCGATGACCAACATGACAATCTTATCTCGGTGATTAATGTTCCATGTGTAATTACCATGATTATGAATAACTTTTGATTTATGTAAACCATTATCTTTTAGAGCTCTACGGTTAAGGACCAAGCGCCTCTTCCTTAACACTTCCAAAAAACGAATACCATAATCAAGGAACAAAATGTTTGGACATCCAATTCATAATAATTGACATATAAAAGTTAAAAATTTCGAACACATTCCTTTCAAGACCAAGTTGACCGAATGGTGCAAGATGGAAAAAAATGGAGCACTTTCTTCCTTTCGGCTACACGCAATCTTTGTTTCAAAGGCTTCATTCGTTGAGGCAAGGTGTGAGGTCGGTGGATGAATACACAGAAGAATTTTATTAGGTTGTGGTTCGAAATGATCTATCAGAATCGGAGGAGCAATCAGTGGCGCAATACTTGGGGGTTACGACAATCCTTACAAGATGCCCTCAGCCTCCACTCATTGTGGACGAATTCTGAGGACTATCAGCGTGCCCTCGCAGTAAAGAAGCAACAAAGAAGGCGAGTCACCACCAGCCACGACAAGCAGCAGCCCAACCGGATTGCTAGACCACGAGAGGCGTGCCCTCATCAACCGTCGTTCCCTGGCAAGCCTAAGACAAGTGTGAAGTGCTATAGGTGTGGAGAGGAGGGTCACATCACGTCCAGCTGTGGGAAAACCACCAGCAAGGGTGGTAAGAACCTCCTGAGTGAGGATGACCTAGGGGGTGAGGACGAGATCGATGATGAGCCCGTTTTTGATGAGTATGAGGACGAAGGTGGGGTGTTGTATGGTGATTGGCCAAAAACTCTAGTCATCTGCAAGAGTATTCTAACCCCTAAAGGTGGGTTAGGAGATGAGTGGTTGAGACATAATATTTTTCGTACCACTTGCATGGTCGCGGACAAGGTGTGCAAGATGATCATCGATAGCGGCAGTTGCGAGAACGTGGTGTCCGAAAAAGAAGTCTGGAAGTTGCAGCTGAAGATCGATTCTCAGCCCAAACCATACAAATTATCTTGGCTGAGCAAGGAGACGAAAATAAAGGTGGACAAGAGGTGCTTGGTGTCATTTTCAATTAGAAGAAAATACTTCGACAATGCATGGTGCGATGTAGTGGCTATGGATGCTTGTCACCTACTGCTAGGACACCCGTGGCAGCACGATCGAACCATCGTTCACGACAGAGGGAAGAATACCTATTCCCTTAGCATAACAGGGAAAAGGATTGTTTTGGCACCTCACCAAGAAGAAACTCCTTCAATCCAGGTAGCTCCTAACAACAACTTGTTATCCCTATCAAACTTTTTGGCAGAAATGAAGCGAGAGGAAGTGGTTTTTGCGCTGCTGCCCTGGGATAAAGGCGAGGTCAGCCCAAGCTTAGACGTGCCTGAGGAGGTCCAACAACTTCTGGAAGTGTTCTCCGAGCTGATGCCCGAAGATCGCATCCCTAGATTACCACCGTTGAGGGATATCCAATACCAAATCGATTTTATCCCAGGATTGACTCTCCCAAACCGCCCGACGTATCGTCTCACCCCTAAAGAATCTAAAGAATTACAACGACAAGTGGTCGAGCTACTGGATCAAAGCTATGTCCGACAGAGCATGAGTCCTTGTGTCGTTCCTACCCCGTTGGTACCAAAGAAAGATGGTTCCTGGCGTATGTGCATAGACAGTCGAGCGATCAACCGTATCACCGTGAAGTACCGATTCCCAATTCCCCGCTTAGATGACATGTTGGACCAGTTGTCGAGATCCAAAATCTTCATGAAGATTGACCTTACGAGCGGGTATCATCAGATACGGATCATACCAGGAGACGAGTAGAAGACGACATTCAAAACGCAGCATGGGTTGTACGAATGGTTGGTTATGCCACTTGGACTATGCAACGCGCCCAGCACCTTCATGAGGGTCATGCACTAAGTTCTTCATCCTTTCATGGGGAAATTTGTTGTCGTTTATTTCGATGACATCCTCATCTATAGAAAGACTCCCGTGTTGCATGTGGGACACCTACGTGCAGTTTTTGACAAACTGAAGTTCCAATGTTTGTTCATTAATCGAAAAAATGTTCGTTCTTCACAACCTCAGTCACCTTCCTCGGATTTGTGGTGTCTATCGATGGTGTTCATGCTGACCCAGCCAAGGTGAACGCCATTTCTGAGTGGCCCAGACGAAAGTCGTTGTATGATGTTCGGAGTTTCCACAGTTTGGCTTCTTTCTACCGGTGGTTCATCAGAAATTTCAGCACCATGATCGCTCCCATCACCGAGTTTCTAAAGGGCAGGGATCTCAAGTGGTCTGAGGAGGCAGAGGCCAGCTTCCAGTTGGTCAAACAGAAGATGACTGAAGCACCAGTTTTAGCGTTGCTGGACTTCAAAAAAGTGTTCAGACTGAATTGTGACGCATTGGGAGTGGATATCGGTGGAGTTCTGAGTCAATGAGGACATCCCGTAGCCTTTTTTAGCGAGAAACTATCCGGATCCAAGAAGATTTATTCCACCTATGATTTGGAGATCTACGCAATAGTGCAATCTCTAAAGCATTGGAGGCACTACTTGGTGCAACGTGAGTTCATCCTCTTCACTGACCACGAGGCCTTGAAGTACATCAATGGCTAGCACAAACTCAACCGACGTCATTCCATGTGGGTGGCATATTTGCAGGAGTTCACCTTTTCACTACGACACCAGTCGAGAAGTTAAAACCGTGTCGCTGATGCCCTTAGCCGCCGCATTGCCTTTCTCATGACCGTGAGCCGCCGAGTCATCGGATTCGAGACCTTCCCCGACATGTATCTAGTTGATCCCTCCTTTGGGAAGGTATTCCAGCAAGTTATGGATGGTCAGCGTTATGACTTTCTAATACACAATGACTACTTATTATGAGGGACACAATTGTGCATTCCGGATTGTTCATTGTGACAACAAATCATTAGCGAATTATATGGCGAGGGACATTTCGGACGAGACAAGACCTTAGCCTTGATCTCCTCTGATTTTTAATGGCCCAAGTTACCTAGCGATGTAGCCCATTACGTGGCAAGGTGCTACATTTGTCAACGATCCAAAGGTACCCTCACCAATGTCGGTTTGTACACGCCTTTGCCTATTCCCGAAGGTCTGTGGCGCGATGTTAGCATGGATTTTGTGCTTGGATTACCTCATACACAACGAGCAGCATATTCCATTTTTGTGATAGTTGATCGATTCTCCAAGATGGCACATTTCGTAGCATGTAAAAAAACGATGGATGCAACCCGAATTGCTCATCTCTACTTTAAAGAAGTGATACGTTTGCACAGAGTTCCTCACTCGATTACCTCTGATCGTGACACTAAGTTCATCAGTAACTTCTGGAAGAGCTTATGGGAAAAATTGGGGACTCATCTGAATTTCAGCAGTGCATACCATCCCCAGATGGATGGCCAAACCAAAGTAGTCAACCGGGGTTTGGGCAATCTCCTACGTTGTTTAACCGGCACTAAACCTAAGTAGTGGGACTTATCCTTGCCTCAAGCGGAGTTCGTTTATAACCGATCAACAAATAGGACCACCGGGTTGAGCCCATTTGCAATTGTTTGTGGGTTTAATCCTTTCCGATGTGCTAGATTTGGCATCCATTCCTCGTGACGGTCGTTTTCACCCCAAGGTTGATGAGATGACTACACACCCTCACGACATTCACGAACAAGTGCAGCAAGCCCTCCGTGAGAACAACACCAAATACAAGAGCCATGCGGATAGTCGTCGACGCCAAGTACTTTTTAAGGAAGGTGATTTCGTGTGGGCTGTCCTAATGCGAGATCGTTTTCCTGTTGGAGAATACAATAAGCTCAAGGAGCGGAAGGTCGGGCCTTGTGAGATACTTCAGAAAATCAATGATAGCCTACAGGTTGCTTCTACCAAAGCATTTAAAGACCGCTGATGTGTTTAATGTGAAGCATCTTAGCCCGTACTTCATAAACGAAGGGGAAACTAAGGCAAACTCGAGGACGAGTTCTTTCCATCCAGGGGTGACTGATGCAGGAGCTGCTAGATCTTTGATGATGGAGTCGTTCGATGGCAGCCAAGTCAGCAAGGAATGTTCCTTACAACCGTCCAGCCAAGTCAACAAGGAAGTTTCCTTCCAACCGCCCAGCCAAGTCAGCAAGGAAGTTTCACTCCAGCCGCACATGTGATTCAAGTTGTTTCAAATTAGGTTTATGGAAGTTTCCTGAATTTTATTTCCTTAGATAGACAAGTTAATTCGGTAGTTAATTATTTCATTTGCTGTTATTTGTTTTATTTCGATGCAAATCAAAGAAGTTGCCTTGTTGTTTAACTTCCTAATACTAATACGGATGAAAGGCTGTAAGACTTGGCTTGTAGGTCAAGAGAAGTATCTTATTTTCGTTTTGAATTAATATACAAAAATCAGAGCTAGTTTTATCTCAACTTGGATGTTTTCTCTTCAATTCTCTTTTAGTGGTGGGTGTCACACGCTTGAAATCCATCATAATTCTACACGCCGTCAGAAACGTGGAGGGAATCAGATACAAATCTCTTCTTTGATTATTGAGAAACCAAATTGATTTACAATCGGATGGATCCTTGTTGAGAAACCAATTTTGTCCGTCTGTTGGACAATTATATAGTAGAAATCAAACAAAACCTCAAATCTTTGCCGTCAATTTTCCAGTTAGGAGTTTGAAAGCGAGCAAGTCATGATTTAATTCTTCATGTTGTCCTCTACAAAACATCAGCAAATAATCGATAATTCCAATATTCTATTAAATCATCGTTCATTCCATAACATATTACACTGTTTCAAGCAACAGCAATACAATGATCACGTAGAAAATAAATTCTACACCTTAATCGGCTCGGTCGTGAGTCCATAACCAAAAGGGAAAAGGGGGTCGTAGTGGGCATCACCGTGATTCATGGGTAACTGATCAACCGACTTGGGCCAAGTTCGAGCAAGCTTGCCAGTGAAACCATGATCTCCGAAGAGCACGTCGCTAATGCCGAGTCCTTCTGTACCGGGAAGCCAAGCCGCAACAAGAGCATCTATAGTCGAGAGATAAGGCTCGACAATAAGTGGTCGTCCTGAAACAAGAACAACAACGCATTTCACAACACCACATACGTTCTTGATAGTGCTGGTGCCTGGTTCTTGAATAGGGAGGTTTGGGATATCACCGAATGTCTCTGCATAAGGTTTCTCCCCTACGGCAACAATTGCGTAGGAGAAGTCATTTTTCTTAACAAAATCGGTGTCCGGATTCTCCAAGAAGACAACTTTTGTTGAGGGGCTCACAGAAGCCTCGACGGCGTCGAGGATTGTAGTTCCTAAATAAGATGGAAGTATTCACACAAAAATTGCCACGTGTTTGAATTTAAATAAGAGAGAAAATATTGGCTGAAAATTTTACCGACTGTGCGGTTGTTTCCGGTGAATCCCTGCCATTCCATGCTCCAACCACCACATTGATACCCGAGGTTGGATGCATGAGATCCAGCCACAAGAATTTTGCTTGCCTTCTTCGGCAGTGGTATCAATGGCTTATTTGCGAATTTTCCATTCTTTAACAGGACAAGTGATCGTCGTACTGCTTCTCTTGCTAACTCACGGTGTTCCTGTACCAAGCCAGCGCAAATATTATAATGAATTCAAAGTCACAAGAGGTCTCCTAATGCGATGAAATTGTACTCAATAAATTTGACCTCAAGTTAAATATGGCCAAATAAAATTTGAGATGTTGATATCTAAGCAAAAAAAAAATGCACCTGCAGATGTCACCATTCAATGTCAGGTTTTTAGGTGCATTGGAGAAACAAACCTGACTTCCAAGTTGATTAGCCAAGCTGGCATCAGCATAGGGGTTCTCAAATAGACCCATGATAAATTTAACACGAAGAATCCTCCTCACGGCATCGTTGATCCGTGTCGTTGGTATGACTTTGTTCTTAACATGGGATGTCAAATCGTTGATGAAGGTGTTGTAGTCATTCGGGACCATGATCTGCATATATCATATAAGAATTAGAGGATGTCAAGTTTACACATAGAAGTATCAAACATTGATTTACGAGATATGCAAACATCTGTTCTTGGCTTTTATTTTGTGCTGCTTTAGTTATTTATCATTCAATACTGGAGCCTAGTTTTAGTGAAATACATACCATGTCGATCCCAGCATTTACTCCAGCGTGGACGGAATATGAGTAATTTGAACTTTGAGGATCGGTAATCTTGTCAATACCTTCCCAATCAGAAATTACAAACCCCTAAAGACGCAAGCTAAACCTCAGATCAGAGTTCATATTAACTATACAACATGACAAACAATGAATAAGTTACTCTGAATCGAAGATGTCGCTTAAGGAAGTTTGTCACAAGGTCACGGTTTGCGTGCATTTTGACTCCATTCCAGCTCGAGAAAGAGACCATTACTGTGGCAACACCTTTGGAAACAGCACGGACGTAAGGGACCATGTGGATTTCCATCAGTTCCTTCCGATTGATGATGGTGTTGGCCTCATTGACACCCTTAAGTGTGCCACCATCACACACGAAATGCTTAGCGCATGCAGCAACTTTATCCCTATTGAAACTATTATTGTCCTTTATGTGGCTTTGAGGTATTAATGTCAAACTTTATTGAAATATTAAGTTCATCATCTTAACAAAGCTGGAAAAAAAATTGAGCATCTTTCAAGTTGGTCATGCGATTCCAAGAGCAAAAGTCTAAAATTAAGGTGGAATAATTCTTCAAGTCTTACTTTCCACTAGACCTGGCAATCGTGTCGTGTCGTATACTTTCGTGTCGTGTTTTTTTCGTGTACTAGCCAAATCCAGTAAACACGAACACGACCCGAAAACTTCTTCGTGTACTACTAAAAGAACACGAAAACGACACGAGTCAATTCGAGTAAACACGAAAATGACCCGAACCAACACGACACCAACCGAAAATATATTTTTTTATTAAAAATTGCAGTATTTACTCTAAATCATTAGAGCATAATAACATCATCACCCAACTGAATAGGTTAAGTGTGAGTTCTCTCGGAAGTGTGGTGCTATATTTATAGTGTGGAGTGACGTGTGGAAAGAAGTTGCAGGCGACGTGGGACTAAATGTTTGGAGCAATCAGATATAATAATATTGTCTTGTGATATACATTTAAACGTCCATATTGTAGAAGCAAGTCGGTGCAGTGGCTAGCATGGACTCACGGTAGATGGCAAACGCGAGTTCGATTCTCCACTGCCACGCACTTTTGGTATTTTTTAAAAACAATCTGCAAAAAAGAGCATGGCGGGGATTCGAACATGGGTCTGGCCAAAGCATTTCACTCAGGTTGAACCAATGCACCAACTTCACAGGCCGTTTTGAAATTATAGGTTATAAATAATTTGTTTATTTCGTGTCGTTTTCAGGTACACGAACAAGAGACACGAAAACGACACGAAATTTTTTCGTGTACCCAAAACACGACACGAAACACGAAATCCTGAAACCCAAACACGGATTTTTCGTGTTCCGTGTCAGATTGCCAGGCCCACTTTCCACCAACAAAAGGGGTCCCTTTGGGATAATTAGCTGGGGGCTCTCCTTGCAGGCCAGATATTATGTCAGTCATAGCTTCAACAATTTTAGGGTCCTCACTGTAACTCTCGTAGCATCGACCCCATCTTGGATCTCTACACACCTGATTAAAATCAAATTTTATTTAAAAATATCATCAAAATATATAATTAAAACATTACGTATGTTCAATTATTAAATAGAACTCAATAGTCTAGGTCGTACTGCAACACAACGTGCAAAGGTGTAAGGAATTCCTGTAGCTCGAACTTTTAAAGTTGTCGCTGCACCGATTTTTTTAACAAGTTCTGGATCCCTGGGCGCAAAAACAAAACCAACAAACTTTAATATGGGATTCGGCAACACCATTTCATAAAACTAAGATGGATATGCTTGCCTGGTAACTCCAAGGCCAACATTATGAGGAAACATTGTAGCTCTGTAAACAGTGTTGTGACCATGAACTGCATCAATACCGTAAATCATTGGGATCCCGAGACCGGTGGATAGAGCACCCCTTTGGAATTCATTCAACATTTTCACCCAATCTTGAGGCGTAGCCTTTTGAACTGGGACGCTACCGCCTCCACTCAATATGCTACCTATTGACAATCAAACAACATTTATTTGTAATTTGATGCTATATTTCCATGGACTCATAAACAATAACTTTAAGGCTACCACATGTATTGGAACTTTAAGGCTTGAGCAGATGAAGAGACATTTCTTACCAATGAAGTATTTTTTCATGACATCGGCAGAAGCAACATTCTGCTCTATCTGAGTCATCTGACCGATTTTCTCCTCAAGGGTCATCGGGCTCAACAAATCTTTAACCTGGGCCTCAATTGATTGTTTTGGGTCTTTGTACTTCATGTACTCTGCTGTACCAATCTTAGCCAAGCAAAACAGTAACATAGTGACAACAAAAACTGCTCCAAGGATCCTCATCTTCTTACTGATGAAGAATTCTTTGAATTTTCTTCTAGAACTCTTAAATCAACAGATAATCGTTAGATTCTAATCAACAAATTTGGAAAATAATGAAATTAAGACTTTGATAATTGTTTCAGGTTAACGTTGCAAGAAAGTGTACATGGAAGGCTAAAGAAATATCGCAGACAAAATATCATTCCATAAATAGCATCAGCAAATGGCACATGCTTTTCCTATAAATGCAACAAAAAGATAGTAAATCACATCTCTTAAATATTTATCAATACACTAGGCAACTGTTCAACTATTACAAGTAGAACGAATAAAAGCTGCCCAAATATGGAACCATCACAATCACGAGCATAATTTTTTCTGTGAAATTACATCTTTGACATTTTTTGTACACTAGACACGATTCTGTAGCTAAACCGGTAGAACAGTTGTATACATTTTCTTCCAATGGCAACAAACAAATTCGCAAACTCATTAAATTCATATATTTTCCCCAAGCATGCTTTAAAACTGTAATAACCTTAATCTAAACACCTAAATTAAACTAAACTAAACCTAATTAACCTAATTAAGCACACTTAGATGTGAGGAGATAAGATTTGGGAATATGAGGTGGCTTATTGTGGTTGCAGGATTTGAAGGTGGTTAATTAAAGTGGGTATATATATAGTTAGATAGGATTTTACCTAAAACGTTTCCTTCAATTGAACAACCAGAGAGTGAGAGAAGAGTTTGGAGAGAAGAAGAAGTGAAGGAGAAGAAGAAGAAGAGAAGAAGAAGAAGGAAGAGGAGGAGGAGAAGAAGAAGTTGGGTGGAGGTTGCCAAAGCTTGGGAGGCTTCCACAACCGGCAATAAGGTATGTCAAATCTTCATTATAACTCACATGAGCTTTGTGAGTGTTGGGGATCGACGTTGGTGTCGAATTCCCCGTCGGATTGCAACCAATTCAGAGGTTGAAGACGACGATCGGTCGACCGGTGCCTGTGGGCAGTCGACCGATCCTATTATTATATTGTTTTGCACCCGCGAACGGTCGAACGATGTCTATGGACGGTCGACCGTTATGCCAGATTTGTGCGGGAAAAAGGTTGATGTTGTTATCGGTCGAACGGGTCCACTTAGCCGGTCGACCGAAACAATGAGAATGGGTCGGTTGGGGATTTTGACTTATTAAACGGTCAAACGTCCTTAACCTTGTTCGACCGATCTATTCGATGTTAAGTCGGTTGGGAGCTTTGACCATCAAAACGGTCGACCGCTCTTTAACTTTCGGTCGACCGACTGAGCATTTAAATTAAGTGGTAGAGTGTCTGTGATGTTTCGGTCGAACTGTATAGCAGTTCCGGTCGACCGAATACCACTTAGGCAAAATGCTGAAATCCCTGTTATCGGTTGAACGGCCCTTGGTTCGACCGATCGGATATATATATTATAGCGTAGACCATCCAAACGGTCCCTTGGTATAGCGTAGACCATCCAAACGGTCGACCGCTAGATGACTTTTGTTCGACCGATTGGTCGGTAATTCGGTTGGCGTGGTTCGACCGGATGCTATTGTTTGTACAATACCGAGTACTGTGTGGAGGACCGGTCGACCGGTGTGCTTGTAGCGGTCGACCGATCTGCCGCAGGTTGGTGGATTTATCCACACGCGATCCGTTGAGTATAGGTCGACTACCGGCTCCTAGGCGACGGTCGATTACCGGCCTTAAGAGCGACGGATTTCACCTTCGACGAAGGCGTATTATTGTATTACTGTTGCCTCTCTTACCGAGCGGGGTGTGAGGGATGTGTGCCGTAAACCTTGGGCAGTTTGCGAGGGTTTAGCGGTAGGCCGAGGATGTTCCGGCAGGGTGCGCGTCTGGCGGCTCTTGGGGGAGCAGCGGCTGTCGTCTGACCCGAGTTGTGTATTCGGTGGGCTGACTCGCTCCTGGGGTGGCGGCGTGTGTCGGGGGTTCCTTCCTGCACTTTTGGGGAGCAGTGGTGTCGACTGACCCTTGTGAGGCAGCGGTGGACTGACTTGACCCTAGTGGCAGGAGTGGTTCAGTGCCGCGGAGGCGGTGAGGGCATTATTGTGGGCCCGAGGTGGATGATCATGTGCATTGTATTGCATTGTCTTTAATTCCTTTTTGTATTTTAGGAGGTTTGGTATACGGGGTTCCTTCAGGGAACTCAGGCATGTTTGTTTGTTTTCATTTCAGGTAGCGAGTAGCATTAGAGTCAGGTGGTGACCGAGGAGGGTGCCCCCGAGATCAGATCCTGTAGTGTTAGTTTCTTTCTTTTGAGGTGATTACCTATTGTATAGTTTTGTTGTAATCACAGTCAGTTTGTATATTTGACTTCCACGTGGATCTATATTATATATATATTATATATGTTGGGTTGTTTTCCCGTGACGTGCCCTGTGTTGACCGTTGACGGTCTTTATTATTGTTTTAAATTTTCCGTTGTTTTCGGGTACGTTACAATTTGGTATCAGTGCGTTGATCTCGGCGTACTTGTCCAAAGAAACCACCTTTGAGTTAGGAGTTAGGTTTAGAGGATCATGCATACATATTTTATATTGATGATCGTCTTGTTTCCTTGGCAGATGCCTCCTAGACGGGGGAAGGTTGTTGCCCATACTCGCGGTGAGAGTGAGACTGCGAGGGATGAGGCTTGGAGGATGAGCGTCGGACGTTGTTCGATACGGTCGGACGTCTGATAGAGATGCTACAGCAGCAGACAGCACAGACTGGGCAGACGGGGATTGACGCTATGCATGACCGGTTTATGTGCCAGCATCCGCCTACATTTCTGGGGTAGTATGACGCAGAGGCTGCGGAGGAGTGGATCTTTACGATGCAGAAGATCTTCAGTGCTATTGGTTGTCCTCCAGAGGCGAGAGTGGGCCTGGCTACATACGTTTTGGGCGGTGCTGCGTCCAACTGGTGGAGGTCCACATCTGCAATGGTGTTTGCGGATAGGGATGATATAGCCTGGGAGGAGTTCGTTGGCGAGTTCAACGAGCAGTACTTTCCGCAGCATGTTCAGGACGCGAAGAGGGAGGAGTTTCTGAGTCTTCAGCAGGGAGACATGACTTTGGCAGGCTACATCGAGAAGTTCAACGCCCTTGAGCGTTACTGTCCCAAGATGTACATCACACAGGAGCAGAGGGCTGGGAAGTTCGTCCGAGGGCTCCGGAAACAGTTGAGGACGAAGGTGCTGACCCATATGCCGAGCACATTAGCTGATGCAGTGAAGAGTGCTACTGTTCTCGATCGTGACTACAGAGAGAACTACCAGGATGAGAGGAGGCCATCGGGTAGGTTCTCTGGGAGGCCGGGAGGTCAGACTGGAGGGAATCCGGGAAAGAGGCCCCGGTTTGAGGGAGCAGGAGCTGCAGTACCACGACCTGAGCCTTGTGGTAGTTGTGGGAGGTTTCACTCCGGACCGTGTTTCATCCCCGGAGCATGTCATGGTTGTGGCCAGCTGGGCCACTTTATTAGGAGTTGTCCGAGCTGAGGAGCTGGATCGAGCAGGCCACCAGGATTACCAGCACCAGGCAGAGGTGGAGGCGGAGGTAGACCACCTTTTAGACCACAGCAGGGACAGCACACCGACAGAGTCTACACCATTCAGGCAGAGGAGGCTCGTGATGGAGACGCTGTTGTGGAAGGTACACTTCTTGTCGCTGGTTCAGTAGCTAGGGTGCTATTTAATTGTGGCACGACACACTCGTTCATCTCAGAGCGATTTGCGGGAGTGTTGGGTTGTACCCTTGCGATGTTGACTGCAACTTTGGAGGTCAGCACACCCCTGGGTCTGGTGGGCACTGTGGGGAGATTTGTCCCCGGCGCCACGGTTGTTTCGGGAGATCAGGAGTTTCCGGCAGACCTGGTCTTGCTACCGATGAAGGACTTTGATGTCATACTTGGGATGGATTGGCTGTCCCAATATGATGTTCGAGTCTTGTGCCGTGAGAAGAAGATTTTGATCCCGAGGAAGGGTTTCCCTGATATTCTGATCAGAGGGATCAGAAGCAGAGGAGGTCACATTATTGTATCTGCCGTGAGAGCTCAGAGGTTGTTGCAGCAGGGTTGTGCAACATTTTTAGCGACACTTGTGGTTGCGGAGGCAGAGTCTCAGAGGCTAGAGGACATTGAGGTGGTGCAGGAGTTCGCGGATGTTTTTCCAGCGGAGATTCCAGGTTTACCACCACACCGAGAGTTGGAGTTCGGCATTGAGTTGGTAGCTGGCACTACACCACAGTCGAAGGCTCCATACCGGATGGCGCCTGCTGAGTTGACAGAGTTGAAGAAGCAGTTGCAGGAGTTGATGGACTCTGGATTTATCAGGCCGAGTGTCTCGCCTTGGGGTGCACCAGTTTTGTTTATGAAGAAGAAGGACAGATCCTTGAGGATGTGCATAGACTACAGGATGTTGAACCAGGTGATGGTGAAGAATAGGTATCCCTTACCTAGGATCGAGGACCTTTTTGACCAGCTGCAGTCAGCGAAGGTTTTCTCGAAGATTGACCTGCGTTCAGGATATCACCAGTTGAGGATTCGAGATGAGGACATCCAGAAGACAGCTTTCAGGACGAGATATGGACACTATGAGTTCTTGGTGATGCCATTTGGATTGACGAATGCTCCGGCAGCGTTCATGGATCTGATGCACCGGACATTCAGGTAGTATATTGATATATTTGTGATTGTCTTCGTGGATGACATTTTGATCTATTCACCAGATGTGGAGCAGCACAGAGAGCATCTGAGGATTGTACTCAGCATATTGAGGGCTCAGTAGTTATATGCTAAGTTCTCAAAGTGCGAGTTTTGGTTGGACAGAGTGGCATTCCTCGGACACATTGTATCGGCAGAGGGGATATCAGTGGATCCGGCGAAGGTAGAGGCAGTGACACAGTGGAGGACCCCTACGAGCGTGACGGAGATTAGGAGCTTTGTTGGACTGGCATGTTATTGCCGTCGCTTCATCAAAGACTTCTCGAGATTGGCAGCACCACTGACATATTGTCTAGAATTCCTCTTATTATTTGCATCAAAACAGCCCTCGGCTATTTTCTCCTTTGTCTTCCATAAACAAGAACCTTATCTTTAGTCTGGTTAAGGTACTTCAGAATATTCTTGACCGCAATCCTATGATTAGGACTTGCGTTGGATTGGTGACCTCTTGTAAACGTTTAGAGCATACGAGATATTGAGTCTTGTGCAAGTCATCGTGTACATGGTCCTTCCTTTTGCCGAAGCATAAGGGATACCTTCATGTACTCCAAGTCTTTGTGTGATTGAGCACATTGAGACTTCTTGAGTTGCACACCTATACTCTTACTTATTGGCATATTGTCCATATCGGAATTGTTCACCCTGAACATTTCAAAGACCTTGTCAATGTATACACGTTGACTTAGACCAATGAGTCTATGAGATGTATCTCTTTATATCTTGATAATCAAGATGTATTGAGCTTCACTCACATCTTTTCATTGAACATACTGATTTCAACGAAATTTCTCGTTTGCTAATGCAAAGGTATATGATTGCTCATGTGCAATATGTCATCGACATATAAGAGCAAAAATACTACATGGCTCCCACTAATCTCCTTGTATCAACAAGGTTTTCCTTTACTTTGAATGAAGTGAATCTTCTTCATCTCTTCGTCAAAGCGTTTGTTCCAACTCCTCGATGCTTGCTTCAATCCATAGATGGATCTTTGAAGCTTGCACACCTTCTCGCTATTCTTTGGATCTTCAAAACCTTGAGGTTGTACCATGTACACATCCTCCTCCAAGTTCCCATTAAGGAACGCCGTTTTGACATCCATTTGCCATATTTCATAATCATGAAATGCAGCAATAGCGAGCATGATCCGAATAGACTTGAACATGGCAACTGGTGAAAAAGTTTCATCATAGTCAATTCCTTGAACTTGAGTGAAACCCTTCGCTACAAGCCTCGCTTTGTAGGTTGTCAAGTTCCCATCCATGTCCATCTTCCTCTTAAAAACCCATTTATTATGAATGGCCTTTTTCCCTTGAGGAAGGTCAACCAAGTCCCATACTTGATTATCATACATGGATTCTATTTCGGATTCCATGGCCTTAAGCCATAGTTTGGAGTCTTCCCTTTCCATTGCTTCTTGGAAGGTCAAGGGATTATTGGTATCTAGTACCGTGATTTCATGAAGTCCCAAATACATATCGGGTTTCTTCCTTTCCCTTGTTGACCTTCTTAGTTCTTTTGGTTCTTCTCGTGTCTCTCAAACTTCTTCCACAATTTCTTGAGGAGTGGGTTCAGTTCAACTCTTGAACGTACACTTGGTGGGGATAATTGAGATTCTCTCACAATTTCTTGCGAGGGTCTCTCACTCACGCTCCCACTAACCAAAGGAATCTCGGTTGGGCCTTCATGATCTTGAATGTCATCATTCATGTCATGATCTTGTAGAGTATCTTGAGTTTCCTCAAGCACAACCCTACTCCCACTACTTTTTACTCTTTCTAGAAATTCCTTTTCCAGAAATGTGGCATCCCTCTCTACAATCACTCGATTGGAGGTGATATGCCAAAAGTAGTATCCTCTTGTCTCACGAGGATAACCAATAAAGAAGCACTTATCCGCTTTTGGTTGAAGTTTGGTCGACATCAATTTCTTGATGTATACCTCACAACCCCAAATCTTGAGAAAGTCGAGCTTATGTGTCTTTCAACTCCATAGCTCACAAGACATTTTCTCCACGGATTTGGATGGAACATTATTTAGTGAGTTTGTCATTATTTGTAGTGCATAATTCCAAAAGTAAATAGGCAATTTAGATTGACTTATTATTGATCGAACCATGTCGAGCAATATCATGTTCCTACTTTAGGAATAAGTCAAATTAGGTATCCTAAGCACTCACCCCTACGAACCTTTCATAGAGACTCGATATTCTTGTTGATTCGGTTCACTACTTCATCCTCGAATTCCTTGAACTTGTCAAAGAATTCACTTTTGCTTCCCATTAGACAAATATAGCCATAATGACTATAGTTGTCCGTGAACAAAATGAAGTACCTTAAACGTCCCTTGCACTTGTATCGGACCACATACATTAGAATGTATCATATCCAATTAGTTATTCGTTTTCGTTCCTTTCTTCTTGAAAGGTCTCTTGGTCATTTATTTGATCAATCCGATAGTGCTACAAGATTGTATCATCTACGTGAGTTATCTTAGTTCCTTTTGTTATTGTTTTTTTGAGTTTGTTTATTATTTATTTCAAGCAAATAGAAATCATTCTATGCGAATGTATTTGCATAGAAAATTCCATTCTTCGATATAGACAAGCAAGAATTAAAAATATATATTAAGTTATCCATATCCAAAACATGATACAGAATAGTTCTTGCTAATCGAATGTACATAACAAACATTCTTCAAAGCATAAATTTAAATCACTAGACTATTGAAGTTCCATAAAATTTTGTACAATCGCAGCGATGCTTGTACTATTTCCAATCTTCAATATCATCTCGTTCTTCACGAGTTCCTTCCTATCCTTCAACAGATGCACATCAAAATTACGTGAGCATAAGATCCGGTAACCATTACCAAATCAAGGACAGAGGTGATTAAATTTATCTCAATAACAAACATACCTATGGCGTTTCTCGGGCGCCTACGTTCAATCATCCCATTTTCAAGGTCTTCCTTGTATTTGGGGCAATTAGGTCGGATGTGTCCCTTTTCACCGCAGTGAAAGCACTCCGTGTTGGGAGTTGGAGATTTCAAAGATTTCCCCCTTGAGGCACTCCTTTGAGCACCTCCTACTCCCTCGCTCTCGATTGACGTATCTTTGTTAAATTTGCCTTTACCTTTGTTGATCTTTTTGCTATTCTCATGGACGGCTAGGACGTGATTGTCCCGACCCTTGCCCATGTCAACTTCTGCCGTTTTGAGAGCGTTGTGAAGCTCCTCAAGACTCACCCCTTTTTCACGCACATGATAGTGCATCACAAAGTCCTTGAAGGACGGGGCTAGAGAGCCAAGAATCAGATCTTCGGCAATGTCATTGGGCATTGGAGAAGAGAGCTTCGACAATTTCTCAAGGTATCCTTGCATCGTGAGAAAATGCATGGACACCGATGTTCCCTCCGCCATATGGCACCTTGTGAGTGCGATGATGGTCTTATAGCGCTCCTTCCGGGCACTATCCATGAACATCTTTGTTAAAGCTTCCATGGTCTTCTTGGGTTTTGAATCCAAGTATTTCGCTTGAAGCGAGTCACTCATGGATGCCAACATTAGACCGTGAACTTGGTTCTCTTGGTCTTCCCACTTGGCTATCGCCTCTTTCTCATTATCGGTTGTCATCTCATTCAATTTTGGGATTTCACCATCCAAAATATGAGATAGTTTTTCAAACCTCAACACGATATTAAGATTGAGTTGCCATTTCATGAAGTTTGAGCCATCATTTTGCAAAGGATTCTTTTCGATCATAGATCGCATAATAGGTTGGATATTATACATTTCTACAAAATAAATTATACAGGATTTTAATGTCAATTTTATGTTTTAATACACATGCATACATATATCAAATATAAATGCAAATGTTGCAAATAAAAATCTTGCCCATAAATGCAACAATCCAAGATCCCATCAATTGTAATATAGACTAGCTAAGGGCTATCAAATACATTACAATATCAAGGTAAGAAAACATTTTCTAATCACAACCTTTTTGAATTTTAGCAACATTTAGCATCTTCAAACTCTTGTGACTCTTGTCGTTTTAATTATGAGGGAATACGACCTATCCTCGTAAGAAAAACGTTTTCCCAAAACCGAGCGAGGGCTCTAGGTAATGTTAAGAAAACTTATTTTCATTTGATACGAGATACGTTTATCTATTGTATTCACAACTAAACATACTTGGGGTTCACTAGGGTGAAACACACCTCATATATATAATTGTGGCACAACAATAGACAACCTTTATATCTCCCACTATTCCCAAAGATAGAGGAAGCTATCTCCCGCTAAGGGCGAGCAGAGTATCCCTCGATCAATGGATGCTAGTGGATGAAATAAGAAGGAAAACTATTCTTAATTTTTGTTGTACAATTTAACATGTGATTAAGAATTTTAGGTTATCATGCATATTATCAATTATACACATCCTAACATTCAACACATTCACCACATGCATTGCAAGATAAAAACAGAAATTAAACATTCACACAATCCACATCGTGTGAGTTTATATGTTCCCTTCGATCCTCGATCCTCGATCACTGATCTTCGATTCTCGATCGATGCGCTAAAGCGGCGACTTCCTCTTGCACCGGAGATGTAGATTTTTACAGAAAATAAACATGCTCCTCACATTCGATAAAAACCGACTAGTGCAAGTCCTATGTAAAACCTCTCATATGCATATGCAATTTATCTAAAAGATGGAAATAGAGAATTTGGCTTTTACATACATAAGCCCCTGTATTATAACAATTATAAACATTCATAGCTGCTAATGTGGAACATATAAACTCACAATCCTGCAAAGCAACTCAAGCATCCATGCACGCAATTGCTATAAACTACATAATCTAATTTATCAATCATCTAGAATCCTAAACAATTCTTTGAAAAATATTTTGAAATCCATTAAAAACATTTTTCATTCATCCATAGTTCAAAAATTAATTTTGAACCGCTGTCCATCCAATTTCCAATGGAAAGATGAACTGCAGTTTTTCGGTTTTGTTGATTCTCTTATAAAATAATCGTTTTTAAATAAAACGAAATTATTGTAAGTTGGACTAATATCTTAATCTTAATTCTAATAATTACATGGCATGTTTTAAAGCTCTCAAAACATTCAGACGAATTATTACAGAGAATTATATCAACAAAACATTCATACACCGAAAAACCGGTAAACTGAATTGTTTAAATCCTAGATGGCAAACTAAATTCGTTTATAGCCTTAAATCATAAGAAAATTGAACCCTAATGCTCTGATACCACTGTAGGATTTCATGTTTAATTATACATATATATTTTCGAAATTTTTATGTATAATAAGGATCAATTTTCAATTTTCTATAATTTATTTCATGCATGCATCAATTTGTTTCAATATCTAGTTTCAAAACTTTATTAAAACAAATTTGGACTCCGAAATTCATACCTAGACGTCCTCTAAAACTTCTTGAAGATTCGGAGACGTTGGGGATGCTCCTCGCTGCGCCGGATGCCTCCGAGTATTCACCAAACTCTAAACAAGATCGGAGAGAGGGAAGCTAGTCTCTCAATCTCCGATAGGGTTTAGAATCCAATTACTAACCCCTCTTTAATTCTCTTGAGAAGATGATCTCTTAAGAACTAAAACTAAACTTAAGAATTAAGGGATTTTTGTGGAGAATTATGGAGAGAGAATTTTTGCACAAGAAATAATGAATGAATTAATTAGGTAATGAGATGAACTTGTATTTATAAGTTCTCTCCAAATTACCTATTCATGTGCAACCCCTTGCCCATGATCTCATGCAAAATTCCATCTAACCATCCATTATTTAACAATAAATAATATTAGCCACGAATTAAATCAATTATGGACCAATTCCATGCATGATCTAATTAATTCTTAAATTAATTCTGCATAAAACCGTCTGGACCGGTCTACCGTTACGAAGGTCCGGTCGACCGTGCGAGATTCGGTCGACCGTTCTTAACGTAGAATATTTCATCGCAATGTTCGGTCGACCGACCGGTAGATTCGGTCGACCGTTCCGAACAGACGAAAATTCCCTGTTATCGGTCGAGACACGTCTGGTCGACCGTGCACCTTCGGTCGACCGTTATCCATTAACCAGTCGACCGTTTGCACAGTCTTGCAGACTTGTCAAATTTCGGTTTAACCCCTACAAAATTTGACATTTCGGGATTAGTAGTAAATTCACAACTTATGTAACATATTATCCTATGTAATGATCAATCATTACACCCCATAATATTTACATCACATACGAATTTAATTTAGATTCTAATTATGTTATTAAGCACAACATAATTTTGATTTTTCTTGTTCACCCCATGTGTCATATTTTCAACATGAAACCCGACACATCTTATGAACTCAAAATCCCCATTACTCGTTTCCCAGTTTTGTGGTGTGACCTATGGGAGGATCTAAACTAAGTTGGCAGTGATATTAAGAGCTTAATATCACAAGCTATAAGCGGTATCTAGCTACACATTATAGCTCCCAATTAGTTAGATGTCTTAATTCCACTCGAACCAAAACCCGATCCAATTAGTGATGGAGTGCACCACTTGTGTCCGTCCCTTGCCTCATGATATTAAAAATACACACAAAGTAGTATTGTGTCATCTTTGTCTTAGTATTCATTTCTTGATCTCTTTAAGCTAGTTATAAATATGTGACTTAACTCAAATCACATTGTGCACAATATAACTTTGCTTTATCAAGGGTCCCACTAATATCATCACTCAATTAAGAGGGGCAATGATAGTCTTTTGACTAACTATCTTCTCCAACAAAAGTTGTACGTAACCAACCAATGCCTTTACACTACACTGATTGATAGTTCAAGACATTGATCTAATTAAGTATTCCTTAAGTGATTAGATATAAGTCTCATATCAGAGGACCAAAAGACACAGTAAAATATTAATGACACAGAAACAAATTTCTATAATATTTTACTTATTAGGTCTATTCAGTATACAAAAGTAATATTTTCCTCTTTTGTGTACCCGTGTTGTCACTCACTTGTAGAGCTACAATGATCTATGACCAACACGACAATCTTAACCCGGTAATTAATGTCCCATGTTAATTACCATGATTGCGAATATCTTTTGTTTTATGTAAACCAATATCTTTTAGAGCTCTACAGTTAAGGACCAAGAGCCTCTTCCTTAACACTTCTAAAAGACGAATAACATAAACAAGGAACAAAATGATTTCTCATTCAATTCATAATAATTGACATTTAAAAGTAAAACTTTTAGAACACATTCCCTTCAGGTCTCTCACTCACGCTCCCACTAACCAAAGGAACCTCGGTTGAGCCTTCATGATCTTGAGTCTCCTCAAGCACAACTCTACTCCCAGTACTTTTTATTCTTTCCAGAAATTCATTTTCTAGAAATACGGTCTCCCTCTCTACAATAACGTGATTGGAGGTTTTATGCCAAAAGTAGTATCCTCTTGTCTCACGAGGATAGCCTATAGAAAAGCACTTATCCGCTTTTGGTTGAAGTTTGGTCAACATCAATCTCTTGACGTAGGCCTCACAACACCAAATCTTGAGAAAATTAAGCTTAGGTGATTAGCACCCATAGCTCATAAGGCATTTTCTTTACGGATTTGGATGGAACATTATTTAGTGTGTAAGTCGCAGCTTGTAGTGCATAACTCCAAAAGTAAAGCAATAATTCAGCTTGACTCCTCATTGATCGAACCATGTCGAGTAATGTCTTATTCCTCCTTTTGGATACCCCATTCCACTGAGGTGTATCGGGAGGGGTGAGTTGTGGTACAATACCACACTCCTTTAGGAATGAGTCAAATTCGGTACTTAAGTACTCACCCCCACAATCCGTTCGTAGAGACTTGATTTTCTTGTTGAGTTGGTTCTCTACTTCATTCTTGAATTCCTTGAACTTGTCAAAGGATTCACTTTTTTCTCTTTAGATAAATATAGCCATAACGACTATAGTCATCCGTGACCGTAATGAAGTACCTAAAACCGTCTCTTGCACTAGTACTCATCAGACCACATACATCGGAATGTATCAAATCCAACAAGTCATTCGCTCTCGGTCCTTTCTTTTTGAAAGTCCTCTTGGTCATTTTGCCCATTAGGCAAGGTTCCCACGTCTCCAATGATTTAAAATCAAGTTGACCAAGAAGGTTAACTTCTTGCAATTTCTTGATGCGTTTTCCATTTATGTGACCAAGACGATAGTGTAATTTCTTGAACGTGAGTAGTTTTAAGCCTTTTCTTATTGATGTTTAAGATTTGTCTATTATTCAATTCAAGCAAATAGAGATCATTCCTCACGAATGCATTTGCATAGAAAATACCATTCTTCGATATAGACAAGCAATAATTTAAAATATTTATATTAAAATTATCCATATCCAAACATGATATAGAAATAATATTCTTGCTAATCGAAGGCACATAATAAACGGTCTTTAAACATAAATTTAAACCACTAGATAATTGAAACTCCACAGAACCTTGTGCAATCGCAACAACGCTCGTACTATTTCCGACCTTCAAAATCATCTCGTTCTTCACGAGTTCCTTCCTATCCTTTAGTAGTTGCACATTAGAAATTATGTGAGCACAATATCTGGTATCAATTACCCAATCATGGACAGAGGTGGCTAAATTTATCTCAATAATAAATGTACCTTTGGCCTTTTTGGGGCGCTTACGCTCAATCACTCCAATGTCAAGGTCTTCCTTGTACTTGCAGAAATTTGCCCAGAAGTGTCCCTTTTCACCGCAGTGAAAGCACTACGTGTTGGGAGTCGGAGATTTCGAAGAATTTCCCCTCGAGGCACTAACACGAGCACCTCCTACTCCCTTGCTCTTGATTGACATATTTTTGGTGAATTTTCCTTTACCTTTGGTGATCTTCTTGCTCCCTCTATGGACGGCTAGGACGTGCTTGTCCCGACCCTAGCCCATGTCAACTTCAGCCATTTTGAGAGCGTTGTGAAGTTCCTCATGACTCACCCCTTTCTCACGCACATGATAGCGTATAATGAAGTCCTTGTAGAGACGGGGCTAGAGAGCTAAGAATCAAATCTTCCGCAATGTCATCGGGCATCAAGGAAGATAGCTTCGACAACTTCTCAAGGTATCCATGCATCGTGAGAAAATGCATGGATACCGATGTTCCCTCCGCCACGTGGCACATTGTGAGTGCGATGGTGGTCTTATAGTGCTCTTTTCTAGCACTATCCATGAACATCTTTGTTAAAGTTTTCATGGTCTTCTTGGGTTTTGAATCCAAGTATTTTGCTTGAAGAGACTCACCCATGGAGGCCAACATTAGACCGTGAACCTGGTTCTCTTGATCTTCCCACTTGGCTTTTGCCTCTTTCTCGCTATCGATTGCCTTCTCATTTAATTTTGGGATTTCACCATCCAAAATATGAGAGAGTTTCTCAAACTTCAACACGATCTGAAACATGAGTTGCCAGCTTATGAAGTTTGAGCCATCATTTGCGAAATAATGTTTTTCAATCATAGATCACACAAAAGGTTGAATATTCGACATTTATACAAAATAAATTTTATGAGATTTAATGTCAATTTTATGTTTTAAAAATCAATCCCTCAAATAAAAAATTATCCATAAATGCAACTGTTGAACGTTTTATTTAAAACCGCAAGTGCACGGCCGCGATGAAGCGGTGGCAAGTACGGGTCGTCCTCAGGGAGGTGAGCAGGCTCTTGTTTATCCGAAATCAAGTGGCAAAAATTGGGGGAGAAAGATTGATTATGCTACTCTACTCTATACTACGCTAAGAAGTACGAAATGTGAAAGAAGTAAACAAATGATGAAATAAGAACTAAGCTAAGAACAAAACAAGAATGCTGGAATTTCAGGAATGGAAAAACCCCTAAGGGGTGGAGTGAGTGCACACATGCAAATAGGTGGGTGTAGAATACATTCTTGAAGCACATAAAGGTGGTGTTTATCAAGCATAGGAAGTGTCTAAATGTTATGGCAAAACCTATCAATCTATTCACCAACTTAGTTGATTAACATTTACATATCCAAGGTGTTTATTTCAGAACCTAAACAAGCATGAGAGGTGTCTAATCATTTTGGCAAAACTCATCAAGTTGTAAATTCTATCCTAAACAAGCAAGCATACATTCATGTTTAATCAACACATTGAAATTAAAGCATTCATCCCATTCTCTAATGCATGTACGTACATCTACTCCACCCCCCAAAGGGGATGGAACTACTCATTAAACATTACACTAATTATTAAACTATGGAAAGAAAGCATATTAAAACTAAGCTAGAATTAAAAGACGATTAAACTAAAACATGCACAAACAATAAAAGGAGCATAAAACAAACAATGAAAGAAACACAAAATTTATTGATAAAATGACTCACATTAAAAGTAGCATCCTCCTACTTTAGTGTGTGCTTCAAGGCCTCACTTCTAGTAGGAAGAATAGCCACTTAAAATATAGAGTGATTACAATAGGAGGTGAAGAGTTCTATTTATAGCCATGGAAAAAGGTAATCCGGGACAATCCCCCGATGTGGGACTAAACAGATACCAAAAATAGCCTAAACATCCTCTAATACATGTGCTGGAGAAATTTGAGCGCATTTGGGTCAAAAGTGACCGCCAATTAGCGGTCTTGGACCGCTAATAAGCGGTCTACAGTGTCCGGATCGCTCTGGAATTTCTTGTGGGCTTTTCTGGAAGGCTTTGTTGGTATTTGATGCATCTAGTTTGCATGTTGGAGCTCGGACCCGAATAGAATTGCCAAAATACTCCCCATGATGGTGAGGAGTATTCTGTTTTGCTCTTAGGTCTTTCGGTCTTGCATTCAGGTCCTTCTTCCTTGCATCTTGGTCCACAGATCTCACAATTCAGTCCTTTTTCCCAGCTTTTGGGTCCTTTTATGCTTCATCTCTTCAAACTTATTTATTCCTGAAAACTAAACATAAAACTCGTAACATAGCATTATTTAGGTGAAAGATGATGGATATAAGATACAAATATGAGCATGAAATGATGTCAATCAAATACCCCCACACCTAACTTTTGCTAGTCCCGAGCAAAACAAAGAAAGAAAAAAGCATGCGAAAAAAACAAGAAATCCTAACTCACTTTCGTAGGAATCACGGTTGCACTTAGCACGTGCAACAAGCCGTTAAACCTCCTTGTCGCCAAGGAGGAGGAGTGTTGTCTCCTGAGGGTTTTCAGCGGATATACCCACAAAATCCGAACAAGATGCATTAATCAATCTAGCTACACGACTCGTTGGACTTATTTTGTCGATCATGGGACGCGGTAATACTACGGGTCGACTCTATATATGTAATCGGTCCACACACCTAGCCTAATGAGTTATTCGTGAGAGTTAGTCAAGGACTTAAGTGAAAGACATGGGCAACCTTAACTTCTGAATGTGATACAATGTGTAAAGTCCATTTTCGTTCTTATTTGACTCCTTTTTTTCTTTTTTCCTTTTTCTTTTTTTTTCTTTTTCTTTGGAGCATTTTATTGGTTGGTGTTTGATTCTCCCAGGGTCAGGTTTCGTGCATCATTGCCTATGAGGACTTACACTATCACGTACACCTTCCCCCAAATCTCCACATAGGGCGATCCCTACCACCCGTGTAACGGGAGTTCGGTCGGCGCATCCCAAGTCAGATGACTCGAAAGCACCAGGCACAAAGTCCCCTCAGACCTACTTTCCCAAGTGATAGGAGCCGTGCGAGAAGAGAGAACACCACTTATTTATCTATATGGGAACCAAAACCCTACACTTAAGTATCACAAAAGAGATTAAGGGCCCTCGACTACGACAAACTTCCTTATACTCACAAACACGAATTATTTGACTCACTAGGTTCAGGGTGGACTTCTTTAAATGTTTGAGTACTGAAACCCTATGATTACACGCCCCCTGAGGGAAAACCAGGGTGCATCCTAACGACTCGACAAGACCTAAAGCCAATAAACTAGAAATCCTAATGCATCAAGTTCAAGACAATTTTGGGAGCTTTCTTTTTACTTTGCCTCTCAACGGTTTTGCACATGCTAAACACACGCAAAACCCACAAAAACATTTTCTTTCGCAAACACATGAAGATTTTGAAAGAAATGTGAAAATTTTAAAGCACTCGGCAAGCAAAAGAAGACAAGTCACCCAAGGATCATGGCAAGCAGATATATCGATATTAAATGCGGCACACTAACATGACCCTAACAATGCAAACAAAAGAAAATAAAACCAAAGAAAAAAGACTCGACTATGTACACACGTAAAACACCCCCCCACACCTACTTCATGCATTGTCCTCATTGAATGTGAACAAGATACTACATGGATACATGCATGAAAAAGGAACGATCTCACCAACATGAAGTACAAAGGACGTTCGGGGTCATGTTGATGGACACAAACCCAAATTCCCTCAAAACCTGTGAGAAGCTGAATAAGGGAGATAAATACGTGAAGAAATTGGGGCCCAAGTACACAAGGGTTGGGGCCCACAACAATCGATGCTCACTGAAGGAGTCTTTTATTACACACTTTTTTTATATACATCAACCAAGATATTCTCATAATCATTTGGTCAAGGAACATCAAATGAGAACATCAAGTCAGGAGGACCAGAGACTTGCCGAGATGGGCAAACTCCACTGGTACTCTGAGGTGTCATGAGAGGTGAAAGGTCAAAGCTGAAAGGCTCAAACCCCTCATGATATTTGTCGGGTGTGGGCAACAAAGAATGAAGTTGTGTTGCCTCACTAGGGTTTAATTGCTCATCGAAGAAAACCCTCCAACCAATAGGCGGGTGCATCGGAATGAGTTCCTCAGGCTCATTCGATGGATGCAGCAGACCTGCATCGCGAAGAATGGGGCTTCTCCCCAAGTCATCCAACAAGGACCTCCCACCATCATTTAGATCATCAAGCATAAGCTTGGTTAAAGGTGGGTCCTTGTTGGAGTCAATAAGAAGCTCAAATGGCTCAATGGCCATGGGATCTGAGGTAGAGACACCTTCTGGTATAGGCCTATGGTGAGGTGTCTCACTCTCACTAGTACTCTCAACTAAATCATGCAACGAACACTCCCTTTGGACATTCATGTTCGAGGCCAGCTCACTCTGTTGCATTGCGAAGACAGGCAATGAGTTTTCGCTGGGCCCACGAACATTCTCAACGGGTTGCATTGGGGTTAGGGGTGTTCGTTGATTTTGTGGTGCTTTCTCCAGTTGGCGGATGAGATTTAGATTTAAAGGTTCATCCATGGGTTCTTGTTGCTTACCAGAGTTGAACACATGAAACTCGGCACTCATGTTACCGAATGAGAGCTTCATGAGACCATTTCTACAATTAATCAAGGCATTGGAGGTTGTCAGAAATGGTCTACCCAAAATCAAAGGTATTTGAGAGTGGGCGTTCGCAACAGGATTGGTATCGAGGACAACAAAATCGACTGGAAATATAAAATCTCCAACTTTGATAAGCACGTCCTCGATAATCCCCATGGGAATACGAATGGATCTATCCGCCAATTGGAGGGTGATCTTAGTTGGTTTCAATTCTCCCAAGTTCAACTGTTGATAAGCAGAGAATGGGAGGAGGTTGACCGCTGATCCTAAATCAAGCAAAACATTGCTCAGTCTAGTGTCCCCTATCGTACACTGAATAGTAGGACACCCAGGGTCCTTGTATTTTGTGTAGGTGGGATTGGACAAAAGTGAGCTGATATTTGCAGCCAAGAATGCTTTCTTAGGAACATTGGTCTTCCTCTTGGTTGTGCAGAGATCCTTCAACACTTTGGCATATTGAGGTATTTGTTGGATGACATCCAACAAGGGGATGTTAACCTTTACTTGCTTAAACACCTCTACTATCTTGTCCATGTTGTCACTCTGCTTTTTGTTTAACCTACTTGGATAGGGAGCTTTTGGCAGGTAGGTTTTCTGCTATGCCTGAGAAGAAAACTTTGGTATATTACCCTCACCCTCAGCTTCTTCTTCACCACCATTCCCACTGGGGGCTGCATAGATGGTGGTGGGTGTGGCAAGGAAATGTGATTGTCAACCTGTTTTCCATTCCTTAAGGTCACAATGGAATTGACATGGTGAACAGGTTCCTCCACATGGTTCACTTGCCTCCCCCGAGGTACCACATTCTCATTTTGCATTTGTTGTTGTTGGTACATGCGGGGGTTAGCCTCAGGCTGGCTAGGAAAAGACCCTCTCTCTCTTTCATGTACAGACTGAGCCAATTGGCCCATCTGAAGCTCTAGAGATTTGATGGTCTGCTGATTTGAAGTGAGAACTTGACTCGTGGTAGACATAAAAATTTTCATTGAGTTTTCAAGTCCACGAGTCAAGGTCTCAAGCGAATTGAATCGGGTTTCCATATTTTTGGAATTTGGGAAACCCGATGGATTGGTGGTTTGCGCTTGGGGTGGCTGATAGGAATGCGCATGCATGGGAGGTTGGTGTGATTGGTAAGGTGGTCTCGAGGAGTTCGGAGGACCACCCGGGGCATTAGTTTGGTTCCATGAAAAATTGGGGTGGTTCCTCCATCCAGGATTATAAGATGATGAGTATGGGTCATTCTTGGCTCTATCATAGACGGCGTTGACACGCTCCATCTCAGGAGGAATGGACTCACACTCGCTTTCTACATGACCTATCCTACCACATGAATGACAGGGAACTGGACCAGATGTAGACATGTGAGGTGCACTTTGTTGGTTTTGGAGCTCAATCGAGTCCATACGGCGCATTAAGGCCGCCATGCGTGCCTCGGTGGCCGTAGTGGTATCAATAGCAAATGCGGTACCCGATCTAGTCGAGTTTGCATTCGCGATCCTCGCTCCTATACTAGATGATGCAGGTGGTTCCCTCACACTCTCCCACTGCATGGTTTTCTCAGCGAGGTCTTCTAGGAAGGCCCATGCCTCCCTTTCATCCTTTCCCAAGAACTCTCCTTGACACATGGACTCAAGGAGCGTTCTGGACGGGATGTGAAGACCCTCATACACAATCTGACAAAGACGCCACAACTCAATGCCATGGTGAGGGCACGAGGATAGTAGTTCTTTGAACCTCTCAAGATATGCATGAAATGGTTCGGTCTCATGTTGATAGAACGAATTGATTTCGTTCCTCAATTTTTGAGTCCAATGATTAGGAAAGTACTTCTTGAGGAATGCAGATTGAAACTCATCCCAAGTCCTAAAGGAATTCGCCTGGTTGCTATACAACCACTTCTTGGCGTCATCCTTTAGTGCAAAAGGAACGAGCCTAAGATGGATGGAGTCTGTGCTAAGTTGTTGCAGCTTGAACATAGCACAAACCTCCTCAAATTCCCTGAGAAAGATATAGGGGTCACCTTTCCCAGTGAAATGAGGGAGCATGGAAATGAATTGAGGCTTAACCTCAAAATGGTTCCCATTAGCCTCTGGTAATACGATGCATGAGGGTAGAGCTGTACGGCTCGGGTAGCATCGATCACGTAGAGGTATGGGAACGACAACTGGAAGCACTGGTCGAACAGGTGGGTACAGCAACTGCTCCTCCTCACGGAAGTTAGCAGCCATTGAAATCGGACTGTGTGTGACACGAGAGGAGGGAGGTGTCGAGAAATCGATGACCGAAGCCGGATTGACAACGCTCCTCGTCAAACGACCACTCTCGTCTCGTGTCCACGAAAGCATGCACAAAGGTGCATACACACAAAACAAAAACTTTTTTTTCTTTTTTTTTAACAAAGAATGTGCGTAGAGGAGAAGACGGGGGAACACAGTAGAGAAAGAATGACTCAGGAGAGAAGGGAAGAAGTCCTTATGCTACGGCGGATGGGTACAGGTAGAAGCACACAAGCAAACAAGGCTCAAGCAATCCTAAGGTCGCTATAGGTCCTTACAGCTAGACGAACGCCTAACTGCGAGGTCACACGGCCTCAACACGCCTCACCTCCCTACAACGAGGACCACAAAGCCCAGCAAGTGAGCCAAGATCCGGGGATCTCGTCTCTCCTACTATCGACAAAGTGGGCAACGCCGATCAGGTCATGACGGTCGGGACCGGATCACTCTCCTAATGCGCCCGAAATCCTTAGGGCCAATGTCTACTTTATTTTAAAATTAGGCTCTTGATTAGTGTGGTTTTTGGGGCGAAGGAAAGGGTGATGAAATCCCCCACCTTATCTTTTATGGGACAGCCCCTCCTTAGTAGCGTTTTGGAGTCCTAATCTAACAATCAACTCTCCAAACAAAACGCTCAACTCACACTTGTTTCAATGCCCTTCCTACTAACTAATGCATGTTCACACGAAATGCATGAATGAGAGTAGAAGGTGCGTACCTCATAACAGCTCTCAGCAACAGAAAATAAAGCTAAGATAAAAGACAATCTAAATGCCTAAGTCACATACATGATGCATGACCTAAACAACAAGAATGCCTAATCTTTTGCTTTGAGTTTTAGGGTCCAAGTTGCTTATAGGAGGTTGATTATGGATCTGGGAACAAACTATAAGTCAAAACATGCCAAATTACATCCCAGATCACTACATCAATTATGAAAACCGACCAAAGAAATAAGAGAGCAAACAGAGCTTACCAGACCGCCAATTGGCGGTCTCAGGCCGCTGATTAGCGGTCTGAAGTGCCCAGATTGACTCAAAACTTCTCCAGGCGTTCCTCTGGACGACTCCAAGTCTCCTGAAACAAAGAAAAACTACAAAACACAAATTAAATCCACTCGAATCATCCAAACAAGAGTCTGGACTGGCACCTCCCCGGCAACGACGCCAAAAACTTGTTGAACGTTTTATTTAAAACTGCAAGTGCACGGCCGCGATGAAGCGGTGGCAAGTACGGGTCATCCTCAGGGAGGTGAGCAGGCTCTTGTTTATCCGAAATCAAGTGGCAAAAATTGGGGGAGAAAGATTGATTATGCTACTCTACTCTATACTACGCTAAGAAGTACGAAATGTGAAAGAAGTAAACAAATGATGAAATAAGAACTAAGCTAAGAACAAAACAAGAATGCTGGAATTTCAGGAATGGAAAAACCCCTAAGGGGTGGAGTGAGTGCACACATGCAAAGAGGTGGGTGTAGAATACATTCTTTAAGCACATGAAGGTGGTGTTTATCAAGCATAGGAAGTGTCTAAATGTTATGGCAAAACCTATCAATCTATTCACCAACTTAGTTGATTAACATTTACATATCCAAGGTGTTTATTTCAGAACCTAAACAAGCATGAGAGGTGTCTAATCATTTTGGCAAAACTCATCAAGTTGTAAATTCTATCCTAAACAAGCAAGCATACATTCATGTTTAATCAACACATTGAAATTAAAGCATTCATCCCATTCTCTAATGCATGTATGTACATCTACTCCACCCCCCAAAGGGGATGGAACTACTCACTAAACATTACACTAATTATTAAACTATGGAAAGAAAGCATATTAAAACTAAGCTAGAATTAAAAGACGATTAAACTAAAACATGCACAAACAATAAAAGGAGCATAAAACAAACAATGAAAGAAACACAAAACTTTATTGATAAAATGACTCACATTAAAAGTAGCATCCTCCTACTTTAGTGTGTGCTTCAAGGCCTCACTTCTAGTAGGAAGAATAGCCACTTAAAATATAGAGTGATTACAATAGGAGGTGAAGAGTTCTATTTATAGCCATGGAAAAAGGTAATCCGGGACAATCCCCCGATGTGGGACTAAACAGATACCAAAAATAGCCTAAACATCCTCTAATACATGTGCTGGAGAAATTTGAACGCATTTGGGCCAAAAGTGACCGCTAATTAGCGGTCTACAGTGTCTGGATCGCTCTGGAATTTCTTGTGGGCTTTTCTGGAAGGCTTTGTTGGTATTTGATGCATCTAGTTTGCATGTTGGAGCTCCGACCCGAATAGAATTGCCAAAATACTCCCCATGATGGTGAGGAGTATTCTGTTTTGCTCTTAGGTCCTTCGGTCTTGCATTCAGGTCCTTCTTCCTTGCATCTTGGTCCACAGATCTCACAATTCAGTCCTTTTTCCCAGCTTTTGGGTCCTTTTATGCTTCATCTCTTCAAAGCTATTTATTCCTGAAAACTAAACATAAAACTCGTACCATAGCATTATTTAGGTGAAAGATGATGGATATAAGATACAAATATGAGCATGAAATGATGTCAATCAGCAGCAGTTCAATATCCTATCAATTATAATACAAACTAGCTAAGGCTGTCAGATATATTATAAAATCAAGGTAAGAAAACTTTTCTAATAATAACCATTTTGAAATATCACAACTTTTGCATTTTCAAACTCTTATGACACTTGTCGTTTTAATTAAGAGGAAATTTGACCAATCCTCGTAAGAAAAACTTTTTCTCAAAACCGAGCTAGGGCTCCGGGTCTTGTTAAAAAACTTATTTCATTTGATACGAGATATGATTATCCATTGTATTCACAAAAATATACCCAGTGTCCACTAAGGGTGAATCGCACCTCATACATCTATTCATGGCACAACAATTGACAACCTTATATCTCCCACTATTCCCAAAGATAGAGGAAGCTATCTCCCGCTAAGGGCGAGCAGAATATCCCTCGATCGATGGTTGTTAGTGTATGAAATAAGAAAAAAAACTTTAAACTTTTATATGTGATTTTAGAATTTAGGTGATCGTGCATATTTATCATCTATACACATCCTAACATTCATCCATACAATCACATACATGTCAAGCACACAAACATAAATATATTCATTCACACACACATTGATGTGAGTTTATATGTTCCCGTGTCCTTGACTTTTGCGCGTTCTCCGCGACTTCCTCTTGCACAATAGATGTTGATATTGCAAAAATATAAACATGCACCTCTCAATTTCGAAAATTTTCTAGTGCAAGTCCTATGTAAAAACTCTCTCATATGCATACATATACATAGAAATAGAAATTTGGCTTTTACATATACATAAGCCCCTGTGATTGAATAATAATAACATACACATTCATTCATTCATTCACACATGGCTTCATCGAAACATACAAACTCACATATCCCTGCATTAGAGAACTCGAGCAACGCATGTACATATACTATAAATCACTCGATTTAGTTTCTCGTGCATTGATTGACGTCATATCATGCATATATTTGTGTCTTATATCTTTTATTCTTAGGCTAAACAATGCTACGTAATGAGTTTTATGTTTATATTTCAGGAATAAATAGGTTTGGGAAGAGAGACTCCAAAAATGACTTAAAAGCAAGGAAAATGACTAAGTTGCAAGACTTACGGACTAAGTTGCAAGACTTACGGACTAAGATGTAAGAGAGAATGACCCGGATATAAATCCAAAAGGACTAAGTAGCAAAATCAAGCACTCCACACCATCATGAGGAGTATTTTGACAATTGGATTCGGGTCGCAACTCACACAACCGATTAGGGTGCACTCCAGGAGAAGAAACAAAGCCATAAACAAGTCAGACAAAAATGGGACGGATCCAGGAGATCCAGACCGCCAATTGGTGGTCTATTTCGCTCTGGATCCGACCCATCTTCTATCGGATGTGTATTATAGTGTTTTATGTCCATTTATAGTATGCAATTAGTCCCATACCGGGGGATTGTCCCGGATTACCTTTTTCTAGCACTATAAATAGAACTCTTCCTTCTCCTTTGTATTCACTCATTGCTTGGTGACATTCTCTCTACTTGGAGTAAAAGTCTTGAAGTAAAAACTCAATGTGGAGAAGAATGCCACTTGTAATGTGAGTCATGTAAATAAAATAAATTTTCTTAGTTTCTTTAAGTATTGTCTTGTCTTTTAATTCTTGCATGCTTCTTTAGTTTTATTTCATTCCCATTAGCTTCTTTAATATTTCTTGCTTGCTTAGTTTAATTTCATTTCAGTAGAATGTTTCATTTTATTAATGTAGGTTGTAGTGTAATGATTAGTGAGTAGTTTCATCCCCATTTGGGGGGTGGAGTAAAATGTGATGTGATTATGTGATGTATTAGGTGTGTGTTATCTTAATCCTTTCAGCCTTACATGATTTCCATAACCATCTAATGAGTTGACTTTGATATGCTAATGCTCTTGAATGAAGTTCAGCATATGCTTAGACTAGTGGACCTATTTTATGGGGAATGATGAGGTGAGGATGTGGATGAGATAGATAAAGGAAACATGACTTGTAGTTGCATGTACTCTTGTTTCCTTTACCTTTATTAATGTCTTGTATGTTTTAATATTGTGTAAATCTTATTTCATGTGGAGGCATAGTGGGGTTGGTTTTATACATGAGTTCATTCAGCTTCATTCCAATTATTGTCTTGTATGTTATAATGATATGGTGTTATCTTATTTCATGTGGAGGCAAAGTTGGATTTAGTTTTATGATTTTCATGCACTTCATGTTGTGATGAGCATGATTGAACACACACACATACACATTTCTTTGTTTTCACATTCTTTCTCTACCCTCTATGGGGTTTAGTTTTATGGATTATTTTCCATTTCCTTTTGCATTTTAGTGTAGTTTGATCATAACTCTTTTCTCTCCTTTCTCTCCCACTCGCCTTCGAACAAACTAAAGTCGACACACCTCCCTGTGGATCTACCCGTATTTGCCATCGCTTCAACGCGGCCGTGCACTTGCGGTTATAATTAAAGCATTCAATCAAGTTTTTGGTGTCGTTGCCGGGGAGGTGTTCTGTCCAGATGATTGATATCATTTCATGCTTATATTTGTATCTTATATCCATTATCATTCACCTAAATAATGCTACGTGACGAGTTTTATGTTTAAATTTTATAAATAAATAGGTTTGAAGAGAAGAGTCATAAAAGAACCTAAAAGCATGAAAAATGACTGAGTTGAGAGACTCAAGGACTAAGATGCAAGATCAAAGGACCTGAACGTAAGATCGAAGGACCAATGAACAAACAAGAATACTTCACACCATCATGTGGAATATTTTGGCAATTCTATTTGGGTCGGAGCTCCCGCAAGCGAAGTAGATGCATCAAAGACAAGCAAAGTCATCCAGAAAAGCCCAGAAGAAAATCCAGCGTGATCCGAACCATATAGACCGCTAATTGGCGGTCTGTTTTGCTCCAGATCCGCTAAGCATTCAGTGGGACGTGTATTAGTGTGTAGTTAGTCTATTTCTGGTATTTGTTTACTCTCATACCGGGGGATTGTCCTGGATTACCTTTTTCTATGGCTATAAATAGAACTCTTCACCTTCTATTGTAATTACCCATTGCTTGGTGGAATTCTCTCTACTTGGAGTAAGCCTTGGAGCAAAATATCAAGGTGGAGAAGAATGCTACCATAAATGTGAGTCATCTAATAAAATAATTTTTCCATTGTTTTGTTCTTATGTTGTTTCTTTATGCATGCTTACCTTAGTTTTATTTCTTTGATTCTAGGCTAAAGTAGTTAGAATGTTTCTTTTCTTCTTTAGTTTATTGTTAGAGTAATGTGTAGTGAGTAGATCCATACCCCTTTGGGGGTGGAGATGATGTTCATACATGCATTAAAGAATGGATATGAATGCTTTATATTTTGATTGTGTTGATAAATGTGAATGTATGCTTGCTTGTAAGAGTAGAATACTACACTTGATGGGTTTTGCCAGACATCTTAGACACCTCCCATGCTTGTTTAGGTTCTAAAATAACAAGCTTGTGTATATGAATGTTAATCAGCTAGGTTAGTTAATGGATTGATAGATTTTGCCATAACTTTTAGGCACTTCCTATGCATGAAAACACTACCTACATTTGTGCATACACATTCTTCACCATCTTTTTACATGTGTGCACACACTCCACCCCTAGGGGTCTTTCCCTTCTTGATTCCGGCTTAGTTTTACATTCTTTTAGTTTTGATTCAAAGTAATCGTTAGTTGCTTTACTTTGCATTTTTCTTCTTGGTAGTTTAGTGTAGCGTAGATTAGCATAGACAAACTCTTCTCACTCTTTGTTGCCACTTGATTTCTAAAAAACCAGACGCTACTCACCTCCCTGAGGATCGACCCGTACTTGCCACCGCTTCAACGCGGTCGTGCACTTGCGGTATTTAAAACGATTAAAAAGGTTTTTGACGCCATTACCGGGGAGGTGTCAGTCCAGACTCTGGTTTGGACGATTCAAGTGGATTTAATTTGTGTTTTGTAGTTATCTTTGTTTCAGGAGACTCACATTGGGAAGGGGAAGTATCTGGTGAAGTTTGGAAACGATCTGAGACTCCAAGACTGCCAATCAGCGGCCTGAGACCGCCAACTGGCGGTCGCGTAATCTCTTTTCATCTCTTTATTTCTGCGGAGTGTTGCTATTACTGAATTAGAAATCTGGGACTCGATTTTGCATGTTCTGACTATTAGATTGCTCCCAGATCAATAATCAATCTCCCTTTAAGCAACTTGGACCTTAAAAACCCAAAGCAAAAGATTAGGCATTATTTCTTGTTTAGGTCATGCATTATGTGCTCGACTTAGGCATGTAGATTGTCTTTTCTTTTAGCTTTACTTTCAGTTGCTGAGTGCTGGCGTGAGGTACGCATTCCCTTCTCTCATGCATTAGTTAGTAGGAAGTGCATTGGAACAAGTGTGAGTTGAGTGTTTGTTTGGAGAGATGATTGTTAGATTAGGACTCCAAAACACTACTAAGGAGGGGCTGTCTCATATAAGATAAGGTGGGGGATTTCATCACCCTTTCCTTCACCCCAAAAACCACACTAATCAAGAGCCTAATTTTAAAATCAAGTAGACATTGGCCCTAAGGATTTCGGGCGCATTAGGAGAGTGATCTGGTCCCGACCGTCATGGCCTGATCGGCGTTGCCCACTTTGTTGATAGTAGGAGAGACGAGATCTCCGGATCTTGACTCACTTGCTGGGCATTGTGGTATTCGTTGTAGGGAGGTGAGGCGTGTTTAGCCTGTGTGACCTCGCAGTTAGGCGTCGTATAGTTGTAAAGACCTATAGCGATCTTAGGACTGTTTGAGTCTTGTTTGCTTGTGTGCATCTACCTGTACCCACCCGCCGTAGCATAAGAACTTCTTCCCTTCTCTCCTGAGTCAATCCCTCTCTTCTGTGTCCCTCCGTCTTCTCCTCTACGCACACTCTTTATTTTGAAGTTTTTTTTGTTTGTGTGTGTGCACCTTTGTGCATGCTTGTGTGGGCACGAGACGAGAGTGGCCGTTTGACGAGGCGTGTCGTCAACCCTGCTTCGGTAGTCGATTTCTCGATGCCTCCCTCCTCTCGTGTCGCACATAGTTTGGGTTCAATGGCTGTTAATTTCCTTGAGGAGGAGCAGTTGCTGGACCCACCTGTTCCACCTGTGCTTTCTGTTGTTCCTGTCGTGGCTCCCGTACCTCTCTGTGATCGATGCTACCCGAGTCGTACCGCTCTACCCTCATGCATCGTATTGCCAGAGGAAAATGGGAACCACTTTGAGGTTAAACCTCAGTTTATTTTTATGCTCCCTCACTTCACTGGGAAGGGTGACCCCTATATCTTTCTCAGGGAATTTGAGGAGGTATGTGATATGTTCTGTTAGGATCTATGGCCCTCTAATCGATAGAAAAATGCGGAATTAAAAATACTAATCGAAGGATTAAGGAAGAGACAATTGCAAACCACAAAAATGACGATGCCGGAGTTTAGAGAGGTTCGGCACCCACACCCGGGTCCTAGTCCTCCTCGCAAGCCTCGCTCGATCCCCCGAGCCTCGCTTACGGTTCCACTAACCGATCTCCGTTCTGGGCCGAGACCAATGCCGTTTACAACACCAAGCCTCGCGAACAACCTCGCCTCGCTCGTGTCTCCTCTTACAACCCGAGAGGGAGCTTCCTCGAAGCTTTTACAACTCTTTGATGTGGAAGTTGAATCACACTCTAACTAACACTCTATACTTGAGCACACTTGGATATGATATTGAATTGGATATGCAAGTAGTGAAGTTTAGGCTTGAATGTTGTGGATTGAGAGGTTGAAGATGGAGAGGATTTGGCTTTGAGTATTGGATAGATAGGAAGTGTTCAAGATATCCAAAGCAATCAAATGAGGTCCTATTTATAAGCCTTCAGAATGATTAGAAGTAGATACTATGCTAAATTACGATTAAGTAAATGAAATTAGCAACTGAATGCTCTGATACCAATTGTTAGGATCTATGGCCCTCTAATCGATAGAAAAATGCAGAATTAAAAATACTAATCGAATGATTAAGGAAGAGACAATTGCAAACCACAAAAATGACGACGCCGGAGTTTAGAGAGGTTCGGCACCCATACCCGGGTCCTAGTCCTCCTCGCAAGCCTCGCTCGATCCCCCGAGGCTCTCTTACGGTTCCACTAACCGATCTGCGTTCCGCGCTGAGACCAACGCGTTTACAACACCGAGTCTCGCGAACAACCTCGCCTCGCTCGTGTCTCCTCTCACAACCCGAGAGGGAGCTTCCTCGAAGCTTTTACAACTCTTTGATTCTTTGATGTGGAAGTTGAATCACACTATAACTAAAACTCTATACTTGAGCACACTTGGATATGATATTGAATTGGATATGCAAGTGGTGAAGTTTAGGCTTGAGTGTTGTGGATTGAGAGCTTGAAGATGGAGAGGATTTGGCTTTGAGTATTGGATAGATAGGAAGTATTCAAGATATCCAAAGCAACCAAATGAGGTCCTATTTATAAGCCTTCAAGCCCATATAGCCGTTTGGGAGTTGGTGGTGAATGGACCAATGAGAAAGCAAGATGTGACTTAAGCTCGGCCAGAAATCAAGACAGATTCGGTCGATCGTTATCCACGCGGTAGTACGAAACATTGGTCTGAACTATAAACTCGGTTGACCGATTATGTATCGGATCACCGTTCACCAACCTCCAGTAGCATTTATCTATTTAGCCCTAATTAAATTTGGTTCACCGAAGTCCATTCGGTTCACCATTCCAAGGTGGACAGTAGAATTGATTGAGCTCTGATCTACTCAAGTTCGGTTGACCTGTATACTTCGGTAGACCGAAGTAGCATGGGAATTGCGCTGACAATGCGTGAGAAATTGTCATATCGATAACGGTCAAGTTAAATAGTCGTTGGGCTCCTAAAGCCAATTTAGATTCGGTAGACCGAAGTGTGTACGGTCGTCCGAAGGGTCAAGTTAATTTGGGCTCTAGGGTCTTGATTTGAATGTGACCGTTGGAGCAAAGTCCAAAACCGGTCCATGCTATTCGGTCGACTGAAGGTGTTTCGGTCTTCCGTAGGGGCAATTCCAGAGAACACCTAAGTTTCACTGTTGGGAAGTATTCAGCTATCCGATAGGTGTTCGGTGGACCGAACTAGGTAGAGTTCGGTGAACCGAAATAGGTTCGGTTTACCGAGAAATGACGGGACAGAATCGTAGTGCTCAAGTTTACATAAAATACTATGGACTCAATAAATATAAAGTTACATGTCTTGGTCCAAAGCTTTGATTACAAGTCTTGAGTCTTGATGTCCTAGTCCAAATGCTAATCTCCTTGATTGTCTTGTTCAACCTATTAAGATGATTGCAAGTATACAAACATATATGCAATGTATGTAATCGTGTTTGCTCACTTTGATTGATTAGGTTGATTGATTAAGATTAGTTTAATTAATCATCAAAATTAATATAGATTAAAGCCAAAAAACCAACATGTTCAAGCTGCAACAACTTAGCACAGACTTCATCCATCTTAGGCTAGTCCCTTTTGAACTAAAGGATGATGTCAAGAAGTTGTTGTACAACATTATTCTTTTTCTTGCCTATGTGCTTTAAATTTTCCATTTATTTCGAATTTTCATGTGTTTGCGAAAGAAAATGTTTTGTGGGTTTTGCGTGTGTTTAGCCTGTGCAAAACTGTTAAGAGGCAAAGTAAAAGGGAAGCTCCCAAAATTGACTTGAACATGATGTATTAGTATATCTAGTACACCGACTTTAGGTCTTATCTAGTAGTAAGGATGCACCCCGATTTTCCATCGGGGGAAGCGTAATCATAGGGTTTCAGTACTCAAACAAATAAAGAAAAAGTCAACCTTAAACTAGTGAGCCGAATAATTTGTGTCTGTTAGTATAAGGAAGTTTGTCGTAGTCAGGGACACATAAACTCCTGTTGTGATACCTTAAGTGTAGATAAGAAATAAGTGAGTAGGGTGTTATCTCTTCTCGCATGGCTTCTATCACTCTGGAAATTAGGTTTGAGGTGACTTAGTACCTAGTGCTTTCGAGTCATCTGACTTGGGATGCACCGACCGAACTCCTGTTACATGGGTGGTAGCGATCGGCCTATGTGGGGATTTGTGGGAAGGTGTACGTGATATTGTAAGTCCTCAAGGCAATGATGCTCAAAACCCAACCTTGGGACAATTAAACACCAACTATTAAAAAATGAAATGAAAAAAAGAACTAAAAGAAGAAAAAAGAAGAAGAAAAGTTAATACAAATAAGAACCTTTGAACCTCGCATAACCATCTAATGAAATTTTCACTCTAATCTTTGATGTTCTAATGTTCTTGATTGAAGTTTATAACATGCTTAGATTAGTGTGTCTATTTTATGGGAAATGATAAGGTGAGGATAAAGATGGAGTGGAAAAAGTAAACATAATATGTGCATGCATGTGCTCATGTTGGTCTCATCCTAATTATTATCTTGCATGTTTAATGATTGTGTCAAATCATATTTCATGTCGAGAGAAAGTTGGATGTGGTCATTTTACATGTGCTCACATTAGCCTTATTTCAATTGTTGTCATCTATGTTTTAATGATAATGTTTTATCTTATTTCATATGGATGCAAAGTTAGATTTGGATTATGAATTTCATGTATTACATGTTGTGATGAACACACTTGAACACACACTACACATATTTTCGTTTCTGCATTCTTTCTCTACCCCTAAGGGGTTTTATTTTATTGTTTGTTTTTATTTTACTCGCATCGTAGTTTAATTCCGGTCGCATCCCTCTTTCTTCTTCTCCCTCACTTGGGTATTGTAGACTTAGACTCGTGTGCACTCCCTGTGTACTCTATCCGTACTTGTCATGTCTTCACCGACGTCGTGCACCTGTGGTTATTAAAACGATCAATCAAGAAGAGAGAGGAAGAAACATAGAGAAAAGATACGGAAAAAGAAGAGAGAATGGAATAAATTTAGATAAGTAAGAGAGCAATTAGAGTGGTAAAAAGAAAAGAGAAAATAAAGAGAGAGATAAAGGACTTGAATATTTTTTCTAAAAAAGTGACGCTGATTTTTTGCAAAAACATGAATTCGTTAGATTGTGTAGGGGTTGTTCCGTAAAATTCAATTTCATATTCATTTAGTTAAGAGAGTAGACATAGGTAACGGGTCGGGCCGGTACAACCCAGCACGGCCCGGACTGACTTACCGACCTGACCAAATTCAGGTCGGCCAGCCATACTGGGCCTAAGGGCCCAACCGTCGTGCTGTGTCGGCCCGACACGACTCTCAGGTCTATAAGAGAGTATGACAAAAAAAGTTAACGGAATGACGTGATTCAAAAACATAATGGTATTGTCGTAAACAATCAAAAATTGCAATGGCACCGCTAGAATTTTTCAAAAAACGATGCGTAAATCGAATTAAAATACTTTCGTATAGAAAAAACCCTAAAGTCTGTTTTTATTAACATTAGATAATAAAATCCATTATCAACCAAGGGGCAGCCATCTGGACATCCTCCCCTACTGCTAGCTAGGGATGGGAACGGATCGGTTCCGGTTCGGGTACCGAGAGAACCAGAACCGGATCCATGTTTTACTTGGATACCCAGAATCAAACCGGATCCAGGTCAGTTCTCAACTTGGGTACCCAGAACCGGATCCGGTGGGATCATGAGTACCCAGAACCGGAACCAGATCCGGTAAAAAACTTTTATTAAATTTACCTGAATTCACATGTACAAACTCTTTTTCTTTTGTACAGCAACTTTAACTACTTCATTAATCTAATTTTAAAATAGAATTTGTTTTTAAACAACTTTAGCATTTCATGAACACAAATGAGCACATCTTGCATAAAAAGATAAACACCGTTTCATGAACCTCCACTTCAATTTGTTCTGAACATTGCATAAAAAACAACTAAATATGAAAAGTTCTTTAGAACAAGTGATCTTCCAAGCTGCCCTTATGCAGAAACTCATATGAGCTTAACAAGGTTTGGATGCTGAAGTTGGCCAAGATAGGTTACTTCTGCCTGTATCAAATCAACCCCCAAAACTCAAACAAACCCAAATTCCCCTTCTCCCATAAGAGTGTCCGACCGGAAGTTCCTCGACGTGGCCTTGAGGTCAGCCAAGCTGAAAGATCTCAAGCTAACTGCATGAGATGATTTGTATCTATTGGTTGATGATGCCTGAGAACTGGCTAGACTAAATGATGAATCTGAGCTCTTCGAATCCGAAGAGTGTTTGAATGGCTTCTAACTCCAAGTTTATCCTCTATAAAATCACAACAAAAACTCAGACATCATATCAGACCAAAAAATGACATACCACTACAATTGAAAATAGTTCATTTGTTTTGCAGTTGTGAACATGGATTGTAATAAAATTCTGCTCACCAGTATGGATTGGAGTAGAAGCATTTGCACATTTAGCTGAATCAAGACCGAAAAGCAAACTAAACCACTTGAAGCATTGGACGAATGTTGAACTCATCCATCCAAGAGTATTAAAAATCAAATGAAAAATCATAATTAACAAGACATTATAGACAAGAGGGGGTGTGGGTTGGCGACTTGGCGGTGGGCTAGGGAGATGTCAGGAGAGAGTTGGCTCTCGAGAAGGCAAGAGAGGGAGAGGTTGGGACTTGGGTCGATGCAGGATTAGGAGATGGCATAGGGTTAGGGATTTGGGAACGGCGCAGGGCAGGAGAGGGAGAGGTTAGGGTGGAAATGGGTTGGGGTTAAGGACAGCAGGAGAGTGGGACTTGGTGCTTGGATATGGAGCGGGACGGCAGGGAGTGGGATAGGGTTTGGGTCTCTTAGGATTAGGTTTTTTTTAATTTATACTAATATAGCGGATCTGGTTCCGATGGTTAGAACCGAATCCGAACCGGAACCAGGTCGGTTCTGCAATTGAATATCCATATCCGACCCATATCTATTTTGTCTCGGTTCGGTTCCGGTTCGGTCCCACCGGATCCAATTCGGTTTGACCGGTTCCGGATATCCATTGTCATCCCTGCTGCTAGCCCACAGTGGATGGGTGCTGATGTGACAAAAACTAATTCACTTGTTGGTTGTCGGGAAGCCATCAACTCGTGGCGCATGACTTGGCTCCTTTATTTTGTCACCGCTTGTTTACTCTCTATTGTTTTTGTTGAAGGGTTGATACGACGAACTTATATTCCCACGTTAGAACAAACTCTAATTCGGCTTGGGTACGGACTATCTGCGGATAATCCGTATATGTTGTTTTTAAGGGTATATATATCATTTTTCCAGACCAAGGCGGATATAGATACCGATATCTGTTTTCAATTTTTTGCAGTTACGGATGAAATTTTTAATTTCGGCGGATACGGATACGAATACGAATATGTATATTTTGGTCGGATACAAATACGGATATCTTCAAGATTAATATAATATTTTTGTGATATATGTGTTTAAATTAGTGATTTTTTCGTGATTCTTTTTAACTTTTATTTAAAATTTTATTATACACATAAAATTTGTTACATTTTTAAACTAATATAGTCAAGATATTTTTTTCATTTAGGAGGTAAAACTTATGTGAATTACCATGGTATACACTCATTTTATATCGTATATGTATACCACATATATCTTTTTTTATCCGTAGCCGTTTATAAAATATTTGTTTCATATCCGTATTCATTTTTTAATGATATTAATATACATTTTTTATATCCGAGACGATCCGTATCGGTATGTGCAAATCAAATATGAATATGGATATGATAATACCTATATCCGATCCTCAACTGATTCATTTGCACCCTTATGTACACCAAATGTTTAACCAGCTGTAGCACCTACTTGTGGTTATTGGAGGGCACTAGGGCGTAGTTAAATGGGAATCACATAGCACGTGTTTGCATCCTAATGTTAGAGTAATTCTTGGAAATAATTGGATTCCCGCTTACCTCGTTCATAGATTTCCTTTCTTCGGTAAACGTGCTTATCTCCTTTTTTTAGTTCCGTTAAGTAGATTCTTAAGGGAAAATAGAGTATTTTTTTATGTTTCTGTTTACATCGTCATCACACAATAGTAGCAGCTATCATGTGGGCAAGAAATTAATTAATTGGTTGTTTTGAGGAATGTAATTAAGTCGTTGTTTAAAGTATTCAATCTGAGTCAATTCAACAGTCTTGAACTCGTTTTGAACTCTGTCATTGTCTCAGCCTTGTTTTACTCAAAATTTTGTAAGATAGAATATGAATGTAAGACTAGGAGAAATTGCAATTTGTAACCCTTAAATGTACCATTGTATCATTTTACACCCTCTCAATTTTTAATGTCGTCAATTTCTCTCCTCAATTTTTTTAGTGTATCAAAAACATCCTTTCTATTATTAACCCGCCATTCAAACACAAGAAATTTCTTCGTTAGTAAGGTGAAAATGTCAATTTCCCCCTGACCAAAAGTCTTCATTCCCAAATACCAAAATTACTCTTGTACCCAAGAACCATAAATCTCAAATTCTAAAATCTTCCCTCAATGTCTCTGTACGAAATACATCTCCCAATCCTCTTCAACCTGAAAAAACTTCTAAGTCTCCATTCGAAGTAACAACAACTCCATTTCACCGATTCAAGCACTCGTACGTCCCTGATTTTCTCAAGTGTTGGACACACGTAGGACGCACCACATACCACAATGGCATTTTGATAGTCGAGGCTCTTCTTCCTCAAAGGTTGAAGAGAACCTTGGTTCAACACTTGAAGAGGGGTTGGTAAAGATAAATAGAAAAGGGGAAAGCTAGGGTTTAGGAAAGTGAAAGTAAAATTTGCTGACAATGGGAAATCAAAGTGAGAGCTACATTTGCAAAAAAAGTTGTGTGATTTAAAAAAGTAACTCTGTTTAGATGGTAGATTAATAGAGGAGTTTTTCGATACACTAACAGATATAAGGGAAGAAATTGATGACATTAAAATTTAAAGGATGCAAAGAGATAAATGGGTGCATTTGAGGGGGGGCTTTCGCCCTCTATTTTCGGTAAAACTATTCTAACTCTGTCACCTCGACTCAGATATTTTGATTTAACACAACTATTCCCCAACCATAGAAGATTGTGAATTTTCAAATGAATCTTAGAATAGCATGATTTTTTTGGTTTCGAAAATTCAATAGCATGATCCACATGTCAGGAACAATCAGTAATTTATTACCTCAATTATCTAAAACACAATGACATATTTTGATGATGGCGTTCCTTTGGGTTGTTTGGTCGCATCTTTACGCAAAATGCTTCAAGTTATAAATTTGATTTCAAATATATTTGATGTTGTAATTGTGTGGTCCTCCACCTAGTCTAAGCGCGTAGGGACGAATCGGTAACTTTAAGTAATTGAAGAAGGCAAAAAATAATATGACATTCATGGCATGACATGTACTCTTAGGGCAGAGCATGGACCGGTCCGGGTTCCGGTCCGGACCGGTTCCGGTCAAGTCTGGGTTTTGTTTTTTAAAAAAATTCAATATAAAAAACCAGGTTTCCCATCCGGACTTCGGAGAAATTTCCAGTCCGGTCCGGACCAGATGCACACCTTTATGTACTCATCTCACTTCTTTGACATCTAAAGAAAGGAGAGACATGGAAGTCCACAATGAGTTAGTAAGGGAAACATGGAGGTCGAGAGAGGGTTGAATATCAACGTCAACGGAAGATGCACAATGGGTAGCAGCCAAAGGAGAGGAAGAGCGTACGAAAGAGACAGAGGATGGCTTATTCAACCAATTTATCTTGTACTCAGATTTTGATTCGAGCTAGAATCATTTTAGCATCCAAAATACACATACGGCGCATTATCTTACTATTGAGAGAATTATACGGGTAGTTTGGGACGTGTCATTTGAAAATTCCATGGAACTTTGAAATGACGAAATTTGTAAATCTTGGTTTTTCTAAATTACGTCATTTGTTTTTACCTTGTTTTGGGTAAGTATGTCATTTCAAAGTCACAACATTTACAAATCCAATCATTTGATTTTGTTTTGTTTGTACGAACCTTGTCATTTTCAAATTCTAAGTATATGTTAAAATCAAGTACATTACAAGGGCATGTCCAGTTCCAGTTGTACATGATAAAATAGTTCGATTATAACTACATCACATCAACACATCATACATGATCAAAAAAATTCTATTTTGAGTTTTTGCTATTAAAATAAGTAAGATCTACTGAATTGTAAGATAATTCTTTTATACCAACCTACATCAATAGTAATATGATAATGAAATAAACACACCAAAATAGAATAACAAACAAACAGTAGAACCTGGAACATGAGATTAAAGAGTAACAAACAAATAGTAGAATCATGACACTTTAGAAGAACAAACAAATAGTAGAACCTGAAACCTGGACTTGTTCTGACATCAAGTACTTTAACTAATAGTATCTCAACATATGACTCAAACAAATGATAAGTCAACAAAATGTATCCTACAAATGCTTAACAATAAGTATCAACTAATATGTCTACACATATATGACATCAAATGACTTTATGTCAATGCTCATAATAAACACTTGATTTGTCTAATCTAACATAACATATCACAAGAGATACAAATCTAAATCAACATCAACATAAAGTTCTTCTTTTTCTCAATTGGAAGCTCCTTCACAAGTCAAATCCGTTTTTCATTTTCCATAAATCAAACACAAGCCTTTAAGTGTTGTTCTTTGTTTGTGAATTTTAATTTAATCGGAAGTGCACGGCTGTCGGTGAAAACGAGGCAAGTACGAGTCGATCCGCAAGGAGGTGTGTCGACTCTAGTTCTTCGGAAATCAAGTGTAAAATGAGAGAAGAAGTGTGATTACACTAACTAAACTACACTAAACTAGCAAGCAACATACAAAGAAGATGAAAGCATGGGAAGAAATGAAACTAAACTAAGTAACTATAAAAGCAAGCTGTAATTCAGAAAAAAAAACCCCAAGGGGTGGAGTGTGTGTACACATGAAATAAAGTGGTGAGAAATGCATTCAATAGGGCACAAGTGTAGGTTGTATTTTTGTGCATAGGAAGTACCTAATGGTTGTGACATAACCTATCATCCGAATCACTAACCTAGTTGATTAATATGAGCATAAACAAATTTGTTATTAAGAACCTAAACAAGCAAAGGATGTACCTAATGAGTATGGTAGAAACCATCAAGTTAAGTATTCTCTTTTATTCAAACAAGCATACCCACACTAGTGCAGAATGCACAATATACGTCACCCAATAGACGTCGGATATTCAAACATCCGACGTCTATAGGTTTGTATAAACGTCAGTTTTTGTAGTACAACCGACGTCTATACCTCCTGAAATAAGAATTTTTGTTTATTTTTTGTGATTTATTTCGTATATAATTTATGTGAATTTATTTTGTAGAAAAATTTATGCAATTTTGTACTTCGTAGAAAATAATGTGAATTATCGTCATATGTGTGTTTATGGCCATATGTGTTGAAGTTTAGTCCCACATTGGAGAAATTTTTTGTTGGTAGAGTTGATATACTCCACCACTCCTTTACTTCTAAATAGGAGTTAGATACCACGCTACAAAATGCAAGTGATATATATATATATATATATATATATATATATATATATATATATATATATATATATATATATATATTTAATTGTCAAAAGATTAGCACTTGGAACACTTGAGCTTGATTAATGTGAGGGTTGAATGCCTGATATAGGTTGTAATGTATTTTTTTGGTTTAATTAAACGTATAATAGACGTCAGTCATATATAGTCGACGTCTATACACTGTATAGACTTCGGTCATATATAGCCGACGTCTATACAATAGGGCATAGACGACGGGGAAATATACGATACTTGGACAACCGAAATCCGATGTCTATACCCCTGTATATCCGACGTATATGGGTTTTTCTGCACAAGTGTCACATTCATCACATAAAACAAAATATAGCATTCATTTCATTCTTCATGACATGTATAAACATCAACTCCACCCCCAAAAGGGGATAAAACTACTCACTAACCATTAAGAAAAGGAGACAAAATGAAATTACGTTAATTAAGCTAGGAAAAGGAGATATGCTAATTAATTCTACTAAGATTAAGACAAATAAAATTAACTAAGCATGCAAGAATTAAAAGAGAGATAATATAAAACTAACAAAAAAAAATTTATTTACTCATTCACATTACAAGTAGCATCTCTCCACTAGAGTTTTGCTCCAACACTTTACTCCAAAGGGGTGTTAGTGGCATGGAAAACTCTGGAAAGTGATTTTCGGAACGGAAAGCAGACGAAAACAGAATCCAGTAGAAAACAATTTCCCTTTGACTAAATTCTGTTGTTTGTGTCTGTCTGGAATCCAATAGAAAACAAATTCTGTTGTTTGTCTCTTTCTGAGATCCGAAAAAAAACAACTTCTGTTGGTTGTGCCCATTAGAAAATATGAAAAATTGTGTAACTTCAGTTTAATTTATAAATGAAAATTTGTTGTTCTAATCTAATCTCAATAATATTACAATCTTAATCACATTTATTTTATAAAGGCATCTCAAGAAAAAGTTAACCATAAAACTATCAATTAAAATTAACCATAATAATTATTTAAAAAATCTTACACCAACATCAAACTGCCTACATTTATTGGTCTTGACTTCAGAATTTATATTTTCTCTTGTTCTTACAAGTCTTGTTCTTACAAGATAACAATTATCTCAACAAGCTACTGATTTCTCATCAATACCATTTAGTGAATCATAAATAAAACTCCATAGAACATTGCATGAGTTTAGACATTTAAAATCTTCCTTTGCTGATTCCATTCCTTTTTTTTGTTATACCAATGAGATTCGATATTTAAAAAGAAAAGAAGTTGACAAATAAACTCTGTAACAATTACAAATAATCTTGTTTCAAAATTAATTATCTTTGTAAAATTTCCATATTATCTCCGTAACATTTACACACAACGTCGAAGAACACTTGAACTGTTACATACAAGTAATGGAATTAAGAAACCAAACTAGACCATATACGTATTCCAATAATTCTGTCAATGCTGAGCATTTTTTGTTCAGCTGTAAGTCGTGAATGAAACCAATGCAGCTCTTGAAATCTGATGGCTTGTAACTTGACGACCAATAAAGAGATGGAGTCTGCCGTTAGTAAGATGAAATTTGTTAAGACTTGTCCACTAGTACTTGTTAATATGAAATTGATGAGACTAGCTAAAATTTGGAGAAACAATCTTAACAAAAAAAAGGAGAAGCAATCTTAACAAAAAATATACCAAACCCACCAATCTTAACAAAAAATGTTCCAAAACCCACCAATCTTAGGAAAAACAAACCAATCTTAACAAAAAATGTACCAAAACCGAGGAAAAATCATTAATGGATACATGGGCCTTGTGAGTAAAAAAGCTAGTAGAGCTCTGAGACAGAACCATATCAAAACCTTTTGTAGTATATAGAAAACACCAGCAGGTAGATGAGAATGTGAAGAACACAACTAGTAGCAGTGGAATTTGTGAGATTTGCAACCAAGACATTTTTTTGCACCAACAACAAAAAATTTGGACCAAAATGTGGGTAACCAAAACAGGCGTCCAGAACAACACTGCGATAAATGTCGAAAGCTCAAAATCTTAGAAAATCTCGATCAAAATAATTTTGCATCCTAGAGCAAAACAAATATGGCTGGAAAGTGGAAACCACTAACAGGTATTTGAGATCAGTGTTGAATACAACACATTAGGATGATTACACCAAAATTTTAACTTCGAAAAATCACACCAAAAAATATAATTTTTTTTGCATCCTACAGCAAAAACAGGGTAAAAAACCAAATAGGTAAGTATAGTTTATGAAATCAAACATGAAACCCTTCTTCAACTTTGATTCCCAAAAGTTCCAAATCATTGCAAAACCACAGCAAGATCAAAACTTTATGCATCTTACAGCAAACAAAGAAAAAACAAAACAAATGGGTAAGTATGGTTTGTGATATAAAACATCAAACCCTTTTTCAACTTTGATTCCCAATCTTTGCAAAACCACAACAAGATCAAAACTTTACGCATTGCACAACAAACAAAGACAAGAAAACCAAATGGGCAAGTAAGATTTGAAGGAGAGAAAAAATTCCAAACGTTCTTTAACTTCGAGTAGTGTTTCATACAGTTGCTAACCATGGAGAAAATATGGATTGAGCTGAGGTAAAATTCCAACAAAATCATACATGTACTACAACAAATTCAGATGTAAATCCAACAAAATCAAACATAAAAAGCATACAAAATCAAACATAAATCATACATCATAAACCCTAATCCCGTCAGAAACCAAAATCGGACCTAAATCCAACAAAAATCAAAGTGAACCCCCAACCCTGTCGGAGAAGAAACCCCTACCAGAGATTAGGGTTGCTGCCGAAGAAGATGTGGTGGTCGTCAGAGGTGTCACTGCAGAGCACCAGACCCCAAACTCCATCTGAGATGTCGTCGGACTAGAGGGAGAGGATGCCTTTCGCTCCTGGACCGGGGAGTAGAATCGCGAGGGTGGAGGGGGTGGATTCTGTTCGTTTCGGAGGGGGAGAAGTGAGAAAAGGGAGGTGGTTTTTGATTTTATACCAGGAAACTAAGGGAAAGATCATGGTTTCTGTTGTGTGCACAAACAAGGAGAAAATATCAGTCAAAAGGAAAGTTTTCCTTTCCTTTCTTTTGCCTACCAATCTGACTACACCCCCTCAAGTAGAAAGAATGACCACCAAGAGAGGAGTCCATGAAAAGGAAGGAGGAAGAGTTCTATTTATAGTCATAGAAAAAGGTAATCGGAGACAATCCACCGATGTGAGACTAATTACATATTATAAATGGACATAAAATACACTAATACAACACCCGACTAAATCTAATCGGGTCTAGATCAGATCCCACCGCCAATTGGTGCTCTGGAATGATTTGATCCGGTCTTGCTTTGGATGGGGCTTTGGTGAGTTGATTTCTTCATGTGTAGTGCACCCGAGTTGGTTGTTTGAGTTTAGGCCTGGATTTAATTGTCAAAATACTCTTCATGATGGTATGAAGTTTCTTGATTTGCTAATTGGTCCCTTTTGGTTTACATCTGGGTCCTTCCCTCTTGCATCTCAGTCCATAAGTCTCACAATTTAGTCATTTTCCTTACGTTCAGGTCTTTTTTGTGTCTCTTCTTCTCAATCTTGTTTATTCTTGAAACTTAAACATAAAACTCATTACGTAGCATTGCTTAGGTTCAAAATAGAGGATATAAGACACGAATATATGCATGATATGATATCAATCAAATACTCCTACACCTAGTTTTTGGTAGTCGCCAAAGGGAGGAGTGTTGTCTCCGGAGCGTTTTCAGCGGACATACCCACCAAATCCGAACATTGATGCATTATTCAACCTAGCAACTCGACTAGATGGACTCATTTTTGTCGATCATTGAATACGGTAATACTACGGGCCGACTCTATATAGGTATTTAGTCCACACACCTTGCCTAATGAACCATTTGTGCAAGTTAAGTAATGACTTAAGTGAAAGACATGGGCAACCTTAACATCCTAAAGTGATACAAAGTGTAAAATCCATTAAGGTTATAATTTCATTACCATTTCTTTTTTCTTTTTCTTTTTTTGTTCTTTCTTTTTCATTTTTATTTTTTACTAGTTGGTGTGTAATTCTCTGAGAGTCAGGTTTCGTTCATCATTGCCTATGAGGATTTATATTATCACGTACACATTTCCCAACATCTCCACATAGAGCGATCCCTACCATTTGTGTAACAAGAGTTCGATCGATGCATCTCAAGTCAAATGACTTTAAAGCACCAAGCACAGTGTGTAACACCCCCAAGTTTTCTTGCTTGACATGAGAATGTTGGGGTGAGATATAATGACATGAGTTCACTACCATAACACTTACCAACTTATGTTTCGTGGAAATAGGTGGTTGTTGTTGGTCAGTGGGTACATGAGTGACGGACTAGGACCCAGGCTTGGGAACGAGACGTTACAAATGGTATCAGAGTCTAAACCAACCAGAATTGTGGGAACTAAGTGCTACACCAAAAGGGTGGGAGCCACCTCTAGAATCCCACAATGCCTAGTGACTGATTGGCTTGACCTTGACGACGACGTCAGGTGTTCAAGTGAGATAATTTGTAACACCCCCAAGTTTAGTCTCACATTGTGTAACATGAGAATGTTGGGGTGAGTATAATGACATGAGTCCACTACCATAACACTTACCAACTTAATTTTTGTGAAAATATGTGGGTGTTGTAAGCCAGTGGGTACATGGGTGACGGACCAGGACCCGGGCTTGGGGACGGGACGTTACACAAAGTCCCCTCGGACCTAATTTCCCGAGTGATAGGAGCCGTACAAGAAGTGAGAACACTTTACTACTTTTTTTTATCTACACATGAACCAAAACGCCTACACTTAAGGTTTCACAATAGGAGTTTAAGGGTCCTAGACTACGACAAACTTCCTTATACTAACAGACTAATTATTCAACTCACTAGGTTCAGGGTGGACTTCTTTATTTGTTTGAGTATTAAACCCTATGATTACTCTTCCCCCGAGGGAAAACCGGGGTGCATCCTTACGACTAGATAAGACCTAAAGCCAATGTACTAGATATCCTAATGCATCATGTTCAAGTCAATTTTGGGAGCTTCCTTTTTACTTTGCCTCTCAACGATTTTGCACATGCTAAACCGACGCAAAACCCACAAAACATTTTCTTTCGCAAACACATGAAGATTTTGAAAGAAATGGAAAAATTAAAGCACTAGGCAAGCAAAAGAAGGCAAGCCACCCAAGGATTATGGCAAGCAGATATATCCATATTAAATGCAACACACTAACATGACCCTAACAATACAAACAAAAGAAAACAAAATAAAAGGAGAAAGACTCGATTATGTACACATGTAAAACACCCCAACACACTAACTTCATGCATTGTTATTAATGAATGCAAGCATGATACTACATGAATTTCACATGAAAAAGTAAAATATCTCACCAAACTTTGAAGCACAAGGAAGGTTTCGTGGTCATGTTGATGGACAAACCCGAATTTCCTCAAAACCTATGAGATAATGAAGAAGGGAGACAAATACATGAAAGAAATGGGGCCCAAATACACATGGGTTGGAGCCCACAACAATCAATGCTCACTTGTGGAGTCTTTCTTTCTTTTTCTTTTTTTTCTTCTCTTTTTTGTTGCTTTTGTTGTTGTTGTTTACACACACACACACACACACACATATATATATATGTATGTAAACAACAACAACAACAAAAACAAACATGAAATCTCAATCATTCATGCAGGAACATGAATCGTGGAGTGCGAGAGAGGTTCATGAAGGAACATGACCTTCTCGACTTCAGCTGGTGCCCCCTCCAAGTAAGGATTGAGGCATTGTCCATTAACTTTGAACATGTCCCCATTTCTTGGTTCAAGGTTTCAACCTCTCCATGAGGAAATACGGTTTGCACAATAAAAAGTTCAGACCAGCAACTGCGGAGCTTACCTGCAAATAGATGAAGCCGGGCATTGTAGAGAAACACCTTCTGCCCGGCCATAACCACCTTTCGCATAATCATGAGATCATGAAACATCTTAGCTCGGGACTTATGAATTTTGGTATTTTCATACACATCATTGTGTACCTCTTCCAATTCCACAATGTCGAGTTTACACTGCACCCCTATGATTGACATCATATCATGCATATATCTGTGCCTTATATCCTCTATTTTGAACCTAAGCATTGCTACGTAATGGGTTTTATGTTTAAGTTTCAGAAATAAACAGGTTTCAGAAGAAGAGACACAAAAAGAACATGAACGCAAGAAAAAAAACTGAATTATGAGACTTATGGACTGATATGCAAGAGGGAAGGACCCGGATGTAAACCAAAATGACCAATAAGCAAATCGAGAAACTCCACACCATCATGAGGAGTATTTTGGTAATTAGATCCGGGCCTAAACACCAACAACCAAATCGGGTTCACCAAACATAAAGAAATCGAGCTAGAAAAGGGTTACCCAAAACCAGACTTGATCAGGACAATCCAAACCGCCAATTGGCGGTCCAAGACCACTGATTGGCGGTTGGATATGCTATGGATCCAATTAGCTTCAGCCGGGTGTTGTAATAGTGTGTATTTAGTCCATTTATGGTATGCATTTTAGTCAAATACCGGAGGATTGTCCCCAATTACCTTTTTCATGACTATAAATAGAACTCTTCATATTCCCTTATAATCTACTACATGCTTGGTGGCTAATCCCTCTACTTATAGTAAAGCCTTGGAGCAAAAACTCAAGTGGAGAGATACTACTTGTCATGTGAGTCATGAATAAAATAAATCTTTTCATAGTTCATGTTGTGCCTCTTTTATTGCTTGTATGCTTAGCGTAATTTTGTTTTATTAATCATAGTAGACTTAGTTAACATGTTTTCTTCTCTTATCATAATAGTTATCTTAATGATTAGTGAGTAGTTCTATCCCCTTTGTGGGGTGGAGATGATGTACATATATGTTGTGGAGTTTGGATGTTTGATGAATTTTTGATTGTGTAGACTTGCATGTTTGTATGTTCATCGGGTGTTTTAATCATCTACATGTTGGGGGATGTTTGATGGGTTTTGCCATAAGATTTAGACTCTTCCCATGCTTAGTTTCCTCATGTTTATTGACTGAAATTTCTTGTTGAATATGCTACAAGTTAGTTATGTGTTTGTATTCGTGTTTGCTTGCTTGAATGATTGAGGAAACTTTGTTTTGATGGGTTTTGCCATAAGATTTAGACACCTCCCATGCTTAACTTTGTTCTTCACATGAGTTCATGGTTTTTGATGAGTCTTGCCATATCCTTAGACACTTCTCATGCTGAGCCTAGTCACATTATAATCAAGTAGTAAATTGTCGATACGTTGTGTGAGTGGATTGATAGATTTTGCCACATCTTTAGACACTTCCTATGCACGAAGACACACATGACACACACATAAATGCTTACATGCGTCATTCATCACTTATTTCACTTCATATGTGCACCCACTACACCCCTTAGGAGTTTCTTTTCCTGAATTCAAATATCTTTATTAGGTCTTTAGTTAGTTTTAGTCAATCTTTAGTTGCTTTCTTTTGTGTTTGTTAACTACTAGTTTAGTGTAATCACATCTCTTCTCCTCTATTTTTCCACTTGATTTCTGACAAACTAGAGACTACTCACCTCCCTGTGGATCGACCCGTACTTGCCCCGTCTTAACCGATGGTCATGCACTTGCGGTTAATTAATAAAATGTTTAAAAAGATTTGGTGTCGTTGCCGGGGAGGTGCTTGTTTAAACGTTTTAAATTTAGACCACCAGTGAACAACCATCGGTGAAGACGGGGCAAGTACGGGTCAATCCGTAGGGAGGTGAGTAGACTCTGGTTTGTCAGAAATCAAGTGACAAATAAAGGGAAAAGATATTTGAGTATGCTAATCCAAGCTACACTAAACTAGTAAGAAAAAATGCGAAAGAAACCAACTAACGAGTGATTCAAACTAAACTAAGAGAACTTAATGCAAAACTGCAAATCAGGAAGAGAGACCCCTAAGGGGGTGGAGTGAGTGCACACATGTAATAAGAGTGTGAAGAATGCATTCGATAGGCACATATGTAGATAGTGTTTTCATGTATAGGAAGTGTCTAATGGTTATGGCAAAACCTATCAATCCAATCACTAACCTAATTGAATAACATTCACATACACAAGTTGGTTATTTCAGAACCTAAACAAGCATGTGAGCTGTCTAATAGTTGTGGCAAAACCCTTCAAGTAAAGTGTTCTACTACAAACAAGCAAGCATACTAATGTGTTCTTTTTAGTTACCGCAAGTGCACAGCCTCGTTGAAGCGGTGGCAAGTATGGGTCGATCCATAGGGAGGTGTGTCAACTTTGGTTAGTTCGAAGACGAGTGTGAAACAAGGTAGAGAAAAGATTGATTAAACTAACTAGACTAAACTACTACACGAGTAAGCAACAAACAAGATGAAAGTGCAAGAAGGAATGAAACTAAGTAACTAATAGAAGACACTAGAAATCAGGAATGGAACTAAACTAGCAAGCAACAAACAAAGAAGATGAAAGCACGAGAATAAATGAAACTAAACTAAGTAACTATAAAAGAAAACTGGAATTCAGGAAGAAAGCCCCCTAGGAGTAGTGTGTGTGTACACATGAAATAAAGTGATGAGGAATGCATTCAATAGGGCACAAGTGTAGGTTGTGTTTTTATGCATAAGAAGTACCTAATGGTTGTGGCAAGACCTATCATCTGAATCACTAACCTAGTTGATTAATATGAGTATAAATAAGTTTGTTATTAAGAACCTAAACAAGCATGAGATGTACCTAATGAGTATGGCAGAAACCATCAAGTTAAGTATTCTCTTTTATTTAAACTAGCATACCCACATTCATCACATAAAGCAAAATATAGCATTCATTTCATTCTTCATGACATGTATAAACATTAACTCCACCCCCAAAGGGGGATGAAACTACTCACTACTCACTACTCATTAGGAAAAGGAGATAAAACGAAATTAAGCTAGAAAAGGAAACATGCTAATTAATTCTACTAAGATTATGACAAACAAAATTAACTAAGCATGCAAGAATTAAAAGAGAGACAATATAAAATTAACAAAACTTTCTTTATTTACTCACTCACATTACTAGTAGCATCTCTCCACTAGAGTTTTGCTCCAAGGATTTATTCCAAGTAGAAAGAATGACCACCAAGAGAGGAGTCCATTACAAAGGAGGAGGAAGAGTTCTATTTATAGTTATAGAAAAAGGTAGTCGGGGACAATCCCTAATGTGGGACTAAATTGAAGGAATACAACATGCACTTAACCACTCGACTAAAACCAATTGGCGGTAGTGAGGGAGCGCAACTGACTAACAACCAACACCGCCAGGACCGGGCTAGTGCGTCCGGGAGCCCCACGGGCCACCGAGGGATATTCCAGGGGAACCCACCCCAACAATCCCCCCCAGGAAAATCCATCCCTGGCAGAGGCGCGACTCGATCCCGCGTCGGCTCTGATACCAAATGAAGGAATACAACATGCACTTAACCACTCGACTAAAACGAATTGGTGTTAGTGAGGGAGCGCAACTGACTAACAACCAACACCGCCAGGACCGGGCGAGTGCGTCCGGGAGCCCCACGGTCCACCGAGGGATATACATGGGGAACCCACCCAAACATAAATGACATACTATAAATGGACATAAAACACACTAATACAACACCCGACTAAATCTAATCGTGTCTAGATCAGATTCAACCGCCAATTAGCGGTCTAGAACAACCAATTGGCGGTTTGGATTGATTGGATTTCAATCATTCTTCAGTCAAGTATGCCACAACACAAAACTGCTCCTAGACATCACGTGCATCTACATTCGATGTGTTGGAATTTAGGAACTCTTAAAGTGTAGAAGCCACCTCAAATACTTCTGAAGAAAGCAAATTCGTTCCATTTTTCTATCAACATTGTTCAAAGCTTCATCTTTCTTTCTTTTGCAGGAAGTAGAAAAGGAAGATATCTCATTCGCCTTTTCTACTTCTATATTTCCGATCTCTTGTGCTCCACTAAATTGGTTCACATCAGCCACATCATTCCAACTCGACATTTCATCAACTTATTTGGCGATTTCACCACTTTCACTTGTAGCTCCACATTTACCACATAGATCCACAATGTCATCCCAGTTTGTTATCACCTTCCGTTGGAATATTTTGGCATGTGCATGTTAAGATAAACAAACCCAACAATAAAGTTAATAACATGACTAAATCTGCTTATGTTTTTTAATCATCCACCATATAAAATGAATGCATTTGTGCGTTTTGGTATTCAGGCCATGAACTTTCATCATCCAATGTTATCATTTTTCATTGTATCATTTTTCCACGTCTTCACACAAATTCTCACATTGTTGGCACTAACTCCTTTATTGAATGTTGCATTTGGTACCAACAATGCTCTATTAAATGTTGCTCCTTTTCACCCACCATATCTTTTTTTTCCAAACTCCGTTCATCTCTAAGAATATTTGCTAAAGCTTGTTCCATTTGGAGGTCTTATTTAAAATAACATTTTCCATCACCATCATCATTTTCAAGTTTCTTTTGTTTTCCGCTATTTGGCTTCCCTTGTTCCAATCCATCACCATTAAACAACTTAATAACATGTTATAAAAATATAAAATTTTACCAATCCAACAAACAAAGATTCAAAATAAAAGGTGATATCATACTTACCACAAAATGGAAATGTATTAGATGAAAAAACATGTCTAACACAAACACTTAATACTTCAAGAAAAGTAATAATTACAAACATGTAATAAAGGATACAAATACTAGAAGATAACATGGTGTCCTTGATAGTCTTTGATGAGAATTAAATTTATACCGCAAGTGCACGACGTCAATGAAGACGTGGCGAATACGGGTCGAACACAAGGAGGGAGAGATTTGTTATTAGTGTGATTTCGATTGGGGGAAATAATGAGAGAAGAATAAATTGGGTTTTGAGATTTTTGGGTTCTAATTATCTAAAGCAAGAAACAAGAACAATTAAAACTAAAACAAGAATAAAGAAGTGAATTCCGTTGGGTGGAGGTTTAGATTTAAGGTTTAGATTAGAGAATTCAGAAACTTATAATAAATCATGTTAGTTACGAAGCATTACATGATAAACGATTTAACACAAACTCAAGTAATCAAAATATACTAATCACGAACTTAAAATAATAACATTTATTCTCTTCTCTTCACCCTAAATCCGTCACCTCCACCCTTTGAAAAGAGTTAGAAACTCATGGAGGGAGGAAGAAGGGGTCCTAAAGGCATTACAAAAGAAAAGTAAAAACAAGAAATAAAAGACAGAATTTTATTACTAAAATAAAGACAAATAAAAACAACAACTAAAAACTAGGTCTAAGGCCAAGGACCCTTCTAACATCGTTCTCGGGGCTATTTATAGTTGTTACAAGAGACCTAAGTATAGAATTGGAGAGTACACGTGTCCAGACACGACTGGACAAAATTGGAGCACACGGATCGCTAAGGGGGCGGCGAAATCGCCGCAGATGGAAGGTATGGTGCGGCGGAAACGCCGCACATAATGTTCTGATTTTGTCCGGATTTTGGTTGAATGTTTATGGTATGATTTGATCCTCCTTTGCGCGTCTGGATTGATTCTTTCCATTCTTTTGAGCTCCGGATTAATTCCTTCATATATTTGGAGATCCACATTGATTTTTCTTTAGATTTTTTCCAAGATAATATTTTGGTACTTTAATTGCAATTAGGTCCTTGTCTTTAATTAAGTCCCCGACTACTTTTGTGCTTAAGTCCTTGTTCTTTTTGTAATTAGGTCTTGAATGATTTTATGCTTGGATACATTTCCATTTGAAACCCGATAATCTTGAGCTTGGTCTTTATGATAGAAATGAGTCTTTTGCACGCATTTATTCTCGGGATGTGGGTAATTTGCATTCAAGTCCCTGTATTCTGTAAATAAGACTAAACACATACCTTAGTAGCATTTATTGATATAAAAGTAATCTAAATGAAAGACATATGATGCAATGTATGCAATGCATCAGTCTTCAAACCATTTCATAGCTAACTCATCTCAATGTGAAGTCCACTCATTTGTAACTTGAATTGTCATAAAGTTATCTTCTCTGTTGCTTATGTTTTCTTCAAGAAGCCCCACACATGAATTTTCATGAACAACTACAGGTAGAAGTTGAGAACCGTGATTTTGTAGTTCCAGACCAAAAGTTGCTCTCTTTTGAAAGTTGTGAGGTACACAACAAGCATAAATTATTCGTACTTGAGTTTTGGTATCGATAAACGGTGTTTGCATTATACTCCATCTTTTCTTTAGCAATCCAAATGTTCTTTACATTGCATTTCTCACACTTGAGTCACGTAGATTAAATAACTGATTAGTAGCATATCATACATCACATTCATGCTATATATCCTTTATTTTACCCCATTTTGTGTTACTCGAGTGTTTGTTTGTCGTATTTCAGGTATAAGGTAATAAAGAAGAGAAAAGAAGAGAAAATGACTGGAATGTAAGAAGAAAGGACTCAAATGACAGAAATCAATTTCAGTCGTAATATTGCTCCCATAATCATCTACACCACACTTTTTCTATAAATAACATGGTTTCTTCTTCCTTTCCCTTTCTTCTCCACCTCCACAATTAGAATAGCTTAGGTTTCTTCATCCTTTCCCTTTCTTCTCCACCTCCACAATTAGAATAGCTTATGTGTACACATTTACGCTGGAAAAATAAGGAGGTGGATGGAGCTTATAAACTAATACTTTCTTTAATCTAAAGGTAGATTTGGATTCCTCTATTCTTTAGCTTTCTTTCTCTCCAAATATTTTTGGGTTTTGTTGGTTGATTTTCTACTTTGCTTTTCTTGCCATGTTTAGTGTAGATTTCTTGCTTTCTATAGTTGTTAATATGAGTAGAGTGTAGATCTACCCCATTTGGGGTGTAGGCAATGTAGTTGATGGTGAAATGTATGATGGGTTCCCATGTTTGTGTCATTTCCATGTGGTTAATGTTAGATATAAAACTTGTATAATATTAATCTTGTTATAGATGAAATAATGGCCACACTAAGTACTTATTTCATGCTAGATCTTGTTTTGACATGTTGCTTGTGATGGGTTTTATTTGATGATGGAATTGACTTGAATTGAATGGTTGCTCGATTTGGTTTATGTTGCTTCAATGAACCAAGATTATGCTTAGGATTGATTGATGCTTTAATGGACACACTAGGTGCTTATTGCATACTTGAGAATCAATAAAATTGATCTTAACTTCATGTTAACCTTTCCTAGTCTTGTATTCCATGTAATTGTGTGTGCTTCACACTTAGATTTCACACTAGCTTCTACTTGTAAACACACACTCTTACACATATGCTTAATGGATGGACATCCTCATACACACACACCTCACTTTTGCACCTCCACTCCAAAGGGTTTAGTTAGATTGTTTTCTTATATCTTAGTTTAGTTTAATTAGCTTAGCCTAAGTCTCTCAATCTATTTCTCTTCCCACTCGAGTATGGTGATAACAACAACACGCACAACTCCTCCTGGTACGACGCCGTATACTTGCGGTATTATAACTGAATCAATCAATAACTCTTTAGTATTACGAGGAACATTTCCAATCCACTCATTGAGATGATATCTAGCACCTCGATATGGACCTAAAAATCCTAGTCAACAAGGTAATAATTTCCTAAGAGATGTTCATTGTGATAAGTTTAAATATCATGATTGGAACTTAATTTCCCAGTTGAAATCATTATTTTCTTAAAAATGAGTATCATTTGAATATTTTACATATTGATATCATTCACATTGGTATAACTCATGAGCTTAGTTGACAAATTTTGCAAAAATTAGATGACTTGTTCCCCAGAATTGGATGACTAGTTCCCTATCTAGTCGTCCCCCTACCAAGACCAAATAGGACGACTCAAACCTTCACAAGGAATCTGAGATCCACTTAACTATTAGTCTAGCTTTTTACTCTTTTACTCTAAACTTGACCAAATCATCCCCAATATTTTTCCAAGAGCTAAGAGACTTAGAGAATCTATAAATATAAGTTCCTACACTTATTTGGGCATCACTTACACATAGGATTTTATAAAGCCTTGAAAGCACGTCTTTCACATTCTCTCTATCTCAATTTCACCAAGCCTAAATTTCACACTTGTGAGCCTAGTTCTAAACCCAAAAGAAAAGTGCTAAGTTATAGTTATTGTAACATCCTCAAATACAGCGGAAAATTTAAAATTTTAATAACACACAATCAACAAAGGATATTACGCAAATACGAAACACAGGTGCACCAACATATATAATATATATACGAACATCAGAGTATTTCAAAAATTGTGATTACATCAAAAGACTATACAAATGGAACTAGTAATCACTCGACCTCAACTGAGAGAAAGCTGGATCCGGTAGCATTGCTCCTCTCCTCGGTCACCACCCCCTATCGCCGATCACGACCTGAAAGTAAACATGCAACAATGCCTGAGTTTCCAGAAGGAAACCCCGTATGCCAAACTCTAAATACATGAACTAAAAGACACCCTAGCATGCAATTCTACAAAACAAGAAAAGCATCACAACGGCTGGGCTCCAGGGCTCTTTCACCCAACCACAGCACACACCACAGTCACGGGGCTCCAGGTCTAATCTCAACCAACCACCGTAACTCACACTCGTCGCCAAGCTGGGCTCCAGGTCTAATCTCAACCAACCGCAACTACCACGACATGACCAAGGGCTCCAGGTCTAATTTCAACCAACCCAAACGTCTAAGGGCTCCAGGTCAAATTTCAACCAACCCCTACACACGGTCCCTGCTCAGGTTCCAGGCCTCTTTCAGCCAACCAGAACGCACTACGGGGCTCCAGGTCTAATCTCAACCAACCACCGTACAGACTAGCTGGGTTCCAGGTCTAATCTCAACCAACTGCAACTCTCACACAGTCACGGGGCTCCATGTCTCTTTCAACCAACCGCCGCAACACCACAATTCTAAGCTGGGCCTCAGGCCTATTTCAGCCAATCCCAAGCTCTCGCACCGTCACGGGGCTCCAAGTCTATTTCAACCAACCACCGCGACTCTCGTGCACCATAGCACACTTGCCGGAAGAACATCGGCACCACAACTCGCCCCACACAGACGACCACAACTACAATTCCTCGAAACTGTCCTCGCACTTCTGGGACCACACGAACTCAACGCCCTTCCGCGTCAATGCCGTCAACGGCGAAGCCAACCTCGAGAAATCCTGGATAAAACGGCGATAATAACCTGCCAGACCCACAAGGCTCCTGATCTCTGCCACACTCGTCGGGGCTCTCCACTGCGTAACGACCTCAACCTTCGCTGGATCTACCGAAATCCCCTCTCCTGATATGATGTGTCCCAGAAAGGCGACACTGCTCAGCCAGAACTCGCACTTCGAAAACTTTACATACAACTCATGATCCCTCAAAATGCCAAGTACAACTCTCAAGTGCTCGCCGGAGACCACCTCTTCTTCCACGCCGGAGCACACCTACTCGCCGGAGCTCAACCTAGGAGAGAGAGAGAGAGTGAGACGTGAGTGAGAGCAAGGTAAGGGAGAGAAAGAAAATCACCAAATAAATATCTCCTCCCAAACCAATCCTCACCATCCATTCCAATCCATCCATCTCCACCACTCATCTCAACCCCTCATCCAACCATCCTCAATCCTAGCCGTCCATCTTCATCTCCCCCTAATCACCACCTAAACACATCCAAAAACCCAATTAGGATTAGGATCTTACAATCCACCCTCCTAAAAGAATATCGTCCTCGAAATTAAGACCGAAGCTCACCAAACAACTCCGGGAACTCCTTCCGGACCTCCTCCTAAATCTCCCAAGTGGCCTCTCGCTCACTATGGTGCTGCCACCTGACCTTCACCATCGGAACGGTCCTCCTCCTCAACTGATGCTCCATCTGATCCATAATCTCAACCGGACTCTCCTCAAGAGACAAATCCAGACGGATCTCTGGAACCTCCAACTGAATCACGTGAGAAGGATCTGCTACGTACTTCCTCAACATCGAAACATGGAAGACGTTGTGAAGACCCGAAAACTGCGGCGGCAGTGCAACCCTGTAGGCAACCTCTCCAATCCGATCAAGAATCTAAAACGGTCTGACAAACCTCGGACTGAGCTTCCCTTTCTTCCCGAACCTCATCACTCCTCGAGATGGTGAAATCTTCAGGAAGACGTGGTCACCTACCTCAAACCTCAGCTCTCGCCTGCGCCTATCAGCGTAACTCTTCTGCCTGCTCTGAGCAGTCGCTAGTCTCTACCTGATCACATCCACCTTCTCAGCATACATCTGCACAATCTCAGGGCCAACTAGCTGTCTCTTGCCTACATCACTCCAGTATACCAGTGATCTACACGGTCTCCCGTACAAGGCCTCGTACGGTGCCATCCCAATGCTCGAATGGTAGCTTTTGTTGCAGGCGAACTCGATCAACGGCAAATGCTCGTCCCAATGACCAGCCAAATCCAGAGTACACGCTCGCAACATACCCTCTAGCGTCTGGATGGTCCTCTCAGACTGACCGTCTGTCTGCGGATAAAAGGTCGTACTGAACTTCAACCGAGTCCCTAAGGCCTGCTGCAAACTCCCCCAGAATCTGGAAGTGAACCTCGGATCTCGATCTGAAATAATACTCACGGGCACTCCATGAAGTCTGACAATCTCCTCAATGTACAACTTAGCTAGACCCTCCAGAGGTAAAGTGGTCCGAATAGCTAAGAAATGCGCCGACTTGGTCAGTCGATCGACTATAACCCAAATCGCGTCATGGAATCCTCTCGTCCTCGGCAGACCGGTGACAAAATCCATCGTCACGTGCTCCCATTTCCACTATGGAAGCTCGATCCTCTGCATCGGCCCTGCAGGTCTCTGGTGCTCAATCTTCACCTGTTGATAAATCAGACATCTGTCAAGAAACTCTGCGATCTCCGTCTTCATCCTCTTCCACCAGAAATTCCTCTGAAGATCTCTTTACATCTTCGTGCTGCCCGGGTGGATCGAATAACGAGATCTATGCGCCTCTTCCAGAATCTCCTTCCTCAGATCTCCTCCCTTCGGCACCCAGACACGATCTCTGAATCTCAGCCCACCATCAACTCCAATACTGAAGTCTGACCCATCTCTGGAAGCTAACTGTAACAACCCAGCTAACTCCTCATCAGTACTCTGAGCCTAGACGATACTCGAGACCAACTGTGGCTCCACTCTCAGCCGGGCAATCACCGCACCTCGCGACTCATCAGTGAACGGTCTCCACTCGGTCAATGCCTCAAGCAGCTTCCACTCCTCGATACAAAGACCTGCCGCGGTAACCTCCACCTTCCTGCTCAAAGCATCAACAACTGAATTTGCCTTCCCCAGATGGTACGAGATGGTGAAATCATAATCTTTAATCAGCTCGAGCGATCTGCGCTGCCTCATATTCAGCTCCTTCTGCGAAAACCGATACTTCAGGCTCTGATGATCAGTGAAAACCTCGAACTGCTCGCCGTACAAGTAATGCCTCCAAGTCTTCAAAGCGTGCACGACCGCCGCCAACTCCAAATCATTAGTGGGGTAATTCCTCTCGTGCACCTTCAGCTGCCTCGAAGCATATGCAACCACCTGCCCGTGCTGCATGAGTACACATCCCAGTCCAACGCTTGACGTGTCACTGTAAATCACAAATCCCCCACTGCCACTGGGAAGTGTCAAAACTGGAGCAGTCGTCAGCTGACTCTTCAGTTCCTCGAAACTGTCCTCGCACTTCTGGGACCACACGAACTCAACGCCCTTCCACGTCAAAGCCGTCAACGGCGAAGCCAACCTCGAGAAATCCTGGATAAAATGGCGATAATAACCTGCCAGACCCACAAAGCTCCTGATCTCTGCCACACTCGTCGGGGCTCTCCATTGCGTAACGGCCTCAACCTTCGCTGGATCTACCGAAATCCCCTCTCCTGAAATGATGTGTCCCAGAAAGGCGATACTGCTCAGCCAGAACTCGCACTTCGAAAACTTGGCATACAACTCATGATCCCTCAAAATGCCAAGTACAACTCTCAAGTGCTCCCGATGCTGCTCCACATCTGCCGAGTAGACCAAAATATCATCCACGAAGACAATCACAAACCGTTTGAGTTACTGACAGAATGTCCGGTTCATCAAATCCATAAACGCTGCAGGCGCGTTCGTCAACCCGAACGGCATCACCAAAAACTCGTAATGCCCGTACCTCGTCCTGAAAGCTGTCTTCTGCACATCTGCCTCTCTGATCCTCAACTGAAGATAACCGGATCGCAGATCAATCTTCGAGAACACCTGCGCTGACTGCAACTGGTCAAACACGTCCTCGATCCTGGCAAGGGATACTGGTTCCTAACGGTAACCTTGTTCAGCATCGTAGTCAATACACATCCGCAGCGATCCATCCTTCTTCTTCACGAAGAGTACCGTTGCTCCCCAAGGCGAGACACTGGGGCGGATAAACCCCGTATCCATCAGATCCTGCAACTGCTTCTTCAGCTCTGCCAGCTCTGCAAGTGCCATCCGATACGGTGCCTTCGACTGCGGCGTAGTCCCAGCTACCAAATCGATCCCGAACTCAATCTCTCTCCGAGGCGGCAACCCGGAGACATCATCTGAAAAGACCTCTGGAAACTCCCGGACTATCTCGATGTCCTCCAATCTCCTCGTCTCTGGATCTGGAACTACCAAAGTGGCCACGAAAGCTCTGCAACCCTGCTGCAACAACTTCTGTGCCCTCACTGCTGATACAACCACTCTGCCTCCTCTATCCTTGGTCCCCCTGATCAGCACATCAGGTAGACCCTTCCTCGGGATCAAGATCTTCTTCTCGCAGCACAACACTCGCGCATCGTACTGGGATAGCCAATCCATCCCCAGTATGACGTCAAAGTTCTCCAGCGGCAACAAGATGAGGTCAGCCGGAAACTCCTGATCTCCCGAAACAATCGTGGCGCTGGGAAGAAGGCTCCCCACAATGCCCACCAGACCCAAGGGTGTGCTGACTTCCAACATGACAGTCAACATCACAGGGGTACGGCAAAACACGCTCGCAAATCGCTCCGAGATGAACGAGTGTGTATCCCCACAATCAAACAACACTCTCGCACTCAACCCAGCAACAAAGAGCGTACCTTCCACCACTGTGCTGGCCTCTCTCGCCTCATCCGCCTGGATGGTAAACACCCGTCCAGTCCTCTGACCCTGCTGTGGCGGCGCAAATGGTCAGCGACCTCCGCCTCTGCCTGCTGCTGGGGGCCCTGAATGTCTGCTGGACCCACCTGGCCCGCTTGGACAATCTCGCATAAAATGGCCTGGCTTGCCACATCCGTGGCACACTCCACGGCCCCAACACTCTCCGGAGTGAACTCTGCCACAACCTCTGCACGCCTCAGGCTGGCGTGATCCACCACCTCTGATCCGGGGCCTCTTGCCCGGGTTCCCTGCTAGCGGAGCACCCGGACGTCCACTGACCTTCCCCGGTGCTCTCCTGGCCTCAACATAATTCTGCTGGTAATCCTGATCAATGATCGTCGCAAACTGCACGGCATCGGCCAGCGTCTGTGGCATACTATATGTCACCTGAGTACGAAGGTGCTTCCTCAGCCCCCGTATGAACTTCCTCGCCCTCTGCAGCGGCGTCACGTGGCATACTATATCTCCGGACAGTAACGCTCCAGCGCATTGAACCTCCGGGTATACTCAGCCAGGGTCGTCTCTCCCTGCTGTCTCTCAGACGAGCACTCAATCGCCCGAAGGATCTCCTGAATCTTCAGGACCCAATCCTCCGCAGCCTCAGACTCTCCTCTACCGTCAAAGGTAGGCAGGTGTTGTCTCATAAAGCGGTCGAGCATCGCTCCTGCCACTGCTGGCTCTCCTCTGCCTGACTGGCAATCCAACATCGCTCCCAGTCGCCCCACCGTGTCATAGAGCATCCGCCGCTCCTCAGCCCAGTCCGTACTCCCAGTATCCCCACTAGTGTCGCGGTCCCGTGGGGGAGGTCTCATGCGTCTTGGAGGAATCTATACACAAAGAAACCGCACACATCAAAACCATGAATGCATGAACTAATGCAGACTCTAAAACTCTAAGGGTGGTTTCCTTGGATAAGGACACTGGAACCGACCGCTCTGATACCAAGTTGTAACATCCTCAAATACAGCAGAAAATTTAAAATTTTAATAACACACAATCAACAGAGGATATTACGCAAATACGGAACACATGTGCACCAACATATAATATATATATACGAACATCAGAGTATTTCAAAAGTTGTGATTACATCAAAAGACTATACAAATGGAAGCAGTAATCACTCGACCTCAACTGAGAGAAAGCTGGATCCAGTAGCGGTGCTCCTCTCCTCGGTCACCACCCCCTATCGCCGATCACGACCTGAAAGTAAACATGGAACAATGCCTGAGTTTCCAGAAGGAAACCCCGTATGCCAAACTCTAAATACATGAACTGAAAGACACCCTAGCATGTAATTCTACAAAACAAGAAAAGCATCACAACGGCTGGGCTCCAGGGCTCTTTCACCCAGCCACAACACACACCACAGTCACGGGGCTACAGGTCTAATCTCAACCAACCACCGTAACACACACTCGTTGCCAAGCTGGGCTCCAGGTCTAATCTCAACCAACCGCAGCTACCACGACACGACCAAGGGCTCCAGGTCTAATTTCAACCAACCCACACCTCTAAGGGCTCCAGGTCTAATTTCAACCAACGGCTACACACGGTCCCTGGTCAGGCTCCAGGCCTCTTTCAGCCAACCTGAACGCACTACGGGGCTCCAGGTCTAATCTCAACCAACCACCGTATAGACTAGTTGGGCTCCAGGTCTAATTTCAACCAACCGCAGCTATCACACAGTCACGGGGTTCCAGGTCTCTTTCAACCAACCGCCGCAACACCACAATTCTAAGCTGGGCCTCAGGCCTATTTCAGCCAATCCCAAGCTCTCGCACCGTCACGGGGCTCCAGGTCTATTTCAACAGACCACCGCGACTCTCGTGCACCCTAGCAAACTTGCCAGAAGAACATCGGCACCACAACTCGCCCCACACAGACGACCACAACAGTAGCTCCTCCATAGTGCAAAACTGGACACAAACGGTCGACCGAACCAAAAGTCCCGGTCGACCGAATCAAGCAAATACAGGGAAATCGCGTCGACCGACACTCCATCGGTCGACCGTTTCCCACCAACCACACTTGTTCGGTCGAACCAAAGTCAAGGGACGGTCGACCGTTTAGATGGTCAACTCCTAGGTTCAACGAACAAAACGACCATTCGGTCGAACGGCAAAGGGGCCCCGTTCGACCGAACGTCACTAGGGATAAATCCCACAACGAATTCGGTCGAACATCCGAGCACTCTCGGTCGACCGAATTCCTCCAGAGCGTTCCCCACGCTCAGCACACAAGTCCGGTCGACCAAAACTACCTTCGGTCGAACCGACCACTATTCTCACTTAAGTCACGGTCGGACGAAGTCAACGAGCGGTCGACCGTTTGGATGGTCAATCACTCCCAACCGACTTAAGACAGTGCACACGGTCTACCGGAAAAGGGGACCTGGTCGACCGAATCTCACCAGGCTTGCCTCCTACGCATGATCAGTCGACCGCCCAAGGGCATCGTTCGATCGATTTGAGGCAGAGCCTGCAATCTCTTCATGAACGGTCGACCGTTTGCACCAACCGGTCGACCGATCAGGCAGTGAAATCTGCTGCACATTTACTGGCGACGAGCCGAAAGGCCTACTGTCGACTTCCAAATACTCACACTAAATAAGTGAGCGAGCTTGACATACCGGAAGGCTTGAAGAAGCCTTTGAAGAATCGCGACGACGCCTCCACGAGCACGTCTCCCCAAATCACGATCCGTCGACGAACCTCGCGTCCAAACGACGATCAACACCTCCTCGGCGATCCACACTCACGATTCCACCTCCGGCCACCTCCATCAACCAACCACGAACACCCAAAACCAGAGAAATGAGTAAGGTCGAGGGAGAGAGAATCCAAGCAAAAGGGGCGGAATAGCACCCAACACAACTCACCTCCACACACGGCTCCGAGTTCCACTCGCCGGAGACCACCTCTTCTTCCACGCCGGAGTACACCTACTCGCTGGAGCTCAACCTAGGAGAGAGAGAGAGAGTGAGAGCAAGGTAAGGGAGAGAGAGAAAATCACCAAATAAATATCTCCTCCCAAACCAATCCTCACCATCCATTCCAATCCATCCATCTCCACCACTCATCTCAACCCCTCATCCAACCATCCTCAATCCTAGCCTTCCATCTTCATCTCCTCCTAATCACCACCTAAACACATCCAAAAACCCAATTAGGATTACGATCTTACAGTTATGACGTTGTAAATTCTACTACTTACAAGCAAGAATCAAGTGTTGTAATTGGCTTCCCGTGAAGGGTTGAGTGGGTTTTGAGGATGCAAGCTTGGAGTGCAAATGCATGATCTTAGCCCAAAACGGAATTCGAATAGTGAAATACATGAGTGGGGTGAAGGCTTCAAGGGGATTTCAGACAATACTATTTTGATTTCTTATACTTTGACAAATAAATTTGAAGTCTTTTGTCTTGCCAATTTTTCCTTTTCCTATTATTTCAAAGAAGAATTGTAAATTGCAATTTGCCTCCTAATCTTTGATTTAGTTGCACTTTTAGTTGCATTTTGCACTCCTATCCTTTAGAAATAAGCATTTAACACTCCTAACACTTGTTATTTTGGCAGTTTGCCCATTTGTACAATTTTTCGTCCAAAATTGCCCCTAATTTTGTAAGATAATGAATAATAATTGATTTTATAAGGTCGTTTTTCATCATTTTAATTTTTTTGTTTTTCCTATAAAGAATAATAACTAATTAAAAAAGTTGTTTGAGAAAGAAAAGAAAAGTGAAATACATAGAAATAATGAAGAATGAACTATTACCTTATAATATTAAGGATATTTTTATTTATTTTTTCTTTCCTTTCCTTTCCTTTTCTTTTCTTTTCTTTTCCAAACATCATTATTTAATTTGTTATCATTCTTTCGAGAAGGAAAAGAAAAAAGTTTAAAATATGAAAAATGACCATATAAAGCAATTACCCTTGAGTACCTAAAAAATTAAGAACCATTTGGGAAGAAATATTGGACCGGGTTGCAACTGCTAAAATAAGAGTAATGATAACTGAGCTCCAAATTGGGCTCTTTTTTGGGCTCCTAATATAATTCAATAGTGGACCTAGTTGGTTTTGCAAAATACCCACCCAAATAATATCTACATATGAAGAGGACTAGTCTGGAAATTAACCAGAAGTAACTATTTAAGATATCCTGTCTCTAATCTCATTTCAAATTTCAAACTCAAATTTCTTCCCCCCTCCTTCCTCGTCCCCTCCACCTCCCCTCCCACTCCCTCCCCTAGTCTCCTCGGATCTCCTCCCGTCTCCTCTGATCTTCATCCTCCTCCAGCATCTTCCTTCAGTATCATCTTCTAGTCTCCTCACACCTTCGTCCTCCTCTGGCCTCTACCTCCTCGTTGTCCTCCTCCTCCAACCTCTTCCTTCAACGTCCTTCAACTTTCATCATCCTACAACCACATCCTCATCCTTTTGCTTGTGGACATATTTGTTTGTGATTATTTAGTAGTATTTTATGTGATTATTGATTTTGTAAGACATGTCGGGGATAAAATTGTATTGATTTTTTGTTGGATAGTAGTTGAGTGAGAGCAAGTAACTACATATTTAATATCTGAATATCTGTCCGGATATGTGTGGGTATGTATATATCTAGATTTGCATCAAAAATTTGTTTAATATTATGAACTTTGATATGTTTATTGTTTTTGTGTGGTAACATTTTATCTGATGTTTTTTAATGTTCATCTTGGTATAACAACATATTGTGTGTGAATGAGTTTATTTTTTTATGATGTTGTACATATTCGGATTAATGTTTTGAGGTTCCACAAATGTTTGGGTGCTTTGTAGTAAATTTGTATATCTGTTTTTTTCCATTAAAATTGCATTGATTTTTTGTTGGATAGAAGTTGAATGAGAGCAGGAGAACTACATATTTGATATCTGGATATTTGATGCGTTGATACATTGATATCTGAATATTTGTCCGGATGTGTGTGTATGTATATCCAAATTTATGTATCTGGATATCTGTCCGGATGTATATTTTGATTTGATACGTTGATATCTGGATTTTTTTTACCTTCTATGTATATCTACATAAAAACAATTACCCATGAGACCTTTTCTGGGAGAAACAAAATAAAAAAGGTTGGAACTTATCCAGATAATCTACAAGGTTTAAAAATCATCCCATCCCTTGGGAAATGTGATCCAGAAGGTTAGGATTGCAATGTACGATAATAAATCAAGATATAAATGCAAACATTGTCAATGTAGAAACAATCTCAGATATTAACAAAATATTGAACCCTAACTTATAATTTTGTCAGACAAGTAAAACATAGTAGTCTGGATATTACAGATCTTCCACGTTGTAAAGATTCCACAAAATTGGATAATATCGCCAACCCTGTATTAAATCTCAGATATCAAGACATACATGTTCAATATCGAGAAAACATTGAACATTAACTTATTTGTAACACATAGTAGTCTGGATATTACATATCACAATTCCAAGTTGAAAAAATTTAAATGAGCTCAAAATTAGGATCAATCCAGACAAACACAGTCGAGACATGTTTGGTATGTCCAGCAAGCATAAACACAAGCATAATGCATATTTCTAAATAGGAAGGGAATATATTTGTCCAAATGAAGTCCAACGTCCAGATTTGTCCTGACGAGTGCGAGCGGTCCAGTTGTCCAAATTTGTCCACACGAGTCTAGAGCACTGTATCTGAATAGGAAGGGAATATGTTTTTTCCAGATGATGTCCAACGTCCAGATTTGTCCAGGTTCATCCAGATTTGTCCAGACAAGCGGGAGCAGTCCAACCGTATAGATTTATCCAGACGAAGTCCAGATTCATCCCGCATACAGATATGTTACACAAAATTCTTTTTCCACAGTTGTCAAACTCAAAATACAATATTTGTTTGTGGAGAGAGACTAAATATTGGTTGAATAAAATAACAATATCTGCACATGAGGCTGCTGGTTTTGGGGTGATATTTAAGAAGAGATGGACATGAAAAATGTCATAATGGGCTAACATGACGAGTTCTGATTCGCCCACCTTACTTTCCATCCCACGTGATGTAAGTGGGAAGCTTTGGAGCCCAAATTTGAGTCTGCCTAGCATTTTCCCTAAAATAATAAACATCAAGGGTGTCAAATGTCTATATCTAAAGGATAGGGGTGCAAAGTGCAACATGATCAAATGTTAGGAGGGCAAACTACAATTACCCGAAAAAGAATTCCATTGTTAAATTTTCCGAGTCTTTTTGTGATGCTTGGCCTAGGATGTTATTATGGTAATGCTCTATCAATCAATTATTAATTATATAACAAAAATGACAACAATGGATACTACTATAGGAATGTGACATGTACCTTAAGAATCATTAAAACCATTGTTCACGTAGGCGATCGCCTAGGCAGTAGGCGACCGCCTAGGCGATAGCTGTTGGAGGCACTCCAACGGCTATCAACTTTTGATTTTTTTCCTTCAAAAATTACAAGTTTGCCACTACCCCAAATCCTGATAAACCCCTCCAAACCTCTTCATTTTTGACACATCTCGCATTCTTTTCTTCTTCATAATTCTATTCTAATCATCAAGTTTTCGCGATTAAGTCTCCAGTCTAGTGCTTAGTTTTGAAGTTGGAAAGTGAAATCTCTGATCCGGTTCTTTATTCTTCAACCGCCAAAATCAAGTGCACTCTTTCTAACTTCTCTTTAGAATTAAATTAATTAGTATTTCATTTTCATATTAGTCTAATTTTTTTTATTAGTCTAGTTTTCAGATATGGCCTACGTACCCGACACTAGTCTCCCCATGCATCACGAGAGTTACGATGACCTAAGACCTACCCGTACAAATGACCCCGGTTGGAATATTGCCCATTACACTAGTGCTAATGATAAAAACTGTATTGTCTGGGAGTTATGTGGTAAGGAAACTAGAGGTGGTATAGCCCGTCACAAACATCTTGCACACACACCCGGTAGAAATGCTAGACCTTGTGATAAAGTTCCTGACTCTGTTAAGCAAGACATAATTGCATACATGATTAGAAACAATAGGACATTACAAAACAAAAACGTATGCCTTGATGATTATGTAGACACAGAAAACATAGAATCTGATCTAGAAACCGGGTCGGGTTCCGTTTCTGCTCGGACCCCAACCTCCCGTCCTCGCCCCGTTCCTGGTCGAAAGAGACAAAAACAACGTTTGTGGGGACCATTTTGCAGACGTGGGAAGGACGTGGTTTGCGACGCCCAACAAACAACCATCGAAAGAACCTTTAGAAACAAAGATAGGAAAACAATTAATCAAAAATGGTCTAGACTTTTCTATAGATGTGGTATATCATTCAACACTGTAAGGACGCCTGCGTGGAAGGAAGCAATATCCGCTACTTGTACTTATGGACCCGGACTTAAACCCACGACGTATCATGAAGTTAGTGACTCGTGCCTTAAACAGGAAATTGACTACACTAGAGGTATACTACAGTCGTACAGACAAGATTGGGCAACATACGGGTGCACGTTGATGACAGATGGCTGGACAGATAGGTCCGGTAGGAATATAATCAATTTTCTAGTAAATTGTCCAATAGGTACCATGTTCATGAGGTCTATAGATGCTTCCGGTTACTCTCACACCGCAGACTACCTGTACAAGCTAATGGACAAGGTAGTTGGCGAGATTGGCGAAGAACACGTTGTTCAGGTGGTCACCGACATTGCCGCCGCATACGTACTTGCCGGTAGGATGTTGCAGCAAAAAAGAAGAAGATTGTTTTGGACTCCCTGTGCAGCGCATTGCATCGATCTCATCTTGGAGGATATTGGCAAGTTGTTTTTGAAGACTATTGCTTTAGCTCGTAAGATCGTCAAACATTTCAACAACTCTGTCATGTTGTTGAAGAGGATGCGAATTGCCATTGAAGGGAACCTGCTACACCCTGCTGTCACGAGATTTGCCACCGCCATTCTGACTTTACGAAGGTTGTTTTTGAAGAAAGACAGACTCCGAGCCTTTGTTGTTTTCCTGGAGTACAACGATCCTAATGCAAGTTGGATCAAGAACAAGAAAAAGAAAGAGATCTCTACTGAAGTTGTCGAGACCATTCTACAAAGTGGCTTCTGGACCAACGTCATGAAGGCACTGAAGGCCTCACAACCTATGGTCCAAGTTCTTAGACTTGTTGACGGTGATGAGAAACCACCGACGGGATATCTGTGTGACGCAATGGAGAAAGCCAAAGAACAAATCATGAGGAACTTTGACGGAAACCTGAGGTTGTACAAGCAAGTAATCGACCTCATCGACACCAGGTGGGGTCCAGGGAAGATGATGTCCTCACCGCTACACTCAGCTGGTTTCTTACTCAACCCTGGTACCTTCTTCTTCGTCCCACCTTAGGATCGAAATGTACCTTTTAATGAGCATATGCCTGGATTCATGGATGTCATAGAGCGGGTTGTCCCCACTCCTACAGAGCAAGACAAGATTTGCGGTCTACTTGATCGTTACAAGAACTCCCTCGGAATATTCTCGAGGGATATGGTCATCAGACAAAGGACGAAAAGAAGACCTATAGATTGGTGGCAATCTTATGGTGCAGACATGGGAGAGACCGCATTACAGAGGTTGGCCCTGAGGGTGTTGGGATTGACATGCTCGGCATCAGGTTGTGAGTGGAATTGGAGTGTCTTCGAGCAGTTGCACTCAACGAGAAGGAACAGTTTGGGTGTGAAGAAGATGAATGACTTAGTGTATGTGAACTACAACCAAAAGTTAAGGCAAAGGTTTCAGCAAAAGGATGGAGAAGCCCGAATTTTATGACCCCAACAGTGTGGACTACGATCTCTTCGATGAGCATCCATGGTTGGTAGAAACTGAAGATCCGGTCTTCGCTGGAGATGAGCTTACATGGGCTGATGCCGAGGAAGCAGCTTTAGGACATTCTTCTTCATGGAGACGCTGTGCTCGATCCATGTCCACTGCATCTGACATGCGGTGTTCCACTGCATATGACGCGCCATTATTAGGTGTTGGCATGGATGATGTCATCGTTCACATTAGTTCTAGAGATCCAGGTGCATCGAGTTCTCAACCACCGATGGACATCGACGAGCAATATGTCCAATCCGACGATGAAGAAACTGAAGAGGTTGATGTCTACGTCGACAATCCGAATGAGAACCACTCCGACGACTCTGATGGTGGTGGAGGATATGATATGGTTCCCAATTGGACATTAGATCAATGTGTCCAATGGAATTAGTTAGTTAGCTTGTAATTCTAATTTATCTCTTATCTGCTATTGTATGAACTCTGAGTTACCTTTGTAATCGTACTACTAAGCAATAAATTGTATACCTAAGTGTTTTGGTGGGTAGGGGGGTGCCTAGTGAGGCCTTGGTCGAGGAACTAGGTGTCTTTTCGAAGCCTAAACATGTATGGTATTTTTAGAAAATATTTGTGCATTTTTTCCTATTTTTCTCTATTATTCCTGATTTTTTTATCTATTTTATAAAATTTAATTGAATTAAAATATAAAAAAGACCGCCTAGGCGATCGCACAACCGCCTAGGCGATCGCACAACCGCCTAGGCGATCGCCCAGGCAACCGGACGCCCCCGGTCGCCTAGGCTCGCCTAGGCGTTCCTAGAACATTGATTAAAACAAATTAAGCAGCTAAGAAGACATATTCATTAGAACTTTATCCAAGACACAAATAGCAACATCCTATCAAACAACTGAAAGAGATTAGGGGACATAGTAAGTGATAACAATATAGGAACTTCATAAGCACTTGTTTTTTTTTGGCTGCCAAAAGGGAGGTTTCTTACGAGCATCGAGTATATTTCAAAAAATCGCATAACCACATGATTCGGTGATACAACACCCTCCAACATGTTTAGAGCCGACCATGCTTCGCATAGGTGTAGGGCTGTAACTGGGATGAGTATTACCCGTTGTCCCATGTAATAAGTGGGTACGAGTATGAGTACAGTTTTTGTATCCATTTAAAAAATTATACCCGTTTTACCCGTTTAATAAATGAGACGGGTACGGGTATACCTCTACCCATACCCGTTTACCCATTTTATTATTTAATTAGTATATAAATTAATATATAAATATATAGTTAAAATAATAAAATTATAATTAAAACTAAGAGTACCGTCTTTAAAATATAATACTACTGGATATTCTAGTTTCAATTAATTTGGTCCAATTCTATCAATAGACTAATGATGTCTTGAGATGTCGTCCCCATTGAGTAAGTACCTATTAGTTAATGAATGATCGAACTATACTATAAAAACTGGATACAACGAATTTGTAACTAACTAATCAAAGAAATAATCACGTGGGGTTTCTCATTGGGATCTTTAATTAGAGAAAGTTGTGCACTACGATTTGGGTGTTGGCTGGTCCTTAACTTGATGAGGAATTGACTCTAGTGGGTCGTAACATGTCTAATTTACTCTGCTAATTCTTGAGAGGTTAGAATCTAATCAGTGCAATTTGGAACTTCTGAACGCGAGGTTCCGTAAACGGGTTTATCTGCGCATAGAATCTCAGAACCATTGATTTTCCATCCGACTCCTATATTTGAGTCCAAATCATTTTATATAATACCCATAATATCCATTATACCCGCCCCATACCCGTTTATTAAACGGGTATGAGACGAGTACGGGTACAATAACATTTAAATATATATATATCCGTACTCGTATCCGTTTAGTTAGACGAGTATGAATACGAGTATGTCCATACCCGTCCCATACAATTGTCTCGTTTACACCCCTACATAAGTGTCTTAATATTAATAAAATTTCAAATAGACAGCAAAAAGTCAGTAGGATGTGCTGGTTTTACTAAAACTGGAAATAAATTTCAAAGAACGCATATGTTGTGGACTACGATCTGCATTTAGCACACATTGCAGGAGGTCGTAAAGGCTTTAATTGTGTTTCTTCGTGGTCAACTCATGACTCTACCTCGAATCAAATCAGAGATGACGTTAGCATGACATCACGAAGTCAGAGATAAATTAGTAATTAGATCAACATGGAAACCCTGAGAACGTAGTCAAACCATGGTTTAAACGGGTCAAACGAGGTTTAATCAGATTTCATTAGTTCTATAAATGTAGTTATATACTTTACACAAGCTGATAAGTATTGAAAATATTAAATTTTTGTTGCCCACAACAATCTAACGAGTTGTTACTTTTCAATTCCAATATCATTCCAGCTTATAATAGAAGAAAATATTTGATTCAGTTTTAACAAAGATTTAATGTTATAGATATTAATATATTCATGGCAACGATGAACAAATATCCAGTGGTGCCGCGCAATGGTTGTCTTTTGTATTTTGTACTTTTGTTCTTTGGCCCTTGATTCAAATTTGATAAGGAACATTTTTCTAAAACTAAAGTTCAATGAATCAGCTGGTTCGATTTATTGGTTCGCATCAGTTTTAATGGTTCAACTGGTTTTTTATCTGTTTGATCCAATTCAACAAGTTGGTTAGTTTTTTAAGGGTTTGAATCGTTTTTGTAACGTCCCGAAACAACGAAAAATTTGAAAAATTAAACCAACAAGAGATCTCAAGATAACGACACTCGAAGCGAGAATGTTACTCATAATTATAACCAGTCGGTGCACCAAATAAAATAACGTTTGTCAAAATACCATCGTCAAAATATACGGCGGTCCTTGGGCTGGCATGAGCAACGTACCCGCCGTCACCTCCCGGCTCGCTCTCTAAGCGAGCACACGGGTTTCCGTGAACAGAGTTGACATAACATAAGGACCGGGAATTCGGTTATGTACACAAACGGTCGACCAAAATAGGCAATCCGGTCGACCGTTCCCAATAGGTTCATTGACCGAAAGTCTGCAACGGTCGAACTCTCTGCGCATCACTTAATTCCCAACGGTCGAACACCAATCTAAAACCGGTCGACCGAATACGAGGTCAAAATTCAAAGTCTGGTCAAAATCATACAAGTCTAATCGGTCGACCGACCCTGGGGTCCCGATCGACCGAAAACTACCAGGGGCATCCTAATAGTCTAGGTCATAAATCGGTCGAACAACATGCAATATAATCAAGTTCACTTAAGTTCCGGTCGAACCCAAAAATAAGATTGGTCGACCGACAACTCACAGGCAAACCTCCGACCCACCAGCACACATGCAACCAGTCGACTACCACATGACGTCGTTCGACCGGTGTTGGTTAAAGTTGGGTAAAAACACTAAACCGATCGACTACCACATGACATCGTTCGACCAATGTTGGTTAAAGTTGGGTAAAAACACTAAACCGGTCGACAGCAACCCTGTGCCAGCCAATGATTTTACGTCGTTTCTCGTCGCCGGCGAGGTCTCCGATCTCTTGCGACCGACCACAACTCCTCACCATCGTGGTTAGCAACAAAACCAAGCTATTGAACCGACATACCTTTTGAGATCGACGGAGCACACCGGAGATCACTCGACGTTGTCACTCCTCGAAACCGCGCCCACACACGTCGGCACGCCACGCTTCTCCCCCAAGCTGCTGCTGGTTGGAGTCACCTTCGCCGGGAGACACGAATGCTAGGAAGAGGAAGATGATTAGTGAGAGAGAGAGAGGAAGTGTTGGTTTTCTCCCCCACAAAACCCAACCCAACCCAACCATCACCCTACACCCATCACACCACCACTCCGCCCACTGTTCACGTCCTCCTTCCCCATGCAAACCTCCTCTCTAAGCAAGGGTTTAGCCCTAACAAAGGTTAGGGTCATAACAGTTTCACTGTCAGTTCATGGTATGATTACTTAAACCAGCCAGACCTGTCCAGTTGGATTCTATACACACTGGTTCAAAAGTATGATGTGCATTTACCAACTTCTAAATGACCTCATTAAGATTTAGAAAAGGGATGCCATTGTTGGCTATCAATCTAACTTCTAAATTACCAAGTTAACCAATAATTTTAGTGATCTAATCATTAAAAATCATGGAGTTGTCCTCAGAATAGTAATTCGTTAGTTTATTCTAAGCACTAAAGGACCCATATATTCGACCATAATTAAAAAAAAGTTGAACAAATGAGACGTAGATGAATATGGCAACTATTTGAAGATTTTAAATTGTAGAACCTATGTGGTTGATGATAAAAAAAACTAACCTGCAAAAATGTTACACATCTAAATTGAAGAAATACTTTGAATTATTATACAGATGATTGGAAGAGCGGACATGAGCACAATACAATCCAAATATAAATTAAACAAGAAATATAAATGACATTTACTTCTAACACAATATATAGGAGTTCGCACCCCTCTCTAAGCTACAAATTAATGGATATCTACTGATTCAGTTCGAAAATATCTGAATCGGAATATGAATCTGAAACTGCATCAGTATGAATCTTAATCCTTGCCAAGATCGTTCCAGTTTTTGCGGCCCTTCTTGAATGTCAATATGGTTTTTAGAAAATGTATAACATGGTCAAGTGAAAGTGCACCACTGGCGTTAATTACTCTACGCACCTTTTCCTTACCATTGTAGGAAACGATTATATTTTTGTAACAAAACAAAAAACTGTCATCTTCCTTCAAGTAACAGACACATAACAATCTCTCTGTAATGTGCGTAGACGAGAATGAATACCTAAACGAGGCCGTCTTCTTCCAAGATTTCTCCTTTCCGTACTCCTTCAGAACCCACAAGAAAACCCTTCTGTCTGAGGTAGATTCCACGAGGACAGCCAAACAACCATCTAGTTCCATCACCTTAATGTCCGTAAGCGGCACCGAAGCCAATTCCCTCCATCTTTTTAGGATCCCACCTACCGGCACGTTGCATAGCTTCTCAGCTGCCAAATCGAAGGATGCAATAGTCCAATCATCCACACTAACATTCCTGTCACAGATGACCCAATGCAACTTCCCTTTGACGGAAACCCCTGGGCTAAGTATCGTCAGGTGACCGCAATTCCTCACCTTCCTCCAACTTCCAGGGTGTCCTTCCAATGGTACCCTGCACACCTTTGGCGTGTAGGGATGTTGTGATAGCGAGGACGACACAAACACCTTGTACTGTTTTCTAACGGAATCAAGGTTAGCAAACAACGATTCTACAGGTTCAGGAGTATCTTTCTTGGAGAGAACCTGTGGCAGCGGAAGAGAAATCGGAGGTCACCTTACAGAATACTTTTCACCGGTCGGTCTCCTACTCTCTTAGAGAAGGAGCGCGAGTCCACAACCCAAGAGTCCACGGAATGAGCTTGGTGGAGGGGGAGGGACGAAATGGGAGAGAGAGAAGGTGGCGGTTAAGGTGGGTGGAGGCTAGGGTTAGCACACTTGTTGTTCCATCCACTGGGAGGCTCCCCTCCTTATATTGATGGCTCCACCCTAAACACTTAAATGTGTAGTCCAATAGAGACGCGCATGTGTCAGTGCTTTGGGCAAATATCTTATTAATCCTAGATTAATCCAATATCTCCCACTTGCACAACAACACGATAACAACATGTCATCTGCTTTTGTGTACCCGACACATATGCATATATCCCTGATACATACAATCACACAATGACAATATGTCACCTCTTTATGTGTCCCCGACACATGTGTATATATCACTGATACATACAACTACTCCTCTCTCCAAGTACACATCCACAATACGCAAGTCTCTGATCATGTATCCTCGATACACGACCATCTGTGTCCCCGACACATGTACTCTTCCGATCATACGGACAAATGAGTCGTGTGACCGGTGATGCACCTGCAATTTAGGAGTCTCAAACTAGAAACCTTACTAGAAGGCCAGAATGACAACATCCTCATAAAACAACAAATAAGCAGTCAAAATGCACATCACAGTTCCCCAGGTTTACTCAGAAACTCACTTAACATGAACGGTATCTCGATCCGTCGGAGAGAATACCTTCTTGTCCTCAAGGTACTTGCTACTGTATCCAATACACTTGGGCCCAACAAATACTTTTAGTGTAGTCGAGTCAAACCTTTCCCTCCGCCCCAGACCACCATTACACTCAGAGTTGACTCCTTTCCCGAAGATGCCTCTTTAGACCAAATCTCTCATGGTCATAGATAACATCCCAAAGTAGCCACATCAACTCTTTGCTTCATGGTGTCGTCAAATGTCACTGAGGGCAACTAATGACAATCAAGTCTTGGACTCACTCAGTGAAGGAGCATGGATCCATCCTTTCACTTCCAAATGGTCGCTCAGCAGTTGTATGACAAACATGATATGTTGGATCGTACTGTACACAACAGTATGTCTGTCTCTCAACACCATACAAGTCTTAGTCCAGTCGCACCCCCTCTACGCCTGACCCGAGATTCATCATTGTCGCCTTAACACCATACAGGTGCCACCTGGCGCCACATGTGATGCTCGCACTTGGCTTCTATAGGTCACATGAATCGTGAGAACATTCATGTCAATCCTCACCAACATAGAGGATCTCATCTTGATTCCTAATCAAGGCGATTGTCCTATCATGAACTGCTCTGGATCTATCATACAAGAGCTCCTCATGATCAGTCTCATCTCTGCTTGCTATCAAAAACGCCAAAGGTGAATGCTCGTGTGAGTGAGCATTCTTCAGCCTATTGACAGAATAATATTTTATGCTAGGACAACTACATCAACCAAACAGATATAGCCGAAAGGAAAACACAATCACTCATAAAAGGAAGTTAGACATGTCAATGCATCAAAGTCTGCGTAAGCCTAAGGACTTCACATGAGACACAAACGAGTCCTTAGCTATAGCCTTGGTAAGAGTGTCAGCTACCATAAGACTAGTAGACACATGTCTTAACACAACTTCCTTTCTCGCGATGATGTCCTTAACAAAATGATACCTAACCTGTATATGTTTGGTCTTTCCATGATATTTGGGGTCTTTCACTTAACAAAGGGCAGCCATGCTGTCACAATAAACAACAACAGGCTCATCCGATGTCTCTACTAGCCCAGTATGTTGTAAGAACCTCCTCAACCAAATTGTCTCCTGTACTGCTGCAGAGCATGCAACATACTCTGCTTCCATAGTCGACAGGGCTATACTGGTTTGCTTCTTGCTGGACCATGAGATGGCCCAATTAGCCAGCAAGAAAGCATAACCAGAGGTAGACTTCCTTTCATCAATGTCTCCAGCCCAATCGGCGTCACTATAGCCAATCAGGCGGAGATCTGATGCTTGGTAACACAACATGTAGTTACTCGTTCCTTTGAGGTATCTCATGATTCTCTTGATTGCCTTCCAGTGCTCCATGCTTGGGCTAGACTGGCATCGACTCACCATGCCCACAACATAACAAATGTCTGGCCTAGTACACATCATAGCGTACATAAGGCTTCCCACAACATTGGAGTATGGAACCTTGCTCATTTTGGCCTTCTCTTCAGTAGTCTCAGGATGCTTATCAAGGCTCAAGTGCAAACCCTTCTCAACAAGAGTGTCAATTGGTTTGCATTTGTCCATATGGTATTTCTTCAAGATGTTGTTAATATAAGTCTCTTGAGACAATCCCAGAAGTCTCTTGGACCTATTTCGAACTATCTTGACACCAAGGACATAGCTAGTTTCACCCATGTCCTTCATATCAAATGTGGAGTACAACCACTCTTTAGTGGATTTCAACAACTCTTTGCTATTGCCAGCCATGAGTATGTCATCAACATACAAGGTCAGAATGACAAATTTACCATTGGATCTCTTAACGTACACACAATGATCTTCCTCAAGCATAGAGAACGCATTCTCTGATATAGTTTGATGGAAGCGAATGTTCCACTGTCTAGATGCTTGTTTTAAGCCATACAAGGACTTATTGAGCTTGCACACTTTGCGCTTTTGTCCTTTGACTTCAAAACCATGAGGTTTATCCATATAGATCTCCTCCTCAAGTTCTCCATTGAGAAAAGCAGTCTTTACATCCATTTGCTAAACCTCTAAGTCCATCTGAGCTACAATAGCTAGTAGAAGGCGGATGGAGGCAAACCTAACCACGGGTGAAAAAGTTTCCTCAAAATCCACGCCTTCTTTTTAGGTGTAGCCTTTAGCTACCAGTCTAGCCTTGAATCTATCAATAGGTCCATCCGCCTTCCTCTTAATCTTGAGGATCCACTTGTCCCCAATGGCCTTTCGGTTCAGCGGTAAGTCGACCAAGTCCTAGACTCGATTAACTTTCATCGACTCCAACTCTTCCTTTATAGCTTCTAACCACTCTTTCGCATTTGGACCTTCCAAAGTCTCTTTCAAGGTCTCCGGTTCTTGCTCATCGATTACTGTCATCCCAGATGATTCATAATCAATTTCTTCTTGAGCTATCATGAGGGCCTCTTCCTCTAAGCGAAACCGCCTACGAGAAATGAGCCCGCGTTTACTTCGACGCAGATGGGTATCTGATGGCTCATCCTCCGTGAGAGCTATCGGATCCTGAGCTATGCTGCTCCCACTAGGATTGACTAGTGGAACCTCATGTTCAACTTCCAGATACTGATCCCATGGAGTGGCAATGTCCTCATCTTGTTGTTCAAAGAAGTCGACTGACTCTTTGATAGCTCCAACAAGAGTTGGAAAAACATTTTCCAAGAATGTGGCATCCCTAGACTCCAGTTCCGTCCTTCTTTCATTCTCGTCTAAACTGAAAAAACATAACCTTTGGACTCACGAGCAAAATGTCCAGACTTTCGGCAGTTAAAATAAGTCACATTAGACTTATCTTTCCCACCTCTGGATCCTCGAGGTCGTTTCTTTCCAGCTTTGTTTTCTGTTTTATTTTTATTTGCACCCTTCTTGCCTTTAAAACCCTGAACTCTATCTCTTTTGCGCTTAAAACCTGCACTCCTCCAAGGAGCACCAGCTTCAGCAGCAAACACTTCAGTTACAGGGGCTTCCGCAAGCATGCGGTCCTACTCCAACTCTAGGTGTTTTGCGGCCTGGTCAAATGTCCTGATGTCATCAGCGTGAGTCAGATGGACCTTCATATGCTCCCAACTCTTCGAAGGCAATGATCTGATGAGAGCAGACACTTGCTCCTCATCGGTCTTAGCACGACCGGCAGCGCTCAGCTCGCTTATCATGTTTGACATTGCGGTAATATGCTTCCTCATCGTGTGACCTTGGCGTATTTTATACCCATCAAACACGAGCCCAAGCTGGCGGGCCCTTGTGACGGAGGTCACTCCGTACTGAAACTTCACAACTTCCCACAAGGCCTTTGCAGCTCACAATTTTTCGAACCGCAGTAACAGATCATCTCGCATCGAACACAGAATTGTAATGCGAGCAATACGGTCTTTCTTTTTCCATGCATTATAGACATCCATATTTCTGCGATGCTGCGCAGTTTCCCGTCCTCGAGGGGAGACATAGTTTGGGTTATATTTTCTAGCATGCCCTGATCCTCTTAGAGAAACTCAATTTTACGATGCCACAACGTAATTTCTTTCATTGAGTTTATCTCCTCGAGTCAGATCAGCATCCATAGGGATTTAGCACTGTAAATGGAAACCTACATAAGCTTTATAGCAATAATATCGCAATAATAAAAATAAAGGAGCCCCTCGTCTCCTTAGGGCAATAAATAGTCCACAATCCATAATTATTACAGTCCCTAAATATTACAGCCCATTGCGATATGTATTGCAAATGGAAATGAATGAATGAAATTACGCTCAACTCTCAATAAGGCAGCAAAAATAAATCAGCATCTATAGGACCCGGGTGTGGGTGCCGAACCTCTCTAAACTCCGGTGTCGATGAATTTGTGGTTTGCAATTGTCTCTTCCTTAATCCTTCGATTATTTTTAATTCCACATTTATCCATCAATTAGAGGGTCATAGATCCTAACATCCGGCACCGCAGCGACGTCCCTTGTGCTCTCCTCCCCTTCTCCGTCTCTCTGCACCGTCTCCGTAGCCTCCGCGAACATCGTCACCGCACTCTCCTCCGCGACCTCCGTCACAGCAGCCACGACCTCGGGTTCGTGAGCATGCTTTTTGTGTAGTTGGGGATTGAGTGTTTTGGATTTGGGGTAGTTGTTGGCGCGACAACCGGCACCGTACCTCCTCTGCGATGTCGAAAATAGCTTTGCCCTTCTCCTCTGGTTTGTGTTTCACCACCTTTATAAAAATTAACTTCAAGTGAAGCCAAAAGGAAATCTACTAGCCTTGTCTTGTATCTTGTTTGATTAGGTTCTCATATTTGATATGTTTAGATTGTGGTGTTTGGATTTGGATTTTAGATTGTGGTGTTTGGATTTGGATTGTTTAGTTGGTTGTGGAGATTGTGAATTTTGGATTTGTTTGGTTGACGAGAATGAAGTGTGATTGTGTGAATGTTTAATTCATTATTTTTATATGTTATTGCTATATGTTATGATGATGGATGCGACCTTTATTAATGAGATATCATTTGATTTCACTCGTTCATTGGATTGGTTTGTTTTGGATTGAGTTGAGTTGGGTTTGTTGGATGATTTAAATGAGTATATATGAGTTGGATTGGTTTGCTATCTTAGGTCTTGAGTTGGGTTGGTTGGATGATTTAAGTAACGATGGAGAGTTGTTTGGGATGCATTATTAAGTAAATTTGAATGTAAATAAACTAACATTCTTCATGGATCTCATTCATGTGTATTTCAACATGAGTAGATTTGTAATGTGAATGTTATGTAGTGGAGAAATACATGATGTGAATGTGAGTAGATATACATTTTTCTTGTTAATTCCAGGATTTGAAGAATTTTACATATAAAATTTTAAATGGGAGGTTCTGCCAAAATTTCAATAAAATTTTATTTTCAAGTGTTATTAATAATATGATATTTTGTGTTGAAAATATTTTTTTCTGTCAATCCAAGTAATTATTTTTAATACTTGCGTTTAATATTTAAATTTTTTATTGCCTTGCTTTTTTGAATTTTCAATATTATGATAATAACTCATTGACCCCCGTTAAGTAACTTGGCCTTTAATAACCCAAAGAAAAAGATTAGATAATATTTGCTAAGTCATTCATCATATAAGATTTGCATTCATCGTATTTATTATTTATTTACGATTTCTGTCGTAGATTGCTGGCGTAAGGTACATACTATCTTTCACTCATCATCATAGAAAGCACGCATTAGTTAGTAGGACTTGCATTGTAACAAGAGTGAGGTGAGTGTTTTTTTGGTTTGTTGTTTGTTAGTTGAAGGTATGAAAAACACTTAGGGGGCAGTCACCTATAAGAGATGAGGTGGGGGATTTCATCACCCTTTCCTTAGCCCAAAAACCACTTAATAAAAGAGCCTTAATAAAATCAATTAGACGTTGGCCCCTAGGATTTTCGGACGCATTAAGGAGAGGAAACCGTTTAAGACCGTTATGGCCTGAATGTCGTTGCCCGTCTAGTCTCCCTGAGATTTTAGGAACCTCTGGGTTCTTGATTTCCTACAGATTAGTGGTCCTCGATGTTTAAGACCGTTTCGGCCTGAACGTCTTGCCCATCTAGTCTCCCTGAGATATTAGGAACCTCCGGGTTCTTGATTTCCAGCAAACTAGTGATCCTCGGTGGGACCTCGAAGTTAGGCGTCGTCTATTACTAAGGACTTATAGTGGACTTTAGGCTTGTTTTGGCCTTGATTGCTTAGTTAGGTTTCTAACCTTCCTTATTCCCATGCTAGATTAAGGACTTCATCTCCTCTCCTCTGAGTCATTATTTTCTCATCTTAATGTCTCCGAATCTTCTCATCTACGAACACATTCTTTTAAATTGAAATTTTATTTATTTTCTCCAATAATAACTATAGTTTTTGTTAATGTTTAGATTGAAATGGATCGAGAGTAGATTGTTTCAAACAGATTGAGTGATGAGTATGAGAAAGGAGTGAATATGTTCTTAGAGGTTGCCAAAAAACATTCCAAGAAAATGAAATAAAGCAACATGGCGTATTGTCCGTGCAATAAGTGTCATAATATGTCAATGCTGACTTTTCTGAAAATGAAAGATCATTTGTTTGAGAAAGGCTTCGACCCAAATTACAGACGGTGGATATGGCACGGCGAAAATGAATCATTTAGTCGTTCCAAGAATGATGGGGAAGACGTTAGTGTGGAAGATCACTTAGAGGAAATGGTTCAGGATATGGCTGAAAAGTTTTCGTCCAACCCCGATTTACTTGGTAATTTGTTAAGTGACAATGATTAGCCGTTGTATAAGAATTGTACCAAATTCACTAGATTGTCAGCAATGTTGAAGTTGTAGAATTCAAAAGATGGAAATGGTTGGTCCGATGTGAGTTTCACATCAATGTTGAAGTTATTGAAAGAGATGCTTCCAGATGATAATGAGTTGCCAGATCGAACTTATGATGCTAACAAAGTGTTGTGTCCTATGGGAATGGAATATAGGAAGATACACACATGCCCGAATGATTGTATATTGTATAGGGGTGAGTTTGAAAACTTACATTCCTGTCCCAGGTGTAATGTTTCAAGATACAAAATGAAACATAGTGGACCAAACCACAATGAAGAGACTGATGTGATGAAAATCAAAGGACCTCCTACTAAGATTTTGTGGTATCTTCCGATAATACCAAGGCTTAAACGTTTGTTTGCGGGTAAGGAGAATTCCAAGAACATGACATGGCACGCTGATCGTCAGAAACCAAATGATCAGTTGCTACGTCACCCTGCAGATTCACCTCGGTAGAAAAAAATTCGACTTTCCTGTGTTTGGTGAAGAATCCAGGAATGTACGACTTAGACTCTGTACTGACGTAATGAGTCCTTTCGGTAGTTTGAGTAGCATTCACAGTTCTTGGCCCGTTCTGCTTGTAATTTACAATCTGCCTCCGTGGTTATGCATCAAACGCAAATATATCATGTTGTCCTTAATGATTTCTGCTCTGAAACAACCTGAAAACGACATCGATGTGTATTTAAACCTTTAATTGATGACCTAAAGAGATTGTTGGATGACGGAGAGTCAGTTTTTGATTCTTATCGTCAGGAGTCGTTCGTAATGCGGGCAATGATATTTTGCACGATTAATGACTTTTCAGCTTTTGGTAATCTGTCTTGATATCCAGTCAAAGGTCATAAAGCTTGTCCAATTCTTTGCAACTAGTTAATGGTTCTAAGACTGTATATCTTGGTCATCGGAGATTTTTTCCGAACTCTCATCCTTATCGTAGGTTGAAGAACGCATTTAACGAAAAATAGGAGTTTCAGAATCTGCCAGTTGAAATCAGCGTCGAAAAGGTGTACGAACGTGTAATGAACATTGAATGTGAATTTGGAAAACTGTACGAACGACCAAACGACAAAAGTAGTTGGAAAAAAAGATCCATATTTTTTTATCACCCTTACTGGAAAACTTTAGAAGTTAGACATTGTATTGACGTGATGCACGTAGAGAAAAACGTTTGTGATAGTCTTGTTGGCACTCTGTTGAACATACCTGGTAAAACCAAAGATGGATATAATGCAAGACTTGATCTTGTTGATATTGGTGTACAAGCAAAGTTGGCACCAGAGAAGAAAGGAGATCGGAATTACTTACCTCCAACTAGTTATACATTGTCTAGAAAGGAGAAAATAATTCTCTGTCAGTGTTTGCACGATGTAAGGGTTCCACAAGGTTATTCTTCAAATATCAGTAGTCTTGTTGTTATGAAGGATTTGAATCTTGTTGGGATGAAGTCTCACGATTGTCACACTTTAATGCAACAGTTGTTACCTGTAGCACTAAGATCCATATTACCGAAAGATGTTAGACATGCAATAATAAAGTTGTGTTCCTTTTTCAATAAGATTTGTAGTAAAGTGGTCGATCCCGTGCAGTTAGATAAGTTACAGAATGAAATTGTGGTGACATTATGTCAGTTGGAGATGTTTTTCCCCCTTCCTTTTTCGACATTATGATTCATCTAGTTATTCATTTGGTTAGAGAAGTTAAATTGTGTGGACCAGTTTTTTTAAGGTGGATGTATCCTTTCTAGCGTTATATGAAAGTGTTGAAAAGTTATTGCAAAAATCGTCAAAGACCAGATGCTAGTATTGTTGAAGGATATATAGCTAAGGAGGTTATCGAGTTTTGCACTGGATACCTAGTAAACACCAAAACTGTTGGACTTCTGAAGAATCATCATGATAAACGTGCCAATGGTAAAGGGACACGTGGGATGAAAATGTTAAATCCAAATGGCGAGGACTTAATGACAACATATTTTTATGTGTTGTGCAATTCGAATGAAGTTCAACCTTACCTAAATGAACACATGAAGTTTCTAAAGGAAAGAAATCCTTTGTGGAGTGATCAACAAGTAATTAATAGTCACAATAAAAATTTCATCCCTTGGTTCAAAAATCTGGCTTACAAGCGTGATGTTTCTGAGATAATACAATGGTTGGCCTACGGTCCACATTCTGTTGTTATAAGTTACAGTGGTTATGATATCAATGGATATTCTTTCTACACAGTTTGTGAAGGTGCGAAAAGTGCTATTCAGAACAGTGGCGTCACCTTAATAGAAGAGTCTTTGCATGTGTCTAGTTTTAAAGACAAGAATCCTGTATACGCCGACATGTCCTATTAGGGTGTAATTGAAGACATATGGGAGCTAGACTTTGTTAAATTCAAAGTACTTGTATTTAGATGCAAGCGGGCTGATAATAAAAGTGGAGTTCGAGTAGATGACTATGGGTTCACTTTAATTGATTTTGCAAAAAAAGGTTATAAAGGAGAACCTTTTATTCTCGCTTCCCAAGCGAAACAAGTCTTCTATGTAGCTGATCCATGTGATAAGAAATGGGCAGTAATTTTGGAACGAAAAAAAAATATTGTATCAAGTGACAGTCTGATCAAGTATGAAGAGACACCACCTTTCTCTAAGCAAGCACTTGAGGTGAACTCAGTAGATGAAGAAATAAATGTTGAGACTTATATGTTTAGAGATGACCACGGTGAAGGTATATGGATTGAAAATCCATCAAGGAAAAAAAACAGGAAAGGTGCAAATTTTCTGTTGTAACACATTGTAATAGACATTTATTACAATATTACGGAGTAGGGAGTAGAGTTGGACTTCGACAATATTATGGAAAGACTCAACGGTCTACTTCGTCAGCTGGTTATACGAAATGCCAGTAAGAGATCGCAGATTTGAAGAATACGTTGCAACTTGTTTTGGAGAGATTGGATCATGATTTGCCTACTTCTCCTACCTGTCGTAAGACCGATTCTTCCTCGGAGACTACTCATGCAGTGCCGCCTGTGTTCCACCCCGATCGACAATATGATTTCGTGTCTCATTCTTGAGAATTGGCCCTCGTCGACGGTCCCTCGTTTGGAAAGTTCGCTGACATGTCCTATTACGGTGTAATTGAAGACATATGGGAGCTAGACTTTGTTAAATTCAAAGTACCTGTATTTAGATGCAAGCGGGCTGATAATAAAGGTGGAGTTCGAGTGGACGACTATGGGTTCACTTTAATTGATTTTTCAAAAAAAGGTTATAAAGGAGAACCTTTTATTCTCGCTTCCCAAGCGAAACAAGTCTTCTATCTAGCTGATCCATGTGATAAGAAATGGGCAGTAATTTTGGAAGGAAAGAAAAATATTGTATCAAATGATAGTCTGATCAAGTATGAAGAGACACCACCTTTCTCTAAGCAAGCACCTGAGGTGAACTCAGTAGATGAAGAAATAAATGTTGAGACTTGTATGTTTAGAGATGACCACAGTGAAGGTATATGGATTGAAAATCCATTAAGGAAAAGAAACAGTAAAGGTGCAAATTTTCTGTTGTAACACATTGTAATAGACATTTATTACAATATTATGGAGTAGGGAGAAGAGTTTGACTTCGACAATATTATGGAAAGACTCAACGGTCTACTTCGTCGACTGGTCATACCAAATGCCAGTAAGAGATCGCAGATTTGAAGAATACGTTGCAACTTGTTTTGGAGAGATTGGATCATGATTTGCCTACTTTTCCTACCCGTCGTAAGACCGATTCTTCCTCGGAGACTACTCATCGAGTGTCGCCAGTGTTCCACCCCGATCGACAATATGATTTCGTGTCTCATTCTTGAGAATTGGCCCTTGTCGGCGGTCCCTCGTTTGGAAAGTTCGCTAACATGTCCTATTACGGTGTAATTGAAGACATATGGGAGCTAGACTTTGTTAAATTCAAAGTACCTGTATTTAGATGCAAGCAGGCTGATAATAAAAGTGGAGTTCGAGTGGATGACTATGGGTTCACTTTAATTAATTTTTCAAAAAAAGGTTATAAAGGAGAACCTTTTATTCTCGCTTCCCAAGCAAAACAAGTCTTCTATGTAGCTGATCCATGTGATAAGAAATGGGCAGTAATTTTGGAAGGAAAGAAAAATATTGTATCAAATGATAGTCTGATCAAGTATGAAGAGACACCACCTTTCTCTAAGCAAGCACCTAAGGTGAACTCAGTAGATGAAGAAATAAATGTTGAGACTTGTATGTTTAGAGATGACCACGGTGAAGGTATATGGATTGAAAATCAATTAAGGAAAAAACCAGTAAAGGTGCAAAGTTTCTGTTGTAACACATTGTAATAGACATTTATTACAATATTATGGGGTACGGAGTAGAGTTGGACTTCGACAATATTATGGAAAGACTCAACGATCTACTTCGTCGACTGGTCATACCAAATGCCAGTAAGAGATCGCAGATTTGAAGAATACGTTGCATCTTGTTTTGGAGAGATTGGATCGTGATTTGCCTACTTCTCCTACTCGTCGTAAGACCGATTCTTCCTCGGAGACTACTCATCGAGTGTCGCCAGTGTTCCACCCCGATCGACAATATGATTTCGTGTCTCATTCTCGAGAATTGGCCCTCGTCGGCGGTCCCTCGTTTGGAAAGTTTGCGGATGGATCTAGATGTGCTTTATGTGTCGAAGACCCTGATCGTGAATTGGTGGGACACGAGAAAGTTTATAACATCTCCAGACACCAATTCACAGAGGTAGGAGAGGGAGAAGTGAAGGTTGCAGTTGAGAGTTGCTTAGATGCTGGTGCTTTTGTGCCATTTCCGGAAGTAGAGATTGTTACTCTTGGCGATGCTATCGGTGGGTTCGTGCGGTGGCCTAGTTATTTAGTAGAGCTAAACGACAAACATGAGGTATAGTTTAAGTTTGAAAGACTTTAAACTTCAAATTTGTTAACAATTATATTTTAACGGTTGTATATATATCTGTAAGGTGTCAAGCCCCCGGAGCAAATGGTCAAACAACTAATCTCCGATCAACATTAATTCGCTTCCAAGTAGGTGCAAAATGTTGTATCAATGTATGGTAGGTAGGGAAGAACAATCCTTAAGTACCTGGGAGTTGGAGGGGGGTAAAGGGTTGCGTCCGGCTTTGTACGTCACCAAAGAGGATATCATGCAGTTCTTGGCGATGGATTCGTTGTGTATCATGATTATCGACGTGCAAGTGAAGTAAATGTTTTTTTGTATACAATGAAAAGTATTGAATAATTTTATCGAAACTGTAATAAAGTATAATTTTTATACCTGTAGACATCTTTATGACGCCAGAAGATCAGTCTTTGCCGACGATCAAGTATTTGGATTTATCAGTCCATCTACATATATACGGGAATGACGATAAATTAGGTCCGCTTAGGACATTCTTTAAAGAAGAAGACTGATTGATTGTTTTATATTAACCACAAGTGCACGGTCGCGTTGAAGCAGTGACAAATACGGGTCGTCCACTGGGAGGTGTGTCGACATTTGGTTTGTGCGAAGGCGAGTGGTAAGGAAAGGAGAGAAAGGTTGATTACACTAAACTACACTAAGATGCAAAAGGAAATGAAAGATAAGCAATAAAACTAAACCCCATAGGGGGTAGAGAAATAATATGAATAGAAAGATGTGTGTGTGTGTGTGTGTTCAATTAAGCTCCTCACAACATGTAGTGCATGAAATCGTAAAACTATATCCAGCTTTGCCTCCACATGAATTAAGATAAGACTATATCATTATAACATACAAGACAATAATTGGAATGAAGCTAAATGAACTCATGTATAAAGACTAGACCCTACTATGCCTCCACATGAATTAAGATAAGACTACATCTTTAAAACATACAAGACATTAACTAAGGTAAAGGCAACAAGAGTACATACACTTCAAATTGTGTTTCCAATATTAATTCCATCCATATCCTAACCTTATCATTCCCCATAAAATAGGTCCACTAATCAAAGCATAAGCTAAGCTTCATTCAAGAGCATTAGCATATCAAAGATAAGAGTGAAAACCCATTAGATGGTTATGGAAATCATATAAAGCTCAAGGGATAAAGATAACACACAGTTAATACACTACATGATCATATCACATGTTTCTCGACCCCAAGTGGGGATGGAACTACTCACTACTCATTACACTAACTATATTAACAAAATGAAGTATAATACTGAAATGAAATTACCCTAAGAAAGAAAGAAATATTAAAGAAGCCTAAAAGGAAAGGAAAGACTAAACAAGCATGAACAAATTAAAAGACAAGATTAAAAGAAACTAGAAAAATTATTAGATTAACAAATGACTCACATTGAAGGTAGCATTCTTCTCCACCTTGAGTTTTTGCTTCAAAGCTCACTCCTTAGTAGAGAGAATCCCACCAAGCAATGGGTAATTACAATGGAAGGTGAAGAGATCTATTTATAGGCATGGAAAAAGCTAATCCGGGACAATCCCCCGATGTGGGACTAAATAAATACCAAAAATAGACTAAGCATACACTAATACACGTGCTCCCAAAAGTTAAGCGGATCTAGAGCTATCTGGACCGCCAATTAGCGGTTCCAGATCGCCAATTGGGGGTCTATAAGCTCCAGATCCAGTTGAGTTTTGTTGTGGGCTTTGCATGATCTATTACTTGGTCTTGGATGCATCTAGTTCGTTTATTGGAGCTCCGACCCGAATCTAATTGTCAAAATACTCCCCATGATGGTGTGGAGTTTTCTATTTTGCTCTTAGGACCTTCTTTCTTACGTTCAGGTCCTTCTCCTTTGCATCTTAGTCCCCAGGTCTCACAATTAAGTCATTTTTCCTACTTTTGGGTCCTTTCATGGCTCTTCTCTTCAAACCTCTTTATTTCTGAAATTCAATCATAAAAATCGTCACGTAGCATTCCTTAGATGTAAGATAATGGATATAAGATACAGATATGAGCATGAAATGATATCAATCAAATACCCCCACACCTAAGTTTTTGCTAGTCCCGAGCAAAACAAAGAAAGAGAAAAATAAACGAGAAACAAGAAATCCTAACTCACTTTCGTAGGAATCACGGTTGCACTTAGTACGTACAACAAGCCGTTAAACCTTTTTGTTGCCAAGGAGGAGGAGTGTTGTCTCCTGAGGGTTTTCAGCGGATAAACCCACAAAATCCGAACAAGATGCATTATTCAATCTAGACTCTCGACTCGTTGTAAATATTCTGTCGATCATTGGACGCGGTAATCCTACGGGCCGACTCTATATAGGTAATCAATCCACACCTAGCCTAATGAACCATTCGTGCAAGTTAAATAAGGAATTCAGTGAAAGACATGGACAACCCCAACATCCTCAAGTGATACAAAGTGTAAGGTCCATTAAGGTTCTTATTTGCATTACCTCTTTTTTTTCTTCTTTTTTTTCTTTTCTTTTTATTAGTTGGAGCTTCGTTCTCCCAGGGTCAGGTTTCGTGCATCATTGCCCATGAGGACTTACACTATCACGTACACCTTTCCCAAAATCTTCACAGAGGGCAATTCCTACCACCCGTGTAACGAGAGTTCGGTCGGCGCATCCCAAGTCAGATGACTCGAAAGCATCAAGCACAAAGTCCCCTCAGACCTACTTTCCCACGTGATAGGAGCCGTACGAGAAGAGAGAACACGTACTCACTTATTTGTTATCTACACATGAACCAAAACCCCTACACTAATGTCTCACAACAAGATTTAGAGGGTCCTTGACTACAACAAACTTCCTTAAGTTAACAGACACGAATTATTGACTAACTAGGTTCAGGGTGGACTTCTTTAAATGTTTGAGCACTAAAACCCTATGATTACTCTCCCCCGAGAGAAAACTGGGGTGCATCCTAATGACTCGATAAATCCTAAAGCCACTGTACTAGATATCCTAATGCATCAAGTTCAAGAAAATTTTGGGAGCTTTCTTTTTACTTTGCCTCTCAACAGTTTTGCACATGCTAAACACACACAAAACCCACACAAAACCCACAAAACATTTTCTTTCGCAAACACATGAAGATTTTGAAAGAAATGTGAAAATTTTGAAGCACTAGGCAAGCAAAAGAAGACAAGTCACCCAAGGATCATGGCAATCAGATATATCGATATTAAATGCAGTACACTAACATGACCCTAACAATGCAAACAAAAAAAACAAAATCAAAAGAAAAGACTTGACTATGTACACACGTAAAACACCCCCCACACCTACTTCATGCATTGTCCTCAATGAATGTGAGCAAGATACTACATGAAATTTGCAATGAAACTGGAAAGATCTCACCAACGTGAAGTACAAAGGGAAGTTCATAGTTATGTTGATGGACACAAACCCGAATTCCCTCAAAACCTGTAAGATGCTAAAGAAGGGATACAAAGACGTGAAAGAAATGGGGCCCAAATACGCAAAGGTTGGAGCCCACAATAATTGATGCTCACTGAAGGAGTCTTTTATTGTACTTCTTCGTTTCTTTTTTTTTTTATATATCTATGTACAAACATAAGTTCCCATCTTCATTTGTCAAAAGACATCAAATGGGAACCTCAAGAGTTGGTCAATGCACTTGGAAAGGGAACATGACACCACACAGGGCCAGAATATGCATGCGTGGGCCCCCTTCACAAAGAGCACCAGATGAAATAAGAGGTTCATGAATTGGACGCAAAGACATCTCATTCAAACGATCAAACTGAAAGAGCTTGAACATCTTAAGAGTTTGGGAAATGAGGGGCAACGGAAGAAGAGTTTCTCCCATTGCGCTGCTGAAGTTATGATCGTTAATCCAAACTCTCCAACCAACAGGCTGGTGCGTCGGAACGAGGTCAAGAACCTCGTTAGGCATGTCCGACACACAAGGCGAACAAAAAGTGCGTCTCATACCCAAGGTATCCTCCAAGGACTTCTAATACCCTCATGAGCTATGTAGTTGTTTGATGTTCCATCATTTCCAAGATGATCAGGAACAATAGTGAGAGGCAAACTCTCATCAGGTTGTTTGAAATTGAGTGTACTAGGGAGCTCTTGCTCCACCAGAGGAAAGTCCTTAAGAGGCACACCATGAAGATCATGTGGCTCTAGGGCCACGGGACAAAATGGTAAGGCACAATCATGTGCTGACTCGTAATGAAGCTGGTCCATGTTATTCTCAATTGGGGTCGAATCGTCCACAAAGTGATCGTGAATTGAAACCCCAAGTCCCTCAGACTGACTAGGAGTTTGACTTTGAAAGATTGTGCTTTGAATTTGGGGATGTGGTGGGGGCGGTTCAATATCAAAAGATGAATCCTCATGTTGATAAGAAAAGTTACTCTCCTCACGTTCACGTAATTGTTGCGACATTTGACTCAGTTGTAGTGCCCTATTTTGTATGGACTGTTGAATGGTTTCCATGAACGTAAGGAAAGTTTGTTTCAAGGAATCAGGTGTGTGGTCAACTATGAGGTCCATGTAGGATTTCATGTTTAATTACACAGATATATTTTCGGAATTTTTATGCGTAATAAGGATGTATTACAATTTTCTATGATTTATTTCATGCATGCATTGGTTTGTTTCAATAACTAGTTTTAAAACTTTTATTAAAACAAACATGGGACTCCAAAATTCATACCTAGAAGTTATCTAAAACTTCTTGAAGATTCGGAGACGTTGAGGATGCTTGTTGCTGCGCCGGATGCCTCCGAGATTTCACCAAACTCTAAACAAGATTGGAGAGAGAAGAGCTAGCCTCTCAATCTCCAATAGGGTTTAGAATCTAATTACTAACCCCTCTTTAGTTCCCTAGAGAATATGATCTCTTAAAAACTAAAACTAAACTTAAGAATTAAGGGAATTTCGTGGAGAATTATGGAGAGAGTTTTTGCATGAGTAAAACAATGAATTAATTAATGAGGTAATGAGATAAACTTGTATTTATAAGTTCTCTCCAAATTACCTATTTATGTGCAACCTCTTGCCCATGATTTCATGCAAACTTCCATCTAACCATCCATTATTTAATAATAAATAATCTTAGCCACGAATTAAATCAATTATGGACCAATTCCATGCATGATCTAATTAATTCTTAAATTAATTCAACACAAAACCGTCTGGACCGATCGACCGTTTGGAGGTTCGGTCGATCGCTCGAACTATGTTTCGGTCGACTGTTCAACATTCGGTCGACCGCTCGTAACAATAAAAATTTCATCGCAATATTAGGTCGACCGACCGATAGATTCGGTCGACCGTTCCGAACAGACGAAAATTCCCTGTTATCGGTCAAGACGTGTCCGGTCAATCGTGCACGTTCGGTCGACCGTTTACTGTTAACCGGTCGATCGTTTGTGCACAGTATTGCAGAATTGTCAAATTTCGGTTTAACCCCTACAAAATTTGACATTTCGGGATTAGTAGTAAATTCACAACTTATGTAACATATTATCCTATGCAATGATCAATCATTACACTCCATAATATTTACATCACATATGAATTTAATTTAGATTCTAATTATGTTATTAATCACAACATAATTTTGATTTTGCTTGTTCACCCCATGTGTCATATTTTCTACGTGAAACCCGACACATCTTATGAACTCAAAATCCCCATTTCTTGTTTCCCAGTTTTGTGGTGTGACCTAAGGGAGGATTTAAACTAAGTAGGCAGTGATATTACGAACTTAATATCACAAGCTATAAGCGGTATCTAACTACACATTATAGCTCCCAATTAGTTAGATGTCTTAATTCCACTCGAACCAAAACCCGATCCATTTAGTGATGGAGTGCACCACTTGTGTCCGTCCCTTGCCACATGATATTAAGAATACACACAAAGTAGTATTGTGTTATCTTTGTATTAGTATTCATTTCTTGATCTCTTCAAGCTAGTTATAAATATGTGACTTAACTCAAATCACATTGCGCACATTATAACTTTTTTTATCAAGGGGCCCACTAATATCATAACTCAATTAAGAGGGGCAATGATAATCTTTCGACTAGCTATCTTCTCCAACAAAAGTCATACTTAACCAACTTACGCCTTTACACTACACTTATCGATAGCTTAAGACACTAGTCTAATTAAGCATTCCTTAAGCGATCAGATATAAGTCTCATATCAAAGGACCAAGGACACAGTAAAATATTAATGACACAGAAACACATTTCTATAATATTTTACTTGTTAGGTCAATTCAGCATACAAAAGTACTATTTTCCTCTTTTGTGTACCCGTGTTGTCACTCACTTGTAGAGCTACAATGATCTATGACCAATACGACAATCTTAACTCGGTAATTAATGTCCCATGTTAATTACCATGATTGCGAATATCTTTTGTTTTATGTAAACCAATATCTTTTAGAGCTCTATGGTTAAGGACCAAGAGCCTCTTCCTTAACACTTCTAAAAGATGAATAACATAAACAAGGAACAAAACGATTTCTCATTCAATTCATAATAATTGACATTTAAAAGTAAAACTTTTAGAACACATTCCCTTCAATCTCCCACTTGTTATTAAAGTTTCATTCACATACATACTCAATGTATAAAACAATAATAACTTGGGTAAACCCCATTACATATCAATCATCAAGCCAATCTACATGGTTCCTCAATCCCATGGACTCGAAATGCATTTCACCCTTGGCTTGGGATAAGGGTTTTGTGAATGGATCAGCTGTGTTGTTGTTGGTGTCCACCCATAAAAGATTTATTTTGCCTTCGTCGATGAGGTCACGCGTCACGAAGTACTTACGATCCATGTTCTTCACTTTGTGGTGTGATTTGGGATCCTTGATTTGCGAGATAGATGCACTATTGTCGCAAAATAGCTCTATTGGTCCCTCGCTCGAGGGAACTACTCCAAGCTCTTCAAGGAACTTCTTAATCCACACTCCTTCCTTGCTCGCTTCAGCGACAGCCATTACTTCAGAAGCAGTGGTTGAGTCGGCCGTAGTGCTTTGCTTCCAACTACGCCAACTCACAGCTCCACCATTCAGAAGGAAGACGTATCCTGATTGCGATCTTCTATTGTCTGGATCACTTACGAAACTCGCATCCGAGTAACCCTCAACTATCAATTCCTTTTGTCCTCCATAAACAAGAATCTTATCCTTAGTCCGGTTAAGGTACTTCAGGATATTCTTGACCGCAGTCCAATGCTCAGGACCTGCGTTGGATTGGTGACGACTTGTCACGCTTAGAGCATACGAGACATCGGGTCTTGTGCAACTCATCGCGTACATGATCGACCCAATTGCCGAAGCATAAGGGACATCCTTCATGTACTCTAAGTCCTTACGTGATTGAGCACGTTGAGACTTCTTGAGTTGCACACCCATACTCATTGGCATACTGCCCTTTTTGGAGTTGTTCATCTTGAACCTTTCCAAGACCTTGTCAATGTATGTACGTTGACTTAGGCCAATGAGTCTACGGGATCTATCTCGGTATATCTTGATTCCCAAGATGTATTAAGCCTCACCCATATCTTTCATTGAAAATGCAGATTTCAATGAACTTCTCGTTTGCTCAAGCAAAGGAATATGATTGCCCATGAGCAATATGTCATCGACATATAAGATTAGGAATACTACATGGCTCCCACTAACCTTCTTGTATATACAAGGTTCTTCCTTACTTTGAATGAAGTGAAGCTTCTTCACTTCCTCGTCAAAGCGTTTGTTCCAACTCCTTGATGCTTGCTTCAATCCATAAATGGATCTTTGAAGCTTGCATACCTTCTCGCTATTCTTTGGATCTTCAAAACCTTGAGGCTATACCATGTACACATCCTCCTCCAAGTTCCCATTAAGGAACGCCGTTTTGACATCCATTTGCCATATTTCATAATCATGAAATGCGGCAATAGTGAGCATAATCCGAATAGACTTGAACATGGCAACTAGTGAAAAAGTTTCATGATAGTCAATTCCTTGAATTTGAGTGAAACCCTTCGCTACAAGCCTTGCTTTGTAGGTTGTTAAGTTCCCATCCATGTCCATCTTCCTCTTAAAAACCCATTTATTTTGAATGTCATTTTTCCCTTGAGGAAGGTCAACCAAGTCCCATACTTTATTATCATACATGGATTCAATTTCGGATTCCATGGCTTTAAGCCATAGTCTTGAGTATTCCCTTTCCATTGCTTCTTGGAAGGTCAAGGGATCATTGGTATCTAGTACCATGATTTCATGAAGTCCCAGATACAAGTCAGGTTTCTTCCTTTCCCTTGTTGACCTTAGTTCTTTTGGTTCTTCTCGTGCCTCTCGAACTTCTTCCACAATTTCTTGAGCAGTGCGTTCACGTTCAACTCTTGAACGTACACTTGGTGGAGATGATTGAGATTCTCTCACAATTTCTTGTGATGGTCTCTCGCTCACACTCCCACTAACCAAAGGAATCTCGGTTGTGCCTTCATGATCTTGAACGTCATCATTCGTGTCATGATCTTGTAGAGTATCTTGAGTTTCCTCAAGCACAACCCTACTCCCACTACTTTTTACTCTTTCTAGAAATTCCTTTTCCAGAAATGTGGCATCCCTCTCTACAATCACTCGATTGGAGGTGATATGCCAAAAGTAGTATCCTCTTGTTTCACGAGGATAACCAATAAAGAAGCACTTATCCGCTTTCGGTTGAAGTTTTGTCGACAACAATCTCTTGACGTAAGCCTCACAACCCCAAATCTTGAGAAAATTGAGCTTAGGTGTTTTACCACTCCAAAGCTCATAAGGAGTTTTCTCCACGGATTTGGATGAAACATTATTTATTGTGTAAGCCGCATTTTGTAGTGCATAACTCCAAAAGTAAAGAGGTAATTCCGCATGACTCATCATTGACCGAACCATGTCGAGCAATGTCCTATTCCTCCTTTCGGATACCCCATTCCACTGAGGTGTACCGGGAGGGGTGAGTTGAGGTACAATACCAAACTCCTTTAGGTATGAGTCAAATTCGGCACTTAAGTACTCACCTCCACGATCCGTTCGTAGAGACTTGATTTTCTTGTCGAGTTGGTTCTCTACTTCATTCTTGAATTCTTTGAACTTGTCGAAGGATTCACTTTTGTTTCTCATTAGATAAACATAGCCATAATGACTATAATCATCCGTGAACGTAATGAAGTACCTGAAACGATCTCGTGCACTAGTACTCATTGAACCACATACATCGGAATGTATCAAATCCAACAAGCCACTCGCCCTTGGGCCTTTCTTCTTGAAAGGCTTTTTGGTCATTTTTCCCATTAGACATGGTTGGCACATCTCCAATGATTTAAAATCAAGTAGACCAAGAAGGTTAGCTTCTTGCAATTTCTTGATGCGCTTTTCGTTTATGTGACCAAGACGATAGTGCCACAAGAGAGTATCATTCTCGTGAGTGGTCTTAAGTCTTTTGTTATTGATATTAAAGATTTGTTTATTATTCAATTCAAGCAAATAGAGACCATTCCTTATGAATGCATTTGCATAGAAAACACCATTCTTCGATATAGACAAACAAGAATTTAAAATATTTATATTAAAATTATCCATATCCAAACATGATACAGAGATAATATTCTTGCTAATCGAAGGCACATAATAAACATTCTTTAGACATAAATTTAAACCACTACGTAATTGAAGCACCACAGAACCTTGTGCAACCGCAGAAACGTTCGCACCATTTCCGACCTTCAATTCTATCTCGTTCCGTACGAGTTCCTTCCTATCCTTGAGTAGCTGCACATTAGAAACTATGTGAGCACAAGATCCGGTATCAATTACCCAATCCTGGACAGAGGTGGCTAAATTTATTTCAATAACAAATATACCTTTGGCCTTTTTGGGGCGCCGACGTTCAATCACTCCGTTGTTAAGGTCTTCCTTGTACTTGGGCCAATTTGGCCGGATGTGTCCTTTTTCACCGCAGTGAAAGCACTCCGTATTGGGAGTTGGAGATTTCTGAGATTTCCCCCTCGAGGCACTCTTATGAGCACCTCCTACTCCCTTGCTCTTGATTGAACCACTTTTGGTAGATTTGCCCTTTCCTTTACCAATCTTTTGGCTCCTCCCATGGACGGCAAGGACTTGCTTGTCCCTACGCTTGCCCATGTCAACTTCAGCAGTTTTGAGAGCGTTGTGCAGCTCCTCAAGACTCACCCCTTTTTCACGCACGTGATAGTGCATCACAAAGTCCTTAAAGGACGTGGCTAGAGAGCCAAGAATCATATCTTCAGCAATGTCCTCGGGCATTGGTGAGGAGAGCTTTGCCAACTTCTCAAGGTATCCTTGCATCGTGAGAAAAAGCATAGATACCGATGTTCCCTCCGCCATATGGCACCTTGTGAGTGCGATGGTGGTCTTATAGCGCTCCTTCCGGGCACTATCCATGAACATCTTTGATAAAGCTTCCATGGTATTCTTGGGTTTGGAATCCAAGTGTTTCGCTTGAAGTGAGTCACCCATGGATTCCAACATTAGACCGTGAACTTGGTTCTCTTGGTCTTCCCACTTGGCTATCGTCTCTTTCTCATTACCGGTTGCCTTCTCATTCAATTTTGGGATTTCACCATCCAAAATATGAGATAGTTTTTCAAACCTCAACACGATATTAAGATTGAGTTGCCATTTCATAAAGTTTGACCATCATTTTGCAAAGGATTCTTTTCGATCATAGATCGCACAATTGGTTGGATATTAGACATTTCTACAAAATAAATTATACAGGATTTTAATGTTAATTTTATGTTTTAAAATACATACATATATATCGAATATAAATGTAAATACTGCAAATAAAAATTTTCCCGTAAATGCAGTAATCCAAGATCCCATCAATTGTAATATAGAGTAGCTAAAGGCTATCGAATACATTACAATACCAAGGTAAGAAAAACATTTTCTAATCATAACCTTTTTGAATTTTAGCAATATTAGCATCTTCAAACTCTTGTGATTCTTGTCGTTTTAATTATGAGGGAATATGACCTAACCTCGTAAGAAAAACTTTTTCCCAAAACCGAGCGAGGGCTCTAGGTAATGTTAAGAAAACTTATTTTCATTTGATACGAGATACGTTTATCCATTGTATTCATAACTAAACATACTTGGGGTTCACTAGGGTGAAACACACCTCATATTTTTAATCGTGGCACAACAATAGACAACCATTATATCTCCCACTATTCCCAAAGATGGAGGAAGTTATCTCCTGCTAAGGGCGAGCAGAGTATCCCTCAATCAATGGCTGCTAGTGGATGAAATAAGAAGGAAATTATTCTTAATTTTTGTTGGACAATTTCATATATTAACATGTGATTCAGAATTTTAGGTTATCATGCATATTATCATTCATACACATCCTAACATTCAACACATTCATCACATGCATAGCAAGATTATCAAAACATAAATTAAAAAAATCACACAATCCACATAGTGTGAGTTTATATGTTCCCTTCGATCCCCGATCTTTGATCCTCGATCGATGCGCTACAACGGCGACTTCCTCTTGCACCGGAGATGTAGATTTTACAGAAAATAAACATGCTCCTCACATTCGATAAAAACCCGACTAGTGCAAGTCCTATGTAAAACCTCTCATATGCAAATGCAATTATCTAAAAGACGGAAAGAGAGAAATTTTGGCTTTTACATACAAATAAGCCCCTGTATAATAATGATTACATACATTCATAGTTGCTGATTTGGAACATATAAACTCACAATTCCTGCAAAGACAACTCGAGCATCCATGCACGCAATATCGCTATAAACTATACAATCTAGTTTATCAATCATCTAGAATCCCAAACAATTATTTGAAAAACATTTTGAAATCCATTAAAAACGTTTTTCATCCATCCATAGTTCAAAAATCAATTTTGAACCGCTGTCCATCCAATTTCCTAAAGGAAAGACGAACCGCAGTTTTTCGGTTTTGTTGATTCTCTTGCAAAACAATCGTTTATACTTAAAACGAAATTATTGCAAGTTAGACTTATGTCTAAATCATAATTCTAATAATTACATGGCATGTTTTAAACCACTTAAAACATTCAAAATGAATTATTACAAAGAAGTATTCCAACAAAACATTTAAAGACCGAAAAACGGGAAAATCGAATTGTTCGAACCTTAGATGGTAAACTAAATTTGTTTATAACTTCAAATCATTAGAAAATTGAACCCTAAGCTCTGATACCACTGAAGTATTTCATGTTTAATTACACATATATATTTTCGGAATTTTTAGGCGTAATAAGGATCTATTACAATTTTCTATGATTTATTTCATGCATGCATTGGTTTGTTTCAATAATTAGTTTTAAAACTTTTATTAAAACAAACATGGGACTCCGAAATTCATACCTAGAAGTTCTCTAAAATGTCTTGAAGATTCGGAGACGTTGATGATGCTTGTTATTGCGCCGGATGCCTCCGAGATTTCACCAAACTCTAAACAAGATTGCAGAGAGAAGAGCTAGCCTCTCAATCTCCAATAGGGTTTAGAATCTAATTACTAACCTCTCTTTAGTTCCCTTGAGAAGATGATCTCTTAAAAACTAAAACTAAACTTAAGAAATAAGGGAATTTCGTGGAGAATTATGGAGAGAGTTTTTGCATGAGTAAAACAATGAATTAATTAATGTGGTAATGAGATAAACTTGTATTTATAAGTTCTCTCCAAATTAACTATTCATGTGCAACCTCTTGCCCATGATTTCATGCAAACTTCCATCTAACCATCCATTATTTAATAATAAATAATCTTAGCCATGAATTAAATCAATTATGGACCAATTCCATGCATGATCTAATTAATTCTTAAATTAATTCTGCACAAAACCGTCTGGACCGGTCGACCGTTCAACATTCGGTCGACCGCTCGTAACAATAAAAATTTCATCGCAATGTTCGGTCGACCGACCGATAGATTCGGTCGACCGTTCCGAACAGACGAAAATTCCCTGTTATCAGTCGAGACGTGTCCGGTCGACCTTGCACGTTCGGTCGACCGTTTACTGTGAACTGGTCGACCGTTTGTGCACAGTATTGCAGACTTGTCAAATTTCAGTTTAACCTCTACAAAATTTGACATTTCGGGATTAGTAGTAAATTCACAACTTATGTAACATATTTCCTATGCAATGATCAGTCATTACACCCCATAATATTTACATCACATATGAATTTAATTTAGATTCTAATTATGTTATTAATCACAACATAATTTTGATTTTGCTTGTTCACCCCATGTGTCATATTGTCTAAATGAAACCCGACACATCTTATGAACTCAAAATCCCCATTTCTTATTTCCCAGTTTTGTGGTGTGACCTATGGGAGGATCTAAACTAAGTGGCAATGATATTAAGAACTTAATATCACAAGCTATAAGCGGTATCTAGCTACACATTATAGCTCCCAATTAGTTAGATGTCTTAATTCCACTCGAACCAAAACCCGATCCATTTAGTGATGGAGTGCACCACTTGTGTCCGTCCCTTGCCACATGATATTAAGAATACACACAAAGTAGTATTGTGTTATCTTTATATTAGTATTCATTTCTTGATCTCTTCAAGCTAGTTATAAATATGTTACTTAACTCAAATCACATTGCGCACATTATAACTTTGCTTTATCAAGGGGCCCACTAATATCATCACTCAATTAAGAGGGGCAATGATAATCTTTCGACTAGCTATCTTCTCCAACAAAAGTCATGCTTAACCAACTAACGCCGTTACACTACACTTATCGATAGCTTAAGACACTAGTCTAACTAAGCATTCCTTAAGCGATCAGATATAAGTCTCATATCAAAGGACCAAGGACACAGTAAAATATTAATGACACAGAAACACATTTCTATAATATTTTACTTCTTAGGTCAATTCAGCATACAAAAGTACTATTTTCCTCTTTTGTGTACTCGTGTTGTCACTCACTTGTAGAGCTACAATGATCTATAACCAACACGACAATCATAACTCTGTAATTAATGTCCCATGTTAATTACCATGATTGCGAATATCTTTTGTTTTATGTAAACCAATATATTTTAGAGCTCCACGGTTAAGGACCAAGAGCCTCTTCCTTAACACTTCTAAAAGACGAATAACATAAACAAGGAACAAAACGATTTCTCATTCAATTCATAAAAATGATATTTAAAAGTAAAACTTTTAGAACACATTCCCTTCAGTCCAAGTCAGAGCTTGGGAAATTTTGGGGTTGGGTGTTGATGGGCTGAGAATGTGTCCAATGATTTGAAGTGGTAGAATTCTGGGTATTCGGGAGGAGGATACTGGGGTGGAAATGATGTATAAGAATTTGAATAAGAATTGTCTCCCCACGAATCCATCCCACTCGGGTTGTACGCGGATGCGTAATGGTCATAATGAACATTTTGGGAAAATGTGTGCTCATACTCAGGCTCAGGAGCAACATAAGGACATTCCCCGATAACATGACCACTCAACCCCCAACACTCACACGGTGTGGCTACTGGAGCCACCGGTGCACCCATGTCATCTACCACATGCATGAAAGAGGCCAAAGGTCCTTGTAATGTCACAGATTGATGACCAACATATGATCCGACGTAACTAGATAGTGGTCTAGCAGTCGGTGCCTCTCTCATACTACGCCAATATGAAGATTGCTCAGTCACACAATTAAGATTGTCCCAACCACACGGGGTGTTAGTCTGAGCCACCCCAGGTTGCATGGGTCCAGAATACCAGGAAGAATTGTCCTAGTCCCAACAATGATATGGATGGTTGCCCATGTAACCATCCATCTCAACAAAGAACTCTCGAGTCGATCACTCTCACCACCACGAGGCCAGGCTCGCAAAAAGTGATCGACTCGACCCTAAAACGCTACCAGAGAGTGTAAATGGGAGGAGACTATAACGCAGAAGAAGGTGAGAAGATGATGACTCAGAGGAGAAGGGAAGAATCCTAGAGCTAGCGTGGGTAATGGGATCAGGTAGAAGCCTAACTAGCAATTACGACTCAAACAATGTAAAGCAATGGGTCCTTAGGCTAGACGACGTCTAACTTCGAGGTCACTAGCCTTGACACGCCTCACCTCCCTACAACGAGGACCACAATGCCCAGCAAGTTATACCAGATCCGGAGATCTAGTACCTCCTACTATCGACAAGGTAGGCAACGCCGATCAGGCCATGGCGGTCTCAACTAGATTACTCTCCTAGTGCGTCCGAAATCCTAGGGCCAATGACTACTTGATTTTAGTTAAGTCTTTATTAAGAATGATTTTTGGGGCCAAGCAAAGGGTGATGAGATCCCCCACCTTATCTTTTATGGGACAACCCCTCCTTAGTAGCGTTTTGATCCTAGATCTAGCAATCAATCGCTCCAATCAAAACGCTCAACTCACTCTTGTCCTGATGCAATTCCTACTAACTAATGCATGGGCATACAAGATGCATGAGTGAGTGTAGGAAATGCGTACTTCATGTCGGCGCTCAACAACTGAAGATAAAGCTAAAAGAAAAGACGACTATGTGCCTAAGTCAGGTTCATGATGCGTGACCTAAACAAATAAGAGTGTCTAATCTTTTGCTTTGGATTTTAAGGCCAAGTTGATTAATGGGAGAGTGATTAATGATCTGGGAGCAAACTAGAAGTCACAGCATGCAAAATAGGCTTCCTAGATAACGCAAATGAAGAACAAAACTACCAGAAGAAAAATGGAAGCACGACGACCTCACCAGGCTGCCAATTGGCGGTCAGAGACCGCTGATTGGCGGTCCCTTTTGATTTTCAGGTGCTCCAACTCCTCCAGTATCCTCCCCGTGATCTCTAGGATCCCTAAAACTAAGAAAAACTGGAAAAAAAATTAAAAACCACTCGAATCGTCCAAACCAAGGTCTGGACAGAGCACCTCCCCCGCAACGGCACCAAAATTTTGATTGATCGTTTTATATTAACCGCAAGTGCACGGTCACGTTAAAACGGTGGCAAATATGGGTCGTCCACTGGGAGGTGTGTCGACGTTTGGTTTGTCTGAAGGCGAGTGATAAGGAAAGGAGAGAAAGGTTGATTACACTAAACTACACTAAGATGCAAAAGGAAATGAAAGATAAGCAATAAAACTAAACCCCATAGGGGGTAGAGAAATAATGTGAATAGAAAGATGTGTGTGTGTGTGTGTGTGTGTGTGTGTTCAATTAAGCTCCTCACAACATGTAGTGCATGAAATCATAAAACTACATCCAACTTTGCCTCCACATGAATTAAAATAAGACTATATCATTATAACATACAAGACAATAATTGGAATGAAGCTAAATGAACTCATGTATAAAGACTAGACCCTACTATGCCTCCACATGAATTAAGATAAGACTACATATTTAAAACATACAAGACATTAACTAAGGTAAAGGCAATATGAGTACATACACTACAAATTGTGTTTCCAATATTAATTCCATCCATATCCTAACCTTATCATTCCCCATAAAATAGGTCCACTAATCAAAGCATAAGCTAAGCTTCATTCAAGAGCATTAGTATATCAAAGATAAGAGTGAAAACCCATTAGATGGTTATGGAAATCATATAAAGCTCAAGGGATTAAGATAACACACAGTTAATACACTACATGATCATATCACATATTTATCCACCCCCAAGTGGGGATGGAACTACTCACTACTCATTACACTAACTTTATTAACAAAATGAAGCATAATACTGAAATGAAATTACCCTAAGAAAGCAAGAAATATTAAAGAAGCTTAAAAGGAAAGGAAAGACTAAACAAGCATGCACAAATTAAAAGACAAGATTAAAAGAAACTAGAAGAATTATTTTATTAACAAATGACTCACATTGAAGGTAGCATTCTTCTCCACCTTGAGTTTTTGCTTCAAGGCTCACTCCTTAGTAGAGAGAATGCCACCAAGCAATGGGTAATTACAATGGAAGGTGAAGAGTTCTATTTATAGGCATGGAAAAAGCTAATCCGGGACAATCCCCCGATGTGGGACTAAACAAATACCAAAAATAGACTAGGCATACACTAATACACGTGCTCCCAAACGTTAAGCGGATCCAGAGCTATCTGGACCGCCAATTAGCGGTTCCATACTGCCAATTGGCGGTCTATAAGCTCCAGATTCAGTTGAGTTTTGTTGTGGGCTTTGCTTGATCTATTACTTGGTCTTCGATGCATCTACTTTGTTTATTGGAGCTCCGACCCACAACTAATTGTCAAAATACTCCCCATGATGGTGTGGAGTTTTCTGTTTTGCTCTTAAGTCCTTCTATCTTACGTTCAGGTCCTTCTCCTTTGCATCTTAGTCCCCAGGTCGCACAATTAAGTATTTTTTCCTACTTTTGGGTCCTTTCATGGCTCTTCTCTTCAAACCTCTTTATTTCTAAAATTCAAACATAAAACTCGTCACGTAGCATTGCTTAGATGTAAGATAATGGATACAAGATACAAATATGAGCATGAAATGATGTCAATCAAAGACAAAAGATATTATCTACTCCGTATCTACTCCAAAAAGTAGTGATCCCTTCTCGCAACAGGAGCTCGATGAAACTCGTGACCGATGGGCTCGCTATTTTATCAAAAACATGTTGATGAACTAAGAGGTTCTCCTGTCACTAATTTTTTTGTAATTTAGTTAACAAGTGCACTTGTATTACAAACCTACAATTTGTGCCTTAATATAATCGCCTTAATTTTAGAATGAATTAATTGCAAGTTTGTTGAATGTCAATTGTGTATGCTTGTATGTTTGTGTTTGTGCATGTATGGTTGTATGTTTGTGTTTGTGCAAGTTTGCAAATGTGTGTTTATGCTTGTACGTACATGTGGATGAAAGTGTAAGCATCTGTGAACAAATTTGGTGCAGGTTGTATGTACACGAATACGATGACTAAAAAAAAGTTTGCAGGACGCTATTTTTTTGTCTAGGTTTAGGAATAGACGTCGGATATTTATACTAGCCGGCGTCTATTCCTCTGAAGAAAAGACTAAACGTCGGCTTTATTTGTTATCTACTTTTTTTCTAGGTTTAAGAATAGACGTCGTCTGTAAGTTCACCGACATCTATACCAAAATAATAGACAGCAGTTAGATATAAACGCCGACGTCTAATCTTAAAGGATAGACGTCGGCCGTATGTAGACGCCGACGTCTATTCCTAAAGAATAGACGTTGGATATTGGACGTCTGACGTCTATGTATAGACGACATACGCATAGACGTCAGATCTGGGAGTGCTTATATCCGACGTATATACCCCCGTACATCCGACGTATATGCGCTTTTTTGTAGTAGTGACACACACTAAACTTGAGCATACTTTGAGTAGATATGTAATTGATCAAAGGTGTGAAATTTAGACATGGATAGTAGGATTAGGGAATTGAAAGCTTGGGAGTTTCTATTAGATGTTTCTTGGTAACATCTATTTATAAGCTCCTAAGGGGTTATAGCCGTTGTGACAAAAGTTGTAGAGGAATGTGTGAGAAACACAAAATAGAAAAGCACAGGTCACTATTCTGATTAAGTTTGGTCGACCAAAACGGGTAAAACGGTCGACAGGATTCTATCCAGAAATGGCGTCCAGACAGTTCCAGAAACAAATGGTTGATCGAACAAGGGACGGTCGAACGAAGAGGACCATAACTTAAGTGACCGGTCGAACCATGACGGTCGACCAACTAGGCAGTCCAGATTTATTGTCCAGGAAAGTCCACAAACAATCGGTCGAACAAAAAGGTTTGTTCGGTCGACCAATAAAAACTGACCCTACAGGTTTGTGCAAGTTTTGTCTAACTTCAGTCGACCAAAACAAGGTCCACGATCGACCAATGCTGTAACGTACCCGAAAACAGCGGAAAATTTAAACAATAATAAAGACCGTCAACGGTCAACACAGGGCACGTCACGGGAAAACAAACTAACATATATATAAAATATATAAGATACAGACCCACGTGGATGTCAAACTATATATAAGAGTCAACTGTTATTACAACAAAAATGAATATACATGTAATCACTACCTCAACAAAAGAAGTATAAAAGAGGACACAGGATCTGATCCCGGGGGCACCGTCCTCAGTCACCACCTCAAACTCTAACCCTGCTCGCTACCTGAAATGCAAACAAACAAACATGCCTGAGTTCCCTGCAGGAACCCCGTATACCAAACCTCCTAAAATACGAAAAGGGAAATTAAAGACAATGCAATGCAATACACATGATCATCCGCCTCGGGCCCACAATAATGCCCTCACCGCCTCCGCGGCACTGAACCACTCCTGCCACTAGGGTCAAGTCAGTCCACCGCTGCCTCACAAGGGTCAGTCGACACCACTGCTCCCCAAAAAGTGCAGGAAGGAACACCCGGTACACGCCGCACTCCAGGAGCGAGTCAGCCCACCGAATACACAACTCGGGTCAGACGACAGCTGCTGCTCTCCCAAGAGCTGCCAAACGCGCACCCTGCCGGAACATCCTCGGCCTACCGCTAAACCCTCGCAAACTGCCCAAGGTTTACGACACACATCCCTCACACCCCGCTTGGTAAGAGAGGAAACAGTAATACAATAATACGCCTTCGTCGAAGGTGAAATCCGTAGCTCTCAAAGCCGGTAATCAACCGTCGCCTCGGAGCCGGTAGTCGACCTATACTCAACGGATCGCGTGTGGATAAATCCACCAACCTGCGGCAGATCGGTTGACCGCTAAAAGCATACCGGTCGACCGGTCCCCCACACAGTACACAGTACTGTACAAATAAGTCTACCGGTCGAACCACGCCAACCGAATTACCGACCAATCGGTCGAACAAAAGTCATCTAGAGGTCGACCGTTTGGATGGTCTACGCTATACAAATTTATATAATATATATATCCGATCGGTCGAACAAAGGGGTCGTTCAACCGATAACAGGACTTCTCAGTATCTTGCCCAAGTGACATTCGGTCGACCAGAACTGCTATACAGTTCGACCGAAACATCACAGGCACTCTACTGCTTAATTAAAATGCTCAGTCGGTCGACCGAAAGTTAAAGAGCGATCGACCGTTTTGATGGTCAAAGATCCCAACCGACTTAGCATCGTTTTGATCGATCGAACAAGGTTAAGGGCGTTCGACCGTTTAATAAGTCAAAACCCCCAACCGACCCATTCTCATTGTTATTCGGTCGACCGGCTAAGTGGTCCCGTTCGACCGATAACAGCATAACCCCTTTTTCCCGCACAAATCTGGCATAACGGTCGACCGTCCTAAGACATCGTTCGACCGTTCGCGGGTAAACATCAATATAATAATAGGATCGGTCGACTGCCCACAGGCACCGGTCGACCGATCGTCGTCTTCAACCTCTGAATTGGTTGAAATCCGACGGGGAATTCGACACCAACGTCGATCCCCAACACTCACAAGGCATAAGTGAGTTATATTGAAGATTTGGCATACCTTTTTGACGGTTGTGGAAGCCTCCCAAGCTTGAGTCTCTTCACTCCTCTTCTTCTTCCTTCTTCTCCTTCTTCTCCTCTTCTTCTTCTTCACCTTCTTCTTCTTCTTCTTCTCTCTAAACTCTTCTCTCACTCTCTGGTAATCCAAAACAAAGAAGCAAAACATTTTCAATTAAATTCTTATCTACCTATATATAATTACCTCAAAACTCAACACCTCTATCTCCTCCAATCCTATTCCAACACCTCATCCCTCAATTCTTATCCACTTCTCCACCTCATCCTTCACTAATCATGGTTTAATTAGGTTAATTAGGTTTAGGTTTAGTTAATTAAGGGATTTAGATTAGGTTATTACAAATGCTCAAATGTATTTCTGGGGTATGTGTAAAAATGTGAATATGACCGTTGATATAATATGACAAGTCTAACAATCAAGTGACACGTGTAGATGGTCGACCAAAAAAGGTCATGGTCAACCAGTCGAGCAGTTATAATTACTATTTGTAAAAAAATCAATAAGGCGAATGAAGGTGGTTCGGTGGATTGAATTGGCACAGGCAGTTCAGGTTTGGTTTAGTGATTTCCGGTCTGAGTTTGGGTGACCTATTGATGTCCAAATGATCTTAGATTTTGTGTGTGACTTCTAAAAGGAACCTAGTATGTATGTGATTAGTTATTTACTCTAGTATGCCCAAGTACACAAAGTTCCTAAGACTCAAAAAAATGCAAAATTACATGTCTTCAATAGCTTGATTAGATGTCTTGACTTGAGTTCCTTTCTTTGAGTCTTGATCACCTGTAGATGTTAGCACAAAGTAATATATATGTTATGTAATATGTGTGCTACACTACATTGATTATTATTAATATTAGGTTGATTAAATCATAAAAACACGGATTAAGGCCTAAAAGCCAACAATCTCCCCCTTTTTGATGATGGCAACCTATATCTTAATTAATTGAAATTTAGAGACGTAACTATGCATATAAATGCTCCCCCTATGAGTGTGCATATTTTTTGTTCAATTTTCAATCCAATTTCAAGTTACCCCCTAATTCTCTCCCCTTTTGACATCTATCAAAAATTTGCAATGAACTCGTTTTCCCCCCAAATTTCTTGTAATGAAGTTGCTCCCCCTTAATTTTGCACTTCATTACCCTTTCCAGAAAAACATTTTCAATAAGATCCCCCTATCAATATGGATATGATATGACAATTAAGTTCAATTCTATTCTCCCCTTTTAAACAACAATCAAATATGAACATTATAAGCAGGTGATGTTCTACTCCCAAATTTACAAGATATGCAATGAATGAATTGAAGATATGACAATTAAGGATAAATAATGTCCAAGATTAGAACCAATCTAATATGAATGTAGAGGATTGATAAATTTTACCCAATTTGATCCTCGAATTGGTTCCAATCTCCTTTCGATAGTGCAACCGGCTTTGAATTTGAGCCTTCAAGCTTGCCCGGTCACTACCGATCTCCTATCCTTCTTCAAGTACCTACAAGTGTAGATCTAGGTACCCAGACAACTTTGAGTCCTTGAACATTAGCTTTAGGAACCCAAACCATTTTGGTTTTGGGAGCCCACACACTTGAGGAACTTTGAGTAACAAACAAATGCTTGCTATTTAAAGTAGTATGAGATACATGGTTTTTCAATTTTGCATTATATACTACTTCTGGCATCACCGGAGGGATCGGAACCATACCATGTTTATCTAGTGATTGTTTTTGACTACCTAGAAGCATGTCCAACATTTTTGTTCTTAATTGTTCATCAGAAGCTCTAAGAACTAGTTGTTCATCATGTATTGGTGTTGTTTAGACTAGCAAGTTCTAATGCATGTTTTTCATGTCTAGCAATCACCTCATTTTTCTTATTCAGGATTATTTCAATTTGGCGTTGGAGATCATTTATCAACTTTCTAGCATTTTTGTTCTTTTCACAAATGATCTCATATTGTTTAACTAAATCATGAAATGCACTTTGAAGCTCATCATGTGTGTATGATTCATCATTAGCATTTGAGATTGAGCTATCGCTAGAGTATGATTTAGTTGAGCGTAGATAAGATCTAGTAGAGCAAGAGTTAGAAGCTACCCCACTTTGTTCATCCTTAATAGCCAAGATGCATGAGTGAGCAACTTCTCTTCTACTTTACAAGGAGGATGATGAAGATGGTGACGAAGAATCATCCCAAGTAGCTTTGTGAGCTTTTTTTTTGCACAGAAAAGGGAGGTTGCCCTCCAGGATTATATTAGATATAGTAACATGCTACAACTTTGTATCATATACATACAACAATCTGAAAAAAAGAAACAAGCTAACTAAAGAGCCAAACCAAGTAAAGAAATACTAAGGTACAAGCGATAGACTGCTAAGCTAGTGCAAGTAAGTGCTGGCTATAGGTAATAATCCCTAGATCCCCGTCTGGTTACTACACTACGGCCAAATACAAAGCATTTACCGAGCACTTGATCCACTAGTACATCAATTCAGGAGAAGGCTCTGGAGTGTCAGGTTTGAATATTGCTAAGTCCAAGTAGTTTCAAAGGTGGAGAAGTCTCGAGGTCCTCGGACCCTTATAACATGTGAAACAAACATCCTTGTACGCTCTTTGTTCACTTCGAAAAATTCTATAATTTCTCTCTGCCCACATTTCATATACCGTTGCAGCAAATGCCAACTTCGTCCAGGCCTTGATAACCTTAGTGTGGGTTGCGTATTCCAGCTCAATACACTAAATCTCATGTGCGATATTGTCCTTACAAATTGTTGTGAGCTGCAATCTCGAATATATCTCCACCCATACAGGTTGAGTAAACTCAAAGCCCAGCAAAACATGGACATTTGTTTCCATGTCCAACTCACAGAGGGGGCATATCAGGCACCCCATAACTTGCACATTGCTGCATTAAATCAAGAGTGAGGAGACACCCACGTGCGGCCTTACAAAGAGTAACAACATGATTGGGGACATGATCCTTGTGCCAAACGAAACTATGCCAAGCAATAGGGAGGGCATGAGTAGCGACAAAATCCCAAGGCTACTTCATTGAGAACTTCTGCCCAGCATTGCCCCGTTCCGAAGTCAACACATCAACAACCCTACAAGGAACGCCCTACTAGGAACAATAACGGTGATTTGCGGCCAAAGTTATTGCATTTACTCAGATTGTGGAGGAGGGAGAGCCCATCAGCCATCCTGAATAAAAGAAGAGATGCTAGTGTCCACAAGATATCTTCCCATGTCATATCTGAGCTCATCACCATAATCATCACAAATAAGCGGTATTCCTAGCCAAGGGTCCTCAAAAAACCAAACCGATTCCCCACAACAAATTTTGTATTGGAATTTCATATGAGCAAGCTCCCGTACTTTGAGAATTCCCTGCCAAGCCCATGAGCAAATAGATGGTGGACGCGCCACCAAAATACTCTTCCCGCGTAGGTACTTATTACACATCGATCTTGCCCAGAGGGAGTCCTCATCAGAGATTAGGATCCAGAAAAGGCAAAGCATCCCCACATCAATCCACTTGACTAAACCACGTATCCCAAGTCCACCAGCTTCCTTGGCTAAACAACAGTCTCGCCAAGATACCATCACCAAAGGCTTCGATTTACCATGACCCTAGATAAAGTGATAGAATATTTGCTCAATCTCGTGAAGTACCTTCCGCGGGAGTAGGAAAGATGATCTCCAATATGTGCTGAAAGAAGCAAGGACCGAGCGTACAAGCTCTACGCACCCAGCCATAGACCCTTCTTCCACATTCCAAGACGCCCTCAGACTTTCTCCAGGAGTTGTTCACAGACTTGCTTCGAAATACAGGAGGTGAAGAGAGGAAGGGCCAGATATGTAACTGGGAGATGAGCTTCCTCCATGCGTATGTGTGTAATGATCAATGCTTTGTGAGGGGGAAGACCACCAAAGAAGATTTGGCTCTTATCCATATTAAAATGGAGCCCTGACAGTGCTGCAAAAGTCGCCATACCATTTCTGATTGCCACCGCGTTATGCTTTGAAGCTTTGGCAAAAACCATGAGATCATCAGCAAAAAGAAGATGGGACACAACTTCCACACCCATATGCATTGGCTCCAACAAACCTGCAAGGACAACCTTAAGAAAGGAGGCACTGAGAATTTCCATACATAGGTGATTAGTAGCACATCATTCATCATATTCATGTTATATATCCTTTATTTTACCCCAATATTGTGCTACTCGAGTTGTTGTTTGTAGTGTTTCAGGAATTAGATAATAAAGAAGAGGAAGAGATAAAAAATGACCTAAATGTAACAAGTATGGACAGATTTGGAAGGTTGTAGACCTATTTGTAATGCACAAGGACTGGATCGCAAACCCGGAAGGACCCAAGTGCAAACCCGGAGGGGCTTGATTGTGAAGTGCAAAATATGGTGACACATGACTTGAATCAAATCAGTATTTCACCAATTAAACTCAACGTGATTTGAGCCAGAAGACGAGGACTACACCCCAAGTGCCAAATGAAGAAATAAGTGGGACGCAAAATTTCAATTGGATCAGACGTAAAATTAAAACCAAATCAGACGCATCTGATTCGCCACTGGTGGATCAAAATACTCCAATTGGGCTGAAATTTTGATCGTGGTTCGGGTTGTCTGGTCAGAGCATTCGTGGACTGTTATATGTGATTTAGAGCCGTCAAATTATTCCTAGATTAATCCTAACCATGTATTCGTCTATATATACCATTGTTATCCCTCCTCTCCCTCTTCTTCTTGCTTCTCCATTAGTTTTATGTTTTATTTTTCTGCTGCTTCGTGTAGTTGGAGGAGAAGCACACAGTAATCCTTTCATTTCAATCAATAGTGAGTTGTGTTCTTTAAATACATGTCTTTTACTTTGATGCAATTTCTTTGATGTTGTTGTTTAGTTAATCTTGTTTTCAGTTATTTACATTATGGGTTCTTGTTGTTTTTGTGCTTTCTTTAGTGTAGAGATGAGTAGAGAGTAGTCCATCCCCATTGGGGGTGGAGAAGAAGGTGATTGATCATGTGTTGGATTAGTGTGTGTGTTAATCTTAATCCTTTGAGCCTTACATGATTTCCATAACCATTTAATGAGTTTCACTCTTATCTTTGATGTGCTAATGCTCTCAAACGAAGCTTTGCACATGCTTTGATTAGTGGGCCTATTTTATGAGGAATGATGTGGTTAGGATAATGATGGAGTGGAAGAAGGGAACAAGACATGTGCTTGCATGTGCTCATGTTGGCTTTATCTAAATTAATGTCTTGTATGTTTTAATGATTGTGATAAATCTTATTTCATGTGGAGACATAGTTCGATTAGAGTCATTTTGCATGTGAACATATTAGTTTCATTTCAATTATTGTCTTGTATGTTTTAATGATAAGGTTTTATCTTATTTCTTGTGGAGCCAAAGTTAAAATTGCGTTTTGTGGATTTCATGTATGACATGTTTTGATGAGCACATTTGAACACACTACACCACACATTTTCATATTCACATTCTTTCTTTACCCCCCGAGGGGTTTAGGTTTATTGTCTGCTTTCGATTTGTTATGTGTTGTAGTTTGATTCCGATCGCATCTCTATCCTCTTCTTTTCCCACTCGAGTATTGTAAACTCGACTTGTGCACGCTCCTTGTGGATCGACCCGTGGTTGCCACCGCTTCAACGTTACCATGCACTTGTGGTTATTTTAACTGATTCATTTTTTGGTGCTGTTGTAGGGAAGCATTTTTTTTGTAGTCGAGTTCGCCATTTCGGTAGGGTTTTTCTTTGTTTTTACGTTTCCATTTTAGTTTTGGTTACTGGAATGGGGTCACAAGTGAACAGGAGGACCTACTGGAGCACAAAATGATACAACTGAATTTTGGGGACCTGAAACCCCAGATGATCCTCCAGTAGCGGTGTTACATCCGCCAGTGGCAGATTAGGTGAGCTATTTTTGATTTCTATTTTTACAGTAGTTTGCTTTGACTATTTCAAGTTGTTTCCTATCACTGTTAATGCCATGGATGCTCTATTTTAGCGTTAAAAATTAATTTTGCTTGCACGACCCCTTGTTAAGACAACTTGGACCATAAAACTCAAAATAAAAGATTAGAGTTATTGCCATCTAGGTCATGCATCATTTGTAGACCTTGCGCACATTTGTCTTTTCTTTTCTTTACATTCTTGTTGTCGATGGCTGGTGTGAGGTATGTGCACCCAATATCTCATTCACACTTGTTTAGATCTTGCATTAGTTAGTAAGGTGCATCAGGACAAGAGTGAGGTGAGAGTTTGTTTGGAGAGTTGATTGCTAGATTAAGACTCAAAACACTACTAAGAAGGGGTTGTCCCATACAAGATAAGGTGGGGGATTTCATCACCCTTTCTTTTGCCCCAAAAATCACTCTTAATCAAAGCCTTAATTCTAAAAGCAAGTAGACATTGGCCCTAGGATTTTGGATGCACTAGGACAATGATCGAGTTGAGACCGTGATGACCTGATCGGCGTCGCCTGCTTTGTCAATAGTAGGAGGTACAAGATCTCCGGATATGGTATCACTTGCCTTGTTGCCTCTCGACTTGACAGAGTGCATTTTTCTGAAATGTACGGTCTAGGTGATCGGCCATCTCCTCCTCGTGCTCCCTTGGAGCATGAGGCCGAGTCGTCTCGTGGGGATGGGGACACCGGGTTCCATACATACCTCGGTCCGCTCCCACCACCATGTAGACCTCCTTCTCCTCCGCCTCTAACTCGGAAGAAAGAGGGATTCGGTCAGGATCGTGTTCTTGGTGCACCACCACCTTTAGCTCGACAGGATAGGCCGATGACTTTGTGGGGGCAGACCCATCCTGTTCGAGCCTCGCAACCTTCTTGCATAGGTCTTCCACCAGCTCATGGGAACAACTATGAACTAAAACCTCAATATGTGAGCATGCTTCCCACTTTCACTGCTAATAAGGAGGATCCGTATATTTTATACGTGAATTCCAGGAGGTATGCTCCATGTTCAAGCTTCAACAACTTGACGATGATTCAGTCCGTTTAAGGATGATTTCTTTCGCATTGAAGGATAACACGAAGAAATGAATGTACAACCTCCTGGCAAGCTCTATTTGGTCTTGGGATGACTTTGTGACCGTCTTTTTGAAGAGATTTTTCCCTCAAAAGAAAACTGAACAGATATGGCACCAGATACATCAAATGTATCAGACTAAGATCGAATCATTTCATGCTTTCTTTGAGAGGTTCAAGGACCTTCTCCAGCAGTGCCCTCATCATGGACTTGAGCTATGGCAGATGTGCCAAATTGTTTATGAGGGCCTCAACTACAACACCCGCACATTGTTGGAGTCGATGTGTTAGGGTGATTTCCAAATGAAACCCGTCAATGAGGCGTGGTACACTTTTGAATTAATGGTTGAATGTACCTTCGAGTGGGACACCATGGGAGAGGCACTAGCCGCCAGGTCTTCTGGTCGAGCTGGATCATATCAAGTTGAGTCACCTATCACGTTTGAGGCGAAAATGGCTGCTCTCATGGGTAGGATTGAGTGTTTAGAGTTGGACATAGCTCTTGTAGCTCAGGTCGCTACTCCCTCGTGTAGTAGGTGTGGACTCACGGGACATAATGACTAGGAATGTGCTTACACTCCAAACGATACTGAGCATGCAAATTCAATGTATCAACAAAGGCCCCGTAATGACCCGTACAGTCATTCCTACAACACGGGCTGGCGAAACTGTCCTAACTTCTTTTGGGGGCCTAGTGGGGGCAACAGTCAGAGCTCGCACGCTCAACCTCAACGTCCACCTCATCACCCCCTCCACGCCACTCGGTGACCTACCAACCCCCATATCAAAAGTCTAAGCCTCACACTCACCAACCTACCCAGGCTTCACCTTTGGGTTATTCTAGTCAGACTCTAACTCAGCGGGTTGACCCAGGGGACTCCACTCTTGAACAAACCCTTCACATGTTCATACAGAGAACATAAACCATTATTGTGGCCAATAAATCCACGGTCAAAGCATTAGAAGCGCAAGTTAGCCAGTTAGCTCATTAGGTCCATGAACGTGAGAATGGTCAATTCCCAAGCCAACCTGAGGTAAATCCCCGTGGTACACAATCTCAAGGAAGGCCACCAGTTTCTCAAGCTACCACTTAACCGACCTATAGGTTAATGTGATTCATACTTTAAGGTCTGGTAAGGAGGTGGACAACCAAATTTGGTTACCTTCCTTGCAATCACCATCTCTTGGTGTCACCAGACATGCAGTGATACCTGTATCTATGAGGTAGCCAGACCCTGAGGTTCCATCAACAAATACATCCAGGAAGGAGCTTGACCTGAGGTTTCTTCTACATTTATTTCGACAATGGGGCCGAACCCTGAGGTCCCCTTGTCTCATCTTGTGTCAAAGGAATCAGATTCTGAGGTCCCCACTCATGTTTCTATGGACCATAATTCTGAGCTTCCTTCGAAAGACCCTTATACCCCGAAGGTGCCATTCCCTGAGCACCTTAAAAAGAAAACTTCAGATCAGCATGACAAGATTCTGGAGATCTTTTGGCAAGTTAAGGTGAACATCCCTCTGCTGGAGGTGATTCAGCAAATGCCACCTTTTGCCAAGGTTCTCAAGGACTTATGCACCAAGAAGAGAAAAACCCATGTTCAAAAGAAAGCTTTTCTTGCGGCTAACGCGTGTACATTGTTGGTACAACCCATGCAAGACAAATACAAGGACCCTGATTGTCCTACTATCTCTTGTGTGAATGGTGTTGTGTCCATACATCGAGCTTTATTTGACCTTGGTGCATCTGTTAATCTTCTGCCGTATTCGATCTACGTCCACCTCAGTCTTGGAGACCACAAACAAACAAAATCCACTCTTCAATTGGCTGATAGGTCTATTAAGAAACCAAAGGGCGTGGTGGAAGATGTTCTGATCAAAGTGGGAGAGTTCATTTATCCAGTCGATTTCCTTGTTTTGGATACTGAACAAGTGCCAAACCCACTTGGACAAATTCGTGTTATTTTAGGGTGACCATTTTTAACAACTTCCAATGCCTTGATCAATTATCGCAATGGTATAATGTGTTTGACATATGGTAGTCAGTGCGCTGATTTCAATTTTTCACCATCGGAAAGAAGCCAGGTGCCTTGGATGATCCTGTTGGGTTCAACCTTATCTTGGGCACAAATGAGATTGAGGTCGAAGATAGCTTCAAGTATTTTAGAGAGTTGTTCGATGAAGATTCTGATGGCGTGAAGATGTTTCACCTAGGCTGACACAAGAAGGTGCCTTATCTTGTGATCACGTGGCCTTTGAGCCACATCCTTTCGATCATGTGGCTCTTGAGCAACAAGATACCATTTTTGTGGCCACTGAGTTACCTTCTCTTCACTCTGTATCTATTGAGGACCCGATGCGGGTTAAGAATCAACCCCCTGATACCCTACATTCCAAACAACCAGACAGAGGTTCACCTCTCATTCATGCCTCCTATCTTGCTCATTCTCAAGAGGCATCACACGACCACAATGCTTATAAGGGTGTCTGGTGGTCAAACGATTCTATTTTTGGACTTTGCCATTCGGGAAATAAGTCCAGGGTGTCACCCTGTGTGGATGAAATGATCCCGGTACACCCAAATATCGGTTGAAGGGTATACATTGATGACCCTCAACTCTGTCGTAGAGTGGAAATTTTTTTGTTTCCATTTCCATCACTGAACCTAGTTTTCAGAGGCATGAACCACCATCCGTGGTTCATAAACCTATCAACAATCCTCTTGTTTCTTGTGTTACGAGCCCATCCAGGTGCATTTTTGGCCCTAGAGACGGAGGGTTGCCATTTGATATCCCTTGACAAATGAAGATGGGAGCCCATTGTTGTACATAGTTATATTTCAAAAAAAAGTAAAAAATTACAATAAAAGACTCCATGAGTGAGCATCGATTGTTGTGGGCCCCAGCCCTTGGGTATTTGGGCCACATTTCTTTGACGTATTTGTCTCCCTTCCTTAGTATTTCACAGGTTTTGAGGGGAATTCGGGGTTGTGTCCATCAACATAACCACAAACTTCCCTTTGCGCTTTACGTTGGTGAGATCTTTTCTTTTTCATGCATAAATCCATGTAGTGTCATGCTCCCATTCATTGAGGACAATGCATGAAGTAAGTGTGGGAGGGTATTTGTGGGTTTTGTGTCCCCATGTATGTGTATATTTTAAAAAATTTAATACAAGCATAAATGATCGATTTCATATTTTCATTGATTTTACGCAAGTTCGGATGACCGTGAGCCAGAAGGTTGACCTTTATATTCATGAGAAAAATTCAATGGAAAAAATTCGGTCGAACCACGTCCCACTCCGGTCGACCGTTGACCTACCAAAAATTTCTTCTGGTAAGTCTCTTCGGACGACCGTGTCTCTATCGGTCGACCGCCATATCCCAAGATAGCTCTTGGATATTTATCTTCGGTTGACCGTTTACATCCGGTTGACCGATTCCAATTGTCTAGGTACTCCAGACAATTTTGGTCAACCAATCGCGTTTATTCGATCTTCGTCTAGTTGACCATTTCCAACAAACTCGGTCGACCGAACCCAAAACGGATGACCGTTTTGACCCTGATTTTGCCTTCGTCAAATTTTGGATTTATATCCACCAAAATTTGATCTTTTGGAGGTTTTAGCAAATTCATATCCAATATAATATATATTGTCCTATGTAATATTAAATTATTACACCCCCATAATATATACACCTCTTATGAATTTATTCATGACTCTAATTATGTTAATTTTCGTGACATATTGATTTTATTGATTCACCACATGTGTACTTTTTCTCATGAAACCCGACACATCATATGAACTCAAATCAAGCTTCTTGTTTCCCAGTTTTGTGGTGTGACCTATAGGATGATCTAAGCTAAATTGGCAGCGATATTAACCACATAATATCTCAAACTATAAGCGGTATCTAGCTAAACACGAACTAAACACGATCCATTTAGTGATGGTAGTGCACCACTTGTGTCCGTCCCGTGTCTCTTAATATTAAGAATATATACAAAGTAGAAATGTGTCACCTTTGTATTATATTCATTTCTCGCTCTCTTTAAGCTAATTATAACTATGTACTTTATCAAGGGGCCCACTAATATCATCACTCAATTGAGAGGGGCAATGATAATCGTTTGACTAGCTATCTTTTCTAGCACAAGTCATGTTCAACCAACTATCCCCTTTATCACTATACTCATTCATAGCTTTCGACAATAATCAAATCAAGTACTTGTTGAGTGAAAAGATATAAGTCTCATATTATAGGATCCAAGACACAGTAAAACATTAATGATACCAAACACAATTCCATAATGTTTTACTTGTTAGGTCTATTCAATATATAAAAGTAATCTTTTACTCTTTTATATACTCGTGTCGTCAATTAGTTGTAGAGCTACAACAATCGATGACCAACACGATAATCTTATCTCGGTAATTAATGTTCCATGTTAATTACACAATTGTGAATAACTTTTGATTTATGTAAACCATTATCTTTTAGAGCTCTATGGTTAAGGACCAAGTGTCTATTCCTTAACACATCCAAAAGACAAATACAATAATCAAAGAACAAAATGTTTGCACATCCAATTCATAATAATTGACATATAAAAGTAAAACTTTTAGAACACATTCCTGTCAATCTCCCACTTGTTATCAAAGTTTTCTTTCACATATATTCTCAATGTATAAAACAATTATAACTAGTTAACCCTCTCTAATTACTCATCAAGCCAATCCACATGGTTCCTCAGACCCACGGACTCAAAATGCATTTCGCCCTTGGCTTGGGATAAGGGTTTGGTGAATGGATTAGCTGTGTTGCTGTTTGTGTCCACCCATAACATATTTATTTGGCCTTCTACGATGAAGTCACATTTGATAAAGTATTTGCGATCCATGTACTCCACTTTGTGGTGTCATTTAGGATCCTTGATTTGCGAAATAGATGCACTATTATTACAAAATAGCTCGATTGGTACTTCGCACGAGGGAACTACTCCAAGCTCTTCAAGAAACTTCTTAATCCACACTCCTTCCTTGCTCGCTTCAGCGACAACCATTACTTCAGAAGCGGTGGTTGAGTCGGCCGTAGTGGTTTACTTCCAACTACACCAACTCACATCTCCACCAATCAGAAGGAAGACATATCCTGATTGCAACCTTCTATCATCGAGATCACTCATGAAACTCGCATCCGAATAGCCCTCGGCTATCAGCTCATTTGTCCGCCATAAACAAGAAACTTATCTTTGATCCGGTTAAGGTACCTCAGAATATTCTTGACCGCAGTCCAATGCTCAGTACATGCGTTGGATTGGTGATGACTTCTCATGCTTAGAGCAAACGAGACATCGGGTCTTATGCAAGTCATGGCGTACATGATTGGTCATATTCCAGAAGCATAAGGAATATCTTTCATGTACTCCATGTCTTTACGTGATTCAGCACGTTGAGACTTCTTGAGTTGCACACCCATACTCATTGACACATTGCCCTTTTTGGAGTTGTTCATGCTGAACCTTTCCAAGCATTGTCAATGTATATACGTTGACTTAGGCCAATGAGTCTACCAGATCTATCTCTATATATGTTGATTTCCAAGATGTATTGAACCGCACCCATGTCTTTCAGTGAAAATGAAAATTTCAAAGAACTTCTCGTTTGCTTAAGCAAATGTATATGATTTCCCATGAGGAGTATGTCATCGACTTATAAGATCAAGAACACTATATGGCTCCCACTAACCTTCTTGTATATACAAGACTCTTCCTTACTTTGGATGAAGTGAATCTTTTTGACTTCTTCGTCAAAGCGCTTGTTCTAACTCCTTGATGCTTGCTTCAATCCATATATGGATCTTTGAAGCTTGCATACTTTCTCGCTATTCTTTGGATCTTCAAAACGTTGAGGTTGTACCATGTACACATCCTCCTCCAAGTTCCCATTAAGGAACGCTGTTTTGGCAACCATTTGCCATATGTCATAATCAATAAATACGACAATAGCTAGCATAATCCGAATAGACTTGAACATGGAAACCGGTGCAAAGGTTTCATCATAGTCAATTCCTTAAACTTGAGTGAAACCTTTTGCTACAAGCCTCGCTTTGTAGGTTGTCAAGTTCCCATCCATGTCCATCTTCCACTTGAAAACCCATTTACTTTGAATGACTTTTTCCCTTGAGGAAGGTCAACCAAGTTCCACACTTGATTATCATACATGAATTCTATTTTGGATTCCATGACTTTAAACCATAGTTTGGAGTCCTCTCTTTCCATTGCTTCTTGAAAGGTCGAGGGGTCATCAATATCTAGTACCATAATCTCATGAAGTCCCAAATACATATCAGGATTCTTGCTTTCCCTCGTTGACCATCTAAGTTCTTTTGGTTCCACGTGCACTTCTCGAACCTCTTCCACAATTTATTACGGAAATGGTTTGTGTTTGATTCTCGAACGTACACTAGGTGGGGATGACTGAGTTTCTCTCACAATTGCTTGCGAGGGTCTCTCACTCACGCTCCCACTAACCAAAGGAACCTCGGTTGGACCTTCATGATCTTGAATGTCACCATTCATATCAGGATCTTGTAGAATATCTTGAGTTTCCTTAACCACAACTCTACTCCCACTATTTTGAATTCTTTCCAGAAATTCTTTTTCTAGGAATACGGCATCCCTCTCTATAATCACTCAATTGGATGTTATATGCCAAAATTAGTATCCTCTTGTCTCATGAGGATAATCTATAAAGAAGCACTTATCCACTTTTGGTTGAAGTTTGTTCGACATCAATATCTTGACGTTTGCCTCACAACCCCAAATCTTGAGAAAATTGAGCTTAGGTGTTTTACCACTCCATAGCTCATAAGGCATTTTCTCTATGGATTTGGATAGAACATTATTCAGGGGGCGGTAATTCAGATGGACTCATCATTGATCAAACAATGTCGAGCAATGTCTTATTCCTCCTTTCTGATACCCCATTCTGTTGAGGTGTTCCGGGAGGGGTGAGTTGTGTCACAATACTACACTCCTTTAGGAATGAGTCAAATTCGGTACTTAAGTACTCATCTTCACGATCCGTTCGTAGAGACTTGATTTTCTTGTTAAGTTGGTTCTCTACTTCATTGTTGAATTCCTTGAACTTTTCAAAGGATTCACTTTTATTTATCATTAGATAAATATAGCCATAACGACTATAGTCATCCGTGAACGTAATGAAGTACCTAAAACTGTCTCTTGCCTCGTACTCATCGGACCACATACATCGTAATGTATCAAATCCAACAACTTATTCGCTCTCGGACCTTTCTTCTTGAAAGGCTTCTTGGTTATTTTTCCCATTAGGCATGGTTCGCACATCTCCAACGATTTAAAATCAAGTTGACCAAGAAGGTTAGCTTCTTGCAATTTCTTCATGCGTTTTTCATTCATGTGACCAAGACGAAAGTTCCACAAGAGTGAATCATTCACTTGAGTAGTTTTAAGCCATTTGTTATTGCTGTTTAAGAATTGTCTATTGTTCAATTCAAGCAAATAGAGACCATTCCTCACGAATGCCTTTGCTTAGAAAACTCCATTCTTCGATATAGGCAATCAAGAATTTGAAATATTCATATTAAAATTATCCATATCTAAACACGATACAGAAATAATATTCTTGCTAATCGATGACACATAATAAACGTTCTTTAAACATAAATTTAAATCACTAGATAATTGAGGCTCCACAGAACCTCGTGCAATCACAGCAATGATCGCACCACTTCCGACCTTCAAAATCATCTCGTTCTTCACGAGTTCCTTCCTATCCTTTAGTAGCTGCACATTAGAAATTGGGTAAGCACAAGATCCGGTATCAATTACGCAATCTTGGACAGAGGTGGCTAAATTTATCTTAATACCAAATATACCTTTGGCCTTTTTGGGTCGCTTACGCTCAATCACTCCATTGTCAAGGTCTTCCTTGTACTTGGGAAATCTGGCCGAATGTGTCCATTTTCACAGCAGTGAAAGCACTCTGTGTTGGGAGTCGGAGATTTCAAAGAATTCGCCCTCGAGGCACTCACACGAGCACCTCCTACTCCCTTGCTCTTGAAAGGTGCACTTTTGGAGAATTAGCCTTTACCTTTGGTGATCTTCTTGCTCCCTCCATGGACGGCTAGGGTGTGCTTGTCCCTACCCTTGCCCATGTCAACTTCAGCCGTTTTGGGAGCATTGTGAAGTTCCTCAATACTCACCCCTTTCTCACGCACGTGATAGTGCATAACGAAGTCCTTATAGGATGGGGCAAGAGAGCCAAAAATCAAATCTACCACAATGTCATCGGGAATCGGGGAAGAGAGCTTCTACAACTTCTCAAGGTATCCTTGCTTCGTGAGAAAATGCAAGGACACCAATGTTCCCTCCACCATGTGGAACCTTGTGAGTGCGATGGTGGTCTTATAACGCTATTTTCTAGCACTATCCATGAATATCTTTGTCAAAGCTTCCATAGTCTTCTTGGGTTTTGAATCCACGTATTTCGCTTGAAGCGAGTGACCCATGGAGGCCACCATTAGACCGTGAACCAGGTTCTCTTGGTCTTACCACTTGGATTTTTCATCTCTCTCGTAATCGGTTGTCTTCTCATTTAATTTTGGGATTTCACCATCCAAAATATGATATAGTTTCTCAAACTTCAACACGATATTGAGCCTGAGTTGCCAGCTTATGAAGTTTGAGTCATCATTTGTCAAAGGATGTTTGTCAATCATCGATCGCAGAATAGGTTGAGTATTCGACAACTCTACGAAATAAATTATATGGGATTTAATGTCAATTTTATGTTTGAAAATCGATGCCGTTTATAAAAAATCATCCATAAATGCAGCAATTCAAGATCCTATCAATTATAATACAAACTAGCTATGGGCTATCAATATAATATAAAATCAAGGTAAGAAAACATTTTCTAATAATAACCATTTCAAAAATTTGCAACATTTGCAATTTCAAACTCTTATTACTCTTGTCATTTTAATGATGAGGGAATTTGACCAATCCTCGTAAGAAAAATTCTTTTTCTAAAAAAACAAGCTAGGGCTCCGGATATTGGTATGAAAACTTATTTCATTCGATACGATATACGTTTATCTATTGTATTCACAAACAAATACACTCAGTGTCCACTAAGGGTGAATCGCACCTCGTACATATATTCATGGCACAACAATAGACAACCTTATATCTCCCACTATTCCCAAATATGGAGTAAGCTATCACCCACTAAGGGCGAGCAGAATATCTCTCGATCGATGACTGCTAGTGAATGAAATAAGAAAGAAAAATACTCTTAATTTTTGGTTGGACAATTTAAACATTTAGATGTGATTTTAGAATTTAGGTGATCATGCATATTTATCATCTATACACATCTTAACATTCATTCATACAATCACATACATGTCAAGCACACAAACATAAATATATCCATTCACAGACACATTGGTGTGAGTTTGTATGTTCCCGCATACTTGACTTTTGCACCTTTGATGAGAATTAAATTTATACCGCAAGTGCACGGCGTCAATGAAGACGTGGCAAATACGGGTCGAACACAAGGAGGGAGAGATTTGTTATTAATGTGATTTCGATTGGGGGAAAGAAGGAGAGAAGAAATAAGTTGGTTTTGAGATTTTTGATTTTTAATTATCTAAAGCAAGAAACAAGAACAATTAAAACTAAAACAAGAACAAAGAAGTGAATTCCGTTGGATGGAGGTTTAGATTTAGGGTTTAGATTAGAGAATTTAGAAACTTATAATAAATCATGTTAGTTATGAAGCATTACATGATAAATGATTTAACATAAACTCAAGTAATCAAAATATACTAATCACAAACATAAAATAATAACATTCATTCATCTTCTCTTCACCCTAAATCCGTCACATCCACCCTTTGGAAAGAGTTAGAAACTCATGGAGGGAGGAAGAAGGGATCCTAGAGGCATTACAAAAGAAAACTAAAAACAAGAAACAAAAGACAGAATTTTATTACTCCAAAGAAAAGACTACAAATAAAAACAACAACTAAAAACTAGGTCTAAGGCCAAGGACCCTTCTAACATCGTTCTCGGGGCTATTTATAGTTGTTACAAGAGACCTAAGTATAGAATTGGAGAGTACACGTGTCCAGACATGACTGGACAAAATTTGGAGACGCGGATCCACTCTGGGGCGGCGGAAACGCCGCACTATACATGTAATGTGCGGCTAAATCGCCGCACAATAAGGTCGGATTTGATTCGGATTTTTGCTGAGTGTTTATAGTATGATTTGATCATCCTTTGCGCGTCTGGATTGATTCTTTCCATTCTTTGAGCTCCGGATTAATTCCTTCATATATTTGGAGATCCACATTGATTTTTCTTTAGATTTTCTCCAAGATAATATTTTTGTGCTTTAATTGCAATTAGGTCCTTGTCTTTTCGCAATTAAGTCCCCACCTACTTTTGTGCTCAAGTCCTTGTTCTTTTTGTAATTAGGTCTTGAATGCTTTTATGCTTGGATACATTTCCATTTGGAACCCGATAATCTTGAGCTTGGTCTTTATGATAGAAATGAGTCTTTTGCACGCGTTTATGCATTCAGGTCCCTGTATTCTGTAAATAAAACTAAATACATACCTTAGTAGCATTTATTGATGTCAAAGTAATCTAAATGAAAGACATATGATGCAATGTATGCAATGCATCAAATACCCCCACACCTAGATTTTGCTAGTCCATAGCAAAACAGAAGATACGAAAAATAAAAACAGGAAAATCCTAACTCACTTTCGTAGGAATCACGGTTGCACTTAGCATGTGCAACAAGCCTTTAAACCTCCAAGTTTCCTTAGAGGACGAGTTTTGTCTCGTGAGGGTTTTCAGTTGACACACCCACAAAGTCTTAAATTAACATTCCATTAATAGCTCTTAATATCTCCACCTCAACCTTATACATCTCACTTCGAATTCTTGTATGCTCATTATATGAATCTAACTCATTAAAAATATGACTTGGTCTTTGTTCCTCCAACATTCACACCACTAACCCTTCTACACATGATATCACTTAAATTATTTAGCACGCCTCCTCTGGTGGTGAAGTATCATTCGGATCAACCATGGCGTGGATCATTCTTTTAGCTTTGGGCCTTGAGTATTATATTATTTTTTCTTCTTCCGTGATTCAACACATTTGCTTTTTGACACTTTTACCCTTTTTGCATTTGTGTAGCGAGTTTGGTCGATAATCCCGAGCTGGTAGACTCAAGTTACCGGGTTTCAAGATACCCCTACGGACCAGTGACTCAAAGGCTTGGGCTTTTGTAGTCATTTTACAAAATGTGTTTCCTCACTTTATTCCTTTATTTTTATTTTCCTCAAGGCTTAATTGCTATTAGAAGTCCACACTTCCCGGTATATTTTCCTCAACCTCTGCTTTTTATCAACCACTTCAAAGATTTGATTCATCCAATTTAAGTGCATACATGTCTTAAAAGGCAATGGGTTATTTCTTTAGAACTTAGATTTATGTCATAATTTCTACAAGCAGAACTATATAATAAGGAACAAAAACTCAATGCAATTTGTACACGGGTTTTGCCAGTTCAATCTTAAGCTATGTCATGAAACATTGAATTTTTTTTAAAAGACAGAAAAATAAAACAGATAGATAGACACCCCCCACACCTAAATCATGCATTGTCCTCAATGTATGCAAAGAAAAAGCAAATGCACTTATTACCTGAGTCAAATTGCGGTAGAGGGGTTGAACTTGCTTAGAGTCAACCATAGTCAGAACTGGATTGAATGACACCATGTTGGTGCATGTATCCAGTTGAATTGTTCCCCATGTTGCAATGAGAGTCCTGAGTCACAGGTTCCACACCCCTCACATAAATTGGTTCTCTTATTTACTCGAGGGACGGTGGGTGTGAATTCCTCCCCTTTTTCTTACTTCCTTTTTGATTTTGTGATGATTCAGAAATATTATAGATACGCGATTTCATCACAACGTCACTTTGATTGCATATTATTTCTGGCTCACTATCAATATGAAAGATATTAAATTCAGCTTTTAAGTTCCCAAAAGATAATTGCATGAGCCCATTTCGACAGTTTATCAATGCTTCCGAAGTGGCTAAAAAGGGTCTGCCTAGAATTACAGGGATTTGTCGGTTAGGATTTACAACAGGTGCGGTATCTAGTACGACAAAATCCACTGGGTAAATGAAGTGACCAACCTTGATCAAAACATCCTCTACTATACCTCTTGGTTTCTTAATAGAACAATCAGCAAATTGAAGGGTTGTCTTAGAGGGTTTTAGTGGACCAAGGTTCATTTGCTCATAGACAGAGTACGGGAGTAGGTTAACACTAGCACCAAGGTCTAGAAGGGCTTTGTTGATAAAAGTATCTCCTATTGCACATGATATTGTGGGACATCCAGGATCCTTATATTTTATAGGAGATATGTTGGACAAAATAGAACTTATGTTTGCAGTTAAGAATGCCTTCTTTGGTACGTTCGTTTTTCTCTTTTTAGTGCACAAATCTTTTAAGAATTTAGCATAAGCAGGTATTTGTTGAATCATGTCTAAGAGTGGAATGTTCACCTTAACTTGCTTAAATACTTCCAAGATTTTCTCTATTTGTGCACTTGAGTTCTTTTTGAGTCTATTGGGGAATGAGGCTTTAGGAACATAGACTCGCTCAGGTTCAGGTTGAGCTATGGGTTCATGTTGAGTAGGTGGTTTGGGTGTTTCAGATTGGACGTCGGGTTCAAGGTTAGGTCATATGTGGTTGCTTGACGGCTGGATTGATCAGACGTTCTAGGTTTTACCACATTGTTATCAACTTGTCTTCCGGACCGTAATGATACTACAACATTTATTTGTTGGAACGGTCCTTCCTCATTAATCATTTGAACCGGTCTAGGGTTGTTATTTCCTAAAGGTGCTTGATAGGATTGATATGAATTATTAGATCTAGGGTTCACCTCAGGTTGACTTGGAAACCGACCCTTTTCTCTTTCACCTACTATTTGTGCTAGTTGGCTGACTTGTGTCTCTAGCCTTTGGAAGGTCTGGTTGGTTGTTTGTATAAAGGTTTTCATCAAATTTTCTAAGCTTGTCAACCTAACCTCATGATCTCCATTGTTACTAAACCCAGATGATGTATTATTTTGGTTATACGGGTTTGGTTGTTGTCTAGGAGGTTGACCTTGTTGGCTTGATGAGAAATTGGAAATATTACGCCAACCCGAGTTATAGGTTGATGCGTATGGGTTATTTCTAGCATGGTTATACATGGCATTAACTTGTTCCCAGTCCGCACAATCCTCCATTACATGACCAGTCTGACCACATCTAGAGCAAGGGATAGACGAGGCTTGATTCACTCGGTTTTGGGTTTGTAGCTCTAAACTTTCCATTCTGTGCATAAGGGTAGCTAGTTTTGCTTCAGCCGCTATGTTGGCATCTACAGCTAAGACACCTGGTTTGGGTTGACTTGCTATTCTAGATCCAATACTCGGGTTAAGCCGTGTTCTAGCATTGTCCCATTGCATACTGTTTTCAGCTAATTCCTCAAGAAAAGTCCAGGCATCATTTTCATTTTTCGACATGAAGTTCCCTTGGCTTACGGATTCTACCATAACCCTAGATGTGGGTGTCAATCCCTCATAAATAATTTGGCATAATTGCCATCTTTGAATTCCATGATGAGGGCATTGGGTCAGAACACTTTTGAATCTTTCTAGATAGGAATAGAACGGCTCGCTCTCAGACTGAACGAATGCAACAATTTCATTCCTAATCTTCAAAGTCTTATGGTTGGGGAAATATTTTTTTAGGAATACTTGAACAAACTCAGCCCAACTTCTAATGGATCTTTCGGCTAGACTATATAGCCATTTCTTAGCGTCATCCTTCAGTGCTAGAGGCACAAATTTCAAATGCACTGCCTCCTCTGGGATATGCTGGTATTGCATAAGAGAGCAGATTTCCTCAAATTCTCTAAGGAAGAGATATGGGTCTTCCCTAGAGGTGAACTTAGGCAACAAACTCATGTATTGTGCCTTAAGTTCGAAGTCGCGACCCGGTATGGTGGGCATAACGATGCACGATGGCTGAGCAGCCATCGCTGGATAACATCGATCCCTCAGAGTTATAGGTTGTGCAATAGGCGGGTCCACTACGTTCTCACCCATTGGATCCGGGTGAGGTGGTGCAACAGATGGATTGGGGCGAAGTTCTAGACTGGAATCTAAATGAACTCGTGAGAGTCGATTACTCAAGTCCCGAATCCAAATCTGAGTGCACCGGGTTGAATCAATTTTCGAATTCAAATTCGAAATTTAAATTCCAAATTTAATTTCAAGAATTAATTACAATTTTTTTTATTTTCGTTTTTTTTTCAAAAGGGAAACAACAATAGAAGGTGGAAAGATGAGAAAGGAATCCTAATCTAGAGAATTTAGGTGAGAAGAGAAAGAAGACTCAGATGAGAAGAGAAACCTAACTCTAAAGATAGAGAGAGGGTTGGTCAGAAAATTCCTAAGAAAGCACGGTTCAAACAATCCTAGACCTAGTGTCGCTTAGATCTAGACGACTCCTAACTGGTTGAGTCGAATTGATTCGCTTGATTCACCTCCCTCACTAATCAAACGAACTTGGCCAGGTAATGTATAGCTAGTGGGGGCGCTTCCGACAGAGTCGGTGCCAATTAGACAACCACTTCGCTTGGAAGACTTGCGTCAACACAAAAACACTTCCTAGGCACCAAATTAAATTCGATCAGCTTCAAGTCATAGCAAGTCAAACCAATTCTTCTCCTTAAATGAGTCCGAGTCCTTAGGGGTCAATGTCTAATTGATTTTATTTTAAGGCTTGGGTGACACTTTGGGATTGTTATTTGTGGGCCACGGAAGGGTGATGAAATCCCCACCGTATCTTTTCCTACGGAGTTGCCCTTAAGATAGTTTAACTTAAATCTAACAGAGATAGCCAAACAATGGTCTTTAGAGGGGGGCAATTGCAAGGTTGTATGCAAATTAGATTATATGCTTAAATGCAATCGTTAAAACCATGATACGTACCTTGCCTCCAACACTCTTCAACAAGAATTAATTTGCAAGAATTTAGCAAGAATAATGCAAGCAAAACATTATATGATGCATGCACTAAGTTCTTCTAGTTTTGCCAATTTTTAGGTCAGAGTTGAATTATTGCCAATTATGGAATTTAAGCTTAACACGTGCAGTTCTACAAAAGGAAATTTTATTGAAAATAGAAATTACGAGAAAAAGAGGCAACAAAGGTTACCTAAGCAATGCTCAGTCGGGTTCACCGCCCGCTCTCGAAATTTCAGTACCTTCACGCGTCCACCCAGAGATGAGTCGCGTCCTAGAAAAATTTGAAGCCCAGAAGCTCCAAGTGTGCGGCGGATTCACCGCAAGTTGTTCTTTAGGTGCGGCGATTTCGCCGCTCGTTTAGCTGCAAATGTGCCCGGATTTCTCCACGCACTCTGTTGTTTCCTGAAACACAAATCCAAATACTTAGATCGCACACAAGATAAACAGAATAAAATCGAAAACACAAAAATAAACAAAATCTGCGACGCCTCCCCGGCAACGGCGCCAAAAACTTGATGAGAATTAAATTTATACCGCAAGTGCACGACGTCAATGAAGACGTGGCAAATACGGGTCGAACACAAGGAGGGAGAGATTTGTTATTAATGTGATTTTGGTTGGGGGAAAGAAGGAGAGAAGAAATAAGTTGGTTTTGAGATTTTTGATTTTTAATTATCTAAAACAAGAAACAGGAACAATTAAAACTAAAACAAGAACAAAGAAGTGAATTCCGTTGGGTGGAGGTATAGATTAGAGAATTCAGAAACATATAATAAATCATGTTAGTTATGAAGCATTACATGATAAATGATTTAACATAAACTCAAGTAATCAAAATATACTAATCACGAACTTAAAATAATAACATTCATTCATCTTCTCTTCACCCTAAATCCGTCACCTCCACCCTTTGGAAAGAGTTACAAACTCATGGAGGGAGGAAGAAGGGATCCTAGAGGCATTACAAAAGAAAACTAAAAACAAGAAATAAAAGACAGAATTTTATTACTCCAAAGAAAAGACTACAAATAAAAACAACAACTAAAAACTAGGTCTAAGGCCAAGGACCCTTCTAACATCGTTCTCGGGGCTATTTATAGTTGTTACAAGAGACCTAAGTATAGAATTGGAGAGTACACGTGTCCAGACATGACTGGACAAAATTTGGAGACGCGGATCCACTCTGGGGTGTCGGAAACGCCGCACTATACATGTAATGTGCGGCTAAATCGCCGCACAATAAGGTCGGATTTGATTCGGATTTTTGCTGAGTGTTTATGGTATGATTTGATCCTCCTTTGCGCGTCTGGATTGATTCTTTCCATTCTTTGAGCTCCGGATTAATTCCTTCATATATTTGGAGATCCACATTGATTTTTCTTTAGATTTTCTCCAAGATAATATTTTGGTGCTTTAATTGCAATTAGGTCCTTGTCTTTTTGCAATTAAGTCCCCGGCTACTTTTGTGCTTAAGTCCTTGTTCTTTTTGTAATTAGGTCTTGAATGCTTTTATGCTTGGATACATTTCCATTTGGAACCCGATAATCTTGAGCTTGGTCTTTATGATAGAAATGAGTCTTTTGCACGCGTTTATGCTCGGGATGTGGGTAATTTGCATTCAGGTCCCTGTATTCTGTAAATAAGACTAAACACATACGTTAGTAGCATTTATTGATGTAAAAGTAATCTAAATGAAAGACATATGATGCAATGTATGCAATGCATCAACCTTCTCCGTGACTTCCTCTTGCACCTTGGACGTTGATATTGCAAAAATATAAATATGCATCTCAGAATTTTGAAAATTGTCTACTGCAAGTGCTATCTAAAAACTCTCTCATATGCATGCATATACATAAAAATAGAAATTTGGCTTTTACATATACATAAGCCACTGTGATTGAATAATAATAACATACACATTCATTCATTTGTTCACACATGACTTTAACGTAACATACAAACTCACATATCCCTACATAAGAGAACTCGAGCAACGCATGTACATAGACTATAAATTACTCTATTTAGTTTATCATTCATCTCTAAATCAAACAATTCTAAAACCATTTGAAATCCTTTAAAAATGATTTTATACATCCATAGTTCAAAATACAAAACATTTGAACTGCTGTTAATCCAATTTCCAAATTTTTTTAAGGAAAGATAAACATATGCCTTTTTCGTTTTGTTGATTCCTTATAAAATAATTATTTAATAAAAAACAATTTTTTATATATTAGACACAAGTCTAATTTTAATTCTAACATTTATATGATGTGCTTCAAAACATTTAAAACTATCAAAAGAATCAATTACAATTAAATCAACAAAACTATCGGAAAACTCGAAAACGACATAGAACATGAATTGTTTCGATTGTAGATGGTAAACTAAAATTAATTATATAGTCTAATAATTGGAAATATGAACTAAATGCTCTGATGCCACTGTAGGATTTTGTGTGCATATGTATGTACATATTTTAAAATTTTAAATACAAGCATACACGATCGATTTCATATTTTCATTGATCTTATGTACATGTATATGGTTATTCTAATATCATGCATTCCTATATATACTAAAATAAACATAATCGAGAGAGGATCATACCCAAAGGTTTTCTTAAATCTTTTATAAGATCCAGAGTTCCGTTGCTCGTCGGATCGCCCACCGATTCGCCTCCAAGTGTTCACGAAACTCTAAACTCTAATCAATCTCTAATTAAGCTTACAATCTAGCTAATAACCCCTCTTAAAGCTCCTCAGATTTTAATCTCCAAAACTTAAAACTATTAAGAGAATTTTCGTGGTGATTAAGGGAGAGATTAGGGAGAGAGAATTTTTCATTAATTCTTATGAAATAAGTAGGGTGAGGGGACTTATTCATAGCCTTCCAAATCACCCACATCAACAACTATTCTCTAGCCATGATCTCTTGTGTTTTCTCTCCTAAAATTAATCACAATTTGCCACATAAACATTGTAGAAAATGTTTGATCAAATCTGGAATTAGTCCAACCCATGATCTAATTATTCTCTTAATAATTCAGGCAAAAAACGTGTTGTTCGGATAACCGAGATTTCCATTCGGTCGACCGAACCATTCGATTTTACGCAAGTTCAGATGACCGTGAGCCAGACGGTCGACCAAATATTCAAGAGAAAAATTCCCGGAGAAATTTCGGTCGAACAATGTCTCGCTCCGGTCGACCGTTGACCTACCAAAAATTTCTCCTGGTAAATCTCTTCAAACGACAGTGTCTCTATCGGTCGACCGTCATATCCCAAGATAGCTCCTGGATATTTTTCTTTGGTTGACCATTTACGTCCGTTTGACCAATTCCAATTGTCCAGGCATTCCAATTCCAAGATAGCTCCTGGATATTTTTCTTCGGTTGACCAACTTTGGTTGACAATAATCAAATCAATAACTTCTTGAGTGAAATGATATGAGTCTCATATCTTAGGATCCAAGACACAGTAAAACATTAATGACACAAAACACAATTCCATAATGTTTTACTTGATAGGTCTATTCAATATATAAAAGTAATATTTTCCTCTTTTATATACTCGTGTTGTCAATTATTTGTAGAGCAACAACAATCGATGACCAACACGACAATCTTATCTCAGTAATTAATGTTCCATGTTAATTACCATGATTGTGAATACCTTTTGATTTATGTAAACCATTATTTTTTAGAGCTCTACGGTTAAGGACCAAACGCCTCTTTCTTAACACCTCCATAAGAAGAATACAATAGTCAAGGAACAAAATGTTTGCACATCCACTTTATAATAATTGACATATAAAAGTAACACTTTTAGAACACATTACTTTTAGTATTTTACGTGTGTACATAGTCAAGTCTTTGTCTTTTTATTTTGCATTCTTTTTTGTGCATTGTTAGGATCATGTTAGTGTGCTGCATTTAATATCGATATATCTCTTCGCCATGATCCTTGGGTGACTTGTCTTCTTTTGCTTGCCTAGTGCTTTAAATTTTCACATTTCTTTCAAAATCTTTATGCGTTTGCGAAATGAAATATTTTGTGAGTTTTGCATGTATTTAGCACGTGGGAAGCCGTTGAGAGGCAAAGTAAAAGGAAGCTCCCAAAATTGTCTTGAACTTGATGCATTAGGATATCTAGTATACAGACTTTTGGCCCTATCTAGTCATTAGGATGCCCCCGGTTTTCCCTCGAGGGGAGAGTGATCATAGGGTTTCAGTACTTAAACAAATAAATAAGTTCACCCTGAACCTTGTGAGTTGCATAATTCGTGTCTGTTAATATAAGGAAGTTTGTTGTAGTCCAGGACCCTTTAACTCCTATTGTGAGACATTAAGTGTTGGGGTTTTGTTTCATGTATCAATAAGAAATAAGTGAGTAGGCGTTCTCTCTTCTCGCACGGCTCCTATCACTCGGGAAATAAGGTCCGAGGGGACTTTGTGCCGGGTGCTTTCGAGTCATTTTACTTGGGATGAACAGACCGAACTTCCATTACACGGGTGGTAGGGATCGTCTAATGTGGAGATGTGGAGAAAGGTGTACGTGATAGTGTAAGCCCTCATAAGCAATGATGCACCAAACCTGACCGTGGGAGAATCACACACCAACTAGAAAAAGAAAAAAAAAGAAAAAAAAGAAAAAGGTAGTGAAATAAGAACCTTAATAGACTTTACACTTTGTATCACTTGAGGATGTTAAGGTTGTCCATGTCTTTCACTTAAGTCCTTAATTAACTTGCATGAATGGTTCATTAGGCTAGGTGTGTGGACTGGAGACATATATAGAGTTGGCCAGTAGTATTACCGTGTCTAATGATCGACAAAAATGGGTCCAACGAGTCGTGTTGCTAGATTGAATAATGCATGAATGTTCGGATTTTATGGGTATATCCGCTGAAAACGTTCAGTAGACAACATTCCTCCTCCTTGGCGACAAGGAGGTTTAACGGCTTGTTGCACGTGCTAAGTGCAACTGTGATTCCAACGAAAGTGAGTTAGGATTTCCCCATTTTTTTGTATATGTTCCTTTACTTCGTTTTTCTCTTTCTTTGTTTTGCTCCAGACTAGCAAAAGCTAAGTATAGGGGTATTTGATTAGTAGCATATCATTCAACATACTCATGCTATATATCTTTTATTTTACCCCAATATTGTGCTACTCGAGTTGGTGTTTGTAGTGTTTTAGGAATTAGGTAATAAAGAAGAGGAAGAGATCAAAAAGGACCTAAATGTAACAAGTATGGACTGATTTGGAAGGTTCTGGACCTATTTGTAATGCACAAGGATGGATCGCAAACCAGGAAGGACCCAAGTGCAAACCCAGAGGGACCTGATTGTGAAGTGTAAAATATGGTGACACATGACTTGAATCAAATAAGTATTTCACCAATTAAATTCAACATGATTCATGCTAGAAGACTAGGACTTCACCCCACATGGCAAATGAAGAAATAAAGTTGGATGCAAAATTTCAACCGGATCAGACGCATTTGATACGCCAGTGGCGGATCAAAATACTCCAATTCGGTTGAAATTTCGGTCGTGGTTCGGGTTGTCAGGTCAGAGCATTCGTAGACTATCAGATGTGATTTAGAGCCGTCTGATTATTCCCAGATTAATCCTAACCATGTATTAGTCTATATATAGCATTGTAATCCCTCCTCTCCCTCTTCTTCTTGCTTCTCCATTAGTTTTAGGTTTTTTTTGCTGCTGCTTAGTGTAGTTGGAGCAGAAGAAGAACACTTAGTAATCCTTTCATTCCACTCAATAGTGAGTTGTGTTCTTTAAATACATGTCTTTTCCTTTGATGCAATTTCTTTGATGTTGTTGTTTAGTTAATCTTGTTTTCAGTTATTTACATTACGGGTTCTTGTTATTTTTTATGCTTTCTTTAGTGGATAGATGAGTAGAGAGTAGTCCATTCCCATTGGGGGGTGGAGACGAAGGTGATTGATCATGTGATGGATTAGTGTGTGTGTTAATCTTGATCCTTTGAGCCTTACATGATTTCCATAACCATTTAATGGGTTTGACTCTTATCTTTGATGTGCTAATGCTCTTGAATAAAGCTTAGCACAAGCTTAGATTGGTGAGCCTATTTTATGGGGAATGATGAGGTTGGGATAAGGATGTAGTTAGGGTTGTAAATGGGTTGGGTAATACCTGTATACCCGTGTACTCGACCCGTACGGGTACGGGTATGGGTACAAATTTTTATACCCGCTTTAAAATTCGTACCCGTATACCCGCTGGATAAACAGGTCAGTATGGGTATGTGCAATCTCTGGACTCGTATACCCGTTTACCCATTATCAATATTATATATATATTAAATACTTAATAAACAAAATTATAACAAAAACAAAAAACAGAAATAAAAAATGCAAAAAAGCAAAAGGTAACCCTAACTCAAATCTCTCGCCACCTCCCAAACCCTAATCTCACGCCACCTCTTCCTCCAGCGTTGCCTCCGTCGCCGACCTCACCTACTCGCCGACGCATCTTCTGCCGGTGAAATCGTCCTTTCTCCTTGGTATGTTCTCTTCCATTCAACATCTTCTTCTTCTTCTTCTGACGCCTTTCATATTTCTTGATATGTTTGTCCTTGTCAGCCTCCCAGTTCTTCCTAATCGCGTTCTCCTGTAGGAACACGACGAGGTTTGTCACTTCTTCCTACCATCCCTACTCCGATTTCGGTTTCGGTTTCGGTTTATGGATCTTTTACATTTGAGTTTCTGCGACATCTTTTGTGCTAGGGTTTGGGTTTTGGGGGGTTTCGAGGTTTAGAAACGCCATAGATGTGTTGGGTTGGGTTTTGATTCGCTAGGTTTGCTTTTGATCCTTGGGTTTGGTGGGTTTGTGGTGGTTTTGGGGTTTTGGGACTGGGAAGTACTTACTAAGCTTTCTAGAAAGAATTCTGAAAAATACTTAAATACACAATAAACTTAATGGTGGGGTTTGGGTAACAAATGTGGGATTTTGTAGTGGTTTCTGGAGATTTTTTTGTTGTTGGGTGTTTGGGGTAGTGGATTTGGTTGTTGAATTACAGGGAAGCTGTGATTTTGATGATGAGATGTTAATTTGGATTTAACCTGAAACTAGGTATGTTTGTGTTGGGATGTTTTCGTGGATTTGAGATTTGGAAGATGTGGTTTTGATGTGTTTTTGAGCTGGTTTACATTGTTTTCTTGTCTGATTACAGGGTTGTTCTGTTGCCCAATGTGGCAGGAGTTTGGATGAGGGTTCGGTTTTTGTTGTGTATGGACATGTAATATAGTATGTTGCTCATGATTTCAATCAGTGATTTTCCAAAATCGATGGACTTTGTCATGAAGTTTAAAAGCAGTTAGCAAATTTATATTTTTGTTAACAAATGCAAAAGTAGCTGTGCAGTTTCTGACTTTTAAGAACACCATGACAACATTATGTAAGCGCTTCTAAAAGTTTTTATTATCGATCAAGATTTTGTTTCCCTCAAAATGGCTGAGACTTTCTTTTTTGTTTTGATTTGGATTTTTGGAAAGTTGATTTTGGGAAATTTATGCTTTTGTTTGGTGGTTTGTGAATGTTCGGAGTTGTTTTCGGTTCTTGGTTTGTTTAATTGTTTATTTCCAAGTTTTTATACAAAAAGATATGTATTTTTTTGCCTTAGTTAATACATGAAATTTTATCTTGTAGTAGGTAATGTCTAAAACTGTATGAATGGATGAAAATGGAACACCAATACCTACAAATTCAGAAAAAAGAAAAAGGCGTTCAAAATCTGAAATTTGGAACGATTTTAGTAGTTGTAATGATGAAAATAAGAATAAAAGAGCCAAGTGTAACCATTGTTCTAAAACCTTGTCTGCCAAAAATAGTGATGGAACAACTCATTTGTGGACACATCTAAGAAAACAACACCCTACCAAGGTTAAAGGTCGTATTGGAAGTGGACAACTGGTATTGAATGTGGAGGAAAAGAGCTTAGCTGGAGCTGGATATGTAGCTGTTAAGAATCACAAGTTTGATCAGATGACTAGAAGGAAGGATCTTGCCCTAAAGATTGTGTTGCACGAGTACCCGTTCTCAATTGTTGAGCATGCAGGCTTTCGAAACTTTGTTAGTCGTAAGATTGGGTGGAAATTTTCATGGAAGAAAAGGATAAGTTGTACAAGCATTTAGATAGACTTCAATGTCGTATTAGTTTGACAAGTGATATGTGGACGTCAAACCAAAACAAGGGGTATATTTGTATTACGGGTCATTTTGTTGATGATCATTGGACTTTACAGAAGAGAATTCTGAATTTTGCAGTAGTTAAAGGCAAACATACAGCGGTTGCTCTTTCTAAGTGTATTTTAGAGAAGTTGTACAAGTGGAACATCGACAAGAATGTAATATGTCTTGTCTTAGATAATTGTGCAACAAATGCTGCCCTGGTAAGAGATCTAGTTCCAAAGATAGTTTGGGTGATCTTCTACAAAATGGGTTGTTGTTTCATGTTAGACGTTCAGCCCATATTGTTAACCTGGTTGTCCAAGATGGGATTGAAATCATTGCCGGAGTAATAACAAAGATTCGTGATAGTGTCAAATATGTGAAGTCATCTACACTTAGAAGGGAATCTTTTTTAGAAGCTGCAAATTAAGTAAAGGCTCCAAATAGGTCACTAGTGTTAGATGTGTCAACCAGGTGGAACTCCATTTTCCATATGCTTCAAACAACTTTGCATTTTAAAAAGGCTTTCAATCGTATGACATGTATTGATAGTTCTTACACTCATGAACCTTCTGAACAAGTGGGAAAATGCAAAGGTTGTGTGTGACTGCCTACAACTTTTTCATGAAGTTACTAATGATTTTTCTGCCACATTGTATCCGTCAGCAAATTAATTTTTACCTCATGTATGTGCAATGAAGATTAAATTGATGAATATGTGTAGTAGTGATGTTGCTTTTGTGTGTTGCCTCGATCTTAGATCGTCAATACAATATTGAAACAGTCACATTTTACATGAACAAAATTTACGGTGAAAAAGTTGGCAAAGAGAAGCTAGACGATATCAGAAGTAGTTTGCAAGACATTTACAATGAGTATTGTCTCAGGTTTGGGGGAATAGATGTAAGTGTCTATAGTTGTGAAAGTGAAGTAGGCAGTTTATGCAGTGGAAGTAGTAGTGGAACTTCTTTGAGTGGAGGTACAAGGTTTGGCAAAGAAACTTTTTAACTAGCCAGTGGACTAAGTGAGTTGAAGGAGTTTCTTGCTAATAAATCAGCAAATCAACCATTCAAGTGCGATTTGGACATGTACTTGGATGAAGGAGTGCATCCTATTGTTGATAGATTGGACATTCTTGGATGGTGGTAGATGAATGCTCCCAAGTACCCTTTAGTTAGTCGCATGGCACGTGATTTTTTGGCTATTCCGGTATCAATAGTTGGATCAGAGTCTGCTTTTAGCACTGACGGTAGAGTGATTGATCCATCAAGAAGCTCCATGCATTCAAATACCGTTGAAGCTCTTATATGCTCCCAAGATTGGATAAGGAAGACTTTTAGTGGTAAATTCTTTTGTAACTTACATGTGTATTTATTTAGATGACATGTCATTTTATTTTTATCAACTTCTCTTCTCCATATTTGTAGATAAAGCACTTCGTAAAGCAACTTTGGGCACATTAAATGAGACAGATGATGGAGACCTTGTAGTGGATTCAATTTCAATTAATGACGATGATCTTGAGGAGGATTAGTAGAAGTTAGTCCACTATTTGTAAACTTGTAATAGAAGAATTCAAACTTCTAAAATGGTTCTTTGTGTTTGCTAGACATTTATTTATGTTTGTTAAGATATTTATTTGTGATTGTTAGATATTATTTAGTGTTTGTTAGACATGTTTTGTGTTTGCTAAGATATTTGTTTTGTGTTTGTGTGTTTTTTTTATTTTTTTGTCTTGTACAAGACTTTTTTTGTAATAAGTGACCGACTTACCCGTTTACCCGCCCCGTAGTCGTTAACCAAAGGGTACGGGGCAGGTACGGGTAGACCAATATTGGGTACGGGTATATAGCCATAACTGTTAATTTGGGTCGCTTACCCGTTTACAGGCCTAGATGGAGTGGAAGAAGAGAACAAGACATATGCATGCATGTGGTCATGTTGGCTTTATCCAAATTAATGTCTCATATGTTTTAATGATTGTGATAAATCTTATTTCATGTGGAGACATAGTTGGATTAGAGTCATTTTGCATGTCAACATATTAGCCTCATTTCAATTATTGTCTTGTACGTTTTAATGATAAGGTTTTATCTTATTTCATGTGGAGGCAAAGTTGGAATTGAGTTTTGTGGATTTCATGTATGACATGTTTTGATGAGCACATTTGAATACACACTACACCACACATTTTCATATTCACATTTTTTCTCTACCCCAGAGGGGTTTAGTTTTATTGTTTGTTTTCGATTTCTTACGTGTTGTAGTTTGATTCCGATCGCATCTCTATCCTCTTCTTTTCCCACTAGAGTATTATAAACTCGACTCGCGCACGCTACTTGTGATCGCTTTAACACGGCCGTACACTTGCAGTTATTTTAACTGATTCAATTACGTTTTTGGCACCGTTGCCGGGGAAACCCATGTGCATTGGCTCCAGCAAAGCTGCAAGAACAACCTTACGAAAGGAGGCACTTAGAATTTCCATACATAGGGCAAAGATATAAGGTGTAATCGGGTCACCCAGTCTAAGGCCATTGCTGGCCTAGAACGAGTTAGAAAAAGACAGATTAAACGAGACAACAAAGGAGGTACGGAGACACGTACGGATCCACCTAGACCATTTCACAGAGAACCCAAAACGTGCCAGCACCTGTAGCAAAAAATTCCACGAGATAGAATCATATGCCTTCCGGAAGTTGAGCAATAAATACATTTGCCCTTCCCCTTGCTCTAGATGCAAACGATGACAGAGCTCATGATCCAACAAGATATTGTCAGAGATGCGCCTACCAGAAACTAGCCATCCGAGAAATAGTAGACAAGGTTACACAACGAGATGGGTCGATAATCATTCACAGTCTAGGCAACCTTTTCTTTGGAATCAGAGTGATGCTTGTCTTGTTGAACTGCTTATGGATGCATTTTCCAGACAAGAAATCTTGGACAGCATGGAAGACATCCTGCTTCACAACCACCCAGGCGGGTCGAAAAAACATAGCATTGAAACCATCAGGTCTTGGTTGTTGACCTTTTGGCCCTTTAATCTTAATTTTGATGCTTAACAAACTAATATTATGCACAACTTCAATTAGAACATCACACACATCCTATTGTCAAATTGCATAGATATTGTGTATTCCTAACAATGTAGGTGATCAAACCAAGGGACCAATCAACTTCAAGATTAAGGCTCAAGACTTGTAATTAAAGCTCAAGGACTTCATATGTAATTTTCTATTTATTTGAGTTATAGGATCAAATGAACACTTGATGCACAAAAGGATAAACCCATCTCTGTCAGTCGACCGTTTGCCGCTTGGTCTACCGAACTTGTTCCAAACGGATAACCGAGATACCCTTGGTGAACAATATTCTTAGACTCAGGAATGACTTGAACTTCCTGGAATCCTTGTTTCGGTGTACCAAAGCTTACCCGGTCAACCATCTTTTAGAGTTAGTTACCACTTGATCTTCCTGGAATCCTTGTGTGGGTTTACCGATCTCTACCCGCTCAACCGTTTCCTTATCCTCAGTAGCTTCGAAATTTCTGTTGATATATCTATTCGGTGTACCGAAAAGGTATCGGTCATCTGAACTTCACTTGTGTCTTTTAGCCTAAACGACTTCATCTTACTGGCCCACGTGGCACAAACTAACTCCAATGAACTTATAATTTGTCGTTTAGCAACAAGCTTTGAAAAGTCCATATCGGTCTACTGATTACCCTTCAGTTTACCGAAGAATTGTTGTCAATCAAAACGTAACGGCTATTTTCCATGTAATATTTCGACCATTATTGATAAACCAATTTCCTAGGCAATGTTAGCAGAAACCCCGCACATGTATGGGTCAACCGACCTTACCACGGTATACTGAACAAGATCACCAAGTCACAACAATTCTTTACTGTCCAATTGGAAAGGTGAACCGAAGTGTTCTCGGTCAAACGAATTAAATTACTCGATATTATGAAAAAGTTACTGGAAGTTGGTGAACGGTTATCCGACATATACTCGGTCAACTTTGTGCTTCAATCTGACCAATTAACCCACATTCTGTCGGACGACAGTCGGTCTCCCGGTCGACCGAAGTTACCCCGAATTCTGCCCGAGCTTTAGTCACATCTTGTTTTTTGTTGGTTCAAATCTCACAAACTTACCATAATAGCTCTATCTGTTTTGAAGGCTATATAAACTTCACTTAAGAGACACATTCACTCCTCTACTTGGCAAAAATCAATCCTACTCCTGTGCTCTCAATCTCCAAGCCTTCCAAACTCCACCAACTCTCAAACTTCTATTATTCACTCCAAGTTTAATTCCAATCCTTGAGTGCATTCAAGTTAGAGTTCAACAACCTCATTCAATTTCCATTGCGTTGTAAAGCTTCGAGGAAGCACCCTCTCGGGTTGTGAGAGGAGATCCGAGCAAGGTGAGGGTGTTCGCAAGGCTCCGATTGTAAGAGGGTTTATCTTCGACCCGGAACGAAGATAATAGTGAATTCTCAAGTAGGGATTGGAGGATCGATCGGAAGTTGAGGAGAGGACTAGATCATGGTGGTGTGATCGAACCTCTATAAATCTCCAGAGTCATCTTGTGGTTTGCAGTGTTTCTCTTACTATTTTAATTATTCAATTATTTAAGGCAATTAGGAAATAATCTATTCACCCCCTCTAGATTAGTGATCGATCAACTTACATTTGGTATTAGAGCATAAGTTTACTCATCTAATCAATTTTTCCATGGAGAGTAACACTATCAACTTAGAGAAGGATTATCTACCACTAGATCCCCTTTGCTTAACAGAAATAATCACGCACATCAGAAGAATAGAAGGAGAATCTACATCCAATCAATTTCCTTAAAAATGTGGATATTTCTTGGTAGTAAATGTAGGATTTTCTGTCCCTATGTATGTATATATTTTAATTTTTTTAATACAAACATACAAGATCGATTTCATTTTTCAAATATTTTATGGACATGTATATGTTTATTCTAATATCATGCATTCCTACACATATTAAAATAAACAAAAGAGAGAGGATCATACCCAAAGATTCTCTAAAACCTTTCAGAAGATCCGAAGTTGCGTTGCTCGTCGAATCAGCCGCCGATTCGCCTCCAAGTATTCACCAAACTCTAAACAAGATTAGAGAGAAAGGAGGTTGCCAATCAATCTCTAATTAAGCTTAGAATCTGGCTAGTGACCCCTCTTTAAGATCTTGAGATTTTTATCTCCAAAACGTAAACTATTAAGAAATTTTCGTGGTGATTAAGGGAGAGATTAATGAGAGAGAGAGATTTTTGTGGTGATTTTTGTGTTGTTCGGTTAACCGAGAATTCTTCTCGGTTAACTGAACCATTCGGTTTTAACACATGTTCGATTGACGGTGAGCTTGATGGTCGACCGAACATTCATGAGAAAAAAATTCTGGGAAAATTCGGACGAGCCGCGTCTTGCTCTGGTCTACCGTTGACCCACCAAAATTTCTCCTGGGGAATGTTCTTCGAAAGTCCGTGTCAGATTCGATCAACCGCTAATATCCCAAGATACTGTTGGAGGACGGGAGGAGGATGGGGAGATACTGATCAACCCACCACAGGAGAATGCCCGCCGCCTCCTGTGCTACAGGGACCGCTGATTGCCGGTCCCCAACCACTGATTGGCGGTCTAAAAGGCGCACCTTGTGCGCTGCCTTAGACTGCCCTGATCACCATTCCTTTTGCCTTCTTTTGACACCACTAGATCCATTCTTGATCTATTCTACTGGGGGCACGAAGGAAAGAAGGTGGCTCTCTCCTTGACACTCAAAAACAAAAAAACGATTTTGCAATGCACACTCTTCTTCTTTTTTCTACTCACATACTCACTCTTTTCTCACACAATTTCGTGGCTCAATTTCTAATGCTTGATATATATTGTTGTTGTATTGTTGTTGTGTTACAAATGGTGAATTCTATTACTTTATATAGGCACTTACATGACCCTACAACTTCCAAATATAAAGACTACATAAACATGATCATTCAAGATCATTACACCCTCTACGTAAATTGCATACATAATTAGGACGAAAATTACTCAAAAAAGGAAAAGACTCTTGTCTCTTCCACTCCCTCAACCTTTTGTCTTCTCATGTGTTGACTCTTCACCCCCTTGATGAGTCATCAAGCAATGATGATGTGGCGGGTGACTAGGACGCCACATAGGGTTAAGTCGCCACCTAGGATTAAGTTCAATTCTCAATACTCCTCCTTGAACTTAATCCTCTTCCTCCAGCCCAAGTAGGTTGCACATCCTCTCATGCAACCTATTGGCAATGCTTCTACATAAGCTAAAAAACACACCATATGAACCTCACTTGTTCATACGTCACACAAAGAGGGATTGTCTGCATGCACGCCTCCGACGCGATATCTTCTTCATAATCTATGTCGGTCCTTTGCTTGTAGTCTTTTGATACCAAGTGTGGCTTGCATCGCTTGACCTTTCCTCGGGGTGTTGTCTTCTTCTTATACACCCTCCTGAAAATAGCCGTTTTGTGGCATTTTGGAAGCGAAGATTGCTCCCAAGTTTCATTCTTTTCTATCAACTCCATCTCGTCATCCATCGTGGCTCGCCTTCTTGCTTTTGCCACCACCGCTCCATTGAGTGGAATGCTCTCGCCTTGATCCAAGAGGCAAATCAAGTCTAGCTCACTTGTTCCCTCGTATAGATCATCAAGACTCCTTTTCTTCCTTGGTCTCGTCTCTTCATCATCGGATGATACAACTTGGTGCTCAGTGGAATCTACCACCTCCACCACTTGCTCCTCATTCTCATTGTTGTCTTCGTATTCCTCTTTATGCTCATCGTCAACTTGAGCATGATTTTTTACCTCCTCGTGGTTAGAAGTCACCACTTCTTCTCTTTCTTCTTCTTCTTCCTCTTCTTTTTCTTCTTTTTCGCACCTCACATCATGTTCATGTTCGACTAGAGCATGCATGACATGAATTGTCACCTTCTCCTGGTTAACAAACAAGGCAATTCCATCACCGTGGGTATCTTCCTCATCGACAATAAGGTTGGAACTCTCTTCCACCTTGTTCGACCAACACTCGCTTGCGTAGTGTCCATTCTTCCCACAATTGAAGCACTCAATCGCCTTCTTCGATCCGCGATCAACACGGACACGGCTGGAGCTCTCCTCCACCTTCTTTTTCGACCAACATTCTTTCGCAAAATGACCACGCTTCCCACACTTGAAGCATTCGACCTCCTTCTTTCTTGGATGGCCTCCATAATCACGACCACTTCCACGATCTACGTTGCGAGGTTTCTCCTCCTTAAGCGACATCTTCGCTTGCAACGCCTCCTCCAAGACATCTTGTCTTTTCTTCTTCTTTCTTTGCTTGTGTGCCTCTAACGAGCTAGCTATATCATCAATAGTCATCTTCTCGAGGTCCTTTGATTCCTCGATTGCGCACACCACATTCTCGAAGTCCTCAGTGAGAGAACGCAACACCTTCTCCACCACTCTTCCTTCGGTCAGCGCCTCCCCATTTCTTTTTAACTTGTTCGCCACCATGCGAACTGTCGTCACGAAATCGGCAACTCCTTCCGATTCTTTCATCTTTAATGCCTCGAACTCGCCTCAAAGCATTTGGAGGCGCACTTGCCTCACTCGATCAACCCCCTTGTAGCTCCTTTCAAGAGTATCCCACGCCTCCTTCGACGTCCTCGCTTCAGCGATCTTTTCAAAGCCACTCTCATCCACTGCTTGGAAGAGAAGGAAGAGAACACTCTTATCTTTGGCTCTTCTCTCCTTTTGTGCTTTGATTTGTGCGACGGTTTCTTCTCCCGTCTCGGCCTCCTTCTCCAAGCCGCTCTTGACAAGATCCCAAGCATCATGCGCACCCAGCAGCGCACGCATTTGGATACTCCAATTGTCGCAGTTGCCTTTCGACAATGGAGGCAACGACGCATGACCAAACGAGGTCATTCCCGAGCTTCCCATCAGACGAGGCTCTGATACCAGATGTTGGAGAATGGGAGGAGGATGGGGGGATACTTATCAACCCACCACAGGAGAATGCCCACCTCCTGGGCTACAGGGACCGCTGATTGGCGGTCCCCAACCGCCGATTGGAGGTCTAAAAGGCGCACCTCGTGCGCTGCCTTAGACCGCCCTGATCACCATTCCTTTTGCCTTCTTTTGACACCACTACATCCATTCTTGATCTATTCTACTGGGGGCACGAAGGAAAGAATGTGGCTCTCTCCTTGACACTCACAAAGCAAAAAAATGATTTTGCAATGCACACTCTTCTTCTTTTTTCTACTCACATACTCACTCTTTTCTCTCACAATTTCGCGGCTCAACTTCTAATGCTTGATATATATTGTTGTTGTATTGTTGTTGTGTTACAAATGGTGAATTCTAGTGCTTTATATAGGCACTTACATGACCCTACAACTTCCAAATATAAAGACTACATAAACATGATCATTCAAGATCATTACACCCTCTACTTAAATTGCATACATAAGTAGGACGAAAATTACTCAAAAAATGAAAAGACTCTTGTCTCTTCCTCTCCCTCAACCTTTTGTCTTCTCATGTGTTGACTCTTCACCCCCTTGATGAGTCATCAAGCAATGATGATGTGGCGGGTGACTAGGACGCCACATAGGGTTAAGTCGCCACCTAGGATTAAGTTCAATTCTCAATAGATACCTCCTGGATATTTTGTCTCGGTTGACCGATTAAGCCCGGTTGACCGAATCCAATTGCCCAGGCACTCCAGACAATTTTGGTCAATCATTTGCTTTATCCGACCCATGTTCGGTTAACCATTCCTTAAGATACCTCGGTCGACCGAACCCAAAACGGTTTACCATTTTGATCGCGATTTTGCCTTTGTCAAATTTTCGATTTATTTCCAATTTTTTTTTATCTTTTGGGGTTTTTAGCAAATTCATATCTCATGTAATATATTATCCTATGTAATATTAAATTATTACACCCCATAATATATACAACTTATATGAATTTATCCATGTTTGTAATTATGTCAATTCTAATGACATATTGATTTTATTGATTCACCACACGTGTCCCTTTTCACATGAAAACCCGACACATCATATGAACTTAAAATCAAGCTTCTTGTATCCCAGTTTTGTGGTGTGACCTATAGGAGGATCTAAGCTAAATTGGCAGCCATATTAAACACTTAATATCTCAAACTATAAGTGGTATCTAGCTACATATTATAGTTACCCAATTAGCATAGATGTCTTTGTTCCACTCGAACTAAATATGATCCATTTAATGATGTAAGTGCACCACTTGTGCCCGCCCCTTGCCTCATGATATATAAGAATATATAAAAAGTAGAAATGTGTCACCTTTGTATTATATTCATTTCTTGATCTTTTTAAGCTAATTATAACTATGTAACATAACTGAAGTTACATTGTACACATTACAATTTTGCTCTATCAAGGGGCCCACTAATATCATCATTCAATTAAGAGGGGCAGTGATAATCGTTTGACTAACTGTCTTTTCCAGCAGAAGTCATGTTCAGTCAACTATTTCCTTTATCACTATACTCATTGATAACTTTTGACAATAATCAAATGAAGCACTTCTTGAGTGAAAAGATATAACTCTCATATCTTAGGATCCAAGACACAGTAAAACATTAATGATACAAAATACAATTCCGTAATGTTTTACTTGATAGGTCTATTCAATATATAAAAGTAATCTTTTCCTCTTTTATATACTCGTGTCGTCAATTATTTGTAGAGCTACAACAATCGATGACCAACACGACAATCTTATCTTGGTAATTCATGTTCCATATTAATTACCATGATTGTGAATAACGTTTGATTTATTTAAAAGATTATCTTTTAGAGCTCTACAGTTAAGGACCAAGCGTCTCTTCGTTAACACTTACAAAAGACGAATACCTTAATCAAGTTACAAAATGTTTTAACATCCAATTCATAACAATTGACATATAAAAGTAAAACTTTTAGAAAACAATCCATTCAATCTCCCACTTGTTATCAAAGTTTTCTTTCACAAACATTCTCAATGTAAAAACAATAATAACAAGGGTAACCATCTCTAATCACTCATCAAACCAATCCACATGGTTCCTCAGACCCATGGAATTGAAATGCATTTCGCCTTTTGGCTTGGTACGAGGTTTTGTTGAATGGATCAACTGTGTTTCCATTTGTGTCCACCCATAAGAGTATGACTAACAGGGGTTTCCCCCCACACCCGGTCATGCAAAGATGACCGAGTCATCATCACCCGGGTCGTCCGAGTTGGTTAATTTTTATTTTATTTAAAAAAATGTTTTAGATGTTAGGTTTATTTATTTGTTAAAAAATTGTTTTTGATGTTAGGTTTATTTATTTGTTGGAGATGTTGGGTTTAATTTTTATTTGGTTTCAATATGTTGGGGTATTATTGTTGGCTTTTTGGCTAATATTCGTTAATCCGTTTTGATGATTAATCAACATCTCAATAAAAACACGTATCAAATTGAAATATCATTGCTTGCATATATGTGTGTTATCTAACATTTCAGGATTCAAGTTTGAGTTAAATTAAGGATGAAGATTGAAGAGTTGCTAGGTTTAAATTCCATGTATTTAGGCCTCAAATGTAACTTGGCACTTAGGATACCTATAGAAGTCTCACATTATTTTCCAAATATCCTAGACTTCATTAGAAATTCAACCCAACTCATTACAATCGTAGAACAGGAAATCTGCACTAAATCGGTCGACCGGTAGAACCTTTTGGTCCGACCGATTTACACCAGACCTTCCCAGGCAACAAAATTTGTCACACACGGTCGACCAATTTTCTTCAACCGTTCGACCGTGCATTCCATCTGGTTTGTCTGTCTTAAATCGGTCGACCGACATATACATTTTGTTCGACTGTTTCCTCAAATCCTGTTTGACTGTTAGATATCGGTCGACCGAAACTTGATATCTCTTCGACCGTCTCACCTTGTCGAGTGATAGAAATTAGTTTACCCAATACAAATCTTTCAGCCTATCATTTGTCGACACGTGTCCAGTTAATGAGACTTTCGGTCGACCGAAACTTGATATCTGTTCGACCGAATGATTTCCGTATTTGTATTTAATATGACCGTTATACTTGTCGTATGCTCCAACGGTCGTATTCATATTTTCCTAACTAACCTTATTTTGGTTTTAGTCTTCCGGTCGACCGGATTTCCCTTTACGGTCAACCGAATCTTGATTCTTCCGTGTCTCTTTCCTACTGGGCATTTTCGGTCGAACTATGCACTCACCTCGTTCGACCGATTACACTTGTTGCTATCAGGTCTCAAGTCAAACCTGTCAACCAGTCGACCGAAACTCTACCCCCGGTCGACCGATACTTATGTCTTTTCCAGACCCTGTCCTACTGTCTCTTTTCGGTCGAACAAGTATTTCAAACCGTTCGACCGATCACTTAAGTTCTAGCCAAATAGGATCGACCGTTATCATCTTCGCTCGACCGAACCAAGCACTGCTTAATTTTGGTCGACCGTGTAACACGATCCGGTCGACCGTTTGTCACCAGAAACGTGTCCTGTCATTTCTGAATTGTGTTTTCTTGCACATCTTTTCATCACTTCAATCCCAACGGCTAGAACTTGTTTAGAGCTTATAAATAGATCTTAGAACACTCTTACAAAGTCACCAATCTTTCTCTAAGCTCAAAATCTCATTACTACTCCCAAATTGCTCTAAACCCTTGTGCTCATATCTTCTCACTTGAAATCATCTTCACTAGATTGCATCATTCATTTCAAGTGCCCAAGATTAGTTGCTGAAGTATTATTCTTCAAGACTTGTACAAGCTTCCGGAGTGAAGCTCTTCTCGGATTGTGAGAAGGTGGTCCAAGCTAGGCGAGGGTGTTCGCAAAGCTTGTGGTGTAAACGCGTGATCTCGACCCGCAACGGAGATCTGATTAGTGGAGGACGCGAAGTTGCTCGAGTAAGAGCAATTCGTAAGAGAGGACTAGGATCCGGTGGTTGGATGCAAACCTCTATACATCCAGAGTAGTGGTTTGTTTTGTTCTCTCTTTAATATTATTGTCTTATCTTTGAATTTGCTATAGTTATCTTAAAAACCGTAATTAGTTTATTCACCCCCCTTTAGACAAAGTTTAGGGGCTAGTAGATCCTACTATTATTTCGTAAATAGTTTGGTATTAAATCTATATTACCACACTTGGATTGAAATGAAACTACATTACACCACTTAATTGAAATTAAACCAGATTTACAATGCTTAACCATAGAAAATAAATTACATCAACTGCTTATGTACATTTGCTAGCTGGATTTCGTCCTCCTCAATCATTAAACCTAACTCTTTCACCTTTAGTAGTTGTACGTATATATCATAGAGTTTTTCATTAGCAATCAATCCTCTTTCTCTCTTTGAAACTCCAACTTGCGTTCTCTGAATGCGAGTTCTTTGTCTTTTACGGTTTTGTGTTCAGCAAGACAAAGAGCCAGGCTTGTAGCATGCACTTCTTCATCATCGACTACCGCTTTACCTTTCTTTTTGCTTATTTTGATACCGGTAGGACGAGGTTTAGGATGTGCGAAAAATTTAGGGATCGTCGTAGGAAAATTAGGAGGCAGGCTTTCATGGCCTTCCTCTTCTAATGGTTTCACCCGACTTCGTTTAGTGGAGAACCCGGAGCCAGACGAGTCAGTACAACTTTGTTTATTGGAAGACCCAGAAGATTGTCTGCTTGGGACAGTGCCCAAGGATCTCCACTTTGGGTATTGTTTCATGATTCTCCAGGCGTGGGTGTACTAAAAGGCGATGTTAGTCTCACGCTCGTAAATTAGATGAGCTTTCATTATTTGCGAATTAATATAATTGATTTTGGAAAACAATAAAAGTTAGTGGAAATAAAAGATGATGCAGAGAAGAGAGGTAGGTTGTGGTGGGCTGTGCTGGGTTGTGGTTAAGAGGTGAATAGTGTAGGAAAGAGAAGAACGTGGGTTGGGGAAAGACAAAGATGATGTGGAAGAGAGAGATAGATGATTTGGAAGAGAGAGAGAGCTCATGACCTTGTCGTCCAGGTCATGGTTAATGATGACCTAATAAATTTATTTTGCTTCGTCGGTGGTTGAGTCGGCCGTAGTGATTTCACTCCAACTACGCTAGCTCATGGCTCCACCTTCGAGAATGATGACACATCATTATTGCGACCTCCTATCATCGAAATCACTTATGAAACTCACATCCGAATAGCCCTCGGCTATCAGTTCTCTTTGTCCTCCATAAAAAAGAAACTTATCTTTGGTCCGGTTAAGGCACCTCAGAATATCTTGACCACAGTCCAATGATCAGGACCTGCGTTGGATTGGTGACGACTTATCACGCTTCGAGTATATGAGACATCGGGTCTTGTGCAAGTCATGGCGTATATGATTGATCCTATAGTCGAAGCATAAGGAATATCTTTCATGTACTCCAAGGCTTTACGTGATTCAGCACGTTGGAACTTCTTGAATTGCACACCCATACTCATTGGCACACGGGCCTTTTTGGAGTTGTTCATGCTGAAACTTTCCAAGACGTTTCAATGTATGTACGTTGACTTAGGCCAATGACTAGACGGGATCTATCCCTATATATCTTGATTACCAAGATGTATTGAGCCTCACCCATACCTTTCATTGAAAATGCAGATTTCAATGAACTTCTCGTTTGCTCAAGCAAAGGTATATGATTTCCCCATAAGGAGTATGTCATCGACATATAAGATCAAGAACACTATGTGGCCCCCACTAACCTTCATGTATATACAAGGCTCTTCCTTACTTTGGATGAAGTGAATTTTTTTGACTTCTTCGTCAAAGTGCTTGTTCCAACTCCTTGATGCTTGCTTGAATCCATAAATGGATATTTGAAGCTTGCATACTTTCTCGCTATTCTTTGGATATTCAACACCTTGAGGTTGAACCATGTACACATCCTCCTCCAGGTTCCCATTAAGGAACGCCGCTTTGACATCCATTTATCATATCTCATAATCATGAAATGCGGCAATAGAGAGCATAATCCGAATATACTTGAACATAACAACCAGTGAAAAAGTTTCATCATAGTCAATTCCTTGAACTTGAGGAAACATTTTGCTATAAGCCTCACTTTGTAGGCTGTCAAGTTCTCATCCATGTCCATCTTCCTCTTCAAAACCCATTAATTTTGAATGACATTTTCCCCTTGAGGAACGTCAACCACGTTCCACACTTGATTATCATACATGTATTCTATTTCGGATTCCATGGCTTTAAACCACAGTTTGGAGTCCTCTCTTTCCATTGCTTCTTGAAAGGTCGAGAAATCATCGATATCTAGTACCAGGATCTTATGAAGTCTCAAATACATATCGGGTTTCTTGCTTTCCCTCGTTGACCTTCTAAGTTCTTTGGTTCAACGTGTACTTCTCGAACTTCTTCCACAATTTATTGCGGAATTGGTTCATTTTTTATTCTTGAATGTACACTAGGTGGGGAAGATTGAGTTTCTCTCACAATTGCTTGCGAGGGTCACTCACTCATGCTCCCACTAACCAAAGGAACCTTGGTTGGGCCTTCATGATCTTGAATGTCACCATTCATATCATGATCTTGTAGAATATCTTGAGTCTCCTCAACCACAACTCTAGTCCCACTACTTTTTATTCTTTCCAAAAAATCATTTTCTAGAAATACGACATCCCTCTCTACAATCACTCGTTTGGAGGTTTTATGCCAAAAGTAGTATCCTTTTGTCTCACGAGGATAACCTATAAAGAAGTACTTATCCGCTTTTGGTTGATGTTTGGTCGACACCAATCTCTTGACGTAGGCCTCACAACCTCAAATCTTGAGAAAATTGAGCTTAGGTGTTTTACCACTCCATAGCTCGTAAGGCGTTTTTCTACAGATTTGGATGAAACATTATATAGTGTGTAAGCCGCAACTTTTAGTGCATAACTCCAAAAGTAAAATGGCAATTCACCTTGACTCATCATTGATCGAACCATGTTGAGTAATGTCATATTCCTCCTTTCGGATACCCCATTCCACTGAGGTGTACCGGGAGGGGTGAGTTGTGGTACAATACCACACTCCTTTAGGAATGAGTCAAATTCGGTACTTAAGTACTCACCTCCACGATCCATTCGTAGAGACATGATTTTCTTCTTTAGTTGGTTCTCTACTTCATTCTTGAATTCCTTGAACTTGTCAAAGGATTCACTTTTGTTTCTCATTAGATAAATATAGCCATAACGACTATAGTCATCCGGGAACGTAATGAAGTACCTAAAACCGTCTCTTGCACTAGTACTCATCGGACCACATATATCGAAATGTATCAAATTCAACAAGTCATTCTCTCTCGGTCCATTCTTCTTGAAAGGCCTCTTGGTCATTTTGCCAATTAGGCAAGGTTCGCACGTCTCGAATTATTTAAAATCAAGTTGACCAAGAATGTTAGCTTCTTGCAATTTCTTGATGCATTTTTCATTTATGTGACCAAGACGATAGTGCAATTTCTTGAATGTGAGTAGTTTTAAGCCTTTTCTTATTGATGTTTAAGATTTGTCTATTATTCAATTCAAGCAAATAGAGATCATTCTTCACGAATGAATTTGCATAGAAAATACCATTCTTCTATATAGACAAGCAAAAATTTGAAATATTTATATTAAAATTATCAATATCCAAACATGATACAGAAATAATATTTTTGCTAATCGAAGGCACATAATAAATGTTCTTTAAACATAAATTTAAACCACAAGATAAGTGAAGCTCCACAGAAGCTCGTGCAATCATAGCAACACTCGCACCATTTTTGACCTTCAAAATCATCTTGTTCTTCACGAGGTCCTTCATATCCTTTAGTAGCTGCACATTAGAAATTATGTGAGACCAAGATCCTTTATCAATTACCCAATCATGGACAAAGGTGGCTAAATTTATCTCAATAACAAATATACCTTTGGCCTTTTTGGGGCGCTTACTCTCAATCACGCCATTGTCAAGGTCTTCCTTGTACTTGGGCCAATCTGGCCAGATTTGTCCCTTTTCACCGCAGTGAAAGCACTCCGTGTTGGGAGTCGGAAATTTCAAAGAATTCCCCCTCGAGGCACTCACACAAGCACCTTCTGCTCCCTTGCTCTTGATTTGTGTACTTTTGGTGAATTTGCCTTTACCTTTGGTGATCTTCTTGCTCCCTCCATGGACGGCTAGGGCGTGCTTGTCCCGACCCTTTCCCATGTCAACTTCAGTTGTTTTGGGAGCGTTGTGAAGTTCCTCAATACTCACCCCTTTCTCACGCACATGATAGTGCCTAATGAAATCCTTGTAGGACGAGGCTAGAGAGTCAAGAATCAAATCTTCCGCAATGTCGTCGGGCATCAGGGAAGAGAGCTTCAACAACTTCTCATGGTATCCTTGCATCGTCAGAAAATGCATAGATATCGATATTCCCTCCGCCATGTGGAACCTTGTGAGTGCTATGGTGGTCATATAACGCTCTTTTCTAGTACTATCCATGAACATCTTTGTGAAAGCTTCCATGGTCTTCTTGGGTTTTGAATCCAAGTAGTTCGCTTGAAAAGAGTCACCCATGGAGGCCAACAATAGACCGTGCACCTGGTTCTCTTGGTCTTCCCACTTGTCTTTTGCCTCTCTCGCTATCGGTTTCCATATCAAACCTCAACACGATATTGAGCTTGAGTTGCCAGCTTATGAAGGTTGAGCCATCATTTTCCAAAGGATGTTTTCAATGATAGATCTCACAATAGGTTGAATATTCAACATTTCTACAAAATAAATTATATGGGATTTAATGTCAATTTTTTGTTTTAAAAATCAATACCGCAAATAAAAAATTGTCCATAAATGCAGCAATTCAAGATCGTATCAGTTATAATAGAAACTAGCTAAGGGCTATCAGATATATTATAAAATCAAGGTAAGAAAACATTTTCTAATCATAACCATTTCGAAATATGACAACTTTTTCATTTTCAAACTCTTATGACTCTTGTCATGGCACAACAATAGACAACCTTATATCTCCCACTATTCCAAAAGATGGAGGACGCTATCTCCCGCTAAGGGCGAGCAGAATATCATTCAATCGATGGTTGTTAGTGGATGAAATAAGGAAGAAAAATACTCTTAATTTTTGGTTGGACAATTTAAACATTTGTCTATGATTTTAGAATTTAGGTGATCATGCATATTTATTGTCTATACACATCCTAACATTCATCCATACAATCACATACATGTCAAGCACACAAACATAAATATATCCCTTCACACACACATTGATGTGAGTTTATATGTTCCCACGACTTTTGCGCCTTCTCCTCGACTTCCTCTTGCACCATGGATGTTGATATTGCAAAAATATAAACATGCATCTCTCAATTTCGAAAATTGTCTAGTGCAAGTCCTATGTAAAACTCTCACATATGCATGTATATACATAGAAATAGAAATTTGGCTTTTACATATACATAAGCCACTGTGATTGAATAATAATCACATACACATTCATTCACACGTGGCTTCATTGGAACATACAAACTCACATATCCCTGCATTAGAGAACTCGAGCAACGCATGTACATATACTATAAATTACTCGATTTAGTTTATCATGCATCTCTAAATTAAACAATTCTAAAACAATTTGAAATCCTTAAAAAATGATTTTATGCATCCATAGTTCAAAACACAAAATATTTTAACTGCTATTTATCCAATTTCAAAAAAAAACATTTAAGGAAAGATAAACATACTCCTTTTTCGTTTTGTCGATTCCTTATAAAATAATCATTTAATCAAAAAACAATTTTTTATATATTAGACATAGGTCTAAATTTTAATTCTAACATTCACATCATGTGTTTCAAAACTTTTAAAGCCATCAAAAGAATCAATTAGAACAAAGCTATCGGAAAACTCGAAAAAGACAGAGACCATGAATTGTTTCAATTGTAGATGCTAAACTAAAATTAATTATATAGTCTAATCATTGAAAATATGAACTAAATTCTTGTATAACACTGTACGATTTTGTGTCCATATGTATGTATATATTTTAAAAATTTTAATACAAACTTGCAAGATCGATTTCATATTTTCATTGATTTTACGTACATGTATATGTTTATTCAAATATCATGCATTCCTACACATATTAAAATAAACAAAAGAGAGATGATCATACCCAAAGGTTCACTAAAACCTTTCAAAAGATCCGAAGTTCCGTTGCTCGTCGAATCGTCCGCCGATTCGCCTCCAAGTGTTCACCAAACTCTAAACAAGATTAGAGAGAAAGGAGCTAGCCAATCAATCTCTAATTAAGCTTAGAATCTAGTTAATGACCCCTCTTTAAGCTCCTGAGATTTTTATCTCCAAAACTTAAAACTATTAAGAGATTTTAGTGGTGATTAAGGAAGAGATTAATGAGAGAGAATTTATGCATTAACCTAAACAAATAGGATGATGGGTCCTTTTATAGGCTCCCAAAACATCCTTGATGGGAATTTTATTTATACCGCAAGTGCACGGCGTCTATGAAGACGTGGCAAGTACGGGTCGAACACAAGGAGGGAGAGATTTCGTGTTTATGTTGTTTTCAATTAGAGGGGAAGAAGTAGAGAAGAATCAATTAGGGTTTTTGGAGTTTTTGGTTTAATTAACTAAAGTACGAAACAAAAGTAATTAAAATTAAAACAAGAACAAAGAGAGAAATCCGTGGGGTGGAGGTTTAGATTTAGGTTTAGAGTAGAGAATTACTGAAACTTATTATAAATCATGTTAGTTATGAAGCATTACAAGATAAATGACTTAACATAAACTCAAGTAATCAAAATACACTAATCATGAACTTAAAATAATAACATGCATTCATCATTCTCTAACCCAAATTCCATCACCTCCACCCTTTGGAGAGAGTTAGAAACTCATGGAGGGAGGAAGAGGAAGGGATCCTAGAGACATCAAAAGAAAACAAAAACAAAAGAAATCAAAACAGAATTTTATTGCTAATGATCCAAGACCAAAGGTTCAAAGATGTGTTACATTCGTCCTACAGGGCTATTTATAGCCGATACAGGGGATACCAATACATAAAAGGATAGTACACGCGTCAACCCAACACTGGACAAAATTGGAGCACACAGATCCTCACTGGTGCGGCGAAATCGCCGCACAATGCATGGGAGATGCGGCGGAATCGCCGCCCAAGTCAAGGATTTCGCGCCCGGATTTCTGTGGTGCGTTTATGGCATGATTTGATCTTTATTTGCGCGTCTGGATGGATTCTTTCCATTCTTTTAAACTCCGGATTAATTCCTTCCATTGTTGGAGATTTATATTTGACTTTTCTTTTGACTTTTCCAACAAAATAACTTGATCCTTTTCTTTTGCAATCAGGTCCTTGGTATTTTGCAATTAAGCCCTTGACCTTTTTGTAATTAGCTCCTTGAATGCTTTTATGCTTGGATGCATTTCCATTTGAAACCCGATAAACTTGAATTCGGTCTTTATGATAGAAATGAATCTTTTGCACACGTTTATGCTCGGAATGTGGGTAATTTGCATCCAGGTCCCTGTATTCTGTAAATACGACTAAACACATACCTTAATAGCATTTATTGATATAAAAGTGATCTAAATGAAAGACATATGATGCAATGTATGTAATGCATCAAATACCCCCACACCTAGATTTTGCTAGTCCCTAGCAAAGCAGAATATAAGAAAATGAAAGCAGGGAAATCCTAACTCACTTTCGTAGGAATCACGGTTGCACTTAGCATGTGCAACAAGCCTTTAAACCTCCTTGTTGCCAAGGGGGAGGAGTGTTGTCTCCTGAGGGTTTTCAGTTGACATACCCACAAAGTCTTAATTCAACATTCCATTAATAGCTCTTAATATCTCTGCCTTAACCTTATACATCTCACTTAAAGTTCTCGCATGCTCATTATACAGTTCTAACTTATAAAAAGTTTGACTTGGTCTTTATTCCTCCAACATTCACACCACTAACCCTTCTACACATGTTTATCACTTGAATTATTTTGCACGCCTCCTCTGGTGGTGAAGTATCATTTGGATCAACCATGGCATGGATCATTCTTTTAGCTTTGGGCCTTGAGTATCTTAAAGTATTTTTTTCTTTTTCCGTGATTCAATACATTTGCTTTTTCTTTTTGACACTTATACCCTTTTTACATTCGTGTAGCGAGTTTGGTCGATAATCCCGAGCTGGAAGACTCAAGTTACCGGGTTTTAAGATACCCCTACGGACCAGTGACTCAAAGGCTTGGGCTTTTGTAATCATTTTGCAAAATGTGCTTTCCTCACTTTATTCCTTTATTTTGACTTTTATTTTCCTCAAGGCTTAATTGCTATTAGAAGTCCACACTTCCCGGTGTATTTTCCTCAACCTCTGCTTTTTATCAATCACTTCAAGGATTTGATTCATCCAATTTAAGTGCATACATGTCTTGAAGGGCAATGTGTTATTTCTTTGGAACTTAGATTTATGTCACAATTTCTACAAGCAGAACTATATAAAAAGGAACAAAAACTCAATGCAATTTGTACTCGGGTTTTGGTAGTTCAATCTTAAGCTATGTCCTAGAACATTGATTTTTTTTTTTTTTTTTTTTAAAATAACAAAAACAAACAAATAGATATATACATAGATAAACACCCCCCCACACCTAAATCATGCATTGTCCTCAATGTATGCATAGATAAAATAACTGCACTTATTACCTGAGTCGGCTTGCGGTAGAGGGGTTGAGTTTGCTCAGAGTCAACCGTAATCAGAACTGGATTGAATGACACCATATTGGTGCATGTATCCAGTTGAATTATTCCCCATGTTGACTTGAGGAAAAGATTCCACTCTCCTCACTTGAATTGGTTCGCTTGTTTGCTCGAGTGATGGTGGTTGAGTAAATGAATCACTCCCTTTTTTCTTACTTCCTTTTTGCTTATGTGATGATTTATTTGATTCAGAATTCTGATAAATACGTGCTCTCATCACAACATCACTTGGGTTGCATATTATTTCGGGCTCATTATCAATATGGAAGATATTAAATTCTGCTTTTAAGTTTCCGAAAGATAATTGCATGAGCCCATTTCGACAGTTTATTAATGCTTCCGAAGTGGCTAAAAAGGGTCTACCTAGAATTACAGGGATTTGTCGATTAGGATTTACAACAGTTTCAGTATCAAGTACGACAAAATCCACTGGATAAATGAAGTCACCAACCTTAATCAAAACGTCCTCTACTATACCTCTCGGTTTCTTAACAGAACAATCAGCGAATTGGAGGGTTGTCCTAGAGGGTTTCAGTGGACCAAGGTTGAGTTGCTCGTAGACAGAAAATGGGAGTAAGTTAACGCTTGCACCAAGGTCTAGAAGGGCTTTATTGATAAACGTATCTCCTATTGAACATGAAATTGTGGGACACCCCGGATCCTTATATTTTATAGGAGATGTGTTGGAAAGAATTGAGCATATGTTTGCAGTTAAGAATGCCTTCTTTGGTACATTTGTTTTTCTCTTCTTAGTGCACAAATCTTTTAAGAATTTAGCATAAGCAGGTATTTGTTGAATCATGTCTAAGAGTGGAATGTTTACCTTAACTTGCTTAAATACTTCCAAGATTTTCTCTATTTGTGCACTAGAGTTCTTTTTGAGTCTATTGGGAAATGGGGCTTTAGGCACATAGACTCGCTCAGGTTCAGGTTGAGCTACAGGTTCAGGTTGGGTAGGTGGATTGGGCTTTTCAATTTGGACGTCGGGTTCAATGGTCAAGTCATATGTGGGTGCTTGATGGCTAGATTGATTAGACATTCTAGGGTTTACCACATTGTTATCAACTTGTCGTCCGGACCGTAATGACACTACTGCATTGATTTGTTGGAACGGTCCTTCCTCGTTAACCATTTGAACCGGTCTGGGGTTGTTATTTCCTGAAGGTGGTTGATAAGGTTGATATTGATTATTAGTTCTTGGGTTCACCTCAGGTTGACTTGGAAATTGGCCCTTTTCTCTTTCACCTACTATTTGCGCTAATTGGCTGACTTGTGTCTCTAGCCTTTGGAATGATTGGTTGGTTGTTTGTATAAAAGTTTTCATTAAATTTTCCAAGTTTGTCAACCTAACTTCATGATTTCCATTGTTATTACCCCCAGATGATGTATTATTTTGGTTATATGGGGTTGGTTGTTGTCTAGGAGGTTGTCCTTGTTGGGTCCACGAAAAATTGGGATGATTACGCCAACCTGGGTTATAGGTTGGTGCGTAAGGATCATTTCTAGAATTGTTATATGTGGCATTAACATGTTCCAGGTTCACACAGTCCTCCATTAAATGACCAGTCTGACCACATCTAGAGCAAGGGGTAGGGGATATTTGTCGGGTTTGGTTTTGCAGTTCTAGACTTTCCATTCTACGCATTAGGGTAGCTAGTTTTGCCTCAGCCGCTATGTTGGAGTCTATAGCTAAGACACCTGGTCGGGGTTGACTCGCAATTCTAGATCCAATACTCGGGTTGATGGGTGTTCTAGCATTGTCCCATTGCATACTATTTTCAGCTAAATCTTCAAGAAAAGTCCAGGCATCATTTTCATTCTTGGACATAAAGTTCCCTTGGCTCACAGATTCTAGCATAACTCTAGATGTGGGTGTCAATCCCTCATAAATAATTTGGCATAATTGCCATTTCGGAATTCCGTGATGAGGGCATTGGGTCAAGACACTCTTAAATCTCTCAAGATAGGAATAGAACGGCTCGCTCTCAGACTGAACGAATGCAACAATTTCATTCCTAATCTTCATAGTCTTATGGTTGGGGAAATATTTTTTTAAGAAAACTTGAACAAATTCAGCCCAACTTCTAATAGATCTTTCGGCTAGACTATATAGCCATTTCTTAGCGTCGTCCTTAAGTGCTAGAGGCACGAATTTCAGACGCACTGCCTCTTCAGGGATATGCTGGTATTGCATAAGAGAGCAGATTTCCTCAAATTCTCTAAGGAAGAGATATGGATCTTCCCTAGAGGTGAACTTAGGCAACATACTCATGTATTGTGCCTTAAGTTCGAAGTCGCGACCCGGTATGGTGGGCATGACGATGCACGATGGCTGAGCAGCCATCGTTGGGTAGCACCGATCCCTCAAAGTTATAGGTTGCGCAACAGGCGGGTCCACTACGTTCTCACCCATCAGATCCGGGTGAGGTGGTGCAACAGGTGGATTGGGGTTAAGTTCCAGACTGGAATCTAGATGAACTCGTGAGAGTCGATTACTCAAGTCCCGAATCCAAATCTGAGTGCACCGGGTTGAATCAATTTTTGAATTCAAATTCGAAATTTAAATTCCAAATTTAATTTCAAGAATTAATTACTCTTTTTTTTCGTTTTTTTTTTTTTTTTTGAATTTTTTTTTATTTTTAAAAAGAAACAAACAATAGAAAGGTAAGGATGAGAAGGGAAAGAAGACTCAGACGAGAAGGAAAACTTAACTCTAAAGGGATAAAAATTAGGGTTGGTCAGAAGTTTCCTGAACAAGCACGGTCAAAACAATCCTAGACCTAGTGTCACTTAGATCTAGACGACTCCTAACTGGTTGAGTCGAATTAATTTGCTTGATTCACCTCCCTCACCAATCAAACCAAGTTGGCCAGTTAGTGTATAGCTAGTGGGGGCGCTTCCGACAGAGTCGGTGCCAATTAGACAACCACGTCGCTTGGAAGACTTTCGTCGACACAAAAACACTTTCTAGACACCAAATTGAATTCAATTAGCTTCAGGTCATAGCAAGTCAAACCAATCTCCTCCTTAATTGAGTCTGAGTCCTTAGGGGCCAATGTCTACGTGATTTTAAATTTTAGGCTTAGGCGACACTTCAGGGTTGTGGTTTGTGGGCTACGGGAGGGTGATGAAATCCCCACCGTATCTTTTCCTACGGAGTTGCCCTTAAGATAGTTTAACTTAAATCTAGCAAAGATAGTCAAACAATGGTCCTTTTAACGGGGGCAATTGCAAGGTTGTATGCAACTAAATTATATGCTCTAATGCAATCGATAAAACCTCGATACGTACCTTGCCTCCAGCAATCTTCAACAAGTATTAATTTGCAAGAATTTAGCAAGAATAATGCAAGAAAAACATTATATGATGCATGCACTAAGGTCTTTCTAATTTTGCCAATTTTAGGTCAGAGTTGAATTATTGCCAATTATGGAATTGTAACCCTAACACGTGCAATTCTACGAAAGGAAACTTTTCAATTATTCAGATTTTACGAGAAAGGCAAGAAAAATTACCTCCGCAATGCTCAGTCGGGTTCGCCGCCCGCTCTCGGAGATTCCAGTAGCTCAATGCGACCACCCAGAGATGTCGACGATGCCCCAGAAATTTGAAGACCAGAACCCTAGCTTGTGCGGCGATTCCGCCGCACTTCCTCTTGCAGATGCGGCGATTCCGCCGCCCAGATGTCTCAGAACGCTCCCGGATTTCGCCGCGCGCTCTGTTGTCTCCTGCTACACAAATTCAAATACTTAGATCGCGCACAAGGTAGACAGGATAAAATCGAAAACACAAAAACACAAAATCTGCGTCGCCTCCCCGGCAACGGCGCCAAAAACTTGATGGGAATTTTATTTATACCGCAAGTGCACGGCGTCTATGAAGACGTGGCAAGTACGGGTCGAACACAAGGAGGGAGAGATTTCGTGTTTATGTTGTTTTCAATTAGAGGGGAAGAAGTAGAGAAGAATCAATTAGGGTTTTTGGAGTTTTTGGTTTAATTAACTAAAGTACGAAACAAAAGTAATTAAAATTAAAACAAGAACAAAGAGAGAAATCCGTGGGGTGGAGGTTTAGATTTAGGTTTAGAGTAGAGAATTACTGAAACTTATTATAAATCATGTTAGTTATGAAGCATTACAAGATAAATGACTTAACATAAACTCAAGTAATCAAAATACACTAATCATGAACTTAAAATAATAACATGCATTCATCATTCTCTAACCCAAATTCCATCACCTCCACCCTTTGGAGAGAGTTAGAAACTCATGGAGGGAGGAAGAGGAAGGGATCCTAGAGACATCAAAAGAAAACAAAAACAAAAGAAATCAAAACAGAATTTTATTGCTAATGATCCAAGACCAAAGGTTCAAAGATGTGTTACATTCGTCCTACAGGGCTATTTATAGCCGATACAGGGGATACCAATACATAAAAGGATAGTACACGCGTCAACCCAACACTGGACAAAATTGGAGCACACAGATCCTCACTGGTGCGGCGAAATCGCCGCACAATGCATGGGAGATGCGGCGGAATCGCCGCCCAAGTCAAGGATTTCGCGCCCGGATTTCTGTGGTGCGTTTATGGCATGATTTGATCTTTATTTGCGCGTCTGGATGGATTCTTTCCATTCTTTTAAACTCCGGATTAATTCCTTCCATTGTTGGAGATTTATATTTGACTTTTCTTTTGACTTTTCCAACAAAATAACTTGATCCTTTTCTTTTGCAATCAGGTCCTTGGTATTTTGCAATTAAGCCCTTGACCTTTTTGTAATTAGCTCCTTGAATGCTTTTATGCTTGGATGCATTTCCATTTGAAACCCGATAAACTTGAATTCGGTCTTTATGATAGAAATGAATCTTTTGCACACGTTTATGCTCGGAATGTGGGTAATTTGCATCCAGGTCCCTGTATTCTGTAAATACGACTAAACACATACCTTAATAGCATTTATTGATATAAAAGTGATCTAAATGAAAGACATATGATGCAATGTATGTAATGCATCAATCCTTATCAAGAACTTTTATCTAGTCATGATCTCTTGCTTATTCTCTCCTAAAATTAATCCCAAATTGCCACATAAGCATCCTAAAAAAACATTTGATCAAATTTGGAATTAATCTGACCCATGATCTAAATATTCTGTTAATAATTCAGGCAAAAATCGTGTTGTTTGGTTAACTGAGAATTCTTCTTGGTTAACCAAACCATTCAGTTTTAACACACGTTCGGTTGGTGGTGCGCTAGACGGTCGAGCGAACATTCATGAGAAAATTTCTCTCGAAAAATTCAGACGATGCGCGTCTTACTCCGGTCGACCATTCACCCACCAAAATTTCTCCTGGCGAATCTTCTTCAGAAGACCGTGTCACATTCGGTCTACCGCAAATATCCCAAGATACCTCCTTGATATTTTCTCTCGGTTCACCGATTAATCCCAGTTGACCGAATCCAATTGCCCAGGGACTCATACAATTTCTGTCAATCATTTGCTTTATCCGACCCTTGTTCGGTTGGGCATTCCTTAAGACACCTCGGTCGACCGAACCCAAAACGGTTTACCATTTTGATCTCGATTTTTACTTTGTCAAATTTTGGATTTATTTCCAACAAAATATGATCTTTTGGGTTTTTTAGCAAATTCAAATCTTATGTAATATATCATCCTATGTAATATTATATTATTACACCCCATAATAAATACACCTTATCTGAATTTATTCATGATTCTAATTATGTCAATTCTCATGACATATTGATTTTATTGATTCACCACATGTGTCCCTTTTCACATGAAAACCCGACACATCATATGAACTTAAATTCAAGCTTCTTGTTTCCCAATTTGTGGTGTGACCTATAGTAGAATCTAAGCTAAATTTGCGGCGATATTAAACACTTAATATCTCAAACTATAAACGGGATCTAGCTACACATTATAGTTACCCAATTAGCATAGATGTCTTTGTTCCACTTGAACTAAACACGATCCATTTAGTGATGTAAGTGCACTACTTGTGTCCGTCCCTTGCCTTATGATATTAAGAATATATACATAGTAGAAATGTGTCACCTTTGTATTATATTCACTTCTTGATCTCTTTAAGCTAATTATAACTATGTAACTTAACTGAAGTTACATAGTGCCCATTATAATTTTGCTCTATCAAAGGTCCCACTAATATCATCACTCAATTAAGAGGGCAATGATAATCGTTTGACTAGCTATCTTTTCCAGCACAAGTCATGTCAAACCAACTATTGCCTTTGTCACTATACTCATTGATAGCTTTTGACAATAATCAAATTCAGCACCTCTTGAGTGAAAAGATATATAACTCTCATATCTTAGGATCCAAGACATAGTAAAACATTAATGACACGAAACACAATTCCATAATGTTTTACTTAGTAGAAGAACCCAGATTCAATATATAAAAGTAAGCTTTTCCACTTTTATATACTCGTGTTGTCAATTATTTGTAGAGCTACAACAATCGATGACCAACACGACAATCTTGTCTCGGTAATTAATGTTCTATGTTAATTACCATGATTGTGAATAACTTTTGATTTATGTAAACTATTATCTTTTAGAGCTCTACGGTTAAGGACCAAACGCCTCTTCCTTAACTGTTACAAAAGACGAATACCATAATCAAGGAACAAAATCTTTGCACATCCAATTCATAATAATTGACATATAAAAGTAAAACTTTTAGAACACATTCCTTTCAGTAAATATGTTCCGCCCACTAGTGAACAATTAGCAACATTAACCATTCCAATAATTGCTAATGCCGAGATGAATGCTAAACTCATGAACATATTTGCTTGTGGAGTGGATACTAGTTTAATCATTTATAATACCGCAAGTGCACGGCATCGGTGAAGACGTGGCAAATACGAGTCTATCCACGGGGAGGAGAGAACTCTCTGGTTTTTCAGAAATCAAGTGACAACAAAGGGAGAAGAGTTTGTCTATGCTAATCTACACTACACTAAACTACTAAGAAGAAAAATGAAAAGTAAAGCAACTAATGATTACTTCGAACCAAAGCTAAAAGAATGTAAAACTAAGCTGGAATCAAGAAGAGAAAGACCCCTAGGGGTGGAGTGTGTGCACACATGTAAAAAGATGGTGAAGAATACATTCCATAGGCACAAATGTAGGTAGTGTTTTCATGCATAGGAAGTGTCTAAAGGTTATGGCAAAACCTATCAATCCATTCACTAACCAACTTGATTAACATTCATATACACAAGCTGGTTATTTCAGAACCTAAACAAGCATGGGAGGTGTCTAAGATGTGTGGCAAAACCCATCAAGTGTAGTATTGTACTCTAACAAGCAAGCATACATTCACATTTATCAACACAATCAAAATATAAGGCATTCATATCCATTCTTTGATGCATGTATGAACATCATCTTCACCCCCAAAGGGGGATGGATCTACTCACTACACATTATTCTGACAATTAAACTAAAGAGGAAAGGAAATATTCTAACTACTTTAGCCTACAATAAACAAAATAAAACTAAGCTAAGCATGCATAAAGAAATAACATAAGAACAAAACAATGGAAAAATTATTTTATTAAATGACTCACATCACTAGCAGCATTCTTCTCCACCTTGAGATTTTGCTCTAAGGCTTACTCCAAGTAGAGAGAATGCCACCAAGCAATCGGTAAATACAATAGAAGGTGAAGAATTCTATTTATAGCCATAGAAAAAGGTAATCCGGGACAATGCCCAGGTGTGGGACTAAACAAATACTTGAAATAGACTAACTACACACGAATACATGCCCCACAGAAAGAGTAGCGGATATGGAGCAAAACAGACCGCCAATTAGCGGTCTTGGACCGCTAATTGGCGGTCTATATGGTTCGAATCACGCTGGATGTTCTTCTGGGCTTTTCTGGATGGCTTTGCTTGTCTTTAATGCATCTACTTCGCTTGCTGGAGCTCCGACCTGAATAGAATTGCCAAAATACTCCACATGATGGTGTGAAGTATTCTTGTTTGCTCATTGGTCCTTCGATCTTACATTCAGGTTCTTTGATCTTGCATCTTAGTCCTAGAGTTTCTCAACTCAGTCCTTTTTCATGCTTTTAGGTCCTTTTATGACTCTTCTCTTCAAACATATTTATTTCTAAAATTCAAACATAAAACTCGTCATGTAGCATTGTTTAGGGAAAAGATAATGGATATAAGATACAAATATAAGCATGAAATGATGTCAATCAAATACCCCCACACCTACCTTTTGCTAGTTCCGAGTAAAACAAAGAAATAGAAAAAGGAAAGAAAAGAAAAGCATACGTAAAACAAGGAAATCCTAACTCACTTTCGTAGGAATCATGGTTGCACTTAGCACGTGCAACAAGCCGTTAAACCTCCTTATCGCCAAGGAGGAGGAGTGTTGTCTCCCGATGGGGTTTTCAGCGGATACACCCACAAAATCCGAACAAAGATGCATTATTCAATCTAGCTACATGACTCGTTGGCTCATTTTTGTAGATCATTGGACGCGGTAATGCTACGGGCCGACTCTATATATGTAATCAGTCGACACACCTAGCCTAATGAATCATTCGTGAAAGTTAATTAAGGACTTAAGTGCAAGACATGGACAACCACAACATCCTCAAGTGATACAAAGTGTAAGGTCCATTAAGTTTCTTATTTGCATTACTTTTTTTCTTTTTTTCTTTTTCTTACTTGTTAGAGTTTCATTCTCCCAGGGTCAGGTTTCGTGCATCATTGCCTATGAGGACTTACACTATCACGTACACCTTTCCCCAAATCTCCACATAAGCCAATCCCTACCACCCGTGTAATAGGAGTTCGGTCGGTGCATCCCAAGTCAGATGACTCGAAAGCACCAGACACAAAGCCCCCTCAGACCTAATTTCCTGAGTATACTAGGTATCCTAACGCATCAAGTTCAAGACAATTTTGGGAGCTTTTTTTACTTTGCCTCTCAATGGTTTTGCACATGCTAAACACACGCGAAACCAACAAAACATTTTCTTTCGCAAACACATACCGATTTTTAAAGAAATGTGAAAATTTTAAAGAACTAGGCAAGCAAAAGAAGACAAGTGACCCAAGGATCATGGCAAGCAAAAGAAGACAAGTTACCCAAGGATCATGGCAAGCAGATATATCAATATTAAATGCAACACACAAACATGACCCTAGCGGTACAAACAAAAGAAAACGAAATCAAAGGAAGACGACTCGACTATGTACACACGTAAAGCAGCCCCCCACACCTACTTCATGCATTGTCCTCAATGAATGTGAGCATGATACTACATGGATTTATGCAAGAAAAAAGGAAGATCTCACCCACATGAAGCGCAACAGAAAGTTCATTGTTATAGTGATGGACACAAACTCGAATTACCTCAAAACCTATGAGATACGGAAGAAGGGAGACAAATACGTGAAGAAATGGGGCCCAAGTACACAAGGGTTGGGGCCCACACAAGCAATGCTCGCTCACGGGGTCTTTTATTACTCACTTTTTCTTTTTCTTTTTTTGCAAGATATATCATTTGGTCAAGGAACATCAAATGAGAACATTAATTTATGAGGACCAGAGACATGCCGAGATGGGCAAACTTCACTGGTACTCTGAGGTGTCATGAGGGGTGAAAGGTCAAAGCTGAAAGGCTCGAACCACTCATGAAATTGGTTGGGTGTACGCAACATGAATGAGTGAAGTTGTGTTGCCTCACCAGGGTTTATTTGCTCATCAAACAAAACCCTCCAACCAATAGGTCGGTGCATCCGAATGAGTTCGTCGGGCTCATTCGATGGATGCAGCAGACCTGCATCACTAAGAATGGGGCTTCTCCCCAAGTCATCCAACAAGGACCTCCTACCATCATTTAGATCATCAAGCATAAGCTCGGTCGTAGGTGGGTCCTTGTTGGCGTCAATCTGAAGCTCAAAGGGCTCAATAGCCCTACGACAGGGGGTGACAACACCTTCTAGAATGGGCATATGATGAGGTGTGTCCCCCTCACTAATGGTCTCAACTGAATCATGCAACGAACACTCCCTTTGGACATTCATGTTTGATGCCAGCTCACTCTGTTGCATTGCAAAGACAGGCAATGAGTTTTCGCTGGGCCCACAAACATTCTCAATGGGTTGCATTGGCGTTAGGGGTGTTCGTTGATTTTGAGGTGCTTTCTCTAATTGGCGGATGAGATTGAGATTTAAAGGTTGATCCATGTGCTCCTCTTGCCTACCAGATTTGAACAAATGAAACTCGGCACTCATGTTACCGAATGCGAGCTTCATGAGACCATTTCTACAGTTAATTAAGGCATTGGAGGTTGCCAGAAATGGTCTACCCAAAATCAAAGGTATTTGAGAGTGGGTGTTTGCAACAGGAATGGTATCAAGGATGACAAAATTGACAGGAAATATAAAATCTCCAACTCTGATAAGCACGTCCTCGATAATCCCTTTTGGAATACGAATGGATCTATCCGCCAATTGGAGGGTGATATTAGTTGGTTTCAATTCTCCCAAGTTCAATTGTTGATAAACAAAAAATGGGAGGGGGTTGACCGCCGATCCTAAATCAAGCAATACATTACTCATTAGTGTCCCCTATCGTACACTGAATAGTAGGACACCCAGGGTCCTTGTATTTTGTGTAGGTAGGATTGGACAAAAGTGAGCTTACATTTGCAGACAAGAATGCTTTCTTAGGAACATTGGTCTTCCTCTTGGTTGTGCAGAGTTCTTTTAAAACTTTGGCATATTGAGGTATTTGTTGGATGACATCCAACAAGGCGATGTTGACCTTCACTTGCTTAAACACCTCTAATATCATGTCCATTGTCTCACTCTGTTTTTTTGTTAAACTATTGGGATAGGGAGATTTTGGCAGGTAAGTTTTATGCAGTGCCTGAAAAGGAGGCGTTGGTGTATTACCTTCATCCTCACCCTTAGCTTCCCACCATTCCCACTGAGGGGATGCATAGATGGGGTGTGGGTGTGATTGACATCATTTCATGCTCATATTTGTATCTTATATCCATTATATTACACCTAAGCAATGCTACGTGATGAGTTTTATGTTTAGTTTTCAGGAATAAAGAGGTTTGAAGAGAAGAGCCATGAAAGGATCCAAAAGCAGGAAAAAGGACTTAATTGTGAGTCCTGGGGACTAAGATGCAAGGGAGAAGGACCTGATCGTAAGACCGAAGGACCTAAGAGCAAAACAGAATACTCCACACCATCATGGGGAGTATTTTACCAATTCGAGTCGGGTCGGAGCTCCAACAAGTCAAGTAACCGCATCAAAGACCAACAATACCAGAAAGAAAAGCCCACAACAAATTCCAACACGATCCGAAGATTTTGGACCGCCAATTGGCGGTCTTGGACCGCTAATTGGCGGTCCATATTGCTCAGGATCCGTCGAAATTTTCCTGGACTTGTATTAATGTTCGTTTAGGCTATTTTTGGTATTGGTTTAGTCCCACATCGGGGGATTGTCCCCGATTAGCTTTTTCCATGCTTATAAATAGAACTCTTCACCTTCCATTGTAATTACCCATTGCTTGGTGGTATTCTCTCTACTAAGGAGTGAGCCTTGAAGCAAAAACTCAAGGTGGAGATGAATGCTACCTTCAATGTGAGTCATTTGTTAATAAAATAATTCTTCTAGTTTCTTTCAATCTTGTCTTTTAATTTGTGCATGTTTGTTTAGTCTTTCCTTTCCTTTTATGTTTCTTTAATGCTTCTTTCCTTCTTAGTTAACTTTCATTTCAGTATTATGCATTCTTTTGCTAATATAGTTAGTGTAATGAGTAGTGAGTAGTTCCATCCCCATTTGGGGGGTGGAGAAATATGTGATATAATCATGTAGTGTATTAAGTGTGTGTTATCTTTATCCCTTGAGCTTTATATGATTTTCATAACCATCTAATGGGTTTTCACTCTTATCTTTGATATGCTAATGCTCTTGAATGAAGCTTAGCTTATGCTTTGATTAGTGGACCTATTTTATGGGGAATGATAAGGTTAGGATATGGATGAAGTTAATATTGGAAACACAATTTGTAGTGTATGAGCTCTTGTTGCCTTTACCTTAGCTAATGTCTTGTATGTTTTAATGATGTAGTGAAATCTTAATTCATGTGGAGGCATAGTAGGGTATAGGCTTTATACTTGAGTTCATGTAGCTTCATTCCAATTATTGTCTTGTATGTTTTAACGATGTAGTCTTATCTTAATTCATGTAGAGGCAAAGTTGGATGTAGTTTTATGATTTCATGCACTACATGTTGTGAGGAGCTTAATGAACATACACACACTTCTTTATGTTCACATTATTTCTCTACCCCCTTTGGGGTTTAATTTTCTTGCTTTTCTTCCATTTCCATTTGCATCTTAGTGTAGTTTAGTGTAACCAACCTTTCTTCCCCTTCTTTACCTCTCGCCTTCGCACAAACCAAGTGTCGACACACCTCCCAGTGGACGACCCGTATTTGCCACCGCTTCAACGCGGCCGTGCACTTGCGGTTAAATATAAAACGATAAATCAAGTTTTTGGTGCCGTTGTCGGGGAGGTGCTTTGTCCAGACCTTGGTTTGGACGATTCGAGCGGTTTTTAATTTTTTGTTTTCAGTTTGTCTTAGTTTCAGGGAACCACAAGATCACGGGGAGGCGACTGGCGAAGTTGCAGGAAGAGAAAACCTAAACAGACCGCCAATCAGCGGTTGAAGACCGCCAATTGGCGGCCTGGTGAGAGTTTCTTGCCTTGTAATTTTTTCTGGTACTTAGTGTTCAAATTGGTGTTATCTGGTAGCCCTATTTTGCATGCTATGACTTCTGGTTTGCTCCCAGATCATTAATCACTCCCCCTTTAATCAACTTGGACCATAAAACTCAAAGCAAAAGATTAGACTTCTTGCCATCTAGGTCATGCACCATTGGTAGACCTTGCATGCATTTTTCTTTTCTTTGCTTTACATTTTGTCATTGATTGCTGGCGTGAGGTACGTGCACCCACATCCCTCATTCATGCATATTTCGTTCATGCATTAGTTAGTAAGGTGCATCGGGACAAGAGTGAGAGAGTGTTTGATTGGAGCGATTGATTGCTAGATCTAGGATCAAATCGCTACTAAGGAGGGGCTGTCCCATAAAAGATAAGGTGGGGGATTTCATCACCCTTTCCTTGGCCCCAAAAATCACTCTTAATAAAGCCTTAACTAAAAGCATGTAGACATTGGCCCTAAGGAATTCGGACGTACTAGGAGAGTAATCTAGTCGAGACCGTCATGACCTGATCGGCGTTGCCTACCTTGTCGATAGTAGGAGGTACTGGATCTCCGGATCTGGTATCACTTGCTGGGCATTGTGGTCCTCGTTGTAGAGAGGTGAGGCGTGTCGAGGCTAGTGACCTCGAAGTTAGGCGTCGTCTAGCTTAAGGACCCATTGCCTTACATTGTTTGAGCCGTGCTTGCTAGTTAGGCTTCTTCCTGATCCCGTTACCTACGCTAGCTTTAGGGTTTCTTCCCTTCTCCTCTGAGTCATCTTCTTCTCACCTTCTTCTACGTTATAGTCTCCTCCCCTTTACACTCTCTGGTAGCGTTTTAGGGTCGAGTGGAGCACTTTTTGCGAGCTTAGTCTCGTGATGGTGAGAGTGGTCGACTCGAGAGTTTTTCTTGAGATGGATGGTTACATGGGCGACCGTCCATATCATTGTTGGGACCAGGACGATTCTCCCTGGTACTCCGGACCCATGCAACCTGGGGTGGCTCAGATGAACACCCCGTATGGTTGGGATAATCCTCATTGTGTGACTGAGCAATCTTCATATAGGGGTAACATGAGAGAGGCACCGACTGCTAGACCACCATCTAGTTACGTCGGATCATATGTTGGTCATCAAACTGAGACATTACAAGAACCTTTGGCCTCTTTCATGCATGTGGTAGATGACATGGGTGCACCGGTGGCTCCAGTAGCCGTACCGTGTCACTATTGTGGGTTGAGTGGTCATGATTTCGGGGAATGTCCTTATATTCCCCCAGAGCCTGAGTATGAGCATACATTTTCCCAAAATGCTCATTATGACCATTACGCATCCACGTACAATCCGAGAGTGATGGATTCGTGGGGAGACAATTCGTATTCAAATTCTTATACTTCATTTCCACCACAGTATCCTCCTCCCGAATACCCAGAATTCTACCAACACCCCACTCCAAATCATTGGACTCATTCTCAGCCAATCAACACCCAACCTCAAAATTTCCCAAGCTCTGACTTGGACCTCATTGTTGACCGCATACCTGATTCCTTGAAACAAACTTTCCTTACTTTCATGGAAAACACTCAACAGTCCATACAAAATATGGCACTGCAAGTGAGTCAAATGTCGCAGCAATTACGTGAACGTGAGGAGAGTGACATTTCATGTCAACATGAGGATTCTTCTTTTGATATCGAACCACCACCACATCCACAAATTCAAAGCACAACCTTTCAAAGTCAAACTCCTAGTCAGTCTGAGGGACTTGGGGTTTCAATTCACTATCACTTAGTGGAGGATTCGATTCAAACTGAGAATAGCTTGGACCAGTTCTATTATGAGTCGGCACAGGATTGTGCCTTACCTTTTTGTCCTGTGGCCCTTGAGCCACATGATCTTATTGTTGTACCTCCTAAGGACTCACCTTTGGTGGAGCAAGAGCTCCCTAGTACCCTTAATCTCATACGACCTGATGAGAGTTTGCCTCTCACTATTGTTCCTGATCATGTTGGAAATGATGGAACATCAAACAACTACATTGCTCATGAGGGTATTAGGAGTTCCTTGGAGGATACTTTGGGTATGAGACCCACTTCCTGTTCTCCTGATGAGTTGGACATGCATAACGAGGTGCTTGACCTCGTTCCGACCCACCAGCCTGTTGGTTGGAGAGTTTGGATTGATGATCATAACTTCAGTTCCGCAACGGGAGATATTTTTCTTCCGTTGCCCCTTATTTCCCAAACTCTCGAGAGGTTCAAGCTCTTTCAGTTTGATCCTTTGAATGAGACGCCTTTGCGTCCAATTCATGAACCTCTCATTTCATCTAGTGCTCTTTGTGAAGGGGGCCCACACATGCGTATTCTGGCCCCGCGTGGTGTCATGTTCCCTTTCCAAGTGCATTGACCCACTCTTGAGGTTCCCATTTGATGTCTTTTGACAAATGAAGATGGGAACTTATGTTTGCACATAGTTATATAAAAAAAAAGAAAAAAAAAGAAAAAAAAGAGTTCAATAAAAAACTCCTTCAGTGAGCATCGATTGTTGTGAGCCCCAACCCTTGTGTATTTGGGCTCCATTTCTTTCACGTATTTGTACCCTTTCTTTAGCATCTCACAGGTTTTGAGGGAATTTGGGTTGTGTCCATCAACATAGCCATACACTTCCCTTTGTACTTCACGTTGGTGAGATCTCTCCTTTTTCATGCATAAATCCATGTAGTATCTTGCTTGCATTCATTGAGGACAATGCATGAAGTAGGTGTGGGGGGGTGTTTTACGTGTGTACATTGTTGAGTCTTTTTCCTTTGATTTTGTTTTCTTTTGTTTGCATTGTTAGGGTCATGATAGTGTGCTGCATTTAATATCGATATATCTGCTTGCCATAATCCTTGTGTGACTTGTCTTCTTTTGCTTGCCTAGTGCTTCAAAATTTTCACATTTCTTTCAAAATCTTCATGTGTTTTCGAAAGAAAATGTTTTGTGGGTTTTGCGTGTCTTTAGCATGTGCAAAACCGTTGAGAGGCAAAGTAAAAAGAAAGCTCCCAAAATTGTCTTGAACTTGATGCATTAGGATATCTAGTACGTGGCTTTAGGATTTATCGAGTCGTTAGGATGCACCCCAGTTTTCCTTTGGGGGTGAGTAATCATAGGGTTTCAGTGCTCAAACATTCAAAGAAGTCCACCCTGAACCTAGTGAGTCAATAATTCGTGTTTGTTAATTTAGGAAGTTTGTTGTAGTCAAGGACCCTCTTAATCTTGTTGTGAGACATTAGTGTAGGGGTTTTGGTTCATGTGTAGATAAGAAATAAGTGAGTAGATGTTCTCACTTCTCGCACGGCTCCTATCACTCGGGAAAGTAGGTCTGAGGGGACTTTGTGCCTGGTGCTTTCGAGTCATCTGACTTGGGATGCGCCGACCGAACTCCCGTTACACGGGTGGTAGGGATTGCCCTATGTGGAGATTTGGGGAAAGGTGTACGTGATAGTGTAAGTCCTCATGGGCAATGATGCACGAAACCTGACCCTGCGAGAATGAAGCTCCAACTAATAAAAAGAAAAAAAAATGTGTGAAAAGAAACAAAAAGAAAAAAAATGGTAATGCAAATAAGAACCTTAATGGACCTTACACTTTGTATCACTTGAGGATCTTGAGGTTGTCCATGTCTTTTACTTAATTCCTTATTTAACTTGCACGAATGGTTTATTAGGCTAGTTGTGGACTGATTACCTTTATAGAGTCGGCCCGTAGGATTACCGCGTCCAATGATCGACAAAATATTTCCAACGAGTCGAATGTCTAGATTGAATAATGCATCTTGTTCGGATTTTGTGGGTATATCCGCTGAAAACCCTCAGGAGACAACACTCCTCCTCCTTGGCAAAAAGGAGGTTTAACGGCTTGTTGCACGTGCTAAGTGCAACCGTGATTCCTACGAAAGTGAGTTAGGATTTCTTGTTTCTCGTTTGCTTTTCTCTTTCTTTGTTTTGCTCGGGACTAGCAAAAACTTAGGTGTGGGGGTATTTGATTGACATCATTTCATGCTCATATTTGTATCTTATATCCATTATATTACACCTAAGCAATGCTATGTGACGAGTTTTATGTTTAGTTTTCAGGAATAAAGAGGTTTGAAGAGAAGAACCATGAAAGGATCCAAAAGCAGGAAAAAGGACTTAATTGTGAGACCTGGGGACTAAGATGCAAGGGAGAAGGACCTGATCGTAAGACCGAATAACCTAAGAGCAAAACAGAATACTCCACACCATCATGGGGAGTATTTTACCAATTCGAGTCGGGTCGGAGCTCCAACAAGTCAAGTAACCATCAAAGACCAACAATACCCGAAAGAAAAGCCCACAACAAATTCCAACACGATCCGAAGATTTTGGACCGCCAATTGGCGGTCCATATTGCTCAGGATCCGTCGAAATGTCTCCTGGACTTGTATTAATGTTCGTTTAGGCTATTTTTGGTATTGGTTTAGTCCCACATTGGGGGATTGTCCCCGATTAGCTTTTTCCATGCTTATAAATAGAACTCTTCACCTTCCATTGTAATTACCCATTGCTTGGTGGTATTCTCTCTACTAAGGAGTGAGCCTTGAAGCAAAAACTCAAGGTGGAGATGAATGCTACCTTCAATGTGAGTCATTTGTTAATAAAATAATTCTTCTAGTTTCTTTCAATCTTGTCTTTTAATTTGTGCATGTTTGTTTAGTCTTTCCTTTCCTTTTATGTTTCTTTAATGTTTCTTGCCTTCTTAGTTAACTTTCATTTTAGTATTATGCTTTCTTTTGCTAATATAGTTAGTGTAATGAGTAGTGAGTAGTTCCATCCCCATTTGGGGGGTGGAGAAATATGTGATATAATCATGTAGTGTATTAAGTGTGTGTTATCTTTATCCCTTGAGCTTTATATGATTTTCATAACCATCTAATGGGTTTTCACTCTTATCTTTGATATGCTAATGCTCTTGAATGAGGCTTAGCTTATGCTTTGATTAGTGGACCAATTTTATGGGGAATGATAAGGTTAGGATATGGATGAAGTTAATATTGGAAACACAATTTGTAGTGTATGAGCTCTTGTTGCCTTTACCTTAGCTAATGTCTTGTATGTTTTAATGATGTAGTGAAATCTTAATTCATGTGGAGGCATAGTAGGGTATAGTCTTTATACTTGAGTTCATGTAGCTTCATTCCAATTATTGTCTTGTATGTTTTAATGATGTAGTCTTATCTTAATTCATGTAGAGGCAAAGTTGGATGTAGTTTTATGATTTCATGCACTACATGTTGTGAGGAGCTTAATGAACATACACACACTTCTTTATGTTCACATTATTTCTCTACCCCCTTTGGGGTTTAATTTTCTTACTTTTCTTCCATTTCCATTTGCATCTTAGTGTAGTTTAGTGTAACCAACCTTTCTTCCCCTTCGTTACCTCTCGCCTTCGCACAAACCAAGTGTCGACACACCTCCCAGTGGACGACCCGTATTTGCCACCGCTTCAATGCGGCCGTGCACTTGCGGTTAAATATAAAACGATCAATTAGGGTGTGGCAAGGAAATGTGATTGTCAACCTACTTTCCATTCCTTAAGGTTACAATGGAATTGAAATGGTGAATAGGTTCCTCCACATGCTTCACTTACCGCCCCCGAGGTACCACATTCTCATTTTGCATGTGTTGTTGATGGTACATGCGGGGTTTAGCCTCAGGCTAGCTAGGCAGAGACCCTCTCTTTCTTTCATGTACAGACTGAGCCAATTGGCTCATCTGAAGCTCTAGAGATTTGATGGTCTGCTGATTTGAAGTGAGAACTTGACTTGTGATTGACATAAAATAATTCATTGAGTTTTCAAGTCCACGAGTCAAGGTCTTGAGCGAATTGAAATGGGTTTCCATATAGTTGGAATTTGGGAAACCCGATTGATTGGTGATTTGAGCTTGGGGTGGCTGATAAGATTGTGCATGCATGGGAGATTGGTGTGCTTGGTTAGGTGGCCGAGAGGAGTTAGAAGGACCACTCAGGGCATTATTTTGGTGCCACGAAAAATTGGGGTGGTTCCTCCATCCACGATTATAAGATGATGAGTATGGGTCATTACTAGCTCTATCATAGATGGCGAGAAGAATGCTAAACTCATGAACATATTTGCTTATGGAGTGAATACTTGTTTAATCGTTTATAATATCGCAAGTGCATGGCGTCGGTGAAGACGTGGCAAATACGGGTCGATCCACGGGGAGGAGAGAACTCTCGGATTTTTCAGAAATCAAGTGGCAACAAAAAGGGAGAAGAGTTTGTCTTTGCTAATCTACACTACACTAAACTACTAACAAGAAAAATGCAAAGTAAAGAAACTAACGATTACTTCGAATCAAAGCTAAAAGAATGTAAAACTAAGTCGGAATCAAGAAGAGAAAGACCCCTAGGGGTGGAGTGTGTGAACACATGTAAAAAGATGGTGAAGAATGCATTCTATAGGCACAAATGTAGGTAGTGTTTTCATGCATAGGAAGTCTCTAAAGGTTATGGCAAAACCTATCTATCCATTCACTAACCTAGTTGATTAACATTCATATACACAAACTGGTTTTTTCAGAACCTAAACAAGCATGGGAGGTGTCTAAGATGTGTGGCAAAACCAATCAAGTGTAGTATTCTACTCTAACAAGTGCTGAGAATTAAATTTATACAGCAAGTGCACGACGTCAATGAAGATGTGGCAAGTACGGGTCGAACACAAGGAGGAAGAGATATTATTATTTGTGTGATTTTCGATTAAGGAAGAAAGGGAGAAAAATAAGGTTGCTTTGAGATTTTTGGTTTTGTTTTATTAATTTCTAAAGGAAGAACGACAAAACAAATTAAAAATAAAGTAAAGATGGATGAGAGTCCAGCAGGCGGGGGATTAGATATCGGGTTTATATTAGAGAATTCTGAAACTTATAATAAATCACATTAGTTATAAAGCATTACATGATAAATGACTCAACATAAACTCAAGTAATCATAATATACTAACACGAAATTAAAATAATAACTTTATTCTTCTTCTCATCACCCTAAATCTGTCACCCCCACCCTTTGGAGAGAGTTAGAAACTCATGGATGGAGGGAAGGAGAAGGGGTCCTAGAGAAACTACAAAAGAAAACTAAAAAAAAACAAGAAATAAAAGAACAAAATTTTATTACTAAAATATGGAACAAAAACTAAGACCCTTTACAACATCGTTTCGGGGCTATTTATAGCTGATACAAGGGATCCCAATATATAAAAGGAAAGTACACGTGTCAATACAGCATTGGTAAAAATTTGAGCGCACGGATCAACTTTTGTGCAGCGGAATCGCCGAAATTTGTACATGAGGTGCGGCGGAATCGCCACCTTTTTGGCTCAGAATCGACCCGGATTTTTCCTGTGTGTTTATGGTATGTTTTAGCTGTCATTTGCGTGTCCATATTAATTATTGCATATCTTTGGAGATCCGAGTTAATTTCTTCATATATTTGGAGTGTTGGATTTTTAGCCTTAAACTTTATTTAGTTTTGATGATTAAGTAATCTAATCTAATCTTAATCTATATATAATCAATCAACCTAGACAATCAAAGTAAGAAAACATGAATACATGCATTGCATATATATTCGTGTACTTGCGATATTCTTAAAAGGTTGATGAAGAATCAAGCTAAGGAGCTTTGGGACAAGAAGATAAAGACTCAAGACATGTAATCAAGCTTTGGACCAATATGTAATTTAGTATAATTTGAGTCCTAAGGATTAATGTAAACTTGAGCACATTAGGATTTTGTCCCGTATCCCCACAGTTAACCGAACCCCTCTCGGTAAACCGAATCATGTAGAGTTCGGTCCACCGAACACCTTGCGCTGAACCGTGTAGAATCCTTTAGGTGTTTCCTGGAAAAACCACCTCGGTATACCGAACCACCTTTGGTAGACCGAATTAGCCTGGACCGGTTTTGGACTTTGCTCCAACGGTGGTACTTAAATCTTGACCTAAATCCCAATTGACTTATCCATATTCGGTACACCGAACTTCACTCGGTCGACCGAATCATATTTCTTTAGGAGCTCAACGGCTATTTAACTTGACAGTTATTGATAAACAATTTCCCACACATTGTCAGCGCAAAACCCGCGTAAACATTAGTAGACCGAAGTATAGACGGTCAACCGAACTAGACATGAACAGAGCCCAATCAATTCTACTGTCCACCTTGGAACGGTGAACCGAATGGAATTCGGTGAACCGAACTTAATTAGGGCTAAATAGATAAAATCTACTGGAGGTTGGTGAACGGTGATCCAATACTTAATCGGTCAACCGAGTTCTTAGTTCTGACCAATGTTTCGGACTACCATGTGGATAACGGTCGACCGAATCTGTCTCGATTTCTAGACGAACTTAAGTCACATCTTGCTTTCTCATTGGTCCATTCACCACCAACTCCCAAACGGTTATATGAGCTTGAAGGCTTATAAATAGGACCTCATTTGGTTGCTTTGGACTTCTTGAACACTTCCTATCTATCCAATACTCAAAGCCAAATCCTCTCCATCTTCAAGCTCTCAATCCACAACACTCAAGCCTAAACTTCACCACTTGCATATCCAATCCAATATCATATCCAAGTGTGCTCAAGTATAGAGTGTTAGTTAGAGTGTGATTCAACTTCCATATCAAAGAATCAAAGAGTTGTAAAAGCTTCGAGGAAGCTCCCTCTCGGGTTGTGAGAGGAGACACGAGCGAGGCGAGGTTATTCGCGAGGCTCGGTGTTGTAAACCGCGTTGGTCTCGGCCCGGAACGGAGATCGGTTAGTGGAACGGTACGCGAGGCTCGGGGGATCGAGCGAGGCTTGCGAGGAGGACTAGGACCCGGGTGTGGGTGCCGAACCTCTCTAAACTCCTTTGTCGACGAATTGTGGTTTGCATTGTCTCTTCTCCTTAATCCCTCGATCAGTATTTTTAATTCCGCATTTTTCTATCGATTAGAGGGCCATAGATCCTAACATGGACATCCAAATTGATTTTTCTTTAGAACTTCTCCAAAATAATCTTTTGGTACTCGTAATTCGCATTCGGTTCCTCGGCTTTTGCAATTAAGTCCATGACTACTTTTGTGCTTAAGTCCCTGGCCTTTTTGTAATTAGGTATTTGAATGCTTTTATGCTTGGATGAACTTCCATTTGAATCCCGATAGTCTTGACTTGGTCTTTATGATAGAAATGATTCTCTTGCACGCATTTATGCTCGGGATATGGGTAATTTGCATTCAGGTCCCTGTATTATGTAAATAAGACTAAACACATACCTTACTAGCATTTATTGATACAAAATTAATCTAAATGAAAGACATATGATGCAATGTATGCAATGCATCAAATACCCCCACACCTAGATTTTGCTAGTGCCTAGCAAAATAAAATATAAGAAAAATGAAAACAGGGAAATCCTAACTCACTTTCGTAGGAATCACGGTTGCACTTAGCATATGCAACAAGCCTTTAAACCCCCAAGTTTCCTTAGAGGACGAGTTGTGTATCGTGAGGGTTTTCAGTTGACACACCCACAAAGTCTTAATTCAACATTTCATTAATAACTCTAAATATCTCCACCTCAACCTTATACATCTCACTTAGAATTCTTGCATGCTCATTATATAAATCTAAGTCATAAAGAATCTGAATTGGTCTGTGTTCCTCCAACATTCACACCACTAACCCTTCTACACATGTTATCACTTAAATTATTTTGCATGGCTCCTCGGGTGGTGAAGTATCATTCGGATCAACCCTGGCATGGATCATTCTTTTAGCTTTGGGCCTTGAGTATGATATGTTTTTTTTCCCGTGATTCAACACATTCGCTTTTTTGACACTTTTACCCTTTTTGCATTCGTGTAACGAGTTTGGTCGATAATCTAGAGCCGGCAGACTCATGTTACCGGGTTTTAAGATACCCCTACGGACCAGTGACTCGAAGGCTTGGGCTTTTGTAATCATTTTGCAAAATGTGCTTTCCTCACTTTATTTCTTTATTTTTACTTTTATTTTCTTCAAGGCTTAATTGCTATTAGAAGTCCACACTTCCCGATATATTTTCCTCAACCTCTGCTTTTTATCAACCACTTTAAAGATTTTATTCATCCAATTTAAGTGCATACATGTCTTAAAGGGTAATGGGTTATTTCTTTGGAACTTAGATTTATGTCATAATTTCTACAAGCAGAACTATATAATAAGGAACAAAAACTCAATGCATTTTGTACACGGGTTTTGGCAGTTCAATCTTAAGCTATGTCATGGAACATTGAATATTTTTTTTTAAATTTTTTATTTATTTAAAATAACAAAAAATATATATATATAGACAGATAGATAGACACCCCCCACACCTAAATCATGCATTGTCCTCAATCAATGTGAGCAAGATACTACATGGATTTATGCAGGAAAAAGGAAAGATCTCACTAACGTGAAGTACAGAGGAAAGTTCATGGCTATGTTGATGGACACAAACCTGAATTCCGTCAAAACCTATGAGATGCTAGAGAAGGGATTCAAATACGTGAAAGAAATGGGACCCAAATACTCAAGGGTTGGAGCCCGCACAAATGATGCTCATTGAAGGAGTCTTTTATTATACTTTTTTTAAAATATAATTATATACAAACATAAGTTCCCATCTTCATTTGTCAAAGGACATCAAATGGGAACCTCAAAAGTGGGTCCATGCACTTGGAAAGGGAACATGACACCACGCGGGGCCAGAATAAGCATGCGTGGGCCCCCTTCACAAAGAGCACCGGATGAAATGAGATGTTCATGAATTGGACGCAAATGCGTCTCATTCAAAGGATCAAACTGAAAGAGCTTGAACCTCTCGAGAGTTTGGGAAATAAGGGGCAATGGAAGAAGAGTTTCTCCCGTTGCGGCGTTGAAGTTATGATCGTCAATCCAAACTCTCCAACCAACTGGCGGGTGCGTCGGAGCGAGGTCAAGAACCTCGTTAGGCAAGTCCGACTCACCAGACGAACAAAAAGTGGGTCTCATATCCAAGGTACCCTGCAAGGAACTCCTAATACCCTCATGAGCTATGTAGTTGTTTGATGTTTCATCATTTCCAAGATGATCAGGAACAATGGTGAGAGGCAGACTCTCATCAGGTTGTTTGAAATTGAAGGTACTAGGGAGATCTTGCTCCACCACAGGTGAGTCCTTAAGAGGAACTACATGAAGATCATGTGGCTCAAGGGCCACAGGACAAGAAGATAAGGCACAATCCTGTGCAGACTTATAATGAATTTGGTCCATGTTTTTCTCAATTTGAATCGAATCCTCCACTAAGTGGTCGTGAATTGAAACCCCAAGTCCCTCAGACTGACTAGGAGTTTGACTTTGAAAGATTGTGCTTTGAATTTGTGGATGTGGTGGTGGTTCGATATCAAAAGATGAATCCTCATGTTGACAAGAAAAGTTACTTTCCTCACGTTTACGTAATTGCTGCGACATTTGACTCAATTGCAGTACCATATTTTGTGTGGACTGTTGAGTGGTTTTCATGAACATAAGGAAAGTTTGTTCCAAGGAATCAGGTATGCGGTCAACTATGAGGTTCAAGTCAGAGCTTGGGAAGTTTTGAGGTTGGGTGTTGGTGGGCTGAGAATAAGTCCAATGATTTGAAGTGGGGTGTTGGTAGAATTCTGGGTATTCGGAAGGAGGATACTGGGGCGAAAATGAAGTATAAGAATTTGGATATGAATTGTCTCCCCACGAATCCATCACTCTCGGGTTGTACGCGGATACGTAATGGTCATATTGAGCATTTGATCCGACATAACCAGATTGTGGTCTAGCAGTCGGTGCCTGTATTATGTTACCCCAATATGAAGATTGCTCAGTCACACAATGAGGATTATCCCAACCATACGAAGTGTTCGACTGAGCCACCCCAGGTTGCATGGGTCCGGAATACCTGGACGAATTGTCCTGGTCCCAACAATGATATGGATGGTCGCCCATGTAACCATCCATCTTCACAAAGAACTCTAGAGTCGACCACTCTCACCACCACGAGGCTAACTCGTAAAAAGTGTTAGACTCGACCCTAAAAACGCTACCAAAGAGTGTAAAGGGGAGGAGACTATAACATAGAAGAAGGTGAGAAGAAGATGACTCAGAGGAGAAGGGAAACTTAACTTTAAAAGATAGATGAGAGGGTTGGTCAGAAGTTTCCTAAACAAGCACGGTTCAAACAATCCTAGACCTAAGGGAGCCTAATTCTAGACGACTCCTAACTGGTTGAGTCGAATTGCCTCGCTTGATTAACCTCCCTCACTAATCAAACCAACTTCGCCAGGCAGTGTATAGCTAGTGGGGGTGCTTCCGACAGAGTCGGTGCCAATTAGACAACCACTTCGTTTGGAAGACTTACGTCAACACAAAAACATTTTCTAGACACCAAATTAAATTCGATCAGCTTCAGGTCATAGCAAGTCAAACCAATCTTTTCCTTAATTGAGTCTGAGTCCTTACGGGCCAATGTCTAATTGATTTTAATTTTAAGGCTTGGGTGATACTTTAGGATTGTGATTTGTGGGCCACGGAAGGGTGATGAAATCCCCAACGTATCTTTTCCTACGGAGTTGCCCTTGAGATAGTTTAACTTAAATCTAGCAAAGATAGTCAAACATTGGTCTCTTTAGTAGGGGGCAATTGCAAGGTTGTATGAAAACTAGATTATATGCTTAAATACAATCGATAAAAAACCACGCACGTACCTTGCCTCTAGCACTCTTCAACAAGAATTAATTTGCAAGAATTTAGCAAGAATAATGCAAACAACACACTATATGATGCATGCACTAAGTCCTTCTAATTTTGCCTTTTTTTAGGTCAGAGTTGAATTATTCCCAATTATGGAATTTTGCCCTAACACGTGCAGCTCTACGAAAAGGAACTTTTCGAAAATTAAGATTTTACGAGAAAGGCAAGAAAAGTTACCTCCGCAATGCTCAGACGGGTTCCCCACCCGCTCTCGAAACTTCCCAGATGCTCTACACGTCCACCTAGAGATGGAGACGACCTCAGAAAAAAATAAAGCCCAGATGCTTCAAATCTGCGGCGGATCCGCCGTCGGTTGTACTTGAGATGCGGCGATTTGGCCGCCCTTATAGCTCCGAATGTGCCCGGATTTCGCCACGCACTCTGTTGTCTCCTGAAACGCAAACCCAAATAGTTAGATCGTGCACACAATAAACAGAATAGAATCGAAATCACTAAAAATAAACAAAATCTTCGTCGCCTCCCCGGCAACAGCGCCAAAAACTTGATGAGAATTAAATTTATACCACAAGTGCACATCGTCAATGAAGACGTGGCAAGTATGGGTCGAACACAAGGAGGGAGAGATATTGTTATTTGTGTGATTTTCGATTAAGGAAGAAAGGGAGAAAAATAAGGTTGGTTTGAGATTTTTGGTTTTTTTTATTAATTTCTAAAGCAAGAACGACAAAACAAATTAAAAATAAAGTAAAGATGGATGAGAGTCCAGCGGGTGGGGGATTAGATATCGGGTTTCGATTAGAGAATTCCAAAACATATAATAAATCACATTAGTTATAAAGCATTACACGATAAATGACTCAACATAAACTCAAGTAATCAAAATATACTAACACGAAATTAAAATAATAACTTTATGCTTCTCATCACCCTAAATCCGTCACCCCCACCCTTTGGAGAGAGTTAGAAATTCATGGATGGAGGGAAGGAGAAGGGGTCCTAGAGAAACTACAAAAGAAAACTAAAAAAACAAGAAATAAAAGAATAGAATTTTATTACTAAAATATGGAACAAAAACTACGACCCTTTACAACATCGTTTCGGGGCTATTTATAGCCGATACAATGGATCCCAATATATAAAAGGAAAGTACACGCGTCAATACAACATTGGTAAAAATTTGAGCGCACGGATCAACTTTTATGCGGCGGAATCGCCGCAATTTGTACATGAGGTGCGGCGGCATCGCCACCTTTCTGGCTCAGAATCGACCGGGATTTTTCCTGTGTGTTTATGGTATGTTTTAGCTGTCATTTGCGTGTCCGGATTAATTATTGCATATCGTTGGAGATCCGAGTTAATTTCTTCATATATTTGGAGATCCAAATTGATTTTTCTCTAGAAATTCTCCAAAATAATCTTTTGGTACTCGTAATTTGCATTCGGGTCCTCGGCTTTTGCAATTAAGTCCCTGACTACTTTTGTGCTTAAGTCCCTGGCCTTTTTGTAATTAGGTATTTGAATGCTTTTATGCTTGGATGAACTTCCATTTGAATCCCGATAATCTTGACTTGGTCTTTATGATAGAAATGAGTCTCTTGCACGCATTTATGCTCGGGATATAGGTAATTTGCATTCAGGTCCCTGTATTATGTAAATAAGACTAAGCGCATACCTTAGTAGCATTTATTGATATAAAATTAATCTAAAAGAAAGACATATGATGCAACGTATGCAATGCATCAACAACCTATCATACATTCAAATTTATCAACACAATCAAAATATAAAGCATTCATATCCATTCTTTGATGCATGTATGAACATCATCTCCACCCCCAAAGGGGGATGGATCTACTCACTACACATTATTCTAACAATAAAACTAAAGAGGAAAGGAAACATTCTAACTGCTTTAGCCTACAATCAAAGAAATAAAACTAAGCTAAGCATGCATAAAGAAATAACATAACAACAAAACAATGGAAAAATTATTTTATTAAATGGCTCACATCACTAGCAGCATTCTTCTCCACCTTGAGATTTTGCTCCAAGGCTTACTCCAAGTAGAGAGAATGCCACCAAGCAATCGGTAAATACAATAGAAGGTGAAGGTTCTATTTATAGCCATAGAAAAAGGTAATCCGGGACAATCCCTCGGTATGGGGCTAAACAAATACCAAAAATAGACTAACTACACACTAATACACGTCCCACTGAAAGCTTAGCGGATCTAGAGCAAAACAGATTGCCAATTAGCGGTCTTGGACCGCCAATTGGTCGTCTATATGGTTCGGATCACGCTGGATTTTCTTCTGGGATTTTCTGGATGACTTTTCTTGTCTTTGATGCATCTACTTCGCTTGCGGAAGCTCCGACCCAAATAGAATTGCCAAAATATTCCACATGATGGTGTGAAGTATTCTTGTTTGCTCATTGGTCCTTCGATCTTACATTCAGGTCCTTCGATCTTGCATCTTAGTCATTGAGTTTCTCAACTCAGCATTTTTTCATGCTTTTAGGTCCTTTTATGCCTCTTCTCTTCAAACCTATTTATTTCTAAAATTAAAACATAAAACTCGTCATGTAGCATTGTTTAGGTGAAAGATAATGGATATAAGATACAAATGATGTCAATCAATACTCAAGAATATGGTAGGATTAACGGATGTGAGACCACTTATGAGATATGGAAATTACTTGAATCGCATCCTGAAGGATCATCTAGAATGAAAGAAACTAGGGTTGATATATTTGGGCGTAAATATGAATTATTCTCTATGCAAGCCGGTGAAAGTATAAACGAGATGAACACTCGCTTCACCGAGATTACTAACAATTTGAAAAATCTTCGTAAGTAGGTGAATGACGGTGACAAGGTGCTCAAGATTCTTTGATCTCTGTCAAGCAATTGGGAGAAAAAGACAATCGCCATTGAGGAGGCTCAAGATCTAAACACATTGTCAATAGAGGATCTCATCGGAAGCCTTATGGCTTATGAGATTCAAATGAATGAGTGAAAAGAGATGGAGAGCACAAAAAAGAAAGAAAAAGTTATTGCTCTCAAGGCTAACTTGAATCCGAAAAGTCAGACGATGAGGAGAGTGATGAAGAGCTTGCAATTATGGTCAAGAGATTCAAGAAGCGATGGGTGAAAGAGAAATTTCAAAGAAAGAGAAGGGATGATAGAGAGAGCTCAAAATGTCCTATTTTTTATGGATGTGATAAAGTTGAACATATAAAGAAAGATTGTCCCTTAATCCTATGGAAGGAAAGAAAAGAGAAAAAGAGAAGAGAGAATGAGGAAAAAGAAAGGAGATTCAAAAGAAGAGAGAAGAAGTATAAGGAGAAGAAAAAGGCCCTCAAGGCAACCTGGGATGGATCATTTGATTCATCCTTCGGTTCTTCAAGTGAGTCGGAAAATGAAGAAGCTCCTCTAGTCTCTACACTCAAGAAGAAGTCGATGGAGAATTAGGTAGTGCATCTGCATCAAGCAAGTAGGACGAGCCCAACACTTGCAATGTCGCCAAAGATGGAGAAAACGAGGTAGTCTCAACTCATGAATCAAACTCATATGATGAATTACTTGATGCCTTTCATGAATTGCTTGAAAAATGTGACATATTGAGGCATAAAAGTAAATTATCTAGGAAAGCTAATCATGATCTAGCCTCTATAAATGAATCATTGTCAAATGAAGTTGATAAGCTTGTGTTGGAAAATAAAAGCTTAAAAGAACTGAATGTTAAATCTCATGCTAAAGAAATACATGATCTTAGAGAATGCAATAAGCAATTGAGAATTGATATTGAGAAACACACAAAAGAAAAGAAGATGCTAGACATGATACTTGGTAGTCAAATTCAATCATTAGAAAAGCATGGCTTAGGATACATGAACGAAAATAAAAACTCTAAGAGCTATTTTGTTCATGATTTAAATGGTGTAGTAAAAAAAATCTTCAAATGTTTGGGTACCTAAAGCTAACCCCAAAGGACCCAAACAAATATGGGTACCAAAATTATCTTATTCTTCTTTGAATGTAGGTGAAAAAAGGGATAGTAGATCGTAGATAGTGGATGTTCGAGGACATGACGGGAGACGACTCCATGTTCAAAACATTGAAATTAAAAAAAGGTGAAACCGTCACATTTGGGGATAATTCTAAAGGTCACATTATTGGCATCGACAATGTTGGTAATAATTCTAATACCCAAATACAAAATGTGCTTCTTGTGGATGGTTTGAAACATAATTGGCTTAGTGTGAGTCAATTAACCGATAAAGGATTCTTAGTGCTCTTTGATCAACATATTGTACACATTATCTCTAAATCTAGTTTGGAAACCACTTTTAAAGGCTATAGATATGGAAATGTTTATGTTGTGCATGTTGATAAAATTGACTCATTCTGTAAGGAAACATGCTTAGTTGCTTCAAAGGATGAATCTTGGTTTTGGCCTAAGAGGTTAGGCCACATTAGTACGAGTCAACTTCATAAACTTGGTAAGAGGATTGCCCAAATTGGATTTCAAGAAAAATAAACTTTGCAATGCTTGTGAATTTGGAAAACAATTTAAAAGTTCTTTCAAATCAATTAACATGGTTTCTAATTCAAAACCTTTGGAACTCTGGCATATGGATCTCTTTGATCCATCTAGAACCTTTAGTCTAGGTGGCAAGAGATATGCATTAGTCATCATTGAGGATTTTACTCGATTTACTTGGGCTTTGTCTCTTGGAAACAAGAATGAAGCTCTTAAGGAATTTGAAAAATTTACAAAACAAATTCAAAGAGAAAAATGGTCTTTGATTTTGAAAATTTGTAGTGCTCATGGTGGAAAATTTGAAAATGAAGGTTTTGAAGAATTTTGTGATTCTAATGGTATTGAACATACCTTTTCTTTCCCAAGAACTCCTCAACAAAATGGGGTAGTTGAATGGAAGAATAAAACTCTTCAAGAATTGTCAAGATCAATGCTTTGTGAAAATGATTTACCAAAGTATTTTTGGTGTGAAGCGGTTAAACGACATGTTACATTCTTAACAGTGTTTTAATTCGATCAAATTTAAACAAAACTCCTTTTGAACTTTGGTTTGGCAAACCCCAAAAATTTCCTATTTCAATGCTTTTGGTTCTAAATGTTTTGTTCTCAATACCAAGGATAATTTAGAAAAAAATGATGCTAAATCCGATGAAGCCATATTTTTAGGATACTCAAGTAGGAGTAAAGCATATCGAGTTTATAACAAGAGAACTAGTTGTGTAGAAGAATCCATGAATGTTCACTTTCAAGAAGAACCAGTTAAGGATAATTCTAACCTTGATTATGAACTTATTGATTATATTCGAAATATAACATCTCAAGAACAACCCAATGAGACATCTCAAGAAAAACAAGAGCTTCCAAAGGATTGACAATATAAGAAGGACTATCCTAAGGATCTTGTAATTGGTGTTGTATCAAAAGGAATTGTTACTAGGTCTACTGCCCTTGTTGTATGTGACTCTTATGCATTTATATCTCAACTTGAACCTAAGAAAATAGAAGAAGCATGTGATGATGAATTTTGGTTAATAGCTATGCATGAATAGTTAAACCAATTCATTCGTAATGATGTTTGGGATGTTGTTCCGAGACCTAAAGATCAAACGGTAATTGGCACCAAGTGGGGTTTTAGAAACAAACTTGATGAATCCGGGCAAGTGGTTAGAAACAAAGCTCGATTGGTCACTCACGGTTACAACCAAGAGGAAGGCATCGACTTTGATGAAACCTATGCTCCGGTAGCTCGATTAGAAGCAATTAGAATGTTATTACCCTATGCATCGTACGTTGATTTTAAACTCTTTCAAATGGATGTTAAAAGTACATTTTTGAATGGTTTTATTATGGAAGAAGTTTATGTTAAACAACCACCCGGTTTTGTGAATGAAACATACCCGGATCATGTATTCAAGCTTAAGAAGTCTCATTATGGGCTTAAGAAAGCTCCTAGAGCTTGGTGTGAAAGGTTGAAGACCTTTTTGCTTGAAAATGTATTCACCATGAGGAAAGTTGACACCACATTATTTACTAAGACCGAAGACAAAATTTATTAATCGTACAAATATATGTTGATGACAGTAAATTCGGTTCTACTAATGATTATCTATGCCAAGAATTTTCTAAGTCTATGCAAGGTGAATTTGAAAGGAGCTTGATGGGTGAACTCAAATTCTTTGTTGCACTCAAAATCAAGCAAACCTCGGAGGGAAACTTCTTCCACCAAATCAAATACACATGAGAACTACTCAAAATATTAGGATATGAAGATAGCAGACCTCATAATACTCCCATGAGCACAAGCTTGAAATTGGATAAAGATGAAGAAGGCAAAGAGGTTGGTATTAAAATATGAGGTATGATTGGTTCGCTTCTCTATTTAACCGCTAGTAGACCCGATATCATATTTAGTGTTTGCCTTTGTTGTCGTTTTCAATCTTGTTCTAAAGAATCTCATATGCATGCATTGAAAATGATTTTTCGATATTTGAAAACAACTTGTGATTTTGGATTGTTTTATCCCAAGACTCGATCTTTTGATCTCATTGCCTATAGTGACGCCGATTATGTCGGATGCAAATTCGATCGGAAAAGTACTAGTGGGACATGTCAATTCTTGGGTAAATCTTTGGTTTCTTGGTTTAGTAAGAAGCAAAATAGTGTTGCACTCTCAACAACCGAAGCGGAGTATGTGGCCGCCGGATGTTGTTGTGCACAAGTTCTTTGGATGAGGAATACCTTCAAGGATTTGAGACTTGAGTTTCATACTATACCTATCTTCTGTGATAATACATGTACTATAAAACTATCTAAATATGCAATTCTTCATTCACGAACTGAACATATCGATGTTCGTCATCATTTTCTTAGAGATCATGCTCTTAAAGGCGATATTGAATTGCAATTCATTTCAACAAATGATCAATTAGAGGATATATTTACTATACCATTAAATGTTGATTAATTTGATAAAATTAGACATGAACTAGGGATGTGTAGTGCTAAAGAAATATCATAATTCATCTCCTTTGCTTCAAAATCATTGCTTGAATTGCTTGCTTTTGTTGTTTGTCCGCACAGGACGGATGACCGACCGTGGTTCGGTTAACCGAATGGTGTCTGGACAGGGTTCTAGACTTTGTCTGGACTCGCCTGGTCGATACGCCGTTACTCATATGGTGGACCGAATCGTTTGGTTTGCTAAAATTAGCAAACATCCCTGTTCCCGTTCCAACACTTATCCGAATATATCTCGGACGACCGACTTGTATGGGTGAATTTTTTGAATATTTTTGTTGACCCTTTTTTAAACGGATCTTTTTCGAATTTATTGAGTATCCGATTTTGAATCGGATGACCGTTGTGGCTATTTTGAACCTCCCAGACTTTTTCTAAACGGACCACTGTCCATAGTTTGGTCATCTATTCTCAAGATCCAGTAAACTTCTTCACATATATTCATCCTTTTTGTGGTATACCGAAGCCCGTTCGGTCGACCGAGTTGTTCTTTTTCCTAGCCATTGGAACTGGTCCAACGGTCTTCCAAGACACTTATGGATGACCGTTGGACACGAGTTTCTAAGATTCAAATCTTCCACCTTCTATATATTTGGATCCCCTCTTCCATTTCTATCATCCCCAAAGAACACTTTTGCATCCTCCTATTTCTCACTTCACAAACCTTTCATCTCTTTATCAAATTTTATTCATTACCCATGGGTCCAAGGAAAATTTGTTTATTTATGAAGATGGTGGAACTACCAAAAAACGAGAACTAGGAGAGGAAAGAAACTCGTTGCTCTGACAAAGAAGAGTAAACTCAACCCAGACGAATGAACCTGTCGACGAATATCTTCGGCCCTTCAACAACTACATCTTCTACAATCCTAAGCCGGACGAGCACTACTACCCTATTAGTGGTGCAAATCCAATTCCGTAGCGGAAGATCATTCTCAAAGATTTCGAGTCTATTGGTCTCTCCACCTATCTCGTTGTTGATTACCTTGGAGTTTTCTTTCACGACAAACTTCCGGTCCCTTTCTTTGCGAAAGCTTTTCATCAATTTTATGCCAATCTCCGGGAGGCTATCGCTCTTGATGGCACTCAAGCGACGCTTACCACCCAAGTTGATTCCATCTCCTTCATTCTCACCACATCTCTTCTCTCAGAGATCACCAGACTTCCTAGTGCCAGCGAGGATATCTACAACCTCTCTTCGGAAGAAGTTTGTGACTCTATGAGTCAATCTGTGGAGGTGACTCGACCGGATGTTCCTCAAGATGGCAAACTTGCCATATTCTTTGTTGCTTCATTTCCACAAATCTTTTTGTGCGCAAAGGACACAATGACGAACTTGGCCATCAAATGATGAAGTGCCTATTTAATCTGTCTACCGGTACTCACACTAATTGGCCCTTATTCATCCTCAACCATATGTGCTACATTGCTCGGAAGAAGCACAACTTTCTCCCTTTTCCTATGATAAGCTCGCTGGTCATAGATCACTTCAACGTCCAATTTGACCACGATCTTTTCAAATCCTCCAAGACGGTCATCGATAAATATACACTCAAACAGATGCGCTCGGGGAAGCAAGCACGTGAAGAAGAAGAAGAAGAAGAAGTGGAAGATGATTCCTCTGAAAATGAGGATGATGAAATCTCAACCGAAACCCCATATTGGTCTCTTACTCCATCCGATGCTTAGGTGAATCCAAATTGGGATCCTAGCTCGACTCGTGGTCCACAAAGATACACTCGTCCCGAATGGTCATCCGGTACCAATGCTTAATGGAACCAACCGGCTTGGGCCGATCGTCACGATAGGCTCTTGGACCAGAATTGTGATGAGATCCATGAAGTTCAGAGTTTAGTGAATCGAAACTATCAAGGTATTCAAGACCTCACCTTCGACTTCCAATCCTTTCAGTTGGCGACGTCAAACTAACTCAATGAGATCAACAATCAAATTCGTGTGGTTGGAGACTCTCGTCAAGCATTTCTCGACTCCCAAAATGAAATTATGGAGCTTCTACGAGACATGAACAAGCCGAACAACTAGACTATCTTTGTTGCTTGTTGGCTTATTGTTGTTTGTCATGTTTGTTTCATTTGTCATTTGCTTTGGTGTGTTTGTTTTTGTATCGGCTTTATGCCTTATCTTCCCTTTTTAAAGAAATGCAATTTCATTTACAAATTGTGTGTCTTTTTGTGGCAAACGTTGATTATTAAATTCTTTTTGATGGATGTCAAAAGGGAGAGAACAATGGATGAAACATGCCTAAATCAAATATGTGAAACTCAAGCGTTTAGTAAGGGGGAGTTATCATATGTTTTGCATATTGATAGGTGGAGTACTTACACAATTTGACATTAGTTTGTCATCATCAAAAATAAGGAGATTGTTGGCTTTTTGGCTCTTTAATCCTAATTTTGATGATTAACAAACTAATATTAAACACAACTTCAATTAGAACATCACACACATCATATTGTTAAATTGCATAGATATTGTGTCTTCCTAGCAAGGTAGGTGATCAAACCAAGGGACTAATCAACTTCAAGATTTAGGCTGAAGACTTGTAATCAAAGCTCAAGAACTTCATATGTAATTTTCTATTTATTTGAGTTATAGTATCAAATGTACACTTGACGCACAAAAGGATAAACCCGTCTCTGTCGGTCGACCGTTTGCCACTAGGTCTACCGAACTTGTTCCAAACGGATGACCGAGATACCCTCGGTGAACCGTGTTCTTCAAGTCAGTAACAACTTGATCTTCCTGGAATCCATGTGTTTGGTGTACCGAACCTTACCCGGACAATCGTCTCCTTAGAGTTAGTTACCACTTGATCTTCCTTGAATCCTTGTCTCGGTTTACCAACCTCTCCCCGGTCAACCATTTCCTTATCCTCAGTAGCTTCGAAATTTCTCTAGCTATCTCTATTCGGTGTACCGAAGAGGTTTCGATCATCCGACCTTCACTTGTGTCTTTTGGCCTCAGAAACTTCATCTTACTGGCCCACGTGGCACAAACTAACTCCAATAGACTTATCTTTTGTCATTTAGCAACAACCTTTGAAAAGTCCATATCGGTCTACCGATTACCCTTCGGTTTACCGAAGAATTGTTGTCAATCAAAACACAACGACTATTTTTCCACGTAATATTTCGACCATTATTGATAAACCAATTTCCCAGGCAAGGTCAGCAAAAAACCCGCACATGTATGGGTCAATTGACCTTGCCACGGTTTACCGAACAAGATCACCAAGTCATAACAATTCTTTACTATCCAATTGGAACGGTGAACCAAAGTGTTCTCGGTCAACCGAATTTAATTACTCGATATTAGGAAAAAGGTAGTGGAAGTTGGTGAACGGTTATCCGACTTATAGTCAGTCAATCGAGTGCTTCAATATGACAAATTAACCCACACATTCTGTTGGACGACCGTCGGTGTCCTTATCGACCGAAGTTGCCAAACCTCACCAACTTACCATAACGGTTCTATCTGTTTTGAAGGCTATATAAGCTTCACTTAAGAGACACATTCACTTCTCTACTTGCAAAAAATCAATACTACTCCTGTGCTCTCAATCTCCAAGCCTTCAAAACTCCACCAACTCTCAACTTCCATTAAATTCACTCCATGCTTAATTCCAATCCTTGAGTGCATTTAAGTTAGAGTTCAACAACCTCATTCAATTGTAAAGCTTCGAGGACGCACCCACTCGGGTTGTGAGAGGAGATCCGAGCAAGGCGAAGGTGTTCGCAAGGCTCCGATTGTAAGAGGGTTTATCTTTGACTCGGAACGAAGATAATAGTGAATTCTCAAGTAGGGATCGGAGGATCGATCAAAACCTGAGGAGGGGACTAGATCACGGTGGTGTTATCAAACCTCTATAATTCTCCAGAGTCATCTGGTTGTTTGCATTCTTTCTCTTACTATTTTAATTGTGCAATTATTTATGAAAATTAAGAAATAATCTATTCACCCCCTTCTAGATTTGTGATCGATCAACTTACATTGGTGCTTTGTCAATGTTCATATAGAATACCACCTGTTCAAGTTCCTCTAAAGTAAATGGGCTATCCAATAATGTACTCTCTGCTTCAGAAAGTCGAGGGAGATTAAATGCCAGACCAATAGGAGAGACCTGCACATTGTTAGAATATATATTAGAGAAATGGGTCCAGAAGGCATTACAGATGTCATCCTCCCTTTCCACAGTGACACCGTCCTTCTCCACAGTACGGATCTTATTGATTGCATGCCTTTCCTTGACCGAGGCATTAAAGAATCAAGTGTTGGAGTCACCCTCATTCAGCCAGCAAACCTGCGACCGTTGCCTAGCTAAGGACTCTTCCAGGACCAGGGACTCCTCAAGCTGGCGCCTCTTATGTTTATAGGGTGATGTGACACGTAGGATCATCTGGATTAGCTTCCATATTAACACGAGCACTCTCCAGGTCAGCACGGGCATGGGGGTCATAGATTCTAGTGGACCAAAGTGGGAACGACTCGAAGAGGTGAGTGCAACCCTTGTCTGGTTCAACCGATGTGCAAGTCGGGCCATGGGTGAGCCGTCCACATGAAAGTTCCATGTGCTTTTGACCACGTCCGAAAATGTTCATACTTTGTCTAAGCATTAGGAACCGGAACGGGCCACGTCTCGGCCTACCTACCAGCTCCACTTGAACCACCAAACTCCAATGGTCACTGGGTTAACGTTCTACAAGAGCACAAGTGGAATCCTGAAATTGGTGAAGCCATGCCTCAGACATAAGCGCATGATTAATCCAAGTTTCAATACGCCTGGATCTTTTGGATGAATTTGTCCAAGTATAAGTCCAAGCCTAAGAAAATTTACATTTTATTCTTCCAATAATCATAGTTTGACCCATTAAGTAGTGAAGGCCTAGTTGTGCACAATCCTTCTACATCATTACATGAGGTAGATGTCACCTATGCTCCGATACCAAATGTAGGATCGATGTGGGTCGCTAAATCTAATCAATTTTGATCTTATTCTCTACTTTTTAGCAAACAAAGATGCACAATGGAATTTAAACATGCAAACAAGTGAACAAAGAAAATATGCAAACAACAATGGACAGGGGGATTTTTATAGAGGTCCGGCCTCCCGCCTACTTCCTCTCTTGCAAGCTCCGCTCGAAACATTGAGCTCCGCTAACGACTTCACTATCTGCTCCCCATTCTGGGCCGGGAGACAACGCCTTACAATCTTCAAGCTAGCGAACAACCCTCTCCTTGATTGGAATCCTCTTCTCACAATCCGAGAAGGATGCTCTTGGCTTTCACCAGAGCATTTACAAATTTGCTTAACTGCGAACTTCAGTGGATCACACTATCTAAACTTGAGAACACTTTGAGTAGATATGGAATTCATCAAAGGCGTGGAATTTAGTCTTGGAGATAGGATTGGGGAATCGAAAGCTTGGGAGTTTCTTGATTGACATCATATCATGCAAATATTTGTGTCGTATATCCTCTATTTTTAACCTAAGCAATGCTACATAATGAGTTTTATGTTTAAGTTTCAGGAATAAAACAAGTGAGAAGAAGTGACATACAAATGACCTAAGAGCAAGAGAATGGACTGAATTGTGAGATTTATGGATTGAAATGCAGGAGCGAAGGACCCAGATATAAACCAAAAGGTCCAAAGAGCAAATCAAGAAGCTTCACACAATCATGAGGATCATTTTGGAAATTAGATCTGGGCCAAAACATGAACAACCAAATCGGGTTCACCAAACATGATGAAATCAAGTCAGAAGCCAACCACCCAAAAATAGACCCCAACAAGCTAATCCAGACTGCCAATTTGCTGTCCATAACCGCCAATTGGTGGGCCATTTGTCTCCAATTGACACGTGCTTTAGTCTTGTATTTGATTGGGTTGTATTAAGTTCATTTATGGTATGCTTTTAGTTCCATACCGGGGATTGCCCCGGTTACCTTTTAATGCCTATAAATAGAACTCTTCTTTCTCCTTTATATTTACCAATAGCTTAGTGGTCAATCCCTCAACTAAGAGTCAAGCCTTGAAGAAAAAACTCAAGTAGGAAGATGCTGCTTGTAGCATGAGTCATTTAATAAAAGAAATTTTTGTTAGTTTAATGTTATCTCTTTTATCTCCTTACATGCTTAGCTTAATTTCATTTCATTAATCTTAGTAGACTTGATTAATATGTTTTCCTATCTTATCATAATAGTTAGGTTAATGATTAGCGAGTAGTTCCATCCCCCTGTGGGGGGTGGAGTTGATCTACATATATGTTGTGATGTTTGGATGTTTGATGAATTTTGGATTGTGTAAACTTGCATGTTTGTATGTTCATTGGGGTTATTTTAATCATCTACATGTTGGTGGATTTTGATGGGTTTTTCCATAAGATTTAGATACTTCCCATGCTTAGTTTCCTCATGTTTATTGACTGGAATTTCCTGTTGAATATGCTAGATGTTAGTTAAATGTTTGTATTTGTGGTTGCTTGCTTGATTGATTGAAGAAACTTTATTTTGATGGGTTTTGCCATCAGATTGAGACACCTCCCATGCTTATCTTTTTTATTCACATGAGTTTGTGGTTCTTGATGAGTCTTTCCATATCTTTAGATACTTCTCATACTGAGCCTAAACTTATGATAATCAAGTAATAATTGTCGATACGTTTTGTTAATGGATTGATAAGTTTTGCAACTTCTTTAGACACTTCCTATGCCAAAAAACACACACGAAACTCACACAAACATGCTTACATGCGTCATTCATCACTTATTTGACTTCATTTGTGCACAGACTCCACTTAGGGTGTTTTCTTCCTCAATTCCAATCTATTTGTTAGATTTTTTGTTTAGTTCCAATCAATTGTTAGTTGCTTTGATTTGCATTTGTTATTTACTAGTTTAGTGTAGTTTAGCTTAGCATAATCAAATCTCTTTCCCCTTTTTTGTCACTTGATTTCAGACAAACCAGAGGCTACTCAACATGGAAACCCGGTTCAATTCACTTGAGAACTTGACTCGGGGACTGGAGAACTCAATTAATTTTTTTATGTCATCCACAAGTCAACTTCATACTTAAAATTAGTAGACCAGCCAATCTCTTGAGCTTCAGATGGGTGAATTGGCCTAGTCTGTACATGTGTGTGTGTGTGTGTGAGAGAGAGAGAGAGAGAGAAAGGCTCTGCCCAGCCAACCTGAGGCTAATGTCCGGATGTACCGACAACAACACTTGCAAAATGAGAGTTCGGTACCTCGGGGGCGGAAAATGAACCATGTGGAGGAACCTGTTCACCATGTCAATGCCATTGTAACCTTAAAGAATGGAAAGCAGGTTAACAATCACATTTCCTTGTCACCACCACCATCTCTGTAGTCCCTCGGTGGGAATGATGGTGAGGAAGAGGCTGAGGGTGAGGGCAATTCATCAACACCTCCTTCTCATGCACCGCAGAAAACCTACCTGCCACAAGCTCCCTATCCTAGTAGGTTATCCAAAAAGCAGAGTGACACAATGGATAAAATATTAGAGGTCTTCAAACAAGTTAAGGTTAACATCCCCTTGTTGGATTTCATCCAACAAATACCTCAATATGCCAAAGTGTTGAAGGATCTCTGCACAACAAAGAGAAAGACCAATGTTCCTAAGAAAAGATTCTTATCTGCGAGTGTGAGGTCACTTTTGGCCAATCCCAAATACACAAAGTACAAGGACCTTGGCTATCCTACTATTCAGTGTATGATAGGGGACAATAGCATGAGTAATGTATTGCTTGATTTAGGATCAGCGGTCAACCTCCCCCCATCTTCGGTTTATCAAAAGTTGAACATGGTAAAATTGAAAGCAACTAAGATCACCCTCCAATTGGCGGATATGTCCTTTCTTGTCCCAAATGGGATTATTGTGGACATGCTCATCAAAGTTGGAGACTTTATATTTCTAGTAGATTTTGTCATCCTCGATACCAACTTTATTGTGAACACCCTCTCTAAATTACCTTTGATTTTGGGTAGAGCATTTCTGGCAACCTCCAATGCCTTAATTAATTGTAGAAATGGTCTCATGAAGCTCTCATTTGGTAACATGAGTGCCGATTTTAATTTGTTTAACTATGGTACGCAACAGGAGCCTTTGGACCAACCTTTAAATCTCAAGCTCTTCTGCCAATTAGTGAAAGCACCACAAAATCAACAAACACTGCCAACACCAATGCAACCCGTTGAGAATGTTTGTGTGCCCAGCGAAACTCATTGCCTGTCTTTGCAATGCAATAAAGTGTGTTGACATCAAACATAAATATACAAAGGGAGTGTTTGTTGGAGGATTCAGTTGAGACTATTAGTGAGGGGGACACACCTCATCAGATGGCCATACCAGAAGGTGTCTTTACCCCATGTCTGATGGCTGTTGAGCCCTTTGAGATTCATCTTGACTCCAACGAGGACCCACCTGTGACCGAGCTTATGCTTGATAATATAATGGAGTTTGGGTGGTCCTTGTTGGATGACTTGGGGAGAAGCCCCATTCTTAGTTTGACAGGTGTGTCTCATCACACAAATGAGATCAAGGAACTCATTCCGATGCACCCGCCTATTGGTTGGAGGGTTTTCTTCGACGAGCAACTCTACCTTAGTGAGGCAACACAACTCCACTCATTCACATTGCCTACACCCAACCAATATCATGAGGGGTTCGAGCCTTTCAGTTTTGACTTTTCCCCTTCATGATATCTCAAAGTACGAAAGTAGCGGGCCCATCATGGCAAATCTCTGGTCCGCATGACTCGATATTCTCATCTGATGTTCATTGACCAAATGATTATGAGAATATCTTTGTTGATATATATATATATATATTATAAGAAAAAAAGAGAAAGAAGAAAAGAAAACAAAGAAAAAAATAAACGAAAGACTCCACAAGTGAGCATTGGTTGTTGTTGGCTCCAACCCCTGTGTATTTGGGCCCATTTGTTTCACGTTTTTGTCTCCTTTCTTTATTATTTCACTGGTTTTGAGGGGAATTCGGGTTTGTGTCCATCAACATAACCATGAACTTCCCTTTGCGCTTCACGTTGGTGAGATCGTCACTTTTTCATGCATAGATATGATTGACATTATATCATGCATATATTTGCGTCTTATATGCCCTATTTTTAAGCTAAGCAATGCTACATAATGAGTTTTATGTTTAAGTTTCAGGAATAAAAGAGGTGAGAAGAAGAAACACAAAAAGGACCTGAAAGCAAGAAAAAATACTGAATGGTGAGACTTATGAACTTATATGCAAGAGGGAAGGACCCGGATGTATACCAAAAGGACCAATAAGAAAATAATGAAACTCCACACCATCAAGAGGAGTATTGTGGCAATTATATCCGGGACAAAACTCCAATAACCGATCCGAGTGCACCCATGTTAAGAATTGAAGAGCTAAAGAAGATATTCGAAAATGGGTTGGATCAAAGACTGCCAATTAACGGTCCGTTTTTCTCAGAATCCAACCCGGTTTCGCCCGGATATGAGTTATGTGTTTATGTATATTCTGGGAATGTTTCATTAGTCCGACATGGGGGGATTGTCCCCAGTTTCCTTTTTTCATGCCTATAAATAGAATTTTCCCTTCTCCCTTGTAATCTACTACATGCTTAGTGGACAATCCCTCTACTTTGAGTCAAGCCTTGAAGCAAAAACTCAATTAGGGAGATGCTGCCTGTAATGTGAGTAATTTAATAAAAGAATTTTTCGTTAGTTTAATGTGTTCTCTTTTATCTTCTTGCATGCTTAGCTTAATTTCATTTCATTGATCTTAGTAGACTTAGCTATATGTTTTCCTCTCTTAACATAATAGTTAGGTTAATGATTAGTGAGTAGTTTCATCCCCCTTTTGGGGTGGAGATGATGTACATATATGTTGTGATGTTTGGATGTTTGATAATTTTGGATTGTGTAACCTTGCATGTTTGTATGTTCATTAGGGGTGTTTTAATCATCTACATGTTGGGGGATTTTGATGGGTTTTGCCATAAGATTTAGACTCTTTTCGTGCTTAGTATCCTTATGTTTATTGACTGAATTTTCCTGCTGAATATGCTACATGTTAGTTAAGTGTGTGTATTTGTAGTTGCTTACTTGATTGATTGAAGAAACTTTGTTTTAATGGGTTTTCCCATAATATTTAGACACCTCACATGCTTAGCTTTGTTATTCACATAAGTTTATGGTTTTTTATGAGTCTTGCCATATCTTTTGACATTTCTCATGCTCAGCTTAGTCTCGTGATAATCAAGTAATAATTACCGATACATTGTGTGAATGGATTGATAGATTTTGCCACATCTTTAGACACTTCCTATGCATGAAAACACACGTGCGACACAAGCACATACACGCTTACATGCGTCAATCATCACTTATTTTTGTTCATATGTGCACACACTCCACCCCTTAGGGGTTTTCTTCCTGAATTCCAATCTGTTTGTCAGTCTTTTAGTTTAGCTTTAATCAATCGATAGTTTCTTTGACTTGCATTTGTTACTTACTAGTTTAGTGTAGTTTAGCTTAGCATAATAAAATCTCTTTCCCCTTATTTTGCCACTTGATTTAGGACGTATCAGAGGCTACTCACCTCCCCATGGATCGACCCGTACTTGATGCCGCTTTGTCGCGGTCGTGCACTTGCGGTTGATTATTAAAACATTGTAACAAGATAGATCTACTGTAAGACCCGCTCGCCTGTGACACTATTATGTATTAATTTCCTCATGCTTGATTATGGACCATCTTTATATTCTTGTATGCTTCGTGTGATTTTGGTTGTGTTTCGGGAAAGTTTCCTTCCGGGGAAAAGTTTCCTTTTTGGGCGAGTTCAATTGACTCGTAGGCGGGTGCGACCCGTCGGGCGATTTTGCAATCGGTTGACTTAATCGGGTCGATCGGGCACAAATCGTGTGTGTGGGTTGGCTTGGACTTGGTTTGGACATGTAGGGTTGATGTGTGAGGCTGGGTGATGTGGCTGCCAGGTCACCAAGAGGAGATCCTCTTTTTATTTGCAAACTTTTGAATTATGTGCATTATGGAATGTTTTGATTGGCCCTCATTAGCAATTAACCTTTGCCTTTTGTGTTAGTTTCCTTGAAACAAAAACACAAACCCTACCCAGCCCCAGCCGTCCCTACCTCCCTTTCCCTCCTCCACACCACTACCTCTGATCACCACCACCACCACCGTCATTTCTGGTTTCCTGCTGGTGGAGATCCGGCAGCTATTGAAGAAGAAGCAAAAGACTTTCTTGTGTGCAGTTAGGCGAGCTTCAGCAGATCTCAGGCCAGCTTAGGTGCCTCCTTTCTGCTCAGGTATGCCTCTAGCCTTTGGATTAGGATGTGGGGGTGGGTGTTGGGCTTAGTTCTGCACAACACCAGTGGCTGGTCGGTCATGAGGATCAGGGTTTGCACAACTAGAGTTCTACCGATTGGGTGAGCTGTGGTGCAACTCGGATCTTCAGTGGCTGACCACGTTTTTCCTTCCCCTTGCACGTCCTCCACTACATGTTTTCCATGATGGTTTGATGGAGAAGTTAGTAGGGAGGAGGCTGGGCTGCAGGGAGACGGTTGGGTGGGTTGTTGCATGCACCTTGCGTGAGGCGCAACCCTACCTGTGTGGCTGATCTCGAAATCTCGTGGGATCTGATTCACGTTTATTTTTGCTGGATCATGCTCCCTCTCCTTTATTTATTACTTATTTGTGAGATCACTTCCTAGCATGAACTTGCGACTTGTTATGTTTTTAGTCTTGTAAATCGCCTCTGATTTCAGATCTTATATCTATGTGTGATCTAGCTATTTGTCCAAGGAATATTGCTTGATTTGTTCTGCTTTAGTGTAATCATATGTCTTGCACGTTTTGGTGGCCATTATCAGGAGATTCTCCCATGACATGTTGCTGGTTATAAGACATATATTCATGTGTTACTTAGTGGCTATAGTCAGATGTGTTTTCATGACATAGTGGTTGATATAGATCAGGTATCCATGCAATAAATCGTGACTATATTCAGACCATATCCCATGCCTTGATTTCTTATTTTAGGACATGTATGATTGCATTACTACTCGGTTTCATTCACATAATATTCCATGATTTTGTGCTGATCATAAGTCACTCAGTTAGGCGTTAATCGAGGTCTATGTTTAGACCATCTTCTATAACGGATTTACCAATTTTATGTCTTGAGTGCTAGCATTGCTTAGTGATTTTATCCATATAATTTCCTGTAAATTTATTACTGATTTCAGACCAATGTTCATGCTTTATCTCATGATTATATCTCTGATTTCAGACCATTGTTCATGATTATAGCTTGCAATGCAAGTCCCTATCATATATATATACGTTCTGAAATTCATGATATAGATTACTCGTGATGTTATTTATGATACTTCCCATTGTTGTATTTGTTCCACTACTTCTTTCATATGTCTTGTCAATGATAAGAAGTAGGAGGAGTGTTTTCTGCTGATGGTTTTCAGTGGATATACCCACAAAATCCGAACATAGATGCATTATTCAACCTAGCAACATGACTCGATGGACTCATTTTTGTCGATCATTCGAGACAGCAATCCTACGGGCCGACTCTATATAGGTATTTTGTCCACACACCTAGTCTAATGAACCATTCGTGCAAGTTAATGAAGGACTTAAGAAAGAAACGGACAACCTCAACATTCTCAAGTGATACAAAGTGTAAAGTCCATTAAGGTTCTTATTTGCATTACCTTTTTTTTCTTTTTTTCTTACTAGTTGGAGTGTAATTCTCCTAGGGCAAAGTTTCGTGCATCATTAACCATGAGGACTTACACTATCACGTACACCTTCCCCCACATATGCACATAGGGCAATCCTTAACACCCGTGTAACAGGAGTTCGGCTGGTGCATCCCAAGTCAGATGACTCGAAAGCACCATGCACAAAATCCTCTCATACCTAATTTCCCAACTGATAGAAGCCGTGCGAGAAGAGAGAACACCTACTCACTTATTTCTTATCTACACATGAACCAAAATCCCAACACTTAATGTCTCACAGCAAGATTTAAAGTGTCTTTGACTACAACAAACTTCCTTATATTAACAGACACGAATTATTGACTCACTAGGTTCATGGTGGACTTTTTTAAATGTTTGGGTACGGAAACCCTATGATTTCTCGCCCCCTGAGGGAAAACCGGGGTGAATCCTAACGACGAGACAAGACCTAAAGCCGGTATACTAGGTATCCTAATGCATCAAGTTCAAGACAATTTGGGAGCCTTCTTTTACTTTGTCTCTCAACGGTTTTGGACATGCTAAACACACGCAAAATCAACAAAATATTTTCTTTCGCAAACACATGAAGATTTTGAAAGAAATGTGAAAATTTTAAAGCACTACGCAAACAAAAGAAGACACGTCACCCAAGGATCATGGCAAGCAAATATATCAATATTAAATGCAGCACACTATCACGACCCTAACAATACAAACAAATGAAAACTAAAAACAAAATGTAAAAGGCTCGACCGCATATATACAAATGTAAAGTACCCCCACACTTACTTCATGAATTGTCCTCAATGAATGTGAGTATGATACTACATGGATTTTTTGTATGAAAAAGAAAAGATCTCACCAACGTGAAGCACAAGGAAAATGTCATGGTCATGTTGATGGACATAAACCCGATTTCCCAAGAAACATGAGATACTTAAGAAGGGATACAAATACGTGAAACAAATGTGGACAAAATACACAATGGTTGGGCCCACAACAATTATTCCTCACTGTGGAGTCTTTTATTGCAATTTTTTTTCTTTTTTTGTATGTTTGTTTTTTCTTCTTCTAAACAAGATATATACATTAACAAAGATATTCTCATAATCATTTGGTCAACGAACATCAAATGAGAACTGGACATTTGCAAGATGTGTCCGCTTCATTGGTACTCTGAGGTGTCATGAGGGGTGAAACGTCAAAGCTGAAAGGCTCGAACCCCTGATGATATTGGTTGGGTGTAGGCAACATAAATGAGTGGAGTTGTGTTGCCTCATGATGCATTGCATACATTGCATCATATGTCTTTCATTTAGATTATTTTTATATAAATAAATGCTACTAAGGTATTGTTTTGAGCAATTGTGCAGAATTCAGGAGTTACAATGCAATTTACCAATATTCGAGCCAAAACGCATGTAGTGGACTCAAATAGATCACAAAGACCAATTAGCTAGAGATTCAAGCTCAAGTTGAAATCCAATTGATCACATAAAGGAGCCAGGGACTTGATCGCAAATTAGAAGGACTAAAAAGCTATTTTGGAGAAGTATTCAAGAAGAAATTAAATTCAGATCTCCAAATATATGAAAGAGTCAATTCGGATGCGTGGAAGCCACCTAAATCATACCAAAAACACACCCGCAAAAGCACAAGACGATCTGGACCATCCGTGCGGCGGAATCGCCGCATCTAAAGGTCAAGATGCGGCGGAATCGCCGCATGGACTTCGATCCGCGCCTCCAATTTTCGTCCTGTCTTGTAATAACACGTGTCCTTTCCTTTAGCGTAATTGATTCTCTTGTATCGGCTATAAATAGCCCTAAACACGATGTTGCAAGACACTTTTTTCTATAGCAATAAAATTCTGCCGTTTTATTTCTCCATTGTCTTTGTCTTTTGTAAGCTTAATTTTAGATTAATATTTCCTGTTCTTAATTCCAGAAGAGTAATTTAGTTGTTCTTGATTCTTTCTTTTTCTCTTAGAATACTTTGTTGCGTGCTTAGAATAATTGCTTTTTCTTTCGTAGATCGTAGTTTAGTATAATATTTCCCTTTCTTTCTCCGTATTCTCTCGATGATCTCCATGACCCCTTCTCCTCATCTTCTCCCCATGGGTTTCTAAAACCCTCCAAAGGGTGGGGGTGACGGATTTAGGGTTAGAGAAGAGAGATCGTTTTTATTTTAATTTCTTGTTAGTGTTTTGATCATATGAGTTTTTGTTAAATCAATTATCATATGATGCTTAATATCTCACTTGATTTATAATAATTTTCGTGATCTCTAATCTAACTTGAAGATTCATAACTCCCACCCACTGGACTCTCATCCATAGTTATTTCTTCTTAATTTTTGTTCTTGTTGTTCTTGCTTTAGAAAGAAAAAAATTTTTATCTAAATCCAAAAATCTCAACCCAACACTATTTCTCTTTTGTTTTCCTTAATCAAAGAAAATCACAAAAATACAAGAATCTCTCCCTCCTTGTGTTCGACCCGTATTTGCCACCGCTTCAACGCGGCCGTGCACTTGCGGTATAAATAAAATTTACATCAAGTTTTTGGCGCCGTTGCCGGGGAGGCGACGAGAATTCCAAGTTTTTTTTTGTGATTTTTGTTTGGTTTGTTTGGATCTTGGTTTTTCACGATCTAACGTTATTTCTGTGCTTTTCAGGAAGTATTAGAGACGACGCAAAAATTCGAACGTAATCCAAGGTGACCAAGCGGCGGAATCGCCGCACCAACAGTGTTGTTTGCGGCGAAAACGCCGCACAGGTTGGAGATCGGAGCCTGAAATTTTTCCTGGACGCGAACTATCTCTGGGTGGACGCGTAGAGAAGCTGGAAATTGTCGAGAGCGGGCGGCGAACCCGACTGAGCGTGCGTAGTATTCTATCACCATGGTGTTTCCTGAGAAGAACTTCCACCCGTTGCTTGTTAGTGATCAAAACGGCACCCACTTTTACGAAGAAATCATAGCACGGAGTTGGAGCTACTTGGTCCATAATAACGATGATGTGTACTGCCCTAGCTTAGTGGAGGAGTTCTATAGCAGTATCACTAACATAGACCTGGACAGTGGGTACATTTTACTGAATTGGAGAAACAAAGTCTGGGCGATTGACCTCAACATCATCTCCAACTTGACTGACATACCACAAGGGGCCTCCACTTTGCCATCCGAGGAACTCAGTTTCTATCGGTCACTCATGGGACCAGATTGTGTGCTTAGCCGTGATCGGGGTATCAAGGGCACATCCATGTACCGGAATGTCTTTACAGCATGTAGGTGGGCATGCCAAAATGTCACGAGTAATACCCACAACACTTCTTTTCGCACCATTGAGATGGGCATCGTTCACTCCCTGATGACCCGTGATCGCACTTACTGTATGTGCCGACGGCTTCTGACCACCATTGCAGAAGGCCACCAACGCAACTCCCAATCTCTGCCATGCCTCGTCACCACTCTCTGCAAGCACTTTATGGCCTATGAGTCTTTCTGGGTGTACGAAGCCGACATGCTCCCTTGTACGGTGGAACGGGAGACATCCTCCTACCGTGGCACTATAGCGGACCTGTGGACACCTCCAGAAATGGAGGATGCTATGCAATCAAGTGAGTCGTCTGAAGACTCCGCAACATTCTGGGCTCAGTCAACCCCAGAAAACTCTGACGAGCATAGGTCCCGAATGTGGGGCGGGATGAAGCGCCTCAATAGCAAACTGAACAAAGCACTCTCCGACCGTGGAGAGTCGTCATCCCGAAGGCGGTAACTTTATTAATTCTTGCATTTCCTATATTATTCAATTTTGCATACATTGAGGACAATGCATGAAATGGGTGTAGGGGGGTGACTAGTTATCTACCTATCTGTTTTGTTTTGTTTTTTATATAATTCTCCAAAAAAAAAATAAAAAAAAATAAAAAAAAATAAAAAAAAAAACAATGTGTCATGACATAACTTAAGATTGAACCACCAAAACCCGAGTACAAATTGCATTGAGTCTTTGTTCCTTATTATATAGTTCTGCTTGTAGAAACTATGACATAAATCTAAGTTCCAAAGAAATAACACATTACCCTTAAGACATGTATGCACTTAAATTGGATGAATCAAATCTTTGAAGTGGTTGATAAAAAGCAGAGGTTGAGGAAAATATACCGGGAAGTGTGGACTTCTAATAGCAATTAAGCCTTGAGGAAAATAAAAGTAAAAATAAAGGAATAAAGTGAGAAAAGCACATTTTGCAAAATGATTACAAAAGCCCAAGCCTTTGAGTCACTGGTCCGTAGGGGTATCTTAAAACCCGGTAACTTGAGTCTACCAGCTCGGGATTATCGACCAAACTCGCTACACGAATGCAAAAAGGGTAAAAGTGTCAGAAAAAGCAAATGTGTTGAATCATGAAAAAAAAAAAAATATACTCAAGGCCCAAAGCTAAAAGAATGATCCATGCCATGGTTGATCCGAATGATACTTCACCACCAGAGGAGGCGTGCAAAATAATTTAAGTGATAACATGTGTAGAAGGGTTAGTGGTGTGAATGTTGGAGGAACAAAGACCAAGTCAAACTTTTTATAAGTTAGATTTGTATAATGAGCATGCAAGAATTCTAAGTGAGATGTATAAGGTTGAGGTGGAGATATCGAGAGCTATTAATGGAATATTGAATTAAGACTTTGTGGGTGTGTCAACTGAAAACCCTCACGAGACAAAACTCGTCCTCCAAGGAAACTTAGGGGTTTAAAGGCTTGTTGCACATGCTAAGTGCAACCGTGATTCCTACGAAAGTGAGTTAGGATTTCCCTGCTTTCATACTTTTAGTTTTCATGTTTTGTTTGCTCGAGACTAGCAAAATCTAGGTGTAGGGGTATTTGATGCATTGCATACATTGCATCATATGTCTTTCATTTAGATTATTTTTATATAAATAAATGCTACTAAGGTATTGTTTTGAGCAATTGTGCAGAATTCAGGAGTTACAATGCAATTTACCAATATTCGAGCCAAAACGCATGTAGTGGACTCAAATAGATCACAAAGACCAATTAGCTAGAGATTCAAGCTCAAGTTGAAATCCAATTGATCACATAAAGGAGCCAGGGACTTGATCGCAAATTAGAAGGACTAAAAAGCTATTTTGGAGAAGTATTCAAGAAGAAATTAAATTCAGATCTCCAAATATATGAAAGAGTCAATTCGGATGCGTGGAAGCCACCTAAATCATACCAAAAACACACCCGCAAAAGCACAAGACGATCTGGACCATCCGTGCGGCGGAATCGCCGCATCTAAAGGTCAAGATGCGGCGGAATCGCCGCATGGACTTCGATCCGCGCCTCCAATTTTCGTCCTGTCTTGTAATAACACGTGTCCTTTCCTTTAGCGTAATTGATTCTCTTGTATCGGCTATAAATAGCCCTAAACACGATGTTGCAAGACACTTTTTTCTATAGCAATAAAATTCTGCCCTTTTATTTCTCCATTGTCTTTGTCTTTTGTAAGCTTAATTTTAGATTAATATTTCCTGTTCTTAATTCCAGAAGAGTAATTTAGTTGTTCTTGATTCTTTCTTTTTCTCTTAGAATACTTTGTTGCGTGCTTAGAATAATTGCTTTTTCTTTCGTAGATCGTAGTTTAGTATAATATTTCCCTTTCTTTCTCCGTATTCTCTCGATGATCTCCATGACCCCTTCTCCTCATCTTCTCCCCATGGGTTTCTAAAACCCTCCAAAGGGTGGGGGTGACGGATTTAGGGTTAGAGAAGAGAGATCGTTTTTATTTTAATTTCTTGTTAGTGTTTTGATCATATGAGTTTTTGTTAAATCAATTATCATATGATGCTTAATATCTCACTTGATTTATAATAATTTTCGTGATCTCTAATCTAACTTGAAGATTCATAACTCCCACCCACTGGACTCTCATCCATAGTTATTTCTTCTTAATTTTTGTTCTTGTTGTTCTTGCTTTAGAAAGAAAAAAATTTTTATCTAAATCCAAAAATCTCAACCCAACACTATTTCTCTTTTGTTTTCCTTAATCAAAGAAAATCACAAAAATACAAGAATCTCTCCCTCCTTGTGTTCGACCCGTATTTGCCACCGCTTCAACGCGGCCGTGCACTTGCGGTATAAATAAAATTTACATCACCTCACTAGGGTTTTGTTGCTCACTGAGCAAAACCCTCCAACCAATACGTGGGTGCATCAGATTGAGTTCCTTAGGCTCATTCGAAGAATGAGACACACTAGTTTGACTATGAATGGGGCTTCTCCCTAAGTCATCCAACAAGGACCACCCAACCTCCTGTATATTATCATGCATAAGCTCGGTCGTAGGTGGGTTCTTGTTGGAGTCAATATGAAGCTTAAAAGGTTCAATAGCCCTAGGACACGGGGTGACCACACCTTCTAGAATGGGCATAGGCTGAGGTGTGTCCCCCTAACTAATGGTCTCAACTGAATCATGCAATGAAAACTCCCTTTGTACATTCATGTTTGATGCAAGCTAACTCTGTTGTATTGCAAAGACAGACAATAAGTTTTCGCTGGGCCCACAAATATTCTCAATGGGTTGCATTGGTGTTAGGGGTGTTCGTTGATTTTGTGGTGCTTTCTCTTATTACCAGATGAGATTGAGATTTAAAGGTTGGTCGATAGGCTCATGTTGCCTACCAGAGTTGAACACATGAAAGTTGGCACTCATGTTACCGAATGAGAGCTTTATGAGACAATTTCTACAATTAATGAAGGCATTGGAGGTTGCCAGAAATGGTCTACCCAAAATCAAAGGTATTTGAGAGTGGGTGTTCGCAACCTGATTGGTATCGATGACAACAAAATCTACTGGAAATATAAAATCTCCAAATTTGATAAGCACGTCTTCGATAATCCCCTTTGGAATACGAATGGATCTATCCACCAATTGGAGTGTGATCTAAGTTGGTTTCAATTCTCCCAAGTTCAACTGTTGATAAACATAAAATGAGAGGAGGTTGACCGTCGATCCTAAATCAAGCAATACATTACTCATGCTAGTGTCCCCTATCGTACACTGAATAATAGGACACCGAGGGTCCATTTATTTTGTGTAGGTGGGATTGGACAAAAGTGAGCTTACATTTGCAGCCAAGAATACTTTCTTAGGAACATTGGTCTTCCTCTTGGTGGTGCAGAGATCTTTTAACACTTTGGCATATTGAGGTATTTGTTGGATGACATCCAATAAGGGGATGTTAACTTCACTTTCTTAAACACCTCTAATATCTTATCCATTGTGTCACTCTGGTTTTTGGTTAACCTACTAGGATATGGATCTTTTGGCAGGTAGGTGTTCTGCGGTGCCTGAGAAGGAGGCGTTGGTATATCACCCTCACCCTCACCCTCACCCTCAACCTCTTCTTCACCACCATTCCCACTGAGGGGCTGCTTAGATGGTGGTGGTGGTAAGGAAATGTGATTGTCAACCTGCTTTCCATTCCTTAAGGTTACATTCGCATTGACATGGTGAATAGGTTCCCCCACATGGTTAACTTACCGCCCCCCACATTCTCATTTTGCTTGTGTTGTTGCTAGTACATGCGGCGGTTAGCCTCAAGTTGGCTAGGCAGAGTCCCTCTCTCTCTTTCATGTACAGACTGAGCCAATTGGCCCATCTGAAGTTCTAGAGATTTGATGGTCTGCTGATTTGAAGTGAGAATTTGACTTGTGGTTGACATAAAAAATTTCATTGAGTTTTCATGTCCATGAGTCAAGGTCTCAAGCGAATTGAATTGGGTTTCCATATTGTTGGAATTTGGGAAACCCGATTGATTGGTAATTTGAGTTTGAGGTGGTTGATAAGATTGTGCGTGCATGGGAGGTTAGGGTGGTTGGTTAGGTGGTCGAGAGGAGTTTGAAAGACCACCCGGGGCATTATTTTGGTTCCATGAAAAATTAGGGTGGTTCCTCCATCCAAGATTATAAGATGATGAGTATGGGTCATTCCTGGCTCTATCATAGATGGCATTGACATGTTCCATCTCAAGAGGAATGAACACACACTCTCTTCCTACATGACCTATCCTACTATATGAATGACAAGGAACTGGAGCAGATGTAGTCACATGAGGTGCACCTTGTTGGTTTTGGAGCTCAATCGAATCCATACGGTGCATTAAGGCCGCCATGCGTGCCTCGGTGGCCGTAGTGGTATCGACAGCAAATACGGCACCCGATCTAGTCGAGTTTGCATTTGCGATCCTCGCTCCGATGCTAGACGATGCTGGTGGTTCCCTCACACTCTCCCACTGCATGGTTTTCTCAGCGAGGTCTTCTAAGAAAGCCCATGCCTCCCTTTCATCATTTCCTAAGAACTCTCCTTGACACATGGACTCAAGGAGTGTTCAAGACAGGATGTGAAGACCCTCGTAGACAAACTGACAAAGGTGCCACAACCCGATGCCATGGTGAGGGCATGAGGATAGTAGCTCATTGAACCTCTTTAAATATGAATGAAATATTTTGGTCTCAAGTTGATAGAACAAATTGATTTCGTGCCTCAATTTTTGACTCTGAATTTGGAAAGGACTTCTTGAGGAATGCAGATTGAAATTCATCCCAAGTCCTAAAGGCATTGGCCTGGTTACTGTATAACCACTTCTTGGCATCATCCTTTAGTATAAAGGGGACAAGCCTAAGATGGATGGAGTCTATGCTAAGTTGTTGCAGCTTGAACATGGTACAAACCTCCTCAAATTCCTGAGAAAGATATAGGGGTCACCCTTCCCAGTGAAGTGAGGGAGCATGGATATAAACTGAGGCTTAACCTAAAAATGGTTCCCATTCGCCTCTGGCAATACGATGCATGAGGGAGAGCGGTACGGCTCAGGTAGCATCGATCACAAAGAAGGATGGGAGCAAGAACAGGAAGAACATGTGGGACAAGTGGGTCCAGCAATTGCTCCTCCTCGCGGTAATGAGCAGCCATTGAACCCAGACTGTTTGCGGCACGAGAAGATGAAGGCGTCGAGAAATCGACTACCAAGGCAGGATGGACGACACGCCTAGTCAAATGGCCACTCTCGTTTCGTGCCCACACAAGCATGGACAAAGGCACACAAACTAAAACCTTTTTTTCCTTTTTTACACAACTAAAACAAAATGTGCTAGAGGAGAAAATGGAAGGACACAGAAGAGAGAATGACTCAGGAGAGAAGGGAAGAAGTCCATATGCTACCGCCGGTGGGTACTGGTAGAAGCACAGAAGCAAACAAGGCTCAAACAACCTAATGTCATTATAGGTCCTTATAGCCACACGACGCCTAACTGGGAGGTCACACAGCCTCAACATGCTTCACCTCCCTACGAGGAGGACAACAAAGCCCAGCAAGTGAGTCAAGATCTAGAGATCTCGTCTCTCCTACTATCGACAGAGTGGGCGACACCGATCAGGTCATGACGGTCATGACCGGATCACTCTCCTAATGCGCCCGAGATCCTTAGGTCCAATGTCTACTTGATTTTAAAATTAGGATCTTAATTAGTGTGGTTTTTGGGGCGAAGGAAAGGGTGATGAAATCCCCAACCTTATCTTATATGGGACAGCCCTTCCTTAGTAGCATTTTAGAGTCTTAATCTAGCAATCAACTCTCCAAACAAACGCTCAACTCACACTTGTTGCAATGCAATTCCTACTAACTAATGCATGTTCATACGAAATGCATGAATGAGAGTAGGAAATGCGTACCTCACGCCAACACTCAGCAACTGAAAGTAAAGCTAAAATAAATGACAATCTACGTGCCTAAGTCAAGTAAATGTTGCATGACCTAAACAAGAAAGAATGCCTAATCTTTTGATTTGGGTTTTAGGGTCCAAGTTGCTTAATGGGAGATTGCTTATTGATCTGGGGACAAACTAAAACTCAGAACATGCCAAATTAATCCCCACGCCTCTAAATCAGATAAAGAAATAGGACACAGAAAGAAGAAGTGGAGATGAGCTGACCACACCGCCAATTGGCGGTCTTCGGTTGCTGATTGGCGGTCCAACAAGCTCAATTTGCCTCCAAACTTCTCCAGCTACGTCCCCATACGTCTCCAAGTCTCCTGAAACAATGAAAAACTACAAACCAAAAATTAAATCCACCAGAATCGTCCAAACCAGAGTCTAGACTGACACCTCCCGGCAACGGTGCCAAAAACTTGTTTGTTCGTTTTAAATTTAGACCGCAAGTGCATGACCGTGACGAAGCGGTGGCAAGTACGGGTCGTCCGCAGGGAGGCGAGTAGCCTCTGGTATGACCGAAATCAGATGGCGAATAAAGGGAGAAAAGATGTGATTGCGCTAAAGCTAAACTACACTAAACTAATAAGTACGAAATGTGAAAGAAAGCACAAAAGATTGGAAATCAGAAAGACAAACCCCTAAGGGGCGGAATGTGTGCACATATGAAGTGAAATAAGTGATGAAAGATGCATGTAAGAATGTATGTGTGTGTGTTGTATGTTTGTCTTCATGCATAGGAAGTGTCTAAAGATGTGGCAAAACCTATCAATCCATTCACACAACGTATCGACAATTACTACTTGATTAACATAAGATTAGGCTCAGCATGAGAAGTGTCTAAAGATATGTCAAGACTCATAAAAAATCATGAACTCATGTGAAGAACAAAGCTAAGCATGTGACGTGTCTAAATGTTATGGCAAAACCCATCAAAACAAAGTTTCTTCAATCAATTAATCAAGCAACCACAAATACAAACACATAACTAACATGTAGCATATTCAACAAAATATTTCAGTCAATAAACATGAGAAAAGTAAGCATGGGAAGTGTCTAAATCTTATGGCAAAACCCATCGAAATTCCCCAACATGTAGATGATTAAAATACCCCCAATGAACATACAAAACATGCAAGTCTACAAATCAAAAATTCATCAAACATCCAAACTTCATAATATATCTGAACATCATCTCCACCCCCAAAAGGGATGGATCTACTCACTACACATTATGCTAGCAATTAAACTAAAGAAGAAAGGAGACATTCTAACTAATTTAGCCTAAGATCAAAGCAACAAGGCTAAGCTAAGCATGCATAAAAAAGACAACATGTAAACAAAATAATGAAAAATTATTTTATTAAATGACTCACATTACTCGTAGCATTCTTCTCCACTTTAAGTTTTTGCTCCAAGGCTTACTCCAAGTAGAGAGAATGATACCAAGCAATGAGTGAATACAAAAGGAGGAGGAGTTCTATTTATAGCCATAGAAAAACGTAATCGGGGATAATCCCTCGATGTGGGACTAAGAAAACCTTCCCAGAATACACATAAACACATAACCCATGTCCTGGACAAACCAGATTGAATTCTGAGACAAATGGACATCTAATTGGCGGTCTTGGACCGCCAATTGGCAGTCACTTTTTCCCGGATCCGACCTATTTTCGGATATGTTCTTTATTTCTTCAATTCTTCACATCGAGTGCACTCGGATCGGTTATAGGAGTGTCGGCCCGAATCTAATTTCCAAAATACTCCTCATGATGGTGTGGAGTTTCTTAATTTGCTCATTGGTCCTTTGGGGTTACATTCAGATCCTTCTCCCTTGCATCTTAGTCCCCAAGTCTCACAACTCAGTCTTTTTTCTTGCTTTTAGGTCCTTTTATGGCTATTCTCCTTAATCCTGTTTATTCCTGAAATTCAAACATAAAACTCATTACGTAGCATTTATTAGGTTCAAGATAATGGATATAAGACACAAATGAATGCATTAAATGATGTCAACCATCCTGCACCAAATTCGTTCACAAATACAAACACACATTCATCCACATGTACATACAAGCATACATGTACAAACACAAACAAACAAGCATACATGCACAAACACAAACATACAAGCATACAAAATCATTCGACACACTTGGAATTAATTCATACATAAACATTTGGCATTCATTCTAAAATTGAGGCGATTATATTAAGGCATAAATTGTATGTTTGTAATACAGGTGAACTTGTTAACTAAATTATAAAAAAATGCTAGTGACAGGAGAACCTCTTAGTTCTTCAACATATTTCTGATAAAATAGCGAGCCCATCGGTCGCAAGTATCATCGACTTCCTATTGCGAGAAGAGATCACTACTTTTTAGGGAAAACCTATCAAAATACAAGTAAAATTTTTGATATCTAAATATTGAAACTAGAACTATACAAGTGAAAAACGATCTATATTACCTCGGATAGGCATACGTCTTGAGTTGCCAATTCGAGGGTTTACTCTATGTATCTCATCACGTAGTAACTACATTCCGTATTTCCAACCTGCTTACGGTACTACAAACATAGAAATTCACTAAATATATGTTCCTAACTTAATTAACAAAAATGGGAGAGAACGTACTCTTATTCCATGCCATGTTATTCCTGCTTTTGTGGTTGTTCGCCTGCCACCTAACACTCTGTAAGCCTTAATTGCCCTGAGTAGCACAAGTTATTGAAAACCTTTATTCAATAATACTAATACAAAACCACGAATTACAAATACAATGAATAAACACAAACTTACAGATTTAGAAGTTTCTTTATTGAGTCTCTTGCTTTATTAGACCCCAACGGATCAAACCAATATGCCGAATTAGTCGTGGGACATAGAATGACAAGCATCCAATGAGCCCTGTTATATATATAATTAGAAGCTTATTACAAAATAAAATCCCCCACCTCATCTCATATAGGTGACTGCCCCCAAGTGTTTTTCATACCTTAATCTAACAAACAACACACCAAACAAACACTCACCTCACTCTTGTTCCAATGCAAGTCCTACTAACTAATGCGTGCTTTCTAAGGAATGATGAGTGAAAGAGATTACGTACCTTACACTAGCAGTCTACGACAGAAATCATAAAATAAATAATAAATATGATGAAGGGAAATCCTATATGATGAATGACTTAGCAATATTGTCTAATCTTTTGCTTTAGGTGATTAAAGGCCAAGTTGCTTAAGGGGGCAATGAGTTATTAGAAACTAAACATAAATAAACATGTAACTAAACAAAATAAATTGTTTTCAGTATAAATAAACATAAATAAATAAACAATTAACTAAGCTAAACATTAATAAACATAAATAAATGAATGAACTCACTAAACTAATTACACATAAGTTTTATACATGATCTAAGTTATAGTCTTTTTAATATAAAATCTAAGTTATTATTTTAAAATATCTTGTTATTAATAACAATTGAGATTTTTTTTGAAATTTTGGCAGAACCACCCCTAAAATATGCTATGTAAAAATCTTCAAATCCTGGAATTAATAAGAAATTTTTATAAGAGTACAAGATCTAAACTTCATCTCAATTCCACCCAATTCATCACAAACACACTACATCCAAACCCCTCAAACTTCGTCACAACACTAAAATAATGTGTGGGTGATATTTCAAACATATACATTGAAGGGTACATAATATTTAATATGTGGGTTTACATTTAAGTCGACGTAATTTAAAGGTGTTATTGGTAATCAATAGAGTATTATTTTAAGTACGCTTGCTATTACTCATCTTATGAGTTATGATGGTGCCTTAAGTAGCTATAATAGTCACCTCTAGAGCGGTGGAATAAAAATTACCACTTGAACCTAAAATTGTAGGGATTGGTAATATTGGCAAAGAGGACGACAATTGTGAGAAGCACTCTACTATTATTGCACATAAGGCTACATTTTAATCTATTAAAAATACGTATAATAAAATAGACATATTGGAGGTCAGATCTTTGGGTTTTTGAAACATATTGTGAGAAGCATATTCGACATCCATATTAAGCAGAAGCACTCTACTATTGTGTGGTCAGATCTTTGGATTTTTGAAATAATTAAAACTAAGAGACAAAATGGGTGGAATCACGAACCAGCAAACACACGTCCTACTTCTTCTCAAACGCGTTGCATGAATGCCGTTAATGGGGACGCACTCTTACATGGGACACAAACAAAATCCACCTAAAATCCGAAACGAAACCAACTAAAACTAAACCAAAACTCTTACGGTGGTTAGAGAAGTGGAGTAAGACGGAGGAGGAGGGTCGCTGCAATGGTCGAGTAGAGAACAGAGGACGGGAGGAGAGGGCCGGAGAACGGGAGGAGAGGTTGGAACGTCGCTGCGGTGCCGGAGATTGCTGCAGATCGGTCGGAGATCGGTCGCGGAGGAGGGTTCGGTCGCGAAACAGCTACGTTTTGGTTGGGTTTTTGTCTGGAATGAATGACAGAAAACATAACTGTTCTATTTCTTTAAGACCTATAGACGTCGGATGTTATGTACAGCCGACGTCTATACTCCGACGTCTATATGAATGGGGGTATAGACGTCGGTTGTACAAAACATCCGACGTCTATAGGTCCACGTCTATGGGGTATAGACGTCAGATTCAATGGGTATTCCAACAACTGACGTCTATTCTATCTTCGTCCAAATAGACGTCGGTCGTTAGAACAACCGACGTCTATTGGGCGACGGGTAAAACTATTCTACACTAGTGCATGACTCAAATCGAACTATGTCACCACATGAAATAAGATTTATTACAATCATTAAAACATACAAGACATTAATTAGGATAAAGCCAACATGAGTACATGCATGCACATGTCTTGGTCTCTTCTTCCACTCCATCCTTATCCTCACCTCATCATTCACCATAAAATAGGCTCACTAATCTAAGCATGTGCTAAGCTTCACTCAAGAGCATTAGCACATCAAACATAAGAGTGAAATGCCATAAGATGGTTATGGAAATCATGTAAGGCTCAAAGGATTAAGATTAACACACATTCATCCATCACATAATCAAATCACCTTCTTCTCCACCCCGTGATGGGGATGGACTACTCTCTCCTCATCTCTACACTTAACAAAACATAAAAATAACATGAACCCATAATGGAAATGACTAAAAACAAGATTAAACAAACAACAACATCAAAGAAATTGCATCAAAGTAAAAGACATGTATTTAAAGAAAAAACTCACACTTGATTGAATTGAAAGGATTACAAAGTATGCTTCTTCTCCTCCAACTACACTAATCAGCAGCAAAACAAAACCTATAACTAATGGAGAAGCAAGAACAAGTGGGAGAGGAGGGATTACAATGGTATATCTGGAGTTATAAATGGTTAGGATTAATCTTAAAAAATCAGACGGCTCTAAATCACATCTGATAGTCCAAGAATACTCTGATCCGCCACTGGCAGATCAAATGGATCCGATTGGGTTGAAAATTTGTGTGTTGCTTTATTTCTTTAATTGGCACGTGGGGTGAAGTTTGGGTCTGCTGGCGAATCATTTTGAGTTTAATTGGCGAAATACTGATCTAATTCAAGTCATGTGTCAGCATATTTTGCACTTCACAATCAGGTCACTCCGAATTTGCACTTGGGTCCTTCCTGATTTGCGATCTAGTCTTTGCGCATTACAAATAGGTCCAAAACATTCCAAAACAGTCCATACTTGTTACATTTAGGTTATTTTTTCTCCCTTCCACTTCTTTATTACCTAACTCCTGAAATACTACAAACAACAACTCGAGTAGCATAATATTGGGGTAAAATAAAGGATATATAGCATGAAAATGATGCATGATATGCTACTAGTCACATAACAAGATATATCAAAAAAGGCATACGAAAATCAGATCATATACATGAACTAAACATTGTTGGTACGAAATCAGATTGATAAACTCAGAGCAACATTCAAGTCGATACATGCATCTATACCGATTGTATTAACATCTAGATGGAAATATGCAACTTATTATCAGATGGAATGTGATGAATATATCTTAGGGAATTGTCAAATCAGAGCATATACGTGTATCAATCATTACTGGACCAAAATCACACTAGTGCAGAATTGGCTTTACTCTTATTCGTTAATGTATAGGCGTCGTATGTTATCCGACGTCTATCCCTATGGTATAGGCGTCGTATGTTCGTTAACCGACGTGTATTCGTTAATGCATAGGCGTCGTATGTTATCTAACCGACGTCTAGCCCTAAAGTATAGGCGTCGTATGTTAGTTAACCGACGTCTATACATTAAAGAATACACGTCGGTGTATAATTACAGCCGACGTATATACGTTAGGTATAGACGTCGGCTATACTATGGCCGACGTCTATGTATAGACGACGCACACCTAGACGTCGGATAGGGGTGTGCTTATATCCGACGTGTATAGCCCCGTACATCCGACGTATATTACCTTTTCTGTAGTAGTGTCAGAATGAGTCATGTTGTATTATCTAGACTTAGTAGCTAGATCACGCATAGATATAACATCTGAAATCAGTGATGACTTACGAACTATATATCCAAGCAACAAGTCACGAAATCATGCAAGATTTGGTGATCTAAACCAGTAACAATTCATGTAACTAATGTCTGAATGAAATCATGAAACCATACATGAATATAACACCTAAATCAGCAAGCACCTCGTGCAAGCAAATCTGGACAGAATTGCTAAAACTCACGGAACACAAGATCTGAAATCAGAGATGATCGACGAACTACCAGCAAAACAAATCATGAAATCATAATACAAAGAGCACTCACAAATCAGTAACACAGACAGGAGAAGAGAATACTATAGCAAGTTAAAACACGCTCACGAAACCAACAAACGATCTCAAGATCAAATCACCCGAGTAAGGTTACAAATCACGCAATATACATTAAACAACCCTACCCAACACCCTCCCAATGGCCCAGCCTACTACCCTCTGGTTTCTACATTAAACCACCAATAAAAACAAGGAGTTGGTGACGTGTTAATTTGAGGGATACCCGGCCAGCCGCTGAAGTCCTGAGCTTGCACCACAGTCCACCCTATCGGGTAGAACTCAAGATGTGCAACCCTAGACATCAGAACCAACTAGCCCCTGGTGTTGTGTGGACCTCCTCCCAACACCCAACACCCAACACTACTTGCTATACTAACGGCTAGAGGCATACCTGATCAGCAAAAGGACACCTGAGCTAGCCGGAGATCAACACATCATCATCACACTCAAACAACAGCAACAAAGGCTACAAGACGATGAAATACAAGTGCCATGACAACTAAAGATTCAGACAACTTATCATGAACAAATCACATGCACTCAACAACTATTAATACCCGAACATGAGACTTGACAGTAACTAAATCATGAAGGTCGCATAAATCCATCAATTAATAACATACATACATTTGACATAATGACAACAAGCTAATCATTAATATAACGAAAAATCTAGCAAGTAATTATACCACATCATAATACATATATCAACGTGCACATGGTGTATGATGATAGCAAATAAAACATGGATATAATAACAAGATATTGATAGACAATACTCATGCACGAGATATACCTAGGCAGCAATTAAATCATGTAATAATAACAAAATCTCCATGTATTTCTATATTTACCTGTACAAGATGTGTGAGGACAACAAGTTAAATGCAATCATGATAATACAAGTGATACGCAGGCATGCATGAATGGATTGCAAGTTACTTCTGATTTCAACATTTTAGAGCATAGAATCATGCACAGAGCTGAATTAAAACTGTTCGGTTAGCCTTTTCATGTAGTGCAATTTCCTGTTTTCAGCAACTATGTCATGCATGCGTGCCAGTATCACTTCCTAACAGCAATCTAAACATGACATGAGTAATAAAATGTGCACAACCGTAAAAGGTATCGTGATAAAATACTACAAGCATTCAATAGCATGAATCATAAATTTCAGGACACATATGTGTTAGAATCTTGCCACTCAGAACATCATTAGAGATTATATGGACATGAAACAATATACATATAAGTGATACAACATGGTGAAACATGCATATGAGATCAGGAGTCTAAATATGTCCATAAATAATATACATGCATGCATTCAGATTCACACATTACATTAAGTCATGGAATGAGTTGCATACGTCATGGATGAGTACATATTTCATTTGTAAATGCGAGCATAATGATAAAATCAGAGGAGGTTCATGAAATCAAATTATGAATATGTTATGGTTACTTCTGGAATGAAATCAACTCAAGTAACAAGTCACAACAACCAACATATATAATACATCTGATTGCATCAAACAAGCTAACAGAAATCAAATTGATAAACTCATAGCAACATTCAAGTCGATACATGCATCTATACCTATTGTATTAACATCTAGATGGAAACATGCAACTTATTATCAGATGGAATGTCATTAATATATCTTAGGGAATTGTCAAATCCGAGCATATATGTGTATCAATCATTACTGGACTAAAATCAGAATGAGTCATATTGTATCATCTATACATATTAGCTAGATCACACATAGATATAACATCTGAAATCAGTGATGACTTACGAACTATCCACGTAACAAGTCACGAAATCATGAAAAATTTGGGGATCTAAACCAGTAACAATTCATGTAACAAATATCTGAACGAAATCATGAAACTATACATGAATATAACACCAAAATAAGAAAGCACTTCGTGCAAGGAAATCTGGACAGAATTGCTAAAACTCACAGAACACATAATCTGAAATCAGAGATGATCTATGAACTACCAGCATAACAAATCATCAAATCATACTAGAAAGTGGACTGAGAAATCAGTAAGACATCCAGGAGAAGAGAATTCTACAGCAAGTTAAAAACACGCTCCCGAAACCATAAATGATCTAAAAATCAAATCATCAGAGTTGGGTTGCAAATCACGCAATATGCATGCAACAACCCTACCCAACACCCTCCCCACGGCGCAGCCTCCTACCCTCTAGTTTTTCCATCAAACCGCCAATAAAAATAAGGAGCTGGTGATGTGCTAATGGGAGGGATACCCGGCCAGCCGCTGAAGTTTCGAGCTTGCACCACAGTCCATCCTATCAGGTAGAACTCAAGATGTGCAACCCTAGACATCAGATCCGACTAGCCCCTAGTGTTGTGTGGATCTCTACCCAACACCCAACACTACTTCCTATACTAACGGCTAGAGGCATACCTGATCAGCAAAACGACGCCTGAGCTATCCGGAGATCCGCCAAGACCCTTCTAGCCGCACAAAGGGAGGTCAACTAGCTTCCTTCTACAATAGCCACTGGAGATCAGCCAGCAGCACGCCGGAGAGGGAGAGGTGGTCAGAGATTTGGTTTCTTGGGGGAGGAGGAGAGTGGGTAGGGACGGCTAGGGTTGAGGACTTTTTGCTTCATGCACACACAAGGAAAATCACAAGCAAGGAAAATCTTCAATGCACTTGATATCCTATCAATACATGCCTAATCTATGATGATTCAAACATTTGCAAAATATAATAGAGATTTCCCCAGCTGACTAGGATGCCACATCACCCACTCAAGCGCAATCAGCCCTACACGCCCAAACACCAAGCGAAGGCCGACTTCCACATGCCACTCGCACCTGATTGACCTCATTGTGTAAAACGGTTGCAAAATTGCCGTGTGATCACACCCCTTACGAGCCGAGCCGTATTTGCTCGCCCGAAAATGAAATTTTCCCAAAACAAAGCATAAAATTACAAAACATCCATCAAGCATAAAGATAACACATAAATAAGCATAAGGATGAAATGAATCTTAATAGTGTAGCAGGAGAGCATGTCTTACAACCTACCCCCTTAACAAAATTTCATCCTCGAAATTTACTATTCCTAACTCTCAACAAAAAGCTCAGGATACAAAGTCCTCATATCATCCTCACACTCAAACAACAGCAACAAAGGCTACAAGACGATGAAATACAAGTGTTATGACAACCAAAGATTCAGAGAACAAATCATATGCACTCAACAACTACTAATACCCGAACATGAGACATATTGACTGTAACTAAATCACGAAGGTCACATAAATCCATCAATTAATAACATACATATGACATAAGATTATCATTGCCCCTTTTGATTTGGGTGATGATATTAGTGGGCCCATTGATAAAGCAAAATTATAATGTGCACAATGTGACTTGAGTTAAGTTATATATTTAAAATTAGTTTAAGAGATCAATAAATAAATATATAATACAAAGGTCACACATTTCTACTTTATATATATTCTTAATTATCATGTGGCAAGGGATAGACACAAGTGATGTCTCCACATCACTAAATGGACCGTGTTTAGTTCTAGAGAACAAGACATCTATGCTAATTGGGTAACTATAATGTGTAGCTAGATAGCGCTCATAGTTTGTGATATTAAGTGTTTAATATCACTATCAATATAGCTTAGATCCTCCTATAGGTCACACAACAAAACTGGGAAACAAGAAGCTTGATTTTGTATTCATATGGTGTATGTGAACGGTCGACTGGAAGGACGCATGGGTCGACCGAAAAATTCCAGGAACTATTTTTGGGATTGATCGGTTGACCGGTAGAAGTCGTGGTTCGACCGAAAATTTCCACGGACTTCCGCGAACTTTTCTTGGTGGTAGTCGGTTGTCGACCTATGACTCAGTCTGACCGAAAACTTCTTGTAGATGATTCTCGTGTTCAATCGGTCGATCGTTTATGTGTTTTATTCGACCGGAAAATCACAATAGCTTTGGAAGTGTGTGATGGTTTGACCTCCAAGTTTCATGGTCCAACCAAAACCGCAATTAACTGCCTATCGGTCGACCAGTAGATAGACAGGCAAGTTTTAGTGTACCGGTGAGCACGATTTTGCCAGAATTATTAGGAGATTAATGTTGATCGTGGGTTGGATTTGTTCCAATTATGGTCAAATGCTTTTAAGGATGATTATATGTGAATTTGTGATTGGTTTGAGGGAGATAAAGAGAAGAGATCATGTGTTAATGGGTAGCCATGATGTGGGTGTTGGAAGAGTCTATAAATAGGTCTGCTTTACCTACTTGTTTTATTAAGTGCAAAAAATATCTCTCACCCTAACCACCATATTAATCCATCCAAAAATTCTCTTAATTATTCAAGTTTTGGAGATTAAATTCTCAAGAGTTTTAGAGGGGTTATTATCTAGATTCTAAGCTTAATTAGAGATTTATTGGCTAGCCCCTTTCTCTCTAATCTTTTTTAGAGCTTCGTGAACACTTGGAGGCGAATCAACCAGCGATTCGACGTGCGACGCAACTCTCGATCTTCAAAAAGATTTTAGAGAACCTTTGGGTATGATCCTCTTGTATTTGTTTTAATATATGTAGATTATATGATATTAGAATAAATATAAAACAATGCACATGAGATTGTTGAAAATATGGGAATCGATATTGTATGCATGAATAATAAAATTTAAAATATACACATACATAGGGGCACGAAATCCTACAGGGAGTAGTTCTTGGAGGTGTTCAATGAGAACAACTTCCCGCAACATGTCTGTGATACAAATAGAGAGGAGTTCCTGGCCCTTGAGTAGAGGGTTTTGACGTTAGAGAGCTACGTCAACAACTTCAATGCACTGGAGCGCTACTGCCCCGAGATCAACGTGAGATAGGTGCAAAGAGATGAAGTTGACACGAGGGCTTTGGAAGTTGCTCTAGACCCATGTGCTTACCAGCAGGTCGCGGACCCTGGCGGATGCAGTGAAGTGTGCAATGATCCTTGATAAGGACTTGAAGAATAAGTACTAGGAACCCCGGAGGCTGCACGGGAATCCTAGTGGTGAAACACCAGGGTAGGAATCTGGGCAAGAGGCCCTGGATCAAAGAGAGGTGTGCAGAGCTTGTAGCAGAATCCACCCTGGACGACCTTGCTTCTTCCGTTCAGGAGCTTGTTTGGGGTTCGGGGAGCTTGGACACTTCGTCCGAGAGTGCCCGACTCGGCAAGGAGAGCCTAGCTGGAGACCCAGACCACCAACGGTAGGGAGAGGTAAAGCTAGCAGACAGGGTGTACGACCCACTCAGGGGAGAGGTACAGGAAATGTCTTTACCATTCAGGCAAGGAGGCGACAGGTGAGAACACGGTGGCAAAAGGTACACTTTCAGTTGATAGTCTTGTTGCTAGAGTACTTTTTGATTGTGGCGCTACGCACTCCTTAATTTTGGAGCGGTTTGAGAGCATGTTGGGTCATACCCCTAAGCGGCTGATGGCCAGGTTGGAAGTTTGCATGCCTATGGGTTTGGTGGGCACTGTGGCGAGCTTCCTCCCTGGCACCACAATTGTTTTGGGAGACCAGGTTTTTCCGGCAGATATGGTCGTGCTACCGATGAAGGACTTTGACGTCTTACTAGGGATGGATTGGTTGTCAAAGTATGATGTTCGAGTCTTTTTCCATGAGAAGAAGATCCTGATTCCGAGGAAGTACCAGTCTAATGTGCTGCAAGGGGATGAGGAGCGGAGGAGGCCGAAACATTGTGTCGGCAGTGAAGGCATAAAAGTGGTTGCGCCAGGGCTACAACACCTTCATAGCTACGTTGCTAGTCCTAGACCAAGAGAAGAGGAGATCAAAGGTTATTGAGGTGGTGCAGAATTTTTCAAAGGTTTTCCCATATGTTATCACCGGTTTACCGCCACCTCGAGAGAAAGAGTATGGCATTGAGTTACTGACTGTTACCATTCGTAGTAGAAGGCTCTGTATAGGATGGCGCCTACAGAGTTTGCAGAGCTGAAGAAGCAGTTGCATGAATTGATGGAGTCTGGTTTATCTGACCCAGTGTATCACCTTGGGGAGCACCTTTACTTTTTGTGAAAAAGTACGGGTCATTGCTGATGTGCATCGACTACAAGATGCTGAATACGGTTACATATAGGAACTAGTATCCCTTACCCAGGATTGAAGATCTTTTTGATCAGCTGCAGTCAATGAACATTTTCTCGAAGGTTGATCTGCATTCAAGTTATCACCAGTTGAGGATCAAGGTGGCAGATGTCCAGAAGACAGCTTTCAGATGTACCTGCAACATTCATGGATTTGATGAACATGACGTTCAATCCTTACCTTCACAGTTGTGTTATTGTATTCCTGGACGACATCGTGGTTTACTCCTCTGATATAGAGAAACATAGAGAGCACCTTAGGATTGTGCTTGGCATTTTCAAAGATGCGAAATTGTATGCCAAATACTCAAAGTGTAAGTTTTGGCTGGTCCAGGTGGCTTTTCTGGGGCACATTGTGTCAAAGGACGGGATCTCTATGGACCCAGCAAAGGTTGTGGTTGTGACACAGCGGAAGGTTCTGATGAGCATGACAGAGATCAGCAACTTTGTTGGACTTACGGGCTACTACCGTCGGTTCATCAAGGACTTCTCCATATTGGGTTCACCACAGATGGCACTGACACATAAAGAAGTTAAGTTTGTTTGGTTCCAGAAGTGCGAGGATAACTTTCAACAGTTAAATAGACGACTGACGACTGCACCAATTCTGACTTTTTTGATTGGCAGCATAGGGTACGTGATTTACAGTTACGCGTTAGAAATCGGTTTGGGTTGCGTGCTTATGTTGCACCTGAAGGTTGCGGCATATGCTTCGAGGCAGAGGAAGGTGCACGAGAAGAACTACCCTACACATGATTTGGAATGGTAGCAGTAGTTCATGTTGGAGGATCATGTGGGTTATGGGTCCACAATCTCTAATCACCTTTTAATCCTAAACAAACTCTACTTGCAAGCAAAATGATGATGCAGCAGAATTAAAAACAAAACAAGCAAGTAAAGGGAAGGAAAATACAAACCACAAGAAGTCAGGGGATTTTTATAGAGGGATGCTTCGGGCTTTCACCGAAACCTTTACTCTTATTTGACAACAACAAACTAGAGTGGGACAATCACTCTCTAAACTTGACCACACTTGAGAAAGATTGGAATTGATCTTAAGTGTGGAAATTTTAGGCTTGGAGAGTTAGGAATGATCTCTCTAATGTAGGAGGCAAATATGTGTGGGAGGGTTGTGTTAAAATGTGTTTTACAACTCTTTATGTAGGCATTAGAGAGAATAGATCCGTTGGGGTTGATTGGGTATGAGTTGGTGTAGGACGCACAAAACAGAAACTTGCAGGACCCAATTCTGCCTAAAAAAGGTCGACCGAAACGGGTATGTCGTTCGACTGTTTGGTCAAAATTCAGCTTTGACTTAAGTTCACTTAAGTTAATGGTTGAACGGGCTCAGGGGATAGGTCGACCAAATAAGTCTAGGCACTTCTGGGAGACCAAATTGTGTTGGTTCGGTCGACCGCTAGGAAAGTTTCGGTCGACCGGATGTTTGGTAATTTTGGGGTATTTGGGAATAATACGAATACGATCGTTGTGTATAATACGATAAAACAAACGGTCATGTGACACGTGTGAACGGTCGAACAAAACGGTCGACCGTTTTGGTCCAGGCAGTTCAAGTATTGTTTAGGTGTTTTCCGATTTTAGTTTGGATGATCTATTGAAGTCCAAATTATGTGAAATTTTGTGTGTGACTTACATAGGGAACCTAGTGTGTGGTTGTGTAGTTTTTAGCTCATCCATGCTCAATTACACAAGGTTCCTAAAGATTCAAAGAAATACAAAATACATGTCTTTAAATGAGTTTGATTACATGTCTTGACTTGATTTCCTTTCTTCCTTGAGTCTTGATCACCTATAGAGGTTAGCACAAAGCAATATATATGCAATGAAACATGTGTGCTACTCTACATGACCATAATTAAGATTAGGTTGATTAAATCATCAAAACATAGATTAAGGCCAAAAAACCAACAGTTCACACACTAAAGACTTGGAGACACTATTTGTGAGGAGAGCAGTTTGAGGTCTTCACCGATCACCAGAATGTGATGTATCTATTTTCATAGAAGTAGATGAACATGAGACAACATAGATGGCTCGAGTTCATCAAGGACTATGACTTCATCATTTCATATCACTCGGGGAAGGGTAATTCAGTCGCAGATACACTTAGTACAAGAGTGGAAGTTTCTGTGACCAGTTTGTGTATTCAAGAGTGGAGGCTACTTGAATCTTTGGCAGAGTGGAAGTCGTTCACTGATGAATCAGAGGGAGCAGTGATTGCAGGACTGAGGGTAGAACCTCAGACAATGTTGAGGGTTGTGCAGGCTTAGAGTGCAGATCATGAGTTGGCCAAATTATTGCAGTTCACTGCTAAGGTTGGATTGGATTTTAGTATTGGCCTAGGTGGAGGTCTGAGATTCAGAGACCGTATTTCGGTACCGAAGGGGGAAGACCTGATATCATGGAGAAGGCATACAGAGCTCGTTATATTATCAACCCAGAGAGCACGAAGATATAAAAGGATCTGCAGCAAAATTTCTGGTGGAAAGGGATAAAGCGAGACATTGCAGATTTCATGTCCAGACGCTCAGTCTATCTGCAGGTGAAGATTGAGCACCAGAGACTAGCTGGGCCGTTGTAAATGATTGAGTTGCCAGAGTGGAAGTGGGAGCATGTGACGATGGATTTTGTTATTGGTCTGCCAAAGTTGAGGGGTTTTACAATGCAATTTCGGTCATCGTCGATCGACTGACCATGTCGCCTCATTTCTTGGCGAAAAGGACCTTGATGCCTCTGCAGGGACTAGCCAAGTTGTATATCGAGAAGATCGTCTGATTGCACAAGGTACCTGTGCGATTTATGTCCGATCGAGACTCCTGGTTCACATCCAGGTTTAGGGGGAGTTTGCCAAATGCTTTAGGGTCGCGGTTGAAGTTTTGTACAACGTTTCATCCGCAGACAGATGGCAGTCTGAGAGGAAGATCCATACATTAGAAGATATGGTGCAAGCATGCACTTTGGATTGGGCTGGACACTGGGATGTGTTGGCTTTTTTGCCTTAATCTATGTTTTGATGATTTAATCAACCTAATCTAAATTGTGATCATGTAGAGTAGCACACATGTTGCATTGCATATATATTGCCTTGTGCTAACCTCTACAGGTGATCAAGACTCAAGGAAGAAAGGAAATCAAGTCAAGACATGTAATCAAGCTCATTTGAAGACATGTAATTTGTATTTCTTTGAGTCTTTGGAACTTTGTGTAATTGAGCATACTTGAGATAAAACCTACTCAAACAGACACTAGGTTCTCTATAGAAGTCACACCAAATTTCATATAATTTGGACTTCAATAGATCACCCAAACCTAGATCGGAAAAAACTAAACACTTAACCTGAACTGTCTGCCAACATTTGGGAGACCAAAACAGACCATTCGGTCGACCGGGTGATCTTATATTTTTGCTAGTCCCGAGCAAAACAAAGAAAGGGAAAAGCATACGGAAAACAAGAAATGCTAACTCACTTTTCTAGGAATCACAGTTGCACAAAGCACGTGTAACAAGTCGTTAAACCTCCTTGTCACCAAGGAGGAGTATTGCCTGGTGCTTTCGAGTCATCTGACTTGGGATGTGCCAACCAAACTCCTGTTATACGGGTGGTAGGGATTGCCCTATATAGAGATTTGGGGAAAGGTGTACGTGATAGTGTAAGTCCTCATAGGCACTGATGCACGAAACCTGACCCTGTGAGAATGAAGCTCCAACTAATAAAAAGAAAAGAAGAAGAAAATAATATAAGAAAAGACAAAAAAATAAAAATGGTAATGCAACTAAGAACCTTAATGGACTTTACATTTTGTATCACTTGAGGATGTTGAGGCTATTGTTTAATCGTTTTAAATACCGCAAGTGCACGACCGCGATGAAGCGGTGGCAAGTACGGGTCGATCCTCAGGAAGGTGAGTAGCATCTGGTTTTTCAGAAATCAAGGGGCAACAAAAAGGGAGAAGAGTTTGTCTATGCTAATCGACACTACACTAAACTAATAAGAAGAAAAATGTAAAGTAAAGCAACTAACGATTACTTCGAATCAAAACTAAAAGAATGAAAACTAAGCTGGAATAATGAAGAGAAAGACCCCTAGGGTTGGAGTGTGTGTGCACATGTAAATAGATGGTGAAGAATGCATTCTATAGGCACAAATATAGGTAGTGTTTTCATGCAAAGGAAGTGGCTAAAGGTTAGGGCAAAACCTATCAATCAATTCACTAACCTAGTTGAATAACATTCATATACACAAGCTAGTTATTTCGGAACCTAAACAAGCACAGGAGGTGTCTAAGATGTGTGGCAAAACCCATCAAGTGTAGTATTATACTTTAACAAGCAAGCATACATTCACATTTGTCAACACAATCAACATATAAAGCATTCATATCCATTCTTTAATGCATGTATGAACATCATCTCCACCTCCAAAGGGGGATGGATCTACTCACTACACATTATTATAACAATTAAACTAAAGAAGAAAGGAAACATTCTAACTACTTTAGCCTACAATCAAAGAAATAAAACTAAGCTAAGCATGCATAAAGAAACAACATAAGAACAAAACAATGGAAAATTATTTTATTAAATGACTCACATCACTAGCAGCATTCTTCTTCACCTTGAGATTTTGCTCCAATGCTTACTCCATGTACAGAGAATGCCACCAAGTATTGGGTGATTACAATAGAAGGTGAAGAGTTCTATTTATAGCCATAGAAAAAGGTAATCCGGGACAATCCCCCGGTATGGGACTTAACCAATACCAAAAATAGACTAAATATGCTCTAATACACGACCAACATAAATTTTAGCGGATCCAGACAAAAAGAGACAACCAATTAGCTGTCTTGGACCGCCAATTGGAGGTCTGCAGTGTTCAGATCGCTCTGGATTTTCTTTTGGGCTTTTCTAAATGGCTTGGCTTGTCTTTGATGCATCTACTTCGCTTGTTGGAGCTCCGACCAGAATAGAACTGCCAAAATACTCCCTGTGATGGTGTGAAGTATTCTTGTTTGCTCATTGGTCCTTCGATCTTATGTTCATGTCCTTCGATCTTGCATCTTAGTCCTTGAGTCTCGCAACTCAGTCCTTTTCATGCTTTTAGGTCCTTTTATGCCTCTTCTCTTTTAACCTATTTATTTCTGAAATTCAAACATAAAACTCGTCACGTAGCATTGTTTAGGTGAAATATAATGGATATAAGATACAAATGTAAGCATGAAATGACGTCAATCAAATACCCCCACACCTAACTTTTGCTTGTCCCAAGCAAAACAAAGAAAGAGAAAAGCATACGAAAAACAAGAAATCGTAACTCACTTTCGTTGGAATCACGGTTGAACTTAGCACATGCAAAAACCATTAAACCTCCTTGTCGCCAAGGAGGAGGAGTGTTGTCTCCTGAGGGTTTTCAGAGGATATACCCACAAAATCCGAACAAAGATGCACTATTCAACCTAGCTACACGACTCGATGACTCATTTTGTCGATCATTGGACGTGGTAATGCTACGGGTCGACTCTATATATATAATCAGTCCACACACCTAGCCTAATGAATCATTCGTGAAAGTTAATTAAGGACTTAAGTGAAAGACGTGAACAAGCTGAACATCCTCAAGTGATACAAAGTGTAAGGTCCATTAATGTTCTTATTTGACTTCTTTTTTTCTTTTTCTTTGGAGCATTATATTGGTTGGTGTTTGATTATCCTAGGGTCATGTTTCGTGCATCATTTCCTGTGAGGACTTACACTCATGTTTGGGCCCCCCTCACAAAGAGCACAAGATGAAAGAAGAGGTTCATGAATTGGACGCAAAGGCGTCTCATTCAAAGGATCAAAGTGAAAGAGCTTGAACCTCTCAAGAGTTTGGCAATAATTGGGCAATGGAAGAAGAGTTTCTGCCATTACGGTACTGAAGTTATGATCGTCAATCCAAACTTTCCAACCAATAGGCTGGTGGGTCGGAACGAGGTCAAGAACCTTATTATGCATGTCCGACTCACCAGGCAAACAGAATGTGGGTCTCTTACCGAAGGTATCTTCCAATGAACTCCTAATACCCTCATTAGCAATGTAGTTGTTTGATGTTCCATCATTTCCAAGATAATGAGGAACAATAGTGAGAGGCAAACTCTCATCAGGTTGTTTGAAATTAAGGGTACTAGGGAGCTCTTGCTCCACCAGAGGTGAGTCCTTAAGCGGCACAACATGAAGATCTTGTGGCTCAGGGGTCATGGGACAAAAAAGATGCGGCACAATCCGGTGCCGACTCATAATGAAGTTGGTCCATGTTATTCTCAATTTGGATTGAATCCCCCACAATGTGATTGTGAATTGAAACCCCAAGTCCCTCAGACTGACTAGGACTTTGACTCTGAAAGGTGTACGTGATAGTGTAAGTCCTCATAGGCAATGATGCACGAAACCTGACCCTGTGAGAATGAAGCTCCAACTAATAAAAAGAAAAGAAGAAAAAAATAATATAAGAAAAGACAAAAAAATAAAAATGATAATGCAAATAAGAACCTTAATGGACTTTACATTTTGTATCACTTGAGGATGTTGAGGCTATTGTTTAATCGTTTTAAATACCGCAAGTGCACGGCCACGTTGAAGCGGTGGCAAGTACGGGTCGATCCTCAGGAAGGTGAATAGCCTCTGGTTTTTCAGAAATCAAGTGGCAACAAAAAAGGAGAAGAGTTTGTCTATGCTAATCTACACTACACTAAACTACTAAGAAGAAAAATACAAAGTAAAGCAACTAACGATTACTTCGAATCAAAACTAAAAGAATGTAAAACTAAGCTGGAATCAAGAAGAGAAAGACCCCTAGGGGTGGAGTGTGTGCACACATGTAAAAAGATGGTGAAGAATGCATTCTATAAGCAAAAATGTAGGTACTGTTTTCATGCATAGGAAGTGTCTAAAGGTTATGGCAAAACCTATCAATCCATCCGAGTTAATTAACAATCATATACACAAGCATGTTGTTTCAGAACCTAAACAAGCATGGGAGGTGTCTAAGATGTGTGGCAAAACCCATCAAGTGTAGTATTATACTCTAACAAGCAAGCATACATTCACATTTGTCAACACAATCAAAATATAAAGCATTCATATCCATTCTTTAATGCATTTATGAACATCATCTCCACCCCCAAACGGGGATGGATCTACTCACTACACATTATTATAACAATTAAAGTAAAGAAGAGAGGAAACATTCTAACTACTTTAACCTGCAATCAAAGAAATAAAACTAAGCTAAGCATGCATAAAGAAACAACATAAGAACAAAACAATGGAAAAATTATTTTATTAAATGACTCACATCACTAGCAGCATTCTTCTTCACCTTGAGATTTTGCTCCAATGCTTACTCCAAGTACAGAGAATGCCACCAAGTAATGGGTCATTACAATAGAAGGTGAAGAGTTCTATTTATAGCCATAGAAAAAGGTAATCCGGGACAATCCCCCGGTATGGGACTTAACCAATACCAAAAATAGACTGAATACGCTCTAATACACGACCAACATAAATTTTAGCGGATCCGGACAAAAAGAGACAACCAATTAGCTGTCTTGGACCACCAATTGGAGGTCTACAGTGTTCAGATCGCTCTGGATTTTCTTTTGGGCTTTTCTAAATGGCTTGGCTTGTCTTTGATGCATCTACTTCGCTTGTTGGAGCTCCGACCAGAATAGAACTGCCAAAATACTCCCTGTGATGGTGTGAAGTATTCTTGTTTGCTCATTGGTCCTTCGATCTTATGTTCATGTCCTTCGATCTTGCATCTTAGTCCTTGAGTCTCGCAACTCAGTCCTTTTCATGCTTTTAGGTCCTTTTATGCCTCTTCTCTTTTAACCTATTTATTTCTGAAATTCAAACATAAAACTCGTCACGTAGCATTGTTTAGGTGAAATATAATGGATATAAGATACAAATGTAAGCATGAAATGACGTCAATCAAATACCCCCACACCTAACTTTTGCTTGTCCCAAGCAAAACAAAGAAAGAGAAAAGCATACGAAAAACAAGAAATCGTAACTCACTTTCGTAGGAATCACGGTTGAACTTAGCACATGCAAAAACCATTAAACCTCCTTGTCGCCAAGGAGGAGGAGTGTTGTCTCCTGAGGGTTTTCAGAGGATATACCCACAAAATCCGAACAAAGATGCACTATTCAACCTAGCTATACGACTCAATGACTCATTTTGTTGATCATTGGACGTGGTAATGCTACGGGTCGACTCTATATATATAATCAGTCCACACACCAAGCCTAATAATCATTCGTGAAAGTTAATTGAGGACTTAAGTGCAAGACATGGACAACCTCAACATCCTCAAGTGATACAAAGTGTAAGGTCCATTAATGTTCTTATTTGACTTCTTTTTTCTATTTTTTTTCTTTTTCATTGGAGCATTATATTGGTTGGTGTTTGATTCTCCCAGGGTCAGGTTTTGTGCATCATTGCCTGTAAGGACTTACATTATCACGTCAACATTTCCTCAAATCTCCAGATAGGGCAATCCCTACCACCCGTGTACCGGGTGTTCGGTCGGTGCATCCAAAGTCAGATGACTCGAAAGCACCAGGCACAAAGTTCCCTCAGACCTAAATTCCCGAGTGATAGGAGCCGTGCGAGAAGAGAGAACAACTACTTACTTATTTCTTATTTACACATGAACCAAGACCCCTACACTTAATGTCTCACAACAAGATTTAAAGGGTCATTGACTTCAACAAATTTCCTTATATTAACCGACACGAATTATTGACTCACTAGATTCAGGGTGGACTTATTTAAATGTTTAAGTGCTGAAACACTATGATTACACGCCCCCCCTCCCGAGGGAAAACCGGGGTGCATCCTAACGACTCGATAAGACCTAGTCAGTAAACTAGATATCCTAATGCATCATGTTTTAGACAATTTTGGGAGCTTTCTTTTTTACTTTGCCTCTCAACGGTTTTGCACATGCTAAACACACACAAAACCTCCAAAAACATTTTATTTTGAAAACACATGAAGATTTTGAAAGAAATGCGAAAATTTTAAAGCACTAGGCAAGCAAAAGAAGACAAGTCACGCAAGGATCAAGGCAAGCAAATATATCGATATTAAATGCGGCACACTAACATGACCCTATCAATACACAATGTTAGCAAACTACGATTTAGTCTGCAGGTTCGGATTTACCTTTGGTGGAGAGAACCTGTGGCAGCGGAAGAAGAATCGACGATCAACTCACGGAGTCTTCTTGAGCACCGGCCGGTCTTCTACTCCCTTGGAGAAGAAGAACAAATCCACAACCCAAGAGTCCTACTTGGTGGAAGGGACAGATTTGAGGGAGAGGGAGGTGGCGGCTAGGTTAGGGTGGAGGCTAGGGTTTTGCACATGAGATCAATCTCTCCAATGGGAGGCTCCCCTCCTTATATAGATGGCTCCCCCCTAAATCCTAAATGTGCAGTCCAATAGGGACGCGCCATGTGTTAGTGCTTTGGGGAAATATCTTATTTATCCTAGATTAATCCAATATCTCCCACTTGCACAATAGCACGATAACAACATGTCATTTGCTTTTGTGTCCCCCACACAAATGCATATATCCCTGATACATACAATCACACAATGGCAATATGTCACCTCTCTATGTGTCCCCGACACATGCACTCTTCCGATCATACGGACAAATGGGTCGTGCGACCGGTGATGCACCTGCAATTTTGGAGTCTCAAACTAGAAACCTTACTAGAAGGCCAGAATGACAACATCATCAAAAACCAATAAATAAGCAGTCAAATGCACATCACAGTTCCCCAGGTTTACTCAAAAACTCACTTGACATGAACAGTAACTCGATCCCTCGGAGAGAATACCTTCTTGTCCTTAAGGTACTTGCTACTGTATCCAATACAGTTGGGCCTAGCAAATACTTTTAGTGCAGTCGAGTCAAACCTTTCCCTTCGCCCCAGACCACCATTACACTCAGAGTTGACTCCTTTCCCGACGATGCCTCTTTAGACCGAATCTCTCATGGTCATAGATAACATCCCAAAGTAGCCACATCAACTCTTTGCTTCATGGTGTCGTCGAAGGTCACTAAGGGCAACTAATGACAATCAAGTCTTAGACTCACACAATGAAGGAGCAGGGATCCATCCTTTGACTTCCCAATGGTCGCTTAGCACATGTTGTATAACAAACATGTTATGGTAGATCATACTGTACACAACAGTATGTCTGTCTCTCAACACCATAAAAGTCTTAGTGTGGACTATAGTCTCTCAACCTAAGAAATGGCTATATAGTCTAGCCGAAAGATATATTAGGAGTTGGGCTGAGTTTGTTCAAGTATTCCTGAAAAAATATTTCCCCAACCATAAGACTATGAGGATTAGGAATGAAATTGTTGCATTCGTTCAGTCTGAGAGCGAGCCGTTCTATTCCTATCTAAAAAGATTTAAAAGTGTTCTGACCCAATGCGCTCATCATGGAATTCCGAGATAGCAATTATGCCAAATTATTTATGAGGGATGACACCCACATCTAGGGTTATGGTAGAATCCGTAAGCCAAGGGAACTTTATGTCGAAAAATGAAAATGTTGCCTGGACTTTTCTTGAGGAATTAGCTGAAAACAGTATGCAATGGGACAACGCTAGAACACCGCTTAACCCAAGTATTGGATCTAGAATAGCAAGCCAACCCAAACTAGGTGTCTTAGCTGTAGATGCCAACATAGCGGCTGAAACAAAACTAGCTACCCTTATGCACAGAATGGAAAGTTTAGAGCTACGAACCCAAAACCGAGTGAATCAAGCCTCGTCTATCCCTTGCTCTAGATGTGGTCAGACTGGTCATGTAATGGAGGATTGTGCGGAATGGGACCAAGTTAATGCCATGTATAACCATGCTAGAAATGACCCATGCGCATCAACTTATAACTCGGGTTGGCGTAATAATTCCAACTTCTCATCAAATCAACAGGGTCAACCCCCTAGACAACAACCAAACCCGTATAGCCAAAATAATACATCATCTGTGTTTAGTAACAATAACGATGATGAGGTTAGGTTGACAAGCTTGGAAAATTTGATGGAAACCTTTATACAAACAACCAACCAGACCTTCCAAAGGCTAGAGACACAAGTCAGCCAACTAGCACAAATAGTAGGTGAAAGAGAAAATGGTCGGTTTCCAAGTCAACCTGAGGTGAACCCTAGATCTAATAATTCATATCAATCCTATCAACCACCTTCAGGAAATAACAACCCTAGACCGGTTCAAATGGTTAATGAGGAATGACTGTTCCAACAAATAAATGCAGTAGTGTCATTACGGTCCGGAAGACAGATTAATAATAATGTGGTAAATCCTAGAACATCTAATCAATCGAGCCATCAAGCTACCACATATGACCTAACCATTGAACCCGACGTCCAATCTGAAAAGCCCAACCCACCTACTCAACCTGAACCCATAGCTCAATCTGAACCTGAGCGAGTCTATGTTCCTAAAGCTCCATTCCCTAATAGACTCAAAAAGAACTCAAGTGCACAAATAGAGAAAATCTTGGAAGTATTTAAGCAAGTTAAGGTGAACATTCCACTCTTAGACATGATTCAACAAATACCTGCTTATGCTAAATTCTTAAAAGATTTGTGCACTAAAAAAAGAAAAAGGAACGTACCAAAGAAGGCATTCTTAACTGTAAACATAAGTTCTATTTTGTCCAACACATCTCCTATAAAATATAAGGATCCTGGGTGTCCCACAATTTCATGTGCAATAGGAGATACTTTTATCAACAAAGCCCTTCTAGACCTTGGTGCTAGTGTTAACCTACTCCCGTACTCTGTCTATGAGCAAATGAACCTTGGTCCACTAAAACCCTCTAAGACAACCCTTCAATTTGCTGATTGTTCTATTAAGAAACCAAGAGGTATAGTAGAGGATGTTTTGATCAAGGTTGGTGACTTCATTTACCCAGTGGATTTTGTCATACTAGATACCGTACCTGTTGTAAATCCTAATCGACAAATCCCTGTAATTCTAGGCAGACCCTTTTTGGCCACTTCTGAAGCATTGATAAACTGTCGAAATGAGCTCATGCAATTATCTTTTGGGAACTTAAAAGCTGAGTTTAATATCTTTCATATTGATAGTGAGCCAGAAATAATATGCAATCAGAGTGATGTTGTGATGAAATCGCGTATCTATAAGATTTCTGAATCATCACAAAATCAAAAAGGAAGTAAGAAAAAGGGGAGAAATTCATCTACACACCCACCATCACTCGAGCAAATAAGAGAACCTATTTATGTGAGGGGAGTGGAATCTGTGACTCAGAACTCTCATTGCAACATGGGGAACAATTCAACTGGATACATGCACCAATATGGTGTCATTCAATCCAGTTCTGACTATGGTTGACTTTCAGCAAATTCCATCCTTCCACCGCAGTTCACCAAGGTAATAAGTGCATTTGCTTTATATTTGCATACATTGAGGACAATGCATGATTTAGGTGTGGGGGGATGTTTATGTATATATTTATCTATAGATCTGTCTTTTATTTCTAAAAATAATAATAATAATAATAATAAATAATAATAAAATCAATGTTTCATGACATAGCTTAAGATTGAACTGCCAAAACCCGTGTACAAATTGCATTGAGTTTTTGTTCCTTATTATATAGTTCTGCTTGTAGAAATTATGACATAAATCTAAGTTCCAAAGAAATAACTCATTGCCCTTTAAGACATGTATGCACTTAAATTGGATGAATCAAATCTTTGAAGTGGTTGATAAAAAGCAGAGGTTGAGGAAAATAAATCGGGAAGTGTGGACTTCTAATAGCAATTAGGCCTTGAGGAAAATAAAAATAAAAATAAAGGAATAAAGTGAAGAAAACACATTTTGCAAAATGATTACAAAAGCCCAAGCCTTTGAGTCACTGGTGCGTAGGGGTATCTTGAAACCCGGTAACTTGAGTCTACCAGCTCGGGATTATCGACGAAACTCGCTACACGAATGCAAAAAGGCTAAAAGTGTCAAAAAGCAAATGTGTTGAATCACGGAAGAAAAGAAAAAAAATACTCAAGGGCCAAAGCTAAAAGAATGATCCATGCCATGGTTGATCCGAATGATACTTCACCACCAGAGGAGGCGTGCAAAATAATTTAAGTAATAACATGCGTAGAAGGGTTAATGGTGTGAATGTTGGAGGAACAAAGACCAAGTCATATTTTTAATGAGTTAGATTTATATAATGAGCATGCAAGAATTCTCGGCGAGATGTATAAGGTTGAGGTAGGGATATTGAGAACTATTAATGAAATGTTGATTTAGGATTTTGTGGGTATATCCGCTGAAAACCCTCAGGAGACAACACTCCTCCTCCTTGGCAATAAAGAGGTTTAACGGCTTGTTGCACATGCTAAGTGCAACCGTGAGTCCTACGAAAGTGAGTTAGGATTTCCCTGTTTTTATTTTTCGTATTTTCTGTTTTGCTAGGGACTAGCAAAATCTAGGTGTGGGGGTATTTGATGCATTGCATACATTGCATCATATGTCTTTCATTTAGATCACTTTTATATCAATAAATGCTATTAAGGTATGTGTTTAGTCTTATTTACAGAATACAGGGACCTGAATGCAATTTACCCACATCTCGAGCATAAACGCGTGCAAAAGACTCATTTCTATCATAAAGCCCAAGTTCAAGTTTATCAGGTTACAAATGGAAATGTATCCAAGCATAAAAGCATTCAAGATCTAATTACAAAAAGAACAAAGACTTAAGCACAAAAGTAGCCGGGGACTTAATTGCAAAAAGTCAAGGACCTAATTGCAAATCACAATTAGCTTTTATTATTATGGAGAAAATCTAAAGAAAAATCAATGTGAATCTCCATATATATGAAGGAATTAATCCGGAGCTCAAAAGAATGGAAAGAATCAATCCAGACGCGCAAAGGAGGATCAAATCATACCATAAACACACAGGAAAAATCTGGATCGAATCCGAGCCAAAAAGGTGGCAATTCCGCCGCACCTCATGTACAAATTGCGACGATTTAGCCGCACAAAAGTCGATCCGTGTGCTCAAATTTTTACCAATGCTGTATTGACGCGTGTACGTTCCATTTATATATTGGGATCCCTTGTATCGGCTATAAATAGCCCAGAGAACGATGGTAGAAGGGTCATTCGCCTTAGACCTAGTTTTTAGTTGTTTTTATTTTCAGTTTTGTACTCATCACTTTAGTAATAAAATTCTATCTTTTATTTCTTGTTTTTACTTTTCTTTTGTAATGTCTCTAGGACCCCTTCTTCTTCCCTCTATGAGTTTCTAACTCCTTCCAAAGGGTGGAGGTGACAGATTTCGGGTGAAGAGAAGATGAATGAATGTTATTATTTTAATTTCGTGTTAGTATATTTTGATTACTTGAGTTTATGTTAAATCATTTATCATGTAATGCTTTATAACTAATATGATTTATTATAAGTTTCTGAATTCTCTAATCTAAACCTTAAATCTAAACCTCCACCCAACGGAATTAACCTCTTTGTTCTTGTTTTAGTTTTAATTGTTCTTGTTTCTTGCTTTAGATAATTAAAAATCAAAAATCTCAAAACCAACTTATTTCTTCTCTCCTTCTTCCCCTTAATCGAAAATCACACAAATAACAAGATCTCTCCCTCCTTGTGTTCGACCCGTATTTGCCACGTCTTCATTGACGCCGTGCACTTGCGGTATAAATTTAATTCTCATCAGTCAGCTACCATAAGACTAGTAGACACATGTCTTAACACAACTTCCTTTCTCACTATGATGTCCTTCACAAAATGATACCTAACCTGTATATGTTTGGTCTTTCCATGATATTTGGGGTCTTTCACATAACAAAGGGCAGCCATGCTGTCACAATAGACAACAACAGGCTCATCAGATGTCTCAATTAGACCAGTATGTTGTAAGAACCTCCTCAACCAAACTGCCTCCTGTACTGCTGTAGAGCATGCAACATACTTTGCTTCCATAGTCGACAGGGCAATACAGTTTTGCTTCTTGCTGGACCATGAGATGGCCCCACTAGCCAGCAAGAAAGCATAACCAGAGGTAGACTTCCTTTCATCAATGTCTCCAGCCCAATCGACATCACTATAGCCAATCAGGCGGAGATCTGATGCTTGGTAACACAACATGTAGTTACTCGTTCCTCTGAGGTATCTCATGATTCTCTTGACTGCCTTCCAGTACTCCATGCTTGGGCTGGACTGGTATCGACTCACCATGCCCACATCATAACAAATGTCTGGCATAGTACACATCATAGCGTACATAAGGCTTCCAACAACATTGGAGTATGGAACCTTGCTCATTTTGGCCTTCTCTTCAGGAGTATCATGATGCTTATCAAGGCTTAAGTGCAAACCCTTCTCAACAGGAGTGTGGATTGGTTTGCATTTGTCCATATGGTATTTCTTCAAGACGTTGTTAATATAAGTCTCTTGAGACAATCCCAGAAGTCTCTTGGACCTATCTCTAACAATCTTGACACCAAGGACGTAGCTAGCTTCACCCATGTCTTTCAAATCAAACGTGGAGGACAACCACTCTTTAGTGGATTTCAGCAACTCTTTGCAATTGCCAACCATGAGTATGTCATCCACATACAAGGTCAGCATGACAAATTTACCATTGGATCTCTTAACGTACACACAGTGATCTTCCTCAAGCATAGAGAACGCATTCTCTTATATAGCTTGATGGAAGTGAATGTTCCACCAAGTCCCAGACTCGATTAACTTTCATCGACTCCAACTCTTCCTTTATAGCTTCTAACCACTCTTTCGCATTTGGACCTTCAAAAGCCTCTTTCAAGGTCTCCGGTTCTTGCTCATTGATTACTGTCATCCCAGATGATTCATAATCAATTTCTTCTTGAGCTATCATACGGCCTCTTCCTTTAAGAGAAACCGCCTACGAGGAATGAGTCTGCGTTTACTTCGACGCAGATGGGTATTTGATGGCTCATCCTCCGTGAGAGCTATCAGATCCTCAGCATTGCTGCTCCCACTAGGATTGACTGGTGGAACCTCATGTTTAACTTCCAGATCCCGTGGAGTGGCAATGCCCTCATCTTGTTGTTCAAAGAAGTCCACTAACTCTTTGATAGCTCCAGCAAGAGTTGGAAAATCATTTTTCCAAGAATGTGGCATCCCTAGACTCTAGTTCCGTCCTTCTTTCATTCTCGTCTAACCCGATAAAAACATAACCTTTGGAGAGATCACTGTATTTTACAAAGATACACTTTTTCCCTCTAGTTCCTAGTTTTCCATATTGGTGACTAGTAGAATGAATGTATGCCGCACATTCCCAAGGACGCAGCAGACTAAAATCAAGCTTCCGTCCTGTCCATAACTCATATGGAGTTGAGGGAACCGATTTTGTTGGAACACTATTGAGGATATAGGCAGCAGTCATTAGAGCATCTCCCCAAAACGAAATTGGCAAGCTCGCATGCGCCATCATGGATCTAACCATGTCTAGCAACGTTCTATTCCTTCTCTCGGCAACACCATTTTGCTGAGGAGTATAAGGCATAGTAAGTTGTCTACATATCCCCTTTTCATACCATAACTCCTTCAACATTATGGAGAGATACTCCCCACCTCTGTCCGTTCTGAGAGTTTTTATCTTATTATCCAATTGATTCTCTACCAAGCTCATGAATCTCTTAAAACATTCTAGAGCTTCTGACTTGTGAGAAATAAGATAAATATGACTATATCTAGTGTAGTCATCAATAAATGTGATGAAGTAACTTTGTCCATGTCTAGTACGCACATTAAAAGGTCCACAAATATCCGATTGAATTAGTTCTAAAGGAGAAGTAGCCCTAATGGCTTTTCCGAACGGTTTTCTAGTTGCCTTTCCAGCTAGAAAAGATTCATAGGTCGGCAATTTAAATTTGGAGCATTCTCCTAATACCCCCTCCTTTGCCAACCTGTTCATCCGATCAACACCAATGTTACCTAGTCTAGCATGCCACGTAACTGAATCATTATTCATGGAACTTTGACTCATAAAGGCACTAGTGTTATGATTGACATCATAAATTGCGTCCAACACAATAAAACTGTCTGAAAGAAAGGCATGTCCATAATACATGTTTAGCAAGGTATAAACCCATATCATTGTTCTCAAAAACAACTTTAAAACCATGTCTCATCAAAACAACAACAAAAATAATATTTCGCCGTATAGCTGGTGCATGCAACATGTCGTGAAGTAATAGGATCCGGCCACTTCGCAAAGCCACTTTGCATGTGCCAACTCCATAAACATCAATGCTAGTGTTGTTCGCCATGTTTATTCGCCTCCCACTTGGAACACGACGATATTCCACGAAGGCAGAACGATCCTTTGTTACGTGGTCCGTGGCACCTGAATCCACAATCCACACAAGAGAGTGATCAGTGAGCATCACAGAACTAGTCACGTTATAATTCAAGGTATTACACACAGTAATTACCTTTTGCTCAGTGCACTCACGAGCAAAATGTCTAGTCTTTCGGTAGTTAAAACAAGTTACATTAGACTTATCTTTCCCACCTCTGGATCCTCGAGGTCGTTTCTTTGCAGCTTTGTTTTCTGTTTTGTTTTTTACCCTTTTTGCCTTTAAAACCCTGAGCTCTATCTCTTTTGCGCTTAAAACCTGCACTCCTTCGAGGAGCGCCAGCTTCAGCAGCAAACACTTCAGTTAGAGGGGCTTCCGCAAGCATGCAGTCCTCGTCCAGCTCTAGGTGTTTTGCGGCCTGGTCAAATGTCCTAATGTCATCAGCATGAGTCATATGGACCTTCATATGCACCCAACTCTTCGAAGGCAATGATCTGATGAGAGCAGACACTTGCTCCTCATCGGTCTTAGCACGACCAGAAGCGCTCAGCTCGCTAATCATGTTTGACATTGTGGTAATATGCTGCCTCATTGTGTGACCTTGACGCATTTTATACCCATCAAACATGAGCCCAAGCTGGCGGGACCTTGTGACGGAGGTCACTCCGTACTGAAACTTCACAGCTTCCCATTAGGCCTTTGCAGTTTGCAATTTTTCGAACCATAGTAACAGATCATCTCGCATCAAACTCAGAATTGTAATGCGAGCAATACAGTCTTTCATTTTCCATGCATTATAGACATCCATATTTCTGCAATGCTGCGCAGTGTTCCCCTCCTCGGGGGGAGACATAGTTTGGGTTATATTTTCTAACATGTCCTAATCCTCTAAGAGATACTCAAATTTACGATGCCACAGATCGTAATTTCTTTCATTGAGTTTATCTCCTCGAGTCAGATCAGCGACAATGCTTTTGGAAGCAGCCATAAAGAATCTAGGACAAAAAACACATAGCGATACATGAGTTACAATAGTCATAAAAATAAACTGACTTAATAGCTATAGCATTCAGACCAAAGGAAAACATAAAGCATTCGATCAAATCCTCATGCTATAGTTAATAAAGCTATTTTACTAATCTAGATATTGAGCTCCATCATGATTTAATGACCCCAAAAAAACGTTTAAATCATGGCAAATCAGCAAATAAAGAAAGTATTGCCGCCAGTTGCAAGGTAGTTTACACAAAACACATCTAGCTTGCAACTCCCACTAGGCATGTAGGTTCCAAAAACATGTTTCCTTAAAAATAATTCAATCAAGATCACATAGAAATCGATTGCTACATTACTTCCATATCAAGCTAAGGATCCCCCATAGGGATTTAGCCTCTTAGACGGGAACCTGCATGAGCCTTATAGCAATAATATCGCAATAAAAAACTAAAGGAGCCCCTTGTCTCCTTAGGGCAATAAACAGTCCACAGTCCATAATTATTACAGTCCATAAATATTACAGCCCATTACGATATCTATTGCAAATGGAAATGAATGAATGAAATTACGATGAACTCTGAATAAGGCAGTAAATAAAATCAGCAACCATTCATTCCATACAAGCACAATCTTTCCATACGTTAGCAAAATCTGACGTATGAAAAAAATACCATAAAGTGTGCATCTCTTTCACACAAGAAGGAAGTAATGCATAAGGAAACAATGCATGTGTGGTGCACGAATATTGGCAAAAAAACGTGTTAGGTAATAACAACCAATCTCCACAATAATCATTCTCAAAACAGAATTTTTTCTTCTTTCCCTAATCAATATAATCATGATAGCATAAAACATTATCCTACTTTGATTAGGAAAGAAAAAAATCGAAATTCTTTGGTGGAGAGCAACACATATTTGTGCATCAAAGGAAAGCATTCAAAAAATACTTTTAAGGCAATAAAATTCAAGCCCATAATATCCTCTAAAAAATTTCAAAATTAGCCAATCTTTCCTTAATCAATATAAGCATGCAATCAACAATAATTATGCTACTTGTATTGGAAAGAAAAATTCGAAATTCTTTGGTGGAGGGCAACACATATATGCACATTTGATGAAAAGGAAATATTTCAAATGAAATGCATGCAATTATTCCAAAAGAAACACATAGCCGAATGTTAGCAACAAACATGTACATAATTCGGCAATCATCATCTAATTCGGCAATCATCTAGATGCATGCATACATGATCAAAAATTGCACACACATGAATAAGGCAACAACCTTCTATCCTTAGATGCATAAACAAGAGTTTTGAAAGACAAATATGATACATAATCCGAAATATATGATCACATCATGAGATATATGCAATATCCAACTCTTATAACAAAAATCATCATCTTTCTCTTTAACATACATGCGCATAAAATCAGAGAAAATAAAATCTAGCCGCATGCTTGAAGGATGGAATACACATTATGCGCAATAATCATAGATGAACATGTAACCCTAGGCACATGCATATCAAGAAAACTACATTATGCACAAGAATGAAGCATCCATATTCAACTCTAGATGCATGCCTAAAGATGAAACAAATATTATGCGCAAAAGGATGATGAATCACGTAATACTAATCGCATGTATAAGATGAATCAAAAGGCCATGCGCTAGGGTAAGGAAAATATGCCATCAAACCCTAGCCGCATAGTCAAGTAATGCAAAAAACCATGTACTCGGGTGAGGAACAAAAAAACGACCATCAAACCCTAGGTACATCAAAAAGAAATCGAAAAATGATACATGCACAAGGTGAGGAAATCAACCATCAAACCGTAGGTGCAACATCAAGATAGAATTTGAAAAAAAAAACATGCGCATGGGTGAGGAGATTTGCCATCAAACCCTAGACGCATGAATGGAGAGAAAGAAAAATAGCAACAACATATGTATCCGTTTTTTTTTCTTTCTAAGAACCACCGAAATTATCTCAACTCAAATGAAATAAAGAAAGGTGCTCAAACACCAAAAACTCGGAGGTGACCAACCTGGCTCTGATACCAATGTTAGCAAACTACGATTTAGTCTACAGGTTCGGATTTACCTTTGGTGGAGAGAACCTGTGGCAGCGGAAGAAGAATCGACGATCACCTCACAGAGTGTTCTTGAGCACCGGCCGGTCTTCCACTCTTTTGGAGAAGAAGAACAAATCCACAACCCAAGAGTCCTACTTGGTGGAAGGGATGGATTTTAGGGAGAGGGAGGTGGTGGCTAGGTTAGGGTGGAGGCTAGGGTTTTGCACATGAGATCAATCTCTCCAATGGGAGGCTCCCCTCCTTATATAGATGGCTCCACCCTAAACCCTAAATGTGTAGTCCAATAGGGACGCGCCATGTGTTAGTGCTTTGGGCAAATATCTTATTAATCCTAGATTAATCCAATACACAAAAGAAAACAAAATCAAAGGAAAAGACTCAACTACGTACACACGTAAAACACCCCCCCCCCCCCACATACTTCATGCATTGTCCTCAATGAATGTGAGCATGAAACTACATGGATTTATGCATAAAAAAGAAAAGATCTCGCCAACGTGAAGTACAAGGGGAAGTGCATGGTTATGTTGATGGACACAAACCCGAATTCCCTCAAAACCTTTGAGATGCTAAAGAAGGGATACAAATACGTGAAAAAAATGGGGCCAAGTACACAAGGGTTGGGGCTCACAACAATCAATGCTCGCTCACGGAGTCTTTTATTGTACTCTTTTTTCTCTTTCTTTTTTGAATAAAACTATGTACAAAAATAAGTTCTCATCTTCATTTGTCAAAGGACATCAAATGAGAATCTCAAAAGTGGGTCAATGTACTTGGAAAGGGAACATGATACCACGTGGGGCAAGAATAGTCATGTTTGGGCCCCCTCACAAAGAGCACAAGACGAAAGAAGAGGTTCATGAATTGGACGCAAAGGCGTCTCATTCAAAGGATCAAAGTGAAAGAGCTTGAACCTCTCAAGAGTTTGGGAATAATTGCGCAATGGAAGAAGAGTTTCAACCATTACGGTACTGAAGTTATGATCGTCAATCCAAACTCTCCAACCAATAGGCTGGTGGGTCGGAACGAGGTCAAGAACCTTATTATGCATGTGCGACTAACCAGGCGAACAGAATGTGGGTCTCTTACCCAAGGTATCTTCCAATGAACTCCTAATACTCTCATTAGCAATGTAGTTGTTTGATGTTCCATCATTTCCAAGATAATCAGGAACAATAGTGAGAGCCAAACTCTCATCATGTCGTTTGAAATTAAGGGTACTAGGGAGCTCTTGCTCCACCAGAGGTGAGTCCTTAATAGGCACAACATGAAGATCATGTGGCTCAAGGGTCACGGGACAAAAAAGATGCGGCACAATCCTATGCCTACACATAATGAAGTTGGTCCATGTTATTCTCAATTTGGATCGAATCCCCCACAATGTGATCGTGAATTGAAACCACATGTCCCTCAGACTGACTAGGAGTTTGACTCTGAAAGATTATGCTTTGAATTTGTGAATGCGATGGTGGTTCGATATTAAAAGATGAATCCTCATGTTGAGAAGAAATGTCACCCTCCTCACGTTTACTTAATTTTTGTGTAATTTGACTCACATACATTTCCATAGTTTGCAGGGAATCGTGATTGGACTTCAACACATTTTGAGTAGTTTCCATGAACGTTTGGAGGGCTTGTTCTAAAGAATCAAGTTTGGGGTCAACTGTGAAGTTCATGTTAGAATTTTGGAAATGGATGGGTTGGGTGGTGATGGGCTGAGAATTAGTCCAATGATTGGTCGTGGGGTGTTGGTAGAATTCAGGATATTCAGAAGGAGGATACGGGGGTGGGAATGATGTATAAAAAATTGAATAAGAATTGTCTCCCCACAAATCCATCCCTCTGGGGTTGTACGCGGATGCGTAATGGTCATATTGAGCATTTTGGGAAAACGTATGCTCATACTTAGGCTCTGGGGGAACATAAGAACATTCCCCGATAACATGACCACTCAACCGACACCAGTCACACGGTATGGCTACTGGAGCCACCGGTGTACTCATGTCATCTACTATATGCATGAAAGAGGCCAAAGGTTCTTGCAACATCTCAATTGGAGAACCAACATACGATCTGACGTAACTAGAAGGTGGTCTAACAGTCGGTGCCTCTCTCATATTACCCCAATATGAAGATTGCTCAGTCAAACAATGAAGATTGTCCCAACCACACGGGGTGTTTGTCTGAGCCACCCCAAGATGCATGGGTCCAGAGTACCAGGGAGAATTGTCCTGGTCCCAACAATGATATGGATGGTTTCCCATGTAACCATCCATCTCGACAAAGAACTCTCGAGTCGATCACTCTCACCACCACGAGGCCAAGCTCGCAAAAAGTGCTCGACTCGACTCTAAAACGCTAACAGAGAGTGTAAAGGAGAGGAGACTAGAACGTAGAAGTAGGTGAGAAGAAGATGACTCATAGCAGAATGGAAGAATCTCTAGAGCTAGCGTGGGTAATGGGAGAAGGTAGAAGCCTAATCTAGCAAGCACGACTCAAACAACTTAAGGCTATGGGTGTTTAGGCTAGACGATGCCTAACTTCGAGGTCACTAGTCTCGACACACCTCACCTCCCTACAAAGAAGACCACAATGCCCAGAAAGTGATACCAAATCCAGAGATCTAGTACCTCCTACTATCGACAATGTAGGCGACGTCGATCAGGTCATGACGATCTCAACTAGATCACTCTCCTAGTGCGTCTGAATTCCTTAGGGCCATTGTCTACTTGCTTTTATATTAAGGCTTTACTTGAGTGTACTTTTTGGGGCTAAGGGAGGGTGATGAAATCCCCCACGTATCTTTGAAGACTATAGGTGATGCCCGTTAAAGATATTTTGAAATCTTAGGCTAGCAAGCAACTCACCAAATAAGCACTCACCTCACTCTTGTCCCGATGCACCTTACTAACTAATGCATGCTTTAACCATGCATGAATGATAGAATGGGTGCACATACCTCACGCCAACAATCGACAACAAGAATTTAAAGAAAAGAAAAGACAAATGCGTGCAAGGTTTACAAATGATGCATGACCTAGATATCAAGAAGTCTAATCTTTTGCTTTGAGTTTTACAGTCCAAGTTGTCTTAAAAGGGGAATTGATTAATCTGGGAGCTAACTACCGGTTGAAACATGACAAATTGAACTACCAGACTACTACACTGAAACAACAAAGAACCATAACAATAATGGGAGCAAAAGAAGCTCACCAGGCCGCCAATTGGCGGTCTCAGGCCACTGGTTGGCAGTCCAAAAGGTCGTTCTATGCTCACAATTTCTCCTGGTGTGTCCCCTCGATGCTGCAATGTCCCTGAAACAAAAATAAACTAAAAACAAAAGATTAAAACAACTTGAATCGTAACTAGTTTCTGGACAGAGCACGTCCCCGGCGACGATGCCAAAAACTTGTTTAATCGTTTATAATACCGCGAGTACATGACCGTGTTGAAGCGGGGGCAAATACGGGTTGATCCACAAGGAGGTGTGCATACTCTGGTTTGTTCGAAGGAAAGTGGGAAAAGACGGGAAGAAGTTGTGATTACACTAAACTACACTAACTACACTAAAGGAGTATGCATCAAACAAGGAAAACGAAAGCGAAGGAAATTGAATGCTGGAAATCAGAAATGGAAAAGCCCAAAGGGGTGGAGTGTGTGCACACATGTAAAAAGATGGTGAAGAATGCATTCTATAGGCACAAATGTAGGTAGTGTTTTCATGCTTAGGAAGTGTCTAAAGGTTAAGGGAAAACCTATCAATCCATTGACTAACCTAGTTGATTAACATTCATATACAGAAGCTGGTTATTTCAGAACCTAAACAAGCATGGGAGGTGTCTAAGATGTGTGGCAAAACCCATTAAGTGTAGTATTCTACTCTAACAAGCAAGCACACATTCACATTTATCAACTCAATCAAAATATAATGCATTCATATACATTCTTTAATGCATGTATGAACATCATCTCCACCCCCAAAGGGGGATGGATCTACTCACTACACATTACTCTAATAATTAAACTAAAGAAGAAAAGAAACATTCTAACTACTTTAACCTGCAATCAAAGAAATAAAACTAAGCTAAGCATCCATAAATAAACAACATAAGAACAAAACAATGAAAATTTTATTTTATTAGATGACTTACATTGAAGGTAGCATTCTTGTCCACCTTGAGATTTTGCTCCAAGGCTTAGTCCAAGTAGAGAGAATGCCACCAAGTTTGATTACAATAGAAGGTGAAGAGTTCTATTTATAGCCATAGAAAAAGGTAATCCGGGACAATCCCCCGGTACGGGACTAAACCTACACCAGAAATAGACTAAATACACACTAATACACGCTCCAAATAAATCTTAGCGGATCCGGAACAAAAGTGACCGCCAAGTAGCGGTCTTGGACTGCCAATTGACGGTCTACAGTGTTTGGATCGTTCTGGATTTTCTTGTGGGCTTTTCTGGAAGGCTTTGTTTGTCTTTGATGCATCTACTTCGCTTGTTGGAGCTCTGACCCGAATGGAATTTCCAAAATACTCCCCATGATGGTGTGAAGTATTCTTGTTTGCTCATTGGTCCTTCGATCTTAGGTTCAGGTCCTTCGATCTTGCATCTTAGTCCTTGAGTCTCTCAACTCAGTCCTTTTTCATGCTTGTAGGTCCTTTTATGCCTCTTCTCTTCAAACCTATTTATTTCTGAAATTCAAACATAAAACTCGTCATGTAGCATTGTTTTGGTGAAATATAATGGATATAAGATTCAAATGTAAGTATGAAATGATGTCAATCATATATCCTATTAGTGATTTACTGCCCAAGTTCGGTCGACCGTCCAGACCTTTTTGGTCGGCCGAGTAACAACAAATTTTTGACCGTTTGTTTTGTCATATATACCCAACGGTCGTATTCGTATTATTTCTAAATACCCCAAATACATTTAGTGTATTCGATCGATCGAGGGCCTTGTTCGGTCGACCGTGGACCTTGTTTCGGTCGACCATATATGATCCTGTTTGTCAACCCCAAAATGCCTATTGTGAATTGGTCGACCGAACCTGTCTGGGTGTTCGACCAATCAGTTAAGTGTACCTGAGTCATAGCCTTTGGCGGTCGACCGTTCCATAACCGGTCGACCGAACCAAGTCCAAAATTGCCCAATGGTCGACCGAACAACCCGATCTAGTCGACTTAACTTACTCAAAATTTGGTCCTGTCAGTTTCTATTTTGTGTATGTTACATAATCTTTACCCAATTTATCCGTAACGGCTATAAGTCTTTTGGAGCTTATAAATAGAGTTGTAAAACACATTTTAACACAACGCTCCCACTACTATTTGTCCCCTACATTAGAGAGAAAGCTCCAAACACTCCAAGACTCAAACCTTCCACACTTTAGTCTTAAATCCTATTTTCACTCAAGTGTGCTCAAGATTAGAGAGTGTTGTTCCACTCATTATTTGTTCAAGAAGAAAGGGTATTGGTGAAAGCCCAAGACAAAGAGTAAAGCTTTGGTGAGAGCCCGAAGTGTCCCTCTCGGATTGTTTTCTGGAGTGATGTGGGCGAGGGGCAGTTAGTCGAGCATGAGCTTGTGCAAATGTACACAGATAAGGTAGTGTGATGAGGAAGAGGATTGCGACAGGTCAGAGCAAGCAAAAGTGCTACGTTGACAAACGTAGGCGAGAGTTGAGTTTTGTGGTTGGTGACCACGTGTTTCTGAAGATCTCCCAGCCCGGGGTGTGATGAGGTTTGGGAAGCAGGGAAAGCTGGGTCCCAGGTATGTCAGACCATTTGAGATCTTGGACCACATAGGAGAGGTTGCCTACCAGATTGCTTTACCACCACTGTTTTCAGATCTTCACAACACCTTCCACGTATCGATGTAAAGGAAATATGTGGCAGACCCAACTCATGTGATTGACATAGAGATTCTAGAGATCCAGAAGACATGTCACTCGAGGAGAGACCTATCAAGATTGGATCGTATGGAGCATAAGCTAAGGAGGAGAACCATTCCGATGGTGAAGTTGTGGTGGCGGCACCACAGTGTTCGTGAGGCAACCTGGGAGATTGAGGAAGAAGTCCGGAAGAAGTATCCGAAGCTTTTTTGGTTAGTGATTCCTTTAAATTTTAAGGATGACATTTCTTTATGGGTGGTGGATTATGAGAACCCAAACCTTTTTAAGAAATTAATCAAGTTTTGGATGCATGTGTTGTTTTTGGAGATGGAAGGAGGTGAATACAATTTACCCAACCTTTCCATCTGTCTTGGTGTGAGTGTAGGGGTGAATGGCAGTGGATGTTGTTGTGTTTATAAGGAGGTGAGTTGAGGAGAAGAGAGGTATTGGTGTTTGGTTGAAGAGAAGAAAGAGTTTGAAGAAGAGAGGTCATTAAGAGAAAGATGGAAATCACATCCATTTCTTCCTTGATCTGTGGTGTGGACCACCTTTCTCGAGTGAGTCGTGGGGAAGAAGCTTGCATTATGTTATTGGTATGAGCAAAGATATGCTTGTTGCCCATTACATCATCAATGGACCATGGACTCTCCCTATCCCGCAATTGCTGAAAATGATAGAGCATTGGCCGGAGATTTGGGGAATACAGATACATTGTGGTCAAGATAAACCCACAATAGTGGGAGCACGGAAGGTAGTATTTTCCCTCAAAGAGCGCGTGGGCATAGGTGGCACGTAGGAAGGAAGTTGTGGGATGGAGAAGGCTGGTTTGGTACAAGCATCATGTCCGAAAACATGCCATGGTGCCTTGGCATGCGCTATGTGGTCGGTTGATGACTAAGTCGCTAATGCAGGATCCAGGAGCACATCATGGGCTGGCTTGTAAGCTGTGTGATCATGGAGAGGAGGACATGGGATACTTGTTTTGGGCATGCCCATTCACAAAGGAGATCTGGAAGAGAGTGCTACAAATTATGTAGTTAGGCACCAGAATTAAGACCACACTTGCCGAGGAAGCCACTCGCATGCAACGAAGGAAGGGTGGCCTAGTCCAAATGACAACTTTGAAGTTGGCATTTAGTGCGGTGATTGAATCAGTTTAATAACAACAAGTGCACGACGACGTTGAAGCGGTGGCAAGCACGGATTGATCCTCAAGGAGTGTGCACGAGTCAGATTGGCGATACTCGAGTGAGAAAAGAAAAAAGGATGAAGTCGATGCTACACTACAATGCGAAAGAAAGAGGAAAATAAGCATTACAACTATACCCTTTCGGGGGGGGGGGGGGGGTAGAGAGAGAATGTGAATTTGAAAATGTGTAGTGTAGTGTGTGCTCAAATGTTCTCATCAAAACATGTCATACATGAAATCCATAAAACTTAATTCCAACTTTTCCTCCACATGAAATAAGATAAGACTTTATCATTAAGACATATAAGATAATAATTGAAATGAAGCTAATATGTTCACATGCAAAATGACTCTAATCCACCTATGTCTCCACATGAAATAAGATTTATCACAATCATTAAACACATACAATACATTAATTTGGATAAAGCCAACATGAGCACATGCATTCACATCTCTTGCTCCATTCTTACACTACATCATTATCCTAACGTCATCATTCACCATAAAATAGGCCCACTAATCTAAGCATGTGCTAAACATCATTCAAGAGCATTAGCACATCAAAGACAAGAGTGAAACGCATTAGATGGTTCTAGAAATCAAGTAAGGCTCAAAGGATTAAGATTAACACACACACACTAATCCCTGACATGATCAATCACCTTCTTCTCCACCCCCCAATGGGAATGGACTACTCTCTACTCATCTCTACACTGAAGAAAGCATAAAAACAACAAGAAACCATAATGTAAATAACTGAAAAAAGATTAACTAAACAACAACATCAAAGAAATTTTATCAAAGTAAAAGACATGTATTTAAAGAACACAACTCACTATTGATTGAAATGAAATGATTACAAAGTGTGTTTCTTCTCCTCCAACTACACTAAGCGTAGCAAAATAAAACCTAAAACTAATGGAGAAGCAAGAGAAGAGGGATAGGATGGATTACAATGGTATATATAGACTAATACATGGTTAGGATTAATCTGGGAATAACCGGACGACTCTAAATCACATCTAATAGTCCAGGAATACTTCAAACCAAATACCCAACCCACGACCAAAATTTTAACTTATTTGGACCATTTTGATCCGCCACTAGTGGATTAAATGGTTCTGATCGGGTTGAAATTTTGTGTCGCGCTTGATTTCTTTTTTTGGCACATGGGGTGAAGTCCTGGTCTGCTGGCTTGAACCGAGTTAAGTTTAATTGGCGAAATATTGATTTGGTTCAAGTCATGTGTCACAATACTTTGCATTTCACAATCAGGTCCTTCCGGGTTTTCACTTGGGTCCTTCCTGATTTGTGATCCTGTCCTTGTGCATTATAAAATAGCTCCAGAACCTTCCAAATTAGTCCATACTTGCTACATTTAGGTCATTTTTGCTCCTTTCTCTTCTCTATTACCTAACTCCTGAAACACTACAAACAACAACTCGAGTAGCACAATATTGGGGTAAAATAAAGGATATATAGCATGAATATGATGCATGATATGATACTAATCATGTCTACACTTGAATTAAGATTGAACATTATCATTAAAAAATACAAGATGGTAATTAAGATGAGGCTAACAAGTGAACGTGTTTCCACATGCCGTCCTTATCTCGTTACCCACTCCACCTTATCCTCACCCAATCATTCCCAATAAAGTGGGCCCACTAACCAAAGCATGTGCAAAGCATCAATTAAGACCATTACCACATTAAACGCAAGAGTGAGGAACCCAACAAAATTGTTATGGAAATCATGTGAAGCTCTAAGATTAAGATTAAAACACACACATCAATCTCAAAACATTCGCACTTCACATCATTCTCCACCCCCTAATGGGGATGGACAACTCTCTACTCATCTCCATAACCAAAAATTAACAAAAGCAAAACAACTCATAAGCAAGTAAAGGAAACTAAAGTTAAGCAAGGTATGTAAACAAAATTGCATCAAATGAAAGAGGACAACATAAAGAACATGAAACTTAACTTGTTTAAGAAATGCTAGTTTGAGATCCAGGAGCGTGTTTGTGTAGTGACTTATCCAGGAACGTGTTGCACAACGTGGATAATTCCACTTTTGGTTTCATGTCATTATTTCATGAGTGTCTTGTATTGATTTCTTTTATTGTAAATAATTTGGTCATCGCAGATGACTTTGATCATAAAACTCAGTTGGTTTCACCAACGAGCGTACCTGCGAGATCGGGGGTATTACAAATTCCTTTAAAAGGAGACTCACTAGTTTCAGGGTGGACTTCTTTATTTATTTTAGTACTAAAATCCAATGATTACTCACCCCCGAGAGAATTAGGGTGCATCCTAACGACTAGATATAGGACCTAAACTCGATGTACTGAATATCCTAATGCATCACGTTCAAGTCAATTCTGGGAGCTCCCTTATTACTTAGCCTCTTAACGGTTTTGCAAATGCTAAACCAACACAAAATCCAAAAAAAAACATTTTCTTCCATGGACATATAAAGATTTTGAAAGAAATGAAAATTTTAAAGCTCTCCGCAAGCAAAAGAAGGTAAGTTACTCAAGGATCATGGTATAAAAGATATATCAAAGTAAATTGTAGCACACTATCATGACCCTAAAAATGTCACAATCCTAAGTGTGTCTAAACATGGATTAAGATTTATCACCATCATTAAAACATACAAAACACTACTGAAGATGAGGACAAAGACAACCACATGATTATATGTTAAATGACATAAAGAACAATAGAATCCAGAATGACCACAACACCAACTATGTCTACACATGAATTAAGATTTAACATTATCATTAAAACATACAAGACCGTAATTAAGATGAGGCCAACAAGAGAACATGCTCCCACATGTCATCGTTATCTGTGTACCCACTCCACTTTATCCTCACCTCATCGTTCCCCCATAAAGTGGGCCCACTAACCAAAGCATGTGAAAAGCATCAATTAAAACCATTACCACATCATAGGCACGCCCGAGTTGAAGCAGTGACAAGCACGGGTCGATCAAGAAGGAGTGTGCGCGAGTCGAGTTTACAATACTCGAGTGGGAAAAGAAGAGGAGAGAGATGCGATCGGAATCAAACTACAACACGTAAGAAAAAAAACAATAAAACTAAACCCCTCGGGGGGTAGAGAAAGAATGTGAATAGGGAAATGTGTGGTGTAGTGTGTGTTCAAATGTGCTCATCAAAACATGTCATACATAAAATCCAGAAAACTCAATTCCAACTTTGCCTCCACATGAAATAAGATAAAACTTTATTGTTAAAATATACACGACAATAATTGAAATGAAGCTAATATGTTCACATGAAAAATTACTCAAATCCAACTATGTCTCCACATGAAATAAGATTTATGACAATCATTAAAACATACAAGACATAAATTTGGATAAAGCCAACATGAGAACATGCATGCACATGCCTTGTTCCCTTCTTCCGCTCCATCCTTATCCTAACCTCATCGTTCCCCAAAAACTAGGCCCACTAATCTAAGTTTGTGCTATCTTCATTCAAGAGCGTTAGCACATCAAAGACAAGAGAGAAGTCTCGTTATATGGTTTCGGAAATCTTGTAAGGCTCAAAAGACTAAGAGTAACACACACTAATCCATCACCTAATCAAATCACCTTCTTCTCCACCCTCAACGAGGATGGACTACTCTACTCATCTCTATAATAAAGAAAACATAAAAACAAGAAGAACCCATAATGTAAATGACTAAAAACCAGATTACAGAAACAACAACATCAAAGGAATTGCATCAAAGTAAAAGACATGCATTTAAAGTACAAAACTCACTATTGTTTGAAACGAAAGGATTAAAAAGTATGCTTCTTCTCCTCCAACTGCACTAAGCAGCAACAAAACAAAACCTAATACTAATGGAGGCACGATGAAGTGGGAGACGAGGCATTACAATGGTATATATAGAGTAATACATGGTTAGGATTAATCTGGGAATAATCAAACGACGCTAAATCACATCTGATAGTCCATGAATGCTCTGACCCAACATCCCGAACCATGACCAAAATTGGAGCCCAATTGGAGCGTTTTGATCCACCACAGGCTGATCAAATGCTCCCGATCTGGTTGAAATTTTGTGTCCCACTTTATTTTTCTATTTGGCACGTGGGGTGAAGTCTTGGTTGTCTGGCTCTAATCACTTTGAGTTTAATTTGGGAAATACTGATTTGATTCAAGTCATCTGTCACCATATTTTGCACTTCATAATCAGGTATCTCCGGGTTTGCACTTGGGTCCTTCATGATTTGCGATTCAGTCTTTATGCATTACAAATAGGTCAAAACCTTCCAAATCAGTCCATACTTGTTACATTTAGGTCTTTTTGCTCTGTTCCTCTTCTTTATTAAGGTAAAATAAAGGATATATAGCATGAATATGATGCATGATACTACTTATCAAATACCACCACACTTATCTTTTGCTAGTCCCGAGAAAAACAAAGAAAGAGAAAAATGATGGAAGTGAAACATGCGAAAAAATTGGAAAATCCTAACTCACTTTCATAGGAATCACAGTTACACTTAGCACTTGCAACAAGCCGTTAAACCTCATTATCTCCATGGAGGAGGAGTGGTATCTCTCAAGGGTTTTCAACAGATATACCCACAAAATCCGAACATTAATGCATTAATCAACCAAGAAACTCGACTCGATGGACTCATTTTTGTCGATCATTGGACACGGTAATACAACGGGCCGACTCTATATATGTATCCAGTCCACACACCTAGCCTAATGGATCGTTCGTGTAAGTTAATTAAGGACTTATGAGAATGACATAGACAACCTTATCATCATCAAGTGATATAAAGTGTAAACTCCATTAAGGTTCTTATTGCATTACCTTTTTTTCTTCTTTTTTTGCGTTTTATTTTTATCTAGTTGGTGTTCGATTCTGCCAGGGTCAAGTATTGTGTATCATTTCCTATGGGGACTTACACTATCACGTACACCTTTCCCTACATCTCCACATAGGGAGATCCCTACCACCCGTGTAATAGGAGTTCAGTTGGTGCAACCCAAATTGGATGACTCGAAAGCACCACGCACTAAGTCCCCTCAGACTTGATTTCTCGAGTGGTAGGAGCCATGCAGGAAGAGAGAACACCTAATCACTTATTTCTTATCGACACATGAACCAAAAACCCTACACTTACGGTTTCACAAAAAAGAATATAAGGGTCCCTGACTACAACAAACTTTTTTATATTAACTGACACGAATTATTCAACTCACTAGGTTTAGGGTGGACTTCTTTGTTTATTTGAGTACTGAAACCCTATCATTACTCTCCCCTGAGGAAAAACCGGGGTGCATCCTAACGACTAGATAAGGCCTAAAGTCAGTAAACTATCGTAATGCATCAAGTTCAAGACAATTTTGGGAGATTCATTTTTACTTTGCCTCTCAACGGTTTTGCACATGCTACACACATAAAACCCACAAAACATTTTCTTTCGCAAATACATGAAGATTTTTGAAAGAAATGAAAATTTCAAACACTAGGAAAGCAAAAGAAGACAAGTCACCCAAGGATCATGACATGCAAATATATCTATATTAAATGCAGCACACTAACATGGCCCTAACAATGCACAAAAAAGAAAACAAAAACAAAAGGAAAATGAGTCGACTATGTACACACGTAAAACACCCCCCACACTTCATGCATTGTCGTCAATGAATGCAAACATGAAACTACATTGAGTTATGCATGAAAAAGAAAATATCTCACCAACGTGAAGCACAAAGGGAAGTTCATGGTTATGTTGATGGACACAAACTCAAATTCCCCTCAAACCCTATGAAATACTAAGGAATGACGAAAAATACGTGAAAGAAATATGGTCCAAATACACAAGGGTTGGGGCCCACAACAAGCTCTGCTCACTTACCGAGTCTTTTGTCTCTTTTTTTCTTTTCTTGTTTTTTATTTGTTTTTTTTTGAAAAAATATGTACAACATTGGGCTCGAATTTTCATTTGTCAAGGGACATCAAATGAGAATACTCCATCTCTCGAGCCAAAAAAGCAAGTACATATGCTCGCAACATAAGAAACAAGAGGATTGTTAAGAGGTTTATGAAAAAAAGATGACGGTTCATGCCTCTCACAACCAGGGTCGGTGAAAGGAAATGGAAACAAAGATGTTTCCACTCCACAACAGAGTTGAGGGTCATTAATGTATACACTCCAACCAATATTTAGGTGCACCTAGATCTTTTCATCCACACAAGGTGACACCGTGGACTTATTACCAGATGGTAAAGTCCAAAAATAGAATTGCTTTACCACCTGGCACCCTTATAAGCATTGTGGTCGTTTCATTCCTCTTGAGAATGAGAACGATAGGAGGCATGAATGAGAGGTGAATCTCTGTCCGGTTGTTTGAAATGTAGGGTATCAGGTGGTTGATTCTTAACTCACATAGGGTCCTCAACATATATAGAGTGAAGAGAAGGTGGCCCAGAGGCCACAAAAATGGTATCTTGTGGCTCAAGAGCCACATGATCGAAAGGATGTGGCTCAAAGACCACATGATCACAAGATATGGCACCTTCTTGTGCCAGCCCAGGTGAAACATCTTCACCACCATCGGGATCTCCATTGAACAACTCTTTGAAATACTTGAAGGTGCCTTCGACTTCAGTCTCATTCGTGCCCCGGATAAGGTTTACCCCAACAGGGTCGTCGAAGGCACTGAGCTTCTTGCCGATGGTGAAGATGTTGATATCAGTGCATTGACTACCATATTTCAAGCGGATCAGACCATTGTGACAATTGATCAAGGCATTGGAAGTTGCTAGAAATGGTCACCCCAAAATAACAGGAATTTGTCCAGGTGGGTTTTGCACAGGATCAGTATCCAAAACAAAGAAATCGACTGGATAAATGAACTCTCCCACTTTGATCAGAACATCTTCCACCATGCCCCTCGGTTTCTTCATAGACCTATCAGCCAACTAAAGAGTGGTTTTTGTTTGTTTGAGGTCTCCAAGACCAAGGTGGACGTAGACCGAATACGACAGAAGATTAACAGATGCACAAAGGTCAAATAATCCTCAATGTATTGACACCTCACCAATCACACAAGAAATAGTAGGGCAACTAGGGTCCTTGTATTTGACTTACGTGAGTTGTGCCAACAATGAACTCACATTAGTAGCAAGGAATGCTCTCTTGGGAACATTTGTTTTCCTCTTCTTGGTGCATAAATCCTTGAGAACCTTGGCATAAGGTGGTATTTGTTGAATCACCTCCAACAGGGGAATGTTCATGATTGATCGTTTTATATTTAACCGTAAGTGCACGGCCGCGTTGAAGCGGTGGCAAATACGGGTCGTCCACTGGGAGGTGTGTCGACACTTGGTTTGTGCGAAAAGAAAGGTTGGTTACACTAAACTACACTAAGATGCAAAAAGGAAATGAAGATAAGCAATAAAACTAAGCCCCATAGGGGGTAGAGAAATAATGTGAACATAAAGAAGTGTGTGTGTGTTCATTAAGCTCCTCACACATGTAGTGCATGAAATCATAAAACTACATCCAACTTTGCCTCCACATGAATTAAGATTTCACTACATCATTAAAACATACAAGACAATAATTGGAATGAAGCTACATGAACTCAAGTATAAAGACTATACCCTACTATGCCTCCACATGAATTAAGATTTCACTACATCATTAAAACATACAAGACATTAGCTAAGGTAAAGGCAACAAGAGCACATACACTACAAATTGTGTTTCCAAAATTAACTTCATCCATATCCTAACCTTATCATTCCCCATAAAATAGGTCAACTAATCAAAGCATAAGCTAAGCTTCATTCAAGAGCATTAGCATATCAAAGATAAGAGTGAAAACTCATTAGATGGTTATGGAAATCATATAAAGCTCAAGGGATAAAGGTAACACACACTTGATACACTACATGATTATATCACATATTTCTCCACCCCCAAATGGGGATGGAACTACTCACTACTCATTACACTAACTATATTAGCAAAAGAAAGCATAATACTGAAATGAAAGTTAACTAAGAAGGCAATAAGCATTAAAGAAACATAAAAGGAAAGGAAAGACTAAACAAACATGCACAAATTAAAAGACAAGATTAAAAGAAACTAGAAGAATTATTTTATTAACAATGACTCACATTGAAGGTAGCATTCTTCTCCATCAAGGCTCACTCCTTAGTAGAGAGAATGCCACCAAGCAATGGGTGATTACAATGGAAGGTGAAGAGTTCTATTTATAAGCATGGAAAAAGCTAATCGGGGACAATCCCCCGATGTGGGACTAAACCAATACCAAAAATAGACTAAGAATACACTAATACAAGCCCATCACAAATCTTAGTGGATTTGGAGACATATGGACCGCCAATTAGCGGTCTATAAGCTTTGGATTCATCTGGGATTTGTTGTGGGCTTTGCTGGTGGTCTTTGTTGGTCCTGGATGCATCTACTTGGTTTGTTGGAGCTCCGACCCGAATTGAATTGCCAAAATACTCCCCATGATGGTGTGGAGTTTCCTAGTTTGCTCTTAGGTCCTTCTGTCTTACGATCAGGTCCTTCTGTCTTGCATCTTGGTCCCCAGGTCTCACAATTAAGTCCTTTTTCCTGCTTTTGGGTCCTTTCATGGCTCTTCTCTTCAAACCTCTTTATTTCTGAAAACTAAACATAAAACTCATCACGTAGCATTGCTTAGGTGTAAGATAATGGATATAAGATACAAATATAAGCATGAAATGATGTCAATCAGTTCACCTTAACTTGCTGAAAGATCTCAATCATTTTGTCATGCTGATCAAAAGTTTTCTTTTTAAGGCGCTCAGGGAATGGCACCTTCGGGGCATAAGGGAATTTCTAAGGAACCTCAATATTCTGGTCCATAAAAACATGACTGGGACCTCAGAATCTGATTCCTATGACATAAGATGAGACTAGGGGACCTCAGAGTTTGGCACCATTGTTGAAATAAATGTAGAAGGAACCTCAAGAATAGGCTCCTTCATGGAAGTATTTGTTGAGGGAACCTCAGGATCCAACTGTAGTATAGTGACGGTCTACAATACTAATCATTTTTATCCCTAATTACCTACTTGTTTAACGATCAGAGAGATGCAGCGGAATTTAAAACTAAACAAGCAAGTAAGGAATAGAAAATGCAAACCACAAGGAACACGAGGGTTTTTACAGAGGTTCGGCCGCCGCCTACGTCCTCTCTTGCAAGTTCAGCTCGACACTTCGAGCTCCGCTCGCGTCTTCACTTTCCACTCCCCGTTCAGATCCGGGAGAGAACGTCTTTACAAGTCTTTAAGCTCGCGAACAACCCTCATCGAGCTTGGCTCCTCCTCTCGCAATCCGAGAGGGTCACTTCGGGCTCTCACCGAAGTCTATACTCGTTGTCTTGGTCTTTCACCAAGACCCTTGCTTCTTTCACAATGTTTGAGTGGAACAACACTCTCTAAACTTGAGCACACTTGAGTAGGATTGGATTTATGACTAACATGTGGAAGGTTTGAGGATTGGAGTGTTTGGATCTTCTGTCTAATGTATGAGTCAACTATGTGTGGGAGAGTTGTGTTAAAATGTGTTTTACAACTCTATTTATAAGAATTAGAGAGAATATAGCCATTGGGGATGAATTGGGTAAAGATTGTGTAAGATACACTAAACAGAAATCTGCAGGACCCAATTCTGCTTAAAATTGGTCAACCGAAATGGGTATACCGGTCGACCGGTTGGTCAAATTATGGCTATCACTTAATTTCACTTAAGTTAACGGTCGAACGGGCTCAGTGGATTGGTCGACCGTTATAGGGTTTCTGGTCTGAGCAAATGGGATCGGTCGAACTAGGCAAGATGTTGGTTCGACCGAATACGTCCAAGCACTTCTGGGTTTGGGAAGAATTGAGTTTCGGTTGATCGGGGTCAAAGACACGTTCTACCGAGTTGGTCCAGAGTGTTTAGAGTGACCAAAAATATGTTTGATCGGTCGACCGCCAGAACGGTTACGGTCGACCGGATGTTTTGTAAGTTTGGGGTTTTGGGAAATCCGACCGTTGTAGAAAAACGACAAATCAAACGGTCATGTGACGTGTGTGATCGGTCGAACAAATATGTTGACACGGTCGACCGGGGTTAACACTTTATCCTATAACAGAATTAACAACCCGATCGGTCGAACGAAGAACTCGTTTCGGTCGACCGATTTGGTCCAGACAGTTCAGGTTAGGTTAAGTGTTTTTGAGTTCAAGTTTGGGTGATCTATTGAAGTCCAAATGTTATGAAATTTCGTGTGTGATTTCTCTAAGGAACCTAGTGTGTGTTTAAGTTGATTTTAGCTCAAGTATGCTCAATTTCAAAAAGTTCCTAAGACTCAAAGAAATACAAAATACATGTCTTCAGATAAGCTTGATTACATGTCTTGACTTGATTTCCTTTTTTCTTTGAGTCATGATCACCTGTAGAGGTTAGCACAAAGCAATATATATGCAATGTAACATGTGTGCTACTCTACACGTTCACAATTAATATTAGGTTGATTAAATCATCAAAACATAGATTAAGGCCAAAAAGCCAACAATCTCCCTTTTTATGATGGCAACCTATATCTTAACTATATCTTAATACATGGAATTTTTATATGTAAACTTTGCATATTAATGCTCCCACTATGGATATGCATAGATTTTGTTCATTTAGTAATCAAATTCCAAGTTACCCCCTTAATTATCTCTCCTTCTTTGACATCCATCAAAAAATTATATTTAAAAAATTTTTATACGATTTAAGTTGAATGTGGATGTCTTGTAATGAAGTCGTTCCCCCTAAATTTTTCACTTTATTACTCTAAGAAAATGATATTCAATAAGCTCCCCCTATCAATATGAATATGATTTTTCAATAAAGTTCATTTCTATTTCTCCTCTATTAACATCAAGCAATTATTTCAATATAACATGTGATGTTTTCATTTACCCTTTTTACATCTATTTAGACAATTTGACTCTAAAACTATGGATGTTATTCAAACATTTAAGATTTGCAATGAATGGGTAATAAGATATGTCAATTTAGCATATAACCTCTAGATTAGAACCAATTTATTCAAAAATTTCGAGGATAAGAAAATTATACCAACTTGAAGCTTGAATTGGTTCTATCTCCATTCGGTGAAGCAACTTGCTTTGAATTTGACTCTTAAGCTCGCCCGGTCACCACCGATTTCCTCCTCAGGTACCTACAAGTGTAGATTTTGGTACCCATTTTTGTTTGGGTCCATTCAATTTAACTTTGGGTACCCATACGCAAGTGGATTTAGGTACCCAAACACATGATGTTCTTTTCATGGCAATGTAATGCTTTCCATTTATACTATGTTGAACAAGATGGTTTTTAACATAAAAATATTATACCCTAAACCATGCTTGTCTAAAGATTGTCGTTGATTACTTAAAAGCATATCTAGATTTTCTTGCCATTTGTGAACTTATGCAAATCATAAATCAAGGTTTTATTAGATGCATTTAGTTCACTATTTTTAAGCACAAAAAATTCATTCATGCATTTTAGATTTTGAATCAAAGAAGTGTGCTTTTCATTCATTTGATGCATGTGAATCTCTAATTCAACCCATTTGTTGGTCATGCAATTCAAGTCATTCAATAATTTCTTGCTTTCAAGATAGGATTTGTCATGTTTCTTAAGCAAGTCATTCTTATCGCATTCAAGCATATGACTATCAATAGCAATAGATGAGTTGGGTTTATTTTTCAATTTCTCATTCTCATCTCTTAAGCATTCATTCTCCAAAGTGATTTTGTGAAGTTTAGCAAGCAAATCATTTTTCTCATCCAAGATGGATTCATTCAAACATTGTAGATCATTTGCTTGCTTATTTGCTAGTTGATTCTTTTCACAAACTACTTTGTATCTAGCAACTAAATCATGAAACGCATTTTGTAGTTCTTTAAAAGAATATGTTCCATTAGTTGAACTACAACTAGAACTATCGCTAGAGCACGATGTTACCTCGATTGCGTCACCCTCTAATGCCATGTAGCTCTTTTAGGCAACTTCTCCTTTGGATGAGCTTGATGAGGAAAGATGTGGAGGTGTTCTTGTCCCATCTTTCTTGAGCTTCATCCATTGATGTCGATTCATCTTCACTTGAGTTTAGTGAAGTCTTGCCAAAATGATCTTCAAGTCTTTGCCAAATATCATGTGCACTTTCACAAGAACAAATCACATTAAAAAGTTCACTTGCAAGTGCACAATATAACACATTCATGGCTTTAGCATTTGAAGAGGCTTGTTTTTCATCTTCTAAACTCCATTGTTTAAAATCATACTTGGATGTTTCATATGGAGTTTGAATCATCTACCACATGTTAGAATTCATGGATAGAAAGTTTTTCATTTGATCTTTCCATGAACAAAAATTTGTTCCATCAAAATATGGTGGTCTAGATGAATCATAAGATGTGGACGCAATTTCCGCCATGCTAAAATTACGGTTAAGTAATGAAATTAGCTAACAAGGCTCTGATACCAAATGTAGGATCGTGAGGGTCTACAATACTAGAAGACCTGGCGGCTAGTGGTTCTCTCATGTTGTCCCATTCGAAGGTACGTTCGACCATTAATTCAAAGGTGTCTCATGCCTCATCGACGAGTTTCATTTGGAAATCACCCTGACACATCGACTCCAACAATGTACGGGTGTTGTAGTTGATGCCCTCATAAACAATCTGGCACAGCTGCCAAAGCTCATGTCCATGATGAGGGTACTGCTGGATATGGTCCTTGAACCTCTCAAAGAGAGCATGAAAAAATTCAGTCTGAGTCTGATACATTTGATATATCTGTGTCGTATATGTTGAGTTTTCCTTTGTGGGAAAAATCTCCTCAGAAAGGCGGTTACAAAGTCATCCCAAGATTGGACATAACTCATCATGAGGCTGTACATCCATTTGATCGTGTTATCCTTCAACGCGAAAGAAATAATTCTCAACCAGATAGAATCCTCATCAAGATGTTGAAGCTTGAATGTGGAGCATACCTCCTTGAATTCATGTATAAAAATATACGGATCCTCCTTATTGGCAGTGAAGGTAGGAAGCATGCTCACGTATTGAGGTTTCAGCTCATAGTTGTTCCTGCGAGCCAGAGAGAGAACTATGCAAGAAGGTTGCGCGACCCGAACAGGATGGGTCCGCTCCCACAAAGTCATCAGTCTATCATGTCGAGCGTGGGTAGTGGGTGAAGGTAGAAGCCTAATCTAGCAAGAACGGCTCAAAGAACATATGGCTATAGGTCCTTAGGCTAGATGACACCTAACTTCGAGATCAGTAGTCTCGACACACCTCAACTCCCTACAACGAAGGCCACAATGCCCATCAAGTGATACCAGATCCGGATATCTAGTACCTCCTGCTTTCGACAAGGCTGGCGATGCCGATCAGGTCATGACGGTCTCAACTCGATAACTCTCCTAGTGCTTCCGAAATCCTATGGCGAATGTCTAATTGCTTTTAGAATTAAGGCTTTGATTAAGAGTGATTTTGAGGGCAAAGGAAAGGGTGATGAAATCCCCCACCTTATCTTGTATGCCGCAACCCCTCCTTAGTAGCATTTCGAATCTTAATCTAGCAATCAAGTCTCCAAACAAACACTTACCTCACTCTTGTCCTGATGGACCTTACTAACTAATGCATGATCTAAACATGCATGAATGAGAGATCGGGTGCATGTACCTCACGCCAACAATCTATAACAAGAATGTAAAGAAAAGAAAAGAAAAGGCAAATGCGTGCAAGGTCTACAAATGATGCATGACCTAGATGACAATTAGTCCAATCTTTTGCTATGAGTTTTATGGTTCAAGTTTTCTTAAAAAAGGGTCATGCAAGCCAAATTAATTACCGACACTAAAATAGAGCATGCATGGCATCAACAGTGAAAGGAACCATCTAGAAAAAGTCAAAGGAAGGTACACTTGAAACAGAAATCAAAATTACCTCACGAAATCCACCACTGGCGGATGGAAATCCACTACTGGCGGATCTTTTAAGGATTCGGGTCCCCAAAAAAAGGGATGAAGTCGATGCTACACTACAATGCGAATGAAAATGGAAAATAAAAAACAAAACTAAACCCCTTGGGGGGGTGTAGAGAAAGAATGTGAATTTTAAAATGTGTAGTGTTGTATGCATTCAAATGTGCTCATCAAAACATGTCATAAATAAAATCCATAAAAGTCAATTCCAACTTTGCCTCCACACGAAATAAGATAAGACATCATCAATAAAACATACAAGACAATAATTGAAATGAAGCTAATATGTTCACATGAAAAATGACTCAAATCCAACTATATCTCCACATGAAATAAGATTTATCACAATCATTAAAACATACAAGACATTAATCTGGATAAAGCCAACATGAGCACATGCATGGACATGCCTTCTTCCCTTCTTCCACTCCATCCTTATCGTAAGCTCATCATTCCCCAAAAAATAGGGCCACTAATCTAAGCATGTGCTAAGCTTCATTCAAGAGCATTATCACACCAACGACAAGAGTGAAGTCCCATTACGTGGTTATGGAAATCATGTAAGGCTCAAAGGATTAAGATTAACACACACACTAATCCATCACATAATCAAATCACCTTCTTCTCCACCCCCAATGGGGATGGACTACTCTCTCCTCATCTCTATACAAAAGAAAACATAAAAACAAGAAGAACCCATAATGTAAATGACTAAAAAACAAGATTACAGAAACAACAACATCAAAGGAACTGCATCAAAGTAAAAGATGCATTTAAAGAACAAAACTCACTATTGATTCAAACGAAAGCATTACAAAGTATGCTTCTTCTCCTGCAACTACACTAAGCAGCTGGAAAATAAAACCTAAAACTAATAGAGAAGCAAGAAGAAGTGGGAGAGGAGGGATTACAATGGTATATATAGACTAATACATGGTTAGGATTAATCTGCGAATAATCGGACGTCTCTAAATCACATCTGATAGACCAAGAATGCTCTGACCCGACAACCCATACCACGACAGAAATTGCAGCTGAATTGGAGCGATTTGATCCACCACTGGCGGATCAAATGCTGACGATCTGGTTGAAATTTTGTGTTCCACTTTATTCCTTTATTTTGCACATGGAGTGAAGTCTTGGTCTTTTGGCTCAAATCTCCTTGAGTTTAATTGGCAAAATAGTGATTTGATTCAAGTCATGTGTCACCATATTTTGCACTTCATCATCAGGTCCCTCCGGGTTTGCACTTTGTCCTTCCTGATTTGCGATCCAGTCCTTAATTACAAATTTGTCCAGAACCTTTCAAATCAGTCCATAATTGTTACATTTAGGTCGTTTTTGTTCCTTTCCTCTTCTTTATCTCCTGAAACACTACAAACAACAACTCGAGTAGCACAATATTGGGATAAAATAAGGATATATAGCATGAATATGATGCATGAAATGTTACTAATCATGCGATTATTTATGATTGTTGGCTGGAGTGGAATAGAAGAATATTCGACCACAAGCAAAAGCGAGCTCAAGATATTATACACATGATCAAAGACACGATATGGATCATGTGATCCAAGATGAAGGTGTTGTCTGAGGACCCAATCACGCTTGGGGCATTTGTTGAAACATGGAGATAAGGAAACCAAAAAATGAGGTGCATCAATAGAGTCGTAGGGATTCTCGTGTAAATGAGATAGGTCTCATGAACATTTATGGTGCTGATGTGTGGCTGGGCATATATGTGGCATGACCCCGTGGTCTTCATTTGTGCTCATATTTTGTCGGTTGTAAATCATAGTTTACATATGGAATGAAATTTCAAAGCTATGCCTCCCTTTTGCTTTGCAAAAAAAGGATTAAGAGAAAGGGAAGTAAGGAAACCAACTGAAATAAAGTGTGAGTGGAGAGGAGTTCGAGTGAAGTCTGAAGAAGAGAAGGAAGAGTGATAGAAAGAAGATTCGAGCTCCAGCAAGTCGAGTCGCCGAAAGTGCAAGAAGAAAGTAGTGATCGCCATCGATGTTTGGAGCTTTGTCGATCATCAAAAGGGTATGTCAAGTTCAATTAGATGTTCACACAAGGATGTGAGTGGTCATGGGCGTAACCGGAGGTCGACACTGATTAGTAGGATATCACACACCGCATTTATGTATGATATGAGCATGTTTGTTCTAATCCTATGTTTCTTTATGGTATTTCAGGTATTATGTAATAAAGAAGAGAAAGAAAGAGAAAATGACTCAAATGTAAGAAGAACATCTTATATGCATCAAAATGGACATATGTTTCATGCACAAGGACCCATCTGCAAATCAGGAAGGACCCAGATGAAATCCAGAGGGACCTGAACACATGGAAAACATTTCGGGAGTAAAAATCCCTCAATACCATAATCTTGAAGAGTATTTGAGCAATTAAGACTAAACGGGCTCAAACCCGCGGACCAGGAGTGCACCCCACGTGCAAAATACATAACATAAGCCTCTGGGAGAAATCAAGATGGATCGAAGCAAAAACATCCGCCCTTGGCAGATTGTGATCCGCCATTGGCGGATCAATTTGGTCCAAAACACTCCAATTTCAAACATGGCTCCGACTTATTGAATTGGGTGCACTGCACACAAACCTCACTATTGCACCTCCATGCCAAGGGTTTAGTTAGAGTGTTTTCTTCTATCTTAGTTTAGTTTAGTTAGCTTAGCCTAAATCTCTCCATCTATTTCTCTTCCCACTCGAGTATGGTGATAACAACAATGCCCACAAGTCGTCGTGGTATGACCTGTACATGCCACGTCTTCACCGACGCCATGCACTTGCTGTAAATTAAAATGAATAATCACGTTTTTGGCACCGTTGTCGTGGAGTTGGTTGTCGTCGTTGTTGTTTCCACCATTTCAGTGGGTTTTTCTTACGTTTTATTTTAGTTTTGTTACTTGAAAAGGGACATAGTAGACATGGGAGCTTAGCTAAGGGAAACAAGTATCCAGGAAGAGTTTGGAGACCAGATTCCCCAAACAATCCGCCAGTGGCATATTGGGTAAGTTTGTTGGCATTTCTGTTTCATTTGTGGCTCTATCTTGATATTCCTTATTGATATCTGCTATTGTCTACTTCATATATGCTTTGTGTTGACGCCAGAAGTTAATCTAAGATTGTATATTCCCCTCTATTAAGACAACTTGGCCTCTAAAAAAATCAAAGCAAAATATTACATCAATTGTCATATAGGTCATGCATCATTTCTAGACCTTGCATGCATATTGTCTTTCATTTACTTTAATTTCTCATTGTCGATTGTTGGCGGAAGGTACGTGCATGATTGACATCATATCAAGCATATATTCCAATCTTATATCCTCTATTTTGAACTTAGGCACTATTATGTAATGAGTTTTATGTTTAAGTTTCAGGAACAAACAAGTTTGAGAAAAGACACAAAAAGGACCAAAATGTGAGAAAAATGACTGATCAGTGACTCTTATGGACCGATCTGCAAGAGGTAAGGACCTAGATGCAAGCCTAGAGGACCAATTAGCAAATAAACAAACTCTACACAATCATGAGTATTTTGGCAATTAGAGTCATGTCCAACCTGGTGTGAATCTGATCTTATTTGTCTCGGTTATTTGTTATGTTGTTTATAGCTATTTTTGGTGGTTGCCATTAGTCCCACATTAGGGGATTGTCCCTGGTTACCTTTTCTCATGCCTATAAATAGAACTCATCTTCCTCCTTTGTATTTACCCATTACTTGGTGGCATTCTCTCTACTTGGAGTAAGCCTTGAAGCAAAACTCAAGGTGGAGAAGAATGCTACGTGTAATGTGAGTCATGTAAATAAAATCATATTTCACAGTTTGTTTTAATGCTTGCATGTTTAGCTTGTTTTGTTTGTCTTAATCATAGTAGAAGAAAGGTGGAGAAGTAATTAGCATGTCTCCATTTCCTGTCTTAATTAGCTTAATTACGTTTTGTCTTCTTATAATGAGTAGTGTGAAGTTCCATCCCCGTTTGGGGGTGGAGTCGATTTTTATACATGTCGTGAAGAATGGAATGAATGCTATATGTTGTTTTATATGATGAATATGAGTATACTTGTTTAAATTAAAGAGGACACTTAACTTGATGGTTTCTGCCATATTCATTAGGTACGTCCCTTGCATATTTGGGTTCTTAATAACAAACTTGTTTATGCTCATATTAATCAACTAGGTTAGTGATTTGGATGATAGGTCTTGCCAACCATTACGTACTTCCTATGCATAGAAACACAACATACACTTGTGCTCTAATGAATGCATTCCTCACCACTTTATTTCATAGGTACACACACACACACACACACACCACCCCTTAGTGGTTTCTCTTCCTCAATTCCAGCTTGTCTTTCAAGTTACTTAGTTTAGTTTCATTTCTTCTCGCACTATCAACTTTCTTTGTTTGTTGCTTCCTCGTGTAGTTTAGTTTAGTGTAATCACTTCTTCTTCCATTCTTTTCCCACTTGCCTTCGAAAGAACCAAAGTCGACACACCTCCCTTTGCATAGACATGTACTTGCCACTGCTTTATCGTGGTCGTGCACTTGCGGTTTAAACTTAATATTCAGATCAGTGCACCCGTTCTCTCATGCATGCATGGTTAGAGCATGCATTAGTTAGTAAGGTGCATCAAGACAAGAGTGAGGTGAGTACATGTTTGGTGAGTTGCTTGCAAGCCTAAGGATTCAAAATATCTTTTTTGGTGGTGAGAGTGGTCGACTCGAGAGTTCTTTGTCGAGATGGGTGGTTACATGGGCGACCATCCATTTCATTGTTGGGACTAGAAAAATTCTCCCTGGTATTTCGGACCCATGCATTCTGGGGTGACTCAGACAAACACCCCGTATGGTTGGGACAATCTTAATTGTATAGCTGAGCAATCTTCTGATTGGGGTAATATAAGAGAGGTACCGACTGCTAGACCACCATCTAGTTATGTTAGATCATATGTTGCTCAACAAATTAAGACATTACAACAACCTTTTGCCTCTTTCATGGATGTGGTTGACAACAGGAGTGCACCGGTGGCTCCAGTACCCATACCGTGTGACTGTTGTGGGTTGAGTGGTCACGTTATCGGGGAATATCCTTATGTTCCCCAGAGCCGAGTATGAGTATATATTTTCCCAAAATGCTCAATGTGACCTTTACGCATCTGTGTACACCCCAAGAGGGATGGATTTATGGGGAGACAATATTGATTCAATTTTTTATACATCATACCCATCCTAGTATCATCCTCCCGAATACGTAGAATTCTACCATCCACCACCCATGACCAATCATTGGACGCATTCTCAGCCCATAAACACCCAATCCCAAAATCTCCAAAATTCTGAATTAGACCGTACAGTTGACCACACATATGATTCCTTGAAACAAACTCACATTGTGTTCATGGAAATCGCTAAACATTCCATCAAAAGTCTGGCAATGCAAGTGAGTCAGATCACACACAACATTTACCTGAACGTGATGAGAGTAACTCTTCTTGTCAACATGGGGATTTATCATCTGATATCGAGCGACCACCACATCCACAAATTCAAAGCACAATATTTCAAAGTCAAACTCCTAGCCAGTCTGAGGGACTTGGGGTTTTAATTCACGATTATTTGGTGGAGGATTCGATTCCAATTGAGAATAACATGGACCGGTTTCAGTATGAGTCGGCACAGGATTGTGCCATATATTTTTCTCCAGTGGCCCTTGAACCACATGATCTTATTGTTGTGCCTCTTAAGGGCCCTCTAGTGGTTGAGCAAGAGGTCCCTAGTACCCTTAATATCACACGACCTGATGAGAGCTCCCTAGTACCACAAAATCCAAACATTGATGCATTAGTCAACCTAGAAACTCGACTCGATGGACTCATTTTTGTCGATCATTGGACACGGTAATACTATGGGTCAACTCTATATAGGTGTTTAGTCCACACACCTAGCCTAACGAACCATTTGTGCAATTTATATACGGACTTAAGTGACAAACACGGGCAACCTTAACATCCTCAATTGATACAAAGAATGAAGTCCATTAAGTTTCTTATTTGCATTACCAATTCTTTTCTTCTTCTTTTTTCTTTTTCGTCTTCTCTGTTTTTTTCTACTAGTTGGTGTGTAATTGTCCCAGGGTCATGTTTCATGCATCATTGTCTATGAGGACTTACACTATTAGGTACATCTTTCCCCACATCTCCACATCGGGCGATCCCTACAACCTGTGTAATGGGAGTGCGATCAGTGCCTTCCAAGTAAAATGACTGGAAAGCAACAGGCACAAAGTCCTCTCGGACCTAATTTTCCAAGTGATAGGAGCCGTACGAGAGGAGAGAACACCCTACTACGTATTTCTTATCTAGACATGAACGAAAACCCCTACACATAATGTAATAACCTTAATCTAAACACCTTAATTAAACTAAACTAAACCTAATTAACCTTAATTAAGCATGTTACAGTAGATGTAAGGAGGTAAGATTGGGGAGATGAGGTGGCTTGTTATCGTTGGAAGCTTTGGAGGTGGAGTTGATGATAAAACTTGATTTCTCCTATAAGTAGAGGTGTAAGGTTAAATAAAACGTTTTCTTCTTCCTTAACAAATTCCAGAGAGTGTGACACACAATCATCGAACTGAAGGTCGGAGAGAAGGAGAAGAAGAGGAGGAGAAGGAGAAGAAGAAGAGGAGAAAGAGAAGAAGTTGGGTTGAGGTTGCCAAAGCTTGGGAGGCATCCACGAGCTTCAAAAAGGTATGTCAAGTCTTCAATATAACTCACTTAAGCTTTGTGGGTGTTGGGGATCGACGTTGGTGTCGAATTCCCCGTCAGATTGCAACCTATTCAGTGGTTGAAGATGACAATCGGTCGACCGGTGCCTGTGGGCAGTCGACTGATTCTATTATTATATTGTTTTGCACCCGCAAACGGTCAAACGATGTCTATGGACGGTCGACCGTTATGCCAAATTCGTGCGGGAAAAAAGGTTAATGCTGTTATCGGTCGAACGGGTCCACTTAGCCGGTCGACCGAAACAATGAGAATAGGTCGGTTGGGGATTTTGACTTATTAAACGGTCGAACATCCTTAACTTGGTTCGACCGATCTATTCGATGCTAAGTCGGTTGGGAGCTTTGACCATCAAAACGGTCGACCGCTCTTTAACTTTCGGTCGACCGACTGAGCATTTTAATTAAGCAGTAGAGTGCCTGTGATGTTTCGGTCGAACTGTATTTCAGTTCCGGTCGACCGAATATGAATTGGACAAAATGCTGAAATCCCTGTTATCGGTTGAACGGCCCCTTGGTTCGACCGGTCGGATATATATATGGTAGGATCGTGTGGGTTATGGGTCCACTAATCACTTTTAATCTAATCACCTACTTGTTTAACTAAGACAAGATGCACAGCGGAATTGTAAAGCAAACAAGCAAGTAAAGAAAGAATAATGCAAACCACAAATTGACTCGGCGTTTTTATAGAGGTTTGGCACCCCACCCGGGTCCTAGTCCTCTGTTGTAAGCTCCGCCCGACTCCGCGAGCTCCGCCTACGTCTTCACTATCCACTCCCCGTTCCGGGCCGGGAGAAAACGCCTTTTACAAAACAAACTCCGCGAACAACCTCGCGAGCTTGACTTCTTCCTCTCACAATCCGAGAGGGACACTTCGGGGTTTTACCGAAGTCCTTGCTTCTTTTGACAACACTTGTAACTGAGTGGGATTCACTCTCTAATGAGAAGACTTTGATCACTAAGTGTGGATTTAGGCTTGTGGAGTGTAGAAATGGGAGCTTTGAGGATTGAGGTTTCTCTCTAATGTATTGGAGTTGGAGGTTTCTCTTGATCCGCTATTTATAAGCTCCTAAAGATTTCTAGCCGTTTGGACAAGATTTGATTGGGTTTTGTGCAAGATACATAAGGTAGAAAATCAGGCTGCAAATCTGTCCAGAATCGGTCGACCGAAACTGCTAAACCGGTCGACCGTTCACTTGATTTCAAGGATAATGGTCGAACAAAAGAATACTCGGTCGGACAAACACGCTAGAACTTAACTCTACTTAAGTTAAACGGTCGAACCAAAGTATGGGGCGGTCGACCGTTTAGGGGATTCTGTTGAGACAAAGGTCCAACGGTCGAACGAAGATGTGTCGACCGATAGCAGGGAATTTGGTTTCTGTTCAACCGGCCGACCTAAACAAGGTTGTCGTTCGACCGGTTACCGAATGTATTTTGGGGTTAAGTTTGTTTTATACGAATACAACTGTTATAGGAATACGACAAGGAAAACGACCATATTAAAATCCGGGATCGGTCGACCGAAAAGGTAGAACCGGTCGACCGGTAGAGTTCGGTAAAATCACTGTGGAGAGTCTGTTATAAACCGGTCGAACTGAGAACTAGTTCGGCCGACCGGTTCACATAGTGATCTAATGAAGTTTGGGTCGACCGGTTCACACAACTGATTTCCGACTAAGGTTTGGGTGATCTAATGAAGTCCAAATAAGGTGAAATTTTGTGTGTGACTTCTCTAAGGAACCTAGTGTGTATGTGATAAGTTTTTAGCTCTTGTATGCTCAATTTACACAAGTTCCTAAGACTCAAAATAAAATCAAGATTACAAGTCTTCATATAGCTTTATTACAAATCTTGACTTGATTTCCTTCCTTCCATGAGTGTTGATCACCTGTAGAGGTTAGCACATGCAATATATATGCAATGCAATATGTGTGCTACTTTACATTACTTGTGATTAAGATTAGGTTGATTAAATCATCAAAACGAGGATTAAGGCCAAAAAGCCAACAATCTCCCCCTTTTTGATGATGACAACCTATATCTTAATACTTGAAATTTGTAAATGTAAACTATGCATATAAATGCTCCCCCTATGGATGTGCATAGTTTTTGTTCAATTTTAACCAATTTTCAAGTAACTAATTTTCAAGTATCTCTCCCCCTTTGACATCCATCAAAAACAAGAATAATTATGACTTTAAGCATAGAATTTGGATGTCTTGTAATGAAGTTGCTCACCCTAAATTTTGCACTTCATTACTCTAATAAAAGATATAACATTTAAGCTCCCCCTATCAATAAGGCTAGATGGAAACTATGAGTATGATTCAATTTAAGTTCAATTTAGTTTCGATTTAAGCCTTATTCTAACATCCATTTACAATATGACATTTATAATCAATGGATGTGCATATATGATTTGCAATGAATATGGTAAATGATTTTCAATGAATTAAAGTCTCAATGTATGACATTTAAGCACATAAACTAGATTAGAGCTATTTTTTTCAGAAATTTCAAATATAGAAATTTATACCAAACTTGAATATTGATTAGCTCCAATCTTGACTTGGTGATGCAACCGGATTCGAATTTGACGCTTTGGCTCGTCCGGTCACCACCAATCTCCTCCTCAAGCTCCTACAAGTGTAGATTTAGGTACCCAAACCACTTTGGGTCCTTGAACATTAGCTTTTGGGATCCAAACCATTTTGGTTTTGGGTGCCCACACACTTGAGGAAATAGACTTCACAAATAAATGCTTGCCATTTAAAGTAGTATGAGATACATGGTTTTTCAATTGCACATTGTATCCTAAACCATGTTTAGCTAAGGATTGTCTTTGACTACTTAAAAGCATATCAAGCATTTTTGTTCCTTTTGTGAACATTTCTAGATCTTTCCTTAGTTGCATATTTGAAGCTCTAAGATCTAAATGTTCATCAACAATCGGTGTTTTACTTAGACTAGCAAGTGATTATTCATTTGATTCAAGTCTAGCAACCACCTCATTCTTTTCATTCATAATTAATTCAATTTGGCATTTGAGATCATTTATAGTTTTTCTAGCATTTTTGTTCTTTTCACAAATGATCTCATATTGTCTAACTAAATCATGAAATGCATTTTGTAGCTCATCATGTGTATATGATTCATCATTAGTATTAGATTTAGAGCTAGCACTAGAATATGATTTACTTGAACATGAATTACTTGTAGTGGAATAAGATTTAGAGGAGTTAGAAGCTACCTCACTTTGTTCATCTTCAATGGCCATGAAGCATGAATGGGCAACCTCTCTTCTACTTTGCAAGGAAGAGGATGATGATGATGGAGATGAAGAGTCATCCGAAGTGGCTTTGTGATCTTCCTCCTTCCTTTCTTTCCTCTTACTCTTCTCCTTTTCTCTTCTCCTCTCTCTTCTCTCATTTTTCTTCTCCCTCTCTTTCCTCTCATTTTCACTTTCCTCCTTCTCCTTATCTTTTTCTCTTTTCTCACTTCTTCTACCTCTTCTTTCATTCTTTTCTTCCTTATCCCTCTTGAGGTATTTGAAAAAGTCTTGGGAAAGGACCTCAATGTCCTCTTCTTCCACTCTCCTTGGCTCATCAAAGTTTAAATGCAATGCCACCGTGGAGTTTTTCTTGGAAGCTTCCTTCTCTTTTCGATGACTCAATTGGAGCTCATAGGCCATGAGATTTCCAATGAGTTCCTCCATCTTCAATTTTGAAAGATCGTGCGATTCTTCAATTGCGACGACCTTGTCTTCCCAATCGTTGCTCAATGACCGGAGGAATTTTCGAGTCATCTCTCCTTCATTTATCCTTCTTCCAAGAATCAAAAGAGAATTAGTAATATCGGTGAAACGAGTGTTCATGTCGCTTATGTTCTCACCGATATGCAAAGAAAATATTTCATATTTATGCATGAGGAGACTTATCCTAGTTTCTTTGGTTTTACTATCACCCTCATGATGCATTTGTAACTTATGCCATATTTGATTTGCACTTTCACAACCCCTAATTCTATTGTATTCTCCCTCATTAAGGCCACAATAAAGAATGTTCATGATTTTAGAATTCATTTCAATTTCTTTCATTTGAGCCCTAGATAGAGAATCTAACTCATCTTCATTTGGGGGTATGTATGGATTTTGAATAAACTTCCAATACTTAAGGTCATTTGATATTAAAAAGATTTTCATTCTATTTTTCCAATAATCATAATTTGACACATTAAGCAAAGGAGGTCTTGTGGTGCATAAACCCTCTAAGTGATTAGATGCTGAAGCCATGCTAAAATTACGGTAAGGTAATGAAATTTAGCTAACAAGGCTCTGATAACAAATGTAGGATCGTGTGGGTTATGAGTCCACTAATCACTTTTAATCTAATCACCTACTTGTTTAACTAAGACAAGATGCACAGCGGAATTTTAAAGCAAACAAGCAAGTAAAGAAAGAATAATGCAAACCACAAATTGACTCGGCGTTTTTATAGAGGTTCGGCACCCACCCGGGTCCTAGTCCTCTCTTGTAAGCTCCGCTCGACTCCGCGAGCTCCGCCTACGTCTTCACTATCCACTCCCCGTTCCGGGCCGGGAGAGAACGCCTTTAAGAAAACAAACTCCGCGAACAACCTCGCGAGCTTGACTTCTTCCTCTCACAATCTGAGAGGGACACTTCGGGCTTTCACCGAAGTCCTTGCTTCCTTTGAAAACACTTGTAACTGAGTGGGATTCACTCTCTAATTGAGCACACTTTGAGTAGGATTAGTATATGATCACTAAGTGTGGATTTAGGCTTGTGGAGTGTAGAAATGGGAGCTTTGAGGATTGAGGTTTCTCTCTAATGTATTGGGACAATTGGAGTTGGAGAGTTGTGTTAACAACATGTCTTGATCCCATATTTATAAGCTCCTAAAGATTTCTAGCCGTTTGGACAAGATTTGATTGGGTTTTGTGCAAGATACACAAGGGAGAAAATCGGGCTGCAAATCTGTCCAGAATCGGTCGACCGAAATTGCTAAACCGGTCGACCGTTCACTTGATTTCAAGGATAACGGTCGAACAAAAGAATACTCGGTCGGACAAACACGCTAGAACTTAACTTTACTTAAGTTAAACGGTCGAACCAAAGTATGGGGCGGTCGACCGTTTAGGGGATTCGGTTGAGACAAAGGTGCAACGGTCGAACGAAGATGTGTCGACCGATAGCAGGGAATTTGGTTTCTGTTCAACCGGTCGACCGAAACAAGGTCGTCGTTCGACCGGTTACCGAATGCATTTTGGGGTTAATTTTGTTTTATACGAATACGACCGTTATAGGAATACGACAAGGAAAACGGCCATATTAAAATCCAGGATCGGTCGACCGAAATAGTAGAACCGGTCAACCGGTAGAGTTCGGTAAAATCACCGTGGAGAGTCTGTTATAAACCGGTCGAACTGAGAACTGGTTCGGTCGACCGGTTCACATAGAAAATCTGGGTTTAGGTTTTAAGTGATTTCCGACAAAGGTTTGGGTGATCTAATGAAGTCCAAATAAGGTGAAATTTTGTGTGCGACTTCTCTAAGGAACCTAGTGTGTATGTGATAAGTTTTTAGCTCTTGTATGCTCAATTTATACAAGTTCCTAAGACTCAAAATAAAATCAAGATTACAAGTCTTCATATAGCTTTATTACAAATCTTGACTTGATTTTCTTCCTTCCATGAGTCTTGATCACCTGTAGAGGTTAGCACATGCAATATATATGCAATGCAATATGTGTGCTACTCTACATTACTTATGATTAAGATTAGGTTGATTAAATCATCAAAACAAGGATTAAGGCCAAAAAGCCAACATATATTATATAAATTTGGTATAGCGTAGACCATCCAAACGGTCGACCGCTAGATGACTTTTGTTCGACCGATTGGTCGGTAATTCGGTTGGCGTGGTTCGATCAATATACTTGTTTGTACAGTACCGAGTACTGTGTGGAAGACCGGTCGACCGGTGTGCTTTTAGCGGTCGATCGATCTGCCGCAGGTTGGTAGATTTATCCACACGCGAGCCGTCGAGTATAGGTCGACTACCGGCTCCGAGGCGACGGTAATCGACGAGGGCGTATTATCGTTGGCCTCTCATATCGAGCGTGGTGTGAGGGATGAGTGCCGCAAACCTTGGGCTGTTTGTTAGGGTTTGTCGGTAGGCCGAGGATGGTCTGGCAGGGTGCGCGTCTGGCGGCTCTTGGGGGAGCAGCGGCTGTCGTCTGGCCCGAGTTGTGCATTCGGCGGGTTGACTCGCTCTTGGGGTGGCGGCGTAGTGCCCGGGTTCCTTTCTCCACTTTTGGGGAGGAGAGGTGCCGACTGAGCCTTGTGAGGCAGCGGTGGACTGACTTGACCCTTGTGGTGGCAGGAGTGGTTCAGTACCGCGGAGGCGGAGAGGGCAATATTGTGGGCCCGAGGTGGATGATCATGTGCATTGCATTGCATTGTCTTTAATTCCATTTTGTATTTTAGGAGGTTTGGCATACGGGGTTCCAGCAGGGAACTCAGGCATGTTTCAATTGTTTGCATTTCAGGTAGCGAACAGTTTTAGAGTCGAGGTGGTGACCGAGGAGGGTGCCCCCGGGATCAGATCCTGTAGTTGTCAGTCTCTTCCTTTTGAGGTGATTACATATTGTATAGCTTTTGTTGTAATCATAGTCAGTTTGTATATTTGACTTCCACATGGATCATATTATTATTATATATGTTGGTTTGTTTCCCATGACGTACCCAGTGTTGACCGTTGACGGTCTTTATTATTGTTTAAATTTTCCGCTGTTTTCGGGGACGTTACACATAATGTCACACAACAAGATTTAAAGGGTCCTTGACTACAAACTTCCTTATATTAACAGACACAAATTATGGACTCACTAGGTTCAGGGTGGACTTCTTTAAATGTTTGAGTACTGAAATCCTATGATTACTCGCCCCCCCCCCAAGGGAAAACTGAGTTTCATCCTAACGACTCGATAAGACCTAAAGTCGGTAAACTAGATATCCTAATGCATCAAGTTGAAGACAATTTTAGGGGCTTTTCTTTTACTTTGCCTCTCAACGGTTTTGCACATGCTAAACACACGCAAAAACCCAGAAAATATTTTATTTCGTAAACACATGATGATTTTGAAAGAAATGTGAAAATTTAAAGCACTAGGCAAGCGAAAGAAGATCAGTCACCCAAGGATCATGGCTAGCAGATATATCGATATTAAATGCAACACACTAACATGACCCTAACAATACAGACAAAAGAAAACAAACAAAAGGAGAAAGACTCGACTATGTACATACGTAAAACACCCCTCCACCCTTACTTCACGCATTACCCTCAATGTATGCCAACATGATACTACTTGAATTTTGCATGAAAAAGTAAAGATCTCACCAAACTTTGAAGCATAAGAAAAGCTTTCGGGTTATGTTGACGGACACAAAGCCAAATTTCCCTCAAAACCTGTGAAATACTGAAGAAGGGAGACAAATACGTGAAAGCAATTGGGCCCAAATACACAAGGGCTGGACCCACAAAAATCAATGCTCACTCTTGGAGTTTTTTGTGTATTTTTTCCTTTTTTTTGAATATAACTATGTACAAACATGATATCCAACCCATCACATGGTTGTCTGCAAGGGAGGTTCATGAAAGAACATGACCTCTTCATCTTTAGCTGGTGCCCCATCCAAGTAAGGTTTGAGGCTTTGTGCATTAACTTTGAACACGTCCCCATTCCTTGTGTTCAGTATTTCAACCACTCCACGAGGGAATACGGTTTGCAGAATAAAAAAGCTAAACCAGCAACTGTGGAGCTTACCCGAGAATTGTAGAGCAACACCTTCTGCCCGACCATGAACACCCCCCACACTTTACTCGGGACTTATGAATTTTGGCATTTTCGTACGCATCATTGCGTAGCTCTTCCAATTCAACGATGTCGAGTTTTCGTTACACCCCTGCTTGATCAAGATCCATATTCAGGTTTTTGATGGCCCACAAGGCATGATACTCGAGATTTATGGGTAGGTGGAAAGTCTTCTCGTACACTATCCGATATGGGGACATACCCAAATTGGTCTTATATGCAGTGAGGAAAGCCCACAATGCGTCATTCAGCTTAGTCGACCAATCCTTCCTCGAGGAATTAACCGTCTTCTCAAGGATTTGCTTTAATTGATAGTTAGAGACTTCGACCTGCGCACTCGTTTGTGGATGGTAAGGGGTCGCAAACTTGTGGGTGATCGAATACTTCCTGATAAGAGCTTCAAAGGAGCGACTACAGAAGTGGGTACTCGTGTCGCTAATTATGGTACGAGGTGTACTAAATCGTGCAAAAATGACCTTTAAAAATTTGGTGACCACCTTATTTTCATTGGTCTTTATGAGGATAGCCTCAACCAACTTAGACACATATTCTACGACCACAAGAATGTAAACATTCCAGAACGAATTCGAGAAAGGACCCATAAAATCGATGCCGTACACCTCAAAGATGTCGACAACAATGATATTTTGCAAAGGCATTATACCACATCGACTGATCTACCAAGGTGCTAGCACCTATCACATTGCTTACAAAATTTGTAAGCATCTTTGAAAGGTGATGGCCAGTAATATCCAAGTACCTTGGTGGTAGTTTTCTTTGCTCCAAAGTGTCATCTACATGCCTCAGAATGGCAAAATTAGAGCACACTTTGGAACTCATTATTTGGGACGTACCGTCTGAAAATTTGGTCAGAGCAGTATTTGAATAGATAGGGGTCTTTCCCAATAAAACAATATGACATAAGATGTAAATTTTGTTTGGTATGATTTTGACCAACCCACAGAAGTTGCTCGGTCACGAGATAGTTCACGATGTCAGCAAACCAAGGGTTATCTTTGATCGTGAACAATTGCTCTTCATGAAAATTGTCATTACTAATTTCATCTTGTGGGTTGGTCGCCTGAAGACAAGATAGGTGGTCTACTACAATATTTTCACACCTTTTTTGTCCCAAATCGCGAGATCAAATTCTTGTGACAACAAGATCAATCTCAAGAGTCAAGATTTTGCATCTTTCTTCGCCATGAGGTGCGTGATTGTTGTGTGATTGGAATAGATAATCACATGTGAGCAAATCAAGTACGATCGGAATTTCTCCAAAGTTAATATGATCGCTAAGAATTCTTTCTCTGTCACAGTGTAGTTCAATTTGGCATCATTGAGTGTTCTACTAGCACAGTAGATCAAATGAGGCAATTTGTCCAATCGTTGCCAAAGCACTACTCCATAGCAAAGTTAGATGCATCACACATCAACTCGAAGGGTTCAGTCCACACTGGTGCCTTAATTATGGGAGCTAAAGTCAACTATTTCTTCAAGGTCAAAAAAGCATGGTGTCAATCCGGTGTGAACTCAAAAATGGCGTCCTTAGCCAACAAGGCGGTGAGAGGTCGAGTAATTTTGCTAAACTCCAGAATGAACCGCTGATAGAATCCATCATGCCCTAAAAATGCACAAATATCCTTCACGTTACGTGGTGGGAGATTAGCAATAAGACAGACTTTGGCGGGTCGACCTCAATGCCCCTACTTGAGATCACATGTTCCAAGTAGAATACCTTGCTTCACCATGAAGTGACATTTCTCCAAATTGAGAACAAGGTTCTTCTCACGGTATCGCTTGAGGACAAGGCTCATGTGATGAACTCACTCATCAAAGGAAACGCCAAACATGGAAAAGTCGTCCATGAAGATCTCAAGGAAATGCTCTTCCATATCGGAGACGTTGATGATCATACGCCCTTGAAACATTGCCGGTGTATTACATAACCCAATGGGCATGTGACAGTAGGCAAGTGTACGAAAGGGACATGTAAATGTTGTTTTCTCTTGATCCTCGGGGGCGCTAGCAATTTGGTTGTAAACGGAGTATCCATGAAGAAAACAATAATACTCATGTCCGACCAACCTTTCCAACATTTGGTCAATGAATGGCAATGGGAAATGATCTTTCCGCATTACCTCATTGAGATTGCGATAATCAACGCAAACTCGCCAGCCAGTTTGCAGGCATGTTGGTATAAACTCATTATGCTCATTCTAAACAACTGTTATGCCTGACTTCTTGGGAACCACATGGACAAGACTCACCCATGAACTATCAGAAATAGGATAGATTATACCATGATCGAAGCACTTAAGATCCTCCTTTCAGATGACTTCTTTTGGCACAACATTCAATCTTAGTTGTAGGTCCCGACGAGTCCTAGAATTCTCTTCCATGTGGATCCGATGCTGGAAAATACTAGGACTTATGCCCTTGATGTCCTTCAAGGACAACCGGATAGCCTCTTTGTTTTCAAAGAGCAATTTTTTAAGGGCAACCTCTTGATCTTTTGCAAGATCAGAAGAAATAATGAGTGGCATGGTCTCATTATCCCCTAAAAATATGTATTTAAGCTCGACCTGAGGTGAGTCCTTGTTGGATTCAAAGCTAATTTCAAGTGGGTCAACGGGCACAGGGTAAGAGGAGCAAGCACCTAGATGTGCCTCCTCATCCATAAATTCACAGGCGGATTACTCAAAATAATCTTCATTCGCAGCCTTGTCATTAGGCACCTTAATAATATGTCGATGTGAGTCAAACATGCCCAATGATTCAAGCTCATCCGTGTTCCGAATGAAATTGGCTCCGACAACATCGTCGTAAAGCCCAGGTTGCTTAGAAAGATTAAAGATGTTGAAGTCCCTCGTGAGGTTTGGAAAAGACAATCTCATCAAGCCATTACGACAATTTTTAAAAGATTAGATGTCGCAAGAAATGACGTCCCAAGGATAACATGAATTTCTCCTTGTGGGTTGGACACAGGTTCAGTATCCAAGATGATGAAATCAACTGGGAATATGAACTCGCCCACTTTAATAAGAACATCCTCCACACTTCCTCGTGGAATCTTGACGGATCTTTCAGCCAACTAGAGGGTGGTCCTCGTGGGCATAAGATCACCTATTCCAAGGTTGACATACACACAGAGTAGGGCAAGAGGTTCACAGATGCTCCCAAATCCAATAGAGCTTGAGGATTTGTCACATTACCACTCATGCAAGAAACCGTTGGACACCCGGGGTCCTTGTATTTGACTTGCATGGACCGTGTCAATATCGAACTCACATTGGCAGCAAAAAATGCCTTCTTGGGAACATTTATTCTCCTTTTAACGGTTCAAAGGTCCTTAAGGAACTTGGCGTACGGTGGTATTTGCTGAACAACGTCCAAAAACAGAATGTTCACCTCGACTTGCCTAAGTACCTCAACGATTTTTCCCATTGTTCATCGCTTTTTTAGTCAACCTATGAGGGAATGGTGAGTTGGGGACATAACTATCACGAGGAAGAGTCTCAGGAATGGGTTCTTTAAGAGACTTGATTGACATCATTTCATGCTTATATTTGTATCTTATATCCATTATCTTACACCTAAGCAATGCTACGTAACAAGTTTTATGTTTAGTTTTCAGGAATAAAGAGGTTTGAAGAGAAGAGCCATGAAAGGACCAAAAAGCAGGAAAAAGGACTTAATTGTGAGACTTGGGGACTAAGATGCAAGGGAGAAGGACCTGATCGTAAGACCGAAGGACCTAAGAGCAAAACAGGAAACTCCACACCATCATGGGAAGTATTTTGGCAATTCGATTCGGGTCGGAGCTCAAATAAACGAAGTAGATGCATCAAAGACCAACAAAGACCACCAGCAAAGCCCACAACCAAATCCAACTCGATCTGGATCATATAGACCGCCAATTGGCGGTCTTGGACCGTTAATTGGTGGTCCATATTGCTCCAGATCCTCTAAGATTTGTGCTGGGCTTGTATTAGTGTATTCTTAGTCTATTTTTGGTATTGGTTTAGTCCCACATTGGGGGATTGTCCCGGATTAGCTTTTTCCATGCCTATAAATGGAACTCTTCACCTTCCATTGTAATCACCCATTGCTTGGTGGCATTCTCTCTACTAAGGAGTGAGCCTTGATGGAGAAGAATGCTACCTTCAATGTGAGTCATTGTTAATAAAATAATTCTTCTAGTTTCTTTTAATCTTGTCTTTTAATTTGTGCATGTTTGTTTTGTCTTTCCTTTCCTTTTATGCTTCTTTATTTCTTGCTTGATTAGTGTAGTTTTATTTCAGTAGAATGCTTCATTTTGTTAGAGTAGTTAGTTTAAATATGTGTGAGTAGTTCCATCCCCATTTGGGGGGTGGAGAAATATGTGATATAATCATGTAGTGTATTAAGTGTGTGTTATCTTTATCCCTTGAGCTTTATATGATTTCCATAACCATCTAATGGGTTTTCACTCTTATCTTTGATATGCTAATGCTCTTGAATGAAGCTTAGCTTATGCTTTGATTAGTGGACCAATTTTATGGGGAATGATAAGGTTAGGATATGGATGAAGTTAATGTTGGAAACACAATTTGTAGTGTATGTGCTCTTGTTGCCTTTACCTTAGCTAATGTCTTGTATGTTTTAATGATGTAGTGAAATCTTAATTCATGTGGAGGCATAGTAGGGTCTAGTCTTTATACTTGAGTTCATTTAGCTTCATTCCAATTATTGTCTTGTATGTTTTAATGATGTAGTCTTATCTTAATTCATGTAGAGGCAAAGTTGGATGTAGTTTTATGATTTCATGCACTACATATTGTGAGGAGCTTAATGAACACACACACACACACTCTTTTATGTTCACATTATTTCTCTACCCCCTTTGGGGTTTAGTTTTATCGCTTCTTCTCCATTTCATTTCGCATTGTAGTATAGTTTAGTGTAACCAATCTTTCTCTCCTTCTTTTACCTCTCGCCTTCGAACAAACCAAACGTCGACACACCTCCCAGTGGACGACCCGTATTTGCCACCGCTTCAACGCGGCCGTGCACTTGCAGTTTAAATAAAACGATCAATCAAGACTCAAGACCCTCCTCGGAAGAGTCACCAACAGGGTTGGATTCAGGCATTTCGACATTGTTATCAACAACCCTTCCTGATTTTAAGATATGGACAACATTTGCATGTTCGGAAGGGTCATATTCAATACAGTGATTATTCTGCCTAGCCTAACTAGGTTAACACCTTGGATTAACCAAAGGTTCAGTTGGCAACTGACCCTTCTCACGTTCAAAGAATTGATAAGCCAACTGGCTAACTTGCATTTCCAAAGCTTTGAATGAACATTGCATGCTCTACATGAATGCTTGAAGGGTTTGATCATTAGAGGAGTCCTTTGGGTCAGTTCGATGGGTAGTGGAGTTTTGTTAGAATAACCCGATGGTGAGGCCTAAGCGGGTTGGTGATTATGATGCTGACACATTTGATGTGGGGGTTGGTAGGTCGCCGATGGGCGGGGAGGGTGATAAGGTGGGGGTTGAGGTTGAGCGTGTGAGATCTGACCCTGGCCCCCACTAGGCCCCCAAGAGAAGTTAAGATGGTTTTGTCATCCTGGATTGTAGGAGTGACTGTACAGGTCGTTACGGAATCTCTGTTGATACATCACATTTGCATGCTCAGTATTCCTTGGAGCGTAAGCACATTCCAAGTCATCATCTCCCATAAGTCCACTCCTGCTACACGTGGGAGTAGCGACCTGAGCTACAGGAGCTCGGTCCAACTCTAAACTCTGAATCCTACGCAAGAGAGTAGCTATTTTGCCTCAGACATGATACTCAACTTGATATGATCCAGCTCAACCAGAAGACCTGTCGGCTGGTGGCTCTCTCATTGTGTCTCACTCAAAGGTACGTTCAACCATTAATTCAAAAGTGTCTCACGCCCCATCGATGGGTTTCATTTGGAAATCACCCTGACACATCGACTCCATCAATGTGCAAGTGTTGTAGTTCAGCCCCTCATAAACAATCCGGCACAGGTGCCACAACTCAAGTTCAAGATGAGGGCACTGTTGGAGAAGGTCTTTGAACCTCTCAAAGAAAGCATGAAAAGATTCCGTCTCAATCTCGTACATTTGATGTATTTGGTGCCATATCTATTGAGTCTTCCTTTGAGGGAAGATTCTCTTCAGAAAAATGGTCATGAAGTCCTCCCATGATTGAATTGAGTTTGCCAGGAGGTTGTACATCCATTTCTTCGTGTTATCCTTCAACGCGAAAGAAATCATCCTCAACCAGACGTTGTCCTTCAACAGCTTGAAAATGGAGCATACCTCCTCGAATTCACGTACAAAAATAAACGGATCCTCTTATTGGAAGTGAAGGTAGGAAGCATGCTCACATATTGAGGATTCTACTCATAGTTGTGGTTGTGGTGGGAGTGGTCCGAGGTAATTCTTGTATGGAACCCGATCTCCCCTATCTCCACGAGATGACACGGCCTTACGCTCCAAAGAAGGTCCAGGTGGAGATGGTGATCACCTAGATCGTCCATCTTAGAAGAAAAAATGCACTCTCAAGTAGAGCGCTCTCACCAAAATGATCCCAACCTCGCATAAAATGCTCAACTCGACACTAAAACCACACACAACAGAAGGTGTAATCAAAGGTGGAGACTACTCCAAAAGTATAGAGGAGGAGATGACTGTGATGAGAAGGGAAGAATACCTACAAGTAGTATGGGTAGTGGGTGATGCTAGAGGCCTAAGCTAGCGAACACGACTCAAACAACCTATGGCCGCTATAGGTCCTTACAGCTAGACGACGCCTAACTGTAAGGTCACATGGCCTCAACGCGCCTCACCTCCCTACAAAGAAGACCACAAAGCCCAGCAAGTGAGCTAAGATCTGGAGATCTCGTCTCTCCTACTATCTACAAAGTGGGCAACGCCGATCAGGCTATGACGGTCGTGACCGAATCACTCTCCTAATGCGCCCAAGTCCTAATGGCCAATCTCTACTTGATTTTAGATTAACGCTTTTCATTAGGAGTGATTTTTGGGGCAAAGGAAAGGGTTATGAAATCCCCCACCTTATCTTGTACGGGACAACCCCTCCTTAGTAGCGTTTTGAGTCTTAATCTAGCAATTAACTCTCCAAACAAACACTCACCTCACTCTTATCCCAATGCACCTTACTAACTAATGCATGCTTTAACCATGCATAAATGAGAGAATGGGTGCATGCACCTCACACTAGCAATCAACAACAAGAATGTAAATAAAAGAAAATAAAAGGCGAGTGCGTGCTAGGTCTACAAATGATGCATGACATAGATGGCAATCAAACTAATCTTTTTGTTTGAGTTTTAATGTCCAAGTTGATTAAAAAGGGAATTGGTTATTAATTGTTCCGAGAACAAATTACAAGTCAACATGCCAAATTGAAGTCCCAAACCAATAGATTGAATGTACAAACAACCAGAAGAAAATTTGGAGCAAAAGGAGCTCACAAGGCCGCCAGTTGGCGGTCTAAATGACTATTCTCTTCCCCAAATTTCTCCTGGTGCGATCTCTTGATGCTGAGATATGCCTGAAACAAAAAAACTAAAAACGAAAGATTAAACTCACTCAAATCGTCCAAACCAGTCTAGACAAAGCACCTCATCCGCAATGGCACCAAAAACTTTTTTGGAATTAAGTTTAACCGCAGGTGCACGACCGTCAGTGAAGACGGGGAAAGTATGGGTCGATCCACAGGGACTTGTGTCGACTTTGGTTCTTCGAAAATCAGGTTGGAAACAATGGGGATAAGAATTTGATTATACTAAACTAGCTAAGCTGAACTAGAAAGCAAACAAAAAAGAAAACAAAAAAAAGAGGAATTGAAACAAACTAGACTAAGCAATATCAAAGTTAGAAAAAATTCAGGAATAAAAACCCTCAAGGGGTGGAGTGGGTGTACACATGAAATAAAGTGGTGAGGAATGCATTCAATGGAGCACAACTGTAGGTTGTGTTGCTATGCATAGGAAGCACCTAATGGTTGGCAAGACCTATCATCCAAATCACTACCTAACTGATTAATATGAGCATAAACAAGTTTGTCATTAAGAACCTAAACAAGTATGGGATTTACCTAATAATTATGGAAGAAACCATCAAGTTAACTGTTGAACGTTTTAATTAAACCGCAAGTGCACGACCGCGATGAAGCGGTGGCAAGTACGGGTCGTCCTCAGGGAGGTGAGCAGTCTCTTGTTTGCATGAAATCAAGTGGCGAAAATAATGGAGAAGAGAGTTGGTTACGCTACTCTACACTAACCTACGCTAAGAAGTATGAAATGCGAACGAAACAATCAAACGATGGAATAAGAACTAAGCTAAGAACAAAACAAGAATGCTGGAATTTCAGGAATGGAAAACCCCTAAGGGGTGGAGTGAGTGCACACATGCAAAGAGGTGGGTGTAGAATACATTCTTTAAGCACATGAAGGTGGTGTTTATCATGCATAGGAAGTGTCTAAATGTTATGGCAAAACCTATCAATCTATTCACCAACTTAGTTGATTAACATTTACATATGCAAGTTATTTATTTCAGAACCTAAACAAGCATGAGAGGTGTCTAATCATTTTGGCAAAACTCATCAAGTTGTAAATTCTATCCTAAACAAGCAAGCATACATTCATGTTTAATCAACACATTGAAATTTAACCATTCATCCCATTCTCTAATGCATGTATGTACATCTACTCCACCCCCAAAGGGGATGGAACTACTCACTAAACATTACACTAATTATTAAACTATGGAAAGAAAGGATATTAAAACTAAGCTAGAATTAAAAGACGATTAAACTAAAACATGCACAAACAATAAAAGAAGCATAAAACAAACAATGAAAGAAACACAAAACTTTATTGATAAAATGACTCACATTAAAAGTAGCATCCTCCTACTTTAGTGTGTGCTTCAAGGCCTCACGTCTAGTAGGAAGAATAGCCACTTAAAATATGGAGTGATTACAATGGAAGGTGAAGAGTTCTATTTATAGCCATGGAAAAAGGCAAACCGGGACAATCCCCCGATGTGGGACTAAACCAATACCAAAAATAGCCTAAACATCCTCTAATACAAGTCCAGGAGAAATTTTAGTGGATTTGGGCCAAAATGGACCGCCAATTGGCGGTCAAAAAGGTCCGGATCCATCTGGAATTTGTGTTGGGCTTTTCTTTGTGTATTTGGTGGTCTTGGATGCATCTACTTTGTTTATTGGAGCTCCGACCCGAATCCAATTGCTAAAATACTCCCATGATGGTGTGGAGTATTCTGTTTTGCTCTTAGGTCCTTCTGTCTTGCATTCAGGTCCTTCTCCCTTGCATCTTGGTCCACAGATCTCACAATTCAGTCCTTTTTCCCAGCTTTTGGGTCCTTTTATGCTTCATCTCTTCAAACCTATTTATTCCTGAAAACTAAACATAAAACTCGTAACATAGCATTATTTAGGTGAAAGATAATGGATATAAGATACAAATATGAGCATGAAATGATGTCAATCAAATACCCCCACACCTAACTTTTGCTAGTCCCGAGCAAAACAAAGAAAGAGAAAAGCATGCGAAAAAAACAAGAAATCCTAACTCACTTTCGTAGGAATCACGGTTGCACTTAGCACGTGCAACAAGCCGTTAAACCTCCTTGTCGCCAAGGAGGAGGAGTGTTGTCTCCTAGGGTTTTCAGCGGATATACCCACAAAATCCGAACAAGATGCATTAATCAATCTAGCTACACGACTCGTTGGACTTATTTTGTCGATCATGGGACGCGGTAATACTACGGGTCGACTCAATATATGTAATCGGTCCACACACCTAGCCTAATGAGTTATTCGTGAGAGTTAGTCAAGGACTTAAGTGAAAGACATGGGCAACCTTAACTTCTGAATGTGATACAATGTGTAAAGTCCATTTTGGTTCTTATTTGACTCTAAAGTCCATTTTGGTTCTTATTTGACTCTTTTTTTTCTTTTTTTTTCCTTTTTTTTTTTCTTTTTCTTTGGAGCATTTTATTGGTTGGTGTTTGATTCTCCCAGGGTCAGGTTTCATGCATCATTTCCTATGAGGACTTACACTATCACGTACACCTTCCCCCAAATCTCCACATAGGGCGATCCCTACCACCCGTGTAACGGGAGTTCGGTCGGCGCATCCCAAGTCAGATGACTCAAAAGCACCAGGCACAAAGTCCCCTAAGACCTACTTTCCCGAGTGATAGGAGACGTGCGAGAAGACAGAACACCACTTATTTATTATCTACATGGGAACCAAAACCCCTACACTTAAATTTCACAAAAAGAGATTAAGGGCCCTTGACTACGACAAACTTCCCTATACTAACAGACACGAATTATTTGACTCACTAGGTTCACGGTGGACTTCTTTAAATGTTTGAGTACTGAAACCCTATGATTACACGCCCCCTGAGGGAAAACCAGGGTGCATCCTAACGACTCGACAAGACCTAAAGCCAGTAAACCAAAAATCCTAATGCATCAAGTTCAAGACAATTTTGGGAGCTTTCTTTTTACTTTGCCTCTCAACGGTTTTGCACATGCTAAACACACGCAAAACCCACAAAAACATTTTCTTTCGCAAACACATGAAGATTTTGTAAGAAATGTGAAAATTTTAAAGCACTCGGCAAGCAAAAGAAGACAAGTCACCCAAGGATCATGGCAAGCAGGTATATCAATGTTAAATGCGGCACACTAACATGACCCTAACAATGCACACAAAAGAAAACAAAAAAATCAAAAGAAAAGACTCGACTATGTACACACGTAAAAAACCCCCCCACACCTACTTCATGCATTGTCCTCAATGAATGCGAACAAGATACTACATGGATACATGCATGAAAAAGGAAAGATCTCACCAACATGAAGTACAAAGGGACGTTCAGGGTCATGTTGATGGACACAAACCCAAATTCCCTCAAAACCTGTGAGAAGCTGAAGAAGGGAGATAAATACGTGAAGAGATTGGGCCCAAGTACACATGGGTTGGGGCCCACAACAATCGATGCTCACTAAAGGAGTCTTTTATTACACACTTTTTTTCTTTTTATTTGTTTTTTTCTTCTTTTTTTTTGTTTTTTTTACAACCAAGATATTCTCATAATCATTTGGTCAAGGAACATCAAATGAGAACATCATGTTTTGAGGACCAGAGACTTGCCGAGATGGGCAAACTCCACTGGTACTCTGAGGTGTCATGAGGGGTGAAAGGTCAAAGCTGAAAGGCTCGAACCCCTCATGATATTGGTCGGGTGTGGGCAACAAAGAATGAAGTTGTGTTGCCTCACTAGGGTTTAATTGCTCATCGAAGAAAACCCTCCAACCAATAGGCGGGTGCATCGGAATGAGTTCCTCAAGCTCATTCGATGGGTGCAGCAGACCTGCATCACTAAGAATGGGGCTTCTCCCCAAGTCATCCAACAAGGACCTCCCACCATCACTTAGATCATCAATCATAAGCTCGGTCATAGGTGGGTCCTTGTTGGAGTCAATATGAAGCTCAAATGGCTCAATGGCCATGGGACATGAGGTAGAGACACCTTCTGGTATAGGCATATGATGAGGTGTCTCACTCTCACTAGTACTCTCAACTGAATCATGCAACGAACACTCCCTTTGGACATTCATGTTCGAGGCCAGCTCACTCTGTGGCATTGCGAAGACAGGCAATGAGTTTTCGCTGGGCCCACGAACATTCTCAATGGGTTGTATTGGGGTTAGGGGTGTTCGTTGATTCTGTGGTGCTTTCTCCAATTGGTGGATGAGATTTAGATTTAAAGGTTCATCCATGGGTTCCTGTTGCTTAGCAGAGTTGAACACATGAAACTCGGCACTCATGTTACCGAATGAGAGCTTCATGAGACCATTTCTACAATTAATCAAGGCATTGGAGGTTGCCAGAAATGGTCTACCCAAAATCAAAGGTATTTGAGAGTGGGTGTTCGCAACAAGATTGGTATCGAGGACAACAAAATCGACTGGAAATATAAAATCTCCAACTTTGATAAGCACGTCCTCGATAATCCCCATGGGAATACGAATGGATCTATCCGCTAATTGGAGGGTGATCTTCGTTGGTTTCAATTCTCCCAAGTTCAACTGTTGATAAACAGAGAATGGGAGGAGGTTGACCGCTGATCCTAAATCAAGCAAAACATTGCTCAATCTAGTGTCCCCTATCGTACACTGAATAGTAGGACACCCCGGGTCCTTGTATTTTGTGTAGGTAGGATTGGACAAAAGTGAGCTGATATTTGCAGCCAAGAATGCTTTCTTAGGAACATTGGTCTTCCTCTTGGTTGTGCAGAGATCCTTCAACACTTTGGCATATTGAGGTATTTGTTGGATGACATCCAACAAGGGGATGTTAACCTTTACTTGCTTAAACACCTCTACTATCTTGTCCATGTTGTCACTCTGCTTTTTGTTTAACCTACTTGGATAGGGAGCTTTTGGCAGGTAGGTTTTCTGCGGTGCCTGAGAAGAAAGAAGCGTTGGTGTATTACCCTCACCCTCAGCTTCTTCTTCACCACCATTCCCACTGAGGGGCTGCATAGATGGTGGTGGGTGTGGCAAGGAAATGTGATTGTCAACCTGTTTTCCATTCCTTAAGGTCGCAATGGAATTGACATGGTGTACAGGTTCCTCCACATGGTTCATGATGCATTGCATACATTGCATCATATGTCTTTCATTTAGATTATTTTTATATAAATAAATGCTACTAAGGTATTGTTTTGAGCAATTGTGCAGAATTCAGGAGTTACAATGCAATTTACCAATATTCGAGCCAAAACGCATGTAGTGGACTCAAATAGATCACAAAGACCAATTAGCTAGAGATTCAAGCTCAAGTTGAAATCCAATTGATCACATAAAGGAGCCAGGGACTTGATCGCAAATTAGAAGGACTAAAAAGCTATTTTGGAGAAGTATTCAAGAAGAAATTAAATTCGGATCTCCAAATATATGCAAGAATCAATTCGGATGCGTGGAAGCCACCTAAATCATACCAAAAACACACCCGCAAAAGCACAAGACGATCTGGACCATCCGTGCGGCGGAATCGCCGCATCTAAAGGTCAAGATGCGGCGGAATCGCCGCATGGACTTCGATCCGCGCCTCCAATTTTCGTCCTGTCTTGTAATAACACGTGTCCTTTCCTTTAGCGTAATTGATTCTCTTGTATCGGCTATAAATAGCCCTAAACACGATGTTGCAAGACACTTTTCATTCTATAGCAATAAAATTCTGCCCTTTTATTTCTCCATTGTCTTTGTCTTTTGTAAGCTTAATTTTAGATTAATATTTCCTGTTCTTAATTCCAGAAGAGTAATTTAGTTGTTCTTGATTCTTTTTTCTCTTAGAATACTTTGTTGCATGTTTAGTATAATTGCATTTATTTTCGTACGTTATAGTTTTAGTGTAATATTTCTTTTTTGTAATCCCTCGATGATCTCCATGACCCCTTCTCCTCATCTTCACCCCATGGGTTTCTAAAACCCTCCAAAGGGTGGGAGTGACGGATTTAGGGTTAGAGAAGAGGAATCGTTTTTATTTTAACTTCTTGTTAGTGTTTTGATCATATGAGTTTTTGTTAAATCAATTATCATACGATACTTAATATCTCACTTGATTTATAATAATTTTCGTGACTCCTAATCTAACTCGAAGATCCATATCTCCCACCCGCTGGACTCATCTATATTAATTTTCTTTTTAAGTCTTGTTGTTTTTGCTTTAGAACATTAAAAACCAAAAATCTAAAACCCAAAAATTATTTCCCTCTCTTTCTTCCCCTAAATCGAAAATCACAAAAATACAAGAATCTCTCCCTCCTTGTGTTCGACCCGTACTTGCCACCGCTTCAACGCGGCCGTGCACTTGCGGTATAAATAAAAATCTCAACAAGTTTTTGGCGCCGTTGCCGGGGAGGCGACGAGAATTCCAAGTTTTTTTTTGTGATTTTTGTTTGGTTTGTTTGGATCTTGGGTTTTCGCGATCTAACGTTTTCTATGTGCTTTTCAGGAAGTATTAGAGACGACGCAAAATTCCGGACGCAATCCAAGGTGACCAAGCGGCGAAATTGCCGCACCAGCAGTGTAGTTTGCGGCGGAAACGCCGCACGGGTTGGAGATCTGAGCCTGAAATTTTTCCTGGACGCGAACTATCTCTGGGTGGACGCGTAGAGAAGCTAGAAATTGTCGAGAGCGGGCGGCGAACCCGACTGAGCGTGCGTAGGTAACCTTTGTTGCCTTTTCCTCGAAATTTCTATTTTCGAAAAATTTCCTTCTTGGTAGAATTGCATGTGTAGGGCAAACTTCCATAATTGACACTAATTCAACTTGTGACCTAAAATTTTTGCAAAATTAGAAAGGCCTTAGTGCATGCATCATTTAGAGATTTTCTCGCATTATGCATGCTAAATTTTGCAAATCAATTCATTGTTGAAGAGTGCTGGAGGCAAGGTACGTGCGCAGTTTTTATCGATTGCATTTAAGCATATAAATTAGTTGCATATAACCCTTGCAATTGTCCCCCACTAAAGACCAATGTTTGACTATCTTTGCTAGATTTAAGTTAAACTATCTTAAGGGCAACTCCGTAGGAAAAGATACGGTGGGGATTTCATCACCCTTCCGTGGCCCACAAATAACAATCCTAAAGTGTCACCCAAGCTTTAAAATTAAAATCAATTAGACATTGACCCCTAAGGATTCAGACTCAATTAAGGAGAAGATTGGTTTGACTTGCTATGACTTGAAGCTGATCGAATTTAATTTGGTGTCTAGAAAGTGTTTTTGCGTTGACGTAAGTCTTCCAAGCGAAGTGGTTGTCTAATTGGCACCGACTCTGTCGGAAGCGCCCCCACTAGCTATACACGGCCTGGCCAAGTTGGTTTGATTAGTGAGGGAGGTGAATCAAGCAAATCAATTCGACTCAACCAGTTAGGAGTCGTCTAGACTTAAGCTACACTAGGTCTAGGATTGTTTGAACCGTGCTTGCTTAGGAAACTTCTGACCAACCCTCTCATCTGTCTTTTAGAGTTAAGTTTCCCTTCTCATCTGAGTCGTCTTTCTCTTCTCACCTCAATTCTCTAGATTAGGATTCCTTTCTCATCTTTTCCCCTTCTATTGTTTGTTTTTTTTTTCTTTTTCTTTTTCTTTTTTTTGAAAAAAAAATAAATAAAAAAAATTAATTCAAACCGGTGCACTCAGATTTGGGTTCGGGACTTGAGCAATCGACTCTCACGAGTTCATCTAGATTCCAGTCTAGAGCTTAGCCCCAATCCACCTGTTGCACCACCTCACCCGGATCCAATGGGTGAGAATGTAGTGGACCCACCTGTTGCACCACCTATGACTCTGAGGGATCGGTGCTACCCAACGATGGCTGCTCAGCCATCGTGCATCGTTATGCCCACCATACCGGGTCGCGACTTCGAACTCAAAGCACAATACCTGAGTATGTTGCCCAAGTTCACCTCTAAGGAAGATCCATATCTCTTCCTTAGAGAATTTGAGGAAATCTGCTCCCTTATGCATTACCAGCATATCCCAGAGGAGGCAGTGCGTCTTAAATTCGTGCCTCTAGCACTGAAGGACGACGCTAAAAAATGGCTATATAGTCTAGCCGAAAGATCCATTAGGAGTTGGGCTGAGTTTGTTCAAGTGTTTTTAAAGAAATATTTCCCCAACCATAAGACTATTAGGATTAGGAATGAAATTTGTGCATTCGTTCAATCTGAGAGCGAGCCATTCTATTCCTATTTAGAAAGATTTAAGCACCTTCTGACCCAATGCCCTCATCATGGAATCCCAAGATGGCAATTGTGCCAAATTATCTATGAGGGATTGACACCTACATCTAGAGTTATGCTAGAATCTGTAAGCCAAGGAAGCTTTATGTCCAAAAATGAGAATGATGCTTGGATTTTTCTTGAAGACTTGGCTGATAATAGTATGCAATGGGACACTGCTAGGGCACCGACCAACCCAAGTATTGGATCTAGAATAGCAAATCAATCCAGATCAGGTGTCTTAGCTGTAGATGCTTCTATAGCTGCTGAAGCGAAATTAGCCACCCTTATGCGTAGGATGGAAACCCTAGAGCTTCAAACCCGACCCCCAGTAAATCAAATCTCTTCTGTTTCTTGCTCTAGGTGTGGTCAAACCGGTCATGTTTTGGAGGAGTGTGCACACATTTCTTTGGACATGGAACAAGTGAATGCTGCATTTAATCGTCCTAGGAATGACCCTTATTCGTCAACCTATAATCCAGGTTGGTGCAACCATCCCAATTTTTCATGGAGCCAAGGGAGTTCAAATCATGCACCCATGCCTCAGCAAGGCCAACCACCTAGACAACAAATGTATTCAAACAACAACAACAATAATAGTGATAGCCGATTAACTGATTTGGAAAACTTAATGAAAACATTTGTTCAAACAACTACTCAATCTTTTCAAAAGCTAGAGACTCAAGTAAGTCAATTAGCACAAGTTGTAGGTGAAAGAGAAAGAGGAAGATTCCCAAGCCAACCCGAGGTGAACCCAAGAATTAACAATCCACATAATCAACATATGGCATATCAACCACATCAACATATGCCATATCAACCACCTCAACCATTTAATCCTCAACCATTCACTCCTCAACACATTAGGCCTCCACCTAATGTACCACATAATGCACCACCTCCTAATGTGAACAATAACAACAGACCAGTTCATATGGTTCAAGAAGAAGAGCAAAATCAACACATTAATGCTATACTTACATTAAGATCTGGAAAGTCTGTTAATAACAATGTCACTCACCCCTTGGCTAATGAGTCTAATAATTCTGTCACACCTGAGCCATCCAATGAGCCATCAATTCAATCTGAGGAACCAATTGAAATTGAACCCACTGAACCTGAAAGACTATTCATTCCTAAAGCACCATTCCCTAATAGACTTAATAAGAATCATACAAATCAAATGGAGAAAATGTTGGAAGTCTTTAAGCAAGTAAAGGTAAACATCCCCTTATTAGAAGCTATTCAACAAATTCCACCTTATGCAAGATTCTTAAAAGACTTATGCACCAAGAAGAGGAAAACACAAGTACCAAAAAGAGCATTCTTAACTGCAAATATAAGCTCTGTGTTAACCCAACCCACACAAATCAAATATAAAGACCCTGGTTGTCCGACTATTTCATGTGTAATTGGTAACACCTTAATCAATAGGGCCTTGCTGGATTTGGGTGCTAGTGTTAATCTGCTTCCCTACTCTGTATATAAAGAATTGGATATAGGAGACCTTAAACAGACTAGGACCACACTCCAATTGGTGATAGATCTGTTAAGATTCCTAGAGGTGTGGTTGATGATGTTCTGATCAAAGTGGGTGAATTCATATTTCCTGTGGACTTTGTTGTCTTAGACACGGAGCCTGTTGCTAACCCTAGCAATCAAATTCCTGTGATCTTAGGAAGACCTTTTTAGCCACTTCCAATGCCCTAATCAATTGTAGGAATGGATTGATGAAATTGTCATTTGGGAATTTGACAGCTGAGCTAAATATTTTTAACTTAGGGAAGCAACCTGGAATTTTCTCTGATGAATCGAGTGAATTGAATTACATTCAGGATTGTAGTGAAGATGAGCTGATTTCGGATTACTTAAATTTCACCCAATTGGATGAAGTTGATTTTCAAAAGAACCTGAGTGGTGAGGGCACAATTTGTGACCAAATCAATTATATAGGTTCGAATCGATCTTCACCCAATTGGTCAGCCTTAGGTGGACTTTTAGCCGAACCAAGACCTCAATCCAAACCCTCACTACAAGAACCACCATCACTAGAGTTGAAGCCCCTCCCTACTACATTGAAGTATGCATTTTTAGGACGCTCATCCACCCTCCCAGTTATCATAGCATCGGATTTGACCCCCAATCAAGAGAATGAATTGTTGAGAGTCCTCAGTAGGAATAAAGAAGCTATTGGATGGACCATGGCCGATATCAAGGGGATTAGCCCATCTATAGTCCAACATAGGATCCATTTGGAAGATAATACTCAACCCCGTAGGGATCCGCAAAGGCGGCTTAACCCGGTCCTAACTGAGGCGGTCAAAAAGGAAATACTTAAGTGGTTGGACAATGGAATTATATACCCTATATCCGATAGTGCGTGGGTTAGTCCTGTTCAGGTTGTCCCTAAGAAATCTGGAGTACGGTAGTTGAGAATGAGCTTAATGAGTTAGTCCCGACCCGTATCCAAACAGGTTGGAGGATTTGCATTGACTATAGGAAACTGAATTCTGCAACCCGTAAGGACCACTTCCCTCTTCCTTTCATAGATCAAATGTTAGAACGGTTGGCCGGATATGAGTATTATTGTTTTCTGGATGGATATTCCGGCTATAACCAAATTCCTATCTCTCCTGAGGATCAGGAGAAAACTACCTTCACGTGCCCATTCGGCACGTTTGCTTTCCGTCGCATGCCCTTTGGCTTGTGCAATGCTCCTGCCACATTTCAAAGATGTATGGTTAGCATCTTCTCTGATATGGTGGATAACTTCATGGAAATTTTCATGGATGATTTCTCTGTCTTTGGTCCCACTTTTGCCAATTGTTTGAACCATTTGGAATTAGTACTAGTAAGATGTAAGGAGAAGAACTTGACCTTAAATTGGGAAAAATGTCATTTCATGGTTAAGAATAGAATAGTACTTGGTCACATTGTGTCTAAGGATGGCATTCAAGTGGATAAAGCCAAGGTGGATTTGATTAAGCATCTCCCTCCACCAACAAATGTCAAAGAGATTCGTTCATTTTTAGGGCATGCCGGATTCTATCGAAGGTTTATCAAGGACTTTAGTAAGGTGGCTAGGCCATTGACTGAATTATTAGCGAAGGACTCTAAGTTTGAATTTTCTGATAAATGTTTGGAGTCCTTTAACCACCTTACGAGGGAATTAACGTCGGCACCCATTATTCATTCACCCGATTGGACCCAACCCTTTGAGATAATGTGTGATGCATCGGATTACGCCATAGGAGCGGTGTTGGGTCAGAAAATTGAAAAGAAACCTCACGTGATATATTATGCTAGTAAAACATTGAATGATGCCCAATTGAACTACACAGTAACTGAGAAAGAATTTCTAGCAGTCATTTTTGCCTTGGAAAAATTTCGACAATATTTGATAGGCACACATGTGATTATTTACACGGATCATGCGGCAATAAGACATTTAGTGAACAAAAAGGATGCCAAGCCGCGTTTATTGCGTTGGATCTTACTACTGCAAGAATTTGATGTCGAAATCCGTGATAAAAAGGGTTGTGAAAATGTAGTCGCCGATCACTTGTCTAGAATTCCTCTTATCCCAGTGAATAACACACCAGTGAATGAGAACTTTCCGGATGAACAGATTATGGCTGTGTCTGGCGAACCATGGTTCGCCGATATAGTCAATTTCTTAGTAACTGGTGTGACCCCGACTGAATGGTCTAAGAACGATCAAGCCAAATTTAGGTCCCTAGTAAAGAATTTTTATTGGGATGACCCATATCTTTCCAAGTATTGTTCGGATCAAATCATTAGAAGATGTGTTCCTGAGGAGGAATTTGCAAGTATTCTATCTTTTTGTCATGACCAAGCATGTGGAGGACATTTTGGAGCTAAGAAAACTGCGGCCAAAGTTTTACAGTGTGGATTTTATTGGCGCACCCTATTTAAGGATGCATTTGCATTTTGTAATTCTTGCTCTAGATGTCAAATGCTAGGAAAACTCTCTCGTAGAGACATGATGCCTCTACACCCTATTCTCATAGTTGATATCTTCGATGTTTGGGGTATCGATTTTATGGGCCCGTTTCCAATGTCTTTTGGGAAGGAGTATATCTTGCTAGCTGTGGACTATGTGTCCAAGTGGGTTGAGGCTATCCCCACAAAATCCAATGACAACAAAGTTGTTGTCAAATTTCTGAAGGAGAATATTTTCTCCCGATTCGGTACTCCACGTACCATTATCAGTGACCGGGGTACTCATTTTTGTAATCGATCATTTGAAGCTTTGATGAGAAAATATTCCATAACTCATAAGTTAGCCACCCCGTATCACCCTCAAACAAGTGGACAAGTTGAGGTCTCCAATAGACAAATCAAGCAAATTCTGGAAAAAACGGTTAATGCCTCACGTAAGGATTGGTCTGTAAAAATTAATGATGCGTTGTGGGCCTATCGGACCGCTTTCAAGACCAATTTAGAAATGTCCCCTTACCGGTTAATCTTTGGAAAAGCGTGCCACTTACCGGTCGAATTGGAGCATAGAGCCCTTTGGGCTATTAAGCAACTAAATATGGATTTAGAGGCAGCTGGTAATGCTCGAAAATTGGATTTAGTTGAGCTTGAGGAAATAAGAAATGAGGCTTATGAGAATGCTAAAATTTATAAGGAAAAGACCAAGGTTTTTCATGATAAATCCATCGTTAGGAAATCTTTTTCTCCTGGACAGTTGGTCCTTCTCTATAACTCTCGCCTTCATCTCTTTTCCGGCAAACTAAAGAGTCGTTGGACCGGCCCTTTCATGATCAAAACTGTTTTCCCTCACAGAGCGGTTGAGATCAGTAATCCGGAGAACGGTGAAAACTTTAAAGTTAACGGGCATCGATTGAAGCCCTACTTAAATCGTCCCTCCAATGTTGCAGAGGAAGTCGTGTTTTTACACGCAATTCCTCATTCTGATTAAGTTTTAGTTTATTTCTCAAAAAAAATATTCAAAAAAAAAATATCAAAAAAAAAATATCAAAAAAAAAAGAAAAAAAAAAGAAAAAGAAAAAAAAAGAAGAGAGTTGGTACATGACTTATTTTTCTAAATCTCACTTTAACAGCATTCTCTCACCATGGTGTTTTCCGAGAAGAACTTCCACCCGTTGCTTGGTAGTGATCAATATGGCACCCACTTTTACGACGAAATCATAGCACGGAGTTGGAGCTACTTGGTCCATAATAACAATGATGTTTACTGCCCTAGCTTAGTGGAGGAGTTCTATAGCAGTATCACTAACATAGACCTGGACAGTGGGTACATTTTACTGAATTGGAGAAACAAAGTCTGGGCGATTGACCTCAACATCATCTCCAACTTGACTGACATACCACAAGGGGCCTCCACTTTGCCATCCGAGGAACTCAGTTTCTATCGGTCACTCATGGGACCAGATTGTGTGCTTAGCCGTGATCGGGGTATCAAGGGCACATCCATGTACCGGAATGTCTTTACAGCATGTAGGTGGGCATGCCAAAATGTCACGAGTAATACCCACAACACTTCTTTTCTTACCGTTGAGATGGGCATCGTTCACTCCCTGATGACCCGTGATCGCACTTACTGTATGTGCCGACGGCTTCTGACCACCATTGCAGAAGGCCACCAACGCAACTCCCAATCTCTGCCACGCCTCGTCACCACTATCTGCAAGCACTTTATGGCCTATGAGTCTTTCTGGGTGTACGAAGCCGACATGCTCCCTTGTACGGTGGAACGAGAGACATCCTCCTACCGTGGCACTATAGCGGACCTGTGGACACCTCCAGAAATGGAGGATGCTATGCAATCAAGTGAGTCGTTTGAAGACTCCGCAACATTCTGGGCTCAGTCAACCCCAGAAAACTCTGACGAGCATAGGTCCCGAATGTGGGGCGGGATGAAGCGCCTCAATAGCAAACTGAACAAAGCACTCTCCGACCGTGGAGAGTCGTCATCCCAAAGGCGGTAACTTTATTTTTCTTGCATGTCCTATATTATTTAATTTTGCATACATTGGGGACAATGCATGGAATAGGTGTAGGGGGGTGACTAGTTATCTACCTATCTGTTTTATTTTTATTTCTCCAAAAAAAAAAAAGTTTCATTACATATCTTAAGATTGAACTACCAAAACCCGAGTACAACTTGCATTGAGTCTTTGTTCCTTATTATATTATTCAGCTTATAGAAATTATGACATAAATCTAAGTTCCAAAGAAATAACTCATTACCCTTTAAGACATGTATGCACTTAAATTGGATGAATCAAATCTTTGAAGTGGTTGATAAAAAGCAGAGGTTGAGGAAAATATACCGGGAAGTGTGGACTTCTGATAGCAATTAAGCCTTGAAAAAAAAAATGCAAAAAAAAAAAATGAATAAAAGTGAGGAAAGCATATCTTGCAAAATGATTACAAAAGCCCAAGCCTTCGAGTCACTGGTCCGTAGGGGTATCTTGAAACCCGGTAACTTGAGTCTGCCAGCTCGGGATTATCGACCAAACTCGCTACACGAATGCAAAAGGGTAAAAGTGTCAAATAAGCAAATATGTTGAATCACGGGGGGGAATTATTACTTAAAGATATTCAAGGCCCAAAGCTAGAAGAATGATCCATGCCATGGTTGATCCAAATGATACTTCACCACCAGAGGAGGCGTGCAAAATAATTTAAGTGATAACATGTGTAGAAGGGTTAGTGGTGTGAATGATTGGAAGAACAAAGACCAAGTCAGAATTTTTATGAGTTTGATTTATATAATGAGCATGCAAGAATTCTAAGTGAAATGTATAAGGTTGAGGTGGAGATATTGAGAGTTATTAATGAAACATTGAATAAAGACTTTGTGGGTGTGTCAACTGAAAACCCTCACGAGACAAAACTCGTCCTCTAAGGCAACTTGGAGGTTTAAAGGCTTGTTGCACATGCTAAGTGCAACCGTGATTCCTACGAAAGTGAGTTAGGATTTCCCTGCTTTCATACTTTTAGTTTTCATGTTTTGTTTTGCTCGAGACTAGCAAAATCTAGGTGTAGGGGTATTTGATGCATTGCATACATTGCATCATATGTCTTTCATTTAGATTATTTTTATATAAATAAATGCTAGTAAGGTATTGTTTTGAGCAATTGTGCAGAATTCAGGAGTTACAATGCAATTTACCAATATTCGAGCCAAAACGCATGTAGTGGACTCAAATAGATCACAAAGACCAATTAGCTAGAGATTCAAGCTCAAGTTGAAATCCAATTGATCACATAAAGAGCCAGGGACTTGATCGCAAATTAGAAGGACTAAAAAGCTATTTTGGAGAAGTATTCAAGAAGAAATTAAATTCGGATCTCCAAATATATGCAAGAATCAATTCGGATGCGTGGAAGCCACCTAAATCATACCAAAAACACACCCGCAAAAGCACAAGACGATCTGGACCATCCGTGCGGCGGAATCGCCGCATCTAAAGGTCAAGATGCGGCGGAATCGCCGCATGGACTTCGATCCGCGCCTCCAATTTTCGTCCTGTCTTGTAATAACACGTGTCCTTTCCTTTAGCGTAATTGATTCTCTTGTATCGGCTATAAATAGCCCTAAACACGATGTTGCAAGACACTTTTCATTCTATAGCAATAAAATTCTGCCCTTTTATTTCTCCATTGTCTTTGTCTTTTGTAAGCTTAATTTTAGATTAATATTTCCTGTTCTTAATTCCAGAAGAGTAATTTAGTTGTTCTTGATTCTTTTTTCTCTTAGAATACTTTGTTGCATGTTTAGTATAATTGCATTTATTTTCGTACGTTATAGTTTTAGTGTAATATTTCTTTTTTGTAATCCCTCGATGATCTCCATGACCCCTTCTCCTCATCTTCACCCCATGGGTTTCTAAAACCCTCCAAAGGGTGGGAGTGACGGATTTAGGGTTAGAGAAGAGGAATCGTTTTTATTTTAACTTCTTGTTAGTGTTTTGATCATATGAGTTTTTGTTAAATCAATTATCATGCGATACTTAATATCTCACTTGATTTATAATAATTTTCGTGACTCCTAATCTAACTCGAAGATCCATATCTCCCACCCGCTGGACTCATCTATATTAATTTTCTTTTTAAGTCTTGTTGTTTTTGCTTTAGAACATTAAAAACCAAAAATCTAAAACCCAAAAATTATTTCCCTCTCTTTCTTCCCCTAAATCGAAAATCACAAAAATACAAGAATCTCTCCCTCCTTGTGTTCGACCCGTACTTGCCACCGCTTCAACGCGGCCGTGCACTTGCGGTATAAATAAAAATCTCAACAGTTCACTTGCCTCCCCCGAGGTACCACATTCTCATTTTGCATTTTTTGTTGTTGGTACACACGGGGGTTAGCCTTATGCTGGCTAGGAAAAGACCCTCTCTCTCTTTTATGTACAGAGTGAGCCAATTGGCCCATCTGAAGCTCTAGAGATTTCATGGTCTGCTGATTTGAAGTGAGAACTTGACTTGTGGTAGACATAAAAATTTTCATTGAGTTTTCAAGTCCACGAGTCAAGGTCTCAAGCGAATTGAATCGGGTTTCCATATTATTGGAATTTGGGAAACCCGATGGATTGGTGGTTTGCGCTTGGGGTGGCTGATAGGAATGTGCATGCATGGGAGGTTGGTGTGATTGGTAAGGTGGTCTAGAGGAGTTTGAAGGACCACCCGGGGCATTATTTTGGTTCCATGAAAAATTGGGGTGGTTCCTCCATCCAGGGTTATAAGATGATGAGTATGGGTCATTCCTAGCTCTGTCATAGATGGCGTTGACACGCTCCATCTCAGGAGGAATGGACTCACACTCGCTCTGTACATGACCTATCCTACCACATGAATGACAAGGAACTGGACCAGATGTGGACATGTGAGGTGCACTTTGTTGGTTTTGGAGCTCAATCGAATCCATACGGCGCATTAAGGCCGCCATGCGTGCCTCGGTGGCCGTAGTGGTATCGATAGCAAATGCGGAACCCGATCTAGTTGAGTTTGCATTCGCGATCCTCGTTCCTATACTAGATGATGCAGGTGGTTCCCTCACACTCTCCCACTGCATGGTTTTCTCAGCGAGGTCTTCTAGGAAGGCCCATGCCTCCCTTTCATCCTTTCCCAAGAACTCTCCTTGACACATGGACTCAAGGAGCGTTCTGGACGGGATGTGAAGACCCTCATACACAATCTGACAAAGACGCCACAACTCAATGCCATGGTGAGGGCACGAGGATAGTAGCTCTTTGAACCTCTGAAGATATGCATGAAATGGTTCGGTCTCATGTTGATAGAACGAATTGATTTCGTTCCTCAATTTTTGAGTCCGATGATTAGGAAAGTACTTCTTGAGGAATGCAGATTAAAACTCATCCCAAGTCCTAAAGGAATTCACCTGGTTGTTGTACAACCACTTCTTGGCATCATCCTTTAGTGCAAAAGGAACGAGCCTAAGATGGATGGAGTCTGTGCTAAGTTGTTGCAGCTTGAACATAGCACAGACCTCCTCAAATTCCCTGAGAAAGATATAAGGGTCACCTTTCCCAGTGAAGCGAGGGAGCATGGAAATGAATTGAGGCTTAACCTCAAAATGGTTCCCATTAGCCTCTGGTAATACGATGCATGAGGGTAGAGCGGTACGGCTCGGGTAGCATCGATCACGAAGAGGTATGGGAACGACAACTGGAAGCACAGGTGGAATAGGTGGGTCCAGCAACTGCTCCTCCTCACGGAAATTAGCAGCCATTGGACCCGAACTACGTGCGACACGAGAGGAGGGAGGTGTTGAGAAATCGATGACCGAAGCCGGATTGACAATGCTCCTCGTCAAACGACCACTCTCGTCTCGTGTCCACGAAAGCATGCACAAAGGTGCACACACACACAAAACAAAACTTTTTTTTTAACAAAGAATGTGCGTAGAGGAGAAGACGGGGGAACACAGGAGAGAAAGAATGACTCAGGAGAGAAGGGAAGAAGTCCTTATGCTACGGCGGATGGGTACAGGTAGAAGCACACAAGCAAACAAGGCTCAAGCAATCCTAAGGTCGCTATAGGTCCTTACAGCTAGACGACGCCTAACTGCGAGGTCACACGGCCTCAACACGCCTCACCTCCCTACAACGAGGACCACAAAGCCCAGCAAGTGAGCCAAGATCTGGGGATCTCGTCTCTCCTACTATCGACAAAGTGGGCAACGCCGATCAGGTCATGACGGTCGGGACCGGATCACTCTCCTAATGCGTCCGAATTCCTTAAGGCCAATGTCTACTTGATTTTAAAATTAGGCTCTTGATTAGTGTGGTTTTTGGGGCGAAGGAAAGGGTGATGAAATCCCCCACCTTATATTTTACGGGACAACCCCTCCTTAGTAGCGTTTTGGAGTCCTAAATCTAGCAATCAACTCTCCAAACAACGCTCAACTCACACTTGTTGCAATGCACTTCCTACTAACTAATGCATGTTCATACGAAATGCATGAATGAGAGTAGAAGGTGCGTACCTCACGCCAGCTCTCAGCAACAGAAAATAAAGCTAAAATAAAAGACATTCTAAATGCCTAAGTCACATACATGATGCATGGCCTAAACAAAAAAAATGCCTAATCTTTTGCTTTGAGTTTTAGGGTCCAAGTTGCTTAAAGGAGGTTGATTATGGATCTAGGAACAAACTATAAGTCAAAACATGCCAAATTAAATCCCAGATCACTACATCAATTATGAAAACCGACCAAAGAAATAAGAGAGCAAACAGAGCTTACCAGACCGCCAATTGGCGGTCTACAGTGCTCAGCTTGCTTCAAAACTTCTCCAGGTGCTCCTCCTAACCACTCCAAGTCTCCTGAAACAAAGACAAACTACAAAACAAAAATTAAATCCACTCGAATCGTCCAAACAAGAGTCTGGACTGGCACCTCCCCGGCAACGGCGCCAAAAACTTGTTGAACGTTTTAATTAAACCGCAAGTGCATGGCCGCGATGAAGCGGTGGCAAGTACGGGTCGTCCTCAGGGAGGTGAGCAGTCTCTTGTTTGCATGAAATCAAGTGGCGAAAATAATGGAGAAGAGAGTTGGTTACGCTACTCTACACTAACCTACGCTAAGAAGTATGAAATGCGAACGAAACAAACAAACGATGGAATAAGAACTAAGCTAAGAACAAAACAAGAATGCTGGAATTTCAGGAATGGAAAACCCCTAAGGGGTGGAGTGAGTGCACACATGCAAAGAGATGGGTGTAGAATACATTCTTTAAGCACATGAAGGTGGTGTTTATCATGCATAGGAAGTGTCTAAATGTTATGGAAAAACCTATCAATCTATTCACCAACTTAGTTGATTAACATTTACATATGCAAGTTATTTATTTCAGAACCTAAACAAGCATGAGAGGTGTCTAATCATTTTGGCAAAACTCATCAAGTTGTAAATTCTATCCTAAACAAGCAAGCATACATTCATGTTTAATCAACACATTGAAATTAAAGCATTCATCCCATTCTCTAATGCATGTATGTACATCTACTCCACCCCCCAAAGGGGATGGAACTACTCACTAAACATTACACTAATTATTAAACTATGGAAAGAAAGCATATTAAAACTAAGCTAGAATTAAAAGACGATTAAACTAAAACATGCACAAACAATAAAAGAAGCATAAAACAAACAATGAAAGAAACACAAAACTTTATTGATAAAATGACTCACATTAAAAGTAGCATCCTCCTACTTTAGTGTGTGCTTCAAGGCATCACTTCTAGTAGGAAGAATAGCCACTTAAAATATGGAGTGATTACAATGGAAGGTGAAGAGTTCTATTTATAGCCATGGAAAAAGGCAAACCGGGACAATCCCCCGATGTGGGACTAAACCAATACCAAAAATAGCCTAAACATCCTCTAATACAAGTCCAGGAGAACTTTTAGTGGATTTGGGCCAAAATGGACCGCCAATTGGCGGTCAAAAAGGTCCGGATCCATCTGGAATTTGTGTTGGGCTTTTCTTTGTGTATTTGGTGGTCTTGGATGTATCTACTTTGTTTATTGGAGCTCCGACCCGAATCCAATTGCTAAAATACTCCCATGATGGTGTGGAGTATTCTGTTTTGCTCTTAGGTCCTTCTGTCTTGCGTTCAGGTCCTTCTCCCTTGCATCTTGGTCCACAGATCTCACAATTCAGTGCTTTTTCCCAGCTTTTGGGTCCTTTTATGCTTCATCTCTTCAAACCTATTTATTCCTGAAAACTAAACATAAAACTCGTAACATAGCATTATTTAGGTGAAAGATAATGGATATAAGATACAAATATGAGCATGAAATGATGTCATTCATTAACTATTCCGTTTAATTCAAACAGGCATACTCACATTCATCAAATAAAGCAACAATAGCATTCATTTCATTCTTCAACTCCACCCCAAAGGGGGATGAGACTACTCACTACTCATTAAGAAAAAGGAAACAAAACAAAATTAAGCTAATTTAGCTAGGAAAAAAACATTCTAATTAATTCTACTAAGATTAAGACAAACAAAACTAACTATGCATGCAAGAATTAGAAGAAACAACAAGAACTAACAAATCATTCTTTTATTGCTAACTCACATTACAAGTAGTATCTCTCCAAGTAGAGAGAATGACCATCAAGAGAGGAGTCTATTACAAATGAGGAGGAAGAGTTCTATTTATAGCCATGAAAAAAGGTAACCGGGGACAATCCCCCCGGTAGGAGACTAAACTTCATATCGTAAATGGACTAAATACACACTAATACAACACCCGACTGAACATTATCGAATCTGAAGAGGATCCAACTGCCAATCAGTGGACTGGAAACGCCAATTGGCGGTCTGGATTAGGTTGATCAGGTCGTGCTTTGGTGGAGACTTTTGTGGATGGATTTCTTCATGTTTGGTACACCAGAGTTGGTTATTGGAGCTTAGGCCCGAATCTAATTGCCAAAATACTCATGATGGTGTGGAGTTTCTTGATTTGCTTATTGGTCCTTTTGGTTTACATCTGGGTCCTTCCTTGTAGCATATCAATCCATAAGTCTCACAATTCAATCTTTTTTCTTTAGTTCAGGTCCTTTTTGTGTCTCTTCTTCTGAAACTTGTTTATTCCTGAAACTTAAACATAAAAATCGTTACGTAGCATTGCTTTGGTTCAAAATTGAGGATATAAGAGACAAACACATGCATGATATGAAGTCAATCATTGGGCTTTATGGCGTTCATCGTAGGGAGGTAAGGCGTGTTGAGGCTGTGTGACCTCGCAGTTAGGCGTTATCTAGCTGTAAGGACCTATAGTGACCTTAGGTTGTTTGTGCCATGTTTGCTAGCTTAGGGTTCTACCATCACACACTACCCACACTAGCTCTAGGGATTCTACTTCTCATGTGAGTCTTCTTCTCCTATATATTCTTGGATTAGTATCCTCCTCTGATTACACCTTTTGTAGTGCGTAGTTTTTAGTCGAGGTTGGGCTCGTTCTGGTGAGGACGCTCGACTTGAGAGAGTGCATTTTTCTTAGGTGGGCGGTCTAGATGATCGCCCATCTCCACCTTGAGCTCCTTTGGAGCGTGAGGCTGAGTCGTCTAATGGAGATGGGGGAGACTGAGTTCCATATATGGATTACCTCGGTCCTCTCCTACCACCACGTAGACCTCCTTCTCCTTCTCCTCCTCCATCTCGGGAGGAAGAGGGATTCGGTCAGGATCGAGTTCTGGATGCACGACCATCTTTAGCTCGACTGGATAGACCGATGACTCTGTGGGAGCGGACCCATCCTGTTGCATAGTTCTTACATAGTTCTCTCTCCTACTCACTGGAACCAGTATATCTTGAAAGCTCAATATGTTAGCATGCTTCCTAACTTCACTGCCAATAAGGAGGTCTGTATATCTTTATAGGTGAATTCAAGAAGGTGTGCTACATATTCAAGCTTCAACAGCTTGGAGAGGATTCAGTTCGGTTGAGGATGATTTCTTTGGTGTTGAAGGTAACACGAAGAAATGGATGTACAGCCTCCCGACAAACTTGATTCAGTTTTGGGAAGAATTTGTGATCATTTTTCAGAAGAGATTCTTGCCCCAAAGGAAGACTCAACAAATACAACACCAGATACATCAAATGTTCCAGAGTAAGATTGAATTGTTTCATGCTTTCTTTAAGAGGTTCAAAGACCTTCTCCTGTAGTGCCCTCATCATCGAATTGAGTTATGGCAACTGTGCCAAACTATTTATGAGGTCCTCGCACATTGCTGGAGTCGACGTGTTAAGGTGATTTCAAATGAAACCCATTGCTGAGGCATGGCAAACTTTTGAATTAATGGTTGAACGTAACCATCACTGGGACAACATGAGAGAGCCACCACCCGCTAGGTCTTCTGGTCGAACTGGATCTTATGAAGTTGAATCAACTATCGTGTCTGAGGCAAACATTATTACTCCCAAGCGTAGGATTGAGAGTTTAGTGTTTGACCAAGTTGAATAAACTATCGCGTCTGAGGCAAACATTATTACGAGACGTAGTGACTTGGACTATGCTTACACTCCAAATGATACTGCGCATGCAAGTGCTATGTATCAAGAGTGGCCCCGTAGTTACCCATACAGTCACTCCTATAACCCGGGTTGGCGAAACCACCCTAACTTCTCTTGGAGCCTAGTGGGGGCCACGGTCAGAGCTCGCACGCTCAACATCAACCCTCACCTTATCACCCTCTACTCCCATCGGCAATTTATCAACCCCCACATCAAAGGTATTACCCCTATACTCACCAACCTCCTCAGGCATCACCATCGGCTATTCTAACCAAACTCAACTTTCCCATCGCGTTGACCAAAAGGACTCCTCTCGTCAACAAACCCTTCAAGCGTTCCTATAGAGCATGCAAAGTTCATTCAAAACTTTGGAAGTGCAAGTCAGCCAGTTGGCTCGTCAGGTCTATGAACGTGAGAAGAGTCAATTCTCAAGTCAACCCGAGGTGAATCCCTGGGGTACCCTATCTCAAGGAAGGCCAGTTCTACCTCATGCTACCTCTTAACCGACCCAGCATGTTAATGTAATTCATACTCAGAGGTCTAGTAAGGAGGTGGACAACTGATTGAATCAGTTATAAAAAAACCGCAAGTGCACGACAGCGTTGAAGCGGTGGCGAATACGGGTCGATCCACAGGGAGGTGTGTCAACTTTGGTTAGTTCGAAGTAGAGTGGGAAACAAAGGAGAGAAAGAGTTTGGTTACACTACACTAAACTAGGAATGAACAATCAATAAAACTAAACCCCATAGGGGGTAGAGAAAGAATGAGACTACGAAAATATGTGTATGTGTGTATGCTCAATTGTGCTCATGACAACATGTAGTACATGAAAATCATAAAACTAAATCCAACTTTCCCTCCACGTGAAATAAGATAACACAATATAATTAAAACATACAAAGACAATAATTGGAATGAAGCTAAATGAACTCATGCATCTAGACCATACCCCACTATGTCTCCACATGAAATAAGATTTACACAATCATTAAAACATACAAGACATTAACTACATGATTATATCACATATTTCTCCACCCCCCAAATGGGGATGGAACAACTCACTAATCATTACCCTAACTACATTAACAAAATGAAATATTCGAATGAAAGGAAATTAAACTAAGAAAAAAAGAAATATTAAAGAAGCAAATGAAAGGGAATTAAACTAAAGAAGCATGCAAGAATTAAAAGACAATATTATAAAAAACAAAGAAAATTTATTTTATTTACATGACCCACATTACAAATGACATTCTTCTCCACCTTGACCTTTTGCTTCAAGGCTTTTACTCCAACTATAGAGAATGCCACCAAGAAATTGGTGAATACAAATGAGGATAAAGAGTTCTATTTATAGCCATAGAAAAAGATAATCAAGGACAATCCCCAGGTATGGGACTAAACGTATACCAATAATAAACTAAATACAACCTAATACTTTACCAGGTAAAGTATTAGCGAATCCAGACCAAAACCGACCACCAATCAGATGTCTTGGTCTGCCAATTGGAGGTCTATATTGTCTGGATCCGGCCTGGTTCTGGAGTGTGGTTGTCTGGTTTCATGTCTTCATGTGTGATGCATCCAAATAGGTTGTTGGTGCTCAACACCAAATCGAATTGCCAAAATACTCCTCATGATGGTGTGGAGTTTCTTGATTTGCTCATTGGTCATTTGAGCTTACATCCTGGTGCTTCCCTCTTACATCTCAGTCCCTAGGTCTTGTAACTGAGTCCTTTTCCTTACTTTTGAGTCCTTTTTGTGCATCTTCTCCTCAAACCTGCTTATTCCTGAAACTTAAACATTAAACTCGTTACGTAGCATTGTTTAGGTGAAAGATAACGGATATAAGACATAAATGTATGCATGACATGATGTCAAGCAAATACCCCCACATTCATACAACATTCGTAAAACAGGGAAATCCTAACTCACATTCGTAGGAATCACGGTTGCACTTAGCATGTGCAATAAGCCGTTAAACCTCCTTGTCGCCAAGGAGGAGTGTTGTCTCCTAAGGGTTTTCAACAGATATACCCACAAAATCCGAACATTGATGCATTATTCAATCTAGAACTCGATTCGATGGACTCATTTTTGTCGATCATTGGACACGGTAATCCTATAGGCTGACTCTATATATGTATCAAGTCCACACACAGCCTAATGAATCATTCGTGCAAGTTAATTAAGGACATAAGTGAAACACATGGACAACCTCAACATCCTCAAGCGATACAAAGTGTAAAGTGCATTAAGGTTCTTATTTGCATTACCATTTTTATTTTGTTTCTTTTTTTTACTAGGTGGTGTATAATTCTCCCAGGGTCAGGTTTCGTGCATCATTGCCTATAAGGACTTACACTATCACGTACACCTTTCCCCACATCTCCACATAGGGAAAACCCTACCACCCGTGTAACGGGAGTTCGGTCGGTGCATCGCAAGTTAGATGACTCGAAAGCACCAGGCACAAAGTCCCCTCTGACCTAATTTCCCAGGTGATAGGAGCCGTGTAAGAAGAGAGAACACGTACTCACTTATTTCTTTTCTACACATGAACCAAAACCCCTACACTTAATGTCACAAAATAGGATTTAAAAGGTCCTTGACTACAACAAACTTCCTTACATTAACAGACACAAATTATTGACTCACTAGGTTCAGGGAGGACGTCTTTAAATATTTGAGTACTAAAACCGTACAATTACTCGCCCCCTGTTGAACGTTTTAATTAAACCGCAAGTGCACGACCGCGATGAAGCGGTGGCAAGTACGGGTCGTCCTCAGGGAGGTGAGCAGCCTCTTGTTTATCAGAAATCAAATGGCAAAAATTGGGGGAGAAAGATTGATTATGCTACTCTACACTAAACTACGCTAAGACGTATGAAATGCGAACGAAAGAAACAAACAATAAATGACAACTAAGCTAAGAACAAAAGAAGAATGCTGGAATACAAAAATGGGAAAACCCCTAAGGGGTGGAGTGATTGCACACAAGCAAAGAGGTGGGTGTTGAACACATTCTTTAAGCACAAAACATTTTCTTTCGTAAACACATGAAGATTTTGAAAGAAATGTGAAAAATTTAAAGCACTAGACAAGCAAAAGAAGACAAGTCACCCAAGGATCATGGCAAGCAGATATATCGATATTAAATTCAACACACTATCATGACCTTAACAATGCACATAAAAGAAAACAAAATGAAAGGAAAAGACTCGACTATGTACACACGTAAAATACCCCCCCACACCTACTTCATGCATTGTCCTCAATGAATGTGAGCATGAAACTACATGGATTTATGAATGAGAAAGGGAAGATGTCACCAACATGAAGTGCAAAAGTTAGTCCATGGTAATTTTGATGGACACAAATGCGAATTCCCTCAAAACCTGTGAGATGCTAAAGAAGGGATACAAATACATGAAAGAAATGCGGCCCAAATACACAAGGGTTGGGCCCCACAACAATCAATGCTCACTCTTGGAGTCTTTATTGTAATTTTTTTTAATATGACTATAAACAAAAATAAGCTCTCATCTTCATTTGTCAAAGGATATCAAATGGGAACCTCAAAAGTGGGACAATGCACTTGGAGTGGGAACATGACACCACACAGGGCTAGAATAGTCATACGTGGCACCCCTCAGAAAGAGCACAAGATGAAAGGAGAGGCTCATGAAAAACATGCAAAAGTGTCTCATCCAAAGGATCAAACTGAAAGAGCATGATCATCTCAAGAGTTTGGGAAATATGGGGCAACGGAAGAAGAGTTTCTCCCATTGCGGTACTAAAGTTATGATTGTCAATCGAAAATCTCCAACCAACATGCTGGTGGGTCAAAATGAGGTCAAGAACCTCGTTTTGCATGTCCGACTCACCAGGCAAACAGAAAGTAAGTCTCTTACCCAAGGTATCCTCTAAGGTACTCCCAATACCCTCATTGGTGATGTAATTGTTTGATGTCCCATCATTTCCAAGATGACCAGGAACAATAGGCGAGGCAAACTCTCATTAGGTCGTTTGAAATTAAGGGTACTAGGGAGCTCTTACTCCACCAGAGGTGAGTCCTTAAGAGGCACAACATGATGATCATGTGGGTCAAGGACCACAGGACAAAAAGATAAAGCACAATCCTGTGCCGACTCATAATGAAGTTGGTTCATGTTTTTCTCAATTGACATTGAATCCTCCACCAAGTGATTGTGACTTTGAAATATTGAGCTTTGGATTTGGGGATGTGATGGTGGTTCGATATGTCATTTGACTCACTTGCATTTCCATAGTTTGCAAGGAATTCAAGTCGGACTTCAATAAAGTTTGAGTGGTTTCCATGAACGTTTGGAGGGTTTGTTTTGAGGAATCAAGTTTGGGGTCAACAGTGAGGTTCATGTTACAATTTGGGAAATTGATGGGTTGGGTGTTTATGGGGTGTGAATGAGTCTAATGATTGGTCGTGGGTGGTGGCTAGTAGAATGTTGGGTATTCGGGAGGAGGATACTGGGTGGGCATGATGTATAAAAATTTGAATAAGAATTGTATCCCCACAAATCCATCCCTCTGGAGTTGTACGCGGATGCGTAATTGTCATATTGAGCATTTTAGGAAAATGTATGCTCATACTCAGGCTCTGGGGGAACATAAGGACATTCCCCGATAACAGGACCACTCAACCCACAACAGTCATACAGTGCGGCTACTGGAGCCACCGGTGCACTCATGTTGTCTACCGTACGCATGAAAGAGGCCAAAGTTTGTTGACCAGCATATGATCCGACATAACTTGATTGTGGTCTAGCAGTCAGGGCCTCTCTCATATTATCCCAATCTGAAGATTGCTCAGTCACACAATTATGATTGTCCCAACCATACGGGGTGTTTGTCTGAGGCACCTCAGGATGCATGGGTCCAGAGTACAAGGGAGAAGTGTCCTGGTCCCAACAATGATATGGATGGTCGCTGATTGACATCATTTCATGCTTACATTTGTATCTTATATCCATTATCTTTCATCTAAACAATGCTACGTAACAAGTTTTATGTTTGAATTTCATAAATAAATAAGTTTGAGGAGAATAGACATAAAAGGACCTAAAAACAAGAAAAAGGACTGAGTTGTGATACTTGGGGACTAAGATGCAAGGGAGAAGGACCCGAACGTAACCCCAAAGGACCAATGAGCAAATGAAGAAACTTCACACCATCATGAGGAGTATTTTGGCAATTAGATTCGGGTTGACACTCCTATAACCGATCCGAATGCACCCCATGTGAAGAATTAAAGACATAAAGAACATATCCAAATATGGGTCGGATCCGGGGGAAAATGACCGCCAATTGGCGGTCCAAGACCACCAATTAGCGGTCCATTTGTCTCCGAATCCGAGCCGGTGTCTCCAGAAAATGGGTTATGTGTTTATGTGTATTCTGGGAAGATTTTATTATTCCCACATAGGGGGATTGTCCCTGATTACCTTTTTCTATGGCTATAAATAGAACTCCTCATCCTCCTTTTGTATTCACCCATTGCTTGGTGGCATTCTCTCTACTAGGAGTAAAAGTCTTGAAGAAAAAACTCAAGGTGGAGAAGAATGCCACTTGCAATGTGAGTCATGTTAATAAAATAAATTTTCTTAGTTTCTTTTAATATTGTCTTGTCTTTTAATTCTTGCATGCTTCTTTAGTTTAGTTTCCTTTCAGTTTGATTTTTAATATTTCTTGTTTGCTTAGTTTAATTGCCTTTCATTAGGATGTTTCGTTTTGTTAATGTAGTTTGTAGTGTAATGATTAGAGAGTAGTTTTATCCCCCTTTGGGGGTGTAGATGATGTTCATACATGCATTAAAGAATGGAAATGAATGCTTTATTTTGGAATGTGTTGATAGATGTGAATGTATGCTTGCGTGTTTAGAGTAGAACACTTCACTTGATGACTTTTGCCACAATTATAGACACCTCTCATGCTTGTTTAGGTTCTGAAATAACCAACTTGTATATTTGAATGTTAATCAACTAGGTTATTGAATGGAACCTTTAGACACTTCCTATATATCAAAACACTACCTACATTTGTGCCTATTGAATGCATTCTTCACCATCTTTTTACATGTGTGTACACACTCCACCCCTTAAGGGTTTCCCATTTTTGATTTCCAGCTTTCATCTTCTTTGTTTGTTTCGTTCTAGCTTAGCGTAGTTACTTTAGTGTAGTCACAACTTCTTCCCCTCTTTTCCCACTTGCCTTCGAACAAACCAGAGTCGACACACCTCCCTGTGGATTGATCCGTACTTTCCACCACTTCATCCTGGCCGTGCACTTGTTGTTATTAATAAAACGTTTAAACAAGTTTTTGGCGACGTTGCCGAGGAGGTGCCAGTTTAAACTCTGGTTTGGACGATTCGGGTGGATTTAATTCTTGTGTTGTAGTTTTGTTTCTTGCAGGAGACTCACACTGGGAAGGGCAAGCATATGGTGAAGTTTGGAGGCGATCTGAGACTTCTAGACCGCCAATCAGTGGCATGAGACCGCCAAACAAGGGTCTGGTAATCTCATTTCACCTTGTAATTTCTTTGGAGTGTTTCCATAACTGATGTAGGAATCTGGGACTCAATTTTGAATGTTCTGACTATTAGATTGCTCCCAGATTAATAATCAATCTCCCTTTAAGCAACTTGGATCCTAAAACCCAAAGCAAAAGATTAGGCATTCTTTCTTGTTTAGGTCATGCATCATGTACTCGACTTTGGCACGTAGATTGTCTTTTATTTTAACTTTACTTTCAGTTACTGAGTGTCGGCGTGAGGTACGCATTTCCTACTCTCATTCATGCATTTTGTATGAACATGCATTAGTTAGTAGGAAGTGCATTGCAACAAGTGTGAGTTGAGCGTTTGTTTGGAGAGTTGATTGCTAGATTAGGTCTCCAAAATGCTACTAAGGAGGGGTTGTCCCATATAAGATAAGGTGGGGGATTTCATCACCCTTCCCTTCTCCCTAAAAACCACACTAATCAAGAGCCTAATTTTAAAATCAAGTAGACATTGGCCTTAAGGAATTCAGACGCATTAGGAGAGTGATCCGGTCTCGACCGTCATGACCTGATCGGCGTTGCCCACTTTGTCGATAGTAGGAGAGACGAGATCCCCGGATCTTGGCTCACTTGCTGGGCTTTGTGGTCCTTGTCGTAGGGAGGTGAGGCGTGTTGAGGCCGTGTGACCACGCAGTTAGGCGTCGTCTAGCTGTAAGGACCTATAGCGACCTTAGGATTGCTTGAGCCTTGTTTGCTTATGTGCTTCTACCTGTACTCACCCGCCGTAGCACAAGGACTTCTTCCATTCTCTCCTGAGTCATTCTCTCTCTTCAGTGTCCTCATGTCTTGTCCTCTACGCACATTCTTTATTTTGAATAAAAAAATTGGTTTGTGTGTGTGCACCTTCGTGCATGCTTGTGTGGGCACGAGATGAGAGTGTCCGTTTGACGAGACGTGTCGTCAACCCTGCTTCGGTAGTTGATTTCTCGTCGCCTCCCTCCTCTCATGTCGCACATAGTTTGGGTTCAATGGCTTCTCATTACGACGAGGAGGAGCAGTTGCTGGACCCACCTGTCCCACCTGTTTTCTACCTATTTTTCCTATTCTCGCTCCTACACCTCTCTGCGATCGATGCTACCCGAGCCATACTGCTCTACCCTCATGCATCGTATTGCCAGAGGCGAATGAGAACCACTTTGAGGTTAAGCCTCAGTTTATTTCCTTGCTCCCTCACTTCACTGGGAAGGGTGACCCCTATATCTTTCTTAGGGAATTGGAGGAGGTCTGTGCTATGTTCGAGCTGCAACAACTTAGCAAAGACTCCATCCATCTTAGGCTTGTCCCCTTTGCACTGAAGGATGATGCCAAGAAGTGGTTGTACAGCAACCAGGCGAATGCCTTTAGGACTTGGGATGAGTTTCAGTCTGCATTCCTCAAGAAGTACTTTCCAAATCACCGGACACAAAAAGTGAGGAATGAAATCAATTCATTTTATCAACATTAGACTGAATCATTCCATGCATACTTAGAGAGGTTCAAGGAGCTATTATCCTCATGCCCTCACCATGGCATCGAGTTTTGGCTCATGTGTCAGATTGTTTATAAGGGTCTTCACATCCCGTCCCGAACGCTCCTTGAGTCCATGTGTGAAGGAGAGTTCTTAGGAAAGGATGAAAGGGAGGCATGGGCTTTCCTAGAAGACCTTGCTGAGAAAACCATGCAATGGGAGAGTGTAAGGGAACTGCCTGCATCATCTACCATAGAAGCGAGGATTGCAAATGCAACCGAAGCTCGTATGACGGCCTTAATTCGTTGTATGGATTCGATTGAGCTCCAAAACCAGCACGATCTGTCACATGTGTCTGCATCTGGTTCAGTTCCATCTCATTTATGTGGTAGGATAGGTCATATAGGGGGTGAGTGTGCATCCATTCCTCCTGAGATGGAACATGTCAATGTCATCTATGATAGATCCAGGAATGACCCATATTCATCTTCATATAACCCTGGATGGAGGAACCACCCTAATTCTTCATGGAACCATAACAATGCCCCAGGTGGTCCTTCAATCTTTTCTCGACCACCAAACCGACCACACCACTATCCCATGCATTCATAGCCTCATCAGCCACCCCAAAGTCAAAACACCAACCCACCAGGTTTCTCAAATTCTAGCAACTTGGAAACCCACTTTAATTTTCTTGAGAACTTAACTCGTGGACTTGAGAACTGTGTAAAAAACTTTATGTCGTCCACTAGTCAAGTCCTCATTTTGAATCAGCAGACCATCAAATCTTTCGAGCTTCAGATAAGCCATTGGGTTCAATCTGTACATGAGAGAGAGAGAGGGAGTCTACCTGGCCAATCTTTGGCTAACTCCCGTGCTCAACTTCACTCGAACATGCAAAATGCAAGTTCAAGACCACAGGGGGCAAGTGAACTACGTGGAAGAACATGTGGACCATGTCAATGCCATTGTAACCTTGAGAATGGGAAGCAGGTCAACAACCACATCTCCTTGCCAGTAAATCCATCTGTGCAGCCCCCTTGTGGGAATGATGGTAAGAAAGTGGCCGAAGGTGAGAGTAATACACCAACACCTCCTTCTCCGACTCTGCCTAAGACATACCTACCAAAAGCTCCTTATCCTAGTAGATTGTCTAATAAACAGAGTGATAGTGTGGATAAAATCTTGGAGATATTTAAGAAAGTTAATGTCAATATTCCTTTGTTAGACATGATTCAACAAATACCTCTCTATGCAAAATTCCTGAAGGATCTTTGTACAACTAAGAGGAAAACCAACGTCCCTAGCAAAGCCATTTTGGCGGCTAATGTGAGCTCGATCATTTCAAACCCAAGATACGTAAAATTGAAGGACCCAGGTAGTCCAACAATTTCATGTATCATTAGGGACTCTCGAATTAATAATGTCTTGCTAGATCTAGGGTCGGCGGTTAACCTCTCACCAGCTTCTATGTATCAACGATTAAGCCTAGGCGAGCTCAAACCTACGAAAACAACTTTGCAGTTGGTTGATTGTTCGATCAAAGTCCCATTGGGGTTCATTGAAGATGTCCTAATCAAGGTCAGTGATTTCATATTTCCTGTTGACTTCGTCGTCCTTGAGACCAAACCAATCAAGACTACCCACTCTCAGATTCCATTGATTGTCGACGTCAAATGCCTTGATCAATTGTCGTACTGGACTGATGAAATTGTTGTTCGGGAACTTAACCGCGACTTTCCATGTCTTCAATATGTCTAGGCAGACGACATCTTTCGAGGATCCATGGAAATTAATCTTATCCGGGACTTGGAAGAAGAAACAGAAGAAGAGTACCCCCTGATTCATGAAAATCTAAGTGCTTACATCATGGATGATTTCGATCATGTAGAGGATGGGGGCGAGTTGAGCAATGATGTGCATGTTGTTCAGTACATGCGAGCTCCTCCTATCTTACATCTCGAGCTAGATATCACGCCTCGCCTTGACGAACCACCCACAATTGAGCTTAAAGAACTCCCTAAGGAACTGAAACACGTTTTTCTCGGTCCCGACATGTCATTTCCAGTTATTATTTCATCGATGTTGACTAGTGATCAGGAAGAACGTCTGATTTAAGTCCTAAAGGAGCACAAATCAGCCATTGGGTGGTCGTTGAAGGACATTAAAGGGATAAGTCCCGATGTTGTGCATCACCACATCTTTATGGAGGATGAGACATGACCACGTCGCGACCCACAGAGGCGTTTAAAGAATTTTTTTGATTGTGTAGACTTGAATGTGTGTATGTTCATCGGGTTTGTTTTAATCGTCTACATGTTGTGGGATTTTTGATGGGATTTGCCATAAGATTTAGACATTTCCCATGCTTGGTTTCCTCATGTTTGTTGACTGAAATTTCCTTTTGGATATGCTACATATTAGTCGTGTGTTTGTGTTAGTGTTTACTCGCTTGATTCATTGAAGAAACTTTGTTTTTATGGGTTTTGCCATGAAATTCAGACACCTCCCATGCTTAGCTTTGTTCTTCACATGTGAGTCTTGCCATAATTTTAGACACTTCTCATGCCGAGCCTCATCTTCTGATGATTAAGTAGTAATTGCTAATATGTTGTGTGAATGGAGTGATAGGTCTTGCCAAATCTTTAGAGACTTCCTATGCATGAAGACACGCACATACATGCTTTCATATGTCATTCACCACATATCTCACTTCAAATGGGCACACACTGCCCCCCTCAGGGGATTCATCCATATTTCATGCCACTTAGTTTGCTGATTTTTTCTAGTAGTCATTGGCATCGTAATCTAGTTTGTTTTGCGTTCGTATCACAATTGTCTTTTAGTAGTAGCATAATAATCTCTTCTATTATTATTTACCATTTGATTTCTCTCACTCGAAGGTTGGCAACGCTCCCTGTGGATTGACCTGTACTTACCCTGTCTTCACCGACGGCATGCACTTGCGGTTAATTGATAAAACGATTAACAGGAGGCAAACATGAGACTGTGAACTTGGTTCTCTTGGTCTTCCCACTTTGCTACAACCTCACGTTTAGTATCGGTTGCCTTCTCCCTTAATTTTAGGATATCACCATCCAAAATGTGAGAGTTTTCAAACTTTAATACAATGTTGAGCTTGATCTTTCAGCTATTGAAGTTGGAGCCATCATTGGCTAGCGGATGTTTCTCAATCATGGATCGGACAACAAGTTGAATGTTCGACATGTTTCAAAATAATTTAGAACGTTTTATGTCAATTTTATCTTTATAAAATTTGTACTGCAAATAAATAAATATGTCCATGACTCCAGTCATCTAAGATCCAATCATTTATAACATAGACTAGCTAAGGGCTACTGTTTATGTCATAAAGTAAAGGTAAGAATTTTTTCTAATCACAACCATTTTGAGATTTTGCAAACTTTTGCATTTTTCAAATTCTTATGATGCTTGTCGTTTTAATTAAGAGGAAATTTGTTTCATCATCCTAAGAAAAACTCTACGATTGTCTACGGTATCCATGAACAAATAAACTTGGTGTCTACTAAGTGTTAAACTCACTTCATGTAAATATTGATGGCCTAACAATAACTATCCTAATATCTCCCACTTTTTTGCAACGATTGAGGAAATTATCTCCGTTAAGGGCGAGCGAAACATTTCTCGATCGATGGTTATAAGTGGATGAAATAAGAAAGAAAAATCTTCTTCATTTTTAGTTTGGAAAATTAAACAATTTATGTGTGACACAAGAATTCATGTAGTAATGTATGTATCAATTCATACCTATCCTAACCATTCAATCACATACAAGTCAAGTACATAAACATAAAATAAATCCATTCACACATCGGTGTGAGTCTATATGTTCCCACATTCTTCGCTTCTTCTTCTTCTTGCATTGTGGATGTAAATATTGCACAATATTTAAACATGCATCTCCCAATTTCAATTTTATCAAAATTAAATTGACTAGTGAAGTCCTATATAAAAGTCGTCTCTTACGCATACATACAAAATAAAAGGCTTTTATAGATTCATCAAGCCATGAGCCTAATTAATAAAAACAACTTTATGAATTGCAGAAATGATCTACATATCATACATTCACACAAGACATTGTTGCAAACATATAAACTCACTTATCCATGCAAAACAGAATAAGTGACACAATTTGTACGTATGCTATTTTATACTATTTAGTTGATCCTTCATTCCTAAATTAAATAATATAAAATCATTTCAAATGCTTTAAAATGTTCAAGCATTCAAAGTTCAAAAATCTATTTTTTGAACCAAGGTTTATTTACAATTCCAAAAGACAAACTTTATGGAAAATAAACTCATTCACACCTTTTGTTTCGTCAATTTCAAGTAAAACAATTTAACTGCTCAAAATTAAAGAATTTTAATTGTACATCAATTTACTATATTCTAAGAACATATTTTAGAAATTCTGAATTTAAACAATTAAAACGAAATAGTTTGTGCCTCACGAATCTCATCTAAATAGAAGACTAATTGCTGGATTTTCCAGAACAGTCTTGTTTTCACGATTTTTGTTTCACCCTAAAGAGCAGAAGAAATTAATTGATCTTAGTGATTAACTTATCTTGTAACATCACAAAGTATTGTAGAAAAATAAGAAACACAGAAATCTAAGATTCTAATTTGATGCATCCATCAAAATGTGACAAAGGACTCAAAAGGGCAAAAACTCGAACTACTTAATTGAGAGATGGTAAACTAAACATAATTAAATAGCCTAATTATTGAATATATGAAGAAAAACTCTGATACCATTGTAGGATTTCATCCCTATGCTTGGGTATACGTTTTTTATACACAAGCAAGATCGTTTTCATATTTATTCAATAATTTTATGTATAAGACTATACAAAGCATTTTAATATAGATGCACTATACACAATATTAAAATGCACCAGAAGAATCATTCCTAAATGGATTGTCAAACCCTTTTCAATGATCCGGAATCAAGTTGCACCTTGAATCGCCCGAGGAGATTTCTCCAGGTGACCACCAATCCTTAAACAAGATTAGAGTGATTGAAGTTTGTCAATCAACTCTAATGCAAGGTTAGAATCTATCTAATAACCCTTTTATGCCACCAAGATCTAAATCTCTAGCACTCAATTAATTAAGAGAATTTTAATGGACGGATGGAGAGAAGATGAAAAGCTGTATTTTCAATTGTTGTGTCAAAGAGGAGGAGGAGAGGCTTATATAGAAAACCCCCATAACTACCGACCTCATGCATCAAACCAACCACACATGATCCATAGTAGTTTTTATCTCCACCAATCACCTTTTGATACATCATCTTCTAACAAAAACATGGGTTGAATCCATCCATAAATTTAGCAACCACCTTTTATTTAATAAATTAATAATAGGCAAAACGCAGGGCAAATAGTTGACCGAACCATCGACTTGGTTGACCGTTCCATTACCGAGAAAAGTCCCTAATAATTTCGGTCCGACTGTGTTTTCTGTCGGTCGACCATTTCCTTACCATAAAGTTCCTGATAATTTTGGTCGAACAAACTCCCAAGCTAGTTGACCGTTCCCTTACCAGGAAAACTCTTTATAATTTCGAGCGAATTGCATGTCCAGTCGGTCGAACGTTTCCGAACTCAAAAGAATTTGTTCGACTGGTTCTCGAAAAACGTTCGACCATTTTTCCTCTACAAATTCTTGGTCAACATCAAGAAAAATTTGAGCTATGAGGTTTTAGTAAATTTATATGTTATAATGTTGCGTATCACATTATATTATGTAATATATTATCATATATAATGTCAAAACACTATACCCCATAATATATACATCTCATACAAATTTATTTGTTATTCTGGTCACGTCGTTATCATGACATAATAATTTCATTATTTTACCATACGTACTTCATTTCATATCATATGAAATTTGATACATCACATAAAACACATAATTATAATTCTTATTTTCCAGTTTTGTGGTGTGACCTATTGGAGGATCTAAGTTATATGAATACTTTATATCATAAACTATAAGTGGTATCTAGCTACACATTATAGTTACTCAAATAACAAAAATATTTTGCTCACTAGAAGAGAACATGATCCATTTGGTGATATGAAGTAATATCACTTGTGTCAATCCCATGCCTCGTGATATTAAGATTCACTACTAGAAAAAGGACCTTTGCCGATGGATGTTTCCGTCAGCAAAAATTCGCCGGCATACTCCGAGTCGACGTAGGAGCTTTTTTCGTGTGCAAAAGATGGCGCGATAAAAAACACCAGACGGAAATTCCGTCTGAAAATTAAATGAATCACTGCTATTGTCGACGGAATTTCCGTTGGCCATAACTCCTACATTATTTGTTGCCGATAGAATATCCGTCGACAATCACAATACATTCTGTTGACGACGGACATTCCGTCGGCAATAGTAGCACCTGTTACAAAAGTGAAATTAAAAAAATTACTTATGTTTCCCGGAGCGTGGTTGATGAAGAGGTGGACGACAAGAAGGAGGGCAGCATGTGGACGACGAGGTGGATGATGAGGTGGACGACAAGAAGGAGGGCAGTGTGGACTTCGGGACGTGCAGAGGTGATCGGTGAGATCGTAGGGCGGCGTGGAGGAGGCAGGTGCCGACGGGCGGTGGGGAGATGTGAGAGGGTGGGAGGGCCCCCGATCGATGGTGATGCAAGGGGACGAAGGTGCAGGGTCGACGGTGAAGACGGGAGCAGCTGGCGGTAGGTCGGAGCAACGGGAGCGGGAGCGGTTGTTTTCGCTGTGGCGGCGAAGGACGGAAGAGAAATGGATATCGTCGGGTAGGGTTTCGTCGGGTGGGTGAGAGTAAATCCCCCCCCCCCCCCTCCCTAAATGTCTTGGCATGACGACAGATATTCCGTCGGCATGCCTATTTTTCCACGTACAGGGCATGAACAGAAGTTAGTCGGATGCGGTTGGTATTTTTTGCATTAGAACCCGATTGGAAAACCATCATGCCTATGGACTTTCCGACGGCATGATATTTTTTTCATGTGCACTAAACGTGCCAAATTAAACGAGTGTGAAAACTAATTTTTCGTGTTCGATACGACAGAACAACCATCATGCTGACGGATTGTCCATCGGGCCAAGTGTGTCGGGAAATGTTGATTTTCTTGTAGTGAATATTATACAAAGTAGGAATGTGTCATCTTTGTGTTATATATTCATTTTTCTTGATCTCTGAAGCTAATTATAAATATGTAACTATACATAAGTTACTTTGTGCATATTATAATTTCGTTTCATCAAGGGGCCCAATAAAATCATCCCTCAAGTCACGAAGGGCAACAATAATCTTTTGACATATGATCTTTTCCGGCACAAGTCATATCTAACCAACTAATATCTTTATCACTATACGTAATGATAGCTTTTGAAGATAATCAAATTATACACTTCTCAATTCCACAATGTTTCATCTACTAAGTCTATTCAATATATAAAAGCAAACATTTTCTCTTTTATATAGTCATGTTGTTAAATACTTGTAGAGCTACAATATCCTTTAACCAAGATGACAATCTTATCTCGGTAATTATTTTCCCTTGTTAATCGTACTTCTGATTTATGTAAGTCATTATCTTTTAGATCTTTACGGTTAACGACCAAGAGTCTCTTCCTTATCTATTGTAAAAGACGAATACATTAATCAAGTAACAAATTGTTTATACATTCAATTCATAATAAAAGACATATAAAAGAATACTATTAGAACACACATTCCTTTCCCCATCCCCATTGGGGGGGTGGATGATGATGTAATGTGTGAATGTTGTTAGATTTGTGTATGTTTTAATCTTAATCTTGGAGATTCAAATGAATTTCATTGCCATTTTGATGGTTTTTCCACTCTTGCCTTTGATGTGTTAATGGTCATAATGGATGCTTAGCACATGATTTGGTGAAGTCGTAGTCATTGATTAACTCAAGCCATCTGCAATGCCTCATATTCAACTACATTTATGAAAATAAATACTTCAAACTCTGGTGATCAGTGAAGACCTCAAACCGCACTACATACGGATAGTACCTCCAGGTCTTCAATGCATGAGCTACCATTGCTAGCTCCAAGTCATGTGTGGGGTAGTTCTTCTCGTGCACCTTTAGCTCCGTCAACGCGTACGCCACCACCTTCTCGTGTTGCCGGAGCATGCAACCACAAGTATCCACCCTTGCATACGCATATTTTGAAGCATCATTGTAGATCACGTACCCATCGCTGCCACTCGGAAGAGTCAGAATCGGTGCAGTCGTCAGCCATCTGTTCAACTCCTGAAAGTTGTCCTCCACTACTAGGACCAAACAAACTTGACACCCTTTTGTGTCAGTACCATCTGTAGTAAAGCGATCTTGGAGAAGTCCTTGATGAAATGATGGTAATAGCCTGCAATTCCCACAAAACTCCTGACCTCAGTCACACTCGTCGAGGCCTTGCATTATGTCACAACCTCCACCTTCGCTGCCTTGACTGAGATCCCGTCCTTTGACACAATGTGCCCTAGAACACACACTTTGAGTACTTGGCATACAACTTCTGATCCCTTAAGATTCCAAGTCCTATCCTTAGATGCTTCCTATGTTTCTCTCTATCCGAAGAGTAGACCATAATGTCGTCTATGAAGACGATGACAAAGCAGTCGAAGTACGACTTGAACATTTTGTTCATCATGTTCATAAATGTTGCAGCTGCATTTGTCGATCCAAACGACATCACTAGGAACTCATAGTGTCAGTACCGAGTCCTGAAAGGTATCTTCTGAATGTCCTCCTCTTTGATCCTCAACTGGTGATAGCCGGATTCCAAATCAATCTTGGTGAAAACCTTTGCGGTCTGCAACTGGTCAAAGAGGACACCTATCATGGGTAAAGGGTACCGGTTTCTGATGGAAACCTTATTCCACATCCTGTAATCAATGCACATCTGTAAAGACCAATCCTTTTTGTTCACAAAAAGCACTAGTGCTCCCCAAGGTGAGACACTTGGTTGGATGAATCCAGAATCCAACAACTCCTTCAACTACTTCATTAGCTCAGCCAGCTCTCCAGGTGTCATTCGAGGAGTGGTACCAGCTACTAACTCGATGCCAAACTCGATCTCTCGATGTCGCGGTAGACCTTAGATATCGGCTGGAAAGATCTCTTGAACGTCCTACACGACTTCTATCTGCTCCAATCTCCTCGTCTCTAGGTCTGGAACAACTAGAGTAAACAAGAACGCCCTACAACCCTTGTAACGCCCCCGATCTCGCGGGTACGCACACTGGGAAAGACTACAAGTGTCGCGATCAGAGACCTCCACGGCGACCGAAGGAGTTACAAAAGACAGACCAAACAGCAACTCGACAATACGTAGAGAGATCATACATTGATAGACTAGCATAAAACATAACTGAAAAGTGAGAGAATATCCATATATGGTAAGAAGGTCAAATACATTACATCGAGTTCAAAGGGAAATACATCGTAAATAATGCGGAAGCAAAAGACAAACTGAAGAATATGGTCGACGTGTCCCTCGTGTACAAAATCTTCGACTACTCGTCCAGTCCGCCCTGTGGAAACCTAAGTACCTGCAAGCACCGCATTAATAAATGCGTGAGTTTTCAATTAAGAAAACCCAGTATGCCTCAGCCAATACAAATGAAATAAATATGACACATGCAAGAAGTCTAACTAAGACTAGCAGCAGTCGAACAGAAACAAGTGCACGGAATGCATTAGAAGGGCAATGACTCCACCAGCCATGCCTGCCGGGCGCACCCGACGCGTTCCTCGTAAGGAACCAGAACACCAGCCTCGCTGGTCAGAGGTGGTCACCCGTCGGTGACCCACCGCTCGGCACAAAGCGGTGCGCCGGTTAGATGTCCCAACTCGCGGAAAATAACCTACATGGTGCCATCGCGACATTGGGTCCACCTAACCTGAGACAGAATGACAGCGCGCATGCCCAGGACTTATCTTAGGCCTGGCCCTCACATAGGGGTCTTAATCGGGTGGCCTCTGAAGCTAGAGGACCCACCCGTGGCCCGTCGGCCCAGAAACAGAACGTGCCCAGAATTACTCCATTAGATTAGATGCAATGCAACTACCACAACGCATATAGTCTAGTACATCTAAAATATTCAGAATGAGTTCAATGGAGGGTATGCAATATCTCCCTCAAACTCTAAGCCAAAACAGAATTTAAATTCATCCACACCACACGAATTTTAAACAATTAGCATCATGGATTATCATGCAAGAATATATAGTCTGAAATCAGTAACAAATGGGGAACCATCCAGCAACTAAATGATGTATGATTATGCATGAATATATGGTCTGAAATCAGTAACAAATCGTCGATGATCAAGCATGAATATATGGTCTGAAATCAGTAACAAATTATGGATGATCATGCAAGAATATATGGTCTGAAATCAGTAACAACTTGGGGAATAATCCAGCAACTAAATGATGTACGAATATGCAAAGTCTTAGCAGCAAACCGAGTCATGAACTTTCCTATTTCCAGCAACCTAATGATGCATGAACATGCGTCACCTTAACATAAAATTAAATAGGACTTAAACCCTACATTCAGAAACTAAAGAGGAATGAAATATGCAACATCTACCAGCAAGCAAATCAGTAAGCACTGGATGAAATCCAACAACAATCCGGTTGACTGAATATGCAATGTTTTTGGTAATAATGCAGCCATGCAATATTCCTATTTCCAGCAACCTATTGATGCATGAAATATGCGGCTTGTAATCAACAAGAAAAATCAGGAAATAAACCTTGTGTCCAGAACTAAAGATGTTTAGATATACAACAACATAACAGCAACTAAAGATGAAGAATCATGCAAATCCCGCAGCTAAATAGGCATGCATATGTAGCATCACGGTAATAACAAAACATGGGAATTAATGCACGAAATTAACTATCTAAATCATACACAAACATAGGGTATCTTAACAGCAAGGTAAACCAGAGAATGATCATGAAATCCATCAATATAATCACATCTACAACTAGCAAGCGGCCAGAAATCTATTAGAATCTAAGGTGAAACACACAACCCAACCAGGCTGAGATTTCATCTCGCATGTGTGCCCCAGAAACCTGACCAGACATCCCCCTTGGTGCTGGATGAAGCTCCATCCGACACCCCCACCTATTATCCTACATTTGGACCAGAAGCATACAAGAGGTGCAACATAAGTTAATACCCGTCCAGCAGCACACATAAACCACAACTTAATCAAGTTAATAAGGCAACAACCCCCAACCGCCTCATTGTTTGAGTTACCACTTACTACCCGCATGGATTGTTCAATCAAACCCGAAGGTTGCTGATGCTGGACAGCCTCCAATCCAGCCCCCAAGCCTTATGCTACACTAATGGCTAGAGACATACCTGAAGGATAGAAGATGTTGAGCTAAACCGGATGCACCAAGATTTCCCCTAGCCGCACGCAAGGAGCTCCTCCGAATTCTTCTTCCAAGTTGCTGGAATTGCTGGGGAGATTTTCGGTGGTGGTGTGGAGAGGAGAGGGAGGTAGGGTCGGCTGGATGTGGGCTTAAATAGGTGCAAGTTTGGAAGGAGCAATTAACAATAAGGCAAGAGATAATTGGCTTTGATGGCCAATCAGCACTTTCCTTTAGGAAACCAATTCAAATATTTTGCAAATCTCAAGAGATTTGCTCTTGCTGATGTGGCATCCACGTCACCCAGCCTTCACACCTCAGCCCTAAATGCCTACTCAAAGCACAAGCCAAACCACACACATGAATTCCACTCGATCAGCCCGGTTAAGTCAATCGATTGGAAAACTGCCTGACGGTCGAACCCGTCCATGAGTCGCATTGACTCGCCCAAAAAGGAAACTTTTCCCCGAAAGGAAGCTTTTCCAAAACAAAGCATAAAATCACACAACTAACATCATTCATCAAGAAAACACAAACTCCGGCGTAAGGATGGTTAAGACTTAATAAGGTACCGGAGAGCGGGTCTTTCAACCTACACCCCTTAAACAAAATTTCGTCCTCGAAATTTGCTATCCCTAACTCTCAACCAAAAACTTGAGATACAATATCCTCACATCAACCCACACTCAAACAACGGTAACAAAAGTTACAAGATGATGAAATACATGTGCCATAACAGCCAAAGATTCTGAGAACAAATCATGAACCAATCACATGAAATCCAGCAAGTAATAATGTATGAACCTATGATACATTGACAATCATAAAATTTATAGCAACTAATATATACATACATATGCGACATCTTGACAGTAAGTATCCATGAGGATCATATAATTTCCAGCATAGCATCATGGACATTGTAGAATCAAAACTATTTGGTTTACCTTTTCACATAATACAATTTCTTGTTTCCAACAACTATGTCATGCGTCCCAATATAACTTCCTAACATCAATCTAAACATGAAATGAGTAATAGAATGTGTAAAAGGCATCGTAGTAAAATACTACATGCATTCGATAGCATGAGTCATAAATTTCAGGACATATATGCGTTACAATCTTGCAAATCAGACCATGATCAGAGATTATATCGACATAAAACATTATAAGTATCAGTAATACAACATGGTGAACATGCACATGAGATCAGGAGTCTACATATATCTATAAATAATATACATGCATGCATTCGGATTCACACATTATGTTAAGTCATGGAATGAGTTGCATATGTCATGGATGAGTACATATTTTAGTCTCAAAGAAAGCCTAACGATAACATCAGAGAAGGTATACCAAATCAGATCATGAATGTGGTATGCTTACTACTGGAATGAAATCAACTCAAATAACAAGTCACCACAAACAACACCTATAATCCAACTGATTGCACCAATCATAATTTTAGAACGTACATGCCTTAGAAGATAGCGATTCAGAAAATGGCCCGAGATCATATGAACATGAATTAATATATGAATATATCAGCGATCTAACATGGAAAGCATATATCTAGAAATCAGAAGTCGGAGCATATTCATGATCGATATAAATCTACATGCATAAGGATTTGCACAAAACTAGACGGCATAGGATGAATAGCATCACTCATAAATTCTGATATAGTATTCATGTGAGAGCATAACAAGTCATAGAAGAGAAGATTTATGGAAATCAGATCATACACATAAACTGAACATGGTGGGGATAAAATCAGACTTCAGAAACTCATAGCAACATTAGAGTCAATACATGCATTTATACCGATTGCATCAACATTTAAATTAAAATATATAACTTATGCTCCGATGTTGTAAAGATTATATCTTAGAGGGGTTATAAATCAGAGCATATACATTGATTAGTCATGACTGGGATAAAATTACACATTTAATTCCTCTTAACATTCCAATCGATAAATGCAGCATTCCTTGACCATAAAATCAGATCACCATAGAAACTAGATTTCAAATCAATAACATGTCATGACGCCTGATCCAAAATAAATAAAAAAAAAAAATAACACGTGATTATGACATCTAACATCAGCAAGCATATCATGCGAGAAAATATGGACTTGATCACAATATCATGCATGAACATAACATCTAAAAGATCAAAAGATTCTACACCACAAGGTTATTAACACAACACTCAATATGCAAGCAAAACCCCTCCCCAACTAGCTCTCCACGATCGAGCCCACTTCCTCTGGTTTCTCCAGCAAACCACCAAGGAAGACTGAGGCCCAAGTCGTGGTAGAGATGGAGGTGCTCAGCCACCTCTGAAATTTGGATGGTGCACCACAGTCCACACAATCGGTGGATCTCCACTAGTGCATACCAAACCTCAGGTCGGCAAATACAATGGTGCTGAACTAAACTTCGTCCGACCCCCACTCTACATCCTCTTATGCTAAAGGGGTAGGAGCATACCTGAAACTAATGGAGAAGCCGCAGAGTTTGCTGAAATCCAGCTGCAGCCTCCTCCCAGGCTTGGTAGCTAGTCATCTCTTGCACTTGCACTTCTTGCTTGTTTGACCAGTGGGACTTGTTGGAGATCTCAGCACCAAAACGTAGGAGGAGGTGAGGGAACTGATAAAGACAGATAGGGTTGGGTGGTTCGTTCTCCAAGTACACGAGACAATCCACAAGAAGCAATTTAACCAATGCAAATATAATCTATCACTATCAGAAAGCAATTCTAAAAGATAAGAAATTACCGACAGGGTTTGGGCAAGATGCCCCACTGGAGAGTCTTCAGATTCTGTACACTTTAGGGACCGACCTGCTCTGATACCAAGTTGTAACGCCCCCGATCTCGCGGGTACGCACACTGGGAAAGACTACAAGTGTCGCGATCAGAGACCTCCGCGACGACCGAAGGAGTTACAAAAGACAGACCAAACAGCAACTCGACAATACATAGAGAGATCATACATTGATAGACTAGCATAAAACATAACTGAAAAGTGAGAGAATATCCATATATGGTAAGAAGGTCAAATACATTACACTGAGTTCAAAGGGAAATACATCGTAAATAATGCGGAAGCAAAAGACAAACTGAAGAATATGGTCGACGTGTCCCTCGTGTACAGAATCTTCGACTACTCGTCCAGTCCGCCCTGTGGAAACCTAAGTACCTGCAAGCACCGCATTAATAAATGCGTTAGTTTTCATTTTTCAAAACCACAAGTACACGCCCACGTTGAAGCGGTGGCAAGTACGGGTCGTGTCGACGAGGAGCGAGTGCGGGTCGTCGTCAACCATACTTGAGTGGTGGAAGAAAATGGAGAGTGAGTGGGTGTATCTACACTAAATTGTGCTAATTATAATTTGTAAAATAAATGTGACTTATCCCATAAGAGGTAGAGAATGCATGTAACAATGTAGATGTGTGATCTGTGTGTGTACAATTGCGCTATCGTGACATGAATTAATATGGACATGTATAATGACCATTATCCTAAGTGTGTTTCCACATAGATTAATATTTATTGTCATAATTAAAACATACAAAACACTACTTAAGATAAGGCTAAAGATAACTACATGCTCACATGTCAATCTTATCACTTTATCCACTCCAATCTTATCCTCACATCAACATTCCCCATAAAGTGTCTACTAACCAAAGCATGTGCTAAGCATCCTTTATGACCATTAATACATCAAAGGCAAGAGTGAGAAACTCATCAAAATGACTATGAAAATCATTTGAAGCTCAAAGATTAAGATTAAAACACACCAATCCAACAACATTCACATTTCACATCATTCTCCACCCCCATTGGAGATGGATTACTCCCTAATCATATCCATAACAAAGAACAGAACAAAAGAAAAACAACACATGAATAAGTAAAGGAAACTAAACATATATAACCAAAGTAATGGAATATAAATTGCATCAAATGAAAGACAAGAACATAAAGAACATGAAACTAAAATTTGATTAAAAAAGAAAGATTACAAAATGGTGTTTCTCCACTCCGCCTCCAATACACTACTAAGCCGGAAATAAAGCCTACTACTAAGAAAGAAATAAAACATACTCTAATGGGGAAGAAGAACGAAGAAGAAGAAGAAGAAAACAATGAAGGATTGTAAGTGTATTTATAGAAGATTAGAGGGTCTGGATTAATCTAGGCGCAATCAACAGTTGCAAATCAAATCTGGATGTTTCAAAATGCTTTGACCCAATTACCTGACCCACTGGAGAATTTGGGGGTCAAACAAACCTGGATGATCCCTCAATAGCGGATTTGGATCCGCCAATGATGGATCTTTTGGGTTGGATCCATCCCAAATTTAACCACAAGCTTTAGTGGACTAATTTCACATGTGGTGTGCACTCAGAGTTGTTGGTTCGAGCTCGTTGATATTAATTGTTGAATTACTCCTGAGGTTCATGAGATTGTGGACTTTTCTAACCAACATATTTTCTTTACGATCAGGTCCCTTTAGGTTTTCACCTAGGTCCTTCCTGACTTGCATTCCAGGAATTGGACATTATAAATAAGTCTAGAAGCCTTCCAAATCAGTCATTTTTTCTTGAATTTAGTTTCTTTTGTTTCCTTTCTATTCTTTATTACCTAAACCCTAAAATTAATGCAACACAAACCCGAGTAGCACATATATGGGGTAAAATAAAGGATATATAACGTGAATGTACTCTATGATATGCTACAAATCAATGACTGCTCCGGACAAACTAGGTCATTGTGGGTGATCGTGGATGGTTAGGGCAGGTCGGGGTCTCAGATAATTCCAAGTGCTGTAAAAATTTGTGGCCCATGAATTAAAATTATTGTCGTTGAGCGTTGCTGCGTGTTTGAGTTTGGGGTAAAAAGTTAAAAGTGAAAATGACTTACAATTTTTTGAAGTGCAAACCACTTCGGATATTCATGTTGGACTTTAACATATTGTCCGACATGAAATGTACTATTATTAACAAATAGTTTTTGACCATTTATTGGGAGTCGTTATGACAAGATACATCCTTTCATTACGCACTCTCTAAAATAATAGGCTATAGTGTATTCCTTTCACATCACCAAAAAACCAATAAATAAGGGTCAAGTCATATGCCTGCGCTATATGGAATACCAAAAAAAGTTCTTGGAATATTTCAGTCGACCAACACATCCACCCGGTCATCCGTTCACACACGCAATGGCCATTGTCAATTTTCGGTCGGCACCGGTCTCTGAAAACGTTCAACCGTTATGTGCAATTTTTTCTTTTATCAAATTTTGAATTTATAACCAACAAAATTTGATCTTTGGGGTTTTTAGCAAATTCATATATCATGTAACATATTATCTTATGTGATTTATTCATGATTCTAACTATGTCAACTATCATGACAAATTGATTTAATTGATTCACCACGTGTAACCCATTTCATATGAAACCTGATACACCATATGAATACAGAAGGAAGTTTCTTGTTTCCCAGTTTTGTGGTGTGACTTATTGGAGGATCTAAGCTATATTGGCAGTGATATTAAACACTTAATATCACAAACTATAAGCGGTATATACATTATAGACCCAATTAGCATAATTTTCTTGTTTACTCTAACTAAACACGATCCATTTATTGATGTGGAGACATCACTTGTGTCTAACCCTTGCTACATGATATTAAAAATATATACAAAGTAGAAATATGTCACCATTGTATTATATATTCATTTCTTGATCTCTTAAGCTAATCATTGTATTATATATGTCACCATTGTATAAATATGTACCTCAACTCAAGCCACATTGTACACATTATAATTTTGCTTTATCAAGAGGCCCACCAATATAATCACTAAAATTAAGAGGGGTAATGATAACCTTTTGACTATCTATCTTTTCCAGCACAAGTCGAGCTCAACAAACTATTGCATTTATCACTATGCTCATTGATAACTTTTGACAATAATGAAATTGAACAGTTCTTATGTGAAAAGACACAAGTCTCATATATTAGGATTCAAGGCAAAGTGAACACATTAGTGACACATCACACTAATCTATAATATTTCACTTGCTAGGTCTATTCAATATATAAAAGTAACCATTTTACTCTTTTATATATTTGTGTCGTGAAATATTTGTAGAGATACAATAATCGATGACCAACACGACAATCTTATCTCAGTAATTAATATTCCATGTCAATTACCATGATTGTGAATAACTTTTCATTCTTGTAAAATATTATCTTTTAGAGCTCTACAGTTAAGGACCAAAAGGCTGTTCCTCAACCTTCGAAAAGACGAATACATTAATCAAGGAACGAAATGTTTGCACATCCACTTCATAATAATTGACATATAAAAGTGAAACTTTTAGAAAACATTCCTTTCAATCTCCCACTTGTTATCAAAGTTTTTTCTTTAACATACATTCTCAATGTATAAAACAATAATAACTAGGGTAACCCTCTCTAATCACTCATCAAGCCACTCCACATGGTTCCTCAGACCCATGGACTCGAAAGACATTTCTCCTTTGGCTTGGATAATGGTTTGGTGAATGGATCAGCTGTGTTGATATTTGTGTCCAGCCATAACAAATCTATTTTGCCTTCCTCTATAAAGTCACGTGTGACAAAATACTTGCGGTCCATGTATGTGACCTTGGGAGGTGATTTACGGTCCTTGATTTGCGAGATAGATGCACTATTGTCGCAAAATAGCTCTATGGGTCCCTCGCTCGAGGGAACTAGTCCAAGTTCTTCAAGTAACTTCTTAATCCACACACCCTCCTTGCTCGTTTCAGCGACAACCATTACTTCAGATGAAGTGGTTGAGTCGGTCGTACTGGTTTGCTTCCAACTATGCCAACTCATGGCTCCACCATTCAGAAGGAAGACATATCCTGATTGCGACCTCCTATCATAGGGATCATTCATGAAACTTGCATCCAAATAGCCCTTGGCTATTAGCTTCCTTTGTCCTTCATAAACAAGAAACTTATCTTTGGTCCCATTAATGTACCTTAGAATATTCTTGACGACAGTCCAATGATCGGGACCTGCGTTGGATTGGTGACGACTTGTCACACTTAAAGCATACGAGACATCGGGTCTTGTGCAAGTCATCGTGTACATGATCGATCCTATTGCTAAAGTATAAGGAATGTCTTTCATGTACTCCAAGTATGTATGTGATTCAGTACAATGAGACTTCTTGAGTTGCTCAAACCTTTTTGGAGTTGTTCATGCTGAATCTTTCAAAGACCTTGTCAATGTATGTACATTGACTTACGCCAATGAGTCTACGAGATCTCTCTATATATAATTATATATCGATTCCCAAGATGTATTGAGCCTCACCCCTATCTTTCATTGAAAATGCAGATTTCAATGAACTTCTCATTTGCTCTAGGAAGGGTATATAGTTTTCCATGAGGAGTATGTCACCGACATATAATATCAAAAAGCACTATGTGGCGTGCACTAACCTTCTTGTATATACAAGGCTCTTCCTTACTTTGTTCCAACACCTCCATGCTTGCTTGAATCCACAAACGGATCGTTGAAGCGGCAATTCAGCTTGACTCATCATTGATCGAACCATGTCAAGCAATGTCCTATTTCTCCTTTCGGATACCCATTCCAATGAGGTGTTCCAGGCGGAGTGAGCAGTGGTACAATACCACACTCCTTTAGAAACAAATCAAATTCGGTACTTAAGTACTCACCTCCACGATTGGTTCGTAGAGACTTGCTTTTCTTGTTGGCTTGGTTCTCTACTTCATTCTTGAATTCCTTGAACTTGTAAAAGGATTCACTTTTGTTTCTCATTAGATAAATATAGCCATAACGACTATAGTCATCCGTGAATGTAATGAAGTACCTAAAACCGTCTTTTGCACTCGTACTCATTAGACCACATACATCAGAATATATCAAATCCAACAAGTTACTCGCTCTTGGACCTATCTTCTTGAAAGGCTTCATGGTCGTTTTGCCCGTTGGGCAAGGTTCTCACGTCTCCAATGATTTAAAATCAAGTTGACCAAGAAGGTAAGCTTCTTGCAATTTCTTGATGCATTTTTCATTTATGTGACGAAGACGGCAGTGCGACAAGAGTGTATCATTCACGTTAGTATTTTTAAGCCTCTTGTTATTGATGTTTAAAATTTGTCTATTATTTAATTCAAGTAAATAAAGACCGTTCCTTATGAATGCATTTGAATAGAAAATTCCATTCTTCGATATAGACAAAGAAGAGTTTGAAATATTTATATTAAAATTATCCATATCCAAACATTATATAGAAATAATATTCTTGCAATTAAAAGGCACATAATAGACGTTATTTAAACATAAATTTAAACTACTAGACAATTGAAACTCCATAGAGCCTTGTGTAATCACAGCAACACGTGCACCATTTCCAACCTTCAAAATCATCTCGTTCTTCACGAGTTCCTTCCAATTCTTTAGTAGCTGCACATTAGAAATTATGTGAGCACAAGATCTGGTATCAATTACCCAATCATGGACAAAGGTGGTTATGTTTATTTCAATAACAAATATACCTTCAGCCTTTTTGGGGTGTTTTTACTCAATTACCCCGTTGTCAAGATCCTCCTTGTACTTGGGGCAATTCGGGTGGATGTGTCTTTTTACACCACAGTGGTAACACTTAGGAGTCAGAGATTTCTAAGAATTTCCCCTCGAAGCACTTGCATGAGCCTTGTTTAATCATTTATATTTACCGCAAGTGCACGACGTCGGTAAATACGTGGCAAGTACGGGTCATGTCCATGAGGAGGTGAGTAGCTTCTGATTGGTACGAAATCAAGTGGATAATAAAGGGAGAAGAGATTTGAGTATACTAATCTAAGGTACACTAAACTAGTAAGAAGACATGCGAAAGAAAGCGACTAACGAGTGATTCAAACAAAACTAAGAGAACTTAATGCAAAGCTGAAAATCCAGAAGAAAGACCCCAAAAGGGTAGAGTGTGTGTACACATGCAATAAGATGGTGAAGAATGCATTCAATGGGCACAAATGTAGGTTGTGTTTTCGTGCATAGAAAGTGTCTAATGATTTTGGCAAAACCTATCAATCCAATCACTACCTAGTTGATTAACATTCACATAAACAAGTTGGTTATTTCAGAACCTAAACAAGTATGGGATGTGTCTAATAGTTGTGGAAGACCCCATCAAGTGAAGTGTTCTACTCTAAACAAACAAACATACATTCACATTTATCAACACATTTCAAAATAAAACATTCATTTCCATTCTTTATTATATGTATAAACATCATCTCCACCCCCCGAAGGGGATGAAACTACTCACACACTATTAGACTAACATGCATACTAAGGCAAGAGAACACGTTACTAAATTCTATGATTAAAATAAACAAGGTTAACTAAGCATGTAATTGACATCATTTCATGCATTCATTTGTGTATTATATCCATTATCTTGAACCTAAACAATGCTACGTAACGAGTTTTATGTTTGAGTAACAGGAATAGACATGATTTAGGAGAAAAGGCATAAAAGACCTAAAAACAAGAAAAAAGACGGAGTTGTAAGACTTCGGGACTAAGATGCCTGGGAGAAGGACCCGAATATAACCCCAAAGGACCAATGAGCAAATGAAGAAACTCCACACCATCATGAGGAGAATTTTGGCAATTAGATTCGGGCCGACACTCTTATAACCGATCTGAGTGAACCCCATGTGAAGAATTGAAGAAATAAAGAACATATCCGACAATGGGTCCGATCCAAGAAAAAGTGACCGCCAATTAGCGGTCCATTTGTTTCCGAATCTGACCCGGTTTCTCCAGGATATGGGTTATGTGTTTATGTGTATTTTGGGAAGGTTTTATTAGTCCCACATCGGGGGATTGTCCCCGATTACCTTTTTCTATGGCTTAGCCTCTAAATTTTATTAATGTAAAAAATTGTTTACAACCTACAAAAATGTAAAGATAAGTTTGCGGGTTTATGCCACATTGATTGACATCATTTCATGCTTATATTTGTATCTTATATCCATTATCTTTAACCTAAACAATGCTATTTCACGAGTTTTATGTTTAGTTTTCAGGAATAAATAGGTTTGAAGAGATGAAGCATAAAAGGACCCAAAAGCTGGGAAAAAGGACTGAATTCTGAGATCTGGGGACCAAGATGCAAGGAAGAAGGACCTGATTGCAAGACAGAAGGACCTAAGAGCAAAACAAAATACTCCACACCATCATGGGGAGTATTTTACCAATTCGATTCGGGTCAGAGCTCCAATAAACGAAGTAGAGGCATCCAAGACCAAGACACACTTCAAGAAAAGCCCCCAAACAAATCCAGACGGATCTGGATCCTATAGGCCGCCAATTGGCGGTCGGGATCATTCCAGATCCGATAAGTTTTCTCCTGGACGTGTATTATGCTTTGTTTAGGCTATTTTTGGTATTGGTTTAGTCCCACATCGGGGGATTGTCCCTGATTAGCTTTTTCCATGCCTATAAATAGAACTCTTCACCTTCCATTCTAATTACCCATTGCTTGGTGCCATTCTCTCTACTAAGGAGTCAGCCTTGAAGCAAAAACTCAAGGTGTAGATGAATGCTACCTTCAATGTGAGTCATTGTTAATAAAATAATTGTTCTAGTTTCTTTTAATCTTGGCTTTTAATTTGTGTATGCTTACTTAGTCTTTCCTTTCCTTTTAAGTTTCTTTTGTATTTCTTGCTTGCGTAGTTTAGTTTCATTTCAGTTTAATGCTTCATTTTGTTAGAGTAGTTAGTTTAAATATGTGTGAGTAGTTCCATCCCCATTTGGGGGGTGGACAAATATGTGATATAATCATGTAGTGTATTAAGTGTGTGTTATCTTTATCCCTTGAGTTTTATATGATTTCCATAACCATCTAATGGGTTTTCACTCTTATCTTTGATATGCTAATGCTCTTGAATGAAGCTTAGCTTATGCTTTGATTAATGGACCTATTTTATGGGAATTGATAAGGTTAGGATATGGATGAAGTTAATATTGGAAACACAAATTGTAGTGTATGTGCTCTTGTTGCCTTTCCCTTAGCTAATGTCTTGTATGTTTTAATGATGTAGTCTTATCTTAATTCATGTGGAGGCATAGTAGGGTCTAGTCTTTATACTTGAGTTCATTTAGCTTCATTCCAATTATTGTCTTGTATGTTTTAATGATGTAGTCTTATCTTAATTCATGTGGAGGCAAAGTTGGATGTAGTTTTATGATTTCATGCACTACATGTTGTGAGGAGCTTAATTGAACACACACACACACATCTTTATATTCACATTATTTCTCTACCCCCTATGGGGTTTAGTTTTATTGCTTATCTTCATTTCCTTTTGCATCTTAGTGTAGTTTAGTGTAATCAACCTTTCTCTCCTTCGTTTACCAGTCGCCTTCGAACAAAACAATCGTCGACACACCTCCCAGTGGACGACCCGTATTTACCACCGCTTCAACGCGGCCGTGCACTTGCGGTTAATATAAAACGATCAATCAAGTTTTTGGCGCCGTTGCCGGGGAGGTGTCAGTCCAGACCTTGGTTTGGACGATTCGAGTGGTTTTTAATTTTTTGTTTCCACTTTTTCTTAGTTTTAGGGAACCATCTGATCAAAGGGAGGCTACTGGACAAGTTTGACGACCAGAAGATCCAATAGGACCGCCAATCAGCGGTTGGAGACCGCCAATTGGCGGCCTGGTGAGGGTTTCCTGCTTCAAAATTTGTTCTGGTAGTTAGTGCTTAATTTGTGTTATCTGGGAGCCATATTTTGCATGCTGTGACTTCTCTTTTGCTCCCAGATCATTAATTACTCCCCATTAATCAACTTGGACCATAAAACTCAAAGCAAAATATTAGACTCCTTGCCATCTAGGTCATGCATCATGTGTAGACCTTGCATGCATTTGTCTTTTCTTTTCTTTACATTTTGTTGTTGATTGCTGACGTGAGGTACGTGCACCCAAATCTCTCATTCTTGCATGTTTCGATCATGCCTTAGTTAGTAAGGTGCATCAGGACAAGAGTGAGAGAGCATTTGATTGGAGCGATTAAATCGCTACTAAGGAGGGGTTGTCCCATAAAAGATAAGGTGGGGGATTTCATCACCCTTTCCTTGGCCTCAAAAATCACTCTTAATCAAAGCCTTAATTCTAAAAGCAAGTAGACATTGGCCCTAAGGATTTTGGACGCACTAGGAGAGTGATCTAGTAGGAGGTATTGGATCTCCGGATCTGGTATCACTTGCTGGGCTTTGTGGTCCTCGTTGTAGGGAGGTGAGACGTGTCGAGGCTAGTGACCTCGAAGTTAGGCGTCGTCTAGCCTAAGGACCCATTGCCTTACATTGTTTGAGCCGTGCTTGCTAGTTAGGCTTCTTCCTGATCCCTCTACCCATGCTAGCTGTAGGGATTCTTCCCTTCTCCTCTGAGTAATCTTCTTCTCACCTACTTCTACGTTTTAGTCTCCTCCCCTTTACACTCTCTAGTAGCGTTTTAGGGTCAAGTCGAGCACTTTTTGCGAGCTTAGTCTCGTGGTGGTGAGAGTGGTCGACTCGAGAGTTTTTCTTGAGATGGATGGTTACATGGGCGACCATCCATATCATTTGTGGGAACAGGACGATTCTCCCTGGTACTCTGGACCCATGCAACCTGGGGTGGCTCAGACTAACACCCTGTATGGTTGGGATGATCGCAATTGGGTGACTGAGCAGTCTTCATATTGGGGTAACATGAGAGAGGCACTGATTGACATCATTTCATGCTCATATTTGTATCTTATATCCATTATCTTACACCTAAGCAATGGTACGTGACGAGTTTTATGTTTAGTTTTCAGGAATAAAGAGGTTTGAAGAGAAGAGCCATGAAAGGACCCAAAAGCTGGGAAAAAGGACTGAATGGTGAGATCTAGGGACCAAGATGCAAGGGAGAAGGACCTGAATGTAAGACAGAAGGACCTAAGAGTAAAACAGAATACTCCACACCATCATGGGGAGTATTTTACCAATTCTATTCGGGTCGGAGCTCCAACAAGTCGAGTAACCGCATCAAAGACCAACAATACCAGAAAGCAAATCCCACAACAAATTCCAACACGATCCGACAATTTTGGACCGCCAATTGGCGGTCTTGGACCGCTAATTGGCGGTCCATATTGCTCAGGATCCGTCGAAATTTCTCCTGGACTTGTATTAATGTTCGTTTAGACTATTTTTGGTATTGGTTTAGTCCCACATCGGGGGATTGTCCCCGATTAGCTTTTTCCATGCTTATAAATAGAACTCTTCACCTTCCATTGTAATTACCCATTGCTTGGTGGCATTCTCTCTACTAAGGAGTGAGCCTTGAAGAAAAAACTCAAGGTGGAGATGAATGCTACCTTCAATTTGAGTCATTTGTTAATAAAATAATTCTTCTAGTTTCTTTTAATCTTGTCTTTTAATTTGTGCATGTTTGTTTAGTCTTTCCTTTCCTTTTATGTTTCTTTAATGCTTCTTGTCTTCTTAGTTAACTTTCATTTCAGTATTATGCTTTCTTTTGCTAATATAGTTAGTGTAATGAGTAGTGAGTAGTTCCATCCCCATTTGGGGGGTGGAGAAATATGTGATATAATCATGTAGTGTATTAAGTGTGTGTTATCTTTATCCCTTGAGCTTTATATGATTTCCATAACCATCTAATGGGTCTCCACTCTTATCTTTGATATGCTAATGCTCTTGAATGAAGCTTAGCTTATGCTTTGATTAGTGGATCTATTTTATGGGGAATGATAAGGTTAGGATATGGATAGGAATTAATATTGGAAACACAATTTGTAGTGTATGTGCTCTTGTTGCCTTTACCTTAGCTAATGTCTTGTATGTTTTAATGATGTAGTCTTATCTTAATTCATGTGGAGGCATAGTAGGGTATAGTCTTTATACTTGAGTTCATGTAGCTTCATTCCAATTATTGTCTTGTATGTTTTAATGATGTAGTCTATCTTAATTCATGTGGAGGCAAAGTTGGATGTAGTTTTATGATTTCATGCACTACATGTTGTGAGGAGCTTAATGAACACACACACACTTCTTTATGTTCACATTATTTCTCTACCCCCTTTGGGGTTTAGTTTTATCGTTTCTTCTCCATTTCATTTCAGCTTTGTAGTTTAGATTAGTGTAACCAACCTTTCTTCCCTTTCTTTACCTCTCGCCTTCGCACAAACCAAGTGTCGACACACCTCCCAGTGGACGACCCGTATTTGCCACCGCTTCAACGCGGTCGTGCACTTGCGGTTAAATATAAAACGATCAATCAAGTTTTTGGCGCCGTTGCCGGGGAGGTGCTCTGTCCAGACGTTGGTTTGGACGATTCGAGGGGTTTTTAATTTTTTGTTTCCAGTTTTTCATAGTTTCAGGGAACTACTGGATCAAGGGGAGGCTGCTGGACAAATTTGAGGAACAGAAGACCTAAAAGGACCGCCAATCAGCGGTTGGAGACCGCCAATTGGCGGCCTGGTGAGGGCTTCCTACTTTCAAATTTTTTCTGGTAGTTAGTTTTGTAATTTGTGTTATCTGGGAGCCCTATTTTGCATGATTTGACTTCTGGTTTGCTCCCAGATCATTAATCACTCCCCCATTAATCAACATGGCCCTAAAATCCAAAGCAAAAGACTAGACGTTCTTATTTGTTTAGGTCACGCATCATGTATTGACTTAGGCATATAGTTGTCTTTTCTTTTAGCTTTATTTTCAGTTGTTGAGTGTTGGCGTGAGGTACGCATTTCCTACACTCATTCATGCATCTCGTATGCCCATGCATTAGTTAGTAGGAATTGCATCAGGACAAGAGTGAGAGAGCGTTTGATTGGAGCGATTGATTGCTAGATCTAGGATCAAATCGCTACTAAGGAGGGGCTGTCCCATAAAAGATAAGGTGGGGGATTTCATCACCCTTTCCTTGGCCCCAAAAATCACTCGTAATAAAGCCTTAACTAAAAGCAAGTAGACATTGGCCCTAAGAAATTCGGACGCACTAGGAGAGTAATCTAGTCGAGACCGTCATGACCTGATCGGCTATGCCTACCTTGTCGATAGTAGGAGGTACTGGATCTCCGGATCTGGTATCACTTGCTGGGCATTGTGGTCCTCGTTGTAGGGAGGTGAGACGTGTCGAGGCTAGTGACCTCGAAGTTAGGCGTCGTCTAGCCTAAGGACCCATTGCCTTTCATTGTTTGAGCCGTGCTTGCTAGTTAGGCTTCTTCTTGATCCCTCTACCCACGCTAGCTTTAGGGATTCTTCCCTTCTCCTCTGAGTCATCTTCTTCTCACCTTCTTCTACGTTATAGTCTCCTCCCCTTTACACTCTCTGGTAGCGTTTTAGGGTCGAGTCGAGCACTTTTTGCGAGCTTAGTCTCGTGGTGGTGAGAGTGGTCGACTCGAGAGTTGTTTGTTGAGATGGATGGTTACATGGGCGACCATTCATATCATTGTTGGGACCAGGATGATTCTCCCTGGTATTCCGGACCCATGCAACCTGGGGTGGCTCAGATGAATACCCCGTATGGTTGGGATGATCTTCATTATGTGACTGAGCAATCTTCATATAGGGGTGATATGAGAGAGGCACCGACGGCTAGATCTCCATCTAGTTATGTTGGATCATACTCTGGCAACAAACTTTGGCCTCTTTCATGCATGCGGTAGACGACAGGAGTGCACCAGTGGCTCCAGTAGCCATACCGTGCGATTGTTGTGGGTTGAGTGGTCATAATATCGGGGAATGTCCTTATGTTCCCCCAGAGCCTGAGTATGAGCATACATTTTCCCAAAATGCTCAATATGACCATTACGCATCCGCGTACATCCCGAGAGTGATGGATTCATGGGGAAACAATTCTTATTCAAATTCTTATACTTCATATTCACCCCAGTATCCTCCTCCCGAATACCCAGAATTTTACCAGCACCCCACTCCAAATCATTGGACTCATTCTCAGCCCATCAACACCCAACCCCAAAATTTCCCAAGCTCTGACTTGGACCCCATCGTTGACCGCATACATGATTCCTTGAAACAAACTCTCCAAACATTCATGGAAACCACACAAAATTTATTGAAGTCCAACTTGAATTCCTTGCAAAATATGGAATTGCAAGTGAGTCAAATGACACAACAATTCCATGAACGTGAGGAGGGTCACCTTTCTTGTCAACATGAGGATTCATCTTTTGATATCGAACCACCACCACATCTACAAATTCAAAGCACAACCTTTCAAAGTCAAACTCCTAGTCAGTCTGAGGGACTTGGGGTTTCAATTCACGATCACTTAGTGGAGGATTCGATTCAAATTGACAATAACTTGGACCAGTTTCATTATGAGTCGGCACATGATTGTGCCTTATCTTTTTGTCCCGTGGCCCTTGAGCCTCATGATCTTCATGTTGTGCCTCTTAAGGACTCACCTCTGGTGGAGCAAGAGCTCCCTAGTACCCTCAATTTCAAACAACCTGATGAGAGTTTGCCTCTCACTATTGTTCCTGATCATCTTGGAAATGATGGAACATCAAACAACTACATTGCTCATGAGGGTATTAGGAGTTCCTTGGAGGATACTTTGAGTATGAGACCCACTTCCTGTTCTCCTGGTGAGTTGGACATGCATAACGAGGTGCTTGACCTCGTTCCGACCCACCAGCCTGTTGGTTGGAGAGTTTGGATTGATGATCATAACTTCAGTTCCGCAACGGGAGATATTTTTCTTGCGTTGCCCCTTATTTCCCAAACTCTCGAGAGGTTCAAGCTCTTTCAGTTTGATCATTTGAATGAGACGCCTTTGCGTCCAATTCATGAACCTCTCATTTCATCTGGTGCTCTTTGTGAAGGGGGCCCACGCATGCGTATTCTGGCCCCGCGTGGTGTCATGTTCCCTTTCCAAGTGCATTGACCCACTCTTGAGGTTCCCATTTGATGTCTTTTGACAAATGAAGATGGGAACTTATGTTTGTACATAGTTATATGAAAAAAAGAAAAGAAAAAAAGAAGTACAATAAAAGACTCCTTCAGTGAGCATTGATTGTTGTGAGCCCCAACCCTTGTGTATTTGGGCTCCATTTCTTTCACGTATTTGTATCCCTTCTTTAGCATCTCACAGGTTTTGAGGGAATTCGGGTTATGTCCATCAACATGACCTTGCACTTCCCTTTGTACTTCATGTTGGTGAGATCTCTCCTTTTTATGCATCAATCCATGTAGTATCTTGCTTGCATTCATTGAGGACAATGCATGAAGTAGGTGTGGGGGGGTGTTTTACGTGTGTACATAGTCGAGTCTTTTTCCTTTGATTTTGTTTTCTTTTGTTTGCATTGTTAGGGTCATGATAGTGTGCTGCATTTAATATCGATATATCTGCTTGCCATGATCCTTGGGTGACTTGTCTTCTTTTGCTTGCCTAGTGCTTCAAAATTTTCACATTTCTTTCAAAATCTTCATGTGTTTTCGAAAGAAAATGTTTTGTGGGTTTTGCGTGTGTTTAGCATGTGCAAAACCGTTGAGAGGCAAAGTAAAAAGAAAGCTCCCAAAATTGTCTTGAACTTGATGCATTAGGATATCTAGTACGTGGCTTTAGGATTTATCGAGTCGTTAGGATGCACCCCAGTTTTCCCTTGGGGGTGAGTAATCATAGGGTTTCAGTGCTCAAATATTTAATGAAGTCCACCCTGAACCTAGTGAGTCAATAATTCGTGTCTGTTAACTTAAGGAAGTTTGTTGTAGTCAAGGACCCTCTAAATCCTGTTGTGAGACATTAGTGTAGGGGTTTTGGTTCATGTGTAGATAAGAAATAAGTGAGTAGGTGTTCTCTCTTCTCGCACGGCTCCTATCACTCGGGAAAGTAGGTCTGAGGGGACTTTGTGCCTGGTACTTTCGAGTCATCTGACTTGGGATGCGCCGACTGAACTCCCGTTACACGGGTGGTAGGGATTGCCCTATGTGGAGATGTGGGGAAAGGTGTACGTGATAGTGTAAGTCCTCATGGGCAATGATGCACGGAACCTGACCCTGGGAGAATGAAGCTCCAACTAATAAAAAGTAAAAGAAAAAAAAATGTGAAAAGAAAAAAAAGAAAAAAAAATATGATAATGCAAATAAGAACCTTAATGGACTTTACACTTTGTAGCACTTGAGGATGTTGAGGTTGTCCATGTCTTTCACATAATTCCTTATTTAACTTGCACGAATGGTTCATTAGGGTAGAGGTGTGGACTGATCACCTATATAGAGTCGGCCCGTAGCATTACCGCGTCCATTGATCGACAAAATATTTCCAACGAGTCGAGGTCTAGATTGAATAATGCATCTTGTTCGGATTTTGTGGGTATATCTGCTGAAAACCCTCAGGAGACAACACTCCTCCTCCTTGGCAACAAAGAGGTTTAACGGCTTGTTGCACGTGCTAAGTGCAACCGTGATTCCTACGAAAGTGAGTTAGGATTTCTTGTTTCTCGTTTGTTTTTCTCTTTCTTTGTTTTGCTCGAGACTAGCAAAAACTTAGGTGTGGGGGTATTTGATTGACATCATTTCATGCTCATATTTGTATCTTATATCCATTATCTTACACCTAAGCAATGCTACGTGACGAGTTTTATGTTTAGTTTTCAGGAATAAAGAGGTTTGAAGAGAAGAGCCATGAAAGGACCCAAAAGCTGGGAAAAAGGACTGAATGGTGAGATCTAGGGACCAAGATGCAAGGGAAAAGGACCTGAATGTAAGACAGAAGGACCTAAGAGTAAAACAGAATACTCCACACCATCATGGGGAGTATTTTACCAATTCTATTCGGGTCGGAGCTCCAACAAGTCGAGTAACCGCATCAAAGACCAACAATACCAGAAAACAAAGCCCACAACAAATTCCAACACGATCCGACAATTTTGGACCGCCAATTGGCGGTCTTGGACCGCTAATTGGCGGTCCATATTGCTCAGGATCCGTCGAAATTTCTCCTGGACTTGTATTAATGTTCGTTTAGACTATTTTTGGTATTGGTTTAGTCCCACATCGGGGGATTGTCCCCGATTAGCTTTTTCCATGCTTATAAATAGAACTCTTCACCTTCCATTGTAATTACCCATTGCTTGGTGGCATTCTCTCTACTAAGGAGTGAGCCTTGAAGCAAAAACTCAAGGTGGAGATGAATGCTACCTTCAATGTGAGTCATTTGTTAATAAAATAATTCTTCTAGTTTCTTTTAATCTTATCTTTTAATTTGTGCATGTTTGTTTAGTCTTTCCTTTCCTTTTATGTTTCTTTAATGCTTCTTGTCTTCTTAGTTAACTTTCATTTCACTATTATGCTTTCTTTTGCTAATATAGTTAGTGTAATGAGTAGTGAGTAGTTCCATCCCCATTTGGGGGGTGGAGAAATATGTGATATAATCATGTAGTGTATTAAGTGTGTGTTATCTTTATCCCTTGAGCTTTATATGATTTCCATAACCATCTAATGGGTCTCCACTCTTATCTTTGATATGCTAATGCTCTTGGATGAAGTTTAGCTTATGCTTTGATTAGTGGATCTATTTTATGGGGAATGATAAGGTTAGGATATGGATAGGAATTAATATTGGAAACACAATTTGTAGTGTATGTGCTCTTGTTGCCTTTACCTTAGCTAATGTCTTGTATGTTTTAATGATGTAGTCTTATCTTAATTCATGTGGAGGCATAGTAGGGTATAGTCTTTATACTTGAGTTCATGTAGCTTCATTCCAATTATTGTCTTGTATGTTTTAATGATGTAGTCTATCTTAATTCATGTGGAGGCAAAGTTGGATGTAGTTTTATGATTTCATGCACTACATGTTATGAGGAGCTTAATGAACACACACACACTTCTTTATGTTCACATTATTTCTCTACCCCCTTTGGGGTTTAGTTTTATCGTTTCTTCTCCATTTCATTTCAGCTTTGTAGTTTAGATTAGTGTAACCAACCTTTCTTCCCTTTCTTTACCTCTCACCTTCGCACAAACCAAGTGTCGACACACCTCCCAGTGGACGACCCGTATTTGTCACCGCTTCAACGCGGCCGTGCACTTGCGGTTAAATATAAAACGATCAATCAGGCACCGAATACTAGACCACAATCTAGTTATGTCGGATCATATGCTGGTCAACAAACTTTGACCTCTTTCATGCGTATCGTAGACAACATGAGTGCACTAGTGGCTCCAGTAGCCGTACCGTGCGACTGTTGTGGGTTGAGTGGTCATGTTATCGGGGAATGTCCTTATGTTCCCCCTGAGCCTTAGTATGAGCATACATTTTCCCAAAATGCTCATTATGACCATTACGCATCCGCGTACAACTCGAGAGGGATGGATTCATGGGGAGACAATTGTTATTCAAATTCTTATACTTCATGTTCACCCCAGTATCCTCCTCCCGAATACCCAGAATTCTACCAACACCCCACTCCAAATCATTGGACTCATTCTCAGCCCATCCACACCCAACCCCAAAATTTCCCAAGCTCCTACTTGGACCTCATCGTTGACCGCATACCTAATTCCTTGAAACAAACTTTCCTTACGTTCATGGAAACCACTCAACAGTCCATACAAAATATGGCACTGCAAGTGAGTCAAATGTCGCAGCAATTACGTGAACGTGAGGAGAGTGACATTTCATGTCAACATGAGGTTTCTTCTTTTGATATCGAACCACCACCACATCCACAAATTCAAAGCACAACCTTTCAAAGTCAAACTCCTAGTCAGCCTGAGGGACTTGGGATTTCTATTCGTGATCATTTAGGGGAGGATTCGATTCAAATTGAGAATAACATGGACCAGCTTCATTATGAGTCGGCACAGGATTGTGCCTTATCTTTTTGTCCCGTGGCCCTTGAGCCATATGATCTTCATGTTGTGCCTCTTAAGGACTCACCTCTGGTGGAGCAAGAGCTCCCTAGTACCCTCAATTTCAAACAACCTGATGAGAGTTTGCCTCTCACTATTGTTCCTGATCATCTTGGAAATGATGGAACATCAAACAACTACATTGCTCATGAGGGTATTAGGAGTTCCTTGGAGGATACTTTGGGTATGAGACCCACTTCCTGTTTCTCCTGGTGAGTTGGACATGCATAACGAGGTGCTTGACCTCGTTCCGACCCACCAGCCTGTTGGTTGGAGAGTTTGGATTGATGATCATAACTTCAGTTCCGCAACGGGAGATATTTTTCTTCCGTTGCCCCTTATTTCCCAAACTCTCGAGAGGTTCAAGCTCTTTCAGTTTGATCCTTTGAATGAGACGCATTTGCGTCCAATTCATGAACCTCTCATTTCATCTGGTGCTCTTTGTGAAGGGGGCCCACGCATGCGTATTCTGGCCCCGCGTGGTGTCATGTTCCCTTTCCAAGTGCATTGACCCACTCTTGAGGTTCCCATTTGATGTCTTTTGACAAATGAAGATGGGAACTTATGTTTGTACATAGTTATTAAAAAAAGTACAATAAAAGACTCCTTCAGTGAGCATCGATTGTTGTGGGTCCCAACCCTTGAGTATTTGGCCCCCCTTTCTTTCACGTATTTTGTCTCCCTTTTTAAGTATCTCACAAGTTTTGAGGGGAATTTGGGTTGTGTCCATCAACATGACCTGAAACTTCCCTTTGTACTTCATGTTGGTGAGATCTCTTCTGTTTCATGCATACATCCATGTAGTATCTTGCTCGCATTCATTGAGGACAATGCATGCAGTAGGTGTGGGGGGGGGGGGTATTTTACGTATGTACATAGTCGAGTCTTTTCTTTTTATTTTGTTTTTCTTTTGTTTGCATTGTTGGGGTCATGTTAGTGTGCTGCATTTAATATCGATATATCTGCTTGCCATGATCCCTGGGTGACTTGTCTTCTTTTACTTGCCTAGTGCTTCAAAATTTTCACATTTCCTTCAAAATCTTCATGTGTTTGCGAAGGAAAATGTTTTGTGGGTTTTGCGTGTGTTTAGCATGTGCAAAACCGTTGAGAGGCAAAGTAAAAAGAAAGCTCCCAAAATTATCTTGAACTTGATGCATTAGGATATCTAGTACAGTGGCTTTAGGATTAATCGAGTCGTTAGGATGCACCCCAATTTTCTCTCGGGGGGCGTGTAATCATAGGGTTTCAGTGCTCAAACATTTAAAGAAGTCCACCCTGAACCTAGTGAGTCAAATAATTCGTGTCTGTTAGTATAAGGAAGTTTGTCGTAGTCAAGGGCCCTTAATCTCTTTTTGTGAAACTTAAGTGTAGGGGTTTTGGTTCCCATGTAGATAAGTAAATATGTAAATAAGTGGTGTTCTCTCTTCTCGCACGGCTCCTATCACTCGGGAAAGTAGGTCTGAGGGGACTTTGTGCCTGATGCTTTCGAGTCATCTGACTTGGGATGCACCGACCGAACTCCCGTTACGCGGGTGGTAAGGATCGCCCTATGTGGAGATTTGGGGTAAGGTGTAGGTGATAGTGTAAGTCCTCATAGGCAATGATGCACGAAACCTGACTCTGGGAGAATCAAACACCAACCAATAAAATGCTCCAAAGAAAAAGAAAAAAAAAGAAAAAAAAAGAAAAAAAAGAAAAAAAGAGTCAAATAAGAACCAAAATGGACTTTACACATTGTATCACATTCAGAAGTTAAGGTTGCCCATGTCTTTCACTTAAGTCCTTGACTAACTTTCACGAATAACTCATTAGGCTAGGTGTGTGGACGAATTACATATATAGAGTCGACCTGTAGTATTACCGCGTCCCATGATCGACAAAATAAGTCCAACGAGTCGTGTAGCTAGATTGATTAATGCATCTTGTTCGGATTTTGTGGGTATATCCGTTGAAAACCCTCAGGAGACAACACTCCTCCTCCTTGGCGACAAGGAGGTTTAACGGCTTGTTGCACGTGCTAAGTGCAACCGTGATTCCTACGAAAGTGAGTTAGGATTTCTTGTTTTTCGTATGCTTTTCTCTTTCTTTGTTTTGCTCGGGACTAGCAAACGTTAGGTGTGTGGGGTATTTGATTGACATCATTTCATGCTTATATTTGTATCTTATATCCATTATCTTTCACCTAAACAATGATATGTCACGAGTTTTATGTTTAGTTTTCAGGAATAAATAGGTTTGAAGAGATGAAGCATAAAAGGACCCAAAAGCTGGGAAAAAGGACTGAATTGTGAGATCTGGGGACCAAGATGCAAGGAAGAAGGACCTGATTGCAAGACAGAAGGACCTAAGAGCAAAACAGAATACTCCACACCATCATGGGGAGTATTTTACCAATTCGATTCGGGTCGGAGCTCCAATAAACAAAGTAGAGGCATCCAAGACCAAGACACATTTCAAGAAAAGCCCACAAACAAATCCAGACGGATCTGGATCCTATAGGCCGCCAATTGGCAGTCTGGATCATTCCCGATCCGATAAGTTTTCTCCTGGACGTGTATTATGGTTTGTTTAGGCTATTTTTGGTATTGGTTTAGTCCTACATCAGGGGATTGTCCCTGATTAGCTTTTTCCATGCCTATAAATAGAACTCTTTACCTTCCATTGTAATTACCCATTGCTTGGTGGCATTCTCTCTACTAAGGAGTGAGCCTTGAAGCAAAAACTCAAGGTGGAGATGAATGCTACCTTCAATGTGGTCATTGTTAATAAAATAATTGTTCTAGTTTCTTTTAATCTTGTCTTTTAATTTGTGCATGCTTGCTTAGTCTTTCCTTTCCTTTTAAGTTTCTTTTGTATTTCTTGCTTGCTTAGTATAGTTTCATTTCAGTTTAATGCTTCATTTTGTTAGAGTAGTTAGTTTAAATATGTGTGAGTAGTTCCATCCCCATTTGGGGGTGGAGAAATATGTGATATAATCATGTAGTGTATTAAGTGTGTGTTATCTTTATCCCTTGAGCTTTATATGATTTCCATAACCATCTAATGGGTTTTCACTCTTATCTTTGATATGCTAATGCTCTTGAATGAAGCTTAGCTTATGCTTTGATTAGTGGACCTATTTTATGGGGAATGATAATGTTAGGATATGGATGAAGTTAATATTGGAAACACAAATTGTAGTGTATGTGCTCTTGTTGCCTTTACCTTAGCTAATGTCTTGTATGTTTTAATGATGTAGTCTTATCTTAATTCATGTGGAGGCATAGTAGGGTCTAGTCTTTATACTTGAGTTCATTTAGCTTCATTCCAATTATTGTCTTGTATGTTTTAATGATGTAGTCTTATCTTAATTTATGTGGAGGCAAAGTTGGATGTAGTTTTATGATTCCATGCACTACATGTTGTGAGCAGCTTAATTGAACACACACACACACATCTTTATATTCACATTTTTTCTCTACCCCCTATGCGGTTTAGTTTTATTGCTTATCTTCATTTCCTTTTGCATCTTAGTGTAGTTTAGCGTAATCAACATTTCTCTCCTTCTTTTACCACTCACCTTCGAACAAACTAATAGTCGACACACCTCCCAGTGGATGACCCGTATTTGCCACCGCTTCAACGCGGCCGTGCACTTGCGGTTAATATAAAACGATCAATCACACATGCATAACCGGCCTCTACACTACAAGTACATAAATGGCATTCGCCATTGTAGTTTGATTATGGGGTCAAGGCTGCAGCCAAAAGCCGTCAGAAAGCTATGCTATCTCAATGTCTATCTCCAAGTGTTTAGGAATTGCTGCACTTCAGCTTCATCCGTTGCAAGCTTTATGGCCTTGTCCTTCAAGCATCGAACGATATCTTTGACAATTGCAACAATGTCTACCGACCTCTTTCTTTCACTCTCAAATATCCTTCGCTTCCATTCCAGCCAGCACTCATGGATCATAGCATTAAAAACCCACCGTCTTACTACCTTTCCAAGCCTGCTTCTGCATGTATGTGATAGACGCACGACCTCACCCTCTAAATTTCGTGCCACGCACTCATGGATCATTGCTCTCCATGTCGTGAGTGCATGTTTAGGGACAGTAAATTTGAGCCAAACCATGCCTGCCCAAGCCACCTTTCTACCCGATTCTCTCACCCAACTCCACACTTCTTTCATTCCAAGTGCAACACCCTTTCCATTCGGTCTAAACGGTCTATCCATGCCTCCAAAAATCCTAGTGTGCCGCATCCTCGAGCAGATTTCTTCTATCATGCTAGATCGTGGGGGTGGGAGGCTCCACGCCCCCTTTCATATGAAATATGAGACCCTAGTGTCCCAAGGTACTCCCATCTCATAGTGGAGCTCGTCACCCCAAGCCACGCATTGGAAAGGCTCTCCACACCATGGGTGTTGGAAAAATCATGTCTTCCCCGTTTCCCACCTCGTACTGAATGGCTTTCGAGCAATGTCATGAACTCGAAGCAAGCCGCGCCATGCCCAGGAGGAGGTAGATGGTGGTCGTGCAAGCCAAATGGAGCGATTTTTTAAGTACTTCCGGCGAACACATTTAACCCATAGCGAATTGCTGTCCGCCGCCACAAGCAAAAACAACCGGAGGAGGCCCACATCATTCCACTCCGTTAGTCTCTTGAGTCCAAGGACTCTGTCTTCTTTAGGTGTGCACACGTCCTTCCATGATACCACGACCCACTTCTTCTCCCCTCCTCAAATGAAGTGACACATGATGCTGTCGATTTCTTTCAATGTTTTCCTTGGTAGTAGCAAAGCAGATGTCCAGTAGATGCTGAGGGATGTAAGGACACTGCACACAAGTTCCACTCTTCCAGCCATAGATAGTAGAGTTTGCTTCCAAGTGGTGAGTCGTGCCCTTACTTTGTTCAGCAAAGGTGCACAATGGCTCCGTCCCATCCTCCCGGAGAACAAAGGCACCCCAAGGTAGACAACCGGGAAAGCCTTGCACTCCATCCGAAGAAGTGCTTCAATCCATGCTCCATGCACCACGTCACCTCCCATGAAGACTTGACTTTTCGAAGCATTCAATCTCAGCCCCGAACTTGCTGTGTACTCCTTAAGAACCCTTTTTATGGCCCTCGCATTTTTCTTTGTAGCCTGGGCGTATAGCAAAACATCATCCGCAAACAATAAATGTGACATGTGAATATCTCCGCAAGTTTATGGCTCGATTTTTTCTCTCTAAGACCGCCATCCGCACCATCTCGCTCAGCACCTCCATGCACAACACGAATAGGTAGGGGCCAAAGGGTCACCTTGCCTCAACCCATTTTAGGCTCGGAATGGGGCTGAGTTTGCTCCATTTACGGTCACCACGAACGAGGCCTCTACACATGCCAAAATCAGCCGTCGCCACTTGTCCGGAAAGCTGAACCTCTTCATTACTTGGTCAAGAAACTCCCAAGAAATGGAGTGATGCGCTTTCCTTATGTCCAGCTTTATGCACATGCGTCCATTCCCTTTCTCAAGATGAAGATTGTGACAAAGCTCATGTGCTAGTAAAATGTTATCACCGATTCTCGGACCTTTGACAAAAGCACTCTGATTTCCCCCCACCAAATGTGGTAACAGCCAGTTCAAGTGATTTGCAAGCACTTTGGAGGTGAATCTATACGTCATGTTGCATAGAGCTATGGGTCGAAAGTCCTCTACCAAAGTTGGGGCCTTTTTTTCGGGATGATCGTGTTGGACGTGTTGTTCCATTGAGTTAGAACCCTCCCACTTTCGAGGCATGAGGCAACAGCCTTGATAAGGTCTTTCTTGATACTATCCAATGTGGACTTGAAGAACTTGGCATTGAATCCATCGGACCCCGGCACGTTGCCCACATTTGCACTTAACACTACGTCTTGGAGTTCTTTGGGGTTTTGCTTTCGAATTAAAGTTGCCCCTCTTCTTGCGTGAGTCGTGGTAAGACAATGGTTTGGTCGAGAGGTTGTACCTGAAAATCATTAGCAAACAAGTTAGAATAAAAGAGCCGGAAGGCTTCCCCGATGTCGGCCTCATCCTCAACTCTATTTGTCCCTCCCCTACTCGCCTCACTTGATTGGTGGCTCTCCTCACTCTACGTTGTGCATGGAAAAACCTAGTGTTTCGATCTCCCTCCTTTAACCACTTGACTCTTGATTTTTGTCGAATAATGGACTCCTCCCAAACGAGGACTCAAGCAAGCGTATCTTGAGCGTCCCGTGCAGCCAGAGCCAACCCTTCATCAGATGGGTGGCTGAGTAGTTTCGTTCTCGTCTCCTCAAGTGTTTCTCGCGCCTCTCCGACCTTGTTTGTAACGTTGCCAAAGGTGTGCCCACTCCAGCTTATAAGGGCCTTCCTCACTTCGTTCAGTTTGCCCACCACACGATACATGGGGGTACCTTCAGCATACGTGGTCCAAGCTCGTTGAACAACTCCCCCAAACTTCTCATAATCCACCCAATAATTTGCAATTCTGAACATCTTCTTTTTCCGTCTTTCATTTCCTTCCGTTTTCATAAGAAGCATGGCATGGTCACTTAGGTCCTTTGCACCGACAACATAGAAAGAGTGGGGAAATACCTCCAGCCACGCATGGTTCATAAGAAGTCGATCTATCCTCGTTTCAATGCACGCGCTTCCCTCGGAAGAGTTTGACCACGTAAATTCACCTCCCGTTGACGACATTTCTAGGAGCTGAAGATCATCAATGCAATAATTGAATTGCTGAATGGCGATCTCATTTCCAGCAGACCCTCCACATTTTTCACTAGGTGATCTAATGTAATTAAAGTCTCCCCTAACCGGCCAAGGTCTTGACTCATGTGGTGCAACATCTAGTAGGTCCCTCCACAATGCTCGCCGATCCACGTGCCCATTTTCTCCGTAGATGGTCGTGAGGTCAAAATCGATGCCATCCTTTCTCAAACGCCCGTGGAAATGAAGGACTTGTGTTGATTCAAACGTAACCCCTAAGCTTACTATCTGATTATTCCATAGCACCAAAATCCTCCCGGAGTCCACAATCATACTATTTGACGTACATTCATTGGGCCAAATCACACGCTTAAATCGCTCATGTTTTTTATACTTGACCTTGTGCTCCACAAGACACCCCACATCCGGGTTTACCTCCTTTATTCGACCCCTAATCATGAGTGCACGGCCGGGTCCATTTGCGCAGCACACATTCCACACTAAGATATTCATGGATTTAAGATGCGGGGTGCGAACCCCTTCCCTCCACATGACTTCCTTTGCTCCAACTACTCTTTCTCCCGGATCTCCTAAGTTGGGGTGGTGGGGAAGCTACCTGTTTTGTGTGTATTTCCTCACGCCCTTCTTCTTTCCTCTCTTCTACGCCCTCCATGAGTTTTTCCTCCGAGGATCCATGTACTTCAAACCCTTTCACACTCGGTTCTTCAACTTGCTCTGCATGCTCATTTCCTCGTGCCACACTTGTGGTTAAATCCCATCATGCCTCATTTTGCACCATAGAAGCTCGTCCATTTTCCTCTTCCTCCTCTCCTTTGGAGATGTTTCTTCTCCTCTCACATTTTTTTGGAGCCTTCTCCTGTGCTTGCTGCAATTTCCCTTGTGGGTATATCTCTGAAATTTCCAATGCGTCCAAAGTGCACTCCTCCACGCCATAAGCTTCACGTGACAGTTTCCCATGCATGTGGTCATGGGCATGCCCCCTTGGCCACCAAGATAATTTTGTCCCAAGCTATGATCCTTTGGAGTAGTCTTGTGATACCCCATTTTGTCTTCTTCATGTCCACTAGTCCTCTCCTTATTTGCCCATGCAGCACTAGAGCACTCAAGCCCCTTGTCTTCGGTTTGTCCAAAAATGGAACACACACTTTCCGTCCCATTAACCATTGCTCCTTTTGGCCACCAATAGGCTCGTTTGGTTTAGCACTCCTGTTTGAATCTGTTAGAGGGCTTGAGGGGAGTCCCAAATTGTCTTCCAAGTTTGTTTCGATAGTGTGACGTGGAGGCTCCCCATTTGTTCCTTCCATAGTTTGGGGGAGCAAAAATATGCCAAGACCTTGTTGTTTTCCTTGCTCCTATCTCTCCCACCTGGCCCTCCACGTGTCCCCTCCTCACTTGCACTCACATCCACATCAGCCCCTCTAGCATCCATGTCATTATCTCTTTCACCTTCCTCTCCCTCTCCATCTCTCCGGCCAGCCTCTCCCCTTACCACCTCGCCTAGGGTGCTTGGTGTTTCAGCATGCTCTCGGTTTACCTTCTCAACGTAAGTGTTCCCCACCTTTCCAGCGCCATTTCCAGCCTTTCTTCGAGACCACTACCCACTTCTCAGCCTTTTCCTTTGGCGCCACCTCTTGTTTGCTTCTTGCTTGCTTCCTTGGGCACTTCCCAATTTCCTGGCCAAACTCCATGCACTCCATGAAATACCCGGGCCTCCATTCATACTCCACAAGGACTCTATGTATGCTGGTGCCTTCCACTTGAACTTGCACCCAACTTGGGTAGTCAAAATCATGGGCTACTTCCACGCACACCCTCACAAAGGCCAGCCGTCTCCCTGAGGCAGTATGCTCGTCCATATATAGTGGCCTCCCTAGGACACTAGTGATGTTGCTCAACGTTTTTTATGACCAAAATCGAAGGTCGAGTTCCGGTAGTCGAACCCATATGGGGACTGTGGTGATGTTGGCCCTTGTCATGACCACATCCGGTGCTCATTCTTGGACCACGAGTGCGGAACCCCAAACAAACCATGGGCCTCCCTCAAGCACCTTCTTCCTATCTTCTCCAAGGGTGAAGGGAAAGAAGAGGAAACCTTGACTTATTTTGATGACTTCCACACCTCCAACCAAACCCCACAACTTGTGGAGGTGTTTTTCTAATGTTGGTAGATGTGGTCTGAAACAAATGAAATATCCGACTAGAATCTTGTCCCACTTCTTCAAGGCATCGAGAACCTCTTGCTTAGAGCACATAGCTAGCTTCTCTCCTCCTTTCATGGCCGGCTGGATGAACTCAAGGGCCGTAGAGATCCTTGGGTCAGCCGTGAAAAGGTCACTCCACTTCTTTGTGAGCGTTTTTGTACTCCCTAGACATGGTGCAACATCTTGTCCTTCCAACCTTTGGGAAGAAACGTGTAATGGTGGTGTTGGTGGTGGATGGAGACCCTCCTTTGCGCCACCATCTCCATCCTTTTGCTGTTCACGAGTAGAACTTGTATTTGGCTCCATTTTGCTTCGAAAACCAAGAGATTTGGTGATGAAAAGAGGGAGAACTTGTATTCCCATGCTTGTCGCCACTCTCTTTCTCTCCTCTCATTCCCCTCTTCTCACAAGAAATACTGGCTATAAATAGAACTCCTCCTCATTTTGTATTCACCCATTACTTGTGACATTCTCTCTACTTGGAGTAAGCCTTGGAGAAAAAACGCAAGATGGAGAAGAATGCTACTAGTAATGTGAGTCATTTAATAAGATAATTTTCCAATGTTTTGTTCTCATGTTGTTTCTTTTTTATGCATGCTTAGCTTAGTCTTATTTCTTTGAGCTTTGGCTAAATTAGTTAGAATGTTTCCTTTCTTCTTTAGTTTAATTACTAGAATAATGTGTTGTGAGTAGATCCATCCCCTTTACGGGGTGGAGATGGTCTTCATATATATTTTGATGTTTGGATGTTTGATGAATTTTTTATTATATAGACTTGCATGTTTTGTATGTTCGTTTGGGTATTTTAATTATCGACATGTTGGGGAATTTTGAGGGGTTTTGCCATAAGATTTAGACACGTCCCGTGCTTAGTTTTCTCATGTTTATTGACTAAAATTTCCTGTTGAATATACTACATGTTAGTTATGTGTTTTTATTTGTGTTTTCTTGCTTGATTGACTGAAAAACTTTGTTTTTATGGGTTTTGCCATAACATCTACACACCTCCCATGCTTACCTTTGTTCTTCACATGAGTTTATGGTTTTTGATGACTCTTGCCATTTCTTTAGACCCTTCTTATGCTGAGCCTAATCTTATGTTAATCAAGTGGTAATTGCCGATATGTTGTGTGAATGGATTCATAGGTTTTGCCACATCTTTAGGCACTTCTTATGCATGAAGACACACACACACACATACCTGCATATTTCATCACTTATTTCCCTTCATTTATGCACACACTCCACACCTTAGGGGTTTCTCTTTCTTTCATGCTTTCTTTCGCATTTCGTACTTATTAGTTTAGTGTAGTCAAATTTTAGCGTAATCTACAACTCTTCTCTCATTTTTCGCTATGTGATTTTGGTCATATTAGAGGCTGCTCAACTCCCTATGGACGACCCGTACTTGCCCCGTCTTCACCGACGGTTGTGCACTTGCTGTCTAAATTTAAAACGTTCAATCAGCATGAAAAAATTGAAAAGAGACAATATGAAAAAACTAACAAAACATCTTTTATTACTCACTCACATTACAGGAAGCCTCTCTCCACTAGAGTTTTCTCAAAGACTTTACTCCTAGTAGAGAGGATGGCCACCAAGAGAGGAGATGTATTACAAAGGAGGAAGAGTTCTATTTATAGCCATAGAAAAAAGTAACCCGGGACAATCCCTTGGTATGACACTAAACGCATACCATAAATGGACCAAATACATACTAATACAACACTTGTCTCAGTCTTATGGGGTTTGGATCCAAACGGACCACCAATTGGTGGTCCGGGACAACCAATTTGCGGTTTTCATTGGGTTAATCGGGTTCGATTTTGGGTGGCTTGATTCTGCCTTTATTTCTTGATGTTTGATGAACCCAATTTGGTTGTTGATGGTTAGTCCCAGATCTAATTGCCAAAATACTCCTCATGATTGTGTGGAGCATCTTGATTTGCTCATTGATCCTTTTGGTTTACATCTGGGTCATTCTCTAAGTCCATAAGTCCTGTAATTCAATCCTTTTCCTTGCTTTTAAGTCCTTTTTGAGTCTCTTCTTCCCAAACTTGTTTATTCCTGAAACATAACCATAAAACTCATTGTGTAGCATTGTTTACGCTAAAAATAAAGGATATATGACACAAATATATGCATGATATGATGTCAATCAAATAATCTCACACCTAACTTTTGCTAGTCCGGAGCAAAACAAAGAAAGGGAAAATGAAAGAAAAAACTCATTCGTAAAACATGGAAATCCTAACACACTTTTGTAGGAATCACTGTTGCACTTCGCACGTGCAACAAGCCACTAAACCCCCTTGTCTCCAAGGAGGAGGAGTTTTGTTTCCTTAGGGTTTTCAACGGATACACCCACAAAATTCGAACATACATGCATTATTCAACCTAACAACACGACTTGCTGGACTCATTTTTGTCGATCATTGGACACGGTAATTCTACGGGCCGACTCTATACATGTAATCAGTCCACACACCTAGCCTAATGAAACATTCGTGCAAGTTAATTAAGGACTTAAGTGAAAGACAAATGCAACCTTAACATCCTCAAGTGACACAAAGTGTAAAGTCCATTAAGGTTCTTATTTGCATTACCATTTCCTTTTTTTCTTTTGTTCTTTTATTGTTGTTGTTGTTGTTTTGTACTTCTTCCAGGGTCAGTTTTCGTGCATCATTGCCTATGAGGACTTACACTATCACGTACAACATTCCCCACATAGGGCGATCCCTACCACCCGGGTAACGGGAGTTCGGTCGGTGCATCCCAAGTCAGATGACTTGAAAGCACCAGGCACTAAGTCCTCTCGGACCTAATTTCCCGAGTGATAGGAGCCGTACGAGAAGAGAGAACACCACTTATTTATTTCTTATCTACATGGGAACCAAAACCCCAACACTTAAAGTTTCACATCAAGATTTTAAGGGTCCCTCACTACGACAAACTTCCTCATATTAACAAACACGAATGATTTGACTCACTAGGTTCAGGGTGGACTTCTTTATTTGTTTGACTCACTAGGCGAAGGACGGGGTGCATCCTTACGACTAGATAAGGCCTAAAGCCGGGACACTAGATATCCTAATGAATCATGTTCAAATCATTTTTTGGGAGCTTCTCTTTTGATTTCCTCTCAACGGTTTTGCACATACTAAACACATGCAAAACCCACAAAACATTTTTTCTTTTGCTAACACATGAAGATTTTGAAAGAAATGTGAAAATTTTAAGCACTTGGCAAGCAAAAGAAGACAAGTCACCCAAGGATCATGTCAGACAGATATATCAATATTAAATGCAACACACTAACATGACCCTAACAATGCACACAAAAGAAAATAAAATCAAAGGAAAATACTCAACTATGTAGACACGTAAAACACCCCCCACACTTACTTCATGCATTTTCCTCAATGAATGTGAGAATGATACTACATTGATTTTTTGCATCAAAAAGAAAAAATCTCACAAACGTGAAGCACAAGGAAAGTTTCATGGTCATATTGATGGACAAAAACCCAAATTCCCAAGAGACCTGTGAGATACTTAAGAAGGGATATAAATACGTGAAACAAATGAGGCCCAAATACACAAGGGTTGGGGCCCACAACAATCATTGCTAACTGGTGGAGTCTTTTATTGTTTTTTTTTCATTTTTTAAACAAGATATGTACATCAACAAAGATAATCTCATAATCATTTGGTCAAGGAACATCAAATGATAATATCGAGTCATACGGACATGAGATTTGCCAACATGGGCCCCCTTCATTGGTGCTCTGAGGTATCATGATAGGTGAAACGTCAAAACTGAAAGGCTCAAACCCCTCATGATATTGGTTGCCGTAGGCAACGTAAATGAGTGGAGTTGTGTTGCCTCACTAGGGTTTAGTTGCTCATTGAACAAAACCCTCCAACCAAAAGGTGGGTGCATCGGAATGAGTTCCTCAGGCTCATTCGTATAATGTGACACACCTATCGCCCTAAGAATGAGGCTTCTCCCCAAGTCATCCAACAAGGACCACCCAACCTCCTTCATATTATCAAGCAAAAGCTTGGTCGCATCTGGGTCCTTGTTGGAGTCAAGATGAAGCTCAAAGGGCTCAACGGGCATGGGTCATGGGGTAAAGACACCTTCTGGTATGTGCATATGATGAGGTGTATCCCCCTCACTAATAGTCTCAATTGAATCATCCAACAAACACTCCCTTTCTATGTTCATGTTTGATGCCAGCTCACTCTGTTGCATTGCAAATACAGGCAATGCGTTTTCACTCGGCACACAAACATTCTCAACGGGTTGCATTGGTATTGGGGGTGTTTGTTGATTTTATGGTGCTTTCTCTAATTGTCGGATGAGCTTGAGATTTAAAGGTTGGTCGAAGGGCTCTTGTTGCCTACCAGAGTTGAACACACGAAACTCGACACTCATGTTACCGAATGAGAGCTTCATGAGACCATTTCTACAATTAATTAAGGCGTTCGAGGTTGCCAGAAATGGTCTACCCAAAATCAAAGGTATTTGAGAGTGGGTGTTCGCAACAGGGTTGGTATCGTGGACGACAAAATCTACTGGACATATAAAATCTCCAACTTTGATAAGCACGTCCTCAATAATCCCCTTTGGGACACGAATGGATCTATCCGCCAATTGGAGGGTGATCGTAGTTGGTTTCAATTCTCCCAAGTTCAACTATTGATAAACAAAAAATTGGAGCAGGTTGACCATTGATCCTAAATCAAGCAACACAGTACTCATGCTAGTTTCTGCTATCATATACTGAATAGTAGGACAACCAGGGTCTTTGTGCTTTGTGTATGTGGGATTGGACAAAAGTAAGCTCACACTCGTAGCTAAGAATGCTTTCTTAGGAACATTGCTCTTCCTCTTTGTTGTGCAGAGATCCTTCAACACTTTGGCATATTGAGGTATTTGTTGGATGACATCCAACAAGGGGATGTTAACCTTCACTTGTCTGAAGACATCTAATGTCTTATCCATTGTGTCACTCTATTTTTTGGTTAACTTGCGGTGCGTGAGAAGGAGGCGTTGGTGTATTAGTCTCACCCTCAGCCTCTTTCTCACAATCATTCCCAATGAGGGGCTGCACTGATGGTGGTGGAAGCAAGGAAATGTGATTGTCAACCTGCTTTCCATTCCTTAAGGTTGCAATGGATTATATGATGATGAGTATGGGTCATTCCTGGATCTATCATAGATGACATTGACATGTTCCATCTCAGGAGGAATGGATGCACACTCGACTCCTAAATGACCTATCCTACCACATAAATAACAAGGAACCAGACCAAATGCAGACACATGAGACATACCTTGTTTGTTTTGGAGCTCAATCGAATCCATATGGCGCATTAAGGCCGCCATGCGTGCCTCGGTGGCCGTAGTTGTATCGAAAGCAAATGCGGCACTCGATTTAGTCAAGTTTGCATTTGCAATCCTCTCTCCTATGCTAGATGATGGTGGAGGTTCCCTCACACTCTCCCACTGCATGGTTTGCTTAGCGACATCTTCTAGGAAAGCCCATGCCTCCTTTTCATCCTTTCCTAAGAACTCTCCTTAACACATGGACTCAAGGAGCGTTCGGATGGGATGTGAAGACCCTTGTAGACAATCTGACAAAGGCACCACAACTCGATGCCATGGTGAGGGCATGAGGATAGTAGCCCCTTGAACCTCTCTAAGTATGCATGAAATGATTCAGTCTCTTGTTGATAAAACGAATTGATTTTCGTTCCTTAATTTTTGAGTCCGATGATTTGGAAAGTACTTCTTGAGGAATGGAAATTGAAATTCATCCCAAGTCCTAGAGGCATCCGCCTGGTTTCTGTACAACCATTTCTTGGCATCATCCTTTGGTGCAAAGAGGACAAGCCTAAGATGGATGGAGTCTGTGCTAAGTTGTTGCAACTTGAACATAGCACAGACCTCCTCAAATTCGCTAAGAAAGATATAGGGGTCACCCTTCCCAGTGAAATGAGGAGCATGGAGATAAACTAAGGGTTAACCTCAAAGTGATTCCAATTCACCTCTGGCAATACGATGCAAGAAGGTAGAGCAGTACGACTCGTGTAGCATCGATCGCGAAGGGGAATGAGAACTTGGGGAACCAATTGATGAGGTGGTGGACCCCTGCCTTTTGGAGTAGAGGGTGGTGGAGGTCCAACACCTGAGTCGTCCTCGTGTGGTCGATGACTCATCATGGTCCCGGGACTGTGTAGGACACGAGACGAGGATGTGTTCAAAAAGTCGACAATCGAAGACAAATCGATGTCGTATCTCGTCAAACGATCCGCAATGTCTCGTGACCACACTGGCATGCACAACGCATTGCATAGGCTAAAAATAAAGGATATAGGACACAAATATATGCATGATATGATGTCAATCAACCCCTCCTACTCCACTTCCCTTCAATGCCTGTTTGGCCAATTTGCTTTTGCCTTTACCTTTGGCGATCTTCATGCTCCCACCATGGACGGCTAGGACGTTCTTGTCTTGACCCTTGTCCATGTCAACTTCATCAGTTTTGAGAGCATTGTGAAGCTCCTCAAGACTCACCCATTTCTCACGCACATGATAGCGCATAACGAAATCCTTGTAGGATGGGGCTAGAGAGCCAAGAATCAAAGCTTCCACAATGTCATCAGGCATCATGGGAGACAACTTCACCAATTTCTCAAGGTATCCTTGCATAGTGATAAAATGCATGGACGATAATGTTTCGTCCACCATGTGGCACCTTGTGAGTGATATGGTGATCTTATAGCGCTCTTTTCTAGCACTATCCATGAACATCTTTGTTAAAGCTTCCATGGTCTTCCTGGGTTTTGAATCCAAGTTTGCTTGAAGCGAGCCACCCATGGAGGCCAATATTAGACCATGAACTTTGTTCTCTTGGTCTTCCCACTTGTCTTTAGCCTCCTTCTCAACATCGGTCGCCTTCTCATTTAATTTTGGAATTTTACCATCCTAAATATGAGATAGTTTCTCAAACTTCAACACGATGTTGAGCTTGAGTTGCCAGCTTATGAAGTTTGAGCCACCATTTGCCAAATGATGTTTTCCAATCATAGATCTCAAAATAGGTTGAATATTCGACATTTCTACAAAATAAATTATAGTGGATTTATTGTCAATTTTATGTTTGAAAATAAATACTGCAAATAAATATGTCCATAAATGCAGTAATTCAAGATCCTGTCAATTATAATATAAACTAGCTAAGGGCTATCAGATATATTATAAAATCAAGGTAAGAAAACATTTTCTAATCACAACCATTTCGGAATTTTGCTTACTTTTGCATTTTCATACTCTTATGATTATTGTCATTTTAATTAAGAGGAAATTTGACCAATCCTCCTAAGGAATACTCTTTTTCCCGAGCGAGGGCTCCAGGTCTTGTTAGAGAACTTATTTCATTTGATACGAGATACATTTATCCATTATATTCCCAAATAAATACACTCGGTGTCCACTAAATCTGAACCTCACCTCGTGCATCTATTTATGGCACAACAATAGATAACCTTATATCTCCCACTATTCTTAAAGATGGAGGAAGTTATCTCCCACTAAGGGCGAGCAGAGTATCCCTTAATCGATGGCTGCTAGTGGATGAAATAAGAATGAAAAATACTCTTAATTTTTGGTTGGACAATTATACATTTATATGTGCTTTTAGAATTTTAGGTGATCATGCATATTTACATACACATCCTAACATTCATTCATACAATCACATACATGTCAAGCGCACAAACATAAATTAGATCCACTCACACACATGTTGGTGTGAGTTTATATGTTCCCGCGACCTTGAACATTGCGCCTTCTCCACGACATCTTCTTGCAACATGGATGTAGATATTGTAAAATATAAACATGCATCTCACAATTTCGAAAATTGTCTACTGCAAGTCCTATGTAAAACTCCTCTCATATGCATGAATATACATAAATAATTGGCTTTTACATATACATAAGCCCCTATGATTGAATAATAATAATAACAACATACACATCATTCATTCACACATGGCTTCGATGGAACATATAAACTCACTTGTCCATGCAGAAGAGAACAAGTGCAACGCATGTACATATACTATATATTACACGATTTAGTTTTTCCTTCATCTCTTAATCAAACAATTCCAAAATCATTTGAAATCCACTAAAAATGATTTATGAATCCATAGTTCAAAATACAAAACGTTTGAACCACAGTTTATTTAAATTCCCAAAAGAAAAACTATAAATAAACTTATTTGTCTCTTTCGTTTCGTCGATTCTATATAAAATAATCATTTAATTAAATACAGAAATTTTACGTATTAGACACAAGTATAAATATAAATTCTAACATTCATATGACATGTTTTAAACATTTAAAACCAACAAAAGAATTAATTAGAATTATATAAACAAAACTATCTGAAAACTTGAAAGAGACGTTAAACATGAATTGTTTCAATTGGAGATGGTAAACTAAAATTATTATAAAGTGTAATTATTGAAAATATGGACTAAATGCTCTGATACAACTATAGGATTTCGTGCACCTATGTATGTGTATATTTTAAAAAAAATTATACATGCATACAAGATCGATTTCCATATTTTCAACAATCTAATGTACATTGTTTTATATTTATCCTAATATCATATAATCTACATATATATAAAAAAATACAAGAGTATCATACTCAAAGGTTATCCAAAACCATTATGAAGATCCGGAGTTGCGTCGCACATCGAATCGCAGGTTGATTCGCCTCCAAGTGTTCACCAAACTCTAAACAAGATTAGAGAGTAAGGAGGTAGCCAATCAATCTCTAATTAAGCTTAGAATCTAGCTAATAACCCGTCCAAAGCTCCCTTCCTGAGATATAATCTCGAAAAGGTTGAAATAATTAAGAGACATTCGGATGGATTAGTGGGGAGGTTAGGGAGAGAGAATTTTGCATTAATTAAAACAAGGAGGGAGAGGAGACTTATTTATAGGCTCCCCCAACACCCACATCATGGGCTACCCATTAACCCATGATCTCTTGCTTTTCTGTCCCTTAAACCAATCACAAATTATCACATTATCATCCTTAAAAATGTTTGACCATAATTGGAATAAATCCAACCCATGGTCAACATTATTCTCTTAATAATTCTGGCAAAATCGTGTGCACCAGTCGTCCGAAATTAACCAACTGGTCGACCGATTGACAATTAATCATGGTTTCGTTTGGACAATTAAACCCGGTGGTCGACCCATCACACACTCCCAAAGCCACTATGATATTTTGGTCAAACAGAACACACAAATTATCGAACAATTTTACACGAGAATTGGCTACTAGAAGTTTTCGGTCGGACTGAGTCATAAGTCGGTCGATCGATTACCACCAAGAAAAATTCACAGAAGTTCCTGGATGTTTTTGGTGGAACCACAACTTATACCGTTCGATCGATTAATCCCAGAAAAAGTTCTTGGAATATTTCGGTCGACCAACACGTCCATCCGATCGTCCGTTCACAGACGCAATGTGTATTGTGAATTTTCGGTCGACCAGTCTCCGAAAATGTTCGATCGTTTTGTCCGATTGTTGCCTTTATCAAATTTTGGATTTATATCCAACAAGATTTGATCTTTTGGGTTTTTAGCAACTTCATATATCATGTAACATATTATCTTATGCGATGTCAAACTATTACACCCAATAATACATACATCTCATATGAATTATTCATGATTCAAACTATGTCAATTTTCATGACAACTGATTTAATCGATTCACCACGTGTACACATTCATATGAAACCCGATACATCATATGAATACAAAATCAAGTTTCTTGTTTCCAAGTTTTGTGGTGTGACCTATAGGAGGACCTAAGCTATATTGGCAGTGATATTAAACACTTAATATCACATACTATAAGCAGTATCTAGCTACACATTATAGTTACCCAATTAGCGTAGATTTCTTGTTCACTTGAACTAAACACGATCCATTTAGTGATGTGGAGATATCATTTGTGTCTATCCCTTGCCACATGATATTAAGAATATATACAAAGTAGAAATATGTCACCATTGTATTCTCTATTCATTTCTTGATCTCTTAAGCTAATTATAAATATGTACCTTAACTCAAGTCACTTGTGCACATTATAATTTTGTTTGTCAAGGGGCCCACTAATGTCATCACTCAAATTAATAGGGGTATTGATAATCTTTGGACTAGCTATCTTTTCCAGCACAAGTCGAGCTTAACCAACTATTGCATTTATCATTATGCTCATTGATAGCTTTGGAAAATAATCAAATTGAACACTTCTTATGTGAAAAGACATAAGTCTCATATCTTATGATTCAAGACACAATGAAAACATTAATGACACATCACATGAATCTATAATGTTTCACTTGCTAGGTCTATTCAATATATAAAAGTAACCATTTTACTCTTTTATATATCCGTGTCGTCAAATATTTGTAGAGATACAATAATCGATGACCAACACGACAATCTTATCTCGGTAATTAATGTTCCATGTCAATTGCCATGATTGTAAATAACTTTTGATTCTTGTAAACAATTATCTTTTAGAGCTCTACAGTTAAGGACCAAGAGCCTCTTCCTCAACACTTCCAAAAGACGAATACAGTAATCAAGGAACAAAATATTTGCACATCCAATTCATAATAATTGACATATAAAAGTAAAACTTTTAGAACACATTCCTTTCAGTTTGTCACTATCAATATAATAGTTGTGTATTACAAATAGATATCTGATATGTCTCGTGAATCCAAAGTATTCATTTCCAATTCATTAGTATACAACTTTCATATGTAATAATCTGAATTATATTTTTGGATGTATGGAAATTTAATATTACATAGCATGTATAACTTTATTGGATTATTCAAGAAATCCAAAAAAAATATCATATGACATCAAAAACTATAACTTAAGATAACAATACATTCGACACCCCTCATATCACATATAAACAAAGAAAATATCGAATAAATTTGTCTTTTCAAATAAAAAGGACATATCTCGTCGGATTTGACATAAATTCCGACATGGTATGGCTTATTATTAAGAAAAAAACCTCGTAAAAATACAATAAAAAGGAATAATCATGTGGGATTTAACATAATGGCTGACGTAGTATAAAGAAACAAAACCTTTAAAGTTTGTCCTTGGAAACTCGAAAGTTTCCTTTCAAACTCGAAAGGGTCCTTAAACCACAAGTCTACCCTTTGAAGGACACTCATGTCCTTTAAAGGACATGTATGTCCTATAAAGCACTTGTTTTTTCTTCAAAACTCGAAAGGGTTACAACAAACATGCCCTATAAGGAACACAAGTCTGTTCTTTCAAGCAATGATCTTTCCTTTGAACACAACTCTTTCCTTTAAAAGACACGAGTCTCTTCTGTAAAGCACGAATCTGTCCTTGGAACTCTAATTACAATTCTGTTCATTTAAAAGACAATTATGTACCTTAAAGAACACTAAGTTCCTTTAATGGACATGTATGACCTTTAAAGTCTAGTATGTCCTTTAAAAGACATGAGTCTATTCTATAAACCACGAATGTGTTATTTGAAACTCAAACATGTCCTGCAATTCAAAAATAAGTTACACAACATTCACTTTAATTTTTGTCGCAGCAAATGTAACTATAGCAAAGGTATGGTATAACAGCAAATCCGAACAACACGAAATATGACAATAACAAACGTAATGAACAACAACCATTAATGTAATAACAACTAGCAAATGTAACAACAACATGTCATTATATAGCAAGTGTATGGTGAAAAGCAAATGTATCCTTGGGACGAGGCCATTCACTTGAAAAAATTAAAAACAAGAATTAACTCAATCTACATTGTAAGCGGGGACAGTTCATAATCACAATTTACTCAAGATCTCTTAACATTCACTAATAAAATACTAGGTTAACCTTCAAGATTTTATTTTTTACCTATTATTATCAGGATCTTCAATCCATATTCCTTAACAATGATCCTCCCAAATAAGTAACTTATCAACATTTCTATCATCATCGACTAGCTTCAATTCAGGCACGTATTGAAAATGGGGGAATTTCTTCAATATCATTGACATCTTCATGGGAAATAATATGTTGTTTTCCTTCTAAAATGACCGACCATTGATTATCATGGGGGTCTACTACATAAAAAATATATTTTCCTTGAGATGTGAAAATAAAAGGTTCTTCCTTCGAGTCTTTTCCTTTGATTTTTGTTTTCTTTTGTGTGTATTGTTAGGGTCATGTTAGTGTGCTGCATTTAATATTGATATATCTGTTGGCTTTTTGGCTTTAATCTATGTTTTGATGATTTATTCAACCTAATATTAATTATAATCATGTAGAGTAGCACATATATTGCATTGCATATATATTGCTTTGTGATAACCTCTACAGGTGATCAAGACTCAAGGAAGAAAGGAAATCAAATCAAGACATGTAATCAAGCTCATTTGAAGACATGTATTTTGTATTTCTTTGAGTATTTAGGAACCTTGTGTAATTGAGCATACTTGAGCTAAAAACTACTCAACCACACACTAGGTTCCCTATAGAAGTCACACACAAAATTTCACATAATTTGGACTTCAGTAGATCATCCAAACTAGAACCGGAAAACACCTAAACAAAACTTGAACTGCCAGGACCAAAACGGTCGACCATTGAAACCTTTCCGTTCGACCATTTACACATATTTTCAGACCATTTGTTTTGTCGTATTACACCCAACGGTCGTATTCCTATTATTCCCGAATACCCCAAAATTACCAAACCTCTGGTCGACCGAAACTTTCCTAACGGTCGACCGAACCAACACAATTTAGTCTCCCAGAAGTGCCTGGACTAATTCGGTCGACTAACCCCTTAGTCCGTTCGACCGTTAACTTAAGTGAACCGAAGTCAAAGCTGAATTTTGACCAAACGGTCGAGCGACATACCCGTTTCGGTCGACCGTTTGTAGGCAGAATTGCATCCTGCAGGTTTCTGTTTTGTGCATTTCATACGAAACTCTTACCCAATCAAACCCGACGGCTATAACTCTTTTGGAGCTTATAAATAGAGATGTAAAACACATTTTAACACATCTCTCCAACACCTATTTGTCCCCAACATTAGAGAGAAAGCTCCACACACTCAAAAGCTCAAACCTTAAACACTTAGTGATCAATTCCATATTCTACTCAAGTGTGCTCAAGTTTAGAGAGTGTTGTTCCACTCCAATTGTTTGTCAAGAAAGCAAGGGTCTTGGTGAAAGCCCAAGACATAAGTATAGACTTCGGTGAGAGGCCGAAGTGATCCCTCTCGGATTGTGAGAGGAGTAGCCAAGCTCGGCGAGGGTTGTTCGCGAGCTTGAAGATTGTAAAGACGTTCTCTCCCGGCCCGGAACGGGGAGTGGTTATTGAAGTCGTGAGCGGAGCTCGATGTTCCGAGCGGAGCTTGGAAGAGAGGACTAGGGCTTGGGTGGGGTGCCGAACCTCTATAAAAATCCCCGTGTCGATTGTGGTTTGCATATCTTTTTTTCTCTACTTTTGATTGTTTATTCCGTTGTGCATGTTCATTGCTTAATCAAGTAGAGAAAGAGGCGATTAGCCATAATTGTGGACCCATAACCCACACGATCCTACAATATTTGCTTGCCATGATCCTTGGTTGACTTGTCTTCTTTTGCTTGCCTAGTGCTTCAAAATTTTCACATTACTTTCAAAATCTTCATGTGTTTGTGAAAGAAAATATTTTGTGGGTTTTGTGTGTGTTTAACATGTTCAACACCATTGAGAGGCATTGTCCTCAATGAATGTGAGCATGAAACTACATGGATTTATGAATGAGAAAGGGAAGATGTCACCAACATGAAGTGCAAAAGTTAGTCCATGGTAATGTTGATGGACACAAATGCGAATTCCCTCAAAACCTGTGAGATGCTAAAGAAGGGATACAAATACGTGAAAGAAATGCGGCCCAAATACACAAGGGTTGTGCCCCACAACAATCAATGCTCACTCTTGGAGTCTTTATTGTAATTTTTTTTAATATAACTATAAAAAAAATAAGCTCTCATCTTCATTTGTAAAAGGACATCAAATGGGAACCTCAAAAGTGGGACAATGCACTTGGAGTGGGAACATGACACCACACAGGGCTAGAATAGTCATACGTGGCCCCCCTCAGAAAGAGCACAAGATGAAAGGAGAGGCTCATGAAAAACATGCAAAAGTGTCTCATCCAAAGGATCAAACTGAAAGAGCATGAACATCTCAAGAGTTTGGGAAATATGGGGCAACGGAAGAAGAGTTTCTCCCATTGCGGTACTAAAGTTATGATTGTCAATCGAAAATCTCCAACCAACATGCTGGTGGGTCGAAATGAGGTCAAGAACCTCGTTTTACATGTCCGACTCACCAGGCAAACAGAAAGTAAGTCTCTTACCCAAGGTATCCTCTAAGGTAATCCCAATACCCTCATTGGCGATGTAATTGTTTGATGTCCCATCATTTCCAAGATGACCAGGAACAATAGGCGAGGCAAACTCTCATTAGGTCGTTTGAAATTAAGGGTACTAGGGAGCTCTTACTCCACCAGAGGTGAGTCCTTAAGAGGCACAACATGATGATCATGTGGGTCAAGGACCACAGGACAAAAAGATAAAGCACAATCCTGTGCCGACTCATAATGAAGTTGGTTCATGTTTTTCTCAATTGAAATTGAATCCTCCACCAAGTGATTGTGACTTTGAAATATTGAGCTTTGGATTTGGGGATGTGGTGGTGGTTCGATATGTCATTTGACTCACTTGCATTTCCATAGTTTGCAAGGAATTCAAGTCGGACTTCAATAAAGTTTGAGTGGTTTCCATGAACGTTTGGAGGGTTTGTTTTGAGGAATCAAGTTTGGGGTCAACAGTGAGGTTCATGTTACAATTTGGGAAATTGATGGGTTGGGTGTTTATGGGGTGTGAATGAGTCTAATGATTGGTCGTGGGTGGTGGCTAGTAGAATGTTGGGTATTCGGGAGGAGGATACTGGGTGGGCATGATGTATAAAAATTTGAATAAGAATTGTCTCCCCACAAATCCATCCCTCTCGAGTTGTACGCGGATGCGTAATGGTCATATTGAGCATTTTAGGAAAATGTATGCTCATACTCAGGCTCTGGGGGAACATAAGGACATTCCCCGATAACATGACCACTCAACCCACAACAGTCATACAGTGCGGCTACTGGAGCCACCGGTGCACTCATGTTGTCTACCGTACGCATGAAAGAGGCCAAAGTTTGTTGACCAGCATATGATCCGACATAACTTGATTGTGGTCTAGCAGTCAGTGCCTCTCTCATATTATCCCAATCTGAAGATTGCTCAGTCACACAATTATGATTGTCCCAACCATACGGGGTGTTTGTCTGAGGCACCTCAGGATGCATGGGTCCGGAGTACAAGGGAGAAGTGTCCTGGTCCCAACAATGATATGGATGGTCGCTGATTGACATCATTTCATGCTTACATTTGTATCTTATATCCATTATCTTTCATCTAAACAATGCTACGTAACAAGTTTTATGTTTGAATTTCATAAATAAATAAGTTTGAGGAGAATAGACATAAAAGGACCTAAAAACAAGAAAAAGGACTGAGTTGTGATACTTGGGGACTAAGATGCAAGGGAGAAGGACCCGAACGTAACCCCAAAGGACCAATGAGCAAATGAAGAAACTTCACACCATCATGAGGAGTCTTTTGGCAATTAGATTCGGGTTGACACTCCTATAACCGATCCGAATGCACCCCATGTGAAGAATTAAAGACATAAAGAACATATCCAAATATGGGTCGGATCCGGGGGAAAATGACCGCCAATTGGCGGTCCAAGACCACCAATTAGCGGTCCATTTGTCTCCGAATCCGAGCCGGTGTCTCCAGAAAATGGGTTATGTGTTTATGTGTATTCTGGGAAGATTTTATTATTCCCACATCAGGGGATTGTCCCCGATTACCTTTTTCTATGGCTATAAATAGAACTCCTCATCCTCCTTTTGTATTAACCCATTGCTTGGTGGCATTCTCTCTACTAGGAGTAAAAGTCTTGAAGAAAAAACTCAAGGTGGAGAAGAATGCCACTTGCAATGTGAGTCATGTTAATAAAATAAATTTTCTTAGTTTCTTTTAATATTGTCTTGTCTTTTAATTCTTGCATGCTTCTTTAGTTTAGTTTCCTTTCAGTTTGCTTTTTAATATTTCTTGTTTGCTTAGTTTAATTGCCTTTCATTAGGATGTTTCATTTTGTTAATGTAGTTTGTAGTGTAATGATTAGAGAGTAGTTTTATCCCCCTTTGGGGGTATAGATGATGTTCATACATGCATTAAAGAATGGAAATGAATGCTTTATTTTGGAATGTGTTGATAGATGTGAATGTATGCTTGCGTGTTTAGAGTAGAACACTTCACTTGATGACTTTTGCCACAATTATAGACACCTCTCATGCTTGTTTAGGTTCTGAAATAACCAACTTGTATATTTGAATGTTAATCAACTAGGTTATTGAATGGATTGATAGGTTTTGTCATAACCTTTAGACACTTCCTATATATCAAAACACTACCTACATTTGTGCCTATTGAATGCATTCTTCACCATCTTTTTACATGTGTGTACACACTCCACCCCTTAAGGGTTTTCCATTTCTGATTTCCAGCTTTCATCTTCTTTGTTTGTTTCGTTCTAGCTTAGCGTAGTTACTTTAGTGTAGTCACAACTTCTTCCCCTCTTTTCCCACTTGCCTTCGAACAAACCAGAGTCGACACACCTCCCTGTGGATTGACCCGTACTTTCCACCACTTCATCCTGGCCGTGCACTTGCGGTTATTAATAAAACGTTTAAACAAGTTTTTGGCGACGTTGCCGAGGAGGTGCCAGTTTACACTCTGGTTTGGACGATTCGGGTGGATTTAATTCTTGTGTTGTAGTTTTGTTTCTTGCAGGAGACTCACACTGGGAAGGGCAAGCATATGGTGAAGTTTGGAGGCGATCTGAGACTTCTAGACCGCCAATCAGTGGCATGAGACCGCCAAACAAGGGTCTGGTAATCTCATTTCACCTTGTAATTTCTTTGGAGTGTTTCCATAACTGATGTAGGAATCTGGGACTCAATTTTGAATGTTCTGACTATTAGATTGCTCCCAGATTAATAATCAATCTCCCTTTAAGCAACTTGGATCCTAAAACCCAAAGCAAAAGATTAGGCATTCTTTCTTGTTTAGGTCATGCATCATGTACTCGACTTTGGCACGTAGATTGTCTTTTATTTTAACTTTACTTTCAGTTACTGAGTGTCGGCGTGAGGTACGCATTTCCTACTCTCATTCATGCATTTTGTATGAACATGCATTAGTTAGTAGGAAGTGCATTGCAACAAGTGTGAGTTGAGCGTTTGTTTGGAGAGTTGATTGCTAGATTAGGTCTCCAAAATGCTACTAAGGAGGGGTTGTCCCATATAAGATAAGGTGGGGGATTTCATCACCCTTCCCTTCTCCCTAAAAACCACACTAATCAAGAGCCTAATTTTAAAATCAAGTAGACATTGGCCTTAAGGAATTCAGACGCATTAGGAGAGTGATCCGGTCTCGACCGTCATGACCTGATCGGCGTTGCCCACTTTGTCGATAGTAGGAGAGACGAGATCCCCGGATCTTGGCTCACTTGTTGGGCTTTGTGGTCCTTGTCGTAGGGAGGTGAGGCGTGTTGAGGCCGTGTGACCACGCAGTTAGGCGTCGTCTAGCTGTAAGGACCTATAGCGACCTTAGGATTGCTTGAGCCTTGTTTGCTTATGTGCTTCTACCTGTACTCACCCGCCGTAGTACAAGGACTTCTTCCATTCTCTCCTGAGTCATTCTCTCTCTTCAGTGTCCTCCTGTCCTGTCCTCTACGCACATTCTTTATTTTGAATAAAAAAATTGGTTTGTGTGTGCACCTTCGTGCATGCTTGTGTGGGCACGAGATGAGAGTGGCCGTTTGACGAGACGTGTCGTCAACCCTGCTTCGGTAGTTGATTTCTCGTCGCCTCCCTCCTCTCATGTCGCACATAGTTTGGGTTCAATGGCTTCTCATTACCACGAGGAGGAGCAGTTGCTGGACCCACCTGTCCCACCTGTTTTCTACCTGTTTTTCCTATTCTCGCTCCTACACCTCTCTGCGATCGATGCTACCCGAGCCATACTGCTCTACCCTCATGCATCGTATTGCCAGAGGCGAATGAGAATCACTTTGAGGTTAAGCCTCAGTTTATTTCCTTGCTCCCTCACTTCACTGGGAAGGGTGACCCCTATATCTTTCTTAGGGAATTGGAGGAGGTCTGTGCTATGTTCGAGCTGCAACAACTTAGCAAAGACTCCATCCATCTTAGGCTTGTCCCCTTTGCACTGAAGGATGATGCCAAGAAGTGGTTGTACAGCAACCAGGCGAATGCCTTTAGGACTTGGGATGAGTTTCAGTCAGCATTCCTCAAGAAGTACTTTCCAAATCACCGGACACAAAAAGTGAGGAACGAAATCAATTCATTTTATCAACATCAGACTGAATCATTCCATGCATACTTAGAGAGGTTCAAGGAGCTACTATCCTCATGCCCTCACCATGGCATCGAGTTTTGGCTCCTTTGTCAGATTGTTTATAAGGGTCTTCACATCCCGTCCCGAACGCTCCTTGAGTCCATGTGTGAAGGAGAGTTCTTAGGAAAGGATGAAAGGGAGGCATGGGCTTTCCTAGAAGACCTTGCTGAGAAAACCATGCAATGGGAGAGTGTAAGGGAACCGCCTGCATCATCTAGCATAGAAGCGAGGATTGCAAATGCAACCGAAGCTCGTATGACGGCCTTAATTCGCTGTATGGATTCGATTGAGCTCCAAAACCAGCACGATGTGTCACATGTGTCTGCATCTGGTTCAGTTCCATCTCATTTATGTGGTAGGATAGGTCATATAGGGGGTGAGTGTGCATCCATTCCTCCTGAGATGGAACATGTCAATGTCATCTATGATAGATCCAGGAATGACCCATATTCATCTTCATATAACCCTGGATGGAGGAACCGCCCTAATTCTTCATGGAACCATAACAATTCCCCAGGTGGTCCTTCAATCTTTTCTCGACCACCAAACCGACCACACCACTATCCCATACATTCATAGCCTCATCAGCCACCCCAAAGTCAAAACACCAACCCACCAGGTTTCTCAAATTCTAGCAACTTGGAAACCCACTTTAATTTGCTTGAGAACTTAACTCGTGGACTTGAGAACTGTGTAAAAAACTTTATGTCGTCCACTAGTCAAGTCCTCATTTTGAATCAGCAGACCAACAAATCTTTCGAGCTTCAGATAAGCCATTGGGTTCAATCTGTACATGAGAGAGAGAGAGAGGGAGTCTACCTGGCCAATCTTTGGCTAACTCCCGTGCTCAACTTCACTCGAACATGCAAAATGCAAGTTCAAGACCACAGGGGGCAAGTAAACTACGTGGAAGAACATGTGGACCATGTCAATGCCATTGTAACCCTGAGAATGGGAAGCAGGTCAACAACCACATCTCCTTGCCAGTAAATCCATCTGTGCAGCCCCCTTGTGGGAATGATGGTAAGAAAGTGGCCGAAGGTGAGAGTAATACACCAACGCCTACTTCTCCGACTCTGCCTAAGACATACCTACCAAAAGCACCTTATCCTAGTAGATTGTCTAATAAACAGAGTGATAGTGTGGATAAAATCTTGGAGATATTTAAGAAAGTGAATGTCAATATTCCTTTGTTAGACATGATTCAACAAATACCTCTCTATGCAAAATTCCTGAAGGATCTCTGTACAACTAAGAGGAAAACCAACATCCCTAGCAAAGCCATTTTGGCGGCTAATGTGAGCTCGATCATTTCAAACCCAAGATACGTAAAATTGAAGGACCCAGGTAGTCCAACAATTTCATGTATCATTAGGGACTCTCGAATTAATAATGGCTTGCTAGATCTAGGGTCGGCGGTTAACCTCTCACCAGCTTCTATGTATCAACGATTAAGCCTAGGCGAGCTCAAACCTACGAAAACAACTTTGCAGTTGGTTGATTGTTCGATCAAAGTCCCATTGGGGTTCATTGAAGATGTCCTAATCAAGGTCAGTGATTTCATATTTCCTGTTGACTTCGTCGTCCTTGAGACCAAACCAATCAAGACTACCCACTCTCAGATTCCATTGATTGTCGACGTCAAATGCCTTGATCAATTGTCGTACTGGACTGATGAAATTGTTGTTCGGGAACTTGACCGCGACTTTCCATGTCTTCAATATGTCTAGGCAGACGACATCTTTCGAGGATCCATGGAAATTAATCTTATCCGGGACTTGGAAGAAGAAACAGAAGAAGAGTACCCCCTGATTCATGAAAATCTAAGTGCTTACATCATGGATGATTTCGATCATGAAGAGGACGGGGGCGAGTTGAGCAATGATGTGCATGTTGTTCAGTACATGCGCGCTCCTCCTATCTTACATCTCGAGCTAGATATCACGCCTCGCCTTGACGAACCACCCACGATTGAGCTTAAAGAACTCCCTAAGGAACTGAAACACATTTTTCTCGGTCCCGACATGTCATTTCCAGTTATTATTTCATCGATGTTGACTAGTGATCAGGAAGAACGTCTGATTTAAGTCCTAAAGGAGCACAAATCAGCCATTGGGTGGTCGTTGAAGGACATTAAAGGGATAAGTCCCGATGTCGTGCATCACCACATCTTTATGGAGGATGAGACATGACCACGTCGCGACCCACAGAGGCGTTTAAAGATTTTTTTTGATTGTGTAGACTTGAATGTGTGTATGTTCATCGGGTTTGTTTTAATCGTCTACATGTTGTGGGATTTTTGATGGGATTTGCCATAAGATTTAGACATTTCCCATGCTCGGTTTCCTCATGTTTGTTGACTGAAATTTCCTTTTGGATATGCTACATATTAGTCGTGTGTTTGTGTTAGTGTTTACTCGCTTGATTCATTGAAGAAACTTTGTTTTTATGGGTTTTGCCATGAAATTCAGACACCTCCCATGCTTAGCTTTGTTCTTCACATGAGTTCATTGTTTTTCATGAGTCTTGCCATAATTTTAGACACTTCTCATGCCGAGCCTCATCTTCTGATGATTAAGTAGTAATTGCTAATATGTTGTGTGAATGGAGTGATAGGTCTTGCCAAATCTTTAGGGACTTCCTATGCATGAAGACACACACATACATGCTTTCATGTGTCATTCACCACATATCTCACTTCAAATGGGCACACACTGCCCCCCTCAGGGGATTCATCCATATTTCATGCCACTTAGTTTGCTGATTTTTTCTAGTAGTCATTGGCATCGTAATCTAGTTTGTTTTGCGTTCGTATCACAATTGTCTTTTAGTAGTAGCATAATAATCTCTTCTTCTATTATTATTTCCCATTTGATTTCTCTCACTCGAAGGTTGGCAACGCTCCCTGTGGATTGACCTGTACTTACCCTGTCTTCACCGACGGCGTGCACTTGCGGTTAATTGATAAAACGATTAACAGGAGGCAAACATGAGACTGTGAACTTGGTTCTCTTGGTCTTCCCATTTTGCTACAACCTCACGTTTAGTATCGGTTGCCTTCTCCCTTAATTTTAGGATTTCACCATCCAAAATGTGAGAGTTTTTCAAACTTTAATACAATGCTGAGCTTGATCTTTCAGCTATTGAAGTTGGAGCCATCATTGGCTAGCGGATGTTTCTCAATCATGGATCGGACAACTAGTTGAATGTTCGACATGTTTCAAAATAATTTAGAACGTTTTATGTCAATTTTATCTTTATAAAATTTGTACTGCAAATAAATAAATATGTCCATGACTCCAGTCATCTAAGATCCAATCATTTATAACATAGACTAGCTAAGGGCTACTGTTTATGTCATAAAGTAAAGGTAAGAATTTTTTCTAATCACAACCATTTTGAGATTTTGCAAACTTTTGCATTTTTCAAACTCTTATGATGCTTGTCGTTTTAATTAAGAGGAAATTTGTTTCATCATCCTAAGAAAAACTCTACGATTGTCTACGGTATCCATGAACAAATAAACTTGGTGTCTACTAAGTGTTAAACTCACTTCATGTATATATTGATGGCCTAACAATAACTATCCTAATATCTCCCACTTTTTTGCAACGATTGAGGAAATTATCTCCGTTAAGGGCGAGCGGAACATTTCTCGATCGATGGTTATAAGTGGATGAAATAAGAAAGAAAAATCTTCTTAATTTTTAGTTTGGAAAATTAAACAATTTATGTGTGACACAAGAATTCATGTCGTAATGTATGTATCAATTCATACCTATCCTAACCATTCAATCACATACAAGTCAAGTACATAAACATAAAATAAATTCATTCACACATCGGTGTGAGTCTATATGTTCCCACATTCTTCGCTTCTTCTTCTTCTTGCATTGTGGATGTAAATATTGCACAATATTTAAACATGCATCTCCCAATTTGAATTTTATCAAAATTAAATTGACTAGTGAAGTCCTATATAAAAGTCGTCTCTTACGCATACATACAAAATAAAAGGCTTTTATAGATACATCAAGCCATGAGCCTAATTAATAAAAACAACTTTATGAATTGCAGAAATGATCTACATATCATACATTCACACAAGACATTGTTGCAAACATATAAACTCACTTATCCATGCAAAACAGAATAAGTGACACAATTTGTACGTATGCTATTTTATACTATTTAGTTGATCCTTCATTCCTAAATTAAATAATATAAAATCATTTCAAATGCTTTAAAATGTTCAAGCATTCAAAGTTCAAAAATCAATAATTTGAACCAAGGTTTATTTACAATTCCAAAAGACAAACTTTATGGAAAATAAACTCATTCACACCTTTTGTTTCGTCAATTTCAAGTAAAACAATTTAACTGCTCAAAATTAAAGAATTTTAATTGTACATCAATTTACTATATTCTAAGAACATATTTTAGAAATTCTGAATTTAAACAATTAAAACGAAATAGTTTGTGCGTCACGAATCTCATCTAAACAGAAGACTAATTGCTGGATTTTCCAGAACAGTCTTGTTTTCACGATTTTTGTTTCACCCTAAAGAGCAGAAAAAATTAATTGATCTTAGTGATTAACTTATCTTGTAACATCACAAAGTATTGTAGAAAAATAAGAAACACAGAAATCTAAGATTCTAATTTGATGCATCCATCAAAATGTGACAAAGGACTCAAAAGGGCAAAAACTCGAACTACTTAATCGAGAGATGGTAAACTAAACATAATTAAATAGCCTAATTATTGAATATATGAAGAAAAACTCTGATACCATTGTAGGATTTCATCCCTATGCTTGGGTATACATTTTTTATACACAAGCAAGATCGTTTTCATATTTATTCAATAATTTTATGTATAAGACTATACAAAGTATTTTAATATAGATGCACTATACACAATATTAAAATGCACCAGAAGAATCATTCCTAAATGGATTGTCAAACCCTTTTCAATGATCCGGAATCAAGTTGCACCTTGAATCGCCCCAGGAGATTTCTCCAGGTGTCCACCAATCCTTAAACAAGATTAGAGTGATTGAAGTTTGTCAATCAACTCTAATGCAAGGTTAGAATCTATCTAATAACCCTTTTATGCCACCAAGATCTAAATCTCTAGCACTCAATTAATTAAGAGAATTTTAATGGACGGATGGAGAGAAGATGAAAAGCTGTATTTTCAATTGTTGTGTCAAAGAGGAGGAGGAGAGGCTTATATAGAAAACCCCCATAACTACCGACCTCATGCATCAAACCAACCACACATGATCCATAGTAGTTTTTATCTCCACCAATCACCTTTTGATACATCATCTTCTAACAAAAACATGGGTTGAATCCATCCATAAATTTAGCAACCACCTTTTATTTAATAAATTAATAATAGGCAAACCGCAGGGCAAATAGTTGACCGAACCATCGACTTGGTTGACCGTTCCATTACCGAGAAAAGTCCCTAATAATTTCGGTCCGACTGTGTTTTATGTCGGTCGACCATTCCCTTACCATAAAGTACCTGATAATTTTGGTCGAACAAACTCCCAAGCTAGTTGACCGTTCCCTTACCAGGAAAACTCTTTATAATTTCGAGCGAATTGCATGTCGAGTCGGTCGAACGTTTCCGAACTCAAAAGAATTTGTTCGACTGGTTCTCGAAAAATGTTCGACCATTTTTCCTCTACAAATTCTTGGTCAACATCAAGAAAAATTTGAGCTATGAGGTTTTAGTAAATTTATATGTTATAATGTTGCGTATCACATTATATTATGTAATATATTATCATATATAATGTCAAAACACTATACCCCATAATATATACATCTCATACAAATTTATTTGTTATTCTGGTCACGTCGTTATCATGACATAATAATTTCATTATTTTACCATACGTACTTCATTTCATATCATATGAAATTTGATACATCACATAAAACACATAATTATAATTCTTATTTTCCAGTTTTGTGGTGTGACCTATTGGAGGATCTAAGTTATATGAATACTTTATATCATAAACTATAAGTGGTATCTAGCTACACATTATAGTTACTCAAATAACAAAAATATTTTGCTCACTAGAAGAGAACATGATCCATTTGGTGATATGAAGTAATATCACTTGTGTCAATCCCATGCCTCGTGATATTAAGATTCACTACTAGAAAAAGGACCTTTGCCGATGGACGTTTCCGTCAGCAAAAATTCGCCGGCATACTCCGAGTCGACGTAGGAGCTTTTTTCGTGTGCAAAAGATGGCGCGATAAAAAACACCAGACGGAAATTCCGTCTGAAAATTAAATGAATCACTGCTATTGTCGACGGAATTTCCGTTGGCCATAACTCCTAGATTATTTGTTGCCGATAGAATATCCGTCGACAATCACAATACATTCTGTTGACGACGGACATTCCGTCGGCAATAGTAGCACCTGTTACAAAAGTGAAATTAAAAAAATTACTTATGTTTCCCGGAGCGTGGTTGATGAAGAGGTGGACGACAAGAAGGAGGGCAGCATGTGGACGACGAGGTGGATGATGAGGTGGACGACAAGAAGGAGGGCAGTGTGGACTTCGGGACGTGCAGAGGTGATCGGTGAGATCGTAGGGCGGCGTGGAGGAGGCAGGTGCCGACGGGTGGTGGGGAGAGGTGAGAGGGTGGGAGGGCCCCCGATCGATGGTGATGCAAGGGGATGAAGGTGCAGGGTCGACGGTGAAGACGGGAGCAGCTGGAGGTAGGTCGGGGCAACGGGAGCGGGAGCGGTTGTTTTCGCTGTGGCGGCGAAGGACGGAAGAGAAATGGATATCATCGGGTAGGGTTTCGTCGGGTGGGTGAGAGTAAATTCCCCCCCCCCCCTAAATGTCTTGGCATGACGACAAATATTCCGTCAGCATGCCTATTTTTCCACGTACAGGGCACGAACAGAAGTTAGTCGGATGCGGTTGGTATTTTCTGCATTAGAACCCGATTGGAAAACCATCATGCCTATGGACTTTCCGACGACATGATATTTTTTTCATGTGCACTAAACGTGCCAAATTAAACGAGTGTGAAAACTAATTTTTCGTGTTCGACACGACAGAACAACCATCATGCTGACGGAATGTCCATCGGGCCAAGTGTGTCGGGAAATGTTGATTTTCTTGTAGTGAATATTATACAAAGTAGGAATGTGTCATCTTTGTGTTATATATTCATTTTTCTTGATCTCTGAAGCTAATTATAAATATGTAACTATACATAAGTTACTTTGTGCATATTATAATTTCGTTTCATCAAGGGGCCCAATAAAATCATCCCTCAAGTCACGAAGGGCAACAATAATCTTTTGACATATGATCTTTTCCGGCACAAGTCATATCTAACCAACTAATATCTTTATCACTATACGTAATGATAGCTTTTGAAGATAATCAAATTATACACTTCTCAATTCCACAATGTTTCATCTACTAAGTCTATTCAATATATAAAAGCAAACATTTTCTCTTTTATATAGTCATGTTGTTAAATACTTGTAGAGCTACAATATCCTTTAACCAAGATGACAATCTTATCTCGGTAATTATTTTCCCTTGTTAATCGTACTTCTGATTTATGTAAGTCATTATCTTTTAGATCTTTACGGTTAACGACCAAGAGCCTCTTCCTTATCTATTGTAAAAGACGAATACATTAATCAAGTAACAAATTGTTTATACATTCAATTCATAATAAAAGACATATAAAAGAATACTATTAGAACACACATTCCTTTCCCCATCCCCATTGGGGGGTGGATGATGATGTAATGTGTGAATGTTGTTAGATTTGTGTATGTTTTAATCTTAATCTTGGAGATTCAAATAAATTTCATTGCAATTTTGATGGTTTTTCCACTCTTGCCTTTGATGTGTTAATGGTCATAATGGATGCTTAGCACATGATTTGGTGAAGTCGTAGTCATTGATTAACTCAAGCCATCTGCAATGCCTCATATTCAACTACATTTATGAAAATAAATACTTCGAACTCTGGTGATCAGTGAAGACCTCAAACCGCACTACATACGGATAGTACCTCCAGGTCTTCAATGCATGAGCTACCATTGCTAGCTCCAAGTCATGTGTGGGGTAGTTCTTCTCGTGCACCTTTAGCTCCGTCAACGCGTACGCCACCACCTTCTCGTGTTGCCGGAGCATGCAACCACAAGTATCCACCCTTGCATACGCATATTTTGAAGCATCATTGTAGATCACGTACCCATCCCTGCCACTCGGAAGAGTCAGAATCGGTGCAGTCGTCAGCCATCTCTTCAACTCCTGAAAGTTGTCCTCCACTACTAGGACCAAACAAACTTGACACCCTTTTGTGTCAGTACCATCTGTAGTAAAGCGATCTTGGAGAAGTCCTTGATGAAATGATGGTAATAGCCTGCAATTCCCACAAAACTCCTGACCTCAGTCACACTCGTCGAGGCCTTGCATTGTGTCACAACCTCCACCTTCGCTGCCTTGACTGAGATCCCGTCCTTTGACACACTGTGCCCTAGAACACACACTTTGAGTACTTGGCATACAACTTCTGATCCCTTAAGATTCCAAGTACTATCCTTAGATGCTTCCTATGTTTCTCTCTATCCGAAGAGTAGACCAAAATGTCGTCTATGATGACGATGACAAAGCAGTCGAAGTACGACTTGAACATTTTGTTCATCATGTTCATAAATGTTGCAGCTGCATTTGTCGATCCAAACGACATCACTAGGAACTCATAGTGTCAGTACCGCGTCCTGAAAGGTATCTTCTGAATGTCCTCCTCTTTGATCCTCAACTGGTGATAGCCGGATTCCAAATCAATCTTGGTGAAAACCTTTGCGGTCTGCAACTGGTCAAAGAGGACATCTATCATAGGTAAAGGGTACCGGTTTCTGATGGAAACCTTATTCCGCATCCTGTAATCAATGCACATCTGTAAAGACCAATCCTTTTTGTTCACAAAAAGCACTAGTGCTCCCCAAGGTGAGACACTTGGTTGGATGAATCCAGAATCCAACAACTCCTTCAACTACTTCATTAGCTCAGCCAGCTCTCCAGGTGTAATTCGAGGAGTGGTACCAGCTACTAACTCGATGCCAAACTCGATCTCTCGATGTCGCGGTAGACCTTTGATATCGGCTGGAAAGATCTCTTGAAAGTCCTACACGACTTCTATCTCCTCCAATCTCCTCGTCTCTGGGTCTGGAACAACTAGAGTAAACAAGAACGCCCTACAACCCTGGTGCATCAACTTCGGAGACTTCACTACTGACATAATGATTTGGCCTCCACTGCTCTTTGTTACCTTGATCAGCACATCAGGTTGGTCCTTCCTTGGCATCAAGATCTCCTTCTCACGACAAAAGACTTGAACGTCTTACTATGATAGTCAATCCATCCCTAGTATGACATCGAAGTCCTCTATCGGTAGCAACACTAGATCTCCCCTAAAGTCTTGCTCTCTTGAGACAACTGTGGTGCCAGGGAGAAAGCTTCCCATAGTGCCCACCCCACCTATGGGCGTACTGACTTCCAAATAGGCAGTCAACTTCACAAGGGTAGGACCCACACGCCCGCCAACTTCTCCAAGAAAAAGGAGTACGTAGCTCCACAATCAAAAAGCACTCCAGCAACAAGACCAACAACAAAAATTGTACCTTCCACCACAGTGTTGGCGTCCCTCGCCTCCTCAGCTTGGATGGTGAAGACCCATCCAGCTCTCCTTCCATGCTCTGTTGGTGCAACAAAACTGCTGACTCCACCTCTCCCTGCAACCAGTGTTCCTTGTCACTTACTGGACTCACCTTACCTGTTAGGGCACTCTCAGATATAGTGCCCATGCTGACCGCCTCCCAAACAAACCACAAGACAGAAAAAGCAATTCCATCAGGGGTGAAATATGCCACAAGCTCTGCACGCTTCTGGTCAGTGTGAATTATCTCCTTCATTCCGGGAACTCTTGCTCGGATTCCTTGTGAAACGGCTAACTGCCCGTCCGCCGACACTCCACTGTGGTCTCCTAATAGTTCTCCTGGTAATCCTTATTCAGGATAGTCGTGCACTTCATGACATCCGCCACAGTCTTCGGCATGCTGGTGAGCACACGGGACCTAAGATGTTTCCATAGTCCCCGTGTGAACATCATCACCTTTTGCTCCTAGGTGACATATATCTCAAGACAATATTTTTCCAGAGTATTGAACTTGTTGATGTAACTCTCCAACGTCAACTCCTTTTGCTCTTGGGCCAGGAAGTCCTCGTGCTTTGCATCTCCGGTGTGCTACGGGAAATACTTCAGGTAGAACTCCTCAAGGAACTCATGCTAGCTCACGTCCTCTCTGTCGCTGAACTCCACAGCGGACGTGGTTCTCCACCAGTTGGACACTGAATCGCCAAACACATAGGTGGCTAGATCAACCTTCATCTCCGGGAAGCATCCAACCACCCAGAAGATCCTCTGGATCTTGAAGTCTTAGTCCTCAGGTGACTCTGGGTCATCTTTGCACTCAAAGGTTGGCAGATTCTGGCATATAAACCTCTCGTGCATTGCAACCACACCTAACAGCTTAGTGCAGGCCGTTTGGTGCTCCAGAATTTGCCAAGCCTTTCGATAGTCCTGTTGAGCACCCACCGCTCCTCCTCCTACACTGCGCAACTAGTCTCTTCACTGAAGATACGCTTGCGCGGAGAGGGTCTTATGGGGGTCGAAGACATCGAGCACAACACCCAAGAAAACAGAATCAATTCAATAATCCATGCATGATCTACTGAAAGAAATAAAGTTCTATCTAACTACTCCTAATGGTTGTTTCTTTGGATTAGTACACCAGAACCGACATGCTCTATTACCATGCTGTAACATCGTCAAAAAATGGAAATTTTAAATAAATTACGGCCGCTTGTCAAAATTGAGGTCGTGGGAGCTTGGACAGAGTTGTGGCCACGAATTGCGGCCGAGATTAAAGTCGTGACAACCCACGGATGACCAATGGTCGCTCGGGCCGCCCAATCGTGGTCTGGCAGAGGTTGGTCGGCAGCGACTGGTGGAGGTCGGTGGTAGCGGATGAAGTAGGTGGTGGATAAGGATGAATGTTTGGTTTCGGTTAATTGCATGAAACCCTTGAATGTTATTAGTAATTGAGTGAATGAATGAATTGGAAATATTGCAGAATAAATGTTGTGATTTAATTGTAAATGATTAAAGTACGAATAGTTGGGTTAATTATGGAAAACCCTTGAAAATTCTATGTTTTATATAATTAGTAATTAGTTGGGAGAATTCTGGAATAAACCCTACATTTAATTGTATTACTAATAAATAATATGGTTAATTGCTGGATAAACCCTGGACTTTTCATAATTATGGGAAATAATTTAATTTAGGAAAAAATGTTCTTTTTTCCTGCACTTTTCAGTTATTTGTAGGAAATTACATTAATTGGGTAATTTACTATTTTTCCCCTGAACTTATGAGAATTGTGATTTGTAAGGAAATTTTGGTGGAATTATGTTATACCTGTGTACCCTTTTTACTGCAGATTTTAGAGTTATAGTTTACAAAACAACATTATTTTTTTGTAGTCTTGTTATGGTTATTGCTTTATGTTTTTGTTGTGGTTCTGAGACCCGTGCTTTAGGGCAAATTACTTTTACCCCTTTGCCTTATGTATGTTTGTGAGAGAGAGGTTTGTGGAACCGGTTGCCCACTTACGTTGGTACAAGTGGCCGTTGGAGCGTTGCTCACGGGCTCGGGCGTGTGGTCTAGTGGTGAGGATGCCTTGTGAGGCACGTATGACTAAATGTTAGGGTTTTCCCCCGTGTTACGGGGGTTCGGGAAGGCTCTACCCATTATGACGAGTGATCGTTTGGGAGCGTTGCTCTCGAGCTTGGGAGTGTGGTCGGCTCTCGAAGCCGTATGTGGGACTGGTCAGCTCACTAGCATTGTGACAAGTGGTGGTTAGGGAGCGTTGCTCGCGGGCTCGGGCGTGTGGTTGGAGTAGGGCATTGTCTTGTGGGCCGGATGCGTGTCCTTGTTGCGGGTGCACGCTCGGCCTAGTTGAGACGTGTGGTCGGTTTTGGACATGTGACGGTTCTGTCGTGAGTGGGGTTGACTGTTGCCATGTGGATCGGATGTCCGGTGGGTCAACAGTGCACACTCGGATTTGCAGGGACGCGTGGTCGCCATGGGATACGAGACCAGTGTGAGCCGTTTGGATGGCGTGGCCGAGTTTTGTGTGGTACGGACGACTTCGACTTAGTATGATGTCGGGTTGGGGTGGTGTACGGAGTCTTGATTCAAGACTCAGGTGTGATCTGTGTGTGAAAGTGATACACGATAGCGGGCTGGAGGAGGCTAGGGCTTGGGACGCGTGTATTGAATTTGTTGAGCTCATTTGTCACGTATTTTCTTGCTCCTCTATGTAGTCATGTAGTAGGAATTTCAGATTTTCTTGTATTTCCCTTCCGCGTACTCTGATCTTGACTCTATGGTATGTTTTTAGCTGTGATCTCGACTTTATTATTGTAAGTTAATGCCCCTTTTTCGCTTGTCATAGTTGTGCTTGGTTGTTGTGTCCCGAGTACGGATTATGGGCGTTACAATTGATCTCTATACTCATTTATTATGGGGTACAATCTATCCGCATAAGATATTACAAGGTCATGATTACAAATTCACCACATCATTAAATGCATAATTGCCTTAAGTAGCTTCTAAGTCTCAATCTAAAGAACATTTAAAATATGCCTTTAATTAGAAAAGTTACACAACTTAATCGCAAAAACCTACCAAATCTCACTTGTCGAAGTAGCAATTTGTTGAAAAACTGCAATGTATTTTTCCACATATTTTCATTAATTTTTATTGTAAATGCAGATGCCTTCGAGAACTAATCTTATGTTAACATACACGCATGATCTTGGTTTGTTTCCTGAATTAAATGTACAAAACCCAACCATAACTCCAATATTGTAGGTACTACAACATGTTAATATTATTACATGGGTTATTCTTTGAATGTTAAATGTTGAAAGAAGTATGTGATCCGATAAGATTGCTATATATTTAGTATTAATTATGGGAACTACTAAACGTCGCCCCAAAACTACTTAAATCGCCCCTTGAAATTACCAAATTGCCCTTAACAATATATTTAATACCCATATCGTCCCGTGTCTTTAAACAAGGTTTTTGACTCAGTTTTACTAACATTCCTAGTACCAACACCACGAAAATGTCTAGCGAAGCACCTACATCAGGCGAAGAAACGGAGGCGGATTTTTTTTTCCGACTCGGGCGTCTGGCTAAGACGCTTGTACCATGGTACAGGCATCTTAGCCAGACGCCTCCACCATGGTACAGGCGTCTTAGCCAGACGCCTGTACCATGGGGGAGGCGTCTTACACAGACGCCCGTCCCATGGGCGGGGCGTCTAGGTAAAACGCCTCCCCCATGGGCGGGGCGTCTGGGTAAGATGCCTCCCCAATGGGGGAGGCGTCTTACCCAGACGCCCCCTCCTACATGGGGCGGCTCCGTCGGACGCCCGTTATTTTTTATTATTTTTTTATTAAAAAGATGTTAGATATTTTACCAAATTCGAGTATACTGGGGCGTCCATTTGCTCATTACTGACCTCCAAAACATTATTTTTTATGATTATAAGAGGAAGATGAAGAGAGATGTGTGATAGCAGGGTAAAATGTCGCGTTATAGCAGTAGAAATGAGAGAAGGGCAATTTAGTAATTTCAAGGGGCGATTTAAGTAATTTTGGGGCGATGTTTAGCAATTCAGTTAATTATCTGACATGCATGCTAATAACATTAACAAAACACTTGTACGTACATTTATTCCGAGGTGAGGTAGGTTCATCTATATTGTCTTCGTGAATTTTAAAAGTCGAAGATACAGACACTTGTTTATTATTTAGTCACATAACTCAAACTCGATCCTAGTAGAAGGTGAGATGGTAACATTGTCGGAGAATGTAATTTTTTATGTATAATAGAATGGAATATGGGTCAACATGTTGGTGATTATTAACCATGTATACATTTTTCCTCTTAAGTTTACTTTATTTTAAAAGATGAACTTATTGGTGCAATCTTCTTCTCAGTAGAGAAACACATGATTTTATATAATTTGTAATTTTCAAGTCATCAGAAAATTTATAATAGATTTGTTTTACAACTTCATTGATTTCATAGTATAGAATGTGTCATGATACTAATCAAGTAATCATGATACTAATAAATAAAGTCAATTAGGTCAACAATTCAAATTTTTAGTTTGTTATGGACATTTTGCTAAAATAAGTTCCCAACATTCTGAACTTCAACATCAGTCCGTAATAAATGAACCACTTTTGGTTGAAAGGCACAATCCACCATTTATTGTATAATGCATGGAAAAAAAATGATGAATATATTGCACCTCTAAAGTGGTACAACCATATAATGAACCACCAATTATTGGTACAACCATATTCTAAAGTGGATATTCAAACTAAAACTTCGTGGAATACTATCCATCGATTTGTAAGGTGGGGTTGTAGGGGACCACTCTGGTCCGGTCGTGGTGGCGAATGGTCGAAACTGGTCAGAGGGGGTGGGTTTACGGTTTAGCATGGTTGATGCCTGTTGAAGAATTTTTAAAGTTCAAAACCACAAGTACACGCCCGCGTTGAAGCGGTGGCAAGTACGGGTCGTGTCGACGAGGAGCGAGTGCGGGTCGTCGTCAACCATACTTGAGTGGTGGAAGAAAATGAAGAGTGAGTGGGTGTATCTACACTAAATTGTGCTAATTATAATTTGTAAAATAAATGTGACTTATCCCATAAGAGGTAGAGAATGCATGTAACAATGTAGATGTGTGATCTGTGTGTGTACAATTGCGCTATCGTGACATGAATTAATATGCACATGTATAATGACCATTATCCTAAGTGTGTTTCCACATAGAATAATATTTATTGTCATAACTAAAACATACAAAACACTACTTAAGATAAGGCTAAAGATAACTACATGCTCACATGTCAATCTTATCACTTTATCCACTCCAATCTTATCCTCACATCAACATTCCCCATAAAGTGTCTACTAACCAAAGCATGTGCTAAGCATCCTTTATGACCATTAATACATCAAAGGCAAGAGTGAGGAACTCATCAAAATGACTATGAAAATCATTTGAAGCTCAAAGATTAAGATTAAAACACACCAATCCAACAACATTCACATTTCACATCATTCTCCACCCCCAATGGAGATGGATTACTCCCTAATCATATCCATAACAAAGAAAAGAACAAAAGAAAAACAACACATGAATAAGTAAAGGAAACTAAACATATATAACCAAAGTAATGGAATATAAATTGCATCAAATGAAAGACAAGAACATAAAGAACATGAAACTAAAATTTGATTAAAAAAGAAAGATTACAAAATGGTGTTTCTCTGCTCCTCCTCCAATACACTACTAAGCCGGAAATAAAGCCTACTACTAAGAAAGAAATAAAACATACTCTAATGGGGAAGAAGAACGAAGAAGAAGAAGAAGAAGAAAACAATGAAGGATTGTAAGTGTATTTATAGAAGATTAGAGGGTCTGGATTAATCTAGGCGCAATCAACAGTTGCAAATCAAATCTGGATGTTTCAAAATGCTTTGACCCAATTACCTGACCCACTGGAGAAATTGGGGGTCAAACAAACCTGGATGATCCCTCAATAGCGGATTTGGATCCGCCAATGATGGATCTTTTGGGTTGGATCCATCCCAAATTTAACCACAAGCTTTAGTGGACTAATTTCACATGTGGTGTGCACTCAGAGTTGTTGGTTCGAGCTCGTTGATATTAATTGTTGAATTACTCCTGAGGTTCATGAGATTGTGGACTTTTCTAACCAACATATTTTCTTTACGATCAGGTCCCTTTAGGTTTTCACCTAGGTCCTTCCTGACTTGCATTCCAGGAATTGGACATTATAAATAAGTCTAGAAGCCTTCCAAATCAGTCATTTTTTCTTGAATTTAGTTTCTTTTGTTTCCTTTCTATTCTTTATTACCTAAACCCTAAAATTAATGCAACACAAACCCGAGTAGCACATATATGGGGTAAAATAAAGGATATATAACATGAATGTACTCTATGATATGCTACAAATCAATGACTGCTCCGGACAAACTAGGTCATTGTGGGTGATCGTGGATGGTTAGGGCAGGTCGGGGTCTCAGATAATTCCAACATATTTATAACCAACAAAATTTGATCTTTGGGGTTTTTAGCAAATTCATATATCATGTAACATATTATCTTATGTGATTTATTCATGATTCTAACTATGTCAACTATCATGACAAATTGATTTAATTGATTCACCACGTGTAACCCATTTCATATGAAACCTGATACACCATATGAATACAGAAGGAAGTTTCTTGTTTCCCAGTTTTGTGGTGTGACTTATTGGAGGATCTAAGCTATATTGGCAGTGATATTAAACACTTAATATCACAAACTATAAGCGGTATATACCTACACATTATAGACCCAATTAGCATAATTTTCTTGTTTACGCTAACTAAACACGATCCATTTATTGATGTGGAGACATCACTTGTGTCTAACCCTTGCTACATGATATTAAAAATATATACAAAGTAGAAATATGTCACCATTGTATTATATATTCATTTCTTGATCTCTTAAGCTAATCATTGTATTATATATGTCACCATTGTATAAATATGTACCTCAACTCAAGCCACATTGTACACATTATAATTTTGCTTTATCAAGGGACCCACCAATATCATCACTCAAATTAAGAGGGGTAATGATAACCTTTTGACTATCTATCTTTTCCAGCACAAGTCGAGCTCAACAAACTATTGCATTTATCACTATGCTCATTGATAACTTTTGACAATAATGAAATTGAACAGTTCTTATGTGAAAAGACACAAGTCTCATATATTAGGATTCAAGGCAAAGTGAACACATTAGTGACACATCACACTAATCTATAATATTTCACTTGCTAGGTCTATTCAATATATAAAAGTAACCATTTTACTCTTTTATATATTTGTGTCGTGAAATATTTGTAGAGATACAATAATCGATGACCAACACGACAATCTTATCTCAGTAATTAATATTCCATGTCAATTACCATGATTGTGAATAACTTTTCATTCTTGTAAAATATTATCTTTTAGAGCTCTACAGTTAAGGACCAAAAGGCTGTTCCTCAACCTTCGAAAAGACGAATACATTAATCAAGGAACGAAATGTTTGCACATCCACTTCATAATAATTGACATATAAAAGTGAAACTTTTAGAAAACATTCCTTTCAATCTCCCACTTGTTATCAAAGTTTTTTCTTTAACATACATTCTCAATGTATAAAACAATAATAACTAGGGTAACCCTCTCTAATCACTCATCAAGCCACTCCACATGGTTCCTCAGACCCATGGACTCGAAAGACATTTCTCTTTTGGCTTGGATAATGGTTTGGCGAATGGATCAGCTGTGTTGATATTTGTGTCCAGCCATAACAAATCTATTTTGCCTTCCTCTATAAAGTCACGTGTGACAAAATATTTGCGGTCCATGTATGTGACCTTGGGAGGTGATTTACGGTCCTTGATTTGCGAGATAGATGCACTATTGTCGCAAAATAGCTCTATGGGTCCCTCGCTCGAGGGAAATAGTCCAATCTCTTCAAGTAACTTCTTAATCCACACTCCCTCCTTGCTCGCTTCAGCGACAACCATTACTTCAGATGAAGTGGTTGAGTCGGTCGTACTGGTTTGCTTCCAACTATGCCAACTCATGGCTCCACCATTCAGAAGGAAGACATATCCTGATTGCGACCTCCTATCATAGGGATCATTCATGAAACTTGCATCCAAATAGCTCTTGGCTATTAGCTTCCTTTGTCCTTCATAAACAAGAAACTTATCTTTGGTCCCATTAATGTACCTTAGAATATTCTTGACGACAGTCCAATGATCGGGACCTGCGTTGGATTGGTGACGACTTGTCACACTTAAAGCATACGAGACATCGGGTCTTGTGCAAGTCATCGCGTACATGATCGATCCTATGGCTAAAGTATAAGGAATGTCTTTCATGTACTCCAAGTATGTATGTGATTCAGCACAATGAGACTTCTTGAGTTGCTCAAACCTTTTTGGAGTTGTTCATGCTGAATCTTTCAAAGACCTTGTCAATGTATGTACATTGACTTACGCCAATGAGTCTACGAGATCTCTCTATATATAATTATATATCGATTCCCAAGATGTATTGAGCCTCACCCCTATCTTTCATTGAAAATGCAGATTTCAATGAACTTCTCATTTGCTCTAGGAAGGGTATATAGTTTTCCATGAGGAGTATGTCACCGACATATAATATCAAAAAGCACTATGTGGCGTGCATTAACCTTCTTGTATATACAAGGCTCTTCCTTACTTTGTTCCAACACCTCCATGCTTGCTTGAATCCACAAACGGATCGTTGAAGCGGCAATTCAGCTTGACTCATCATTGATCGAACCATGTCAAGCAATGTCCTATTTCTCCTTTCAGATACCCATTCCATTGAGGTGTTCCGGGCGGAGTGAGCAGTGGTACAAAACCACACTCCTTTAGAAACAAATCAAATTCGGTACTTAAGTACTCACCTCCACGATTGGTTCGTAGAGACTTGCTTTTCTTCTTGGCTTGGTTCTCTACTTCATTCTTGAATTCCTTGAACTTGTAAAAGGATTCACTTTTGTTTCTTATGAGATAAATATAGCCATAACGACTATAGTCATCCGTGAATGTAATGAAGTACCTAAAACCGTCTTTTGCACTCGTACTCATTCGACCACATACATCAGAATATATCAAATCCAACAAGTTACTTGCTCTTGGACCTATCTTCTTGAAAGGCTTCATGGTCGTTTTGCCCGTTGGGCAAGGTTCTCACGTCTCCAATGATTTAAAATCAAGTTGACCAAGAAGGTAAGCTTCTTGCAATTTCTTGATGCATTTTTCATTTATGTGACGAAGACGGCAGTGCGACAAGAGTGTATCATTCACGTTAGTATTTTTAAGCCTCTTGTTATTGATGTTTAAAATTTGTCTATTATTTAATTCAAGTAAATAAAGACAGTTCCTTATGAATGCATTTGAATATAAAATTCCATTCTTCGATATAGACAAAGAAGAGTTTGAAATATTTATATTAAAATTATCCATATCCAAACATTATATAGAAATAATATGCTTGCGATTAGAAGGCACATAATAGACGTTATTTAAACATAAATTTAAACTACTAGACAATTGAAACTCCATAGAACCTTGTGTAATCACAGCAACACGTGCACCATTTCCAACCTTCAAAATCATCTCGTTCTTCACGAGTTCCTTCCAATTCTTTAGTAGCTGCACATTAGAAATTATGTGAGCACAAGATCTGGTATCAATTACCCAATCATGGACAAAGGTGGCTATGTTTATTTCAATAACAAATATACCTTCAGCCTTTTTGGGGTGTTTTCACTCAATTACCCCATTGTGAAGATCCTCCTTGTACTTGGGGCAATTCGGGTGGATGTGTCTTTTTACACCACAGTGGTAACACTTAGGAGTCAGAGATTTCTAAGAATTTCCCCTCGAGGCACTCGCATGGGCCTTGTTTAATCATTTATATTTACCGCAAGTGCACGACGTCGGTGAATACGTGGCAAGTACGGGTCATGTCCATGAGGAGGTGAGTAGCTTCTGATTGGTACGAAATCAAGTGGATAATAAAGGGAGAAGAGATTTGAGTATACTAATCTAAGGTACACTAAACTAGTAAGAAGACATGCGAAAGAAAGTGACTAACGAGTGATTCAAACAAAACTAAGAGAACTTAATGCAAAGCTGAAAATCCAGAAGAAAGACCCCAAAAGGGTAGAGTGTGTGTACACATGCAATAAGATGGTGAAGAATGCATTCAATGGGCACAAATGTAGGTTGTGTTTTCATGCATAGGAAGTGTTTAATGATTTTGGCAAAACCTATCAATCCAATCACTACCTAGTTGATTAACATTCACATAAACAAGTTGGTTATTTCAGAACCTAAACAAGTATGGGATGTGTCTAATAGTTGTGGAAAACCCCATCAAGTGAAGTGTTCTACTCTAAACAAACATACATACATTCACATTTATCAACACATTTCAAAATAAAACATTCATTTCCATTCTTTATTATATGTATAAACATCATCTCCACCCCCCGAAGGGGATGAAACTACTCAGACACTATTAGACTAACATGCATATTAAGGCAAGAGAACATGTTACTAAATTGTATGATTAAAATAAACAAGGTTAACTAAGCATGTAATTGACATCATTTCATGCATTCATTTGTGTCTTATATCCATTATCTTGAACCTAAACAATGCTACGTAACGAGTTTTATGTTTGAGTAACAGGAATAGACATGATTTAGGAGAAAAGGCATAAAAGACCTAAAAACAAGAAAAAAGACGGAGTTGTAAGACTTCGGGACTAAGATGCCTGGGAGAAGGACCCGAATATAACCCCAAAGGACCAATGAGCAAATGAAGAAACTCCACACCATCATGACGAGTATTTTGGCAATTAGATTCGGGCCGACACTCTTATAACCGATCTGAGTGAACCCCATGTGAAGAATTGAAGAAATAAAGAACATATCCGACAATGGGTCCGATCCAAGAAAAAGTGACCGCCAATTCGCGGTCCATTTGTTTCCGAATCTGACCCGGTTTCTCCAGGATATGGGTTATGTGTTTATGTGTATTCTGGGAAGGTTTTATTAGTCCCACATTGGGGGATTGTCCCCGATTACCTTTTTCTATGGCTTAGCCTCTAAATTTTATTAATGTAAAAAATTGTTTACAACCTACAAAAATGTAAAGATAAGTTTGCGGGTTTATGCCACATTGATGACATCATTTCATGCTTATATTTGTATCTTATATCCATTATCTTTAACCTAAACAATGCTATTTCACGAGTTTTATGTTTAGTTTTCAGGAATAAATAGGTTTGAAGAGATGAAGCATAAAAGGACCCAAAAGCTAGGAAAAAGGACTGAATTGTGAGATCTGGGGACCAAGATGCAAGGAAGAAGGACCTGATTGCAAGACAGAAGGACCTAAGAGCAAAACAGAATACTCCACACCATCATGGGGAGTATTTTACCAATTCGATTCGGGTCAGAGCTCCAATAAACGAAGTAGAGGCATCCAAGACCAAGACACACTTCAAGAAAAGCCCCCAAACAAATCCAGACGGATATGGATCCTATAGGCCGCCAATTGGCGGTCTGAAACCGCCAATTGGCGGTCGGGATCATTCCAGATCCGATAAGTTTTCTCCTGGACGTGTATTATGCTTTGTTTAGGCTATTTTTGGTATTGGTTTAGTCCCACATCGGGGGATTGTCCCAGATTAGCTTTTTCCATGCCTATAAATAGAACTCTTCACCTTCCATTGTAATTACCCATTGCTTGGTGCCATTCTCTCTACTAAGGAGTGAGCCTTGAAGCAAAAACTCAAGGTGTAGATGAATGCTACCTTCAATGTGAGTCATTGTTAATAAAATAATTGTTCTAGTTTCTTTTAATCTTGGCTTTTAATTTGTGTATGCTTACTTAGTCTTTCCTTTCCTTTTAAGTTTCTTTTGTATTTCTTGCTTGCGTAGTATAGTTTCATTTCAGTTTAATGCTTCATTTTGTTAGAGTAGTTAGTTTAAATATGTGTGAGTATTTCCATCCCCATTTGGGGGGTGGAGAAATATGTGATATAATCATGTAGTGTATTAAGTGTGTGTTATCTTTATCCCTTGAGTTTTATATGATTTCCATAACCATCTAATGGGTTTTCACTCTTATCTTTGATATGCTAATGCTCTTGAATGAAGCTTAGCTTATGCTTTGATTAGTGGACCAATTTTATGGGAATTGATAAGGTTAGGATATGGATGAAGTTAATATTGGAAACACAAATTGTAGTGTATGTGCTCTTGTTGCCTTTCCCTTAGCTAATGTCTTGTATGTTTTAATGATGTAGTCTTATCTTAATTCATGTGGAGGCATAGTAGGGTCTAGTCTTTATACTTGAGTTCATTTAGCTTCATTCCAATTATTGTCTTGTATGTTTTAATGATGTAGTCTTATCTTAATTCATGTGGAGGCAAAGTTGGATGTAGTTTTATGATTTCATGCACTACATGTTGTGAGGAGCTTAATTGAACACACACACACACACATCTTTATATTCACATTATTTCTCTACCCCCTATGGGGTTTAGTTTTATTGCTTATCTTCATTTCCTTTTGCATCTTAGTGTAGTTTAGTGTAATCAACCTTTCTCTCCTTCGTTTACCAGTCGCCTTCGAACAAAACAATCGTCGACACACCTCCCAGTGGACGACCCGTATTTGCCACCGCTTCAACGCGGCCGTGCACTTGCGGTTAATATAAAACGATCAATCAAGTTTTTGGCGCCGTTGCCGGGGAGGTGTCAGTCCAGACCTTGGTTTGGACGATTCGAGTGGTTTTTAATTTTTTGTTTCCAGTTTTGCTTAGTTTTAGGGAACCATCTGATCAAAGGGAGGCTACTGGACAAGTTTGAGGACCAGAAGATCCAATAGGACCGCCAATCAGCGGTTGGAGACCGCCAATTGGCGGCCTGGTGAGGGTTTCCTGCTTCAAAATTTGTTCTGGTAGTTAGTGCTGTAATTTGTGTTATCTGGGAGCCATATTTTGCATGCTGTGACTTCTCTTTTGCTCCCAGATCATTAATTACTCCCCATTAATCAACTTGGACCATAAAACTCAAAGCAAAATATTAGACTCCTTGCCATCTAGGTCATGCATCATGTGTAGACCTTGCATGCATTTGTCTTTTCTTTTCTTTACATTTTGTTGTTGATTGCTGGCGTGAGGTACGTGCACCCAAATCTCTCATTCATGCATGTTTCGATCATGCCTTAGTTAGTAAGGTGCATCAGGACAAGAGTGAGAGAGCGTTTGATTGGAGCGATTAAATCGCTACTAAGGAGGGGTTGTCCCATAAAAGATAAGGTGGGGGATTTCATCACCCTTTCCTTGGCCTCAAAAATCACTCTTAATCAAAGCCTTAATTCTAAAAGAAAGTAGACATTGGCCCTAAGGATTTTGGACGCACTAGGAGAGTGATCTAGTTGAGACCGTCATGGCCTGATCGGCGTTGCCTACCTTGTCGATGGTAGGAGGTATTGGATCTCCGGATCTTGTATCACTTGCTGGGCTTTGTGGTCCTCGTTGTAGGGAGGTGAGACGTGTCGAGGCTAGTGACCTCGAAGTTAGGCGTCGTCTGGCCTAAGGACCCATTGCCTTACATTGTTTGAGCCGTGCTTGCTAGTTAGGCTTCTTCCTGATCCCTCTACCCACGGTAGCTGTAGGGATTCCTCCCTTCTCCTCTGAGTAATCTTCTTCTCACCTACTTCTACGTTTTAGTCTCCTCCCCTTTACACTCTCTAGTAGCGTTTTAGGGTCAAGTCGAGCACTTTTTGCGAGCTTAGTCTCGTGGTGGTGAGAGTGGTCGACTCGAGAGTTTTTCTTGAGATGGATGGTTACATGGGCGACCATCCATATCATTTGTGGGACCAGGACGATTCTCCCTGGTACTCCGGACCCATGCAACCTGGGGTGGCTCAGACTAACACCCCGTATGGTTGGGATGATCGCAATTGGGTGATTGAGCAGTCTTCATATTGGGGTAACATGAGAGAGGCACCGACTGCTAGACCACAATCTAGTTATGTCGGATCATATGCTGGTCAACAAACTTTGACCTCTTTCATGCGTATGGTAGACAACATGAGTGCACTGGTGGCTCCAGTAGCCGTACCGTGCGACTGTTGTGGGTTGAGTGGTCATGTTATCGGGGAATGCCCTTATGTTCCCCCTGAGCCTGAGTATGAACATACATTTTCCCAAAATGCTCATTATGACCATTACGCATCCGCGTACAACTCGAGAGTGATGGATTCATGGGGAGACAATTGTTATTCAAATTCTTATACTTCATGTTCACCCCAGTATCCTCCTCCCGAATACCCAGAATTCTACCAACACCCCACTCCAAATCATTGGACTCATTCTCAGCTCATCCACACCCAACCCCAAAATTTCCCAAGCTCCTACTTGGACCTCATCGTTGACCGCATACCTAATTCCTTGAAACAAACTTTCCTTACGTTCATGGAAACCACTCAACAGTCCATACAAAATATGGCACTGCAAGTGAGTCAAATGTCGCAGCAATTACGTGAACGTGAGGAGAGTGACATTTCATGTCAACATGAGGATTCTTCTTTTGATATCGAACCACCACCACATCCACAAATTCAAAGCACAACCTTTCAAAGTCAAACTCCTAGTCAGTCTGAGGGACTTGGGATTTCTATTCATGATCACTTAGTGGAGGATTCGATTCAAATTGAGAATAACTTGGACCAGCTTCATTATGAGTCGGCACAGGATTGTGCCTTATCTTTTTGTCCCGTGGCCCTTGAGCCATATGATCTTCATGTTGTGCCTCTTAAGGACTCACCTCTGGTGGAGCAAGAGCTCCCTAGTACCCTCAATTTCAAACAACCTGATGAGAGTTTGCCTCTCACTATTGTTCCTGATCATCTTGGAAATGATGGAACATCAAACAACTACATTGCTCATGAGGGTATTAGGAGTTCCTTGGAGGATACTTTGGGTATGAGACCCACTTCCTGTTCTCCTGGTGAGTTGGACATGCATAACGAGGTGCTTGACCTCGTTCCGACCCACCAGCCTGTTGGTTGGAGAGTTTGGATTGATGATCATAACTTCAGTTCCGCAACGGGAGATATTTTTCTTCCGTTGCCCCTTATTTCCCAAACTCTCGAGAGGTTCAAGCTCTTTCAGTTTGATCCTTTGAATGAGACGCCTTTGCGTCCAATTCATGAACCTCTCATTTCATCTGGTGCTCTTTGTGAAGGGGGCCCACGCATGCGTATTCTGGCCCTGCGTGGTGTCATGTTCCCTTTCCAAGTGCATTGACCCACTCTTGAGGTTCCCATTTGATGTCTTTTGACAAATGAAGATGGGAACTTATGTTTGTACATAGTTATTAAAAAAAGTAAAATAAAAGACTCCTTCAGTGAGCATCGATTGTTGTGGGCCCCAACCCTTGAGTATTTGGCCCCCCTTTCTTTCACGTATTTTGTCTCCCTTTTTAAGTATCTCACAAGTTTTGAGGGCAATTTGGGTTGTGTCCATCAACATGACCTGAAACTTCCCTTTGTACTTCATGTTGGTGAGATCTCTTCTGTTTCATGCATACATCCATGTAGTATCTTGCTCGCATTCATTGAGGACAATGCATGCAGTAGGTGGGGGGGGGTATTTTATGTATGTACATAGTCGAGTCTTTTCTTTTTATTTTGTTTTTCTTTTGTTTGCATTGTTAGGGTCATGTTAGTGTGCTGCATTTAATATCGATATATCAGCTTGCCATGATCCTTGGGTGACTTGTCTTCTTTTACTTGCCTAGTGCTTCAAAATTTTCACATTTCCTTCAAAATCTTCATGTGTTTGCGAAGGAAATTGTTTTGTGGGTTTTGCGTGTGTTTAGCATGTGCAAAACCGTTGAGAGGCAAAGTAAAAAGAAAGCTCCCAAAATTATCTTGAACTTGATGCATTAGGATAATTAGTATAGTGGCTTTAGGATTAATCGAGTCGTTAGGATGCAGCCCAATTTTCCCTCGGGGGGCGTGTAATCATAGGGTTTCAGTGCTCAAACATTTAAAGAAGTCCACCCTGAACCTAGTGAGTCAAATAATTCGTGTCTGTTAGTATAAGGAAGTTTGTCGTAGTCAAGGGCCCTTAATCTCTTTTTGTGAAACTTAAGTGTAGGGGTTTTGGTTCCCATGTAGATAAGTAAATATGTAAATAAGTGGTGTTCTCTCTTCTCGCACGGCTCCTAACACTCGGGAAAGTAGGTCTGAGGGGACTTTGTGCCTGGTGCTTTCGAGTCATCTGACTTGGGATGCACCGACCGAACTCCCGTTACGCGGGTGGTAAGGATCGCCCTATGTGGAGATTTGGGGTAAGGTGTAGGTGATAGTGTAAGTCCTCATAGGCAATGATGCACGAAACCTGACCCTGGGAGAATCAAACACCAACCAATAAAATGCTCCAAAGAAAAAGAAAAAAAAGAAAAAAAGAGTCAAATAAGAACCAAAATGGACTTTACACATTGTATCACATTCAGAAGTTAAGGTTGCCCATGTCTTTCACTTAAGTCCTTGACTAACTTTCACGAATAACTCATTAGGCTAGGTGTGTGGACGAATTACATATATAGAGTCGACCTGTAGTATTACCGCGTCCCATGATCGACAAAATAAGTCCAACGAGTCGTGTAGCTAGATTGATTAATGCATCTTGTTCGGATTTTGTGGGTATATCCGTTGAAAACCCTCAAGAGACAACACTCCTCCTCCTTGGCGACAAGGAGGTTTAACGGCTTGTTGCACGTGCTAAGTGCAACCGTGATTCCTACGAAAGTGAGTTAGGATTTCTTGTTTTTCGTATGCTTTTCTCTTTCTTTGTTTTGCTCGGGACTAGCTGATGCATTGCATACATTGCATCATATGTCTTTCATTTAGATTACTTTTATATCAATAAATGCTACTAAGGTATGTGTTTAGTCGTATTTACAGAATACAGGGACCTGGATGCAAATTACCCACATTCCGAGCATAAACGCGTGCAAAAGATTCATTTCTGTCATAAAGACCGAGTTCAAGTTTATCGGGTTCCAAATGGAAATGAATCCAAGCATAAAAGCATTCAAGGAGCTAATCACAAAAAGGTCAAGGGCTTAATTGCAAAATGCCAAGGACCTGATTGCAAAAGAAAAGGATCAAGTTATTTTGTTGGAAAAGTCAAAAGAAAAGTCAAAAATAAATCCCCAACAATGGAAGGAATAATCCGGAGTTCAAGACAATGGAAAGAATCATCCAGACGCGTAAATAAAAATCAAATCATACCATAAACACATGACCAAAATCCGGACCCGAGCAGACCTGATTGTGCGGCGTTTTCGCCGCACAACACCTTCAATATGCGGCGTTTCCGCCGCCCAGTCATTGATCTGTGTGCCCGATTTTTGTCCAGTGTCGGGTCGACGCGTGTACTATCCTTTTATGTATTGGTATCCCCTGTATCGGCTATAAATAGCCCTGTAGGACGAATGTAACACATCTTTGAACCTTTGGTCTTGGATCATTAGTAATAAAATTCTGTTCTTTTAATTCTTGTTTTTATTTTATGTTAATGTCTCTAGGATCCCTTCTTCTTCCTCCCTCCATGAGTTTCTAACTCTCTCCAAAGGGTGGAGGTGATGGAATTAGGGTTAGAGAGTGATGAATGCATGTTATTATTTTAAGTTCATGATTAGTATATTTTGATTACTTGAGTTTATGCTAAGTCATTTATCTTGTAATGCTTCATAACTAACATGATTTACAATAAGTTTCAGTAATTCTCTACTCTAAACCTAAATCTAAACCTCCACCCCACGGATTTTCCTCTTTGTTCTTGTTTTAGTTCTGATTGCTTTTGTTTCGTACTTTAGTTAATTAAACCAAAAACCCCAAAAACCCAAATTAATTCTTCTCTCCTTCTTCCTCTTAATCGAAAATAACATTAACAACGAAATCTCTCCCTCCTTGTGTTCGACCCGTACTTGCCACCGCTTCATCGCGGCCGTGCACTTGCGGTATAAATAAAATCTTCATCAAGTTTTTGGCGCCGTTGCCGGGGAGGCGACGCAGATTTTTGTTATTTTTGTGTTTTCGATTATTCCTGTTTATCTTGTGCGCGATCTAAGTATTTGGATTTGTGTTTCAGGAGACAACAGAGCGCGCGGCGAAATACGAGCGCATTCTGAGCTTAAAGAGCGGCGAATCCGCCGCCCCATAAGAAGCATTTGCGGCGAAATCGCCGCACAGGTTGGTCTTCCGGTCTTCAAATTTTGAGGGCGTCGTCGGCAACTCTGGGTGGTCGCATTGAGCTACTGGAATCTCCGAGAGCGGGCGGCGAACCCGACTGAGCATTGCGGAGGTAACTTTTCTTGCCTTTCTCGTAAAATTTGAATAGTTGAAAAGTTTCCTTTCGTAGAATTGCACGTGCTAGGGTTACAATTCCATAATTGGCAATAATTCAACTCTGACCTAAAATTGGCAAAATTAGAAAGACCTTAGTGCATGCATCATATAATGTTTTGCTTGCATTATTCTTGCTAAATTCTTGCAAATTAATACTTGTTGAAGATTGCTGGAGGCAAGGTACGTATCGAGGTTTTTATCGAGTGCATTAGAGCTTATAATTTAGCTGCATACAACCTTGCAATTGCCCCCATTAAAAGGACCATTGTTTGACTATCTCTGCTAGAATTAAGTTAAACTATCTTAAGGGCAACTCCGTAGGAAAAGATACGGTGGGGACTTCATCACCCTCCCGTGGCCCACAAATCACAATCCTAAAGTGTCACCTAAGCCTAAAATTAAAATCAATTAGACATTGGCCCCTAAGGACTCGGACTCAATTAAGGAGGAGATTGGTTTGACTTGCTATGACCTGAAGCTAATTGAATTCAATTTGGTGTCTAGAAAGTGTTTTTGTGTCGACGAAAGTCTTCCAAGCGACGTGGTTGTCTAATTGGCACTGACTCTGTCGGAAGCGCCCCCACTAGCTATACACTAACTGGCCAACTTGGTTTGATTGGTGAGGGAGGTGAATCAAGCAAATCAATTCGACTCAACCAGTTAGGAGTCGTCTAGATCTAAGTGACACTAGGTCTAGGATTGTTTTGACCGTGCTTGTTCAGGAAATTTCTGACCAACCCTAATTTTTATCCTTTAGAGTTAAGTTTCCCTTCTCGTCTGAGTCTTCTTTCCCTTCTCATCCTTACCTTTCTATTGTTTGTTTCCTTTAAAAAAAAAATTCAAAAATTCAAAAATTCAAAAATTCAAAAAAAATTATAATTAATTTTTGAAATTAAATTTCGAATTTAAATTTCGAATTTGAATTCAAAAATTGATTCAACCCGGTGCACTCAGATTTGGATTCAGGACTTGAGTAATCGACTCTCACGAGTTAATCTAGATTCCAGTCTGGAACTTAACCCCAATCCACCTGTTGCACCACCTCACCCGGATCCAATGGGTGAGAACGTAGTGGACCCACCTGTTGCACCACCTATGACTCTGAGGGATCGGTGCTACCCAACGATGGTTGCTCAGCCATCGTGCATCGTCATGCCCACCATACCGGGTCGCGACTTCGAACTTAAGGCACAATACATGAGTATGTTGCCTAAGTTCACCTCTAGGGAAGACCCATATCTCTTCCTTAGAGAATTTGAAGAAATCTGCTCTCTTATGCAATACCAGCATATCCCTGAAGAGGCAGTGCGTCTGAAATTCGTGCGTCTAGCACTTAAGGACGACGCTAAGAAATGGCTATATAGTCTAGCCGAAAGATCTATTAGAAGTTGGGCTGAATTTGTTCAAGTTTTCCTGAAAAAATATTTGCCCAACCACAAGACTATGAAGATTAGGAATGAAATTGTTGCATTCGTTCAGTCTGAGAGCGAGCCGTTCTATTCCTATCTTGAGAGATTTAAGAGTGTCTTGACCCAATGCCCTCATCACGGAATTCCGAAGTGGCAATTGTGCCAAATTATCTATGAGGGATTGACACCCACATCTAGGGTTATGCTAGAATCTGTGAGCCAAGGGAATTTTATGTCCAAAAATGAAAATGATGCCTGGACTTTTCTTGAGGATTTAGCTGAAAATAGTATGCAATGGGACAATGCTAGAACACCCATCAACCCGAGTATTGGATCTAGAATAGCGAGTCAACCCCGACCAGGTGTCTTAGCTATAGACTCCAACATAGCGGCCGAGGCAAAACTAGCTACCCTAATGCGTAGAATGGAAAGTCTAGAACTGCAAAACCAAACCCGACAAGCATCCCCTACCCCTTGCTCTAGATGTGGTCAGACTGGTCATTTAATGGAGGACTGTGTGAACCTGGAACATGTTAATGCCACGTATAACAATTCTAGAAATGATCCTTACGCATCAACCTATAACCCAGGTTGGCGTAATCATCCCAATTTTTCGTGGACCCAACAAGGACAACCTCCTAGACAACAACCAACCCCATATAACCAAAATAATACATCATCTGGGGGTAATAATGGAAATCATGAGGTTAGGTTGACAAAATTAGAAAATTTAATGACAACTTTTATACAAACAACCAACCAATCATTCCAAAGGATAGAGACACAGGTCAGCCAATTAGCACAGATAATAGGTGAAAGAGAAAAGGGCCAATTTCCAAGTCAACCTGAGGTGAACCCAAGAACTAATAACCAATATCAAACTTATCAACCACCCTCAGGAAATAACAACCCTAGACCGGTTTAAATGGTTAATGAGGAAGGACCGTTCCAACAAATCAATGCTGTAGTATCATTACGGTCCGGAAGACAAATTGACAATAATGTGGTAAACCCTAGAATGACTAATCAATCTAGCCATCAAGCACCCACATATGACTTGACCATTGAACCCGACGTCCAAATTGAAAAGCCCGATCCACCTACCCAACCTGAACCTGAGCGAGTCTATGTGCCTAAAGCCCCATTTCCCAATAGACTCAAAAAGAACTCTAGTGCACAAATAGAGAAAATCTTGGAAGTATTTAAGCAAGTTAAGGTAAACATTCCACTCTTAGACATGATTCAACAAATACCTGCTTATGCTAAATTCTTAAAAGATTTGTGCACTAAGAAGAGAAAAACGAATGTACCAAAGAAGGCATTCTTAACTGCAAACATATGCTCAATTCTTTCCAACACATCTCCTATAAAATATAAGGACCCGGGGTGTCCCACAATTTCATGTTCAATAGGAGATACGTTTATCAATAAAGCCCTTCTAGACCTTGGTGCAAGCGTTAACTTGCTCCCATTTTCTGTCTACGAGCAACTCAACCTTGGTCCACTGAAACCCTCTAGGACAACCCTCCAATTCGCTGATTGTTCTGTTAAGAAACCGAGAGGTATAGTAGAGGACGTTATGATTAAGGTTGGTGACTTCATTTATCCAGTGGATTTTGTCGTACTTGATACTGAACCTTTTGTAAATCCTAATCGACAAATCCCTGTAATTCTAGGTAGACCCTTTTTAGCCACTTCGGAAGCATTAATAAACTGTCGAAATGGGCTCATGCAATTATCTTTCGGGAACTTAAAAGCAGAATTTAATATCTTCCATATTGATAATGAGCCAGAAATAATATGCAACCCAAGTGATGTTGTGATGAGAGCACGTATTTATCAGAATTCTGAATCAAATAAATCATCACATAAGCAAAAAGGAAGTAAGAAAAAAGGGAGTGATTCATTCAACCAACCACCATCACTCGAGCAAACAAGCGAACCAATTCAAGTGAGAAGAGTGGAATCTTTTCCTCAAGTCAACATGGGGAACAATTCAACTGGATACATGCACCAATATGGTGTCATTCAATCCAGTTCTGATTATGGTTGACTTTGAGCAAACTCAACCCCTCTACCGCAAACCGACGCAGGTAATAAGTGCATTTATTGTATCTGTGCATACATTGAGGACAATGCATGATTTAGGTGTGGGGGGGTATTTATATATGTACATATCTATCTATTTAAATTTCTGTTTTAAAAAAAAAAAATCAATATTCTATGACATAGCTTAAGATTGAACTGCCAAAACCCGTGTACAAATTGCATTAAGTTTTTGTTCCTTATTATATAGTTCTGCTTTTAGAAATTATGACATAAATCTAAGTTCCAAAGAAATAACCCATGACCCTTGTAAGACATGTATGCACTTAAATTGGATGAATCAAATCTTTGAAGTGGTTGATAAAAAGCAGAGGTTGAGGAAAATATACCGGGAAGTGTGGACTTCTAATAGCAATTAAGCCTTGAGGAAAATAAAAGTAAAATAAAAATAAAGTGAGGAAAACACATTTTTGCAAAATGATTACAAAAGCCCAAGCCTTCGAGTCACTGGTCCGTAGGGGTATCTTGAAACCCGGTAACTGGAGTCTGCCAGCTCGGGATTATCGACCAAACTCGCTACACGAATGCAAAAAGGGTATAAGTGTCAAAAAGAAAAGCAAATGTGTTGAATCACAGAAATAAATAAATACTTTAAAATACTCAAGGCCCAAAGTTAAAGGAATGATCCATGCCATGGTTGATCCAAATGATACTTCACCACCAGAGGAGGCGTGCAAAATAATTCAAGTGATAAACATGTGTAGAAGGGTTAGTGGTGTGAATGTTGGAGGAACAAAGACCAAGTCATATTTTTAATGAGTTAGATTTATATAATGAGCATGCAAAAATTCTTAGTGAGATGTATAAAGTTGAGGTAGGGATATTGAGAGCTATTAATGAAATGTTGATTCAGGATTTTGTGGGTATATCCGCTGAAAACCCTCAGGAGACAACACTCCTCCTCCTTGGCAACAAAGAGGTTTAACGGCTTGTTGCACATGCTAAGTGCAACCGTGATTCCTACGAAAGTGAGTTAGGATTTCCCTGTTTTCATTTTCTTATATTTTGCTTTGCTAGGGACTAGCAAAATCTAGGTGTGGGGGTATTTGATGCATTGCATACATTGCATCATATGTCTTTCATTTAGATTACTTTTATATCAATAAATGCTACTAAGGTATGTGTTTAGTCGTATTTACAGAATACAGGGACCTGGATGCAAATTACCCACATTCCGAGCATAAACGCGTGCAAAAGATTCATTTCTGTCATAAAGACCGAGTTCAAGTTTATCGGGTTCCAAATGGAAATGAATCCAAGCATAAAAGCATTCAAGGAGCTAATCACAAAAAGGTCAAGGGCTTAATTGCAAAATGCCAAGGACCTGATTGCAAAAGAAAAGGATCAAGTTATTTTGTTGGAAAAGTCAAAAGAAAAGTCAAAAATAAATCCCCAACAATGGAAGGAATAATCCGGAGTTCAAGACAATGGAAAGAATCATCCAGACGCGTAAATAAAAATCAAATCATACCATAAACACATGACCAAAATCCGGACCCGAGCAGACCTGATTGTGCGGCGTTTTCGCCGCACAACACCTTCAATATGCGGCGTTTCCGCCGCCCAGTCATTGATCTGTGTGCCCGATTTTTGTCCAGTGTCGGGTCGACGCGTGTACTATCCTTTTATGTATTGGTATCCCCTGTATCGGCTATAAATAGCCCTGTAGGACGAATGTAACACATCTTTGAACCTTTGGTCTTGGATCATTAGTAATAAAATTCTGTTCTTTTAATTCTTGTTTTTATTTTATGTTAATGTCTCTAGGATCCCTTCTTCTTCCTCCCTCCATGAGTTTCTAACTCTCTCCAAAGGGTGGAGGTGATGGAATTAGGGTTAGAGAGTGATGAATGCATGTTATTATTTTAAGTTCATGATTAGTATATTTTGATTACTTGAGTTTATGCTAAGTCATTTATCTTGTAATGCTTCATAACTAACATGATTTACAATAAGTTTCAGTAATTCTCTACTCTAAACCTAAATCTAAACCTCCACCCCACGGATTTTCCTCTTTGTTCTTGTTTTAGTTCTGATTGCTTTTGTTTCGTACTTTAGTTAATTAAACCAAAAACCCCAAAAACCCAAATTAATTCTTCTCTCCTTCTTTCTCTTAATCGAAAATAACATTAACAACGAAATCTCTCCCTCCTTGTGTTCGACCCGTACTTGCCACCGCTTCATCGCGGCCGTGCACTTGCGGTATAAATAAAATCTTCATCACTAGCAAACGTTAGGTGTGGGGGTATTTGATTGACATCATTTCATGCTTATATTTGTATCTTATATCCATTATCTTTCACCTAAACAATGATATGTCACGAGTTTTATGTTTAGTTTTCAAGAATAAATAGGGTTGAAGAGATGAAGCATAAAAGTACCCAAAAGCTGGGAAAAAGGACTGAATTGTGAGATCTGGGGACCAAGATGCATGGAAGAAGGACCTGATTGCAAGACAGAAGGACCTAAGAGCAAAACAGAATACTCCACACCATCATGGGGAGTATTTTACCAATTCGATTCGGGTCGGAGCTCCAATAAACGAAGTAGAGGCATCCAAGACCAAGACACATTTCAAGAAAAGCCCACAAACAAATCCAGACGGATCTGGATCCTATAGGCCGCCAATTGGCGGTCTGGATCATTCCAGATCCGATAAGTTTTCTCCTGGACGTGTATTATGGTTTGTTTAGGCTATTTTTGGTATTGGTTTAGTACTACATCGGGGGATTGTCCCTGATTAGCTTTTTCCATGCCTATAAATAGAACTCTTCACCTTTCATTGTAATTACCCATTGCTTGGTGGCATTCTCTCTACTAAGGAGTGAGCCTTGAAGCAAAAACTCAAGGTGGAGATGAATGCTACCTTCAATGTGGTCATTGTTAATAAAATAATTGTTCTAGTTTCTTTTAATCTTGTCTTTTAATTTGTGCATGCTTGCTTAGTCTTTCCTTTCCTTTAAAGTTTCTTTTGTATTTCTTGCTTGCTTAGTATAGTTTCATTTCAGTTTAATGCTTCATTTTGTTAGAGTAGTTAGTTTAAATATGTGTGAGTAGTTCCATCCCCATTTGGGGGTGGAGAAATATGTGATATAATCATGTAGTGTATTAAGTGTGTGTTATCTTTATCCCTTGAGCTTTATATGATTTCCATAACCATCTAATGGGTTTTCACTCTTATCTTTGATATGCTAATGCTCTTGAATGAAGCTTAGCTTATGCTTTGATTAGTGGACCTATTTTATGGGGAATGATAAGGTTAGGATATGGATGAAGTTAATATTGGAAACACAAATTGTAGTGTATGTGCTCTTGTTGCCTTTCCCTTAGCTAATGTCTTGTATGTTTTAATGATGTAGTCTTATCTTAATTCATGTGGAGGCATAGTAGGGTCTAGTCTTTATACTTGAGTTCATTTAGCTTCATTCCAATTATTGTCTTGTATGTTTTAATGATGTAGTCTTATCTTAATTCATGTGGAGGCAAAGTTGGATGTAGTTTTATGATTCCATGCACTACATGTTGTGAGCAGCTTAATTGAACAGACACACACATCTTTATATTCACATTATTTCTCTACCCCCTATGGGGTTTAGTTTTATTGCTTATCTTCATTTCCTTTTGCATCTTAGTGTAGTTTAGCGTAATCAACCTTTCTCTCCTTCTTTTACCACTCGCCTTCGAACAAACTAATAGTTGACACACCTCCCAGTGGATGACCCGTATTTGCCACCGCTTCAACGCGGCCGTGCACTTGCGGTTAATATAAAACGATCAATCACACATGCATAACCGGCCTCTACACTACAAGTACATAAATGGCATTCGCCATTGTAGTTAATTATGGGGTCAAGGCTGCAGCCAAAAGCCGTCAGCAAGCTATGCTATCTCAATCTCTATCTCCAAGTGTTTAGGAATTGCTGCACTTCAGCTTCATCCGTTGCAAGCTTTATGGCCTTGTCCTTCAAGCATCGAACGATATCTTTGACAATTGCAACAATGTCTACCGACCTCTTTCTTTCACTCTCAAATATCCTTCGCTTCCGTTCCAGCCAGCACTCATGGATCATAGCATTAAAAACCCACCGTCTTACTACCTTTCCAAGCCTGCTTCTGCATATATGTGATAGACGCACGACCTCACCCTCTAAATTTCGTGCCACGCACTCATGGATCATTGCTCTCCATGTCGTGAGTGCATGTTTAGGGACAGTAAATTTGAGCCAAACCATGCCTGCCCAAGCAACCTTTCTACCCGATTCTCTCACCCAACTCCACACTTCTTTCATTCCAAGTGCAACACCCTTTCCATTCGGTCTAAACGGTCTATCCATGCCTCCAAAAATCCTAGTGTGCCGCATCCTCGAGCAGATTTCTTCCATCATGCTAGATCGTGGGGGTGGGAGGCTCCACGACCCCTTTCATATGAAATATGAGACCCTAGTGTCCCAAGGTACTCCCATCTCATAGTGGAGCTCGTCACCCCAAGCTTCGCATTGGAAAGGCTCTCCACACCATGGGTGTTGGAAAAATCATGTCTTCCCCGTTTCCCACCTCGTACTGAATGGCTTTCGAGCAATGTCATGAACTCGAAGCAAGCCGCGCCATGCCCAGGAGGAGGTAGATGGTGGTCGTGCAAGGCAAATGGAGCGATTTTTTAAGTACTTCCGGCGAACACATTTAACCCATAGCAAATTGCTGTCCGCCGCCACAAGCAAAAACAACCGGAGGAGGCCCACATCATTCCACTCCGTTAGTCTCTTGAGTCCAAGGACTCTGTCTTCTTTAGGTGTGCACACGTCCTTCCATGCTACCACGACCCACTTCTTCTCCCCTCCTCAAATGAAGTGACACATGATGCTGTCCAATTCTTTCAATGTTTTCCTTGGTAGTAGCAAAGCAGATGTCCAGTAGATGCTGAGGGATGTAAGGACACTGCACACAAGTTCCACTCTTCCAGCCATAGATAGTAGAGTTTGCTTCCAAGTGGTGAGTCGTGCCCTTACTTTGTTCAGCAAAGGTGCACAATGGCTCCGTCCCATCCTCCCGGAGAACAAAGGCACCCCAAGGTAGACAACCGGGAAAGCCTTGCACTCCATCCGAAGAAGTGCTTCAATCCATGCTCCATGCACCACGTCACCTCCCATGAAGACTTGACTTTTCGAAGCGTTCAATCTCAGCCCCGAACTTGCTGTGAACTCCTTAAGAACCCTTTTTATGGCCCTCGCATTTTTCTTTGTAGCCTGGACGTATAGCAAAACATCATCCGCAAACAATAAATGTGACATGTGAATATCTCCGCAAGTTAATGGCTCGATTTTTTCTCTCTAAGACCGCCATCCGCACCATCTCGCTCAGCACCTCCATGCACAACACGAATAGGTAGGGGCCAAAGGGTCACCTTGCCTCAACCCATTTTAGGCTCGGAATGGGGCTGAGTTTGCTCCATTTACGGTCACCACGAACGAGGCCTCTACACATGCCAAAATCAGCCGTCGCCACTTGTCCGGAAAGCTGAACCTCTTCATTACTTGGTCAAGAAACTCCCAAGAAATGGAGTCATGCGCTTTCCTTATGTCCAGCTTTATGCACATGCGTCCATTCCCTTTCTCAAGATGAAGATTGTGACAAAGCTCATGTGCTAGTAAAATGTTATCACCGATTCTCGGACCTTTGACAAAAGCACTCTGATTTCCCCCCACCAAATGTGGTAACAGCCACTTCAAGTGATTTGCAAGCACTTTGGAGGTGAATCTATACGTCATGTTGCATAGAGCTATGGGTCGAAAGTCCTCTACCAAAGTTGGGGCCTTTTTTTCGGGATGATCGTGTTCGACGTGTTGTTCCATTGAGTTAGAACCCTCCCACTTTCGAGGCATGAGGCAACAGCCTTCATAAGGTCTTTCTTGATACTATCCAATGTGGACTTGAAGAACTTGGCATTGAATCCATCGGACCCCGGCACGTTGCCCACATTTGCACTTAACACTACGTCTTGGAGTTCTTTGGGGTCTTGCTATCGAATTAAAGTTGCCCCCTCTTCTTGCGTGAGTCGTGGTAAGACAATGGTTTGGTTGAGAGGTTGTACCTGAAAATCATTAGCAAACAAGTTAGAATAAAAGAGCCGGAAGGCTTCCCCGATGTCGGCCTCATCCTCCACTCTATTTGGTCCCTCCCCCACTCGCCTCACTTGATTGGTGGCTCTCCTCACTCTACGTTGTGCATGGAAAAACCTAGTGTTTCGATCTCCCTCCTTTAACCACTTGACTCTTGATTTTTGTCGAATAATGGACTCCTCCCAAACGAGGACTCGAGTAAGCGTATCTTGAGCGTCCCGTGCGGCCAGAGCCAACCCTTCATCAGATGGGTGGCTGAGTAGTTTCGTTCTCGCCTCCTCAAGTGTTTCTCGTGCCTCTCCGACCTTGTTTGTAACGTTGCCAAAGGTGTGCCCACTCCAGCTTATAAGGGCCTTCCTCACTTCGTTCAGTTTGCCCACCACATGATACATGGGGGTACCTTCAGCATACGTGGTCCAAGCTCGTTGAACAACTCCCCCAAACTCCTCATAATCCACCCAATAATTTGCAATTCTGAAAATCTTTTTTTTCCGTCTTTCATTTCCTTCCGTTTTCATAAGAAGCATGGCATGGTCACTTAGGTCCTTTGCACCGACAACATAGAAAGAGTGGGGAAATACCTCCAGCCACGCATGGTTCATAAGAAGTCGATCTATCCTCGTTTCAATGCACGCGCTTCCCTCGGAAGAGTTTGACCACGTAAATTCACCTCCCGTTGACGACATTTCTAGGAGCTGAAGATCATCAATGCAATAATTGAATTGCTGAATGGCGATCTCATTTCCAGCAGACCCTCCACATTTTTCACTAGGTGATCTAATGTAATTAAAGTCTCCCCCAACCGGCCAAGGTCTTGACTCATGTGGTGCAACATCTAGTAGGTCCCTCCACAATGCTCGCCGATCCACGTGCCCATTTTCTCCGTAGATGGTCGTGAGGTCAAAATCGATGCCATCCTTTCTCGAACGCCCGTGGAAATTAAGGAGTTGTGTTGATTCAAACGTAACCCCCAAGCTTACTATTTGATCATTCCATAGCACCAAAATCCTCCCGGAGTCCACAATCATACTATTTGATGTCCATTCGTTGGGCCAAATCGCACGCTTAAATCGCTCAAGTTTTTTATACTTGACCTTGTGCTCCACAAGACACACCACATCCGGGTTTACCTCGTTTATTCGACCCCTAATCAAGAGTATACGGCCGGGTCCATTTGCGCCGTGCACATTCCACACTAAGATATTCATGGATTTAAGGTGCAGGGTGCGAACCCCTTCCATCCACATGACTTCCTTTGCTCCAACTACTCTTTCTCCCAGATCTCCTAAGTAAGGGTGGTGGGGAAGCTACCTGTTTTGTGTGTATTTCCTCACGCCCTTCTTCTTTCCTCTATTCTACGCCACCATGAGTTTGTCCTCCGAGGATCCACGTACTTCAAACCCTTTCCCACTCGGTTCTTCAACTTGCTCTGCATGCTCATTTCCTCGTGCCACACTTGTTGTTAAATCCCATCGTGCGTCATTTTGCACCATAGAAGCTTGTCCACTTTCCTCTTCCTCCTCTCCTTTAGAGATGTTTCTCCTCCTGAAATATTTTTTTGGAGCCTTCTCCTGTGCTTGCTGCAATTTCCCTTGTGGGTATATCTCTGAAATTTCCAATGTGTCCAAAGTTCACTCGTCCACCCCATAAGCTTCACGTGAGAGTTTCCCTTGCATGAGGTCATAGGCATGTCCCCCTTGGCCACCAAGAGAATTTTGTCCCAAGCTATGATCCTTTGGAGGAGTCTTGTGATACCCCATTTTGTCTTCTTCATGTCCACTAGTCCTCTCCTTATTTGCCCATGCAGCACTAGAGCACTCAAGCCCCTTGTCTTCGGTTTGTCCAAAAATGGAACACACACTTTCCCTCCCATTAACCATTGCTCCTTTTGGCCACCAATAGGCTCCTTTGGTTTAGCACTCCTGTTTGAATCTGTTAGAGGGCTTGGGGGGGGGGGTCCCAAATTGTCTTCCAAGTTTGTTTCCATAGTGTGACGTGGAGGCTCCCCATTTGTTCCTTCCATAGTTTGGGGGAGCAAAAATATGCCAAGACCTTGTTGTTTTCCTTGCTCCTATCTCTCCCACCTGGCCCTCCACGTGTCCCCTCCTCACTTGCACTCACATCCACATCAGCCCCTCTAGCATCCATGTCATTATCTCTTTCACCTTCCTCTCCCTCTCCATCTCTCCGGCCAGCCTCTCCCCTTACCACCTCGCCTAGGGTGCTTGGTGTTTCAGCATGCTCTCGGTTTACCTTCTCAACGTAAGTGTTCCCCACCTTTCCAGCGCCATTTCCAGCCTTTCTTCGAGACCACTACCCACTTCTCAGCCTTTTCCTTTGGCTCCACCTCTTGTTTGCTTCTTGCTTGCTTCCTTGGGCACTTCCCAATTTCGTGGCCAAACTCCATGCACTCCATGAAATACCCGGGCCTCCATTCATACTCCACAAGGACTCTATGTATGCTGGTGCCTTCCACTTGAACTTGCACCCAACTTGGGTAGTCAAAATCATGGGCTACTTCCACGCACACCCTCACAAAGGCCAGTCGTCTCCCTGAGGCAGTATGCTCGTCCATATATAGTGGCCTCCCTAGGACACTAGTGATGTTGCTCAACGTTTTTTATGACCAAAATCGAAGGTCGAGTTCCGGTAGTCGAACCCATATGGGGACTGTGGTGATGTTCGCCCTTGTCATGACCACATCCGGTGCTCATTCTTGGACCACGAGTGGGGAACCCCGAACAAACCATGGGCCTCCCTCAAGCACCTTCTTCCTATCTTCTCCAAGGATGAAGGGAAAGAGGAGGAAACCTTGACTGATTTTGATGACTTCCACACCTCCAACCAAACCCCACAACTTGTGGAGGTGTTTTTCTAATGTTGGTAGATGTGGTCTGAAACAAATGAAATATCCGACTAGAATCTTGTCCCACTTCTTCAAGGCATCGAGAACCTCTTGCTTAGAGCACATAGCTAGCTTCTCTCCTCCTTTCATGGCCGGCTGGATGAACTCAAGGGTCGTAGAGATCCTTGGGCCAGCCGTGAAAAGGTCACTCCACTTCTTTGTGAGCGTTTTTGTACTCCCTAGAGATGGTGCAACATCTTGTCCTTCCAACCTTTGGGAAGAAACGTGTAATGGTGGTGTTGGTGGTGGATGGAGACCCTCCTTTGCGCCACTATCTCCATCCTTTTGCTGTTCACGAGTAGAACTTGTATTTGGCTCCATTTTGCTTCGAAAACCAAGAGATTTGGTGATGAAAAGAGGGAGAACTTGTATTCCCATGCTTGTCGCCACTCTCTTTCTCTCCTCTCATTCCCCTCTTCTCACAAGAAATACTGGCTATAAATAGAACTCCTCCTCATTTTGTATTAACCCATTACTTGTGACATTCTCTCTACTTGGAGTAAGCCTTGGAGAAAAAACGCAAGATGGAGAAGAATGCTACTAGTAATGTGAGTCATTTAATAAACTAATTTTCCAATGTTTTGTTCTCATGTTGTTTCTTTTTTATGCATGCTTAGCTTAGTCTTATTTCTTTGAGCTTTGGCTAAATTAGTTAGAATGTTTCCTTTCTTCTTTAGTTTAATTACAAGAATAATGTGTTGTGAGTAGATCCATCCCCTTTACGGGGTGGAGATGGTCTTCATATATATTTTGATGTTTGGATGTTTGATGAATTTTTTATTATATAGACTTGCATGTTTTGTATGTTCGTTTGGGTATTTTAATTATCTACATGTTGGGGAATTTTGAGGGGTTTTGCCATAAGATTTAGACACGTCCCGTGCTTAGTTTTCTCATGTTTATTGACTAAAATTTCCTGTTGAATATACTACATGTTAGTTATGTGTTTTTATTTGTGTTTTCTTGCTTGATTGACTGAAAAACTTTGTTTTTATGGGTTTTGCCATAACATCTAGACACCTCCCATGCTTACCTTTGTTCTTCACATGAGTTTATGGTTTTTTATGAGTCTTGCCATTTCTTTAGACCCTTCTTATGCTGAGCCTAATCTTATGTTAATCAAGTGGTAATTGCCGATATGTTGTGTGAATGGATTCATAGGTTTTGCCACATCTTTAGGCACTTCTTATGCATGAAGACACACACAACACACATACCTGCATATTTCATCACTTATTTCCCTTCATTTATGCACACACTCCACACCTTAGGGGTTTCTCTTTCTGATTTCCAATCTTTCGTGCTTTCTTTCGCATTTCGTACTTATTAGTTTAGTGTAGTCAAATTTTAGCATAATCTACAACTCTTCTCTCATTTTTCGCTATGTGATTTTGGTCATATTAGAGGCTGCTCAACTCCCAACGGACGACCCGTACTTGCCCCGTCTTCACCGACAGTTGTGCACTTGCTGTCTAAATTTAAAACGTTCAATCAGCATGAAAAAATTGAAAAGAGACAATATGAAAAAACTAACAAAACATCTTTTATTACTCACTCACATTACAGGAAGCCTCTCTCCACTAGAGTTTTCTCAAAGACTTTACTCCTAGTAGAGAGGATGGCCACCAAGAGAGGAGATGTATTACAAAGGAGGAAGAGTTCTATTTATAGCCATAGAAAAAAGTAACCCGGGACAATCCCTTGGTATGACACTAAACGCATACCATAAATGGACCAAATACATACTAATACAACACTTGTCTCAGTCTTATGGGGTTTGGATCCAAACGGACCACCAATTGGTGGTCCGGGACAACCAATTTGCGGTTTTCATTGGGTTAATCGGGTTCGATTTTGGGTGGCTTGATTCTGCCTTTATTTCTTGATGTTTGATGAACCCAATTTGGTTGTTGATGGTTAGTCCCATATCTAATTGCCAAAATACTCCTCATGATTGTGTGGAGCATCTTGATTTGCTCATTGATCCTTTTGGTTTACATCTGGGTCATTCTCTAAGTCCATAAGTCCTGTAATTCAATCCTTTTCCTTGCTTTTAAGTCCTTTTTGAGTCTCTTCTTCCCAAACTTGTTTATTCCTGAAACATAACCATAAAACTCATTGTGTAGCATTGTTTACGCTAAAAATAAAGGATATATGACACAAATATATGCATGATATGATGTCAATCAAATAATCCCACACCTAACTTTTGCTAGTCCGGAGCAAAACAAAGAAAGGGAAAATGAAAGAAAGAAAAAACTCATTCGTAAAACATGGAAATCCTAACACACTTTTGTAGGAATCACTGTTGCACTTCGCACGTGCAACAAGCCACTAAACCCCCTTGTCTCCAAGGAGGAGGAGTTTTGTTTCCTTAGGGTTTTCAACGGATACACCCACAAAATTCGAACATAGATGCATTATTCAACCTAACAACACGACTTGCTGGACTCATTTTTGTCGATCATTGGACACGGTAATTCTACGGGCCGACTCTATACATGTAATCAGTCCACACACCTAGCCTAATGAAACATTCGTGCAAGTTAATTAAGGACTTAAGTGAAAGACAAATGCAACCTTAACATCCTCAAGTGACACAAAGTGTAAAGTCCATTAAGGTTCTTATTTGCATTACCATTTCCTTTTTTTCTTTTGTTCTTTTATTGTTGTTGTTGTTGTTGTTTTGTACTTCTTCCAGGGTCAGTTTTCGTGCATCATTTCCTATGAGGACTTACACTATCACGTACAACTTTCCCCACATAGGGCGATCCCTACCACCCGGGTAACGGGAGTTCGGTCGGTGCATCCCAAGTCAGATGACTTGAAAGCACCAGGCACTAAGTCCTCTCGGACCTAATTTCCCGAGTGATAGGAGCCGTACGAGAAGAGAGAACACCACTTATTTATTTCTTATCTACATGGGAACCAAAACCCCAACACTTAAAGTTTCACATCAAGATTTTAAGGGTCCCTCACTACGACAAACTTCCTCATATTAACAAACACGAATTATTTGACTCACTAGGTTCAGGGTGAACTTCTTTATTTGTTTGAGTACTGAAACCCTATGATTATATGCTCCTAGGCGAAGGACGGGGTGCATCCTTACGACTAGATAAGGCCTAAAGCCGGGACACTAGATATCCTAATGCCTCATGTTCAAATCATTTTTTGGGAGCTTCTCTTTTGATTTCCTCTCAACGGTTTCGCACATACTAAACACATGCAAAACCCACAAAACATTTTTTCTTTTGCTAACACATGAAGATTTTGAAAGAAATGTGAAAATTTTAAGCACTTGGCAAGCAAAAGAAGACAAGTCACCCAAGGATCATGTCAGACAGATATATCGATATTAAATGCAACACACTAACATGACCCTAACAATGCACACAAAAGAAAATAAAATCAAAGGAAAATACTCAACTATGTACACACGTAAAACACCCCCACACTTACTTCATGCATTTTCCTCAATGAATGTGAGAATGATACTACATGGATTTTTTGCATAAAAAAGAAAAAATCTCACAAACGTGAAGCACAAGGAAAGTTTCATGGTCATATTGATGGACAAAAACCCAAATTCCCAAGAGACCTGTGAGATACTTAAGAAGGGATATAAATACGTGAAACAAATGAGGCCCAAATACACAAGGGTTGGGGCCCACAACAATCATTGCTAACTGGTGGAGTCTTTTATTGTTTTTTTTCATTTTTTAAACAAGATATGTACATCAACAAAGATAATCTCATAATCATTTGGTCAAGGAACATCAAATGATAAAATCGAGTCATACGGACATGAGATTTGCCAACGTGGGCCCCCTTCATTGGTGCTCTGAGGTATCAGGATAGGTGAAACGTCAAAACTGAAAGGCTCAAACACCTCATGATATTGGTTGCCGTAGGCAACGTAAATGAGTGGAGTTGTGTTGCCTCACTAGGGTTTAGTTGCTCATCGAACAAAACCCTCCAACCAAAAGGTGGGTGCATCGGAATGAGTTCCTCAGGCTCATTCGTATAATGTGACACACCTATCGCCCTAAGAATGAGGCTTCTCCCCAAGTCATCCAACAAGGACCACCCAACCTCCTTCATATTATCAAGCAAAAGCTCGGTCGCATCTGGGTCCTTGTTGGAGTCAAGATGAAGCACAAAGGGCTCAACGGGCATGGGTCATGGGGTAAAGACACCTTATGGTATGTGCATATGATGAGGTGTATCCCCCTCACTAATAGTCTCAATTGAATCATCCAACAAACACTCCCTTTCTATGTTCATGTTTGATGCCAGCTCACTCTGTTGCATTGTAAATACAGGCAATGCGTTTTCACTCGACACACAAACATTCTCAACGGGTTGCATTGGTATTGGGGGTGTTTGTTGATTTTATGGTGGTTTCTCTAATTGTCGGATGAGCTTGAGATTTAAAGGTTGGTCGAAGGGCTCTTGTTGCCTACCAGAGTTGAACACATGAAACTCGACACTCATGTTACCGAATGAGAGCTTCATGAGACCATTTCTACAATTAATTAAGGCGTTCGAGGTTGCCAGAAATGGTCTACCCAAAATCAAAGGTATTTGAGAGTGGGTGTTCGCAACAGGGTTGGTATCGTGGACGACAAAATCTACTGGACATATAAATCTCCAACTTTGATAAGCACGTCCTCAATAATCCCCTTTGGGACACGAATGGATCTATCCGCCAATTGGAGGGTGATCGTAGTTGGTTTCAATTCTCCCAAGTTCAACTATTGATAAACAAAAAATTGGAGTAGGTTGACCATTGATCCTAAATCAAGCAACACATTACTCATGCTAGTTTCCGCTATCATATACTGAATAGTAGGACAACCAGGGTCTTTGTACTTTGTGTATGTGGGATTGGACAAAAGTAAGCTCACACTCGTAGCTAAGAATGCTTTCTTAGGAACATTGCTCTTCCTCTTTGTTGTGCAGAGATCCTTCAACACTTTGGCATATTGAGGTATTTGTTGGATGACATCCAACAAGGGGATGTTAACCTTCACTTGTCTGAAGACATCTAATGTCTTATCCATTGTGTCACTCTATTTTTTGGTTAACTTGCGGTGCGTGAAAAGGAGGCGTTGGTGTATTAGTCTCACCCTCAGCCTCTTTCTCACAATCATTCCCAATGAGGGGCTGCACTGATGGTGGTGGAAGCAAGGAAATGTGATTGTCAACCTGCTTTCCATTCCTTAAGGTTACAATGGATTATATGATGATGAGTATGGGTCATTCCTGGATCTATCATAGATGACATTGACATGTTCCATCTCAGGAGGAATGGATGCACACTCGCCTCCTAAATGACCTATCCTACCACATAAATAACAAGGAACCAGACCAAATGCAGACACATGAGACATACCTTGTTTGTTTTGGAGCTCCATCGAATCCATATGGCGCATTAAGGCCGCCATGCGTGCCTCGGTGGCCGTAGTTGTATCGAAAGCAAATGCGGCACTCGATTTAGTCAAGTTTGCATTTGCAATCCTCTCTCCTATGCTAGATGATGGTGGAGGTTCCCTCACACTCTCCCACTGCATGGTTTGCTTAGCGACATCTTCTAGGAAAGCCCATGCCTCATTTTCATCCTTTCCTAAGAACTCTCCTTAACACATGGACTCAAGGAGCGTTCGGATGGGATGTGAAGACCCTTGTAGACAATCTGACAAAGGCACCACAACTCGATGCCATGGTGAGGGCATGAGGATAGTAGCCCCTTGAACCTCTCTAAGTATGCATGAAATGATTCAGTCTCTTGTTGATAAAACGAATTGATTTTCGTTCCTTAATTTTTGAGTCCGATGATTTGGAAAGTACTTCTTGAGGAATGCAAATTGAAATTCATCCCAAGTCCTAGAGGCATCCGCCTGGTTTCTATACAACCACTTCTTGGCATCATCCTTTGGTGTAAAGAGGACAAGCCTAAGATGGATGGAGTCTGTGCTAAGTTGTTGCAACTTGAACATAGCACAGACCTCCTCAAATTCCCTAAGAAAGATATAGGGGTCACCCTTCCCAGTGAAATGAGGAGCATGGAGATAAACTAAGGGTTGACCTCAAAGTGATTCCAATTCACCTCTGGCAATACGATGCAAGAAGGTAGAGCAGTACGACTCGTGTAGCATCGATCGCGAAGGGGAATGAGAACTTGGGGAACCAATTGATGAGGTGGTGGACCCCTGCCTTTTGGAGTAGAGGGTGGTGGAGGTCCAACACCTGAGTCGTCCTCGTGTGGTCGACGACTCATCATGGTCCCGGGACTGTGTAGGACACGAGACGAGGATGTGTTCAAAAAGTCGACAATCGAAGACAAATCGATGTCGTATCTCGTCAAACGATCCGCAATGTCTCGTGACCACACTGGCATGCACAACGCATTGCATAGGCTAAAAATAAAGGATATAGGACACAAATATATGCATGATATGATGTCAATCAAGCCCCTCCTACTCCACTTCCCTTCAATGCCTGTTTGGCCAATTTGCTTTTGCCTTTACCTTTGGCGATCTTCATGCTCCCACCATGGACGGCTAGGACGTTCTTGTCTTGACCCTTGTCCATGTCAACTTCATCAGTTTTGAGAGCATTGTGAAGCTCCTCAAGACTCACCCCTTTCTCACGCACATGATAGCGCATAACGAAATCCTTGTAGGATGGGGCTAGAGAGCCAAGAATCAAAGCTTCCACAATGTCATCAGGCATCATGGGAGACAACTTCACCAATTTCTCAAGGTATCCTTGCATAGTGATAAAATGCATGGACGATAATGTTTCGTCCACCATGTGGCACTTTGTGAGTGATATGGTGGTCTTATAGCGCTCTTTTCTAGCACTATCCATGAACATCTTTGTTAAAGCTTCCATGGTCTTCCTGGGTTTTGAATCCAAGTTCGCTTGAAGCGAGCCACCCATGGAGGCCAATATTAGACCATGAACTTTGTTCTCTTGGTCTTCCCACTTGTCTTTAGCCTCCTTCTCAACATCGGTCGCCTTCTCATTTAATTTTGGAATTTTACCATCCTAAATATGAGATAGTTTCTCAAACTTCAACACGATGTTGAGCTTGAGTAGCGAGCTTATGAAGTTTGAGCCACCATTTGCCAAATGGTGTTTTCCAATCATAGATCTCAATATAGGTTGAATATTCGACATTTCTACAAAATAAATTATAGTGGATTTATTGTCAATTTTATGTTTGAAAATAAATACTGCAAATAAATATGTCCATAAATGCAGTAATTCAAGATCCTGTCAATTATAATATAAACTAGCTAAGGGCTATCAAATATATTATAAAATCAAGGTAAAAAAACATTTTCTAATCACAACCATTTCGGAATTTTGCTTACTTTTGCATTTTCATACTCTTATGATTATTGTCATTTTAATTAAGAGGAAATTTGACCAATCCTCCTAAGGAATACTCTTTTTCCCGAGCGAGGGCTCCAGGTCTTGTTAGAAAACTTATTTCATTTGATACGAGATACATTTATCCATTATATTCCCAAATAAATACACTCGGTGTCCACTAAATCTGAACCTCACCTCGTGCATCTATTTATGGCACAACAATAGATAACCTTATATCTCTCACTATTCTTAAAGATGGAGGAAGTTATCTCCCACTAAGGGCGAGCAGAGTATCCCTTAATCGATGGCTGCTAGTGGATGAAATAAGAATGAAAAATACTCTTAATTTTTGGTTGGACAATTATACATTTATATGTGCTTTTAGAATTTTAGGTGATCATGCATATTTACATACACATCCTAACATTCATTCATACAATCACATACATGTCAAGCGCACATACATAAATTAGATCCACTCACACACATGTTGGTGTGAGTTTATATGTTCCCGCGACCTTGAACATTGCGCCTTCTCCACGACATCTTCTTGCAACATGGATGTAGATATTGTAAAATATAAACATGCATCTCACAATTTCGAAAATTGTCTACTGCAAGTCCTATGTAAAAATCCTCTCATATGCATGAATATACATAAATAATTGGCTTTTACATATACATAAGCCCCTATGATTGAATACTAATAATAACAACATACACATCATTCATTCACACATGGCTTCGATGGAACATATAAACTCACTTGTCCCTGCAGAAGAGAACAAGTGCAACGCATGTACATATACTATATATTACACGATTTAGTTTATCCTTCATCTCTTAATCAAACAATTCCAAAATCATTTGAAATCCACTAAAAATGATTTATGAATCCATAGTTCAAAATACAAAACGTTTGAACCACAGTTTATTTAAATTCCCAAAAGAAAAACTATAAATAAACTTATTTGTCTCTTTCGTTTCGTCGATTCTATATAAAATAATCATTTAATTAAATACGGAAATTTTACGTATTAGACACAAGTATAAATATAAATTCAAACATTCATATGACATGTTTTAAACATTTAAAACCAACAAAAGAATTAATTAGAATTATATAAACAAAACTATCTGAAAACTTGAAAGAGACGTTAAACATGAATTGTTTCAATTGGAGATGGTAAACTAAAATTAATTATAAAGTGTAATTATTGAAAATATGGACTAAATGCTCTGATACAACTATAGGATTTCGTGCACCTATGTATGTGTATATTTAAAAAAAATATACATGCATACAAGATCGATTTCCATATTTTCAACAATCTAATGTACATTGTTTTATATTTATCCTAATATCATATAATCTACATATATATAAAAAAAATACAAGAGTATCATACTCAAAGGTTATCCAAAACCATTATGAAGATCCGGAGTTGCGTCGCACATCGAATCGCAGGTTGATTCGCCTCCAAGTGTTCACCAAACTCTAAACAAGATTAGAGAGTAAGGAGGTAGCCAATCAATCTCTAATTAAGCTTAGAATCTAGCTAATAACCCGTCCAAAGCTCCCTTCCTGAGATTTAATCTCGAAAAGGTTGAAATAATTAAGAGACATTCGGATGATTAGTGGGGAGGTTAGGGAGAGAGAATTTTGCATTAATTAAAACAAGGAGGGAGAGGAGACTTATTTATAGGCTCCCCCAACACCCACATCATGGGCTACCCATTAACCCATGATCTCTTGCTTTTCTGTCCCTTAAACCAATCACAAATTATCACATTATCATCCTTAAAAATGTTTGACCATAATTGGAATAAATCCAACCCATGGTCAACATTATTCTCTTAATAATTCTGGCAAAATCGTGTGCACCAGTCGTCCGAAATTAACCAACTGGTCGACCGATTGACAATTAATCATGGTTTCGTTTGCACAATTAAACCCGGTGGTCGACCCATCACACACTCCCAAAGCCACTATGATATTTTGGTCAAATAGAACACACAAATTGTCGAACAATTTTACACGAGAATTGGCTACTAGAAGTTTTCGGTCGGACTGAGTCATAAGTCGGTCGATCGATTACCACCAAGAAAAATTCACAGAAGTTCCTGGATGTTTTTGGTGGAACCACAACTTCTACCGTTCGATCGATTAATCCGAGAAAAAGTTCTTGGAATATTTCGGTCGACCAACACGTCCATCCGATCGTCCGTTCACAGACGCAATGTCTACTGTGAATTTTCGGTCGACCAGTCTCTGAAAATGTTCGATCGTTTTGTCCGATTGTTGCCTTTATCAAATTTTGGATTTATATCCAACAAGATTTAATCTTTTGGGTTTTTAGCAACTTCATATATCATGTAACATATTATCTTATGCGATGTCAAACTATTACACCCAATAATACATACATCTCATATGAATTATTCATGATTCAAACTATGTCAATTTTCATGACAACTGATTTATTCACCACGTGTACACATTCATATGAAACCCGATACATCATATGAATACAAAATCAAGTATCTTGTTTCCAAGTTTTGTGGTGTGACCTATAGGAGGACCTAAGCTATATTGGCAGTGATATTAAACACTTAATATCACATACTATAATCAGTATCTAGCTACACATTATAGTTACCCAATTAGCGTAGATTTCTTGTTCACTTGAACTAAACACGATCCATTTAGTGATGTGGAGATATCATTTGTGTCTATCCCTTGCCACATGATATTAAGAATATATACAAAGTAGAAATATGTCACCATTGTATTCTCTATTCATTTCTTGATCTCTTAAGCTAATTATAAATATGTACCTTAACTCAAGTCACATTGTGCACATTATAATTTTGTTTGTCAAGGGGCCCACTAATGTCATCACACAAATTAAGAGGGGTATTGATAATCTTTGGACTAGCTATCTTTTCCAGCACAAGTCGAGCTTAACCAACTATTGCATTTATCATTATGCTCATTGATAGCTTTGGACAATAATCAAATTGAACACTTCTTATGTGAAAAGACATAAGTCTCATATCTTATGATTCAAGACACAATGAAAACATTAATGACACATCACATGAATCTATAATGTTTCACTTGCTAGGTCTATTCAATATATAAAAGTAACCATTTTACTCTTTTATATATACGTGTCGTCAAATATTTGTAGAGATACAATAATCGATGACCAACACGACAATCTTATCTCGGTAATTAATGTTCCATGTCAATTGCCATGATTGTAAATAACTTTTGATTCTTGTAAACAATTATCTTTTAGAGCTCTACAGTTAAGGACCAAGAGCCTCTTCCTCAACACTTCCAAAAGACGAATACAGTAATCAAGGAACAAAATATTTGCACATCCAATTCATAATAATTGACATATAAAAGTAAAACTTTTAGAACACATTCCTTTCAGTTTGTCACTATCAATATAATAGTTGTGTATTACAAATAGATATCTGATATGTCTCGTGAATCCAAAGTATTCATTTCCAATTCATTAGTATACAATTTTGATATGTAATAATCTGAATTATATTTTTGGATGTATGGAAATTTAATATTACATAGCATGTATAACTTTATTGACTTATTCAAGAAATCCAAAAAAAATGTCATATGACATCAAAAACTATAACTTAAGATAACAATACATTCGACACCCCTCATATCACATATAAACAAAGAAAATATTGAATAAATTTGTCTTTTCAAATAAAAAGGACATATCTCGTCGGATTTGACATAAATTCCGACATGGTATGGCTTATTATTAAGAAAAAAACCTCGTAAAAATACAATAAAAAGGAATAATCACGTGGGATTTAACATAATGGCTGACGTAGTATAAAGAAACAAAACCTTTAAAGTTTGTCCTTGGAAACTCGAAAGTTTTCTTTAAAACTCGAAAGGGTCCTTAAACCACAAGTCTACCCTTTGAAGGACACTCATGTCCTTTAAAGGACATGTATGTCCTATAAAGCACATGTTTGTTCTTCAAAACTCGAAAGGGTTACAACAAACATGCCCTATAAGGAACACAAGTCTGTTCTTTCAAGCAATGATCTTTCCTTTGAACACAATTCTTTCCTTTAAAAGACACGAGTCTCTTCTGTAAAGCACGAATCTGTCCTTGGAACTCTAATTACAATTCTGTTCATTTAAAAGACAATTATGTACTTTAAAGAACACTAAGTTCCTTTAATGGACATGTCTGACCTTTAAAGTCTAGTATGTCCTTTAAAAGACATGAGTCTATTCTATAAACCACGAATGTGTTATTTGAAACTCAAACATGTCCTGCAATTCAAAAATAAGTTACACAACATTCACTTTAATTTTTGTCGCAGCAAATGTAACTATAGCAAAGGTATGGTATAACAGCAAATCCGAACAACACGAAATATGACAATAACAAACGTAATGAACAACAACCATTAATGTAATAACAACTAGCAAATGTAACAACAACATGTCATTATATAGCAAGTGTATGGTGAAAAGCAAATGTAGCCTTGGGACGAGGCCATTCACTTGAAAAAATTAAAAACAAGAATTAACTCAATCTACATTGTAAGCGGGGACAGTTCATAATCACAATTTACTCAAGATCTCTTAACATTCACTAATAAAATACTAGGTTAACCTTCAAGATTTTATTTTTTACCTATTGTTATCAGGATCTTCAATCCATATTCCTTAACAATGATCCTCCCAAATAAGTAACTTATCAACATTTCTATCATCATCGACTAGCTTCAATTCAGGCACGTATTGAAAATGGGGGAATTTCTTCAATATCCTTGACATCTTCATGGGAAATAATATGTTGTTTTCCTTCTAAAATGACCGACCATTGATTATCATGGGGGTCTACTACATAAAAAATATATTTTCCTTGAGATGTGAAAATAAAAGGTTCTTCCTTCGAGTCTTTTCCTTTGATTTTTGTTTTCTTTTGTGTGTATTGTTAGGGTCATGTTAGTGTGTTGCATTTAATATTGATATATCTGTTGGCTTTTTTGCCTTAATCTATGTTTTGATGATTTATTCAACCTAATCTTAATTATAATCATGTAGAGTAGCACCTATATTGCATTGCATATATATTGCTTTGTGATAACCTCTACAGGTGATCAAGACTCAAGGAAGAAAGGAAATCAAATCAAGACATGTAATCAAGCTCATTTGAAGACATGTATTTTGTATTTCTTTGAGTATTTAGGAACCTTGTGTAATTGAGCATACTTGAGCTAAAAACTACTCAACCACACACTAGGTTCCCTATAGAAGTCACACACAAAATTTCACATAATTTGGACTTCAGTAGATCATCCAAACTAGAACCGGAAAACACCTAAACAAAACTTGAACTGCCAGGACCAAAACGGTCGACCATTGAAACCTTTCCGTTCGACCGTTTACACATATTTTCAGACCATTTGTTTTGTCGTATTACACCCAACGGTCGAATTCCTATTATTCCCGAATACCCCAAAATTACCAAACCTCTGGTCGACCGAAACTTTCCTAACGGTCGACCGAACCAACACAATTTAGTATCCCAGAAGTGCCTGGACTAATTCGGTCGACTGACCCCTTAGTCCGTTCGACCGTTAACTTAAGTGAACCCAAGTCAAAGCTGAATTTTGACCAAACGGTCGAGCGACATACCCGTTTCGGTCGACCGTTTGTAGGCAGAATTGCATCCTGCAGGTTTCTGTTTTGTGCATTTCATACGAAACTCTTACCCAATCAAACCCAACGGCTATAACTCTTTTGGAGCTTATAAATAGAGATGTAAAACACATTTTAACACATCTCTCCAACACCTATTTGTCCCCAACATTAGAGAGAAAGCTCCACACACTCAAAAGCTCAAACCTTAAACACTTAGTGATCAATTCCATATTCTACTCAAGTGTGCTCAAGTTTAGAGAGTGTTGTTCCACTCCAATTGTTTGTCAAGAAAGCAAGGGTCTTGGTGAAAGCCCAAGACACAAGTATAGACTTCGGTGAGAGGCCGAAGTGATCCCTCTCGGATTGTGAGAGGAGTAGCCAAGCTCGGCGAGGGTTGTTCGCGAGCTTGAAGATTGTAAAGACGTTCTCTCCCGGCCCGGAACGGGGAGTGGTTATTGAAGTCGTGAGCGGAGCTCGATGTTCCGAGCGGAGCTTGGAAGAGAGGACTAGGGATTGGGTGGGGTGCCGAACCTCTATAAAAATCCCCGTGTCGATTGTGGTTTGCATATCTTTTTTTCTCTACTTTTGATTGTTTATTCCGTTGCGCATGTTCATTGCTTAATCAAGTAGAGAAAGAGGCGATTAGCCATAATTGTGGACCCATAACCCACACGATCCTACAATATCTGCTTGCCATGATCCTTGGTTGACTTGTCTTCTTTTGCTTGCCTAGTGCTTCAAAATTTTCACATTTCTTTCAAAATCTTCATGTGTTTGTGAAAGAAAATTTTTTGTGGGTTTTGTGTGTGTTTAACATGTTCAACACCGTTGAGAGGCAAAGTAAAAAGAAAGCTCCCAAAATTGTCTAGAAGTTGATGCATTAGGATATCTAGTACAATGGCTTTAGGATTTATCGAGTCGTTAGGATGCACACCACTTTTCCCTTTGGGGTGAGTAATCATAGGGTTTCAGTGCTCAAACATTTAAAGAAGTCCACTTTGAACCTAGTGAGTCAATAATTCGTGTCTGTTAAATTAAGAGAGTTTGTTGTAGTCAAGGACCCTTTAAATCTTGTTGTGAGACATTAAGCGTAGGGGTTTTGGTTTATGTGTAGATAACAAATAAGGGAGTAGGTGTTCTCTCTTCTCGCACGGCTCCTATCACTCGAGAAAGTAGGTCTGAGGGGAGTTTGTGCCTGGTGCTTTTGAGTCATCTGACTTGGGATGACCGACCGAACTCCCGTTACACGGGTGGTAGGGATCGCCCTATGTGGAGATTTGGGGAAAGGTGTACGTGATAGTGTAATTCCTCATGGGCAATGATGCACGAAACCTGACCCTGGGAGAATGAAGCTCCAACTAATAAAAAGAAAAGAAGAAAAACATAAAAAATGATGAGAAAAGAAACAAAAAGAAAAAAAATGGTAATGCAAATAAGAACCTTAATGGACTTTACACTTTGTATCACATGAGGATGTTGAGTTGTCCATGTCTTTCACTTAATTCCTTATTTAACTTGCACGAATGATTCATTAGGCTAGGTGTGTGACTAATTACCTATATAGAGTCGGCCCGTAGGATTACCGCGTCCAATGATCGACAAAATATTTCCAACGAGTCGAGTGTCTAGATTGAATAATGCATCGTGTTCGGATTTTGTGGGTATATCCGCTGAAAACCCTCAGGAGACAACACTCCTCCTCCTTGGCAACAAGAAAGTTTAAGGGCTTGTTGCACGTGCTAAGTGCATTCATGATTCCTACGAAAGTGAGTTAGGATTTCTTGTTTCTCGTTTGTTTTTCTCTTTCTTTGTTTTGCTCGTGACGATCAAAAACTTAGGTGTGGGGGTATTTGATTGACATCATTCCATGCTTATATTTGTATCTTATATCCATTATCTTACACCTAAGCAATGCTATGTGACGAGTTTTATGTTTGAATTTTAGAAATAAATAGGTTTGAAGAGATGAAACATAAAATTACCCAAAATCTGGGAAAAAGACTGAATTGTGAGACCTGGGGTCTAAGATGCAAGAGAGAAGGACCTGAACGTAAGACCATAAGACCAAAGAGCAAAACAGAAAACTCCACACCATCATGGGGAGTATTTTGGCAATTCTATTCAGGTCGGAGCTCCAACAAGTGAAGTAGATGCATCAAAGACCAACAAAGACATCCAGAAAAGCCCAGAATAAAATCCAGCGTGATCCGGACCATATAGACCACCAAAGCCGCTAATATTTTGGTGGGTTGCGTATTAGTGTGTATTTAGTCCATTTCTGGTATTTGTTTAGTCCCACATCAGAGGATTGTCCCGGATTACCTTTTTCTATGGCTATAAATAGAACTCTTCAACTTCTATTGTAAACCACCCATTGCTTGTTGGCATTCCCTCTACTAAGGAGTAAGCCTTGAAGCAAAACTCAAGGTGGATAAGAATGCTACCTTCAATGTGAGTCATTGTTAATAAAATAATTGTTCTAGTTCTTTTAATCTTGTCTTTTAATTTGTGCATGCTTGTTTAGTCTTTCCTTTCCTTTTAAGCTTCTTTAATGCTCCCTTCTTGCTTAGTTAAATTTCCTTTCAGTATAATGTTTCATTTTGTTAATATAGGTAGTGTAATGATTAGTGAGTAGTTCCATCCTCTTTGGGGGTGGAGTATATGTATGTACATGTTATGTAGGTGGTATGAATGGTAGATATTATTGTTTGTGAGAGATATTAGTATGCTTGCTTGAATTAATAAGAACTTTACTTGATGGTTTCTGCCATAGTTACGTACACTCCATGCTCGTTATGTTCTTCATAACAACCTTGCATTGCTCATATTAATCACCTAGGTTAGTGTTGTAAATGATAGGTCTTGCCATGAGGTAATTCTTATGCATTAACAAACACTAACCACACTTGAGCTTATTGTATGCATTCACCACACTTATTTCATGTGCACACACACACTCCACCCCTTAGGGGTTTTCCATTCCTGAGTTTTATCTCCTTTCGTTAGTTGCTTAGTTTAGTTTGTTTAGTCATTTCATTTTTCTAGTTTCGTAGTTTAGATTAGTGTACTTTAGTGTAATCAATCTTTCTCTCCTTTCTTTCCCACTCGCCTTGGCACAAACTAAAAGTTGACACACCTCCCTGTGGATCGACCCGTATTTGCCACCGCTTCAACGCGGTCGTGCACTTGCGGTTAATATAAAATGAATCAATCAAGCAACTAAACCCTAGTCAGGCAACACAACTTCATTCATTCATGTTGCCTACACCCAACCATTATCATGAGGGGTTCGATCCTTTCAGTTTTGACCTTTCACCCCTCATGACACCTCAGAGTAACAATGAAGCGGGCCCATCTTGGTAAATCTCTGGTCCGCATGACTCGATGTTCTCACATTGATGTTTCTTGACCAAATGATTATGAGAATATCCTTGGTGATGTATATATCTTGTTTAGAAAAAAAAACAAAAAACAACAAACCTAAAAGACTCCACCAGTGAGCGATGATTGTTGTGGGCCCCAATCCTTATGTTTTTGGGCCACATTTTGTCTCCCTTCTTATGTATCTCACAGGTTTTTGGGAATTCACGGTTATGTCCATCAACATTACCATGAAACTCTCATTGTGCTTCACGTTGGTGAGATCTTTTCTTTCTCATGCATAAATCCATGTAGTTTCATACTCACATTCATTGAGAACAATTGATGAAGTAAGTGTGTATGGGGGGGCGTTTTACGTTTGTATATATGTGGAGTTGAGTATTTTCGTTTTGCTTTTCGTTTTCTTTTGTTTGTGTTGTTATGGTTAGGGTTGTGCAAGATTCGGGTCGGTTCGGTTTTTTGGACTGGACCGAATCCGACCGGTCCGAGTTTCGGTACGGACCCTGGTGCAAGTTCGATTTTCGGTCCGGTCCGAAGTCGGTTCAAAATCCTACTTTCCCCTCAAAAATCCGGTCCGGTTTCGGTCTGGACCGATGGTCAGCCTTAGTTAGGGTCATGATAATGTGCTGCATTTAATATTGATATATCAGCCTCTATGATCCTTGGGTGACTTGTCATCTTTTGCTTGCCTAGTGCCTTAAAATTTTCACATTTCTTTCAAAATCTTCATGTGTTTGCGTAAGAAAATATTTTGTGGGTTTTGCGTGTGTTTAACATGTGCAAACCGTTGAAAGGCAAAGTAAAAAGAAAGCTCCCAAAATTGTCTTGAACTTGATGCATTAGGATATCTTATATACCGGCTTTAGGTCTTATCGAGTCGTTAGGATGCACCTCGTTTTCCCTCAAGGGGCGAGTAATCATAGGGTTTCAGTACTCAAACATTTTAAATAAGTCAACCCTGAACCTAGTGAGTCAATAATTCGTGTCTGTTAATATAAGGACGTTTTTTGTAGTCAAGGACCCTTTAAATCTTGTTGTAAGGAATTAAGTGTAAGGGTTTTGGTTCATGTGTAGATAAGAAATAAGTGAGTAGGTGTTCTCTTTTCTCGCATGGCTCCTATCACTCGGGAAATTATGTTTGATTCTCCCAGGGTCGGGTTTCGTGCATCATTGTCTGTGAGGACTTACAATATCACGTACACCTTCCCCCAAATATCCACATAGGGTGATCCCTACCACCCGTGTAATGGGAGTTCGGTCGGTGCATCCCAAGTCAGATGACTCGAGAGCACCAGGCACTAAGTCCCCTCATTTTGAGTACTGAAACCCTATGATTACATGCCCCCCCCCCCGAGAGAAAACCGGGGTGCGTCCTTATGACTCGATATGACCTAAAGCCGGTATACTAGGTATTCTAATGCATCAAGTTCAAGACAATTTTGGGAGCATTCCTTTTACTTTACCTCTCAACGGTTTTGCACATGCTAAACACATCCAAAACCCACAAAACATTTTCTATCGCAAACACATGAAGATTTTGAAAGAAATGTGAAAATTTTAAAGTACTAGGCAAGCGAAAGAAGACAAATCACCCAAGGATCATGGCAAGCATATATATCCATATTAAATGCAGGACACTAACATGACACTAACAATGCACACAAAAGAAATCAAAATCAAAGGAAAAAGACTCGACTATGTACACACGTAAAACACCCCCCACACGTACTTCATGCATTGTCCTCAATGAATGTGAGCAAGATACTACATGGATTTATTCATGAAAAAGGGAAGATCTCACCATCATTAAGCGCAAAAGGAAGATCATGGTTATGTTGATGGACACAGACCCGAATTCCCTCAAAACCTGTGAGATGCAAGAAGAGATACAAATACGTGAACAAAATACACAAAGGTTGGAGCCCACAACAATCAATGCTCGCTCATGGAGTCTTTTATTGTACTTTTTTTTGAATATAACTATGTACAAAAAAAGTTCCCATCTTCATTTATCAATGGACATCAATTGGGAACCTCAAAAGTGGGTCAATGCACTTGGAAAGGGAACATGACACCACATGGGGCCAGTATACTCATGTTTGGGCCCCCCTCACAAAGAGCACAAGATGAAAGGAGAGGTTCATTAATTAGATGCAAAGGTGTCTCATTAAAGGATCAAACTGAAAGAGCTTGAACCACTCAAGAGTTTGGGAAATAAGGGGCAACGGAAGAAGAGTTTCTCCCGTTACGGTACTGAAGTTATGATCCTCAATCCAAACTCTCCAATGCCAGCACTTAGCAACTGAAAATAAAGCTAAAAAAACAATCTACATGCCTAAGTCACATACATGATGCATGACCTAAACAAGAGAGAATGCCTAATTTTTGCTTTGGATTTTAGGGTCCAAATTGCCTAAAGGAGGTTTGATTATTGATCTGGGAACAAACTTTAAGTCAAAACACGCCAAATCAAGTCCCAGATCACTAAATCAATTATGGAAACAATCTGAAGAAACGAGAAGGGAAACAGGGCTCACCAGACCGCCAATTGGCGGTCCAAAGTGCCCAGGTTGGCCTCCAACTTCTCCTGCTACCTCCCCTTGCGACTCCAAGTCTACTGAAACAAAGAAAAACTACAAAACACAAATTAAATCCACACGAATTGTCCAAACAAGAGTCTGGACTAGCACCTCCCCGGCAACGGCGCCAAAAACTTGTTTAAACATTTTATATTAAACCGCAAGTGCACGGCGTCGGTGGAGATGTGGCAAATATGAATCAATCATATAAAGCTCAAGGGATTAAGATAACACACACTTAATACACTACATGATCATATCACATATTTCTCCACCCCCCAAATGGGGATGGAACTACTCACTACTCATTACACTAACTATATTAACAAAATGAAGCATAAAACTGAAATGAAATTACTCTAAGAAAGCAAGAAATATTAAAGAAGCTTAAAAGGAAAGGAAAGACCAAACAAGCATGTACAAATTAAAAGACAAGATTAAAAGAAACTAGAACAATTATTTTATTAACAATGGCTCACATTGAACGTAGCATTCATCTCCACCTTGAGTTTTTATTTCAAGGCTCATTCCTTAGTAGAGAGAATGCCACCAAGCAATGGGTAATTACAATGGAAGGTGAAGAGTTCTATTTATAAGCATGGAAAAAGCTAATCCGGAACAATCCCCCGATGTGGGACTAAACCAATACCAAAAATAGCCTAAACACATGATAATACAAGTCCAGGAGAAAGCTTAGCGGATCTGGGGCCATATGGACCGCCAATTAGCGGTCCAAGACCGCCAATTGGCGGTCTATAAACTTCAGATCGCGTTGCTTTTTGTTGTGGGCTTTGCTTGATGGATTCGTTGGTCTTGGATGCATCTACTTTGTTTGTTGGAGCTCCGACCCGAATCGAATTGACAAAATACTCCCCATGAAGGTGTGGAGTTTTCTGTTTTGCTCTTAGGTCCTTCTGTCTTACGTTCAGGTCATTCTCCCTTGCATCTTGGTCCTCAGGTCTCACAATTAAGTCTTTTTTCCTGCTTTTGGGTCCTTTCATGGCTCTTCTCTTCAAACCTCTTTATTTCTGAAATTCAAACATAAAACTCGTCACATAGCATTGCTTAGATGTAAGATAATGGATATAAGATACAAATATGAGCATGAAATGATGTCAATCAAGAAGGACCTGAACGCAAGACCGAAGGACCAAAGAGAAAAACAGAAAACTTCACACCTACTTGGGGAGTATTTTGGAAATAAGATTCGGGTAGGGGCTCCAATAAACAAATTAGATGTAACAAAGACCGACAAAGAAATCCAGAAAAGCCCAAAATAAATTCCAGCCGGATCCAGACTTTATGGACCGCTAATTGGCGGCTGGATCCGCTCAAACTTCGCTAGCACTTGTATTAGAGGATGTTTAATCTATTTCTGGTATTTGTTTGGTCCCAGATCGGGGGATTGTCCCGGATGTCCTTTTTCTTTGGCTATAAATAGAACTCTTCACCTTCTATTGTAATCACTTCACATTTTGAGTGGCTATTCTTCCTACTAGAAGTGAGGCCTTGAAGCACACACTAAAGTAGGAGGATGCTACTTCAATTGTGAGTCATTTTAATAATAGTTTCTTTATTATGTTGTTTATTTCATGTTGCTTGTGTTACTTAGTTTAATTTCATTTCATTAGTTTTAGTAGCTTAGTTAATATGTTTTCCTTGCTTAGTTTAATAAATAGTCTAATGTGTAGTGAGTAGTTCCATCCCCTTTGGGGGGTGGAGTAGATGTTCATACATGCATTAGAGAATGGAATGAATGCTTTATTTACAATTTGTTGATAAAACATGAATGCATGCTTGCTTGTTTAGGATAGAACTTATAACTTGATGAGTTTTGCCAAAATGATTAGACACCTCTCATGCTTGTTTAGGTTCTGAAATAAACCAGCTTGTGTATGTAAATCTTAATCAACTAGGTTAGTGAATGGATTGATAGGTTTTGCCATAACATTTAGATACCTCCTAGGCATGAAAACACTACCTTTATTTGTGCTTAAAGAATGTGTTCAACACCCACCTCTTTGCATGTGTGCACTCACTCCACCCCTTAGGGGTTTTCCATGTCTGAATTCCAGCACACCTATTTCATTCTTAGTTAAGTTTTAGTTTATCGTTTGTTGTTCGTTTATGCATGTGTTACTTCGTAGTGTAGTATACCGTAGATTAGGATAATCAAACTCTCTTCCCTATTTTTGCCACTTGATTTCGTGGATTAGGGATATAGGTGAACCACTTCAAAGTTTTAGAAACATTACGTCTATATATCATTTTCTTGAACCAATCAACGGAAGTTTTATTTTAAGCATTAAGTATTTGTTGATCGTTCCATTAAGGATGTTTTTCCATCATTAGGGACATTCCATCCTGATGGATTATTTTATCAGTTGAGAACTGCAAGTGCACGACCACGTTGAAGCAGTGGCAAGTACGGGTCCTGTCTATGAGGAGCGATTGCGTGTCCTCATCGACCGTACTCGAGTGGGGCAAGAAAAAAAGGGAATGAGGGAAATTAATGTAAGTGACAAACACGACATGAAATGACAACAACTAATCAAAAACTAGTCCCGTAGGAGGCAGAGAATGAATGCAAAAGTGTAGAAGTGTGATAGATATGTGCGTACAATTAAGCGCTAAAGACATGCATAACATGGAAATCTTATAATGCCACAATCCTAAGTGTGTCTCTACATGGATTAAGATTTACCACCATCCTTAAAACATACAAAACACTAGTCAAGATGAGGACAAAGACGGTTATATGTTTATGTCATTTAAACATGATTATATGTTTAAATGACATAAAGAACATATAATCCATAATGACCACAACCTCAACTATGTCTCCACATGAATTAAGATGTAGCATTACCATTAATGTAACGCCCCTGATCTCGCAGGTATGCACGCTGAGGAGTCCAAGCGAAAGTCGAGATCAATCTCAGTGATGACCAAGAGATTTACAACAAAACAAAACCAACATGAAATAGAACATACATGGATATACAACACGAGACCAAAAGGCGAAAAAGAACTATCCGTGTATGGAAATAACTCAGAATTCAATACATAGAAGGTCTAATTCAAAGAAACACAACAACAAAATATGGAGAAGCAAAAGATAAACTGAAGAAACCGGTTCACGTGTCCCTCGTGTACAAATCCTCCGACACATCTCCAGCCCAACGCTTGTCAGAAACCTAAGTACCTGAGGCAAAACAACAACAAAATATGCATGAGTTCTCAATAAGAAAACCATGTATGCCCCTGGTCCAAAAATAGGATAAAGTCTCATGCATGAAATCCTAAATGCGACACATGCAAGCAATAGGAGTCAATGACTCTACATAGTTGCGTCTCCCGAGCTACGCCCGACACAATTCCTCAACATAGGACCCCAACCACCATCCATGTTGGTCTAATCCACATGCGGGTCACCCGAAAGTGAAACCCACTGTTTGGCACAAAACGGTTATCCAGATTGACACCCCAACTCACGGGAAAGACCTACATGATACCATCGCACAGTGGGTATGTCCGTCCTGTAGAAACTGACAATGCACATGTCTCTGTCTTATCTCACGCCTGACCTCTCTATATAGAGGTATTTCAAGAAGGTCGTCGGACCCACAACAATAGTGCCCAAATTAATTAAATTTAAGAAATGCACATGCACGACATCTGTTAGATATGGGAGAAAGATGGGGAGCACTCAACAAAGTCACCCCAAAAAACGCCCTCCATAGGACGCCCTCCGATCGCCAACCAACGGTCCCAAACCACTATTCAGAGGTTCAAAACACCACCAGGTGCGCGATTTTGGCTTGCCTTGCTCTCCACGTCGAGGGCCTTCCATTGCCATCACTAAAACCATACTTTGATTTACATAATAGGTGACCACGAATGAAAGAAGAGATTGCCTACTTAAAACTCAAATACAAAATGGGATTTGCAACAAACATTCATCTTTTCTCACTTCTTTCTACTCACTTTCTTTCTTCTTTTTACTCCAGTTACTTTCTTCTTTTTACTCCATTTTGCAAATGGAGAACACTTGTGCTTATATAGGCACTTACAATAACTCTTCAACCTAACCTAAACATAAACATAAGATACACCACATAAAAGTGGTCATTCAAGATCATTACACCTCTACTTAAATTGCACCATAAAACAAGGACGAAAATCATGGATAAATGGAGAAACCCTTTGTCTCTTCCTTTCCTTCAACCTTTCAGCTTCCAACTTGTTGTGTCAGTAACGCCTAGATGACTCACCCTCCATAGATGGTGTGGCATGGCTAGTCACTAGGATGCCACTTAGGATTAAGTGCAATTCTCAATACTCCTTGAACTTAATCCTCTTCCATCTCCATTCCAAGTAGGTTGCGCAAAGTCTCATGCAACCACATCGACAATGCTTTTTCTTGAGCTAAAAGACACCATGTGAACCTCACTTGTTCATAAGCCACACCAAGACAAATTGTCTCCATGTGTGCCACCGACCTGAATACATCTTCATAGTCGATACCAGCCCTTTTCTTGCATACCTTTGCTACCACGCATGCCATGCGCCGCTCGACCTCCCCTTGTGGTGTTGTCTTCTTCTCATACACCCACCCGACACAAATGCCTTTGTGACTTTTGGAAGCAAAGCTAACTCCCAAGTCTCATTCTTTTCTATAGACCACATCTCGTCATTCATAGTGGCTCGCCATCTTGCATCTGCCACCGATTCTTTGAATGGGATGCTCTCGCCTAGAGCTAAGAGGCAAACCAAGTGTAGCTCACTTGTTCCCTCATAGAGATCACGAAAACTCATTGTCTTCCTCGGTCTCGTCTCTTTATCATCGGATGCAACATTGTTAACTTCGTTCCCATCATTGACAACTGTTGCATTCACTGTCTCAACTCCTTACTCTTCCAACGGTGGATTTGTTATCAAATGTGGGACCTCCTTCTTGGATTCCCAATCCCATATCATCTCCTCGTTAACAATGAGGTCTGCCACCTCCACTCTTCTCTTCTTTTCCTCTTATTCCTCCTCATGGTCATCATCAACTTGAGACAGTATGACATGGTTTGTCACCTCCTCGTTGCTAACGAACAAGGCCATTCCATCACCGTAGGCATTTTCGTCCTCGGCAACAAGGTTGGAACTCTCTTCCACCTTCTTCTTCGACCAACATTCACTAGCAAAGTGTCCATGCTTCCCACAATTGAAGCATTCAACATCCTTCTTGGATGTTCGGCCTCCATGCCCACGGTTTGAACTCTCCTCCGCCTTCTTTCGCGACCAACACTCGTTTGCAAAATTGCCACACTTCCCACACTTGAAGCACTCAACCTCCTTGTTTGGACGACCACCTCTTCCTCGATCGACGTTCCGAAGTTTCTCCTCCTTGAGCGATATCCTCGCTTGCAACGCCTCCTCCAACACTTCTTGTTTCTTATTCTTCTTCCTTTGTTCATGTGCCTCCAATGAGTTTGCTAGGTCATCGACAGTCATCTTCTCGAGGTCCTTTGATTCCTCGATAGCACAGAAAACATTTTTGAAGTGTTCGGTGAGTGAGCGCAACACCTTCTCCACCACCCTTCCTTCGGCAAATGCCTCCCCATTTCTCTTCAATTTGTTCGCCACAACACAAACCCTTGTCACAAAATTGGCAACACCCTCTGATTCCTTCATTTTCAACGCCTCGAACTCACCTCGAAACATTTGGAGGCGCACTTGCTTTACTCGGTCGGCACCTTTGTAGCGCTTCTCAAGGGTATCCCACGCCTCCTTCGACGTCATGGCTTCAACGATCTTCTTAAAGCCACTCTCATCCACTTGGAAGAGAAGGAAGAGAGCACTCTTATCTTTGGCTCTTCTCTCCTTTTGTGCTTTGATTTGTGAGACGGTTGCTTCCGCCATCACGACCTCCTCCATGAAGCCGCTCTCCACAAGTTTCCAAACGTCATGCGCACCAAGCAAGGCATGCATTTGGATACTCTAGTTGTCATAGTTCCCATTCGAAAGGTGAGGCAATGATACATGACCAAAGGGTCTAGATAGAAGTGTGATGTGTTACAGACAGAGAACTATGAGAGGAGAGAGAAGGAGTGGCGACAAGCATGGAGGACCTTGGGTTCTCTAGGGTTTTCGATGTCTTTCACCATCAAAGCTTTGGTTTTTTCACAGCAAAATGGATCCCAACCCCTGCCCTACTCGTGGGCAGCAAGGAGATGGAGAGTGTGGCAGCAAAATGGCTCTCTATCCACCCCCATTGCATGCTTCATTCCCAGCTTTAGGGGATGAAGTGCACGCACCACCTCTAGGGAGTGCTGAAACTCCCCCAAGAAAGTGGAGCGAGTTGTTTGTGGCGGGCCCAAGGGCATCCACAACCCTTGAGTTCATCCAGCCAGCCATAAAAGGACGAGAAAAGGTGGCAAAATGTTCCAAGCATGAAGTGGTTGAAGCCTTGAAGAGGTGGGATAATGTCTTAGTTGGTTATTTCATTGCTTTTAGACCACACTTGCCGACCTTGGAGAAGCACCTCCACAAGATGTGGAGTTTGGTTGGAGGTGTGGAAGTCATTAAAAGAAGTCATGGGTTTCTCCTATTCCATTTCACTCTTGGAGAGGATATGAAACGTGTGTTAGAGGGGGGACCATGGTTCATTCGTGGTTCTCCACTTGTTGACCAAGAGTGGGCACCGGATGTGGTCTTGACAAAGGCAACCATCACCACCATTCCCATTTGGATTCGTCTACCAGAGCTTGACCTCCGATTTTGGTCATAAAGTGTTTTGAGCAACAATTCTAGTGTCCTTGGGAGACCTCTATACATGGATGAGCACACGGCCTCGGAGAGAAGGTTGTCCTATGTAAGGGTGTGAGTGGAAGTGGCTCATGATTTCATCTATCCGAGTTGGGTGGAGGTTGAAGTGGAAGGTACCGGCACACATCGAGTTCTAGTGGAGTATTAATGGAGGCCCGGGTATTGTAAGGAATGCATGGAGTTTGGTCATGATGAGAAGAAATGTCCGAAGAGGAGGAAAATCAAGAAGCAAGGAGAGGAGCACAAAGGAAAAGCTGAGAAGTGGGTTGTTGTGTCTAGAAAGAGTGCTGGAAATGGGCGTGTAAGGAGTATGGCAAAGGGCGTCAAGGGAGTGAACCTTGGACGTGGGGAGGAAGCAAGCAATATGGGCATCCCGGAGATGGGAGGGGCTGGTAGGGGAGAGAGAGGCTGCTGGAAGAGATGATGATGTGGACACTAGAAGTGCTGAGGTGGATGGGGGGACAAGTGAGGAGGTGACACGTGGAGAGCAGGCTAAGACAAATCTCAAGGAGAAATATTGCATGTCTAAATCACTCTCTTGTTCTCCTAATTCTTTTGAGGCAACCAATGAGGTGAGGCCTTCTCACATGAGAGGGAGTAGGTTAGGAGACAAAGGGGAAGGATCTAAAGTGGTCCAACCTAATTCTGCTATGGGTGCAAGGGGGAGTGACTCTATTGGTGTCCAAGAAGGGAAATGTGGAGTGGAGCAGGAAAGTGATGTTTCCACTTTGGGACAAGCCAATGGGATGGGCTCTGAGTGCTCTAGGTGTGACATGGCTGCTGTGGAAGGACCAAGTCAACATGATGATGTGGACACTAGAAGTGTTGAGGTGGATGGGGGGACAAGTGAGGAGGTGACATGTGGAGAGCAAGCTAAGACAAATCTCAAAGAGAAATATTGCATGGCTAAAACACTCTCTTGTTCTCCTAATTCTTTTGAGGCAACCAATAAGGGGAGGAGTTGTCACATGAGAGGGAGTAGGTTAGGAGACAAAGGGGAAGTCTCAAAAGTGGTCCAACCGAATTCTTATGTGGGTGCAAGGGGGAGTGACTCTATTGGTTTCCAAGAAGGGAAATGTGGAGGGGAGCAGGAAAGTGATGTTTCCACTTTGGGACAAGCCAATGGGATGGGCTTTGAGTGCTCTAGGTGTGAAATGGCTGTTGTGGAAGGACCAAGTCAGCATGATGATGTGGACACTAGAAGTGCTGAGGTGGATAGGGGGACAAGTGAGGAGGTGACATGTCGAGAGCAAGCTATGACAAATCTCAAGGAGAAATATTACATGGCTAAAACATTCTCTTGTTCTCCTAATTATTTGGAGGCAACCAATGAGGGGAGGCCTTGTCACATGAGAGAGAGTAGGTTAGGAGACAAAGGGGAAGGCTCAAAAGTGGTCCAACCGAATTCTGATGTGGGTGCAAAGGGGAGTGACTCTATTGGTGTCCAAGAAGGGAAATGTGGAGGGGAGCAGGAAAGTGATGTTTCCACTTTGGGACAAGCCAATGGGATGGGCTTTTAGTGCTCTAGGTGTGAAATGGCTGTTGTGGAAGGACCAAGTCTGCATGAAGGAGACAAAATAAAAGCAAACATGTTTCAAATCGAGGGACAAAATTTAGAGGGTTCTTCTCATGTAGTGGGGGAGAGAGGTGCGTTAAGCAAAAGACCCATGCATGGGGATACACGTGATGTGCATGAGGAGGAGGACGTTCACGAAGGAGAATTTCCATGTAACACATTCCAGCAAGACCAGGAGGCATTATGTGTAAGAATTGAGAAGGAGAAAGGCACATTGAAAGGAGAGCATGAGAAGCTATGTGGACTAGCCTCTTTTGTGCAAAAGGAGGTGGGTTGGGCTTCACCTTCTAAAGTGGCGCACACAAAGAAGAGTAAAGAGAAGTTCGACCATCCAAGTGGGGGAATGTTTGAAGTTCTCCGAAATTCAGAAGACCAAGACATGGAGAGAGCTGAAGCAAGGTGGCAAGAAGAGTGTGAGGGCTCGTGCTCTAAGAAGGTATACTCACCACCACCACTTAGGCGATCTGGGAGGAAAAGTAGTTGGAGTAAAAATACGCGTACGGAAGGGAAGGGGGGTTACCCCGTACCTTAAACCCATGAATGCCATCCAAACGGGCCCGCCGCGTACTCATGATCAGGGGTCGAATAAGGGAGGTAAATACGGATGTGGTTTGCCTTGTGGAGCACAAGGTTAAGTATAAAAAACTTGAGCGATTCAAGCAAGCAATTTGGCCTCATACTTGGACGTCCATCTGCATGGTTATAGACTCGGGGTGCATTCTAGTATTATGGAATGACCAGCTCGTAGACATAAGAGTTACTTTCGAATAAACTCAATTGCTACATTTCCTTGCGAGCTTAAAGAAGGACGACACTGAATTTTCTTTTACAACTATATATGGAGAGGAGAGCATTGTGGAGAGGAGAGCATTGTAGAGGGACTTAAATGAAGTAGCACCACATGGGGAGCGGCCGTGCCTGGTCGGTGGGGATTTTAATTGCATTCGGAAGGCTACCGAAAAGCGAGGGGGAGCTTCTGGAAATTAGGTGGCAATTCAGGAGTTTAGTGAGTGTCTTGACACCATTCAACTACTTGAGATGCCCTCAACTGGAGGCGACTTCACTTGGTCGAACTCGTCGGAGGGAGCTGCATGCATCGAGACAAAGCTTGATTGAATTTTAATAAACAATGCATGGCTCGAGGTGTTCCCCAATTCTTTATACATTATTGCTGAGAAGGACTTGAGTGATCACACCATGGTTGTCATGAAAATGGAACAGAACGAACGGAAGAAAAAGAAGATTTTCAGATTCGAAAACCATTGGGCGGAGCACGATGACTTTGGTGGAGTCGTGCAACAAGCTTGGGCTACATATGTGAAAGGTACACCAATGTTTCGTATAGTTGGGAAGCTGACCGAAGTCAGGAAACCACTAATTAAGTGGAGTTGGAGCACCTTTGGAAATGTTACAAACAAGGTGGGAGAGGTTAGGGACTCTTGCGCACGTGAGGAGGCAAAGGCTTATTGACCCGAGTAGTGGCGAGCTAGTTGAAGTTGAAAACGCAGCACAGGACACTCTTGCCCGGGTCCTTGCTTGGGAGGAGTCCATTATAGGACAAAACTCCAGAGTAAAGTGGTTGAAAGAGGGGAACCGAAACACTAGATTCTTCCATGCGCATCTTAGAGTGAGGAGAGCCACCAATCAAGTGAGGCGAGTGGGAGATGGGGATAATCTAGTGGAGGATGAGAACGACATCCGGGACACGTTCCGGTCTTTTTATGCTAACTTGTTTTCTCATGGTTTTCAGGTGTAACCCCTTAAACATTCCATTATTCTACCACAAACTACAGCAGAGGAGGGGGCTGATTTAACACGGAAGTTGGACCCAAAAGAACTGCAAGATGTCGTGTTGCACGCCAACATTGATAAAGCACCGGGCCCGATGGGTTAAATGTAAAGTTTTTCAAGGCAGCATGGAGAATAATTCAGAGGGACATGGTAAAGGCTGTCGCGTCTTGTTTGGATAGTGGTAGGGTCCTCACGCAATGGAAAAACACACCCATCACGATCATCCTGAAGAAAAAGGCACCGACGGTGGTGGAGGACTTCCGGCCCATTGCTCTATGAAACATGATGTATAGGTTCACATCCAAAGTCCTTGCAAACCGCTTGAAGAGGATATTAACATGGCTGATAGGGGAAAATCAGAGCTCATTCGTCCAACGACGAAGAATTAGTGATAACATCCTTCTTGCACACGAGCCTTGCCACAACCTACATCTTCAGAAGGGAAAAGGACGCATGTGCATAAAGCTTGATATCAGGAAAGCCTATGACTCAATCTCTTGGGAGTTCCTCGACCATGTGATGAGGGATGTGGCTTCCCAGATAAGTGGAGGCGGCAGATTTTGGCTTGTGTGGAGGCATCGTTTGTAGTGACAGTAAATGGAGCAAACTCCACACCGTTTCGAGCCACAAATGGTCTACGACAAGGTGACCCCCTAGCCCCCTACTTGTTTGTGATGTGCGTGGAGGTGTTGAGTGAAATGGTGAAGATGGCGGTCATGGACAAGAAAATCGAGCCCTTATATTGCGGAGATGCCATCGTGTCACACCTCTTGTTTGCTAACGACGTCAAACTCTTTGCAAGGGCTACTAAAGCAAACACTCGAGCCATTAGAATCATTCTCGAGGAATTTACAGCAAGCTCGGGTCTAAAATTTAATGCCTCGAAAAGTCAAGTATTCATGGGGGGAGATGGGACACATGGAGCTTCGATCGAGGTACACCTTGGGATGAAGCGCAAGGCTTTCCCGGTGGTGTATCTTGGGCTGCCATTATTTTCCGGAAGAATGGGGAGATCCCATTGTGTACCACTCATAAACAAGCTTAAAGCTCGCCTCTCAACATGGCAACAAAAGCTCCTTTCTATGGCTGGATGAGTGGAGCTAGTACGGAGCGTTCTCACCTCATTCAGCATTTATTGGACTTCAGTGTTTCTTCTACCAAGAAGCGTCATGCATGAATTGGACAACATTATGTGCCATTTTATTTGGGGAGAGAAGAAGAAGTGGATTGCGGTGGCATGGAAGTACGTATGTACTCCAAAAGACGAAGGAGGCCTCGGATTAAGGAGGCTAACAGAATGGAATGATGCGGCCCTTCTCCGGCAGATTTGGCTAATGGTGGCGGACAACACTTCTCTTTAGGCCAAGTGTATCCGGCGAAAATACCTAAGGAACCATTCCATTTGGCTTGCAAGACCACCACCTACCTCCTCATGGGCATGGCGTGGGCTGCTGCGAGTCAGAGATATTGCTAGAAGACACATACAATTTGAGGCGGGAAATGGGAAAGCGATTCGGTTTTTCCAATTTCCTTGGTGTGGTGAACCGTTTCAATGCACGATCTGGGGTGACCAGCTTCACTATGCGATGGGGGTCCCTTGGGATGTTAAGGTTTCGTACTTCATCAGAGAAGGGTCGTGGTACCTCCCTCCCCCAAGATCCAGCAAGATGGAAGAAGTTTGTTCAAGGATAAACCAAGTGCGCATAGATAGAGGAGAGGACAGACCGTGTTGACCAAATGGGACGGGTGCAACACTTGGGATGAAGGATGTATGGAGTTGGGTGACGCAACTAGGCAGGAAAGTCCCTTGGGTAGGGATGGTGTGGCACAAATTTGTTGTCCCGAAGCACACACTAACAACTTGGAGAGCATTGAAGGGGTGTTTGCCCACAAAGCGACGAATGATAAAGCGAGGTGTAAACCTAGACCCAACTTGCATGCTATGTGAAGACCAAGAAGAAGACATGGAGCACCTTTACTGGAATTGGCAATACACAAAGGAGGTGTGGAGGTGCCTCCTCAACCTTACGCAGCTCCACGAAACTGTCGAAAGCAATCTAGAGAGTGAGGTCTTGCGACTATCATATGCGAGTGGAAGCCGACTTGACAGAGTTGTCCGAAAGTGGGTGTTAAGTGCTACAATATATGAATGCTGGCACGGCCGTGTTGAAGAGGTGGCAAATACAGGTCGATCCACAGGGAGGTGTCTCGACTTTTGGTTTGTGCGAAGGCGAGTGGGAAAGAAAGGAGAGAAAGGTTGGTTACACTAAACTATACTACAATGCAAAAAGGAAATGGAAGATAAGCAATAAAACTAAACCCCATTGGGGGTAGAGAAATAATGTGAATATAAAGATGTGTGTGTGTTCAATTATGCTCCTCACAACATGTAGTGCATGAAATCATAAAATTAAATCCAACTTTGCCTCCACATGAAATAAGATAAGACTGTATCGTTAAAACATACAAGGCAACAATTGGAATGAAGCTAAATGAACTCATGTATAAAGACTAGGCCCTACTATGCCTCCACATGAAATAAGATAACCCAATATCATTAAAACATACAAGGCATTAACGAAGCAAAAGGCAACAAGAGTACATACACTACAAATTGTGTTTCCAAAATTAATTTCATCCATATTCTCACCTTATCATACCCCATAAAATAGGTCCACTAATCTAAGCATAAGCTAAGCTTCATTCAAGAGCATTAGCATATCAAAGATAAGAGTGAAATCCCATTAAATGGTTAGGGAAATCATATAAGGCTCAAGGGATTAAGATAACACACACCTAATACACTACATGATCATATCACATATTTCTACACCTTCAAATGGGGATGAAACAACTCACTAATCATTACACTACAACCTACAATAAAATGAAACATTCTATTGAAATGAAATTGGACTAAGCAAGAAAGGAATATTAAAGAAGCTAATTGAAAGGAACATAAACTAAAGAAACATGCAAGAATTAAAAGACAATATTAAAAGAAACTAAGAACAATTATTTTATTAACAATGACTCACATTGAAGGTAGCATTCTTCTCCACCTTGAGTTTTGCTTCAAGGCTTACTCCTTAGTAGAGAGATTGCCACCAAGCAATGGGTAATTACAATGGAAGGTGAAGAGTTCTATTTATAGCCATAGAAAATGGTAATCTGGGACAATCCTCCAATGTGGGACTAAACAAATACCAGAAATAGAATAAACACACTCTAATACACATGCCCACCAAAGATTAACGGATCCGGAGCTAAACAGACCGCCAATTGGCGGTCTATTGGTTCTGGATCGGTCTGGAATTTGTTGTGGGCTTTTCTGGATATCTTTGTTGGTCTTTGATGCATATACTTTGTTTATTGGAGCTCCGACCCGAATCGAATTGCCAAAATACTCCCCATGATGGTGTGGAGTTTTCTGTTTTGTTCTTTGGTCCTTCGTCTTATGTTCAGGTCCTTGTCCCTTGCATCTTAGTCCCTAGGTCTCACAATTCAATCCTTTTCCTTGCTATTTATAGTCTCTCCTTCTCAAACCCACTTATTCCTGAAGACTAAACATAAAATTTGTTACATCGCATTGTTTAGGGTGAAAGATAATGGATATAAGACACAAAGATATGCATGAAATGATGCCAATCAAATACCCCCACACCTAACTTTTGCTAGTCTCGAGCAAAACAAAGAAAGAGAAAAATTAAAGAAACGAAAAGCATACGAAAAACAGGGAAATCCAGACTCACTTTCGTAGGAATCACGGTTGCACTTGGCACGTGCAACAAGCCGTTAAATGTCTTTGTTGCTGAGAAGGAGGAGTGTTGTCTCCTGAGGGTTTTCAGCGGATATACCCACAAAATCCGAACAATATGCATTATTCAATCTAGACACTCGAGTATATGGACAAATTTTGTCGATCATTGGACGCGGTAATCCTACGGGCCTACTCTATATAGGTAATTAGTCCACACAGCTAGCCTAATGAACCATTCGTGCAATTTAAATAATGAATTAAGTAAAAGACATTGACAACCTCAACATCCTCAAGTGATACAAAGTGTAAAGTCCATTAAGGTTCTTATTTGCATTACCAATTTTTTTCTTTTTTTTCTTTTCTCATTTTTTTTCTTTTCTTTTTATTAGTTTGAGTTTCATTCTCCAAGGGTCAGGTTTCATGCATCATTGCCCATGAGGACTTACACTAGCACATACACCTTTCCCCAAATCTCCACATATGGCAATCCCTACCACCCGTGTAACGAGAGTTCGGTCGGCGCATCCCATGTCAGATGACTCGAAAGCACTAGGCACAAAGTCCCCTCAGACCTACTTTCCCGAGTGATAGGAGCCGTGCGAGAAGAGAGAACACTTACTCACTTATTTCTTATCTACACATGAACCAAAACCCCTACACTTAATGTCTCACAACAAGATTTAAAGGGTCATTGACTAGAACTAACTCCCTTAACTTAACAGGCACGAATTATTGACTCACTAGGTTCGGGGTGGACTTCTTTAAATGTTTGAGCATAGAAACCCTATGATTACTCACCCCCAAGGGAAAAATGGGGTGCATCCTAACGACTCGATAAGTCCTACAGCCACTGTACTAGATATCCTAATGCATCAAGTTCAAGACAATTTTGGCAGCTTTCTTTTTACTTTGCCTCTCAACGGTTTTGCACATGCTAAACACACACAAAACCCACAAAACATTTTCTTTCGCAAACACATGAAGATTTTGAAACAAATGTGAAAATTTTAAGGTACTAGGCAAGCAAAAGAAGACAAGTCACCCAAGGATCATGGCAAGCAGATATATCAATATTAAATGCAGCACACTAACATGACTAATAATGCACACAAAAGAAAACAAAAAATCAAAGGAAAAGACTCGACTATGTACACACGTAAAAACACCCCCCCACACACTTACCTCATGCATTGTCCTTAAGGAATGCGAGCAAAATACTACATGGATTTATGCACGAAAAAGGAAAGATCTCACCTATATGAAGCGGAAAAGGAAGTTCAAGGTTATGTTGATGGACACAAACCCGACTTCCCTCAAAACCTGTGAGATGCTAAAGAAGGGATAACAATACGTGAAAGAAATGGGGCCCAAATACTCAAGAGTTGTAGCCTACAACAATCGATGCTCACTGAAGGAGTCCTTTATTGTACTCTTTTTTTGAATATAACTATGTACAAACATAAGTTCCCATCTTCATTTGTCAAAAGACATCAAATAGGAACCTCAAGAGTGGGTCAATGCTCTTGGAAAGGGAACATGACATCACGTGGTGCCAGAATACTCATGTTTGGGCCCCCCTCACAAAGATCACAAGATGAAAGGAGAGGTTCATGAATTGGATGCAAAGGCGTCTCATTCAAAGGATCAAATTGAAAGAGCTTGAACCTCTCAAGAGTTTGGGAAATATGGGGCAACGGAAGAAGAGTTTCTCCCGTTGCGGTGCTGAAGTTATGATCGTCAATCCAAACTCTCCAACCAACAGGCTGGTGCGTCGGAACGAGGTCAAGAACCTTGTTAGGCAAGTCCGAGACACCAGGCGAACAAAAAGTGGGTCTCTGACCCAAGTTATCCTCCAAGGAACTTCTAATACCCTCATTAGCAATGTAGTTGTTTGATGTTCCATCATTTCCAAGGTGATCAGGAACAATAGTGAGAGGCAAACTCTCATCAGGTCATATGAGATTAAGGGTACTAGGGAGCTCTTGCTCCACAATAGGTGAGTCCTTAGGAGGTACAACAATAAGATCATGTGTCTCAAGGGCCACGGGACAAAAAGGTAAGGCACAATCCTGTGCCGACTTATAATAGAACCGGTTCATGCTATTCTCAGTTGGAATCGAATCCTCCACCAAGTGATCGTGAATTGAAACCCCAAGTCCCTCAGACTGACTAGGAGTTTGACTTTGAAAGATTGTGCTTTGAATTTGTGGATGTGGTGGTGGTTCGATATCAAAAGTAGAATCCTCATGTTGACAAGAAAAGTTACTCTCCTCACGTTCACGTAATTGCTGTGACATTTGGCTCACTTGCAGTGCCATATTTTGTATGGACTATTGAGTGGTTTCCATGAACGTAAGGAAAGTTTGTTTCAAGGAATCAGGTATGCGGTCAACTATGAGGTCCATGTCAGGGCTTGGAAATTTTTGGGGTTGGGTGTTGATGGGCTGAGAATGAGTCCAATGATTTGAAGTGGGGTGTTGGTAGAATTCTGGGTATTCGGGAGGAGGATACTGGGGTGAAAATGAAGTATAAGAATTTGGATATGAATTGTCTCCCCACGAATCCATCCCTCTCAGGTTTTATGCGGATGCGTAATGGTCATATTGAGCATTTTGGGAAAATGTACGCTCATACTCAGGCTCTAGAGGAACATAAGGACATTCCTCGGTAACATGACCACTCAACCCACAACAGTCGCACGGTACGGCTACTGGAGCCACCGGTGTACTCATGTCGTCTACCGCACGCATGAAAGAGGCCAAAGTTTCTTGCAATGTCTTGGTTTGATGACCAACATATGATCTGACGTAACTAGATGGAGATCCAACAGTCGGTGCCTCTCTCATATCACCCCGATATGAAGATTATCTCAACCATACGGGGTGTTCGTCTGAGCCACCCCAGGTTGCATGGGTCCGGAATACCTGGGCGAATTGTCCTAGTCCGAACAATGATATAGATGGTCGCCCATGTAACCATGCATCTCAACAGAGAACTATAGAGTCGATCACTCTCACCACCACGAGGCTAAACTCGCAAAAAGCGCTCGACTCGACCCTAAAACGCTACCAGAGAGTGTAAAGGGGAGGAGACTAGAACGTAGAAGTAGGTGAGAAGAAGATAACTCAGACGAGAAGTGAAGAATCCCTAAAGCTAGTGTGGGTAAAGGGTGAAAGTCGAAGCCTAACTAGCAAGCACGACTCAAACAATGTAAGGCAATGGGTCCTTAGTCTAGATGACGCCTAACTTCGAGGTCACTAGCCTCGACACGCTTCACCTCCCTACAACAAAGACCACAATGCCCAGCAAGTGATACCAGATCCGGAGATCCAGTACCTCCTACGATCGACAAGGTAGGCAACGCCGATCAGGCCATGACCGTCTCAACTAGATTACTCTCCTAGTGCGTCCAAAATCCTAGCGCCAATGTCTACTTGCTTTTAGTTAAGGCTTGATTAAGAGTGATTTTTGGGGTGAAGGAAAGGGTGATGAAATCCCCCACCTTATCTTTTATGGGACAACCCCTCCTTAGTAGCGTTTTGATCCTAAATCTAGCAATCAACGCTCCAATCAAATGCTCAACTCACTCTTGTCCTGATGCAACTCCTACCAACTAATGCATGGCCATACAAGATGCATGAATGAGTGTAGGAAATGAGTACCTCACACTAGCTCTCAACAACTGAAAATAAAGCTAATAGAAAAGACAACTACGTGCCTAAGTCAAATACATGATGCGTGACCTAAACAAGTAAGAATGTCTAGTCTATTGCTTTGGATTTTAAGGCCAAGTTGATTAATGGGGATTGGTTTAATGATCTGGGGCAAACTAGAAATCAGAACATGCAAGATTGTGCTCCCAGACAACTAATATCAAACCACAAACTACCAGAACAAAAATGAAGACTAAAGATGCTCACCAGGCAGCCAATTGGCGGTCCCAGACCGCTGATTGGCGGTCATTGTTGAGTCTTTTGTGCTCAAACTCGTCCAGTAGCCTCCCCTTGATCCGGTGATTCCCTGAAACAAAGCAAAACTAAAAAGAAAAAAATTAAAACCACTCGAATCGTCCAAACCAAAGTTTGGAAAGAGCACCTCCCCGGCAACGGCGCCAAAAACCTGTTGAACGTTTTAATTTAAACAGCAAGTGCGCGGCCGCGTTGAAGCGGTGGCAAATACGGGTCGATCCACAGGGAGGTGTGTTGACTTTTGGTTTATGCGAAGGCGAGTGGGAAAGAAAGGAGAGAAAGGTTGGTTACACTAAACTATACTACAATGCAAAAAGGAAATAGAAGATAAGCAATAAAACTAAACCCCATAGGGGGTACAGAAATAATCAACCCTCAAGTTTGTCTAAGGTTCTACCCTCAGTCCTGCAATGACTGCTCCCTCTGATTCATTAGTGAACGACTTCCACTCTGCCAAAGATTCAAGTAGCCTCCACTCCTGAATACACAAACTGGCCACAGAAACTTCAACTCTTGTACTAACTGCATCTGTGACTGAATTACCCTTTCCCGGGTGATATGAAATGATGAAGTCGTAGTCCTTGCTGAACTCGAGCCATCTATGTTCTCTCATGTTCATCTACTTCTATGAAAATAGGTACATCAGACTTTGGTGATCGGTGAAGACCTCAAACTGCTCTCCGCACAAATAGTTTCTCCAAGTCTTTAGTGTGTGAACTGCTACTGCCATTCGAAATCATGTGTAGGGTAGTTCTTCTCTTGCACCTTCAGCTGCCTCGAAGCATATGCCACAACCTTCACGTGCCATATAAGCACACAACCCAAGTCAATTTCTAACACGTAACTGTAAATCACGTACCCTATGCTGCCACTCGGAAGAGTCAGAATCGGTGCAGTCGTCAGTCGTCTCTTTAACTGCTGAAAGTTATTCCCTCACTTCTGGAACCAAACAAACTTAACTTCTTTATGTGTCAGTGCCGTCAGTGATGAAGCCAATCTGAAGAAGTCCTTGATGAACCGACGGTAGTAGCCCGTAAGTCCAACAAAGCTCCTGATCTCTGTCATGTTCGTCAGAACCTTCTGTTGTGTCACAGCCACAACCTTTGCTGGGTCCATAGAGATCTCATCCTTTGACACAATGTGCCCCAGAAAAGCCACCTGGTCCAGCCAAAACTTACACTTTGAGTATTTTGCATACAACTTCTCATCTTTCAAAATGCCAAGCATAATCCTATGGTGCTCTCTATGTCGTCCACGAATACAATAACACAACTGTGAAGGTAAGGATTGAACGTCTTGTTCATCAAATCCATGAATGTTGCAGGTGCATCTGAAAGCTGTCTTCTGGACATCTGCCTCCTTGATCCTCAACTGGTGATAACTTGAATGCAGATCAATCTTTGTGAAAACGTTCAATGACTGTAGCTGATCAAAAAGATCTTCAATCCTGGGTAAGGGATACCAGTTCCTATCTGTAACCTTATTCCGCAACTTGTAGTTGATTCCCATCCGCAATGACCCGTCCTTTTTCACAAAAAGTAAAGGTGCTCCCCAAGGTGATACACTGGGTCCGATAAACCAGACTCCATCAATTCATGTAACTGCTTCTTCAGCTCTGCCAACTCTGTAGGTGCCATCCTATACAGAGCCTTCTACTACAAATGGTACCAGTCACTAACTCAATGCCATACTCTTTCTCTCTGGGTGGCGGTAAACTGGTGATAACATATGGGAAAACCTCTGAAAAATCCTGCACCACCTCAATAACCTTTGATCTCCTCTTTTCTTGGTCTGGGACTAGCAGCGTAGCTATGAAGGTGTTGTAGCCCTGGTGCAACAACTTTTATGCCTTCGCTGCCGACACAATGTTTCGGCCTCCTCCGCTCCTCATCCCCTTGCAACACATTAGACTGGTCTTTGACAACCACTCCATCCCTAGTATGACGTCAAAGTCCTTCATCGGTAGCACGACCAGATCTGCCAGAAAAACCTGGTCTCCCAAAACAATTGTGGTGCCAGGGAGGAAGCTCGCCATAGTGCCCACAAAACCCATGGGCATGCAAACTTCCAAATTGGTCATCAGCCGCTTAGGGGTACGACCCAACACACTCGCAAACCGCTCCAAAATTAAGGAGTGCGTAATGCCACAATCAAAAAGGACTCTAGCAACAAGACTATCAACTGAAAGTGTACCTTTTACCACCGTGTTCTCATCTGTCGCCTGCTTGCCTGAATGGTAAAGACATGTCCTGGACCTCTCCCCTGAGCAGGTCGTGCACCCGGTCCGCTAGCTCTACCTCTCCCTACCGCAGGTGGTCTGGGTCACCAGCTAGGCTCTCCTTGCCGATTCGGGCACTCTCGGACGAAGTGTCCAAGCTCCCCGAAACCCAAACATGCTCCTGAACGTAAGAAGCAAGGTCGTCCAGGGTGGATTCTGGTACAAGCTCTGCACACCTCTATTTGATCTAGGGCCTCTTGCCCAGATTCCTACCCCAACTTACTGGTGTTCCACCACTAGGATTCCCCTACAGCCTACGGGGTTCCTGGTACTTATTCTTCAAGTCCTTATCAAGGATCGTTGCACACTTCACTGCATCCGCCAGGGTCGCGGCCTTCGGGTAAGCACATGGGTCTAGAGCAGCTTCCAAAGCCCTCATGTCAACTTCATCTCTTTGCTCCTGTGTCACGTAGATCTCGGGGTAGTAGCGCTCCAGTGCATTGAACTTGTTGATGTAGCTCTCTAACGTCAAATCCCTTTACTCAAGGGCCAGGAACTCCTCTCTATTTGCATCACGGACATGCTGCGGGAAGTTGTTCTGGTTGAACTCCACAAGAACTACTCTCTGTAGGATTTCGTGCCACTATGTATGTGTATATTTTAATTCTTATTATTCATGCATACAAGATCGATTTCCATATTTTCAACAATCTCATGGTTCCTTTCAATTAGCTTCTTTAATATTCCTTTCTTGCTTAGTCCAATTTCATTTCAGTAGAATATTTCATTTTAATGTAGGTTGTAGTGTAATGATTATTGAGTAGTTCATGTAGTGTATTAGGTGTGTGTTATCTTAATCCCTTGAGCCTTATATGATTTCCATAACCATCTAATGGGATTTCACTCTTATCTTTGATATGAAGCTTACCTTATGCTTAGATTAGTGGACCTATTTTATGGAGAATGATAAGGTGAGGATATGGATGGAATTAATATTGGAAACACAATTTGTAGTGTATGTACTCTTGTTGCCTTTAGCTTGGTTAATGCCTTGTATATTTTAATGATATTGGGTTATCTTATTTCATGTGGAGGCATAGTAGGGCTAGTCTTAATACATGAGTTCATTTAGCATCATTCCAATTATTGTCTTGTATGTTTTAACGATATAGTCTTATCTTATTTCATGTGGAGGCAAAGTTGGATTTAGTTTTATGATTTCATGCACTACATGTTCTGAGGAGCATAATTGAACACACACACACACACACATCTTTATAATTCCACTTTTGGTTTCATGTCTTTATTTCGTGAGTGTCTTGTAACGATTTCTTTTATGGTAAATAATTTGGTCATCGCAAATGACTTTGATCATGACACTCAGTTGGTTTCACCAACATGCGTACCCACGAGATCGGGGGCGTTACAAATTCCTTCAAAAGAAGGCGACTCACTAGTTTTAGGGTGGACTTCTTTATTTAGTTTAGTAGTGAAATCCAATGATTACTCACCCCTCGACAGAATTAGGGTGTGATTGACATCATTTCATGCTTATAATTGTATCTTATATCCATTATCTTTCACCTAAACAATGCTATGTCACGAGTTTTATGTTTAGTTTTCAGGAATAAATAGGTTTGAAGAGATGAAGCATAAAAGGACCCAAAAGCTAGGAAAAAGGACTGAATTGTGAGATCTAGGGACCAAGATGCAAGGAAGAAGGACCTGATTGCAAGACAGAAGGACCTAAGAGCAAAACAGAGTACTCCACACCATCATCGGGAGTATTTTACCAATTCGATTCGGGTCGGAGCTCCAACAAGTCAAGTAACCGCATCAAAGACCAACAATACCAGAAAAAAAAGCCCACAACAAATTCCAACGCGATCGGAAGTTTATGGACCGCTAATTGGCAGTCCATATTACTCAGGATCCGCCCAAATTTCTCATGGACTTGTATTAATGTTTGTTTAGGCTATTTTTGGTATTGGTTTAGTCCCACATCGGGGGATTGTCCCGGATTAGCTTTTTCCATGGCTATAAATAGAACTCTTCACCTCCTATTGTAATCACTCCATATTTTAAGTGGCTATTCTTCCTACTAGAAGTGAGGCCTTGAGGCACACACTAAAGTAGGAGGATGCTACTTTTAATGTGAGTCATCTTAATACAAGTTTTCTTTATCATGTTGTTTGTTTTATGTTTCTTGTTTTGCTTTGCTTAATCTCATTTCATTAGTTTTATTAGCTTAGTTAATATACTATCTTTGTTTAGTTTAATAATTAGTGTAATGTTTAGTGAGTAGTTCCATCCCCTTTGGGGGGTGGAGTAGATGTACATACATGCAAATGAGAATGGATTGAATGCTTTATTTCCAATGTGTTGATAAAACATGAATGTATGCTTGCTTGTTTAGGATAGAATTTATAACTTGATGAGTTTTGCCAAAATGATTAGACACCTCTCATGCTTGTTTATGTTCTGAAATAAACATCTTGCATATGTAAATGTTAATCAACTAAGTTGGTGAATAGATTGATAGGTTTTGCCACAACATTTAGACACTTCATATGCATGATAACACCACCTTTATTTGTGCTTAAAGAATGTGTTCAACACCTACCTCTTTGCTTGTGTGCACTCACTCCTCCCCTTAGGGGTTTTCCAATTTCTGTATTCCAGCATTCTTCCTTTGTTCTTAGCTTAGTTATTATTTCATTGTTTGGTTCTTCCTTTCGCATTTCCTACTTCTTAGCGTAGTATAGAGTAGAGTAGCATAAACATCTTTCTCCCCCTATTTTTGCCACTTGATTTCTGATAAACAAGAGGCTGCTCACCTCCCTGAGGACGACCCGTACTTGCCACCACTTCATCGTGGCCGTGCACTTGCGGTTTAATTAAAACGTTCAACAAGTTTTTGGCGCCGTTGCCGGGGAGTTGCCAGTCCAGACTCTTGTTTGGACGATTCAAGTGGATTTAATTTTTGTTTTGTAGTTTTTCTTTCTTTCAGGAAACTTGGAGTCGAAAGGAGAGGCATCTGGAAAAATTTGGAGGAAAGCTGGGCAGTTTGGACCGCCAATCAGCGGCCTGAGACCGCCAATTGGCGGTCTGGTGAGCTGCTTTTGCCTTCTTATTTCTTTGTTGTGTTGCCATAATTGATCTAGTAATCTGGGACTCAATTTTGCATGTTCTTACTCTTAGATTGTTCCCAGATTAATAATAAACTTCGCTTAAGCAACTTGGACCCTAAAACTCAAAGCAAAAGATTAGGTATTTTTTTTGTTTAGCTCATGCATCATGTATGTGACTTAGGCATTTAGATTGTCTTTTATCTTTGCTTTATTTTCTGTTGCTGAGAGCTGGCGTGAGGTACACACCTTCTACTCTCATTCATGCATTTCGTATGAACATGCATTAGTTAGTAGGAAGTGCATTGCAACAAGTGTGAGTTGAGCGTTTATTTGGAGAGTTGATTGCTAGACTAGGACTCCAAAACGCTACTAAGGAGGGGTTGTCCCATAAAAGATAAGGTGGGGGATTTCGTCACCCTTTTCTGAACCCCAAAAACCACACTAATCAAGAGCCTAATTTTAAAATCAAGTAGACATTGGCCTTAAGGATTTCAGATGCATTAGGAGAGTGATCCGGTCCCGACCGTCATGACCTGATCGGCGTTGCCCACTTTGTCGATAGTAGGAGGTACGAGATCCCCGGATCTTGTCTCACTTGCTGGGCTTTGTGGTCCTCATCGTAGGGAGGTGAGGCGTGTTGAGGCCGTGTGACCTCGCAGTTAGGCGTCGTCTAGCTGTAAGGACCTATAGCGACCTTAGGATTGCTTGAGCCTTGTTTGCTTGTGTGCTTCTACCTGTACCCATCCGCCGTAGCATAAGGACTTCTTCCTTTCTCTCCTGAGTCATTCTTTCTCTCCTGTATCCCCCCGTCTTCTCCTCTACGTACATTCTTTATTATAAAAAAAATTGTGTGTGCACCTTTGTGCATGCTTTCGTGGACACGAGACGAGAGTGGTCGTTTGACGAGGAGCGTTGTCAATCCCGCTTCGGTCATCGATTTCTCGACACCTTCCTCCTCTCGTGTCGCACATAGTTTGGGTTCAATGGCTGCTAATTTACGCGAGAAGGAGCAGTTGCTGGACCCAACTGAGCGTCCTGTTGTCGTTCCCATACCTCTACGTGATTGATGCTACCCGCGCCGTACTGCTCTACCTTCATGCATCATATTGCCAGAGGCTAATGGGAACCATTTTGAGGTTAAGCCTCAGTTTATCTCCATGCTCCCTCATTTCACTGGGAAAGGTGACCCCTATATCTTTCTCAGGGAATTTGAGGAGGTTTGTGCTATATTCAAGCTGCAACAACTTAGCACAGACTCCATCCATCTTAGGCTTGTCCCCTTTGCGCTGAAGGATGACGCCAAGAAATGCTTGTACAACAACCAGGCGAATGCCTTTAGGACTTGGGATGAGTTTCAATCTGCATTCCTCAAGAAGTACTTCCCAAATCATCGGACTCAAAAATTGAGGAACAAATCAATTCATTCTATCGACTTGAGACCGAGACATTTCATGCATATCTAGATAGGTTGAAGGAGCTACTATCCTCATGCCCTCACCATGGCATTGAGTTGTGGCGCCTTTGTCATATTGTGTACGAGGGTCTTCACATCCTGTCAAGAACGCTCCTTGAGTCCATGTGTCAAGGAGAGTTCTTGGGAAAGGATGAAAGGGAGGCATGGGCTTTCCTAAAAGACCTTGCCGAGAAAACCATGCAATGGGAGAGTGTGAGGGAACCACCTGCATCATCTAGTATAGGAGCGAGGATCGCGAATGCAAACTCGATTAGATCGGGTACCGCATTTGCTATCGATACCACTACGGCCACCGAGGCACGCATGGCGGCCTTAATGCGCCGTATGGATTCGATTGAGCTCCAAACCAACAAAGTGCACCTCACATCTCCACATCTGGTCGAATTCCCTGTCATTCATGTGGTAGGATAGGTCATGTAGAAAGCGAGTGTGAGTCCATTGCTCCTGAGATGGAGCATGTCAACGCCATCGATGATAGAGCCAGGAATGACCCATACTCATCATCTTATAATCCTGGATGGAGGAACCACCCCAATTTTTCATGGAACCAAACTAATGCCCCGGGTGGTCCTTCAAACTCCTCTAGACCACATTACCAATCACACCAACCTCCCATGCATGCAGATTCCTATCAGCCACCCCAAGCGCAAACCACCAATCAATCGGGTTACCCAAATTCCAATAATATGGAAACCCGATTCATTTCGCTTGAGACCTTGACTCGTGCACTTGAAAACACAATGAAATTTTTTATGTCAACCACGAGTCAAGTTCTCACTTCAAATCAGCAGACCATCAAATCTCTAGAGCTTCAGATGGGCCAATTGGCTCAGTCTGTACATGAAAGAGAGAGAGGGTCTTTTCCTAGCCAGCCTGAGGCTAACCCCCGAATGTACCAACAACAACACATGCAAAATGAGAATGTGGTACCTCGGGGGAGGCAAGTGAACCTTGTGGAGGAACCTGTTCACCATGTCAATGCCATTGTTACCTTAAGAAATGGAAAACAGGTTGACAATCACATTTCCTTTCCACAACAACCACCATCTATGCAGGCCCTCAGTGGGAATAGTGGTGAAGAAGAGGCTGAGGGTGAGGGTAATACACCAAAGCTTTCTTCTCAGGCACCGCAAAAAACCTACCTGCCAAAAGCTCCCTATCCAAGTAGGTTAACCAAAAAGCAGAGTGACAACATGGACAAGATATTAGAGGTGTTTAAGCAAGTAAAGGTTAACATCCCCTTGTTGGATGTCATCCAACAAATACCTCAATATGCCAAAGTGTTGAAGGATCTCTGCACAACCAAGAGGAAGACCAATGTTCCTAAGAAAGCATTCTTGGCTGCAAATATCAGCTCCCTTTTGTCCAATCTCACCTACCCAAAATACAAGGACCCTGGGTGTCCTACTATTCAGTGTACGATAGGGGACACTAGAATGAGCAATGTTTTGCTTGATTTAGGATCAGCGGTCAACCTCCTCCCATTCTCTGTTTATCAACAGTTGAACTTGGGAGAATTGAAACCAACTAAGATCACCCTCCAATTGGCGGATAGATCCATTGGTATTCCCATGGGGATTATCGAGGACGTGCTTATCAAAGTTGGAGATTTTATATTTCCAGTCGATTTTGTCGTCCTCGATACCAATCCTGTTGCGAACACCCACTCTCAAATACCTTTGATTTTTGGTAGACCATTTCTGGCCACCTCCAATGCCTTGATTAATTGTAGAAATTGTCTCATGAAGCTCTCATTCGGTAACATGAGTGTCGAGTTTCATGTGTTCAACTCTGGTAGGCAACAGGAACCCATGGATGAACCTTTAAATCTAAATCTCATCCGCCAATTGGAGAAAGCACCACAAAATCAACGAACACCCCTAACCCCAATGCAACCCGTTTAGAATGTTCGTGGGCCCAGCGAAAACTCATTGTCTGTCTTTGCAATGCAACAGAGTGAGCTGGCCTCGAACATGAATGTCCAAAGAGAGTGTTCGTTGCATGATTCATTTGAGAGTACTAGTGAGAGTGAGACACCTAATCATATGCCTATACGAGAAGGTATCTCTACCACATGTCCTATGGCCATTGAGCCATTTGAGCTTCATATTGACTCCAACAAGGACCCACCTCTGACCGAGCTTATGCTTGATGATCTAAATGATGGTGGGAGGTCCTTGTTGGATGACTTGGGGAGCAGCCCCGTTCTTAGCGATGCAGGTCTGCTGCATCCAACGAATGAGCCTGAGGAACTCATTCCGATGCACCCGCCTATTGGTTGGACAGTTTTCTTCGATGAGCAATTAAACCCTAGTGAGGCAACACAACTTCATTCTTTGTTGCCCACACCCAACCAATATCATGAGGGGTTCGAGCCTTTTAGCTTTGACCTTCCACCCCTCATGGCACCTTAGAGTACCAGTGAAGTTTGCCCATCTCGACAAGTCTCTAGTCCTCAAAAGTTGATGTTCTCATTTGATGTTCCTTGACCAAATGATTATGAGAATATCTTGGCTGATGTATATATCTTGTAAAAAAACAAACAAAAAAACAAAAACAAAAAAAAGTGTGTAATAAAAGACTCCTTCAGTGAGCATCGATTGTTGTGGGCCCCAACCCTTGTGTACTTGGGCCCAATCTCTTCACGTATTTATCTCCCTTCCTCAGCTTCTCACAGGTTTTGAGGGAATTTGGGTTTGTGTCCATCGACATGACCCTGAACGTCCCTTTCTACTTCATGTTGGTGAGATCTTTCCTTTTTCATGCATATCTACATGTAGTATCTTGTTCACATTCATTGAGGACAATGCATGAAGTAGGTGTCGGAGGATGTTTTACGTGTGTACATAGTCGAGTCTTTTCTTTTGATTTTTTGTTTTCTTTTGTGTGCATTGTTAGGGTCATGTTAGTGTGCCGCATTTAATATTGATATATCTGTTTGCCATGATCCTTGGGTGACTTGTCTTCTTTTGCTTGCCTAGTGCTTTAAAATTTCCACATTTCTTTCAAAATCTTCATGTGTTTGTGAAAGAAAATGTTTTTGTGGGTTTTCCGTGTGTTTAGCATGTGCAAAACCGTTGAGAGGCAAAGTAAAAAGAAAGCTCCCAAAATTGTCTTGAACTTGATGCATTTGGATTTCTAGTTTACTGGCTTTAGGTATTATCGAGTCGTTAGGATGCACCCCGGTTTTTCCTCGGGGGGCGTATAATCATAGGGTTTCAGTACTCAAAAATTTAAAGAAGTCCCCCCTCAACCTAGTGAGTTAAATAATTCGTGTCTATTAGTATAAGGAAGTTTGTCGTAGTTAAGGGCCCTTAATCTCTTTTTGGGAAACTTAAGTGTAGGGGTTTTGGTTCCCATGTAGTTAAATAAATAAGTGGTGTTCTCTCTTCTCGCACGGCTCCTATCACTCAGGAAAGTAGGTCTGGGGGGACTTTGTGTCTGGTGCTTTCGAGTCATCTGACTTGGGATGCACCGACCGAACTCCCGTTACACGGGTGGTAGGGATCGCCCTATATGGAGATTTGGGGGAAGGTGTTCGTGATAGTGTAAGTCCTCATAGGCAATGATGCACGAAACCTGACCCTGGGAGAATCAAACACCAACCAATAAAATGCTCGAAAGAAAAAGAAAAAAAAGTCAAATAAGAACCAAAATGGACTTTACACATTGTATCACATTCAGAACTTAAGGTTGCCCATGTCTTTCACTTAAGTCCTTGACTAACTCTCCTGAATAACTCATTAGTCTAGGTGTGTGGACGGATTACATATATAGAGTCGACCCGTAGTATTACCGCGTCCCATGATCGACAAAATAAGTCCAACGAGTCGTGTAGCTAGATTGATTAATGCATCTTGTTCGGATTTTGTGGGTATATCCGCTGAAAACCCTCAGGAGACAACACTCCTCCTCCTTGGCGACAAGGAGGTTTAACGGCTTGTTGCACGTGCTAAGTGCAACCGTGATTCCTACGAAAGTGAGTTAGGATTTCTTGTTTTTCGCATGCTTTTCTCTTTCTTTGTTTTGCTCGGGACTAGCAAAAGTTAGGTGTGGGGGTATTTGATTGACATCATTTCATGCTTATATTTTTATCTTATATCCATTATCTTTCACCTAAACATTGCTATGTCACGAGTTTTATGTTTAGTTTTTAGGAATAAACAGGTTTGAAGAGATGAAGCATAAAAGGACCCAAAAGCTGGGAAAAAGGACTGAATTGTGAGATCTGGGGACCAAGATGCAAGGAAGAAGGACCTGATTGCAGGACAGAAGGACCTAAGAACAAAACAGAATACTCCACACCATCATGGGGAGTATTTTACCAATTCGATTCGGGTCGGAGCTCCAACAAGTCAAGTAACCGCATCAAAGACCAACAATACCAGAAAGAAAAGCCCACAACAAATTCCAACGCGATCCGAAGTTTATGGACCGCCAATTGGCGGTCTTGGACCGCTAATTGGCGGTCCAAATTACTCAGGATCCGCCCAAATTTCTCCTGGACTTGTATTAATGTTTGGTTAGGTCATTTTTGGTATTGCTTTAGTCCCACATCGGGGTATTGTCCCGGATTAGCTTTTTCCATGGCTATAAATAGAACTCTTCACCTCCTATTGTAATCACTCCATATTTTAAGTGGCTATTCTTCCTACTAGAAGTGAGGCCTTGAAGCACACACTAAAGTAGAAGGATGCTACTTTTAATGTGAGTCATTTTAATACAAGTTTTCTTTATCATGTTGTTTGTTTTATGTTTCTTGTTTTGCTTTGCTTAATCTCATTTCATTAGTTTTATTAGCTTAGTTAATATGTTTTTTTTGTTTAGTTTAATAATTAGTGTAATGTTTAGTGATTAGTTCCATCCCCTTTGCGGGGTGGAGTAGATGTACATACATGCAAATGAGAATGGATTGAATAGAGTGGAAAGTAGAGAAGAGAACCAAAAAAGAAGGAGAGAGAAGCTCTGGGGTGGCATGGGGGAACCTATGGTTTCCTAGGTCATTTTCATGCATTTTTTCATCTTTACTCTTGATTTCTTACTCTAATAGAGCATTTGGAGAGTTCTAGTCATGGTTCTAGGCTGGTGGAGGATGGTGGCTGCAATATGCGTCCTCCTACAGCAAACACAAGCCATGGGAGAGTGGCTGCAGCAAGGGGTGCGAAAGTTCCTCCCACTAATGGTGAGGGTTTTCAACCTAAGAAATGGTCTGAGTTGTTTGGGGCTGGAGTGAAGCCAAAGACGGCTCTTGAGTTTATCAAGCCGGGGCTGAAGGATGGAGCAAAAGTGGCGGTTTGCACCAAGGAGCAAGTTGTTGAGGCACTGAAATCATGGGACAAGGTCCTCTTTGGGTATTTCGTGGACTTCAAGCTTCACCTCCCAACCCTTGAGTGGTACTTGCATAAGCTTTGGGAACTCCATGGGAATGTGGAGGTGATTCGTCGTCGAAATGGTTTCCTACTTTTCAGATTCACTTTAGAAGAGGACATTAATCATGTTCTTGAGAGGGGTGCTTGGTTTGTTCGGGGCACCCCCCTTGTAGTCCAGCAATGGACACCGGAGGTAGTGATGAAGAGAAACAAGATGTCATCTATACCGATTTGGCTAAGGCTGCCGGAGCTAGACCTTCGTTTTTGGTCACCATCGATCTTGAGCACAATAGGTAGTGTTCTTGGAAAACCGTTATACATGGATGATAACACCGCTTCGGGGAGAAGGCTTGCGTATGCAAGGCTGTGTGTGGAGGTGGACGGAAATTTTCAGTACCCGGAGTTTGTTGAGATACAAATCGAAGGTGGAGCATGGGAGAAGGTGGACATTGAGTATGAGTGGAAACCGGGGCATTGTGGTGTTTGTTCGGAGTTTGGGCATACTCAGGCTAGGTGCCCACAAAGCCAGCATGAGAAGGTGAGGGAGGCTGGAAGACCAGTAGTAAAACCCAATCCTAAAGTGCAAGGCTGGGTGGATGTTGGCCGGAAGGGAGAGATAAAGAAGAAGGGCACATCCGAGGCAAGAGAACATAGAGAAGTGAGTATAGATGGTGGTACGAGGGAGGGGCTGGTGGCAGATCCTCCCTTGGTGAATTTCGAGCTTGAGGAAGAGCAAGGTGTGCAAACCCTTAGGGAGGCAAGTGTGGAGTTGGGAAACATAACGGGGGTGGAGACTGTAACGGAATGGGACACCATAATGGGAGAAGATAACTCAATAACGGAAAGGGTGGTGGCTGGAATAACGGAACAAGTTTCTTTGTTGGAAGAGGAGGCACCAATCAGCATGGAGGAGGCTAGTGGAGATTTGAATGCTCCAATCGTAGAGGAGTTTCATCCTTTGGGAGGGACAAAGGTTGCTGCCAAAAGAAACCAAGTCAGCATTGCACAACAACAAAGAAAGGGGGACCACAAGCATCTTAGTGGGGGAAACAACCACAAAAAAGTTTCTTTTGCTCCAGCAAGAGAAAGAGTGGATGGAAGAAACATATGGGGAAATAATTATGACAAGCCAATGGGAGGAGGAAATCTCAGCTTTGAGGAAAAGCAAGCTAGTGGATTGAGTGGGTTTGCTGGGTGTAGTTCGGACCCTAGCCACCTCCACTCAAGAGGAGGCATCATTACGAGGTCAAGGGCTTTCAGGGACAAGACGATTATTAAGGGGCTGGGCCGATTCGATATCCTCGCAGAACTTGGAGGAAGAGAGGACGAAGAAGGTAGTGTTGATGGCGAGGAAGGAGAAGCTGACGGGTTTGTCTCTAGTCAGCTTGAGGATAGGAAAAGGAGGGCTATATGCAAGGCAACGTCTCCACCACCTTCGGTGGACCTTGAATTATTATCGCCACAGCCAGAAGCATTCTGTGTCATTCGAGAGAAGGGACTAGAAAAACAAAAAGCAAACCGAAGCGGTAAGGGACGTAAGTCCCATATTGCGAAGCCATGAATATCCTAGTATGGAACGTGCACGGTGCAAATCTTCCCGGCCGTGCACTCATGATAAGGGGATGAATAAAGGAGGCAAACACAGATATCGTATGCCTTGTGGAGCACAAAGTGAAACTAAAAAAATTGGATCGGTTTAGGCGTGCTATTTGGGGGCATGAGTGGGCATCGAATAGCTTCATAGTAAATTCTGGAAGAATCCTTGTGTTGTGGAATGAGCTAAAGGTGGACCTCCGAGTTACATTTGAAACCACGCAATTGCTGCAGCTTGAAGGAAGGGAGGTGAAAAATGGGAGAAACATAGTGATTACTACGGTCTATGATGAAAATGGCCACGTGCAGCGGAGGTTACTTTGGGAGGACCTTGCTCGTGCAATTCCAGCACCCTCGACGCCTTGGCTGTTGTGTGGGGACTTTAATTGCATCAGGAGAGCAAATGAGAAGAGGGGAGGAACGGGTCTGAATATGGTGGCCACGGATGACTTCAATGCATGTATGGATCAGCTCCAGCTGGTGGAAGTCCCGTCTACCGGAGGTGAATTTACGTGGTCCAATTCCTCGCATGGGGAGGCAATCATCGAAACACGAATTGATAGAATTCCTATTACGTTTTGGGGGACAGAGACATGAGTGACCACTCGATGCTCACTTTGTTTGCGGAGAAGGAGGGACAACGAAGGAAGCGAATGTTTCGGTTTGTAAATTTCTGGGCTGAGCATGAGATGTTCAATGATGTGGTGAGGGAGGCTTGGGCCACGCGGGTGGTAGGCACTCCCATGTATCGCTTGATAGCAAAGCTACATGAGGTAAACGAGGCGTTAAAGAGATGGAGTGCGGATACCTTCGGGCATGTGGAACACAAAGTGGTTGAAGCTCAGCTTCGGCTGGCTGATATTAGAACACAAAGTGAGGAAAATCCACGAGATGAGGAGCTGTCACATTGTGAGAGTCTTTGTAAGGAGGCCCTGAACCGTGCTTTGGTTCAGGAGGAGGCTTTATTGAGACAGAAATCAAGGGTTCGATGGTTGCAAGAGGGTGATCGAAATTCCAGATTTTTCCATGCTTCCCTTAGAGTAAGGAGAGCCACCAATAATGTGAGGAGAGTGAGTGAGGAAGGGGTGGTTATTGAGGATGAAGAGGCTATCCGAGAGGCCTTTCGGAGGCGGTTTTCTAACTTGTTTTCTAGTGATTTTCAGGTTCAACCCTTTGATCTGACGTTGTCCCTTCCTATGGTTGGGGAGGATGAGGCGAGAGATATTATTCGACCTCTAGATATGAAGGAGGTAGAGGAAGTGGTTAAACACTCAAATGTAGACAAGGCACCGGGCCCAGATGGCTTCAATGCAAAATTCTTCAAAGCCATGTGGGAATGTGTGAAGGGAGGCCTTTTCAAAGCTGTTGAATCATTCATGAAGAGTGGAAAACTACTGAAGCAAGTAAATTATACCTCCATTACATTAATCCGGAAGAAGACGACGCCGGCCGTCGTTGATGACTATCGACCCATCTCCCTTTGCAATATGGTCTACCGGTTCATTTCAATGATTTTGGCAAATCGGTTAAAGGTACTCCTTCCAAAGTTGGTGGGGGAAACGCAAAGCGCATTCGTGAGTGGCAGGAGAATCAGTGACAACATCTTGCTAGCTCATGAGATATGCCACAATATGCATCTAGGGGGAGGACGTGGAAGGATGTGTTTGAAGCTAGACCTCCGGAAAGCTTATGACTCTATTTCTTAGAGTTTCTTGGAGGAATTACTCAAGAGGGTGGGCCTACCCGACCATTGGTGTAAACTCATGATGGCTTGCGTCCGAGCATCCTTTGTCGTTACGGTGAATGGAGAGAACTCTAGACCGTTTGCTTCCACGAATGGACTGAGACAAGGGGATCCGTTGGCTCCCTATCTTTTTCTTCTTTGTATGGAGGTTTTTAGCGCCATGTTCAAAAGGGAGGTTGAGAGGGGATCTCTCGAACCAGCTAGGTGTGGGGATGTACAGATCTCCCACCTCCTTTTCGCAGATGATGTGATGGTCTTTGCTGCTGCTACAAGAGCCAATGCTCAGGTGATAAAGCGTATCCTTACTGAATTCTCAGCAAACTCTGGGCTGCAGTTGAATGTAGCAAAGAGTCAAGTTTTCATGGGAGGAGGAGCTACCGAGGGTAAAATGGATTTGCTCACATCTAGGTATGGAGAGAGCTGATTTTCCGGTTACATACTTAGGCCTCCCTCTCTTCTCCGCAAGGCTGGGAGACATCATTGCATGGGTCTGGTCAGCAAGGTGCAACAACGGCTCAGCACATGGAAGAGAAACTTTATTTCGATGGCGGGTGGTGTGGAGTTAGTCAAGAGCGTACTCGTGTCTATGAGCATTTGTTGGACATCAGCATTTCTTCTCCCGAGGAAAGTCTTAAAGGAGGTGGAGATCATTATGATTCACTTCATTTTGGGAGGCCCTACGAAGTGGGTGGCGGTAGCTTGGAAGAACATTGGCAAACCGAAAAAGGAGGGAGGTTTGGGGCTGAGGAGACTAAAGGACTGGAATGATGCTGGGCTGGTTCGGCTCTTTTGGTTGATTATCGCGGATGGTGGATCGTTGTCGGTTCAGTATATACGAAGGAAATACTTATGGAACCGTAACATCTGGTTAGCTAGGCCACCGGTTGGGTGCTCATGGGCATGGCGGGGCATTCTAAGCGTCCGCAAAGTGGCAAAGAATAGAATCCAATACCAAGTGGGAGACGGGACAGCAATTCGATTTTTTACCGATCGTTGGTGTGGACAACCCTTACTCTCCTCGCCTGGGGGAGAACGTCTACAGTACGACATGGGGATGCCTAGGGATACTTTGGTCTCCTGGTTCATTCATGAAGGGGTTTGGACTCTCCCTGAGCCGAGGTCCCTAGAGATGGTAGTATTATGGCCAAGGATATTGCAAACTCCAATCCATGGGGGGCGAGATAAGCCCATTACAGCTGGAGCAAGAAGTGAAACATTTTCAGCAAGGGAAGCTTGGAGCTGGGTGGTACCTCGAGGAAGGAAGGTGGGCTGGACTGAGGTGGTTTGGCACCAGTATACATACCTAAGCATGCTATCACATTTTGGAGAGCCATGAGAGGATGGCTGATCACCAAAGCGCTTATGCGAGCTAGGGGAGCAATCCATGACCCTCGTTGTGTATTGTGTGAGGAAAGAGATGAAGATATGGCACACCTATTCTGGGAATGCCGCTTCACACGTCAAGTATGGGTACAAATGTTAAGAATACTACGGCTGGATACTAGTGCAGGCCTCACCCTTGGTGCAGAAGTGGAGAGGCTCCAAAAGATGCGAGGGTCAAAGCTACAGCAAGCCACCACTAGACTTGCTCTTGCTGCAACCATATATGAGTGTTGGCAAGAACGAAATAGGCGGATATTCGAAAAAGAGAAGTGCCGACCTGAGGATGTGAGCACGTTTATAAAGGATGCGGTGCGGCTGATGGGCACGAGGATTAGGGAGCTTCGAGATGACGCTGAGGCTTTACGAATGTATGAGAGTAATTGGGAATAGCTGAAACATCATATAGGTGGAGGGTTCTTTGTATGTTGTTTAAGGTAGTTTCTAGTCATGCACTGAGTATGACTCGAGGGCTGTAATAGAATTTTTTTGATAGGCTATAAATGCTTACACACATCAATATATTAGAGGCAATGCCTCCCTTTTGCTTTGCAAAAACAAAGAATGGATTGAATGCTTTATTTCGAATGTGTTGATAAAACATGAATGTATGCTTGCTTGTTTAGGATAGAATTTATAACTTGATGAGTTTTGCCAAAATGATTAGACACCTCTCATGCTTGTTTAGGTTCTGAAATAAACATCTTGCATATGTAAATGTTAATCAACTAAGTTGGTGAATAGATTGTTAGGTTTTGCCACAACATTTAGACACTTCCTATGCATGATAACACCACCTTTATTTGTGCTTAAAGAATGTGTTCAACACCCACCTCTTTGCTTGTGTGCACTCACTCCTCCCCTTAGGGGTTTTCCCATTTCTGTATTCCAGCATTCTTCCTTTGTTCTTAGCTTAGTTATTATTTCATTGTTTGGTTCTTCCTTTCGTATTTCCTACTTCTTAGCGTAGTATAGAGTAGAGTAGCATAAACATCTTTCTCCCCCCATTTTTGCCACTTGATTTCTGATAAACAAGAGGCTACTCACCTCCCTGAGGACGACCCGTACTTGCCATCGCTTCATCGCGGCCGTGCACTTGCAGTTTAATTAAAACGTTCAACAGGGTGCATCCTAACGACTAGATATAAGACCTAAAGTCGATGTACTGAATATCGTAATGCATCATGTTCAAGTCAATTCCGGAAGCTTCCTTATTACTTTACCTCTTAATTGTTTTGCAAATGCTAAACACACAAAACCCTAAATAACATTTTCTTCCGTAGACATATAAAGATTTTGAAAGAAATGAAAATTTTAAAGCTCTCCGCAGGAAAAAGAAGGCAAGTTACTCAAGGATCATGGTATAAAAGATATATCAAAGTAAATTGCAGCACACTATCAAGACCCTAAAAATGTCACAATCCTATGTGTGTCTAAACATGGATTAAGATTTATCACCGTCCTTAAAACATACAAAACACTACTGAAGATGAGGACGAAGACAACCACATGATTATATGTTAAATGACATAAAAAAATAGAATCCAGAATGACCACAACCCTAACTATGTCTACACATGAATTAAGATTTAACATTACCATTAAAACATTCAAGACAGTAATTAAGATGAGGCCAACAAGAGAACATGCTCCCACATGTCGTCCTTATCGGTTTACCCACTCCACCTTATCCTCACCTCATCATTCCACATAAAGTGGGTCCACTAACCAAAGCATCAATTAAGACCATTACCACATTAAACGAAAGAGTGAGGAACCCAACAAAATTGTTATGGAAATCATGTGAAGCTCTATGATTAAGATTAAAACACACACATCAATCTCAAAACATTCGCACTTCACAGTCCCAAGCAAAACAAAGGAAGAGAAAAATGAAGGAAAGTGAAACATGCGAAAAATTGGAAAATCCTAACTCACTTTCGTAGGAATCACAGTTGCACTTAGCACTTGCAACAAGCCGTTAAACCTCATTGTCTCCAAGAAGGAGGAGTGGTGTCTCTTGAGGGTTTTCAGCAGATATACCCAAAAAATCCAAACAATGATGCATTAATCAACCATGAAACTCAACTCAATGGACTCATTTTTGTCGATCATTGGACACGGTAATACTACGGGTCGACTCTATATATGTATCCAGTCCACACACCTAGCCAAATGAATCATTCGTGTAAGTTAATTAAGGACTTATGTGAAAGACATAGACTACCTTAACATCCTCAAGTGATATAAACTGTATAGCCCATTAATGTCTTATTTGCAATACCTTTCTTTCTTCTTTTTTTGCATTTTATTTTTTTCTAGTTGGTGTTTGATTCTCCCAGGGTTAGGTTTCATGTATCATTGCCTATGAGGACTTACACTATCACGTACACCTTTTCCCACATCTCCACATAGGGAGATCCCTACCACCCGTGTAACGGGAGTTCGGTTGGTGCATCCCAAGTTAGATGACTCGAAAGCACCAGGCACTAAGTCCCCTCAGACCTGATTTCCCAAGTAGTAGGAGCCATGCAGGAATAGAGAACACCTACTCACTTATTTCTTACCTACATATGAACCAAAACCCATACACCTACGGTTTCACAAAAAATAATTAAGGGTCCCTGACTACAACAAACTTCCTTATATAAACTGACACGAATTATTCAACTCACTAGGTTCAGGGTAGACTTCTTTGTTTATTTGAGTACTGAAACCCTATAATTACTCTCCCATGAGGGAAAACTGGGGTGCATCCTAACGACTAGATAAGGCCTAAAGTCGGTGAACTATATATCGTAATGCATAAAGTTGGTAAACTATATATCCTAACGACTAGACAATTTTGGGAGGTTCATTTTTACTTTGCCTCTCAACAGTTTTGCACATGCTACACACACGCAAAACCCACAAAACATATCTTTCACAAACACATGAAGTTTTTTGAAAGAAATGAAAATTGTAAAACACTAGGCAAGCAAAAGAAGAGAAGTCACCCAAGGATCATGGCATGCAAATATATCGATATTAAATGCAGCACAGTAGCAAGACCCTAACAATGCACACAAAAGAAAACAAAAACAAAAGGAAAACGACTCGACTATGTACACACGTAACCCCCCCCCCCCCCCCCGCACACACACACACTTACTTCATGCATTGTCGTCACTGAATGCAAACATGATACTACGTGGAGTTATTCATGAAAAAGAAAATATCTCACCAACGTGAAGCACAAAGGGAAGTTCATGGTTATGTTGATGGACACAAACTCAAATTCCCCTCAAAACCTATGAAATACTAAGGAAGGACGACAAATACGTGAAAGAAATAGTGTCCAAATACAAAAGGGTTGGGGCCCACAACAACCTCTGCTCACTTATTGAGTCTTTTGTCTTTTTTTTCTTTTCTTGTTTCTTCTTTTGTTTTTTTTAAATAACTATGTACAAAATTGGGCTCCCATTTTCATTTGTCAAGGGACATCAAATGGGAATACTCCATCTCTCGAGCCAGAAAAGCAAGTACATAGGCTCGCAACATAAGAAACAGGAGGATTGTTAAGAGGTTTATGAAAAAAGGATGACGGTTCATGCCTCTCTGAACCAGGGTCAGTGAAAGGAAATGGAAAGAAAGTTGTTTCCACACCACAACAGAGTTGAGGGTCATTAATGTATACGCTCCAACCTATATTTCGGTGCACCTAGATCATTTTATCACACAAAGTGACACCGTTGACTTATTACCAGATCGCGAAGTCCAAAAATGGAATTACTTGACCACCTGACACCCTTATAAGCATTGTGGTCGTTTCATGCCACTTAAGAATGAGAATGATAGGAGGCATGAGAGGCGAATCTCTGTCCGGTTGTTTGAAATGTAGGGTATCAGGTGGTTGATTCTTAACCCACATAGGGTCCTCAACAGATATAGAGTGAAGAGAAGGTGGCGCAGAGGCCACAAAAATGGTATCTTGTGTATCAAGAGCTACATGATAGAAAGGATGTTGCTCAAAGGGCACATGATCACAAGATATGGCAGCTTCTTGTGTCAGCTCAGGTGAAACATCTTCACCACCATTAGGATCTCCATTGAACAACTCTCTGAAATACTTGAAGGTGCCTTCGACTGCATTCTCATCCGTGCCCTGGATAAGGTTTACCCCAACAGGGTCATCGAAGGCACCGGGCTTCTTGCCGATGGTGAAGATGTTGAAATCAGTGCATTGATTACCATATTTCAAGCGCATCAGACCATTGTGACAATTGATCAAGGCATTGGAAGTAGCTAGAAATGGTCACCACAAAATAACAGGAATTTGTCCAAGTGGGTTTGCACAGTTCAGTATCCAAAACAAAGAAATCGACTGGATAAATGAACTCTCCCACATTAATCAGAACATCTTCCACCACACCCCTCGGTGTCTTCCTAGACCTATCAGCCAATTAAAGAGTGGCTTTTGTTTGTTTGAGGTCTCCAAGATCGAGGTGGACGTAGACCAAATACGATAGAAGATTAACAGATGCACCAACGTCCAATAAAGCTCAATGTATTGACACTGCACCAATCACACAAGAAATAGTAGGGCAACCAGGGTCCATGTATTTGACTTAGGTGGGTTGTGCCAACAATGAACTCACATTAGCAGCAAGGAAAGCTTTTTTGGGAACATTGGTTTTCCTATTCTTGGTGCATAAATCCTTGAGAACCTTGGCATAAGGTGACATTTGCTGAATCACCTCCAACAGGGGAATGTTCACCTTAACTTGCCGAAAGATCTCAATCATTTTGTCATGCTGATCAAAAGTTTTCTTTTAAGGCAATCAGGGAATGGCGCATTCGGGGCATAAGGGACTTTCGAAGGAACCTCAGTATTCTGGTCCATAGAAACATGAGTGGGGACCTCATAATCTGATTCCTTTGACATAAGATGAGACAAGGGAACCTCAGGGCTTGGCACAATCGTCGAAATAAATGTAGAAGGAACCTCAAGAATAGGCTCCTTCATGGAGGTATTTTTTGAGGGAACCTCAGGATCCAACTCCCTTTTAGATGTAGGTATCATTGTAGTTCTAGTGCCATAAAGAGATGGTGATTGCAAGGCAGGCAACCCAATTTGGTTGACCACCTCTTTACTGGACCTCAAGGTATGAATCAAATTAACATGATAGGTTGGTTTAGAGGTAGCATGAGAAATTGGTGGCCTGATTGACATCATTTCATGCTTATATTTGTATCTTATATCCATTATCTTTCACCTAAACAATGCTATGTTACGAGTTTTATGTTTGAATTTCAGAAATAAATAGGTTTTAAGAGATGAAGCATAAAATGACCCAAAAGCTGGGAAAAAGGACTGAATTGTGAGTCATGGGGACTAAGATGCAAGAGAGAAGGATCAGAACGTAAGACCAAAGAGCAAAACAAAATACTCCACACCATCATGGGGAGTATTTTGGCAATTCTATTCGGGTCGGAGGTCCAAAAAGCAAAGTAGATGCATCAAAGATCACCAAAGACACCCAGAAAATCCCAGAAGAAAACCCAGCGAGATCAGAGCCATATAAACCGCCAATTGGCAGTCCAAGACCGCTAATTGGCGGTCTGTTTTGGTCCAAATTCGCTAAGATTTTCGTGGGTCGCGTATTAGTGTGTATTTAGTGCATTTCTGGTATTTGTTTAGTCCCACATAGGGGGATTGTCCCGGATTGCCTTTTTCTTTGGCTATAAATAGAACTCTTCACCTTCTAATGTAATCACTCCATATTTTGAGTGGTTATTCTTCCTACTAGAAGTGAGGCCTTGAAGCACACACTAAAGTAGGAGGATGCTACTTGAAATGTGAGTCATTTGTTAATAAAAGTTTCTTTGTTATGTTATTAGTTTCATTTTGCTTGTTTTACTTTGTTTAATTTCATTTTATTAGTTTTAGTAGCTTAGTTAATATGCTTTCCTGGCTTAGTTTAATAATTAGTATAATGTGTAGTGAGTAGCTCCATCCCCTTTGGGGGTGGAGTTGACGTTCATACATGCATTAGAGAGTGGAGTGAATGCTTTATTTACAATGTGTTGATAAAACATGAATGTATGCTTACTTGTTTAGGATATAATTTATAACTTGATGAGTTTTGCCAAAATGTTTAGACTCCTCTCATGCTTGTTTAGGTTCTAAAATAAACAACTTGTATAAGTAAATGTTAATCAACTAGGTTGGTGAATAGATTGATAGGTTTTGCCATAACATTTGAACACTTCCTATGCATGATAACACCACCTTCATTTGTGCTTAAAGAATGTGTTCAACACCCACCTCTTTGAATGTGTGCACTCACTCCACCCCTTAGGAGTTTTCCATTTCTGAATTCCAGCACTCGTCTTTCGTTCTTAGTTTAGTTCTAGTGAATAGTTTGTTGCTTTCTTTCGCATTTCATACTTCGTAGTGTAGTGTAGCATAGAGTAGCATAAACAACTCTCTTCTCCATCTTTTTGTGCCACTTGATTTCTGATAAACAAGAGGCTTCTCACCTCCCTAAGGATGACCCGTATTTGCCACGTCTTCACCGACACCGTGCACTTGCGGTTTAAATAAAACGTTCAACAAGTTTTTGGCGCCGTTGCCGGGGAGGTGCCAGTCCAGACTCTTGTTTGGACGATTCGAGTGGATTTGATTTTTTGTTTTAGTTTTTTTTTGTTTTCGGACGTTTGACATTAAAAGGGAAAGACGTAGGAAAAAGTTGGGAGCACTTCAAGCCTTCAAGACCGCCAAATAGCGGTCCGAGACCGTTGTTTGGCGGCCTGGTGAGATATTTTCACCCCAAATTTTCTTCTATTTGTTTCTATTTAAATCTTAGTTATCTGGGAGCCCAATTTGGCATGTGTGAACCTATAGTTTGCTCCCAGATCAATAAATAACCAATCAACCCTCCTTTAATCAACTTGTATACTAAAACCCAAAGCAAAAGATTAGGCATTTGTTATGTTTAGGTCATGCATCATCTAGTAATGACTTGAGCATGTTAATTGTCTTCTCTTAGTTTTAATTTTTGTCATTGATTGCTGGAGTGAGGTACGCATTCCTTAACACTCATTCATGCATTAGGACATTCATTAGTGAGTAAGGTTTGCATCGAAACAAGAGTGAGGTGAGTGTTTGCTTGGTGAGTTGCTTGCTAGCTTAAGGATCAAAACATCTTAAGGGGCACCACCTATAGTCTTCAAAGATAAGGTGGGGGATTTCATCACCCCTCCCTTAGTCCCAAAAAGTACACTCAAGTAAAGCCTTAATCTAAAAGCAAGTTGACATTGGCCATTAGGACTTGGGCGTACTAGGAGAGTGAACCGGTCACGACCGTCATGGCCTGGTCGGCGTCGCCCACTTTGTCGATAGTAGGAGAGACGAGATCTTTGGATCTTGGCTCACTTGCTGGGAATTGTGGTCTTCGTAGTAGGGAGGTGAGGCGTGTTGAGGCCGTGTGACCTCGCAGTTAGGCGTCGTCTAGTTGTAAGGACCCATAGCCAACCTAAGCTTGTTTGAGCCGTGTTTGCTAGACTAGGCTTCTACCCTCACCCTTTACCCACGCTAGGTTTTAGGGATTCGTCCCTTCTCCTCTGAGTCATCTTCTTCTCACATACTTCTACGTTTTAATCTCCTCCCCTTTACACTCTCTGTTAGCGTTTTAGGGTCGATTCGAGCACTTGTTGCGAGCTTGGCCTCGTGGTGGTGAGAGTGATCGACTCGAGAGTTCTTTGTCGAGATGGATGGTTACATGGGTGACCATCCATATCATTGTTGGGACCAGGACAATTCTCCCTGGTACTCCGGACCCATGCAACCTGGGGTGGCTCAGACGAACACCCCGTATGGTTGGGATAATCTTCATTGTGTGACTGAGCAATCTTCATATAGGGGTGATATGAGAGAGGCAACGACTGCTAGATCTCCATCTACTTACGTCGGATCATATGTTCGTCATCAAACTGAGACATTGCAAGAACCATTGGCCTCTTTCATGCATGTGGTAGAAGACATGAGTGCACCGGTGGCTCCAGTAGTCGTACCGTGTCACTGTTGTGGGTTCAGTGGTCATGTTGGCGGGGAATGTCCTTATGTTCCCTCAGAGCCTGATTATGAGCATACCTTTTCCCAAAATGCTCCATATGACCATTACGCATCCGCGTACAACCCGAGAAGGATGGATTCGTGGGGAGACAATTCTTATTCAAATTCTTAGACATCACTCCCACCCCAGTACCCTCCTTCTGAATATCATGAATTCTACCAACACCCCACGACCAATCATTGGACTCATTCTCAGCCCATCACCACCCAATCCATCCATTTTCCAAATTCTAACTTGAACCTCACAGTTTACCCCAAACATGATTCTTTGGAACAAGCCCTCCAAACGTTCATGGAAACCGCTCAAAATGTGTTGAAGTCCAATCATGATTCCCTGCAAACTATGGAAATGTATGTGAGTCAAATTACACAACAATTAAGTAAACGTGAGGAGGGTGACATTTCTTGTCAACATGTGGATTCATCTTTTGATATCGAACCACCACCACATTCACAAATTCAAAGCACAATCTTTCAGAGTCGAACTCCTAGTCAGTCTGAGCGACTTGGGGTTTCAATTCACGATCACATTGTGGGGGATTCAATCCAAATTGAGAATAACATGGACCAATTTCATTATGAGTCGGCACAAGATTGTGCCTTATCATTTTGTCTCATGGCCCGTGAGCTACATGATCTTCATGTTGTGCCTCTTAAGGACTCAACTCTGGTGGAGCAAGAGCTCCCTAGTACCCTCAATTTGAAACAACCTGATGAGAGTTTGCCTCTCACTATTGTTCGTGATCATCTTGGAAATGATGGAACATCAAACAACTACATTGCTAATGAGGGTATTAGGAGTTCCTTAGAGGATACCTTGGGTATGAGACTCACTTTTTGTTCGCCTGGTGAGTCGGACATGCCTAACGAGGTTCTTGACCTCGTTCCGACTCACCAGCCAGTTAGTTGGAGAGTTTGGATTGACGATCATAACTTGAGCAGCGCAACAGGACAAACTCTTCTACCGTTGCCCATTATTTCTCAAACTCTCGAGAGGTTCAAGCTCTTTCAGTTTGATCCTTTGATTGAGACGCCTTTGCGTCCAATTCATGAACCTCTCATTTCATCTTGTGCTCTTTGTGAAGGGGGCCCACACATGAGTATTCTGACCCCGCGTGGTGTCATGTTCCCTTTCCAAGTACATTGACCCACATTTGAGATTCCCATTTGATGTCTTTTGAGAAATGAAGATGGGAACTTATGTTTGTACATCGTTATATTAAAAAAAAGAAAAAAAGCAATAAAAGACTCCTTAAGTGAGCATCGATTGTTGTGGGCTCAAACCCTTGAGTAGTTGGGCCACATTTCTTTCATGTATTTGTATCCCTTCTTTAGCGTCTCACAGGTTTTGCGGGAAGTCGGGTTTGCGTACATCAACATAACCATGAACTTCCCTTTGTACTTCACGTTGGTGAGATCTATTCTTTTTCATGCATAAATCCATGTAGTATCTTGTTCACATTCATTGAGGACAATGCATGAACTAGGTGTGGGGGGGCGCTTTAGGTGTGTACATAGTCGAGTCTTTTCTTTTTGTTTTCTTTTGTGTGCACTGCTAGGGTCATGTTAGTGTGCTGTATTTAACATTGATATATCTGCTTGTCATGATCCTTGGGTGACTTGTTTTTTTTGCTTGCCTAGTGCTTTAAAATTTTCACATTTCTTTCAAAATCTTCATGTGTTTGCGAAAGAAAATGTTTTTGTAGGTTTTGCGTGTGTTTAGCATGTGCAAAACCGTTGTGAGGCAAAGTAAAAAGAAAGCTCCCAAAATTGTCTTGAACTTGATGCATTAGGATATCTAGTTTACTGGCTTTAGGTCTTATCGAGTCGTTAGGATGCACCCCGGTTTTCACTCGGGGGGTGTGTAATCATAGGGCTTCAACACTCAAACATTTAAAGAAGTCCACCTTGAACCTAATGAGTCAAATAATTCGTGTTTGTTAGTATAAGGAAGTTTGTCGTAGTCAAGGGCCCTTAATCTCTTTTTGTGAAAATTAAGTGTAGGGGTTTTGGTTCCCATGTAGATAACTAAATAAGTGGTGTTCTCTCTTCTCGCACGGCTCCTATCACTCTGGAAAGCAGGTCTAAGGGGACTTTGTGCTTAGTGCTTTCGAGTCACCTGACATGGGATGCACCGACCGAACTCCCATTACACGGGTGGTAGGGATCGCCCTATGTGGAGATTTGGGGGAACGTATACGTGATAGTGTAAGTCCTCAAAGGCAATGATGCACGAAACCCGATCCTGGGAGAATCAAACACCAACCAATAAAATGCTCCAAAGAAAAAAAAATGAAAAAAAGAAACGAAAAAAGAAGAGTGAAATAAGAACCTTAATGGACTTTACACATTGTATCACATTCAGAAGTTAAGGTTGCGCATGTCTTTCACTTAAGTCCTTGACTAACTTTCACGAATAACTCATTAGGCTAGGTGTGTGGACCGATTAAATATATAGAGTCGACCCGTAGTATTACCGTATCCCATTAAATATATAGACTCAGATTGATTAATGCATCTTTGTTCGGATTTTGTGGGTGTATCCGCTGAAAACCCTCAGGAGACAACACTCCTCCTCCTTGGCGACAAGGAGGTTTAACCGCTTGTTGCACGTGCTAAGTGCAACCGTGATTCCTACGAAAGTGAGTTAGGATTTCTTGTTTTTTTCGTATCCTTTTCCTTTCTTTGTTTTGCTCGGGACTAGCAAAATTTGGTGTGGGGGTATTTGATTGACATCATTTCATGCTTATATTTGTATCTTATATCCATTATCTTTCATCTAAACAATGCTATGTTACGAGTTTTATGATTGAATTTCAGAAATAAATAGGTTTGATGAGATGAAGCATAAAAGGACCCAAAAGCTGGGGAAAAAGACTGAATGGTGAGACATGAGGACTAATATGCAAGGGAGAAGGACCTGAACGTAAGACCAAAGAGCAAAACAAAATACTCAACACCATCATGGGGAGTATTTTGGCAATTCTATTCGGGTCGGAGCTCTAGCAAGCGAAGTAGATGCATCAAAGATCACCAAAGACATGCAGAAAAGCCAGGAAGAAAACCCAGTGAGATCCGAGCCATATACACTGCCAATTGGCGGTCGAAGACCGCTATATGGCGGTCTGTTTTGGTCCAAATCCGCTAAGATTTTGGTGGGTCGCGTATTAGTGTGTATTTAGTCCATTTCTGGTATTTATTTAGTCCCACATCGGGGGATTGTCCCGGATTGCCTTTTTCTTTGGCTATAAATAGAACTCTTCACCTTCTAATGTAATCACTCCATATTTTGAGTGGTTATTGTTCCTACTAGAAGTGAGACCTTGAAGCACACACTAAAGTAGGAGGATGCTACTTGAAATGTGAGTCATTTGTTTATAAAAGTTTCTTTGTTATGTTATTAGTTTCATTTTGCTTGTTTTACTTTGTTTAATTTCATTTTATTAGTTTTAGTAGCTTAGTTAATATGCTTTCCTTGCTTAGTTTAATAATTAGTATAATGTGTAGTGAGTAGTTCCATCCCCTTTGGGGGGTGGAGTTGATGTTCATACATGCATTAGAGAATGGAATGAATGCTTTATTTACAATGTGTTGATAAAACATGAATGTATGCTTGCTTGTTTAGGATAGAATTTATAACTTGATGAATTTTGCCAAAATGTTTAGACACCTCTCATGCTTGTTTAGGTTCTAAAATAAACAACTTGTATATGTAAATGTTAATCAACTAGGTTGGTGAATAGATTGATAGGTTTTGCCATAACATTTAGACACTTCCTATGCATGATAACACCACCTTCATTTGTGCTTAAAGAATGTGTTCAACACCCACCTCTTTGAATGTGTGCACTCACTCCACCCCTTAGGAGTTTTCCATTTCTGAATTCCAGCACTCGTCTTTCGTTCTTAGTTTAGTTCTAGTGAATAGTTTGTTGCTTTCTTTCGCATTTCATACTTCGTAGTGTAGTGTAGCGTAGAGTAGCATAAACCACTCTCTTCTCCATATTTTTGCCACTTGATTTCGTGCAAGCAAGAGGCTGCTCTCCTCCCTGAGGACGACCCGTATTCGCCACCGCTTCATCACGGCCGTGCACTTGCAGTTTAAATTAAAACGATCATTCATGGCCTTCCTTGAGATTGTGTACCCTAAAGATTTTCCTCAGGTTTACATGAGAATTCCTTCTCACGTTCATGGAGCTGATGAGCCAATTGGCTAACTTGCGCTTCCAATGCTTTGACCGTGGAGTTATTGGCCACATGAATGGTTTGTGTGCTCTGTATGAATGCGTGAAGGGTTTGTTCAAGAGTGGAGTCCCCTAGCTCAACCCGTTGAGGTAGAGTCTGACTAGAATAACCCGATGGTGAAGCCTGAGTAGGTTGGTGAGTATGGGGCTAACACCTTTGATGTGGGGGTTAGTAGATCGTCGATGGGCGTGGAGGGTGATGAGGTGGTGGTTGAGGTTGACTGTGCGGGCTCTGAGTGTTTCCCCCACTAGCCCCAAGGAGAAGTTAGGGTGGTTTCTCCACCCTGGGTTGAAAGAGTGACTGTATAGGTCATTACATGGCCTTTGTTGATACATCGCATTTGCATGCTCAGTATCACTTGGAGCGTAAGCACATTCCAAGTCATTATGTCCCGTAAGTCCAAACGTACTATACGCGGGAGTAGAGACCTAAGCTAAAGGAGCTCAGTTCAACTCTAAACTCTCAATCCTACGCATGAAAGCAGCCATTTTTGCCTCAGACGCGATAATTGACTTAACTTGATATGATCTAGCTCGACCAGAAGACCTGGCGGCTAGTGGTTCTCTCATGATGTCCCACTCGAAGGTACGTTCAACCATTAATTCAATGGTGTCTCATGCCTCATCGTTGCGTTTTGTTTGGAAATCACCCTAACACATGACTCCAACAATGTGCGGGTGTTGTAGTTGATGCCTTCATAAACAATCAGGCACAACTGTCAAAGCTCAATTCTATGATGAGAGCACTGTTGGAGAAGGTCCTTGAACCTCTCAAAAAAGCATGAAAAGATTCAGTCTGAGTCTGATACATTTGATGTATCTGCTGCCGTATTTGTTGAGTTTTCCTTTGCGGGAAAAATCTCCTCAGAAAGACGGTCACAAAGTCATCCCAAGATCGAATAGAGCTCATCGGGAGGTTGTACATCCATTTCATCATGTTATCCTTCAACGCGAAGGAAATAATCCTGAACCGGACAGAATCCTCGTCAAGATGTTGAGGCTTGAACCGAGCATACCTCCTTGAATTCATGTATAAAAAAATATACGGATCCTCCTTATTGGCAGTGAGGGTAGGAAGCATGCTCACATATTGAGGTTTCAGCTCATAGTTGTTCCCACGAGCCGGCGGGAGAACTATACAAGAAGGTTGCGCGGCGCGAACAGGATGGATCCGCTCCCACAAAGTCATCGGCCTATCCTATCGAGCTAAAGGTGGTGGTGCACCATGAACTCGATCCTGACCAAATACCTCTTCCTCCCGGTCAGAGGAGGAGGAGAATGAGGTCTATGTGGTGGTGGGAGCGGACCGAGTTAATCCATGTATGGAACCCGATCTCCCCCATCCCCACAAGATGACTCAAACTCATGCTCCAAACGGGCACGAGGCGGAGATGGTCGATCACCTAGACCATCCATCTCAGAAAAATACACTCTCTCAAGTCGAGCGCTCTCACCAGAACGATCCCATCCTCGCATAAAATTCTCAACTCGACTCTAAAACAACACACAACAGAAGGTGTAATCAGAGGAGGAGACTATAATGAAGAATATAGAGGAGGAGGAGGAGACTTAGATGAGAAAAGAAGAATCCTTAGAGCTAGCGTGGGTAGTGGGTGAAGGTAGAAGCCTAATCTACCAAGCACGACTCAAAAAGGGGTCATGCAACCCAAATTAATTACTGACACTAAAATAGAGCACACATGGCATCAACAGTGAAAAGAACAATCTAGAAAAGTCATAGGAAGCTACACTTGAAATAGAAATCAAAATTACCTCACGAAATTTATTACTGGCAGATGGAAATCCAGTACTGGTGGATCTTCTAAGTATTCAAGTCCCCAAAAAAAGGGATGAAGTCGATGCTACACTACAATGCGAATGAAAGTGGAAAATAAGCAATAAAACTAAACTCCTCGGGGGGGGGGGGGGGGGGGGGGTGAGTGGGTAGAGAAATAATGTGAATTTGAAAATATGTAGTGTCGTGTGTATTCAAATGTGCTCATCAAAACATGTCATACATGAAATCCATAAAAGTCAATTCCAACTTTGCCTCCGCATGAAATAAGATAAGACATCATCATTAAAACATACAAGACAATAATTGAAATGAAGCTAATATATTCACATGAAAAATGACTCAAATCCAACTATGTCTCCACATGAAATAAGATTTATCACAATCATTAAAACATACAAGACATTAATTTGGATAAAGCCAACATGAGCACATGCCTTGTTCCCTTCCTCCACTCCGTCCTTATCGTAAGCTCATCATTCCCCAAAAAATAGGCCCACTAATCTAAGCTTGTGCTAAGCTTCAATCAAGAGCATTATCACACCAAAGACAGGAGTGAAGTCCCATTACATGGTTATGGAAATCATGTAAGGCTCAAAGGATTAAGATTAACACACACACTAATCCATCACATAATCAAATCACTTTCTTCTCAACCCCCCAATGGGGATGGACTACTCTCTACTCATCTCTATACAAAAGAAAACATAAAAATAAGAAGAACCCATAATGTAAATGACTAAAAACAAGATTAGAAAAACAACATCAAAGGAATTGCATCAAAGTAAAAGACATGCATTTAAAGAGCAAAACTTACTATTGATTGAAACAAAAGGATTACAAAGTTTGCTTCTTCTCCTCCAACTACACTAAGCAGCTGCAAAATAAAACCTAAAACTAATAGAGAACCAAGAAGAAGTGGGAGAGGAGGAATTACAATGGAATATATAGACTAATATGTGGTTAGGATTAATCATGGAATAATCGGACGTCTCTAAATCACATCTGATAGACCAAGAATGCTCTGACCTGACAACACGAACCACAACCAAAATTGCATTTCAATTGGAGCATTTTGATCCATCACTGGCAGATCAAATGTTGACGATCTAGTTGAAATTTTGCGTTCCACTTTATTTCTATATTTTGCACATGGAGTTATGTGTTGGTCTTCTGGGTCGAATCTCTTTGAGTTTAATTGGCGATATACTAATTTGATTCAAGTCATGTGTCACCATAATTTGCGCTTCATCATCAGGTCCCTCCGGGTTTGCACTTGGGTCCTTCCTGATTTACGATCCAGTCCTTAACTACAAATTGGTCCAGAACCTTTCAAATCAGTCCATACTTTTTTCATTTAGGTCCTTTTTGCTCATTTCCTCTTCTTTATTACCTCACTCCTGAAAACAACAACTCGAGTAGCACAATATTGGGATAAAATAAAGGATATATAGCATGAATATGATGCATGAAATGCTACTAATCATGCGATTATTTATGAGTGTTGGCAGGAGCAGAATAGAAGAATATTCGACCACGAGCAAAAGTGAGCTCAAGATATTATACGCATGATAAAAGCCACGATATAGATCATGGGATCCAAGATGAACGCGTTGTCTGAAGACCCAATCACGCTCGGGGCATTTGCTGAAACATGGAGATAAGGAGACCAAAAAACGAGGCGCATCAATAGAGTCGTAGGGATTCTCGTGTAAATGAGATAGGTCTTACGGACATTTATGGTGTTGATGTGTGGTTGGGCATGTATGTTGCATGACCTCGCGGTCTTTATTTTTGCTCATTTTTGGTCGGTTGTAAATCATAGTTTACATACTGAATGAAATTTCAAGGCTATGCCTCCCTTTTGCTTTGCAAAAAAAAAGTATTAAGAGAAAGAGAAGTAAGGAAACCAAGTGAAAGAAAGTGAGAGTGGAGAGGAGTTCGAGTGAAGTCTGAAGAAAAGAAGGAAGAGTGATCGGAAGAAGATTCGAGACCACAGGGTGTCAAGTGAACTACGTGGAAGAACCTGTGGACCATGTCAATGCCATTGTAACCTGGAGAAATGGGAAGCAGGTCAACAACCACGTTTCCTTGCCAGTAAGTCCATCTTTGCAGCCCCCTTATGGGAATAATGGTGAGAAAGAGGCCGAGGGTGAGAGTAATACACCAATGCCTCCTTCTCCGGCTCTGCCTAAGACATACCTACCAAAAGCTCCTTATCCTAGTAGATTGTCTAACAAACAGAGTGATAGTGTTGATAAAATCTTGGAGATATTTAAGAAAGTGAATGTCAACATTCCTTTGTTAGACATGATTCAACAAATACCTCCCTATGCAAAATTCCTGAAGGATCTCTGTACAACTAAGAGGAATACCAACGTCCCTAGCAAAGCCATTTTGGCGGCTAATCTGAGCTCGATCATTTCGAACCCAAGGTACGTAAAATTGAAGGACCCAGGTAGTCCAACAATTTTATGTATCATTGGGGACTTTCGCATTAATAATGACTTGCTAGATCTAGGGTCAGCGGTTAACCTCTTACCAGCTTCTGTGTATCAAAGATTAAGCCTAGGCGAGCTCAAGCCTACGAAAACAACTTTGCAGTTGGTTGATTTTTCGATCAAAGTCCCGTTGGGGGTCATTGAAAATGTCCTAATCAAGGTCGGTGATTTCATATTTCCTGTTTACTTCGTCGTCCTTGAGACCGAACCAATCAAGACTACCCACTCTCAGATTCCATTGATTTTGGGTAGACCTTTTTTGGCGACGTCAAATGCCTTGATCAATTGTCGTACTGGACTCATGAAATTGTTGTTCGGGAACTTGACCGCGACATTCCATGTGTTCAATATGTCTAGGCAGCCGACATCTTTCGAGGACCCCATGGAAATTAATCTTATCCGGGAATAGTCAATGGCCCTTAAACTCTTTTTGTCAAACTGTAATTGTAGGGGTTTTGGTTCCCATGTCGACTCCTATCAATTGGGAAATTCGGACTGAGGGGACTTAGTGCCTGACGTTCTCGAGTCATTTGACTTGGAATGCACCGACCGAACTCCCGTTACACGGGTGGTAGGGATCGCCCTATGTGGAGATTTGGGGGAAGGAGTACGTGATAGTGTAAGTCCTCACAGGCAATGATGCACGAAACGCGACCCTTGGAGAATCAAACACCAACAATTATAATGCTTCAAAGAAAAAAAAGAAAAAAAGAAAAACAGAAAAAAGCATTCAAATAAGAACCTTAATGGACTTTACACAATGTATCAGTTTCAGAAGTTAAGGCTGCCCATGTCTTTCACTTAAGTCCTTAATTAACTTTCACAAATGTTTCATTAGGCTAGGTGTGTGAACTGATTAAATATATAGAGTCAGCCCGTAGCATTACTACGTCCAATGATCGACAAAAATGAGCCATCAAGTCGTGTAGCTATGTTGAATAATGCATCTTTGTTCGGATTTTGTGGGTGTATCCGCTGAAAACCCTCAGGAGACAATACTCCTCCTCTTTGGCGACAAGGAGGTTTAACAGCTTGTTTCACGTGCTAAGTGGAACCGTAAATCCTACGAAAGTGAGTTAGGATTTCTTGTTTTTTGTATGCTTTTCTCTTTCTTTGTTTGGCTCGGGACTAGCAAAAGTTAGGTGTGGGGGTATTTGATTGACATCATTTCATGCTTACATTTATATCTTATATCCATTATATTTCACCTAAACAATGCTACGTAACGAGTTTTATGTTTGAATTTCAGAAATATATAGGTTTGAGGAGAATAGGCATAAAAGGACCTAAAAGCAAGAAAAAGGACTGCGTTGTGATACTTGGGAACTAAGATGCAAGGGAGAAGGATCCTTGATTGAAATCATTTCATGCTTATATTTGTATCTTATATCCATTATCTTTCACCTAAACAATGCTATGTTACGAGTTTTATGTTTAGTTTTCAGGAATAAATAGGTTTGAAGAGATGAAACATAAAAGGACCCAAAAGATGGGAAAAAGGACTGGATTGTGAGATCTAGGGACCAAGATGCAAGGGAGAAGGACCTGAACGCAAGACAGAGGGACCTAAGAGCAAAACATAATACTTCACACCATCATGGGGAGTATTTTAGCAATTGGATTCGGGTCGGAGCTCCAATAAACGAAGTAGATGCATCCAAGACTACCAAATACACAAAGAAAAGCCCAGAACAAGATTCAACTGGATCCGGATTTTTTGGACCGCCAATTAGCGGTCTGGATCAGCCCAGGTCCGCTATGTTTTCTCCTGGACTTGTATTAATGTTTGTTTTGGCTATTTTTGGTAATTGTTTAGTCCCACATCGGGGGATGTCCCGGATTAGCTTTTTCCATGCCTATAAATAGAACTCTTCACCTTCCTTTGTAATTACTCGATGCTTGTGGCCATTCTCCCTAATTGAAGTGAAAGCGTTGACGCAAGAAACTCAATGGGGGAGATGCTACTGGTATTGTGAATCTTCAATCAATAAAATTTCCTTTGTTTTGTGCCTCTTTTATGGTTTGTGCATGTTTTAGTTTAATCATCTTCTATTAAATCTTGCTTAGTTAATATGTTTTCTTTGCTTAGCTTAATAACTAGTGTAATGTTTAGTGAGTAGTTCCATCCCCTTTGGGGGGTGGAGTAGATGTATATACATGCATTAGAGAATGGGATGAATGCTTTATTTTTTAATGTGTTGATAAAACATGAATGTATGCTTACTTGTTTAGGATAGAATTTATAACTTGATGAGTTTTGCCAACATGATTAGACACCTCCAATGCTTGTTTAGGTTCTGAAATAAACAACTTGCATATGTAAATGTTAATCAACTAATTTGGTGAATAGATTGATTGGTTTTGCCATAACATTTAGACACTTCCTATGCATGATAAACACCACCTTAATTTGTGCTTAAAGAATGTATTCTACACCCACCTCTTTGCATGTGTACGCTCACTCCACCCCTTAGATGTTTTTCCCATTCCTGAAATTCCAGCATTCTTGTTTTGTTCTTAGCTTCGTTCTTATTTCATCGTTTGTTTGCTTCTTTCACATTTCATACTATTAGCGTAGTCTAGTGTAGGTTAGCATAATCAATCTTTCTCTTCCCTATTTTGCCACTTGATTTCGGCCGTGCACTTGCGGTTTAATTAAAACGTTCAACAAGTTTTTGGCGCCGTTGCCGGGGAGGTGCCAGTCCAGACTCTTGTTTGGACGATTCGAGTTGATTTAATTTGTGTTTTGTAGTTTTACTTTGTTTCAGGAGACTGGGAATAGCAAGGGAAGGCTTCTGGAGAAATTTCAAGGCTAACTGGGCATTTCAGACCGCCAATCAGCGGTATGGTGAGCTCAGTTCACCGTCTCCTTTCTTTGTGTTGTTACCTTAATTGATATAGTAATCTGGGACTCCATTTGTGCATGTTCTGACTCTTAGATTGCTCCCAGATTAATAATCAACTTCCCTTAAGCAACTTGGACCCTAAAACTCAAAGCAAAAGATTAGGCATTCTTTTTGTGTAAGCCATGCATCATGTATGTGACTTAGGCACTTAGATTGTCTTTTATCTTAGCTTTATTTTCTATTGCTGAGAGCTGGCGTGAGGTACGCACCTTCTAGTCTCATTCATACATTTCGTATGAACATGCATTAGGTAGTAGGAAGTGCATTGAAACAAGTGTGAGTTGAGCGTTTGTTTGGAGAGTTGATTGCTAGATTAGGACTCCAAAACGCTACTAAGGAGGGGCCGTCCGATAAAAGATAAGGTGGGGGATTTCATCACCCTTTCCTTCGCCCCACAAACCACACTAATAAAGAGCCTAATTTTTAAAATCAAGTAGACATTGGCCCTAAGTATTTCGGGCGCATTAGGAGAGTGATCCGGTCCCGACCGTCATGACCTGAGCGGCGTTGCCCACTTTGTCGATAGTAGGAGAGACGAGTTCCCCGGATCTTGGCTCACTTGCTGGCCTTTGTGGTCCTCGTTGTAGGGACGTGAGGCGTGTTGAGACCGTGTGACCTCGCAGTTAGGCGTCGTCTAGCTGTAAGGACCTATAGCGACCTTAGGATTGCTTGAGCCTTGTTTGCTTGTGTGCTTCTACCTGTACCCATCCGCCGTAGCATAAGGACTTCTTCCCTTCTCTCCTGAGTCATTCTTTCTCTCCTGTGTTCCCTCGTCTGCTCTTCTACATACATTCTTTGTAAAAAATTAAAAATTGTGCACCTTTGTGCATGCTTTCGTGGACACGAGACGAGAGTGGTCGTTTGACGAGGAGCGTTGTCAATCCGGCTTCGGTCATCGATTTCTCGACACCTTCCTCCTCTCGTGTCGCACGCAGTCCGGGTTCATTGGCTGCTAATTTCCGTGAGGAGGAGCAGTTGCTGGACCCACCTGCTCCACCAGTGCTTCCAGTTGTCGTTCCCATACCTCTTCGTGATCGATGCTACCCGAGACGTACAGATCTACCCTCATGCATCGTTTTGCCAGAGGCAAATGGGAACCATTTTGAGGTCAAGCCTCAGTTTATTTCCATGCTCCCTCATTTCACTGGGAAACGTGACCCCTATATCTTTCTCAGGGAATTTGAGGAGGCCTGTGCTATGTTCAAACTGCAACAACTTAGCACATACTCCATTCATCTTAGGCTTGTCCCCTTTGCGCTTAAAGATGACGCCAAGAAGTGGTTGTACAGCAACCAGGCGAATGCCTTCAGGACATGGGATGAGTTTCAGTCTGCATTCCTCAAAAAGTATTTTCCAAATCATCGGACTCAAAAATTGACGAACGAAATCAATTCGTTCTATCAACCTGAGACCGAATCATTTCATGCATACTTAGAGAGGTTCAAGGAGCTACTATCCTCATGCCCTCACCATGGCATCGAGTTGTGGCACCTGTGTCAGATTATCTACGAGGGTCTTCACATTCCATCCCGAACGCTCCTTGAGTCCATGTGTCAAGGAGAGTTCTTGGGAAAGGATGAAAGGGAGGCATGGGCTTTCCTAGAAGACCTCGCCGAGAAAACAATGCAATGGGAGAGTGTGAGGGAACCACCTGCATAATCTAGTATAGGACCGAGGATCGCGAATGCAAACTCGACTAGATCGGGTTCCGCATTTGCTGTCGATTCCACTACGGCCACCGAGGCGCGCATGGCGGCCTTAATGCGCCGTATGGATTCGATTGAGCTCCAAAACCAGCACGATGTTTCTCATGTGTCTGCATCTGGTTCACCACCATGTCATTTATGTGGTAGGATAGGTCATACAGGGGGTGAATGTGCATCCATTCCTCTTCAGATGGAACATGTAAATGCCGTCTTAATAGATCCAGGAATGACCCATATTCATCATCATATAACCCTGGATGGAGGAACCACCCTAATTTCTCATGTAACAATAACAATGCCCCAGGTGGTCCTTCAAACTTTTCTCGACCACCCAACCGACCACACTACCCTCCCATGCATTCGCAGTCTCATCAGCCACCCCAACCGACCAACACCAACCCACCAGGTTTCCCAAATTCAAACAACTTGGAAACCCGGTTTAATTCGCTTGAGAACTTAACTCGTGGACTTGAGAACTCTGTAAAAAACTTTATGTCGTCCACGAGTCAAGTTCTCACTTCGAATCAGCAGACCATCAAATCTCTCGAGCTTCAGATGGGTCAGTTGGCTCAGTCTGTACATGAGAGAGAGAGAGAGAGGGAGCCTGCCTAGCCAACCTGTGGCTAACCCCCATGCTCAACAACACTCGAACATGCAAAATGCAAGTTCAAGACCACAGGGGGGGCAAGTGAACTACGTGGAAGAACCTGTGGACCATGTTAATGTCATTGTGACCCTGAGAAATGGGAAGCAGGTCAACAACCACGTATCCTTGCCAGAAAATCCATCTGTGCCGCCCCCTTGTGGGAATGATGGTGAGAAAGAGGCCGAGGGTGAGAGTAATACACCAAAGCCTCCTTCTCCGGCTCCGCCCAAGACATACCTACCAAAAGCTCCTTATCCTAGTAGGTTGTCTAAGAAACAGAGTGACAATGTGGATAAAATGATGGAGATATTTAAGAAAGTGAATGTCAACATTCCTTTGTTAGACATGATTCAAAAAATACCTCCATATGCCAAATTCCTGAAGGATCTCTGTACAAGTAAGAGGAAAACCAATGTCCCTAGCAAAGCCTTTTTGGCGGCTAATGTGAGTTCGATCATCTCGAACCCAACATACATAAAATTGAAGGACCCGGGTAGTCCAACAATTTCATGTATCATTGGGGACTCTCGCATTAACAATGTTTTGCTAGATCTAGGGTCGGCGGTTAACCTCTTACCTGCTTCTGTGTATCAACGATTAAGCCTAGGCACTCTCAAGCCTATGAAAACAACTTTGCAGTTGGCTGATCGTTCGATCAAAGTCCCGTTGGGGGTCATTGAAGATGTCCTAATCAAGGTCGGTGATTTCATATTTCCTGTTTACTTCGTCGTCCTTGAGACCGAACCAATCAAGACTACCCACTCTCAGATTCCATTGATTTTGGGTAGACCTTTTTTGGCGACGTCAAATGCCTTGATCAATTGTCGTACTGGACTCATGAAATTGTTGTTCGGGAACTTGACCGCGACATTCCATGTGTTCAATATGTCTAGGCAGCCGACATCTTTCGAGGACCCCATGGAAATTAATCTTATCCGGGAATAGTCAATGGCCCTTAAACTCTTTTTGTCAAACTGTAAGTGTAGGGGTTTTGGTTCCCATGTCGACTCCTATCAATTGGGAAATTCGGACTGAGGGGACTTAGTGCCTGACGTTCTCGAGTCATTTGACTTGGAATGCACCGACCGAACTCCCGTTACACGGGTGGTAGGGATCGCCCTATGTGGAGATTTGGGGGAAGGAGTACGTGATAGTGTAAGTCCTCACATGCAATGATGCACGAAACGCGACCCTTGGAGAATCAAACACCAACAATTATAATGCTTCAAAGAAAAAAAAGAAAAAAAGAAAAACAGAAAAAAGCATTCAAATAAGAACCTTAATGGACTTTACACAATGTATCAGTTTCAGAAGTTAAGGCTGCCCATGTCTTTCACTTAAGTCCTTAATTAACTTTCACAAATGTTTCATTAGGCTAGGTGTGTGAACTGATTAAATATATAGAGTCAGCCCGTAGCATTACTACGTCCAATGATCGACAAAAATGAGCCATCAAGTCGTGTAGCTATGTTGAATAATGCATCTTTGTTCGGATTTTGTGGGTGTATCCGCTGAAAACCCTCAGGAGACAATACTCCTCCTCTTTGGCGACAAGGAGGTTTAACAGCTTGTTTCACGTGCTAAGTGGAACCGTAAATCCTACGAAAGTGAGTTAGGATTTCTTGTTTTTTGTATGCTTTTCTCTTTCTTTGTTTGGCTCGGGACTAGCAAAAGTTAGGTGTGGGGGTATTTGATTGACATCATTTCATGCTTACATTTATATCTTATATCCATTATATTTCACCTAAACAATGCTACGTAATGAGTTTTATGTTTGAATTTCAGAAATATATAGGTTTGAGGAGAATAGGCATAAAAGGACCTAAAAGCAAGAAAAAGGACTGAGCTGTGATACTTGGGGACTAAGATGCAAGGGAGAAGGATCCTTGATTGAAATCATTTCATGCTTATATTTGTATCTTATATCCATTATCTTTCACCTAAACAATGCTATGTTACGAGTTTTATGTTTAGTTTTCAGGAATAAATAGGTTTGAAGAGATGAAACATAAAATGACCCAAAAGCTGGGAAAAAGGACTAGATTGTGAGATCTAGGGACCAAGATGCAAGGGAGAAGGACCTGAACGCAAGACAGAGGGACCTAAGAGCAAAACATAATACTTCACACCATCATGGGGAGTATTTTAGCAATTGGATTCGGGTCGGAGCTCCAATAAACGAAGTAGATGCATCCAAGACTACCAAATACACAAAGAAAAGCCCAGAACAAGATTCAACTGGATCCGGATTTTTTGGACCGCCAATTAGCGGTCTGGATCAGCCCAGGTCCGCTATGTTTTCTCCTGGACTTGTATTAATGTTTGTTTTGGCTATTTTTGGTAATTGTTTAGTCCCACATCGGGGGATGTCCCGGATTAGCTTTTTCCATGCCTATAAATAGAACTCTTCACCTTCCTTTGTAATTACTCGATGCTTGTGGCCATTCTCCCTAATTGAAGTGAAAGCGTTGACGCAAGAAACTCAATGGGGGAGATGCTACTGGTATTGTGAATCTTCAATCAATAAAATTTCCTTTGTTTTGTGCCTCTTTTATGGTTTGTGCATGTTTTAGTTTAATCATCTTCTATTAAATCTTGCTTAGTTAATATGTTTTCTTTGCTTAGCTTAATAACTAGTGTAATGTTTAGTGAGTAGTTCCATCCCCTTTGGGGGGTGGAGTAGATGTATATACATGCATTAGAGAATGGGATGAATGCTTTGTTTTTTTATGTGTTGATAAAACATGAATGTATGCTTACTTGTTTAGGATAGAATTTATAACTTGATGAGTTTTGCCAACATGATTAGACACCTCTCATGCTTTTTTAGGTTCTGAAATAAACAAGTTGCATATGTAAATGTTAATCAACTAAGTTGGTGAATAGATTGATTGGTTTTGCCATAACATTTAGACACTTCCTATGCATGATAAACACCACCTTAATTTGTGCTTAAAGAATGTATTCTACACCCACCTCTTTGCATGTGTACGCTCACTCCACCCCTTAGATGTTTTTCCCATTCCTGAAATTCCAGCATTCTTGTTTTGTTCTTAGCTTAGTTCTTATTTCATCGTTTGTTTGCTTCTTTCACATTTCATACTATTAGCGTAGTCTAGTGTAGGTTAGCATAATCAATCTTTCTCTTCCCTATTTTGCCACTTGATTTCGGCCGTGCACTTGCGGTTTAATTAAAACGTTCAACAAGTTTTTGGCGCCGTTGCCGGGGAGGTGCCAGTCCAGACTCTTGTTTGGACGATTAGAGTTGATTTAATTTGTGTTTTGTAGTTTTACTTTGTTTCAGGAGACTGGGAATAGCAATGGAAGGCTTCTGGAGAAATTTCAAGGCTAACTGGGCATTTCAGACCGCCAATCAGCGGTATGGTGAGCTCAGTTCACCGTCTCCTTTCTTTGTGTTGTTACCTTAATTGATATAGTAATCTGGGACTCCATTTGTGCATGTTCTGACTCTTAGATTGCTCCCAGATTAATAATCAACTTCCCTTAAGCAACTTGGACCCTAAAACTCAAAGCAAAAGATTAGGCATTCTTTTTGTGTAAGCCATGCATCATGTATGTGACTTAGGCACTTAGATTGTCTTTTATCTTAGCTTTATTTTCTATTGCTGAGAGCTGGCGTGAGGTACGCACCTTCTAGTCTCATTCATACATTTCGTATGAACATGCATTAGGTAGTAGGAAGTGCATTGAAACAAGTGTGAGTTGAGCGTTTGTTTGGAGAGTTGATTGCTAGATTAGGACTCCAAAACGCTACTAAGGAGGGGCCGTCCGATAAAAGATAAGGTGGGGGATTTCATCACCCTTTCCTTCGCCCCACAAACCACACTAATAAAGAGCCTAATTTTTAAAATCAAGTAGACATTGGCCCTAAGTATTTCGGGCGCATTAGGAGAGTGATCCGGTCCCGACCGTCATGACCTGAGCGGCGTTGCCCACTTTGTCGATAGTAGGAGAGACGAGTTCCCCGGATCTTGGCTCACTTGCTGGCCTTTGTGGTCCTCGTTGTAGGGACGTGAGGCGTGTTGAGACCGTGTGACCTCGCAGTTAGGCGTCGTCTAGCTGTAAGGACCTATAGCGACCTTAGGATTGCTTGAGCCTTGTTTGCTTGTGTGCTTCTACCTGTACCCATCCGCCGTAGCATAAGGACTTCTTCCCTTCTCTCCTGAGTCATTCTTTCTCTCCTGTGTTCCCTCGTCTGCTCTTCTACATACATTCTTTGTAAAAAATTAAAAATTGTGCACCTTTGTGCATGCTTTCGTGGACACGAGACGAGAGTGGTCGTTTGACGAGGAGCGTTGTCAATCCGGCTTCGGTCATCGATTTCTCGACACCTTCCTCCTCTCGTGTCGCACGTAGTCCGGGTTCATTGGCTGCTAATTTCCGTGAGGAGGAGCAGTTGCTGGACCCACCTGCTCCACCAGTGCTTCCAGTTGTCGTTCCCATACCTCTTCGTGATCGATGCTACCCGAGACGTACAGATCTACCCTCATGTATCGTTTTGCCAGAGGCAAATGGGAACCATTTTGAGGTCAAGCCTCAGTTTATTTCCATGCTCCCTCATTTCACTGGGAAACGTGACCCCTATATCTTTCTCAGGGAATTTGAGGAGGCCTGTGCTATGTTCAAACTGCAACAACTTAGCACATACTCCATTTGTAACGCCCCCGATCACGCGGGTACGCACACTGGGAAAGGAAACTAGTGTCGCGATCAGAGACCTCCGCGACGACCGAAAGGGTTACAAGAGACGGACCAAATCGACTAGACAGAAGTGAAAAAGATCATCCACAAATGGACTGACATAAACATAATAGGAATAGTAGAATGATCATAACAAATGAGAGTCTTATTACATCATATCGAGTGTCAAAAGGAAATACATAGTGAAACATGCGGAAGCAAGGATAACTGGGAAATCTGGTCGACGCGTCCCTCGTGTACAGAATCTTCAGAACTCGTCCAGTCTGCCCTGTGGAACCTAAGTACCTGCAAGCACCGCATTTAACAATGCATGAGTTTTCAATTAAGAAAACCCAGTATGCCCCCGCCAATGCAATAAATGAAAGGTAGCATGAAATGCAATTAAGGCAGGTTTCAGAAACAGAACAGAACAGAACAGAAAGCATCAAATGCAACAGAAGGCTACGACTACACCAGTCATGCCGGTCGGGCGCACCCGAATCGTTCCTCCACAGGAACCAGAACACCAGCCTCGCTGGTCAAAGGTGGTCACTCGTCAGTGACCCACCGCTCGGCACAAAGCGGTGCGCCGGATAAGCATCCCAATCCGCGGAAATAAACCTACATGGTGTCATCGCGAACTGGGGAGCACCTACCCTGAGACAGAATGGCAGCGCGCATGCCCAGGACTTATCTTAGGCCTGGCCCCCTACAGGGGTCTTAACCGAGTGGCCTCTGAAGCTAGAGGACCCACCCGTGGCCCGTCGGCCCAGAAAACAGAACGTGCCCAGAATTACTCCATCAGATTAGATGCAATGCAACTACTCTATAGTCTAGTGCAACTAAAGTATTCAGAAATAAGTTCAAAGGAGAACATGCAATCTCTCCCTCAAGCTCTAAGCAAAACAGAATTTTAATTCAGCCATATCACACCAAGATCCACAACAAGAATCATGGTTGTTTCCTAAATTCAACAAGCACCAAAAATCCGGAAATAAGGCGTGTGATAAGCATCCATAATATATACAACCACCAAAATAAAGCATATAAGTTTGAATCCAGCAATATTTAACATGATATCATGACACTTCCTTGAAGTAGACAAATCAGGAAATAAGTAATGTAATTAGCAACAAAGTAAGCAAATATTATCCGTCAACCTTATAGTACATGAATTAGGAAACAAACGTGTAGCCAACCATCTACCCAACGTCCTAACCATGCAAACCAGCCACCTAATGATGTACAAACCAGAACTATATGATATGCGAACCATGCCACCTCTAACAGAAACAAATAAGGAAATAAATCATGTAAGAAGTAGTTACCTAATCTATGATTATTTGTCAAATAAACAACACATGAATTTGGAAATAATTGTGAATCCAGTAGCTACCTAATGTATGGTTATGGGTCAACTCATTAGCACAAGATTTAGGAAACACAAATGTAGCCAGCAATTACCTAATACACGAGGATGTAAGATATAGCAACAAGTCCAGTCATGGAAGTTTCCTACTACCAACAACGACATGATGAATGAATATGCAATGTCATGATAACGACCAGCCATGAACTTTCCTATATTCAGCAACCTATTAGTGCATGAAATATGTGGTTTAAAATCAGAAACAAATCCGGAAGTAAACCTTGTATCCAGCCAGCAAACCCGGATCCACTAGGGTTGAATTCCAGCAATAATCCGAACATTGATCATGCAAGGTTTTTGGTAACAATCCAGCCATGTGGTCTATTGATTTCAGTACCCATTAAGGTATGAATTTTTCGGCTTATAACCAACACTAAAATTAGGAGATAACTCATGTGTCCAGCAACCTAAGAGGTCTAGCTATCCGGAACTAAATGGTTGTGATTGTGCGAAAACTTAGAAGCAAACCGGGTCACGGGACTTTCCTAATTTCAGCAACCTAATGATGCATGACCTATGGCATCTAATATCAATCTTTGTGGAGAATTAATTATGTAACTAGCAATAAAGATGCGCAACATGCAATAACATGAACCATCCAAGAATATGAAATCAAATTCAGAATCACATCTAGGAAATCTGGTAACAACATAAATCAACCACATGAAACCCTAGATAAGTTAGGTTGGAAATCGCATGGACTTATTTCAGAAAACCTACATGAGATGCTCCCCCCGAAATCCTCCTCCTTCCCCCCTGATTGGTCCAGCAAAACCTCGAGGAGAGTCGTGAGGAAGGTGCCACAACCGGAAGAGCATTCCAGCCACCCGCCGGAACTAGGGTTGCACCGCAACCTTCCATTCGTGCAACTATCAACACGTCCCAACCCCAACATAAAATCCGTCCCAGCAGCCTTCTCTACCCACCATGCATCCTAAAGCTAACGGAGAGAGGCATACCTGAAGAGAGGAGAGGCTGAGCTAAACCGAAGACCGACAAGAACCTTCTTCTCCTAGCCGCACGCCAAGAACACCGCTGGATTTCTCTTCCAAGCTGCTGGAGCACCAATGGGGATTTCGGTGGTTGAGGGTGGAGAAAAGGTCTAGGGGAGTCGGCGGGGGTGTAGAATAAATAAGGGTGCAAGTTGGAAAGAAGAAACTAGGAAAAAGGCAAGAGATAATTGGGAGTTAATTTGCTTTGATGGCAAAATCAGCACTTTCCTAAATCCAATCAAAGCACATGCTAGCAAGATTTTCTCTCATTAATTTCGGATATGGTAAGGCCAGCCCAACCTCCCAATCTAACCAACATGCCACATCAAGCAACAATTAAATCCGCACACCAGGTTTTAGGCACCCGATAAACCCGGTTAAGTCTAACGAATGCAACCGCGCCCGGCGGTTAAATTCGCCCAAAAAGGAAACTTTTGCAAAACCAACATAACTCAAAACAAAGACAATAAAACACATAAAAGGACTAATAAAACCAAAAACAGAGTGGCAGGAGAGCGGGTCTTACAACCTACCCCCCTTAAAGAAATTTCGTCCTCGAAATTTGCTATCCCTAACTCTCAACCAAAAACTTGGGATACAAATCCTCACATCAACCCCACACTCAAACAACGGTAACAAAAGTTACAAGATGAAGAAATACATGTGCCATAACAGCCAAAGATTCTGAGAACAAATCATGAACCAATCACATGAAATCTAGCAAGTAATAATGTATGAACCTATGATACATTGACAATCATAAAATTTATAGCAACTAATATATACATACATATGCGACATCTTGACAGTAATCATCCATGATGATCATACAATTTCCAGCAACCAATTAATACATGCATATGTGACGTCTTAGTAGCAACAAAACGTGAATAACATAAGGTATTTAACGGCAACCTAATCATGAGATCGTATAGTCCCAGCAACTAAATAATAGATATCATACATGTCATGTATCAAGACCGCAATTAAATGAAGAAGGAATAACAATCTCTCTATAGATAATATACGTGCACATGATGTATTTAGGCAGCAATTAAATCATGGAAATAATTACAAGATCTTAATAGACAATACTCATGCACGAGATATATCTAGGCAACCATTAAATCGTGTCATAATAACAAGATCTCCATGGATTTCTATATTTACATGTACATGAGTTATGAGGACAACAATTTAACTGCGTAAATAAAATTTCGATGATTAAATATATATGTGCATGATGTAACTAGGCAACAACTAAATCATGAAATCGTAGTCATATCATCACGACATGAACTTACTTGCATGCACTTACACCATCATACCCATAACAGTAACATGAACAATTATAATAATTTTGGTAAAGCACATGCTATAGTAATCATGGATCATGGAAACGAATATGCAACCAGTAGGAGATATGGGTCATGATGAGATGATTATACAACATTTACTTCAATCTATAGTAACGCATTCATGGGTTTTGAATTTATTCAAGCACGAATCTAATTATAATTAGGAGAAATATGAGACTATAACGTGAATGATTTCAGGGCTCATCATGCAAGACATCGAGGCTGTAAACTCAACCTCTACTCGCATATAAACACCTGAAACTTGCATTAGTTGCACTATGTATTAAACATACTAAGATTGGGACTATATGAATAATATAAGATCCTACGATGAAATCATCACAATACAGGGGATAGGCATGCATGCATGAATGGATGGTAAGTTACTTCTGATTTCAACATTTCCGGGCATAGCATCATGGACATTGTAGAATCAAAACTATTTGGTTAACCTTTTCACATAGTGCAATTTCTTGTTTCCAACAACTATGTCATGCGTACCAATATAACTTCCTAACAGCAATCTAAACATGGAATGAGTAATAGAATGTGTAAAAGGCATCGTAGTAAAATACTACAAGCATTCGATAGCCTGAGTCATAAATTTCAGGACATATATGCATTACAATCTTGCAAATCAGACCATGATCAGAGATTATATCGACATAAAACAATATAAGTATCAGTAATACAACATGGTGAACATGCACATGCGATCGGGAGTCTACGTATATCTATAAATAATATACATGCATGCATTCGGATTCACACATTACGTTAAGTCATGGAATGAGTTGCATATGTCATGGATGAGTACATATTTTATTCTCAAAGAAAGCATAACGATAACATCGGAGAAGGTATACCAAATCAGATCATGAATGTGGTATGCTTACTACTGGAATGAAATCAACTCAAATAACAAGTCGCCACAAACAACCCTATAATCCAACTGATTGCACCAATCATAATTTTAGAATGTACATGCATTAGAAGATAGCGATCCAGAAAATGGCCCGAGATCATATGAACATGAATTAATATATGAATATATCAGCGATCTAAAATGGAAAGCATATATCTAGAAATCAGAAGTCGGAGCATATTCATGATCGATATAAATCTACATGCATAAGGATTTGCACAAAACTAGACGGCATAGGATGAATAGCATAACTCATAAATTCTGATATAGTATTCATGTGAGAGCATAACAAGTCATAGCAGAGAAGATTTATGGAAGTCAGATCATACACGTAAACTGAACATGGTGGGGTTAAAATCAGACTTGAGAAACTCATAGCAAGTTAGAGTCAATACATGCATTTATACCAATGGCATCAACATTTAAATTAAAATTTATAACTTATGCTCAGATGTTGTAAAGAATATATCTCAGAGGGATTACAAATCCGAGCATATTCATTGATTAGTCATGACTGGGATAAAATCACACATTTAATTCATCTTAACATTCCAATCGATAAATGCAGCATTCCTTCAACATAAAATCAGATCACCATAGAAACTAGATTTGAAATTAATAACATGTCATGACGCCTGAACCAAATCAAAAATAACATGTGATTATGACATCTAACATCAGTAAGCATATCATGCAAGAAAATCCGGACTTGATCACAATATCATGCATGAACATAACATCTAAAAGATCACAAGATTCTATACCACAAGGTTATTAACACATCACTCAACATGAAAGCAAAACCCCTTCCCCAACTAGCTCTCCACAATCGAGCCCACTTCCTCTGGTTTCTCCAGCAAACCACCAAGGAAGACTGAGGCCCAAGTCATAGTAGAGATGGAGGCGCTTAGCCACCTCTGAAATTCGGATGGTGCACCACAGTCCACACAATCGGTGGGTCTCCACTAGTGCATACCAAACCTCAGATTGGAAAACGCAATGGTGCTGGACCAAACTTTGTCCAACACGCACTCTACCTCCTCTTAAACTAAAGGCGTAGAAGCATACCTGAAACTGATGGAGAAGGATCCCAGAGTTTGCTGGAATTCAGCTACAGCCGCCTCCCATGCTTGCTAGCTAGTCATCTCTTGCACTTGCACTTCTTGCTTGTTTGACCGGTGGGGCGTGTTGGAGATCTCAGCACCAAAACGTAGGAGGAGGTGAGGGAACTGATAAAGACAGATAGGGTTGGGTGGTTCGGTCTCCAAGCACACGAGGTAATCCACAAGAAGCAATTTAACTAATGCAAACATGATCTATCATTATCAGAAAGAAATTCTAAAAGATAAGAAATTACCGACAGGGTTTGGGCAAGATGCCCTACTGGAGAGTATTTAGATTCTGTACACTTTAGAGACCGACCTGCTCTGATACCAAGTTGTAACGCCCCCGATCACGCGGGTACGCACACTGGGAAAGGAAACTAGTGTCGCGATCAGAGACCTCCGCGACGACCGAAAGGGTTACAAGAGACGGACCAAATCGACTAGACAGAAGTGAAAAAGATCATCCACAAATGGACTGACATAAACATAATAGGAATAGTAGAATGATCATAACAAATAAGAGTCTTATTACATCATATCGAGTGTCAAAAGGAAATACATAGTGAAACATGCGGAAGCAAGGATAACTGGGAAATCTGGTCGACGCGTCCCTCGTGTACAGAATCTTCAGAACTCGTCCAGTCTGCCCTGTGGAACCTAAGTACCTGCAAGCACCGCATTTAACAATGCATGAGTTTTCAATTAAGAAAACCCAGTATGCCCCCGCCAATGCAATAAATGAAAGGTAGCATGAAATGCAATTAAGGCAGGTTTCAGAAACAGAACAGAACAGAACAGAAAGCATCAAATGCAACAGAAGGCTACGACTACACCAGTCATGCCGGTCGGGCGCACCCGAATCGTTCCTCCACAGGAACCAGAACACCAGCCTCGCTGGTCAAAGGTGGTCACTCGTCAGTGACCCACCGCTCGGCACAAAGCGGTGCGCCGGATAAGCGTCCCAATCCGCGGAAATAAACCTACATGGTGTCATCGCGAACTGGGGAGCACCTACCCTGAGACAGAATGGCAGCGCGCATGCCCAGGACTTATCTTAGGCCTGGCCCCCTACAGGGGTCTTAACCGAGTGGCCTCTGAAGCTAGAGGACCCACCCGTGGCCCGTCGGCCCAGAAAACAGAACGTGCCCAGAATTACTCCATCAGATTAGATGCAATGCAACTACTCTATAGTCTAGTGCAACTAAAGTATTCAGAAATAAGTTCAAAGGAGAACATGCAATCTCTCCCTCAAGCTCTAAGCAAAACAGAATTTTAATTCAGCCATATCACACCAAGATCCACAACAAGAATCATGGTTGTTTCCTAAATTCAACAAGCACCAAAAATCCGGAAATAAGGCGTGTGATAAGCATCCATAATATATACAACCACCAAAATAAAGCATATAAGTTTGAATCCAGCAATATTTAACATGATATCATGACACTTCCTTGAAGTAGACAAATCAGGAAATAAGTAATGTAATTAGCAACAAAGTAAGCAAATATTATCCGTCAACCTTATAGTACATGAATTAGGAAACAAACGTGTAGCCAACCATCTACCCAACGTCCTAACCATGCAAACCAGCCACCTAATGATGTACAAACCAGAACTATATGATATGCGAACCATGCCACCTCTAACAGAAACAAATAAGGAAATAAATCATGTAAGAAGTAGTTACCTAATCTATGATTATTTGTCAAATAAACAACACATGAATTTGGAAATAATTGTGAATCCAGTAGCTACCTAATGTATGGTTATGGGTCAACTCATTAGCACAAGATTTAGGAAACACAAATGTAGCCAGCAATTACCTAATACACGAGGATGTAAGATATAGCAACAAGTCCAGTCATGGAAGTTTCCTACTACCAACAACGACATGATGAATGAATATGCAATGTCATGATAACGACCAGCCATGAACTTTCCTATATTCAGCAACCTATTAGTGCATGAAATATGTGGTTTAAAATCAGAAACAAATCCGGAAGTAAACCTTGTATCCAGCCAGCAAACCCGGATCCACTAGGGTTGAATTCCAGCAATAATCCGAACATTGATCATGCAAGGTTTTTGGTAACAATCCAGCCATGTGGTCTATTGATTTCAGTACCCATTAAGGTATGAATTTTTCGGCTTATAACCAACACTAAAATTAGGAGATAACTCATGTGTCCAGCAACCTAAGAGGTCTAGCTATCCGAAACTAAATGGTTGTGATTGTGCGAAAACTTAGAAGCAAACCGGGTCACGGGACTTTCCTAATTTCAGCAACCTAATGATGCATGACCTATGGCATCTAATATCAATCTTTGTGGAGAATTAATTATGTAACTAGCAATAAAGATGCGCAACATGCAATAACATGAACCATCCAAGAATATGAAATCAAATTCAGAATCACATCTAGGAAATCTGGTAACAACATAAATCAACCACATGAAACCCTAGATAAGTTAGGTTGGAAATCGCATGGACTTATTTCAGAAAACCTACATGAGATGCTCCCCCCGAAATCCTCCTCCTTCCCCCCTGATTGGTCCAGCAAAACCCCGAGGAGAGTCGTGAGGAAGGTGCCACAACCGGAAGAGCATTCCAGCCACCCGCCGGAACTAGGGTTGCACCGCAACCTTCCATTCGTGCAACTATCAACACGTCCCAACCCCAACATAAAATCCGTCCCAGCAGCCTTCTCTACCCACCATGCATCCTAAAGCTAACGGAGAGAGGCATACCTGAAGAGAGGAGAGGCTGAGCTAAACCGAAGACCGACAAGAACCTTCTTCTCCTAGCCGCACGCCAAGAACACCGCTGGATTTCTCTTCCAAGCTGCTGGAGCACCAATGGGGATTTCGGTGGTTGAGGGTGGAGAAAAGGTCTAGGGGAGTCGGCTGGGGTGTAGAATAAATAAGGGTGCAAGTTGGAAAGAAGAAACTAGGAAAAAGGCAAGAGATAATTGGGAGTTAATTTGCTTTGATGGCAAAATCAGCACTTTCCTAAATCCAATCAAAGCACATGCTAGCAAGATTTTCTCTCATTAATTTCGGATATGGTAAGGCCAGCCCAACCTCCCAATCTAACCAACATGCCACATCAAGCAACAATTAAATCCGCACACCAGGTTTTAGGCACCCGATAAACCCGGTTAAGTCTAACGAATGCAACCGCGCCCGGCGGTTAAATTCGCCCAAAAAGGAAACTTTTGCAAAACCAACATAACTCAAAACAAAGACAATAAAACACATAAAAGGACTAATAAAACCAAAAACAGAGTGGCAGGAGAGCGGGTCTTACACCATTCATCTTAGGCTTGTCCCCTTTGCGCTTAAAGATGACGCCAAGAAGTGGTTGTACAGCAACCAGGCGAATGCCTTCCGGACATGGGATGAGTTTCAGTCTGCATTCCTCAAAAAGTATTTTCCAAATCATCGGACTCAAAAATTGAGGAACGAAATCAATTCGTTCTATCAACCTGAGACCGAATCATTTCATGCATACTTAGAGAGGTTCAAGGAGCTACTATCCTCATGCCCTCACCATGGCATCGAGTTGTGGCACCTGTGTCAGATTATCTACGAGGGTCTTCACATTCCATCCCGAACGCTCCTTGAGTCCATGTGTCAAGGAGAGTTCTTGGGAAAGGATGAAAGGGAGGCATGGGCTTTCCTAGAAGACCTCGCCGAGAAAACAATGCAATGGGAGAGTGTGAGGGAACCACCTGCATAATCTAGTATAGGACCGAGGATCGCGAATGCAAACTCGACTAGATCGGGTTCCGCATTTGCTGTCGATTCCACTATGGCCACCGAGGCGCGCATGGCGGCCTTAATGCGCCGTATGGATTCGATTGAGCTCCAAAACCAGCACGATGTTTCTCATGTGTCTGCATCTGGTTCACCACCATGTCATTTATGTGGTAGGATAGGTCATACAGGGGGTGAATGTGCATCCATTCCTCTTCAGATGGAACATGTAAATGCCGTCTTAATAGATCCAGGAATGACCCATATTCATCATCATATAACCCTGGATGGAGGAACCACCCTAATTTCTCATGTAACAATAACAATGCCCCAGGTGGTCCTTCAAACTTTTCTCGACCACCCAACCGACCACACTACCCTCCCATGCATTCGCAGTCTCATCAGCCACCCCAACCGACCAACACCAACACACCAGGTTTCCTAAATTCAAACAACTTGGAAACCCAGTTTAATTCGCTTGAGAACTTAACTCGTGGACTTGAGAACTCTGTAAAAAACTTTATGTCGTCCACGAGTCAAGTTCTCACTTCGAATCAGCAGACCATCAAATCTCTCGAGCTTCAGATGGGTCAGTTGGCTCAGTCTGTACATGAGAGAGAGAGAGGGAGCCTGCCTAGCCAACCTGTGGCTAACCCCCATGCTCAACAACACTCGAACATGCAAAATGCAAGTTCAAGACCACAGGGGGGGCAAGTGAACTACGTGGAAGAACATGTGGACCATGTTAATGTCATTGTGACCCTGAGAAATGGGAAGCAGGTCAACAACCACGTATCCTTGCCAGAAAATCCATCTGTGCCGCCCCCTTGTGGGAATGATGGTGAGAAAGAGGCCGAGGGTGAGAGTAATACACCAAAGCCTCCTTCTCCGGCTCCGCCCAAGACATACCTACCAAAAGCTCCTTATCCTAGTAGGTTGTCTAAGAAACAGAGTGACAATGTGGATAAAATGATGGAGATATTTAAGAAAGTGAATGTCAACATTCCTTTGTTAGACATGATTCAAAAAATACCTCCATATGCCAAATTCCTGAAGGATCTCTGTACAAGTAAGAGGAAAACCAATGTCCCTAGCAAAGCCTTTTTGGCGGCTAATGTGAGTTCGATCATCTCGAACCCAACATACATAAAATTGAAGGATCCGGGTAGTCCAACAATTTCATGTATCATTGGGGACTCTCGCATTAACAATGTTTTTCTAGATCTAGGGTCGGCGGTTAACCTCTTACCTGCTTCTGTGTATCAACGATTAAGCCTAGGCACTCTCAAGCCTATGAAAACAATTTTGCAGTTGGCTGATCGTTCGATCAAAGTCCCGTTGGGGGTCATTGAAGATGTCCTAATCAAGGTCGGTGATTTCATATTTCCTGTTGATTTCGTCGTCCTTGAGACCGAACAAATTAAGACTACCCACTCTCAGATTCCATTGATTTTGGGTAGACCTTTTTTGGCAACGTCAAATGCCTTGATCAATTGTCGTACTGGACTCATGAAATTGTCGTTCGGGAACTTGACCGCGACATTCCATGTGTTCAATATGGCTAGGCCGCCGACATCTTTCGAGGACCCCATGGCAGTCAATCTTATCCGGGACTTGGAAGAAGAATTGGAAGAAGTGTACCCCCTGATTCATGAGAATTTAAATGATTACTTCATGGATGAATCCGATCATGAAGAGGACGGGGGTGAGTTGAGCAATGATGTGCATGATGTTCAGTACATGCGAGCTCCTCCTATCTTACATCTTGAGCTAGATATCACGCCTCGCCTTGAGGAGCCACCCACGCCTGAGCTCAAAGAACTCCCCAAGGAATTGAAACACGTTTTTCTTGGTCCAAATAGGTCATTTCCGGTGATTATTTCATCGACGTTGACTGGTGATCAGGAAGAACGCCTGATTCAAGTCCTAAAGAAGCACAAATCAGCCATTGGGTGGTCCTTGAGGGACATCAAAGGGATAAGTCCCGACGTCGTGCAACACCACATCTTTATGGAGGATGAGGCACGACCACGTCGCGACCCACAGAGGCGTTTAAATCCAGCCATGACAGAAGTAGTTAAGAAAGAGATCATCAAGTGTTTCGATCATGGCATCATTCTTCCCATTTCGGACAGCAGTTGGGTAAGTCCTGTCCAGGTTGTGCCCAAGAAGTCGAGTATGACCGTTGTCCAGAATGACAACAATGAGCTTGTACCCACACGACTTCAAACTGGGTGGTGAGTTTGTATTGACTATAGGAACTTGAACACGGTCACGCGTAAGGACCACTTCCCTCTACCTTTCATCGACCAGATGTTGGAGAGACTCGTCGGGCACGCCTATTACTGTTTCCTTGATGGTTATTCGGGGTACAATCAAATCCCAGTCGCCCCCGAAGACCAGGAGAAAACCACATTCACTTGTCCTTTTGGGACGTTTGCTTATAGACGGATGCCATTTGGACTATGCAATGCACCTGCAACATTCCAACGTTGCATGTTAAGTATCTTTTCCGATATGGTCGAGAACTTCCTTGAGATCTTCATGGTTGATTTCTTGGTTCATGGCACCTCCTTTGATGAGTGCTTGCACCACCTGAGCCTTGTTCTCAAAAGGTGTTCGGAAACGAACCTAGCCCTAAATTGGGAAAAGTGTCATTTCATGGTCACAAAAGCCATCGTGTTGGGTCACGTGGTATCTCGTGATGGTATCGAGGTGGATAGGGCAAAGATTGAGCTTATTTCTCAGCTTCCGCCACCCACCTTGGTAAAAGAAATCCGTTCATTCCTTGGACACGCCGGTTTTTACCGGCGATTCATTAAGGATTTCAGCAAGATAGCTCGTCCTTTGACGAGCTTGCTTGCTAAAGGAACCTCCTTTGAGTTCACACCCGAGTGCCTGACTGCTTTTGAGTTTCCGAAGTGTGAGTTGACCTCCGCTCCTATTATTAAGGCACCGATGTGGACTCTACCATTCCAGCTGATGTGTGATGCTTCTGATTACACGATAGGAGCGGTGTTGGGTCAGAAAGTCGACAAATTGCCTCATGTGATCTATTATGCAAGTCATACTCTCAATGACGCCCAACTCAACTACTCTGTTACTGAGAAAGAGTTCCTCACAATCATATTTGCGTTGGAAAAATTTCGCCAGTACCTCATAGGGTCGCATGTCATCATCTACACTTATCACTCAGCTCTTCGCTACCTTTTGTCTAAAAAGGATGCGAAACCCCGTCTCCTGCGTTGGATCTTGTTGTTACAAGAATTCGACCTTGAAATACGGGACATGAAGGGATGAGAGAATGTCGTGGCTGATCACCTATCTCGCATCCCCATTGATCTTTGACCGGATCCACCGGTGAACGAGTTTTTTCCTGATGAGAACCTTATGGCAATAGCCTCACCCCCCTGGTTCGCTGACATTGTGAACTATTTAGCAACCGGGGAGGTGCCGGCTCATTGGAGACACAGTGAGACAGCGAAATTCAAGTCGTTAGTCAAGCACTTCTATTGGGATGATCCATACTTATTTAAGTATTGTGCTGATCAAATCATAAGGAGGTGCATTCCTGACGACGAGATTCAGAGTGACTTGTCCTTTTGCCATAAGGAGGCATTCCTGGTAAGTTAAATAATTCGTGTATGTTAGTATAAGGAAGTTTGTCGTAGTCAATGGCCCTTAAACTCTTTTTGTTAAACTGTAAGTGTAGGGGTTTTGGTTCCCATGTAGATAAACGAATAAGTAGTGTTCTCTCTTCTTGCACGACTCCAATCACTCGGGAAATTAGGACTGAGGGGACTTAGTGCCTGACGTTCTCGAGTCATTTGACTAGGGATGCACCGACCGAACTCCCGTTACACGGGTGGTAGGGATCGCCCTATGTGGAGATTTGGGGGAAGGAGTACGTCATAGTGTAAGCCCTCACAGGCAATGATGCACGAAACGCGACCCTTGGAGAATCAAACACCAACCAATAAAATGCTTCAAAGAAAAAAAAGAAAAAAAGAAATACAGAAAAAAGTAGTCAAATAAGAACCTTAAGGGACTTTACACAATGTATCAGTTTCAGAAGTTAAGGCTGCCCATGTCTTTCACTTAAGTCCTTAATTAACTTTCACAAATGATTCATTAGGCTAGGTGTGTGAACTGATTAAATATATAGAGTCAGCCCGTAGCATTACTACGTCCAATGATCGACAAAAATGAGCCATCAAGTCGTGTAGCTATGTTGAATAATGCATCTTTGTTCGGATTTTGTGGGTGTATCCGCTGAAAACCCTCAGGAGACAATACTCCTCCTCTTTGGCGACAAGGAGGTTTAACAGCTTGTTTCACGTGCTAAGTGGAACCGTAAATCCTACGAAAGTGAGTTAGGATTTCTTGTTATTTGTATACTTTTCTCTTTCTTTGTTTGGCTCGGGACTAGCAAAAGTTAGGTGAGGGGGTATTTGATTGACATCATTTCATGCTTACATTTATATCTTATATCCATTATCTTTCACCGAAACAATGCTACGTAACGAGTTTTATGTTTGAATTTCAGAAATATATAGGTTTGAGGAGAATAGGCATAAAAGGACCTAAAAGCAAGAAAAAGGACTGAGTTGTGATACTTGGGGACTAAGATGCAAGGGAGAAGGATCCTTGATTGACATCATTTCATGTTTATATTTGTATCTTATATCCATTATCTTTCACCTAAACAATGCTATGTTACGAGTTTTATGTTTAGTTTTCAGGAATAAATAGGTTTGAAGAGATGAAACATAAAAGGACCCAAAAGCTGGGAAAAATGACTGGATTGTGAGATCTAGGGACCAAGATTCAAGGGAGAAGGACCTGAACGCAAGACAGAGGGACCTAAGAGCAAAACATAATACTTCACACCATCATGGGGAGTATTTTAGCAATTGGATTCGGGTCGGAGCTCCAATAAACGAAGTAGATGCATCCAAGACTACCAAATACACAAAGAAAAGCCCAGAACAAGATTCAACTGGATCCGGATTTTTTGGACCGCCAATTAGCGGTCTGGATCAGCCCAGGTCCGCTATGTTTTCTCCTGGACTTGTATTAATGTTTGTTTTGGCTATTTTTGGTATTGGTTTAGTCCCACATCGGGAGATTGTCCCGGATTAGCTTTTTCCATGCCTATAAATAGAACTATTCACCTTCCTTTGTAATTACTCGATGCTTGTGGCCATTCTCCCTAATTGAAGTGAAAGCCTTGAAGCAAGAAACTCAATGGAGGAGATGCTACTGGTATTGTGAGTCTTCAATCAATAAAATTTTCTTTGTTTTGTGCCTCTTTTATGGTTTGTGCATGTTTTAGTTTAATCATCTTCTATTAAATCTAGCTTAGTTAATATGTTTTCTTTGCTTAGCTTAATAACTAGCGTAATGTTTAGTGACTAGTTCCATCCCCTTTGGGGGGTGGAGTAGATGTATATACATGCATTAGAGAATGGGATGAATGCTTTATTTTTTGATGTGTTGATAAAACATGAATGTATGCTTGCTTGTTTAGGATAGAATTTATAACTAGATGACTTTTGCCAACATGATTAGACACCTTTCATGCTTGTTTAGGTTCTGAAATAAACAACTTGCATATGTAAATGTTAATCAACTAAGTTGGTGAATAGATTGATAGGTTTTGCCATAACATTTAGACACTTCCTATGCATGATAAACACCACCTTAATTTGTGCTTAAAGAGGGTATTCTACACCCACCTCTTTGCATGTGTACACTCACTCCACCCCTTAGAGGTTTTTCCCATTCCTGAAATTCCAGCATTCTTGTTTTGTTCTTAGCTTAGTTCTTATTTCATCGTTTGTTTGCTTCTTTCACATTTGATACTTCTTAGCGTAGTGTAGTGTAGGTTAGCATAATCAATCTTTCTCTTCCCTATTTTGCCACTTGATTTCGTGCCAACGAGAGGCTGCTCACCTCCCTAAGGACGACCCGTACTTGCCATCGTTTCATCACGGCCGTGCACTTGCGGTTTAATTAAAACGTTCAACAATCCTAATGTAACCCCAAAGGACCAATGAGCAAATGAAGAAACTTCACACCATCATGAGGAGTATTTTAGTAAATATTCAGGCAACACTCCTATAACCGATCTGAGTGCACCCCATGTGAAGAATTAAAGACACAAAGAACATCTCCGAAAATGGGTCGGATCCGGGAAACAATGACCGCCAATTGGCAGTCCAAGACCGCCAATTAGCGGTCCATTTGTCTCCGAATCCAACCCGGTTTCTCGAGAACATGGGTTATGTGTTTATGTGTATTCTGGGAATATTTTATTAGTCCCACATCGGTGGATTGTCCCCGTTCACCTTTTTCTATGGCTATAAATAGAACTCCTCATCCTCCTTTTGTATTCACCCATTGCTTGGTGACATTCTTTCTACTAGGAATAAAAGCCTTGAAGTAAAACTCAAGGTGAAGAAGAATGCCATTTGCAATGTGAGTCATGTTAATAAAATAATTTTTCTTAGTTTCTTTTAATATTGTCTTGTCCTTTAATTCTTGCATGCTTCTTTAGTTTAGTTTTCTTTCAGTTAGCTTTTTAATATTTCTTATTTGCTTAGTTTAATTGCCTTTCATTAGGAATGGTAATGAATGCTTTATTTTGGAATGTGTTGATAGATGTGAATGTATGCTTGCTTGTTTAGAGTAGAACACTTCACTTGATGAGTTTTGCCACAATTATTAGACACCTCTCATGCTTGTTTAGGTTCTGAAATAACTTGGAATGTGCTTACGCCCCAAGGGATACTGAGCATGCAAATGTGATGTATCAATAGAGGCACGACAATGACCCGTACAGTCACTCCTATAACCCGGGATGGCAAACAAATACCTAACTTCGCTTTGGGGTCACGGTCGGAGCTCGCACGTTTCACCTCAACCTCCACCTTATCTCCCTACACGCCCATTGGTGACCTACCAACCCCCACATCAAAGTCTCTGCACCATAATCACCAACCTCCTCAGGCCTCACCATTGGGTTATTATAACCAAACTCCACTATCCCGGCGGGTTGACCCGAAGGACCCCACTCGTGAACAAAACCTTCAAGCATTCATGCAGAGCCATCTCTTCGTGTCACCACATCTGCGATGATACTTGCATCTATGAGGGAGCCGGATCCTGGAGTTCCCTCAACAAATAGTTCTTGGAATGAGGTTGATCCTGAGGTTCCTTCTACATTTATTTCTACAATAGGGCCGAATCCTGAGGTCCCCTTGTCTAATCTTGTGTCGAATGAATCAGATTCTGAGGTCCCCACTCATGTTTCTATGGGCCAGAATTCTGAGGTTCCTTCGAAAGACCCTTATGCCCCGAAGGCGCCATTCCCTAAGTACCTTAAAAAGAAAAATTCAGATCAGCATGACAAGATGCTTAGGATCTTTCGGCAAGTTAAGGTGAACATCCCTCTATTGGAGGTGATTCAACAAATGTCACCTTATTCGCAGGTTCTCAAGGACTTATGCACCAAGAAGAGAAAACACTTATTCCCAAGAAAGTTTTTCTTATGGCAAACGTGAGTTTATTGTTGGCACAACCCACGCAAGTGAAATACAAGGACCCTTATTGTCATACTATTTCTTGTGTGATTGGTGATGTGTCCATACATCGAGCTTGAGTGAACCTAGGTGTATCTGTCAATCTTTTGTCGTATTCTATCTACGTCCACCTAGGTCTTGGAGACCTTAAACAAACAAAAACCACTCTTCAACGTGCTGATAGGTCAATGAAGAAACCGAGGGGCGTGGTGGAAGATGTTCTGATCAAAGTGGGTGAGTTCATTTATCCAGTCGATTTCTTTGCTTTGGATATTGAACCTGTGGCAAACCCACTTGGATAAATTCCTGTTATTTTGGGGCAACCATTTTTATAGACCTCTAATGCCTTGATCAATTGTCGTAATGGTCTTATGCGCTTGACATATGGTAGTCAAAGCGCTGATTTCCTCATCTTCACCATCGGGAAGAAGCCAGGTGCCTTCGATGACCTTGTTGAGGTCAATCTTATCCAGGACATGGATGAGAATGAAGTTGAAGGCACCTTCAAGTATTTCAGAGAATTGTTCGATGGAGATCCTGATGGTGGTGAAGATGTTTCACCTGGGTTGCCATAAGAAGGTGCCTTATCTTGTGATCATGTGGCTCTTGAGTCACAAGTTACTATTTTTGTGGCCTCTGGGCCACCTGCTCTTCACTCTGTATTTGTTGAGGACCACCCATTTGGGTTAAGAATCAACCACCTATTACCCTACATTTTGAACAACCAGACAAAGGTTCACCTCTCATTCATGCCTCTTATCTTGCTCATTCTCAAGAGGCATCGTAGGACTACAATGCTTATAAGGGTGTCAGGTGGTCATGCAATTCTGTTTCTGTACTTAGCCATCTTGGTAATAAGTCCAGTGTGTCACTTTGTGTGGAGGAAATGATCACGGTTCACCCAAATGTTAGTTGGAGGGTATATATTGATGACCCTCAGCTTTGTCATGGAATGGAAACACACTTGTTTCCATTTCCTTTCAGAAACCCCAGTTTTGAGAGGCATGAACCACCATTCTTGGTTCATAAATCTCTCAACAATCCTCCTATTTCTTATGTTACAATCCCATTCAAGTACATATCTGGTTTGAGAGATGGCAGGTTCCCGTTTGATGTCCCTGACATATGAAAATGGGAGCCCATCCTTGTACATAGTTATATTTAAAAAAAACAAAAAAGACTCCAAGAGTGAGCATTGATAGTTGTGGGTCCCAACCCTTGTGTATTTGAGCCCCATTTCATTCACGTATTTGTCTCCCTTCTTAAGTATTTCACAGGTTTTGATGGAAATTAGGGTTTGTGTCCATCAACTTGACCATGAAACTTTCCTTGTGCTTCAAAGTTTGCTGAGATCTTAACTTTTTCATGCAAAATTCATGTAGTATCATGCTTGCATACATTGAGGACAATGCATGAAGTACGTATGGAGGGTGTTGTACGTGTGTACATAGTCGAGTCTTTCTCCTTTTGTTTTGTTTTCTTTTGTTTGTATTGTTAGGGTCATGTTATGGTGCTACATTTAATATCGTTATATCTGCTTGTCATGATCCTTGGGTGACTTGTCTTTTTTTGCTTGCCTAAGGCTTTAAATTTTCACATTTCTTTCAAAATCATCATGTATTTACAAAAGAAAATGTTTTATGGGTTTTGCGTGGGTTTTGCATATGCAAAACCATTGAGAGGGAAAGTAAAAGGAAGCTCCCAAAATTGACTTGAACTTGATGTATTAGGATATCTAGAACACCGGGTCTTGACCCACAAGATACCATTTTTGTGGCCTCTAGGCCACCGGCTCTTCACTCTGTATCTGTTGAGGACCCAATGTAGGTTAATAATCAACCACTTGATACCACACACTTCAAACAACTAGACAGAGATTCACCTCTCAGTCATGCCTCCTGTCTTGCTCATTCTCGAGAGGCATCAAACGACCTTTATGCTTATAAAAGTGTCAGGTGGTCAAGCAATCCTGTTTTTGGACTTCATCATCTGCGTAATAAGTCCAGGGTGTCACTTTGTGTGGATGAAATGATCCTCATGATCCCGAATGTTTGTTGGAGGGTATATATTGATGACCATCAATATTGTCGCGGAATGGAAACGTATTTGTTTCAATTTTCTTTCGCAGACCCTGGTTTTGAGAGGCATGAACCATCATCCTTTTTTCTTAAATATCTCAACAGTTCTCCTGTTTCTCATGTTACGAGCCCATGCAAGTGAATTTCTCACCCGACATATGGGGGGTTCCCATTTGATGTCCCTTGACAAATGAAGATAAGTGCCCATTAATGTACATAGTTGTAGTCAAAAAAGAAAAAAAAGAAAGAGACTATACAAATGAGCCTTGATTGTTGTGGGACCCAACCCATGAGTATTTGGGCCTTATTTGTTTCACGTATTTGTCTCTCTTCTTAAGTATCTTACAAGTTTTCAGGAGTTCGGGTATATGTCCATCCACATTACCATGAACTTTCTTTTGCGCTTCACGTTAGTGAGATCTTTTCTTTTTCATGCATAATCCATGTAGTATTATGCTCATATTCATTGAGGACAATGCATGAGGTAAGTGTGGGGGTGTTTTACGTGTTTACATAGTCGAGCCTTTCTCATTTTCTTTCATCTGCATTGTTAGGGTCATGTTAGTGTGTTGCATTTGATATTGATATATCTGCTTGTCATGATACTTGGGTGACTTGTCTCCTTTTGTTTGCCTAGTGCTTGAAAATTTTCATTTCTGTCAAAATCTTCATGTGTTTGTGAAAGAAAATGTTTTGTGGGTTTTGCGTCTATTTAGCATGTGCAAAACCATTGAGAGGCAAAGTAAAAAGGAAGGTCCAAAAATTTACATGAACATGATGCATTAGGATATCTACTATACTAACTTTAGGCCTCATCTAGTCGTTAGGATGCACCCTAGTTTTCCCTTGGGGGAGAGTAATCATATGGTTTTACTGCTCAACCAAATAAAGAAGTCCAACCTGACCCTAATGAGTCGAATAATTCGTGTCATATAGTATAAGGAAGTTTGTCGTAGCTAGAGACCCTTAAACTTCTGTTGTGAAACCTTAAGTGTAGGGGTTTTGGTTCATATCTAGATAAGAAATAATTTGTTAGGTTGTTCTCTCTTCTCGCACAACTCCTATCACTCAGGAAATTAGGTCTGAGGGGCTTAGTGTCTAGTGCTTGTTAGTCATCTGACGTGGGATGCGTGGACCAAACTCCCGTTACATGGGTGGTAGGGATCGCCCTATGTGGAGATTTGGGGGAAGGTATACGTGATAGTGTAAATCCTCATAGGCAATGATGCTTGAAACCCGACCCTAGGAGAATTAAACACCAACTAGTAAAAAAAGGAAAAAATACAAATAAGAATCTTAATGGACTTTACAGTTTCTATCACTTTAGGATGTTAAGGTTGCACATGTCTTTCATTTAAGTCCTTAATTAACTTGCACGAGTGATTCATTAGGTTAGGTTTGTGGACAGAATAAATATATAGAGTCGGCTAGGATTATCGTGTCCAATGATCAACAAAGTAGGTCTGGCGAGTTGATTTCTAGGTGGAATAATACATCAATGTTCGGAGACAGCGCTCCCCATTCTTGGCGACAATGAGGTTTAACGGCTTGTTGCACGTGTTAAGTGCAATCGTGATTTCCTTATTTTTCGTATGTTTAACATTCTTTCATTTTTTCTTTCTTTATTTTTCTCGGAACTAGCACAAGGTAAGTGTGGGGTATTTGAATAGTAGAATATCATACATCGCATTAAAGTTATATATCTTTTATTTCACCCCAATTTTGTGTTAATCAAGTGTTTCTTTGTGGTGTTTTAGGTATTATGTAAAAAAGTAGAGAAAGGAAGATAAAAGGATTAAAATGAAATATAAAAGACTCAAATGAAGCAAAATGGACATTTTTGTCATGCACAAGGACACATCTGCAAATCTGGAAGAACCCAGATGAAATCCAGAGGGACCTAAACGCATGGAAAACATTTTGGGGGCAAAAATCCCAAAATACCACGATCTTGAAGAGTATTTAAGCAATTAAGACCAAACAGACTCAAGCCAGTGGACCAGGAGTGAACCCCACGTGCAAAATACATAACTTAAGATTCTGGGAGAAATCGGAACAGATCGGGGCCAAAACATCCGTCGTTGGCTTATCAGTTTGGTCCAAAACTCCTCCAAATTCAAACGTGGTTCGGACTTGCTGAATTGGGTGCACTAGAACTTACAGAAATCAATTTCAGTCATTGGATTGCTCCCACATCATCTACACCACACTGTCTTCTATAAAGAGCATGGTTTCGTCTTCCTTTCCTCTTCTTCTCCACTTCGACCATTAGAGTAGGTTAGTTTTTACCCAATTTGGCTGCAAGTAGAGGAAGGTGCATGAAGTTTGTAATCTCACATTTTCTTTAATATAAAGTTGGATTAATGTTCCTCTTGTCATTAACTTTCTTTCTATGCAATTATTTTTCAATTTTGTTGGTTAGTTTTCTAGTTAGAGTGTTATGCTATATTTAGTCTTAATCACTTGCTTTCCATGCTTCTTATTACGATTAGTGAGTAGATCCACCCCATTTGGGGTGGAGGCAATTTAGTTGATGGTGAAGTGTATGATGGATTCCTAAGTTTGTGTCACTTCCATGTGATTAATGTTAGATCTAAAACTTGTAGCATTTTAATCTTGTTATAGATGAGTTAATGGGCACACTAGGTACTTTTTTCATGGTAGATCTAGTTTTGACATGTTGCTTGTGATGGGTTTTATTTGATGATGGAATTGACATGAAATGAATGGTTGCTTGATTTGGTTTATGTTGCTTGAATGAACTAAGATTATGCTTAGGATTGATTGATACTTTAATTGTCACACTAGGTGCTTATTGCATATTTTAGAATCCATAAAATCATATTAAGTTCATGCTAACCTTTCCTTGTCTTTTATACCGTGTAATTGTTTGTGTTTCACATTTAGATTCCACACTAGCTTCTACTTGTAAACACACACTCTTACACATATGCTTAGTGGTTGGACATGCTTATGCACACACACTTCACTATTGCACCTCCACTCCAAGGGGTTTAGTTAGATTGTTTTCTTCAATCTCAGTTTCGTTTAGTTAGCTTAGCCTAAATCTCTCCATCTATTTCTCTTCCCACTCGAGTATTGTGATAACAACGTCCACAACTCCTCGTGGTACGACCTTTACTTGCCCCGTCATCACCCACGTCGTGCACCTGTGGTAAATTAAAACGAACAATCAGAGACCTCGTCGATGTCAAGGTGCAGCAAGGTTGTTCAACTGGAATGGTCGACCGATGTGAATGTTGGTCGACAACTCTTAGTGTAAATGTGAGATTGTTACCCACACTGATCGAACGATGCCTCTTGGCGGTCGACCTGATACGGTTAGTTTCGTGGGAATAAGATGACTCTGTTAATTTCGGTGAAACAATACCCTTGTCGCTTGACCGATTGGATCTAAAGTAAGTTGGTTAGGGCGTAAACCATCTAAACGGTCGACCGTATTAAGATTTTGTTCGACCAATAACTTAAGTAAACTTGATCTATATTCGACCGTTTGCATGTTTGTTCGACTAGTGATGCTTTGAGAAAACGTTGGAAGTCCCTGTTATTTTTGGTTGACCGGAAACCCTTTGTCATTCGACCGTTCGGAAGATTTTTTTAATATTATTTGTGTTGTAGACCTTCCAAACGGTCGACTGTGCAATGACTTTTGTTCGACCGCTTCATATATGTTTGTTCGACCAATGAGTTGCTGGTTGAATCTTTTAGCTGTAATAACAACCAACCGGTCGACCGTTTGACCTTTTTCGGTAAACCGATGGTGCACTAAATTGTTATTTATGTTTATGAGCGCGTTGGCGCATGAGCTACTATTATGACTATTATGAGTTCTTGACATATGCATTGAGAACCTATGTAGTCGACTTGAGGGACCGTAGTTCCCATTTGCACATAATGCACATGTTTGTTGAACTGGCTCATATATTGTTTATGCATATGTATATGTGCATATTGAGTTCTCCATCGATCAGGTGTCAGGGACCGTATCGCATGGCTCAAGAAAGAGTTGGCTGAGTTGAAGGACCAATTGCAGGAACTGCAGGGGAAGGCGTTTATCAGGCCGAGTGTCTCTCTGTTGGGAGCTCTGGAATTGCTGGTCAAGAAGAAGGATGGGTTGATGCGGATGTGTATAGACTATCGTATTCTGAATAAGGTCACAATTAAGCCTTTTTTGGATCAATTTGTGATCATCTTCGTGGATGACATCCTGATTTTTTTGCCGGATAGAGAGCAGCATGAGGAGCACTTGATAACTATGTTGGAGGTTTTGAGGAAGAACCAGTTCTCTGCAAAGTTCTCAAAGTGCAAGTTCTGGCTGGAGCAAGTGGGATTTATGGGCCACGTTGTGTCGAAGGAAGGCATTATGGTAGACCAATGTGTCAGATATTTGGATTTTTGTTGGACTCGTGGGTTATTATCGGCAATTCATCAAATATTTCTCCAAAATCACCGCACGATTGACTACGCTGACCAGGAAGGGAGTGAAGTTCGAGTGGTCTCGGAAGTGCGAGGAGGGTTTCTAGCAGCTGAAGAGGAGGTTCACTTTATCACCAATGTTGACATTTCTGAGTGGATATGGAGGCTTCGTGATTTACAGTAATATGTCGAGGACTAGATTGGGTTGCATGCTTAGGCAGCACGAATAGGTGGTGGCATATGCTTCGAGGCAACTGAAGGCACATGAGAAGAATTATCCTACACATGACATGGAGCTTGCAGCAGTGGTCTTTGCTGTGAAAATTCGGACGCACTACTTGTATTGGGAATAGCTTGAGGTGTTCACCGATCATCAGAGTTTCAAGTACTTGTTCTCGCAATAGGTGCTTAATATGAGGACCTCACTCCAGCTCCGGTCCCCCTGGCTGCCTACAGCCAGCCTCCATCTAGCGCATGCAACAACATGCAATAGAAGGGATCCGGTTGGTGGTGCAACCATTGCACCAGCAACCACCTGGTGGTCGGCCCCTCCAGCCAACATCACCTCCCATAAAACTCATCAAGGGATAGGAGCATACCTGATTTTCCAGAATATGACCTGAGATTGCCGGAAAACAACCACCAAAAATCTCCTCCAAGTTGCACACAAGGGTGCCCACTAGATGCTTCTTCAAAGTTTGCCAGAGATCAACCAAAACCTTGCCAGAGATGGCGGTGGTGGTGGCCTGAGGTGGTGGCGTGGAGAAAGGGAAGGGTGTAGGGATGGCTGGGGTCTGGGTTGTGTTTGTATTTCAAGGAAACAAACACAAAAGGCAAAGGTTTAATCAAATAAAGGTCAAAATAAAACATACCATATGGCTAGCAATTCAAATGTATGCAACTCTCAAGAGATCTCCTCTTGCTGATATGTCAGCCACATCACCCAGCCTTCACACCTCAGCCCCAAATGCCCCCCCCCCCAAAGCGCAAGCGAAACAACACACACAAATTGCACCCGATCGACCCAATTAAGTCAATTGATTGCAAAACTGCCCGACGGGTCGCACCCGCCCACGAGTCGCATTAACTTGCCCAAAAAGGAAACTTCCCCCCGAAAGGAAGCTTTTCCAAAACAAAGCATAAAAGAACACAACTAACATCATTCATCAAGAAAATACAATCTCATGCATAAGGATGAATAAGACTTAATAAGGTAACCGGAGAGCGGGTCTTACACCACTAGAGGATCAAAATCTGCCATTGGCAGATCCGGTGGCTCTATTGGTTTGAAATTTCTACAACAACTTAATGTTGCTTTGTTGCACATGGAGTTGAGCCCTAGCCTATTGTCTTGAGCCTATTTGATTTTAATGTTTGATTTAGTTCTTAAGTTATTGACTTTTGTGACACAATATATTTCTTTATACTTTGGTCCCACCGGGCTTTTACTTGGGTCCCTCCGGGTTTACTGTCCAGTCCTTTGCCATTACAAACTGGTCCAGAAACCATCCAAATCAGTCCATTCTTCTTGCATTTAGGTCATTTTCTCTTCTTTATTTCATAAACCCTGAAACACATCAAACAAACACTCGAGTAACATATATAACATGAATGCAAAGTATGTTATGCTACTAATTAGTCACCAAAGGATCAGGGTAGAACAGATATATGAATGTAAATTGCAACACACTATCATGACCCTAACAATACAAACAAAAGAAAAAGAAAAGACTCGACTATATACACGCGATAAGTACCCCCTACCCCACCCCCCACCACCCCAAAGTTAAGCCATGCATTGCCCACAATGTATGCAAAGAATAAAATGCAACCTTACTCGACTATTTTCACCTACGTCGTCCCCGAGAGGACACCCCTATGAGGAAAAACCACTGGGTTCCAGTTTCTTGAGCATCTTCTAGATCTTACAATTTTTCTTTGAAAGCACTTCATTTTTCTCAGATAGTGACAATTTGTCGAAAACGTAGCTGAAAAGTCTCTCCGAGTCCACATAACCATAGGAAGAATTGGCACGAACATCCTCGGCATTGCCTTGGTCCCTCCCGGAGTCAAGAGGTGTGTGAGTATGCACGCAAGATCTTGAGTGTATGAGGGGTCAAAATGACTGCAAATTCTAGTGACAAGTAGGGGCAAGGGTTGCCTCCCCTCCCGTACACCTTTCTGCAATGTGCTGAAGAATTAATTCCAAATGCAGTCCTGTGCTCTTGTCATTAAAACATAAACCAAGTCTAGACAAGTTGCGGAGAAGGTGGAGTGGTGCCGCAATCCCAAGATATTCTTGCTTACCCAACAGGCGGCAACATGAAATTTTTTGTACAAGTGGGTCATACTTAAACTTCCATGACGGTTTACCGAGTTCCCTCTACCATAAAAATACCGGTCCAGCTAATTTAAATTCTTGGACTAGATGAACAATCAAATGCACCATAATGTCAAAAACAATGGGGGGAACTACATCTGCAACTGACATATTGTAATAACCATTTCATTATGCAACTTATCCAAGGAGTTTGGATCATGTACTTTGCTGCAAATCTTGTTAAAGAATAAACAAAGTTTGATAATTACATGTCTGACGTGACGGCAATATCGATCTAATAGAAATAGGAAGAAGTCGTTGCATCAATACATGACAATCATAAGACTTCAAACCAAGTAGTTACAAATCATTCATCGAAACCAAATTGCTAATATGTGAAGAATATCCCTGTGGCACTTTGACACCACGTAGACTTTGACACAAAGTTATCTTCCCTTTCCTGGACAATGTGTAACAAGCTTGTAGTAAAAATTTATGGGTCCATTATCCTTTCGTGATAGTTTTGCTCGTATACCAAGTTCTACTAGGTCAAGTGTGACATTATAACCAACTTTTGTCTTACCAGGTATGCTCAGAATAGTTCTTAGTAACCTATCACAAACACTTTTTTCTACATGCATGACAATTCCATATGCAGGAAAGTCATTTATTCCACGAGGATCATCGCACGGATAGTAAATAACTACTGTTAATGGGTATCCCACACTTTCGTACCCTCCCCACAATTTCTTTAGGATTTCATGGAAGGGTCTCAAGTATACATCGAAATTGTTTTCCGATTGTTTTGGCCCTGGAATTATTAACGACAACATCATATATTTGCATTTTATGCTTAACTGATTAGTAACATATCATGCATCGTATTCATGCTATATATCCTTTATTTTACCCCAATATTGTGCTACACGAGTGTTTGTTGTTATATTTCAGGTATTAGGTAATAAAGAAGAGAAGGGAAGAGAAAAAGGACTGAAACGTAAGAAGAAAGGACTTAAATGAATCAAAATGAACCACTCTGTCACACACAAGGACCCATCTGCAGGAGAAGGACCTGGACGTAAGCCTGAAGGGACCAAATAGCAAACCACCAAACTCCACACCATCATGAGGACTATTTTGGCAATTAGATTCGAGCGTAGACTCAAACAACCAATCCGGGCACACCGCACGTAGATAATTAAAGCGTTGAAGAAGCCAACCGAAAATAAGTCAAATCTGACTAACCATGACCACCAATTGGCGGTCCAATATGCTCAGGACCCGACCGACCTTCTTGTGGTTGTGTATTATGTTGTTTTTATCCTTTGTTAGAAGTTTCATTAGTCCCACATCAGAGGATTGTCTACAGTTGCCATTTTCATGTCTATAAATAGAACTCTTCTTTCTCCATTTGTAATACACTCCTTGCTTGGTGGTCATTCCCTCTACTTAAAGTAAAGCCTTTGGAGCAAAAACTCAAGTGGAGAGATGCTACTTCTAATGTGAATCTTGAATAAAAGAAATCTTTGTTAGTTTCATGTGACTCTTTTACATTCTTGCATGTTTAGCTTACTTGTGTTTTATTAACCTTAGTATAAGTGGTTAGAATGTTTACTCTTTTTAATATAAATATTAGCCTTATGAGTAGTGAGTAGTTCCATCCCCCTTTGGTGAGTGGAGATGATGGACATTTATGTTTTGAGGTTTTGATGTTTGACGAATTTGAATTGTGTAGACTTGAATGTATGTATGTTCATCGAGTTTGTTTTAATCATTTACATGTTAAGGGATTTTTGATGAGTTTTCGAATAAGATTTAGACACTTCCCATGCTTGGTTTCCTCATGTTTATTAGCTGAAACTTCTTGTTGTATTTGCTACATGTTAGTCGTGTGTATTAGTGTTTGCTTGCTTGATTGATTGAAGAAACTTTGTCAAGATGGGTTTTGCCATGATTTTCAGACAACTCCCATGCTTACTGGTTGAATAAATTATAATACCACAGGTGCACGACCGCGTTGAAGTGGTGGCAAATAATATGGGTTCGTTCACAGGGAGTGTGTGTGAGTCGAGTTCACGATACTCGAGTGGGAAAAGAAAAAGGGATGAAAGTCGAAACTACACTACAACACGAAAGAATCGAAAAATAAGCAATAACACTAGGGGGTAGAGAAGAACATGGAATTGAAAATGTGTTGTGTAGTGTGTGTTCAAATGTGCTCAACAAAACATGTCCTACATGAAATCTATAAAACTCAACTCCAACTTTACCTCCACATGAAATAAGATAAAACCTTATCATTAAAACATACAAGACAATAATTGAAATGAAGGTAATATGTTCACATGCAACATGACTCAAATCCAACTATGTCTCAACATGAAATAAGACTTATCACAATCACTAAACCATACAACAAACTAATTAAGATAAAGCCAACATGAGCACATGCATGCACATGCCTTGTTCCCTTCTTCCACTACATCCTTATCCTCACATCATCATTCCCCATAAAATAGGCCCACTAATCTAAGCATGTGCTAAGCTTCACTCAAGAGCATTATCACATCAAAGATAAGAGTGAAATCTCATAAGATGGTTATGGAAATCATGTAAAGATCAAAGGATTAACACACACTAATCCATCACATGATCAAATAACCTTCTTCTCCACCCCCCAATGGGGATGGGCAACTCTGTACTCATCTCTACACTAATGAAAACATAAAAATAATATGAACTCATAATGGAAATGACTACAAACAAGATTAAACAAACAACAACATCAAAGGAATTGCATCAAAGTAAAAGACATGTATTTAAAGAACAAAACTCACACTTGATTGAAATGATATGATTACAAAGTATGCTTCTTCTCCTTCGACCACACTAATCAGAAGCAAAACAAAACCTAAAACTAATAGAGAAGCAAGAAGAATTAGGAGAGGAGGGATTACAGTGGTACATATAGACTAATACATGGTTAGGATTAATTTTGAAATAATCGTACGTCTCTAAATCACATCTGATAGTCCAGGAATGCTCTGAACCAATGATTGATACGTTTTAATTAACCGCAAGTGCACGACCGTGTTGAAGCGGTGACAAATACGGGTCGATCCACAGGGAGGTGTGTCGACTTTAGTTTGTTCGAAGGCGAGTGAGGAAGAAAGGAGAGAAAGGAGTTATGATGAAACTATACTAAAATGCAAAAGGAAATGGAAAATTCAGCAATAAAACTAAACCCCATAGGGGGTAGAGAAAGAATGTGAATATAAAGATATGTGTATGTGTGTGTTCAATTATGCTCATCACAACATGTAGTGCACGAAAATCATAAAACTAAATCCAACTTTGCCTCCACATGAAATAAGATAACACAATATCATTAAAACATACACGACAATAATTGGAATGAAGCTAAATGAACTCATGTATAAAGACCAAACCTCACTTTGCCTTCACATGAAATAAGATTTAGACAATCATTAAACCATACAAGACATTAACCAAGGTACAGGAAACAAGAGTACATGCAACTACAAGTCATATTTCCTTCATCAATTCCATCTATATCCTCACCTTATCATTCCCCATAACATAGTTCCACTAATCTAAGCATATGCTAAGCTTCATTCAAGAGCATTAGCATATCAAAGACAAGAGTGAAATCTCATTAGATGGTTATGGAAATCATGTACGGTTCAAAGGATTATGATAACACACCCCTAATACATCACACAATCATATCACATATTTCTCCACCCCCCAAATTGGGATGAAACTACTCACTCATATTTAAACTACAACCTACATTAACAAAATGAAACATTCTACTGAAAGGAAATTAAAGTAAGCAAGCAAGAAATATTAAAAACGCTAAAGAAACATAAAATTAAAGAGGCATGCAAGACATAGGAAAGGAAATTAAACAAAGAAACAAACAACATAACTAAAAGAAAATCTTATTAATTTCAAACTCACAATACAAGTAGCCTCTCTCCACCAGGGTTTTTGCTTCAAGGCTTTTACTCCTAGAAGAGAGGATGGCCACCAAGAGAGTGATGAATACAAGGGAGGACGAGGAGTTCTATTTATAGTCAAAGAAAAAGGTAATCTGGGACAAACCCCCGGTATGGGACTAAACATATACCAGAAATAGACTCAATACACTCTAATACGCGAGCCAACGAAATATTAGCGGAGCCGGAGCAACCTGGACCGTCAATCAGCGGTCCCAGACCGCCATTTGGCGGTCTACAGGGTTTGGATCGGGCTGTTGTTTAGTGTGGGCTTTTCTGGATGTCTTTGCTTGTGTTTGATGCATCGAAGTCAATTACTCGAGCTCCTGACCGAATAGAATTGCCAAAATACTCCCATGATGGTCTGGAGTTTCTTCATTTGCTCATTGGTCCTTTGGTTTTGTATTCGGGTCCCTCTCTCTTGTATCTTAGTCCATAAGTCTTGCAACTTAATCCTTTTTCTTCCTTTTGAGTCCTTTTATTGTCTCTCCTTCTCAAACCTACTTATTCCTGAAACTTAAACCTTAAACTTGTTACATAGCATTGTTTGGGTGAAATACAATGGATATAAGACATAGATATGCATGATAAGATGTAAATCACCCAACAACCCGAACCATGACCAAAATTTGATACCCTTTTGACCATTTTGATCGGCGAGGGGCGGCAAATGGATCCGACCGGGCTGAAATTGTGTCCCACTTTATTGCTTCATTTGGCACGTGGGGTGAAGTCCTGGTTTGCTGGCTTGAATCACTTCGAGTTTAATTGGTGAAATATTGATCTGATTCAAGTCTTGTGTCATCATATTTTGCACTTCACAATAAGCCTCCCTTCGGGTTTGCACTTGGGTCCTTCCTGATTTGCGATCTAGTCCTTGTGCATTACAAATAGGTCCAGATCCTTCAAAATCAGTCCATACTTGTTACATTTAGTTCCTTTTGCTCCCTTCCTCTTCTTTATTACCTAACTCCTTAAACACTTTAAACAACAACTCGAGTAGCACAATGTTGGGGTAAAATAAAGAATATATAACATGAATATGTTGCATGATATGCTACTAATCACTTACCTTTGTTCTTTACATGAGTTCCTGGTTTTCGATTGTTTTGCCATAAGATTTAGACACTTCTCATGTTGAGCCTCATCTTATGATAATCAAGTAGTCAGTGCTAATATGGTGTGCGAATGGATTGATATATCATGCCAAATCTTTAGACAATTTCTATGCATGAAGACACACACATCACACACTTACATATACATGTTTACATGCGTCATTCATCACTTCTCTCACCCTATATGTGTACACACTCCACTCATCAGAGGTTCATCTATATTTCGTTCTATATCGTTTGTTGTATTTCTTAGTTTTCTTTTGCATCGTAATTTAGTTTGTTTCGCATCGTTAGTGTAGTCGTCTTTTGAGTAGTAGCGTAATAACCTCTTCTTCCATCATTATTTCCCACTTGATTTTGCTCACTCAAATAGGTTGGCAACGCCCCCTACGGATCGACCCGTACTTGCCCTGTAATCACCGACGACCGTGCACTTGCGATTAATTAGTAAAATGTTAAACAAGGTTTTGGCGTCGTTGTCGAGGAGGGCCCTGTCCCAACCTTTGTTTGGGTGTTTCGAGCGGTTTTAATTTTTTATTTTAGTTGTCGTGTTGTCCAGGTGATCAAGTGAGCTCCAAATTTTGGGGGGAGCTTAGGAGCGGCTTTTTGATCTTAACACACCCCTAATCAGTGCTCTGGTAATCTCCACTAGACCCATAGTTTCTCTTATAGCTCAAACTTCATGTTGGGTGTGTGGGAGCATTTTTCTTGATGTGTTTTAGTTTTTTACCTCTCCCAGTTTACACTTAACCGAAAAATCCCCTTTAATAACCTTGGGCACTAAAACCCAAAGAAAAAGATTAGGCATTTGCTATGTTAAGGTCATGCATCTTCAAGCGACGACTTGAGCATGCTATTTATCTTCTCTTAGGTTTAATATTTGTCGTTGATTGCTGGAGCGAGGTACACATTCCTTAACACTCATTCACACATTAGTACATTCATTAGTTAGTAAGGTTTGCATTGAAACAAGAGTGAGGTGAGAGTTTGTTTGGTGAATTTCTTGCTACCTTAAGAATCAAATCAAATGAAGGGGCATCACCTATAGTCTACAAAGATAAGGTGGGGGATTTCATCACCCCTTACTTAACCCCAAAAACCACCTCTAAAGCCTTAAACAAGTAGACATTGGCCCATAAGGATTTTGGATGCACTAGGAGAGTGATTCAGTTGAGGCCGTCACAACTTGATCGTTGCGGCCTGTCTTGTTGATCGCAAGAGGTCCTGATCCGGTATCACTTGCTGGGCATTGTTGCCTTTGTTGTAAAGAGGTGACGCATGTCGAGACTAGTGATCTCGAAGTTAGGTGTCGTCCAGCCTAAGGACCTATAGCCATAAGTTGTTTGAGTCGTGTTTCATTGCTTTTCTTCTAGCCTCTCCCATACACCGTAGGTTAAGGACTTCTCTCATCTCCTCTACTTCCTCTGGTCTTCTCATCTACACACCCTTCTCAGTTTTTTTTGTTGTTCAAAAATAAATAAAAAGGTTTTACGTTTAGTTGGTGTGTGCACACCTTCGTGCATGCTTGTGTGGGCACAAAACGACAGTGGTCGTTTGACTAGGCACGTCATCAATCCTGGCTCAATTGTCAATTTCTCGACACCTTCCCCTTCTCGTGTTCCACACAGTCCTAGTTCCATGGCTGCTCGGTCATCGAGGAGGAGCCGTTGCTGCGACCACCTATTCCACCACCTATTCCCGTTTCCCTGCATGACCGATGCTTTCCGGCACAGACTGCTCTTCCGTTTTGCATCACGTTGAGTCAGGCAACGGGCAACCACTTTCTGGTTAAACCTCAGTACATCTCCACGCTCCCTCATTTTCTCGGGTAAGGGTGATCCCTATCTCTTTCTCCGAGAATTTGAGGAGGTCTGTGCTATGTTTAAGCTGTAGTAGCTAAGCACATACTACATCCATCTTCAAATGCTCCATTTTTCTCTGAAAGATGACGCTAAGAAGTGGTTGTATAGCAACCAAGTGAGCGCCTCCGCAACTTGGGACTAGTTTCAATCTGCATTTCTCAAAAAGTATTTTCCTCATCGTCGGACGCAAAAGTTGCGACAAGAAATCAATTCTTGCTATCAACACTAGTCTGAAACATTCCATGCATACTTTGAGAAGTTTAAGGAGCTACTTTCCTTGTGCCCTCACCATCGCATGGAGTTGTGGCACCATTGTCAGATTGTGTATGAAGGTCTTAGCACTTCATCCCGTACATTTCTCGAATCCATGTGTCAATGAGATTTCTTGGGTAAGGAAGAGAGAGACGCATGGGCCTTTCTCAAAGGCCTCGCTCAAAAGTCAATTCAATGGGAATGTGTTATGGAACCACCTGCATCACGTAGTAGCAAAGGATAGAGGATCGCTAATTCCAACCAAACGAAAGCATGTCTAGTTTTTACGGTCAATTCTGATGCAACCATTAAGGCAAGCTATGCCGCCTTGATGCGTCGTATGGACTCCATAACCAAACGAAAAGTTCACAAGCATCTGCATGTAGCTCTGTTTCATGTCATAGATGTGGTATGCTCGGTCATATAAGCGATGAGTGTGGCTACATGGCTCCAGAAATGGAGCAGGTCAATGTCATTAACTACCACCCCAGAAATAACCCATATTCTTCATCATATAACCTAGGTTGGAGGAACCACCCAAACGTCTCTTGGAGCCAAAATAATAGTCAAGGTGGTACTTCTAACGATTCACACCCACCCCATTCACCACCTTACAAACACAACATGCATTCATCATCCATGCATCCTTATCATTCACATCCTACCAAGGTCCAACCTCTTGGCCGTCCAGGGTTCCCTAGTGGAAACAATAATGAAGTTGGGTTTGGGTCGCTTGAGAACATGATCAAAACTTTCATATCAAACCAGGGCCAAGCCCTCACGACCACTCAACAAGACCTAGCTTCCATTAAGCAATTCCAGAAATCTTTTGAGCTTTAGGTGGACCAATTAACCCAATCTATAGAAGTGATAGAGCGAGGGACTCTGCCAAGCCACAGGTATACCATTGTAATCCCCCTATCCCTCTTCTTCTTGCTTCTCCATTAGTTTTCGGTTTTGTTTTGCTGCTACTTAGTGTAGTTGGAGGAGAAGAAGCACACTTTGTAATCCTTTCATTTCAATCAATAGTGAGTTGTGTTCTTTATATACATGTCTTTTACTTCGATGCAAATTCTTTGATGTTTAGTTAATCTTGTTTTCAGTTACTTACATTATGGGTTCTTGTTGTTTTTATGATTTTTTAAGTGTAGATATGAGTAGAGAGTAGTCCATTCCCATTGGGGGGTGGATAAGAAGGTGATTGATCATGTGATGGATTAGTGTGTGTGTTAATCTTAATCCTTTGAGCCTTACATAATTTCCAAAACCATCTAATGGGTTTCACTCTTATCTTTGATGTGCTAATGCTCTTGAATGAAGCTTAGCACATGCTTAGATTAGTGGGCCTATTTTATGGCGAATGATGAGGGTAGGATAAGGATGGAGTGGAACTCATGTTAGCTTTATCCAACTTAATGTCTTGTATGTTTTAATGATTGTGATAAATCTTATTTCATGTGGAGACATAGTTGGACTAGAGTCATTTTGCATGTGAACATATTAGCTTCATTTCAATTATTGTCTTGTATGTTTTAATGATAAGGTTTTATCTTAATTCATGTGGAGGCAAAGTTGGAATTGAGTTTTGTGGATTTCATGTAGGACATGTTTTGATGAGCACATTTGAACACACACTACACCACACATTTTCATATTCACATTCTCTCTCTACCCCCGAGGGGTTTAGTTTTATTGTTTGTTTTCGATTTCTTACGTGCTGTAGTTTGATTCCGATTGCATCTCTCTCCTCTTCTTTTCCCACTTAAGTATTGTAAACTCGACTCGCGCAAGCTCCTTGTGGATTGACCCGTGTTTGTCACTGCTTCAACGTGGTCGTGCACGCTCCTTGTTGGCGCCGTTGTCGGGGAGCATTGTTTTCGTAGTCGTGTTTGCCATTTCGGTGGGGGGTTTACTTTGTTATTACGTTTCCATTTTTTTGTTACTGGAATGGGTAACAATTGCACAGGAGGACCTAGGGGGGCTTGGAAGCACACTGGTGAATTCTGGGGACCTGAATCCCTAGAATATCCACCTGTAGCGGATTTGCATCCGCCACTGGCGGATTGGGTGAGCTCTTTTAGATTTCTGATTTTACTATAGTTTCCTAACAATAGGGAGTTGATCAGAGGGATCTCGGAGGAGGAAATTGGCCTATTTCAAGTTGTTTCCTGTCACTGTTGATGCCATGCATGCTCTAGTTTAGTGGTTAAAATTAATTTTTCTTGCATGACCCTTGTTAAGACAACTTGGACCATAAAACACAAAGCAAAAGATTAGACTTATTGTCATCTAGGTCATGCATCATTTGTAGACCTTGCACACATTTGTCTTTTCATTTCTTTAAATTCTTGTTGTCGATTGCTAGCGTGAGGTATGTGCACCCGATCTCTCATTCTCGTATGTTTAGATCATGCATTAGTAAGTAAGGTGCATCGGGACAAGAGTGGGGTGAGTGTTTGTTTGGAAAGATGATTGCTAGATGAAGACTCAAAATGCTACTAAGGAGTGGTTGTCCTATACAAGATAAGGTGGGGGATTTCATCACCCTTTCCTTTGCCCCAAAAATCACTCTTAATGAAAACCTTAATTCTAAAGCAAGTAGACATTGACCCTAGGATTTAGGACTGATGCATTGCATACATTGCATCATATGTCTTTCATTTAGATTAATTTTATATCAATAAATGCTACTAAGGTATGTGTTTAGTCTTATTTACAGAATATTGGGACCTGAATGCAAATTACCCATATCCCGAGCATAAATGCGTCCAAGAGACTCATTCCTGTCATAAAGACCAAGTTCAACATTATCGGGATTCAAATGGAAGTTCATCCAAGCATAAAAGCATTCAAGACCTAATTACAAAAAGGACAAGGACTTAAGCACAAAAGGAGCCAGGGACTTAATTGCAAAAAGCCAAGGACCTAATTGCAAATTACGAGTAGCTTTTATTATTATGGAGAAATTCTAAAGAAAAATCAATGTGGATCTCCAAATATATAAAGAAATAAAGTCGGAGCACAAAAGAAAGGAAAGAATCAATCCAGACGCGCAAAGGATATTGAAATCATACCATAAACACACAGGAAAAATCCGGATTAAATCAGATCGAATATTGAGGCGATTCCGCCGCACCTTATGTGTAATATGCGGCGATTCCACCGCAACCTTGTGAGTCGCGGCTCCGGATTTTGTCCAGTCGTGTCTTGCCACGTGTACTTTCCTATTTTATACCTAAGTCCCTTGTATCGGCTATAAATAGCCCTAAAACGATGTTGTAGAGGATGTTCTTATTTTTATTCCATAATTTAGTAATAAAGCTTTGTTGTTTTATCTTGTGTTTTTAGTTTTCTTTTGTAGTTCTCTAGGACCCCTTCTCCTTCCTTCCATCCATGAGTTTCTAACTCTCTCCAAAGGGTGGGGGTGACGGATTTAGGGTGATGAGAAGAGAATGATGTTATTATTTTAAGTTCGTATTAGTATATTTTAATTACTTGAGTTTATGTTGAATCATTTATCATGTAATGCTTTATAACTAATGTGATTTATTATAAGTTTAAGATTTCTTTAATCAAAACCCGATATCTAAACCTCCACCCAACGGAATTCACCATCTTTGTTCTTGTTTTAGTTTTATTTGTTCATGTTTCGTGCTTTAGAAAATTAAAAACCAAAAATCTCAAAACCAAACTTATTTCTCTCTCTTTCTTCCCTAAACTCGAAAATCACACAAATAACAATATCTCTCCCTCCTTGTGTTCGACCCGTACTTGCCACGTCCTCGTTAACACCGTGCACTTGCGGTATAAATAAAAATCTCATCAAGTTTAAGGCGCCGTTGGCGGGGAGGCGACGAAGATTTTGTTTATTTTTTGTGATTTTGATTCTATTCTGTTTATCGTGTGCGCGATCTAAGTATTTGGATTTGCGTTTCAGGAGACAACAGAGTGCGCGGAGAAATCCGGGCACTTTCGGAGCAAGAAGGGCGGCGAAATCGCCGCATCCAAAGAAGAACCTGTGGCGGATTCGCCGCACGTTTGGAGCATCTGGGCTTCAAACTTTTCTAGGGTCGTCTCCATCTCTGGGTGGACGCGTAGAGAAACTGGAAATTCTCGAGAGCGGGCGGTGAACCCGACTGAGCATTGCATAGGTAACCTTTGTTGCCTCTTTCCTCGTAATTTCTAGTTTCGGAAAATATCCTTTTGTAGAACTGCACGTGTTAAGCTTAAATTCCATAATTGGAAATAATTCAACTCTGACCTAAAAATTGGCAAAACTAGAAGAACTTAGTGCATGCATCATATAATGTTTTGTTTGCATTATTCTTGCTAAATTATTGCAAATTAATTCTTGTTGAAGAATGCTGGAGGCAAGGTACGTATCGTGGTTTTTATCGATTGCATTTAAGCATATAATCTAATTTGCATACAACCTTGCAATTGCCCCCACTAAAGACCAATGTTTGACTATCTTTGCTAGATTTAAGTTAAACTATCTTAAGGGCAACTCCGTAGGAAAAGATACGGTGGGGATTTCATCACCCTTCCGTGGCCCACAAATCACAATCCTAAAGTGTCACCCAAGCCTTAAAATTAAAAATCAATTAGACATTGACCCCTAAGGACTCGGACTCAATTAAGGAGAAGATTGGTTTGACTTGCTATGACCTGAAGCCGATTGAATTCAATTTCGTGCATAGAAAGTGTTTTTGTGTTGACGAAAGTCTTCCAAGCGAAGTGGTTGTCTAATTGACACCGACTCTGTCGGAAGTGCCCCCACTAGCTATACACTGCCTGGCCAATTTGGTTTGACTAGTGAGGGAGGTGAATCAAGCGATTCAATTCGACTCAACCAGTTAGGAGTCGTCTAGATTTAAGCGACACTAGGTCTAGGATTGTTTGAACTGTGCTTGCTTAGGAAATTTCTGACCGACCCTCTTTTCTATCTTTAGAGTTAAGTTTCCCTTCTCATCTAAGTCTTCTTTCTCTTCTCATCTCAATTCTCTAGATTAGTATTCCTTTCTCATCTTTCCCCATTCTATTGTTTGTTTCCATTTTCGAAAAAAAAATTGATTCAAATCGGTGCACTCAGATTTGGATTCGGGACATAAGTAATCGACTCTCACGAGTTCATCTAGATTCCAGTCTGGAGCTTAGCCCCATCCACCTGTTGCACCACCTCATCCAGATCCAATGGGTGAGAATGTAGTGGACCCGCATGTTGCACCACCTATGACTCTGAGGGATCGGTGCTACCCAACGATGGTTGCTCAGCCATCGTGCATCGTTATGCCCCTGTCATACCGGGTCGTGACTTTGAACTGAAGGCACAATACATGAGTATGTTTCCCAAGTTCACCTCTAGGGAAGACCCATATCTCTTCCTTAGAGAATTTGAGGAAATCTGCTCTCTTATGCAATACCAGCATATCTCTGAGGAGGCAGTGCGTCTGAAATTCGTGCCTCTTGCACTGAAGGATGACGCTAAGAAATGGCTATATAGTCTAGCCGAAAGATCTATTAGGAGTTGGGCCAAGTTTGTTCAAATTTTCTTAAAGAAATATTTCCCCAACCATAAGACTATTAGGATTAGGAATGAAATTGTTGCATTCGTTCAATCTGAGAGCGAGCCGTTCTATTCCTATTTAGAAAGATTTAAAAGTTTGTTGACCCAATGCCCTCATCATGAAATTCCAATATGGCAATTGTGCCAAATTATCTATGAGGGATTGACACCCACATCTAGGGTTATGCTAGAATCTGTAAGTCAAGGAAGCTTTATGTCCAAAAATGATAATGATGCCTGGACTTTTCTTGAGGATTTAGCTGAAAACAATATGCAATGGGACAATGCTAGAGCACCGCTTAACCCGAGTATTGGATCTAGAATAGCAAGTCAACCAAAACCAGGTGTCTTAGCTGTAGATGCCAATATAGCAGCTGAAGCAAAACTAGCTACCCTTATGCGCAGAATGGAAAGTCTAGAGCTGCAAAACCGACACCGAGTGAATCAAGCTTCGTTTATCCCTTGCTCTAGATGTGGTCAGACTGGTCATTTAATGGAGGATTGTGCGGACTGGGAACAAGTTAATGCCACGTTTAACCATGCTAGAAATGACCCATACGCATCAACCTATAACTCGGGTTGGCGTAATAATTCCAATTTCTCATCAAACCAACAAGGTCAACCTCCTAGACAACAACCAAACCCGTATAACCAAAATAATACATCATCTGGGTTTAGTAACAATGGAGATTATGATGTTAGGTTGACAAGCTTGGAAAATTTGATGAAAACTTTTATACAAACTACCAACCAATCCTTCCAAACGCTAGAGACACAAGTCAGCCAGCTCGCACAAATTGTAGGTGCAAGAGAAAAGGGTCAGTTTCCAAGTCAACCTGAGGTGAATCCTAGATCTAATAATCAATATCAGCCCTATCAACCACCTCTAGGAAGTAACAACTCGAGACCAGTTCGAATGGTTAATGAGGAAGGACCGTTCCAACAAATAAATGCAGTAATATCATTACGGTCCGTAAGACAAGTTCATAACAATGTGGTAAATCCTAGAACGTCTAATCAATCTAGCCATCAAGCAACCACATATGACCTAACCATTGAACCTGACGTCCAATCTGAAATGCCCAACCCACCTACTCTACCTGAACACATAGCTCAACCTGAGCGAGTCTATGTTCCTAAAGCTCCATTCCCCAATAGACTCAAGAAAAACCCTAGTGCACAAATGGAGAAAATTTTGTAAGTATTTAAGCAAGTTAAGGTGAATATTCCACTCTTAGATATGATTCAACAAATACCTGCTTATGCTAAATTCTTGAAAGATCTGTGCACTAAAAATAGAAAAACGAACGTACCAAAGAAGGCATTCTTAACTGCAAACATAAGCTCAATTCTGTCAAACTCTTCTCCTATAAAGTATAAGGACCCCGGGTGTCCCACATTTCATGTGCGATAGGAGATACTTTTATCAACAAAGCCCTTCTAGACCTTCGTGCAAGTGTTAACCTACTCCCGTTCTCTGTCTACGAGCAACTCAACCTTGGTCCACTAAAACCCTCTAAGATAACTCTTCAATTTGCTGACTGCTCTATTAAGAAACCAAGAGGTGTAGTCGAGGACGTTTTGATCAAGGTGGGTGACTTCATTTACCCAGTGGATTTTGTCGTACTAGATACTGCACCTGTTGTAAACCCTAATAGACAAATCCCTGTAATACTAGGCAGACCCTTTTTAGCCACTTCTGAAGCATTGATAAACTGTCGAAATGGGCTCATGCAATTATGTTTTGGGAACTTAAAAGCTGAATTTAATATCTTTCATGTTGATAGTGAGCCAGAAATAATATGCAATCAAAGTGATGTTCTGATGAGAGCACGTATCTATAAGATTTTCTGAATTAAATAAATCATCACAAAATCAAAAAGGAAGTAAGAAAAAGGAGAGTAATTTTTCGACACACCCACCATCACTCGAGAAAATAAGATAACCAATACATGTGAGGGGTGTGGAATCTGTGACTCAGGACTCTCATTGCAACATGGGGAACAATTCAACTGGATCCATGCACCAACATGGTGTCATTCAATCCAGTTCTGACTATGGTTGACTCTGAGCAAATTCAATCCCTCCACCACAGTTCACCCAGGTAATAAGTGCATTTGCTTTATATTTGCATACATTGAGGACAATGCATGATGTAGGTGTGGGGGGGTGTTTATCTATATATCTATTAGTTTTGTTGTTTTAAAAACAAATCAATGTTCCATGACATAGCTTAAGATTGAACTGTCAAAACCCGTGTACAAAATGCGTTGAGTTTTTTGTTCCTTATTATATAGTTCTGCTTGTAGAAATTATGACATAAATCTAAGTTCCAAAGAAATAACCCATTACCCTTTAAGACATGTATGCACTTAAATTGGATGAATCAAATCCTTGAAGTGGTTGATAAAAAGCAGAGGTTGAGGAAAATATAGCGGGAAGTGTGGACTTCTAATAGAAATTAAGCCTTGAGGAAAATAAAAGTAAAAGTAAAGCAATAAAGGGAGGAAAACACATTTTGCAAACTGATTACAAAAGCCCAAGCCTTCGAGTCACTGGTCCGTAGGGGTATCCTGAAACCTGGTAACTTGAGTCTGCCAGCTCGGGATTATCGAGCAAACTCGCTACAAGAATGCAAAAAAAGAGTAAAAGTGTCAGAAAAAGCAAATGTGTTGAATCACGGAAAAAAGAAAAAAAATACTCAAGGCCTAAAGCTAAAAGAATGACCCATGACATGGTTGATCCGAATGATACTTCACCACCAGAGGAGGCGTGAAAAAAAATTTAAGTGATAACATGTGAAGAAGGGTTTGTGGTGTGAATGTTGGAGGAACAAAGACCAAGTCAAAAAATTTATGAGTTAGACTTATATAATGAGCATGCAAGAATTCTCAGTGAGATGTATAAGGTTGAGGTAGGGATATTGAGAGTTATTAATGGAATGTTGAATTAAGACTTTGTGGGTGTGTCAACAGAAAACCCTCACGAGACAAAACTCGTCCTCTAAGGAAACTTAGGGGTTTAAAGGCTTGTTGCACATGCTAAGTGCAACCGTGATTCCTACGAAAGTGAGTTAGGATTTCCCTGTTTTCATTTCTCTTATATTTTGTTTTGATAGGGACTAGCAAAATCTAGGTGTGGGGGTATTTGATGCATTGCATACATTGCATCATATGTCTTTCATTTAGATTAATTTTATATCGATAAATGCTACTAAGGTATGTGTTTAGTCTTATTTACAGAATATAGGGACCTGAATGCAAATTACCCATATCCCGAGCATAAATGTGTCCAAGAGACTCATTCCTGTCATAAAGACCAAGTTCAAGATTATCAGGATTCAAATGGAATTTCATCCAAGCATAAAAGCATTCAAGACCTAATTACAAAAAGGACAACGACTTAAGCACAAAAGGAGCCAGGGACTTAATTGCAAAAAGTCAAGGACCTAATTGCAAATTATGAGTATCTTTTATTATTATGGATAAATTCTAAAGAAAAATCAATGTGGATCTCCGAATATATAAAGAAATAAAGTCGGAGCTCAAAAGAAAGGAAAGAATCAATCCAAACGCGCAAAGGATATTGAAATCATACCATAAACACACAGGAAAAATCTAGATTAAATCAGAACGAATATTGAGGCGATTCCGCCACACCCCTTGTGATCCGTGGCTCCGGATTTTGTCCAGTCGTGTCTTGCCACGTGTACTTTCCTATTTTATACCTAAGTCCCTTGTATCGGCTGAAACGATGTTGTAGAGGCTGTTCTTATTTTTATACCTGAAACGATGTTGTAGAGGCTGTTCTTATTTTTATTCCATAATTTAGTAATAAAGCTTTGTTGTTTTATCTTGTGTTTTTAGTTTTCTTTCGTAGTTCTCTAGGACCCCTTCTCCTTCCTTCCATCCATGAGTTTCTAACTCTCTCCAAAGGGTGGGGGTGACGGATTTAGGGTGATAAGAAGAGAATGATGTTATTATTTTAGGTTCGTATTAGTATATTTTGATTACTTGAGTTGTTTGAGTCGTGCTTGCTAGATTAGTCGTATTAGTATAATCAAAACCCGATATCTAAACCTCCACCCAACGGAATTCACCATCTTTATTCTTGTTTTAGTTTTATTTGTTCATGTTTCGTGATTTAGAAAATTAAATACCAAAAATCTCAAAACCAAACTTATTTCTCTCTTTCTTCCCTTAACTCGAAAATCACACAAATAACAATATCTCTCCCTCCTTGTGTTCGACCCGTACTTGCCACGTCTTCATTGACGCCGTGCACTTGCGGTATAAATAAAAATCTCATCAAGGACGCACTAAGAGAATGATCGAGTTGAGACCGTCATAACCGGATTGGCGTCGCCTGCCTTGTCAATAGTAGGAGGTACTGGATCTCTGGATCTTGTATCACTTTCTGGGCATTGTGGTTTTCGTTGTCAGGAGGTGAGACGTGTCGAGACTAGTGACCTCGAAGTTAGGCTTTGTCTAGCCTAATGACCTATAGTCATAGGTTGTTTGAGTCGTGCTTGCTAGATTAAGCTTCTACCTTCACCCACTACCCACGTTATCTCTAAGGATTCTTCTTGTCTCATATGAGTCTTCTCCTCCTCTATATTCTTCGTTATAGTCTCCTCCTTTGATTATACCTTCTATTGTGTGTTGTTGTAGAGTTGAGTCGAGCGCTTTATGCGAGGCTGGGCTCCTTCTAGTGAGAGTGCTCAATTCTATATTTTTCTAAGATGGATGGTCTAGGTGATCGGCCATCTCCACCTCGTGCTCCTTTGGAGCAGGAGGCCGAATTGTCTAGTGGGGATGGGGGAGACCGGGTTCCCTAAATGGATTACTCGGTCCACTCCCAACACAACGTAGACCTCCTCCTCCGCCTCTGACTCGGGAGGAAAAGGGATTCGGTCACGATCGAGTTCTTGGTGCTCCACCACCTTTAGCTTGACAGGGTAGGCCGATGACTTTGTGGGAGTGGAACCATCTTGTTCGGGCCACGTAGCCTTCCTGCATAGTTCTCCCGCTGGCTCGTGGGAACAACTATGAGCTGAAACCTCAATATGTGAGCATGCTTCCTAAGTTTACTGCCAATAAGGAGGATCCATATATTTTTATACGTGAATTCGACGAGGTATGCTCCATGTTCAAGTTTCAATAGCTTGATAAGGATTCAGTCCGGTTGAGGATAATTTCTTTCGCGTTGAAGGATAACGCAAAGAAATGGATGTACAGCCTCTCGGCGAGCTCGATTCGGTCCTGGGATGACTTCGTGACTATTTTTTGAAGAGATTCTTCCCTCAACGGAAGACTCAGCAGATACGACACCAGATACGACACCAGATACACCAAATGTATCAGATTGAGACAGAATCGTTTCATGATTTCTTTGAGAGGTTCAAGGACCTTCTCTTGCCGTGCCCTCATCATGGAATTGAGTTGTGGCAGTTGTGCCAAATTGTTTATGAGGGCCTGAACTACAACACACGTACATTGTTGGAGTCGATGTGTCAGGGTGATTTTCAAATGAAACTCTTCGATGAGGCGTGGGACACTTTTGAATAATTGCTGAACACACCTTTGAGTGGGATACCATGAGAGAGCCACCAGTTGCCAGCTCTTCTGGTCGAGCTGGATCTTATAATGTTGAGTAAACTATCACGTCTAAGGCTAAAATAGCTGCTCTCATGCGTAAGATCGAGAGTTAGAGTTGGACCGAGCTCTTGTAGCTCAGGTCGCTACTCCCGCGTGTAGTAGGTGTGGAGTTACGGCACATAATGACTTGGAATGTGCTTACACTCCAAGTGATACTGAGCATGCAAATGCGATGTATCAACAAAGACCCCGTAACGACCCTTACAGTCACTCCTACAACCCGGGATGGCGAAACCACCCTAACTTCTCTTGGGGGCCTAGTGGGGACAACGGTCAGAGCTCGCACGATCAACCTCAACCTCCTCCTTATCACCCTCCACGCCCATCGATGACCTACCAACCCCCACATCAGAGGTCTCAACACCATAATTACCAACCTCCTCAAGCCTCATCGTTAGGTTATTCTAACCAAACTCCACTACCCCAACAGGTTGACCCAAAGGACCCATCTAGTGATCAAACTCTTCATGCATTCATGCAAAGCATGCAAAGTTTGTTCAAAAGTTTGAAAATGCAAGTTAGCCAGTTAGCTCATCACCTCCATGAACGTGAGAATGGTCAATTCCCATGTCAACCCGGGGTGCTCAATCTCAAGTAAGGTCACCAGTTTCTTAAGCTACCTCTGAACCGACCCATCATGTTAATGTGATTCATACTTTGAGGTCTGGTAAGGTGTTGGACAACCAAATTGGGTTACCTTACTTGCAATCACCATCTCTTGGTGTCACGAGACCAGCGGTCATACTTGCATCTATAGGGGGCCGGATCTTAAGGTCCCTTTGCCTCATCTTGTGTTGCAGGAATCATATTCTGAGGTCCTCACTCATGTTTCTATGGACAAGAATTCTGAGGTTCCTTCGAAAGAATCTTATGCCGCGAATGTGTCATTCTTTGAGCGCCTTAAAATGAAAACTTCAGATCAGCATGATAAGATGCTTGAGATCTTTCGACAAGTTAAGGTGAATGTCCCTCTATTTGAGGTGATTCAGCAAATGCCACCTTATGCCAAGGTTCTCAAGGAATTGTGCACAAAGAAGAGAAAAAACCCATGTTCCAAATAGTGTTTTTCTTGTGACTAATGTAAGTTCATTGTTGGCACAACCCATGCAAGTCAAATACAAGGACCCTGGTTATCCGACTATCTCTTGTGTGATTGGTGATATGTCCATACATCGAGCTTTATTGGACACTGGTGCATCTGTTAATCTTTTGCCGTATTTGGTCTACGTCTACCTCGGTCTTGGAGTCCTCCAACAAACAAAAACCACTCTTCAATTGGCTGATAGGTCTATGTAGAAATTGAGGGGCGTGGTGGAAGATGTTCTGATCAAAGTGGGAGAGTTCATTTATTCAGTCGATTTCTTTGTTTTGGATATTGAACCTGTGCCAAACCCACTTGGACAAATTCCTATTATTTTGAGGTGACCATTTCTAGCGACTTCTAATGCCTTGATCAATTGTCGTAATGGTCTGATGTGTTTGACATATGGTAGTTTGTGCGTTGATTTCAACATCTACACCATCAGCAAGAAGCCAGGTGCCTTCGATGAACCTGTTGGGGTCAACGTTATCCTGGGCATGGATGAGATTGAAGTTGAAGGCACCTTCAAGTATTTCAGGGAATTGTTCGATGGAGATCCTGATGGTGGTGAAGATGTTTCACCTGGGATGGCACAAGAAAGTACCTTATCTTGTGATCATGTGGCCTTTGAGCCACATCCTTTCGATCATGTCGCTCTTGAGGCACAAGATACCCTTTTTGTGGCCCTGGGCCACATGCTCTTCACTATGTATCTGTTGAGGACCCCATGTGGCTTAAGAATCAACCACCTGATACCCTACATTTCAAACAACCAGACCAAGGTTCACCTCTCATTCATGCCTCCTATCTTGCTCACTCTCAAGAGGCATCAAACGACCACAATGCTTATAAGGGTGTCTGGTGGTCAACCAATTCTGTTTTTGGACTTCGCCATCTGGGTAATAAATCCAGGGTGTCAAATTGTGTGGATGAGATTATCCTAGTACACCCAAATATCGATTGGAGGGTTTACATTGATGACCCTCAACTCTGTCGTGGAGTGGAAATATTTTTGTTTCCATTTCCATTCACTGACACTAGTTTTCACAGGCATGCATGAACCACCATCCGTGGTTCATAAACCTCCCGACAATCCTCCTGTTTATTATGTTACGTGCTTATGCAGGTGCATTTCTGGCTCGAGAGATGACGGGTTCCCATTTGATGTCCCTTGACATATGAAGATGGGAGCTAATTGTTGTAGATAGTTATATTTAAAAAAAGAAAAGAAATACAATAAAAGATTCCATGAGTGAACATTGATTGTTGTGGGCTCCAACCCTCGAGTATTTGGGACCTATTTCTTTTACGTAGTTGTCTCCCCTTTTGCGTATTTCACAGGTTTTGAGAGGAATTCGGATTTGTGTCCCTCAACATAACCATGAACTTCCCTTTGTGCGTCACGTTGGTGAGATCTTTTATTTTTCATGCATAAATCCATGTAGTATCATGCTCACATTCATTGAGGACAACACATGAAGTAAGTGTGTGTGTGTGGGGGGGGTCGTGTTTAACGTGTATACATAGTTGAGTCTTTTCCTTTGGTTTTGTTTTCATTTGTTTGTATTGTTAGGGTCATGTTAGTGTGGTGAATTTAATATCGATATATTTGCTTGAAATGTTCCTTGGGTGACTTGTCTTATTTTGCTTGCCTAGCTCTTTGAAATTTTCTTTTCTTTCAAAAATCTTCACGTATTTGCAAAAGAAAATGTTTTGTGGGTTTTGCGTGTGTTTAGCATGTGCAAAACCAGGGAGAGACAAAGTAAAAAGTAGCTCCCAAAATTTTCTTGAACATGATGCATTAGGAAATCTAGTATACCAACTTTAGGTCTTATCTCATCGTTAGGATGCACCCCGGTTTTCCCTCGGGAGGAGAGTAATCATAGGGTTTCAGTACTCAAACAATTAAAGAAGTTCACCCTTAACCTAGTGAGTCAATAATTTGTGTCTGTTAATATAAGGAAGTTTATTGTAGTCAAGGACCCTTTAAATCTTGTTGTGAGACATTAAGTGTAGGGGTTTTGGTTCATGTGTAGATAAGAAATAAGTCAGTAGGTGTTCTCTTTTCTCGCACGACTCCTATGACTCGGGAAATTAGGTCTGAGGGGACTATGTGCCTGGTGCTTTCAAGTCATCTGACTTGGGATGCACCGACCGAACTCCCGTTACACGAGTGGTAGGGATAACCCAATGTGGAGATGTAGGTAAAGGTGTACGTGATAGTGTTAGACCTTATAGGAAATAATGCACGAAACCTGACCCCGGGAGAATCACACACCAACTAGAAAAAGAAAAGAAATGAAAAAAAGAGAAGAACAAAAAGAAAATGAAAATAAAAGGGGTAATGCAAATAAGAACCTTAATGGACTTTACACTTTGTATCACTTGAGGATGTTAAAGTTGTCCATGTCTTTCACTTAAGTCCTTAATTAACTTTCACGAATGATTCATTAGGCTAGGTGTGTAAATTGGCTTCATATATTGAGTCAGCCTGTAGTATTACCGTGTCCAATGTTTGACAAAAATGGGTCCAACGAGTCGTGTTGCTAGATTGTATAATGCATCATTGTTCGGATTTTGTGGGTATATCCGGTGAAAATACTTAGGAGACAACACTCCTCCTCCTTGGGACAAGGAATTAACAGCTTGTGGCACGTGCTAAGTGTAACTGTGATTCCTACGAAAGTGAGTTACGATTTCCCAGTTTTTTGTATGTTTTCCTTTCCTTCATTTTTCTCTGTCTTTGTTTTGCTCGGGACTAGCAAAAGGTAAGTACAGAAGTATTTGATTAGTAGCATATCATGCAACATATTCATGCTATATATCCTTTGTTTTACCCCAATATTGTGCAACTCGAGTTGTTGTTTGTAGTGTTTCAGGAGTTTGGTAATAAAGATGAGTAAAGGAGAAAAAATGGCCGAAATGTAGCAAGTATGAACTAATTTGGAAGGTTCTAGACCTATTTGAAATGCATAATGACTAGATCGCAAATCAGGAAGGACCCAAGTGAAAACCGGAAGTACCTAATTGTGAAATGCAAAGTATTGTGACACATGAGTTGAACCAAATCAATATTTCGCCAATTAAACTCAAATCGGTTCACGCCACCAGACCAGGACTTCACCCCATGTGCCAAATAAAGAAATCAAGTGCGACACAAAATTTCAACCCGATCAGAGCCATTTGATCCGCCAGTCACGGATTTGGATCCGCCACTGGTGGATCAAAATGGTCTAAATAAGTTGATTTTTTTGTCGTGGGTCGGGTATTCAGTTTGGAGCGTTCCTAGACTATCAGATGTGATTTAGAGCCGTCCGATTATTCCCAGATTAATCCTAACCATGTATTAGTCTATATATACTATTGTAATCCCTCCTATCCCTCTTCTTCTTGCTTCTCCATTAGTTTTAGGTTTTATTTTGTTGTTGCTTAGTGTCGTCGGAGGAGAAGAAGCACACTTTGTAGTCCTTTCAGTTCAATAGTGAGTTGTGTTATTTAAATACATGTCTTTTACTTTGATGCAATTTCTTTGATGTTGTAGTTTAGGAATCTTCTTTTAAGTTACTTACATTATGGGTTATTGTTGTTTTTATGTTTTCTTTAGTGTAGAGATGAGTAGAGAGTAGTCCATTCCCATTGGGGGTGGAGAAGAAGGTGATTGATCATGTGATGGATTAGTGTGTGTTAATCTTAATCCTTTGAGCCTTACATAATTTCCATAACCATCTAATGGGTTTCACTCTTATCTTTGATGTGCTAATGCTCTTGAATGGAGCTTAGCAAATGCTTAGAAAACATTGGCGTATTAACCGTAGACCTAGTACCCCTAATACAATTTCCCACAAATTACGGCCGACGTGGCAACCCGAACATTCATATCGGCCATAAACTATTCGACATGGTACGTCTGATATCACGTCATATTTTCAGCTACCAACGTGGTACACCAAATACCAAGTCGAATTGTCAATATCCGACGTAGTCAGGGAAATTTAATACTCGTATTTTCCAACAGTGAATAGATATGTAATGATGTAACACTAGGTACTAAACATCATCAATATAACTTATACTGCACCACAATGCTTTTTACGTAGATAACATATGATTGTAACACAAAAGCTCGAAAACATGGATCCATAAATTCTACAAGAATAACAACTTTCCTTATTACCGTAACTATATGTTTGTTTAAAAAGAAAGATGGAGAAAAATAAGCATTGTAATGTAAACCCAAGCATTAATCACCAAAAAAATTCATATTCGAGATAACATGGTAAAACCCAAAGAAGAAGGCGAAAGAGAAGATAGTCCAACTCGATTGGGATCCCCGACGACCACCAGCTAGAAATACTTATCTTCATCCCCATATTCCTTCTACCGCCTTTGATCAGTCTGCAAATTCTACAACTCAGAGACCCGCGTTAGGTTAGATGGGGACCATGGAAATAGGAGGCTCGTGACGAAGTGATGGAATTAAATGGTTGTTTGCAAGTCGTTATTGGATATGCTTCCAGGAATAAGATTTGTTTGTGCATCATGAAGGAGTGGGCAAAGAAAGAAGCATGGACCAAGATGGTCCGTTTACGTATCCATTCTTGTTAAAGGCAATGATACAAGCACCATTATGTGTGTGCTACGAATATAGAATCATCTCCTTCAATTCTTGTTCCAGTCGGTGTACTTTGCTTTGGCCTTGCTATACCTTTGCAAGAAGCCTAGTGACATTCAACAACGGTTGCAGAGATTTGAAGGGTATTTGGATGTTAATAGTTGCATGTCCATTAATTTGTCCTTATGGTGAGACAAGTGAAATCCTATTTTTTAGAAATTATAATATATTTGGCATTTTGTATTTAATTTTTATTGAGCTGGATTGTACTTATTGGATTAATCTAGGATTAATAAGATATTTTCCCAAAGCACTGACACATGGCGCGTCCCTATTGGACTACACATGTAAGGGTTTAGGGTGGAGCCATCTATATAAGGAGGAGCCTCCCATTGGATGGAACAACAAGTGTGCAAACCCTAGCCTCCACCCACCCTAGCCGCCACCTTCTCTTCCTCCCATTTCGCCCTCCACCTCCACCAAGCTCATTCCATGGACTCTTGGGTTGTGGACTCGCGTTCCTTCTCCAAGAGAGTACGAGACCGACCGGTGAAAAGGATTCCAAAATGTGACCTCCGATCTTCCTTCCGCTGCCACAGGTTCTCTCCAAGAAAGGTACTCCTGAACCTGTAGAATCGTTGTTTGCTAACATTGGTACCAGAGCCATCTCGGTTACCTTTGAATCCTCACCATGCTTGACAAATTTTTGTTTCATGATAATCTGATTTGAGATAAAAATTCGGTGGTTATGTTTTTTTGGAGAAAGAAAGATAATATATGTTGATTGTTCATGTTTTTTCTTTCAAATTCGTTTTTGATATTCTGGAAATGAAAACTCAGAATTTTTTTATGTTTAAATGAAATAATATGATCGTTCATATATAGATATAAGTGGTGCATGTTTGCTGAGTTCTTTCTAACATGCGATTAGGGTTTAGACTAGACTCTACTTGTTGCGCATGTTTTGGTTCATTAGAGCATGCATCTAGGGTTAGATTTTGCTCCTCCATTCTTGCGCATGTATTAGATAAAATCAGAAGTTATTTTCCATGTTGATTCTTCTAAATCATGCACATGTATACATGAAATCAGATGTCTATTTTTCCTGATTTTTCTGAATTAGGGTTAGATATTATTTATTCTAATCTTTGAGCATGTATACATGAAATCTGTGTTAACCCTATCATGATGATCTTCTGTTTTTGCGCATGTTTTATATGATAATCAGTAGTTTAATTCTCTGATATTTTTTCGTGCTTGAATTAGATGATAATGTTTGTATGTCATTTGTATATCATCATGCATGTCGGATTGCATGGATGGATCAAATGTTGTTATCTCTAATTCGTGTACATGCATGACTAGATCTCATGTTTGCTGGAATTTCGTGTATATGCTTGTTTAATTAGCATTTTTCAATATGAGCATGCATCTAGAGTAGATGTTTATTGCCATATACATATGCATGATAATTGTGTTGCCTTGTTGCTCCATAGAATTTCGGATATGGCTGTTTTTGGAGCATTAACATGCATGTGATTAATTGGTTTCCTTACTGAAAATGCGCATATACGCTTGTTGTTCTCTTGAAAATTTCAAATTTTTTCTTTCCAATACAAGTAGCAAAATTATTGTTGATTGCATGCTTATATTTATTAAGGAAAGATTAGCAAATTCAGAATTTTTTTAGAGCATATTATGGGCTGGAGTTTTGTTGCCTTAAAAGTATTTTTTTGAATGCTTTCCTTTGATGCACATATGTGTGTTGATCTCATTTAAGGAATTTCGGATTTTTTTGAATGATAGCATGCATTTCATTTGAAATATTTCCTTTATGATTAAATCCACATACATGTGTTGATCTCATTGAGGATTTTTCTGGATTTTTCTTTCCTAATGCAAGTAGGATAATTTTTACGCTCTCAAGATTATGTTGATTGGGGAAAGAAAAGAAAATTTCTGTTTTGAGATACTATTATGGAGATTGATTGGTATTTCCATATATGTTTTTCTTATGCTCCGTATATGCGTTGTTTCCTTATATATTACTTCCTTCTTATTTGGAAGTGGTGTACACTTTATTCATGCGTGTGATTGTGCTAACGTATGGAAAGATTGCGCTTGTATGGTATGAATGGTGTGAATGGATGCTGATTTATTTTTGCTGCCTTATTGGGAGTTGAGCGTAATTTCATTCATTCATTTCCATTTGCAATAGATATCGCAATGGGCTGTAATATTTAGGGACTGTAATAATTATGGACTGTTGACTGTTTATTGCCCTAAGGAGACGAGGGGCTCCTTTATTTTTATTATTGCGATATTATTGTTGTAAGGCTTATGCAGGCTCCCATCTACAGTGCTAAATCCATATGGGGGATCCTTAGCTCGATATGGAAGTAATGTAGCAATTAATTTCTGTGTGATCTTGATTGGAATGTTCTGAAAGGAACGTTTTTTTAAAACTTGCATGCCTAGTGGGAGTTGCAAGGTAGAAGTGTTTTGTCTAAACCACCTTGCAACCGACGGATAATTATTTATTTGCTGCTGATTTGCCATGATTTATACGTTTTTTAGGGTTATTAAATCATGATGGAGCGCAATATATGAATTGGTAAAATAGCTTTATTAACTATTACATGAGGATTTGATGGAACGCTTTATGTTTTCCTTTGGTCTGAATACTATAGTTATTAAGTTAGTTTATTTTTTTATGACTATTGCGGCTCGTTGTATTTTATGCTAGAACTCATGTATCGCTATGTGGTTTTTTGTCCTAGATTTTTATGGCTGCTTCCAAAAGTATGGTCGCTGATCTGACTCGAGGAGATAAACTCAATGAAAGAAATTACGATCTGTGACATCATAAAATTGAGTATCTCTTAGAGGATCAGGACATCTTAGAAAATATAACCCAAACTATGTCTCCCCCCGAGGAGGGGAACACTGCGCAGCATCGTAGAAATATGGATGTCTATAATGCATGGAAAAAGAAAGACTGTATTGCTCGTATTACAATTCTGAGTTCGATGCGAGATGATCTGTTATTGCGTTTTTAAAAATTGCGAACTGCAAAGGCCTTGTGGGAAGCTGTGAAGTTTCAGTACGGAGTGACCTCCTTCACAAGGGTATAAAATGCGCCAAGGTCACACGATGAGGCATCATATTACCGCAATGTCAAACATGATAAGCAAGCTGAGCGCTGCCGGTTGTGCTAAGACCGATGAGGAGCAAGTGTCTTCCCTCATCAGATCATTGCCTTAAAAGAGTTGGGAGCATTTGAAGGTCCATCTGACTCATGCTGATGACATCAGGACATTTGACCAGGCCACAAAACACCTATAGCTGGAGGAGGACCGCATGCTTGCGGAAGCCCCTCTAACTGAAGTGTTTGCTGCTGAAGCTGGCGCTCCCCGGAGGAGTGCAGGTTTTAAGCGCAAAAGAGATAGAGCTCAGGGTTTTAAAGGCAAGAAGGGTGCAAATAAAAACAAAACAGAAAACAAAGCTGGAAAGAAACGACCTCGAGGATCCAGAGGTGGGAAAGATAAGTCTAATGTGACTTGTTTTAACTGCCGAAAGACTAGACATTTTGCTCGTAAGTGCACTGAGCAAAAGGTAATTACTGTGTGTAATCCCTTGAATTGTAACGTGACTAGTTCTGTGATGCTCACTGATCACTCTCCTGTGTGGATTGTGGATTCAGGTGCCACGAACCACGTAACAAAGGATCGTTCTGCCTTCGTGGAATATCGCCGTGTTCCAGGTGGGAGGCGAATAAACATGGCGAACAACACTAGCATTGAAGTTCTTGGAGTTGGCACATGCAAAGTGGCTTTGCGAAGTGGTCGGATCCTATTACTTCACGACGTGTTGTATGCACCACCTATACGGCGAAATATTAATTTTGTTGTTGTTTTGATGAGACATGGTTTTAAAGTTGTTTTTAAGAACAATGATATGGGTTTATACCTTGCTAACATTTATTAAAGATGTGCCTTTCTTTCAGACGGTTTAATTGTGTTGGACGCAATTTATGATTTAAATCATAACACTAGTGCCTTGATGAGTCAAAGTTCCATGAATAATGATTCAGTTATGTGGCATGCTAGACTAGGTCACGTTAGTGTAGACTGGATGAACAGGTTGGCAAAGGAGGGGGTATTAGGAGAATGCTCCAAATTTGAATGGCCGACCTTTGAATCTTGTCTAGCTGGAAAGGCAACTAGAAAACCGTTCGGAAAAGCCATTAGGGCTACTTCTCCTTTAGAACTAATTCACTCGGATATTTGTGGACCTTTGAATGTGCGTACTAGACATGGACAAAGTTACTTCATCACATTTATTGTTGACTACACTAGATATGGTCATATTTATCTTATTTCTCACAAGTCAGAAGCTCTAGAATGTTTTAAGAAATTCATAAGCTTGGTAGAGAATCAATTGGATAATAAGATAAAAACTCTCAGAACGGACAGAGGTGCGGAGTATCTCTCCATAATGTTCAACGAGTTATGTGATGAATAGGGGATATCTAGACAACTCACTGTGCCTTATACTCTTCAGCAAAATGGTGTTGCCGAGAGAAGGAATAGAACGTTTCTAGACATGGTTAGATCCATGATGGTGCATGCGAGCTTGCCAATTTCGTTTTGGGGAGATGCTCTAATGACTGCTGCCTATATCCTCAATAGAGTTCCAACAAAATCGGTTCCCTCAACTCCATATGAGTTATGGACAGGACGGAAGCCTGATTTTACTCTGCTGCATCCTTGGGGATGCGCGACATACATTCATTCTGATAGTCACCGATATGGAAAACTAGGACCTAGAGGCAAAAAGTGTATCTTTGTAAAAAATACAGTAATCTCTCCAAAGGTTATGTTTTTATCGGGTTAGACGATATTGAAAGAAGGACGGAACTGGAGTCTAGGGATGCCACATTCTTGGAAAATGTTTTTCGAACTCTTGTTGGAGCTATCAAAGAGTCAGTGGACTTCTTTGAACAACAAGATGAGGACATTGCCACTCCACGGGATCAGGATCTGGAAGTTGAACATGAGCTCCACCAGTCAATCCTAGTGGGAGCAGCAATGCTGAGGATCCGATAGCTCTCACGGAGGATGAGCCATCAGATACCCATCTGCGTCGAAGTAAATGTGGTCTCATTCCTCGTAGGCGGTTTCGCTTAGAGGAAGAGGCCCTCATGATAGCTCAAGAAGAAATTGATTATGAATCATCTGGGATGACAGTAATCGATGAGCAAGAACCGGAGACCTTGAAAGAGGCTTTGGAAGTCCAAATGCGAAAGAGTGGTTAGAAGCTATAAAGGAAGAGTTGGAGTCGATAAAAGTTAATCGAGTCTGGGACTTGGTCGACTTACCGCCAAACCGAAAGGCCATTGGGGCCAAGTGGATCCTCAAGATTAAGAGGAAGGCGGATGGATCTATTGATAGATTCAAGGCTAGACTGGTAGGTAAAGGCTACACCCAAAGAGAAGGTGTGGATTTTGAGGAAATCTTTTTCACCCATGGTTAGGTTTGCCTCCATCCGCCTTCTACTAGCTATTGTAGCTCAGATGGACTTAGAGCTTTACCAAATGGATGTAAAGACTGCTTTTCTCAATGGAGAACTTGAGGAGGAGATCTATATGGATCAACCTCAAGGTTTTGAAGTCAAAGGACAAGAGCGCAAAGTGTGCAAGCTCAAAAAGTCCTTGTATGGCTTAAAACAAGCGTCTAGACAATGGAACATTCGCTTCCATCGAGCTATATCAGACAATGCGTTCTCTAAGCTTGAGGAAGATCACTGTGTGTACGTTAAGAGATCCAATGGTAAATTTGTCATTCTGACCTTGTATGTTGATGACATACTCATGGCTGGCAATAGCAAAGAGTTTCTGAAATCCACTAAAGGGTGGTTGTCCTCCACGTTTGATATGAAGGACATGGGTAAACCTAGCTACGTCCTTGGTGTCAAGATAGTTAGAAATAGGTCCAAGAGACTTCTGGGATTGTCTCAAGAGACTTATATTAACAACGTATTGAAGAAATACCATATGGACAAATGCAAACCAATCGACACTCCTGTTGAGAAGGGTTTGCACTTGAGCCTTGATAAGCATCCTGAGACTCCTGAAGAGAAGGCCAAAATGAGCAAGGTTCCATACTCCAATGCTGTGGGAAGCCTTATGAATGCTATGATGTGTACTTGGCTAGACATTTGTTATGCTGTGGGCATGGTGAGTCGATGCCAGTCTAGGCTAAGCATGGAGCACTGGAAGGCAGTCAAGAGAATCATGAAATACCTCAGAGGAACGAGTAACTACATGCTGTGTTACCAAGCATCAGATCTCCGCCTGATTGGCTATAGTGATGTCCATTGGGCTGGAGACATTGATGAAAGGAAGTCTACCTCTGGTTATGCTTTTTTGCTGGTAATGGGGTCATGTCATGGTCCAGCAAGAAGCAAACTTGTATAGCCATGTCGACTATGGAAGTAGAGTATGTTGCATGCTCTGCAGCAGTACAGGAGGCAGTTTGGTCGAGGAGGTTCTTACAACATACTGGGCTAGTAGAGACATCGGATGAGCCTGTTGTTATCTATTGTGACAGCATGACTGCCCTTTGTTATGTGAAAGACCCCAAATATCATGGAAAGACCAAACATATACAGGTTAGGTATCATTTTGTGAAGGACATCATAGCGAGAAAGGAAGTTGTGTTAAGACATGTGTCTACTAGTCTTATGGTAGCTGACCCTCTTACCAAGGCTATAGCTAAGGACTCGTTTGTGTCTCATGTGAAGTCCTTAGGCTTATGGAGACTTTGATGCATTGACATGTCTAACTTCCTTTTATGAGTGATTGTGTTTTCCTTTCGACTATATCTGTTTGGTTGATGTAGTTGTTCTAGCATAAAATATTATTCCGTCAATAGGCTGAAGAATGCTCACTCACACGAGCATTCGCCTCTGACGCTTTGATAGCGAGCAGAGATGAGATTGATCATGAGGAGATCTTGTATTATAGATCCATAGCAGTTCATGATAGGACAGTCGCCTTGATTAGGATTCAATATGAGATCCTCTATGTTGGTGAGGATTGACATGAATGTTACCATGATTCATGTGACCTATAGAAGCCTTGCGTATTGTGTCGGGGACACAGATGATCGTGTATCGAGGATACATAATCAGAGACTTGCGTATTGTGGATGTGTACTTGGAGGGAGGAGTAGTTGTATATATCAGGGAAATATACATATGTGTCGGGGACACATAAAGAGGTGACATATTGTCATTGTGTGATTGTTTGTATCAGGGATATATGCATATGTGTCGGGGACACAAAAGAAGATGACATGTTGTTATCGTGTTGTTGTGCAAGTGGGAGATATTGGATTAATATAGGATTAATAAGATATTTGCCCAAAGCACTGACACATGACGCGTCCCTATTGGACTACACATTTAAGGGTTTAGGGTGGAGCCATCTATATAAGGAGGGGAGTCTCCCATTGGATGGAACAAGTGTGCAAACCCTAGCCGTCACCTTCTCTCTCTCCCATTTCGTCCCTCCACCTCCACCAAGCTCATTCCGTGGACTCTTGGGTTGTGGACTCGCGTTCCTTCTCCAAGAGAGTAGGAGACCGACCGGTGAAAATGATTCCGTAAGGTGACCTCCGATTTTCCTTCCGCTGCCACAGGTTCTCTCCAAGAAAGGTACTCCTGAACCTTTAAAATCGTTGTTTGCTAACAGTGCTCTAGTCTTCGGATCCTCATGGAAGCATTAAGATTGTTGAATCATTCATATTTAATTTATGAACTTCGAATGAATAATATTTTTGCAAGTGAAGTTTTCTGTCGGCCACATCCGTTCTTTGATTTAAACTTCAAAATGTCGTTATTTTTATACTCATCTATTTTACCTAGTTTTTTATTATTAAAGTTTGCACTATATATGTGCAATTTGAGTGCTTAGTGAAAGTTACCATTACTTTTTCCGATGGGACATAACACTAGAGATTGTTAAGAATAATGTTTTAGGACGAACTTTTATTTATTTATTTTAAAAGCTGGACTGATAGTCAAACGTCAACTTCATTTCTAACCATTATTATTGTTGAACTTGTTTTACTTCGAAATCAAACAAATTACAATTCATTCCTTAGTTATTTGTAAGTTGATAAATGCACATGGTATTGCCTTCGCAATCTGTTTATAGTTTTTTTCTCAAATAAAGAAAAATATAAAAAAACTGTTTCAGTTGACTGAAACTTACACTTTGGGACAATCTCTTTGTTGCCAATATGAAATCCTATGAAAATTGGTCGTACATTTCAACCAAGTCTCGTCCGCTCCAAACGTCTCCGCACACATGTTGTGGAACTATGGGCTTATGAAGTTAAATAATGTTGTTTGCATTTCTCCATTCCTAGCTTTGAAATGTCTATTACGAGGTGATGTTTTGCGTTCTCAAAAAGTTGAGGTGTTTTCTTGGGTACACCTTAAAACTATTTAAATTGTACTGTGTTAAAAAGAATTTTATACTACAGCAATACAGGACTTCACTGACGGTACTTATTCGTCGGTCAATATCATTATGCCTTGGTGTAGTGAATCACCGACGGACATGACTCCGTTGGTGTTACATCGGTCAGTGTATTGCTACTCTGATGGATGTTCTGACAGATAGAGCCCGTTGGTAGTACTTTTGACGTGAAAATTCCTGCTAATTTTTTTTTTCTTTCGTCGTATCAGATAACATCGACGTAGCAACACCGACAGACCTATTTGTCGATGACACACCGACAAATAATTCATCAACGGTTGTTTACCCTACACTGACGGGCTGATGGAACCCCTTAAGACTAATATTGAAAGCATTTTAGTTAAGTTTATGTTATTTCAATAAGATATTTCACAAAATAATCATCACATATATTCTACATTACAGAATTTTGATTTTTCTTACCCATAAAACATAAATTAACGAATTTCCAATGTTCACATTTCTCTCCCCCATGTTGTACGTGGACCTCTTTGGGAGGACAAGGTGCTCTTATTTGGATGACAGGAGAGCGAAAGCAAAGAAGCAAGAGAGAGGGAAAAGAGATTAGGGGAGAGGGCAATGGAATTTCGCATATCTTTTGTGTTTTAAGATTTTGCAAAAGAATAATTAAAAGTGTGCGAAATATAGTAATGTAATGGTTATTTTGCAAAATATGCTCTCATAGTAACATGAGTTTAATTGGAATTCTTACGGGGTTAATTGTGAGCGTAGTTCATAGTCATTCGATATATACCACTAATTTTGAAGAGGAGCGAAAATACCCAAGTTATTTCCAAAATTCCTTGGTAAATGTCAAATTTCAATGCACAATCTCCAGCTGGAGATCCTCTCCTTCGTTCCCATCCGAGCCGTCCTCCACTTCCGAACCTTCTGCGAATTTTGGAACTCCGAGACCAGCAGAAACACCCTAACAACATCTTCGTCATCAAATCTGCTGACCATGTCTTCCTTCTCACCGTCCAATCCACTGTAGTCACCACTGGTGAGCTTGCCTCCTTCAACCATATCCTTAATGTCGGAGGGTCGTGCCACAGCTTGATCTATGTCATGAATCGATTGGCAAGTAAAGGTGGTCGTGGCACTCGCCTCTACCTCGTCACTCCCACGTATTCGTCTGATAGACCCTACTTTGGTCATTGTCTTCGGTTTTGGGTTTGATTCTGTTAGAAAAGAGTACAAGGTTTTTGTGACTTATTATGTTTTGACAACCGAACGTACCAAATGCGCCACCTGGTGTGCAGGCCCGGCCAAATAGCAGGAGCAGGGTGAGCTCCTGCTCCGGGCCTCATTTGGAGAGGGCCTCAAAAAAAATGTACATGGATTTATTGGGTTGCAAAGAAAATTAGTGTTAACACATAGATAACACATAAGCATTGATAAATTTTTCTCAAAGATTGCTAGGAGGACAAAAAAATCAATTAATATTGCACTAAGTTAGTGAAATTTTTATTATTTAAACTAGGAGGACAATTTTTTTCAAATTTAGGAGCCTCGTTGTTGATTTTCGCACAGGGCCCCAAAAATTTCCGAGACAAGCCATGCTGGTGTGCTATGTTCCGCTGGATGGTAATCCTTGAGGGTGGAGGATTGCGCCAATGAGTTGTATATGTTGTGAAATAATTAAATAACATCCATAGCAGTGGGAACATATGTCGATTAGTAATACGAGTACAATCCATACAAATCCAATAAACATCAACATGAGGACAAAACAACGAAAAACATACACAAGTTATCATCAAAATACATCTCGACCAAGCCACTTTTTCAATTTTCCTTTAGAGACATTATTGCCCCCACGTATAGGTATGATCAGTGTTAGCGCTTTCCCGCACGATAGAACAGTCGTAATGTCTTTGTCGGCGTACTCCAACTGTAGACGAACCACGAGAGTATACCGAGACCAACACGACAATCACTTGAGATAGATGGAGATAAATGAGATTTTTTTTTGTTCCAGAAAACCAAAGGGCAAATAAAAACTATAAATCTCAAATTGGGAATGTGGACATTTATATCCACACAGTTCACAACGACTGTGTAACGTGCCCTTCCACACTACACGTGGAAGCTAAAAGTCAAAAAAATAATATACGAGAAGTTCATGGGAAGGAGACAATTACAAGAAGAGAATTCAATCGACAAAATAAAATGGGAAGAAAGGAGCTCAATTCAAGTCACGATTTAGAGTTGAACAAAATATTCAAATACGATAAAGGTAGTTAGATATAACCCAAAAAGGGTTAATGATTGACATCATTTCATGTACTCATTTGTGTCTTATATCCATTATCTTGAACCTAAACAATGCTACATAACGAGTTTTATGTTTGAGTTTCAGGAATAAATAGGTTTGAGGAGAAGAAGCATAACAGGACCTAAAAGCAGGAAAAAAGACTGAGTTGTGAGACTTGAGGTCTAAGATGTAAGGGAGAATAACCTGATTGAAAGCCCAAAGGACCAATGAGCAAATGAAGAAACTACATACCATCATGAGGAGTATTTTGGCAATTCGGGTCGGACATAAACACCAACAACTGACTTGGGTGCATCAAACATGAGGATAACAACCCAGCATAGCCCAACCAAAATCCACATCGGATACAGACTCTGTAGACCTCCAATTGGCGGTCTGGGACTGCTGATTGGCAGTCGGGTCGGCTCCAAATCCGACACGCTTCGGGCAGATCATGTATTAGGGAGATTTATAGCTATTTCTGGTGTTGTCCCTGATTACCTTTTTCAATGATTATAAATAGAACTCCTCACCTTCCCTTTTAATCCACTACATACTTGGCGGCTATTCTTCCTATTTGAAGTGGAGCCTTGGAGCAAATACTAAAGTAGGAAGATGCTACTTGTATTGTGAGTCTGAATTTAATAAAAGTTTTTTTCTTATGTTGCTTGTTTCATGTTACTTGCATACTTAGTTTAATTTCATTTCATTGACCTTAGTAACTTAGTTAATATGTTTTCCTTTCTTAGGATAATAATTAGTTTAATTGATAGTGAGTAGTTCCATCCCCTTTGGGGGTGGAGTTGATGTTTTATACATGCAAAAGAGAATGAAAATGAATGCTTTGTATGAAATGTGTTGATAAACATAAATGTATGCTTGCTTGTTTAGGATAGAACTTGTAAGTTGTTGAGTTTTACCACAAATATTAGACACCTCTCATGCTTATTTAGGTTTTGAAATAACCAACTTGTATATGTGAATGTTAATCAACTAAGTTAGTAATGGGATTGATAGGTTTTGCCATAAAGATTAGACACTTCCTATACATGAAAATACAACCTTCATTTGTACTTAATGAATGTATTCTTCACCATTTCTTTGCATGTGTGCACTCACTCCACCCCTTAGGGGGTTTTCATCTCTGATTTCCAGCTTACTTATCAAGTTTCTTAGTTTAGTTTTAGTCCACTGTTTGTTGTTTTCTTTTGCATGTGTTACTTACTAGTTTAAAGTAGTATAGCTTAGCGTAATCTACAACTCTTCTCCCCTTTTTTGCCATCTGATTTTGGTCATACCAGAGGCTGCTCACCTCCCAATACGGACGACCCGTACTTGCCCCGTCTTCACTGATGGTTGTACACTTGCGGTCTAAATTTAAAACAAACAAACAGTTAACATAAGATCTAAAAAAGGCGACAAGTGCAACACAAAAGTTAGTTTCCTGTGTATAGAGTCAACAACAAAAAATTATAATCACCACCATGCAACTACATGTAAGGAATCCTTACTAAGCCAGCACCACCTCAGCCTGGCTATTCTTTGCAAAATACAAGGCCACAATGCTGTGAGTCTATAAAACTCGGTACGCTAAGGCTCAATTTTAGAATAAAAAATCAGATGACTAAACAATTCAAAGAATTAAAACCATCAACATTCTTATGCAAAATGGATGCTCTAAAAATGATGTCGTCATTAACGATCAATTAAGTAATAATGCATACAAATGGGATTAACAAAATGCAACATTATCTAGAGTTCATTCACGATAAACAAGATTGAATAACCAAATTTTGCTACAACTAAGTTCAATTCAGTTTTTCCCAATCAGTCAGTGATACATAAATGTCTCAGGAATTTCGAAGCATACCTACCGTTGGCATGTGCGATCTTCTAGTTATTGCATCCCAACACCCATTCAATAATTCAAATTTTTTTTAGAACATTTATGTTCTCAAGCACAAATATTTTCAATTTGTCGAGGGGTTGCATACATCTACCTGTGTCAATACGATAGATATGAAATTTGTATCTGCGGTGCTACTACCGCCACTAATCTCATGAAGAGATCATTGCCTTGTCAGGACAGTATGCTACGTAGAGAAAGTATTCTAGAGAGTCAGAATGCTCCTCAAAGCCAATAGTGCAAAAATCAACTTTCAAATCTAGTAAAGATGTAGAGTTTTATTGAACTCAGAATGTCAAGTATTACCAACAGAAAATCCAGTAAAAATATAGAGTTTCATAAAACTGACATTGTCAAGTAGCGATGATCATAAAAATAATAATATAACTTCCAATAGCAAAGAGTATCATCCAAAAATCCAATGATTTACCAATAAATAACAATTCTGTTAGATGAAAACTTATAAAATTTTGGATGGGGACAATGGTTCCTATAGTTGTCAAGCCAAGAGACTTGATGATTTTAAAAGCAACAATATGTGCAATAAATTCTAATGTTCAACAAGTGCTGGTATGTCTTACTTAGACATCGTGAACTATAACGAATGATCATCAAAACAACATGTGCAGAGCAATATTACATAAGATATTCATAATGGAACTTAAATAAACAAGATAAGTGGTATACAAATGCCAAACACTAGCTTAGACATTTTACCAAGCACTTCGTGGCGTCAAGTTGACAGTCCATGTTTGAACATTTGACTTATAAATCTCTTGTCAAGATCTAAAATTCTTCATCTTATAGATTCATATATCCATATACCTGTCCATAAAAGAAAATAATTAAATCAACACCAATATTTAGTATTAACACTTAAGGGATTTATCCAATGATACCAATATTTTCTTATTTTTTCAAACATGAAAGACTTAAGACCTCTTTCCATTTGTCTCATCTATATTTCCCCCAACCTAACCACCAATGTGCAGCATCATCAAACTTTTTTTGTAGCTTTCTTTCGTTTGGTTCCATATCCAATGGTATTCCCGACAAGAGTTCCTAAATCTAGGAATAATACCATTAAGGGAGAGAACTAAATACAGAGGTCTTTCCACCCAAAGCATATCTTTGAGCCCAACAACTCTCCTGTAAACACCGTGGAAGGTCCAGTGAGGAGATCTAACAAGCTCCGACACGACTCTGGAGTGCTTCGATGAGATCCAGTGAGGCTTTCACATGATCTGCCACTCCTTCTCACACATTCAACAAGCAAGGGGGCTAAAGCTAAGGATTCCAAAAGGTTATTCTATCTAATTTTTTAGGGGTAAAATGCAACATGACCTTACATTCTAGTATAATAGCAATATTTTACATCTTACTCTCCATAGAAAACATTTCATCCTCGAAATTTGAATAGATAAAACTCACCAAAGATCTCTGGATACCCCTTACAAATCTTATCTTCCACCTCCCACGTAACGTCTTTGACTCTGTGGTCTTGCCATCGAATCTTTACCATTGGAATGCTTCTACGACAAATTTGGTCTTCCATACGGTCAATAATCTCAACTGTTTTCACTTCAATCGACAGGTTGATTGATTTAGTTATACTACCATAAGTGCACAATGTCGGTGAAGATGCGGCAAGTATAGGTCGTGTCCACGAGGAGCGCGTACGAGTCGGAGTTCACAATACTCGAGTGGGAAATGAAAAGAGAGATGTAATATCGAATTACACTACGATGCGTATGAAATCAGAAAACAAACAATAAAAATAAACCCCTTAGGGGTAGAGAAAGAATGCGGAAATGAGAATATGTGTACGTGTGTGTGTTCACTAGTTCTCATCACAACGTGTAATACATGAAATCCATAAAAACCAAATCTAATTATGTCTCCACATAAAATAAGATAAAAGATTATCATTAAAATATAAAAGACAATAGTTCAAATTAGGCTAATATGAGGACATACATAATGACCAAACACCACTTTATTTCTCCACATGAAATAAGATTTAACCAAATCATTAAAACAAACAATACATTAATTAGGATGAGGCCAACATGAGCACATGCATGCACATGTCATGTTTCCTCCTTATCCACTCCATCCTTATCCTCATCTCATCATTCACCATAAAGTAGGCAAACTAATCTAAGCATGTGTTAAGCATCACTCAAGAGCATTGACACATCAAAGATAAGAGTGAAAATCTCATTAGATGGTTATGGGAGGTTCAAAGGTTAGGATTAACACACACTTAATACATAACACAATCACATCACCTTCTTCTCTCCACCCCCAATGGTGATGGACTACTGTAAGACCCACTCTCCTACTTTATTAATAATAAGTCCACTCTCCTCATTTATGCATAATTTAGTTCTTATCTTACCTAATTGTGTTTGTGGTATGTTTGTATGCTTGATTCCGGTTGTTTTCCTTGTCGATCGATCGGGTGCGACTCAGAATGCAAGAAATATCAAAGAAAGAAGCATGCAAAACAAAGAAAGAAGCATGCAAGAGAGAGGGACCCGAATGCAAAACCAAAGGACCTACTTATTCCTGAAACTTAAACATTAAACTTGTTACATAGCATTGTTACATAGCATTGTTTGGGTGAAAGATAATGGATTAAGACACAAAGATATGCATGATAAGATGTCAATCAAATACCCCTACACCTAACTTTTGCTTGTCCCGAGCAAATCAAAGAAAGAGACAAATGAAAGAAAGGAAAAGGCATACGAAAAACAGGGAAATCCTAACTCACTTTGGTAGGAATCACGATTGCAGTTAGCATGTGCAACAAGCTGTTAAACCTCCTGTTGCCAAGGAGGAGGAGTGTTGTCTCCTGTGGGTTTTAAGCGGATATACCCACAAAATCAGAACATAACTGCATTATTCAATATAGAAACTCGAGTTGGTGGACTCATTTTTATTGATCATTGGACACGGTAATCCTACGGGCCGACTCTATTGAGGTATTAGTCCACACACCTAGCCTAATGAATCATTCGTGCAAGCTAAATAAGGACTTAAGTTAAAGACATGGCAAACCTCAACATCCTCAACTGATACAAAGTGTAATGTCCATTAAGGTTCTTGTTTGCATTACCATTTTTTTTCTTACTTTTTTTCTTTTCTTTTTCTTACTAGTTGGAGTTTCATTCTCCCAGGGTCAGGTTTCGTGCATCATTGCCTATGAGGACTTACATTATCACGTACACATTTCCCCAACTCTCCACATAGGGCAATCCCTACCACCAGTGTAACGGGAGTTCGGTCGGGGCATCCCAAGTCAGATGACTCAAAATCACCAGGCACAATGTCCCCTCAGACCTAATTTCTTGAGTGATAGGAGCCGTGCGAGAAGTGAGAAGACATACTCACTTATTTCTTATCTACACATGAAACAAAACTGATAAACGTAATGTCTCACAACAGGAGTTTAATGGTCCTTGACTACAACAAACTTCATTATATTAACAGACACGAATTATTCGACTTACTAGGTTCAGGGTGGACTTCTTTATTTGTTTGAGTACTGAAACCCTTTGATTACACTCTCCCCGAGGGAAAACCGGAGTGCATCCTAACGACTAGATAAGTCCTAAAGTCGTCCTAATGCATAAAGTTCAAGTCAATTTTGGGAGCTTCCTTTTACTTTGCCTCTCAACGGTTTTGCACATGCTAAACATACGCAAAACCCACAAAACATTTTCTTTCACAAACACATGATGATTTTGAAAGAAATGTGAAAATTTGAAAGCACTAGGTAAGTAAAAAAAGACAAATCACCCAAGGATCATGGCAAGCAGATATATTGATATTAAATGCAAAACACTAACATGACCCTAACAGTGCACACAAAAGAAAACAAAATCAAAGGAAAATGACTCGACTATATACACACGTAAAACACTCCCCACACCTACTTCATGCATTGTCCTCAATGAATGTGAGCAAGATACTACATGGATTTATGCATGAAAAATGGAAGATCTAACAAACATGAAGCGCAAAAGGAAGTTCATGGTTATGTTGATGGACACAAACCTGAATTACCTCAAAACTGGTGAGATGCTAAAGAAGGGATACAAATACGTGAAACAAATGGGGCCCAAATACTCAAGGGTTGGAGCCCACAACAATCAATGCTCACTGAAGGAGTCTTATTCTTTTTTCTTTTTTAACTATGTACAACAATGGGCTCCCATCTTCATCTGTCAAGGGACATCCAATTGGAACCCGCCATTTCTCATGCCAGAAATGCACTACATGGCCTCGCAACATACCAAATAGAATTTCTTGACCACTTGACACCCTTATAAGCATTGTGGTCGTTTGATGCCTCTTGAGAGTGAGCAAGATAGGAGGCATGAATGAGAGGTTAACCTCTGTCTAGTTGTTTGAAATGTAGGGTATCAGGTGGTTGATGCTCCACCAACATGGGGTCCTTAGAAGATACAAAATGAATAGCATGTGGCCTAGAGGCCTCAAAATGGTATCTTGTGGCTCAAGAGCCACGTGATCGAAAGGATGTGGCTCAAAGGCCGCGTGATCACAAGATAAGGCACCTTCTTGTACCAGCCCAGGTGAAACATCTACACCACCTTCAGGATCCCCATCGAACAATTCCATGAAATACTTAAAGGTACCTTCAACTTCAAAATGTCATCCATGCCCTGGATAAGGTTGACCCCAACAGGGTCATCGAAGGCACCTGACTTCTTGTCTATGGTGAAGATGTTCAAATCAGCGCACTGACTATCATATGTCAAGCGCATCATACCATTGCGACAATTGATCAAGGCATTCAAAGTCCCTAGAAATGGTCACCCCAGAATAACAGGAATTTGTCCAACTGGGTTTGACACAGGTTAAGTATCCAAAACAAAGAAGTCGACTAGATAAATGAACTCTCCCACTTTGATCAACACATCTTCCACCACGCCCCTCGGTTTCTTCAAAGACCTATCAGCCAATTGAAGAGTGGTTTTTATTTGTTTGAGGTCTCCAAGACCCAAGTGGACGTAGACTGAATATGGCAGAAGATTAACAGATGCACCAAGGTCCAATAAAGCTCGTTGTATGGACACATCACCAATCACACAAGAGATACTACGACAACCAGGGTCCTTGTATTTGACTGGCATGGGTTGTGTCAACAAAGAACTCATGTTAGCCGCAAGAAAAGCTTTCTTTGGAACATTAGTTTTTCTCTTCTTGGTGGATAAGTCCTTGAGAACCTTGGCATAAGGTGGCATATGTTGAATCACCTCCAAAAGAGGGATGTTCACCTTAACTTGTCGAAATATCTCAAGCATCTTGTCATGCTGATCCGAAGTATTCTTTTTATGGCGTTAAGGGAATAGTGCCTTCGGGGCATAAGGATTCCTTCGACACAAGATGAGACAAGAGGACCTCAGGGTTCGGCCCCATTGTCGAAAGAAATGTAGAAGGAACCTTAGGATCAGGCTCCTTCGTGGAAGTATTTGTGGAGGGAACCTCAGGATCCGGCTCCCTCAGAGATTCAGGTATCACTGCAGGTTTGGTGACACCAAGAGATGGTGATTGCAAGGAAGGCACCCTAATGTGGTTGTCCACCTCCTTACCAGACCACAACGTATGAATCACATTAATATGATGGGTCAGTTCAGAGGAAGCTTGAGGCACTGGTGGTCTTCCTTGCAAATGGGTACCCCGGGGATTCATCTCGGGTTGACTTGGCAACTAACCCTTCCCATGTTCATGAAACTGATGAGCCAATTGGCTAACTTGCATTTCCAAAGCTTTGAAAGAACTTTGCATGCTCTACATGAACGTTTGAAGGGTTTGATCAGTAGAGGGGTCCTTTGCGTCAACCCGTTGGGGTAGTGGAGTTTGGTTAGAATAACCCGACGATGAGGCCTGAGGACGTTGGTAATTATGGTGCTGAGAACTTTGATGTGGGGGTTGGTAGGTCGGCGATGGGCGCGGAGGTTGATAAGGTGGAAGTTGAGGTTGAGCGTGCAAGCTCTGACCGTGACCCCCACTAGGCCCCCAAGAGAAGTTAGGATGGTTACGCCATCCCGGGTTGTAGGAGTCACTATACGGGTCGTTACGGGGAAGAACTATGCAAGAAGGTTGTACGGCCCGAACAGGATGGGTCTGCTCCCACAAAGTCATCGGCCGATCCTGTCGAGCTAAAGGTGGTGGTGCACCAAGAACTCGATCCTGACCGGATCCCTCTTCCTCTCGAGTCAGAGGAGGAGGAGGAGGAGGTCTACGTGGTCGTGGGAGCGGACCAAGGTAATCCATGTATGGAACCCGGTCTCCCCCATCACTACGAGAAGACTCGGCCTCCCGCTCTAAAGGAGCACGAGGCGGAGATGTCCGATCACCAAGACCGTCCATCTGAGAAAAATGCACTCTCTCAAATCGAGCGCTCTCACCAGAACGAGCCCAACCTCGCATAAAAATGCTCGACTCGACTCTAAAATAATACACAACAGAAGGTGTACTCAGAGGAGGAGACTACTCATAGAATATAGATGATTAGAGGACTCAGATGAGGAGGGAAGAATCCCTAGAGCTAGCATGGGTAGTGGGTGAAGGTAGAAGCCTAATCTAGCAAGCACAGCTCAAACAATGTATGGCTACGGGTCCTTAGGCTAGACGACGCCTAACTTCGAGATCCCTAGTCTCAACACGCCTTACCTACCTACAAAGAAGACCACAATGCCCAGCAAGTGATACCAGATACGGAGATCCAGTACCTCCTTCTATCGACAAGGTAGGCAACACCGATCATGCCATGACGGTCTCAACTAGATCGCTCTCCTAGTGTATCCGAAATCTTAGGGCCAAGGTCTACTTGCTTTTAGAATTAAAGCTTTATTAAGAGTGATTTTTGGAGCCAAGTAAAGGGTGATGAAATACCCCACCTTATCATGTATGGGACAACCCCTCCTTAGTAGTGTTTTGATCCTAAATTTAGCAATCAACTCTCCAAGAAATGCTCAACTCACTCTTGTCCTGATGCACCTTACTAAGTAATGCATGATCTAAACATGCATGAATGAGAGAATTGGTTGCACGTACCTCACGCCAGCAATCAACAACAATAATGTAAATCAAAGAAAAGACAAATACGTGCAAGGTCCACAAATGATGCATGACCTAGATGGCAATCAATCTATTCTTTAGCTTTGAGTTTTAGGGTCCAAATTGATTAAAGGGGATTGATTGTTAATCTGGGAGCAAACTAAAAGTCAAAACATACATGATTGCACTCCCAGACAACTAATATGAAAGCACAAAGTACCAGAACAAAACTTGAAGCTAGAGACGCTAACCAGGCCACCAATTGGCGGTCACTTTAGTGGGGTTCTTCCTCCAATTCGTCGAGTGGCCTCCCCTTGTTCCTGAGTCCTTGAAACAAACCAAAACGAAAAACAAACAATTAAAAGCACTTGAATAATCCAAACTAAAGTATGGACAGAACACCTCCCCGACAACGGTGCCAAAAACTTGATTGAACGTTTTAATTAACCGCAAGTGCATGACCGCGTTCAAGCATTGGCAAATACGGGTCGATCCACAGGGAGGTGTGTTGACTTTAGTTTGTTCGAAGGTGAGTGGGAATGAAAGGAGAGAAATGAGTTATGATATAAACTACACTACAATGCGAAAGGAATTGGAAATACGCAACAAAACTAAACACCATAGCGGGTAGAGAAAGAATGTGAATACAAAGATATGTGTATGTGTGTGTGTTCAATTATGCTCATCACAACATGTAGTGCATGAAAATTATAACACTAAATCCAACTTTTCCTCCACATTAAATAAGATAACAGAATATCATTAAAACATACAAGACAATAATTGGAATGAAGCTAAATGAAGTCATGTATAAAGACCAAACCTCACTATGCCTCCACATGAAATAAGATTTACACAATCATTAAAACATACAAGACATAAACGAAGGTAAGGTCAACAAGAGTACATGCAACTACAAGTCATGTTTCCTTTATCAATTCCATCCATATCCCCACCTCATCATTCCCCATAAAATAGGTCCACTAGTCTAAGCATATGCAAAGCTTCATTAAAAAGCATTAACATATCAAAGACAACAGTGAAATCCCATTAGATGGTTATGGAAGTCATGTAAGGCTCATAGGATTAATATAACACACACCTAAGACATCACATAAGCATATCACATATTTCTCCACCCCCAAATGGGGATGGAACTACTCACTAATCATTACACTACAACCTACATTAACAAAATGAAACATTGTACTGAAAGGAAATTAAACTAAGCAAGCAAGAAATATTAAAGTAGCTAAAAAGACATAAAATTAAAGAAGCATGCAAGACATATGAAAGGAAATTAAACTAAGAAAGAAGAAACATAACTAAAGGAAAACTTTTTTAATTTCAAACTCACAATACAAGTAGCTTCTCTCCACCAGGGTTTTTTGCTTCAAGGCTTTTACTGCTAGAAGAGAGGATGGCCACCAAGAGAGTGATGAATACAAGGGAGGAGGGGGAGTTCTATTTATAGTCAAAGAAAAAGGCAATCGGGGACAAGCCCCCGGTATGGGACTAAACATATACCAAAAATAGACTAAATACAACCCAATACATGACGGCGACTAAACCGCATCGGATCCGGACCAACCAAGACCGCCACTCAGTGGTCTTAGACCGCCAATTGGCGGTCTATATGGTTCAGATTGGGTTTTGGTTTGGAGTGTGGTTGCCTGGCTCGATTTCTTCATGTTTGATGCATCCTAATCAGTTGTGTAGCTTGAGACACAAATCCAATTTCCAAAATACTCGTCATGATGGTGTGTAGTTTCTTCATTTGCTCATAGGTCCTTTGGTTTTGAATTCGGTTCCCTCCCTTGTATCTTACTCCATAAGTCTTGGAACTTAGTCCCTTTTCTTGCTTTTATGTCTTTTATTATCTCTCCTTCTCAAACCAACTTATTCCTGAAACTTAAACATTAAAATTGTTACATAACATTGTTTGGGTGAAAAATAATGGATATATGACACAAAGATATGCATGATAAGATGTCAATCAGCAACCTATATCTTAATACTAGAACATTTTTGATGTAAATTATGCATATAAATGCTCCCCCTATGGATGTGCAAAGTTTTTGTTTAATTAAACTCAAATTTAAAGTTACCCCCTTTACTATATCTCCCCCTTTTACATCCATCAAAAAATTATAAGAGTTAAGCATAGAATTGTGGATGTCTTGTAATGAAGTTACTCCCCCTAAATTTTGTACTTCATTACACTAAGTAAACGATATTCATTAAGCTCCCCTTATCAATATGAATATTATTTTTCGATTAAGTTCAAATCTAATTCTCACCTATTAATATCAAGAAAATATTACAATATAGCATGTGAAATATTAATTCCCCCTTTTTGACATCCATTTATAAATTTGACACTAAAACATTGGATGTGATTCAAATTTAAAGATTTGCAATGAATGAATATATGATATCTCAATTAAGCATGTAAGACCTAGACTAGAACCAATTGGTTCAAGAAATTTAGAGGATAATAAATTTATACCCACTTGAAGCTTTGAATTGGTTCCAATCTCCATTCGGTGATGCAACCGGTGTTGAATTTGACTCTCAAGCTTGCCCGGTGACCACCGATCTCCTCTTCAAACACCTACATGTGTAGATTTAGGTACCCAAACAACTTTGGGTCCTTGAATGTTAGCTTTGGGAACCCAAATAATTTTCGTTTTAGGAGCCCACACACTTGAAGAGGTATGATTAATGAACATATGCTTGCCATTTAGTGTAGTGTGAGTTACATGGTTTTTCAATTTTGCATTGTATCCTAAACCATGGTTTTGCAAAGATTGCGTTTGACTACCTAAAAGCATATTAAGCATCTTAGTTACATTTGTTAACTTTTCTAGATCTTTTCTTAATTGCACATTGCAAGCATGAAGATCTAATTGTTCAACATGTATAGGTGTTGCTTTTAAATTATCAACAGTTGATGCATTATTTTCATGTCTAGCAAGCACCTCATTCTTCTCATTGGTGACTATATCAATTTGGCATTTGATATCATTGATTTGCTTTCTAGCATTCTTGTTCTTTTCACAAATAATCTCATATTGTTTGACTAAGTCATGAAATGCATTTTGAAGTTCATCATGTGAATATGTTTCTTCTTTAGAACATGAACTATCACTAGCATATGACTTAGATAAGCAAGAATGTGTTCTAGTAGAGTAAGATTTAGATGGTACCTCACTTCCTTCATCTTGAATTCCCATGAAGCGCATATGTGCATATTCCTTTGTTGATGAAGGTACGGTTGATTGGGATGAAGATGATGACGATGAATCGTCTCAAGTAGCCTTGTGAGCTTCCAACCTCTTCTCTTTTCTATTACTCCTCTCCTTTTCTCTCCTTCTCTCCCTTCTCTCATTTTTCTTCTTCTTCTCTTTTCTCTCATTTTCACTCTCCTCCTTCTCCTTCTTCTTTTCTCTCATTTCACTTCTTCTACCGATTCTTTCATTCTTTTCTTCCTTATCCTTCCTGAGGTATTTGCAGAAGTCTTTGGCTAGGACTTCAATGTCCTCATCTTCTACACTACTCCTTGGTTCCTAAAGATTTGCATGTAATGGCAAGAAGGGTTTGTTCTTTGAAGCTTCCTTCTCCTTTCGATGGTTGATTTGAAGTTCATAGGCCATCAACTTTCCAACGAGTTCCTCCATCTTTAATTTGGAAAGATCGTGCGCCTCTTCAATTGCGATGACTTTATCTTCCCAATCGTTGCTAAGCGATCGGAGGAACTTCAGTGTCATCTCTCCTTCATTGATTTTTCTTCCAAGAACCAAAAGAGAGTTAGTAATATCGGTGAAGCTAGTGTTCACTTCACTTATGTTCTTGCCGATTTGCATAGAAAAAATCTCATATTTATGCATGAGGAGACTAATATGAGTTTCCTTAGTTTTGCTATCACCCTCATGATGCATTTGTAGTCTGTGCCATATCTCATGTGCACTTTCACAACCCTAATTCTATTATATTCTCAGGCCGCTGATTGGCTGTCAGTGTTGCTCTATTTTCTTCCAAACATCTCCTGGTGACTTCCCTTGATATTTAGAGCCTCCAAAAACAAAGCAAAACTACAAACAAAAGATTAAAAATCCACTCGAAACGTTCAAACCAGACTCTGGACTGTGCACCTCCCCGGCAATGGCGCCAAAACTTGTTTAATCGTTTAAAATACCACAAGTGCACGTTGACGGTGAAGACGCGGCAAATATGGGTCGATCCGCGAGGTTGTTTGAACGAAATCAAGTGACATAAAAAGAGGTAAGGAGCTTTAATTATGCTAATATAAGCTACACTAAACTAGTAAGAAGAAATGTGAAAGAAAACAACTAACGGGCGATTCAAACTAAACTAAAAGAACTCAATGCAAAGCTACAAATAAAGAAGAGTAACCCCTAAGGGGTGGAGTGAGTGAACACATGCAATAAGATAGTGAAGAATGCATTCAAAAGGCACAAAAGTTGGTAGTGTTTTTCATGTATAAGATATGTCTAATGGTTATGGCAAAACCTATCAATCCAATCACTAACCTAGTTGATTAACAATCACATACACAAGTTGGTTATTTTAGAACCTAAACAAGCATGGGAGGTGTCTAATAGTTGTGGCAAAACCCATCAAGTGAAGTGTTCTACTCTAAAAAAGCAAGCATACATTCACATTTATCAACACACTTCAAAATAAAGCATTCATTTCCATTCTTTAATGCATGTGTGAACATCATCTCCACCCCCAAAGTGGGATGGAACTACTCACTATTCATTAAGCTAACTATTATAGTAAGAGGGAAAAACATGTTAACTAACCCAACTAAATTAATTAAAGGAAACTACGCTAAGCATGTAATAAACACAAAAGGGACAACATAACAAAGAAAATTTTAAGAGTCACATTACAAGTAACATCTCTCCACTTGAGTTTTTGCTCGAAGGCTTGACTCTAAGTAGAGGGATTAGCCACCAAGAATGTAGTATAATACAAGGGAAGATGAGAGTTCTATTTATAGTCGTAGAAAAAGGTGATCATGGACAATCCCTCGATGTGGGACTAATGCACTACTAAAAATAGACATATAACACTCTAACACATAACCCGCCAAAATCTTTTCAGATCTGGAGACAACCTGACTGCCAATTGGTGGTCAATAGATTTTGGATCGAGTCTGGATTCGGAGTGTGCTTGTCTGGCTTGATTTCTTCGTGGGTGATGACCCTAGTTGGTTGTTGGAATTTAGGCCCGAATGAAATTGCCAAAATACTCTTGTTTAATCGTTTTAAATACCGCAAGTGCACGGCCGCGTTGAAGCAGTGGTAAGTACGGGTCGATCCTCAGGGAGGTGAGTAGCCTCTGGTTTTTCAGAAATCAAGTGACAATAAAAAGGTAGAGGAGTTTGTCCTTGCAAATCTACGCTACACTAAACTACTAAGAAGAAAAATGCAATGTAAAGCAACTAACGATTACTTCGAATCAAAACTAAAAGAATGTAAAATGATTGATCGTTTTATATTAACCGCAAGTGTACGGCCACGTTGAAGTGGTTGCAAATATGGGTCGTCCACTGGGAGGTGTGTCAACACTTGGTTTGTGCGAAGGCGAGTGGTAAAAAATGGAGAGAAAGGTTGATTACACTAAACTACAATAAGATGCAAAAAGGAAAGGAAGAGAAGCAATAAAACTAAACCCCATAAGGGGTAGAAAATAATGTGAATATAAAGATGTGTGTGTGTGTGTGTGTTTAATTAAGCTCCTCACAACATGTAGTGCATGAAATCATAAAACTACATCCAACTTTTCCTCCACATGAATTAAGATAAGACTACATCATTAAAACATACAAGACAATAATTGGAATGAAGCTATATGAACTCAAGTATAAAGACTAGACCCTACTATGCCTCCACATGAATTAAGATAAGACTACATCATTAAAACATACAAGACATTAGCTAAGGTAAAGGCAACAAGAGCACATACACTACAAATTGTGTTTCCAATATTAACTTCATCCATATCCTTACCTTATCATTCCCCATAAAATAGGTCCACTAATCAAAGCATAAGCTAAGCTTCATTCAAGAGCATTATCATATCGAAGATAAGAGTGAAAACCCATTAGATGGTTATGGAAATCATATAAAGCTCAAGGGATAAATATAACACACACTTATTACACTACATGATTTTATCACATATTTCTCCACCCCCAAATGGGGATGGAACTACTCACACATATTTAAACTAACTACTCTAACAAAATGAAGCATTATATTGAAATGAAACTACACTAATCAAGCAAGAAATATTAAAGAAGCCTAAAAGGAAAAGAAAGACTAAACAAGCATGCACAAATTAAAAGACAAGATTAAAAGAAACTAGAAGAATTATTTTATTAACAAATGACTCACATTGAAGGTAGCATTCTTCTCCACCTTGAGTTTTTGCTTCAAGGCTCACTCCTTAGTAGAGAGAATGCCACCAAGCAATGGGTGATTATAATAGAAGGTGAAAAGTTCTATTTATAGGCATGGAAAAAGCTAATCTGGGACAATCTCCCGATGTGGGATTAAACCAATACCAAAAATGGACTAAGAATACACTAATACATGTGCCCCACAAATCTGAGAGGATCCAGAATGATTTGGACCTCTAATTAGCGGGCCAAGACCGCCAATTGGCGTTCTATTGGATCTGGATTCATTTGGAATTTGTTGTTGGCTTTGCTGGTGGTCTTTGTTGGTCTTTGATGCATCTACTTCGTTTATTGGAGCTCCGACCCGAATCGAATTGCGAAAATACTCCCCATGATGATGTGGAGTTTCCTGTTTTGCTCTTAGATCCTTCGGTCTTACGATCAGGTCCTTCTCCCTTGCATCTCAGTCCCTAGGTCTCACAATTAAGTCATTTTTCCTGCTTTTGGGTCCTTTCATGGCTCTTCTCTTCAAACCTCTTTATTCCTGAAAACTAAACATAAAACTCGTCACGTAGCATTGCTTAGGTGTAAGATAATTGATATAAGATACAAATATGAGCATGAAATGATGTCAATCAGAAAACTAAGCTGGAATCAAGAAGAGAAAGACCCCTAGGGGTGGAGTGTGTGCACACATGTAAAAAGATGGTGGAGAATGCATTCTATAGGCACAAATGTAGGTAGTGTTTTCATGCATAGGAAGTGTCTAAAGGTTATGGCAAAGCCTATCAATCCATTCACTAACCTAGTTGATTAACATGCATATACACAAGCTGGTTATTTCAGAACCTAAACAAGCATGGGAGGTGTCTAAGATGTGTGGCAAAACCCATCAAGTGTAGTATTCTACTCTAACAAGCAAGCATACATTCACATTTATCAACACAATCAAAATATAAAGCATTCATATCCATCTTTAATACATGTATGAATATCATCTCCAACCCAAAGGGGGATGGATCTACTGTAATATCCTCAACCTTAATTAACTTGGTTATTTGCTTTTTAGGTCCTAATTGGTGGATTAAGATGGAGGGCTGGGATTGATTTGGTGGTGATGAGGTGGATAGTGGAGATGAGAGGAGAGGTATATGAGTTGGTGAGTTTCTCTCCCTCTCTCTCCCGCTCAAAGTCTCTCTCTCTTGATCCGCAACTCTTGGAGGCGGGGTGGATCTCACACGTTCTCTGGGTCGAGTAGATCGGGATTCGCTTGGTTGTTGCCGGAGTTTAGGAGATCGTGTTCGTGAAGTTCACCGAAGAAGGAGCGCGTGGAGAAGCTTGTCGTTGGGTCTTCAAAGGCTTCTTCAAGCCTTCAAGGTATGTCAAGCTTTACTTTGATGCTCACTTATGCTCTCTTGATTGTTAGTGGTCGACGGTAGGCTGGGTGGCTCGTCGGACATGTGCAGTAGCTTTCTACACTGTAACGGTCGACCGGTGGCATGCTTCAGTCAACCGGTCGTGGTGTAAATTGGGAGAAATCTCTCGCACCGGTCGAACGATACCTTGAAGGTGGTCGAACGGTAGTGCATGTTGAGCGAGAAATGGAGACTCTGGGTGTTTTTGGTCGAACGGGACGCCTTTGCCAGTCGACCGAAAGCACTGTTATAGGTTGGTTGGGGCATCTTAACCATCCAAAAGGTCGACCGCCAAGTTAACTCATTCGACCGACAATTTAAAATAACTTAAAGTTTGTCCGACCGCGTGATTGTTCGGTCGACCAGAGTATTATGTTTGATTTGGATTTTCTACTGCCCGTTTTCGGTCAACCGGTGATCGCGTGTGGTTCGACCATTTGTGCTTTTTCTTGCGACATTGAGTTTTTACTGGTCGAATTCGGTCGAACAGGTCCCCTTTGCCGTTCGACTGGTTGGCAGGTTTTTCGGTTGGGCCAGTCCTATGGTGATGATTCGGTCTACCGGTTCGGTGGTTTTGTTCGACCGTTTGGTGTGGTTTTGTGTGGTTTTAGTGTTGTGGAGCCAGCTTAAGATGGCAACGAGTCTCCGGCCTTTTTGGGGCAACAGTACAGACATTACCGGCCTGAGAGTGGTTCATGGGTCTTGTCGGACCAGCCCAAGATGGCAAATGGTCTCCGGCCTTCGAAGGGCAATGATACAGACATTTTCGGCCTGAAGGTGGTTCGTCTGTTTGGTGCCAGCTCAAGATGGCAATGGGTCTCCGGCCCTAAAGGGGCAACGGTACAGACATTGCCGGCCTGAGAGTGGTTTACTGGAGCAGCTCAAGATGGCATCGGGTCTCCGGCCCTAGAGGGGCAACGATACAGACATTACCGACCTGAGAGTGAACCAGCGTGGTGTTGTAGGCAAGGGATTTTCCGGCTGTGGTGCCTGGACGTGTAAGGGTTGGGCTAGAGGACCAACGAGATCCGTAACTGGTTGGTATCTACTGTGGTAGGGAGAGAGTTCCCGGGGGCCCAGTGACACGATGTTTGTTTATTGCATTTCATATCATACATGCTTTAGCTGTCTACTTCATTTATTTTAGGCATACGGGGTTTCCTTATGGGAAACTCAAGAATAGACAGGTTTTATTTTAGGCCGTGAGCGGCACTAGGAGGTGGTGACTGAGGAGGAGCACGTTTGGGGTCAGATCATACTTTTCTTATTTTTGAGGTCCGAGTGATTACATGTATATTTTCCTTATCTTTTGTTGTAATCACAGATTGATTCGTTTTATATTAACCGCAACTACATGGCTGTGTTGATGCGGTGGCAAATACGGGTCGATCCATAGGGAGGTGTCTCGACTTTTGGTTTGTGCGATGGCGAGTGGGAAAGAAAGGAGAGGAAGGATGGTTACACTAAACTACACTACAATGCAAAAAGGAAATGGAAGATAAGCAATAAAACTAAACCCCATAGCGGGTAGAGAAATAATGTGAATATAAAGATGTGTGTGTGTTCAATTATGCTCCTCACAACATGTAGTGCATGAAATCAAAAAATTAAATCCAACTTTGCCTCCACATGAAATAAGACAAGACTATATCGTTAAAACATACAAGACACTAATTGGAATGACGCTAAATGAACTCATGTAAAAAGACTAGACCCTACTATGCCTCCACATGAAATAAGATAACCCAATATCATTAAAACATACAAGCCATTAACCAAGGTAAAGGCAACAAGAGTACATACACTACATATTGTGTTTCCAATATTAATTCCATCCATAGCCTCACCTTATCATTCCCTATAAAATAGGTCCACTAATCTAAGCATAAGCTAAGCTTCATTCAAGAGCATTAGCATATCAAAGATAAGAGTGAAATCCCATTAGATGGTCTAAGCATAAGCTAAGCTTCATTCAAGAGCATTAGCATATCAAAGATAAGAGTGAAATCCCATTAGATGGTCTAAGCATAAGCAAAGCTTTATTCAAGAGCATTAGCATATCAAAGATAAGAGTGAAATCCCATTAGATGGTTATGGAAATTATATAAGGCTCAAGGGAATAAGATAACACACACCTAATACACTACATGATCATATCACATATTTCTCCACCCCCCAAATGGGGATGGAACTACTCACTAATAATGACACTACAACCTAAATTAAAATAAACATTCTACTGAAATGAAATTAGACTAAGCAAGAAAGGAATATTAAAGAAGCTAATTGAAAGGAACATAAACTAAAGAAACATGCATGAATTAAAAGACAAGATTAAAAGAAACTAAGAACAATTATTTTATTAACATGACTCACATTGAAGGTAGCATTCTTCTCCACCTTGAGTTTTGCTTCAAGGCTTACTCCTTAGTAGAGAGAATGCCACCAAGCAATGGGTAGTTTACAATAGAAGGTGAAGAGTTCTATTTATAGCCATAGAAAAAGGTAATCCGGGACAATCTCCCGATGTGGGACTAAAAAAATATCAAAAATGGCCTAAACAAACACTAATACATACGCTCTAGATATCTTAGCACATCTGGGAAGATCCGGACCGCCAATTGCCGGTTCCAGACTTCCAATTGGCGGTCTACAGGATCCAGATCGAGCTAAATTTTGTTATGGGCTTTCCTTGATATATTTGTTGGTCTTAGATGCATCTACTTCGCTTGTTGGAGCTCCGACTCGAATCGAATTGCCAAAATACTCCCCATGATGGTGTGGAGTTTTCTATTTTGCTCGTTGGTCCATCGGTCTGACGTTCTGGTCCTTCTCCCTTGCATCTTAGTCCCCAGGTCTCACAATTAGGTCTTTTTCCCCTGCTTTTGGGTCCTTTCATGCCTCTTCTCTTCAAACCTCTTTATTTCTGAAATTCAAACATAAAACTCATCACGTAGCATTGCTTAGGTGTAAGATAATGGATATAAGATACAAATATAAGCATGAAAATATGTCAATCAAATACCCCCACACCTATGTTTTTGCTAGTCCCGAGCAAAACAAAGAAAGAGAAAAACAAACGAGAAACAAGAAATCGAAACACACTTTCGTAGGAATCACGGTTGCACTTAGCATGTGCACCAAGCCGTTAAACCTCCTTGTTGCCAAGGAGGAGGAGTGTTGTCTCCTGAGGGTTTTCAGCAGATATACCCACAAAATCCGAACAAGATGCATTATTCAATCTAGACACGCGACTCGTTGAACGCGGTAATCCTACGGCCGACTTTATATAGGTCATCAGTCCACACACCTAGCCTAATGAACCATTCGTGCAAGTTAAATAAGGAATTAAGTGAAAGACATGGACAACCTCAACATCCTCAAGTGATACAAAGTGTAAAGTCCATTATGGTTCTTATTTGCATTACCTTTTTTTTCTTTTCCCATTTTTTTGTTTTTCTTCTTTTCTTTTTATTAGTTGGAGCTTCATTTTCCCAGGGTCAGGTTTCGTGCATAGGGCAATCCCTACCACCTGTGTAACGGAAGTTCAGTCGGTGCATCCCAAGTCAGATGACTCGAAAGCACCAGGCACAAAGTCCCCTGATACCTACTTTCCCGAGTAATTGGAGCCGTACGAGAAGAGAGAACACCTACTCACTTATTTCTTATCTACACATGAACCAAAACCCCTACACTTAGTGTCTCACAACAAGATTTAAAGGGTCCTTGACTACAACAAACTTCCTTAAATTAACAGAGACAAATTATTAATTCACTAGGTTCCGGGTGGAATTCTTTAATTGTTTGAGTACTGAAACCCTATGATTACTCACCCCCCGAGGGAAAACTGGGGTGCATCCTAAAGACTAGATGAGTCCTAAAGCCACTGTACTAGATATCCTAATGCATCAAGTTCAAGATAATTTTGGAATCTTTCTTTTTACTTTGCCTCTCAACGATTTTGCACATGCTAAACACACAAAACCCACAAAACGTTTTCTTTCGCAAACACATGAAGATTTTGAAAGAAGTATGACAATTTTAAGGCACTAGGCAAGCAAAAGAAGACAAGTCACCCAAGGATCATGGCGAGCAGATATATTGATATTAAATGCAGCATACTAACATGACCCTTGTAATGCACACAAAAGAAAACAAAAATCAAAGGAAAAGACTCGACTATGTACACACGTAAAAATACCCCCACACCTACTTCATGCATTGTCCTCAATGATTGCAAGCAAAATACTACATGGATTTATGCATGAAAAAGGAAAGATCTCACCAATATGAAGCGCAAAAGGAAGTTCAAGGTTATGTTGATGCACACAAACCCGAATTCCCTCAAAACCCGTGAGATGCTAAAGAAGGGATAGAAATACGTGAAAGAAATGGGGCCCAAATACACAAGGGTTGGAGCCCACAACAATCGATGCTCACTGAAGGAGTAATTTATTGTACTTTTTTTATTTTAATATAACTATGTACAAACATAAGTTCTCACCTTGATTTGTCAAAATTCATCAAATAGGAACCTCAAGAGTGGGTCAATGCACTTGGAAAGGGAACATGACACCACGCGGGGCCAGAATACTCATGTGTGAGCCCCCTTCACAAAGAGCACAAGATGAAAGGAGAGGTTCATGAATTGGACGCACAGGCATCTCATTCAAAGGATCAATGTGAAAGAGCTTGAACCTCTCAAGAGTTTTGGAAATATGGGGCAACGGAAGAAGAGTTTCTCCTGTTGCGGTGCTGAAGTTATGATCGTCAATCCAAACTCTCAAACCAACAGGCTGGTGCGTCGGAACGAGGTCAAGAACCTCGTTAGGCATGTCTGACACACTAGGCGAACAAAAAGTGGGTCTCATACCCAAGGTATCCTCCAAGGAACTCCTAATACCCTAATTGGCAATGTAATTATTTGATGTCCCATCATTTCCAAGGTGATCAGGAACAATAGTAAGAGGCAAACTCTCATCAGGTCGTATGAGATTAAGGGTACTAGGGAGCTCTTGCTCCACCAAAGGTGAGTGCTTAGGAGGTAAAACAATAATATCATGTGGCTCAAGGGCCACGGGAAAAAAAGGTAAGGCACAATCCTATGATGATTCATAATAGAACTGGTCCATGCTATTCTCAGTTGGAATCGAATCCTCCACCAAGTGATCGTGAATCGAAACCCCAAATCCCTCAGACTGACTAGGAGTTTGACTTTGAAAGATTGTGCTTTGAATTTGTGGATGTGGTGGTGGTTTGATATCAAAAGATGAATCCTCATGTTGACAAGAAAAGTCACTCTCCTTGCGTTCACGTAATTGCTGTGACATTTGACGCACTTGCAGTGCCATATTTTGTATGGACTTTTGAGTGGTTTCCATGAACGTAATGAAAGTTTGTTTCAAGGAATCAGGTATGCGGTCAACTATGAGGTCGAAGTCAGCGCTTGGGAAATTTTTGGGTTGGGTGTTGATGGGCTGAGAATGAGTCCAATGATTTGAAGTGGAGTGTTGGTGGAATTTTGGGTGTTCGGGAGGAGGATACTGGGGTGAAAATGAAGTATAAGAATTTGGATATGAATTGTCTCCCCATGAATCCATCCCTCTCGGGTTGTACGCAGATGCGTAATGGTCATATTGAGCATTTTGGGAAAATGTATGCTCATACTCAGGCTCTGGGGGAACATAAGGACATTCCCCGATAAAATGACCACCCAACCCACAACAGTCGCATGGTACGGCTACTGGAGCCACCGGTGCACTCGTGTCATCTACCGCATGCATGAAAGAGACCAAAGTTTCTTGGAATGTCTCAGTTTGATGACCAACATATGATCCGACGTAACTAGATGGAGATCTAGCAGTTGGTGCCTCTCTCATATCACCCCTATATGAAGATTGCTCAGTCACACAATGAAGATTATCCCAACCATACAGGGTGTTCGTCTGAGCCACCCCAGGTTGCATGGGTCTAGAATACCAGGAAGAATTGTCCTGGTCCCAACAATGATATGGATGGTTAGCCATGTAACCATCCATCTCAACAAAAACTCTCGAGTCGACCACTCTCACCACCACGAGGCTAAGCTCGCAAAAAGTGCTCAACTCGACCCTAAAACGCTAACATAGAGTGTAAAGGGTAGGAGACTATAACGTAGAAGAAGGTGAGAAGAAGATGACTCAGAGGAGAAGGGAAGAATCCCTAAATCTGGCGTGGGTAATGAGATCAGGTAGAAGCCTAACTAGCTAGCACGACTCAAACAATGTAAGGCAATGCGTCCTTAGGCTAGACGACGCCTAACTTCGAGGTCACTAGCCTCGACACGCCTCACCTCCCTACAATGAAGACCAAAATGCCTAGCAAGTGATACCAGATCCGGATATCCAGTACCGTCTACTATCGACAAGGTAGGCAACGCCGATCAGGACATGACGGTCTCAACTTGATTACGCTCCTAGTGCGTCCGAAATCCTAGGGCCAATGTATACTTTCTTTTAGTTAAGGCTTGATTAAGAGTGATTTTTGGGGCAAAGGAAATGGTGATGAAATACCCCACCTTATCTGTTATGGGACAACCCCTCTTTAGTAGCGTTTTGATCCTAAATCTAGCAATCAACGCTCCAATCAAACGCTCAACTCACTCTTGTCCTGATGCAATTCCTACTAACTAATGCATGGGCATACAAGATGCATGAATGAGTGTAGGAAATGCGTACCTCACGCCAGCGCTTAACAACTGAAAATAAAGCTAAAAGAAAGACAACTACGTGCCTAAGTCAAGTACATGATGCGTGACCTAAACAAGTGAGAATGTCTAGTCTTTTGCTTTGGATTTTAAGGCCAAGTTGATAAATGGGGATTGGTTTAAAGATCTGGGAGCAAACTAGAAGTCATAGCATGCCAAATAGGGCTCCCAGATAACTACAATGAAAGATTCAACTACCAGAAGAAAACTGAGAGCAAGAAACGCTTACCAGGCCGCCAATTGGCGGTCCACGTGAGCTCTAGGATCCCTGAACTAAGAAAAAACTACAAAAAAAATTAAAACCACTCGAATCGTCCAAACCAATGTCTGGACAGAGCACCTCCCCGGCAACAGTGCCAAAAACTTGATTGATTCGTTTTATATTAACCGCAAGTGCACAACCATGTTGAAGCGGTGGCAAATACCGGCCGATCCACAAGGAGGTGTGTCAACTTTTGGTTTGTGCGAAGGCGAGTGGGAAAGAAAGGAGAGAAAGGAGAGAAAGGTTGGTTACATTAAACTACACTACAATGCAAAAAGGAAATGGAAGATAAGCAATAAAACTAAACCCCATAGCGGATAAAGAAATAATGTGAATATAAAGATGTGTGTGTGTTCAATTATGCTCCTCACAACATGTAGTGCATGAAATCATAAAACTAAATCCAACTTTGCCTCCACATGAAATAAGATAAGACTATATCGTTAAAACATACAAGACAATAATTGTAATGAAGCTAAATTAACTCATGTATAAAGACTAGACCCTACTATGCCCCCACATGAAATAAGATAACCCAATATCATTAAAAAGTACAAGGAATTTACCAAGGTAAAGGCAACAAGAGTACATACACTACAAATTGTGTTTCCAATATTAATTCCATCCATATCCTCACCTTATCATTCCCCATAAAATAGGTCCACTAATCTAAGCATAAGCTAAGCTTCATTCAAGAGCATTAGCATATCAAAGATAAGAGTGAAATCCCATTAGATGGTCTAATCATAAGCTAAGCTTCATTCAAGAGCATTAGCATATCAATGATAAGAGTGAAATCTCATTAGATGGTTATGGAAATCATATAAGGTCAAGGGATTAAGATAACACACACCTAATACACTAGATGATCATATCACATATTTCTCCACCCCCCAAATGGGGATGGAACTACTCACTAATAATTACACTACAACCTACATTAAAATGAAACATTCTATTGAAATGAAATTACACTAAGCAAGAAAGGAATATTAAAGAATCTTATTCAAAGGAACATAAACTAAAGAAACATGAAAGAATTAAAAGACAAGATTAAAAGAAAGTAAGAACAATTATTTTATTAACCATGACTCACATTGAAGATAACATTCTTCTCCACCTTGAGTTTTGCTTCAAGGCTTACTCCTTAGTAGAGAGAATGTCACCAAGCAATGGGTCCTTCTCCATTGCATCTTAGTCCCCAGGTCTCACAATTAAGTCATTTTCCCCTGCTTTTGGGTTCTTTTGATGCCTCTTCTCTTCAAACCTCTTTATTTCTAAAATTCAAACATAAAACTCGTCACGTGGCATTGCTTAGGTGTAAGATAATGGATATAATATACAAATATAAGCATGAAATGATGTCAATCAATCACACTTTTGAAACTCTCATATATATATATATATATAGGGTCAAGCTCTAGTGAGCCCAGGGCTCATCAAATTTAGTTTAAGCCCCCTACAATCTCACCGTTGGATCTTATTTACAGTTAATCTCACCATTCATTAGCATAACCGTTTTTTTCTTAATCTACTTTACATTTTGAAATGAGTGGTGGATATTGTGGGGGCTTAATTTAGTTTGATTAAGCCCTGGGCTCACTTGAGAATTCCTGTATATATATATATATATATATATATATATATATATACGTTGGTGCACCAGTTGCCTGTTTTCTTTGGTAATATCTGTAGGATCTTGAGGGTCTACAATTATAATCAGTTTTATCCCTAATTACCTACTTGTTTAATGATCAAAGATATACAGCGGAATATTTGCATGTAATCCCAAGGTTGGTTTGTTCTTGGAGGCTTCCTTCTCCTTTTGATGGTTAATTTGGAGCTGATAAGCCATGAGATTTCCAATTAACTCCTCCATCTTGAGTTGGGAAAGGTCGTGTGCTTTTCAATTGCGACCATCTTATCTTCTCAATCGTGGATTAACGACCGGAGGAATTTACTTGTCATCTCTCCTTCATTTAATTTTCTTCCAAGAACCAAAAGAGAGTTAGTAATATCGGTGAAGCGAGTGTTAATTTCGCTTATGTTTTCAGCGATTTGCATAGAAAAATCTCATATTTATGCATGAGGAGTATAATGCGGGTTTCCTTAGTTTTGCTATCCCATTCACGATGCATTTGTAGTCTATGCCAAATTTGAAATGCACTTACACAACCCCTAATCCTATTATATTCACCCTCACTAAGGCCACAATAAAAGATGTTCGAATTCATTTCGATTTCTTTCATTTTGGGTCTTGTAAGTGAATCTAATTGATCTTCATTTGGGGGTGTGTATGGATTTTGAAGAAACATCCAATACTTAAGCTCATTTGAAATTAGGAAATTTTTCATCCTTTTCTTCCAATAATCATAATTTGACCCATTTAGCAAAGGAGGTCTAGTAGTGCATAATCCTTCTATGTGATTAGATGATGTAGAAGTCATGCTAAAAATATGATTAAGTATGCGATTTAGCTCACAAGGCTCTGATACCAAATGTAGGAACTTGAGGGTCTACAATTCTAATCACTTTTATCCCTAATTACCTATTTGTTTATCGATCTAATATTTGGAGTGGAATTTAAAACAAAACAAGTAAGTAAGGAAGAGGATAACGCAAACCACAAGGAACACGGAGGATTTTACAGAGGTTCAGCCACCGCTAACGTCCTCTCTTGCAAGCTCCGCTCGACAGTTTGAGCTCTGCTCTAGACTTCACTATCCACTCCCTGTTCTGGGCCGGGAGAGAACGCCTTTACAAGTCTTCAAGCTCGCAAAAAACGCTCCTCGAGCTTGGCTCCTCCTCTCACAATCCAGGAGGATCACTTCGGGCTCTCACCGAAGTCTTTACTCGTTGTCTTGGGCTTTCACCAAGACCCTTGCTTCTTGAACAAAGGTTGAGTGGAACAACACTCTATAATACTTGAGCACACTTGAGTCAGAATAGGAATTATGACTAAAGTGTGGAAGGTACAAGGCTTGGAGTGTTTGGATCTTCTCACTAATGTAGGAGGCAACTATGTGTGGGAGACTTGTGTTAAAATGTGTTTTACAACTCTATTTATAGCATTAGAGAGAATATAGCTGTTGGGGTTGATTGGGTATAAGTTGGTATGAGATACACAAAACAGAAACTCATAGGACCCAATTCTGGATGAGCTCGATCGACCGGATCAGGATGAACGGTCGAACGTTAGGCAGTTTTTAACTCAGTTCGGTCGACTGATTAAGGAATGATCGACCACCCTACACTAAGACTTAGGTACACTTAAGTGATCGGTCGAACACCGAATAGGGTTCGGTCGACCGATTCACAACAGGCTCTAAGGGGTTGACAAACAAGGTTATATTCGGTAGACCGAAACAAGGTACACGGTCGACCGAATTCCAACTGGAAGTTCCGATTTGTCAAGAGACAGATATTCGGTCGACCGAACAAGGTCCTCGGTCGACCGATACAAGAAATGTATTTGGGGTATTTTTGGTTTAATAAGTCATAAGCCAAGATGTTCGAATTCATTTCGATTTCTTTCATTTTGGGTCTTGTATGTGAATCTAGTTCATCTTCGTTTGGGGGTGTGTATGGATTTTGAAGAAACATCCAATAATTAAGGTCATCTGAAATTAGGAAGTTTTTCAACATATTCTTCCAATAATCATAATTTGACGCATTTAGCAAAGGAGGTCTAGTAGTGCATAATCCTTCTATGTGATTAGATGATGTAGAAGTCATGCTAAAAATACGATTAAGTATGCGATTTAGCTCACAAGGCTCTGATACCAAATGTAGGATCTTGGGGGTCTATAATTCTAATCACTTTTATCCCAAATTACATACTTGTTTAATGATCAATGATATGCAGCGGCATATAAAACTAAACAAGCAAGTAAGGAAGAGGATAATGCAAACCACAAGGAACACGGGGAATTTTACAGAGGTTCGGCCACCGCCTACGTCCTCTCTTGCAAGCTCCGCTCGATACTTTGAGCTCTGCTCCTGACTTCACTATGCACTCCTTGTTCCGGGCCAGGAGAGAACGCCTTTAGAAGTCGTCAAGCTCGCGAACAACCCTCGCCGAGCATGGCTCCTCCTCTCACAATCTGAGAGGATCACTTCGGGCTCTCACCGAAATCTTTACTCGTTGTTTTGGGCTTTCACCAAGACCCATGCTTCTTGAACAAAGGTTGAGTGGAACAACACTCTCTAATTCTTGAGCACACTTGAGTCAGAATAGGAATTATGACTAAAGTGTGGAAGGTATGAGGCTTGGAGTGTTTGGATCTTCTCTCTAATGTATGACGCAACTATGTGTGGGAGAGTTGTGTTAAAATGTGTTTTACAACTCTATGTATAGCATGAGAGAGAATATAGCCGTTGGGGTTGATTGGGTATAAGTTGGTATGAGATACACAAAACAGAAACTCGTAGGACCCAATTCTTGATGAGTTCGGTCGACCGGATCAGGCTGAAGGTTTGACCGTTAGGCAGTTTTGAACTCAGTTCGGTCAACCAATTAAGCAACGGTCGACCACCCTACGCTAAAACTTAGGTACACTTAAGTGATCGGTCGAACACCGAATAGGGTTCGGTCGACCGATTCACAACAGGCTCTAAGGGGTTGACAAACAAGGTTATATTCGGTAGACCGAAACAAGGTACACGGTCGACCGAATTCCAACTGGAAGTTCGGGTTTGTCAAGAGACAGATATTCGGTCGACCGAACAAGGTCCTCGGTCGACCGATACAAGAAATGAATTTGGGGTATTTTTCGTTTAATAAGAATATGACTATTGGGTATATACGACAAAACTAACGGTCAGAAAAATGAGTTCACAACTTCGACCGAAAGGGTATACACGGTCGACCAAAATCGGGCAGTAAAACACAAACAGGATAATTGATCATCCGGTCGACCGAACAGTCTATTCCGTTCGACCGAATATGGGCAGACAGTTCAGGTTAATTGTTTGGTTTTTTCTAGTCTAAGATTGGGTGATCTATTGAAGTCCAAATTATGTGAATTTTCATGTGTGACTTCTATAGGGAACCTAGTGTGTGTTTGAGTAGCTTTTAGTTCAAGTATGTTCAATTACACAAAGTTCCTAAGACTCAAAGAAATACAAAATACATATTTTCAAATAAGCTTGATTACATGTCTTGACTTGATTTCCTTTCTTCCTTGAGTCTTAATCACCTGTAGAGGTTAGCACAAAGCAATATATATGCAATGTAACAAGTGTGCTACTCTACATGGTCACAATTAAGATTAGGTTGATTAAATCATCAAAACATAGATTAAGGCCAAAAGGCCAACAATCTCCCACTTTTTTATGATGGCAACCTATATCTTAACTATATATTAATACATGTAATTTTTATATGTAAACTATCCATATTAATGCTCCCCCCTATGGATGTGCATAGATTTTGTTTATTTAGTAATCAAATTCCAAGTTACCCCCTTAATTTTCTCTCCCCCATTAACATCCATCAAAAAAGTTATTTAAAAAAGAATTATACGATTTAAGTTCAATGTGGATGTCTTGTAATGAAGTCGCCCCATAAATTTTGCATTTCATTACTCTAAGAAAATGATACTCAATAAGCTCCCCCTATCAATATGAATATGATTTTTCAATAAAGTTCATTTCTATTTCTCCCCTATTAACATCTAGCAATTATTTCAATATAACATGTGATGTTTTCATTTACCCCTTTTTAACATCCATTTACAAAATGTTTGACTCTAAAACTATGGATGTGAATCAAATTTAAGATTTGCAATGAATGAGCAAATGATATGTCAATTAAGCATATAACCTAGACTAGAACCAATTTGATTGAAAAATTTTAGAGGATAAGAAAAAAAAATTACCAACTTGAAGCTTGAATTGGTTCTATCTCCATTCGGTGAAGCAACCGGCTTCGAATTTGACTCTTAAGCTTGCCCGGTCACCACCGATTTTATTCCTCGAGCTCTACAAGTGTAGATTTAGGTACCCAAAGAACATTGGATCCTTGAATGTTAGCTTTGGGAACCCAAACCATTTTGGTTTGTGGAGCCCACACACTTGAGGAACTATTCGTTACAACTAAGTGATTTCCATTTAAAGTTGTATAAGATGCATGGTTTTTCAATTTAGCATTAAATCCTAAACCATGTTTTTGTAAAGATTGCCTTTGACTCCCTAATAGCATATTAAGCATCTTAGTTTCATTTGTGAAATTTTCTAGATCTTTTCTTAATTGCACATTGCAAGCATGAAGATGTAATTGTTCACTATCAATAGGTGTTGATTTTAAACATTTAATAGTTGATGCATTTGTTTCAAGTTTAGCAAGCACCTCATTCTTCTCATTCATGCATGTTTCAATTTGACTTTGGAGATCTTTGATTAGCTTTCTAGCATTTTTGTTCTTTTCAAAAACGATCTCATATTGTTTAACTAAGTCATGAAATGCATTTTGAATATGTTTGGAAGATGAACTATCACTAGCATATGACTTAGATGAGCAAGAATGTGATCTACTAAAGTAAGAGTTAGAAGATACCTCACTTCCTTCATCTTGAATAGCAATGTAGCACATATGTGCATATTCCTTTGTTGATGAAGGTGTGGTTGATTTGGATGATGATGAAGACGATGAATCGTCCCAAGTAGCCTTGTGAGCTTCCAACCTCTTCCTTTTTCTCTTACTCCTCTCATTTTCTCTCCTTCTCTCCCTTTTCTCATTTTTCTGCTCCTTCTCTTTTCTCTCATTTTCACTTCTTCTACCTCTTCTTTCATTCTTTTCTTCTTTATCCTTCTTGAGGTATTTGAAGAAGTCTTTTGCTAGGACTTCAATGTCCTCATCTTCTACGCTCCTCCTTGGTTGGTCAATATTTCCATGTAATCCCAAGGTTGGTTTGTTCTTGGAGGCTTCCTTCTCCTTTTGATGGTTAATTTAGAGCTCATAAGCCATGAGATTTCCAATTAGCTCCTCCATCTTGAGTTGGGAAAGGTCGTGTGCTTCTTCAATTGCGACCACCTTATCTTCCCAATCGTGGCTTAACGACCGGAGGAATTTAATTGTCATCTCTCCTTCATTTAATTTTCTTCCAAGAACCAAAAGAGAGTTAGTAATATCGGTGAAGCGACTGTTCATTTTGCTTATGTTTTCACCGATTTCCACAGAAAAAATCTCATATTTATGCATGAGGAGTCTAATGCAGGTTTCCTTAGTTTTGCTATCCCCCTCATGATGCATTTGTAGTCTATGCCAAATTTCATATGCACTTACACAACCCCTAATCCTATTAATATTCACCCTCATTAAGGCCACAATACAAGATGTTCGAATTCATTTCGATTTCTTTCATTTTGGGTCTTGTATGTGAATCTAATTCATCTTCATTTGGGGGTGTGTATGGATTTTGAAGAAACATCCAATACTTAAGGTCATTTGAAATTAGGAAATTTTTCATCATATTCTTCAAATAATCATAATTTGACTCATTTAGCAAAGGAGGTCTAGTGTGCATAATCCTTCTATGTGATTAGATGATGTAGAAGTCATGCTAAAAATACGATTAAGTATGCGATCTAGCTCACAAGGCCCTGATACCAAAAGTAGGATCTTGAGGGTCTACAATTCTAATCACTTTTATCCCTAATTACCTACTTGTTTAACGATCAAACATATGCACCGGAATTTAAAAACTAAACAAGCAAGTAAGGAAGAGGATAATGCAAACCACAAGGAACACGGGGGATTTTACAGAGGTTCGGCCACCGCCTACGTCCTCTCTTGCAAGCTCCGCTCGACACTTCGAGCCCCGCTCATGACTTCCCTATCTACTCCCCGTTCCGGGCCAGGAGAGAACGCCTTTAAAAGTCTTCAAGCTCGCAAACAACCCTCTCCGAGCTTGGCTCATCCTATCACAATCCGAGAGGATCACTTTGGGCTCTCACCGAAGTCTATACTCATTGTCTTGGGCTTTCACCAAGACCCTTGCTTCATGAAAGAAAGTTGAGTGGAACAACACTCTCTAACTTTTTAGCACACTTGAGTGAGAATAGGAATAATGACTAAAGTGTGGAAGGTCTGAGGCTCGGAGTGTTTGGATCTTCTCTCTAATGTATGAGGCAACTATGTGCGGGAGAGTTGTGTTAAAATGTCTTTTACAACTCTATTCATAAGCATTAGAGAGAATATAGCCGTTGGGGTTGATTCAGTATAAGTTGGTGTGAGATACACAAAATAGAAACTCGTAGGACCCAATTCTGGATGAGTTCGGTCGACCAGATCGGGCTGAATGGTCGACCGTTAGGCCGTTTTCAACTCAGTTCGGTCGACCGATTAAGGAATGGTCGACCACCCAACGCTAAGACCTAGGTTCACTTATGGCATCGGTCGAACACCGAATAGGGTTCGGTCGACCGATTCACAACAGGTTCTAAGGGGTTGACAAACAAGGTTATATTCGGTCGACCGAAACAAGGTACACGATCAACTGAATTCCAACAGGAAGTTCAGGTTTGTCAAGAGAAAGATATTTGGTCGACCGAACAAGGTCCTCGGTCGACCGATACAAGAAATGTATTTGGGGTATTTTTCGTTTAATAAGAATATGATTGTTGGGTATATATGACAAAACTAACGGTCGGCAAAATGAGTTCGCACGATCGACCGAAAGGGTATACACGGTCGACCGAAACCAGGTAGTAAAACACAAACAGGATAATTGATCATCCGGTCGACCAAACAGTCTGTTCCGTTCGACCGAGTGTGGGCAGACAGTTCAAGTTAATTGTGTTTGGTGTTTTCCGGTCTAAGATTGGGTGATCTATTGAAGTCCAAATTATGTGAATTTTCGTGTGTGACTTCTAAAGGGAACCTAGTGTGTGTTTGAGTAGTTTTTAGTTCATGTATGCTTAATTACACAATGTTCCTAAGACTCAAAGAAATACAAAATACATGTCTTCAAATAAGCTTGATTACATGTCTTGACTTGATTTTCTTTCTTCCTTGAGTCTTGATCACCTGTAGAGGTTAGCACAAGCAATATATATGCAATGTAACATGTGTGCTACTCTACACGATCACAATTAAGATTAGGTTGATTAAATCATCAAAACATAGATTAAGCCCAAAAAACCAACAATATCTTCGTGTTTTGTTTTATTAAAATTTAAATTTCTTTCGCTTTGAGGATGTTACATCTACTCACTACACATTATTCTAACAATTAAACTAAAGAAGAATGGAAACATTCTAACTACTTTAACCTACAATCAAAGAAATAAAACTAAGCTTAACATACATAAAGAAAAAACATAAGAACAAAACAATGGAAAAATTATTTTATTAAATGACTCACATGACTAGCAGCATTCTTCTCCACCGTGAGATTTTGCTCCAAGGCTTACTCCAAGTAGAGAGAAGGTGAAGAGTTCTATTTATAGCGATAGAAAAAGGTAATCCGGGACAATCCCTCCGTATGGGACTAAACCAATACCATAAACTGACTAAATACACACTCCCCATAAATCTTAACGGATACAGACCAAAAGTGACCGCCAATTGGCGGTCTCCAGTGTTCGGATCGCTTTGGATTTTCTTTTGGACTTTTCTGGAAGACTTTGTTTGTCTTTGATGCATCTACTTCGCTTGTTGGAGCTCCGACCAGAAGAGAATTGCCAAAATACTCCCCATGATAGTGTGAAGTATTCTTGTTTGCTCATTGGTCCTTTTTTCTTACGTTCAGGTCATTCGATCTTGCATCTTAGTCCCTGAGTCTCTCAACTCAGTCCTTTTTCATGCTTTTTGGTCCTTTTATGCCTCTTCTCTTCAAACCTATTTATTTCTGAACGTCAAACAAAAAACTCGTAACGTAGCATTGTTTAGGTGAAAGATAATGGATATAAGATAAAAATATAGGCATGAAATGATGTCAATCATACTCCTTATGATCGTGTGGAGTTTCTTGATATGCTTGTTGGTCCATTTGATTTGCATTCGGGTCCTTCTCTCTTGCATCTCAGTCCATAGGTCTTACAACTCTAGTGTAGCTACAGAGTGGGCATACAAAAATCAGATCATATACATGAACTAAAGTACAAAATTAGATTGATAAACTCATATACTAACCAATGCCAAAAACATGATTGAATCAGTTTAATTACCGCAAGTGCACGACCGCGTTGAAGCGGTAGCAAGCACGAGTCGATCCACTGGGAGCGTGCGCGAGGCAGATTCACGATACTCGAATGGGGAAAGAAAAAGACATTAAGGTGGAATCTACACTACAATGAGAAAGAAATCGGAAAATAAGCAATAAAAATAGACGCCTTAGGGGTAGAGAAAGAACATGGAAATGAAAATGTGTAGTGTGTGTTCAAATGTGCTCATCAAACATGTCATACATGAAATCCATAAAACTCAATTCCAACTTTGCCTCCACATGAAATAAGATAAAACGTTATTATTAGAACATACAAGAGAATAATTGAAATGAAGATAATATGTTCACATGCATTGTATAATCATTTGAAATACCGCAAGTGCATGGCGTTGGTGAAGACGCGGCAAATACGGGTCGATCTGCGGGGAGGTGAGTAGCTTCTGCTTTGAACGAAATCAAGTAGCGAAAAAAGAGGTAAAGAGCTGTGATTATGATAATCTAAGCTACACTAAACTAGTAAGAACAAATGCAAAAGAAAAAAACTAACGAGTGATTCAAACTAAACTAAGAGAACTCAATGCAAAGCTACAAATCAAGAAGAGTGACCCGTACGGGGTGGAGTGAGTGCACACATGCAATAACATAATGAAGAATGCATTCAAAAGGCACAAATGTAGGTAGTGTTTTCATGTATAGCAAGTCTAATGGTTATGGTAAAACCTATCAATCCCATTACTAACCTAGTTAATTAACATTCACATACACAAGTTGGCTACTTCAGAACCAAACAAGCATGGGAGGTGTCTAATAGTTGTGGCAAAACCCATCAAGTGAAGTGTTCTACACTAAACAAGCAAGCATACATTCACATTTATCAACACATTTCAAAATAAAGCATTCGTTTCCATTCTTTAATGCATGTATGAACATCATCTCCAACACCAAAGGAGATGGAACTGCTCACTATTCTTTAAGCTAACTATTATATTAAGAGGGGAAAACATGTTATCTAAGCCTACTAAATTAATGAAAGGAAACTAAGCTAAGCATGCAACAAACACAAAAGAGACAACATAACAAAGAAAATTTAATTTAATTTCAGACTCACAATACAAGTAACATCTCTCCACTTGAGTTTGTGTTCCAAGGCTTGACTCTAAGTAGAGGGATTAGCCACCAAACATGTAGTGTAATACAAGGGAAGATGAAGAGTTCTATTTATAGTCATAGAAAAAGGTGATAAAGAAAAACCCCCCGATGTGGGTCTAATCCACTACTAAAAATAGACATAAAACACTCTAACACATAACCTGCCAAATTCTTATTGGATCTGAAGACGACCTGACTACCAATCAACGGTCTGGAACCACCAATGTGGAGACATAGACTTTGGATCGGGTCGGGATTTGGAGTGTGCTTGTCTGGCTTGATTTCTTGGTTTGTGATGCACCCTAGGTGGTTGTTGGACTTTTAGTCCCTAAGTCTTACATCATAGTCTTTTTTCTTGCTTTTAGGTCCTTTTTGTGCATCTTCTCCTCAAACTTGTTTATCCCTGAAAAGTAAACATAAAACTCGTTACGTAGCATTGTTTTGGTGAAACATAACGAATATAAGACACAAATGTATGCATGATATGATGTCAATCATGCATCATCACTACTGCAGAAAAGCGAATATACATCGGATGTACGGGGGTATATACGTAAGATATAAGCATTCCCAGATCTGACGTCTATGTGTACGTTGTCTAGACATAGAGGTCGGACGTGGAAAATCTGACGTCTATACCTAAAGAATAGACATCAGTTGTATGTATCCGCCAACCTCTATACATATAGAATAGACGTCAGTTGTATGTATCCGCCAACCTCTATACATATAGAATAGACATCGGCCCTTATATTGAACCGACGTCTATTGTTTAAGTATAGACGTCGGTGAAATAACAGACGAGGTCTATTCTTTAGGAATAGACGTCCACTGATACATATAACTGACGTCTATACCTTTCTTCAGGGGAATATATGTCGTCTAATACAAACGTTTGATGTCTATTACATAACCTGCACAAAAATAAATAAAAAGCATCCTGCACACTTGTATTTAGTCATCGTATTTGTAATTCGTGCACATACATCCAGTGTTTGTTCGTTTTAAATTTAGACCGCAAGTGCACGGCCACGATGAAGCGGTGGCAAGTAAGGGTCGTCCGCAGGGAGGTGAGCATCCTCTGCTATGACCGAAATTAGATGGCGAATAACAAGAGAAAAGATGTGATTACGCTAAATCTACACTACACGAAACTAATAAGTACGAAATGCGAAAGAAAGCACGAAAGATTGGAAATCAGAAAGAGAACCCCCTAAGGGGTGGAGTGTGTGCACATATGAAGTGAAATAAGTGATGAATAATGCTTGTAAGAATGTATGTGTGTGTGTTGTGTGTATGTCTTCATGCATAGTAAGTGTCTAAATATGTGGCAAAACCTTTCAATCCATTCACACAACGTATCAGCAATTACTACTTGATTAACATAAGATTAGGCTCAGCATGAGAAGTGTCTAAAGATATGGCAAGACTCATCAAAAACCATAAACGCATGTAAAGAACATAGGTAAGCATGGGAGGTGTATAAATGTTACGGAAAAACCCATCAAAACAAAGTTTCTTCAATCAATCAAGCAACCAACCACAAATACAAACACATAACTAACATGTACCATATCGAACAGGAAATTTCAGTCAATAAACATGAGAAAACTAAGCATGGGAAGTGTCTAAATCTTATGGAAAAACCCATCAAAATTCCCCAACATGTAGATGATTAAAATACCCCCAATGAACATACAAAACATGCAAGTCTACACAATCAAAAATTCATGAAACATCCAAACTTCACCATATATATGAACATCATCTCCACCCCCAAGGGGGATGGATCTACTCACTACACATTATGCTAGAAATTAAACTAAAGAAGAAAGGCGACATTCTAACTAATTTAGCCTAAGATCAAAGAAACAAGACGAAGCTAAGCATGCATTAAAAAAAGACAACGTGAGAACAAAATAATGAAAAATTATTTTATTAAATGACTCACATTACTAGTAGCATTCTTCTCCACCTTGAGTTTTTGCTCGAAGGCTTACTCCAAGTAGAGTGAATGATACCAAGCAATGAGTGAATACAAAAGGAGGAGGAGTTCTATTTATAGCCATAGAAAAAGATAATCGGGGACAATCCCCTGATGTGGGACTAACAAAACTTTCCCAGAATACACATAAACACATAACCCATGTCCTGGAGAAACCGGATCGGATTCAGAGACAAATGGACCACTAATTGGATGTCTTGGACCGCCAATTTCCGGTCGGTGTTTCCCGTATCCAATCCAGCTTCGGAAATGTTCTCTATGTCTTCAATTCTTCACATGGGGTGCACTAAGATCGGTTATACGAGTGTCGGCCTAAATCTAATTGCCAAAATACTCCTCACGATGGTTTGGAGTTTCTTCATTTGCTCATTGTTCCTTTGGGGCTACATTCGTGTCCTTCTCCCTTGCATATTAGTCCTCAAGTCTCACAACTCAGTCCTTTTTCTTGCTTTTAGGTCCTTTTATGCCTATTCTCCTTAATCCTGTTTATTCCTGAAACTCAAACATAAAACTCGTTACGTAGCATTGTTTAGGTTCAAGATAATGGATATAAGACACAAATGAATGCATGAAATGATGTCAATCAAATACCCACACACCTAACTTTTGCTAGTCCCGAGCAAAACAAAGAAATAGAAAAATGGAAGAAAGGAAAAATCATTCGTTAAACAGGGAAATCTTAACTCACTTTCGTAGGAATCACGGTTTCACTTAGCACGTGCAACAAGCTGTTAAACCTCCTTGTCGCCATGGAGTTAAATGCAACATTGCCGATTTGGTTATCATTGCTTGCTATTGTGAGTGTGGGTTGATTCCTAAATTGTATGTCTGATTTCCGAGTTGGTCATGGCTGCTCGGAGGGTATCCGGATACTCCTCCTTGAGGTCGTTCCATACACTGTAGATGCATTAGATTTTAGATGCTTAAGTAGCTTGCATTGCATTTAATCTGATTAATAATTCTGGGCACGTTCCGTTTTCTGGGCCGACAGGCCACGAGTGGGTCCTCTAGCTCCAGAGGCCATTCGTATAAGACCTTCACGTTGGTAGGCCATGCGCAAGATAAGTCCTCGGCAGGCGCGCTGCCATTCTGATTGATCTCGTTTTATATTTAACCGCAAGTGCACGGCCGCGTTGAAGCGGTGGCAAATACGGGTCGTCCACTGGGAGGTGTGTCGACACTTGGTTTATTCGAAGGCGAGAGGTAAAAAGAAGGGAGGAAGATGTATTACACTAATCTAAACTACAAAGCTGAAATGAAATGCAAAAGGAAATGAAGATAAGCAATAAAACTAAGCCCCAAAGGGGGTAGAGAAATAATGTGAACATAAAGATGTGTGTGTGTGTGTTCAATTAAGCTCCTCACAACATGTAGTGCATGAAATCATAAAACTACATCCAATCTTGCCTCTACATGAATTAAGATAAGACTACATCATTAAAACATACAAGACAATGATTGGAATGAAGCTACATGAACTCAAGTATAAAGACTAGACCCTACTATGCCTCTACATGAATTAAGATGACTACATCATTAAAACATACAAGACATTAGCTAAGGAAAAGGCAACAAGAGTACATACACTACAAATTGTGTTTCCAACATTAACTTTATCCATATCCTAACTTTATCATTCCCCATAAAATAGGTCCACTAATCAAAGCATAAGCTAAGCTTCATTCAAGAGCATTAGCATATCAAAGATAAGAGTGGAGACCCATTAGATGGTTATGGAAATCATATAAAGCTCAAGGGATAAAAATAACACACACTTAATACACTACATTATTATATCACATATTTCTCCACCCCCCAAATGGGGATGGAACTACTCACTACTCATTACACTAACTAATTTAGCAAAGGAAAGCATAATACTGAAATGAAATTTATACTACTTAAGCAAGAAATATTAAAGAAGCATAAAACGAAACAAACAAACAAGCATGCAAATGAAAGGAAATTAAACTAAGAGAGAAACAACATCATTAAAAGAAAAACTTCTATTATTAACTCACTCAATTACAAGTAGCTCTTCCTCCACTAGAGTTTTGCTTCAAGGCTTCACTCTTAGTAGGGAAGATGGCCACCAAGAGAGAGATGGATACAATGGGAGGTGAAGAGTTCTATTTATAAGCATGGAAAAAGCTAATCCGGGACAATCCCCCGATGTGGGACTAAACCAATACCAAAAATAGCCTAAACACATGCTAATACAAGTCCAGGAAGAATCTTGGCTGATTTGGGCTTAACCAGACCGCCAATTGGCGGTTCCAGACCGCCAATTGGCGGCCTATAAAGCCCAGATCCGGCTGGGTCTTCTGGTGGGCTTGCCTTGGTGTGTTTCTTGGTCTTGGATGCATCTAGCTGGTTTAGTGGAGCTCCGACCCGAATCGAATTGACAAAATACTCCTCATGATGGTGTGGAGTTTCCTGTTTTGCTCTTAGGTCCTTCTGTCTTACGATCAGGTCCTTCCCCCTTGCATCTTGGTCCCCAGGTCTCACAATTAGGTCCTTTTTTCCTGCTTTTGGGTCCTTTCATGGCTCTTCTCTTCAAACCTCTTTATTTCTGAAAACTAAAGATAAAACTCGTCACATAGCATTGCTTAGGTGTAAGATAATGGATATAAGGTACAAATATAAGCATGAAATGATGTCAATCACATTCTGTCTCAGGGTAGGTGATTGACATCATTTCATGCTTATATTTGTATCTTATATCCATTATCTTTCACCTAAACAATGCTACGTAATGAGCTTTATGCTTGAATTTTAGAAATAAGGAGGTTTGAAGAGAAGAGGCATGAAAGGACCTAAAAGAAGGAAAAAGGATTAAGTTGAGAGACTCGAGGACTAAGATGCAAGATCAAAGGACCTGAATGCAAGATAGAAGGACCAACGAGCAAACAAGAATACTCCACACCATCATGGGGAGTATTTTGGCAATTCTATTCGGGTCCGAGCTCCAGCAAGCGAGGTAGATGCATCAAAGACCAACAAATCCATCCAGAAAAGCCCAGAACCAAAACCAGGCGGATCCAAACCTTGTAGACCGCCAATTGGTGGTCTGGGACCGCTGATTGGCGGTCCGGTTGGCCCGGGTCCGATAAGATTTCTGTGGAGCGTGTTTAGGTTATTTTTTGTATTTGTTTAGTCCCATACCGGGGGATTATCCCGGATTACCTTTTTCTCTCTACTTGGAGTAAGCCTTGAAGCAAAACTCAAGGTGGAGAAGAGTGCTACCTTCAATGTGAGTCATTTTAATAAAATAATTTTTCTTAGTTTCTTTTAATCTTTTCTTCTAATTCTTGTTTGCTTCTTTAGTTTTATGTCCTTTTAGTTCTTTAATATTTCTTGCTTGCTTAGTTTAGTTTCACTTCAGTAGAATGTTTCATTTTAGGGTATGTTCTAGTGTAATGATTAGTGAGTAGTTCCATCCCCATTTGGGGGGTGGAGAAATATGTGATATGATTATGTGTTGTAGTAGGTGTGTGTTATCTTAATCCTTTGAGCCTTATATGATTTCCATAACCATCTAATGAGATTTCACTCTTGTCTTTGATATGCTAATGCTCTTGAATGAAGCTTAGCATATGCTTAGACTAGTGGACCTATTTTATGGGGAATGATGAGGTGAGGATAAAGATGGAATTAATATTGGAAACATGACTTGTAGTTGCATGTACTCTTGTTGCCTTTACCTTGGTTAATACCTTGTATGTTTAAATGATAATGTACTATCTTATGTCATGTGGAGGCATAGTAGGGTTTAGTCTTTATACATGAGTTCATTTAGCTTCATTCCAATTATTGTCTTGTATGTTTTAATGATATTGTGTTATCTTATTTCATGTGGTGGAAAACTTGGATGTAGTTTTACGTTTTCATGACTACATGTTTTGATGAGCTTAATTGAACACACACACACATACATATATATTTGAATTCACACTCTTTTCTCTACCCCCTATTGGGTTTACTTTTATTGCTTATTGTCCATTTCGTCTTTGTATTGTAGTGTAGTTTGACCATAACTCCTTTCTCTCCTTTCTTTCCTACTCGCCTTCGCACAAACTAAAGTCGACACACCTCCCTGTGGATCGACCCGTATTTGCCACCGGTTCAACACGGCCGTGTACTTGCGGTTTATTATAAAACGTTCAATCAGTTTTTGGCGCCCTTGCCGGGGAGGTGCTTTGTCCAGACTTTGGTTTGGACAATTCGAGTGGTTTTAATTTTTCTTTTTTTAGTTTTGATTTGTTTCAGGGATCCTGAGGATCAAGGGGAAGCTAATGGAGGAATTTGAGAGCAAAACACTCAACAGTGACCGCCAATCAGCGGTCTGGGCCTGCCAATTGGCGGCCTGGTGAGCTTAATTTTCTATCAATTTTGTTCTGGTTGTTTTTATTTCATTGTAGTTATCTGGGAGCACTATCTTGCAAGCTGTGACTTCTAGTTTGCTCCCAGGTTAAAAATCAATCTCTTTTAATCAACTTGGACCGTAAAACTCAAAGCAAAAGATTAGACTTCTGGCCATCTTGGTCATGCATCATTTGTAGACCTTGCATGCATTTGTCTTTTCTTTGCTTTACATTTTGTTGTTGATTACGGGTGTGAGGTACGTGCACACAAATCTCTCATTCAGGCATGTTTCGATCATGCATTAGTTAGTAAGGTGCATCGGGACAAGAGTGAGTTGAGCGTTTGATTGGAGTGTTGATTGCTAGATTTAAGATCTAAACGCTACTAAGGAGGGGTTGTCCCACAAAAGATAAGGGGGGGATTTCATCACCCTTTCCTTGGCCCCAAAATTCACTCTCAAGAAAGCCTTAATTCTAAAAGCAAGTAGACATTGGCCCTAAGGATTTTGGACGCACTAGGAGAGTGATCTAGTTGAGACCGTCATGGCCTGATCGGCGTTGCCTACCTTGTCGATAGTAGGAGGTACTGGATCTCCGGATTTGGTATCACTTGGTGGGCATTGTGGTCTTCGTTGTAGGGAGGTGAGGTGTGTCGAGACTAGTGACCTCGAAGTTAGGCGTCGTCTAGTCTAAGGACCCATTGCCTTAAATTGTTTGAGTCGTACTTGCTAGATTAAGCTTCTACCTGCTCCCACTACCCACGCTAGTTTTTTAAGGATTCTTCCCTTCTCCTCTGAGTCATCTTCTTCTCACCTACTTCCACATTCTAGTCTCCTCCCCTTTACACTCTCTGTTAGCGTTATAGGGTCGAGTCGAGCACTTGTTGCGAGCTTAGCCTCTTGGTGGTGAGAGTGGTCGGCTCGAGGGTTATTTTTTGTTGAGATGGATGGTTACATGGGCGACCATCCATATCATTGTTGGGACCAGGACAATTCTCCCTGGTATTCTGGACCCATACAACCTGGGGTGGCTCAGACTAACACCCCGTATGGTTGGGACAATCATAATTGTGTGGCTGAGCAATCTTCAAATTGGGATAATATGAGAGAGGCACCGACTGCTAGACCACCATCTAGTTATATCGGATCATTTGCTGGTCAACAAACTGAGACATTACAACAAACTTTGGCCTCTTTCATGCGTGTGGTAGACGACATGAGTGCACCGGTGGCTCCAGTAGCCGTACTGTGCGACTGTTGTGGGTTGAGTGGTCTTGTTATCGGGGAATGTCCTTATGTTCCCCCAGAGCCTGAGTATGAGCATAAGTTTTCCCAAAATGCTCAATGTGACCATTACGCATTCGCGCACAACCCGAAAGGTATGGATTCGTGGGGAGGCAATTCTTATACAAATTCTTATACTTCATTTTCACCCAGTATCCTCATCCCGAATACCCAGAATTCTACTCACACCCTACTTCAAATCATTGGACTCATTCTCAGCCCATCAACACCCAACCCCAAAATTTCCCAAGCTCTGACTCGGACCTCATAGTCGACTGCATACATGATTCCTTGAAACAAACTTTTCTTACGTTCATAGAAACCACTCAACAGCCCATACAAAATATGACTCTACAAGTGAGTCAAATGACGCCGCAATTACGTGAACGTGAGGAGAGTAACTTTTCTTGTCAACATGAGGATTCATCTTTTGATATCGAACCACCACTACATCCACAAATTCAAAGCACATTATTTCAAAGTCAAACTTCCAGTTAGTTTGAGGGACTTGGGGTTTCAATTCACGATCACTTGGTCGAGGATTCGATTCCAATTGAGAAAAACATGGACCAATGTCATTATGAGTTGGCACAGGATTGTGTCTTATCTTTTTGTCCCGTGGCCCTTGACCCACATGATATTCATGTTGTGCCTTTTAAGGACTCACCTCTGGTGGAGTTTGCCTCAATTTAAAAACAACCTGATGAGATTTTGTCTCTCACTATTGTTCCTGATCTTCTTGGAAATGATGGAACATCAAAAAACGACATTGCTAATGAGGGTGTTAGGAGTTCCTTAGAGGATACCTTGGGTAAGAGACCCACTTTCTGTTCACCTGGTGAGTCAGACATGACTAACGAGGCTCTTGACCTCGTTCCGACCCACTAGCCTGTTGGTTGGAGAGTTTGGATTGACGATCATAACTTAAGCACCGCAACGGGAGAAACTCTTCTTCCGTTGCCCCATATTTCCTAAACTCTTGAGAGGTTCAAGCTCTTTCAGTTTGATCTTTTGAATGAGATGCCTTTGCGTCCAATTCATGAACCTCTCCTTTAATCTTGTGCTCTTTGTGAGGGAGCCCAAACAAGAGTATTCTGGCCCCGCGTGGTGTCATGTTCCCTTTCCAAGTGCATCGACCCACTTTTGAGGTTCCCATTTGATGTCTTTTGACAAATGAAGATGAGAACTTATCTTTGTAAATAGTTATATTCAAAAAAAGAAAAGAAAAGAAAAAAAGTACAATAAAAGACTCCATGAGCGAGCATTGACTGTTGTGGGCCCCAACACTTGTGTATTTCGGCCCCATTTCTTTGACGTATTTGTATCCCTTCTTTAGCATCTCACAGGTTTTGAGAGAATTCGGGTTTTTGTCTATCAACATAACCATGAACTTCTTTTTGCGCTTCATGTTGGTGAGATCTTTCCTTTTTCATGCATAAATCCATGTAGTATGTTTCTCACATTCATTGAGGACAATGCATGAAGTAGGTGTGGGGGGTATTTTACGTGTGTACATAGTCGAGTCTTTTTCCTTTGATTTTGTTTTCTTTTGTGTGTATTGGTAGGGTCATGTTAGTGTGCTGCATTTAATATCGATATATCTGCTTGCCATGATCCTTGAGTGACTTGTCTTTTTTGCTTGCCTAGTTCTTCAAAATTTTCACATTTCTTTCAAAATCTTCATGTGTTTTCAAAAGAAAATGTTTTGTGGGTTTTGTGTGTGTTTAGCATGTGCAAAACCGTTGAGAGGCAAAATAAAAAGAAAGGTCCCAAAATTGTCTTGAACTTGATGCATTAGGAAATCTAGTACAATGGCTTTAGGACTTATCTAGTCGTTAGGATGCACCCCAGTTTTCCCTCGGGGGTGAGTAATCATAGGGTTTCAGTGTTCAAACATTTAAAGAAGTCCACCCTAAACCTAATGAGTCAATAATTTGTGTCTGTTAACTTAAGGAAGTTTGTTGTAGTCAATGACCCTTTAAATCTTGTTGTGAGACATTAAGTGTAGGGGTTTTGGTTCATGTGTGGATAATAAATAAGTGAGTAGGTGTCTCTCTTCTCGCACAACTCCTATCACTCGGGAAAGTAGGTCTGAGGGGACTTTATGCCTGGTGCTTTCGAGTCATCTGACTTGGGATGCGTCGACCGAACTTCCCTTATACGGGTGGTAGGGATTGCCCTATGTGGAGATTTAGGGAAAGGTGTACGTGATGTGTAAGTCCTCATAGGCAATAATGCACGAAACCTGACCCTAAGAAAATGAAGCTCCAACTAATAGAAAGAAAAAAAATAAGAAAAGAAAAAAAGAAAAAAATGGTAATGCAAATAAGAACCTTAATGGACTTTACACTTTGTATCACTTGAGGATGTTGAGATTGACAATGTCTTTCACTTAATTCCTTATTTAACTTGCACGAATGGTTCATTAGGCTAGGTGTGTGGACTGATTACCTATATAGAGTCGGCCCGTAGGATTACCACATCCAATGATCGACACAATGTGTCCAATAAGTCGAGTGTCTAGATTGAATAATGCACCTTGTTCGGATTTTATGGGTATATCTGCTAAAAACTCTCAGGAGACAACACTCCTCCTCCTTGGCGACAAGGAGGTTGAATAGCTTGTTGCGCATGCTAAGTGCAACCGTGATTCCTACGAAAGTGAGTTAGGATTTCTTGTTTCTTGTATGCCTCTCTTTCTTTGTTTTGCTCGGGACTAGCAAAAGTTAGATGTGGGGGTATTTGATTGACATCATTTCATGCTTACATTTGTATCTTAAATCCATTATCTTTCACATAAACAATGCTACATAACGAGATTTATGTTTGAATTTCAGAAATAAAGAAGTTTGAAGAGAAGAGGCATGAAAGGACCTAAAAGAAGGAAAAAGGATTGAGTTGAGAGACTCGAGGACTAAGATGCAAGATCAAACGATCTGAATGCAAGATAGAAGGACCAATGAGAAAACAAGAATACTCCACACCATCATGGGGAGTATTTGGGCAATTCTATTCGGGTCGGAGCTCCAGCAAGCGAGGTAGATGCATCAAAGACCAACAAATCCATCCAGAAAAGCCCAGAACAGAAACCAGGCAGATCCAAACCCTCTAGACCGCCAATTGGCGGTGTGGGACCACTGATTGGCGGTCCAGGTTGGCCCGGGTCTGATAAGATTTCTGTGGAGCGTGTATTAGAGTGTGTTTAGGCTATTTTTCGTATTTGTTTAGTCTCATACCAGGGGATTGTCCCGGATTACCTTTTTCTGTGGCTATAAATAGAACTCCTCCTCCTCCATTGTATTCTATTGCTTGGTGGCATTTTCTCTACTTGGAGTAAGCCTTGAAGCAAAACTCAAGGTGGAGAAGAGTGCTACCTTCAATGTGAGTCATTTTAATAAAATACATTTTCTTAGTTTCTTTTAATCTTGTCTTCTAATTCTTGTATGCTTCTTTAGTTTTATGTCATTTTAGTTCTTTAATATTTCTTGCTTGCTTAGTTTAGTTTCACTTCAGTAGAATGTTTCATTTTAAGGTAGGTTCTAGTGTAATGATTAGTGAGTAGTTCCATCCCCATTTGGGGGGTGGAGAAATATGTGATATGATTATGTGATGTAGTAGGTGTGTGCTATCTTAATCCTTTGAGCCTTAAATGATTTCCATAACCATCTAATGGGATTTCACTCTTGTCTTTGATATGCTAATGCTCTTTAATGAAGCTTAGCATTTGCTTAGACTAGTGGACCTATTTTATGGGGAATGATGAGGTGAGGATAAGGATGAAATTAATACTGGAAACATGACTTGTAGTTTCATGTACTCTTGTTGCCTTTAACTTGGTTAATGCCTTGTATGTTTTAATGATAATGTACTATCTTATTTCATGTGGAGGCATAGTAGGGTTTAGTCTTTATACATGAGTTCATTTAGCTTCATTCCAATTATTGTCTTGTATGTTTGAATGATATTGTGTTATCTTATTTCATGTGGAGGCAAAGTTGGATGTAGTTTTATGTTTTCATGCACTACATGTTTTGATGAGCTTAATTGAACACACACACATATCTTTGTATTCACACTTTTTTCTCTACCCCCTTTTGGGTTTAGTTTTATTACTTATTGTCCATTTCCTTTTTGTATTGTAGTGTAGTTTGACCATAACTCCTTTCTTTCATTTCTTTCCCACTCGCCTTCGCACAAACTAAAGTCGGCACACCTCCCTGTAGATCGACCCATATTTCCCACCACTTCAACGTGGCCGTGCACTTCCGGTTAATTTTAAACGTTCAATTAGTAGGTGTTCCCATGTTCGCGTTGAAGTCTTCAGTTTGTCTTTTGCTTTTGCATTATTTATGATGTATTTCCCTTTGGAATTTGATGTAAAGTATTTGACCTTGTTACCATATATGGATAATGTCACACTTTTCAGTTATGTTTTATGGTAGTCTATCCATGTGTGATCTCTCTACGTTTTGTTGAGTTGTTGTTTGGTTTGTCTTTTGTAACTCCTTCGGTCGTCGCGGATGTCTTTGATCGCGACACTTGAGTTGGTTCCCAGTGTGCATACCCGCGAGATCAGGGGCATCACATCTACCATCTAGGTTGCATACATTGAGGACAATGCATGAAGTAAGTGTGTGGGGGGTGCTTTACGTTTGTATATATGTCGAGTCAAATCTTTTTCATTTTGTTTTTCGTTTCTTTTGTTTGTATTGTTTGGGTCGTGATAGTGTGCTGCATTTAATATTGATATATCTGCCTTCTATGATCTTTTGGTGACTTCTCTTCTTTTTCTTGCCTAGTGTTTTAAATTTTCACATTTCTATCAAAATCTTCATGTGTTTATTGTTTGATATTAAAGTTTAAACCGCAAGTGCAAGGCCACGATGAAGTCGGTAGTAAGTACGGGTTGATCCACAGGGAATTGAGTCGACTCTGGTTTTATTCGGAATCAAGTGGCAAAAAAGGGAAGCAATTTGATTATGCTACGCTAAACTACGTAAAACTAGTAAGTATCACATCCAAAGAAGGCAAGTAGAGATGGATTGAACTAAACTAAGAGAGCTTAATAACTTGGCTGGAAATCAGGAAGAGAAACCCCTGCGGGGCGTAGTGAGTGTACCCATGCAATAAGATGTTGAAGAACGCATTCAATAATCACAAATGTAATTTGTGTTTTCATGCATAGGAAGTGTCTAATGGATATGGCAAAACCAATAAATCCAATCACTAACCTAGTTGATTAACATTCACATACACAAGTTGATTATTTCAGAACCTAAACAAGCATGAGAGGTGTCTAATAGTTGTGGCAAAACCCATCAAGTTAAGTGTTTACTCTAAACAAGCAAGCATACATTCACATTTTACAACACATTTCAAAATAAAGCACTCATTTCCATTCTTTATTGCATGTATAAACATCATCTCCACCCCCAAATGGGATGGACTACTCACTACTCATTAAACTATAGACTACATTATGAAAAGAAGACATTCTATTTATACTACGATAAATAAAACAAAACAAACTAAACAAGCAAGCTTTAAAACAAACACAACATTAAGACAAACTATGAAGAATTATTATATTTACATGACTCACATTACAAGTATCATTATTCTCCACCTTGAGTTTTGCTCCAAGGCTTACTCCAAGTAGAGAGAATGCCACCAAGCAATGGGTAAATACAAAGGAAGGTGAAGAGTTCTATTTATAGGCATGGAAAAAGTTAATCCCGGACAATCCCCGGTATGGGACTAAAAGCACACCAAATATTGACTAAATACAACATAATCTAACACCCGACCAAGGCATGTGCTTTTTGCCAAAATCTTGACCGTTGATTGATGGTCTGGCACCGCTAATTAACGGTCTATATTTGTCTGATCAGGTATGGATTTGTTTGGCTTGGTTCTAGCTTGATTTCTTGGTGTTTGATGAACCCGATTTCGTTTTTGATGGTTGATCCCGGATTTAATTGCCAAGTACTCCTCATCAAGGTGAGGAGCTTCTTGATTTGCTCATTGGTCCTTTTGGTTTTACATCTGGGTGCTTCTCTCTTTCATCTTAGTTGATAAGTCTTGCAACTTAGTCATTTTCCTTTCTTTTGAGGCCTTTTTGAATCTCTTCTTCTCAAACCTATTTATTCCAGAAACTGACATAAACTCGTTACATAGCGTTGCTTTGGCTAAAAATAAAGCATATAAGACACAAATATATGCATGATATGATGTCAATCAAATACCCCCATACCTATTTTTGTTTGTCCCGAGCAAAACAAAGAAAGGAAAAATGAAAGAAAGACAAAGGCATACGTAAAACAAGAAAACCCTAACTCACTTTCGTAGGAATCACGGTTGCACTTAGCATGTGCAACAAGATTTTTAAAGCTCCATGTCTCCATGGAGGAGGAGTGTTGTCTCCTGAGGGTTCAACGGATACACTCACAAAATATGAACAAAGATGCATTATTCAACCTAGCAACACGACTCGCTGGACTCATTTTGGTCGATCATTGGACACGACAATTCTACGGGCCGACTCTATATATGTAATCAGTCCACACACCTTGCCTAATGAACCCTTGTGAAAGTTAATTAAGGACTTGAGTGAAAGACATGGGCAACCTTAACTTCTTAAAGTGATACAATGTGTAAAGTCTATTAAGGTTCTTATTTGACACTTTTTTTCTTTTTCTTCATTCATCTTTTTTTCTTTTCTTTGGGGCATTACATTGGTTGGTGTTTGATTCTCCCAGGGTCGGGTTTCATGCATCATTGCCTGTGAGTACTTACACTATCATGTACACCTTCCCCCAAATCTCCCCATAGGGTGATCCCTAACACCCGTGTAATGGGAGTTCGGTCGGCGCATCCCAAGTCAGATGACTCGAAAGCACCAAGCACTAGTCCCCTTAGACCTAATTTCCCGAGTGATTGGAACCGTGCGAGAAGAGAGAACACCACTTCTTTATGTATTTTTGTTTTCATGGGAACAAAAACCCTTACACTTAAGGTTTAACAAAAAGATTTTAAGGGTCCCTGACTACAACAAACTTCCTTTATACTAAGAGACACGAATTTTTTGACTCACTAGGTTTAGGGTGGTGTTCTTTATTTGTTTGAGTACTAAAACCCTATGATTACTCGCCCCCAAGGTGCATCCTTACGACTCGATAAGACCTAAAGTCGGTATACAAGATATCCTAATGCATCCTGTTCAAGTCAATTCTGGGAGCTTCTCTTTTGATTACCTCGAAACGGTTTTGCATATGCTAAACACATACAGAAGCCCCACAAAACATTTTTTTCGCAAACACATCAGATTTTTAAAAAAATAGGAAGTGAACGCACTATGGCAAAACAAAAGACAAGAAGGCACCCAAGGATCATGGCAAGTATATAAATCGATATTAAATGCAGTACACTAACATGACTCTAACAATACAAACAAAAGAAAACAAAACAAAAGGAAAAGACTCGACTATGTACACATGTAAAACAACCCCCTACACACACTTACTTCATGCATTGTCCTCAATGAATGTCAGAATGATACTACATTGATTTTTGCATGAAAAATAAAAGATCTCACCAATGTGAAGCACAAGGAATGTTTTGTGGTCATGTTGATGGACATAAACCTGAATTCCCAAAAACCTTTGACATACGTAAGAAGGGAGACAAATACGTGAAAGAAATAGGGTCCAACTACACAAGGGTTGGATCCCACAACAAGCTTTGCTAACTGGTGGAGTATTTTCTTATTTTATTTTATTTTTTTCATTTCTAAAACAAGATATATACATCAACAAAGATATTCTCAGAATCATTTCGTCAAGGAACATCAAATGAGAACTTCGAGTCATGCGGATCGGAGATTTGCCAAGATGACCCCACTTCATTGGTACTCTAAGGTATCATGATTGGTGAAAGGTCAAAACTTAAAGGCTCGAACCCTTTATGATATTGGTTTGGCATAGGCAACGTAAATGAGTGGAGTTGCGTTGCCTCACTAGTGTTTAGTTGCTCGTCGAACAAAACCCTTCAACCAATAGGCGGGTGCATCTGAATGAGTTCCTCAGGCTCATCCATATGATATGTCACACTTGTCTCCCCAAGTCATCCAACAAGGACCACCCAATCTCCTTTATATTATCAAGGATAAGCTCGGTCACATTTGGGTCCTTGTTGCAGTCAAGATGAAGCTCAAAGGGCTCAACGACCATGGGACATGGGTTAAGGCACCTTCTGGTATGTGCATATGATGAGGTGTGTCCCCCTCACTAATAGTCTCAACTGAATCATTCAACAAACACTCCCTTTGTATGTTCATGTTTGATGCCAGCTCAGTATGTTACATTGCAAAGACAGGCAATGAGTTTTCACTGGGCACACAAACATTCTCAACGGGTTGCATTGGTATTGTGGGTGTTTGTTGATTTTGTGGTGCTTTCTCTAATTAACGGATGAGGTTGAGATTTTAAGGTTGGTCCAAGGGCTCATGTTGCCTACCAGAGTTGAACACATGAAACTCGACACTCATGTTGCCGAATGAGAGCTGCATGAGATCATTTCTACAATTAATTAAGGTGTTGGAGGTTTCCAGAAATGGTCTAACCAAAATCAAAGGTATTTGAGAGTGGGTGTTCGCAACATGGTTGGTATTGAGGACGACAAAATATACTGGAAATATAAATCCCCTTTGGGATATGAATGGCTCTATCTACCAATTGCAGGGTGGTCTTAGTTGGTTTCAATTCACCCAAGTTCAACTTTTGATAAACAGAGATGGGAGGAGGTTGACCGTTGATCCTAATCAAGAAATACATTACTCATACTAGTGTCCCTTATCATACACTGAATAGTAGGACAGTCAGGGTCCTTGTACTTTGTGTATGTGGAATTGGGAAAAAGTGACCTCACACTCATAGCTAAGAATGCTTTCTTAGGACCATTGGTCTTCCTCTTGGTTGTGCAGTGTTCTTTCAACACATTGGCATATTAAGGTATTTATTGGATGACATCCAACAAGGGGATGTTAACCTTTAGTTGTCCGAAGACCTCTAATATATTATCCATTGTGTCACTCTGCTTTTTGGGTAACCTACTAGGATATGAAGCTTTTGGAAGGTAGGTTTTCTGCGGTGCCTGAGACGGAGGCGTTGGTGTATTATCCTAACCATCAGCCTCTTTCTCACCATCATTTCCACTAAGGGGCTGCACAGATGGTGCTGGTGGCAAGGAAATGTAATTGTCAACCTGCTTTCCATTCCTTAAAGTTACAATGGCATTAACATGGTGAACATGTTCCTCCACAAGGTTCACTTGCCGCCCCCAGGTACCGAACTCTCATTTTGCAAGTGTGGTTGTCAGTACATGTGGGGATTAGCCTCAGGCTGGCTAGGCAGAGTCCCTCTCTCTTACATGTATAGACTTAGCCAATTGACCCATCTATCGCTCAAGAGATTTGATGGTCTGCTGATTTTAATTGAGAACTTGACTTGTGGATGACACAAAAAAATTCGTTGTGTTTTCAAGTCCACGAGTCAAGTTCTCAAGCGAATTAATTCGGGTTTCCATGTTGTTAGAATTCTGAAAACCCAATGGGTTGGTGATCTGGGCTTGGGGTGACTGAAAAGACTTTAAATGCATGGGAGGTTGGTGTGGTCTGTTAGGTGGTCTAGAGAAGTTTGAAGGACCACCATGGACATTGTTTTGGTTCCACGAAAAGTTAGGGTGGTTCCTCCATCTGGGATTATATCATGATGAGTATGGGTCATTCCTGGATCTATCATAGATGACATTGACATGTTCCATCTCAGGAGGAATGGATGCACACTCACCTCCTACATGACCTATCCTACCACATAAATAACAAGGAACCAGACCAGATGCAGACACACGAGACGCGCCTAGTTGGTTTTGGAGCTCAATCGAATCCATACGGTGCATTAAGGCGTCATGCGTGCCTCGGTGGCCGTAGTGGTATCGACAGCAAATGCGGCACCCGATCTGTCGAGTTTATGTTTCCGATCCTCTCTCCTATCCTAGATGATGATGGTGGTTCCCTCACACTCTCCCACTGCATGGTTTTCTTATCAATGTCTTCTGGGAAAGCCCATGCCTCCCTTTCATCATTTACTAAGAGCTCTCCTTGACATGTGGACTCAATGAGTATTTAGGATGGGATGTGGAGACCTTCGTAGACAATTTGACAAAGAAACCACAACACTATGTAATGATGAGGGCATGAGGATAGTAGCTCCTTGAACCTCTCTAAGTATTCGGTCTCATGTTGATAAAATGAATTGATTTCGTTCTTCAATTTTTGAGTCCTATGATTTGGAAAGTACTTCTTAAGGAATGAAAATTGAAAATCCTCCCAAGTCCTAAAGGCATTCGCCTGGTTGTTGTAAAATCACTTCTTGGTATCATCCTTTAGTGCAAAGGGAACAAGCCTAAGGTGGATGGAGACTGTGCTAAGTTATTGCAGCTTGAACATAACACAGACCTCCTCAAATTCCCTGAGAAAGATATAGGGGTCACCCTTCCCAGTGAAGTGAGGGAGCATGGAGATAAATTAAGGTGGAACCTCAAAAGTGGTTCTCATTCGCCTCTGGAAATACGATGCAAGAAGGCAGAGCAGTACGACTCGGATAGCATCGATCACGAAGAGAAATGGTAACCTGGGGCACCAATTGAGGAGTTTGTGGACCCCCACCTTCAGGATCAGAGGGTCGTGGAGGTCCAAAACCTGAGTCATCCTCGTGTGGTCCATGACTCGCCATGGTCACGGGACTATGTAGGACACGGGACAGGGATGTGTTCGAAAAGTCGACAATCGATGACAAATAGATGTCGTATCTCGTCAAACGACCCACAATGACTCGTGACAACACTCGCATGCACAAAGATGCACACCCACACAGTCAGACGAAAATAAAGAAAACTTTTTAAAAAATTAAAATAGAAGCTACGTAGAGGAGAAGATGGGAAGACTCAGATGGGAGGGAATGACTCAGAAGAGAAGGGAAGAAGTCCTCATGCTACGGCGGGAAGGTACTGATAGAAGCACACAAGCAAGCAAGACTCAAACAACCTAAGGTCGCTCTAGGTCCATACAACTATATGACGCCTAACTACGAGGTCATGTGGCCTCAACACACCTCACCTCCCTACGACGAATGCCACAAAGTCCAGCAAGTCAGCCAAGATGCGGAGATCTCGTCTCTCCTACTATCGATAGAGTGGGCGACACTGATCAGGCCACGGCGACCGTGACCGGATAACACTACTAATTCGCCAGCGATCCTTAGGGGGCATTGTCTACTTGATTTTATAGTTAGGCTCTTGATTAGTGTGACTTTTTGGGACCAAGGAAAGGGTGATGAAATCCCCTACCTTATCTTATATGCGACAACCCCTCCTTAGTCACGTTTTGGAGTCTTAATCTAGAAATCAATTCTCCAAACAAAATGCTCAACTCACACTTCTTGCAGTGCAATTACAACTAACTAATGCATGTTCAAAAAAATGCACGAATGAGAGTAGGAAATGCGTATCTCACGTCAGCGCTCAACAACTGAAAAAAGCTAAAATAAAAGACAAACTACGTGGCAAAGTCAAGTATATGATGCATGACCTAAACAAGCAAGAATGCCTAATCTTTTACTTTGTGTTTTAGTGGCCTAATCTCCGTTGAAACAACAATCAACTAGAAGAAAGGAGAGACCAAGAAGATCTCAGCAGGCCACCAGTTGGCGGTCTACCACCGCTGATTGGCAGACTGTTTGTCTTTGTTGGCCTCCAAATGTCTTCTGGTACCTTCCCTTGATCTTTAGAGCTTTCTGAAAAAGAGAAAACCTAAACAAAAAGGATTAAATCCCCTTGAATCGTCCAAACCCAAGTCTGGACAGAGCACCTCCCCGACAACGGCGCCAAAAACCTATTCGAGATTAAAGTTTAAACCGCAAGTGCACGACCACGTTGAAATGGGTGGCAAGTACGGGTCAATCCACAGGGAGCTGAGCTGACTCTGGTTTGTTAGAAATCAAGTGGCAAAAAGGGCAAAATAGATTTGATTATGCTACGCTAAACTGGTACGTAATAAATGCAAAGAAGGCAACTAGAGATGGATTAAAACTAAACAAAGAGAGCTTCATAAATAGGCTGGAAATCAGGAAGAGTAACCCTTGACGGGTCGAGTGAGTGTACACAGGCAATAAGATGGGGAAGAATGCTTTCAATGCGCACAAATGTAGGTTGGGTTTTCATGCATAGGAATTGCCTAATGGATATGGCAAAACCAATCAATCCAATGACTAACCTAGTTGATTAACATTCACATACACAAGTTGGTTATTTCAGAACCTAAACAAGCATGGGAGGTGTCTAATAGTTGTGGCAAAACACATCAAGTTAAGTGTTCTACTCTAAACAAGCAAGCATACAATCACATTTATCAACACATTTCAAAATAAAGCATTCATTTCCATTCTTTATTGCATGTATAAACATCATCTCCACCCCCAAAGGGGATGGGACTACTCACTACTCATTAAACTATAAACTACATTAAGAAAAGAAGACATTCTATTTGTACTATGATAAACAAATCAAAACAAACTAAACAAGCAAGCTTTAAAACAAACACAACATTAAGACAAACAATGAAGAATTATTTTATTTACATGACTCACAATACAAGTAGCATTCGTCTCCAGCTTGAGTTTTGCTCCAAGGCTTACTCCAACTCGAGAGAATGCCACCAAGAAAAGAGTAAATACAAAGGAAGGTGAAGAGTTCTATTTATAGGCATGGAAAAAGTTAATCCGGGACAATCCCCCGGTATGGGACTAAATGCAAACTAAATATGGACTAAATACAACCTAATCTAATACCCGACCAAGGCATGTCCATTTTGAAGCAATCTTGACCGCTGATTGGTGATTTGGGACCCAAATCTTCCAACAAGGACCACCCAAGCTCCTTTATATTATCAAGCATAAGCTCGATCATATCTCGGTCCTTGTTTGAGTCAAGATGAAGCACAAAGGGCTCAACAGCCATGGGACATGGGGTAAAGACACCTTCTAGTATGTGCATATGATGAGGTGTGTCCCCCTCACTAACTGTCTAAACTGAATCATCTATCAAACACTCCCTTTGTATATTCATGTTTGTTGCCAGCTTACTATGTTGCATTGCAAAGACAGGCAATGAGTTTTCACTGGGCACACAAACATTCTCAATGGGTTGCATTGGTATTCGGGGTGTTTGTTGATTTTGTGGTACTTTCTCTAATTGGCGGATGAGGTTGAGATTTTAAGGTTGGTCCAAGGGCTCCTGTTGCCTACTAGAGTTGAACACATGAAACTCGACACTCATGTTACCAAATGAGAGCTTCAAGAGACCATTTGATTGACATCATTTCATGCTCATATTTGTATCTTATATCCATTATCTTTCACCTAAATAATGCTATGTTACGAGTTTTATGTTTAGTTTTCAGGAATAAATATGTTTGAAGAGATGAAGCATAAAAGGACCCAAAAGCTGGGAAAAAGGACTGAATTGTGAGATCTGTGGAACAAGATGCAAGGAAGAAGGACCTGAATGCAAGACCGAAGGACCTAAGAGCAAAACAGAATACTCCTCACCATCATGGGGAGTATTTTGGCAATTCTATTCGGGTCGGAGCTCCAACATGCAAAATAGATGCATCAAATACCAACAAAGCCTTCCAGAAAAGCCCACAAGAAATTCCAGAGCGATCCGGACACTGTAGACCGTTAATTAGCGGTCCAAGACCGCTAATTGGCGGTCACTTTTGGCCCAAATGCGCTCAAATTTCTCCTGGACTTGTATTAATGTTCGTTTAGGCTATTTTTGGTGTTTGTTTAGTCCCACATCGGGGGATTGTCCCGGATTAGCTTTTTCCATGGCTATAAATAGAACTCTTCACCTCCTATTGTAATGACTCCATATTTTAAGTGGCTATTCTTCCTACTAGAAGTGAGGCCTTGAAGCACACACTAAAGTAGGAGGATGCTACTTTTAATGTGGGTCATTTTAATACAAGTTTTCTTTATTATGTTGTTTGTTTTATGTTTCTTGTTTTGCTTTGCTTAATCTCATTTCATTAGTTTTATTAGCTTAGTTAATATGCTTTCTTTGTTTAGTTTAATAATTAGTGTAATGTTTAGTGAGTAGTTTCATCCCCTTTGGGGGGTGGAGTAGATGTACATACATGCATTAGAGAATGGGATGAATGCTTTAATTTCAATGTGTTGATTAAACATGAATGTATGATTGCTTGTTTAGGATAGAATTTATAACTTGATGAGTTTTGCCAAAATGATTAGACACCTCTCATGCTTGTTTAGGTTCTGAAATAAACACCTTGCATATGTAAATGTTAATCAACTAAGTTGGTGAATGGATTGATAGGTTTTGCCATAACATTTAGACACTTCCTATGCTTGATAAACACCACCTTCATGTGCTTAAAGAATGTATTCTACACCCACCTCTTTGCCTGTGTGCACTCACTCCACCCCTTAGGGGTTTTCCCATTTCTGAATTCCAGCATTCTTGTTTTGTTCTTAGCTTAGTTCTAATTTCATCGTTTGTTTGCTTCTTTCACATTTCATACTTCTTAGAGTAGTTTAGGGTAGAGTAGCGTAACCAACTTTCTTCCCTCTCTTTTTGCCACTTGATTTCTGATAAACAAGAGGCTGCTCACCTCCCTGAGGACGACCCGTACTTGCCACCGCTTCATCGCGGCCGTGCACTTGCGGTTTTAAATAAAACGTTCAACAAGTTTTTGGCGCCGTTGCCGGGGAGGTGCCAGTCCAGACTCTTGTTTGGACGATTCGAGTCGATTTAAATTGTGTGTTGTAGTTTTTCTTTGTTTCAGGAGACTGGGAATAGCAAGTGGAGGCTACTGGAGAAATTTCCAGACGACCTGAGCACTTCAGACCGCCAATCAGCGGTCTGGTGAGCTCTGTTCATCTTTTAATTTCTTGCTGTTGTTGCTCTAAATGATCTAGTTATCTAGGACTCAATTTGGCATGTTTTGACTTATAGTTCGTTCCCAGATCAATAATCAAACCTCCTTTAAGCAACTTGGACCCTAAAACTCAAAGCAAAAGATTAGGCATTCATTCTTGTTTAGGTCATGCATCATGTATGTGACTTAGGCATTTAGATTGTCTTTTATCTTAGCTTTATTTTCTGTTGCTGAGAGCTGGCGTGAGGTACACACCTTCTACTCTCATTCATGCATTTCGTATGAACATGCATTAGTTAGTAGGAAGTGCATTGCAACAAGTGTGAGTTGAGCGTTGTTTGGAGAGTTGATTGCTAGATTTAGGACTCCAAAACGCTACTAAGGAGGGGCTGTCCCGTAAAAGATAAGGTGGGGGATTTCATCACCCTTTCCCTCGCCCCAAAAACCACACTAATCAAGAGCCTAATTTTAAAATCAAGTAGACATTGGCCTTAAGGAATTCTGACGCATTAGGAGAGTGATCCGGTCCCGACCGTCATGACCTGATCGGCGTTGCCCACTTTGTCGATAGTAGGAGAGACGAGATCCCCGGATCTTGGCTCACTTGCTGGGCTTTGTGGTCCTCGTTGTAGGGAGGTGAGGCGTGTTGAGGCCGTGTAACCTCGCAGTTAGGCGTCGTCTAGCTGTAAGGACCTATAGCGACCTTAGGATTGCTTGAGCCTTGTTTGCTTGTGTGCTTCTACCTGTACCCATCCGCCGTAGCATAAGGACTTCTTCCTTTCTCTCCTGAGTCATTCTTTCTCTCCTGTGTTCCCCCGTCTTCTCCTCTACGCACATTCTTTGTTAAAAAAAAAATTTGTTTTGTGTGTGTGTGCACCTTTGTGCATGCTTTCGTGGACACGAGACGAGAGTGGTCGTTTGACGAGGAGCGTTGTCAATCCGGCTTCGGTCATCGATTTCTGGACACCTCCCTCCCCTCGTGTCGCACGCAGTCCGAGTTCAATGGCTGCTAATTTCCGTGAGGAGGAGCAGTTGCTGGACCAACCTGTTCGACCAGTGCTTCCAGTTGTCGTTCCCATACCTCTACGTGATCGATGCTACCCGAGCCGTACAGCTCTACCCTCATGCATCGTATTACCAGAGGCTAATGGGAACCATTTTGAGGTTAAGCCTCAGTTTATCTCCATGCTCCCTCATTTCACTGGGAAAGGTGACCCCTATATCTTTCTCAGGGAATTTGAGGAGGTCTGTGCTATGTTCAAGCTGCAACAACTTAGCACAGACTCCATCCATCTTAGGCTCGTTCCTTTTGCACTAAAGGATGACGCCAAGAAGTGGTTGTACAGCAACCAGGCGAATTCCTTTAGGACTTGGGATGAGTTTCAATCTGCATTCCTCAAGAAGTACTTTCCTAATCATCGGACTCAAAAATTGAGGAACGAAATCAATTCGTTCTATCAACATGAGACCGAACCATTTCATGCATATCTTGAAAGGTTCAAAGAGCTACTATCCTCGTGCCCTCACCATGGCATTGAGTTGTGGCGTCTTTGTCAGATTGTGTATGAGGGTCTTCACATCCCGTCCAGAACGCTCCTTGAGTCCATGTGTCAAGGAGAGTTCTTGGGAAAGGATGAAAGGGAGGCATGGGCCTTCCTAGAAGACCTCGCTGAGAAAACCATGCAGTGGGAGAGTGTGAGGGAACCACCTGCATCATCTAGTATAGGAGCGAGGATCGCGAATGCAAACTCAACTAGATCGGGTACCGCATTTGCTATCGATACCACTACGGCCACCGAGGCACGCATGGCGGCCTTAATGCGCCGTATGGACTCGATTGAGCTCCAAAACCAACAAAGTGCACCTCACATGTCTACATCTGGTCCAGTTCCCTGTCATTCATGTGGTAGGATAGGTCATGTAGAAAGCGAGTGTGAGTCCATTCCTCCTGAGATGGAGCGTGTCAATGCCGTCTATGATAGAGCCAGGAATGACCCATACTCATCATCTTATAATCCTGGATGGAGGAACCACCCCAATTTTTCATGGAACCAAACTAATGCCCCGGGTGGTCCTCCAAACTCCTCGAGACCACCTTACCAATCACACCAACCTCCCATGCATGCGCATTCCTATCAGCCACCCCAAGCGCAAACCACCAATCAATCGGGTTTCCCAAATTCCAATAATATCGAAACCCGATTCAATTCGCTTGAGACCTTGACTCGTGGACTTGAAAACTCAATGAAAAATTTTATGTCAACCACGAGTCAAGTTCTCACTTCAAATCAGCAGACCATCAAATCTCTAGAGCTTCAGATGGGCCAATTGGCTCAGTCTGTACATGAAAGAGAGAGAGGGTCTTTTCCTAGCCAGCCTGAGGCTAACCCCCGCATGTACCAACAACAACAAATGCAAAATGAGAATGTGGTACCTCGGGGGAGGCAAGTGAACCATGTGGAGGAACCTGTTCACCATGTCAATTCCATTGTGACCTTAAGGAATGGAAAACAGGTTGACAATCACATTTCCTTGCCACACCCACCACCATCTATGCTGCCCCCCAGTGGGAATGGTGGTGAAGAAGAAGTTGAGGGTGAGGGTAATACACCAAAGCTTTCTTCTCAGGCACAGCAGAAAACCTACCTGCCAAAAGCTCCTTATCCAAGTAGGTTAAACAAAAAGCAGAGTGACAACATGGACAAGATATTAGAGGTATTTAAGCAAGTGAAGGTTAACATCCCCTTGTTGGATGTCATCCAACAAATACCTCAATATGCCAAAGTGTTGAAGGATCTCTGCACAACCAAGAGGAAGACCAATGTTCCTAAGAAAGCATTCTTGGCTGCAAATATCAGCTCACTTTTGTCAAATCCTACCTACACAAAATACAAGGACCCGGGGTGTCCTACTATTCAGTGTACGATAGGGGACACTAGATTGAGCAATGTTTTGCTTGATTTAGGATCAGCGGTCAACCTCCTCCCATTCTCTGTTTATCAACAGTTGAACTTGGGAGAATTGAAACCAACTAAGATCACCCTCCAATTAGCGGATAGATCCATTCGTATTCCCATGGGGATTATCGAGGACGTGCTTATCAAAGTTGGAGATTTTATATTTCCAGTCGATTTTGTTGTCCTCGATACCAATCCTGTTGCGAACACCCACTCTCAAATACCATTGATTTTGGGTAGACCATTTCTGGCAACCTCCAATGCCTTGATTAATTGTAGAAATGGTCTCATGAAGCTCTCATTCGGTAACATGAGTGCCGAGTTTCATGTGTTCAACTCTGGTAGGCAACAGGAACCCATGGATGAACCTTTAAATCTCAATCTCATCCGCCAATTGGAGAACGCACCACAAAACCAACGAACACCTCTAACACCAATGCAGGCCGTTGAGAATGTTTGTAGGCTCAGCGAAGACTCATTGCCTGTCTTTGCAATGCAACAGAGTGAGCTGGCCTCGAACATGAATGTCCAAAGGGAGTGTTCGTTGCTTGATTTAGTTGAGAGTACTAGTGAGAGTGAGACACCTCATCATATGCCTATACCAGAAGGTGTCTCTACCTCATGTCCCATGGCCATTGAGCCATTTGAGCTTCATATTGACTCCAACAAGGACCCACCTATGACCGAGCTTATGCTTGATGATCTAAACGATGGTGGGAGGTCCTTGTTGGATGACTTGGGGAGAAGCCCCATTCTTAGTGATGCAAGTCTGTTGCATCCATCGAATGAGCCTGAGGAACTCATTTCGATGCACCCGCCTATTGGTTGGAGGGTTTTCTTCGATGAGCAATTAAACCCTAGTGAGGCAGCACAACTTCATTCTTTGTTGCCTACACCCAACCAATATCATGAGGGGTTCGAGCCTTTCAGCTTTGACCTTTCACCCCTCATGACACCTCAGAGTACCAGTGGAGTTTGCCCATCTCGGCAAGTCTCTGGTCCTCATGACTTGATATTCTCATTTGATGTTCCTTGACCAAATGATTATGAGAATATCTTGGGTGATGTATATATCTTGAAAAAAAAAGAAAAAAAAAGTGTGTAATAAAAGACTCCTTCAGTTAGCAACGATTGTTGTGGGCCCCAACCCTTGTGTACTTGGGCCCAATTTCTTCACGTATTTATCTCCCTTCTTCAGCTTCTCACAGGTTTTGAGGGAATTTGGGTTTGTGTCCATCAACATGACCCTGAACGTCCCTTTGTACTTCATGTTGGTGAGATCTTTCCTTTTTCATGCATGTATCCATGTAGTATCTTGTTCACATTCATTGAGGACAATGCATGAAGTAGGTGTGGGGGGGGGGTGTTTTACGTGTGTACATAGTCGAGTCTTTTTCCTTTGGTTTTATTTTCTTTTGTTTGCATTGTTAGGGTCATGTTAGTGTACCGCATTTAATATCGATATATTTGCTTGCCATGATCCTTTGGTGACTTGTCTTCTTTTGCTTGCCGAGTGCTTTAAAATTTTCACATTTCTTTCAAAATCTTCATGTGTTTGCGAAAGAAAATGTTTTTGTGGGTTTTGCGTGTGTTTAGCATGTGCAAAACCGTTGAGAGGCAAAGTAAAAAGAAAGCTCCCAAAATTGTCTTGAACTTGATGCATTAGGATTTCTAGTTTACTGGCTTTAGGTCTTATCGAGTCGTGAGGATGCACCCCGGTTTTCCCTCGGGGGACGTGTAATCATAGGGTTTCAGTACTCAAACATTTAAAGAAGTCCACCCTGAACCTAGTGAGTCAAATAATTCGTGTTTGTGAGTATAAGGAAGTTTGTCGTAGTCGAGGGCCCTTAATCTCTTTTTGTGAAACTTAAGTGTAGGGGTTTTGGTTCCCATGTAGATAAATAAGTGGTGTTCTCTCTTCTCGCACGGCTCCTATCACTCGGGAAAGTAGGTCTGAGGGGACTTTGTGCCTGGTGCTTTCGAGTCATCTGACATGGGATGCACCGACCGAACTCCCGTTACACGGGTGGTAGGGATCGCCCTATGTTGAGATTTGGGGGAAGGTGTAGGTGATAGTGTAAGTCCTCATAGGCAATGATGCACGAAACCTGACCCTGGGAGAATCAAACACCAACCAATAAAATGCTCCAAAGAAAAAAAATAAGAAAAAAAAAAGTCAAATAAGAACCAAAATGGACTTTACACATTGTATCACATTCAGAAGTTAAGGTTGCCCATGTCTTTCACTTAAGTCCTTGACTAACTCTCACGAATAACTCATTAGGCTAGGTGTGTGGACTGGTTACATTTATAGAGTCGACCCGTAGTATTACCGCGTCCCATGATCGACAAAATGAGTCGTGTAGCTAGATTGATTAATGCATCTTGTTCGGATTTTGTGGGTATATCCGCTGAAAACCCTCAGGAGACAACACTCCTCCTCCTTGGCGACAAGGAGGTTTAACGGCTTGTTGCACGTGCTAAGTGCAACCGTGATTCCTACGAAAGTGAGTTAGGATTTCTTGTTTTTCACATGCTTTTCTCTTTCTTTGTTTTGCTCGGGACTAGCAAAAGTTAGGTGTGGGGGTATTTGATTGACATCATTTCATGCTCATATTTGTATCTTATATCCATTATCTTTCACCTAAATAATGCTATGTTACGAGTTTTATGTTTAGTTTTCAGGAATAAATATGTTTGAAGAGATGAAGCATAAAAGGACCCAAAAGCTGGGAAAAAGGACTGAATTGTGAGATCTGTGGACCAAGATGCAAGGAAGAAGGACCTGAATGCAAGACCGAAGGACCTAAGAGCAAAACAGAATACTCCTCACCATCATGGGGAGTATTTTGGCAATTCTATTCGGGTCGGAGCTCCAACATGCAAAATAGATGCATCAAATACCAACAAAGCCTTCCAGAAAAGCCCACAAGAAATTCCAGAGCGATCCGGACACTGTAGACCGCTAATTAGCGGTCCAAGACCGCTAATTGGCGGTCACTTGTGGCTCAAATGTCTCCTGGACTTGTATTAATGTTCGTTTAGGCTATTTTTGGTGTTTGTTTAGTCCCACATCGGGGGATTGTCCCGGATTAGCTTTTTCCATGGCTATAAATAGAACTCTTCACCTCCTATTGTAATGACTCCATATTTTAAGTGGCTATTCTTCCTACTAGAAGTGAGGCCTTGAAGCACACACTAAAGTAGGAGGATGCTACTTTTAATGTGAGTCATTTTAATACAAGTTTTCTTTATTATGTTGTTTGTTTTATGTTTCTTGTTTTGCTTTGCTTAATCTCATTTCATTAGTTTTATTAGCTTAGTTAATATGCTTTCTTTGTTTAGTTTAATAATTAGTGTAATGTTTAGTGAGTAGTTTCATCCCCTTTGGGGGGTGGAGTAGATGTACATACATGCATTAGAGAATGGGATGAATGCTTTAATTTCAATGTGTTGATTAAACATGAATGTATGATTGCTTGTTTAGGATAGAATTTATAACTTGATGAGTTTTGCCAAAATGATTAGACACCTCTCATGCTTGTTTAGGTTCTGAAATAAACACCTTGCATATGTAAATGTTAATCAACTAAGTTGGTGAATGGATTGATAGGTTTTGCCATAACATTTAGACACTTCCTATGCTTGATAAACACCACCTTCATGTGCTTAAAGAATGTATTCTACACCCACCTCTTTGCATGTGTGCACTCACTCCACCCCTTAGGGGTTTTCCCATTTCTGAATTCCAGCATTCTTGTTTTGTTCTTAGCTTAGTTCTAATTTCATCATTTGTTTGCTTCTTTCACATTTCATACTTCTTAGAGTAGTTTAGGGTAGAGTAGCGTAACAAACTTTCTTCCATCTCTTTTTGCCACTTGATTTCTGATAAACAAGAGGCTGCTCACCTCCCTGAGGACGACCCGTACTTGCCACCGCTTCATCGCGGCCGTGCACTTGCGGTTTTAAATAAAACGTTCAACACCATTTCTACAATTAATTAATGCATTGGAGGTTGCCAAAAATGGTCTACCCAAAATCAAAGGTATTTGAGTGTTCACCAAACATGAAGAAATCAAGTCAGAAACCAAATCGGGTTCACCAAACATGAAGAAATCGAGTTAGAAACCAACCACCCAAAACCAGACCCCATCAAGCCAACCCAGAGCTCCAATTGGCTAACCTAAACCGCCAATTGGCGGTCTATTTGTCTCCAAATGACTCATGCTTTAGTTGGGTATTTGATTAGGTTGTCTTAAGTCCATTTACGGTATGTTTTTAGTCCCATACCGAGGGATTGTCCCCGGTTACCTTTTTTCATGCCTATAAATAGAACTCTTCTTTCTCCTTTGTATTTACCCATTTCTTAGTACCCAATCCCTCTACTTAGAGTCAAGCCTTGAAGTAAAAACTCATTTAGGGAGATGCTACTTTTAATGTGAGTCATTTTTAAAAAGAATTTTTTGTTAGTTTAATGTTGTCTTTTTTATCTTCTTGCTTGCTTAGCTTAATTTTGCTTCATTAATCTTAGTAGACTTGGTCAATATGTTTTCCTCTCTTAACATAATAGTTAGGTTAAATATTGGTGAGTAGTTCCATTCCCCTTTGGGGGTGTAGATGATGTACATATATGTTGTGATGTTTGGATATTTGATGAATTTTTGATTGTGTAAACTTGCATGTTTGTATGTTCGTTGGGGGTATTTTAATCATCTACATGTTGGGGGATTTTGATGGGTTTTGCCATACGATTTAGACACTTCCCATGTTTAGTTTTCTCATGTTTACTGACTGAAATTTCCTGTTGAACATGCTAGATGTTAGTTAAGTGCTTGATTGATTGAACAAACTTTGTTTTAATGGGTTTTACCATAAGATTTAGACACCTCCCATATTTAGCTTTATTGATTCAACAGCCTCATTCAATTGTAAAGCTTCGAGGATGCACCCACTCGGATTGTGAGAGGAGATCCGAGCAAGGCGAAGGTGTTCGCAAGGCTCCGATTGTAAGAGGGTTTATCTTTGACCCGGAACGAAGATAATAGTGAATTCTCAAGTAGGGATCGGAGGATCGATCAAAACCTGAGGAGAGGACTAGATCACGGTGGTGTTATCGAACCTCTATAATTCTCTAGAGTCATCTAGTGGTTTGCATTCTTTCTCTTACTATTTTAATTGTGCAATTATTTAAGAAAATTAAGAAATAATCTATTCACCCCCTTCTAGAATTGTGATCGATCAACTTACATTGGTGCTTTGTCAATGTTCATATGGAATATCACCTGTTCAAGTTCCTCTAAAGTAAATGGGCTATCCAATAATGTACTCTCTGCTTCAGAAAGTCGAGGGAGATTAAATGTCGGACCAATAGGAGAGACCTGCACATTGTTAGAATATATATTAGAGAAATTGGTCCAGAAGGCATTGCAGATGTCATCCTCCCTTCCACAGTGACACTGTCCTTCTCCACAGTGCGGATCTTATTTATTGCATGCCTTTCCTTGACCGAGGCATTAAAGAATCAAGTGTTGGAGTCACCCTCATTCAGCCAGGAAACCTGCGACCGTTGCCTAGCTAAGGACTCTTCCAGGACCAGGGACTCCTCAAGCTGGCGCCTCTTATGTTTGTAGGGTGATGTGACACGTAGGATCATCTGGATTAGCTTGCATACTAACACGAGCACTCTCCAGGTCTGCACGGGCATGAGGGGGCATAGATTCTATTGGACCAAAGTGGGAATGACTCGAAGGGGTGAGTGCAACCCTTGTCTGGTTCAACCGATGTGCAAGTCGGGCCATGGGTGAGCCATCCACATGAAAGTTCCATGCGCTTTTGACCACGGTCAGAAAATGTTCATACTTTGTCTAAGCATTAGGAACCGGAATGGGTCACGTCTCGGCGTACCTACCAGCTCCACTTGAACCACCAAACTACAATGGTCACTGGGTTAACGTTCTACAAGAGCACAAGTGGAATCCTGAAATTGGTGAAGCCATGCCTCAGACATAAGCGCATGATCAATCCAAGTCTCAATACGCCTGGATCCTTTGGATGAATTTGTCCAAGTATAAGTCCAAGCCTATGAAAATTTACATTTTATTCTTCCAATAATCATAGTTTGACCCATTAAGTAGTGAAGGCCTAGTTGTGCACAATCCTTCTACATCATTAGATGAGGTAGATGTCACGTATGCTCCGATACCAAATGTAGGATCGATGTGGGTCGCTAAATCTAATCAATTTTGATCTTATTCTCTTCGTTTTAGCAAACAAAGATGCATAATGGAATTTAAACATGCAAAGAAGTAAAGAAAGAAAATATGCAAACCACAATGGACACGGGGATTTTTATAGAGGTTTGGCCTCCCGCCTACTTCCTCTCTTGCAAGCTCCGCTCGAAACTTTGAGCTCCACTAACGACTTCACTATCAGCTCCCCGTTCCGGGCCGGGAGACAATGCCTTAGAATCTTCAAGCTAACGAACAACCCTCTCCTAGATTGGAATCCTCTTCTCACAATCCGAGAAGGATGATCTAGGCTTTCACCGGAGCATTTAAAAATTTGCTTGACTGAGAACGTCAGTGGATCACACTCTCTAAACTTGAGCACACTTTGAGTAGATATGGAATTGATCAAAGGTGTGGAATTTAGTCTTGGAGATAGGATTGGGGAATCGAAAGCTTGGGAGTTTCTTGATTGACATCATATCATGCAAATATTTGTGTCTTATATCCTCTATTTTTAAACTAAGCAATGCTACGTAACGAGTCTTATGTTTAAGTTTCAGGAATAAAACAAGTGAGAAGAAGTGACATACAAATGACCTAAGAGCAAGAGAATGGACTGAATTGTGAGATTTATGGATTGAAATGCAGGAGCGAAGGACCCAGATATAAACCAAAAGGTCCAAAGAGCAAATCAAGAAGCTTCACACAATCATGAGGATCATGCACGTGACTTTTCTTCATGGAAGGGTATGAAGCAAGATATTGCAAAGTTTGTGGATTGATGCCTAGTCTATTAGCGCTGAAGATTGATCACCAGTGACAAGCAAGACCGATGTAGAGTATTGAGCTGCCAGAGTGGAAGTGGTAGCACGTGACGATGGACTTCGTCAAAGGTCTGCCGAAGACGAGGAGATTCCACGATGCGATTTGGGTGATAGTCGACCGGATGACCAAATCGATGCGGGGAAGGGGGTTTTCGAAGGTATGTTGATCGGAGACGGCGTAGTGTTAGCGAGGCTGCGGCGAGTTTCGTCATCTTAGAGGTATGCCAACTTCAATAGTTGCATTAGTTTTACTCCAACTGTGGTGTGTGAGTTGGCTTGTCGCCGGAGTTCAGAGACATCGCCAGCAACGAGCGACGGTCGGTGGGTGAGCCGAAGTGGTCGGTCCATGCCGGCCGTTTGGCTTGCTAGCGGTCTGTGCATGGATGACCAGGTTTTGTAAGGAGTGTTGGAAGGACATACAACATTGCTGGACTGCGTGGTCATTGACTGCTGGATGTGGCACTGGACTGCTGGACTAACGGGGCAATTATCTCTTCATGAGATTAGTGGCGGCAGTAGGACCACATATACAACTATAATATCTTTTGTATTAACATAGGTTGATGTGTGAGACTCCTCGATAAATTGAAAACATTGTGTTTTAGGACATAAATGTTCTAAGCATATTTAGAATCATTGAATGAGTGTGGGGACGGGCCATACACTAACTGGAAGAATGCATGTGCCAACAATGGGTATTTTTCGTAATTCTCGATACATTTATATATCCCATATTGATTGGGAAAAACTGAATTTAAATAAAATTGATCTTGATTGTAGCATAATTTGCTTATTGAATCTTGTGTGAAGTATTCAAGTGTTTATCGCGAATTAACTCTAGATAATGTTGCATTTTTTAATGTCATTTGTATGCATTATTACTTAATTGATCGTTAATGACAATATCATTTTTAGAGCATCCATTTTGCATAATATTGTTGATGGTTTAAATTCTTTGAATTGTTCAGTCATCTGATTTTTTATTCAAATTTACCCTTAGCATACAGAGTTTTATAAACTCACAAGGTGGTGCAGAGAATCGCTAGACTAAGGTGGTGCTAACTAAGCAAGGATTCCTGACATATAGTTGCATGGTGTTGATTATAGATTTTGTTGTTGTCTCTATACACAAGAAACTGACTTTTGTGTCGCACTTGTCACCTTTTGAGATCTTATCTAAACTTTTTTTGGGTAATATCTAATTACCTTTATCGTATTTGAGTCTTTTGTTCAACTCTAAATTGTGACTTGAATGGTGCTCCTTTCTTTCCATTCTATTTGTTGGCTGAATACTTTTCTTGTAATTGTCTCCTTCCCCCAAACTTCTCATATTTTATTTTATTGACTTTTAGCTTTCGCTTGTCGTGCGGAAATGGACGTTACAATTTGACATCAGAGTCGAATGTTTCCTTATTGTATAGACACAATAGTGAAAAAATCATCACCTTATTTTTAGGAATTGCATCATATTGGTCATGTCATGGTTTTATTGTATGTATTGATGGAAATTAAATTGTATTGATTGGTAAGTTGGTATTGTATGTTGTAGTCAATTTTTATTGCCTATGTCAGATGCCTCCAAGAGTTAGAGGTGGTTGTACGAGGGGTGGACATGGAAGAGGTGGACTCAGGGAAGAAAATCCACCAGCTACGTGAGCTCCACGAGTCCCTCGTCAAGGTGTTGGGCTGGAGGAGGCAGCATAGGCGAATAAATGGACTTTTCTAGTTAACTCCGTCCAACAACTCTCTGGTTTCATGGAAGGCCAAATTGTTTGCACCGAGAGAAATGCGAAGACTGAGCTACTGGAGAAGTTCATGAGGCAGCACCCTCCTACCTTTGTTGGAAGGATTGATCCAGATGTTGCCAAATATTGGATCTTTACTACTGAGAGAATCTTTAAGGCTTTGAATTGCCCAGATGAGGAGAAGGTGAAATTTGCCACCTACATATTCGAGAGAAAGCAGAGAATGGGTGGAGAAACACCTCGACCTTAGTATTTGATGATCAAAAAGACATAAATTGGGAGGAATTTCTGAAATAATTTGATTAGTATCATATCACACATTCCATTCATGCTATATATCCTTTATTTTACCCTAATTTTATGCTACGCGAGTGTTTGTTTGTGGTATTTCAGGTATTAGGTAATAAAGAAGAGAAATGAAGAGAAATGACTGAAATGTAAGAAGAAATGATTCAAATGAAGCAAAATGGACATGTTTGTCATGCACAAGGACCCATCTGCAAATAAGGAAGGACCCAAATGTAATCTAGAGGGACGTTTAGGAGTATATGGGCAATTAAAGACAAACAGGCTCGAACCAGCGGACCAGGAGTGCACCCGACGTGCTTAATAGGACATGTAAGTTACGGAAGAAAATTGTGGCCGATCAGAACTAATTGGACGGAAATTTCTCCCGTGGCTTTGTCTTGATTATATGGGTGCAACACTATAGAGAAAATTATTACAGCCATCAGATTGCTTCCAGATCCATCCAAACCATTATTTCTTCTATAAATAGACTTGTAATGCCTCCTTTCTTCTCCTTCCTTCCTCTCATCCTTAGGTTAGTTTCCTTTCTACTTAGTAGAGTTGGTTTTATTTCTTGCTTAGTAGTGTAGTGGAGGAGAATAAGATCAAACTTTGTAACCTTCATTTCTTAATCATGTTTTAGTTTCATGTTCTTTATGTTCTTGTCTTTTATTTAATGTAATTTTTATGCCATTGCTTTGGTTAGATTTAGTCTTCTTTGCTATATTTTGTTTTATGTTGTTTCTTTGGTTAATATGTTGAGTAGAGGGTAGTCCATCCGCATTAGGGGGTGGAGAAGAAGGTGATGTGATTATGTGATGTATTAAGTGCATGTGTTAATTGTGTTTCACACAATATTTCTGAAAATGGCCCACTTTGTGACAAAAGTGGCACTTGCTTTTGTGATGTGATGTTCAACAGTCATATGTTGTGGCTGAAGGTAACCTTTGTGTTCATGGCCACTCTGCAAAAATTTGGTTTGAATGTGGTGTTACATATTTGTTTATTTCTGAGAATTTTTCCATGAACTTAGACTGTGTGCCTGAAGTTATGACATAAAGTATAAAGGTGTGCACTCCAATTGGAGATATTACTACTATTGGTAAATTCTTTCCTAGTGTATCAGTGTTGGTCTATGGTCACAAAGTTCCAGCAGAGTTAATCCCACTCATTATGATGGATTTTGACGACATTTTAGGAATGGCTTAGTTGGCTCCATATGGTGTAATCGTCTATTATCGGGAGAAGGAGATTGTCATTCGTAGACCAAACAAATCAATGTCAGTGGTCAAAGGAATTGAAGGGAACGATGGTCGCTTCCTAATTTCTGTTATGAAGGCACACAAATTTCTACATAAGTGAGGTTTTGCATACTTGGCAAGTGTGATAAGGACCAAGTCTTAGGAAAATAAGTTAGAGGATCTGGAGGTTGTTTAGAACTTTCGAGATGTTTTACTAGATGATCTCCACGGTCTGCCCCCTCATAGGGAGATCAAATTTGTCATTGACTTAATTCCTAGTACAACTCCAATATCTAAGGCACCAAATAGGATGGCACCAACAGAGTTAGTAGAGTTGAAGAAGCAGCTTGAGGAGCTTATGGACAAAGGATTTATTCGACCTAGTGTTTCACCTTGGGGGGCACTGATGTTGTTTGTTAAGAAAAAAGATGGATCATTGAATTTGTGTATTGACTACCATATGCTAAATAAGGTTACTGTGAATAATAAATACCCTTTGCCCAAAATCGATGATTTATTTGATCAATTGCTATCAGCCTCTGTGTTCTCAAAGATTGACTTACAGTCAGCCTTTCACTAGTTAATAATTCAAGATAAGGAAGTGTAAAAAACTATTTTTAGGACAAGATATGGGCATTATGAGTACCTTGTGATGCCTTTTTGGTTGTCTAATGCCCTACTATATTCATGGATTTGATGAACAAGATGTTCAAGATTTTTTTTGATCAATTTGTCATTGTCTTTGTTGAAGACATCTTAATCTATTCAGTTAGTCAAGAGCAACACAAGGAACACTTGAGAATTCTATTGGAAACTTTGAGAAAAAATAAGCTTTATTCTAAACTCTCAAAATGTGATTTTTTGTTAGACCAAGTTATGTTTCTTGGACACATTGTGTCTAAAGATGAGATCTTGGTTGACCCAGCATAAGTAGAACCAAAGATGCAATGGAGTAGCCCAAATAATGTTTGTGAGATTAGAGTTTCATTGGACTTGCTGGTTATTATAGGAGATTTATGGAAGACTTCTCCAAGATAGCATCTCCTTTGACAACTTTTACTCGGAAAGGTGTGAAGTTTGACTCAACAAAAAAATGTGAGGATAATTTTTAGGAGTTGAAGAGAAAATTGACTTCCTCACCTGTATTAACAATTCCATCGGGAAGTATAGGTATGTCATCTATAGTGATGCCACAGGAACAAGACTCGGTTGTGCGCTCATGCAACATGAGAAAGTCGTGGCTTATGCATCGAGGCAACATAATATTAAATATATGTTTGGTGAAAAGTTTAAAGTGTTCATTGATCATAAGAGCTTGAAGTACATCTTCTCTCAGAAAGAATTGAATATGAGGTAGCAAAGGTGGTTAGAAATTTTATAGGATTGTAACTTAGGAAGGACCCAAGTGAAAACCCGAAGGGACTTAAGTGTAAAGAAAATATGTTGGTTTCAAAAGTCCAGAATCTCCTAAACCTGAGGAGTAATTTGTCAACTAAAACCAAATGGGCTCGAACCAACAGCTCCAGGCTCACCCCAAGTGCGGATTATGTTAACTAAAGCTGTGGTTAAATTTAGAGGCGATCGAATAACAATGATCCGCCGGTGGCGGATTAAAATCCCCCATTGGCGGATCCAGTTAAGAGTTTCGCAACCGGATTTCTATTGTGGGTCAGATTCTTAGGTCAGAGCAATATGCAGCATCCAAATCTAATTTAAAGCCATTGGAATTCTTCCTGAACCCTCTAAACTTCAATAAATACACTCGTAATTTCTCATTTCTTCTTATTTCTCCCTCTCCTCCATAAGTTAGTTTTCTTTCTTGTTTAGTAGAGTAGGTTTTATTTCTTGTTTAATAGTGTAGAGGAGCAGAAGAGAAGCAACGTTGTAAGCTTTCATTTAATATAGTTTAGTATTGTTATTTATCTTGATGTCTTTCATTTGATGCGATTTCCTTTGTGCTTCCTTTTTCTTCTCCTAATTTCTGAATTTCGCATTATGGTTTTAGGTTGTTTTTATGGGTTCTTTAGTTTAGAGATGATTAGAGAGTACTTGTAACGCCCCCGATCTCGTGAGTACGCACACTGGTGAAGGAATATAAGTGTCGCGATCAGAGTCCTTCAAGACGACCGAAGGACTTACAATAGACAGACCAAACAGACAACTCGACCACACATGGAGGAACATACATGGATAGACAAACAGAATATAACTGAAAGAACTGATTATCCATATATATAAGGGATTCAATTACAACACATCTAGTTCAAAAGGAACTACATCAAAATAAAAACGGAAGTAAAGATAATAGAAAGACCCTGGTCGACATGTCCCTCGTGTATAGAAACATCTGAAACTCGTCCAGTCCACCCCTGAAGGAACCTAAGTACCTAAGGTAAAACAACAACAAATATGCGTGAGTTTTCAATAAAGAAAACCCAGTATCCCTTGGCCCAGTAAACCTACATGGTGCCATCGCAAACTTGGGAACATCTAACCTAAGACAAAATGGCAGAGGTGTTATGCGAATGGCCTCTGAAGCTAGAGGACCCACTTGTGGCTCGTTGGCCCAGAAAACAGAACGTGCCCAGAATTACTTATCAGATTAAATGCAATGCAAGGTACTTAAGCATCTAAAATCTAATGTAGCTACAGAGTGTGGAACGAGCTCAAGGAAGGATATAAGAATACCCTCCTCACATCCCCAAACGACAATCACAAACAATGTCCCAAGTCAAGGATCAAATAGCATCCACAACAACAACCAATCCTAACCGAATCGGTAAAACCGTCTAGCAACTAACAGAGTCATCTATGGGTCATGATAATGATGTTATAAGGTCCGACGTCCTAAGAAACATACATAACCACATCATAACACTTTGCATCAGTAAGACATAGACATGTAAGAAGCAATAGGATGATGAATTACAACAAGGTACATCATAATCGAACTCCACAATAATCGATAACGTTCATCAGCAATTTCAGAGCGTATATGAGATAGTCGTTAAAATCTCAGAACATGATCAGAGTTGATATGGGTATGAATTATATCTATATCATTAGAATAACATGATGGGGCATGCATGAAATATCAGCAAACAATATAAATCTCTAAACTAGCATATATGCGTGCAAATGGGTTAACATGTTGCATTAGAATATGACATGAATGTCATATAACATGGAGTCTGATTATGTTCATGAGTGCATGCATGACTCCAGAATCGGGAAACACACACACACATGCACCAGATTATAAATCAGCATGAACATAGTAACATAACGCGCACAGCTGTTTGAGACATCATAAACTAACGTCATAAACAATCGGTAATGTGCACCATCAATTTCAGGACATGCATGCGATAAGACTAGAACCTCGAAACCTGATCAGACCATATGTGGACATGATACGGCATATATATTGGTGACACAACATGGCCAAACATACATATGATATCAGGAAGTTATATTTATATATATACATCCATAGACCGTATACATGCATGCAATGGGGCTACACATGGTAACGAAGCTTATGGGCAACATATAATATTGATGGATATAATAGCATTTCTAATTGAGAACATGAAATTAATATCAGAGGATATACACGACATTAGATCATGAATATATCTTCTTTTTTACTGCTGGACCAGAAACGATTCAAACAGCCAACCATAGCAACTGACGCACATCATACTACCGACGACATCAATTAAATCACAGAAAATACAAGACTCGTAGATATGCATATGAATCCATTACCCATCCAAACCAAGTGCTCAGAAAACCCTTTCAGGATGGCCTGAGGTGGGAGAAGGTCAGTAGAGGTCCGTCCAAGCAGCTCAGTCCAGCAACCGAGCAAGATGGCGTGCATGGTGCACTAACCGCATGGTAAGCTTACCCCAGCACACCCTGCTCGGACCAAGGTAGCCCATCCAGATCCGTCTCACCCTTAGCCTCCCTAGGGTCCATCCACACCCCCGCCTGACCCCAGCTACCCTTTGGAAGGGTTGCACCAGCCTGCCGCCCAAGACAAGCACTCAAAAATGGTTGAAGATAAACCCTAGCCGGATCGTGTGCACACCAACCACACCCAACCAGACCAGTGACCACTCCAAAATCAGCCCTGAAGGAACCCTCTTCACCCCTTCTCAGACATCACTGGACCTTGCTGGATCTCCAGGGCCTCTGGCTGTCCCACAGCCATCCCCAACTAGCGCATGCTCCATGCGCGCCCTAGAAGGGAACTCGGTTGATGGTGCAACCGATTGCACCAACCGCCAACATGGTGCTGGCCGGCCCTCCAGCCAACACCCCCTCCCATAAAAATCTTCAAGGGTCGGGAGCATACCTTGTCTGCAGGAAGAAAGCCTGAGCTAAGTTGCAAGATCTGCCCACCAAGCTTCTAGTCGCACCAAAAGATGCACTAGATGCTACTTCAAGCCTTGTCGGATTTGAAGATCGCCGGCGCAGCACCTGAGTGGTCTGAACATCTATCTGGAGAGTGGAGCAAAATGGAGAAGACTTGAGGAAGTGGAAGGGATTTAGCAAGGTAAGCTGGGGAAGGATTTTTGTTTGCAACAACTCCTTCCATTCAATGGCCTTCAAGTTACTTCAATCCTCCTCAATGCATTGCCAAAACAGCCACGATCACATACATGCAATAAAATGCAATCAACCACACTAATTCCCCCATTTAAACTAATCCACTTCACCTGGCTCAGCCCAGCTCATGAGACACCTCACCCACTCGCACTTAAGTTGAGCCGATCAAGCTAAAGAAATGCGTAGTCACTCGGTGAGTTGCACCCGATCGATCGACCAGGAAACCAACCCAAATCAAGTATACAAACATACCACAAACACAATTAGGTAAGATAAGAACTAAATTACGTATAAATGAGGAGAGTGGACTTATTAGTATTAAAGCAGGAGAGCGGGTCTTACAACCTACTCCCTTAAATAAATTTTGTTCTCGAGATTTGCTATCCCTAACTCTCGACAAAAAGCTTGGGATACAAACTTCCCACATCATCCTCACACTCCCAAGCAGCCTCACTCACACTCCTCGATGTCCTTAGCTCAAATAGAGAACACACGTGCAGTTGGCCTGCCCTGATCTGCATCGCGACCCTGCCAACTAGAGGTCTTGCCCTAACTCGCACCAGTGCCTGCCATGCTAGTTCTTGCACCCTGGCCTCCTGGAATCTTCTGAGGACACTCCTGGACGAAATGCCCCATACGACCGCATCTCAGACATGTTCCAAACCTCCTGAAATAGCCCTTCATGGTGTGGCTACCTCCGGAATTCTAACACTTTTCTCATCCTTGCGTTACCGCTTAGATGAGTCGCCACCCTACTTCTCTTTCTTCCTGTCGTCCATGAGATGCACCAAATGACCACTTCCCGTCGGACTGACCCTCTCGGTAATCTGCTTCCAGCTAGGTAGCATACATCACTGCATCCTCCAAAGTTTGAGGCATCCTGATCAGCACCTTCGATCTAGCACCTTGTTGTAGCCCGCGAACAAATTTCATGGTACTCTACTCATCAGTAACATTGATATCAGGGATGTACTTCTCTAGTGAATGGAACTTGTTGATGTAGGCCTCCAGCCCCAAGTCTCGTTACTCTAGTGTCATGAACTCCTCGTGCTTCTGATCCTGCACGTGCTGAGGGAAGAACTTCTTGTTGAACTCAATGAGAAACTTGTCCCAGCTGACATGAGTCTTGTCCTGAACACGACCCCAGTAGTCTCCCTCCACCATCCTCTCGGGTAAGATACGATGACCCCAAAGATTCGTTGGATCTTATATGCTCACTCTTCCATAGCATCAGGGCTCACTCTTCCTCGAGAGATCGATAGATTCTGCCCCATGAACCGTTTTGCAACACAGCAGCTCCAGTAGGTGGAGATCCCTGGGCCTATCTCTCCATGAGGGCGCCCAAGTATGCGACAACCTCGAACAGCAAGCAGCAATCTGCCCCCCAATCGTCAGTAGTCTCAGAGGACTCAGGTCTCCGTCTAGGTGCCATAATCGGCTAATGAAAATATGATATATTACTATCAAAATTGTAAATTCTAATATATGAGAATTTATGTTGAACGTTTTAATTAAACCGCAAGTGCACGGCCGCGATGAAGCGGTGGCAAGTACGGGTCGTCCTCAGGGAGGTGAGTAGCCTCTTGCTTGTACGAAATCAAGTGGCAAAAATAGGGGGACAAAGATGTTTATGCTACTCTACTCTATACTACGCTAAGAAGTAGGAAATGCGAAAGGAAGAACCAAACAATGAAATAATAACTAAGCTAAGAACAAAGGAAGAATGCTGGAATACAGAAATGGGAAAACCCCTAAGGGGTGGAGTGAGTGCACACAAGCAAAGAGGTGGGTGTTGAACACATTCTTTAAGCACAAATAAGGGTGGTGTTATCATGCATAGGAAGTGTCTAAATGTTGTGGCAAAACCTATCAATCTATTCACCAATTTAGTTGATTAACATTTACATATGCAAGATGTTTATTTCAAAACCTAAACAAGCATGAGAGGTGTCTAATCATTTTGGCAAAACTCATCAACTTATAAATTCTATCCTAAACAAGCAAGCATACATTCATGTTTTATCAACACATTCGAAATAAAGCATTCAATCCATTCTCATTTGCATGTATGTACATCTACTCCACCCCCCAAAGGGGATGGAACTACTCACTAAACATTACACTAATTATTAAACTAAACAAAGAAAGCATATTAACTAAGCTAATAAAACTTAATGAAATGAGATTAAGCAAAGCAAAACAAGAAACATAAAACAAACAACATAATAAAGAAAACTTGTATTACAATGACTCACATTAAAAGTTGCATCCTCCTACTTTAGTGTGCTTCAAGGCCTCACTTCTAGTAGGAAGAATACCACTTAAAAAATGGAGTGATTACAATAGGAGGTGAAGAGTTCTCTTTATAGGCATGGAAAAAGCTAATTCGGGACAATCCCCCGATGTGGGACTAAACAAATACCAGAAATGAACTACATATACACTAATACGTAACCCAGAGAAATCGTAGCGGATTTGGGCCAAAAATGACCGCCAATTGGCAGTCTAAAAAGTCCGGATCCCTCTGGAATTTGTGCTGGGCTTTGCTTAGTGTATTTGGTGGTCTTAGATGCATCTACTTCGTTTATTGGAGCTCCGACCCGAATAGAATTGCCAAAATACTCCCCATGATGGTGTGGAGTTTTCTGTTTTGCTCTTAGGTCATTCTGTCTTGCGTTCAGGTCCTTCTCCCTTGCATCTTGGTCCCTAGATCTCACAATTCAGTCCTTTTTCCCAGCTTTTGGGTCTTTTTATGCTTCATCTCTTCAAACCTATTTATTCCTGAAAACTAAACATAAAACTCGTGACATAGCATTGTTTAGGTGAAAGATAATGGATATAAGATACAAATATGAGCATGAAATGATGTCAATCAAATACGCCCACACCTAACTTTTGCTAGTCCGGAGCAAAACAAAGAAAGAGAAAAACATGCGAAAAACAAGAAATCCTAACTCACTTTCGTAGGAATCACGGTTGCACTTAGCACGTGCAACAAGCCGTTAAACCTCCTTGTCGCCAAGGAGGAGGAGTGTTGTCTCCTGAGGGTTTTCAGCGGATATACCCACAAAATCCGAACAAGATGCATTAATCAATCTAGCTAAACGACTCGTTGGACTCATTTTGTCGATCATGGGACGCAGTAATACTACGGGTCGACTCTATATATGTAATCGGTCCACACACTTAGCCTAATGAGTTATTCGTGAGAGTTAGTTAAGGACTTAAGTGAAAGACATGGGCAAACTTAACTTCTGAATGTGATACAATGTGTACAGTCCATTTTGGTTCTTATTTGACTTTTTTTTTTTTTTCTTTTCTTTTTTTTTCTTTTTCTTTGGAGCATTTTATTGGTTGGTGTTTGATTCTCCCAGGGTCAGGTTTCGTGCACCATTGCCCATGAGGACTTACACTATCACGTACACCTTCCCCCAAATCTCCACATAGGGCGATCCCTACCACCCGTGTAACGGGGGTTCGGTCGGCGCATCCCAAGTCAGATGACTCGAAAGCATCAGGCACAAAGTCCCCTCAGACCTACTTTCCCGAGTGATAGGAGCCGTGCGAGAAGAGAGAATACCACTTATTTATCTACATGGGAACCAAAACCCCAACACTTAAGTTTCACAAAAAAAAAAAGATTAAGGGCCCTTGACTACGACAAACTTCCTTATACTCACAAACACGAATTATTTGACTCACTAGGTTCAGGGTGGACTTCTTTAAATGTTTGAGTACTAAAACCCTATGATTACACGCCCCAGAGGGGAAACCAGGGTGCATCCTAATGACTCGACAAGACCTAAAGCTAGTAAACTAGAAATTCTAATGCATCAAGTTCAAGACAATTTTGGGAGCTTTCTTTTTACTTTGCCTCTCAACGGTTTTGCACGTGCTAAACACACGCAAAACCCACAAAACATTTTCTTTCGCAAACACATGAAGATTTTGAAACAAATGTGAAAATTTTAAAGCACTCGGCAAGCAAAAGAAGACAAGTCACCCAAGGATCATGGCAAGAAGATATATCAATGTTAAATGCGGCACACTAACATGACCCTAGCAGTACAAACAAAAGAAAATAAAACCAAAGGAAAAAGGCTCGACTATGTACACACATAACCCCCCCCCCCACACCTACTTCATGCATTGTCCTCAATGAATGTGAACAAGATACTACATGGATACATGCATGAAAAAGGAAAGATCTCACCAACATGAAGTACAAAGGGACGTTCAGGGTTATGTTGATGGACACAAACCCAAATTCCCTCAAAACCTGTGAGAAGCTGAAGAAGGGAGATAAATACGTGAAGAGATTGTGCCCAAGTACACAAGGGTTGGGGCCCACAACAATCGATGCTCACTGAAGGAGTCTTTTATTACACACTTTTTTTTCCTTTTTTTAAGATATATACATCAACCAAGATATTCTCATAATCATTTGGTCAAGGAACATCAAATGAGAACATCAAGTCAGGAGGACCAGAGACTTGCCGAGATGGGCAAACTCCACTGGTACTCTGAGGTGTCATGAGAGGTGAATGGTCAAAGCTGAAAGGCTCGAACCCCTCATGATATTTGTTGGGTGTGGGCAACAAAGAATGAAGTTGTGTTGCCTCACTAGGGTTTAATTGCTCATCGAAGAAAACCCTCCAACCAATAGGCGGGTGCATCGGAATGAGTTCCTCAAGCTCATTCGATGGATGCAGCAGACCTGCATCACTTAGAATGGGGTTTCTCCCCATGTCATCCAACAAGGACCTCCCACCATCATTTAGATCATCAAGCATAAGCTCGGTCATAGGTGGGTCCTTGTTGGAGTCAATATGAAGCTCAAATGGTTCAATGGCCATGGGACATGACGTAGAGACACCTTCTGGTATAGGCATATGATGAGGTGTCTCACTCTCACTAGTACTCTCAACTGAATCATGCAACGAGCACTCCCTTTGGACATTCAAGTTCGAGACCAGCTCACTCTATTGCATTGCGAAGACAGGCAATGAGTTTTCTCTGGGCCCTCGAACATTCTCAACGGGTTGCATTGGGGTTAGGGGTGTTCGTTGATTTTGTGGTGCTTTCTCCAATTGGCGGATGAGATTTAGATTTAAAGGTTCATCCATGGGTTCCTGTTGTTTACCAGAGTTGAACACATGAAACTCGGCACTCATGTTACTGAATGAGAGCTTCATGAGACCATTTCTACAATTAATCAAGGCATTGGAGGTTGCCAGAAATGGTCTACCCAAAATCAAAGGTATTTGAGAGAGTGTGTTCGCAACAGGATTGGTATCGAGGACAACAAAATCGACTGGAAATATAAAATCTCCAACTTTGATAAGCACGTCCTCAATAATCCCCATGGGAATACGAATGGATCTATCCGCTAATTGGAGGGTGATCATAGTTGGTTTCAATTCTCCCAAGTTCAACTGCTGATAAACAGAGAATGGGAGGAGGTTGACCGCTGATCCTAAATCAAGCAAAACATTGCTCATTCTAGTGTCCCCTATCGTACAATGAATAGTAGGACACCCCGGGTCCTTGTATTTTGTGTAGGTGGGATTGGACAAAAGTGAGCTGATATTTGCAGCCATGAATGCTTTCTTAGGAACATTGGTCTTCCTCTTGGTTGTGCAGAGATCCTTCAACACTTTGGCATATTGAGGTATTTGTTGGATGACATCCAACAAGGGGATGTTAACCTTCACTTGCTTAAACACCTCTAATATCTTGTCCATGTTGTCACTCTGCTTTTTGTTTAACCTACTTGGATAGGGAGCTTTTGGCAGGTAGGTTTTCTACTGTCCCTAAGAAGAAAGCTTTGGTGTATTACCCTCACCCTCAGCTTCTTCTTCACCACCATTCCCACTGAGGGGCTGCATAGATGGTGGTGGGTGTGGCAAGGAAATGTGATTGTCAACCTGTTTTCCATTCCTTAAGGTCACAATGGAATTCACATGGTGAACAGGTTCCTCTACATGGTTCACTAGCCTCCCCCGAGGTACCACATTCTCATTTTGCATTTGTTGTTGTTGGTACATGCGGGGGTTAGCCTCAGGCTGGCTAGGAAAAGACCCTCTCTCTCTCTCATGTACAGACTGAGCCAATTGGCCCATCTGAAGCTCTAGAGATTTCATGGTCTGCTGATTTGAAGTGAGAACTTGACTTGTGGTAGACATAAAAATTTTCATTGAGTTTTCAATTCCACGAGTCAAGGTCTCAAGCGAATTGAATCGGGTTTCCATATTATTGGAATTTAGGAAACCCGATTGATTGGTGGTTTGCGCTTGGGGTGGCTGATAGGAATGTGCATGCATGGGAGGTTGGTGTGATTGGTAAGGTGGTCTAGAGGAGTTTGGAGGACCACCCGGGGCATTAGTTTCGTTCCATGAAAATTTGGGGTGGTTCCTCCATCCAGGATTATAAGATGATGAGTATGGGTCATTCCTGGCTCTATCATAGACGGCGTTGACACGCTCCATCTCAGGAGGAATGGACTCACACTCGCTTTCTACATGACCTATCCTACCACATGAATGACAGGGAACTGGACCAGATGTGGACATGTGAGGTGCACTTTGTTGATTTTGGAGCTCAATCGAATCCATACGACGCATTAAGGCCGTCATGCGTGCCTCGGTGGCCGTAGTGGTATCGATAGCAAATGCGGAACCCGATCTAGTTGAGTTTGCATTCACGATCCTCGCTCATATACTAGATGATGCAGGTGGTTCCCTCACACTCTCCCATTGCATGGTTTTCTCAGCGAGGTCTTCTAGGAAGGCCCATGCCTCCCTTTCATCCTTTCCCAAGAACTCTCCTTGACACATGGACTCAAGGAGCGTTCTGAACGGGATGTGAAGACCCTCATACACAATCTGACAAAGACGCCACAACTCAATGCCATGGTGAGGGCACGAGGATAGTAGCTCTTCGAACCTCTCAAGATTTGCATGAAATGGTTCGGTCTCATGTTGATAGAACGAATTGATTTCATTCCTCAATTTTTGAGTCCGATGATTAGGAAAGTACTTCTTGAGGAATGCAGATTGAAACTCATCCCAAGTCCTAAAGGAATTCGCCTGGTTGCTGTACAACCACTTCTTGGCGTCATCCTTTAGTGCAAAAGGAACGAGCCTAAGATGGATGGAGTCTGTGCTAAGTTGTTGCAGCTTGAACATAGCACAGACCTCCTCAAATTCCCTGAGAAAGATATAGGGGTCACCTTTCCCAGTGAAATGAGGGAGCATGGAAATGAATTGAGGCTTAACCTCAAAATGGTTCCCATTAGCCTCTGGTAATACGATGCATGAGGGTAGTGCTATACGGCTCGGGTAGCATCGATCACGTAGAGGTATGGGAAAGACAATTGGAAGCACTGGTGGAGCAGGTGGGTCCAGCAACTGCTCCTCCTCACGGAAATTAGCAGCCATTGAACCCGTATTGCGTGCGACACGAGAGGAGGGAGGTGTCGAGAAATCGATGACCGAAGCCGGATTGACAACGCTCCTCGTCAAACGACCACTCTCGTCTCGTGTCCACGAAAGCATGCACAAAGGTGCACACACAAACCACAACTCTCTTTTTTTCAAAGAATGTACGTAGGGGAGAAGACGGGGTAACACAGGAGAGAAAGAATGACTCAGGAGAGAAAGGAAGAAGTCCTTATGCTACGGCGGATGGGTACAGGTAGAAGCACACAAGCAAACAAGGCTCAAGCAATCCTAAGGTCGCTATAGGTCCTTACAGCTAGACGACGCCTAACTGCGAGGTCACACGGCCTCAACACGCCTCACCTCCCAACAACGAGGACCACAAAGCCCAGCAAGTGAGCCAAGATCTGGGGATCTCGTCTCTCCTACTTTCGACAAAGTGGGCAACGCCGATCAGGTCATGACGGTCGGGACCGGATCACTCTCCTAATGCGCCCAAGATCCTTAGGGCCAATGTCTACTTGATTTAAAATTAGGCTCTTGATTAGTGTGGTTTTTGGGGCGAAGGAAAGGGTGATGAAATCCCCCACCTTATCTTTTATGGGACAGCCCCTCCTTAGTAGCGTTTTGGAGTCCTAAATCTAGCAATCAACACTCCAAACAACGCTCAACTCACACTTGTTGCAATGCACTTCCTACAAACTAATGCATGTTCATACGAAATGCATGAATGAGAGTAGAAGGTGCGTACCTCACGCCAGCTCTCAGCAACAGAAAATAAAGCTAAGATAAAAGACAATCTAAGTGCCTAAGTCACATACATGATGCATGGCCTAAACAAAAAGAATGCCTAATCTTTTGCTTTGAGTTTTAGGGTCCAAGTTGCTTAAAGGACGTTTGATTATTGATCTGGGAACAAACTATAAGTCAAAACATGCCAAATTAAGTCCCAGACCACTATATCAGATAAAGTAAACAGACCAAAGAAATAAGAGAGCGAGCTGACGTTACCAGACCGCCAATTCGCGGTCTACAGTGCCCAGCTTGCTTCAAAACTTCTCCACGTGCTCCTCCTGACCACTCCAAGTCTCCTGAAACAAAGCAAAACTACAAAACAAACATTAAATCCACTCGAATCGTTCAAACAAGAGTCTGGACTGGCACCTCCCCGGCAACGGTGCCAAAAACTTGTTGAACGTTTTAATTAAACCGCAAGTGCACGGCCGCGATGAAGCGGTGGCAAGTACGGGTCATCCTCAGGGAGGTGAGTAGCCTCTTGCTTATACGAAATCAAGTGGCAAAAATAGGGGGAGAAAGATGTTTATGCTACTCTACTCTATACTACGCTAAGAAGTAGGAAATGCGAAAGGAAGAACCAAACAATGAAATAATAACTAAGCTAAGAACAAAGGAAGAATGCTGGAATACAGAAATGGGAAAACCCCTAAGGGGTGGAGTGAGTGCACACAAGCAAAGAGGTGGGTGTTGAACACATTCTTTAAGCACAAATAAGGGTGGTGTTATCATGCATAGGAAGTGTCTAAATGTTGTGGCAAAACCTATCAATCTATTCACCAACTTAGTTGATTAACATTTACATATGCAAGATGTTTATTTCAGAACCTAAACAAGCATGAGAGGTGTCTAATCATTTTGGCAAAACTCATCAACTTATAAATTCTATCCTAAAGAAGCAAGCATACATTCATGTTTTATCAACACATTGGAAATAAAGCATTCAATCCATTCTCATTTGCATGTATGTAGATCTACTCCACCCCTCAAAGGGGATGGAACTACTCACTAAACATTACACTAATTATTAAACTAAACAAAGAAAGCATATTAACTAAGCTAATAAAACTTAATGAAATGAGATTAAGCAAAGCAAAACAAGAAACATAAAACAAACAACATAATAAAGAAAACTTGTATTAAAATGACTCACATTAAAAGTAGCATCCTCCTACTTTAGTGTGTGCTTCAAGGCCTCACTTCTAGTAGTAAGAATAGCCACTTAAAAAATGGAGTGATTACAATAAGAGGTGAAGAGTTCTCTTTATAGGCATGGAAAAAGCTATTTCGGGACAATCCCCCGATTTGGGACTAAACAAATACCAGCAATGGACTACATATAAACTAATACGTAACCCAGAGAAATCTTAGCGGATTTGGGCCAAAAGTGACCGCCAATTAACGGTCTTGGAACGCCAATTGGCGGTCTAAAAAGTCCGGATCCGTCTGGAATTTGTGCTGGGCTTTGCTTAGTGTATTTGGTGGTCTTCGATGCATCTACTTCGTTTATTGGAGCTCCGACCCGAATAGAATTGCCAAAATACTCCCCATTATGGTGTGGAGTTTTCTGTTTTGCTCTTAGGTCCTTCTGTCTTGCGTTCAGGTCCTTCTCCCTTGCATCTTGGTCCCTAGATCTCACAATTCAGTCATTTTTCCCAGCTTTTGGGTCCTTTTATGCTTCATCTCTTCAAACCTATTTATTCCTGAAAACTAAACATAAAACTCGTGACATAGCATTGTTTAGGTGAAAGATAATGGATATAAGATACAAATATGAGCATGAAATGATGTCAATCAATTTACCAACAAGGTATCGGTAAGGTGCCACACTGGAGAGTCTTTAGATTCTATACACTTTGGCGACCAACCTGCTCTGATACTAAGTTGTAACGTCCCCAATCTCGCGGGAGCCCACACAGGGAAAGGAATACAAGTGTCGTGATCAGAGACGTCCGCGACGACCGAAGGAGTTACAATAGACAGACCAAACAGACAACTCGACAACACATGGAGGAACATACATGGATAGACAAACAGAATATAACTGAAACAACTGATTATCCATATATATAAGGGATTCAAATACAACACATCTAGTTCAAAAGGAGCTACATCAAAATAAAAATGGAAGTAAACATAATAGAAAGACCCTGGTCGACATGTCCCTCGTGTACAGATCATCCGAAACTCGTCCAGTCCGTCCCTGAACGAACCTAAGTACCTGATGTAAAACATCAACAAATATGTATGAGTTTACAATAAGGAAAACCCAGTATCCCGATCTCGAGAATACGCACACTGGAAAGGAATATAGGTGTCACGATCAGAGACCTCCACGACGACCGAAGGAGTTACAATAGACATACCAAACTGACAACACGACAACACATAGAGGAACATACATGGATAGACAAACAGAATATAACTGAAACAACTGATTATCCATATATAAGGGATTCAATTACAACAAATCTAGTTCAAAAGAAACTACATCAAAATAAAAATGGAAGTAAAGATAATAGAAAGGCATGGTCGACATGTCCCTCGTGTACAGAATCATCCGAAACTCTTCCAGTCCACCCCTAAAGGAACCTAAGTACCTGAGGCAAAATCATTGAATCAGTTAAAATAATTGCAAAACTACGACTGCGTTGAATCAGTTGCAAATACGGGTCGATCCACAGGGAGGTGTGTCGACTTTGGTTAATTCGAAGGCGAGTGGGAAACAAGGTGGAGAGAAGATTGATTAAACCAAACTAGACTAAACTACATTACACAAGTAAGCAACAGACAAGATGAAAGTGCAAGAAGTAATGAAACTAAGTAACTAATAGAAGACGCTAGAAATGAGGAATGGAAAACCCCTAAGGGGTGGAGCGTGTGTACACATGAAATAAACGGTGATGAATGCATTCATTAAGCACAAGTTTAGGTAGTGTTTTCTATGCATAAGAAGTACCTCATGGGAAGACCTATCATCAAAATCACTAACCTAGGTGATTAATATGAGCATAAACAAGTTTGTTATTAAGAACCTAAACAAGCATGGAATGTACCTAAAGATTATGGTAGAAACCATCAAGTTAAGTATTCTCTCTAATTCAAACAATCTTACTAACATTTCTCACATACAACAACATTTAGCACTCATTCCATACTACAAGACATTTATAAACACCAACTCCACCCCCAAAGGGGGATGAAACTACTCACTACTCATCAAAAGAAGACAAAATCAAATTAAGCTATTTAAGATAGGAAAAGGAGACATGCTAATTAATTCTGCGAAGATTAAGACAAACAAAATTAACTAAGCAAGCAAGAATTAAAAGAAGAGACAACATTAAAACAAACTAAAAAATTATTTTATTTACATGACTCACATTGCTAGCATCATTCTTCTCCACTTGTGATTTTCTCCAAGGCTTACTCTTAGTGGAGAATGCCACCAAGCAATGGTTAGATTACAAGGAAAGATGAAGAGTTCTATTTATAGTCATAGAAAAAGGTAATCAGGGATAATTCCTCGATATGAGATTACTACAACACCAGAAATAGACATAAAACACCCTAATAAATGATCTGCCCGAAGCTTGTCGGATCTGGTGGCGACCCGCCCGCCAATCAGCAGTCCCCGACCACCAATCAGCGGTCCCAGACCCCCTATTGGCGGTCTATGGAGTCCGGGTCCGGTCTGGATTTTGAGTGTGCTTTCCTGGAGTGATTTCTTCATGTGTGATGCACCCAAGTTGGTTGTTGGAGTTTAGTCCCGAATCGAATTGCCAAAATACTCCTCATGATGGTGTGGAGTTTCTTGATTTGCTCATTGGTCCTTTGGGATTACATTCGGGTCCTTCTCCCTTGCATCTTAGTCCTCAAGTCTCACAACTCAGTCTTTTTTCTTGCTTTTAGGTCCTTTTATGCCTCTTCTCCTCAAACCTATTTATTCCTAAAACTCAAACATAAAACTCGTTACATAGCATTATTTAGGTTCAAGATAGTGGTTATAAGACACAAATGAATTCCTGAATTGATTTCAATCAAATACCCCCACACCTAACTTTTGCTAGTCCCGAGTAAAACAAAGAAGGATAAAATGAAGGAAAGGAAAAAACATACGTAAAACAGGGAAATCCTAACTCACTTTCGTAGGAATCATGGTTGCACTTAGCACATGCAACAAGTCATTAAACCTCCTTGTCGCCAAGGGGGAGGAGTGTTATCTCCTGAGGGTTTTCAACAGATATATCCACAAAATCTGAATATTGATGCATTATTCAACCTAGCAACGTGACTCGATGGGCTTATTTTTATCGATCATTGGACGCGGTAATTCTATGGGCCGACTCTATATAAGTAATCAGTCTACACTCCTAGCCTAATGACTCATTCGTGCAAGTTAATTAAGGGCTTAAGTGAAAGACATGGACAACCTTAACATCCTCAAGTGATACAAAGTCTAAAGTCCATTAAGGTTCTTATTTGCATTACCATTTTTTATTCTTCTACTTTTGTTCTTCTTCTTTTTTGCTAATTGGTGTGTAATTCTCCTAGGATCATGTTTCATGCACCATTGCCTATGAGGATTTACACAATCACGTCCACCTTTCCCCCACATCTCCAAATAGGGCAAATAACGGGAATTCGGTCGGTGCATCCCAAGTCATATGACTCCAAAGCACCAGGCACAAAGTCCCTTCGGACCTAATTTCATGAGTGATAGGAGCCGTGCAAAAAGAGAGAACACCTACTCCCTTAGTTCTTATCTACACATGACCCAAAACCCCCACACTTAATGTTTCACAAACGGAGTTAAAGGGTCCTTGACTACGACAAACTTCTTTATATTAACAGACACGAATTATTCAACTTACTACGTTCAGGGTGGACTTTTTTTTAAGTACTGAAACCCTATGATTACTCTCCCCCCGAGCCAAAAAATTGGTGCGTCCTAACGACATGATAAGTCATAAACCCACTCTACTAGATATCCTAATGCATCAAGTTCATGACAATTTTGGGAGCTTTCTTGTTACTTTGCCTCTCAACGGTTTTGCATATGCTAAACACACGCAAAACCCACAAAACATTTTCTATCGCAAGCACATGAAGATTTCGAAAGAAATGTGAAAATTCAAAGAAGAAGGCAAGCAAAAGAAAACAAGTCACCCAAGGTTCATTGCAAGCAGATATATCGATATTAAATGGACCACAATAACATTAACCTAACAATGCACACAAAAGAAAATAAAATCAAAGAAAAAGACTCAACTATGTACACACGTAAAATACCCCCCCCCCCCACACCTACGTCATGCATTGTCCTCAATGAATGTGACCATGATACTACATGGTTTTATGCATGAAAAAGAAATGATCTTACCAACATGAAGCGCAAAGGGAAGTTCATGGTTATGTTGATGGATACAAACCCGAATTTCCTCAAAACCTGTTTGATGCTAAAGAAGGGATACAAATACGTGAAAGAAATGGGGCCCAAATACACAAGGGTTGGGGCCCACAACAATCAAAGCTTGCTCATGGAGTCTTTTATTGTACTTTTTTTTAATATAACTATGTACAAAAATAAGTTCTCATCTTCATTTGTCGAAAGACATCAAATGGGAACCTCAAAAGTGGGTCAATGCACTTAGAAAGGGAACATGACACCACGTAGGGCCATAATAATCATGTTTGGGCCTCCCTCACAAATAGCACAAGATGAAAGGAGAGGTTCAAGAATTAGACGCAAATGTGTCTCATTCAAAGGATCAAAATGAAAGAGCTTGAACCTCTCAAGAGTTTGGGAAATATGGGGCAACGGAAGAAGATCGAGTTTCTCCCGTTGCGGTACTATAGTTGTGATCGTCAATCCAAACTCTCCAACCCACAGGCTGATGGCTCGGAACGAGGTCAAGAACCTCGTTATGCATGTCCGACTCACCAGGCCAACAGAAAGTGTCTCTTAGCCAAAGTATCCTCTAAGGCACTCCCGATACCCTCATTGGCAATGTAATTGTTTCATGTCCCATAATTTCCAAGATGATTAGGAACAATAGTGAGAGGCGAACTCTCATCAGGTCGTTTGAAATTAAGGGTACTAGGGAGCTCATGCTCCACCAAAGGTGAGTCCTTAAGAGGCATAACATGTAGATCATGTGGCTCAAGGGCCACAGGACAAAAACATAAGGCACAATCTTGTGCTGACTCATAATGAAACTGATCCATACTTTTCTCAATTTGGATCAAATCCCACCATGTAAACGTGAATTGAAAGCCCTAGTCCCTCAGACTGACTAGGAGTTTGACTTTGAAAGATTGTGCTTTAAATTTGTGGATGTGGTGGTTGTTTGATATCAGAAGATAAATCCTCATGTTGACATGAAATGTCACCCTCCTCACATTTACTTAATTGTTGTGTAATTTAACTCACATACATTTCCATAGTTTGCATGGAATTTTCAGGGGACTTCATTACATTTTGAGTGGTTTCCATGAACGTTTGGAGGGTTTGGTCTAAAGAAACAAGTTTGGGGTCAACTGTGAGAATCAAGTTAGAATTTGGGAAATTGTTGGGTTGGATGTTGATAGGCTGAGAATGAGTCCAATGATTTGGATTAGGGTGTTGCTAGAATTCTGGGTATTCAGGAAGAGGATACTTGGGTGGAAATGATGTATAAGAATTTGAATAAGAATTGTCTCCCCACGAATCCATCCCCTCTCAAATTGTACGTGGATGCGTAATGGTCATAATGAGCATTTTGGGAAAATGTGTGCTCATACTCAGGCTCAGGGGCAACATAAGGACATTCCCCGAAAACATGACCACTCGACCCGCAATAGTCACACGGTACAACTACTAGAGCTACCGGTGCATTCATGTCATCTACCACATGCATGAAAGAGGCCAAAGGTTCTTGTAATGTCTGAGTTTGTTGACCAACATATGATCCGACATAACTAGATGGTGGTCTAGCAGTCGGTGCCTCTCATAACACTGCAATATGAAGATTGCTCAGCCACACAATTAAGATTGTCCCAACCATACGGGGTATTTGTCTGAGCCACCCCAGGTTGCATAGGTCCGGAATACCAGGGAGAATTGTCCTAGTCCCAATAATAATATGGATGGTCGCCCATGTAACCCTCCATCTTGCCAAAGAACTCTCGATTCGATCACTCTCACCACCACGAAGCCAAGCTTGTAAAAAGGTGCTCGACTCGACCCTAAAACGCTAACAGAGAGTGTAAAGGGGAGGAGACTAGAACCAAGAAGTAGGTGAGAAGAAGATGACTCATAGGAGAAGGGAAGAATTCCCAGAATTAGTGTGGGTAAAGGGTGAGGGTAGAAGCCTAGTCTAGCAAACACGGATCAAACAAGCTTAGGTTGGCTATGGGTCCTAACAACTAGACGACGCCTAACTGCAAGGTCGCACGGCCTCAACACACTTGACCTTCCTACGACAAAGACCACAAAGCCCAGCAAGTGAGCCAAGATCTGGAGATCTTGTCTCTCCTACTATCGACAAAGTGGGCAACGCCGATCAGGTCATGAGGGTCGTGACCAGATAACTCTCCTAATGTGCCCGAGTCCTATTGGCCAATGTCTACTTGATTTTAAATTAAGTGTTTTGCGGGGCTAAGGGAGGGGTGATGAAATCCCGCACGTTGTCTTTAAGACTATAGGTGATGCCCTTTAAAGATGTTTTGAAATCTTATGCTAGAAAGACCCTCACCAAACAAGCACTCCTCAGTCTTGTTACATTGCACATTACTAACTAATGCATGATCTAAACATGCATGAATGAGAGACCGGGTGCATGTTCCTCATGCCAGAAATCAACAACAAGAATGTAAAGAAAAGAAAGACGAGTGCATGCAAGGTCTATGATTGAACCAGTTATAATAACCGCAAGTGCACGGCCACGTTGAAGCGGTGACAAATACGGGTCGATCCACAGGGAGGTGTGTCGACTTTGGCTAGTTCGAAGGCAAGTGGGAAACAAAGGAGAGAAGAGATTTATTAAACTAAACTACACTAAACGAGTAATCAGCAAAAAAGGGAAATGAAAGCGAGAGAAGAAATGAAACTAAGTGACTAATAGAAGAAGATAGAAATTAGGAATGGAAAACCCCTAAGGGGTAGAGTGTGTGTGTACACATGAAATAAGTGTAGCGAATGATTACAATAAGCTCAAGTGTAGTTAGTGTTTGTTATGCATAATAAGTACCTAATGGTAAGACCTATCAATGAAAGCACTAACCTAGGTGATTAGTATGAGCATGACAAGTTTGTTATTAAGAACATAAACAAGCATGGAATGTACGTAAATATTATGGCAGAAACCATGAAGTTGAGTATTCTCTTTCATTCAAACAAGCATACTTACATTTCTCATGTACAATAATATTTAGCATTAATTTCATCTACATAACATGTATAAACATCAACTCCACCCCCAAAGGGGAATTGAAGTATAAACTACATGAAGAAAAGAAGACATTCTATTTATACTACTATAAAGAAAAGAAAACAAACTAAACAAGAACACATCAAAATAAAGACAATATAAAACTAACAAAACTAGGAAGAATTAGTTTATTTACATGACTCACATTACAAGTGGCACTCTTCTCCACCTTGAGTTTTTGCTTCAAGGCTTTTACTCCAAGTAGAGAGAATACCACCAAACAATGAGAGAATACAAATGAGGAGGAAGAGTTCTATTTATAGCAATACAAAAAGGTAATTCAGGACAATCCCCAGTTATGGGACTAAACTTATACAAAAATACACTAAATACAACCTAATACATGACCCGCCAAAGTCTTAGCGGATCCAGACCAAAACCGACCGTCAATCAGTGGTCTTGGACCATCAATCGGGGGCTTGGACCGCCAATTGGCGGTCTCTATTGTATGGATCTGGCCTGGTTTTGGAGTGTGGTTGTCTGGCTTCATGTCTTCATGCGTGATGCATCAAAATAGGTTATTGGAGCTCAGGACCGAATCGAATTGCAAAAATACTCCTCATGTTCAAGGTCAACTGTGAGGCTTAAGTCAGAATTTGGGAAATTGTTGGGTTGGGTGTTTATAGGATGAGATTGAGTATTTGTAGAATTCTGGGTATTCTGGAGGAGGATCCTGGGGTTGAAATGATGTATAAGAATATGAATAAGAATTCTCTCCCCACGAATCCATCCCTCTGGGGTTGTATGCGGATGCGTAATGGTCATATGGAGTATTTTTGGAAAAGGTATGTTCATACTCAGGCTCTGGGGGAACATAAAGGCATTCCCTGATAACATGACAACTCAACCCACAACAGTCACACGGTACGGCTACTGGAGCCACCGGTGCACTCATGTCATCTACTGCACGTTTGTGGTAATTTCTCAGTTTGTTGACCAGCATATGATCCGATATAACTAGATGGTGGTCTAGCAGTCGATGCTTTCTCATATTATCCCAATTTGAAGATTGCTCAGCCACACAATTAAGATTGTCCCAACCATACGGGGTGTTTGTCTGAGGCACCCCAAGATGCATGGGTCCGGAGTACCAGGGAGAATTGTCATGGTTCCAACAATGATATGGATGGTCACCAATGTAACCATCCATCTCAACAAAAAAACACTCGAGTCGACCACTCTCACCACAACGAGGCTAAGCTCACAAAAAGTGCTCGACTTGACCCTAAAATGCTATCACAGAGTGTAAAGGGGAGGAGACTAGAACGTAGAAGTAGCTGAGAATAAGATGACTCAGAGGAGAAGGGAAGAATCCCTAAAAGTAGTGTAGGTAAAGGGTGAGGGTAGAAACCTAGTCTAGCAGACACGACTCAAGCATCCTACGATCACTATAGGTACTTACATCTAGACGACGCCTAACTACGAGGTCACATGACCTCAACACTCCTCACCTCCCTACGACGAAGACCACAAATCCCAGCAAGTGAGTTAACATCCGGAGATCTCGTCTCTCCTACTATCGACAAAGAGGGTGACGCCGATCAGGCTTTGACGGTCGTGACCAGATCACACTCCTAATGCGCCTGAGTCCTATTGGCCAATGTCTACTTGATTTTAAAATTAAGGCTTTGGTTAATAGTAATTTTTGGGCCAAGGAAAGGGTTATCAAATCCCCCACCTTATCTTGTATGGGACAGCCCCTCCTTAGTAGCGTTTTGAGTCTTAATCTAGCAATCAACTCTCCAAAGAAACGCTCACCTCACTCTTGTCCCGAAGCACCTTACTAATAATGCATGATCTAAATATGCTTGAGTGAGAAAATAGATCAACATACCTTACGCCAGCAATCAACAACAAGAATGTAATGAAAAGAAAGACAAGTGCATGCAAGGTCTACAAATGATGCATGACCTACATGGCAATCAATATACTTTTTTGCTTTGAGTTTTAAGGTCCAAGTTGATTAAAGGGACTTAATTGTTAATTTGGGAGCAAACAACAAGTAAAAACATTACAAATTGAGCCCCAGATGACCTAGCGAATGTAGAAATAACCAGAAAAAGTGAGAGGAATTTTGGTGCTCACAAGGCTACCAATTGGCGTTCCAGAACCGATGATTGGAGGTCTGTTTGCTCCTATTATCCTCTCGGCTTCTCTTGGTTTTGTCTCTTGATCTTTGAAGCCTCCTGAGACAAACTAAAACAAAAAAATTAAAACCACTTGAATCGTCCAAACCAAAGTTTGGACAGAACACGTCCCCGGCAACAATGACAAAAACTTGATTGAATCAGTTATAATAACCGCAACTTCACGGTCGTGTTGATGCGGTGGCAAATACGGGTCGATCCACAGGGAGGTGTGTCGACTTTGGTTAGTTCGAAGGCGAGTGGGAAACAAAGGAGAGAAGAGATTGATTAAACTAAACTACATTAAACGAGTAAGCAACAAAGAAGGAAATGAAAGCGAGAGATGAAATGAAATTAAGTGAGTAATAGAAGAAGATAGAAATCAAGAATGGAAAACCCCTAAGGCGTAGAGTGTGTGTACACATGAAATAAGTGTGTCTAATGCACACAATAACCTCAACTGTAGTTAGTCTTTGTTATGCCTAAGAAGTACCTAATGGCAAGACCTATCATTCAAAGCACTAACCTAGGTGATTAATATGAGCATGACAAGTTTGATTTTAAGAACCTAAACAAGCATGGAATGTACATAAATATTATGGCAGAAACCATCAAGTTGAGTATTCTCTTTAATTCAAACAAGCATACTGACATTTCTCACATACAATAATATTTAACATTCATTCCATCTACATAATATGTATAAACATCAACTCCACCCCCAAAGGGGAATTGAACTACTCACACATTAAACTATAAACTACATGAAGAAAAAAAGACATTCTATTTGTACTACTGTAAAGAAAACAAAACAAACAAAACAAGAAAGCATCAAAATAAAGACAATATAAAACTAACAAAACCATGAAGAATTATTTTATTTACAGGACTCACATTACAAGTGACACTCTTCTCCACCTTGAGTTTTTGCTTCAAGGCTTTTACTCCAAGTAGAGAAAATACCACCAAGCAATGGACGAATACAAATGAGGAGGAAGAGTTCTATTTATAGTCATAGAAAAAGGTAATTCAGGACAATCCCCCGGTATGGGACTAAACGTATACCAAAAATAGACTAAATACAACCTAATACATGACCCGCCAATGTCTTAGTGGATCCGGACCAAAACCGACCGTCAATTGGTGGTCTATATTGTCTGGATCCGGCCTGGTTTTGGAGTGTGGTTGTCTAGCATCATGTCTTCATGCGTGATGCATCCAAATAGGTTGTTGGAGCTCAGGACCGAATTGAATTGCCAAAATACTCCTCATGATGGTGTGGAGTTTCTTGATTTGCTCATTGGTCCTTTGGACTTACATCCGGGTCCTCTATCTTGCATCTCAGTCCCCAGGTCTTGCAACTAAGTCTTTTTCCTTGCTTTTGAGTCCTTTTGTGCATCTTCTCCTCAAACTTGCTTATTCCTGAAACTTAAATATTAAACTCGTTACATAGCATTGTTTAGGTGAAAGATAACGGATATAAGACACAAATCTATGCATGATATGATGTCATTCTGTCTAAAAATGTTGAATGACCTAGATGGCAATCAATATAACCTTTTGCTTTGCGTTTTATGGTCCAAGTTGTATTAAAAAGGGGAATTGATTGATATGGGAGCAAAGTACAAGTTACAACATGCATAATTGAGATACCAAACAACTAAAATGAACAAACAACCAAAACAAATATTGGAGCAAACGAGGCTCACCAGGCCACCAGTTGGTGGTCCCAGACCGCTGATTGACGGTCACTTTGGTGTCATTCTTCCTCCAATTTCTCTAGTTGCCTCCCCTAGATTCCTGGATATCCCTGAAATAAACAAAAACTAAACACAAAAAATTATACCCACTCAAATCGTCCAAACCAAAGTCTGGACAGACCACCTCCCCGGCAACAGTGCCAAAAACTTGATTGAATCAACTAAAATAACCGCAGGTGCACGGCCGCGTTGAAGCAGTGGCAAATACGGGTCGATCCACAGGGAGGTGTGTCGACTTTGGTTAGTTCGAAGGCGAGTGGGAAACAAGGTGGAGAGAAAATTGATTAAACTAAACTACACTACACGAGTAACCAAAAAACAAGATGAAACTGCAAGAAGAAATGAAACTAAGTAACTAATAGAAGACGCTAGAAATAAGGAATGGAAAACCCCTAAGGGGTGGAGTGTGTCTACACATGAAATAAGTGGTGATAAATGCATTCATTCAGCACAAGTGTGGGTAGTGTTTGCTATGCATAGGAAGTACCTCATGGCAAGACCTATCATCCAAATCACTAACCTAGGTGATTAGTATGAGCATGAACAAGTTTGTTATTAAGAACCTAAACAAGCATTGAATGTACCTAAAGATTATGACAGAAACCATCAAGTTAAGTATTCTCTCTAATTCAAACAAGCATACTAACATTTCTCACATACAACAACATTTAGCATTCATTCCATACTACAGGACATGTATAAACATCAACTCCATCCCCAAAGGGGGATGAAAGTACTCACTACTCATCAAAAGAAGACAAAATGAAATTAAGCTAATTAAGATAGGAAAAGGAGACATGCTAATTAATTCTATGAAGATTAAGACAAACGAAATTAACTAAGCATGCAAGAATTAAAAGAAGAGACAACATTAAAAACAAACTAAAAAATTATTTTATTAACATTACTTACATTAGAAGCAACATTCTTCTCCACTTGAGTTTTTCTCCAAAGCTTACTCTAAGTATAGAGAATGCCACCAAGCAATGGGTAGATTATAAGGGAAGATGAAAAGTTCTATTTATAGTCATCGAAAAAGGAAATCGTGGACAATCCCGCGATATCGGACTAATACAACACCAGAAATAGACATAAAACACCCTAATACATGATCTGCCTGAAGCTTGTCGGATCCGGAGCCGACCCGACCGCCAATCAGCGGTCCCAAACCCCCAATTGGCGGTCTATGGAGTCCGGATTTGGTCTGGATTTTGAGTGTGCTTTCCTGGAGTGATTACTTCATGTGTGATGCACCCAAGTCGGTTGTTGGAGTTTAGGCCCGAATCGAATTGTCAAAAATACTCCTCATGATGGTGTGGAGTTTTTTAATTTGCTAATTGGTCCTTTGGGCTTACATTTGGGTCCTTCTCTCTTGCATCTCAGTCCCCAAGTATCACAACTCAGTCCTTTTTCTTCCTTTTAGGTCCTTTTATGCATCTTCTCCTCAAACATGTTTATTCCTGATACTCAAACACAAAACTTGTTACATAGCATTGTTTAGGTTCAAGATAATGGATATAAGACACAAATGAATGCATGAAATGATGTCAATCACAAAACATCAACAAATATGCGAGAGTTTTCAATAAAGAAAACCCAATATGCTCCTGGCCCAATCAAAGTTTTACAGATGAATGCATGCAGTCTACCTAAGACAGGCATCAGAATCATAACAAAAATGCACAATATGCAATAGAAGGCAACGACTCCAACAACCATGCCTGTCAGGCGCACCCAACCAACCACATTCCTCTAAAGGAACTAGAACACCAGGCATGCTGGTTAGAAACAGAAGTGGGTCACTCAACAGTGACCCTACTGCTTTGCACAAAGTGGTACGCCAGTTAGATGCCCCAAATTGTGGAAATAAACCTACATGGTGTCATCGCAAACTTGGGAACATCTAACCTGAGACAGAATGTCAGGGTGACTGCCCAGGACTTATCTTACGTCTGGCCTCCACATAAAGGTCTTATGCGAATGACCTCTAAAGCTAGAGGACCCACTCGTACCCCGTCGGCCCAGAAAATAGAATGTGCCCAGAATTACTTATCAGATTAAATGCAATGCAAGCTACTTAAGCATATAAAATCTAATGTAGCTATAGAGTCCAGAACGAACTCAAGGAAGGAAATAAGAATGGCGTCCTCACAGCCCCAAACAACAATTAGAAACAATGTCCCAAATCAGGGATCAAATAGCATCAACAACAACAACCAATCCTAACCGAATTGGTAAAACCGTCTAGCAACTAATCGAGTCGTCTACAGGTCATGATAGTGATGTTATAAGGTCTGACGTCCTAAGAAATAAACATAACCACATCATAACACTTTTCATCAGTAAGAGAGACATGTAAGAAGCAATAGGATGCTGCATTACAACAAGGTACATCATAATCGAACTCCACAATAATCGATAACGTGCATCATTAATTTCAGAGTGTATATGTGATAGTTGTTAAAATCTCAGAACATGATCAGATTTGATATGGGTATGAATTTTATCTATATCATTAGAATAAAATGATGGGGACATGCATGAAATATCAGAAAAAATATTAATCTCTAAACTAGCATATATGCGTGTAAACGGGTTAACATGTTGCATTAGAATGTGACACGAATAGCATATAACATGGAGTCTGATTACGTTCACGAGTGCATGCATGACTCCAGCATCAGGAAACACACACACCAGATTATAATTCAGCATAAACAGAGTAACATAATGTGCACAACAGTTGGAGGCATCATAAACTAACGTCATAAACAATTTGTAATATGCACCATCAATTTCAGGACATGCATGCGATAGGACTAGAACGTCAGAACACGATCAGACTTAATGTGCAGATGATACGACATATATATCAGTGACAACATGGCCAAAGATACATATGATATCAGGAAGCTATATTTATATATTTACATCCATAGACCGTATACATGCATGCAATGGGGTTACACATGGTAATAAAGCTTATAGTGGGCAACATATAATATTGATGGATATAATAGTATTTCTAATTGGGAACATGAAATTAATATCAGAGGATATACATGAAATCAGATCACGAATATATCTTTTTTTACTGCCGGACCAGAAACGATTCAAGCAGCAAACCATAGCAACCGACGCATATAATACTAGCGATGACATCAATTAAATCACAGAAAATACAAGACTCATAGATATGCATATGAATCCCTGACCTGTCCAAACAACGTGGTCAGAGCACCCTTCTAGGATGGCCTGAGGTGGGAAAAGGTCAGTAGAGATTCGTCCAAGCAGCTTTGTCCAGCAACCGAGCAAGATGGCCCGCATGGTGCACTAACCGCATGGTTAGCCCACCCTAGCGCACACTGCTCAGACCAAGCTAGGGCATCCAGATCCCCCTCACCCTTAGCCTCCCTAAGGTCCATCCACACCACCTCCTGACCCCATCAACAATCTGGAAGGGCTGCACCAGCCAGCCACCCAAGACAAGGAGTCAAAAAGGGTTGAAGATAAACCCTAGCCGGATTGTGTGTGCACCAGCCACACCCAACCAAACCCGTGACCACTCCAAACTCAGCCCAGAAGGAACCCTCTTCACCCCTGCTCGGACCACACTGGAACTCGCCAGCGCTCCTGTGCCTTGGGCTGTCCCACAGCCAGCTCCATCTATCGCATGCTCCATGCGCGCGCTAGATGCTAACTCGGTTGATGGTTCAACCGATTGCCCCAACCACCAACATGGTGTTGGACGGCCCTCCAGCCAACACCCCTCCCATAAAAATCTTCAAGGGTCAGGAGCATACTGATTGATCGTTTTATATTTCTACCGCAAGTGCACGGCCGCGTTGAAGCGGTGGCAAATACGGGTCGTCCACTGGGAGGTGTGTCGACACTTGGTTTGTGCGAAGGCAAGGGGTAAAGAGAGGAGAAAAGGATTGGTTACACTAAACTACACTACAATGCAAATGGAAATGAAAGATAAGCAATAAAAACTAAACCCCAAAGGGGTAGAGAAATAATGTGAACATAAAGAAGTGTGTGTGTGTTCATTAAGCTCCTCACAACATGTAGTGCATGAAATCATAAAACTACATCCAACTTTGCCTCAACATGAATTAAGATAAGACTACATCATTAAAACATACAAGACAATAATTGGAATGAAACTAAATGAACTCATGTATAAAGACTAGACCCTACTATGCCTCCACATGAATTAAGATGACTACATCATTAAAACATACAAGACATTAGCTAAGGAAAAGGCAACAAGAGTACATACACTACAAATTGTGTTTCCAACATTAACTTCATCCATATCCTAACCTTATCATTCCTCATAAAATAGGTCCACTAATCAAAGCATAAGCTAAGCTTCATTCAAGAGCATTAGCATATCAAAGATAAGAGTGGAGACCCATTAGATGGTTATGGAAATCATATAAAGCTCAATGGATAAAAATAACACACACTTAATACACTACATAATTATATCACATATTTCTCCACCCCCCAAATGGGGATGGAACTACTCACTAATCATTACACTACTGATTAGACTAAGTAAAGAAAACATTTAACTAAGATACTAAAATTACTAAACAAGAAATTAAACAAAGTAAAGCAACCCACACAAAACAAACAACATAACAAAACAAGATTAAAAGAAACAAATAAACTTTTATTAACAATGACTCACATTGAAGGTAGCATCCGTCTCCACCTTGAGTTATTGCTTCAAGGCTCACTCCTTAGTAGAGAGAATGCCACCAAACAATGGGTTATTACAATGGATGGTGAAGAGTTCTATTTATAAGCATGGGAAAAGCTAATCGGGGACAATCCCCCGATGTGGGACTAAAGCAATACCAAAAATAGCCTAAACGAACATTAATACATGTCCAGGAGAAATTTCGACGGATCCTGAGCAATATGGACCGCCAATTGGCGGTCCAAAATTGTCGGATCGTGTTGGAATTTGTTGTGGGCTTTGCTTTCTGGTATTGTTGGTCTTTGATGCGGTTACTCGACTTGTTGGAGCTCCGACCCGAATAGAATTGGTAAAATACTCCCCATGATGGTGTGGAGTATTCTGTTTTGCTCTTAGGTCCTTCTGTCTTACATTCAGGTCCTTCTCCCTTGCATCTTGGTCCCTAGATCTCACCATTCAGTCCTTTTTCCCCGCTTTTAGGTCCTTTCATGGCTCTTCTCTTCAAACCTCTTTATTCCTGAAAACTAAACATAACACTCGTCACGTAGCATTGCTTAGGTGTAAGATAATGGATATAAGATACAAATATGAGCATGAAATGATGTCAATCAAATACCCCCACACCTAAGTTTTTGCTAGTCTCGAGCAAAACAAAGAAAGAGAAAAACAAACGAGAAACAAGAAATCCTAACTCACTTTCGTAGGAATCACGGTTGCACTTAGCACGTGCAACAAGCTGTTAAACCTCTTTGTTGCCAAGGAGGAGGAGTGTTGTCTCCTGAGGGTTTTCAGCGGATATACCCACAAAATCCGAACAAGATGCATTATTCAATCTAGACCTCGACTCGTTGGAAATATTTTGTCGATCAATGGACGCGGTAATGCTACGGGCCGACTCTATATAGGTGATCAGTCCACACCTCTACCCTAATGAACCATTCGTGCAAGTTAAATAAGGAATAATGTGAAAGACATGGACAACCTCAACATCCTCAAGTGCTACAAAGTGTAAAGTCCATTAAGGTTCTTATTTGCATTATCATATTTTTTTTCTTTTTGTTTCTTTTCACATTTTTTTTTCTTTTACTTTTTATTAGTTGGAGCTTCATTCTCCCAGGGTCAGGTTCCGTGCATCATTGCCCATGAGGACTTACACTATCACGTACACCTTTCCCCACATCTCCACATAGGGCAATCCCTACCACCCGTGTAACGGGAGTTCAGTCGGCGCATCCCAAGTCAGATGACTCGAAAGCACCAGGCACAAAGTCCCCTCAGACCTACTTTCCCGAGTGATAGGAGCCGTGCGAGAAGAGAGAACACCTACTCACTTATTTCTTATCTACACATGAACCAAAACCCCTACACTAATGTCTCACAACAGGATTTAGAGGGTCCTTGACTACAACAAACTTTCTTAAGTTAACAGACACGAATTATTGACTCACTAGGTTCAGGGTGGACTTCATTAAATGTTTGAGCACTGAAACCCTATGATTACTCACCCCCAAGGGAAAACTGGGGTGCATCCTAACGACTCGATAAATCCTAAAGCCACGTACTAGATATCCTAATGCATCAAGTTCAAGACAATTTTGGGAGCTTTCTTTTTACTTTGCCTCTCAACGGTTTTGCACATGCTAAACACACGCAAAACCCACAAAACATTTTCTTTCAAAAACACATGAAGATTTTGAAAGAAATGTGAAAATTTTGAAGCACTAGGCAAGCAAAAGAAGACAAGTCACCCAAGGATCATGGCAAGCAGATATATCGATATTAAATGCAGCACACTATCATGACCCTAACAATGCAAACAAAAGAAAACAAAATCAAAGGAAAAAGACTCGACTATGTACACACGTAAAACACCCCCCCACACCTACTTCATGCATTGTCCTCAATGAATGCAAGCAAGATACTACATGGATTGATGCATAAAAAGGAGATATCTCACCAACATGAAGTACAAAGGGAAGTGCAAGGTTATGTTGATGGACATAACCTGAATTCCCTCAAAACCTGTGAGATGCTAAAGAAGGGATACAAATACGTGAAAGAAATGGAGCCCAAATACACAAGGGTTGGGGCTCACAACAATCAATGCTCACTGAAGGAGTCTTTTATTGTACTTCTTTTTTTCTTTTTCTTTTTTTTCTTTTTTTTCTTTTTTTTCATATAACTATGTACAAACATAAGTTCCCATCTTCATTTGTCAAAAGACATCAAATGGGAACCTCAAGAGTGGGTCAATGCACTTGGAAAGGGAACATGACACCACGCGGGGCCAGAATACGCATGCGTGGGCCCCCTTCACAAAGAGCACCAGATGAAATGAGAGGTTCATGAATTGGACACAAAGGCGTCTCATTCAAAGGATCAAACTGAAAGAGCTTGAACCTCTCGAGAGTTTGGGAAATAAGGGGCAACGGAAGAAAAATATCTCCCGTTGCGGAACTGAAGTTATGATCATCAATCCAAACTCTCCAACCAACAGGCTGGTGGTTCGGAACGAGGTCAAGCACCTCGTTATGCATGTCCAACTCACCAGGAGAACAGGAAGTGGGTCTCATACCCAAAGTATCCTCCAAGGAACTCCTAATACCCTCATGAGCAATGTAGTTGTTTGATGTTCCATCATTTCCAAGATGATCAGGAACAATAGTGAGAGGCAAACTCTCATCAGGTTGTTTGAAATTGAGGGTACTAGGGAGCTCTTGCTCCACCAGAGGTGAGTCCTTAAGAGGCACAACATGAAGATCATGTGGCTCAAGGGCCACGGGACAAAAAGATAAGGCACAATCATGTGCCGACTCATAATGAAACTGGTCCAAGTTATTCTCAATTTGAATCGAATCCTCCACTAAGTGATCGTGAATTGAAACCCCAAGTCCCTCAGACTGACTAGGAGTTTGACTTTGAAAGATTGTGCTTTGAATTTGTGGATGTGGTGGTGGTTCGATATCAAAAGATGAATCCTCATGTTGACAAGAAAAGTTACCCTCCTCACGTTCATGGAATTGCTGTGTCATCTGGCTCACTTGCATTTCCATGGTTTGCAAGGAATTCAAGTTGGACTTCAATAAATTTTGTGTGGTTTCCATGAATGTTTGGAGAGTTTGTTTCAAGGAATCAGGTATGCGGTCAACGATGTGGTCCAAGTCAGAGCTTGGGAAATTTTGGGGTTGGGTGTTGATGGGCTGAGAATGAGTCCAATGATTTGGAGTGGGGTGCTGGTAGAATTCTGGGTATTCGGGAGGAGGATACTGGGGTGAATATGAAGTATAAGAATTTGAATAAGAATTGTTTCCCCATGAATCCATCACTCTCGGTATGTACGCGGATGCGTAATGGTCATATTGAGCATTTTGGGAAAATGTATGCTCATACTCAGGCTCTGGGGGAACATAAGGACATTCCCCGATATTATGACCACTCAACCCACAACAATCGCACGGTATGGCTACTGGAGCCACTGGTGCACTCCTGTCGTCTACCGCATGCATGAAAGAGGCCAAAGTTTGTTGCCCAGAGTATGATCCAACATAACTAGATGGAGATCTAGCCGTCGGTGCCTCTCTCATATCACCCCTATATGAAGATTGCTCAGTCACATAATGAAGATCATCCCAACCGTACGGGGTATTTGTCTGAGCCACCCCAGGTTGCATGGGTCCGGAATACCAGAGAGAATCATCCTGGTCCCAACAATGATATGAATGGTCGCCCATGTAACCATCCATCTCAACAAACAACTCTCGAGTCGACCACTCTCACCACCACGAGACTAAGCTCGCAAAAAGTGCTCGACTCGACCCTAAAACGCTACCAGAGAGTGTAAAGGGGAGGAGACTATAACGTAGAAGAAGGTGAGAAGAAGATGACTCAGAGGAGAAGGGAAGAATCCCTAAAGCTAGCGTGGGTAACGGGATCAGGAAGAATCCTAACTAGCAAGCACGGCTCAAACAATGTAAGGCAATGGGTCCTTAAGCTAGACGACGCCTAACTTCGAGGTCACTAGCCTTGACACGCCTCACCTCCCTACAACGAGGACCACAATGCCCAGCAAGTGATACCAGATCCGGAGATCCAGTACCTCCTACTATCGACAAGGTAGGCAACGCCGATCAGGTCATGACGGTCTCGACTAGATTACTCTCCTAGTGCGTCCGAATTCCTTAGGGCCAATGTCTACTTGCTTTTAGTTAAGGCTTTATTACGAGTGATTTTTGGGGCCAAGGAAAGGGTGATGAAATCCCCCACCTTATCTTTTATGGGACAGCCCCTCCTTAGTAGCGTTTTGAGCTTAAATCTAACAATCAATCACTCCAATCAAACGCTCAACTCACTCTTGTCCCGATGCACCCTACTAACTAATGCATGATCGAAACATGCATGAATGAGAGATCGGGGTGCACATACCTCACGCCAGCAATCAACAACAAAATGTAAGGAAAAGAAAAGACAAATGCATGCAAGGTCTACAAATGATGCATGACCTAGATGGCAAGAAGTCTAGTCTTTTGCTTTGAGTTTTATTTTCCAAGTTGATTAAAGGGCATTGAAATTAAATCTGGGAGCAAAGCAGAAGTCACAGCATGCAAAATTGTGCTCCCAGATAACTAAAATGAACAATATAACAACTGGAACAAATTTGAGAACAATTGAGGCTCACCAGGCCACCAATTGGCGGTCCCAGACCGCTGATTGGCGGTCTTTTTGTAGCTTCTGGTCCTCAAACTTCTCCAGTAGCCTCCCCTTGATCCTTAGGTTCCCTGAAACTAAACAACACTGGAAACAAAAATTAAAAACCCCTCGAATCGCCCAAACCAACGTCTGGACAGAGCACCTCCCCGGCAACGGCGCCAAAAACTTGATTGATCGTTTTATATTTCTACCGCAAGTGCACGACCGCGTTGAAGCGGTGGCAAATACGGGTCGTCCACTGGGAGGTGTGTCGACACTTGGTTTGTGCGAAGGCAAGGGGTAAAGAAAGGAGAAAAGGATTGGTTACACTAAACTACACTACAATGCAAATGGAAATGAAAGATAAGCAATAAAAACTAAACCCCAAAGGGGGTAGAGAAATAATGTGAACATAAAGAAGTGTGTGTGTGTTCATTAAGCTCCTCACAACATGTAGTGCATGAAATCATAAAACTACATCCAACTTTGCCTCAACATGAATTAAGATAAGACTACATCATTAAAACATACAAGACAATAATTGGAATGAAACTAAATGAACTCATGTATAAAGACTAGACCCTACTATGCCTCCACATGAATTAAGATGACTACATCATTAAAACATACAAGACATTAGCTAAGGAAAAGGCAACAAGAGTACATACACTACAAATTGTGTTTCCAACATTAACTTCATCCATATCCTAACCTTATCATTCCTCATAAAATAGGTCCACTAATCAAAGCATAAGCTAAGCTTCATTCAAGAGCATTAGCATATGAAAGATAAGAGTGGAGACCCATTAGATGGTTATGGAAATCATATAAAGCTCAATGGATAAAAATAACACACACTTAATACACTACATAATTATATCACATATTTCTCCACCCCCCAAATGGGGATGGAACTACTCACTAATCATTACACTACTGATTAGACTAAGTAAAGAAAACATTTAACTAAGATACTAAAATTACTAAACAAGAAATTAAACAAAGTAAAGCAACCCACACAAAACAAACAACCTAACAAAACAAGATTAAAAGAAACAAATAAACTTTTATTAACAATGACTCACATTGAAGGTAGCATCCTTCTCCACCTTGAGTTATTGCTTCAAGGCTCACTCCTTAGTAGAGAGAATGCCACCAAACAATGGGTTATTACAATGGAAGGTGAAGAGTTCTATTTATAAGCATGGGAAAAGCTAATCGGGGACAATCCCCCGATGTGGGACTAAAGCAATACCAAAAATAGCCTAAACGAACATTAATACATGTCCAGGAGAAATTTCGACGGATCCTGAGCAATATGGACCGCCAATTGGCGGTCCAAAATTGTCGGATCGTGTTGGAATTTGTTGTGGGCTTTGCTTTCTGGTATTGTTGGTCTTTGATGCGGTTACTCGACTTGTTGGAGCTCCGACCCGAATAGAATTGGTAAAATACTCCCCATGATGGTGTGGAGTATTCTGTTTTGCTCTTAGGTCCTTCTGTCTTACATTCAGGTCCTTCTCCCTTGCATCTTGGTCCCTAGATCTCACCATTCAGTCCTTTTTCCCAGCTTTTGGGTCCTTTCATGGCTCTTCTCTTCAAACCTCTTTATTCCTGAAAACTAAACATAACACTCGTCACGTAGCATTGCTTAGGTGTAAGATAATGGATATAAGATACAAATATGAGCATGAAATGATGTCAATCACATACCTGATCTGCAAGAACAAAGCCTGAGCTAAGTTGCAAGGTCTACCCACCAAGCTTCTAGTCGCACCAAAAGTTACGTTAGATGCTGATTCAAGCCTTGCCGGATTTGAAGTTCGCCGGAGGACCACCTGAGTGGTCTGAACATCTAGCTAGAGACTGGAGGAAGTGGAGAATACTTGAGGAAGTGGAAGGTATTTGGCAAGGTCGGCTGGGAAGGCTTTTTGTTTGCAACAACTCCCTCCATTCAATGGCCTTCAAGTCACTTCAATCGTCCTCAATGCATTTCCAAAACAGCCATGATCAAATGCATGCAATAAAATGAAATCAACCACACTAATTCCCCCCTTTAATCCATGCGACTTCACCTGGCTAAGCCCAGCTCACAAGCCACCTCACCCACTCGCACCCAAACTGAGCCGATCGAGCTAAAGAAATGCGCACTCAACCGCTGACTAGTTGACCTATTTTATGGGGAATGATGAGGTAAGGATATGGATGGAATTAATAAAGGAAACATGACTTGTAGTTGCATGTTCTCTTGTTGCCCTTACCTTGGTTGATGTCTTGTATGTTTTAATGATTGTGTAAATCTTATTTCATGTGGAGGCATAGTGAGGTTTGGTGAGTTCATTTAGCTTCATTCCAATTATTGTCTTGTATGTTTTAATGATATTGTGTTATCTTATTTAATGTGGATGCAAAGTTGGATTTAGTTTTATGATTTTCATGCACTACATGTTGTGACAAGCATAATTGAACACACATACATACACATATCTTTGTATTCACATTCTCTCTCTACCCCCCTATGGGGTTTAGTTTTATTGCATATTTCTAATTCCTTTTGCATTGTAGTATAGTTTAGATCATTACTCATTGTAGTATAGTTTTATTGCATATTTTTTGCATATTTCTTTCCCACTCGCCTTCGAACAAACTAAAATCGACACACCTCCCTGTGGATCGACCCGTATTTGCCACCGCTTCAACGTGGCCGTGCACTTGTGGTTAATTAACACGTTCAATCAGTTGCCATCATCAAAAAGGCGGAGATTGTTGGCTTTTGGCGTTAATTTATGTTTTGATGATTTAATCAACCTAATCTTAATTATAATCAATGTAGAGTAGTAGCACACATATTGCATTGCATATATATTGCTTTGTGCTAACTTCTATAGGTGATCAAGACTCAGAAAGAAAGGATTCAAGTCAAGATATGTAATCAAGCCCAATTGAAGACATGTAATTTGCATTTCTTTTGAGTCTTAGGAACATTGAGTAAAATTGAGCATACTTGAGCTAAAACCTACTCAAACACACACTAGGTTCCTAATAGAAGTCACATACAAAATTTCATAATTTGGACTTCAATAGATCACCCAAACTTAGACCGGAAAACACTAAACACCTAACCTGAACTGTCTGCCAACATTCAGTCGACCGAGTGATCAATTACCCTGTTAATATTTTACTGCTTGGTTTCGGTCGACCGTCCAGACCTTTTCAGTCGACCGAGTTAACACAATTTTCCGACAGTTTGTTTTGTCGTTTTATACCCAACAGTCGTATTCGTATTTTTCCAAATACCCCAAAAATACATTTTCCTATCGGTCGACCGAGGACCTTGTTCGGTCGATCGAACTTAAGATGTCTCGACAAACCCAAACTGCCTGTTAGTTTTCGGTCGACCGTGGACCTTTTTTCGGTCGACCGAATTTGATGTTGTTTGTCAACCCCGTAGAGCCTGTTATGAACTGGTCGACCGAACCCTATTCGGCTTTGACTGAGTCACTTAAGTGAACTTAAGTAATAGCCAAAATTGACCAACTTGTCGACCGACATACCCACTTCGGTCCACCGATTTTGTTCTGAATTGTGTCCTGCAGATTTCTATTTTATGTTTCTTACACAACCTTTACCCAATTCGTCCCCAACGGCAATAATTGTTTTGGAGCTTATAAATAGAGTTGTAAAACACATTTCAACACAACTCTCCCACTCATATTTGCCACCTACATTAGAGAGATCATTCCAAACACTCCAAGCCTCAATTACCATACTTAAGATCAATTCTTATCTTCCTCAAGTGAACTCAAGTTTAGAGAGTGATTGTCTGTTGAACGTTTTAATTAAACCGCAAGTGCGCGGCCGCGATGAAGCGGTGGAAAGTACGGGTCATCCTCAGGGATGTGAGCAGCCTCTTGTTTATTAGAAATTAAGTGGCAAAAATTGGGGGAGAAAGATTGATTATGCTACTCTACACTAAACTACGCTAAGAAGTATGAAATGCGAACAAAAGAAACAAATAATGAAATGACAACTAAGCTAAGAACAAAAGAAGAATGCTGGAATACAGAAATGGGAAAACCCCTAAGGGGTGGAGTGAGTGCACACAAGCAAAGAGGTGGGTGTTGAACACATTCTTTAAGCACAAATAAAGGTGGTGTTATCATGCATAGGAAGTGTCTAAATGTTGTGGCAAAACCTATCAATCTATTCACCAACTTAGTTTATTAACATTTACATATGCAAGATGTTTATTTCAGAACCTAAACAAGCATGAGAGGTGTCTAATCATTTTGGCAAAACTCATCAAGTTATAAATTCTATCCTATACAAGCAAGCATGCATTCATGTTTGATCAACACATCAAAAATAAAGCATTCATCCCATTCTCTAATGCATGTATGTACAGCTACTCCACCCCCCAAAGGGGATGGAACTACTCACTAAACATTACACTAATTATTAAACTAAGCAAAGAAAGCATATTAAAACTAAGCTAGAAATAAAAGACGATCAAACTAAAACTTGCACAAACAATAAAAGAAGCATAAACAAACAATGAAAGAAACACAACTTTATTCATAAAATGACTCACATTTCAAGTAGCATCCTCCTACTTTAGTGTGTGCTTCAAGGCCTCACTTCTAGTAGGAAGAATAGCCACTTAAAATATGGAGTGATTACAATAGGAGGTGAAGAGTTCTATTTATACCCATGGAAAAAGCTAATCCGGGACAATCCCGTGATGTGAGACTAAACCAATATGAAAAATAGCCTAAACCAACATTAATACAAGTCCAAGAGAAATTTGGGCGGATCCTGAGTAATATTGTTAGATCCCTAACCTAGGGTTAGTGTTCTAATGATGGTTAAGGTATGGTTTGCATGGGGAAGTGGGTGTGCAGGAGATTGCATGGGAAGGTGAAGGGTTGGGGTTACTGTAGCACGAGTTTTAAATAAGGCCCTTCTCTCTCTTTCTTCTTCTTTCATCTCCTTCCTCATTTCTTCTTCCTCCATTCTCACCAATCACACACCTTCTTCCTCAGTCGCTCAAGCTCAGGCGGAGGAGGCTGCATCGGCGTGAGGTGTGAAGCGGTCCAGGCAGGAGAGGTGCGGAGTTGAGCGCACGAGGAGATTAGTGTGGTTTGTTTGCTGACCCTCATGTGAGGGATGCGTTGGTCGAGTCGGGGGAGGTCGGAGACCTCTCCGGTGACGCGTTTCTTCGTCAAACCTCGGCTGGCGCGAGGTTGAAGACGACCAACGGTCGACCGGATCCTTCGGGCGGTCGACCGTTTTAGCACTGTTTGCCCGACTTTAACCTTCACCGGTCGAACGATGCCTTGGGGCGGTCGACCGGTAGTGCATTATTGCTGGTGAGTTGGGATTTTTCTACCTGTTGTCAGTCGACCGGTCCTTGTTGTGTCCGACCGGAACTTAAGTGTACCTGTTAGTTTCGCATGTTTTGTTCGACCGATTTCTTGTGACGTTCGACCGATCGTTTGTTGTTCGACCGTTGGAGGTTTGCGTTCGACCGATTATATGACTTAGAATAATAGGTTGACCCTGTCTGTTTTCGGTCGACCGAGACCCCTGAGTCGGTTGACCGATAGAGTTGAATTTAATGTTGACCAGACTCCGGATTTTGACCTCGTTCGGTCGACCGGTTTTAGACCTTTGTTCGACCGTTGGGGGTTCTGTTTTGAGCGCAGCGGTAGACCGTTTTAGGAGTACGGTCGACCGATTCCTTTCTGGAACAAGTCGACCGAATCACCTCTTCCGGTCGACCGTTTGGGCCCAGGACAGAATTCCTGGTTCCCTTTTTGAACGCCAACTTTGTCCACGGAAACCCGTGTCCTCGCCTTGTGCGTGAGCCGGGAGGTGACGGTGGGCGCGTGATGCGTGCCTGCCCAGGGACCGCCGTTGGGAAGAGTGTGGGTGTTCGGGACGCATCACCTCCATGTATGGACCGTGACTTTTAAGATGATTGTTGGCACTTTGTAGTATAGCAGGCATGAGGGATCGCGGATCCCAGTGTTGATGTTGTGTGGGCACGCAACTGGCGTTGGGTGAGGTGACTACCGGCCCACGGGCTACGGAGGTCGCTGCCCTGCTTTTATAGCGGCGCGGTTGGTCTTTGCGGCTCGAGGAGCCAGATGACCTGGCAGACTTCGGTCTGGTTTCGTCCGATGCTGTGCCGGACTGTGGTGATGGACCACCGATGTTGTGCCGGTGATGCCGCCGAGGTTGTGCCGGCGATGGTGATTGATGAGCCGAGGCTGTTCTGGCTATGTTGTTTTCCTCGGCTGGGCACCTACCGAGATGTTGTTGTTATACCTTCCGGGCGACGGCCCCGTTGGTCCCTGTGGCTCCGACCACTGAGATTTGCAGATCTGTATTCTATCGGCCCGCAGGCGTGACAAAGGCTCCCTGCCGAACCCTTGAGTAGTGTATCTGCGTGTGGGGGGTGCGATGTCGCGTGCTGTAAGACTGCATGTGCCTGCAGTAGGTCTCCTCGGGAGACTCGTTGTTGATTTTCGGACTGATGTCCTGTTTTACCCTTCGGGGGAACTGTTTTCCATTTCTGTCGATGCCATGACATGCTACTAGTATGATAGGTTCATTGTGTAATGCATACATATATAGGTGAGTTGGCATACGGGGTTTCCTTCTGGAAACTCAGGCATTGTTGTTATATATTTTCAGGACCGCAGTAGGTCCAGTGGGGTGGTGATCGGCGGGCGCGCGCGTTTGGAGTCGGATCCTCTAGTCAGACCACTGAGGTCCACATGATTACATTTATCTTCCCTTATCGTTTTGTTGTAATCATGAATTCATTTTGGCAAACTCTGATGTATTATGGTGCACCACTTTATTGTTTATGAGAAGTAACAGTCCCGCCTTGATTATTGTGCTCTTTGTCTTGATTATGAATTTTTAAATTTTCCGCTGTTTCGAGATGTTACAACTTGGTATCAGAGCGGTCGATTCCTATGCGGTTCCCAATGAAATCACCCTTGTAGTAATAGGATTCATGCATTTTATCTTTTAGCATGCATACATGGCTGAAGTTGTGATTGTTTCTCTTATCAGATGGCACCTAAGCGCGTGAGCAGTTCTACACGCGATCGTACTTCCAGTGACGACACATCTGGTGCTCATTGGGACAGGTTGGGTGAGTTTCTGGAGCTCAGGCAGCTCAGAGCGCCCACGGCGGAGTGGGAGCTGAGCACGATCGGTTCATGCGTCACCACCCGCCGACTTTCGACGGCAGGAGGGCCCCAGAGGTCGCAGAGGACTGGATCTTCCGGATGGAGAAGATCTTCCGTGCTATTGGAGTAGCACCTGAGAGGATGGTGGAGCTGGCCACCTATGTGTTTGACGGGGAGGCCGCCAACTGGTGGAGGTCCACATCCACAATTCTGTTTGAGGACCGTGTGGATATCAGTTGGGAGGAGTTCTTAGAGGTGTTTCATGAGCAGTACTTCCCCCAGCATGTCAGGGATCAGAATAGGGAGGAGTTCATGTCGCTGGAGCAGAAGGACATGACACTGACGAGCTACATCAGCAGGTTCAACGCTTTGGAGCGTTACTGCCCTGAGATTTGTGTGACCCCAGAGCAGCGGGCGAGGAAGTTCGTGAAGGGACTGAGGCAGCCGCTTCGTTCTCGGGTGATCAACAGCATGCCGCGGACCCTTGCAGATGCGGTGAAGCATGCTACGATCATCGAGCTGGACCAGAGGGAGTGTAATCAGGAGGCGCGGAAGGCGCCAGTGAGCACCGGTAGCAGAGTAGCCGGTCGTGGGGCAGGAAACCCGGCCAAGAGGCCCAGGTTCAATGGAGGAGGAGTACGTCAGTCAGGGGCGTGCACTTACTGCGGGTGGTTCCATCCAGGACAGGAGTGTCCCCATCGGACTGGAGCATGTATGGGTTGCGGCCAGATGGGACATTTTGTCCGTGATTGTCCTCAGAGGCAGGGAGAGCCGAGCAGGAGGCCAGGACCACCAGCAGTAGGCAGAGGCGGAGGCAGCCGGTCAGTTGTTCCACCGGGCCAGAGCAGGAGGACCGGGCGAGTCTTCACTATCCAGGCTGAGGAGGCGAGGGACTCCAACACCGTCGTGGAAGGTACGCTTTCAGTTTCTGGTTCTGTAGCGCGCGTGTTGTTTGATTGTGGCGCCACTCACTCCTTCATTTCGGAGAAGTTTGCTGGCGAGTTGGGTCGGACCCCTGTGCGGCTGACTGATGTTTTGGAGGTCAGCACGCCCATGGGTGAGGTGGGCACTGTGGGGAGCTATTTCCCCGGCACCACAGTTGCTTCGGGAGACCATGATTTTCCGGCAGATCTGGTCTTGTTACCGATGGTGGACTTCGACGTCATACTGGGGATGGACTGGCTGTCACAGTACGATGTGCGAGTCTTTTGCCGTGAGAAGAAGATCCTGATTCCGATGGAGGGCGTGCCAGATGTCCTGATCAGAGGTGCGAGGAGCAGAGGGGGTCGTCTGATTGTGTCTGCGGTTAAGGCACAGAGACTGTTACAGCAGGGATGCAGAGCGTTTGTGGCCACGCTGGTAGTCCCTGATCCTGAGACAAGGAGGCTGGAGGATATAGAGGTAGTGCAGGAATTTCCAGATGTTTTTCCAGCAGAGATTCCAGCGTTACCGCCGCACCGAGAGATTGAGTTCAACATCGAATTGGTTGCGGGTACGACACCTCAGTCAAAGGCACCATATCGGATGGCACCTGCTGAGTTGACGGAGCTGAAGAAGCAGTTGCAGGAGTTGATGGAGTCCGGGTTCATTCGACCGAGTGTTTCTCCATGGGGAGCGCCTGTGCTCTTCGTGAAGAAGAAGGATGGATCGTTGCGGATGTGCATCGACTACAGGATGCTGAATAAGGTTACTATTCGGAACCGGTACCCTTTGCCCAGGATTGATGATTTGTTCGATCAGTTGCAGACGGCGAGAGTGTTCTCGAAGATCGATCTGCGTTCGGGCTATCATCAGTTGCGGATCAGGGAGGCGGATGTTCAGAAGACAGCCTTCAGGACGCGGTACGGCCACTATGAGTTCTTGGTGATGCCATTTGGACTGACGAGTGCGCCTGCGGCATTCATGGATCTGATGAATAGGACCTTCCAGTCGTACCTTGACAAATTTGTCGTGGTGTTCGTGGATGACATCTTGGTATACTCGCCTGACAGGGAGCAGCATCGAGAGCACCTGAGGATTGTGCTGGGCATCTTGAGGGAGCAGCAGCTTTATGCCAAGTACACGAAGTGTGAGTTTTGGTTGGATCAGGTGGCTTTTCTGGGGCATATTGTGTCAGCAGATGGGATTTCAGTGGATCCGGCGAAGGTCGAGGCGGTGACTCAGTGGAGAGCCCCGACGAGCGTGACGGAGATCAGGAGTTTCGTAGGTCTGGCAGGATATTACAGGCGGTTTATCCAGGATTTCTCCAAACTTGCGTCACCCCTGACAGCGTTGACGCAGAAGGACGTCAAGTTCGTTTGGTCCCAGAAGTGCGAGGACAGCTTTCAGGAGCTAAAGAGGCGTTTGACGACAGCACCTATTCTGACGCTACCGAGTGGCAGTGGAGGCTACGTGATTTACAGCGATGCATCAGGGATAGGCTTGGGTTGTGTCCGGATGCAGCATGGGAAGGTGGTCGCGTACGCTTCGAGGCAGTTGAAGGTGCACGAGAAGAACTACCCTACTCATGATCTGGAGTTGGCGGCGGTAGTTCATGCGTTGAAGACCTGGCGGCACTATCTGTATGGCGAGCAGTTCGAGGTCTTCACCGATCATCAAAGTCTGAAATACTTGTTCTCGCAGAAGGAACTGAATATGAGGCAGCGCAGATGGCTCGAGTTCCTTAAGGACTACGACTTCACCATTTCCTATCACCCGGGGAAGGCGAATTCGGTTGCGGATGCACTGAGCAGGAAGGTGGAGGTTTCGGTTGCGAGTCTGTGCATCCAGGAGTGGAGGCTACTCGAGGCTTTGTCAGAATGGAGTCCATTCACCGAGGGTTCAGAGGGAGCGGTGATTGCTGGACTTCGGGTGGAGCCGCAGACTGTCTCACGGTTGGTTCAGGCTCAGCAGGGGGATGATGAGTTAGCTAGTCTGCTACAGTTAGCTTCCAGAGATGGATCAAACTTCAGTGTGGGGGTTGATGGTGGTCTGAGGTTCAGGAGTCGGATCTGGGTGCCGAAGGTTGATGGGCTGAGAGATGACATCATGGAGGAGGCACACAGAGCCAGATACACCATTCATCCGGGGAGCACGAAGATGTATAAGGACCTGCAGCGGAACTTCTGGTGGAAGGGCATGAAGAGGGACATTGCAGAGTTTGTGGAGCGATGCTTAGTCTGCCAACAGGTGAAGATTGAGCATCAGAGGCCGGCAGGACCGATGCAGAGTATTGAGCTTCCTGAGTGGAAGTGGGAGCACGTGACGATGGATTTTGTCACGGGTTTGCCGAAGACGAGGAGATTCCACGACGCGATTTGGGTGTTAGTCGATCGACTGACCAAGTCGGCGCACTTCTTAGCGATCCGGACCACGTTGCCTTTGGAGGGTCTAGCTAAGTTGTACGTGGAGGAGATAGTCAGGTTGCATGGAGTGTCAGTGAGCATCATCTCCGATCGAGATCCTCGTTTCACTTCCAGATTTTGGGGGAGTCTGCAGCAGGCGTTGGGGACGCGTCTGAAGTTCAGTACAGCGTTTCATCCGCAGACAGATGGTCAATCAGAGAGGACGATTGATTGACATCATTTCATGCTTATATTTGTACCTTATATCCATTTTCTTACACCTAAGCAATGCTATGTGACGAGTTTTATGTTTAGTTTTCAGAAATAAAGAGGTTTGAAGAGAAGAGCCATGAAAGGACCCAAAAGCAGGAAAAAAGGACCTAATTGTGAGACCTGAGGACCAAGATGCAAGGGGGAAGGACCTGATCGTAAGACAGAAGGACCTAAGAGCAAAACAAGAAACTCCACACCATCATGAGGAGTATTTTGTCAATTCGATTCGGGTCGGAGCTCCACTAAACCAACCAGATGCATCTAAGACCAAGAAACACTTCAAGAAAAGCCCACAAAGAAAACCAGACGGATCTAAACCTTATAGACCGCCAATTGGCGGTCTGGAACCGCTAATTGGCGGTCCATTTAGCCCAGAATCCATCTAGTTTTCTGTAGCACGTGTATTAGTGTATTCTTAGTGTATTTTTGGTATTGGTTTAGTCCCACATCGGGGGATTGTCCCGGATTAGCTTTTTCCATGGCTATAAATAGAACTCTTCACCTTCCATTGTAATTACCCATTGCTTGGTGGCATTCTCTCTACTAAGGAGTGAGCCTTGAAGCAAAAACTCAAGGTGGAGAAGAATGCTACCTTCAATGTGAGTCATTTGTTAATAAAATAATTCTTCTAGTTTCTTTTAATCTTGTCTTTTAATTTGTGCATGTTTGTTTAGTCTTTCCTTTCCTTTTATGTTTCTTTAAATGCTTCTTGCCTTCTTAGTTAACTTTCATTTCAGTATTATGCTTTCTTTTGCTAGTATAGTTAGTGTAATGAGTAGTGAGTAGTTCCATCCCCATTTGGGGGGTGGAGAAATATGTGATATAATCATGTAGTGTATTAAGTGTGTGTTATTTTTATCCCTTGAGCTTTATATGATTTCCATAACCATCTAATGGGTCTCCACTCTTATCTTTGATATGCTAATGCTCTTGAATGAAGCTTAGCTTATGCTTTGATTAGTGGACCTATTTTATGGGGAATGATAAGGTTAGGATATGGATGAAGTTAATATTGGAAACACAATTTGTAGTGTATGTACTCTTGTTGCCTTTTCCTTAGCTAATGTCTTGTATGCTTTAATGATGTAGTCATCTTAATTCATGTGGAGGCATAGTAGGGTCTAGTCTTTATACATGAGTTCATTTAGCTTCATTCCAATTATTGTCTTGTATGTTTTAATGATGTAGTCTTATCTTAATTCATGTTGAGGCAAAGTTGGATGTAGTTTTAGGATTTCATGCACTACATGTTGTGAGGAGCTTAATGAACACACACACACTCCTTTATGTTCACATTATTTCTCTACCCCCTTTGGGGTTTAGTTTTCTTGCTTTTCTTCCATTTCCATTTGCGTTTTAGTGTAGTTTAGTGTAACCAACATTTCTTCCCTTTCTTTACCTCTCGCCTTCGCACAAACCAAGTGTCGACACACCTCCCAGTGGACGACCCGTATTTGCCACCGCTTCAACGCGGCCGTGCACTTGCGGTTAAATATAAAACGATCAATCAAGTTTTTGGCGCCGTTGCCGGGGAGGTGCTCTGTCCAGACCTTGGTTTGGACGATTCGAGGGGTTTTTAATTTGTTGGTTTTAGTTTTTCTTAGTTTCAGGGAACCACAAGGTCAAGGGGAGGCTACTGGAGAAGTTTGAGGAAGCTCCGACCTAAACAGACCGCCAATCATCGGTGGAAGACCGCCAATTGGCGGCCTGGTGAGCATTGCTGTCCTTGAAATTTTTGTTGGTAGTTAGTCTTGAAATTTGTGTTATCTGGGAGCCCAATTTTACATGCTTTGACCTCTGGTTTGCTCCCAGATCATTAATCACTCCCCCATTAATCAACTTGGACCATAAAACTCAAAGCAAAAGATTAGACTTCTTGCCATCTAGGTCATGCACCATTGGTAGACCTTGCATGCATTTGTCTTTTCTTTGCTTTACATTTTGTCGTTGATAGCTGGCGTGAGGTACGTGCACCCACATCCCTCATTCATGCATGTTTCTTTCATGCATTAGTTAGTAAGGTGCATCGGGACAAGAGTGAGAGAGCGTTTGATTGGAGCGATTGATTGCTAGATCTAGGATTAAATCGCTACTAAGGAGGGGCTGTCCCATAAAAGATAAGGTGGGGGATTTCATCACCCTTTCCTTGGCCCCAAAAATCACTCTTAATAAAGCCTTAACTAAAAGCAAGTAGACATTGGCCCTAAGGAATTCGGACGCACTAGGAGAGTAATCTAGTCGAGACCGTCATGACCTGATCGGCGTTGCCTACCTTGTCGATAGTAGGAGGTACTGGATCTCCGGATCTGGTATCACTTGCTGGGCATTGTGGTCCTCGTTGTAGGGAGGTGAGACGTGTTGAGGCTACTGACCTCGAAGTTAGGCGTCGTCTAGCTTAAGGACCCATTGCCTTACTTTGTTTGAGCCGTTCTTGCTAGTTAGGCTTCTTCCTGATCCCACTACCCTCGCTAGCTCTAGGGATTCTTCCCTCCTCATCTGAGTCCTCTCCTCATCTATTCTCTACGTTTAGTCTCCTCCTCTAGTACACCTTCTGTTGTGTGTTTGTTAGAGTCGAGTCAAGCATTTTTATGCGAGGTTGGGCTCGTTCTGGTGAGAGCGCTCGACTCGAGAGAGTGCTTATTTCTGAGATGGAAGATCTTGGTGATCGACCATCTCCGCCTCGTGCTCCTTTGGAGCAAGAAGGCGAGTCGTCTCGTGGTGGCGAGGGAGACCGGGTTCCATACAAGGACTACCTCGGTCCGTTTCCACCACCACGTAGACCTCCTTCTCCTCCTCTGACTCGAGAGGAAGGGAGATTCGGTCAGGATCGAGTTCTAGGTGCACCACCACCTTTAGCTCGACATGATAGGCCGATGACCTTGTGGGAGCGGACCCATCCTGTTCGGGCCGCGCAACCTTCTTGCATAGTTGTTCCCCCTGCTCGCGGGAACAACTATGAGCTAAAACCTCAGTATGTGAGCATGCTTCCGACCTTCACTGCCAATAAGGAGGATCCGTATATCTTTATACGCGAATTCGAGGAAGTATGCTCCATGTTCAAGCTTCAACAGCTTGACGAGGATTCTGTCCGGTTGAGGATGATTTCTTTCGCATTGAAGGATAATGCGAAGAAATGGATGTATAGCCTCCTGGCGAGCTCGATTCGGTCATGGGATGAATTTGTTACCGTCTTTCTGAAGAGATTTTTCCCTCAAAGGAAAACTCAACAGATACGGCACCAGATACATCAGATGTATCAAACCGAGACCGAATCGTTTCATGGTTTCTTTGAGAGGTTCAAGGACCTTCTCCAGCAATGCCCTCATCATGGACTTGAGCTATGGCAGCTGTGCCAGATTGTTTATGAGGGCATCAACTACAACACCCGCACATTGTTGGAGTCAATGTGTCAGGGTGACTTCCAAATGAAACCCATCGAGGAGGCATGGGACACTTTTGAGTCCATGGCTGAGCGTACCTTCGAGTGGGACACCATGAGAGAGCCACCAGCCGCCAGGTCTTCTGGTCGAGCTGGATCTTATCAAGTTGAGTCAACTATCGCGTCTGAGGCGAAAGTGGCTGCTCTCATGCGTAGGATTGAGTGTTTGGAGATGGACCGAGCTCCTGTAGCTCAGGTCGCTACTCCCGAGTGTAGTAGGTGTGGACTGTCGGGACATGATGACTTGGAATGCGCTTACGCTCCAAGGGATACTGAGCATGCAAATGCGATGTATCAACAAAGGCCCCGAAACGACCCGTACAGTCACTCTTACAACCCGGGATGGCGTAACCATCCTAACTTCTCTTGGGGGCCTAGTGGGGGTAACGGTCAGAGCTCGCACGCTCAACCTCAACCTCCACCTTATCAACCTCCACGCCCATCGGCGACCTACCAACCTCCACATCAAAGGTCTCAGAACCACAATTACCAACCTCCTCAGACCTCTTCGTCGGGTTATTCTAACCAAACTCCACAACCCCAACGGGTTGACCCTAAGGACTCCACTCTTGAGCAAACCCTTCACGCGTTCATTCAGAGCACGCAAGCCATGTTTTCGGCCAACAACAATACGGTCAAAGCATTGGAAATGCAAGTGAGCCAGTTGGCTAATCAGCTCCATGAACGCGAGAAGGGTCAATTACCGAGTCAACCCGAGGTAAATCCCCGGGGTACCCATTCGCAAGGAAGGACACCTTTACCTCATGCTACCTCTGAACCGACCCATCATATTAATGTGATTCATACTTTGAGGTCTGGTAAGGAGGTGGACAACCACATTGGGGTGCCTTCCTTGTCATCACCATCTTTGAGGGAGCCGGATCCTGAGGCTCCCTCCACAAATACTTCCAGGAAGGAGCCAGATCCTGAGGTTCTTTCTACATTTCCTTCGACAAAGGGGCCGAACCTTGAGGTCCCCTTGTCTCCTCTTGTGTCGAAGGAACCAGATTCTGAGATCCCCACTCATGTTTCTTTGGACCTGAATTCTGGGGTGCCTTCGCATTCTTATGCCCCAAAGGCGCCATTCCCTGAGCGCCTTAAAAAGAAAACCTCTGATCAGCATGACAAGATGCTTGAGATGTTTCGGCAGGTTAAGGTGAATATCCCTCTTTTGGAGGTGATTCAGCAAATGCCACCTTATGCCAAGGTTCTCAAGGACTTATGCACTAAGAAGAGAAAAACTCATGTTCCCAAGAAAGCTTTTCTTGCGGCTAACGTGAGTTCCTTGTTGGCACAACCCATGTAAGTCAAGTACAAGGACCCTGGCTGTCCTACTATCTCTTGTGTGATTGGTGATGTGCCCATACACCGAGCCTTGCTGGACCTTGGTGCATCTGTTAATCTTCTGCCATATTCTGTCTACGTCCACCTCGGTCTTGGAGACCTCAAACAAACAAAGACCACTCTTCAATTGGCTGATAGGTCTATGAAGAAACCGAGGGGTGTGGTGGAAGATGTGCTGATCAAAGTGGGAGAGTTCATTTATCCAGTCGACTTCTTTGTCTTGGATACTGAACCTGTGCCAAACCCACTTGGACAAATTCCTGTCATTCTGGGGCGACCATTTCTTGCGACTTCCAATGCCTTGATCAATTGTCGCAATGGTCTGATGCGCTTGACTTATGGTAGTCAATGCGCTGATTTCAACATCTTCACCATTGGCAAGAAGCCAGATGCCTTCAATGACCCTGTTGGGGTTAACCTTATCCAGGGCATGGATGAGAGTGAAGTTGAGGGCACCTTCAAGTACTTCAGAGAATTGTTCGATGAAGATCCTGAAGGTGGTGAAGATGTTTCACCTGGGCTGGCACAAGAAGGTGCCTTATGTTCTGATCTTGTGGCCCTTGAGCCACATCCTTCTGATCTTGTGGCGCTTGAGCCACATTCTTTTGATCACGTGGCCCTTGAGCCACAACCTTTCGATCACGTGGCTTTTGAGCCACCAGATACCCTTTTTATGGCCTCTGGGCCACATGATCTTCATTCTATATCTGATGAGGACCCCATGTGGGTTAAGAATCAACCACCTGATACCCTTCAACCTGGTAGAGGTTCACCTCTCATTCATGCCTCCTCTTTTGTTAACTCTCAAGAGGCATCGAACGACCACAATGCGAATAAGGGTGTCAGGTGGTCAAGCAATTCTGTTTTGTATGTTGCGAGCCCATACAGGTGCATTTCTGGCTCGAGAGATGGCGGGTTCCCATTTGATGTCCCTTGATATATGAAGATGGGAGCCCATTGTTGTACATAGTTAAAAAAAAAATAAAAAAATAAAATAAAATAAAAAAGACTCCTTCAGTGAGCATCGATTGTTGTGGGCCCCAACCCTTGAGTATTTGGGCCCCATTTCTTTCACGTATTTGTCTCCCTTCTTCAGCTTCTCACAGGTTTTTGAGGGAATTTGGGTTTGTGTCCACCAACATGACCCCGAACGTCCCTTTGTACTTCATGTTGGTGAGATCGTTCCTTTTTCATGCATGTATCCATGTAGTATCTTGTTCACATTCATTGAGGACAATGCATGAAGTAGGTGTGGGGGGGTGTTTTACGTGTGTACATAGTCGAGTCTTTTCCTTTGATTTTTGTTTTCTTTTGTTTGCATTGTTAGGGTCATGATAGTGTGCTGCATTTAATATCGATATATCTGCTTGCCATGATCCTTGGGTGACTTGTCTTCTTTTGCTTGCCTAGTGCTTCAAATTTTTTACATTTCTTTCAAAATCTTCATGTGTTTTCGAAAGAAAATGTTTTGTGGGTTTTGCGTGTGTTTAGCATGTGCAAAACCGTTGAGAGGCAAAGTAAAAAGAAAGCTCCCAAAATTGTCTTGAACTTGATGCATTAGGATATCTAGTACGTGGCTTTAGGATTTATCGAGTCGTTAGGATGCACCCCAGTTTTCCCTTGGGGGTGAGTAATCAGTGGGTTTCAGTGCTCAAACATTTAAAGAAGTCCACCCTGAACCTAGTGAGTCAAATAATTCGTGTTTATTAATTTAGGAAGTTTGTTGTAGTCAAGGGCCCTTAATATCTTTTTGTGAAACTTAAGTGTAGGGGTTTTGGTTCCCATGTAGATAAATGAATAAATAAGTGGTGTTCTCTCTTCTCGCACGGCTCCTATCACTCGGGAAAGTAGGTCTGAGGGGACATTGTGCCTGGTGCTTTCGAGTCATCTGACTTGGGATGCACCGACCGAACTCCCGTTACACGGGTAGTAGGGATCGCCCTATGTGGAGATTCGGGGGAAGGTGTACGTGATATTGTAAGTCCTCATAGGCAATGATGCACGAAACCTGACCCTGGGAGAATCAAACACCAACCAATAAATGCTCCAAAGAGAAAGAAAAAAAAAACAAAAAAAGAAAAAAAGAAAAAAAAGAAAAGAAGAGTCAAATAAGAACCAAAATGGACTTTACACTTTGTTTCACATTCAGAAGTTAAGGTTGCCCATGTCTTTCACTTAATTCCTTAGTTAACTCTCACGAATAACTCATTAGGTTAGGTGTGTGGACTGATTACATATATAGAGTCGACCCGTAGTATTACCGCATTCCATGATCGACAAAATAAGTCCAACGAGTCGTGTAGCTAGATTGATTAATGCATCTTGTTCGGATTTTGTGGGTATATCCGCTGAAAACCCTCAGCAGACACCACTCCTCCTCCTTGGCAACAAGGAGGTTTAACGGCTTGTTGCACGTGCTAAGTGCAACCGTGATTCCTACGAAAGTGAGTTAGGATTTCTTGTTTTTCGTATGCTTTTTCCTTTCTTTGTTTTGCTCGAGACTAGCAAAAACTTAGGTGTGGGGGTATTTGATTGACATCATTTCATGCTTATATTTGTACCTTATATCCATTTTCTTACACCTAAGCAATGCTATGTGACGAGTTTTATGTTTAGTTTTCAGAAATAAAGAGGTTTGAAGAGAAGAGCCATGAAAGGACCCAAAAGCAGGAAAAAAGGACCTAATTGTGAGACCTGAGGACCAAGATGCAAGGGGGAAGGACCTGATCGTAAGACAGAAGGACCTAAGAGCAAAACAAGAAACTCCACACCATCATGAGGAGTATTTTGTCAATTCGATTCGGGTCGGAGCTCCACTAAACCAACCAGATGCATCTAAGACCAAGAAACACTTCAAGAAAAGCCCACAAAGAAAACCAGACGGATCTAAACCTTATAGACCGCCAATTGGCGGTCTGGAACCGCTAATTGGCGGTCCATTTAGCCCAGAATCCATCTAGTTTTCTGTAGCACGTGTATTAGTGTATTCTTAGTGTATTTTTGGTATTGGTTTAGTCCCACATCGGGGGATTGTCCCGGATTAGCTTTTTCCATGGCTATAAATAGAACTCTTCACCTTCCATTGTAATTACCCATTGCTTGGTGGCATTCTCTCTACTAAGGAGTGAGCCTTGAAGCAAAAACTCAAGGTGGAGAAGAATGCTACCTTCAATGTGAGTCATTTGTTAATAAAATAATTCTTCTAGTTTCTTTTAATCTTGTCTTTTAATTTGTGCATGTTTGTTTAGTCTTTCCTTTCCTTTTATGTTTCTTTAAATGCTTCTTGCCTTCTTAGTTAACTTTCATTTCAGTATTATGCTTTCTTTTGCTAGTATAGTTAGTGTAATGAGTAGTGAGTAGTTCCATCCCCATTTGGGGGGTGGAGAAATATGTGATATAATCATGTAGTGTATTAAGTGTGTGTTATTTTTATCCCTTGAGCTTTATATGATTTCCATAACCATCTAATGGGTCTCCACTCTTATCTTTGATATGCTAATGCTCTTGAATGAAGCTTAGCTTATGCTTTGATTAGTGGACCTATTTTATGGGGAATGATAAGGTTAGGATATGGATGAAGTTAATATTGGAAACACAATTTGTAGTGTATGTACTCTTGTTGCCTTTTCCTTAGCTAATGTCTTGTATGCTTTAATGATGTAGTCATCTTAATTCATGTGGAGGCATAGTAGGGTCTAGTCTTTATACATGAGTTCATTTAGCTTCATTCCAATTATTGTCTTGTATGTTTTAATGATGTAGTCTTATCTTAATTCATGTTGACGCAAAGTTGGATGTAGTTTTAGGATTTCATGCACTACATGTTGTGAGGAGCTTAATGAACACACACACACTCCTTTATGTTCACATTATTTCTCTACCCCCTTTGGGGTTTAGTTTTCTTGCTTTTCTTCCATTTCCATTTGCGTTTTAGTGTAGTTTAGTGTAACCAACATTTCTTCCCTTTCTTTACCTCTCGCCTTCGCACAAACCAAGTGTCGACACACCTCCCAGTGGACGACCCGTATTTGCCACCGCTTCAACGCAGCCGTGCACTTGCGGTTAAATATAAAACGATCAATCAACGATTCAGACCCTGGAGGATATGCTTAGAGCATGCACCCTGGATTGGGCAGGACACTGGGATGAGCACTTGCCACTGATAGAGTTTGCCTACAACAACAGCTACCACTCGAGTATTGGGATGGCACCGTACGAGGCATTGTACGGGAGGCCTTGCAGATCACCGGTATGCTGGAGTGATGTGGGCGAGAGGCAGTTAGTGGGGCCAGAGATTGTGCAGATGTACTCAGAGAAAGTGGATGTGATCAGGAGGAGGCTGGCCACAGCACAGAGCAGGCAGAAGAGTTATGTTGATCGACGAAGACGGGTGTTGAGTTTTGAGGTGGGCGATCACGTGTTTCTGAAGATTTCCCCAGCCAGAGGTGTGATGAGGTTTGGGAAGAAGGGGAAGCTCAGTCCGAGATATGTTGGACCGTTTGAGATCCTCGATCGAGTTGGAGAGCTTGCCTACCGGATTGCACTGCCGCCACAGTTTTCGGGTCTGCATAATGTCTTCCATGTGTCGATGCTGAGGAGGTATGTGGCAGATCCGTCGCACGTTATTGAGATAGCGGTGCCAGAGATTCAGCAGGACTTGTCGCTCGAGGAGAGGCCAGTCGAGATTGTTGATCGCATGGATCATCAGCTCAGGAGGAGGACCATTCCGATGGTGAAGGTCAGGTGGCAGCATCACAGCGAGCGCGAGGCCACTTGGGAGATCGAGGAGGATGTCAGAAGGCAGTATCCAGAGCTTTTCGGTGAGTGTTTGCTTGATTTCGGGACGAAATCCTTTTAAGTTGGGTGGATTGTTAGATCCCTAACCTAGGGTTAGTGGACTAATGATGGTTAAGGTATGGTTTGCATGGGGAAGTGGGTGTGCAGGAGATTGCATGGGAAGGTGAAGGGTTGGGGTTACTGTAGCACGAGTTTTAAATAAGGTCCTTCTCTCTCTTTCTTCTTCTTTCATCTCCTTCCTCATTTCTTCTTCCTCCATTCTCACCAATCACACACCTTCTTCCTCAGTCTCTCAAGCTCAGGCGGAGGAGGCTCCGTCGGCGTGAGGTGTGAAGCGGTCCAGGCAGGAGAGGTGCGGAGTTGAGCGCACGAGGAGATCACCGGAGGCGACGTGCACGAGCGGAGCTCCGGCGTTTTCGTCGTTTCTTTTGAGGTATGCCGCTCCTTAGTGTGGTTTGTTTGCTGACCCTCATGTGAGGGATGCGTTGGTCGAGTCGGGGGAGGTCGGAGACCTCTCCGGCGACGCGTTTCTTCGTAAAACCTCGGCTGGCGCGAGGTTGAAGACGACCAACGGTCGACCGGATCCTTCGGGCGGTCGACCATTTTAGCACTGTTTTCCCGACTTTAACCTTCACCGGTCGAACGATGCCTTGGGGCGGTCGACCGGTAGTGCATTATTGCTGGTGAGTTGGGATTTTTCTACCTGTTGTCGGTCGACCGGTCCTTGTTGTGTCCGACCGGAACTTAAGTGTACCTGTTAGTTTCGCATGTTTTGTTCGACCGATTTCTTGTGACGTTCGACCGATCGTTTGTTGTTCGACCGTTGGAGGTTTGCGTTCGACCGATTATATGACTTAGAATAATAGGTTAACCCTGTCTGTTTTCGGTCGACCGAGACCCCTGAGTCGGTCGACCGATAGAATTGAATTTAATGATGACCAGACTCCGGATTTTGACCTCGTTCGGTCGACCGGTTTTAGACCTTTGTTCGACCGTTGGGGGTTCTGTTTTGAGCGCAGCGGTAGACCGTTTTAGGAGTACGGTCGACCGATTCCTTTCTGGAACCGGTCGACCGAATCACCTCTTCCGGTCGACCGTTTGGGCCCCGGACAGAATTCCTGGTTCCCTTTTTGAACGCCAACTTTGTCCACGGAAACCCGTGTCCTCGTCTTGTGCGTGAGCCGGGAGGTGACGGTGGGCGCGTGATGCGTGCCTGCCCAGGGACCGCCGTTGGGAAGAGTGTGGGTGTTCGGGACGCGTCACCTCCATGTATGGACCGTGACTTTTAAGATGATTGTTGGCACTTTGTAGTATAGCAGGCCTGAGGGATCGCGGATCCCAGTGTTGATGTTGTGCGGGCACGCAACTGGCGTTGGGTGAGGTGACTACCGGCCCACGGGCTACGGAGGTCGCTGCCCTGCTTTTATAGCGGCGCGGTTGGTGTTTGCGGCTCGAGGAGCCTGATGACCTGGCAGACTTCGGTCTGGTTTCGTCCGATGCTGTGCCGGACTGTGGTGATGGACCACCGATGCTGTGCCGGTGATGCCGCCGAGGTTGTGCCGGCGATGGTGATTGATGAGCCGAGGCTGTTCCGGCTATGTTGTTTTCCTCGGCTGGGCACCTACCGAGATGTTGTTGTTATACCTTCCGGGCGACGGCCCCGTTGGTCCCTGTGGCTCCGACCACTGAGATTTGCAGATCTGTATTCTATCGGCCCGCAGGCGTGACAAAGGCTCCCTGCCGAACCCTTGAGTAGTGTAGCTGCGTGTGGGGGGTGCGATGTCGCGTGCTGTAAGACTGCATGTGCCTGCAGTAGGTCTCCTCGGGAGACTCGTTGTTGATTTTCGGACTGATGTCCTGTTTTACCCTTCGGGGGAACTGTTTTCCATTTCTGTCGATGCCATGACATGCTACTAGTATGATAGGTTCATTGTGTAATGCATGCATATATAGGTGAGTTGGCATACGGGGTTTCCTTCTGGAAACTCAGGCATTGTTGTTATATATTTTCAGGACCGCAGTAGGTCCAGTGGGGTGGTGATCGGCGGGCGCGCGCGTTTGGAGTCGGATCCTCTAGTCAGACCACTGAGGTCCACATGATTACATTTATCTTCCCTTATCGTTTTGTTGTAATCATGTATTCATTTTGGCAAACTCTGATGTATTATGGTGCACCACTTTATTGTTTATGAGAAGTAACAGTCCCGCCTTGATTATTGTGCTCTTTGTCTTGATTATGAATTTTTAAATTTTCCGCTGTTTCGGGATGTTACAAATATGGACCGCCAATTGGCGGTCCATAAACTTCGGATCGCGTTGGAATTTGTTGTGGGCTTTTCTTTCTGGTATTGTTGGTCTTTGATGCGGTTACTTGACTTGTTGGAGCTCCGACCCGAATCGAATTGGTAAAATACTCCGCATGATGGTGTGGAGTATTCTGATTTGCTCTTAGGTCCTTCTGTCTTGCAATCAGGTCCTTCTTCCTTGCATCTTGGTACCCAGATCTCACAATTTAGTCCTTTTTCCTCGCTTTTGGGACCTTTTATGCTTCATCTCTTCAAACCTATTTATTCCTGAAAACTAAACATAAAACTCGTGACAAAGCATTGTTTAGGTGAAAGATAATGGATATAAGATACAAATATAAGCATGAAATGATGTCAATCATTGTCCCACTCAAGTATGTTGCTATCAAAGTCAAGTAAAGGTTTCGGTGAAAGCCCGAAGTATCCCTCTCGGATTGTGAGAGGAGGAGCCATGCTCGGCGTGGGTTGTTCGTGAGTGATTGATACGGTTTAATTAAACCGCAAGTGCACGGCCACGTTGAAGTGGTGGCAAATACGGTTCGTCCACTAGGAGGTGTGTCGACGTTTGATTTGTGCGAAAGGGAGTGGGAAAGAAAGGAGAGAAAGATGGATTACACTAAACTACACTAATCTAAACTAGTAAACTAGCAAAGCTGAAATGAAATCACAACACAAACTAAACTAAACAACTACTGAGGAAGATAAGAACTTAGGAATGAAAACCCCTAAGTGGTGGAGTGTGTGTGTATGCACACGAAATAAGTGTGGTGGTGAATGCATACAAGAAGCTCAAGTTAGTTAGTGTGTGTTAATGCATAAGAGGTACCTAATGGCAAAACCTATCGTTTACAACACTAACTTAGGTGATTATGCAAGGTTGTTATTAAGAACATACAAGCATGGAAAGTACCTAACTATGGCAGAAACCATCAAGTGAAATTCTTATTAATTCAAGCAAGCATACTAATATTTCTCACAAACAATTATATCTTGCAGTCATACCATCTACATAACATGTACACACATCTACTCCACCCCCAAAGGGGATGGAACTACTCACTACTCATTACACTAACTACATTAACAAAATGAAGCATTATACTAAAATGAAACTACACTAGTCAAGTAAGAACTATTAAAGAAGCTGAAATGACATAAAACAAAACAAGCATCAAAGCAAGCACATTAAAGGAAATTAACTAAACAAGAAATAACATGCTAATGAAAACATCTATTATTAACTTACTCAATTACAAGCAGCCCTTCCTCCACCAGAGTTTTGCTTCAAGGCTTCACTCTTTGTAGGGAAGATGGCCACAAAGAGAGAGATGGGGTACATGAGACGAGGGAGAGTTCTATTTATAGCCATAGAAAAAGGTAATCCGGGACAATCCCCGATGTGGGACTAAACAAATACCAAAAATAGCCTAAAGAAAAACTACTACATACGCTCCAAACATCTCAGCGGATCCGGACCACCAATTGGCGGTCTACAAGATCCAGATGTCGATCATTTTTGTTGTGGGCTTGTCTTGATGGATTTGTTGGTCTTGGATGTATCTACTTCGCTTGTTGGAGCTCCGACCCGAATAGAATTGCCAAAATACTCCCCATGATGGTGTGGAGTTTTCTGTTTTGCTTTTTGGTCCTTTGGTCTTACGTTCAGGTCCTTCTCCCTTGCATCTTAGTCCCCAGGTCTCACAATTAAGTCATTTTCCCTAATTTTGGGTCCTTTCATGGCTCTTCTCTTCAACCCTCTTTATTTTTGAAATTCAAACATAAAACTCATCACGTAGCATTGCTTAGGTGTAAGATAATGGATGAAATGATCTCCCGGCCCGGAACGGGGAGTGGTTAGTGAAGTCGTGAACGGAACTCGGTGATCCGAGTGGAGCTTGCAAGAGAGGACTAAGACCCAGGTGAGGTACCGAACCTCTATAAAACTCCACCGTCTCATTGTGGTTGGCTTTATTTCCTTCCCTTTACCTTGCTTGCTTGTTTATTTGTTTTAATTCCGTTGCATATACTTGATCGATTAAACAAGTAGTTAATTAGTCAAAAAGTGATTAGAATTAGTGACGCTTACGATCCTACAATCTGATGCCACTCAATCCTATCCTAGTGGTCAACATCTTTGATGTTTGGGGAATTGACTTCATGGGCCCTTTTCCCGTTTCGCTTGGTCACATCTACATTATGGTGGCTAGTTGATTATGTGTCGAAGTGGGTTGAAGGAATCCCCACTGGCACTAACGATCGCAAGGTTGTGATCAAATTTCTTAAACAACACATCTTTGCAAGGTTTGGGACACCTCGTTGTATCATAAGTGATCAGGGGACACAATTTGTGAACCGACCCCTCGAGGCAGTGTTGAGGAAATATTCCAACACTCACAAGTTGGCCACACCTTACCATCCTCAAAGCAGTGGCTAGGTGGAAATTTCCAACCGTCTACTCAACCAAATTCTTGAGAAAACGGTTAATGCTTCGAGGAAAGATTGGTCAGTTAAGCTTAATGATTCATTGTGGTCCTTCCACACTACATTTAAAACCGACCTTGGCATGTCCCCCTACCGGCTAGTTGATGGCAAAGCTTGCCATCTTCTAGTAGAGCTTGAGCACCCGGCATTATGGGCAACCAAACATCTTAACATGAGTCTTGATGTTTCTGGTGCCAATCGCGAGTTGGACCTCAACGAGTTAGAGGAGTTGAGAAACGAGGCTTATGAGAATGTAAAGATCTGCAAGTCCCGTACTAAAATTTTCCCCGACCACTTCGTCCGAAGCAAAACTTTCACGGTGGGACAAAAGGTCTTGTTGTATAACTCTCGCCTCTACTTGTTTCCAGGGAAACTGTGGAGTCGTTGGTATGTGTACTTTATTGTTTCACCATTTTCGCACATGGGGCTGTTGGGATTCAGAAGCCAAATACCAATGACGTGTTCAAAGTTAATGGACACCGGGTAAAACCTTACTTGGAGGGGGCTACGACAGAAGTTGAGGTGGAAGTCATGTCTTTACACGAACTTCCCGCAGATGTTGTCACTTGAAGTGATCAATCCTTTCATTTTGTTGTACATATCTTTAAAAAAAGAAGAAAAAATTAGCGAAAAAGAAGAAAATAAAAAATTAGAAGTTCATGTTGATATTTTTCCATGCTCCTTTGTTAAAACGCGTTTTGCTTTACCCTACCCATCATCCACCCAAACCACAACGCGCATTGTCCTCCTGGCCGCCCAGTAGAGAATTTTGTGCCAGATCTAACGAACTGACAACCAATCAGCAGTCTCCCACCGCCGATCAGCGGTTCGTTGTGTTGATCTCTGCCTGGATCTTTGGCTCGGAGTTCTTATTTTTGTTGGCAGTCAGTTTCTTTTGGGTTTCAGGATTTCTACTGCTCAAATCGACGTGCGTCAGTCTCCACCCCTTAAGTGTTGTGTTCGTCTCCGCCGCCGCATGTCCTCCGTTAAAGCTCACCAAGGTAGGTACAGAACTTAATGTTTCCACCCTAATTCGCGATTTTGGAGAACCCTTCTACGATAGAATCATAGTAAAGGGGTGGATTCATTTGATGTATGATGAAACCATGTACATAGAACCTCTCGTACGTGAGTTTTATTCTAAACTCGAGTATGACCAGACCGGACAACTCCAGTTTAGTGTCACTCTTAGAGGGGTGAAACACACCGTGAGACCCCAATTTATCTCCAACGCGACAGGGATCCACTTAGTCAATGATCTCGCGTCTACTCATGATATAAATTTTTACCGATCTATGCTTGGGCGCGGGCAACACATTTCATCGCATGGGGGAATACCCAATGTGCACATCTACTCCAATGTGCACATTGTATCCAGGTCGGTGTGTAGGAATGTGTTGGGCCAAGTGCGCTTGCGAATAATGTATAGTCTCATGGATGGTTCACCTCATTAGATTTGTCGAACGTTGTTCGATGTATTGGTGAATGCAAGCTTAGGGAAATACATTGTTTTCCTACTCTGGTGACAAAATCGTGTGGAATGTTGGACATCCCATGGTTTGAGCACTTGTTGCAGCGCCAAGGCATGGACCTCGAGGTTGCGAAGATGACCCCGTCATATCGCCATTGCCTTCAGAAGACATGGGTGCATGATTACTTGGAGGAGGATGTTAGAGGCAGTTCCCCGAACTCATCTATGAGCATGGGAACGCTCTACAACATCGACATATCTGAGATGGTGGTGAAGCAGCAAAATGTCATTTTGGCCAAGGAAAACTGGAAGATTTATAGGAAGTTATTGGCTCTTGAGAGAGTTGCCTCTTCGAGTACCTCTGGCCGCCATCATTAGTCTGGTACACCCTATCCATGCGTTGGCGCCATTCTGGCATACATTGAGGACAATGCATGGATTAGTTGTGGGGAGGGGTCATGTATTTACATATTTTGCGTGTCTTTTGATTTATTTTGCTTTCTTTCGTTTACCTATCTAAGGTCATGTTAGTGTGTTGCATTTAATATCGATATATCTATTTGCCATGATCATTGGGTGTCTTGTGTTGTCTTTTGTTTGCCGTAGTGCTTTCACTTCCTATTTCTTTCAAAAATCTGATGTGTTTACAAAAGAAAATGTTTTGTGGGGTTTGTGTATGTGTTTAGCGTATGCAAAACCATCTTGAGGCCATGAAAATAGAAGCTCCCAAATTGACTTTAACATGATGCATTAGGATATCTAGTATACCGGCTTTAGGTCTTATCGAGTCGTAAGGATGCACCCCGATCTTCCCTCGGGGGGCGAGTAAACATAGGGTTTCAGTACTCAAACAAATAAAGAAGTCCACCTTGAACCAAGTGCACGGCCGCTGATTGATCTCGTTTTATAATTTCTACCGCAAGTGCACGGCCGCGTTGAAGCGGTGGCAAATACGGGTCGTCCACTGGGAGGTGTGTCGACACTTGGTTTATTCGAAGGCGAGAGGTAAAAAGAAGGGAGAAAGATGTATTACACTAATCTAAACTACAAAGCTGAAATGAAATGCAAAGGAAATGAATATAAGCAATAAAACTAAACCCCAAAGGGGGTAGAGAAATAATGTGAACATAAAGAAGTGTGTGTGTGTTCATTAAGCTCCTCACAACATGTAGTGCATGAAATCATAAAACTACATCCAACTTTGCCTCTACATGAATTAAGATAAGACTACATCATTAAAACATACAAGACAATAATTGGAATGAAACTAAATGAACTCATGTATAAAGACTAGACCCTACTATGCCTCCACATGAATTAAGATGACTACATCATTAAAACATACAAGACATTAGCTAAGGAAAAGGCAACAAGAGTACATACACTACAAATTGTGTTACCAACAATTACTTCATCCATATCCTAACCTTATCATTCCCCATAAAATAGGTCCACTAATCAAAGCATAAGCTAAGCTTCATTCAAGAGCATTAGCATATCAAAGATAAGAGTGGAGACCCATTAGATGGTTATGGAAATCATATAAAGCTCAATGGATAAAAATAACACACACTTAATACACTACATAATTATATCACATATTTCTCCACCCCCAAATGGGGATGGAACTACTCACTACTCATTACACTACTGATTAGACTAAGTAAAGAAAACATTTAACTAAGATACTAAAATTACTAAACAAGAAATTAAACAAAGTAAAGCAACCCACACAAAACAAGCAACATAACAAAACAAGATTAAAAGAAACAAATAAACTTTTATTAACAATGACTCACATTGAAGGTAGCATCCTTCTCCACCTTGAGTTATTGCTTCAAGGCTCACTCCTTAGTAGAGAGAATGCCACCAAACAATGGGTAATTACAATGGAAGGTGAAGAGTTCTATTTATAAGCATGGAAAAAGTTAATCGGGGATAATCCCCCGATGTGGGACTAAACCAATACCAAAAATAGCCTAAACGAAAATTAATACAAGTCCAGAAGAAATTTCGACGGATCCTGAGCAATATGGACCGCCAATTAGCGGTCCAAGACCGCCAATTGGCGGTCCAAAATTGTCGGATCGTATTGGAATTTGTTGTGGGCTTTGCTTTCTGGTATTGTTGGTCTTTGATGCGGTTACTCGACTTGTTGGAGCTCCGACCCGAATAGAATTGGTAAAATACTCCCCATGATGGTGTGGAGTATTCTGTTTTGCTCTTAGGTCCTTCTGTCTTACATTCAGGTCCTTCTCCCTTGCATCTTGGTCCCTAGATCTCACCATTCAGTCCTTTTTCCCAGCTTTTGGGTCCTTTCATGGCTCTTCTCTTCAAACCTCTTTATTCCTGAAAACTAAACATAAAACTCGTCACGTAGCATTGCTTAGGTGTAAGATAATGGATATAAGATACAAATATGAGCATGAAATGATGTCAATCAAATACCCCCACACCTAAATTTTTGCTAGTCTCGAGCAAAACAAAGAAAGAGAAGAACAAACGAGAAACAAGAAATCCTAACTCACTTTCGTAGGAATCACGGTTGCACTTAGCACGTGCAACAAGCCGTTAAACCTCTTTGTTGCCAAGGAGGAGGAGTGTTGTCTCCTGAGGGTTTTCAGCGGATATACCCACAAAATCCGAACAAGATGCATTATTCAATCTAGACCTCGACTCGTTGGAAATATTTTGTCGATCAATGGACGCGGTAATGCTACGGGCCGACTCTATATAGGTGATCAGTCCACACCTCTACCCTAATGAACCATTCGTGCAAGTTAAATAAGGAATTATGTGAAAGACATGGACAACCTCAACATCCTCAAGTGCTACAAAGTGTAAAGTCCATTAAGGTTCTTATTTGCATTATCATATTTTTTTCTTTTTGTTTCTTTTCACATTTTTTTTTCTTTTACTTTTTATTAGTTGGAGCTTCATTCTCCTAGGGTCAGGTTCCGTGCATCATTGCCCATGAGGACTTACACTATCACGTACACCTTTCCCCACATCTCCACATAGGGCAATCCCTACCACCCGTGTAACGGGAGTTCAGTCGGCGCATCCCAAGTCAGATGACTCGAAAGCACCAGGCACAAAGTCCCCTCAGACCTACTTTCCCGAGTGATAGGAGCCGTGCGAGAAGAGAGAACACCTACTCACTTATTTCTTATCTACACATGAACCAAAACCCCTACACTAATGTCTCACAACAGGATTTAGAGGGTCCTTGACTACAACAAACTTCCTTAAGTTAACAGACACGAATTATTGACTCACTAGGTTCAGGGTGGACTTCATTAAATGTTTGAGCACTGAAACCCTATGATTACTCACCCCCAAGGGAAAACTGGGGTGCATCCTAACGACTCGATAAATCCTAAAGCCACGTACTAGATATCCTAATGCATCAAGTTCAAGACAATTTTGGGACCTTTCTTTTTACTTTGCCTCTCAACGGTTTTGCACATGCTAAACACACGCAAAACGCACAAAACATTTTCTTTCGAAAACACATGAAGATTTTGAAAGAAATGTGAAAATTTTGAAGCACTAGGCAAGCAAAAGAAGACAAGTCACCCAAGGATCATGGCAAGCAGATATATCGATATTAAATGTAGCACACTATCATGACCCTAACAATGCAAACAAAAGAAAACAAAATCAAAGGAAAAAGACTCGACTATGTACACACGTAAAACACCCCCCACACCTACTTCATGCATTGTCCTCAATGAATGCAAGCAAGATACTACATGGATTGATGCATAAAAAGGAGAGATCTCACCAACATGAAGTACAAAGGGAAGTGCAAGGTCATGTTGATGGACATAACCCGAATTCCCTCAAAACCTGTGAGATGCTAAAGAAGGGATACAAATACGTGAAAGAAATGGAGCCCAAATACACAAGGGTTGGGGCTCACAACAATCAATGCTCACTGAAGGAGTCTTTTATTGTACTTCTTTTTTTCTTTTTTTTCTTTTTTTTCTTTTTTTTCATATAACTATGTACAAACATAAGTTCCCATCTTCATTTGTCAAAAGACATCAAATGGGAACCTCAAGAGTGGGTCAATGCACTTGGAAAGGGAACATGACACCACGCGGGGCCAGAATACGCATGCGTGGGCCCCCTTCACAAAGAGCACCAGATGAAATGAGAGGTTCATGAATTGGACGCAAAGGCGTCTCATTCAAAGGATCAAACTGAAAGAGCTTGAACCTCTCGAGAGTTTGGGAAATAAGGGGCAACGGAAGAAAAATATCTCCCGTTGCGGAACTGAAGTTATGATAATCAATCCAAACTCTCCAACCAACAGGCTGGTGGGTCGGAACGAGGTCAAGCACCTCGTTATGCATGTCCAACTCACCAGGAGAACAGGAAGTGGGTCTCATACCCAAAGTATCCTCCAAGGAACTCCTAATACCCTCATGAGCAATGTGGTTGTTTGATGTTCCATCATTTCCAAGATGATCAGGAACAATAGTGAGAGGCAAACTCTCATCAGGTTGTTTGAAGTTGAGGGTACTAGGGAGCTCTTGCTCCACCAGAGGTGAGTCCTTAGGAGGTACAACAATAAGATCATGTGGCTGAAGGGCCACGGGACAAAAAGGTAAGGCACAATCCTGTGCCGACTCATAATAGAACTGGTCCAAGTTATTCTCAATTTGAATCGAATCCTCCACTAAGTGATCGTGAATTGAAACCCCAAGTCCCTCAGGCTGACTAGGAGTTTGACTTTGAAAGGTTGTGCTTTGAATTTGTGGATGTGGTGGTGGTTCGATATCAAAAGATGAATCCTCATGTTGACAAGAAAGGTGACCCTCCTCGCGTTCATGGAATTGTTGTGTCATTTGACTCACTTGCAATTCCATATTTTGCAAGGAATTCAAGTTGGACTTCAATAAAGTTTGAGTGGTTTCCATGAATGTTTGGAGAGTTTGTTTTAAGGAATCAAATTTGGGGTCAACAGTGAGGTCCAAGTCAGAGCTTGGGAAATTTTGGGGTTGGGTGTTGATGGGCTGAGAATGAGTCCAATGATTTGAAGTGGGGTGTTGGTAGAATTCTGGGTATTCGGGAGGAGGATACGGGGGTGAAAATGAGGTATAAGAATTTGGATAAGATTTGTCTCCCCATGAATCCATCACTCTCGGGTTGTACGCGGATGCGTAATGGTCATAATGAGCATTTTGGGAAAATGTGTGCTCATACTCAGGCTCAGGGGGAACATAAGGACATTCCCCGATAACATGACCACTCAACCCACAACAGTCGCACGGTACGGCTACTGGAGCCACCGGGGCACTCATGTCGTCTGCCATACGCATGAAAGAGGCCAAAGTTTGTTGTAATGTCTCAGTTTGTTGACCAGCATATGATCCGGCATAACTAGATTGTGGTCTAGCAGTCGGTGCCTCTCTCATGTTACCCCAATATGAAGACTGCTCAGTCACAAAATTGCGATCATCCCAACCATACGGGGTGTTAGTCTGAGCCACCCCAGGTTGCATGGGTCCGGAGTACCAGGGAGAATCACCCTGGTCCCAACAATGATATGGATGGTCGCCCATGTAACCATCCATCTCAAGAAAAACTCTCGAGTCGATCACTCTCACCACCACGAGGCTAAGCTCGCAAAAAGTGCTCGACTCGACCCTAAAACGCTAACAGAGAGTGTAAAGGGGAGGAGACTATAACGTAGAAGAAGGTGAGAAGAAGATGACTCAGAGGAGAAGGGAAGAATCCCTAGAGCTAGCGAGGGTACAGGGTGAAGGTAGAAGCCTAACTAGCAAGCATGGCTCAAACAATGTAAGGCAATGGGTCCTTAGGCTAGACGATGCCTAACTTCGAGGTCACTAGCCTCGACACGCCTCACCTCCCTACAACGAGGACCACAATGCCCAGCAAGTGATACCAGATCCGGAGATCCAGTACCTCCTACTATCGACAAGGTAGGCAACGCCGATCAGGTCATGGCGGTCTCAACTAGATTACTCTCCTAGTGCGTCCGAATTCCTAGGGCCAATGTCTACTTGCTTTTAGTTAAGGCTTTACTTGAGTGTGCTTTTTGGGGCTAAGGGAGGGGTGATGAAATCCCCCACCTTATCTTTGAAGTCTATAGGTGATGCCCCTTAAAGATGTTTTGAAATCTTAAGCTAGCAAGCAACTCACCAAACAAGCACTCACCTCACTCTTGTTTCGATGCAAACCTTACTCACTAATGAATGTCCTAATGCGTGAATGAGTGATAAGGAATGCGTACCTCGCTCCAGCAATCAACGACAAAATGTAAAGCAAAGAAAAGAAAGATGCATGCAAGGTCTACATATGATGCATGACCTAGATGGTAAGAAGTCTAATCTTTTGCTTTGAGTTTTATGGTCCAAGTTGATTAAAGGGGATTGAAATTAAATCTGGGAGCAAACTAAAGATCACAACATGCAAAATTGGGCTCCCAGATAACTAAAGTGAACAACATAACAACTGGAACAAATTTGAGAGCAATTGAGGCTCACCAGGCCGCCAATTGGCGGTCCCAGACCGCTGATTGGCGGTCACTTTGGGGTCTTTTGCTCTCCAATTACTCCAGTCGCTTCCCCTTGATCCTCAGGTTCCCTGCCACTAAGAAAAACTGAAAACAAAAAATTAAAAACCCCTCGAATCGTCCAAACCAACGTCTGGACAGAGCACCTCCCCGGCAACGGCGCCAAAAACTTGATTGATCTCGTTTTATAATTTCTACCGCAAGTGCACGACCGCGTTGAAGCGGTGGCAAATACGGGTCGTCCACTGGGAGGTGTGTCGACACTTGGTTTATTCGAAGGCGAGAGGTAAAAAGAAGGGAGAAAGATGTATTACACTAATCTAAACTACAAAGCTGAAATGAAATGCAAAGGAAATGAATATAAGCAATAAAACTAAACCCCAAAGGGGGTAGAGAAATAATGTGAACATAAAGAAGTGTGTGTGTGTTCATTAAGCTCCTCACAACATGTAGTGCATGAAATCATAAAACTACATCCAACTTTGCCTCTACATGAATTAAGATAAGACTACATCATTAAAACATACAAGACAATAATTGGAATGAAGCTACATGAAAATGAAGCTACATGAACTCAAGTATAAAGACTATACCCTACTATGCCTCCACATGAATTAAGATTTCACTACATCATTAAAACATACAAGACATTAGCTAAGGAAAAGGCAACAAGAGTACATACACTACAAATTGTGTTACCAACAATTACTTCATCCATATCCTAACCTTATCATTCCCCATAAAATAGGTCCACTAATCAAAGCATAAGCTAAGCTTCATTCAAGAGCATTAGCATATCAAAGATAAGAGTGGAGACCCATTAGATGGTTATGGAAATCATATAAAGCTCAAGGGATAAAAATAACACACACTTAATACACTACATTATTATATCACATATTTCTCCACCCCCCAAATGGGGATGGACTACTCACTACTCATTACACTACTGATTAGACTAAGTAAAGAAAACATTTAACTAAGATACTAAAATTACTAAACAAGAAATTAAACAAAGTAAAGCAACCCACACAAAACAAGCAACATAACAAAACAAGATTAAAAGAAACAAATAAACTTTTATTAACAATGACTCACATTGAAGGTAGCATCCTTCTCCACCTTGAGTTATTGCTTCAAGGCTCACTCCTTAGTAGAGAGAATGCCACCAAACAATGGGTAATTACAATGGAAGGTGAAGAGTTCTATTTATAAGCATGGAAAAAGTTAATCGGGGATAATCCCCCGATGTGGGACTAAACCAATACCAAAAATAGCCTAAACGAACATTAATACAAGTCCAGAAGAAATTTCGACGGATCCTGAGCAATATGGACCGCCAATTAGCGGTCCAAGACCGCCAATTGGCGGTCCAAAATTGTCGGATCGTGTTGGAATTTGTTGTGGGCTTTGCTTTCTGGTATTGTTGGTCTTTGATGCGGTTACTCGACTTGTTGGAGCTCCGACCCGAATAGAATTGGTAAAATACTCCCCATGATGGTGTGGAGTATTCTGTTTTGCTCTTAGGTCCTTCTGTCTTACATTCAGGTCCTTCTCCCTTGCATCTTGGTCCCTAGATCTCACCATTCAGTCCTTTTTCCCAGCTTTTGGGTCCTTTCATGGCTCTTCTCTTCAAACCTCTTTATTCCTGAAAACTAAACATAAAACTCGTCACGTAGCATTGCTTAGGTGTAAGATAATGGATATAAGATACAAATATGAGCATGAAATGATGTCAATCAGCCGCGTTGAAGCGGTGGCAAATACGGGTCGTCCACTGGGAGGTGTGTCGACACTTGGTTTGTGCGAAGGCGAGAGGTAAAGAAAGGGAAGAAAGGTTGGTTACACTAAACTACACTAAGGTGCAAATGGAAATGGAAGAAAAGCAAGAAAACTAATCCCCAAAGGGGGTAGAGAAATAATGTGAACATAAAGAAGTGTGTGTGTGTTCATTAAGCTCCTCACAACATGTAGTGCATGAAATCATAAAACTACATCCAACTTTGCCTCTACATGAATTAAGATAAGACTACATCATTAAAACATACAAGACAATAATTGGAATGAAGCTACATGAAAATGAAGCTACATGAACTCAAGTATAAAGACTATACCCTACTATGCCTCCACATGAATTAAGATTTCACTACATCATTAAAACATACAAGACATTAGCTAAGGTAAAGGCAACAAGAGCTTATACACTACAAATTATGTTTCTAATATTAACTTCATCCATATCCTAACCTTATCATTCCCCATAAAATAGGTCCACTAATCAAAGCATAAGCTAAGCTTCATTCAAGAGCATTATCATATCAAAGATAAGAGTGAAAACCCATTAGATGGTTATGGAAATCATATAAAGCTCAAGGGATAAAGATAACACACACTTAATACACTACATGATTATATCATATATTTCTCCACCCCCCAAATGGGGATGGAACTACTCACTACTCATTACACTAACTATATTAGCAAAAGAAGGCATAATACTGAAATGAAAGTTAACTAAGAAGGCAAGAAGCATTAAAGAAACATAAAAGGAAAGGAAAGACTAAACAAACATGCACAAATTAAAAGATAAGATTGAAAGAAACTAGAAGAATTATTTTATTAACAAATGACTCACATTGATGGTAGCATTCATCTCCACCTTGAGTTTTTGCTTCAAGGCTCACTCCTTAGTAGAGAGAATACCACCAAGCAATGGGTAATTACAATGGAAGGTGAAGAGTTCTATTTATAAGCATGGAAAAAGCTAATCGGGGACAATCCCCCGATGTAGGACTAAACCAATACCAAAAATAGCCTAAACGAACATTAATACAAGTCCAGGAAAAATTTCGACGGATCCTGAGTAATATGGACCGCCAATTAGTGGTCCAAGACCGCCAATTGGCGGTCCAAAATCTTCGGATCGTGTTGGAATTTGTTGTGGGCTTTTCTTTCTGGTATTGTTGGTCTTTGATGCGGTTACTTGACTTGTTGGAGCTCCGACCCGACTCGAATTGGTAAAATACTCCCCATCATGGTGTGGAGTATTCTGTTTTGCTCTTAGGTCCTTCGGTCTTACGATCAGGTCCTTCTCCCTTGCATCTTAGTCCCCAGGTCTCACAATTAAGTCCTTTTTCCTGCTTTTGGATCCTTTCGTGGCTCTTCTCTTCAAACCTCTTTATTCCTGAAAACTAAACATAAAACTCGTCACGTAGCATTGCTTAGGTGTAAGATAATGGATATAAGATACAAATATGAGCATGAAATGATGTCAATCAAATACCCCCACACCTAAGTTTTTGCTAGTCCCGAGCAAAACAAAGAAAGAGAAAAGCAAACGAGAAACAAGAAATCCAAACTCACTTTCGTAGGAATCACGGTTGCACTTAGCACGTGCAACAAGCCGTTAAACCTCTTTGTTGCCAAGGAGGAGGAGTGTTGTCTCCTGAGGGTTTTCAGCGGATATACCCACAAAATCCGAACAAGATGCATTATTCAATCTAGACCTCGACTCGTTGGAAATATTTTGTCGATCAATGGACGCGGTAATCCTACGGGCCGACTCTATATAGGTAATCAGTCCACACCCAGCCTAATAAACCATTCGTGCAAGTTAAATAAGGAATTAAGTAAAAGACATGGACGACCTCAAGATCCTCAAGTGATACAAAGTGTAAGGTCCATTAAGGTTCTTATTTGCATTACCATTTTTTTTCTTTTTGTTTCTTTTCACACAATTTTTTTTCTTTTTTTTAGTTGGAGCTTCATTCTCCCAGTGTCAGGTTTCGTGCATCATTGCCCATGAGGACTTACACTATCACGTACACCTTTCCCCAAATCTCCACATAGGGCAATCCCCATCACCCGTGTAACGGGAGTTCGGTCGGCGCATCCCAAGTCAGATGACTCGAAAGCACCAGGCACAAAGTCCCCTCAGACCTACTTTCCCGAGTGATAGGAGCCGTGCGAGAAGAGAGAATACCTACACACTTATTTTTTATCTACACATGAACAAAAACCCCTACACTTAATGTCTCACAACAAGATTAAGAGGGTCCTTGACTACAACAAACTTCCTAAATTAACAAACACGAATTATTGACTCACTAGGTTCAGGGTGGACTTCTTTGAATGTTTGAGCACTGAAACCCTATGATTACTCACCCCCAAAGGAAAACTGGGGTGCATCCTAACGACTCGATAAATCCTAAAGCCAAGTACTAGATATCCTAATGCATCAAGTTCAAGACAATTTTGGGAGCTTTCTTTTTACTTTGCCTCTCAACGGTTTTGCACATGCTAAACACACGCAAAACCCACAAAACATTTTCTTTCGAAAACACTTGAAGATTTTGAAAGAACTTTGAAAATTTTGAAGCACTAGGCAAGCAAAAGAAGACAAGTCACCCAAGGATCATGGCAAACAGATATATCGATATTAAATGCAACACACTAACATGACCCTAACAATGCAAACAAAAGAAAGAAAAATCAAAGAAAAGACTCGATTATGTACACACGCAAAACACCTCCCCACACCTACTTCATGCATTGTCCTCAATGAATGTGAGCAAAAGACTACATGGATTTATGCATGAAAAAGGAGATATCTCACCAACGTGAAGTACAAAGGGAAGTGTATGGCTATGTTGATGGACACGACCCAAATTCCCTCAAAACTTGTGAGATACTAAAGAAAGGGTACAAATACGTGAAAGAAATGGAGCCCAAATACACAAGGGTTGGGGCTCACAACAATCGATGCTCACTGAAGGAGTCTTTTATTGTACTTTTTTTTCCTTTTTTTGTTCTCTTTTTTTTATATAACTATGTACAAACATAAGTTCCCATCTTCATTTGTCAAAAGACATCAAATGGGAACCTCAAGAGTGGGTCAATGCACTTGGAAAGGGAACAAGACATCACGCGGGGCCAGCATACGCATGCGTGGGCCCCCTTCAGAAAGAGCACCAGATGAAATGAGAGGTTCATGAATTGGACGCAAAGGCGTCTCATTCAAAGGATCAAACTGAAAGAGCTTTAACCTCTCAAGAGTTTGGGAAATGAGGGGCAACGGAAGAAGAGTTTCTCCCGTTGCGCTGCTTAAGTTATAATCGTCAATCCAAACTCTCCAACCAACAGGCTCGTGGGTCGGAACGAGGTCAAGCACCTCGTTATGCATTTCCAACTCACCAGGAGAACAGGAAGTGGGTCTCATACCCAAAGTATCCTCCATGGAACTCCTAATACCCTCATGAGCAATGTAGTTGTTTGATGTTCCATCATTTCCAAGATGATCAGGAACAGTAGTGAGAGGCAAACTCTCATCAGGTTGTTCGAAATTGAGGGTACTAGGGAGCTCTTGCTCCACCAGAGGTGAGTCCTTAAGAGGCACAACATTAAGATCATGTGGCTCAAGGGCCATGGGACAAAAAGATAAGGCACAATCCTGTGCCGACTCATAATGAAGCTGGTCCAAGTTATTCTCAATTTGAATCGAATCCTCCACTAAGTGATCGTGAATTGAAACCCCAAGTCCCTCAGACTGACTAGGAGTTTGACTTTGAAAGGTTGTGCTTTGAATTTGTGGATGTGGTGGTGGTTCGATATCAAAAGAAGAATCCTCATGTTGACATGAAATGTCACTCTCCTCACGTTCACGTAATTGCTGTGACATTTGACTCACTTGCAGTGCCATATTTTGTATGGACTGTTGAGTGGTTTCCATGAACGTAAGGAAAGTTTGTTTCAAGGAATCAGGTATGCGGTCAACGATGAGGTCCAAGTCAGAGCTTGGGAAATTTTGAGGTTGGGTGTTGATTGGCTGAGAATGAGTCCAATGATTTGGAGTGGGGTGTTGGTAGAATTTTGGGTATTCGGGAGGAGGATACTGTGGTGGAAATGAAGTATAAGAATTTGGATATAAATTGTCTCCCCATGAATCCATCACTCTTGGATTGTACACGGATGCGTAATGGTCATAATGAGCATTTTGGGAAAATGTATGCTCATACTCAGGCTCTGGGGGAACATAAGGACATTCCCCGAAATCATGACCACTCAACCCACAATAGTGACACGGTACGGCTACTGGAGCCACCAGCGCACCCATGTCATCTACCACATGCATGAAAGAGGCCAAAGGTTCTTGTAATGTCTCAGTTTGATGACCAACATATGATCCGACGTAACTAGATGGTGGTCTAGCAGTCGGTGCCTCTCTCATGTTACCCCAATATGAAGATTGCTCAGTCACACAATGAGGATTATCCCAACCATACGGGGTGTTAGTCTGAGGCACCCCAGGTTGCATGGGTCCGGAGTACCAGGGAGAATCATCCTGGTCCCAACAATGATATGGATGGTCGCCCATGTAACCATCCATCTCAACAAACAACTCTCGAGTCGACCACTCTCACCACCACGAGACTAAGCTCGCAAAAAGTGCTCGACTCGACCCTAAAACGCTACCAGAGAGTGTAAAGGGGAGGAGACTATAACGTAGAAGAGGGTGAGAAGAAGATGACTCAGAGGAGAAGGGAAGAATCCCTAAAGCTAGCGTGGGTACAGGGTGAAGGTAGAAGCCTAACTAGCAAGCATGGCTCAAACAATGTAAGGCAATGGGTCCTTAGGCTGGACGACGCCTAACTTCGAGGTCACTAGCCTCGACACGCCTCACCTCCCTACAATGAGGACCACAATGCCCAGCAAGTGATACCAGATCCGGAGATCCAGTACCTCCTACTATCGACAAGGTAGGCAACGCCGATCAGGTCATGGCGGTCTCAACTAGATTACTCTCCTAGTGCGTCCAAAATCCTAGGGCCAATGTCTACTTGCTTTTAGTTAAGGCTTTACTTGAGTGTGCTTTTTGGGGCTAAGGGAGGGGTGATGAAATCCCCCACCTTATCTTTCAAGACTATAGGTGATGCCCCTTAAAAATGTTTTGAAATCTTAGGCTAGCAAGCAACTCACCAAACAAGCACTCACCTCACTCTTGTTTCGATGCAAACCTTACTCACTAATGAATGTCCTAATGCGTGAATGAGTGATAAGGAATGCGTACCTCGCTCCAGCAATCAGCGACAAAATGTAAAGCAAAGAAAAGAAAGATGCATGCAAGGTCTACATATGATGCATGACCTAGATGGCAAAGAGTCTAATCTTTTGCTTTGAGTTTTATGGTCCAAGTTGATTAAAGGGGGAGTGATTAATGATCTGGGAGCAAACACGAAGTCACAGCATGCAAAATTGGGCTCCCAGATAACTAAAGTAAAGTAATAAACCACCAGAAGAAATTTGAGTGCAGGAAGCCCTTACCAGGCTGCCAATTGGCGGTCTCCAACCGCTGATTGGCGATCTCTTTGTGGCTTCTGTTGCTCAAACTTTCCCAGTAGCCTCCCCTTGATGTTCTGGTTCCCTGAAACTAAACAAAAATGGAAACAAAAAATCAAAAACCCCTCGAAACAGAGCACCTCCCCGGCAACGGCGCCAAAACCTTGATTGATCTCGTTTTATATTTAACCGCAAGTGCACGGCCGCGTTGAAGCGGTGGCAAATACGGGTCATCCACTGGGAGGTGTGTCGACACTTGGTTTGTGCGAAGGCAAGAGGTAAAGAAAGGGAAGAAAGGTTGGTTACACTAAACTACACTAACGTGCAAATGGAAATGGAAGAAAAGCAAGAAAACAAAACCCCAAAGGGGGTAGAGAAATAATGTGAACATAAAGAAGTGTGTGTGTGTTCATTAAGCTCCTCACAACATGTAGTGCATGAAATCATAAAACTACATCCAACTTTGCCTCTACATGAATTAAGATAAGACTACATCATTAAAACATACAAGACAATAATTGGAATGAAGGTACATGAACTCAAGTATAAAGACTATACCCTACTATGCCTCCACATGAATTAAGATTTCACTACATCATTAAAACATACAAGACATTAGCTAAGGTAAAGGCAACAAGAGCTCATACACTACAAATTATGTTTCCAATATTAACTTCATCCATATCCTAACCTTATCATTCCCCATAAAATAGGTCCACTAATCAAAGCATAAGCTAAGCTTCATTCAAGAGCATTAGCATATCAAAGATAAGAGTGAAAACCCATTACATGGTTATGGAAATCATATAAAGCTCAAGGGATAAAGATAACACATACTTAATACACTACATGATAATATCACATATTTCTCCACCCCCCAAATGCGGATGGAACTACTCACTACTCATTACACTAACTATATTAGCAAAACAAAGCATAATACTGAAATGAAAGTTAACTAAGAAGGCAAGAAGAATTAAAGAAACATAAAAGGAAAGGAAAGACTAAACAAACATGCACAAATTAAAAGATAAGATTGAAAGAAACTAGAAGAATTATTTTATTAACAAATGACTCACATTGAAGGTAGCATTCATCTCCACCTTGAGTTTTTGCTTCAAGGCTCACTCCTTAGTAGAGAGAATACCACCAAGCAACGGGTAATTACAATGGAAGGTGAAGAGTTCTATTTATAAGCATGGAAAAAGCTAATCGGGGACAATCCCCCGATGTGGGACTAAACCAATACCAAAAATAGCCTAAACGAACATTAATACAAGTCCAGGAGAAATTTCGACGGATCCTGAGCAATATGGACCGCCACTTAGCGGTCCAAAATCTTCGGATCGTGTTGGAATTTGTTGTGGGCTTTTCTTTCTGGTATTGTTGGTCTTTGATGCGGTTACTTGACTTGTTGGAGCGCCTACCCGACTCGAATTGGTAAAATACTCCCCATGATGGTGTGGAGTATTCTATTTTGCTCTTAGGTCCTTCGGTCTTACGATCAGGTCCTTCTCCCTTGCATCTTAGTCCCCAGGTCTCACAATTAAGTCCTTTTTCCTGCTTTTGGATCCTTTCATGGCTCTTCTCTTCAAACCTCTTTATTCCTGAAAACTAAACATAAAACTCGTCACGTAGAATTGCTTAGGTGTAAGATAATGGATATAAGATACAAATATGAGCATGAAATGATGTCAATCAGGCGAGTAAACATAGGGTTTCAGTACTCAAACAAATAAAGAAGTCCACCTTGAACCAAGTGAGTCAAATAATTCGTGTCTGTTAGTATAAGGAAGTTTGTCATAGTCAGGGACCCTTAAAGTCTTGTTGTGAAACTTTAAGTGTAGGGTTTTGGTTCTATTTAGATAAGAAATAAATAATTGGTGTTCTATCTTGTCGCACGGCTCCTATCACTCGGGAAATTAGGTCTGAGGGGACTTAGTGCCTGGCACTTTCGAGTCATCTGACCTGGCATGCACCGACAGAACTCCCGTTACAGGGGTGGTAGGGATCAACCTATGTGGAGATGTGGGGAAAGGTGTACGTGATAGTGTAAGTCCTCATAGGCAATGATGCACGAAACCTGACCCGGGGCGAATTACACACCAACTAGAAAAAAGAAGAAAAGAAGAAAAAAGGAAATGGTATTGCAAATAAGAACTTTAATGGACTTTACACTTTGTGTCACTTGAGGATGTTAAGGTTGCCATTGTCTTACGCTTAAGTCCTTAATTAAATTGCACGAATGGTTCATTAGGCTCAGAGTGTGGATTGATTACATATATAGAGTTGTTGCTAGGTTGAATAATGCATCTATGTTCGGATTTGTGGGTGTATCCGTTGAAAAACCTCAGGAGACAACACTCCTCCTCCTTGGCGACATGGAGGTTTAACGGTTTCTTGCACATGGTAAGTGCAACCGTGATTCCTACGAAAGTGAGTTAGGATTTCCTTGTTTTACGTATGCATTTTCCTTTCTTTCATTTTCTATTTCTTTGTTTGGCTTGGGACTAGCAAAAGTTAGGTGTGGGGATATTTGATTGACATCATATCATGCCTACATTTGTGTCTTATATTAGTTATCTTTAACCTAAACAATGCTACGTAACGAGTTTTGTGTTTAAGTTTTAGGAATAAACAAGTTTGAGGAGAAGAGACACAAAAAGGGCCTAAAGGAAAGAAAAAATATTGAGTTGTAAAACTTAGGGACTAAAAGTCCAACTACCAACTATGGTACATCACATATGAAGAAGTCAAGCCGGACAAGCACACTCAAAATCAAGACTCGATCCAAAGTCTATAGACCGCCAATTGGTGGTTCCAGACCGCTGATTGGTGGTCGGGTCGTCTCCAGATCTGATAAGATTTTGGTGGGTTATGTGTTAGAGTGTTTATGTCTATTTTTAGTAGTGCATTAGTCCCACATCGGGGGATTGTCCTTCATCACCTTTTTCTATGACTATAAATAGAACTCTTCATCTTCCCTTGTATTACACTACATGTTTGGTGGCTAATCCCTCTCAGAGTCAAGCCTTGGAGCAAAAACTCAAATGGAGAGATTTTACTTGTATTGTGAGTCTAAAATAAAATAATATTTTCTTTGTTATGTTGTCTCTTTTGTGTTTATTGCATCCTTAGCTTAGTTTCCTTTCATTAATTTATGGCTTAGTTAACATGTTTTTCCCTCTTAATATAATAGTTAGCTTAATGAATAGTGAGCGGTTCCATCCCCTTTGGGGGTGAAGATGATGTTCATACATGTATTAAAGACTGGAAATGAATGCTTTATTTTGAAATGTGTTGATAAATGTGAATGTATGCTTGCTTGTTTAGAGTAGAACACTTCACTTGATGAGTTTTGCCACAACTATTAGACACCTCTCATGCTTGTTTAGTTCTGAAATAACCAACTTATGTATGTGAATGTTAATCAACTAGGTTAGTGATGGGATCGATAGGTTTTGCCATAACCATTAGACACTTCCTATAGATCAAAACACTACCTACATTTGTGCCTTTTGAATGCATTCTTCATTATCTTATTGCATGTGTGCACTCACTCCACCCCTTAGGGGTCACTCTTCTTGATTTGTAGCTTTGCATTGAGTTCGCTTAGTTTAGTTTGAATCACTCGTTAGTTGTTTTCTTTCGCATTTCTTCTTACTACCTTAGTATAGCTTCGATTAGCATATCAAAGCTCTTTACCTCTTTTTTCGCCACTTGATTTTGTTCAAACCAGAAGCTACTCACCTCCCCACAGATCGACCCATATTTGCCGTGTCTTCACCGACGCCTGCACTTACAGTATTTTAAACGATTAAACAATGCATGTGAACATACTGGCTTCATTTCAATTATTGTCTTGTATGTTCTAATGATAAGGTTTTATCTAATTTTATGTGGAGGCAAAGTTGTTGAGTTTTATGGATTTCATGTATGACATGTTTTGATGAGCACATTTGAACGAAAACTACACATTTTCATTTCTATGTTCTTTCTCTACCCCCTAAGGTGTCTAGTTTTATTGCTTATTTTTTTATTTCTTTCTCATTGTAGTGTAGTTTCCACCTTAATCTCCTTTTCTTTCGCCATTCGAGTTTCGCAAAACCGACTCGCGCACGCTCCCTGTGGATCGACCCGTGCTTGCCACCGCTTAAACGCGGTCGTGCACTTGCGGTAATTAAACTGATTCAATCATGTTTTTGGCACCGTTGAGTATATGAGTTTATCAATCTGATTTTATACCAACAATGTTTAGTTCATGTATATGATCTGATTTTTGTATGCCTTTTCTAATATATCTTGTTATGCCCTCACATTAGACAAAATCAGAATTAACTAAGATGTATGGAATTCATCCTATGACGTCTAGAATTACGCAAATCTATATGCATGTATATATATATCAATTATGAATATATATATCAATGTTGGATTACTGATATATTTATATATTAATTCATGTCCATATAATCTCTGACCATGTTCTGTATCACAAGCTTCTAATTCATGTATGTTCTGAAATTTATGATGTAGGCTGCCGATTACTTGTAGTGTTTGATCATGACAAATCCTGTTGTTATACATGTTCTATTGTTCTTTTAATACTGATATCTTACTGATGTGAAGTGTTATGATGTGGTTATGTATGTTGCTTAGGACATTAGACCTTTATCCTTATCATGACCCATAGATGATTTGATTGGTTGTTATATCAATTTACCGATCCGGTTATGATTGTGAGTGCTTTTTGATCCCTGATTGGGATGTTCTGATTCTGATTTTATTTGGGGCGGTGTGGAGGGCATTCGTATACTCTTCCCTGAGCTCGTTCTGGACTCTATAGCTACACTAGATTTTAGTAGCTTGCATTGCCTTTAATCTGTTAATTAATTCTAGGCACGTTCTGTTTTCTGGGCTGACGGGCTATGAGTGACTCCTCTAGCTTCAAAGCCCATTCGCACAAGACCTCTATGTGGAGGCCAGGAGTAAGATAAATACTGGGCAGGTGCGCTGTCATTCTGTCTCAGGTTGAGTGTTCCCAAGTTCGCGATGGCACCATGTAGATTTAATTCCATGATTTGGGGCATCTATCCAGCGTACCACTTTGTGCCGAACGATCGGCCATTGTCGAGTGACCCACTTTTGTTTCTGAGCAACACGGCTGGTGTTCTAGTACCTTTTAGACAAATGTTCTCGGGTGCACCCGACTGGTGCGACTGTTGGAGTCGTAGCTTCTATTGCATATTATGTTTTTCTGTTATGTTCTGATGCTTTTGTCTTAGTTAGACTTCATGCATATTTCTGTAAATGTCTGGCTTGGGCATACTAGGTTTTCTGTATTGAAAACTCATGCATAAGTTAATGTCGTGCTTGCAGGTACGTAGGTTCCTACAGGGCAGACTTGACCAGAGTCTTCAGTTATCTTTACTTCTGCTTTATATTGTTGTATTTCCTTTGAAACTCGGATGTTGTTGTTTAGCCTTTTCATGTATGAATATTTTAATTGCTTCACTTATTTCTATAAGTTGCCTATCCATGTATGTCCTTTATGTCTCCTCGAGTTGGTCTGTTGTTCGTCTGTTTATTGTAACTCCTTCGGTCGTCGCGGAAGCCTTTGATCGGGACACTAGTTTTCTTCCCAGTTTGCGGACCCTCGAGATCGGGGAATTACACTATTTGCCATCTTGCTCTATAGAGCCACATACATAACATGCAAATGGGAAATATGGTCCCTCCTGTTTACTACATAGGGTCTCAATGCATATGTCATGAACTCTTAAAAGTCATGAAGGTCTACGCCACAAATAATAATAAACAAATCATCCCAACGTTCGAATGACAATTGCTTCCGATCGACCGAAAATAACAGGGACTTCCTACTTTTTCTCAAAGCATCACCAGTCGAACCAACATGCAACCGGTCAAGCATAGATTAAGTTTACTTTGGTTATCGGTTGAACCAAATCTTAAGGCGGTCGACCGTTTAGATGGTTTAGGCCACAACTTCCTTACTTTAGATCCAATCGACCGAATGGAAAGAGTATCGTTCGACCAAAATTAACAGAGTCATCTTCTTCCTGTGAAATTAAGCATAATCGATCGACCGATGAGCGTAAAAAACACAGATTTACACTTAGACTGGTTGACCAATATTCACATCGGTCGACTGTTCCAGTGCAACAACCTTACTACACCTTAACATCGACGAGGTGTCCGACCTCTAACGATGCCCTTGACCACTCACACACGTTGTGTGAACAACTAATTGAACTTGGCATACCTTTTTGACGATCGACAAAGCACCAAGCGTCGATGGCGATCACTACTAGCTTCTTGCACTTCCGGCGACTCGACTAACCGGGGCTCGAATCTTCTTCTGGTCTCTCTTCCTTCTCTTTCTTTAGACTTCACTCGTCCTCTCCACTCTGCAACGAAACACCAAACGTTCCCTAAAATCCTCTCTTCTCCTCAACTCACCTCCTTATAAACACAACAACCACCACCATTCACCCCTCCTCTCACACCAAGATAGGTGGAAAGGTTGGGTAAATTTCATTAACCCATTACTTCTTTTAAAACAACACATGCATCCAAAACTTGATTAATTTCTTAAAAAGATTTCGGTTCTAACATTCTTAGCCCGACACTGGACGCAAGTATTGTGGTCAGACAACCAATCCAAACCCAGAATGACGTCGAAGTTCGTCATTGACAACACCACAAGGTCAGCTAGAAGATCCTGTTTTGTAAGAACCACCGACACCATCGGAAGATATGTCGTTACCACTAGGACATCGCCAACGGGAGTGCTGGTTTCCATGTTGAAGCTCAGTTTCACCGACTCCCTATCCACTACGGCTATGAACCCCTTTGATAGGAAGGAATGTGTTGCCCCACAGTTAAACAATGCCTTAGCAGATATATGATCAACCAAAATTTTACCTTTGATGACTGCATTGGAGTTCTCTGCATCCTTAGCTCAGATCTTGAAAACTCAGCCCGCTACTCTGCCCGGCTCTACAACACGACCCTGACCACCTAAATTCCATCCCTGGTCAGTCCTGGGAGAACCCTTGCTGCTGTTGGCACCCTACTGACCTCCATTCTTCTATTGACACTCCGGGATGCAGTTCCCTATCTGACCGCAACCAAGATATGCACCAAAATGCCCGTAGCAGTCCTTCATGGTATGTGCTCTTCTACAGTCTTCACACGGTCCACCCCCTGACCTGTGACCCTTCTTCTAGTCACAACGAGGTTTCTTTGACGAACCCTGCCCCTACGTCACTCGATCCTGCCATCTGCGAGAAGCATCGAATGACCTCCTTCCCTCTGACTGCCCCTCTCGGTAGTCTGCCTCTAATAACAACAGGCATCCAGATTAGTACTTTCGACAGTAGTCCCCTCTGCATTCCCTGCACAAAAATATGCCTCTCTGCTTTGGAGTGATGTAGATGTCAGTGCCATGTTTAGTAACTAAATGTAATCTAATGCACAAAGTAAAAATTACCACAATGTCCTGGACATCATGCCCACTGGAGAGTCTTCTGATTCTGTACACTTTGGGACCAACCCGCTCTAATACTAAGCTGTAAAACCACCGAACTCATGGGTACCCACACCAGGAGGATTACACACGTCGCGATCAGAGTCTCCACGACGACCGGGATGGTTACAATAAAAGACAGACACACAGACATACAAGACTCAATGCAAAAACAACGTGCATACAAGACTCAAGAATATGAAAATGAAAATCCATATATGAGATTTGATGTTGAGTTTATTACATCAAAAGTTTAACAAGGAAATACATCAGAATGCTGAAAAAAATAACACAAGAATACTCGGCCAGAGTGTCCCTCACGTACAGAATCTTCAAAAGCCCCTCTGCCTTACCCTTATGCAACCTAAGTACCTGAGACAAAAACATTAAAAAATATGTGTGTGTTTCCAATCAAGAAAATCTCGTATGCTCCGGGTCCAAAAGAATAGAGTACAGAGTCATCTTGGCTTTTGGCCTTAATCTATGCTTTGATGATTTAATCAACCTAATCTTAATCACAATCAAATGTAGTGTAACACACATATTGCATACCTCATATATTTCCTTGTGCAAACATCTACAATTGATCACGACTCAAGGAAGAAAGGAATTCAAGTCAAGACATGTAATTAAGCTTTGAAAGACATGTAATTTTATATTTCGTTTGAGTGTTAGGAATCTATGTAATCTTAAGCATACAAGAGTTAAATTCTATACAAATAGACACAAGGTTCCTTATAGAAGTGACACATAAAATCTCAGATCAAGTCAACTTCAATAGGTCACCCAAACTTACACCAGAAATTACTAAACCCGGACCAGAACTGCCTGCAAATTCGGTCGACCGAACTACCTCCGTTCGACCGAATAATCAATTATCCAATAGTGATTTAAACAACTCGACCGGTAGATAGTGACCTTTTCGGTCAACTGTCTAAACGTATCATTTAACCATTAGACTTGTCGTATTATACCAATGGTCGTATTCACATCTTTATCCATACCCCAAAAATACAAGTGACCACCGGTCAACAGTGGACCACGTTTCGCTTGACTGATATTGATGTTTTTGACAACCCCACAGAGCCTGGAGGTTTCCGTTCTACTGAACCAAAGTCTCCAGTCGATCATTTGTCCTTGGACTTTTCTGGATATTATTTCTGGACTGCCGAATCTGCCTGAACGGTCGACCGTCCCATATTTTAGTTCGACCGTTCACTTAAGTTATAGTCTTGTTCATTTGACTGCCCCTTGTTTGGTCGACTGTTTGTCCTTGGATATGTCTGGACAGCATCCGGTCGACCGTTTGACCCGTTCGGTCGACCGAACGTACCCTGAAAAGTGTGTTGTTATTTTCTATTTTGTGTGTCTTGCACAACCACTTACCACACTTTTCCCCAATGGCTATAACACCTTAGGAGCTCATAAATAAAGAATTGAACACATTGTTTACACATCTCTACCACAAATAATTGTCCCATACATTAGAGAGATGTCTCCAAATCCAAAAGCTCCTACACTACACTCTAAGCCTAAATTACACACCTTTGATCATTGTTATATCCTACTCAAAGTGTGCGGGAGGTCGAACCTCTATAAAAATCTTCTGGGTCATCTTTGTGGTTTGCATTTTATGTACTTGGTTTGTTTGTTTATTCCGCTGCATATATTTTATTGAATCAAGTAGAGATAAGCTTAAATGTGATTACAATTAGGGGTCATTGACCTTTAACAGCAATTACCACAACGATTGCAGCAAGGTCATGATCATAAAACCACAACAAGATAACATTAACAAGCACAACATAAAAATCTTGCCATCTACGGGTCATGAATAATAGTAATAAAACTGAACCATAAAATCACTTGCATGTATCCACATTATCCTGCTCACAACAGTAACAACAACAACTATAATATTTCATATGTCACTTGCAATAATAGCCATAGGTCAAGAAGATTAAACATGGAACCTAAAGCTACGGGTCGTGCGACTCTGGTCATCGTATACATGTACTTCAACCTTAACTCATTTATGAAATATTTTAGATTCATGCATATAGATATAAATCCACAAAGTCAGGTTGTACACATACAAATACACATTCCTATCTTTTCATAAAAAAGGAAGCACATACATGAATCGAGCAACAAAAATACATTCAAACATTCACTACTGTAAATAATAGCAAGTAAGCAATCACACACACAAGCATGCACTACGCCAAGGTGTGTCCAACAACACTTACATGCCTCTCCTTCTTGATGAAATCTTGGTAAGGAGAACGCGAATAAGGTGAGGCACGAAGAGCAGGCTGGCCCACCGTACAAACTGAACACACATGGCACCAACTGAACCAAACTCAGCACCACGCGCACCTCCTATGCACCAACCAGCACACGCTCCACCAGAGCTACGCCTGACCCCCACCTCCTCCTGCTCGCACTCCATGCCGCCAGAGGCCAACTACTTCTGGAATCTAGCAAAACCAATCAGCTATTCGCGTGCCACGTGCTCAAGCGTGCCAGAGAAACGTAGCGGTTTTGTGCACGCCAGTCACACTTAACCCAGCAGAGGTAGCCCAACCTCTACCCTGAGGTGCATGATCGGAGCGTGGTCGGACCCCACCAAAACATTCCAATTCATTATACTATGATTAAGGAAACAAAACTAAGCTAAACAAGAAATCATTAAAAGAGACAACATGAAGATAAAACGAGAAGAAATTATTTTATTAACAACACACATTACAGGTAGCATCTCCCACTTGAGTTTTGCTCCAAAGGCTTAATCTCAGTAGAGAATGGCCACCAAGCAATGATTGATTACAGAGGAAGAAGAAGAGTTCTATTTATAGACACGAAAAAGGCAACTAGGGACAATCCCCAAGTGTGGGACTAATGAAACATACTTAAAATGGATATAAACTACATAACCAACAACCACACAAAACCGGGTCAGATTCTGACCATATTGGACCACCCATTAGCGGTCTTGGGTGGCCAAGTCGCGGTCACAATTGGTCCGATTTGACCCAAATTTGCTCGTCTACTTAAGTTCTTCAATTCTTCAGGTGAGGTGTGCCATGGTCAGTCATTTGAGTCTGCGGCCGAATCTAATTGCCAAAATACTCCTCATGATGGTGTGGAGTTTCTCGGTTTGTGATTGACATCATTTCATGCATATATTTGTATCTTATTCCCATTATCTTTCACCTAAACAATGCTATGTGATGAGTTTTATGTTTGAATTTCAGAAATAAATATGTTTGAAGAGATGAAGCATAAAAGAACCCAAAAGGAGGGAAAAAGGACTGAATTGTGAGACCTGGGGACGAGGATGCAAGGGAGAAGGACCAGAACGTAAGACCGAAGGACCAAAGAGCAAAACAGAAAACTCCACACCATCTTGGGGAGTATTTTGGCAATTCTATTCGGGTCGAAGCTCCAACAAACAGAGTATATGCATCAAAGACAGACAAAGAAATCCAGAAAAGCCCACAACAAATTCCAGCCAGATCCAAATCTTATGGACCGCGAATTGGCGGTCTGGATCCGCTCAAACTTCGCTATCACATGTATTAGAGGATGTTTATTCTATTTCTGGTATTTGTTTAGTCTCACATCGGGGGATTGTCCCCGATTGCCTTTTTCTTTGGCTATAAATAGAACTCTTCACCTTCTATTGTAATCACTTAACATTTTGAGTGGCTATTCTTCCTACTAGAAGTGAGGCCTTGAAGCACACACTAAAGTAGGAGGATGCTACTTGAATTGTGAGTCATTTTAATAAAAGTTTCTTTATTATGTTGTTTGTTTCATGTTGCTTAGTTTAATTTCATTTCATTAGTTTTAGTAGCTTAGTTAATATGCTTTCATTGCTTAGTTTAATAATTAGTCTAATGTGTAGTGAGTAGTTCCATCCCCTTTGGGGGGTGGAGTTGATGTTCATACATGCATTAGAGAATGGAATGAATGCTTTATTTACAATGTGTTGATAAAACATGAATGTATGCTTGCTTGTTTAGGATAGAATTTATAACTTGATGAGTTTTGCCAAAATGATTAGACACCTCTCATGCTTGTTTAGGTTCTGAAATAAACAACTTGTATATGTAAATGTTTATCAACTAGGTTGGTGAATGGATTGATAGGTTTTGCCATAACATTTAGACACTTCTTATGCATGATAACACCACCTTTATTTGTTCTTAAAGAATGTGTTCAACACCCACCTCGTTGCATGTGTGCACTCACTCCACCCCTTAGGGGTTTTCTATTACTTAATTCCAGAACTTATTTAGTTCTTAGTTTAGTTTGGTAGTTCATCGTTTATTGCTTTCGTTGACATTTCGTACTTCGTAGTGTAGTGTAGCGTAGAGTAGGATAGTCAAACTCTCTTCTCCATTTTTCGCCACTTGATTTCTGATAAACAGGAGGCTGCTCACCTCCCTGTGGATGACCCGTATTTGCCACATCTTCACCGACGCCGTGCACTTGCGGTTTAATTAAAACGTTCAACAAGTTTTTGGCGTCGTTGCCAGGGAGGTGTCAGTCCAGACTCTTGTTTGGACGATTCGAGCGGATTTAATTTATGTCTTGTAGTTTTTCTTTGTTTCAGGAGACTTTTAGTCGCAAGGGGAGGCAGCTCGAGAAGTTGGAGGCCAGCCTGGGCACTTTGGACCGCCCATCAGCGGTCTGGTGAGCCATGTTTCCCTTCTCGTTTCTTCAGCTTGTTTCCATAATTGATGTAGTGATCTGGGACTTCATTTGGCATGTTTTGACTTATAGTTTGTTCCCAGATCAATAATCAAACATCCTATAAGCAACTTGGACCCTAAAACCCAAAGTAAAAGATTAGGCACTCTTTCTTGTTTAGGTCGTGCATCATGTATGCTACTTAGGCACATAGATTGTCTTTTATTTTATCTTTATTTTCAGTTGTTGAGTGCTGGTGTGAGGAAAGCACCTTCTACTCTCATTCATGCACTTCGTATGAACATGCATTAGTTAGTACGACGTGCATTAAAACAAGTGTGAGTTGAGTGTTTGTTTGGAGAGTTGATTGTTAGATTAAGACTCCAAAACGCTACTAAGGAGGGGCTGTCCCATATAAGATAAGGTGGGGGATTTCATCACCCTTTCCTTTGCCCCCAAAAACCAGACTAATCAAGAGCCTAATTTTAAAATCAAGTAAACATTGGCCCTAAGGATCTCGGACGCATTAGGAGAGTGATCTGGTCACGACCGTCATGGCCTGATCGGCGTTGCCCACTTTGTCGATAGTAGGAGAGACAAGATGTCCAGATCTTGGCTCACTTGCTGGGCTTTGTGGTCCTCATCGTAGGGAGGTGAGGCGTGTTGAGGCCGTGTGACCACGTAGTTAGGCGTCGTCTAGCTGTAAGGACCTATAGCGACCTTAGGATTGCTTGAGCCTTGTTTGCTTGTGTACTTCTACCAGTACCCATCCGCCGTAGCATAAGGACTTCTTCCCTTCTCTCCTGAGTCATTCTTTCTCGCCTATGTTCCCCCGTCTTCTCCTCTACGCACATTCCTTATTAAAAAAAAGTTTTGGTGTGTGTGCACCTGTGTGCATGCTTTCCTGGGCACGAGACGAGAGTGGTCGTTTGACGACGTGCGTTGGCAACCCTGCTTCGGTAGTCGATTTCTCGACGCCTTCCTCCTCTCGTGTCGCACTCAGTCCGGGTTCAATGGCTGCTCATTTCTGTGAGGAGGAGTAGTTTCTGGACCCACCTGTTCCATTTGTGCTTCCTGTTGTGGGTCCCAAACCTCTACGTGATCGATGCTACCCGAGTCGTACTGCTCTACCCTCATGCATCGTATTTCCAGAGGCAAATGGGGACCATTTTGAGGTTAAGCCTCAGTTTATTTCCATGCTCCCTCACTTCACTGGGAAAGGTGACCCCTATATCTTTCTCAGGGAATTTGAGGAGGTCTGTGCTATGTTGGAGATGCAACAACATAGCACAGACACCATCCATCTTAGGCTTGTCCGCTTTGCACTGAAGGATGATGCCAAGAAGTGGTTACAGCAACCAGGCGAATGCCTTTAGGACTTGGGATGAGTTTCAATCTGCATTCCTCAAGACGTACTTTCCAAATCATCAGACTCAAAATTTGAGGAACGAAATCAATTCGTTCTATCAACTTGAGACCGAAACATTTCATGCATATCAAGAGAGGTTCAAGGAGCTACTATCCTCATGCCCTCACCATGGCATTGAGTTGTAGCGTCTTTGTCAGATTGTTTACGAGGGTCTTTACATCCCGTCCCGGACACTCATTGAGTCCATGTGTCAAGGAGAGTTCTTAGGAAAGGATGAAAGGGATGCATGGGCTTTCCTAGAAGACATTGCTGAGAAAACAATTTAATGGGAGAGTGTGAGGGAACCACCTGCATCATCTAGCATAGGAGTGAGGATCGCGAATGCAATATCGACTAGATCAGGTGCCGCATTTGCTATCGATACCACTACGGCCACCGAGGCACGCATGGCAGCCTTAATGCGCCGTATGGATTCGATTGAGCTCCAAAACGAACAAGGTGCACCTCACATGTCCACATCTGGTCGAGTTCCCTGTCATTCATGTGGTAGGATAGGTCATGTAGAAAGCGAGTGTGCGTTTATTCCTCTTGAGATGGAACATGTCAACGACATCTATGACATAGCTAGGAATGATACATACTCATCGTCTTATAATCCTGGATGGATGAACCACCCCAATTTTTCAGGTAACCAAAATAATGCCCTGGGTGGTCCTTCAAACTCCTCTCGACCACCTAACCAATCATAGCAACCTCCCATGCATGCACAATCTTATCAGCCACCCCAAGCTCCAATCACCAATCAATTGGGTTTCCCAAATTCCAATAATATGGAAACCCGATTCAATTCGCTTGAGACCTTGACTCGTGGACTTGAAAATTCAATGAATTTTTTTATGTCAACCACAAGTCAAGTTCACACTTCAAATCAGCAGACCATCAAATCTCTAGAGCTTCAGATGGGCCAATTGGCTCAGTCTGTACATGAAAGAGAGAGAGGGTCTCTGCCTTGCCTGCTTGAGGCTAACCCCCGCATGTACCAGCAACAACACATGGAAAATGAGAATGAGGTACCTCGGGGGCAGCAAGTGAACCATGTGGAGGAACCTGTTCACCATGTCAATTCCATTGTGACCATAAGGAATGGAAAGCAGGTTGACAATCACATTTCCTTCCCACACCCACCACCATCTATGCAGCCCCTCAGTGGGAATGGTGGTGAAGAAGAGGCTGAGGGTGAGGGTAATACACTAACGCCTCCTTCTCAGGCACCGCAGAAAACCTACCTGCCAAAAGCTTCCTATCCAAGTAGGTTAGCCAAAAAGCAGAGTGACACAATGGATAAAAATACTAGAGGTGTTTAAGGAAGTGAATGTTAACATTCGCTTATTAGATGTCATCCAACAAATACCTCAATATGCCAAAGTGTTGAAGGATCTCTGCACAACCAAGAGGAAGACCAATGTTCCTGAGAAAGCATTCTTGGCTGCAAATGTACGCTCACATTTTTCCAATCCCGCCTACACCAAATACAAGGACCCTGGGTGTCCTACTATTCAGTGTACGATAGGGGACACTAGCATGAGTAATGTATTGCTTGATTTAGGATCAGTGGTCAACCTCCTCCCATTTTCTATTTATGAACAATTGAACTTGGGAGAATTAAAACCAACTAAGATCACCCTCCAATTGGTGGATAGATCCATTCTTATTCGAAGGGGGATTATCGAGCACGTGCTTATCAAAGTTGGAGATTTTATATTTCTAGTCGATTTTGTCGTCCTCGATACCAATCCTGTTACGAACACCCATTCCCAAATATCTTTGATTTTGGGTAGACCATTTCTGGCAACCTCCAATGCCTTAATTAATTGTAGAAATGGTCTCATCAAACTCTCATTCTGTAACATGAGTGTCGAGTTTCATGTGTTCAACTCTGGTAGGCAACAGGAGCCCATGGATCAACCTTTAAATCTCAATCTCATCCGCCAATTAGAGAAAACACCACAAAATCATCAAACACCCCTAACACCAATGCAACCCATTGAGAATGTTTGTGGGCCCAGCAAAAACTCATTGCTTGTCTTTGCAATGCAACAGAGTGAGCTGGCATCAAACATGAATGTCCAAAAGGAGTGTTCGTTGCATGATTCAGTTGACATTATTAGTGAGAGTGAGACACCTCATCATATGCCTATACCAGAAGGTGTCTCTGTCTCATGTCTATTGGCCATTGAGCCATTTGAGATTCATCTTGACTCCAACAAGGATCCACCTACGACTGAGCTTATGCTTGATGATATAAATGATGGTGGGATGTCCTTGTTGGATGACTTGGGGAGAAGCCCCATTCTTAGAGATGCAGGTCTGTTGCATCCATCGAATGAGCTTGAGGAACTCATTCCGATGCACCCACCTGTTGGTTGGAGGGTTTTGTTCGATGAGCAACTAAACCTTAGTGAGGCAATACAACTTCATTCACTCATGTTGCCCACACCCAACCAATATCATGAGGGGTTCGAGCCTTTCAGCTTTGACCTTTCACCCCTCATGACACCTCAGAGTACCAGTGAAGTTTGCCCATCTCGGCAAGTCTCTGGTCCTCATAACTCGATGTTCTGATTTGATGTTCCTTGACCAAATTATTATGAGACTATCTTTGTTAATGTATATATCTTGTAAAAAAAGAGTAATAAAAGACTCCATAAGCAACCATTGATTGTTGTGGGCCCCAACCCTTGTGTACTTGGGCCCCATTTCTTAATGTATTGTCTCCCTTCTTCAGTATCTCACGGGTTTTGAGGGAATTTGGGTTTATGTCAATCAACATAACCACGAACTTCCTTTAGCGCTTTATGTTGGTGAGATCTTTCATTTTTCATGCATAAATTCATGTAGTATCTTGCTCACATTCATTGAGGACAATGCATGAAGTAGGTGTGGGGGGTGTTTTATGTGTGTATATAGTCGAGTCTTTTTTCTTTGATTTTGTTTTCTTTTGTGTGTATTGATAGGGTCATGTTAGTGTGCTGCATTTAATATCGATATATCTGCTGCCATAATCCTTAGGTGACTTGTCTTCGTTTGCTTGCGTAGTGCTTTAAAATTTTCACATTTCTTTCAAAATCTTCATGTGTTTGCGAAAGAAAATGTTTTTGTGGGTTGTGCGTGTGTTTAGCATGTGCAAAACCATTGAGAGGCAAAGTAAAAATAAAGCTCCCAAAAGTGTCTTGAACTTGATGCATTAGGATATCTAGTTTACTGGCTTTAGGTCTTATCGAGTCGTTAGGATGCAACTCGGTTTTTCCTCTGGGGGCGTGTGAGTCATTTAAAGAAGTCCACCCTGAACCTAGTGAGTCAAATAATTCGTGTCCGTTAGTATAAGGAAGTTTGTCATAGTCAATGGCCCTTAATCTCTTTTTGTGAAACTTATGTGTAGGGGTTTTGGTTTCCTTGTAGATATACAAATAAGTGGTGTTCTTTCTTCTCGCACGACTCCTATCACTCGGGAAAGTAGGTCTGAGGGGACTTTGTGCCTTGTGCTTTCGAGTCATCTGACTTGGGATGCACCGACCGATCTCCCGTTACACGGGTGGTAGTGATCGCCCTATCTGGAGATTTGGGGGAAGGTGTACGTGATAATATAAGTCCTCATATGCAATGATGCACGAAACCTGACCATAGGAGAATCAAACACCAACCAATAAAATGCTCCAAAGAAAAAGGAAAAAAATGACAAAAAAGTCAAATAAGAACCTTAATGGACTTTACACATTGTATCACATTCAGAAGTTAAGGTTGTCCTTGTCTTTCACTTAAGTCCTTGACTAACTTTCACGAATAATTCATTAGGCTAGGTATGTGGACCGATTACATATATAGAGTCGACCCGTAGTATTACCGCGTCCCATGATCGACAAAATAAGTCCAACAAGTCATGTAGCTAGATTGATTAATGCATCTTTGTTCGGACTTTGTGGGTGTATCTGCTGAAAACCCTCAGGAGACAACACTCCTCCTCCTTGGCGACAGGGAGGTTTAACGGGTTGTTGCACGTGCTAAGTGCAACTGTGATTCCTACGAAAGTGAGTTAGGATTTCTTGTTTTTTCGTATGCTCATTTCTTTGTTTTGCTCAGGACTAGCAAAAGTTAGGTGTGAAGGTATTTGATTGACATCATTTAATGGTTATATTTGTATCTTATATCCATTATCTTTCACCTAAACAATGCTATGTGACGAGTTTTATGTTTAAATTTCAGAAATATATAGGTTTGAAGAGATGAAGCATAAAAGGACCCAAAAGCAGGGAAAAAAGACTGAATTGTGAGACCTGGGGACTAAGATGTAATGGAGAAGGACCTGAACGTAAGACCGAAGGACCAAAGAGCAAAATAGAAAACTCCACACCATCTTGGGGGAGTATTTTGTCAATTCTATTGGGGTCGAAGCTCCAACAAACAAAGTATTTGCATCAAAGACCGACAAAGAAATCCAGAAAAGCCCACAACAAATTCCAGCCAGATCCAAATTTCTGGACGGCGAATTGGCGGTCTGGATCCGCTCAAACTTCTCTTTCACATGTATTAGAGGATGTTTATTCTATTTCTGGTATTTGTTTAGTCCCACATCGGGGGATTGTCCCGGATTGCCTTTTCCTTTGGCTATAAATAGAACTCTTCACCTTCTATTGTAAGCACTTCACATTTCGAGTGGCTATTCTTCCTACTAGAAGTGAGGCCTTGAAGCACACACTAAAGTATGAGGATGCTACTTGAATTGTGAGTCATTTTAATAAAAGTTTCTTTATTATGTTGTTTGTTTCATGTTGCTTAGTTTAATTTCATTTCATTAGTTTTAGTAGCTTATTTAATATGCTTTCCTTGCTTAGTTTAAAAATTAGTCTAATGTGTAGTGAGTAGTTCCATCCCCTTTGGGGGGTGGAGTTGATGTTCAGAGATGCATTAGAGAATGGAATGAATGCTATATTTAAAATGTGGTGATAAAACATGAATGCATGCTTGCTTGTTTAGGATAGAATTTATAACTTGATTAGTTTTGCCAAAATGATTAGACACCTCACATGCTTGTTTAGGTTCTGAAATAAACAACTTGTATATGTAAATGTTAATCAACTAGGTTGGTGAATGGATTGATATGTTTTGCCATAACATTTAGACACTTCTTATGCATGATAACACCACCTTTATTTGTGCTTAAAGAATGTGTTCAACACCCACCGCTTTGCATGTGTGCACTCACTCCACCCCTTAGGGGTTTTCTATTTCTGAATTCCAGTACTTATTTAGTTCTTAGTTTAGTTTGGTAGTTCATCGTTTATTTCTTTTGTTCGCATTTCGTACTTCGTAGTGTAGCGTAGAGTAGGATAATCAAACTCTCTTCTCCATTTTTCTCCACTTGATTTTTGATAAAAAAAAGGCTGCTCACCTCCCTGTGGATGACCCGTATTTGTCACGCCTTCACCGACGTCGTGCACTTGCGGTTTAATTAAAACGTTCAATAGTTTTCTATTTGGCTCCTCCAGGCTTACGTCCAGGTCCTTCCCTCTTGTTGATGGGTCCTTATGTATGATAGACAAGTCCATTTTGCTTCATTTTATTCCTTTCTTCTTACATTTCAGTCATTTTTCTCCTCCCTTCTCTTTTTTATTACCTAATACCTGAAAAATAATAACAAACGCTCGAGTAGCACAAAATTGGGGTAAAATAAAGGATATGTAGCATGAGTACGGTGTAGGATATGGTACAAATCAATTGTTTTCTTTGTTATGGAGATGAGTAGAGAGTAGGTCATCCCCATTGGGAGGTGGAGGGTGATGTGAAGTGTTGATGTGTTGTATTTGTCTGCGTGTTTAATACTAATGTTGGAGCCTGACATGAATTCCATAGTCATTTTGTTGGGTTCCTCACGCTTGCCTTTGATGTGTTAATGGTTTTAATTGATGCTTAGTACATACTTTGGCTAGTGGATCCACTTTATGGGGAACAATGAGGTGAGGATGAGGTTGGAGTGGGTAAGAGAAAAGGATAACATGTGGGAGCATGTGTAATGCCCCCGATCTCGTGGGTATGCACGCTGGGGAGTCCAAGAGATGTCGCGATCAGAGTCTCCACGATGACTGAGAGAGTTACAATATAAATGAATACACATTGGAACAAGAACATACGTGGATAACGACACGAGATATAGGCCAAAAAAGGAAACTATCCATATATGGTAATAACTTAGAATTTAATACATCAAAGGTATTATTCAAGGAAATACGACAACAAATATGCGAAAGCAAAAGATAACTGAAGTAAACTGGTCGATGTTTCCTTTCTGTAAAGAATCCTCTGAAACATCTCCAGTCCAATCCCTGTGAGAAACCTAAGTACCTGAGGCAAAATAACAATAAAATGTGCGTGACTTTTCAATAAGAAAATCCCATATGCCACTGGTCCATAAGCAAGATAAAGAGTCATGCATGAAAACATATATGCGACAGATGCAAACAACAAGAGGTCATGACTCAACAAAGCCATGACAACCGAGCATCACCCGATGAGGTCCCTTTACATAGGAACCCGACCACGAGCCTTGTTGGTCTAATGCACAAATGGCTCACCCGAAAGTGTGACCCACCGCTTCGCCCAAAGCGGTCTTCCGGATTGACATCCCAACTCACAGCAAAGTCCTACATGATACCATCTCAAGCTGGCTATGCCCGTCCTGTAGATAATGACATTGCGCACGTTCACGTCTTGTCTCACACCTGGGCTCTCTACACGGAGGTCTTTCCGGAAAGGACCATCGGCCCACACAACAAAGTGCCCTGACTCATTATAATTTCAGAAATGCACATGCAAGTCATCTAATGCAACACAGACATATATAGACATTCATAATTACGTCTAATGAGATGACCATGCTATGAGCATCCACCAGAAACCCACGCACTTCATAGCATCAGACATAACAACATTCATGCACATGTATATGGTAATAAGAACATGATCATAAAGTTTGCATATATATCAATTTGTACAACACATAGTACAAGGATCTAGCGAGATACGGGTCATGTGAAGTTGGTTATAAGATAGCATAAACTACATAATCAAGATTCGTACACAAGCATCCAGAACTTAAGCACACATTCGTCAACATATATGCAATATCTAATATCGATTAAGGTGGTTAATTTCAGATTGGGTAATATAGTCAAATTATAATTAGAAAATAAGGCGTGCATGCATATTAGATGGCAATAAAATTCCGATATCGATAACATGGTCAATTTGAGATTGTGCATTATAATCAAAATATAGTTAGGGAAAACGTGTGTATGAATCACTATGTAGCAGAACGAATTCTGATCATAACATTCAGGCATCTAGCGTCATATACATGGCAAAATAGAAGAGACATAGCTAACCATACTACATGCGATATAGTCCATCATAAATGCAACGAAAACATGCATGCACGTGCAACTTATGGAAGTAATAATGTGACAATCATACATACAACCATTACGCAAGGCATATTAGCAGTAGTCTAGGCATCTACGGATACATACTACAAAATCGTAAAATATTATGCTACGCGAATCGCCCACATGCATGCACCCGACATGCAACCACAACCCAACCACTCGTTCCCTGGTTTCTTCCCCTATCAACCAACCCAGGAATGTGTGACTCAGGATGGGATAAGGTGAGCTGTTCAAACTAGCCACCACAATACTATAGGCGCGTGCAACAACCGACCAGCCAGGCTGGTCTCCCATGTGTGTGCTCCTTGCTTCCTAACTGGACAACCCCACATGTGCTGGCCGGCCCACTAGCCACCATCCCTACCCTTTATCCCATGATCGGGCCAAGAGCATACCTTATAATTGAAGCAAAAACATGCTCCAAGTCGCCGGAGAAAGCTGGTGCCCACCTCCCTTCCTTTGTCGTCTCCTCTTCTTGCTAGCCGGAGTTGCTGCCTCACCGGAACAGCTGTTGGACGTTGCTTGGTTGCTGCCACCAGAGAGGGAGAAGGTTTGTGCGTGGAGAGGAGGAGAGAAAGTGTGTGTGATGGCTAGGATTCAGCTCGTCATCCACGCAAAGTCCACCTTTCAAAACTATCTCAATTTTAAAGCATGCAATCTCTTTTGATTCCTTTCCTTTCTCTTGTTGATTTGAATTTGTCTTGGTGATTGGATTTGCTGACATGGATGCCACCTCATCATTGCTGACTCCAATTACTCTTTTACCCGCAAATGCAATGTAGGCATTAGGTTCAGCAATAATGACATCCCCCAAACGCATATGCCCTTGTGGTGTGAAGGAATTAAATCCAGAGCAACACGCGCTCAAAGAAAAACCGATCGAGCCTAGTTGCATACAGGCCCCATGCGCCACATTAGTTCAACCAATCCCAGAAGAGGGATTTTCCCTGACTGGAATTGTTCCGAAAAAGGAAACTTTTTCTTCGAAAATGGAAATTTCCCCGAAAATGGAAACTTTTCCAAAACAAGGACAAATAAACAAACACGAGAACCTACTTAACAAACCATCACACAAGTATGAAGGATGAAAATGGACTTTATTGTAGTATCCGGAAAGCACGTCTTACAACATGTGCTCTTATTGGCCTCATCTTAATTAATATCTTGTATGTTTTTAAGATAATTTGAAATCTTAATTCATGTGGAGACATAGTTGGGGTTGTGGTCATTATGGATTCCATGTTCTTTATGTCATTAAATATGTAATCATGTTGTTGTCTATGTCCTCATATTAAGTAGTGTTTTGTATGTTTTGATGATGATTGATTAATCTTTAGGATTGTGGCATTAAAAGATTTCCATGTTATGCATGTCATGAGAACCTAATTGTATGCACATGCAACACACATCTATACTTTTGCATTCATTCTTCACCTCCAACAGGATTTGTTTTTTATTAGTCATTTTTATATACGTCTTATTCGTCGCCTAGATTAGGTACCCTCACTTTTCCTTTTCTTTCCCATTCGAGTAGGTTGGGAACAATGACACACATAAATCCTAATAGACACGACCCACACTTGTCGCATCTTCACCAACGTCGTGCAGTTGCGGTATTGAGATGATAAAATAACAATCACTGACTTGTGTTCTTTTACTTGCCTAGTGCTTTAAATTTTCCATTTCATTGAAAATCCACACGTGGTTACGAAAGAAAGTGTTTTATGGGTTTTACGTGATTTTAGCATATGCAAAACCATTGAGAGGTGAACTAAAAAGAAAGCTCCCTGAATTGACTTGAACATGACACATAAGGATATCTAGTACACCAGCTTTATCTCATATCTAGTCGTAAGGATGCACCACGGTTTTATCTCGTGACATAGCATTGTTTAGGTGAAAGATAATGGATATAAGATACAAATATGAGCATGAAATGATGTCAATCAAATACCCCCACACCTAACTTTTGCTAGTCCCGAGCAAAACAAAGAAAGAGAAAAGCATACGAAAAACAAGAAATCCTAACTCACTTTCGTAGGAATCACGGTTGCACTTAGCATGTGCAACAAGCCGTTAAACCTCCTTGTCGCCAAGGAGGAGGAGTGTTGTCTCCTGAGGGTTTTCAGCGGATATACCCACAAAATCCGAACAAGATGCATTAATCAATCTAGCTACACGACTCGTTGGACTTATTTTGTCGATCATGGGATGCGGTAATACTACGGGTCGACTCTATATATGTAATCAGTCCACACACCTAGCCTAATGAGTTATTCGTGAGAGTTAACTAAGGAATTAAGTGAAAGACATGGGCAACCTTAACTTCTGAATGTGATACAACGTGTAAAGTCCATTTTGGTTCTTATTTGACTCTTTTTTTTTTCTTTTTTTTTTCTTTGGAGCATTTTATTGGTTGGTGTTTGATTCTCCCAGGGTCAGGTTTCGTGCATCATTGCCTATGAGGACTTACACTATCACGTACACCTTCCCCCAAATCTCCACATAGGGCGATCCCTACCACCCGTGTAACGGGAGTTCGGTCGGTGCATCCCAAGTCAGATGACTCGAAAGCACCAGGCACAAAGTCCCCTCAGACCTACTTTCCCGAGTGATAGGAGCCGTGCGAGAAGAGAGAACACCACTTATTTATTTATCTACATGGGAACCAAAACCCCTACACTTAAGTTTCACAAAAAGAGATTAAGGGCCCTTGACTACGACAAACTTCCTTATACTAACAGACACGAATTATTTGACTCACTAGGTTCAGGGTGGACTTCTTTAAATGTTTGAGTACTGAAACCCTATGATTACACGCCCCCCGAGGGAAAATCGGGGTGCATCCTAACGACTCGATAAGACCTAAAGCCAGTAAACTAGAAATCCTAATGCATCAAGTTCAAGACAATTTTGGGAGCTTTCTTTTTACTTTGCCTCTCAACGGTTTTGCACATGCTAAACACACGCACAACCCACAAAAAAACATTTTCTTTCGCAAACATATGAAGATTTTGAAAGAAATGTGAAAATTTTAAAGCACTAGGCAAGCAAAAGAAGACAAGTCACCCAAGGATCATGGCAAGCAGATATATCGATATTAAATGCGGCACACTAACATGACACTAACAATGCACACAAAAGAAAACAACAAAACAAAAAAAACACAAACTATGTACAAACGTGAAAACACCCCCCACACCTAATCCATGCATTGTCCTCAATGTATGGCAAAATGGTGCCAATGCATGGATAGGGTGTACCGGACTAATGACGACGGCCAGAAGTGCCTGAAGAGGCACCTCTCTCCAGAGCCGACAACTTCCTATAGATCTTCCGGTTTTGCTTGGCTAAGATGACGTTCTGCTGCTCGACCGCCATCTCAGAAATGTCGGTGTTAAAGAGCGTTCCTGAGCTCACAGACGAGCTTGAGGAACTGGCCCTAACATCCTCCTCCATATAGTCAGGCACCCATGCCTCAGGAAGGCAATGGCGAAATGACGGGGTCATCTTCGCTACCTCGAGGTCGGTGCCTTGGCGCCTCAGCATGCGCTCAAATCGTGGGGTGTCCAACATGCCACACAATTTGGTAACCAGAGTTGGCAAACAGTGTATATCTTTCAGCCTGGCGTTCACTAAAACGTCGAACAATGTTCGACAAATGCAGTGTGGTGAACCGTCCATCAGACTATACACGATTCGCAAACTAGGTGTGAAAAATGTGGAGGTCCGCTCTTGGCCCAACACATTTCTACATACCCACCTGGCTACAATGTGCACATTGGAGTAAATGTGCGCATTAGGTACTCCCCCATGTGATGAAATAGGCTGCCCACGCCCAAGCATAGATCGATAAAAATTGATATCGTGGGTGGGTGCGAACTCATCAACCAAGGGGATCCCAGTCGCGTCGGAGATTAGCTGGGGTGTCACGGTATGTTTCACCCCTCTGAGAGTGATACTGAACTCGAGTGGACCGGTCTGGTCACGCTCGAGTTTAGCAAAGAATTCATGTACGAGAGGCTCTACGTACATGGATGCATCGCCCTCATACAATAAATTGTACCACCCTTTAGCTACGATTCGATCGTAGAAGGGTTCTCCGAATTCGCGAATCAGGGAGGCAAAATTGAGTTCTGGAATTAAATGATGGCTGGCCATACCTGAACCTACCTTGCCGAGCTTTAGCGGCGAGGCACACGACGGCGAGGACGAACACGGCGCGAGAGGAGAACAGACCACCGCACGCCGTTTCCCGCAGAATCACAGACTCCCAACCCCGAAACCAACAGAGAATACCAAATCCAACACCCCACCGAAGAAAATCCGGAAACGGAGAACAACAGACCGCTGAACGGCGGTTCCAAACCGCTATTTAGCGGTCTGTTCAGTGGATCTGAGGACGAAACTTCGGTGAAGACTGGATCTGGAGAGGAAACGCGTTTTCCTTTGCTGGAATAATGCGTAGGTCAGGGGAAAACGCGTTTTTAATCAAGGGAAAGGGCAAATATCACATAGGTCTTCCAATTTTTTTGGTTTTTTTTTTTTAAAAGAAAGCAAAGATATATACAAACAGATGGAGGGATGGACCACATCAAGTGACCACATCCGTGGGGAGTTCGTGCAAAGGCACGACTTCCTCCTCGACCTCTGCCGTGGTCCCTTCCAAGTATGGTTTGAGGCGTTGTCCATTAACTTTGAACATGTCCCCATTCCTAGGATTTTGAATCTCAACCGCCCCATGAGGGGAGATGGTTAAAACAATGAAGGGACCTGACCAACGGCTCCGAAGTTTCCTCGGAAACAAGTGGAGGCGAGAATTATACAACAAGACCTTTTGTCCCACCTCGAAGGTTTTGATTCGCACCAAGCGATCGTGGAAAATTTTAGTGCGGGACTTGCAGATCTTGGCATTCTCATAAGCTTCATTTCTCAACTCCTCCAACTCGTTGAGGTCTAACTTGCGATTGGCACCGGAAACATCAAGACTCATGTTAAGATGTTTGATTGCCCATAATGCCCGGTGCTCAAGTTCTACCGGAAGATGGCAAGCTTTGCCATAAACTAGCCGGTAGGGGGACATGCCAAGGTCGGTTTTAAATGCAGTGCGGAAAGCCCACAATGCATCATTAAGCTTGACCGAACAATCTTTCCTTGAAGCATTAACCGTTTTCTCAAGAATTTGCTTGAGTTGACGGTTGGAAATTTCCACCTGGCCACAGGTTTGAGGATGATAAGGTGTGGCCAACTTGTGCGTGATGGAGTATTTCCTCAGCACTGCCTCAAGGGATCGGTTCACAAAGTGTGTCCCCCGATCACTTATGATACAACGAGGTGTCCCAAACCTCGCGAAGATGTGTTCTTTAAGAAATTTGATCACAACCTTGCGATCGTTAGTGCGAGTGGGGATTGCTTCAACCCACTTTGACACATAATCGACCGCCACCAGGATGTAAGTGTGACCATGGGACACGGGGAAAGGACCCATGAAGTCAATTCCCCAAACATCAAAGATGTTAACCACTAAGATGGGATTGAGTGGCATCATCTCTCGTCTGCCAATGCGGCCCACACGTTGGCACCTATCGCATGCTTTGCAAAATGCAAAAGCGTCTTGGAACAACGTGGGCCAGTAAAAACCGCATTGGAGAACTTTGGCAGTGGTTTTCTTGGCACCGAAGTGCCCACCACATGCCTCCTTATGGCAAAAGGACAAGACACTCTGAATCTCGTCGTCAGGAATGCACCTCCTTATGATTTGATCAGCACAATACTTAAATAAGTATGGATCATCCCAATAGAAGTGCTTGACTAACGACTTGAACTTCGCTGTCTCACTGTGTCTCCAATGAGCCGGCACCTCCCCGGTTGCTAAATAGTTCACAATGTCAGCGAACCAGGGAGGTGAGGCTATTGCCATAAGGTTCTCATCAGGAAAAAACTCGTTCACCGGTGGATCCGGTGAAAGATCGATGGGGATGCGAGATAGGTGATCAGCCACGACATTCTCGCATCCCTTCTTGTCCCGTATTTCAAGGTCGAATTCTTGTAACAACAAGATCCAACGCAAGAGACGGGGTTTCGCATCCTTTTTAGACAAAAGATAGCGAAGAGCTGAGTGATCAGTGTAGATGATGACATGCGACCCTATGAGGTACTGACGAAATTTTTCCAACGCAAATATGATCGCGAGGAACTCTTTCTCAGTAACGGAGTAGTTGAGTTGGGCGTCATTGAGAGTACGACTTGCATAATAGATCACATGAGACAATTTGTCGACTTTCTGACCCAAAACTGCTCCTATCGCGTAATCAGAAGCATCACACATCAGCTCGAATGGTAGAGTCCACACCGGTGCCTTAATAATAGGAGCGGAGGTCAACTCACGCTTCAGAAACTCAAAAGCAGTCAGGCACTCGGGTGTGAACTCAAAGGAGGTTCCTTTAGCAAGCAAGCTCGTCAAAGGACGAGCTATCTTGCTGAAATCCTTAATGAATCGCCGGTAAAAACCGGCGTGTCCAAGGAATGAACGGATTTCTTTTACCGAGGTGGGTGGCGGAAGCTTAGAAATAAGCTCAATCTTTGCCCTATCCACCTCGATACCATCACAAGATACCACGTGACCCAACACGATGCCTTTTGTGACCATGAAATGACACTTTTCCCAATTAAGGGCTAAGTTCGTTTCCGAACACCTTTTGTGAACAAGGCTCAAGTGGTGCAAGCACTCATCAAAGGAGGTGCCATAAACCGAGAAATCATCCATGAAGATCTCAAGGAAGTTCTCGACCATATCGGAAAAGATACTTAACATGCAACGTTGGAATGTTGCAGGTGCATTGCATAGCCCAAAAGGCATCCGTCTATAGGCAAACGTCCCAAAAGGACAAGTGAACGTGGTTTTCTCCTGGTCTTCGGGGGCGACTGGGATTTGATTGTACCCCGAATAACCATCAAGGAAACAGTAATAGGCATGCCCGGCGAGTCTCTCCAACATCTGGTCGATGAAAGGTAGAGGGAAGTGGTCCTTACGCGTGACCGCGTTCAACTTCCTATAGTCAATACACACTCGCCACCCAGTTTGAAGTCGTGTGGGTACAAGCTCATTGTTGTCATTCTGGACAACGGTGATACCCGACTTCTTGGGCACAACCTGGACAGGACTTACCCAAGTACTGTCCGAAATGGGAAAAATGATGCCATGATCTAAACACTTGATGATCTCTTTCTTAACTACTTCTGTCATGGCTGGATTTAAATGCCTCTGTGGGTCGCGACGTGGTCGTGCCTCATCCTCCATAAAGATGTGGTGCTGCACGACGTCGGGACTTATCCCTTTGATGTCCCTCAAGGACCACCCAATGGCTGATTTGTGCTCCTTTAGGACTTGAATCAACCGTTCTTCCTGATCACCAGTCAACGTCGATGAAATAATCACCGGAAATGACCTATCGGGACCAAGAAAAACGTGTTTCAATTCCTTGGGGAGTTCTTTGAGCTCAGGTGTGGGTGGCTCCTCCAGGCGAGGCGTGATATCTAGCTCGAGATGTAAGATAGGAGGAGCTCGCATGTACTGAACAACATGCACATCATTGCTCAACTCACCCCCGTCCTCTTCATGATCAGACTCATCCATGAAGTAATCATTTAAATTCTCATGAATCAGGGGGTACTCTTCTTCCAATTCTTCTTCCAAGTCCCGGATAAGATTGACTTCCATGGGGTCCTCGGAAGATGCCGGCTGCCTAGCCATATTGAACACATGGAATGTCGCGGTCAAGTTCCCGAACGACAATTTCATGAGTCCAGTACGACAATTGATCAAGGCATTTGACGTCACCAAAAAAGGTCTACCCAAAATCAATGGAATCTGAGAGTGGGTAGTCTTAATTGGTTCGGTCTCAAGGACGACGAAATCAACAGGAAATATGAAGTCACCGACCTTGATTAGGACATCTTCAATGACCCCCAACGGGACTTTGATCGAACGATCAGCCAACTGCAAAGTTGTTTTCGTAGGCTTGAGAGTGCCTAGGCTTAATCGTTGATACACAGAAGCAGGTAAGAGGTTAACCGCCGACCCTAGATCTAGCAAAACATTGTTAATGCGAGAGTCCCCAATGATACATGAAATTGTTGGACTGGCCGGGTCCTTCAATTTTATGTATGTTGGGTTCGAGATGATCGAACTCACATTAGCCGCCAAAAAGGCTTTGCTAGGGACATTGGTTTTCCTCTTAGTTGTACAGAGATCCTTCAGGAATTTTGCATATGGAGGTATTTGTTGAATCATGTCTAACAAAGGAATGTTGACATTCACTTTCTTAAATATCTCCATCATCTTATCCACACTGTCACTCTGTTTCTTAGACAACCTACTAGGATAAGGAGCTCTTGGTAGGTATGTCTTGGGCGGAGCCGGAGAAGGAGGCTTTGGTGTATTACTCTCACCCTCGGCCTCTTCCTCACCATCATTCCCACAAAGGGGTGGCACAGATGGATTTTCTGGCAGTGATACGTGGTTGTTGACCTGCTTCCCATTTCTCAGGGTCACAATGGCATTAACATGGTCCACAGGTTCTTCCACGTAGTTCACTTGCCCCCCTGTGGTCTTGAACTTGCATTTTGCATGTTCGAGTGCTGTTGAGCACGGGGGTTAGCCATAGGTTGGCTAGGCAGACTCCCTCTCTCTCTCTCATGTACAGACTGAGCCAACTGACCCATCTGAAGCTCGAGAGATTTGATGGTCTGCTGATTCGAAGTGAGAACTTGACTCGTGGATGACATAAAGTTTTTTACAGAGTTCTCAAGTCCACGAGTTAAGTTCTCAAGCGAATTAAACCGGGTTTCCAAGTTGTTAGAATTTGGGAAACCTGGTTGGTTGGTATTCTGACTTTGGGGTGGCTGATGAGACTGTGAATGCATGGGAGGGTAGTGTGGTCGGTTAGGTGGTCGAGAAAAGTTTGAAGGACCACCTGGGGCATTGTTATGGTTCCATGAAAAATTAGTGTGGTTCCTCCATCCAGGGTTATATGATGATGAATATGGGTCATTCCTGGATCTATCATAGATGGCATTTACATGTTCCATCTCAGGAGGAATGGATGCACACTCACCCCCTATATGACCTATCCTACCACATAAATGACATGGAACTGAACCAGATGCAGACACATGAGATACATCGTGCTGGTTTTGGAGCTCAATCGAATCCATACGGCGCATTAAGGCCGCCATGCGCGCCTCGGTGGTCGTAGTGGAATCGACAGCAAATGCGGAACCCGATCTAGTCGAGTTTGCATTCGCGATCCTCGCTCCTATACTAGATGATGCAGGTGGTTCTCTCACACTCTCCCATTGCATTGTTTTCTCGGTGAGGTCTTCTAGGAAAGCCCATGCCTCCCTTTCATCCTTTCCCAAGAACTCTCCTTGACACATGGACTCAAGGAGCGTTCTAGATGGAATGTGAAGACCCTCGTAGATAATCTGACACAGGCGCCACAACTCAATGCCATGGTGAGGGCATGAGGATAGTAGCTCCTTGAACCTCTCTAAGTATGCATGAAATGATTCGGTCTCATGTTGATAGAACGAATTGATTTCGTTCCTCAATTTTTGAGTCCGATGATTTGGAAAATACTTTTTGAGGAATGCAGACTGAAACTCATCCCAAGTCCTGAAGGCATTCGCCTGGTTGCTGTACAACCACTTCTTGGCGTCATCCTTAAGCGCAAAGGGGACAAGCCTAAGATGAATGGAGTCTGTGCTAAGTTGTTGCAGTTTGAACATAGCACAGACCTCCTCAAATTCCCTGAGAAAGATATAGGGGTCACCTTTCCCAGTGAAATGAGGGAGCATGGAAATAAACTGAGGCTTGACCTCAAAATGGTTCCCATTTGCCTCTGGCAATACGATGCATGAGGGCAGAGCTGTACGGCTCGGGTAGCATCGATCACGAAGAGGTATGGGAACGACAACTGGAAGCACAGGTGGAACAGGTGGGTCCAGCAACTGCTCCTCTTCACGGAAATTAGCAGCCATTGGACCCGAACTACGTGCGACACGAGAGGAGGAAGGTGTCGAGAAATCGATGACCGAAGCCGGATTGACAACGCTCCTCGTCAAACGACCACTCTCGTCTCGTGTCCACGAAAGCATGCACAAAGGTGCACACACAAACCACAACTTTCTCTTTTTTTTCTTTTTTTTTCAAATGAAGAATGTACGTAGAAGAGAAGACGAGGGAACACAGGAGAGAAAGAATGACTCAGGAGAGAAGGGAAGAAGTCCTTAAGCTACGGCGGATGGGTACAGGTAGAAGCACACAAGCAAACAAGGCTCAAACAATCCTAAGGTCGCTATAGGTCCTTACAGCTAGACGACGCCTAACTGCGAGGTCACACGGCCTCAACACGCCTCACCTCCCTACAACGAGGACCACAAAGCCCAGCAAGTGAGCCAAGATCCGGGGATCTCGTCTCTCCTACTATCGACAAAGTGGGCAACGCCGATCAGGTCATGACGGTCGGGACCGGATCACTCTCCTAATGCGTCCAAGATCCTTAGGGCCAATGTCTACTTGATTTTAAAATTAGGCTCTTGATTAGTGTGGTTTTTGGGGCAAAGGAAAGGGTGATGAAATCCCCCACCTTATCGTTTATGGGACAGCCCCTCCTTAGTAGCGTTTTGGAGTCCTAAATCTAGCAATCAACTCTCCAAACAACGCTCAACTCACACTTGTTGCAATGCACTTCCTACTAACTAATGCATGTTCATATGAAATGCATGAATGAGAGTAGAAGGTGCGTACCTCACGCCAGCTCTCAGCAACAGAAAATAAAGCTAAGATAAAAGACCATCTAAATGCCTAAGTCACATACATGATGCATGACTTAAACAAGAATAATGCCTAATCTTTTGCTTTGAGTTTTAGGGTCCAAGTTGCTTAAAGGAGGTTTGATTCTTGATCTGGGAATAAACTATAGGTCAAAACATGCTAAATCGAATCCCAGATCACTACAACAGATAAAGAAATACTCCACAAAAATTTAGAGGCGAAATGAAGCTACCAGACCGCCAGTTGGCGGTTTAAGACCGCTGATTGGCGGTCGTCTGCTCTCAGAACACCTCCAAACTTGACCAGATGCTTCCCCTTCTCAATGTGAGTCACCTGCGACAAAGAAAACTACAAAACAAAAATTAAATCCACTCGAATCGTCCAAACAAGAGTCTGGACTGGCACCTCCCCGGCAACGGCGCCAAAAACTTGTTGAACGTTTTATTTTAAACCGCAAGTGCACGGCCGCGATGAAGTGGTGGCAAGTACGGGTCGTCCTCAGGGAGGTGAGCTTGCTCTTGCTTATCAGAAATCAAGTGGCAAAGAAAGATGGAAGAAAGTTGTTTATGCTAACCTAAACTATGCTAACACGAAGAAGCAAATGCGAAGGAAACAAAACAAACGAATACTTCAACTAAGCTAGAGAAACTAGATATTATGGAGAAATCAGTAAGAGAGAGAGACCCCTTAGTGGGTGGAGTGACTACACATACACAATAAGGAGGCAAGAATATCTTCCTATAGGCACAAGTGTAGGTAGTGGTTGCATGTATGGGAGGTGTCTACTTATCATGGCAAAACCCATCAATTAAATCACTAACCTATTTTGATTAACATTCATAAACACAAGCTGGTTATTTAAGAAACTAAACAAGTATGGGAGGTGTCTACTTATCATGGCAAAACCCATCTAGTGAAGTGTTCTATTCTAACAAGCAAGTATGCATTCATATTAATCAACACATTTCAAAATAAACATCCTTCCTTCCTTAATTGTATATATGATAATCATCTCCACCCCCCAAAAGGGGAGTGGTTATACTCACTACACATTACACTAACTATTACACTAAAATAAGAAGGCATATTAACTAAGCTAGATTTAATAAAAGACAATTAAACTAAAGCATGCACCAATAATAAAAGAAGCACAAAACAAAGAAAATTTTATTAATTGAAGACTCACAAGACCAGTAGCATCTCCCTATTGAGTTTCTTGCTTCAAGGCTTCCACTTCAATTAGGGAGAATGGCCACAAGCATGGAGTAATTACAATGGAAGGTGAAGAGTTCTATTTATAGCCATGGAAAAAGCTAAACCGGGACAATCCCCCGTTGTGGGACTAAACAAATACCATAAATAGAATAAGAACGCTCTAATACACACACCAGAAAAAACTAAACGGATTCGGATCCACCTGGACCGCCAATTAGCGGTTCCAGACCGCCAATTGGCGGTCTACAGGGTCCGGATTCGTCTGGGCTTTCTTGGAGGCTTTCCTGGATGGTATTGTTGGTCTTGGATGCGGTTACTTGACTTGTTGGAGCTCCGACCCGAATCGAATTGGTAAAATACTCCCCATGATGGTGTGGAGTATTCTGTTTTGCTCTTAGGTCCTTCTGTCTTGCAATCAGGTCCTTTTTCCTTGCATCTTGGTCCCCAGATCTCACAATTCAGTCCTTTTTCACAGCTTTTGGGTCCTTTTATGCTTCATCTCTTCAAACCTATTTATTCCTGAAAACTAAACATAAAACTCGTGACATAGCATTGTTTAGGTGAAAGATAATGGATATAAGATACAAATATGAGCATGAAATGATGTCAATCACTAGTCGTAAGGATGCACCACGGTTTTATCTCAAGGGGAGGGTAATCATAGGGTTTCAGTACTCAAATAACTAAAAAAGTCCACCCTGAACCTAGTGAGGCGAATAATTTGTGTATGTTAGTATAAGGAAGTTTGTCATAGTCAGGGACCCTTAAATTCCTGTTGTGAAACCTTAAGTATTGGGGTTTTGGTTCATGTGTAGATAAGAAGTAATTTAGGGTGGTGTCCTCTCTTCTCGCACAACTCCCATCAGTCGCGAAATTAGTGTTGCCTTTTTACCTTAATCTATGTTTTGATGATTTAATCAACCTAATATTAATTATAATCAATGTAGAGTAGCACACATATTACATTGCACCTATATTGCTTTGTGGTAACTTCTACAGGTGATCAAGACTCCAGAAGAAAGGATTCAAGTCAAGACATGTAATCAAGCTCAATTGAAGACATGTAATTTGCATTTCTTTTGAGTCTTAGGAACATTGTGTAAATTGAGCATACTTGAGTTAAATCCTACTCAAACACACACTACGTACCTTATAGAAGTCACACACAAAATTTAATATAATTTCGACTTCAATAGATCACCCAAACATAGACCGGAAAACACCAAACCAAAACCTGAACATTCTACCCACATTCAGTCGACCGAGTGATCATAAATCCTATTAGTGTTTTACTGCCTGGTTTCGGTCGACCATCCAGACCTTTTCGGTCAACCGAGTAAACATATTTATCTGACCGTTAGATTTGTTGTATTATACTCAATGGTCGTATTTGTATTATTTTCTTATACCCCAACATACATTTAGTGTATCAGTCTACCGAGGACCTTGTTCGGTCGACCGAACGTATGATAACTTGACAAACCCAAACTGACTGTTAGTTTTCAGTCGTCTGTGGACCTTGTTTCGGTCGACCGAATATGATCTTGTTTGTCATCCCCGTAGATCCTGTTACAAATCGGTCAACCGAACCTATCTCGGTGTTCAACCGATCACTTAAGTGTACATGAGTCGTAGCCTTTACGGGTCGACCGTTCCTTAACCGATCGACCGAACCGTGTCCAAAACTGCCCAACGGTCGATCAAACTTACCGATCCGGTCGACCGAACTTATGCAGAAATGCATCCTGCAAGTTTTTGTTTTGTGTATCTTACACAATCTTTACCCATTTCATCCCCAACGGCTATACCTCTTTAGGAGCTTATAAATAGAGTTGTAAAACACATTTTAAGAAAAACTTTCCTACTCCATATTGTCCCCTACATTAGAGAGAAAGCTCCACACACTCAAAATCTCAAAACCTTCAACACTTAGTAATCGATTCCATATCTTACTCAAGTGTGCTCAAGATTAGAGAGTGTTGTTCCACTCATTGATTGTCAAATAAGCAAGGGTCTTGGTGAAAGCCCAAGAGAAGAGTATAGACTTCGGTGAGAGCCCGAAGTGATCCTCTCGGATTGTGAGAGGAGGAGCCAAGCTCGGCGAGGTTTGTTTGTGAGCTTGAAGACTTGTAAATGCGTTCTCTCCCGGCCCGGAATGGGGACTGGTTAGTGAAGTCGTGAGCGGAGCTCGGTGATCCGAGCAGAGCTTGCAAGAGAGGACTAGGACCCGGGTGGGGTGCCGAACCTCTATAAAAATCCCCCGACTTCTTGTGGTTTGCTTGTCCTTCCTTGCTTGTTTATTTGTTGAAATTCCACTGCATATACTTGATCGATTAAAAAAGTAGGTAATTAGCTTAAAAATGATTACAATTAAAGACCCTCACGATCCTACAATTATGTCCAAGGGGACTTAGTACCTGGTGCTTTGGAGTCATTTGACTTGGGATGCACCAACCGACTCCTGTTACACGGGTGGTAGGAATTGCCCTATGTGGAAATTTAGGAGAAGGTGTACGTGAAAGTGTAAATCGTCATAGGCAATGATGCACGAAATCTGACATTAGGAGAATTAAGCACCAACAAGTTTTAATTCCTTGTTATAAAAAAATAAATACAAATAAAACCTTAATGGACTTTACACAAAGTATCACTTGAGGATGTTAAGATTGCCCATGTCTTTCACTTAAGTCATTAATTTTACTTACATGAATGATTCCCTCAGCTAGGTGTGTGGACTGGATACATATATAAAGTTGGCCCGTAGGATTACCGTGTCCAATGATCGACAAAAGTAGGTTCATCAAGTAGTGTCGCTTGGTTAAATAATGCATCGATGTTCGAATTTTATGGGTATATCGGCTAAAAATCCTCAGTAGACATCACTCTTACTTGGAGACAAGGACATTTAACGGCTTGTTGCACGTGCTAAGTGAAACCGTGATTGCTCCGAAAGTGAGTTAGGATTTCTTGTTTTTTGTATGTTTTTCCTTTCTTTCATATTTTCTATTTCTTTGTTTTACTCTGGACTAACAAAAGGTAGTGTCGGGGTATTTGATTAGTAGCATATCATACATTGCATACATGCTATAATCATTTATTTTACCCCATATTTGTGCTACTCGAGTGTTTGGTTGATGTGTTTCAAAGTTTACGCAATAAAGAAGAGAAAGGAAGAGAAAAGGACCAAAACGTAAGAAGAATAAAGTGTGTTGGAAGGTTTCTGGACATGTTTGTAATGCCCAAGGACTGGATTGAAAACATGGAGGGACCTAAATGAAAACCCAGAGGGACCACAGTGTAAAGAAATATATTGTACCACAAAAATCCATAACCTGAGGAGTAAATAAACAATTAAAATTAAATTGGCTCAAGACAATGGACTCGAGCTCAACCCCACATGCAACAAAGCAACATTCACTGTATGGCGAAATTGCAGATCCATCAAAGCTACCAAATTTGCCAACAGTAGATTTTAATCCGCCATTGGCGGATGGTTCTGCTCTAACGGAGCTCAAATTGCAGCGGCGGTCGGGTTAGAGAGAAATGCCACATCCAAATCTGATTTATAGTTGTCTGATTGCGCCTACGTCCATTAAAACCCTCTTATCTTCTATAAATACACTTGTAATGCCTCCTTTCTTCTTCTTCCTTCCTCTCCAATTAGTGTAGCTTTTAGTTTCTTTCTTTGTAGTGTGGTGGAGAAGAAGAGCAAACTTTGTAATTTTTATTTCTTAATCAAGTTAAGTTTCTTGTTCTTTATGTTGTTGCCTTTCATTTGATGTAATTTTTGTTTACTTGCCTTGCTTAACTTTAGTTTTCTCTACTTGCTTATAAGTTGTTTTGATTATGGCTAGTGGGCCCACTTTTTGGGAAATGATGAGGTGAGGATAAGGTTGGAATGGGTAAAGAGATAATGATGGCATGTGGGAGCATGTCCTCTTGTTGGCCTCATCTCAATTAAAGTCTTGTATGTTTTAATTGTAAAACCTGCTTCCCCGATGCTATAATAAAGTCCATTCTCATCTCGTATCCTTGGTTGATGTTTGTTTGTGTGGTGTGTTTATTCTTGTTTTAGGAAAGTTTTCATTTTCGTGGAAAGATTCCTTTCCGGGAACAATTCCTCTTCGGGGAAAATCTCACTTCTGGGGAAGTTTCCTCTATGGGGAAAAGTTTCCTCTCGGGGAAAGTTTCATTTTTCGTCGAGCAGGTGAGGTGCACAGGGCGTGTGCACAACTAGGCTCGCTGGTTTTGCTTTCATCGTCTGGGGCATTGGAACCCAAATTCTTCATGCCACACGGGCTTATGTGTGTGGGCCTGGGTTGTGTCAGCAATGTTGAGGTGGCACCCACGTCAGCAAATCAAATCAGCATGGAATAGGAAGGAGGTTTATGGGGGCAATTGGGAGGATCTTGCAAGATCACATTGGTTGTTCTTTTGGAAGGTGTGTGCATACTTGGCTTGGACTCCAACCCTAGCCGACTCTCACTCTCTCATTTTCTCCCTAGGCAACTTTCAGACCAAACTCCAACCACATCAACATCTTCGATAAACTAGCAAGAAGTCAAGCTAGGAGGCACGCAAGGGAGGCAGTTCAGCAACTTTCTTTGACGACTTCAGGAGCACTTCGTGCTTCATCTCAGATATATATGGCCATGCCAAAGGTGGGCTGAGGAGTCGGGGGTGTTGGTCAGAGGGCTGTCTGACACCAGCTTGTCTGGTCGTCCGGCAAGTTCTTACACCACCCGTCTCGACACTAGCTATGCACGCAAATTGTTGCACGTGTGCCACAGCTGGTCGAGCTTAACCTCTGGCTGGAGGCTCCATGTCTCGATGAGGTCCGGCGTTCTCCGACGAGTTTGGGGCTGAAAACCAACGGGAATAGGGTAGGCTAAGGTCAGGCTGTTTTTAGCACGTTCGGTTATATTTCAGCGGGTAGGTTTCCATTTGTTGTTGGTTTGGCTGGACGGTTGGATGGAGGTGGGGCTTGTGCTCCCCAACCAAAATGGAGGACTAAGAGGTGGCGCACATGCGTGAACCCCACATGCACCTCTGACAGGCCTAGCCACCGGACAACCAAGTCACGGGAGCTTCCGGATGCGTTGGTGGCTCGGGAATGCTCCCGTTGGCACGCTGAGCCAAGCGTTCCGGGGCTAGTGGGGCTGGTACCATCGACCCCAACTACTGGACGGGCACGGTGGAGTTGGCTGGCTGGTCAGTTGGCCTGACTTGTGCTTCGATTGTGGTTGTCTCTTTTGGTATGGTGGATGCATGTTGTTATTGTATGTTTTAACAATAATACATATCCTGAGATTAATCACCATGTCAATATTATCTGTTGTTTATATGATGAGGATTGGGCGGTTAAGTTCTGGATGCATGTGTACAAATCTTGGTTATATAGTTATGCCATCTTGAGCAATATTTTATGTAGCTTTACGTATTGTAATGACTTTGCTTCACGTATGTCGACATCTAGATGAGTATTATGATCATGTTCCTTGGCCTGTAGTTGCACATGCATGACATATTATTGTGGATGTTATGATGCATATGGGTTTATGGTGAAATTCGTGCCTCTAGCACTGAAGGACGACGCTAAGAAATGGCTATATAGTCTAGCCGAAAGATCCATTAGAAGTTGGGCTGAGTTTGTTCAAGTATTCCTAAAAAAATATTTCCCCAACCATAAGACTATGAGGATTAGGAATGAAATTGTTGCATTCGTTCAGTCTGAGAGCGAACCATTCTATTCCTATCTAGAAAGATTTAAAAGTGTGTTGACCCAATGCCCTCATCACAGAATTCCAAGATGACAATTATGCCAAATTATTTATGAGGGATTGACACCCACATCTAGGGTTATGGTAGAATCCGTAAGCCCAGGGAACTTCATGTTGAAAAATGGAAATGATGCCTGGACTTTTCTTGAGGATTTAGCTGAAAACAGTATGCAATGGGACAATGCTAGAGCACCGCTTAACCCGGGTATTGGATCTAGAATAGCAAGTCAACCCAAACCAGGTGTCTTAGTTGTAGATGCCAACATAGCAGCTGAAGCAAAACTAGCTACCCTTATGCGCAGAATGGAAAGTCTAGAGCTACAAACCCGACCCTGAGTGAATCAAGATTCGTCTATCCCTTGCTCTAGATGTGGTCAGACTGGTCATTTAATAGAGGATTGTGCGGACTGGGAACAAGTTAATGTCATGTTTAACCATGCTAGAAATGACCCATGCGCATCAACCTATAACTCGGGTTGGCGTAATAATTCCAATTTCTCATCAAGCCAACAAGGTCAACCTCCTAGACAACAACCAAACCCGTATAACCAAAATAATACATCATCTGGGTTTAGTAACAATGGCGATCATGAGGTTAGGTTGACAAGCTTGGAAAATTTGATGAAAACCTTTATACAAACAACCAACCAGTCTTTCCAAAGGCTAGAGACACAAGTCAGCCAACTCGCACAAATTGTAGGTGCAAGAGAAAAGGGTTAGTTTCCAAGCCAACCTGAGGTAAATCCAAGATCTAATAATTCATATCAGCCCTATCAACCACCTCTAGGAAATAACAACCCTAGACCGGTTCAAATGGTTAATGAGGAAGGACCGTTCCAACAAATAAATGCAGTAGTATAATTACGATCCGGAAGACAAGTCGATAACAATGTGGTAAATCCTAGAACGTATAATCAATCTAGCCATCAAGCAACCACATATGACCTAACCATTGAACCTGACGTCCAATCTGAAACGCCCAACCCACCTACTCAAACTGAACCCATAGCTCAACCTGAGCGAGTCTATGTTCCTAAAGCTCCATTCCCCAATAGACTCAAGAAGAACTCAAGTGCACAAATGGAGAAAATCTTGGATGTATTTAAGCAAGTTAAGGTGAATATTCCACTTTTAGATATGATTCAACAAATACCTGCTTATGCTAAATTTTTAAAGGCTCTGTGCACTAAGAAAAAAAACAAACGTACCAAAGAAGGCATTCTTAACTGCAAACATAAGCTTTATTCTGTCAAATTCGTCTCCTATAAAATATAAGGACCCTGGGTGTCCCACAAGTTCATGTGCAATAGGAGATACCTTTATCAACAAAGCCCTTCTAGACCTTGGTGCTAGTGTTAACTTACTCTTCTCTGTCTACGAGCAACTCAACCTTGGTCCACTAAAACCCTCTAAGACAACCCTTCAATTTGCTGATTGCTCTATTAAGAAACCAAGAGGTATAGTAGAGAATGTTTTGATTAAGGTTGGTGACTTCATTTACCCAGTGGATTTTGTCGTTCTAGACACTGAACCTGTTGTCGATCCTAAGAGACAAATCCCTGTGATACTAGGCAGACCATTTTAGCCACTTCTGAAGCTTTGATAAATTGCCGAAATGGGCTCATGCAACTATCTTTTGGAAACTTAAAAGCTGAATTTAATATCTTTCATGTTGATAATGAGCCAGAAATAGTATGCAATCAAAGTGATGTTGTGATGAGATCGCGTATTTATAAGATTTCCGAATCAAATAAATCATCACAAAATCAAAAAGGACGTAAGAAAAAGGGGAGCAATTCTTCGACACACCCACCATCACTCGAGCAAATAAGAGAACCAATACATGTGAGGGGTGTGGAATCTGTGCCTCTGTGCAACATGTGGAACAATTCAACTGGATACATGCACCAACATGGTGTCATTCAATCCAGTTCTGACTATGGTTGACTCTGAGCAAATTTAACCCCTCTACCGCAAGTTGACTCAGGTAATACGTGCATTTGCTTTTTCTTTGCATACATTGAGGACAATGCATGAATTACGTGTCGGGGGTATTTATCTATCTATCTTTTTTATTGTTCTTTTAAAAAAAAATCAATGTTCCATGACATAGCTTAAGATCGAACTGCCAAAACCCGTGTACAAAATGCATTGAGTTTTTGTTCCTTATTGTATAGTTTTGCTTGTAGAAATTGTGACATAAATCTAAGTTACAAAGAAATAACCCATTACCTTTTAAAGACATGTATGCACTTAAATTGGATGAATCAAATCTTTGAAGTGGTTGATAAAAAGCAGAGGTTGAGGAAAATATACTGGGAAGTGTGGACTTCCAATAGCAATTAAGCCTTGAGGAAAATAAAAGTAAAAAAATTAAAAAAAATTAAAGGAATAAAGTGAGGAAAGCACATTTTTCAAAATGATTACAAAAGCCCAAGCCTTCGAGTCACTGGTCCGTAGGGGTATCTTAAAACCCGGTAACTTGAGTCTGCCAGCTCGGGATTATCGACCAAACTCGCTAGACGAATGCAAAAAGGGTAAAAGTGTCAAAAAAAGCAAATGTGTTGAATCACGGGAAAAAATACTTTAAGATACTCAAGGCCCAAAGCTAAAAGAATGATCCATGCCATGGTTGATCGGAATGATACTTCTCCACCAGAGGAGGCGTGCAAAATAATTTAAGTGATAACATGTGTAGAAGGGTTAGTGGTGTGAATATTGAAGGAACAAAGACCAAGTCATATTATTTTTTATGAGTTAGATTTATATAATGAGCATGCAAGAATTCTAAGTGGGATGTATAAGGTTAAGGTGGAGATATTGAGAGTTATTATTGAAATGTTGATTTAAGACTTTGTGGGTGTATCAACTGAAAACCCTCACGAGACAAAACTCGTCCTCTAAGAAAACTTGGGGGTTTAAAGGCTTGTTGCACATGCTAAGCGCAACCGTGATTCCTACGAAAGTGAGTTTGGATTTCCGTGTTTTCATTTTTTCTTATATTCAGTTTTGCTAGGGACTAGCAAAATCTAGGTATGGGGGTATTTGATGCATTGCATACATTGCATCATATGTCTTTCATTTAGATTAATTTTATATAATTAAATGCTACTAAGGTATGTGTTTAGTCTTATTTACAGAATACAGGGACCTGAATGCAAATTACCCATATCCCGAGCATAAATGCGTGCAAGAGACTCATTCCGGTCATAAAGACCAAGTTCAAGATTATCGGGTTTCAAATTGAAATGCATCCAAGCATAAAAGCATTCAAGACCTAATTACAAAAAGGACAAGGACTTAAGCACAAAAGTAGACAAGGACTTAATTGCAAAAAGCCAAGGACCTAATTGCAAATTATGAGTAGCTTTTATTATTATGGAGAAAATCTAAAGAAAAATCAATGTGGATCTCCAAATATATTAAGAAATAAAGTCGGAGCTCAAAAGAAAGGAAAGAATCAATCCAGACGCGCAAAGGATATTGAAATCATACCATAAACACACACAAAAATCTGGATTAAATCGGAGCTAAAAATGCGGCGAATCCGCCGCACCTTATGTATTTTGTGCGGCGAATCCGCCGCATAAAATTAGATCCGCCGCATAAAATTAGATCCATGCTTTAAAATTTTTACCGGTTGCGTGTTGACGTGTGTACTTTCCTATTTTATACCTAAGTCCCTTGTTTTGGCTATAAATAGCCCTGAAACGATGTTGTAGAGGATCTTCTTAATTTTTAACCTTAGTTTTTAATTCTTAGTCTTAGTTTTGTATTCTTCTTTTTAGCAATAAAATTCTGTTGGTTTATTTTGTGTTTTTACTCTTCTTTCTTAGTTTCTCTAGGACCCCTTCTCCTCCTTTCCATCCATGAGTTTCTAACTCTTTCCAAATGGTGGAGGTGACGGATTTAGGGTGAAGACAAGAAGAATAAAAGTTATTATTTTAATTTCGTGTTAGTATATTTTGATTACTTGAGTTTATGTTAAATCATTTATCATGTAATGCTTTATAACTAATATGATTTATTATAAGTTTCTGAATTGTCTAATCTAAACCCAATACCTAAACCTCCACCCAACGGAATTCACCATCTTTGTTCTTGTTTTATTTTTATTTGTTCATGTTTCGTCTTTAGAAAATTAAAACCCAAAAATCTCAAAACCAAACTTATTCTTCGCTCCTTCTTTCCCCTAATCGATAATCACAAAAATAACAAATCTCTCCCTCCTTGTGTTCGACCCGTATTTGCCACATCTTCATTGACGTCGTGCACTTGCGGTATAAATTAAATTCACATCATTAACCTAGTATTTTATTAGTGAATGTTAAGAGATCTTGAGTAAATTGTGTTTATGAACTGTCCCCGCTTACAATGTAGATTGAGTTAATTCTTGTTTTTAATTTTTTCAAGTGAATGGCCTCGTCGCAAGGATACATTTGCTTTTCACCATACACTTGCTATATAATGACATGTTGTTGATACATTTGCTAGTTGTTATTACATTAATGGTTGTTGTTCATTACATTTGTTATTGTCAAATTTGGTGTTGTCCGGATTTGCTGTTATACCATACCTTTGCTATAGTTACATTTGCTGCGACAGAAATTAAAGTGAATGTTGTGTAACTTATTTTTGAATTACAGGACATGTTTGTGTTTTAAATAACACATTCGTGGTTTATAGAATAGACTCATGTCTTTTAAAGGACATACTAGACTTTAAAGGTCATACATGTCCATTAAAGGAACTTAGTTTCTTTAAAGGACATAACTGTCTTTTAAAAGAACAGAATTGTAATTAGAGTTCCAAGGACAGATTCGTGCTTTACAGAAGAAGCTTGTGCCTTTTAAAGGAAAGAAGTGTGTTCAAAGGAAAGATCATTGCTTGAAAGAACAGACTTGTGTTCCTTATAGGGCATGTTTGCTGTAACCCTTTCGAGTTCTAATGAACAAACAAGTGCTTTATAGGACATACATGTCCTTTAAAGGACATGAGTGTCCTTCAAAGGACATGAGTGTCCTTCAAAGGGTAGACTTGTGGTTTAAGGACCCTTTCGAGTTTTAAAGGAAACTTTCCAGTTTCAAAGGACAATCTTTAAAGGTTTTGTTTCTTTATACCACATCAGACATTATGTTAAATCCCACGTGATTATTCCTTTTTATTGTATTTTTACGAGGTTCTTTTTCTTAATAATAAGCCATACCATTTCGGAATTTAGGTCAAATCCGACGAGATATGTCCTTTTTATTTGAAAAGACAAATTTATTCGATATTTTATTTGTTTATATGGGATATGAGGGGTGTCGAATGTGTTGTTGTCATAAGTTATAGTTTTTGATGTCATATGACAATTTTTTTGGATTTTTTGAATAAGCCAATAAAGTTATACATGCTATTTAATATTAAATTTCCATACATCCAAAAATATAATTCAGATTATTACATATCAAAGATGTATACTAAGGAATTGGAAATGAATACTTTGGATTCATGAAACATATCAAATATCTATTTGTAATACACAACTATTATATTGATAGTGACAACCTGAAAGGAATGTGTTCTAAAATATTTACTTTTATATGTCAATTATTATGAATTGGATGTGCAAATATTTTGTTCCTTGATTAATGTATTTGTCTTTTGGAAGTGTTGAGGAAGAGGCTCTTGGTCCTTAACTGTAGAGCTCTAAACGATAATGGTTTACATGAATCAAAAGTTATTTACAATCATGTTAATTGACATGGAACATTAATTACCGAGATAAGATTACCGTGTTGGTCATCGATTGTTGTATCGCTACAAATATTTGACGACACGAATATTTAAAAGAGTAAAATGGTTACTTTTATATATTGAATAGACCTAGCAAGTGAAACATTATAGATTCATGTGATGTGTCATTAATGTTTTCATTGGGTCTTGAATCATAACATATGAGACTTGCGTCTTTTCACATAAGAAGTGTTCAATTTCATTATTGTCCAACGCTATCAATGAGCATAGTGAAAAATGCAATAGTTGGTTAAGCTCGACTTGTGCTGGAAAAAATAGCTAGTCAAAAGATTATCATTACCCCTCTTAATTTGAGTGGTGATATTAGTGGGCCCCTTGACAAATAAAATTATAATGTGCACAATGTGACTTAAGTTAAGGTACATATTTATAATTAGCTTAAGAGATCAAGAAATGAATAAAGAATACAATGGTGACATATTTCTACTTTGTATGTATTCTTAATATCATGTGGCAAGGGATAGACACAAGTGATATCTCCACATCACTAAATGGATCGTGTTTAGTTCAAGTGAACAAGAAATCTACGCTAATTGGGTAACTATAATGTGTAACTAGATATCGCCTATAGTTTGTGATATTAAGTGTTTAATATCACTGCCCATATAGCTTAGGTCCTCTTATAGGTCACACCACAAAACTGGGAAACAAGAAACTTGATTTTGTATTCATATGATGTATCGGGTTTCATATGAAATGTGTACACGTGGTGAATCGATCAAATCAATTGTCATGAAAATTGACATAGTTTGAATCATGAATAATTCATATGAGATGTTTGTATTATGGGGTGTAATAGTTTGACATCGCATAAGATAATATGTTACATGATATATGAATTTGCTAAAAACCCAAAAGATCAAATCTTGTTGGATATAAATCCAAAATTTGATAAAGGCAACAATCAGACAAAACGATCGAACATTTTCAGAGACTGGTCGACTGAAAATTCACAGTAGACATTGCATGTGTGAATGGACGACCGGATGGACATGTTGGTCAACCGAAATATTCCAAGAACTTTTTCTGGGAATAATCGATCGACCGGTAGAAGTTGTGGTTCCACCAAAAAGATCCAGGAACTTCTGTGAATTTTTCTTTGTGGAAATCGGTCGACCGACTTATGACTCAGTTCGATCGAAAACTTCTAGTAGCCATTTCTCGTGTAAAATCGGTCGACAATTTGTGTGTTCTGTTTGACCAAAATATCATAGTAGCTTTGGGAGTGTGTGATGGGTCGACCGCCGGGTTTAATTGTCCAAACGAAACCACGATTAATTGGCAATCGGTCGACCGGTTGGTTAATTTCGGACGACTGGTGGATCTTGCCAGAATTATTAAGAGAATAATGTTGACCATGGGTTGGATTTATTCCAATTATGGTCAAACAATTTAAGGATGATTATGTGATAATTTATGATTTGTTTAAGGGACAGAAAAGCAAGAGATCACAGGTTAATGGGTAGCCCATGATGTGGGTGTTGGGTGAGCCTATTAATAAGCGTCCTCTCCCTCCTTGTTTTAATTAATGCAAAATTCTCTCTCTCCCTAACCTCCCCACTAATCCATCCGAATTTCTCTTAATTATTTCAAGTCTTTCGAGATTAAATCTCAGAGAGGGAGCTTTGGACGGGTTATTAGCTAGATTCTAAGCTTAATTAGAGATTGATTGGCTACCTCCTTACTCTCTAATCTTGTTTAGAGTTTGGTGAACACTTGGAGGCGAATCAACCTGCGATTCGACGTGCGACGCAACTCCGGATCTTCATAATGGTTTTGGATAACCTTTGAGTATGATCCTCTTGTATTTGTTTTTATATATTTGTAGATTATATGATATTAGGATAAATATAAAACAATGTACATTAGAATGTTGAAAATATGGAAATCGATCTTGTATGCATGTATAATCTTTTTAAAATATACACATACATAGGTGCACGAAATCCAATAGTTGTATTAGAGCATTTAGTCCATATTTTCAATAATTACACTTTATAATTAATTTTAGTTTACCATCTCCAATTGAAACAATTCATGTTTAACGTCTCCTTCAAGTTTTCCGACAGTTTTGTTGATATAATTCTAATTAATTCTTTTGTTGGTTTTAAATGTTTTAAACATGTCATATGAATGTTAGAATTAATATTTATACTTGTGTCTAATACGTAAAATTTTCGTATTTAATTAAATGATTATTTTACATAGAATCGACAAAACGAAAGAGACAAATAAGTTTATTTATAGTTTTTCTTTTGGGAATTTAAATAAACTGCTGTTCAAATGTTTTGTATTTTGAACTATGGATTCATAAATCATTTTTAATGGATTTCAAATGATTTCGGAATTGTTTGATTAAGAGATGATGGATAAACTAAATCGTGTAATATACAGTATATGTACATGCGTTGCACTTGTTCTCTTCTGCAGGGACAAGTGAGTTTATATGTTCCATCGAAGCCCTGTGTGAATGAATGTTGTGTATATTGTTATTATTATTATTCAATCGCAGGGGCTTATCTATATGTAAAAGTCAATTATTTATGTAAATTCATGCATATGAGAGGATTTTTACATAGGACTTGCAGTAGACAATTTTCGAAATTGTGAGATGCATGTTTATATTTTACAATATCTACATCCATAGTGCAAGAAGATGTCGCGGAGAAGGCGCAAAGGTCAAGGATGTGGGAACATATAAACTCACACTAACATGTGTGTGAGTGGATCTAATTTATATTTGTGTGCTTGACATGTATGTGATTGTATGAATGAATGTTAGGATGTGTATGTAAATATGCATGATCACCTAAAATTGAAAAAAACACATATAAATGTTTAATTGTCCAACCAAAAATTAAGAGTATTTTTCTTTCTTATTTCATCCACTAGAAGCCATCGATCGAGGGATACTCTGCTCGTCCTTAGCGGGAGATAACTTCCTCCATCTTTAAGAATAGTGGGAGATATAAGGTTATCTATTGTTGTGCCATAAATAGATGCCCGAGGTGAGGTTCACCTTTAGTGGACACTGAATGTATTTATTTGTGAATATAATGGATAAATGTATCTCGTATCAAATGAAATAAGTTTTCTAACAAGACCCGGAGCCTTAGGAGGATTGGTCAAATTTTCTCTTAATTAAAATGACAATAATCATAAGAGTATGAAAATGCAAAAGTAAGCAAAAATTCAAAATGGCTGTGATTAGAAAATATTTTCTTACCTTGATTTTATAATATAATTGATAGCCCTTAGCTAGTTTATATTATAATTGACAGGATCTTGAATTACTGCATTTATGGACATATTTATTTGCAATATTTATTTTCAAACATAAAATTGACAATAAATCAACTATAATTTATTTTGTAGAAATGTCAAATATTCAACCTATTTTGAGATCTATGATTGAAAAACATCCTTTGCCAAATGGTGGCTCAAACTTCATAAGCTGGCAACTCAAGCTCAACATCGTCTTGAAGTTTGAGAAACTATCTTATATTTAGGATGGTAAAATTCCAAAATTAAATGAGAAGGCAACCGATGTGGAGAAGGAGGCTAATGCCAAGTGGGAAGACCAAGAGAACAAAGTTCATGGTCTAATGTTGGACTCCATAGGTGACTCGATTCAAGCGAAATACTTGGATTCAAAACCCAGGAAGACCATGGAAGCTTTAACAAAGATGTTCATGGATAGTGCTAGAAAAGAGTGCTATAAGACCATCATATCACTCACAAGGTGCCACATGGTGGGCGAAACATTATTGTCCATGCATGTTATCACTATGCAAGGATACCTTGAGAAATTGGCGAAGTTGTCTCCCCCGATGCCCGATGACATTGTGGAAGATTTGATTCTTGGCTCTCTTGCCCCATCCTACAAGGATTTCTTTATGCACTATCATGTGCATGAGAAAGGGGTGAGTCTTGAGGAGCTTCACAACGCTCTCAAAACTGATGAAGTTGACATGGACAAGGGTCGAGACAAGAACATCCTAGTTGTCTATGGTGGGAGCACGAAGATTGGCAAAGGTAAAGGCAAATGCAAATTGGCCAAACAGGCATTGAAGGGAAGTGGAGTAGGAGGGGTTGATTGACATCATATCAGGCATATATTTGTGTCCTATATCCTTTATTTTTAGCCTAAGCAATGTGTTGTGCATGCCAGTGTGGTCACGAGGCATTACGAGTCGTTTGACGAGGTACGACATCGATTTGTCTTCGATTGTTGACTTTTCGAACACATCCTCGTCCCGTGTCCTACACAGTCCCGGGACCATGACGAGTCGTCGACCACACGAGGACGACTCAGGTGTTGGACCTCCACCACCCTCTGCTCCAGAAGGTGGGGGTCCACCGCCTCATCAATTGGTTCCCCAAGTTCTCATTCCCCTCCGCGATCGATGCTACCCAAGTCGTATTGCTCTACCTTCTTGCATCGTATTGCCAGAGGTGAATTGGAATCACTTTGAGGTTAACTGTTAGTTTATCTCCATGCTCCTCATTTCACTGGGAAGGGTGACCCCTATATCATTCTCAGGGGATTTGAGGAGGTCTGTGCTATGTTCAAGCTGCAACAACTCTGTGCTATGTTCAAGCTGCAACAACTTAGCATAGACTCCATCCATCTTAGGCTTGTCCCCTTTGCACGAAAGGATGATGCCAAGAAATGGTTGTACAGCAACCAGGTGGATGACTTTAGGACTTGGGATGAATTTCAATTTGCATTCCTCAAGAAATACTTTCCAAATCATTTGACTCAAAAATTGAGGAACGAAAATCAATTCGTTTTATCAACAAGAGACTGAATCATTTCATGCATACTTAGAGAGGTTCAAGGAGCTACTATCCTCATGACCTCATCATGGCATCGAGTTGTGGTGCCTTTGTCAGATTGTCTACAAGGGTCTTCACATCCCATCTGAATGCTCCTTGAGTCCATGTGTTAAGGAGAGTTCTTAGGAAAGGATGAAAAGGAGGCATGGGCTTTCCTAGAAGACCTCGCTAAGAAAACCATGGAGTGGGAGAGTGTGAGGGAACCGCCACCATCATCTAGCATAGGAGAGAGGATCGCAAATGCAAACTCGACTAAATCGAGTGCCGCATTTGCTTTCGATACAACTACGGCCACCGAGGCACGCATGGCGGCCTTAATGCGCCATATGGATTTGATTGAGCTCCAAAACCAACGAGGTATGTCTCATGTGTCTGCATTTGGTCCGGTTCCTTGTTATATATGTTGTAGGATAGGTCATTTAGGAGGCGAGTGTGCATCCATTCCTCCTGAGATGGAACATGTCAATGTCATCTATGATAGATCCAGGAATGGCACATACTCATCATCATATAATCCATTGTAACCTTACGGAATGGAAAGCAGGTTGACAATCACATTTCCTTGCCGCCACCACCATTTGTGCAGCCCCTCATTAGGAATGATGGTGAGAAAGAGGCTGAGGGTGAGGGTAATACACCAACGCCTCCTTCTCAGGCACCACAAAAACCTATCTGCCAAAAGCTCCATATCCTAGTAGGTTAACCAAAAAATAGAGTGACACAATGGATAAGATAGTAGATGTCTTCAGACAAGTGAAGGTTAACATCCCCTTGTTGGATGTCATCAAACAAATACCTCAACATGCCAAAGTGTTGAAGGATGTCTGCACAACAAAGAGGAAGACCAATGATCCTAAGAAAGCATTCTTAGCTGCGAGTGTGAGCTCACTTTTGTCCAATCCCACATACACAAAGTACAAAGACCCTGGTTGTCCAACTATTCAGTGTATGATAGGGAACACTAGCATGAGTAATGTGGTTCTTGATTTAGGATCAACGATCAACCTCCTCCCATTTTTTTTTATCAACAGTTGAACATGGGAGAATTGAAACCAACTACGATCACCCTCCAATTGGCAGATAGGTCCATTCGTGTCCCAAAGGGGATTATTGAGGACGTGCTCATCAAAGTTGAAGATTTTATATGTCCAGTAGATTTTGTCGTCCACGATACCAACCCTGTTGTGAACACCCACTCTCAAATACATTTGATTTTGGGTAGACCATTTCTGGCAACCTCTACCGCCTTAATTAATTGTAGAAATGGTCTTATGAAGCTCTCATTCGGTAATATGAGTGCCAAGTTTCATGTGTTCAACTCTGGTAGGCAACAGGAGTCGTTGGACCAACCTTTAAATCTCAACCTCATCCGACAATTAGAGAAAGCACCATAAAATCAACAAACACCCCCAATACCAATGCAACCCGTTGAGAATGTTTGTGTGCCCAGTGAAAACTTATTGCCTGTATTTGCAATGCAACAGAGTGAGCTGGCATCAAACATGAACATAGAAAGGGAGTGTCTGTTGGATGATTCAATTGAGACTATTAGTGAGGGGGACACACCTCATCATATGCACATACCAGAAGGTGTCTTTACCCCATGTCCCATGCCCGTTGAGCCCTTTGAGCTTCATCTTGACTCCAACAAGGACCCAGATGCAACCTAACTTATGCTTGATAATATGAAGGAGGTTGGGTGGTCCTTGTTGGATGACTTGGGGAGAAGCCTCATTCTTAGTTCGATACGTGTGTCACATCATACGGATGAGCCTGAGGAACTCATTCTGATGCACCCACCTTTTGGTTGGAGGGTCTTGTTCGACGAGCAACTAAACCCTAGTGAGGCAACACAACTCCACTCATTTACGTTGCCTACGCCAACCAATATCATGTGGCGTTTGAGCCTTTCAGTTTTGACCTTTCACCTATCATGATACCTCAGAGTACCAATGAAGCAGGCCCATCTTGGCAAATCTCCTGTCCGTATGACTAGATATTATCATTTGATGTTCCTTGACCAAATGATTATGAGAATATCTTTGTTGATGTATATATCTGGTTTAAAAAATGGAAAAAAACAATAAAAGATTCCACCAGTTAGGAATGATTGTTGTGGGCCCGACCCTTGTGTATGTGGGCCTCATTTGTTTCACGTATTTATATCCCTTCTTAAGTATCTCACAGGTCTCTTGGGAATTCGGGTTTTTGTTTATCAATATGACCATGAAACTTTCCTTGTGCTTCACATTTGTGATATTTTTTCTTTTTGATGCAAAAAATCTATGTAGTATCATTCTCACATTCATTGAGGATAATGCATGAAGTAAGTGTGGGGGGGGGGGGTGTTTTACGTGTGTACATAGTCGAGTATTTTCCTTTGATTTTATTTTCTTTTGTATGCATTGTTAGGGTCATGTTAGTGTGTTGCATTTAATATCGATATATCTCTCTGACATGATCCTTGGATGCTTGTCTTCTTTTGCTTGCCTAGTGCTTAAAATTTTCACATTTCTTTCAAAATCTTCATGTGTTGGCAAAAGAAAAAATATTTTGTGGGTTTTGCATGTGTTTAGCATGTGCAAAACCGTTGAGAGGCAATCAAAAGAGAAGCTCCCAAAAATGATTTGAACATGATGCATTAGGATATCTAATGTATCGGCCTTATGCCTTATCTAGTCGTAAGGATGCACCCCGTCCTTCCCCTGGGGGCATATAATCATAGGGCTTCAGTACTCAAACAAATAAAAAAGTCCACCCTGAACCTAGTGAGTCAAATAATTTGTGTATGTTAATATAAGGAAGTTTGTCGTAGTGAGGGACCCTTAAAATCTTGATGTGAAACTTTAAGTGTAGGGGTTTTGGTTCCCATGTAGATAAGAAATAAATAAGTGGTATTCTCTCTTCTCGCACAGCTCCTATCACTCGGGAAATTAGGTCCGAGAGGACTTAGTGCCTGGTGCTTTCAATTCATCTGACTTGGGATGCACAGACCGAACTCCCATTACCCGGGTGGTAGCGATCGCCCTATGTGGGGAAAGTTGTACGTGATAGTGTAAGTCCTCATAGGCAATGATGCACAAAAATTGACCCTGGAAGAAGTACAAAACAACAACAACAACAACAATAAAAGAACAAAAGAAAAAAAGGAAATGATAATGCAAATAAGAACCTTAATGGACTTTACACTTTGTGTCACTTGAGGATGTTAAGGTTGCCTTTGTCTTTCACTTCAGTCCTTAATTAACATGCACGAATGGTTCATTAGGCTAGGTGTGTGGACTGATTACATATATAGAGTCGGCCCGTAGAATTACTGTGTCCAATGATCGACAAAAATGAGTCCAGCATGTCGTGTTGCTAGGTTGAATAATGCATCTATGTTCGAATTTTGTGGTTGTATCCGTTGAAAACCCTTAGGAAACAAAACTCCTCCTCCTTGGAGACAAGGAGGTTTAATGCCTTGTTGCACGTGCGAAGTGCAACCGTGATTCCTACGAAAGTGAGTTAGGATTTCCCTGTTTTACGATTGAGTTTTTTCTTTCTTTCATTTTCCCTTTCTTTGTTTTGCTCGGGACTAGCAAAAGTTTGGTGTGGGGTTATTTGATTGACATCATATCATGCAAATATTGGTGTCATATATCCTTTATTTTTAGCCTAAACAATTCTACACAATGAGTTTTATGGTTATGTTTCAGGAATAAACAAGTTTGGGAAGAAGAGACTCAAAAAGGACTTAAAAGCAAGGAAAATGACTGAATTGCAGGACTTATGGACTAAGAGAATGACCCGGATGTAAACCAAAAGGATCAATGAGCAAATCAAGATGCTCCACACAATCATGAGGAGTATTTTGATAATTAGATCCGGGACTTACCATCAACAACCAAATCGGGTTCATCAAACATCAAGAAATCAAGGCCGAAGCAAGCCACCCAAAATCGAACCTGATCAACCCAACGCAAACCGCAAATTGATTGTCCTGGACCACCAATTGGTGGTCCGTTTGGATCCAAACCCGATAAGACTTACACAGGTGTTGTATTAGTGTATTTGGTCCATTTATGGTATGCGTTTTGTCCCATACCAGGGGATTGTCCCGGGTTACTTTTTTCTATGGCTATAAATTGAACTCTTCCTCCTTTGTAATAATCTCCTCTCTTGGTGGCCATCCTCTCTACTAGGAGTAAAGTCTTGGAGCAAAACTCTGGTGGAGAGAGGCTACCTGTAATGTGAGTGAGTAATAAAAGATGTTTTGTTAGTTTTTTCATATTGTCTCTTTTCAATTTTTTCATGCTGATTAAACGTTTTAAATTTAGACCGCAAGTGCACAACTGTCGGTGAAGATGGGGCAAGTACGGGTCGTCCACAGGGAGGTGAGCAGCATCTAATATGACCGAAATCAGATGGCGAAAATTGGGAGAAGAGTTGTAGATTACGGTAAAGTTGAACTACACTAAACTAATAATTACGAAATGCGATAGAAAGCACGAAAGATTGGAAATCAGAAAGAGAAACCCCTAAGGGGTGGAGTGTGTGCACAAATGAAGGGAAATAAGGGATGAAAGATGCTGGTATGTGTGTTGTGTGTGTCTTCATGCATAGGAAGTGTCTAAAGATGTGGCAAAACCTATCAATCCATTCACACAACGTATCGGCAATTACCACTTGATTAACTTAAGATTAGGCTCAGCATAATAACGGTCTAAAGATATGGTAAGACTCATCAAAAATCATAAACTCATGTGAAGAACAAAGGTAAGCATGGGAGGTGTCTAAATGTTATAAAAACAAAGTTTTTCAGTCAATCAAGCAAGAAAACACAAATACAAACACATAACTAACATGTAGTATATTCAACAGGAAATTTTAGTCAATAAACATGAGAAAACTAAGCACGGGAAGTGTCTAAATCTTATGGCAAAACCTAGCAAAATTCCCCAACATATAGATGATTAAAATACCCCCAACGAACATTCAAAACATGCAAGTCTACATAATCAAAAATTCATCGAACATCCAAACTTCAAAATATATATGAACACCATCTCCACCCCCTAAAGGAAATTAAACTAATGAAGAAAGGAAACATTCTAACTAATTTAGCCAAAGATCAAAGAAATAAGACTAAGCTAAGCATGCATAAAAAAGAAACAACATGAGAACAAAACAATGGAAAATTATTTTATTAAATGACTCACATTACTAGTAGTATTCTTCTCCATCTTGAGTTTTTTCTCCGAGGCTTACTCCAAGTAGAGAGAATGTCACAAGCAATGGGTGAATACAAAAGGAGGAGGAGTTCTATTTATAGCCCAGATTTCTTGTGAGAATAGGGGAATGAGAGGAGAGAGAGAGAGAGTGGCGACAAGCATGGGAAACCAAGGGTTCTCCAGGTTTTCTCCCTCTTTTCATCACCAAATCTCTTGGCTTTCGAAGCAAAATGGAGCCAAATACAAGTTCTACTCGTGAACAGCAAAAGGATGGAGATAGTGGCGCAAAGGAGGGTCTCCATCCACCACCAACACCACCATTACACGTTTCTTCCCAAAGGTTGGAAGGACAAGATGTTGCACCACATCTAGGGAGTAAAAAAACGCCCTCAAAGAAGTGGAGTGACCTTTTCACGGCTGGCCCAAGGATCTCTACAACACTTGAGTTTATGCAGCCATCCATGAAAGGAGGAGAGAAGCTAGCTATGTGCGCTAAGCAAGAGGTTGTCGATGCCTTGAAGAAGTGGGACAAGATTCTAGTCGGATATTTCATTGGTTTCAGACCACATCTACCAACATTAGAAAAACACCTCCACAAGTTGTGGGGTTTGGTTGGAGGTGTGGAAGTCATCAAAAGAAGTCAAGATTTCTTCCTCTTTCGCTTCACCCTTGGAGAAGATAGGAAGAAGGTGCTCGAGGGAGGCCCATGGTTTGTTCGGGGTTCCCCACTCGTGGTCGAAGAATGGGCACCGAATGTGGTCATGACAAGGGCCAGCATCACCACGGTCCCCATATGGGTTCGACTACTGGAACTCGACCTTCGATTTTGGTCACAAAAAACATTGAGCAACATCACTAGTGTCCTAGGGAGGCCGCTATATATGGACGAGCATACCGCCATGGAGAGACGACTGGCCTTTCCGAGGGTCTGCGTCGAAGTAGACCATGATTTTGACTACCCAGGTTGGGTGGAAGTTCAAGTGGAAGGCACCAGCATACATAGAGTCCTTGTGGAGTATGAATGGAGGCCCGGGTATTGCATGGAGTGCATGGAGTTTGGCCACGAAATTGGGAAGTGCCCAAGGAAGGAAGCAAGAAGTAAACAAGAGGTGGCGCCAAAGGAAAAGGTTGAGAAGTGGGTAGTGGTGTCTCGAAGAAAGGCTGGAAATAGGGCTGGAAAGGTGGGGAACACGTACATTGAGAAGGCAAACCGAGAGCATGCTGAAACACCAAGCACCCTAGGCGAGGTGGTAATGGGAGAGGCTGGCCGGAGAGATGGAGAGGGAGAGGAAGGTGAAAGAGATGATGACATAGATGCTAGAGGGGCTGATGTGGATGTGAGTGCCAGTGAGGAGGGGACACGTGGAGGGCGAGGTGGGAGAGATAGGAACAAGGAAAACAACAAGGTCTTGGCATTTTTTGCTCCCCACAAACTGTGGAAGGAACAAATGGGGAGCCTCCATGTCTCACTATGGAAACAAACTTGGCAGACAATTTGGGACTCCCCCCAATCCCTCTAACGGATTCAAACCGGAGTGCAAAAGCAAAGGAGCCTATTGGTGGACAAAAGGAGCAAAGGTTAGTGGGGAGGGAAAGTGTGTGTTCCATTTTTGGACAAAACAATGACAAGGCGCTTGAGTGCTCTAGTGCTGCATGGGCAAATGAGGAGAGGACTAGTGGACATGAAGAAGACAAAATGGGGTATCACAAGACTCCTCCAAAGGATCATAGCTTGGGACAAAATTCTCTTGGTGGCCAAGGGGGACATGCCTATGACCTCATGCAAGGGAAACTCTCACGTGAAGCTTATGGGGTGGACGAGTGAACTTTGGACACATTGGAAATTTCAGAGATATACCCACAAGGGAAATTGCAGCAAGCACAGGAGAAGGCTCCAAAAAAATATGACAGGAGGAGAAACATCTCTAAAGGAGAGGAGGAAGAGGAAAGTGGACAAGCTTCTATGGTGCAAAATGACGCACGATGGGATTTAACAACAAGTGTGGCACGAGGAAATGAGCATGCAGAGCAAGTTGAAGAACCGAGTGGGAAAGGGTTTGAAGTACGTGGATCCTCGGAGGACAAACTCATGGGGGCGTAGAATAGAGGAAAGAAGAAGGGCGTGAGGAAATACACACAAATCAGGTAGCTTCCCCACCACCCTTACTTAGGAGATCCGGGAGAAAGAGTAGTTGGAGCAAAGGAAGTCATGTGGATGGAAGGGGTTCGCACCCTGCACCTTAAATCCATGAATATCTTAGTGTGGAATGTGCACGGCGCAAATGGACCCGGCCGTACACTCTTGATTAGGGGTCGAATAAAGGAGGTAAACCCGGATGTGGTGTGTCTTGTGGAGCACAAGGTCAAGTATAAAAAACTTGAGCGATTTAAGCGTGCGATTTGGCCCAACGAATGGACATCAAATAGTATGATTGTGGACTCCGGGAGGATTTTGGTGCTATGGAATGATCAGATAGTAAGCTTGGGGGTTACGTTTGAATCAACACAACTCCTTAATTTCCACGGGCGTTCGAGAAAGGATGGCATCGATTTTGACCTCACGACCATCTACAGAGAAAATGGGCACGTGGATCGGCGAGCATTGTGGAGGGACCTACTAGATTTGCACCACATGAGTAAAGACCTTGGCTGGTTGGGGGAGACTTTAATTGCATTAGGTCACCTAGTGAAAAACGTGGAGGGTTTGCTGGAAATGAGATCACCATTCAGGAATTCAATGATTGCATTGATGATCTTCAGCTCCTAGAAATGCCGTCAACGGGAGGTGAATTTACGTGGTCAAACTCTTCTAAGGGAAGCGCGTGCATTGAGACGAGGATAGATCGACTTCTGATGAACCATGCGTGGCTGGAGGTATTTCCCCACTCTTTCTATGTTGTCGGTTCAAAGGACCTAAGTGACCATGTCGTGCTTCTTATGAAAACGGAAGGAAATGAAAGACGGAAAAGTAGATGTTCAGATTTGCAAATTATTGGGTGGATCATGATGAGTTTGGGGTATTTGTTCAACGAGCTTGGACCACGTATGTTGAAGGTACCCCCATGTATCGTGTGGTGGGCAAGCTGAACGAAGTGAGGAAGGCCTTTATAAGCTGGAGTGGGCACACCTTTGGCAACGTTACAAACAAGGTCGGAGAGGCACGAGAAACACTTGAGGAGGCGAGAACGAAACTACTCAGCCACCCATCTGATGAAGGGTTGGCTCTGGCCGCATGGGACGCTCAGGATACGCTTGCTCAAGTCCTCGTTTGGGAGGAGTCCATTATTCGACAAAAATCAAGAGTCAAGTGGTTAAAGGAGGGAGATTGAAACACTAGGTTTTTCCATGCACAACGTAGAGTGAGGAGAGCCACCAATCAAGTGAGGCGAGTGGGGGACGGACCAAATAGAGCGGAGGATGAGGCCGACATCCGGGAAACCTTCCGGCTCTTTTATGCTAACTTGTTTGCTAATGATTTTCAGGTACGACCTCTCAACCAAACCATTGTCTTACCACGACTCACGCAAGAAGAGGGGGCAGCTTTAATTCAAAACCTAGACCCCAAAGAACTCCAAGACGTAGTGTTAAGTGAAAATGTGGACAAGGTGCCGGGGCCCGATGGATTCAATGCCAAGTTCGTCAAGGCTACATGGGATATCATCAGGAAAGACCTTATCAAGGCTGTTGCCTCATGCCTCGAAAGTGGGAGGGTTCTAACTCAATGGAACAACACGTCCATCACAATCATCCCGAAAAAAATGCCCCAACTTTGGTAGAGGATTTTCGACCCATAGCTCTATGCAACATGATGTATAGATTCACCTCCAAAGTGCTTGCAAATTGCTTGAAGGGGCTGTTACCACGTTTGGTGGGGGAAAATCAAAGTGCTTTTGTTAAAGGTCGGAGAATTGGTGATAACATTTTACTAGCACATGAGCTTTCTCACAATCTTCATCTTGAGAAAGGGAATGACCGCATGTGCATAAAGCTGGTCATAATGAAAGGATATGACTCCATTTATTGGGAGTTTCTTGACCAAGTAATGAAGAGGTTCAGCTTTCCGGACAAGTGGCGACGGCTGATTTTCGCATGTGTAGAGGCCTCGTTCGTGGTGACCGTAAATGGAGCAAACTCGGCTCCATTTCGAGCCCGAAATGGGTTGACGCAAGGTGACCCTTTTGCCCCCTACCTATTCGTGTTGTGCATGGAGGTGCTGAGCGAGATGGTATGGATGGCGGTCTTAGAGAAAAAAATCGAGCCATTAACTTGCGGAGATATTCACATGTCACATTTATTGTTTGCGGATGATGTTTTCCTATTCGCCAAGGCTACAAAGAAAAATGTGAGGGCCATAAAAAGGGTTCTTGAGGAGTTCACAGCAAGTTCGGGGCTGAGATTCAACACTTCGAAAAGTCAAGTCTTCATGGGAGGTGACGTGGTGCATGGAGCATGGATCGAAGCACATCTTCGGATGGAGTGCAAGGCTTTCCCGGTTGTCTACCTTGGGCTGCCTTTGTTCTCCGGGAGGATGGGACAGAACCATTGTGCACCTTTGCTGAACAATGTAAGGGCACGACTCAGCACTTGGAAGCAAACTCTACTATCTATGGCTGGAAGAGTGGAACTTGTGCGCAGTGTCCTTACATCCCTCAGCAACTACTGGACATCGGCTTTCCTACTACCAAGGAAAACCTTGAAAGAATTGGACAGCATCATGTGTCACTTCATTTGGGGAGGGGAGAAGAAGTGAGCCGCGGTAGCGTGGAAGGACGTGTGCACACCTAAAGAAGAGGGAGACCTTGGACTCAAGAGACTAACGGAGTGGAACGATGTGGGCCTCCTCCGGTTGTTTTTGCTTGTGGTGGTGGACAGCAATTCGCTATGGGTTATATGTGTACGCCGGAAGTACTTAAAAATCGCTCCATTTGGCTTGCACGACCACCATCTACCTCCTCCTGGGCATGGTGCGGCTTGCTTCGAGTTCGTGACATTGCTCGAAAGAACATTCAATACGAGGTGGGAAACGGGGAAGACATACGATTTTTCCTACACCCATGGTGTGGAGAGCCTTTCCTATGCGATGCTTGGGGTGACCAGCTCCACTATGAGATGGGAGTACCTTGGGACACTAGGGTCTCATATTTCATACGAGAGGGGGCGTGGAGCCTCCCACCCCCACAATCTAGCGTGATGGAAGAAATCTGCTCGAGGGTGCGGCACACTAGGATTTTTGGAGGCATGGATATACCCTTTACACCGAATGGAAAGGGTGATGCACTTGGAATGAAAGAAGTGTGGAGTTGGGTGAGAGAACCGGGTAGAAAGGTGGCTTGGGCAGGCATGGTTTGGCATTAATTTGTTGTCCCTAAACATGCACTCACGACATGGAGAGCAATGAAAGGTCGCCTACTTACAAAGAAGCTAATGATGCAGCGAGGTGCAATGCATGTCCAAACTTGTGTGTTGTGTGACGGAAAGGAAGAGGACATGGAGCACCTCTTCTGAGGATGTCCATACATAAAGGACGTGTGGAGCCCTCTCCTTGGATACTTGCAGCTCAACCCGCGTGTGGCACGAAATTTAGAGGGTGAGGCCATGCGTCTATCACATGCACGCGGAAGCAGGCTTGGAAAGGTAGTAGGATGGTGGGTTTTTAATGCTATGATCCATGAGTGCTGGCTGGAACGGAACTGAAGGATATTTGAGAGCGAAAGAAACAGGTCGGTAGACATTGTGGCAATTGTCAAAGATATTGTTCGATGCTTGAAGGAGAAGGCCATAAAGCTTGCAACGGATGACGCTGAAGTGCAGCAATTCCCTAACACTTGGAGATATAGATTGAGATAGCCTAGCTTGCTGACGACTTTTGGCTACAGCCTTGACACCATAATCAAACTACAACGCCGAATGCCATTTATGTACTTGTAGTGTAGAGGTCGGTTATGCATGTGGCATAAACCCGCAAACTTATCTTTACATTTATGTAGGTTGTAAACAGTTATTTACCTTAATAAAATTTAGAGGCTAAGCCTCCCTTTGGTCTTGCAAAAAAAAGGTTCTATTTATAGCCATAGAAAAAGGTAATCCGGGACAATCCCTCGTTGTGGGACTAATAAAACCTTCCCATAATACACATAACCCATATCCTGGAGAAACCGGGTCGGATTCGGAGACAAATGGACCGTGAATTGGCGGTCACTTTTTCTTGGATCTGACCCATTGTCGGATATGTTCTTTATTTCATCAATTCTTCACATGGGCTGCACTCGGACCGGTTATGAGAGTGTCGGCCCGAATCTAATTGTCAAAATACTCCTCATGATGGTGTGGAGTTTCATAATTTGCTCATTGGTCCTTTGGGGTTACATTCGGGTCCTTCTCCCTTGCATCTTAGTCCCCAAGTCTAACAACTCAGTCCTTTTTCTTGCTTTTAGGTCCTTTTATGCCTTTTCTCCTCAATCATGTTTATTCCTAAAACTCAAACATAAAACTCGTTACGTAGCATTGGTTAGGTTCAAGATAATGGATATAAGACACAAATGAATGCATGAATTGATGTCAATCACATGCTTAGTTAACCTTGTTTGTTTTAATCATAGAATTAATTAACATGTTCTCTTTCCTTAATATGCATGTTAGTGTAATAGTGTGTGAGTAGTTTCATCCCCCTTCGGGGGGTCAAGATGATGTTTATACGTGCATTAAAGAATGGAAATGAATGTTTTATTTTGAAATGTGTTGATAAATGTGAATGTATGCTTGCTTGTTTAGAGTAGAACACTTCACTCGATGGGGTTTGCCACAACTATTAGACATATCCCATACTTGTTTAGGTTCTGAAATAACCAAGTTGTGCATGTGAATGTTAATCAACTAGGTAGTGATTGGATTGATAGGTTTTGCCAAAATCATTAGACACTTCCTATGCATGAAAACACAACCTACATTTGTGCCCATTGAATGCATTCTTCACCATCTTATTGCATGTGTACACACACTCCACCCTTTAGGGGTCTGTCTTCCTGATTTTCAGCTTTGCATTAAGTTCTCTTAGTTTTGTTTGAATCACTCGTTAGTCATTTTCTTTCGCATTTCTTTTTACTAGTTTAGTGTACCTTAGATTAGCATACTCAAATCTCTTCTCCCTTTATTCTCCACTTGATTTCGTACCAATCAGAAGCTACTCACCTCCTCATGGACACGACCTGTAATAGCTACGTCTTCACCGACGTCGTGCACTTGCGGTAAATATAAATGATTAAACAAGGCTCATGCGAGTGCCTCGAGGGAGAATCTTGGAAATCTCTGACTCCTAATACGGAGTGTTACCACTGTGGTGGAAAAAGACACATCCACCCGAATTGCCCCAAGTACAAGGAGGATCTTGACAACGGGGTAATTGAGCGAAAACGCCCAAAAAAGGTTGAAGGTATATTTGTTATTGAAATAAACTTAGTCACCTTTGTCCATGATTGGGTAATTGATACCAGATCTTGTGCTCACATAATTTCTAATGTGCAGCTACTAAAGAATTTGAAGGAACTCGTGAAGAACGAGATGATTTTGAAGGTTGGAAATGGTGCAAGTGTTGTTGTGATTGCACAAGGTTCTGTGGAGCTTCAATTGCCTAGTGATTTAAATTTATGTTTAAATAACGTCTATTTTGTGCCTTCTATTAGCAAGAATATTATTTCTATATAATGTTTGGATATGGATAATTTTAATATAAATATTTCAAATTCTTGTTTGTCTATATCGAAGAATGGAATTTTCTATTCAAATGCATTTATAAGGAATAGTCTTTATTTGCTTGAATTAAATAATAGACAAATTTTAAACATCAATAACAAGAGGCTTAAAAATACTCTCGTGAATGATACACTCTTGTCGCACTACCGTCTTGGTCACATAAATGAAAAATGAATCAATAAATTGCAAGAAGCTTACCTTCTTGGTCAACTTGATTTTAAATCATTGGAGACGTGAGAATGTTGCCTAATGGGTAAAATGACCATGAAGCCTTTCAAGAAGAAAGGTGCAAGAGCGAGTAACTTGTTGGATTTGATATATTCTGATGTATGTGGTCGAATGAGTACGAGTGCAAAAGACGGTTTTAGGTACTTCATTACGTTCACGGATGACTATAGTCGTTATGGCTATATTTATCTATTGAGAAACAAAAGTGAATCCTTTGACAAGTTCAAGGAGTTCAAGAATGAAGTAGAGAACCAACTCAATAAGAAAATCAAGTCTCTACGAACCAATAGTGGAGGTGAGTACTTAAGTACCAAATTTGATTTGTTTCTAAAGGAGTGTGGTATTGTACCACAACTCACTCCGCCCGGAACACCTCAATGGAATGGGTATCCGAAAGGAGAAATAGGATATTGCTCGACATGGTTCGATCAATGATGAGTTAAGCTGAATTGCCGCTTCAACGATCCCTTTGTGGATTGAAGCAAGCATCAAGGTGTTGGAACAAGCGCTTTGACGACGAAATCAAAAAGATTCACTTCGTCCAAAGTAAGGAAGAGCCTTGTATATACAAGAAGGTTAGTGGGAGCCACATAGTGTTTTTGATATTATATGTCGGTGATATACTCCTCCTGGAAAACTATATACCCTTCCTAGAGCAAATGAGAAGTTCATTGAAATCTGCATTTTTAGTGAAAGACATGGGTGAGGCTCAATACATCTTGGGAATCGATATATAATTATATATAGAGATATCCCGTAGACTCATTGGCCTAAGTCAATGTACATACATTGACAAGGTCTTGGAAAGATTCAGCATGAACAACTCTAAAAAGGTTTGTGCAACTCAAGAAGTCTCACTGTGCTGTATCTCATACATACTTGGAGTACATGAAATACATTCCTTATACTTCAGCAATAGGATCGATCGTGTACGCGATGACTTGCACAAGACCCGATGTCTCGTATGCTTTAAGTGTGACAAGTCGTCACCAATTCAACGCAGGTCCCGATCATTGGACTGTCGTCAAAAAATTCTAAGGTACCTTAATCGGACCAAAGATAAGTTTCTTGTTTATGGAGTACAAAGGGAGCTAATAGCCAAGGGCTATTTGGATGCAAGTTTCATGAATGATCCCGATGATAGGAGGTCGCAATCAAGATATGTCTTCCTTCTGAATAGTGGAGCCATGAGTTATCGTAGTTGGAAGCAAAACCACTACGACCGACTCAACCACTTCATCTGAAGTAATGGTTGTCTCTGAAGCGAGCAAGAAAGGAGTGTGGATTAAGAAGTTCCTTGAAGAGCTTGGACTAGTTCCCTTGAGCGAGGGCGAGGGACCCATAGAGCTATTTTGCGACAATAGTGCATCTATCTTGCAAATCAAGGATCTTAAATCACCTCCCAAGGTCACAAACATGGACCGCAAGTATTTTGTCACACGTGACTTCATAGAGGAAGGAAAAATAGATTTGTTATGGCTGGACACAAATATCAACACAGCTGATCCATTCACCAAACCCTTATCCAAGCCAAAGGCGAAATGCCTTTCGAGTCCATGGGTCTGAGGAACCATGTGGAGTGGCTTGATGAGTGATTAGAGAGGGTTACCCTAGTTATTATTGTTTTATACATTAAGAATGTATGTGAAAGAAAAAACTTTGATAACAAGTAGGAGATTGAAAGGAATGTGTTCTAAAAGTTTCACTTTTATATGTCAATTATTATGAAGTGGATGTGCAAACATTTTGTTCCTTGATTAATGTATTCGTCTTTTGGAAGGTTGAGGAAGAGGCTCTTGGTCCTTAACTGTAGAGCTCTAAAAGATAATATTTTACAAGAATGAAAAGTTATTCACAATCATGGTAATTGACATGGAAGATTAGTTACCGAGATAAGATTGTCGTGTTGGTCATCGATTATTGTATCTCTACAAATATTTGACGACACAAATATCTAAAAGAGTAAAATGGTTACTTTTATATATTGAATAGACCTAGCAAGTGAAAATTATAGATTAGTGTGATGTGTCACTAATGTGTTCACTGTGCCTTGAATCCTAATATATGAGACTTATGTCTTTTCACATAAGAAGTGTTCAATTTCATTATTGTCAAAAGCTATCAATGAGCATAGTGATAAATGCAATAGTTGGTTGTGCTCGACTTGTGCTGGAAAAGATAGATAGGCAAAAGGTTATCATTGCCCCCCTTAATTCTAGTGATGATATTGGTGGGCCCCTTGATAAAGCAAAATTATAAGGTGTACAATGTGACTTCAGTTGAGGTACATATTTATAATAAGCTTAAGAGATCAAGAAATGAATATATAATACAATGGTGACATATTTCTACTGTGTATATATTTTTAATATCATGTAGCAAGGGTTAGACACAAGTGATGTCTCCACATCACTAAATGGATTGTGTTTAGTTAGAGTGAACAAGAAAATTATGCTAATTGGGTCTATAATGTGTAGTTAGATACCGCTTATAGTTTGTTATATTAAGTCTTTAATATCACTGCCAATATAGCTTAGATCCTCCAATAGGTCACACCACAAAACTTGGAAACAAGAAACTTACTTCTGTATTCATATGGTGTATCGGGTTTCATATGAAATAGGTTAGACGTGGTGAATCAATTAAATCAATTTGTCATGATAGTTGACATAGTTAGAATCATGAATAAATCGCATAAGATAATATGTTACATGATACATGAATTTGCTAAAAACCCCAAAGATCGAATTTTGTTGGTTATAAATCCAAAATTTGACAAAAGAAAAAATTGGACAAAACGGTTGAACGTTTTCAGAGACCGGTGCCGACCGAAAATTGACAATAGCCATTGCGTGTGTGAATGGACGACCGGGTGGATTCGTTGGTCGACTGAAATATTCTAGAAACCTTTTTTGATTTTCCATATAGCACATGCATATGACTTGGCCCTTATTTATTGTTTTTTTGGCGATGTAAAAGGAATACACTATGGCCTATTATTTTAGAGACTACGTAATGAAAGGATGTATCTTGTCATAACGACTCCCAATAAATGATCAAAAACTATTTGTTAATAATAGTACATTTCATGTCGGACAATATGTTAAAGTCCAACATGAATATCCGAAGTGGTTTGGACTTCAAAATATTGTAAGTCATTTTCACTTTTACCTTTTTACCCCAAACTCAAACACGCAGCAACGCTCAACGACAATAATTTTAATTCGTGGGCCACAAATTTTTACAGCACTTGGAATTATTTGAGACCCCGACCTGCCCCAACCATCCACGATCACCCACAATGACCTAGTCTCTCCGGAGCAGTCATTGATTTGTAGCATATCATAGAGTACATTCATGTTATATATCCTTTATCTTACCCTATATATGTGCTACTCGGGTTTGTGTTGCATTAATTTTAGGGTTTAGGTAATAAAGAATAGAAAGGAAACAAAAAGGAACTAAATTCAAGAAAAAATGACTGATTTGGAAGGCTTCTAGACATATTTATAATGTCCAATTACTGGAATGTAAGTCAGGAAGGACCTAGGTGAAAATCCAGAGGGACCTGATCGTAAAGAAAATATGTTGGTTGCAAAAGTCGACAATCTCATGAACCTCAGGAGTAATTCAACAATTAATATCAACGACCTCGAACCAACAGTTCAGAGGTCACACCACATGTGAAATTGGTCCACTAAAGCTTGTGGATAAATTTGGGGTGGACCCAATCCAAAAGATCCATCATTGGCGGATCCAAATCCGCTATTGAGGGATCATCCAGGTTTGTTTGACCACCAATTTCTCCAGTGGGTCAGGTAATTGGGTCAAAGCATTTTGAAACATCCCGATTTGATTTGCAATTGTTGATTGTGCCTAGATTAATCTAGACCCTCTAATCTTCTATAAATAAACTTACAATCCTTCATTGTTTTCTTCTTCTTCTTCTTCTTCTTCTTCGTTCTTCTTCCCCATTAGAGTATGTTTTATTTCTTTCTTAGTAGTAGGCTTTATTTCCTGCTTAGTAGCGTATTGGAGGAGGAGCAGAGAAACACCATTTTGTAATCTTTGTTTTTTAATCAAATTTTAGTTTTATGATCTTTATGTTCTTGTCTTTCATTTGATACAATTTATATTCCATTACTTTGGTTATATATGTTTAGTTTCCCTTACTTATTCATGTGTTGTTTTTCTTTTGTTCTTTTCTTTGTTGTGGATAGGATTAGGGAGTAATCCATCTCCATTGGGGGTGGAGAATGATGTGAAATGTGAATGTTGTTGGATTGGTGTGTTTTAATCTTAATCTTGGAGCTTCAAATGATTTCCATAGTCATTTTGATGAGTTTCTCACTCTTGCCTTTGATGCGTTAATGGTCATAAAGGATGCTTAGCACATGCTTTGGTTAGTGGACTCACTTTATGGGGAATGTTGATGTGAGGATAAGATTGGAGTGGATAAAGTGATAAGATTGACATGTGAGCATGTAGTTATCTTTAGCCTTATCTTAAGTAGTGTTTTGTATGTTTTAATTATGATAATAAATATTAATCTATGTGGAAACACACTTAGGATAATGGTCATTATACATGTCCATATTAATTCATGTCATGATAGCGCAATTGTACACACACGGATCACACATCTACATTGTTGCATGCATTCTCTATCTCTTATGGCATAAGTCACATTTATTTTACAAATTGTAATTAGCACAATTTAGTGTAGATACACCGACTCACTCTTCATTTTCTTCCACCACTCAACTATGGTTGACGGCGACCCGCACTCGCTCCTCGTCGACACGACCCGTACTTGCCACCGCTTCAACGTGGGCGTGTACTTGTGGTTTTGAACTTTAAAAATTCCTCAATAGGCATCAACCATGCTAAACCCTAAACCCACCCCCTCTGACCAGTTTCGACCATTCGCCACCACGACCGGACCAGAGTCGTCCCCTACAACCCCACCTTACAAATCGATGGATAGTATTCCACGAAGTTTTAGTTTGAATATCCACTTTAGAATATGGTTGTACCAATAATTGGTGGTTCATTATATGGTTATACAACTTTAGAGGTGCAATATATTCATCAATTTTTTCCATCCATTATACAATAAATGGTGGATTGTGCCTTTCAACCAAAAGTGGTTCATTTATTACGGACTGATGTTGAATTTTAGAATGTTGGGAACTTATTTTAGCAAAACGTCCATAACAAACTACAAATTTTAATTGTTGACCTAATTGACTTTATTCACTAGTATCATGATTACTTGATTAGTATCATGATACGTTCTATACTATGAAATCAATGAAGTTGTCAAATAAATCTATTATAGATTTTCTGATGACTTGAAAATTACAAATTATATAAAATCATGTGTTTCTATACTGAGAAGAAGGTTGCACTGAGAAGAAGTTTATACAAATTATGATACGTTATGATACAAATTATACAAATTATGATACAAATTATACAAATTATGATACGTTCTACTGAGAAGAAGTTTATCTTTTAAAGTAAAGTAAACTTAAGAGAAAAAATGTATACATGGTTAATAATCACCAACATGTTGACCCATATTCCATTATATTATACATTTAATGATTCTATTATTGACCAACATGGTAAATAATCACCAACAAGTTGTGTAACTTTTCTAATTAAAGGCATATTTTAAATGTTCTTTAGATTGAGACTTAGAAGCTACTTAAGGCAATTATGCATTTAATGATTTGGTGAATTTGTAATCATGACCTTGTAATATCTTAGGCCGATAGATTGTACCCCATAATTAATGAGTATAGTGATCAATTGTAACACCCATAATCAGTACTCGGGACACAGCAACCAAGCACAACTATAACAAAGCGAAAAATGGGCAATAACTTAAAATAATCAAGTCGAGATCACAACTAAAAACATACCATAAAGTCAAGATCAGAGTACACGGAAGGGAAATACAAGAAAATCTGAAATTCCGACTACATGACTACATAGAGGAGCAAGAAAATACGTGACAATTGAGCTCAACAAATTCAATACACGCGTCCCAAGCCCTAGCCTCCTCCAGCCAGCTATTGTGTATCACCTTCAAACACAGATCACGCCTGAGTCTTGAATCAAGACCACGTACACCACCCCAACCAGACATCATACTAAGTCAAAGTCGTCCGTACCACACAAAACTCGGCCACGCCATGCAAACAGCTCACACTGGTCTCATATCCCAAGGCGACCACGCGCCCCTGCAAATCCGAGTGCGCACCCTTGACCCACAGGACATCCGATCCACAAGGCAACAGTCAACCCCACTCACGACAGAACTGTCATATGTCCCAAACCAACCACACGTCTCAGCTAGGCCGAGCGTGCACCCGCAACAAGACCGTGCATCCGGCCCACAAGACAATGCCCTACTCCAACCACGCGCCCGATCCCGCGAGCAACGCTACCTAACAACCACTTGTCACAACACTAGTGAGCTGACCAGTCCCACATATAGCTTCGAGAGCCGACCACACTCCCAAGCTCGAGAGCAACGCTCCCAAACGATCACTCGTCATAATGGGTAGAGCCTTCCCGAACCCTTGTAACACGGGGGAAAACCCTAACATTTTGTCATGCGTGCCTCACAAGGCATCCTCACCACCAGACCACACGCCTGAGTCCGTGAGCAACGCTCGAACGGCCACTTGTCCCAACGTAAGTGGGCAACCGGTTCCACAAACCTCTCTCTCACAAACATACATATGGCATGAGGTAAACGTAATTTTCCCAAAAGCACGGGTCTCAAAACCACAACAAAAACATAAAGCAATAACCATAACAAGACTACAAAAAATTAATGTTGTTGTGTAAACTATAACTCTAAAATCTGCAGTAAAAAGGGTACACGGGTATAAACATAATTCCACCGAAAATTCCTTACAAATCACAATTCTCATAAGTTCAGGAGGAAAATAGTAAATTACCCAATTAATGTAATTTCCTACAAATATCTGAAAAGTGCACGAAAAGGAACAGTTTTTCCTAAATTCAATTATTTCCCATAATTATGAAAAGTCCAAGGTTTATCCAGCAATTAACCCTATTATTTATTAGTTCCTCAAACGCAATTAAATCTAGGGTTTCTTCCAAAACTATCCCAACTAATTACTAATTATACAAAACACAAAATTTTCAAGGTTTTTCCATAATTAACCCAACTTTTCGTACTTTAATCAATTACAATTAAATCACACCATTTATTCTAGAATATTTCCAATTCATTCATTCACTCAATTACTAATAACATTCAAGGGTTTCATGCAATTAACCGAAACCAAACATTCATCCTTATCCACCACCTACTTCATCCGCTACCACCGACTTCCGACAGTCGCCACCAGCCAACCACTACCAGACCACGATTGGGCGGCCCGAGTGACCATCGGTCATCCGTGGGCTGCCGCGTCTCTAATCTCGGCAGCAATTCGTGGCCAGAACTCTGTCCAAGCTCCCACGACCTCAATTTTTACAAAAGGCCATAATTTGTTTAAAAAATCCATTTTTTTCAGGATGTTACAGCATGGTAATAGAGCATGTCGGTTCTGGTGTACTAATCCAAAGAAACAACCCTTAGTAGTTAGATAGAATTTTATTTCTTTCAGTAGATCATGCATGGATTGTTGAATTGATTATGTTTTCTTGGGTGAGTTTCTCGATGTCTTCGACACCCATAAGACCCTCTACGCGCGAGCGTATCTTCAGTGAAGCGACTAGTGGCGCAGTGTAGGATGAGGAGCGGTGGGTGCTCAACAGGACTATCAAAAGGCTTGGCAAGTTCTGGAGCACCAAACGACTTGCACTGAGATGTTGGGGTGGTTGCGATGCACGAGAGGTTTATACGCAAGCATCCACCAACCTTTGAGTGCAGAGTTGACCCGAAGGCACCTGAGGACTAAGACTTCAAGATCCAGAGGAACTTCTGGGTGGTTGGATGCTTCCCGGACATGAAGGTTTATCTAACCACCAATGTGTTGGCGATTCAGTGTCCAACTGGTGGTGAACCACGTCCGCTATGGGGTTTGATTGACATCATTTCATGCTTATATTTGTATCTTATATCCATTATCTTTCACCTAAACAATGCTATGTCACGAGTTTTATGTTTAGTTTTCAGGAATAAATAGGTTTGAAGAGATGAAGCATAAAAGGACCCAAAAGCTGGGAAAAAGGACTAAATTGTGAGATCTGGGGACCAAGATGCAAGGAAGAAGGACCTGATTGCAAGACAGAAGGACCTAAGAGCAAAACAGAATACTCCACACCATCATGGGGAGTATTTTACCAATTCGATTCGGGTCGGAGCTCCAACAAGTCAAGTAACCGCATCAAAGACCAACAATACCAGTAACCGCATCAAGTCAACTAAACAAATTCCAACGCGATCCGAAGTTTATGGACTGCCAATTGGCGGTCCATATTACTCAGGATCCACCCAAATTTCTCGTGGACTTGTATTAATGTTTGTTTAGGCTATTTTTGGTATTGGTTTAGTCCCACATTGGGGGATTGTCGCGGATTAGCTTTTTCCATGGCTATAAATAGAACTCTTCACCTCCTATTGTAATCACTCCAAATTTCAAGTGGCTATTCTTCCTACTAGAAGTGAGGCCTTGAAGCACACACTAAAGTAGGAGGATGCTACTTGAAATGTGAGTCATTTTATCAATAAAGTTTTGTGTTTCTTTCATTGTTTGTTTATGCTTCTTTTATTATTTGTGCATGTTTTAGTTTAATCGTCTTTTATTTCTAGCTTAGTTTTAATATGCTTTCTTTGCTTAGTTTAATAATTAGTGTAATGTTTAGTGAGTAGTTCCATCCCCTTTGGGGGTGGAGTAGATGTACATACATGCATTAGAGAATGGGATGAATGCTATATTTTTGGTGTGTTGATAAAACATGAATGTATGCTTGCTTGTTTAGGATAGAATTTATAACTTGATGAGTTTTGCCAAAATGATTAGAAACCTCTCATGCTTGTTTAGGTTCTGAAATAAACAACTTGCATATGTAAATGTTAATCAACTAAGTTGGTGAATAGATTGATAGGTTTTGCCATAACATTTAGACACTTCCTATGCTTGATAAACACCACCTTCATGTGCTTAAAGAATGTATTCTACACCCACCTCTTTGCATGTGTGCACTCACTCCACCCCTTAGGGGTTTTCCCATTTCTGTATTCCATCATTCTTCTTTTGTTCTTAGCTTAGTTGTCATTTCATTGTTTGTTTCTTTCGTTCACATTTCATACTTCTTAGCGTAGTTTAGTGTAGAGTAGCATAAAACATCTTTCTCCTCCTACTTTTACCACTTGATTTCGTACAAGCAAGAGGCTACTCACCTCCCTGAGGACGACCCGTACTTGCCACCGCTTCATCGCGGCCGTGCATTTGCGGTTTAATTAAAACGTTCAACAAGTTTTTGGGTAGACCATTTCTGCCAACCTCCAATGCCTTGATTAATTGTAGAAATGGTCTCATGAATCTCTCATTCGGAAACATGAGTGCCGAGTTTCATGTGTTCAACTCTGGTAAGCAACAGGAACCCGTGGATGAACCTTTAAATCTAAATCTCAGCCGCCAATTGGAGAAAGCACCACAAACTCAACGAACACCCCTAACCCCAATGCAACCCGTTGAGAATGTTCGTGTGCCCTGCGAAAACTCATTGCCTGTCTTTGCAATGCAACAGAGTGAGTTGGCCTCGAACATGAATGTCCAAAGGGAGTTTTCGTTATATGATTCAGTTGAGAGTACTAGTGACAGTGAGACACCTCATCATATGCCTATACCAGAAGGTGTCTCTACCTCATGTCCCATGCCATTGAGCCATTTGAGCTTCATATTGACTCCAACAAGGACCCACTTATGACCGAGCTTATGCTTGATGATCTAAATGATGGTGGGAGGTCCTTTTTGGATGACTTGGGGAGCAGCCCCGTTCTTAGCGATGCAGGTCTGCTGCATCCATCGAATGAGCTTGAGGAACTCATTCCGATGCACCCGCCTATTGGTTGGAGGGTTTTCTTCGATGAGCAATTAAACCCTAGTGAGGCAACACAACTTCATTCTTTGTTGCCCACACCCAACCAATATCATGAGGGGTTCGAGCCTTTCAGCTTTGACCTTCCACCCCTCATGACACCTCAGAGTACCAGTGAAGTTTGCCCATCTCGGCAAGTCTCTGGTCCTCAAAACTTGATGTTCTCATTTGATGTTCCTTGACCAAATGATTATGAGAATATCTTGGTTGATGTATATATCTTTATCAAAAAAAAGTGTGTAATAAAAGACTCCTTCAGTGAGCATCTTTTGTTGTGGGCCCCAACCCTTGTGTACTTGGGCCCAATATCTTCACGTATTTGTCTCCCTTCTTCAGTATCTCATAGGTTTTGAGGAAATTCGGGTTTGTGTCCACCAACATGACCCTGAACGTCCCTTTGTACTTCATGTTGGTGAGATCTTTCCTTTTTCATGCATATCTACATGTACTATCTTGTTCACATTCATTGAGGACAATGCATAAAGTAGGTGTGGGGGGTGTTTTACGTGTGTACATAGTCGAGTCTTTTCTTTTGATTTTTTGTTTTCTTTTGTATGCATTGTTAGGGTCATGTTAGTGTGCCGCATTTAATATCGATATATCTGCTTGCCATGATCCTTGGGTAATTTGTCTTCTTTTGCTTGCCTAGTGCTTTAACATTTTCACATTTCTTTCAAAATCTTCATGTGTTTGCGAAAGAAAATGTTTTTGTGGGTTTTGCGTGTGTTTAGCATGTGCAAAACCATTGAGAGGCAAAGTAAAAAGAAGGCTCCCAAAATTGTCTTGAACTTGATGCATTAGGATATCTAGTTTACTGGCTTTAGGTCTTATCGAGTCGTTAGGATGCACCCCGGTTTTCACTCGGGGGGTGTGTAATCATAGGGCTTCAACACTCAAACATTTAAAGAAGTCCACCCTGAACCTAGTGAGTCAAATAATTCGTGTCCGTTAGTATAATGAAGTTTGTCGTAGTCAAGGGCCCTTAATCTCTTTTTGTGAAACTTAAGTATAGGGGTTTTGGTTCCCATGTAGATATGTAAATAAGTGGTGTTCTCTCTTCTCGCACGGCTCCTATCACTCGGGAAAGTAGGTCTGAGGGGACTTTGTGCGTGGTGCTTTCGAGTCATCTGACTTGCGATGCACTGACCGAACTCCCGTTACACGGGTGGTCGGGATCGCCCTATGTGGAGATTTGGGGGAAGGTGTACGTGATAATGTAAGTCCTCATAGGCAATGATGCACGAAACCTGACCCTGGGAGAATCAAACACCAACCAATAAAATGCTCCAAAGAAAAAGAAAAAAAAGGGAAAAAAAAGTCAAATAAGAACCAAAATGGACTTTACACATTGTATCACATTCAGAAGTTAAGGTTGCCAATGTGTTTCACTTAAGTCCTTGACTAACTTTCACGAATAACTCATTAGGCTAGGTGTGTGGACGGATTACATATATATAAAGTCGACCCGTAGTATTACCGTGTCCCATGATCGACAAAATAAGTCCAACGAGTCGTGTAGCTAGATTGATTAATGCATCTTGTTCGGATTTTGTGGGTATATCCGCTGAAAACCCTCAGGAGACAACACTCCTCCTTGGCGACAAGGAGGTTTAACGGATTGTTGCACGTGCTAAGTGCATCCGTGATTCCTACGAAAGTGAGTTAGGATTTCTTGTTTTTCGTATGCTTTTCTCTTTCTTTGTTTTGCTCGGGACTAGCAAAAGTTAGGTGTGGGGGTATTTGATTGACATCATTTCATGCTTATATTTGTATCTTATATCCATTATCTTTCACCTAAACATTGCTATGTCACGAGTTTTATGTTTAGTTCTCAGGAATAAATAGGTTTGAAGAGATGAAGCATAAAAGGGCCCAAAAGCTGGGAAAAAAGACTGAATTGTGAGATCTGGGGACCAAGATGCAAGGAAGAATGACCTGATTGCAAGACAGAAGGACCTAAGAGAAAAACAGAATACTCCTCACCATCATGGGGAGTATTTTACCAATTTGATTCGGATCGGAGTTCCAACAAGTCAAGTAACCGCATCAAAGACCAACAATACCAGAAAGATAAGCCCGCAACAAATTCCAACGCGATCCGAAGTTTATGGACCGCTAATTGGCGGTCCATATTACTCAGGATCCGCCCAAATTTCTCGTGGACTTGTATTAATGTTTGTTTAGGCTATTTTTGGTATTGGTTTAGTCCCACATCGGGGGATTGTCGCGGATTAGCTTTTTCCATGGCTATAAATAGAACTCTTCACCTCCTATTGTAATCACTCCATATTTCAAGTGACTATTCTTCCTACTAGAAGTGAGGCCTTGAAGCACACACTAAAGTAGGAGGATGCTACTTGAAATGTGAGTCATTTTATCAATAAAGTTTTGTGTTTCTTTCATTGTTTGTTTATGCTTCTTTTATTGTTTGTGCATGTTTTAGTTTAATCGTCTTTTATTTCTAGCTTTGTTTTAATATGCTTTCTTTGCTTAGTTTAATAATTAGTGTAATGTTTAGTGAGTAGTTCCATCCCCTTTGGGGGGTGGAGTAGATGTACATACATGCATTAGAGAATGGGATGAATGCTTTATTTTTGGTGTGTTGATAAAACATGAATGTATGCTTGCTTGTTTAGGATAGAATTTATAACTTGATGAGTTTTGCCAAAATGATTAGACCCCTCTCATGCTTGTTTAGGTTCTGAAATAAACAACTTGCATATGTAAATGTTAATCAACTAAGTTGGTGAATAGATTGATAGGTTTTGCCATAACATTTAGACACTTCCTACGCTTGATAAACACCACCTTCATGTGCTTAAAGAATGTATTCTACACCCACCTCTTTGCATGTGTGCACTCACTCCACCCTTTAGGGGTTTTCCCATTTCTGTATTCCAGCATTTTTCTTTTGTGCTTAGCTTAGTTGTCATTTCATTGTTTGTTTCTTTCGTTCGCATTTCATACTTAGCGTAGTTTAGTGTAGAGTAGCATAAAACATCTTTCTCCCCCTATTTTTGCAACTTGATTTCGTACAAGCAAGAGGCTACTCACCTCCCTGAGGACGACCCGCACTTGCCACCGCTTCATCGCGGCCGTGCACTTGCGGTTTAATTAAAACGTTCAACAGGGTTCAGCGACAGAGAGGACGTGAGCTAGGATGAGTTACTGGAGGAGTTCTACCTGAAGTATTTCCCGTAGCACATCAGAGACGCAAAGCACGAGGACTTCCTGGCCCTAGAGCAGAAGGAGTTGACGTTGGAGAGTTACATCAACAAGTTCAATACTCTGGAACGATATTGTCTTGAGATATATGTCACCTAGGAGCAAAAGGTGATGAACTTCATACGGGACTATGGAAACATCTTAGGTCCCGTGTGGTCACCAGCATGCCGGAGACCGTGGCGGATGTCATGAAGTGCATGACTATCCTGGATAAGGATTACCAGGAGAACTATCAGGAGGCCACAATGGAGTGTCGGTGGACGGGTAGTTAGTCGTTTCACAGGGAATCCGAGCAAGAGGTCCTGGAATGAAGGAGGTAGTTCACACCGACCAGAAACGTGTAGAGCTTGTGGCATATTTCACCCTAGATGGAATTACTTTTTCTGTCTTGTGGTTTGTTTGGGAGGTGGTCAGCATGGGCACTATATCTGAGAGTTCCCTAACAGGTAAGGCGAGTCCAGTAGGTGACAAGGAACACCAGTCGTAGGGAGTGGTGGAGTCAGCAGTTCTGTTGCACCAACATAGCATGGAAGGAGAGTTGGATGGCTCTTCACCATCCAGACTGAGGAGGCGAGGGACGCCAACACTGTGGTGGAAGGTACATTTTTTGTTGTTGGTCTTGTTGCTAGAGTGTTTTTTGATTGTGGAGCTACGTACTCCTTTATCATGGAGAAGTTGGCGGGCGTGTGGGTCCTACCCTTGTGAAGTTGAGTGCCTATTTGGAAGTCAGTACCCCTATGGGTGGGGTGGACACTGTGGGAAGCTTTCTCGCCGGCACCACACTTGTCTCAAGAGAGCAAGACTTTAGGGCAAATCTAGTGTTGCTACCGATGGAGGACTTTGATGTCATACTAGGGATGGATTGACTATCATAGTTTGACGTTCAAGTCTTTTGTCGTGAGAAGGAGATCTTGATGCCAAGGAAGGAGCAACCTGATGTGCTGATCAAGGTAACGAACAGCAGTGGATGCCAAATCATTAAGTCAGCAGTGAAAGCTCAGAAGTTGATGCACCAGGGTTGTAGGGCGTTCTTGTTTACTCTAGTTGTTCCAGACCCAGAGACGAGGAGATTGGAGCACATAGAAGTCGTGTAGGACTTTCTAGAGGTCTTTCCAGCTGATATCAAGGGTCTACCGCGACACCGAGAGATCGAGTTTGGCATCGAGTTAGTAGCTGGTACCACTCCTCAGTCGAAGGCTCTGTATCGAATGACACCTGTAGAGCTGGCTGAGCTGAAGAAGTAGTTGAAGGAGTTGTTGGATTCTGGATTCATCCAACCAAGTGTCTCACCTTGAGGAGCACTAGTGCTTTTCGTGAACAAAAAAGATTGGTCTTTACAGATGCGCATTGCTTACAGGAGGCTGAATAAGGTTTCCGTTAGAAACCGGTACCCTTTACCCATGATAGATGTCCTCTTTGACCAGTTGCAGACCGCAAAGGTTTTCACCAAGATTGATTTGCAATCCGGCTATCACCAGTTGAGGATCAAAGAGGATACATTCAGAAGATACCTTTCAGGACTCGGTACAGACACTATGAGTTCCTAGTGATGTCGGGCCCTGTACGTGGAAAAATAGGCATGCAAATGGAATATTTGCCGTCATGCCAAGATATTTAGGGGAAATTTACTCTCACCCACCGGACGAAACCCTACCCGACGATTGATGGGAATTAAATTTATACCGCAAGTGCACAGCGTCAATGAAGACGTGGCAAATACGGGTCGAACACAAGGAGGGAGAGATCTTGTTATTTTTGTGATTTTCGATTAAGGGAAAGGAAGAGGGAGAAATAAGTTGGTTTTGAGATTTTTGGGTTTTAATTATCTAAAGCAAGAAACATGAACAATTAAAACTAAAACAAGAACAAAGATGGTGAATTCCGTTGGGTGGAAGTTTAGATATCGGGTTTAGATTAGAGAATTCAGAAACTTATAATAAATCATATTAGTTATAAAGCATTACATGATAAATGATTTAACATAAACTCAAGTAATCAAAATATACTAACACGAAATTAAAATAATAACTTTTATTCTTCTTCTCTTCACCCTAAATCCGTCACCTCCACCCTTTGGAAAGAGTTAGAAACTCATAGATGGAGGGAAGGAGAAGGGGTCCTAGAGGAACTAAGAAAGAAAAGTAAAAACGCAAAATAAACCAACAGAATTTTATTGCTAAAACTAAGGAACAAAAATAAGAACAACCACGAAGGACCCTTTTAACATCGTTCTCGGGTCTATTTATAGTTCCTACAAAGGACCTAAGTAAAACATTGGAAAGTACACGTATACAGACACGACTGGACAAAATTGGAGCACACAGATTGCTAAGGGGGCGGCGGAATCGCCACAGGTTGTAGGTGTTGTGCGGCGGAAACGTCGCATAATCAAGTCAGATTAAATCCGGATTTTTGCTGAGTGTTTATGGTATGATTTGATCATCCTTTGCGCGTCTGGATGATTTCTTTCCATTCTCTTGAGCTCCGAATTATTTCCTTCATATATTTGGAGATCCACATTGATTTTTCTTTAGATTTTCTCCATAATAATAAAAGCTACTCATGATTTGCAATTAGGTCCTTGACTTTTTGCAATTAAGTCCCCGACTACTTTTGTGCTTAAGTCCTTGTTCTTTTTGTAATTAGATCTTGAATGCTTTTATGCTTGGATACATTTTCATTTGTAACCCGAAAATCTTGAGCTTGGTCTTTATGATAGAAATGAGTCTTTTGCATGCGTTTATGCTCGGGATGTGGGTAATTTGCACTCAGGTCCCTGTATTCTGTAAATAGGACTAAACACATACCTTAGTAGCATTTATTGATATAAAATCAATCTAAATGAAAGACATATGATGCAATGTATGCAATGCATCAAATACCCCCACACCTAGATTTTGCTAGTCCCTAGCAAAACAGAACATAAGAGAAATGAAAACAGGGAAATCCTAACTCACTTTCGTAGGAATCACGGTTGCACTTAGCATGTGCAACAAGCCTTTAAACCTCTGAGTTTCCTCAGAGGACGAGTTTTGTCTCGTGAGGGTTTTCAGTTGACACACCCACAAAGTCTTAAATCAACATTTCATTCATAACTCGCAATATCTCCACCTCAACCATATACATCTCACTTCGAAATTCTTGTATGAATCTAACTTATGAAAATTCTGACTTGGTCTTTGTTCCTCCAACATTCACACCACTAACCCTTCTACACATGTTTATTACTTAAATTATTTTGCACGCCTCCTCTGGTGGTGAAGTATCATTCGGATCAACCATGGCATGGATCATTCTTTTAGCTTTGGGCCTTGAGTATCTTAAAGTATCTTTTTTTTCTTTTTCCCTGATTCAACACATTTGCTTTTTTTTGGACACTTTTACCCTTTTTGCATTCATGTAGCGAGTTTGGTCGATAATCCCGAGCTGGCACACTCAAGTTATCGGGTTTCAAGATACCCCTACGGACCAGTGACTCGAAGGCTTGGGCTTTTGTAATCATTTTGCAAAATGTGCTTTCCTCACTTGATTCCTTTATTTGTACTTTTATTTTCCTCAAGGCTTAATTGCTATTAGAAGTCCACACTTCCGGTATATTTTCCTCAACCTCTGCTTTTTATCAACCACTTCAAAGATTTGATTCATCCAATTTAAGTGCATACATGTCTTAAAGGGCAATGGGTTATTTCTTTGGAACTTAGATTTATGTCATAATTTCTACAAGCAAAACTATATAATAAGGATCAAAAACTCAATGCAATTTGTATACTGGTTTTGGTAGTTCAATCTTAAGCTATGTCATGGAACATTGATTTTTTTTTTAAATAAACAGAAAAATAAAACAGATAGATAGACACCCCCCACACCTAAACCATGCATTGTCCTCAATGTATGCAAAGAAAAGGCAAATACACGTATTACCTGAGTTAACTTGCGGTAGAGGGGTTAAATTTGCTCAGAGTCAACCATAATCAGAACTGGATTGAATGACACCATGTTGGTGCATGTATCCAGTTGAATTGTTCCACATGTTGCACTGAGGCACAGATTCCACACCCCTCACATGTATTGCTTCTCTTATTTGCTCGAGTGATGGTGGGTGTGTCGAAGAATTACTCCCCTTTTTCTTACTTCCCTTTTGATTTTGTGATGATTTATTTGATTCAGAAATCTTATAGATACGTGCTCTCATCACAACATCACTTTGATTGCATATTATTTCTGGCTCACTATCAACATGAAAGATATTAAATTCAGCTTTTAGGTTCCCAAAAGATAATTGCATGAGGCCATTTCGACAGTTTATCAATGCTTCAGGAGTGGCTAAAAAGGGTCTGCCTAGTATTACAGGGATTTGTCTCTTAGGATCGACAACAGGTTCAGTGTTTAGAACGACAAAATCCACTAGGTAAATGAAGTCACCCACCTTGATCAAAACGTCCTCGACTACACCTCTTGGTTTCTTAATAAAGCAGTCAGCAAATTTAAGAGTTGTCTTAGAGGGTTTTAGTGGACCAAGGTTGAGTTGCTCGTAGACAGAGAATGGGAGTAGGTTAACACTAGCACCAAGGTCTAGAAGGGCTTTGTTGATATAAGTATCTCCTATTGCACATGAAATTGTGGGACACCCAGGATCCTTATATTTTATAGGAGGCGTGTTGGACAAAATAGAGTTTATGTTTGCAGTTAAGAACACCTTCTTTGGTACGTTTGTTTTTCGCTTTTTAGTGCACAGATCTTTTAAGAATTTAGCATAACCAGGTATTTGTTGAATCATGTCTAAGAGTGGAATGTTCACCTTAACTTGCTTAAATACTTCCAAGATTTTCTCTATTTGTGCACTTGAGTTCTTTTTGAGTCTATTGGGGAATGGGACTTTAGGAACATAGACTCGCTCAGGTTCAGGTTGAGCTATGGGTTCAGGTTGAGTAGGTGGGTTGGGCATTTCAGATTGGACGTCGGGTTCAATGGTTAGGTCATATGTGGTAGCTTGATGGCTAGATTGATTAGACGTTCTAGGATTTACCACATTATTATCAATCTGTCTTCCGGACCGTAATGATACTACTGCATTTATTTGTTGGAACGGTCCTTCCTCATTAACCATTTGAACCGGTCTGGGGTTATTATTTCCTGAAGGTGGTTGATAGGACTGATATGAATTATTAGATCCAGGGTTCACCTCAGGTTGACTTGGAAACTGACCCTTTTCTCTTGCACCTACAATTTGTGCGAGTTGGCTGACTTGTGTCTCTAGCCTTTGGAAGGTCTGGTTGGTGGTTTGTATAAAGGTTTTCATCAAATTTTCCAAGCTTGTCAACCTAACCTCATGATCACCATTGTTACTAAACCCAGATGATGTATTATTTTGGTTATACGGGTTTGGTTGTTGTCTACGAGGTTGACCTTGTTGGCTTGCTGAGAAATTGGAATTATTACGCCAACCGGAGTTATAGGTTGATGCGTATGGGTCATTTCTAGCATGGTTATACATGGCATTAAGTTGTTCCAAGTCCGCACAATCCTCCATTAAATGACCAGTCTGACCACATCTAAAGCAAGGGGTAGACGAGGCTTGATTCACTCGGGTTTGTAGCTCTAGACTTTCCATTCTGCGCATAAGGGTGGCTAGTTTTGCTTCAGCCGCTATGTTGGCATCTACAGCTAAGACACCTGGTTTGGGTTTACTTGCTATTCTAGATCCAATACTCGGGTTAAGCGGTGTTCTTGCATTGTCCCATTGCATATTGTTTTCATCTAAATCCTCAAGCAAAGTCCAGGCATCATTTTCATTCTTTGACATAAAGTTCCCTTGGCTTACGGATTCTACCATAACCCTAGATGTGGGTGTCAATCCCTCATAAATAATTTGGCACAATTGCCATCTGGGAATTCCATGATGAGGGCATTGGGTCAGTACACTTTTAAATCTTTGTAGATAGGAATAGAACGGCTCGCTCTCAGACTGAACGAATGCAACAATTTCATTCCTAATCGTCATAGTCTTATGGTTGGGGAAATATTTTTTCAGGAATACTTGAACAAACTCAGCCCAACTTCTAATGGATCTTTCGGCTAGACTATATAGCCATTTCTTAGCATCGTCTTTCAATGCTAGAGGCACGACTTTCAGACGCACTGCCTCCTCAGAAATATGCTGGTATTGCATAAGAGAGCAGATTTCCTCAAATTCTCTAAGGAAGAGATAAGAGTCTTCCTTAGAGGTGAACTTAGGCAACATACTCATGTATTGTGCCTTAAGTTCGAAGTCGCGACCCGGTATGGTGGGCATAACGATGCATGATGGCTGAGCAGCCATCGCTGGGTAGCATCGATCCCTCAAAGTTATAGGTTGTGCAACAGGTGGGTCCACTACGTTCTCACCCATTGGATCCGGGTGAGGTGGTGCAGCAGATGGATTGGGGCTAAGTTCTAGACTGGAATCTAGATGAACTCGTGAGAGTCGATTACTCAAGTCCTGAATCCAAATCTGATTGCACCGGGTTGAATCAATTTTTGAATTCAAATTCGAAATTTAAATTCCAAATTTAATTTCAAGAATTAATTACAATTTTGTTTTCATTTTTTTTATATTTTTTTATGTTTTTTTTTCAAAAGGGAAACAAACAATAGAATGGGGAAAGATGAGAAAGGAATCCTAATCTAGAGAATTGAGGTGAGAAGAGAAAGAAGACTCAGATGAGAAGGGAAACTTAACTCTAAAGATAGAAAAGAGGGTCGGTCAGAAATTTCCTAAGAAAGCACGGTGCAAACAATCCTAGACCTAGTGTCGCTTAAATCTAGACGACTCCTAACTGGTTGAGTCGAATTGATTTGCTTGATTCACCTCCCTCACTAATCAAACCAACTTGGCCAGGCCGTGTATAGCTAGTGGGGGCGCTTCCAACAGAGTCGGTGCCAATTAGATAACCACTTCGCTTGGAAGACTTACGTCAACACAAAAACACTTTCTAGACACCAAATTAAATTCGATCAGGTTCAGGTCAATGCAAGTCAAACCAATCTTCTCCTTAATTGAGTCTGAATGCTTAGGGGTCAATGTCTAATTGATTTTAATTTAAGGCTTGGGTGACACTTTAGGATTGTGATTTGTGGGCCATGGAAGGGTGATGAAATCCCCACCGTATCTTTTCCTACGTAGTTACCCTTAAGATAGTTTAACTTAAATCTAGCAAAGATAGTCAAACATTGGTCTTTAATTGGGGGAGGGGCAATTGCAAGGTTGTATGCAAACTAGATTATATGCTTAAATGCAATCAATAAAAACCGCGATACGTACCTTGCCTCCAGCAATCTTTCAGTAATAAAAATAAGTTGCAAGAATTTAGCAAGAATAATGCAAACAAAACATTATATGATGCATGCACTAAGTTCTTCTAGTTTTGCCAATTTTTAGGTCAGAGTTGAATTATTGCCAAATATGGAATTTAAGCTTAATACGTGCAGTTCTACAAAAGGAAATTTTCCGAAACTAGGAATTACGAGGAAAGAGGCAACAAAAGTTACCTATGCAATGCTCAGTCGGGTTCACCGCCCGCTCTCAAAATTTCAGTAGATCCACGCGTCCACCCAGAGATGGTGCTAACCCCAGAAAAAATTGAAGCCCAGATGCTTCAACTGTGCGGCGATTCCGCCGCAGGTTCTTCTTCGTATGCGGCGATTCCGCCGCCCTTGTTGCTCAGACTGCGTTTAGATTTCACCGCGCGTTCTATGTTCTCCTGAAACACAAATCCAAATACTTAGATCGCGCACAAGATAAAAAGAATAGAATCGAAATCAACAAAAAACAAAATCTGCGTCGCCTCCCCGGCAACGGCGCCAAAAACTTGATGGGAATTAAATTTATACCGCAAGTGCACGACGTCAATGAAGACGTGGCAAATACGGGTCGAACACAAGGAGGGAGAGATCTTGTTATTTTTGTGATTTTCGATTAAGGGAAAGGAAGAGGGAGAAATAAGTTGGTTTTGAGATTTTTGGGTTTTAATTATCTAAAGCAAGAACATGAACAATTAAAACTAAAACAAGAACAAAGATGGTGAATTCCGTTGGGTGGAGGTTTAGATATCGGGTTTAGATTAGAGAATTCAGAAACTTATAATAAATCATATTAGTTATAAAGCATTACATGATAAATGATTTAACATAAACTCAAGTAATCAAAATATACTAACACGAAATTAAAATAATAACTTTTATTCTTCTTCTCTTCACCCTAAATCTGTCACCTCCACCCTTTGGAAAGAGTTAGAAACTCTTAGATGGAGGGAAGGAGAAGGGGTCCTAGAGGAACTAAGAAAGAAAAGTAAAAACACAAAATAAACCAACAAATTTTTTTGGTAAAACTAAGGAACAAAAATAAGAACAACCACCAAGGACCCTTTTAACATCGTTCTCGGGTCTATTTATAGTTGCTACAAGGGACCTAAGTATAACATTGGAAAGTACACGTGTATAGACACGACTGGACAAAATTGGATCACACGGATTGCTAAGGGGGCGGCGGAATCGCCGCAGGTTGTAGGTGTTGTGCGGCGGAAACGCCGCATAATAAAGTCAGATTAAATCCGGATTTTTGCTGAGTGTTTATGGTATGATTTGATCCTCCTTTGCGCGTCTCGATGATTTCTTTCCATTCTCTTGAGCTCCGAATTATTTCCTTCATATATTTGGAGATCCACATTGATTTTTCTTTAGATTTTCTCCATAATAATAAAAGCTACTCGTGATTTGCAATTAGGTCCTTGACGTTTTGCAATTAAGTCCCTGGCTACTTTTGTGCTTAAGTCCTTGTTCTTTTTGTAATTAGATCTTGAATGCTTTTATGCTTGGATACATTTCCATTTGTAACCCGAAAAACTTGAGCTTGGTCTTTATGATGGAAATGAGTCTTTTGCATGCATTTATGCTCGGGATGTGGGTAATTTGCACTCAGGTCCCTGTATTCTGTAAATAGGACTAAACACATACCTTAGTAGCATTTATTGATATAAAATCAATCTAAATGAAAGACATATGATGCAATGTATGCAATGCATCAACGATATCCATTTCTCTTCGGTCCGTCGCCGCCACAGCGAAAACAGCCGCTCCCGCTCTCGTTGCTCCGACCTACCGCCAGCTGCTCTCATCTTCACCGTGGACCCCGCACCTTCGTCCCCTTGCATCACCTTCGATCGGGGGCCCTCCCACCCTCTCACCTCCCCCCACCCCCCGTCGGCACCTGCCTCCTCCACGCCACCCTACGGTCTCACCGATCACCTCTGCACGTCCCGAAGTCCACACTGCCCTCCTTCTTGTCGTCCACCTCATCATCCACCTCGTGGTCCACATGTTGCCCTCCTTCATGTCGTCCACCTCTTTGTCAACCACGCACCAGGAAACATAAGTAATTTTTTTAATTTCACTTATTTTCTAGTGTTTGTGGGTGGTTATTTTTGCTTGATAATTTCTTCCTAGTCGAATGAGGCTAAGGTTATGTACTGGAAATACAGTCCATTTTGATATTATAAGCTGCATTAGGTTGGTTCGATTAAGTTGGTATCCTATTTTGAAATTTAGCAATACATTCCCACATTATATGTACGTATTTATTCATTGAATGTTAAACTTCTTGAGTTTCTAGTCAGCTTTCACACATATGCTTTAAGATATATGAGAAATGGATACCGTATAAAAAGTTCTTTTAATGTTCTAATAGTGTTTATATTTTACATCTATCACTTAAGACAGATAGTAAGCGGTGTTAGCATGGCTCTCTTAGTGAAACCATTGATTTAATTTAAATTGATCATATAACTGAGTTTCTGGATCTCCCAAAAAAAACATAGCAAATATAGAACAAACATAGATGCACCTAATATTATACAAAAATCAAAACATGTGCATATAAGAATATATTAAAATCACATATAGATACACAGGTTTGTAGGATTCATCCAACAAGACCAAGCCACTTCGGTTTCCGAAACAAGTCGAAGCCCGCTAATGAAATACAATTTCTTGTTGGCTTGAGGTGGAATAATGGGAGTTAGTGGGTTCTGATTTTGATTTAGGGTACTTTGAGTTATGATTTTGTGGTAATGTTTATTTTAGTGTACATTGAGTTAATCTAATGAAATGAGGCTAAGGTTGAAGTTTTGATGTCCATTGATTTTGCTTGTTAAAGTTGAAGTTTCGATGTTTAAGAAGTTTAATAGCTTTGTTATGGCTTATATTAGTTATGACTTATATAGAGAAATTTGCCGCTTAACGTCACAATAATTGATGTTGTCTCACTAGTGCAAAACTGATAATAAACGTCGCCAAATATCCGACGGTCTCCCGTAAACGCGACATCTATAGGTATATATGTCGCATGTAAGGAATAGCCAACGTCTATGTTATATACAGACATCAGTTTTTGTACTATAACCGACGTCCATACCTCCTTAATCTTTTAAAATAAGAAAATTATAATATTTTATGTTCGTATAATATCCTTTCTCATTTCTCATCATTTAAACCTATATTAGAAATAATAACAACATGTATATAAAACATGTAAGGAATCATTCATCTCCATTACTAGATATATATATATATATATATTTAATGGTCAAAAGATTGGCACTTGGGGGACTTGGGCTTAAGATGGTAGCAATGTTTTTTTTATTTAACCTTGTATAGACGTCAGTTATAGGGTAGCCGTCGTCTATAGGATGTAAAGTTTTGTTATTTAAAGGTATAGACGTCGGTTTTATAGGATAGCCGACCTCTATAGGTCTTAATTATGTATAGACGTCTAGCCAACGTCTATAGGTCACAATCGTTTAGTCCCACGTCGAAAAAAAATGTTGGAGTGGTTGATGTACTCCACCACTCTATATTGCTAAATGAGATCGAGTTTGGGCACATGGACATGTTGGGCTTGACATACTTGCTTACTGGTCAAAAGATCGGCACTTGGGGCACTAGGGCATCTTGGGCTTGATTACTCTACATGTTAAATGCCCGCTATAGGCTATAATGTACATTTTTTGGTTATTTAAAAGTATAATAGACGTCGTTCGTATATAGCCGACGTTCATACACCAAGGCATAAGCGTCTGGGCAATATACAACGGTCGTGTATATCGCCAAAATCTAACATATATACCCCTGTCTATCCGACGTATATGGTCTTTTCTTCAAAGTGTCTAAGTAAGTTCACCTTCCTTTTGCACTCCATAAGAATTGAAAACCAATTAGTTTCCTTTCCACCCAAAATAGAAATTTCATTTAATACATGATAGAATTTAAATTTAATACATGATAGAAATTTTATTTACATTTTCTCAATATTCAACATACATTATATGCATGTCTCGTTAGATAATAGTAAGGATTTGAAAAATAGAAATATTCTTCTTGAGACCATTCAATAATAACAGACTCTTTATCTAGAGTCTACATATTGCCTTTAGTGGTGCGATATTGAATGTTTGGTGATGAATTATTAAAATTTGATTGACTTTGTGGTTGAAAAGCAGGTTCAAAATAGTTTCATATGTTCAATTTTAGCGGAGGTTCTCCCCAATTTTTTAATAAATTTAATTGCTTTTTGGTGTGACTTCTACAGGATGTCAATTGTACCAGACAAAACTTGGTTACAGATTGACGATAGATTCACAGTGGAATACATAAAAGGGTTAGATGAGTTCTTGAATTTTGCAAGTGTGAATTTGCAAAAATTGGGTGGTTATATTCCTTGCCCATGCAAGAAGTGTAGAAATCAAGCAGTTCTTAAACGACAACAAATTAGTGAGTATGTTCTCCTCAAGGGTTTTATGCCGGATTATCCTACGTGGGTACGTCATGGCAAAAAAATACCTGGAAGTAGTATGAAATTTCATTCATCTGTAACTTCAACTTCAAGTGTTTTGACGACATGCATAGAATGTTTGATATTTACGAAAATGACAGAGGTGAAGAACTTAATATGGAAGAAGATGTTAGTATTTATGAATATGATGTGGACGATGAATACGAAATGGAAGAAGCTGAAGTTGTTGGTGACCCAGATCGTCTGTCGGAACTTGTGAAAGATGTTGAAGAATCTTTGTGTGCACGGTGTAAGCAATTCACGAAGTTGTTGTTCTTGGTTCGTTTATTTCATTAGAAAATCTTGAACTATTGGAGCAACAAGTCATTCTCTATGCTTCTTTCTTTGCTTCGAGAAACTATTCTAGATGGTGGCAGAAATATTCCGTGGTCATATTACGAAGCTAAGAAAGTCGTGAAAGAGTTAGGACTCAGTTGTAAGAAGATTGATGTTTTTCCTAAAGATTGCATGTTGTACTGGAAAGTAGATGCAAAGAAAGACATATGTGACCGATGTGGGTCGTCGAGATGGTTACAAGGAGTAGACGAAGAAGGTGAAATCCGGGAAAAAATTCTTGCTAAGGTGCTGAGGTATTTTCCCACTGATCCCAAGACTGCGTAGGTTGTACATGAATAAGAATGTGGAGAAAAACATGAGGTGGTATTCTGAAGAGTGAAAAGATTATGGGTTTCTTTGTTACCCTGCTGATGCACTTGCGTTGAAGCACCTAGACAAAACCGATCCTAATTTTGCTGTAGAGCCAATAGATATTAGGTTAGGTTTCTCAAGCGACGGGTTTAGTCCTTTTGGTACAATGTCATCACGCCACGACACATGTCCAGTTATATAGATTCCTTATAATCTACCACCTTGGATGTGCATGAAACAACCTTGTTTCATCATGTCTTTGTTAATTCCTGGTCCTCAAGCACCGGGAAATGACATCGATGTGTACCTACAACCGTTAATTGAAGACTTGAAAAGATTATGGATTCACATATGAAAGAGAATTTCAAGATGCACGTTGGTGTGTTGTGGACAATAAAAGATTTTCCGACATACGCTAATCTTTCTAGTTGGAGTACCAAACGAAAATTTGGATGTCCGACACTCAATAAGGATACATAAAATATTCAATTGAAGCACAGACTGAAAGAATCGTTCATAGGTCATAGAAGATGGTTGTCGGATGATCATTGTTGGCGTCAGGATAAAAAAAATTGATGGCATCCAAGAGTTTCGTACTGCGCCATCTGTCTTATCAGGAAATGAAGTGTTGCAGTAACTTTCCGGTTATAAAGAAATTTAGTTTGGAAAACCGATACCCTCTAGGCAGGGAAAAAGGAAAAACGATGTGGGGGAAGTCAAACTTCCTTATGGTTGGAAGAAAAAATCAAATTTTTTTCAACTACCATATTGGAAGAATCTTCTTCTTCGACATAATATAGATGTCATGCCTACAGAGAAGATTGTTTGTGACAACATATTAAATATTGTGTTGAAACACAGACAAATCAAAACATGATGAGAAAGCTTGGATGGACTTACATGAAATGGGTATTCATCCAAAGTTACACCTTGGCGAATCAAGTAAAGGTAAGGGTCCAGAATCTCAATTCGTCTTGTCGAACAAACAGAAAGATATATTCTTTAAGATGTTGCTTGACCTAAAGGTTCCTGATGGGTTTTCGTCAAAAATCAAGGCAAGAGTACAATTGAAAGAGAGTAAGATTTCTGCTTTATAAAGTCACGATTGTCACATACTTATGCAATAGATCCTTCCTCTTGCTCTTCGGAAAGCATTAGATGAAGATATTTGTGGCGTTATTATGGCACTCTCTTCATTTTTCAGGGTCCTTTGTGGTCAAGTAATTGATGTTAAAGGAATGGAAAAGTTGAAGAGTGAAATAGTTGTTACTCTTTGTCACCTTGAGCGTATCTTTCCTCTGGGACTTTTCACGACCATGCTGCATGATTGACATCATTTCATGCTTATATTTGTATCTTATATCCATTATCTTTCACCTAAACAATGCTATGTCACGAGTTTTATGTTTAGTTTTCAGGAATAAATAGGTTTGAAGAGATGAAGGATAAAAGGACCCAAAAGCTGGGAAAAAGGACTGAATTGTGAGATCTGGGGACCAAGATGCAAGGAAGAAGGACCTGATTGCAAGACAGAAGGACCTAAGAGCAAAACAGAATACTCCTCACCATCATGGGGAGTATTTTGGCAATTCTATTCGGGTCGGAGCTCCAACATGCAAACTAGATGCATCAAATACCAACAAAGCTTCCAGAAAAGCCCACAAGAAATTCCAGAGCGATCCGGACACTGTAGACCGCTAATTAGCGGTCACTTTTGGCCCAAATGCGTTCAAATTTCTCCAGCACATGTATTAGAGGATGTTTTGGCTATGTGTGGTATCTGTTTAGTCCCACATCGGGGGATTGTCCCGGATTAGCTTTTTCCATGCCTATAAATAGAACTCTTCACCTCCTTTTGTAATCACTCCATATTTTAAGTGGCTATTCTTCCTACTAGAAGTGAGGCCTTGAAGCACACACTAAAGTAGGAAGATGCTACTTTTAATGTGAGTCATTTTATCAATAAAGTTTTGTGTTTCTTTCATTGTTTGTTTTATGCTTCTTTTATTTTTTGTGCATGTTTTAGTTTAATCGTCTTTTAATTCTAGCTTAGTTTTAATATGCTTTCTTTCCATAGTTTAATAATTAGTGTAATGTTTAGTGAGTAGTTCCATCCCCTTTGGGGGGTGGAGTAGATGTACATACATGCATTAGAGAATGAGATGAATGCTTTAATTTCAATGTATTGATTAAACATGAATGTATGCTTGCTTGTTTAGGATAGAATTTATAACTTGATGAGTTTTGCCAAAATGATTAGACACCTCTCATGCTTGTTTAGGTTCTGAAATAAACACCTTGCATATGTAAATGTTAATCAACTAAGTTGGTGAATAGATTGATAGGTTTTGCCATAACATTTAAACACTTCCTATGCTTGATAAACACCACCTTCATGTGCTTAAAGAATGTATTCTACACCCACCTCTTTGCATGTGTGCACTCACTCCACCCCTTAGGGGTTTTCCATTCCTGAAATTCCAGCATTCTTGTTTCGTTCTTAGCTTAGTTCTTATTTCATCGTTTGTTTGCTTCTTTCACATTTCATACTTCTTAGAGTAGTTTAGTGTAGAGTAGCTTAATAAATCTTTCTCCCGCAATCTTTACCACTTGATTTCGTACAAGCAAGAGACTACTCACCTCCCTGAGGACGACCCGTACTTGCCACCGCTTCATCGCGGCCGTGCACTTGCGGTTTAAATTAAAACGTTCAACAAGTTTTTGGCGCCGTTGCCGGGGAGGTGCCAGTCCAGACTCTTGTTTGGACGATTCGAGTGGATTTAATTTTTGTTTTGTAGTTTTTCTTTGTTTCAGGAGACTGGGGATAGCAAGTGGAGGCTACTGGAGAAATTTCCAGACGACCTGAGCACTTAAGACCGCCAATCAGCGGTCTGGTGAGCTCTGTTCATCTTTTAATTTCTTGCTGTTGTTTCTCTAAATGATCTAGTTATCTGGGACTCAATTTGGCATGTTTTGACTTATAGTTCGTTCCCAGATCAATAATCAAACCTCCTTTAAGCAACTTGGACCCTAAAACTCAAAGCAAAAGATTAGGCATTCATTCTTGTTTAGGTCATGCATCATGTATGTGACTTAGGCATTTAGATTGTCTTTTATCTTAGCTTTATTTTCTGTTGCTGAGAGCTGGCGTGAGGTACGCACCTTCTACTCTCATTCATGCATTTCGTATGAACATGCATTAGTTAGTAGGAAGTGCATTGCAACAAGTGTGAGTTGAGCGTTTTGTTTGGAGAGTTGATTGCTAGATTAGGACTCCAAAACGCTACTAAGGAGGGGCTGTCCCATAAAAGATAAGGTGGGGGATTTCATCACCCTTTCCTTCGCCCCAAAAACCACACTAATCAAGAGCCTAATTTTAAAATCAAGTAGACATTGGCCCTAAGGATCTTGGACGCATTAGGAGAGTGATCCGGTCCCGACCGTCATGACCTGATCGGCGTTGCCCACTTTGTCGATAGTAGGAGAGACGAGATCCCCGGATCTTGGCTCACTTGCTGGGCTTTGTGGTCCTCGTTGTAGGGAGGTGAGGCGTGTTGAGGCCGTGTGACCTCGCAGTTAGGCGTCGTCTAGCTGTAAGGACCTATAGCGACCTTAGGATTGCTTGAGCCTTGTTTGCTTTTGTGCTTCTACCTGTACCCATCCGCCGTAGCATAAGGAGTTCTTCCTTTCTCTCCTGAGTCATTCTTTCTCTCCTGCGTTCTCCCGTCTTCTCCCCTACGTACATTCTTTGAAAAAAAAAGAGTTGTGGTCTGTGTGTGCACCTTTGTGCATGCTTTCGTGGACACGAGACGAGAGTGGTCGGTTGACGAGGAGCGTTGTCAATCCGGCTTCGGTCATCGATTTCTCGACACCTCCCTCCTCTCGTGTCGCACGTAGTCCGGGTTCAATGGCTGCTAATTTCCGTGAGGAGGAGCAGTTGCTGGACCCACCTGTTCGACCAGTGCTCCCAGTTGTCGTTCCCATACCTCTACGTGATCGATGCTACCCGAGCCGTACAGCTCTACCCTCATGCATCGTATTACCAGAGGCTAATGGGAACCATTTTTAGGTTAAGCCTCAATTCATTTCCATGCTCCCTCATTTCACTGGGAAAGGTGACCCCTATATCTTTCTCAGGGAATTTGAGGAGGTCTATGCTATGTTCAAGCTGCAACAACTTAGCACAGACTCCATCCATCTTAGGCTCGTTCCTTTTGCACTAAAGGATGATGGCAAGAAGTGGTTGTACAGCAACCAGGCGAATTCCTTTAGGACTTGGGATGAGTTTCAATCTGCATTCCTCAAGAAGTACTTTCCTAATCATCGGACTCAAAAATTGAGGAACGAAATCAATTCGTTCTATCAACATGAGACCGAACCATTTCATGCATATCTTGAGAGGTTCAAAGAGCTACTATCCTCGTGCCCTCACCATGGCATTGAGTTGTGGCGTCTTTGTCAGATTGTGTATGAGGGTCTTCACATCCCGTCCAGAACGCTCCTTGAGTCCATGTGTCAAGGAGAGTTCTTGGGAAAGGATGAAAGGGAGGCATGGGCCTTCCTAGAAGACCTCGCTGAGAAAACCATGCAGTGGGAGAGTGTGAGGGAACCACCTGCATCATCTAGTATAGGAGCGAGGATCGCGAATGCAAACTCAACTAGATTGGGTTCCGCATTTGCTATCGATACCACTACGGCCACCGAGGCACGCATGGTGGCCTTAATGCGCCGTATGGATTCGATTGAGCTCCAAAACCAACAAAGTGCACCTCACATGTCCACATCTGGTCCAGTTCCTTGTCATTCATGTGGTAGGATAGGTCATGTAGAGAGCGAGTGTGAGTCCATTCCTCCTGAGATGGAGCGTGTCAACGCCATCTATGACAGAGCTAGGAATGACCCATACTCATCATCTTATAAACCTGGATGGAGGAACCACCCCAATTTTTCATGGAACCAAACTAATGCCCCGGGTGGTCCTTCAAACTCCTCTAGACCACCTTACCAATCACACCAACCTCCCATGCATGCGCATTCCTATCAGCCACCCCAAGCACAAACGACCAATCAATCGGGTTTCCCAAATTCCAATAATATGGAAACCCGATTCAATTCGCTTGACACCTTGACTCGTGGACTTGAAAACTCAATGAAATATTTTATGTCTACCACAAGTCAAGTTCTCACTTCAAATCAGCAGACCATAAAATCTCTAGAGCTTCAGATGGGCCAATTGGCTCAGTCTGTACATGAGAGAGAGAGAGGGTCTTTTCCTAGCCAGCCTGAGGCTAACCCCCGCATGTACCAACAACAACAAATGCAAAATGAGAATGTGGTACCTCGGGGGAGGCAAGTGAACCATGTGGAGGAACCTGTTCACCATGTCAATTCCATTGTGACCTTAAGGAATGGAAAACAGGTTGATAATCACATTTCCTTGCCACACCCACCACCATCTATGCAGCCCCTCCGTGGGAATGGTGGTGAAGAAGAAGCTGAGGGTGAGGGTAATACACCAAAGCTTTCTTCTCAGGCACAGCAGAAAACCTACCTGCCAAAAGCTCCCTATCCAAGTAGGTTAAACAAAAAGCAGAGTGACAACATGGACAAGATATTAGAGGTATTTAAGCAAGTGAAGGTTAACATCCCCTTGTTGGATGTCATCCAACAAATACCTCAATATGCCAAAGTGTTGAAGGATCTCTGCACAACCAAGAGGAAGACCAATGTTCCTAAGAAAGCATTCTTGGCTGCAAATATCAGCTCACTTTTGTCCAATCCTACCTACACAAAATACAAGGACCCGAGCTGTCCTACTATTCAGTGTACGATAGGGGACACTAGATTGAGCAATGTTTTGCTTGATTTAGGATCAGCGGTCAACCTCCTCCCATTCTCTGTTTATCAACAGTTGAACTTGGGAGAATTGAAACCAACTAAGATCACCCTCCAACTGGCCGATAGATCCATTCGTATTCCCATGGGGATTATCGAGGACGTGCTTATCAAAGTTGGAGATTTTATATTTCCAGTCGATTTTGTTATCCTCGATACCAATCCTGTTGCGAACACCCACTCTCAAATACCTTTGATTTTGGGTAGACCATTTCTGGCAACCTCCAATGCCTTGATTAATTGTAGAAATGGTCTCATGAAGCTCTCATTCGGTAACATGAGTGCCGAGTTTCATGTGTTCAACTCTGGTAGGCAACAGGAACCCATGGATGAACCTTTAAATCTAAATCTCATCCGCCAATTGGAGAAATCACCACAAAATCAACGAACACCCCTAACCCCAATGCAACCCATTGAGAATGTTCTTGGGCCCAGCGAAAACTCATTGCCTGTCTTCGCAATGCAACAGAGTGAGCTGGCCTCGAACATGAATGTCCAAAGGGAGTGTTCGTTGCATGATTCAGTTGAGAGTACTAGTGAGAGTGAGACACCTCATCATATGCCTATACCAGAAGGTGTCTCTACCTCATGTCCCATGGCCATTGAGCCTTTTGAGCTTCATATTGACTCCAACAAGGACCCACCTATGACCGAGCTTATGCTTGATGATCTAAATGATGGTGGGAGGTCCTTGTTGGATGACTTGGGGAGAAGCCCCATTCTTAGTGATGCAGGTCTGCTGCATCCATCGAATGAGCTTGAGGAAGTCATTCCGATGCACCCGCCTATTGGTTGGAGGGTTTTCTTCGATGAGCAATTAAACCCTAGTGAGGCAACACAACTTCATTCTTTGTTACCCACACCCGACCAATATCATGAGGGGTTCGAGCCTTTCAGCTTTGACCTTTCACCCCGCATGACAGCTCAGAGTACCAGTGGAGTTTGCCCATCTCGGCAAGTCTCTGGTGCTCAAAACATGATGTTCTCATTTGATGTTCCTTGACCAAATGATTATGAGAATATCTTGGTTGATGTGTATATCTTGTAAAAAAAAGAAAAAAAAAAGTGTGTAATAAAAGACTCCTTCAGTGAGCATCGATTGTTGTGGGCCCCAACCCTTGTGTACTTGGGCCCAATCTCTTCACGTATTTATCTCCCTTCTTCAGCTTCTCACAGGTTTTGAAGAAATTTGGGTTTGTGTTCATCAACATGACCCTGAACGTCCCTTTGTACTTCATGTTGGTGAGATCTTTCCTTTTTCATGCATATCTACATGTAGTATCTTGTTCACATTCATTGAGGACAATGCATGAAGTAGGTGTGGGGGGTGTTTTACGTGTGTACATAGTCGAGTCTTTTCTTTTGATTTTTTGTTTTCTTTTGTGTGCATTGTTAGGGTCATGTTAGTGTGCCGCATTTAACATTGATATATCTGCTTGCCATGATCCTTGGGTGACTTGTCTTCTTTTGCTTGCCTAGTGCTTTAAAATTTTCACATTTCTTTCAAAATCTTCATGTGTTTGCGAAAGAAAATGTTTTTGTAGGTTTTGCGTGTGTTTAGCATGTGCAAAACCATTGAAAGGCAAAGTAAAAAAGAAAGCTCCCAAAATTGTCTTGAACTTGATGCATTAGGATATCTAGTTTACTGGCTTTAGGTCTTATCGAGTCGTTAGGATGCACCCCGGTTTTCCCTCGGGGGGCGTGTAATCATTGGGTTTCAGTACTCAAACATTTAAGGAAGTCCACCCTGAACCTAGTGAGTCAAATAATTCGTGTCTGTTAGTATAAGGAAGTTTGTCGTAGGCAAGGGCCCTTAATCTCTTTTTGTGAAACTTAAGTGTAGGGGTTTTGGTTCCCATGTAGATAAATAAGTGGTGTTCTCTCTTCTCGCACGGCTCCTATCACTCGGGAAAGTAGGTCTGAGGGGACTTTGTGCCTGGTGCTTTCGAGTCATCTGACTTGGGATGCACCGACCGAACTCCCGTTACATGGGTGGTAGGGATCGCCCTATGTGGAGATTTAGGGGAAGGTGTACGTGATAGTGTAAGTCCTCATAGGCAATGATGCACGAAACCTGACCCTGGGAGAATCAAACACCAACCAATAAAATGCTCCAATGAAAAAAAAATAAGAAAAAAAAGAGTCAAATAAGAACCAAAATGGACTTTACACATTGTATCACATTCAGAAGTTAAGGTTGCCCATGCCTTTCACTCAAGTCCTTAACTAACTTTCACAAATAACTCATTAGGCTAGGTGTGTGGACCGATTACATTTATAGAGTCGACCCGTAGTATTATCGCGTCCCATGATTGACAAAATTAGTCCAACGAGTCGTGTAGCTAGATTGATTAATGCATCTTGTTCGGATTTTGTGGGTATATCCGCTGAAAACCCTCAGGAGACAACACTCCTCCTCCTTGGCGACAAGGAGGTTTAACGGCTTGTTGCACGTGCTAAGTGCAACCGTGATTCCTACGAAAGTGAGTTAGGATTTCTTGTTTTTTCGTATGCTTTTCTCTTTCTTTGTTTTGCTCGGGACTAGCAAAAGTTAGGTGTGGGGGTATTTGATTGACATCATTTCATGCTTATATTTGTATCTTATATCCATTATCTTTCACCTAAACAATGCTATGTCACGAGTTTTATGTTTAGTTTTCAGGAATAAATAGGTTTGAAGAGATGAAGGATAAAAGGACCCAAAAGCTGGGAAAAAGGACTGAATTGTGAGATCTGGGGACCAAGATGCAAGGAAGAAGGACCTGATTGCAAGACAGAAGGACCTAAGAGCAAAACAGAATACTCCTCACCATCATGGGGAGTATTTTGGCAATTCTATTCGGGTCGGAGCTCCAACATGCAAACTAGATGCATCAAATACCAACAAAGCTTCCAGAAAAGCCCACAAGAAATTCCAGAGCGATCCGGACACTGTAGACCGCTAATTAGCGGTCCAAGACCGCTAATTAGCGGTCACTTTTGCCCCAAATGCGTTCAAATTTCTCCAGCACATGTATTAGAGGATGTTTTGGCTATGTGTGGTATCTGTTTAGTCCCACATCGGGGGATTGTCCCGGATTAGCTTTTTCCATGCCTATAAATAGAACTCTTCACCTCCTTTTGTAATCACTCCATATTTTAAGTGGCTATTCTTCCTACTAGAAGTGAGGCCTTGAAGCACACACTAAAGTAGGAGGATGCTACTTTTAATGTGAGTCATTTTATCAATAAAGTTTTGTGTTTCTTTCATTGTTTGTTTTATGCTTCTTTTATTTTTTGTGCATGTTTTAGTTTAATCGTCTTTTAATTCTAGCTTAGTTTTAATATGCTTTCTTTCCATAGTTTAATAATTAGTGTAATGTTTAGTGAGTAGTTTCATCCCCTTTGGGGGGTGGAGTAGATGTACATACCTGCATTAGAGAATGAGATGAATGCTTTAATTTCAATGTATTGATTAAACATGAATGTATGCTTGCTTGTTTAGGATAGAATTTATAACTTGATGAGTTTTGCCAAAATGATTAGACACCTCTCATGCTTGTTTAGGTTCTGAAATAAATACCTTGCATATGTAAATGTTAATCAACTAAGTTGGTGAATAGATTGATAGGTTTTGCCATAACATTTAGACACTTCCTATGCTTGATAAACACCACCTTCATGTGCTTAAAGAATGTATTCTACACCCACCTCTTTGCATGTGTGCACTCACTCCACCCCTTAGGGGTTTTCCATTCCTGAAATTCCAGCATTCTTGTTTCGTTCTTAGCTTAGTTCTTATTTCATCGTTTGTTTGCTTCTTTCACATTTCATACTTCTTAGAGTAGTTTAGTGTAGAGTAGCTTAATAAATCTTTCTCCCCCAATCTTTGCCACTTGATTTCGTACAAGCAAGAGACTACTCACCTCCCTGAGGACGACCCGTACTTGCCACCGCTTCATCACGGCCGTGCACTTGCGGTTTAAATTAAAACGTTCAACACTGCATCTACCTATACACTTAGTTGATGAAGTTTTATAGATGGATGTATCTTATAGAGCATTACTTGCTAACATTGAAACGTTATGTGCAAAACAAAAGTAAACCAGAAGGATCCATCCTCGAAGGGTACCTGGCAGAAGAGTGTCTGACATTTTGTTATCATTATTTGGATGAGGTGGAGACAAAATTTACACGTGAAGAGCAGTACACGGATTGAGAACAAATTGGGGCAGGGAGGTCTTATTTTTTGGATCGGGTGTTGTTGAAGCAAGCTCATCATTATGTACTGTTTAATCTTGATATTGTGGCATTGTATCTAGATCTCCATTTCAAAGAAATTTCTCCAGGTGAAAGGAATTTCAATCCTCATCAACTAGAAAAATTGCACAATGATTTGTTCGAGACATGGTTTTGTGACTTTGTGAATCCTATGCGTGTTCAAGAGAGTCTAGATGTTACGGAAGACTTCAAATGGTTAGCAAGAGGTCCAACAAATAATGTTACATCTTATAATAGATATTGTGTAAATGGAGAGTACACGAAGAACCCAACATAGTGGCATTACCATGTCAGTTGAAACATCTAGTTATTCAAGTAGTAGGGATCGAAATCCTATATTTGATGTCATTACATATTATGGTGCTTTGGATGATGTTATTGAGTTATCCTACGGTCCCAGGTTGAAGATAGTGTTGTTTAAATGCACATGGTTTGATGAGTCAGGAAGAGATGGGATATGAGTTGATAAAAATGGTTTTACTTCCGTCAACATGTCCCGAAATAAGTATAAGAAAGATCCCTTTATCTTATCATGTCAGGCGGGACAATGCTTCTACGTTCAAGATCCAGTTGAACCTAATTGGCATGTTGTATTGAAATATCGAGCTAGAGCTTACTTTGCTGATTAGGTAATGTATTAATTGTGTTTGTTATATCTGATCTATTATGTTAAATAATTCAGCAATTCCTTATATTTGAACGCATTTTTTGTTTAAGTTATGCAGGTATGCCTCCACGTGGGCGCATTGTTCGTGCCCGGTGGGCTCCAAATCAAGTTGTAGATGAACCGCAAGCATCATGATATCATTGAGGTGGTTAGGCCTCATAAAGTGGAGGGTATACCAGCAGAGGTTCGAAGTCAATTGGATAAGAGACCAGGAGACAACAGTGGTCCTCGTGGTCACTCGAGAGCACGTCTTGTCGACGACATTGAGGGTAACATTGTGTTTAACTTGACATTAATATTGGGTTTTGACTTCTAATTTTATGTATATTTAATGAATATTATGTTTTCATTTTGTAGGAGAAGTGACGGAAGTTTAGCCATCTACAAAGAAAGGTCGGTCGACTAGCTTGGAAGTTTGTTCTACCAAAATTATCAGGAACTTTATGGTAAGGGAATGGTCGACCGACATGAAACACAGTCGGACCAAAATTATTAGGGACTTTTCTCGATAATGGAATGGTCAACCAAGTCGATGGTTCGGTCAGTTGTTTGCCCTGCGTTTTGCCTATTATTAATTTATTAAATAAAAGGTGGTTGCTAAATTTATGGATGGATCAACCCATGTTTTGGTTAGAAGATGATGTATCAAAAGGTGATTGGTGGAGATAAATACTACTATGGATCAAGTGTGGTTGGTTTGATGCATGAGGTCGGTAGTTATGGGGGTTTTCTATATAAACCTCTCCTCCTCCTCTTTGACACAACAATTGAAAATACAGCTTTTCATCTTCTCTCCATCCTTCCATTAAAATTCTCTTAATTAATTGAGTGCTAGAGATTTAGATCTTGGTGGCATAAAAGGGTTATTAGCTAGATTCTAACCTTGCATTAGAGTTGATTGACAAACTTCAATCACTCTAATCTTGTTTAAGGATTGGTGAACACCTGGAGAAATCTCCTCGGGCGATTCAAGGTGTAACTCGACTCCGGATCATTGAAAAGGGTTTGACAATCCGTTTAGGAGTGATTCTTCTTGTGCATTTTAATATTGTGTATAGTGCATCTATATTAAAATGCTTTGTGTAGTCTTGCTTGTGTATACATAAAATTATTGAATAAATATGAAAACGATCTTGCTTGTGTATAAAAAATGTATACCCAAGCGTAGGGATGAAATCCTACACTGGTATCAGAGTTTTTCTTCATATATTCAATAATTAGGCTATTAAATTATGTTTAGTTTACCATCTCTCAATTAAGTAGTTCGAGTTTTTGCCCTTTTGAGTCCTTTGTGGCATTTTGATGGATGCATCAAATTATAATCTTAGATTTCTATGTTTCTTATTTTTCTACATTAGTTTGTGATGTTACAAGATAAGTTAATCACTAAGATCAATTAATTTCTTCTGCTCTTTAGGGTGAAACAAAAATCGTGAAAACAAGACTGTTCTGGAAAATCCAGCAATCAGTCTTTTGTTTAGATGAGATTCGTGAGGCAAAAACAATTTCGTTTTAATTTTTTAAATTCAGAATTTCTAAAATATGTTCTTAGAATATTGTAAATTGATGTACAATTTAAATTCTTTAATTTTCAGCAGTTAAATTGTTTAACTTGAAATTGACGAAACAAAAGGTGTGAATGAGTTTATTTTCCATAAAGTTTGTCTTTTGGAATTGTAAATAAACCTTGGTTCAAAAAATTGATTTTTGGAACTTTGATTGCTGGAACATTTTAAAGCATTTTAAATGATTTTATATTATTTAATTTAGGAATGAAGGATCAACTAAATAGTATAAAATAGCATACGTACAAATTGGGTCACTTATTCTGTTTTGCATGGATAAGTAAGTTTATATGTTTGCAACAATGTCTTGTGTGAATGTATGATATGTAGATCATTTGTGTAATTCATAAAGTTATTTTTATTAATTAGGCTCATGGCTTGATGTATCTATAAATGCCTTTTATTTTGTATGCATGCGTAAGAGAGGACTTTTATATAGGACTTGCACTAGTCAATTTAATTTTGATAAATTTGAAATTGGGAGATGCATGTTTAAATATTGTGCAATATTTACATCTACAATGCAAGAAGAAGAAGAAGAAGCGAAGAATGTGGGAACATATAGACTCACACCGATGTGTGAATGGATTTATTTTATGATTATGTACTTGACTTGTATGTGATTGAATGGTTAGGATAGGTATGAATTGATACATACATGACTACCTGAATTCTTGTGTCACATATAAATTGTTTAATTGTCCAAACTAAAATTTAAGAAGATTTTTCTTTCTTATTTCATCCACTTATAACTATCGATCGACAAATGTTCCGCTCACTATTAACGGAGATAATTTCCTCAATCTTTGCAAAAAAGTGGGAGATATTAGGATAGCCATTGTTAGGCCATCAATATATACATGAAGTGAGTTTCACCATTAGTGGACACCAAGTTTATTTGCTCATGGATACCGTAGACAAACGTAGAGTTTTTCTTAGGAGGATGAGACAAATTTCCTCTTAATTAAAACGACAAGCATCATAAGAGTTTGAAAAATGCAAAAGTTTGCAAAATCTCAAAATGGTTGTGATTAGAAAAAAAAATCTTACCTTTACTTTATGACATAAACAGTAGCCCTTAGCTAGTCTATCTTATAATTGATTGGATCTTAGATGACTGCAGTTATGGACATATTTATTTATTTGCAGTACAAATTTTATAAAGATAAAATCGACATAAAACCTTCTAAATTATTTTGAAACATGTCGAACATTTAACTTGTTGTGCGATCCATGATTGAGAAACATCCGCTAGCCAATGATGGCTCCAACTTCAAAAGCTGACAGAACAAGCTCAGCATTGTATTAAAGTTTGAAAAACTATCGCACATTTTCGATAATGAAATCCTAAAATTAAGAGAGAAGGCAACCGATATAAACGTGAGGTTGTAGCAAAGTGGGAAGACCAAGAGAACCAAGTTCACGGTCTCATGTTTGCCTCTTGTTAAATGTTTTATCAATTAACCGCAAGTGCATGCCGTCGGTGAAGACAGGGTAAGTACGGGTCAATCCCCAGGGAGCGTTGCTAACCTTATAGTCAGAGAAATCAAGTGGGAATTAATAATAGAAGAAGAGATTATTACGCTACTACTAAAAGACAATTGTGTTACGAACGCAAAACAAACTAGATTACGATGCCAATGACAACTAGAAAAAATCAGCAAACTAAGTGGCATGAAATATGGATGAATCCCCTGAGGGGTGCAATGTGTGCCCATATGAAGTGAGAGATGTGGTGAATGACACATGAAAGCATGTATGTGTGTGTGTCATGTGTGTCTCTTCATGAATAGGAAGTGTCTAATGATTTGGCAAGACCTATCACTCCATTCACACAACATATTAGCAATTACTACTTGATCATCAGAAGATGAGGCTCAGCATGAGAAGTGTCTAAAATTATGGCAAGACTCGTGAAAAACAATGAACTCATGTGAAGAACAAAGCTAAGCATGGGAGGTGTCTGAATTTCATGGCAAAACCCATAAAAACAAAGTTTCTTCAATCAATCAAGCGAGTAAACACTAATACAAACACACGACTAATATGTAGCATATCCAAAAGGCAATTTCAGTCAACAAACATGAGGAAACCAAGCATGGGAAATGTCTAAATCTTTTGGCAAACCCCATCAAAAATCCCACAAAATATAGATGATTAAAACAAACCCAATGAACATACAAACATTCAAGTCTACACAATCAAAATTCATCAAACATCAGAACTAAATGTACATCATTTCCACCCCCAAAGAGGGATGGAAATACTCACTACTCATTCTGCTAACATTCATATTAAGAAGAGAAAACATTCTAATTATACTAAGATTACTAACACATTAAGCAAATCATTCATGAATTAAAAGAGACAACATGAAACTAACAAAGATTTATTTTATTCATGACTCACATGACAAGTAGCATCTCTCCACTTGAATTTTTCTCCAAGGCTTTACTGCAAGTAGAGATAATGGCCACCAAGAAAGGAGTCGATTACAAACGTGGAAACTAGGGAAAATCCGCCGATGTGGGACTAATGAAACATTTTCAGAATAGACATAAACATATAACCCATATCCACACGAAAGAAGGTTGGATTCGGAGAAAAAGGGACATCTAATTGGTGGCCCGGGGTAGCCAATTGGTGGTCACTTTTTGTCGGATTGGACCCATTTTCGGATATCTTCTTTAGTGCTTTACTTCTTCACGTGTGGTGCACTCGATCAGTTGTAAACGTCTGGACCCGAATCTAATTGCCAAAATACTCCTCATGATGGTGCGGAGTTTCTCAGTTTGCTATTTGGTCCCTTCAGGCTTACGTACAGGTACTTATCTGTTTCAGATAGGTCCTTGTGTATCACATAGAGATCCATTTTGGTTCATTTAAGTCATTTCTTCTTACATTTCAGTTCTTTTTCTATTCCCTTCTCTTCTTTATTACTTAATACCTGAAATATAACAACCAACACTCGGGTAGCACAATATTGGGGTAAAATTAAGGATATATAACATGAATATGATGCATGATATGCTACTAATCACCTCCATGAGTGACTCGCTTCAAGCGAAATACTGGGACCCAAAACCCAAGAAAACCATGGAAGCTCTTACAAAGATGTTTATGGATAGCGCTTAAAAGGAGCGCTACAAGACCACGATAGCACTCACAAGGTGCCATATGGCAGACGGAACATTTGTGTCCATGCATTTTCTCACAATGCAAGGATATCTTGAGAAGTTAGAAAAGCTTTTGTCTCCAATACCCAAGGACATTGTGGAAGACCTAATTCTTGGCTCTCTAGCCCCATCTTACAAGGGCTTTAACATGCATTACCATGTGCATGAGAATGGGGTGAGTCTTGAGGTGCTTTATAACGCTCTCAAAACTGTTGAAGTTGATATTGGGAAAGGCGGGGACAAGAATGTCCTAGCTGTCTATAGTGGAAGTAGAAAGATCACCAAAGGTAAAGGGAAAGGCAACAACAAATTAACCAAAAAGGTGTCGATCGAGGGCAATGGAGTAGGAAGGTGCTCATGCGATCCCCTCAAGGGGGAAATCTTCAAAATATCCCACTCCCAAGACAGAGTGTTCCCACTATGGTGGAGGATGACACATCCGCCCTAATTACCCCCAAGTACAAAGAGGACATTGTCAATGGAGTGATTGAGCGCAAACGCCCTAAAAAGGCCAAAGGAATATTTGTTATTGAAATAAATTTAGCCACCTCTATTCATGATTGGGTACTAGATATTGGGTCTTGTGCTCACATAATTTCAAATGCACATTTACTAAAGGATAGGAAGGAACTCACAAAAGGCAAGATTATTCAGTAGGTCGGAAATGGTGCAAACGTCACTGTGATTGCTCAAGGCTTTGTGGATCTTCATTTAGCTAGTGGTTTAATTTTAAGTTTAAAAGATGTCTATTATGTACCTTCGATTAGCAAAAATATTATATTCGTATCACGTTGAGATATGGATAACTTTGTTATTAACATTTCAAGCTCTTGCATGTCTTTATCGAAGAATTGAATTTTCTATGCAAATGCTTTCATAAGAAATGGACTTTATTTGCTTGAATTGAGTAATAGACAAGTTTTAAACATCAATAACAAAAGGCTTAAGACAACTCACACAAATGATACAATCTTATGGCACTATCGCCTTGGTCACATCAATGAAAAACGCATCAAGAAATTGCAGGAAGCTAACCTTATTGATCAAATTGATTTTAAATCATTGGAGACATGCGAACCTTGCATTATGGGCAAAATGACCAAACTACCATTCAAGAAGAAAGGTCCAGGAGCGAATAACTTGCTGGATTTGATATATTCCAATATATGTGGTCCAATAAGTACACTAGTGCAGAAAAACCCATATACATTGGATATACAATGGTACATACATCGGATTTGGGTGGTCCAAGTACCGGACGTATATTTTCCAGTTGCCTATACGACCGACGTCTATTATACGTTTAATTAACCCAAAAATACATGCAGCCCATATCAGGCATTCGATCCTCACATTAATCAAGCCCAAGATGCCCAAGTGCCCCAACTGCCAACATGTTAACCAACAATCACGAACATTAAGCCCAACATGCCAAGGTGCCCCAACTCGTTCGCGTTCAGAAGTAAAGGAGTGGTGGAGTACATCAACCACACCAACAAAAACAAATTCTCCGATGTGGGACTAAATTGTTATGACCTATAGACGTTAGCCATATAGAGTGACCAACGTCTATGTAGACATTACGACCTATAGACGTTGGCTATCCTATAAAACTGACGTCTATACTTTAAAAAAACATTGTGGCCTATATACGTCGGCTACCCTGTAAAACCGATGTCTATACCTTCAAATAATATAAAACAATTGTAACTATCTTAAGTCCAAGTGCCCCAAGTGCCAATCTTTTGACCATTAAATATATATATCTCACTTGCATTTTGTAGTGTGGTACCCAACTCCCATTTTTAATTAAAGGAGTGGTGGAGTACATCAACTCCACCAACAATAAAATTTCTCCAATGTGGACTAAACTTCAACACATATGGCCATAAACACACATATGTACATCAACACACATGGGATAGTTACATTGATGTAACTATTTTTCAATCAATCCAAATAATTCACATAAATTCTTATACGAAATAAATCGCAAAATAAAAAAAAAATATTTTCCTTATTTCAGGAGGTATAGACGTCGGTTATACTACAATCTCTACGTTTATACAAACCTATAGACGTCGGATGTTCGAATATCCAACTTCTATACCTATAGACGTCGGATGTTTTGATATTCGACGTCAATTGTGCATTTTGCACTAGTGGTATAAGCACAAGAGATGGTTATAGGTACTTCATAATGTTCACGGATGATTATAGCCATTACGGTTACATTTATCTAATGAGGAACAAAAGTGAATTCCTTGACAAGTTCATAGAATTCAATAATGAAGTAGAGAACCAACTCATTAAGAAGATCAAATGTATACGAATTGATCGTGGTGGCGAGTACTTATGTACTGAATTTGACTCTTTCCTAGAGGAATGTGGTATTATACCACAACTTGCTCCACTCGGTACACCACAGTTGAATGGTGTATCTGAATAGAGAAATAGGACATTGCTCGACATGGTTCGATCAATGATGAGTCAAGCTGAATTGCCACTTTACTTTTGGATTTATGCACTACAAGCGGCAGCTTACATACTAAACAATGTTCCATTCAAATCCATAGAGAAAATGTCATAAAAGTTGGGGAGTGGTAAAAAACCCAAGCTCAAGTTTCTCAAGATTTGGGGTTGTGAGGCCTACATTAAAAGATTGATGTCGACCAAACTTCAACGAAAAAGTGGATAAATACTTCTTTATAAGTTACCCTCGTGAGACAAGAGGATACTACTTCTGGCACAAAACCTCAATCAAGTGATTATCGAGTGGATGTCGTGTTCTTAGAGAAAGAACTAGAAGTAGTGGGAGTAGAATTTCACTTAAGGGGTCTCAAGATACTCTAAAAGATCATGATGTGGATGATAACATTCAAGATCTTGAAGGCCCAACCGAGGTTCCTTTGGTTAGTGGGAGTGTGAGTGAGCGACCCTCGCAAGCAATTGTGAGTAAAACTCAATCATCCCCACCTAGTGTCCATTCAAGAACTAAACCTGAACAAATTCTAAAAGAAATTGTGGAAGAATTTCAGGAAGTTCAAGAAGCACACATAGAACCAATGAAACTTAGAAGGTTGACAAGGGAAAGAAAGAACCCTGAAATGTATTTGGGTCTTCACGAGATAATGGTACTTGATACCAATGATCCCTCGACCTTTCAAGAAGCAATGGAAAGCATAGCCTCAAAACTATGGTTTAAAGCCATGGAATCCGAAATACAATCCTCGACCTTTCAAGAAGTCATTTTTGTAGTAGTGACTCGACTATGTACACACGTAAAACAATGCTACGTAACCATTGATTGACATCATTTCATGCTTACATTTGTATCTTATATCCACTATCTTTCATCTAAACAATGCTACATAATGAGTTTTATGTTTGAGTTTCGGAAAATAAATAGGTTTGAAGAGAAGAGGCATAAAAGGACCTAAAAGCAGGAAAAAATGACTGAGATGAGAGACTCGAGGACTAAGATGCAAGATCGAAGGACCTGAATGTAAGATCGAAGGACCAATGAGCAAACAAGAATACTCCACACCATCATGGGGAGTATTTTGGCAATTCTATTCGGGTCGGAGCTCCAGCAAGCGAAGTAGATGCATCAAAGACAAACAAAGACATCCAGAAAAGCCCAGAAGAGAGCCCAACGCGATCCAAACCTTGTAGACTACCAATGAGCAGTTTGGGACCGCTGATTGGCAGTCCGGGTTGGTCCGGATCAGCTAACATTTCTGTGGGGGCAAGTATTAGAGTGTATTTAGTCTTATTATAATTAGTTAAGCATGTTTTCTTTCCTTAGTATAAATGTTAGTTTAGATATGTGTGAGTAGTTCCATCCCCTTTTGGGGTGTTGTATATGTGTATACATGTTACGTAGATGGTATAAATGCTAGACATTGTTGTTTGTGAGAAATGTTAGTATGCTTGTTTGAATTAATAAGAAATTTTAATTGGTGGTTTCTGTCATAATGTTTAGGTACACTCCATGCTAGTGCTTTAAATGATAGGTCTCGCCATTAGGTACTTCTTATGCATTAACAAACACTAACTGCACTTGAGCTTATTGTATGCATTCCCCACACTTATTTCATGTGTACACACACACTCCACCCCTTAGGGGTTTTCCCATTCCTGAGATTTATCTTTCTTCTTAGTAGTTGCTTATGTTAGTTTAGTTCATTTCGTGCTTTAATTTCCTCCTTTCTAGTTTACTAGTTTAGTTTAGTGTAGTTTAGTTAATCAATCCTTTCTTTCCCACTCGCCTTCAAACAAACTAAAGTCGACACACCTCCCTATGGATCGACCCGTATTTGCCACAGCTTCAACGCGGCCATGCACTTGCGGTTTTAATTAAAACGTTCAATCAAGTTTTTGGCGCCGTTGTCGAGGAGGTGTTCTGTCCAGACTTTGGTTTGGACTATTCGAGTGGTTTTAATTTTTCTTTTTTAGTTTTGATTTGTTTCAGGGGACCTGAGGATCAAGGGGAGGCGACTGGAGGAATTGGAGAGCGAAACACTCAACAGTGACCGCCAATCAGCGGTCCGGGACCGCCAATTGGCCACCAGGTGAGCGTCTTTAGCTTCCAGTTTTGTTCTGGTAGTTTGTGCTTTCATATTAGTTGTCTGGGCGCTCAATCTTCCATGTTCTGACTTTTAGTTTGCTCCCAGATTAACAATGAATCCCCTTTAATCAACTTGGACCTTAAAACTCAAAGCAAAAGAATAGATTGATTGCCATCTAGGTCATGCATCATTTGTAGACCTTGCATGCATTTGTCTTTTCTTTCCTTTACTATTTTGTTGTTGATTGCTGGCGTGAGGTACGTGCACCCAATTCTCTCATTCACGCATGTTTAGATCATGCATTAGTTAGTAAGGTGCATCGGGACAAGAGTGAGTTGACCGTTTGATTGGAGAGTTGATTGCTAGATTTAGGATCAAAACGCTACTAAGGAGGGGTTGTCCCATAAAAGATAAGGTGGAGGATTTCATCACCCTTTCCTTGGCCCCAAAAATCACTCTTAATAAAAGCCTTAATTCTAAAAGCAAGTAGACATTGGCCCTAAGGATTTCGGACGCACTAGGAGAGTAATCTAGTCGAGACCGTCATGACCTGATTGGCGTCGCCTGCCATGTCAATAGTAGGAGGTACTGGATCTCTGGATCTGGTATAACTTACTGGGCATTGTTGTCTTCGTTGTAGGGAGGTGAGGCGTGTCGAGACTAGTGCCCTCGAAGTAAGCCATCGTCTAGCCTAAGGACCCATAGCCTTAAGTTGTTTGAGTCATGCTTGCTTGATTAGGCTTCTACCTTGACCACTACCCACGCAAGCTCTAAGGATTCTTCCCTCCTCATCTGAGTCCTCTCCTCATCTATTTTCAACGTGTAGTCTCCTCTGAGTACACTTTCTGTTGTGTGTTATTTTAGAGTCGAGTCGACCATTTTATGCGAGGTTGGGCTCGTTCTGGTGAGAGCGCTCGACTTGAGAGAGTGCATTTTTCTGAGATGGACGGTCTAGGTGATCGGCCATCTCCGCCCCGTGCTCCTTTGGAGTGTGAGGTCGAGTCTTCTCGTAGTGACGGGGGAGACTGAGTTCCATACATGGATTACCTCGGTCCGCTAACACCAGCACGTAGACCTCCTTCTCCTCCTCCTCTGACTTGAGAGGGAGAGGTTTTGATCAGGATCGAGTTCTTGGTGCACCACCACCTTTAGCTCGACAGGATAAACCGATTACTTTGTTGGAGCGGACCCATCCTGTTCGGGCCACGTAGCCTTCTTGCATAGTTCTTCCCCCAGCTCGCGGGAACAACTATGAACTGAAACCTCAATATGTGAGCATGCTTCCTACCTTCTCTCCCAATAAGGAGGATCCGTATATTTTTATACAATTCGAGGAAGTATGCTCCATGTTCAAGCTTCAACAGCTTGATGAGGATTCAGTCCGATTGAGGATGATTTCTTTCGCGTTGAAGGATAATGTGATGAAATGGATGTACAGCCTCCCAACGAGCTCTATTCGGTCTTGGGATGACGTTGTGACCGTATTTCTGAAGAGATTTTTCCCTTAAAGGAAAACTCAACAGATACGGCACCAGATACATCAAATGTATCAGACTGAGACCGAATATTTTCAAGCTTTCTTTGAGAGGTTCAAGGACCATCTCCAGCAGTGCCCTCATCATGGACTTGAGCTATGACAGTTGTGCCAGATTATTTATGAGGGCCTCAACTACAACACCTGCACATTGTTGGGGTCGATGTGTCACGGTGATTTCCAAATGAAACCTATCAATGAGTCATGGGACACTTTTGAGTTAATAGCTGAATGTACCTTTGAGTCGGACACCATGAGAGAGCCACTAAACGCGAGGTCTTCTGGTTGGACTGGATCATATCAAGTTGAGTCAACTATCGCGTCTGAGGCGAAATTGGCTGCTCTCGTGCGTAGGATTGAGAATTTAGAGTTGGACCGAGCTCCTGTAGCTCATATCACTACTCCTAGGTGTAGTAGGTGTGGACTTACGGGTCATGATGACTTTGAATGCACTTACGCTCCAAGGGATACTGAGCATGCAAATGCGATGTATCAACAGAGGCCCCGTAACGACCCGTACAGTCACTCCTACAACCCGGGATGGTGTAACCATCCTAACTTTTCTTGGGGGCCTAGTGGGGGTCACGGTCATAACTCGCACGCTCAACCTCCACCTCCACGCCCATCGACGACCTACCGACCGCCACATCAAAGGTCTCAGCACCATAATTACCACCCTGTTCAGGCCTAATCGTCGGGTTATTCTAACCAAACTCCACTACCCCAACGGGTTGACCCGAAGGACCCCACTCTAGAACAAACCCTTCAAGCGTTCATGGAGAGCACACAAACCATGTTTGTGGCCAGCAAAAATTCGGTCAAAGCATTGGAAATACAAGTTAGCCAGTTGGCTCATCAGCTCAATGAACGCGAGAAGGGTCAGTTACCGAGTCAACCTGTGGTAAATCCCAGGGGTCAACCTGTTCATGCTAGGCAGAATGTACACAATGTTGAAAGTGACCCTTCCCAACATGCTAATGTTGTCCATACGTTATGATCGGGAAGGGTTGTTGACAACAATGTGGAAATGCCTGAAGCCAACCCTGTTGGTGACTCTTCCGAGGAGGGTCGTGAGTCTGTCAAGGAACCTAATTCTGAGACTCCACCTCGTGATTGTTATGTCCCCAAGGCACCATTCCCTCATAGGTTGACTAAAACACGTGATGTGCATTAGGACAAAATCGTTGAGGTACTTAGGCAAGTCAAGGTGAACATCCCGTTGTTGGACGTTGTTCAACAAATGCCACTATATTCCAAGTTCCTTAAGGACCTTTGTACCGTTATGAGAAGAACAAATGTTCCCAAAAAGGCATTTTTGGCCGCCAATGTGATCTCGATATGGACCCAACCCATGCAAGTCAAATACAAGCACCCAGATTGTCCAATTGTCTCTTGCATGATCGGTAATGTGAAAATTCCTTGAGCTTTTTTTGGATTTGGGAGCATCTGTGAACTTTCTGCCCTACTCTGTCTATGTCAACCATGGAATAGGAGATCTTAAACCAACGAGCACAACCCTCCAGTTGGCTGACGGATCCGTCAAGATTCCACGAGGGAGTGTTTGAACGTTTTTTTTAAACCGCAAGTGCACGGCATCGGTGAAGACGTGGCAAATAGGGGTCGTCCTCAGGGAGGTGAGCAGCCTCTTATTTATCCAAAATCAAGTGGCACAAAAAGGGGGAAGAAAGTTGTTTATGCTAATACTACGAAGAAGCAAATGCAAAGGAAAGAGATTAACAAATACTTCAAACTAAGGTAGAGAAACTTGATACTATGCAGGAATCAATAAGAGAGAGACCCCTTAGGGGGTGGAGTGACTACACATACACAATGAGGTAAGAATGTCTTCCCAACAAGCAAGCATGCATTCATATTAATCAACACATTTCAAAATAAACATCCTTCCTTCCTTAATTGCATATATGATTATCATCTCCACCCCCCAAAAGGGGAGTGGTTTTACTCACTAAACATTAAACTAACTATTACACTTAGATAAGAAGACATATTAACTAAGCTATATTTAATAAAAGACAATTAAACCAAAACATGCACAAACCATAAAAGAAGCACAAAACAAAAAAAATTATATTGATTGAAGATTCACAATACCAGTAGCATCTCCCCCGTTGAGTTTCTTGCTTCAAGGCTTTCACTTCAATTAGGGAGAATGGCCACAAGCATGGAGTGATTACAATAGAAGGTGAAGAGTTCTATTTATAGCCATAGAAAAAGGTAATCCGGGACAATCCCCCGATGTGGGACTAAGCAAATACCATACATGCTCTAATACACAAGCCAGATAAAGCTAAGCAGAGTCGGAGCCACCTGGACCGCCAAATAGCGGTCCCAGACCGTCAGTTGGCGGTCTACAGGATCTGGATCGGTGTGGGCTTTCTTGGAGGCTTTCCTGGATGGTATTGTTTGTCTTTGATGCATCTACTTGACTTGTAGGAGCTCCGACCCGAATAGAATTGCCAAAATACTCCCCATGATGGTGTGGGGTTTCCTGTTTTGCATTTTGGTCCTTTGGTCTTACATTCAGGTCCTTCTCCCTTGCATCTTAGTCCCCAGATCTCACAATTCAGTCATTTTTCCCAGCTTTAGGGTCCTTTTATGCTTCATCTCTTCAAACCTATTTGTTCCTGAAAACTAAACATAAAACTCGTAACATAGCATTGTTTAGGTGAAAGATAATGGATATAAGATACAACTATAAGCATGAAATGATGTCAATCAAATACTCCCACACCTAACTTTTGCTAGTCCCGAGCAAAACAAAGAAAGAGAAAAGCATACGAAAAATAAGAAATCCTAACTCACTTTCGTAGGAATCATAGTTGCACTTAGCACGTGCAACATACCGTTAAACCTCCTTGTCACCAAGGAGGAGTGTTGTCTCCTGAGGGTTTTCAGTGGATACACCCACAAAATCCGAACAAGATGGATTAATCAATCTAACTACACGACTCGTTGGACTTATTTTGTCGATCATGGGACGCGGTAATACTATGGGTCGACTCTATATATGTAATCGGTCCACACACCTAGCCTAATGAATTATTCGTAAAAGTTAGTCAAGGACTTAAGTGAAAGACATGGGCAACCTTAACTTCTGAAGGTGATACAATGTGTAAAGTCCATTTTGGTTCTTATTTGACTCTCTTTTTTGTTTTTGTTTTTGTTTTTCTTTTTCTTTGGAGCATTTTATTGATTGGTGTTTGATTCTCCCAGGGTCTGGTTTCGTGCATCATTGCCTATGACGACTTACACTATCACGTACACCTTCCCCCAAATCTCCACATAGGGGATCCCTACCACCCGTGTAACGGGAGTTTGGTCGGTGCATCCCAAGTCAGATGACTCGAAAGCACCAGACACAAAGTCCCCTCGGACCTACTTTCCTGAGTGATAGGAGTCGTGCGAGAAGAGAGAACACCACTTATTTATTTATCTACATGGGAACCAAAACCCCTACAATTAAGTTTCACAAAAAGAGATTAAGGGGCCTTGACTACGACAAACTTCCTTATACTAACAAACACGAATTATTTGACTCCCTAGGTTCAGGGTGGACTTCTTTAAATGTTTGAGTGCTGAAACCCTATGATTACACGCCCCCCGAGGGAAAACTGGGGTGCATCCTAACGACTCGATAAGATCTAAACACAGTAAACTAGAAATCCTAATGCATCAAGTTCAAGAAAATTTTCGGAGCTTTCTTTTTACTTTGCCTCTCAACGGTTTTGCACATGCTAAACACACGCAAAACCTACAAAAACATTTTCTTTCGCAAACACATGAAGATTTTGAAAGAATGTGAAAATTGTAAAGCACTAGGCAAGCAAAAGAAGACAAGTCACCCATGGATCATGGCAAGTAGATAATCGATGTTAAATGCAGCACACTAACATGACCCTATCAGTACACACAAATGAAAACAAAATCAAAGGAAAAAGACTCGACTATGTACACACGTAAAACACCACCCCCCCACACCTACTTCATGCATTGTCCTCAATGAATGTGAGCATAATACTACATGGATTTATGCTTAAGAAATGGAAGATCTCACCAACATGAAGCACAACAGGAAGTTCATGGTTATAGTGATGGACACAAACCCGAATTCACTCAAAACCTGTGAGATACTGAAGAAGGGAGACAAATACGTGAAGAAATGGGGCCCAAGTACACAAGGGTTGGGGCCTACAACAATCAATGCTCACTCATGCAGTTTTTATTACTTTTTTTTCATTATTCTCTTTTTTTCATTTTTTGAACATGATATGTACAGTAACAACGATATTTTCGTAATCATTTGGTGAAGGAACATCAAATGAGAACATCAAGTCATGAGGACCAGAGACTTGCCGAGATGGGCAAACTTCACCGGTACTCTGAGGTGTCATGAGGGGTGAAAGGTCAAAGCTGAAAGGCTCGAACCCCTCATGATATTGGTTGGGTGTGGGCAACATGAATGACTGAAGTTGTGTTGCCTCACTAGGGTTTAGTTGCTCATCGAACAAAACTCTCCAACCAATAGGTGGGTGCATCGGAATGAGTTCCTCAAGCTCATTCGATGGATGCAGCATACCTGCATCACTAAGAATGGGGCTTTTCCCCAAGTCATCCAATAAGGACCTCCCACCATCATTTAGATCATCAAGCATAAGCTCGGTCATAGGTGGGTCCCTATTGTAGTCAATATGAATCTCAAATGGCTCAATGGCCATGGGACATGAGGTAGAGACACCTTCTGGTATAGGCATACGATGAGGTGTCTCACTCTCACTAGTACTCTCAACTGAATCATGCAACGAACACTCCTTTTGGACATTCATGTTTGATGCCAGCTCACTCTGTTGCATTGGAAAGACAAGCAATGAGTTTTTGCTGGCCCTACAAGCATTCTCAATGGGTTGCATTGGTGTTAGGGGTGTTCGTTGATTTTGTGGTGCTTTCTCCGATTGGCGGATGAGATTTAGATTTAAAGGTTGATCCATGGGCTCCTGTTGCCTACCAGAGTTGACATATGAAACTCGACACTCATGTTACCGAATGAGAGGTTCATGAGACCATTTCTACAATTAATTAAGGCGTTGGAAGTTGCCAGAAAAGGTCTACCCAAAATCAAAGGTATTTGAGAGTGGGTGTTCGCAACAGGATTGGTATCGAGTACAACAAAAATTGACTGGAAATATAAAATCTCCAACTTTGATAAGCACGTCCTTGATAATCCCCTTTGGAATACGAATGGATCTATCCGCGAATTGGAGGGTGATCTTAGTTGGTTTCAATTCCGCCAAGTTCAACTATTGATAAACAGAAAATGGGAGGAGGTTGACCGCTGATCCTAAATCAAGCAAAACATTAATCATGCTAGTGTCCCCTATCGTACACTGAATAGTAGGACACCCAGGGTCCTTGTATTTTGTGTAGGCGGGATTGGACAAAAGTGAACTTACATTTGCAGCCAAGAATGCTTTCTTAGGAACATTGCTCTTCCTCTTGGTTGTGCAGAGATTCTTCAACACTTTGGCATATTGAGGTATTTGTTGGATGACATCCAACAAAGGGATGTTAACCTTAACTTGCCTAAACACCTCTAATATCTTGTCCATTGTGTCACTCTGTTTTTTGGTTAACCTACTTGGATAAGGGGCTTTTGGCGGGTAGGTTTTCTGCAGTGCATGAGAAGGAAGCCTTGGTGTATTACCCTTACCCTCAGCCTCTTCTTCACCACCATTCCCACTGAGGGGCTGCATAGATGGTGGTGGTGGCAAGGAAATGTGATTGTCAACCTGTTTTCCATTCCTTAAGGTCACAATGGAATTGACATGGTGAACAGGTTCCTCCACATGCTTCACTTGCCTCCCTCGGGGTAACACATTCTCATTTTGCATGTGTTGTTGCTGGTACATGCGGGGGTTAGCCTCAGGCTGGCTAGGAAAAGACCCTCTCTCTCTTTCATGTACAGACTGAGCCAATTGTCCCATCTGAAGCTCTAGAGATTTGATGGTCTGCTGATTTGAAGTGAGAACTTAACTTGTGGATGACATAAAAAATTTCACAGAGTTCTCAAGTCCACGAGTCAAGTTCTCAAGCGAATTAAACCGGGTTTCAAAGTTGTTAGAATTTGGGAAACCTGGTGGATTGGTGCTTGGAACTTGGGGTTGCTGATATGAATGAGCATGCATGGGAGGTTGGTGTGGTTGATTAGGTGGTCGAGAGGAGGTTGAAGGACCACCCGGGGCATTATTTTAGTTCCATGAAAAATTGGGGTGGTTCCTCCATCCAGGAATATAAGATGATGAGTATGGGTCATTCCTAGCTCTGTCATAGATGGCGTTGACATGTTCCATCTCAGGAGGAATGGACGCACACTCGCTTTCTACATGACCTATCCTACCACATGAATGATAGGGATCTCGACCAGATGTGGACATGTAAGGTGCACTTTGTTGGTTTTGGGGCTCAATCGAATCTATACGGTGCATTAAGGCCGCCATGCGTGCCTCGGTGGCCGTTATGGTATCGATAGCAAATGCGGTACCCGATCTAGTCGAGTTTGCATTCGCGATCCTCGCTCCTATACTAGATGATGCAGGTGCTTCCCTTACACTCTCCCATTGCATCATTTTCTTAGCAATGTCTTCTAGGAAAGCCCATGCTTCCCTTTCTTCCTTTCCCAAGAACTCTCCTTGACACATGGACTCAAGGAGCATTCGGGACGGGATGTGAAGACCCTCGTAAACAATTTGACAAAGACGCCACAACTCAATGTCATGGTGAGGGCATGAGGATAGTAGCTCCTTGAACCTCTCTAGATATGCATGAAATGTTTCGGTCGCAAGTTGATAGAACAAATTGATTTTTGAGTCCGATGATTTGGGAAGTACCTCTTGAATGCAGATTGAAACTCATCCCAAGTCCTAAAGGAATTCGCTTGGTTGTTGTACAACCACTTCTTGGCATCATCCTTCGGCGCAAAGGGGACAAGCCTAAGATGGATGGAGTCTGTGCTAAGTTGTTGCAGCTTGAACATAGCACAGACCTCCTCAAATTCCCTGAGAAAGATATAGGGGTCACCTTTCCCAGTGAAGTGAGGGAGCATGGAAATAAACTGAGGCTTAACCTCGAAATGGTTCCCATTTGCCTCTGGCAATACGATACATGAGGGTAGAGTTGTATGGCTCGGGTAACATCGATCACGGAGAGGTATGGGAATGACAACTGGAAGAACAGGTCAAACAGGTGGGTCCAACAACTGCTCCTCCTCACAAAAATTAGCAGCCATTGAACCCGGACTACGTGCAACACGAGAAGAGGGAGACGTCGAGAAATCGACTACCGAAGCAGGGTTGACGACACGCCTCATCAAACGGCCACTCTCGTCTCGTGCCCACGAAAGCATGCACAAAGGTGCACACGCACAAACCAAAATGTTTTTTAATAAAGAATGTGGAAGAGGAGAATACGGGAGAACACAGGAGAGAAAGAATGACTCAGGAGAGAAGGGAAGAAGTCCTTATGCTATGGCGGATGGGTACCGGTAGAAGCACACAAGCAAACAAGGCTCAAGCAATCCTATGGTCGCTATAGGTCCTTACAGCTAGACGACGCCTAACTACGGGGTCACACGGCCTCAACACGCCTCACCTCCCTACGACGAGTACCACAAAGCCCAGAAAGTGAGCCAAGATCCATAGATCTCGTCTCTCCTACTATCGACAAAGTGGGCAACGCCGATCAGGTCATGACGGTCGGGACCGGACCACTCACCTAATGCGCCTGAAATCCTTAGGGCCAATGTCTACTTGATTTTAAAAATTAGGCTCTTGATTAGTGTGGTTTGTGGGGCGAAGGAAAGGGTGATGAAATCCCCCACCTTATCTTTAATGGGACAGCCCCTCCTTAGTAGCATTTTGGAGTTCTAATCTAGCAATCAACTCTCCAAACAAACGCTCAACTCACACTTGTTTCAATGCACTTCCTACTAACTAATGCATGTTCATACGAAATGCATGAATGAGAGTAGAAGGTGCGTACCTCACGCCAGCACCCTGCAACTCAAAATAAAGCTAAAATGAAAGACAATCTATATGCCTAAGTCACATACATGATGCATGACCTAAACAAAAAGAATGCCTAATCTTTTGTTTTAGGTTTTAGGGTCCAAGTTGCTTAAAGGAGGTTTGATTATTGATCTGGGAACAAACTATAAGACAAAACATGCCAAATCAAGTCCCAGATCACTACATCAATTATGCAAACAGACCAAAGAAATGAGAGAGCAAATAGAGATTACCAGACCGCTGATTGGCGGTCTCAGGCCGCTGATTTGCGGTCTACAGTGCCCGGCTTGCTTCAAAATTTCTCCAAGTGTTCCTCCTGATGACTCCAAGTCTCCTGAAAGAAAGCAAAACTACAAAACACAAATTAAATTCACTCGAATCGTCCAAACAAGAGTCTAGACTAGCACCTCCCCAGCAACGGTGCCAAAACTTGTTTGAATCTTTTATTTAAACCGCAAGTGCACGACGTCGGTGAAGACATGGCATATACGGGTCGTCCTCAGGGAGGTGAGAAACCTCTTGTTTATCCGAAATCAAGTGGCACAAAAAGCGGGAAGAAAGTTGTTTATGCTAATCTAGACTACACTAACTACGAAGAAGCAAATACGAAGGAAAGAGATTAACAAATACTTAAAACTAAGCTAGAGAAACTTGATACTATGCAAGAATCAATAAGAGAGAGACCCCGTGGGGGGGAGTGACTACACATACACAATAAGGAGGTAAGAATGTCTTCCTATAGGCACAAGTGGAGGGAGTGCTTTCATGTATGGGAGGTGTCTACTTATCATGACAAAACCCATCAATTAAATCACTAACCTATTTGAATAAGATTCATAAACACAAGCTGGTTATTTAAGAAACAAAACAAGCATGGGAGGTGTCTTAAAACTTGTGGCAAAACCCATCTAGTGAAGTGTTCTATTCTAACAAGCAAGCATGCATTCATATTAATCAATACATTTCAAAATAAACATCCTTCCTTCCTTAATTGCATATATGATTGTCATCTCCACCCCCCCCCCCTCCCCAAAAGGGGAGTGGTTTTACTCACTAAACATTAAACTAACTATTACACTAAGATAAGAAGACATATTAACTAAGCTAGATTTAATAAAAGACAATTAAACTAAAACATGCACAAACCATAAAAGAAGCACAAAACATAGAAAATTTTATTGATTAAAGACTCACAATACGAGTAGCATCTCCCCCATTGAGTTTCTTGCTTCAAGGCTTTCACTTAAATTAGGGAGAATGGCCACAAGCATGGAGTGATTACAATAGAAGGTGAAGAGTTCTATTTATAGCCATAGAAAAAGGTAATCCAGGACAATCCCCCGATGTGGGACTAAACAAATACCATACATGCTCTAATACACAAGCCACATAAAGCTAAGCGGATTCGGAGCACCTGGACTGCCAAATAGCGGTCTACAGGATCTGGATCGGTGTGGGCTTTCTTGGAGGCTTTCCTGGATGGTATTGTTTGTCTTTGATGCATCTACTTGACTTGTTGGAGCTCCGACCCGAATAGAATTGTCAAAATACTCCCCACGATGGTGTGGGGTTTCCTGTTTTGCACTTTAGTCCTTTCGTCTTACATTCAGGTCCTTCTCCCTTGCATCTTAGTCCCTAGATCTCACAATTCAGTCCTTTTCCGCAGTCATAGTGCTTCAGGGCGCCGTTGATAGACGTAGACATCGACGACATCAGGAGGAGGATGCCCTAGCAGTAGATACCCCGCAAGTTGGCGATGGTGCAGCCAATCCTTCCAAAGTGGGGACGTTCCTAGCACTTCGACCTCTGATAATTAAAGTTCATTAAAATTCAATACTTAGATATGTGAAATGCTAAGTTATGCTTCTTATAGGTGCAGCTAACATGAGTACGGGTCGTTGTTCCATAGAACTTCTGGAGGATTGGAACTCAACGTTTCCCACTGAGATCAATCAAGTTTACACCGGAGGGACACCTCAAATGAAAAAACGTAGAACGCTCCTAGAACATCAATGGGACAATATCCAGGAGGACATACATACTTCTGCCACATTATTCAGACTGGAGATTGGTGACAAAGAATGACAAAGATGTGGCATGGCATCATTTAGTGGTATTATTTCATAGGTACTTAACTTATATTATTATTTATTTGAATTGAACACTAACTTGAATTTTTTTTACAGGCACACTAGAACGTTCCTAAGGGGTTGAGAGCTGATCATGAGGTCTCTGAACACAAAATGGAAGGAAAACAAGCACCAACTGTACCTTTATCTAGTAAACTTTGAGACGAGAAAGAAGATAGTTGCAGCTAGACCGCCGCATATCTCCACTGAGGATTGATATACTCTTCTGGACTACTGGTCCAACGAGGCATTCAAGGTACAATTATAATATATTTTAGTTCATTTATATTCAATTGATGTAATAACTAATAATTTTGTATTTTTGGGGATGTAGAAAGAGAGCGAGACCCTAAAAAGGGCTAATTTTTGGGTTCCATTCATTTATAATTTTTGAAAATTTCTTTTGCACGTAAAATTAAAGACTCTATGAGAACCGAGTGAGATGAGCTCTCAGGGCTCTTTCACTTTGGTAGCTACCGTCGAGTACCCAATCGGGACTCTTCTGAGCGACATGCACATATGTGTAAGGATGTACTCTAGTCTCGTCACCTCCACAAACATGTACAAATGTCATGGGACGTCATCGCAAGAAAAGCTGAATGCTAGATTGAAATTTCAGTAGAGTATCCGAGAGAGTAAGGAGCTAAAGAGAGTGAGTATTGATCTAAAGGAGGCGCAAGGCAAGATCACGACCTTGCAGTCGACCATCAACCTTTTGATGGCGGCGGGAGGTTATAAAAATTAGGTAATTGTAATTTAATAATATGTATTACATTTACTAGGTTTATATGAAGTATCATCTTAAGATATAATGTATTGTAATGTGAAGGATATTAATATCACATCCATTTGCACACCACTACCACCATGATGATATGAGGATCACGGACCATCAAGTGGAGTAGGGACCAGAAGTTTGATAGCTTATTGTTTCTGTTGTTTGTCTACTATCATTGGTAAACTTTGTTTGACTACTTTGTGAACTGAAAACTCCATTTAAATATAGTTACAACTTTTGGGCATGCAGTTTGTTGTTTGAATAAATTTGTTTGAGATGAATGCATATATGAGTTCTTTTCTTAATATGTTTGTGGATGAATGCATGAATGTGTTGTGGATGAAAAATATTTCTTCTTTTTATGAGGGAATCAGAACTCAAAAAAAGTCAATAGCCTTTTTCCAGGTTCTGTACAGGAATTACATCGACGGTACATATCAATATGTCTAAGTTCTGTCAAATGTCTGGTAGCTTACATTTATGGTACTTACGTAGGTTACCCATTCAATACACCAATGAAAATTATCTGTCAATGTAGGTCGTCATCCATCGGTGATATTAGGAAAGAAGTATTAGTCGGTGTATCCTACACCGACGGATGGTTTTGTCAACGTAGATCACTGATGGATAGTTGTTAGTTTTCTTCTCTCTGACGAAACAAGACCAAAAAATTGGAAGGAAATTCATGCCAAAATTAACACCAATGACTTTTATCCATTGGGAAACCCATCGGTGGAACTAAACACCAATGCAGGCAATACCGACGGTAGGTATCCTACACCGACGGATATGTTCCATCGGTGAAACCATGTTCTGCTATTGTAAAGTCACACACAAAATCTCACATTATTTGGTCTTCAATAGAACACCCAAAACTAAGCAGTAAACCACCAAACCAAACCTTAGCCTATTTGTGAATAACGGTTGACCTCTAGAATGGTTTCGTCTGACTATTTCTAAACAAAAAAGTCTTGGTTGAATGGCCAACTATTTCCATGTACTGCCGATATACTTCTTCTATTCATTTTTTTTATCATAATATGTGATCAAGATTTAAGTGAAAAGCCATTGATATCAAGACATGTAATCATGCTTTTGAAGACATGTAATATTATCTTTATTTGAGTCTTTAGGATGCTTTGTAAACTTGAGCATATTTTTTGGGATATCTTTCCACACTCACTCTACACTCCACCTATAAATCACACACCAAATCTCACATTATTTTGACTTCAATAGATCATCCGAACCATAGTTGGAAAACCACCGAAAATCAACCTTAGCCAGTCTGTGTAAAAAAATTGATCGAAACTTGGGTTCCATCTAACCATTTGCTAACAACATCTCTTAGTTCAACGGTCGACCATTTTGATGATTTCGTCCGAGTATTCCTTGGTTTTCAAATTTTCATGTCAAGCCAGTTTCTTGTCGTTATTTCCCAACAACTATCTTGAAGATCGTGAATTTACCCAAATTGGATTTCAAGCTACAGGTCCACCGAACATTTTTTAGTTGTCAACCAGACCGGTCACAAAATGGACAGTAAGCATTCTTGATTTTGTTGGACCATTTATGACCCAACGGATGACCGTTCCCACAGTGTCCAGTATACCAACTCCTACTTTACATTGTGTTTGTTCGACTGATATGCACATTCGTCCGAGTGTTAACTTTACAACTTAACTGAAAGGTCCAACAAAATGTTCTAATAGTCAATCACTTATGACACTGACATAACTTCTATTTACACCTTTTGATCGGTTGCCTTTACCATGTTTTTTTCTTTAGCCCCAACGGCTATATGGATCCTAGAGCTTATGAATAGGTGTTCAAACCATACTTTAAGACATATATTACACACCATATTGATCCATAATTTTGATAGAAAACCTTCCCCATACTCCATTCCACACACTCAAGCCTAATCTTCCCACTTATGTTCCTAAAGCCTATTCTACTCAAGTGTGCTCAAGTGTTATAGTGTTTTGTGAAACCACTTCAATTGGTTAAAGAGTTGTACAGTGATTGACATCATTTCATGCTTATATTTGTATATATCCATTATCTTACACTTAAGCAATGCTACGTGACGAGTTTTATGTTTGAATTTTAGAAATAAATAGGTTTGAAAAGATGAAGTATAAACGGACCCAAAGGCCGGGAAAAAAGGACTGAATTGTGAGGCCTGGGGACTAGGATGCAAAGGAGAAGGACCTGAACGTAAGACCGAAGGACCAAAGAGTAAAACAGAAAACTCCACACCATCATGGGGAGTTTTTTTGCAATTCTATTCGGGTCGGGGCTCCAACAATCGAAGTAGATGCATCCAAGACCAACAAATATACCAAGCAAAGCCCAGAATGAAAATGAGCTCGATCCAGATCCTGTAGACCGCTAATTGGCTGTCTGGAACCGCCAGTTGGTTGGTGGTCCGGATCTTCCTGGATCCGCTGAGTTTTCTGGAGCATGTGTATTAGTGTTTGTTTAGGCTATTTTTGGTATTTGTTTAGTCCCACATCGGGGGATTGTCCCGGATTGGCTTTTTCTTTGGCTATAAATAGAACTGTTCACCTTCCATTGTAATTACCCATTGCTTGGTGGCATTCTCTCTACTAAGGAGTGAGCCTTGAAGCAAAAACTCAAGGTGAAGATGAATGCTACCTTCAATGTGAGTCATTGTTAATAAAATAATTGTTCTAGTTTCTTTTAATCTTGTCTTTTAATTTGTGCATGCTTGTTTAGTCTTTCCTTTCCTTTTAAGCTTCTTTAATATTTCTTGCTTTCTTAGAGTAATTTCATTTCAGTATTATGCTTCATTTTGTTAATATAGTTAGTGTAATGAGTAGTGAGTAGTTCCATCCCCATTTGGGGGGTGGAGAAATATGTGATATGATCATGTAGTGTATTAAGTGTGTGTTATCTTAATCTCTTGAGCTTTATATGATTTCCATAACCATCTAATGGGTTTTCACTCTTATCTTTGATATGCTAATGCTCTTGAATGAAACTTAGCTTATGCTTTGATTAGTGGACCTATTTTGTGGGGAATGATAAGTTTAGGATATGGATGGAATTAATATTGGAAACACAATTTGTAGTGTATGTACTCTTGTTGCCTTTACCTTAGGTAATGTCTTGTATGTTTTAATGATGTAGTCTTATCTTAATTCATGTGGAGGCATAGTAGGGTCTAGTCTTTATACATGAGTTCATTTAGCTTCATTCCAATTAATGTCTTGTATGTTTTAATGATGTAGTCTTATCTTAATTCATGTGGAGGCAAAGTTGGATGTAGTTTTATGATTTCATGCACTACATGTTGTGAGGAGCTTAATTGAACACACACACACATCTTTATATTCACATTATTTCTCTACCCCCTATGGGGTTTAGTTTTATTGCTTATCTTTCATTTCCTCTTGCATTCTAGTGTAATTTAGGGTAATCAATCTTTCTCTCCTTTCTTTACCACTCGCCTTCACACAAACCAAACGTCGGCACACCTCCTCGTGGACGACCCGTATTTGTCACCGCTTCAACGCGGTCGTGCACTTGCGGTTAATATAAAACGAATCAATCATACAGCTTCAGGGTGAAGCTTCTCTCTTAGATTGTGAGAGAAAATCAAGTTCGACGAGGTTGTTCGCCAGCTTCGATTGTAAAAGGTTTCATCTCGGCCTAGAAAGAAGATTATATTAGTGAAATTATGAGCGGGACTCGTGGTGATTGCGCTTGCAAGTGAAGATTATGAACCAGTTGGGGTGTCAGACCTCTATAAAATCTCTACTCTACTTGAGGTTTGCTTATCTCTACTAGTCTTTTAGTTCTACTACATCATCATTAGCAGAGGAATTAGTAAGGGAGTAGTTTAGGGGCCATCGATCCAACATTTACATGATTTGTGTGAGGGTTTTCCAATTCTATTTACATTGCATACGGTCATATTTGTTGCGATCATTTGTGGAAGGAGAAGTTTAATTTTATATGCAAGTATTGGTAAATTGCATTCGAATTTATTTTTTATGCAAGAAATGATTATTGGTATGGAATTTAATTCTAATATCATCACCATTTCATTGTATCTTCACATTGTATTTAATTTAATTAGAGTTATTATACAAATAAAATTGTCGTAGCCATAACTAATAAAAAATTGTAATAGTTTTTATATGAAATTAAATGTTATACACTAACTCCCCTATTTGATTCTAATAGTTTAGGTATTTATGACCTTTAAGAAATAAGGATTTATTGATAAATATACTGGCAATGCAATGTAACACCACATATTATTAGATTTAGATGTTTATATCTACATAATTAATGCAACCATAATGAACATTGTTAATTCATTTCCCCGGAAATTAATTGTGATGTCTTCCATGATTTTGTTTGGATTTTCAATTTCCTACAAGTTTGGTTTACAATTATAAATCATAAATTATAGGTTAACCAAAATCATAACTACAACTGGAAGATTGCAAATTACTCATGCAATTTTCTACTTGCACACATTGTATATTTGTCTTGCAGAAAACCGACTAGCGTAATAATGAATGCACACAGAAAACTCAGGCTGAGGATGCCATTTGCTCTTTTCTTCAAATGCACACTGGAAACTCAAGAACTGAAAGGATACCAAACATCAAATGATATTCATCGCTCATTTCCTTATTTCTTCTTCTTTTTTACTAAAACATTGGACATCTGAAATGAGTAAATATGCTAATTGTTAGTGAAATGAGTAAATTTTATCACTGTGAATGTGCAATTGATAAATTGAATTAGAATCGATTTTTATCTTTCCAAACTCAATTTGTGATGCGACAATTATGCTTTTGTTGTAATCTTCAGAGTTATGATTTCATACATTTATTTTATGGTAAACGATGACCAGTGTACAAGATCAACCTTTGAAATTCCAAATCATAGTATGTATACAAATCCCAAACCTATGTAATTGTATGATTTTTTTATATATGTCTATGACAATTATGTTATCTTAATTTATATACATGATAGTTGTGTATTTCTGTTTCCTGACTAATATAGATATTTGTTGTAACCTTCATAGTTGTAATTTAAAATCACTATTTTATGGTAATCTAAGATTTGTGTACGTGATCAACCTATGAAATTCCAAATTAATTATTATTTATGCAAATACCTTTGTATGGTAGTATGATTTGTTTTGAAATTCTATGTATAATAAACATTTATATAATAATAAACAAATTAATATTTCTTCTATGAAATTTTCTGGGGAAGAGCAATAGCAATGATGAACAAATTCCTTCTGTCAAGTCCTTGGTAGTAAGCAAAGAAGAATAGGTTACGAAGAGCTTGCAAAACCCAGTGATGAATGACTGCTAAAAGTGGTGGAAAAAAGAACTTCAATTCCCTTCAAAATTTTAGTTTGAAAGTGGAGGAAACTTTGAGAAAGTTAGGATTAAAATATGATCTAAAAGTTGTACTAAATTTCAAAGAAACTTCAACAATTCAATTAATAAAGATCTAAGCGATGAACATAAACTCGGTATAGAATATGAAACATATCTACAAAATTGTAGATTGCTCGGAATGCATTAACGTGATAGAGCATATGACAACAAAATGCTATAGCATAGTAACATAATTACAATAAAAAACAAAACAAGATAAAAAGGTAGCCAAAAGAATGCATATTCGTCATTTTCCCCCATGGATAAGTATGATGTGTAAAATAAGATTTAAATGGTAGGCAAACCAACTATTTCCGGAGTAGGTGAAGCCTTGAAGAAAAGGATTACAGCTCCACCAACTGTTTTTTTGAGGTGACAGGGGAAAAACTGCATGTGCTCTTACAAGCTGTTCTAGAAGCAGTTATATATGTCTGTCACTCTGAGATCATCTTTATCCATGACATTTATCTAAATGTCAACCCAGTCAAATCAGCACTCTCTCTTTTCGTCACATCGGCATGACATTTTTTTCTCTGTCTTTTTACTATTCACCTCTCAACCACAACCTACCTGTAAATGTCAACCTAATCACATCAACACTCTCACTTCAACATCATTTTCTTTTCCATCATTTTTAATTTCTCACAATTCCAATTAATTATATAAACTTATTATAATTAAATGTGAATATTCGTAGATAACTCAAAATACATTTTATTAAATATTAAACGTGCATTACAATAACTAAACTTCGCAATTAAAAAACATAATTAATAAAAACAGTTTCATTCCACATGTCGTCCGTAACGCTGCCAGATATTCTCGATTAAGTCCTCTTTCAGTTCCAAGTGTTTACGTCTGTTTTGAACATGATCTATATTGTCCAAGTACCTTTTGATATCAACAACACGGTCCAAGGAGAACTGAAATGACTCATTGTTAGAAATTGTAGTAGACGAACTCGGCTGATCATGCATGAATTCTGTTGTATCTCCGAAATTAGCATATGTGTCTCGCTCATCCTCCGCTATCATATTGTGCATTATGATGCACACCGTCATAACTTTGTTTAAAATATTAGGATTCCATGCGAGTGATGGTCTCCTGATAATTGCAAAACGTGCTTGAAGCACTCCGAAGGCTCGTTCCACATCCTTACGAACTGCCTCCTGATGCTTAGCAAATAATTTGGCTCGTGGAGTTTGTGGGAGAGTGACAGATTGAATGAATGCTGCCCATTGCGGATATATACCATCTGTGAGATAGTACCCGATATCATACGAATGGTTGTTCACCTCAAAATTCACAGGGGGTGACCGTCCTTCAAGAATGTCGGTAAAACAGGAGATCGATGGAGGACATTGAGATCATTACACGACCCCGGAATGCCAAAAAAACAATACCATATCCACAGATCGTAAGAGGCAACAGCTTCAAGGACAAGTGTTGCCTTCCCACTCCGCCCTTGATATTGTGCTTTCCAAGCAGCTGGACAATTCTTCCACTCCCAATGCATGCAGTCGATGCTCCCCATCATACCTGGAAAATCACGTCGCTCACCAACGTCGAGTAGCCTAGTTAGGTCTGTCGGTGTAGGTCTTCTTAGATATTCCGCTCTGAAGTTATTGATGACACCCTCTGTGAACTTCTGGAGGGATTTTCTTGTTGTTCCTTCGCCTAGACGTAAGTACTCATCTACCGCATCAGCCGACACTCCGTACGCCATCATTCGCATAGCTGCAGTGCATTTCTGTAAGGTTGATATCCCGAATTTACCTACTGCATCCGGTCAGCGTTGGAAGAAGGCATCAGACGACTCAACCACATTTATAATCCGAAGAAACACATGCTTTCGCATTCTGAATCTTCTTCGGAAAATTTGGTCAGAGTACACAGGATTTTCAGAAAAATAATCGGAAAATAGATGGTTGTACCCTTGATCATGATCACGAGGTGGGTTGCGAGGTATAGTAGAGGGTCGTCGTCGCCTTGGTTGGCTTAACCGGAATAGTTGAGGCAGTACAGATGGAATCATCCCAATGAGTTGTTCGACGTCATCGTTCGAGTCCGCAAGAAGAAGCTCATCCTCTAATTTGGAAGACGGGTCAGTAGTTGAGTCGGAATCATTACCTTCTCCAACAAACTCCATCACGTTTGGAAGATGAGCCAGTTGAAGTGAAGTTACAGTTTTATAGTTGGACCCTTGAGATTCGCTATCGGATATGAATGACGTGATATGATTTAAAGTTGGACCGATTTGAATTAAAGCTGCACAGATTCGTCATCGACATTCTCTATCGGACATGAATGACGCGATACGATTTAAAGTTGGACCGATTTGAATTAAAGCTGCACAGATTCGCCATCGAGATTCGCTATTGGACATGAATGACGCGATGTGATTTAAAGTTGGACCGATTTGAATTAAAGCTACACAGATTCGCCAACGAGATTCGCTATCGGAGATGAATGACGCGATATGATTTAAAGTTGGACCGATTTGAATTAAAGCTGCACAGATTCTCCATCGAGATTCGCTATCGGACATGAATGACGCGATATGATTTAAAGTTGCACCGATTTGAATTAAAGCTGCACAAATTCGCCATCGAGAGTGGTTGAGCCAGTTATATAAGACTTCCTCTGAGCCTTCCCCTAACCACAACAATTCTAACTTGTAACACATCCATATTCTCTACCCACATCACTCGTAACTTGTAAGAATGTCTTCCCCTAACCACAATAGCAACCGTCGTCGTGGAAAAAACCAGCGTCGGTTGTTTCCAAGTGGCGCTGCGCACCAACATCCGTATGGACATCCTTCTTTCCCTCCGCATTCCAGAGAACAATCAGAGTACCCTAACTACCCACACTACCTGAACTACCCAAACTACCATCACAACCAATCTCCATTTCCACAATTCCCCCCCTCAAACCCCTATCAGACATACAATATGTACTCCTAATTCCTTCGTACGGAAGGTACTAGTGCTTTCAACAATCCGGTTGAGGACGACGTCGAAGAAAGTATAGCGGGTGGAAGTGATGAGGAGGACCCATGCCCGATGAATCTCTCACAAAACCGGTCTCCTCCAAAGTCCACTGCAAGTTTTAAAAAAAACTGCTACAGGGAAAAGGCCTTGGGCAACAGACGAAGATGAGGCCCTCATATCCTCCTTCATGTCCATTAGTTGTGATGTTGTTGTAAGCACCAACCAGAAGCACGGTCAATTGTGGAAGAAAATCAAGGATACATACGACCTGGTTTGTGAAATAAACCCAAACGTCGGACCGTGAAACATGGACTCGTTGAAGGGTCGTTGGCGAAGAATCAGGTCAGCGGTTTCCAAGTGGATGGGCTGCTACGACGAGGCCGTTGCACACCGTCGCAGTGGCATGATGATGAGGATGTAATAAGGGAAGCTCACACCATTCATGAGCGAATGCATCATGGCAAATTCTACTTTGATCGTGCTTGGGTCATGTTGTGCAGGTATCCGAAGTGGCAACCAATGATATCGTCCTCGTGCTACGTTGAACGTGGTCATCCGAAAATGTTTTCTCCCACCGCACCAAGCCCAGAATCCAATAGTAGCGGAAAAAGAGCAACAACAGATGACTCGGGTGACTTCCCAACACCACCCGTACATATGGTGGATAGTGACCCTCCACCTTATGTCCGACCAGAGGGTGTGAAGAAAGCGAAAAAGAAGGGAAAAAGTGTTTATGAATCCTCTAATAGTGTGAACACTCTGAGCGAGAGTATTCGCTATAGTGCTGACAAAAAGTGTTTGTTGGAGAAGAAAAAAATTGATTTTCTCGAACAGAAACTAAAATTGAAGGAGCATAAAATGAAGTTCGACTGGTTGAAAAGTCTGTGGGGAAATCCTTCGTTGACCGATGAGGAGAAAAAACTGAAGAAAAAATTAGCTGACGAGCTCAACGAAGAATGAGGTCATAAATTGGGATAAATTTTCGTATTGTAATGTAATAGAGTATTACAATTAATATTTCCTTTCGTTGCTACTATGTCTGTATGTATTTCCTATGTGTTGGTTAATGTCAGTATGTACTTCCCATGTGTTAGTTAATGTCGGTATGCACTTCCTATGTGTTGGTTAATTATTTAGTGAAATGTGTTTGTTTTGTTGTGTTTCTTAATTTGTTTATGTAAAATTATAAAAAAAATTAACTACTTCTACATAAATGTGTGTGAATTCACTCATACTTCTTATGCCCACTTTAACGGGTCTGTCGGGGGTCACGCTCCCTGGTGAGCGAGCGGCGTTCCACCTCGCCGGTTTGGGATTGAGATTTATTAGTAATTTTGTACGGATTTTAAATTACAATTGCATTTTTTGATGTACTTATGGTAATTTTAGTTTAACTACATTGTGTGTAATAATTATTTTTTATGACTACTTCTACAAAATATAATATTCAACCAAAGAATTAACAAAAAATATTTCTAACTAAATGTCAACTAAAACTAATTAAATCAATAAAAAATTAAAAAAAAACCAATGGTGGAGGCCACGTGTCCTCCACCCACTGACCGCCAGGTCGTGGAACCTGGCGGTCGATCAACCCCCATTGAGGGGGTTGATGTAAATGCCGACCCAAGGTCGGCATTTACAAGGGCACCCCATTGAGTGTGCCCTGACATTACATGTTTTTTACATGTTGACTTGGTAAAACAGAACTAAAGTCCTCTTGGGGTGACCATGTCCAGAGAAGAAAAAAGTTTCTTACTAGCCTGAAAAGCTACACATGTCGGTAGGTAAGTGGTTGGCCCAAGAACGTGTCCACAAATGTGCTTATGAATGATAACCCTTCTCTCATCGGTCGATTAAGTTGGTTGAACCGATCGTCCTTTAATGTTTGGATGTCCCGAAACCAACAATATTTTCGAAAAAATGTGACCGTAGATGTGTAACGTCCCGTCCCCGAGCCCGCACCGAGTCCGGGTCAGTTACCCATGAGCTCACTGACCCACAATACTGATCTATTGCCGCAAAACTTAAGTTGGTAACTGTTATATTAGTGGAGTCATGTCACTATATCTCACACTAACATTTTCATGTTGGGCAATGGGGAATTAAAGTTTTGGGGTGTTACAACATACCCCACTCTAATACCAGACGTCCTCGTCAGGGTCAAGCTAGTCAGTCACCAGGCATTGTGAGATTCTAAAGGTGGCTCCCACCCTTTTGTTTTAGCACTTAGTTCCCACAATTCTGGCTGGTTCAGACTCTGATACCACTTGTAACATCTCATTGCCGAGCTGGTATCGAGCCCAAGTCACGGTCCATCACCCATGTGCCCACTGACCCACAATACTCACCTAACATTTTCATGTTGGGCAATGTAGAACTCAACTTTTGGGGTGTTACAAGATGGCATGGTTTTTCATAAGGCATTTGGCCAACCATTAGGTGGATGTTTGGCTTCCAAAAATTGCATTCAGTTTTGGGCGGTCGAATAAGACGCAATGGACCCAAAAAAAACTCTTCCCTCCAACCATAGCAACCATATAAAAGAGTCGTCCATTCCACTTTACCCCCTCTCCCACCCCCATCGTCTTCCTGTCCTAGTCCCCAAAAAAGGTGCCAAACATGATTTTCACCAATGACGATATCCAGGACACCCAACATGTTCACCCTCTACTTTGCATGTGTGGATACGCCACCCAGAGGATGTGTCTTGAGACGGTAGTGACAGTTTTGCAGGTTTAGCGGCGGTGCGGGGTAGCAAACGTCGAGGTAGATTTTTGTTTAGGTTTAAATTTTGTCCTTTATTTCCTAATAATCCTTCTTTTGTTGTTTTTCGCTTCATTAATGTTTTGTTCTTCACCTACCTTGAGGTATCTCCCTTATGTTGTTTGGTACCACAGCAACAAAAGGTGGCCTTTTCATGTGTGAGACAGTAAGGCCCTTCCCTGATCCTTTGGAAGTACTTCAAGAGATTAGCCACAAACTCGACACCCTGCTAGGGTTGTTCTAGGACAGTAGAATGTCCCCCCCCCATCGGGACAGACGTCATAAATGATGGTGTCCATGTAGCTAGTAAATTTACTGCAACTAAACATTTGTCTAAGCTTTTTAAACTGCTAGTTTTATTTTTGGTTTGTTTAACAATATTAAATTTAGATGAAGTTAACGGATTAGTGCGTTATCCCCTAAATTATGGTTTGATTTTAGTCCAATTGTTGTTTTTCATAGTTCTTTGATGTTAATGGTTAAATGTCAGATGTTAAATTTGAAATTGAAACAATTGACGCCTCTTTCCATAAAATAGTTTTAATACCCTCATTAATTTTGTCATATCCTATTTGGTATTAGTTTGTCTCTGTCCAACTTTCTGAATTGATGTTATGCATAACCTAGAACCCCCCCAATCCCCAAATTGTCTGCCCACCTTTCAAGATCTGGAATGCGCTAACTATGGTGCAATGTTTGGGGTCAAGACTCCCTTCCTCCTGCCAAGCTTGTGCCCTAACCCAGGGTCGACATACCGATTGGTATGTAAATGAACCTGGACGTCATGGACACATATGTTGGCTTTTTTTCCTTAATCTATCTTAATTTTGAAGATTAATTCAACTAATTTTAATCAATCAAACTAATCAATCAAAGTGGGCAAACACGATTACACGCTTGCATACATACTTGTATACTTGCAATTATGTTAATAGGTTGATCAAGATAATCAATAAAAGGAACATTAGGACAAAGACATCAAGACTCAAGACTTGTAATCAAAGCTTTGGACCAAGACATGTAATTTTGTATTTATTGAGTCCATAAGGTTTAACGTAAATTTGAGCACTAGGATTCTGTCCCATCAAGATTTGGTAAACCGAACCCCAGAAGGTCAACTAAAACCTTATAGTTCAGTCCACCGAACACCTATTGGTAACCCGAATTCTTCCCACCAGTAAAACTTAGGTGTTATCTGGAATTACCCTGACGGAAGACAGAACCACCTTCGGTCGACAGAAGAGTCCTGGACCGGTTTTGGACTTGGCTCCAACGTTCGCTTGTGAACCATGTCCCTAGAGCCCAATTGATTTGTCCTAATTCGGACAACCGAATGTCTATCGGTGAACCGAGTCCTTCTTGGCTTTAGGTGCTCAACGCTTATTTACACGTGGCACATGACTGTTGTACCCAACGACTATTTTAGTTATAAATGTCAGCGCAAAATCCACGCTAAGTTTGGTCTACCGAAGTGTACACGGTCAACCAAACTTGAGTAGATCAGAGTCCAACCAATCTTACTGTCTACCTTGGAACGGTGAACCGAATGGAATTCGGTTAACCAAACTTAATTAAGGCTAAATTGTTAAAAGCTACTAGAAGTTGGTGAACAGTGATCCGAGCCCTATTCGGTCAACCGTATGCTTAACTCAGACCAATTCTTCGGACTACCGTTCTCTTAACGGTCGACCGTATGTGCATAAACATTTGCCCGAGTTTAAGTCACATCTTGCAATCCTATTGGTCCATTTCCCCACCAACTCCCAAACGGCTAGTAGAGCTTGAAGACTTATAAATAGGACCCCATTTCTTTTGTTCTGAGACTCTTGAACACTCCCTATCTATCCCATACTCAAAGTCAAATCCTCTTCATCTTCAAGCTCTCAATCCTCAACACTCAAGACAAAACTTCACCACTTGCATATCCAATTCTATATCCATATCCAAGTGTGCTCAAGTATAGAGTGTTAGTTAGATTGTTATTCCATCTCCTTATTCAAAGAATTACCAAGTTGTAAAGCTTTGATGAAGCTCCATCTCGGGTTGTGAGAGGAGACACGAGCGAGGCAAGGATTGTTCGCGAGGCTCGGTGTTCTAAACGGCCTTGATCTCGGACCAGAATGGAGATCGGTTAGTGGAACCGCAAGCGAGGCTTGGGGGATCGAGCAAGGCTTGTGAGGAGGACTAGGACCCAGGTGTGGGTACCGAAACTCTCTAAACTCCGATGTCGTCGATTTTGTGGTTTGCACGTTTTTATCTCTTAATCCTTTACTTAGTTTTTTAATTCCGCATTTATCTAGTGATTAGAGGACCTTAGATCCTAACAACATAGCTTTGAAGTTACCACTCCCTCCTTCAGTTCCTTATTTTATTTTATTTTGCTTTAACCATAGTACGAATTGAAGTATATGATGAACAAACATTTTAGTCCCTTACATTTTTTTACGGTAGCTTGGTTTTGTGATATATTTATTGGGTTCTTTAAAATAGGTTTGATGATGGTATGAAAAACATGAATTTACAATTTGAAACCACACATTCTATTGTTGCATTGTTGTACATTTTGAAGCAAATTTAAACTTGCAATGAAGGTAGTTGCTTTCCACTTGGGTTGTTGAGTATCTGTATTTGCTTCATTGCTTTGGTTGTCCACTATTTTCTCTGTTGTTTCGGTTTGTTGCTAGCTCTGCGGTATTTATTAGTATTGAAATCTCAGAACTTAATAGCAACAAAATTTAGTTTTGATTATATTAGTTGGTTGGTTGTGCATTGTAAATTAAAATTCTTGTCATACTTGTAGATCAACTAGCCACAATTTTGATGCCTGACAAGCAATGTTTTTCAAATGTTAGTTGATTCAATTTAATTGTTTTATTTCCAATTCCAGTTGACTTTAAAATTCTGGTGACATTGATGATACTTTGCTTACAGGAGACACGTTCAGTTACATTGATTCAGTTAGCAGTAGCTCAGATGAATACGACATGCTTGAGACAAGTCACTAATATCGTGGATGGTCTTCTGCAAACGAGGACGAGTACAAAGGGAATTCATAGGGAAGGGTTTGTTCTTAACTACTTTTTGTTGATCGAAAGTGTGTGTTACAAACTGTTATATTTTGGGATTGTCGACAATTTGTTGTTGTAGTTGGAACTATTTGGCAATATCATCATCCTACACAAATGTAGTGAACTTTTTGGGTGAATGTTAACTACAAACTAATTTGGATTTATCTTGATAACAACTTCAATCATTTTAAACATTGACCCTGTAAGCCAAATTGGGGGCTAAATCTGAAGTATCCCGACTATTGAAATGTTCCATTAGTACTTATTAAACGCTAAGGATAGACAACCCGGTCTAAGCTGATTAAAATACTATTAGTAGAAATTAAAACCAACATCGAAAGTGAAAAACATCACTGAAATTAAGAAAATACAATCCCAACTCAACCTTATTGAAGTACCAAATTCAGTTAAAACATGTCCCAACAGAAAATTAGAATCAAAAGTTCTCCAATGTTAAGTTGAAAACAACCTTAAGTAAAAAAACAATTGGGTTCAGAAATTTCCCAAGTCCTTCTCCAACCAAAGCCTTCTACTAGTAACTTCATTTAGCGCATAGGTGGATCCTCCATCCCTGCCTCGGGCTCCATTTGAGCATGAGGTATCTTCTTTCGGGATGCCAGAACTTAGTCAGTTCGGTCCCTCGCAAATGGAGATAACTTCACGACCTCCTCCTCTGACTTCGGCAGCAGAGGGCTTGGATCAGGATTTAGGTAGGGGTATACCACCACTAGTATCTAGACTGGAAAGACCGATGACATTAAGGGAGCGGACCCATCCTGTGCGGTCTATACAACCTTCTCGCATAGTTTTCCTGCCTGCCAGCTGGAATAACTATGAACTAAAACCTCAATATGTGAGTATGCTTCCTAGCTTCAATGTCAATAACGAGGACCATATATGTTTATACGTGAATTTGAGAAAGTATGCTCCATATTTAGGTTGCAACAACTTGATGAGGATTTAGTGCGATTGAGGATGATTTCTTTTGCATTGAATGATAACGCAAAGAAATGGATGTACAGCCTTCCGGCGAACACGATTTGGTCTTGGTAGAAATTTGTGACTGTTTTTTCTGAATAAGTTCTTTCCTCAGAGGATGACTCAAAATTAACACCAGATACTCCAGTCATATCAGACTAAAACCAAATCATTTCATTCATTCTTCGAGAAATTTAAAGATCTCCTTCAACAATTCTCTCATCATAGACTTGAGCCTTGGCAGCTGTGCCAGATTGTTTATGAGGGTCTGACTTATAACACCCGCACATTGTTGGATTCAATGTGTGAGGGTCACATTCAAATGAAGCCTACAGAAGCTTAAGGTCACCAGTTGCACAAGTGCGGTACGTACTGAGTCATTGTTACGAGCCAGTTTGGACTTTATTGTAGAAATACTCCTCCGGTTCATGAGATTATGGACTATTGGGACCAACATATTTTTTTAAGATAAGGTCCCTCTGGGTTTTCACTTAGGCCCTTCCTGACTTCATGCATTTAAGTCCCTGGGCATTACAAACATTTCTAGAAGGCTTCCAAATCAGTCTTTTCTTCATGCAATGAAGTCCTTTTTGCTTCCTTTCACTTCTTTATTACGTACAAACTGAAATACATGCAACAACACACCCCCGTAGCGCAAATATGAATGAAAATAAATTATATATAGCATGATTGCACTGTATGATATGCTACAAATCAGAGGTTCGCGAAGGATCTGGCCCTCCTCAACTTCAAATGGTGCCCCCTCCAAGTAAGGTTTGAGGTGTTGTCCATTAACTTTGAATATCTCACCATTCCTTGGGTTCAAGATATCGATCGGTTCGTGAGGAAATACAACATCCACAATAAATAGCCCTGACTAGCAATTGTGGAGCTTACCGCAAACATATGAAGCAGCGAGTTGTAGAGCAATACCTTCTACGTGGTCGTAAACACTTTTTGCATAATCATGAAATCATGAAACATTTTGGCTTGGGACATACAATTTTTAGCGTTTTCATATGCATCATTACGTAGCTCTTCCAACTCCACAATGTTGAGCTTACGTTGAGCTCCTTTTTGATTAAGATATCATCGAGAAAGCACAAAGCTGGAGCCCCACCAGTTGGTATCAAGTCTTGTCGTACATTACCCAATATCGGGACATGCCCAAATTGGTCTTGTACGCGGTGTGAAATGCCCACAACCTGTCGTTCAATTTAGTAGACCAATCATTCCGTGAGGAATTAACCGTCTTTTCAAGGATTTGCTTTAATTAGCCGTTAGAAATTTCAAATTGTCCAGTAGTTTGTGGATTATATGTGGTCGTAGGCCTCTGGGTGATCGAATACTTCTTCATAAGTGCTTCAAAAGAATGATTATAGAAGTAGGAGCCCTAATTGCTAATTTTGGTACGAGTTGTGCCAAATCGTGTGAAAATGCTCTTTAAAGATTTGGTGACTACTTTCTTGTCGTTGGTCTTAGTGGGGATGGCCTCAACCACTTAGACACATAGTCAACAACCCCAAAAATATAAACATTCTCAAAATAGTTTGGGAACAAAGCCATGAAGTCGATGCCCCATACATCAAAGATATCGACATTGAGGATATTTTGCAGAGGCGTCATATCTCATCGTCTTATTCTGCGTAGGTGTTGACACTTAACACACTACTTACAAAATTTGTAAGCATCTTTGAATAACGATGACAAGTAAAATCCAAATTTGAGCACTTCATGGCAGTTTCCTTTACTTCAAAGTGTCCTCCACACGCCTCAGAATGGCAAGACTAGAGCACACTTTAGAACCCATTATCTAGGATACAGTGCCAGATAATTTGAATGGGACAATACTTTAACATATACGGGTCATCCTAATGGAAAAATATGACTGATGTTCTAAATTTTACTTCGTCAGATTCTTTCCAACCTATAAGAAGTTTCTCAAGGACAAGGTAGTTCACGATATCGACAAACAAAAGGTTTTGCTTGATTGTGAACAACTGCTCATCAGGAAAACAATCACTGGTCATTATATCATGTGGGTTGGGTGTCTCGAAACAAGATAGGTGGTCAGCCACCAAATTTTCGCATCCCTTTTTAACCCAAATCACCACATCAAATTCCTACAACAACATGATTCGTCTTAATAACCGGGTTTCAGCATCTTTCTTTGTGATATGGTGCTTGATAGTCATGTCATCAGAATAAATTATCACACGAGAGCCTATTAAGTATGACTGAAATTTCTACAAAGCGAATACAATCGTTAGGAATTCCTTCCCATTCACGGTATAATTTACTTGGGCATCATTGAGTGTTCTATTAGCATAGTAGATAACATGCGGCAAGTTGTTTATTCTCTGCCCAAGCACCACTCCGGAAGCAAAGTTCGATGCATCACACATCAGCTTGAAGCGAATGGTCCACATCGATTCCTTAATTATGGGGGCTAAAGTTAGATTTTGCTTTAAAGTCACCATGACACGAAGATAATTAGGTGTTAACACGAAATTGACCTCTTTCCCCAATAACTCAGTGAGAGGTCAAGCTATCTTAATAAAATCCTTAATAAAGTGCCAATAAAATCTTACATGCCCTACAAATACGCATATTTCATTACCATTACATGGTGGTGGAAGGTTTTCAATAAGCCCTATTTTTGCACGGTCGGCCACTACACCCTTAATTGAGAGAACATGCACAAGTACGATCTCTTGCTTGACCATAAGGTGACATAGTTCCTAATTTAGAGTGAGGTCCTTCTCTCTACAGTGCTTGAGGACAATGCCGAAGTGATCGAGGCATTCCTCGAAGGAGCAGCCAAATATGGAGAAGTCATGGATGAAAATTTCAAGGAAACATTCTACCATATCTGAGAATATGCTTATCATACACCTTTGAAATGTTGCTGGAGCATTACATAATGAAAAATGCATGCGACATTAAGCAAGTGTTCCAATTGGACAAGTAAGAGTTGTCTTCTCTTGATCGTCTGGGGTAATAGTGATTTGGTTGTAATAGAAATATCCATCAAGAAAACAATAAAACTCGTGTATGGCCAACCTCTCAAGCATCTAGCCAATGAATGGTAGAGGAAAGTGATCTTTCCGTATAGCAGCATTGAGATTGCGATAGTCAATGCAAACTCCACAACCCATTTGCAAACGTGTTCGTACAAGCTCGTTACGCTCATTTCCCACGACAATCATGTCAGACTTCTTAGAAACTACATGTACTAGACTTACCCACGAACAATACAAAATGGGATAAATTATACCATTATCTAAGCATTTGAGCACATCCTTTTGGACAACCTCTTTAACCACAAGATTTAGTCTTCTTTTTGGGTCCTGGAAAGGTTGAGAATCCTCTTCCATATGGATAGCCTCTTTTTCTCTAGAAGAACTAACTTAAGGGTAGCTTCCTGCTTTTTATCAAGATCAGAAGCAACAATACGTGGTAAGGTCTCATTATCCCCCAAGAATATGTACTTTAGGTTATCGGGGAGTGGCTTAAGCTCGACCGAAGGTGTGTCCCTGTCAAACTCAGAGTTGATCTCAAGTGGCTCAAGGGCCAGGAGATAAAAAGAGCAGGCACCCAGATGTGCCTCCTAATCAAGGAATTCAGATGTAGATTCCCTAAGAACATCCTCTCTCACAACTTGGTTACTGGCAACTCAATAGAATGTTGATGAGACTCGAATGTGCCCATTAACTCAATCTCAACAGTTTTTGAATGAGATTGGCTCCAATAGAATCGTTGAAAGAACCATATAACGCCCCCATCTCATGGGTACACATGCTGGGGAGACCAAGCAAACTGTCGCGATCAGAGTCACTCGTGAAGACCGAAGGAGTTATAATAAAAGACGACACATACACGATGTATTGAATAAAAACATACATCGATACACTAAATACGAGACATAAACTCAAATGGGAAATTATCCTTATATGGAAATAATATCAAAGTCATTACATCAAATATAGAATGGATATACATCATAAAAAATGCGGAAGCAAAATGATAACTAGAAGAATCTGGTCGACATGCCCCTTGTGTATGGAATCCTCCAAAACTCCTCTAGTCTAACCCATGTCAGAAAAACCTAAGTGTCTGAAGCAAAAACAACAACGAATATGCATGAGTTTTCAATAAGAAAACCATGGATACCTTGGGTCCAAAAATAGGATAAGAAGTTATGCATGAAACCTATTTACCACACATGCAAAGCAAAAGGGCCACAACTCTACATAGGTGCGCCAGGTGACAACTCTACATAGTTGTGCCGCTCAGCGTTCCGCCCGAAATGGTTCCTCTACATAGAAACCGACTACCAGCCCTGCTAGTCTAATCCACAAACGGGTCAACCGGTAGTGACCCACCACTTGGCACACAACGGTCTTTCAGATTGACACCCCAACTCGCGGCAAGTGACCTACATGATTCCAACGCGAAGTTGAGAATGCCCTTCCTGTAGCAAATGACAGTGTGCCTGTCCATGTCTTATCTTACGCCTGGCCTCTCTACATTGAGATCTTTTCGAATAGGCCCCTCTACATAGAGGTCCTACCCGTGGCCCCTCAGCCCCACATCAAGATTAATTAATTTAGTTGACATGCAAATGCGAGCTATCTATAAGCTACATCCCATCCAAAATTAGAAGTCAACTCACGTCCAATGCAATGAGCAACAGAACTACCATAAGGCTATTAAGCATAATAGAACAGAAGTTAAAACAAGCACAAGCTAATAGGCAGCAAGAACACCACCAAATGACTATGTCACATAGACACAACCATGCACAACATAAAGTCTTTCCATCTACGGGTCAAGAAGCATTACTCATTATATCGAACTCTTGACCTAGATACATTCATCCACATCATCACACACATGACAACAATAACCATAGTTATGAGACTATGCAATACAAGTTCCATAATAGCCATAGAGTATGAGAATTAATCATGAACTACTCACATGAATCTAACAGCTAATAATATACGCATATAACACATATTGACAGCAAATTAATCATGAACACCACATAATGTCAGCAACTAATAACACATGAATATATGATCTATTGAAAGCAATTTAATCATGAAGTTCATGTAAAATCCAACAAATAATAATGTACGAACTATTGGATTAATCTAGGATTAATAAGATATTTGCCCAAAGCACTGACACATGGCGCGCCCCTATTGGACTACACATTTAAGGGTTTAGGTGGAGCCATCTATATAAGGAGGGGAGCCTTCCATTGGATGAAACAACAAGTGTGCAAACCCTGGCCTCCACCCACCCTAGCCGCCACCTTCTCTCTCTCCCATTTCGTCCCTCTACCTCCTCCAAGCTCATTCGGTGGACTCTTGGGTTGTGGACTCGCGCTCCTTCTCCAAGAGAGTAGGAGACCGACCGGTGAAAAGGATTCCGTAAGGTGACCTCCGATCTTCCTTCTGCTGCCACAGGTTCTCTCCAAGAAAGGTACTCCTGAACCTATAGAATCGTTGTTTGCTAACATTGGTATCAGAGGCAGGTTGGTTACCTTCGAATCCTTACCATGCTTGACGAATTTTTGTTTCGTGATAATCTGATTTGAGATAAAAATTCGGTGGTTATGTTTTTTGGAGAAAGAAAGATAACAGAAAAATCAGCATTGCTTATTTACATGATGCGCATGTTATATATGTTGATTGTTCATGTTTTTTTCTTTCAAATTCGTTTTTGATATTCTGGAAATGAAAACTCAGAAGTTTTTTTATCTTTAAATGAAATAATATGATCGTTCATTTAGAGATATAAGTGGTGCATGTTTGCTTAGTTCTTTCTAACTTGCGATTAGGGTTTAGACTAGACTCTACTTGTTGCGCATGTTTTTGTTCATTAGAGAATGCATCTAGGGTTAGATTTTGCTCCTCCATTCTTGCGCATGTATGCATGGTTTAAGATGGATTTTTCCTTATTTTATTTGGAGCCAATATGATATGTTGTTCTCCTATCATTGCACATACATAGATGTGACCAGAATTCTGTTTTTTCTGTGTTGTTACCTCTATTCTTTGCGCATGTATTAGATAAAATCAGAAGTTATTTTCCATGTTGATTCTTCTAAATCATGCACATGTATACATGAAATCAGATGTATATTTTTCCTGATTTTTCCGAATTAGGGTTAGATATTATTTATTCTAATCTTTGAGCATGTATACATGAAATCTGTGTTAACCCTATCATGATGATCTTCTATTTTTGTGCATGTTTTATATGATAATCAGTAGTTTGATTCTCTGATATTTTTTCATGCTTCAATTAGATGATAATGTTTGTATGTCATTTGTATATCATCATGCATGTCGGATTGCATGGATGGATCAAATGTTGTTATCTCTGATTCGTGTACATGCATGACTAGATCTCATGTTTGCTGGAATTTCGTGTATATGCTTGTTTATTTAGCATTTTTCAATATGAGCATGCATCTAGAGTAGATGTTTATTGCCATATGCATATGCATGATAATTGTGTTGCCTTGTTGCTCCAAAGAATTTCGGATATGGCTGTTTTTGGAGCATTAACATGCATGTGATTGATTGGTTTCCTTACTGAAAAATGCGCAATATGCTTGCTGTTCTCTTGAAATTTTCAAATTTTTTCTTTCCAATACAAGTAGCATAATTATTGTATATATTTCCTTTATGATTAAATCCACATACATGTGTTGATCTCATTGAGGATTTTTCCGGATTTTTCTTTCCTATTGCGAGTAGGATAATTTTTACGCTCTCATGATTATGTTGATTGGGGAATGAAAAGAAAATTTCTGTTTTGAGATACTATTATGGAGATTGATTGGTATTTCCATATACATTTTTCTTATGCTCCATATATGCGTTGTTTCCTTATATGTTACTTCCTTCTTATTTGGAAGTGGTGTACACTTTATTCATGCGTGTGATTGTGCTAACGTATGGAAAGATTGCGCTTGTATGGTATGAATGGTGTGAATGGATGCTGATTTATTTTTGCTACCTTATTGAGAGTTGAGCGTAATTTCATTCATTCATTTCCATTTGCAATAGATATCGCAATGGGCTGTAATATTTATGGCCTGCAATAATTATGGACTGTGGACTATTTATTGCCCTAGGGAGATAAGGGGCTCCTTTATTTTTATTATTGTCATATTATTGCTATAAGGCTTATGCAGGTTCCCATCTACAGTGCTAAATCCCTATGGGGATCCTTAGCTCGATATGGAAGTAATGTAGCAATTAATTTATGTGTGATCTTGATTGGAATGTTCTAAAAGGAACGTTTTTTGGAACTTGCATGCCTAGTGGGAGTTGCAAGGTAGAAGTGTTTTGTGTAAACCACCTTGCAACCGGCGGATAATTATTTATTTGCTGCTGATTTGCCAGGATTTATACGTTTTTTTAGGGTTATTAAATCATGACGGAGTGCAATATATGAATTGGTAAAATAGCTTTATTAACTATTGCATGAGGATTTGATCGAACGCTTTATGTTTTCCTTTGGTCAGAATGCTATAGTTATTAAGTTAGTTTATTTTTTATGACTATTGCGGCTCGTTGTATTTTATGCTAGAACTCATGTATCGCTCTGTGGTTTTTTGTCCTAGATTTTTATGGCTGCTTCCAAAAGCATTGTCGTTGATCTGACTCGAGGAGATAAACTCAATGAAAGAAATTACGATCTGTGGCATCATAAAATTGAGTATCTCTTAGAGGATCAGGACATGTTAGAAAATATAACCTAAACTATGTCTCCCCCCGAGGAGGGGAACACTGCGCAACATCGTAGAAATATGGATGTTCATAATTCATGGAAAAAGAAAGACCGTATTCCTCGCATTATAATTTTGAGTTCGATGTGAGATGATCTGTTACTGCGGTTCGAAAAATTGTGAACTGCAAAGGCCTTGTGGGAAGCTATGAAGTTTCAGTACGGAGTGACCTCCATCACAAGGGCCCGCCAGCTTGGGCTCTTGTTTGATGGGTATAAAATGCGCCAAGGTCACACGATGAGGCAACATATTACCACAATGTCAAACATGATAAGCGAGCTGAGCGCTGCCGGTCGTGCTAAGACCGATGAGGAGCAAGTGTATGCTCTCATCAGATCATTGCCTTCGAAGAGTTGGGAGCATATGAAGGTCCATCTGACTCATGCTGATGACATCAGGACATTTGACAAGGCCGCAAAACACCTAGAGGTGGAGGAGGACCGCATGCTTGCGGAAGCCCCTCTAACTGAAGTGTTAGCTGCTGAAGCTGGCGCTCCTCGGAGGAGTGCAGGTTTTAAGCGCAAAAGAGATAGAGCTCAGGGTTTTAAACGCAAGAAGGGTGCAAATAAAAACAAAATAGAAAACAAAGCTGGAAAGAAATGACCTCGAGGATCCAGAGGTGGGAAAGATAAGTCTAATGTGACTTGTTTTAACTGCCGAAAGATTGGACATTTTGCTCGTGAGTGCACTGAGCAAAAGGTAATTACTGTGTGTAATCCCTTGAATTGTAACGTAACTAGTTCTGTGATGCTCACTGATCACTCTCGTGTATGGATTGTGGAGTCAGGTGCCACGAACCACGTAACAAAGGATCGTTCTGCCTTCGTGGAATATCGCCGTGTTCCAAGGGGGAGGCAAATAAACATGGCGAACAATACTAGCATTGAAGTTCTTAGAGTTGGCACATGCAAAGTGGCTTTGCAAAGTGGTCAGATCCTATTACTTCACGACGTGTTGTATGCACCAGCTATACGGCGAAATATTATTTCTGTTGTTGTTTTGATGAGACATGGTTTTAAAGTTGTTTTTGAGAACAATGATATGGGTTTATACCTTGCTAATATTTATTATGGACGTGCCTTTCTTTCAGACGGTTTTATTGTGTTGGACGCAATTTATGATTTCAATCATAACACTAGTGCCTTTATCAGTCAATGTTCCATGAATAATGATTCTGTTACGTGGCATGCTAGACTAGGTCACATTGGTGTTGACCGGATGAACAGGTTGGCAAAGGAGGGGTATTAGGAAAATGCTCCAAATTTGAATTGCCAACTTGTGAATTTTGTCTAGCTGGAAAGGCAACTAGAAAACCGTTCGAAAAAACCATTAGGGCTACTTCTCCTTTAGAACTAATTCACTCGGATATTTGTGGACCTTTGAATGTGCGTACTAGACATGGACAAAGTTACTTCATCACATTTATTGATGACTACACTAGATATGGTCATATTTATCTTATTTCTCACAAGTCAGAAGCTCTAGAATGCTTTAAGAAATTCATGAGCTTGGTAGAGAATCAATTGGATAATAAGATAAAAACTCTCAAAATGGACAGAGGTGGGGAGTATCTCTCCATAATGTTCAAGGAGTTATGTGATGAAAAGAGGATATCTAGACAACTCACTATGCCTTATACTCCTCAGCAAAATGGTATTGCCGAGAGAAGGAATAGAACATTGCTAGACATGGTTAGATCCATGATGGCGCGTGGGAGCTTGCCAATTTCATTTTTGGGGAGATGCTCTAATGATTGCTGCCTACATCCTCAATGGAGTTCTAACAAAGTCGGTTCCCTCAACTCCATATGAGTTATGGACAGGACGGAAGCCTGATTTTAGTCTGCTGCATCATTGGGGATGCGCGACATACATTCATTCTACTAGTCACCGATATGGAAAACTAGGACCTAGAGGGAAAAAATGTATCTTTGTAAAATACAGTAATCTCTCCAAAGGTTATGTTTTTATCGGGTTAGACGAGAATGAAAGAAGGACGAAACTGGAATCTACGGATGCCACATTCTTGGAAAATGTTTTTCCAACTCTTGCTGGAGCTATCAAAGAGTCAGTGGACTTCTTTGAACAACAAGATGAGGACATTGCCACTCCACAGGATCAGGATCTGGAAGTTGAACATGAGGTTCCACCAGTCAATCCTAGTGGGAGTAGCAATGCTGAGGATCTGATAGCTCTCACGGAGGATGAGCCATCAGACACCCATCTGCGTCGAAGTAAACGCGGGCTCATTCCTCGTAGGCGGTTTCACTTAGAGGAAGAGGCCCTCATGATAGCTCAAGAAGAAATTGATTATGAATCATCTGGGATGACAGTAATCGATGAGCAAGAACCGGAGACCTTGAAAGAGGCTTTGGAAGGTCCAAATGCGAAAGAGTGGTTAGAAGCTATAAAGGAAGAGTTGGAGTCGATGAAAGTTAATCGAGTCTGGGACTTGGTCGACTTACCACCGAACTGAAAGGCCATTGGGGCCAAGTGGATCCTCAAGATTAAGAGGAAGGTGGATGGATCTATTGATAGATTCAAGGCTAGATTGGTAGCTAAAGGCTACACCCAAAGAGAAGGCGTGGATTTTGAGGAAACCTTTTCACCCGTGGTTAGGTTTGCCTCCATCCGCCTTCTACTAGCTATTGTAGCTCAGATTGACTTAGAGCTTTACCAAATGGATGTAAAGACTGCTTTTCTCAATGGAGAACTTGAGGAGGAGATTTATATGGATCAACCTCAATGTTTTGAAGTCAAAGGACAAGAGCGCAAAGTGTACAAGCTCAATAAGTCCTTGTATGGCTTAAAACAAGCGTCTAGACAGTGGCACATTCTCTTCCATCAAGCTATATCAGAGAATGTGTTCTCTATGCTTGAGGAAGATCACTGTGTGTACGTTAAGAGATCCAATGGTAAATTTGTCATTCTGACCTTGTATGTTGATGACATACTCATGGCTGGCAATAGCAAAGAGTTGCTGAAATCCACTAAAGAGTGGTTGTCCTCCACGTTTGATACGAAGGACATGGGTGCAGCTAGCTACGTCCTTGGTGCCAAGATAGTTAGAAATAGGTCCAAGAGACTTCCAGGATTGTCTCAAGAGACTTATATTAACAACATCTTGAAGATATACCATATGGACAAATGCAAACCAATCGCAAGGCCAGACATTTGTTGAGAAGGGTTTGCACTTGAGCCTTGATAAACATCCTGAGACTCCTGAAGAGAAGGCCAAAATGAGCAAGGTTCCATACTCCAATGTTGTGGGAAGCCTTATGTACGCTATGATGTGTATTAGGCCAGACATTTGTTATGATGTGGGCGTGGTGAGTCGATGTCAGTCTAGCCCAAGCATGGAGCACTGGAAGGCAATCAAGAGAATCATGAGATACCTCAGAGGAACGAGTAACTACATGCTGTGTTACCAAGCATCAGATCTCCGCCTGATTGGCTATAGTGATGCCGATTGGGCTGGAGACATTGATGAAAGGAAGTCTACCTCTGGTTATGCTTTCTTGCTGGCTAATGGGGCCATCTCATGGTCCAGCAAGAAGCAAACCTGTATAGCCATGTTTACTATGGAAGCAGAGTATGTTGCATGCTCTGCAGCAGTACAGGAGGCAGTTTGGTTGAGGAGGTTCTTACAACATACTGGGCTAGTAGAGACATCGGATGAGCCTGTTGTTGTCTATTGTGACAGCATGGCTGCCCTTTGTTATGTGAAATACCCCAAATATCATGGAAAGACCAAACATATACAGGTTAGGTATCATTTTGTGAAGGACATCATAGCGAGAAAGGAAGTTGTGTTAAGACATGTGTCTACTAGTCTTATGGTAGCTGACCCTCTTACCAAGGCTATAGCTAAGGACTCGTTTGTGTCTCATGTGAAGTCCTTAGGCTTACGCAGACTTTGATGCATTGACATGTCTAACTTCCTTTTATGAGTGATTGTGTTTTCCTTTCGACTATATCTGTTTGGTTGATGTAGTTGTTCTACCATAAAATATTATTCTGTCAATAGGCTAAAGAATGCTCACTCACACGAGCATTCGCCTCTGGCGCTTTTTTGATAGCGAGCAGAGATGAGACTGATCATGAGGAGATCTTGTATGATAGATCCACAGCAGTTCATGATAGGACAGTCGCCTTGATTAGGAATCAAGATGAGATCCTCTATGTTGGTGAGGATTGACATGAATGTTCCCACGATTCATGTGACCTATAGAAGCCAAGTGCCAGCATCACATGTGGCGCCAGGTGACACCTGTATGGTGTTAAGGCGACAATGATGAAGCTCAGGCCAGGCATAGAGCGGGTGCGACTGGACTAGGACTTGTATGGTGTTTAGAGACAGACATATTGTTGTGTACAGTATGATCCACCATAACATGTTTGTCATACAACATGTGCTGCGTGACCATTTGGAAGTGAAAGGATGGATCCCTGCTCCTTCACTGTGTGAGTCCAAGACTTGATTGTCATTAGTTGCCCTCAGTGAAGCAAAGAGTTTATGTGGCTACTTTGGGATGTTATCTATGACCATGACAGATTCGGTCTAAAGAGGCATCTTCGGGAAACGAGTCAATTCTGAGTGTAATGGTGGTCTGGGGCGAAGGGAAAGGTTTGACTCGACTGCACTAAAAGTATTTGCTGGGCCCAACTGTATTGGATACAGTAGCAAGTACCTTGAGGACAAGAAGGTATTCTCTCCGAGGGATCGAGATACCGTTCATGATAAGTGAGTTTCTGAGTAAACCTGGGGAACTGTGATGTGTATTTTGACTGCTTATTTGTTGTTTTATGAGGATGTTGTCATTTTGGCCTTCTAGTAAGGTTTCTAGTTTGAGACTCCTAAATTGCAGGTGCATCACCGGTCGCACGACCCATTTGTCCGTATGATCGGAAGAGTACATGTGTCGGGGACACAGATGGTCGTGTATCGAGGATACATAATCAGAGACTTGTGTATTGTGGATGTGTACTTGGAGAGAGGAGTAGTTGTATGTATCAGGGATATATACATATGTGTCGGGGACAAATAAAGAGGTGACATATTGTCATTGTGTGATTGTATGTATCAGGGATATATGCATATGTGTCGGGGACACAAAAGCAGATGACATGTTGTTATCGTGTTGTTGTGCAAGTGGGAGATATTGGATTAATCTAGGATTAATAAGATATTTGCCCAAAGAACTGACACATGGCGCGTCCCTATTGGACTACACATTTAAGGGTTTAGGGTGGAGCCATCTATATAAGGAGGGGAGCCTCCCATTGGATGAAACAACAAGTGTGCAAACCCTAGCCTCCACCCACCCTAGCCGCCACCTTCTCTCTCCCATTTCGTCCCTCCACCTGCACCAAGCTCATTCCGTGGACTCTTGGGTTGTGGACTCGCGCTCCTTCTCCAAGAGAGTAGGAGACCGACCGGTGAAAAGGATTCCGTAAGGTGACTTCCGATCTTTCTTCTGCTGCCACAGGTTCTCTCCAAGAAATGTACTCCTGAACCTGTAGAATCGTTGTTTGCTAACACGAACATATGGTATATTAACAGTAAACTAATCACGAAGATTACGAAAAATCCAGCAATTATTAATGTACAAACATATGATACATTGACAGCAAATAATCATGAAGATTTCGTAAAATCCAGCAAATAATAATGTATGAACATATGATACATTGACAGCAAACTAATCATAAAGATCACGTAAAATCCAGGAACTAACAATGCATGAACGTATGGTATATTAACAGCCAACTAATCATGAGGATTATGTAAAATCCAGAAGCTATAATGCGTGAATGTGTGATATATGGACAGCAATTTAATCATGAATAACCCCATAAATCTAACACCTAAATAATGCATAGACGTGTAGCATCTTAACAGCAACTAAATCACAAAATAATCATATAATTTCAGTAACTAGATTATACATGAACGTGGGATATCTTGACAGCAACAATCCAAGAATTAATAACATGATCTCAGCAACAAAACATGCATGTACATAATGTATCTAGACAGCAAAGAAATCATGAAATGATAACAATGACTATATATATATAGAGAGAGAGAGAGAGCAAGGATAGAATGAGCCCTGGGCTCATTTTGTTTAAATGAGCCCCCAAAGATCTAACCATTGATCTCAATCTGAAGGGTTGTGAGTCTTTTACTTTACGTGAGGGTAGTAAAGTAATTCTCACTCATCCCCAAATAATTCCAGAAATTATTGTAATTTCTTACAAATCCTCTCCCTTCTAATTTCGTTGCTCTCTTCTTCCTCGTCCTCCCAATCTTCCCACCCATGACTACTCCCAATCCCTCAACTTCGTCCCTTCCAATTTCGTTGCTCTCTTCTTCCTTTCTCTCCCAATCTTCCACCCACGGCTCCTCTCAATCCCTCAACTTCGCCTTTCCAATTTCTTTGCTCTCTTCTTCCTCTCCCTCCCAATCTTCCACCTACGGCTCCTTCCAATCCCTCAACTTCGCCCCTTCCAATTTCGTTGTTCTCTTCTTTCTCTCTCCCAATCTTCCACCTACGTCTTCTTCTAATCCCTCAACTTCGCTCCTTCCAATTTTTGCATCCCAAGATAGTTGGAAGATTTTGTGGATATTTGGTTTGAGGTTTGATTTGCTGATTGGGTTTGGTTTGGTTTGGTTTTGGATTTTGTTTTTTACAATTAAACCAGTTGATTTTGTGGATATTTGATTTGAGGTTTGATTTGATGAATTTATTTGGTTTGGTTTTCGATTTGTTGTTTAGAGAAATTCGGTTGGATTTGTGTAGCATTTGATTTGGTATTGGATTTACTCATTTGTTTTAGTTTGTTTTTGGAGTATTTTTTTTAGAGAGGAGATATAAAGTTTGCACTCAGTTGGACTCCTTTCGTCACATTTTTCTTGAAATCAACTATACCTTGCTACAATTCATATAACATGTTTCGATTTAGTTAAAACGGAAGTAATATTATCTTCGCAGCCGTAATATAACATTGTAAGCCGTAATATAGTGTAATGTTGTGGATATAACATTGTAATTTTGTAATAATGCTTCAATACCTATAATATAATTTAACTATCATGTAACACCTTTTCAAAATACAAATAATGTTAAGACAATAACATGTTTCGATTTAGTTGAAACGAAAGTAATATTATGTTCGCAACCGTAATATGAAATCGTTAGTCGTAATATAGTGTTATTCTGTAGATATAACATTGTAATATTGTAATAATGTTTCAATAACTATAATATCATTTAGCTCTCATGTAACACATTTTCAACGTACAAATAATGTTAATGACAGTAACATGTTTTAAACACATCGGTTACAAGAACATACAAATAAATACCATTAATAAACTTGCAAGGAAGATTAGTATACAGTTGTGGACAAGATAATACATGCGAAGAAGATTAGAATACGCCTACAGAACTACACATCATTTTGACGTTTTTGGTATAGATGCCATGGGAAAGTATTGTAATTTTTTTTATGGAAGCATATTATAGTGATTCATTTTTCTTGAATATGTTAGGTTTTGTCCTATTCTTTGGAAACATAAAGGACATCAATTTTAGAGGTGATGTGTTGAACATACATGTTTTGATATAATTTTGTTAGCCGTAATGTAATGTAATAAATTTTTACAGTATTCCTCAAATGATGGTGAATGAATAAATCATGAGTAACATGAATTGTTGTTCGTATAGAAATTAATATTACGTTCACAACGGTAATATGATGATGTTGCTGTAATATTAGTTTGTTAACCGTAATATAGTAAAATTATTTTTACTAACGTCTCGTTAAAAATGTTGAATTACTCATGACTAAATCATGAGTAATCATGAGTAACATTATTAACGTATTGTTGTTCGTATAGAAATTAATATCGCTTCATAACGGCAATATAATGTTGTTGTAATAATATATTGTCGTTAGTCGTAATATAATGTAAGCTTATTTACTAACATTTCTCAAATAGTGATGGATGACAAAGTCATGTTGTTCGTATAGAAATTAATATTACGATCACAACCGTAATATATTGATGTTGCTATAATATTATTTTGTTAGCCGTAATATAGTAAAATTATTTTTACTAACGTCACATTAAAAATGAAGGATGAATAAATCATGTGTAACATGTATTGTTGTTCGAATAAAAATTAATTTTACTTTCACAACGGTATTATAATGTTGTTACTGTAATATTATTTTGTTAGCCGTAATATGGTAAAATTAGTGTAATTACGTCACATTAAAAATCATAGATGACTGAATCATGAGTAACATGTATTGTTGTTAGTTTAGAAATTAATACAACATTCGTAACAGTAATATTATGTTGTAATAATATAATGTCGTTAACCGTAAGGTTATTTACTAACGTTTCGCAAATAGTGATGGATAATTAAATCATGTGTAACAAATATCATTGTTCGTATAGAAATTAATATTACGATCCAAACCATAATGTAATGATATTGCTGTAATATTATTTTGTTAGTCGTAATAAAGTAAAATTAGTGTAATAATATGTTGTCGAGGTACTATAATGAGGTATCTTTTCACTCTTTTCTGTCAAAAAAACCGAGGTATCGGTTGCTATATTGGTTACATTTCTTGGATTTTAATGATAGTATATTTTCACTCTTTTCTGTCAACAAAGCTCCACAATCCAAGGCACATCAGATGGGGAAGGTACACATAGCACACAACTCACCAATAAGTAAATAAAAATGTAATCAAGACTTGTAGTGATGTGTCATGACCCAGAAGGTGACAAATCCTTCAATTTGGAACTTTAAAACTTGCTGAGAACCTTGGGCTTTGCCTTGTAGACTTTGGGTTTTGTCTTGTACACATGGGACTTTGTCTTGTAGAACTAGAAGCAAAAACTTTTGTTCTTGATCAACACTTGAAACCTGAGAACACCAACCAGAGGAACAACTTGAGGAATTGAGAAATAAAATAGGACAAAGTACCCACATGCGATTTATTGGCTAATAAAGCTAGATACGAGGTATTGTAACGAGTGTAATCTGAAAATCAGGCACTAAAATATAAGACTACTAAACTATGGTGTTGAGTGTGATACATGTTATTGTAAAATCACCCATTGGAGAAGGTCCATACAGATCGAGTAATAGTTTTTAGATTTTAGAAGTGCATTTGTTTTCATTAAAGTATCCAGATGAACTCTTCTCCTACCTGAGTTGATGTCACTGATAAATATGATGCCACTAAAACAAATCTGCTGTAAAAAGAAACAAACTGGGAAAGCTATTCTAATTCATAGCAATCGGCTTAATTGCGCACCAACTGTGGGTAAAAATTAAAACCAAACAGATCGAATCATTTTTGTCACCAATAAACAACTAATGTCACAAATGAACCACAAAGGCAGTACTTTTAATAGCTTAAATAAGAAAGCTTTTGATGAAAAACTAACCTTTCTCACTAACACAACATCAACATTTTCAAACCCACTCAAAAACATCAAGACGGAAAGCATTCAACCAAAGAGAATATGTGTGTGTGTGTGTGAGAAAATCCAAGAACATAGCAGTGAGACATAATATAAAACACGACCATGCAAACTACCAAATCTTGATATTAATGGAAATCAGAAATGACAGATCTATGTAGGGATGAAAATTTCCCACATGGATGACATGAAGAGTCATGACGGAACACGTCAAGACCTGCACTTCACAACCCTTTTCATGGAACAAGGAGAGAACACAAAGGCAGACATGACACGGTCAAAAAAGGTCCTTTTCAGATATTAGAAAGGGTCAACAACACAACTAGTAAAAGGCAACAAACATGGAATAATTCCAAAAACTAGAAGAAAAAAAGATAAACAAGCCTAAGTCAAATTTAGCGCCAATGAAATAAAAAAGTTCGAATTTTGTCAGGAAATGGTATATAGTTCAAAAGGTATGCTGCCAAAACACACCCAAATAAACTTTTCATAAGATTTCCTATACCATCCTAGGTAAGTATAGGGGAGTATCTATATGGCACAAATAGATTCGAAACATAAGAAGAGAAAAACACCCTTTTATATTCTCATACAGTAAAAACACTAGTTCTAGCAAAAAATATAGCAAAAACTGCACTAGAAAAAAACTTTTAAAACACAAACAAACAATAATTCCTCAATGCATTACAAAAAAACTACTAAAAACATGATTGGAGAACTCTTTATAGCCCTAAAAACAATTTTTAGCAGGGAAAAAATAAAATCCAAAACACTCTGTAACATAAAAATACTATTTTTATATGCATTCTAATAGAAACCCACTAAATATAACGCTTTGAGAACACATTTGAGCCCCAAAAGAACAGATTTTTAGCTAGGAAAAAATTGCAATCTTTACTTCTTCGAAACCAAATTCCAACATCTGACCAAACAAAACCCACCCAAATCCGGACCAAACCCTAGATCACCAAACTACACCTCCACCAGCCCAGCCACCACCAAGCCTTGCAGCATCCTCCGTCCACCCGATCCCTCCCCTCCCCTCCTCCGCCTGCCCGCTCACTACGCCTCCTTTCCAACCACAAAAAAACACCACATTCCCAACGTCGGAGCGAAGGAAAAGCAAGCGGATGACAGTGAGGAGGAACGACGCCATGAAGAACAACAATGACGAGACTCTGGCGAGGTAGGGAATGTAGGGACGAAAGATTGTGAGTTTGGTTTGAGAGATGTGTAATGGGTTTTTTGCTTGGGTGCACCTCCAAAAGTTGTTTATTGGACCTTTGCACTCGTGTATTTTTTTATTGCTCCAGAACACCCACAAAACAAACTAATTGCTTGGGTGCACCTCCCTCTAACACCGTTAACGGATTTCGTGACACCGTTAGTTGTCCCCGTTAAGTTCGAATTCAAACGGTCGACCGAAAGTCAAACGGTCGACCGAAAATCAATTTGACTCTCAATTCGAGGTGATCGAGTCTAAATATGCTACTTGACACCTAATTAGACACCAATTCGAGCTCTAATTAAGATCGAAAGTATCTAGAAAACTCGATCGGCTCGAATTGTGAGTCAATTTGGTTTTCGGTTGACCGTTTGGCTTTCAGTCGACCGTTTGGATTTGAACTTAATTGATGTCTAATTAGGTGTCAAGTAGCATATTTAGGCTCGATCACCTCGAATTGAGAGTCAAATTGGTTTTCGGTCGACCGTTTGGCTTTCGGTCGACCGTTTGAATTCGAACTTAACGGGGCAACTAACGGTGTCACGAAATCCGTTAACGGTGTTAGAGGGAGGTGCACCCAAGCAATTAGTTTGTTTTGTGGGCGTTCTGGAGCAATAAAAAAATACACGAGTGCAAAGGTCCAATAAACAACTTTTGGAGGTGCACCCAAGCAAAAATATAGGATGAAGTGGGAAAGAAACGTGGTTTTTTAGAGTGAAATATTGATTTCCAATTTTACCCTCCTATAAGTAAAAATAAGATCTCATCTCAACCTTTGGTTTTGAATTGGATGGTGGATGTTTAGGCGGCTCACTTAAGCTTAAATGAGCCCAGGGCTTATTCTATAATTTCTGTATGTATATATATATATATATATATATATATACACACACACACACACACACGCACATGATGGATGTAGACAGCAAATATATCATGGAATAATAACTACATCTCGATAGATAATATACATGCACATGGTGTATCTAAACATCAATTAAATCAAGGAACAATAACAAGATCTCAGTATATATATATATATATATACACACACATGCACATGGTGTATCTCAATAGCAATTAAATCATTGAATGATAACAAGATCTCAATATATATATATATATATATATATATATATATATATATATATATATACATACACGCACATGGTGTATCTCAACAGAAATTAAATCATGAAATAATAACAAGATCTTGATAGATATATATACATGCACATGATGTATCTAAAAACCAATAATCCACGAATGTTAGCATGATCTCAGCAGCAAGATATACAAGTACATGGTGCATCTAAACAGTAATAATCCATGAGAAAATAACATGATCTCGGTACCAAAATATAACATGTATGTGATGCATCTCTATAGCACATAAATCATAAATAATATCATGTATTCAGAATGAGAAACACATCCATACACGAGGCAACTGATCAAGAATCCAACAGCAACAAGATGCAACACCCGATAACAAAAGGACATGCATGCCAGGCACCCGGAGAGCTTCCCTCATGACTCACCCACACATCCCCGATTTCTCCACCTGGTAATGTGTGCCTAAGTCGTGCTGGAGGGGAAGAACATCTCAACCAGCCACCATAGACCAAAGGTTACGCCACCACTATGTTGGCTTTTTGGCCTTAATCTATGTTTTGATATTTAATCAACCTAATCTTAATTGTGATCGTGTAGACTAGCACACATGTTACATTGCATACTTGAACAAGACTTGTATTTTGAAGACTCAAGGAAGAAAGGAAATCAAGTCAAGACATGTAATCAAGCTTATTTGAAGACATGTATTTTGTATTTCTTTGAGTCTTAGGAACTTTGTGTGATTGAGCATACTTGAACTAAAAACTACTCAAACACACACTAGGTTCCCTATAAAAGTCACACACGAAAATTCACATAATTTGGACTTCAATAGATCACCCAAACTTAGACCAGAAAACACCAAACAATTATCCTGAATAGTCTACCCACATTCGGTTGACCGAAACAGACCGTTTGGTCGACCGGATGATCAATTATCCTGTTTGTGTTTTACTGCCCTGTTTCAGTCGACCGTATATACCCTTTCGGTCGACCGTGTAAACTCATTTTTCCGAACGTTAGTTTTTTCGTATATACCCAACGGTCGTATTCATATTAAACCAAAAATACCCCAAATACATTTCTTGTATCGGTCGACCAAGGGCCTTGTTCGGTCGACTGAATATCTGTCTCTTGACAAACCCGAACTTCCTGTTGGAATTTGGTCGACCATGTAGCTTGTTTCGGTCGACCGAATATAACCTTGTTTGTCAACCATTTAGAGCCTATTGTGAATCGATCGAACAAACCCTTTGCGGTGTTCGACTGATCACTTAAGTGTACCTAAGTCTTAGCATTGGGCGGTCAACCGTTCCTTAACCGGTCGACCGAACTGAGTTCAAAACTGCCAAACAGTTGACCGTTCAACCCGATTCGGACGACCGAATAAACTCAGAATTGGGTCCTGCGAGTTTCTGTTTTGTGTATCTTACACCAACACTCACCCAATCAACCCCGCACATACTTGTCCAATGCATTAGAGAGAAACCCAACACACTCAAAACCTCAAACCTTCCACACTTTAGTCATAAATCCTATTCTACTCAAGTGTGCTCAAGATTAGAGAGTGTTGTTCCACTCAAGATTTCATTGTAAAGAAGCAAGGATCGTGGTGAAAGCCCAAGAAAAAGAGTATAGACTTCGGTGAGAGCCCAAAGTGATCCTCTTGGATTGTGAGAGGACGAGCGAAGTTCGGCGAGGGTTGTTCGCGAGCTTGAAGATTGTAAAGGCGTTCTCTCTCGGCTCAGAACGGGGAGTGGATAGTGAAGACGCGAGCGGAGCTAGAAGTTTCGAGTGCAGCTTGCAAGCGAGGACGTAGGTGGTGGCCGAACCTCTGTAAAACCCCCGAGTCCATTGTGGTTTGCATTATTCCTTCCTTACTAGCTTGTTTGTTTAAATTCCGCTGCGCATAACTTGATCGATCAAACAAGTAGGTAATTAGCTTAAAAGTGATTAGAATTAGAGACCCTCACGATCCAACACACTAACCCAACGGCTAATCACCACTAGCAAACGTGTGACTGGATAGCTCCTTTGTAAGAACCGCTCTCCTGCTATAATATTAATAAGTCCACTCTCCTCGGTTATGCATAATTTAGTTCTTAGAATGTCAATTTGTGTTATGGTATGTTTTTTAAGTATATTTGATCGGATTTCTCATTGGTCGGTTGTGTGCGACACATCGGGCTAGTGCGCGGTGGTTTGACTCTATCGACTCAATTTGGGTCCGAGTGAGCCTATGGTGCGAGTTTGGGCTGAGCCCAGTTGGGGTGATATGTAATTGGAAGGGTTTCACTTGGGGTTTGGATATAGATAATTTCGTGCCTTTTGGATGCCTTTGCTTGGTGCCATTTTGGCATGCTAGAGGGGGTTTGAATAACCATGAAGAGTATGGAAGTTGGAGAGTTGTAGCAAACAAAAGGCCTCCCTCCAGCTGACCCTTGCACAACAATTCCTCTTCCTCACGTCTCCTACACCTCTTCCACTCCTCAGCCACGTGGTCAACCCTCTCAAGTGGTGCTCCGATGAATTTCAAATCCGATGAGACTAGAAGCAACATCTAGTGCAACTTTCAGTGCGACTAGAAGAGTGGTGGGCAGAATCTCCAGCTAAGTTCAAGCAATCTTCCTTGATAATCAGGTATGCTCCTAAACCTTGAAGAGTTGTATGGGAGGGGGGTGTTGTCTGGAGGGCCAGCCAGCACCATGTTGGTGGTTGGTGCAATCGGTTGCACCAATAACCAAGTTCCCTTCTAGCGTGCGCATGGAGCATGCGCTAGATGGGGCTGGCTATGGGGCAGCCAAAGGGACCGGTGTTCCGGTGAGCTCCGGTGAGGTCCGATCCGGAGTGATGAGGTTTCTTCTGGGCTGAATTTTGGGGTGGGCACGGATCTGGTTGGGTGTGGCTGGTGCACACAAGATCCGACTAGGATTTGTCTTCAACCCCTTTGACTATTTGTTTGGATCGGCTGGCTGGTCCAGCTCTTCTAGATGGTGGAAAAGGTCAGGAAAAGGTGTGGAACAAACCTAGGGATGATAAGTGTGAGGTGGATCTTGATGGGCTAGCTCGGTCTAAGAAGCATGCACTTGAATGGGCTAGCCATGCGGTTAATGCACCATGTGCATCAGCTGGCTCGGTTGTTGGGCTGAGCTGCTTGGATGGATATCTACTGACCCTCTCCCACCATAGACGGCCTGAGAGGGATACTCTAAGCACGTGGGTTGGAGTGGTGAAGGGCTCATGCATCTGTTTGAGTCGATTGAACTTCAGTAACATATAGACATGAGAGACAAAGTTCGGTCGACCGGTTATGCAACGGTCGACCGCCCAACGCTACGACTTAGGAAAACTTAAGTCATCGGTCGAAGACAAGAAAGGGGTACGTTCGACCGATTTCGTCCAGGCACTTTGGTGTTGACAACAATTGGATAATCGGTCGACCGAAACAAGTCTAGCGGTCGACCGTTTTTCAACAGGAGATTAAGGTTTGTCAAGAGATGGACAAACGGTCGACCGATCGTGGTCCTCGGTCGACCGATACATAAAATGTATTTGAGGTATAATTCATTTAATACGAATACGACCATTGGGTATATACGACAAAAGTAACGGTCGGGAAAATAAGCACAAACGGTCGACCGAAAGAAAAGGTGCGGTCGACCAAAACTAGACAGGGAAACACAAAGATGATTAATTGATCATCCGGTCGACCGAATGGCCTGTATCGGTTGACCGAATGTGGGCAGACAGTTAGGGTTCAGGTTTGGTGTTTTCCGGTCTATGTTTGGGTGATCTATTGAAGTCCAAATTATATGAAATTTTTTGTGTGACTTCTATAAGGAACCTAGTGTGTGTTTAAGTTGATTATAGCTCAAGTATGCTCAAGATACACAAGTTCCTAAAGACTCAAAGAAATACAAAAATACATGTCTTCAAATGAGCTTGATTACATGTCTTGACTTGATTTCCTTTCTTCCTTGAGTCTTGATCACCTGTAGAGGTTAGCACAAAGCAATATATATGCAATGCACAAAGCAATATATATGTGTGCTACTCTACATGATCATAATTAAGATTAGGTTAATTAAATCATCAAAGCATAGATTAAGGCCAAAAAGTCAACACTTTTAACATCCTTATCATGACCCGTAGATGACTCGATTAGCTATTATCTTGATTTGCTGATCCGGTTATGATTGCTTGCTGTTGTGAGTTTCGTTTGAATCCTGATTGGGATGTTCTGATTTTATTTGTTTGGGGGCTGTTAAGAGGCTATCCGGATGCCTTTCCTTGATCTCATTCCACACACTGTAGATGTATTAGATTTTAGATGCTTAAGTAGCTTGCATCGCATTTAATCTGATTAATAATTCTGGGCACATTCTGTTTTTGGGCCGACGGGCCACGAGTGGATCCTCTAGCTAGAGAGGCCATTCGCATAAGACCTTCACGTTGGGAGGCCAGGCGTAAGATAAGTCCTGGGCAGGCGCGCTGCCATTCTGTCTCAGGGTAGGTATTCCCAAGTTCACGATGGCACCATGTAGGTCACTTGCCGCGAATTAGGACACTTATCCGACGCACCTCTTTGTGCTGAGCAGTGGGTCACTGTCGAGTGACCACCTTTGACCAGGGAGGCTGGTGTTCTGGTTCCTATTGAGGAATGATTCGGGTGCGCCCGACCGGCACGGCTTATGGAGTCGTAGCCTTCTGTTGCGTTATGTGCTTTTCTGTTTCTGTTTCGGATGCTTTTGTCTTAGATAGATTGCATGCATTCTTTCCATATAACTCCAATTGGGCCAGGGGCATACTGAGTTTTCTTTATAGAAAACTCACGCATATGTTGATACGGTGCTTGCAGGTACTTAGATTCCTACAGGGTAGACTGGACGAGTAGTCGAAGATTCTGTACACAAGGGACACGTCGACCAGATTCTTCAGTTTGTCTTTTGCTTCCGCATTATTTATGATGTATTTTCCTTTTGAACTCGATGTAATGTATTTGACCTTGTTACCATATATGGATAATATCTCACTTTTCAGTCATGTTTTATGTTAGTTTATCCATGTATGATCTCTCTACGTATTGTCGAGTCGTTGTTGGTCTGTCTTTTGTAACTCCTTCGGTCGTCGCGGAGGTCTCTGATCGCGACACTTGTAGTCTTTCCCAGTGTGCGTACCCGCGAGATTGGGGGCGTACAACTTAGTATCAGAGCAGGTCGGTCCCTAAAGTGTACAGAATCCAAAGACTCACCAGTGGGGCATCTTGCCCAAACCCTATCGGTAATTTCCTATCTTTTAGAATTGCATTCTGATTGTGATAGATCATATTTGCAATGGTTAAATTGCTTTCTTGTGGATTGCCTTGTGTGCTTGGAGACCAAAACCACCCAGCCCTATCTACCTTTATTAGTTCCCTTTCCAGCTCCGCCGTTTTGGGGTCGAGATCACAAACAAGTCCAGCCGGTCAAGCAAGCAAGAAGTGCAAGTGCAAGAGGTGACAAGCTAGCAAGCATGGGAGGCAGTTTGTTGAACGTTTTAATTAAACCGCAAGTGCACGGCCGCGATGAAGCGGTGGCAAGTACGGGTCGTCCTCAGGGAGGTGAGCAGCCTCTTGTTTGCACGAAATCAAGTGGCAAAAAATAGGGGGAGAAAGTTGTTTATGCTAACCTACGCTACACTACGCTAAGAAGTATGAAATGTGAAAGAAGCAACCAAACGATGAAATAAGAACTAAGCTAAGAACAAAACAAGAATGCTGGAATTTCAGGAAGGTAAAACCCCTAAGGGGTGGAGTGAGTGCACACAAGCAAAGAGGTGGGTGTAGAATACATTCTTTAAGCACATGAAGGTGGTGTTTATCAAGCATAGGAAGTGTCTAAATGTTATGACAAAACCTATCAATCTATTCACCAACTTAGTTGATTAACATTTACATATGCAAGGTGTTTATTTCAGAACCTAAACAAGCATTAGAGGTGTCTAATCATTTTGGCAAAACTCATCAAGTTATAAATTCTATCCTAAACAAACAAGCATACATTCATGTTTAATCAACACATTGAAATTAAAGCATTCATCTCATTCTCTAATGCATGTATGTACATCTACTCCACCCCCCAAAGGGGATGGAACTACTCACTAAACATTACACTAATTATTAAACTATGGAAAGAAAGCATATTAAAACTAAGCTAGAATTAAAAGACGATTAAACTAAAACATGAACAACAATAAAAGAAGCATAAAACAAACAATGAAAGAAACACAAAACTTTAATGATAAAATGACTCACATTAAAAGTAGCATCCTCCTACTTTAGTGTGTGCTTCAAGGCCTCACTTCTAGTAGGAAGAATAGTCACTTAAAATATGGAGTGATTACAATAGGAGGTGAAGAGTTCTATTTATAGCCATGGAAAAAGCTAATCCGGGACAATCCCCCGATGTGGGACTAAACAGATACCACAAATAGCCTAAATATCCTCTAATACATGTGCTGGAGAAATTTGAGCGCATTTGGGCCAAAAGTGACCGCTAATTAGCGGTCTACAGTGTCCGGATCGCTCTGGAATTTCTTGTGGGCTTTTCTAGAAGGCTTTGTTGGTATTTGATGCATCTATTTTGCATGTTGGAGGTCCGACCCGAATAGAATTGCCAAAATACTCCCCATGATGGTGAGGAGTATTCTGTTTTGCTCTTAGGTCCTTCGGTCTTGCATTCAGGTCCTTCTTCCTTGCATCTTGGTCCACAGATCTCACAATTCAGTCCCTTTCCCAGCTTTTGGGTCCTTTTATGCTTCATCTCTTCAAACCTATTTATTCCTGAAAACTAAACATAAAACTCGTAACATAGCATTATTTAGGTGAAAGATGATGGATATAAGATACAAATATGAGCATGAAATGATGTCAATCAAATACCCCCACACCTAACTTTTGCTAGTCCCGAGCAAAACAAAGAAAGAGAAAAGCATGCGAAAAAAAACAAGAAATCCTAACTCACTTTCGTAGGAATCACGGTTGCATTTAGCACGTGCAATAAGCCGTTAAACCTCCTTGTCGCCAAGGAGGAGGAGTGTTGTCTCCTGAGGGTTTTCAGCGGATATACCCACAAAATCCGAACAAGATGCATTAATCAATCTAGCTACACGACTCGTTGGACTTATTTTGTCGATCATAGGACGCAGTAATACTACGGGTCGACTCTATATATGTAATCGGTCCACACACCTAGCCTAATGAGTTATTTGTGAGAGTTAGTCAAGGACTTAAGTGAAAGACATGGGCAACCTTAACTTCTGAATGTGATACAATGTGTAAAGTCCATTTTGGTTCTTATTTGACTCTTTTTTTTTCTTCTTTTTTTTCCTTTTTCTTTTTTTTCGTTTTCTTTGGAGCATTTTATTGGTTGGTGTTTGATTCTCCCCATGGTCAGGTTTCGTGCATCATTGCCTATGAGGACTTACACTATCACGTACACCTTCCCCTAAATCTCCACATAGGGCGATCCCTACCACCCGTGTAACGGGAGTTCGGTCGACGCATCCCAAGTCAGATGACTCGAAAGCACCAGGCACAAAGTCCCCTCAGACCTACTTTCCCAAGTGATAGGAGCCGTGCGAGAAGAGAGAACACCACTTATTTATCTATATGGGAACCAAAACCCCTACACTTAAGTTTCACAAAAAGAGATTAAGGGCCCTGGACTACGACAAACTTCCTTATACTCACAAACACGAATTATTTGACTCACTAGGGTCAGAGTGGACTTCTTTAAATGTTTGAGTGCTGAAACCCTATGATTACACGCCCCCTGAGGGAAAACCAGGGTGCATCCTAACGACTCGACAAGACCTAAAGCCAGTAAACTAGAAATCCTAATGCATCAAGTTCAAGACAATTTTGGGAGCTTTCTTTTTACTTTGCCTCTCAACGGTTTTGCACATGCTAAACACACGTAAAACCCACAAAAACTTGATTGATCTCGTTTTATATTTCTACCGCAAGTGCACTGCCGCGTTGAAGCGGTGGCAAATACGGGTCGTCCACTGGGTGTGTCGACACTTGGTTCGTGCGAAGGCAAGGGGTAAAGAAAGGAGAGAAGGATTGGTTACACTAAACTACACTACAATGCTAAACTAGAATGCAAAAGGAAATGAAGATAAGCAATAAAACTAAACCCCAAAGGGGGTGGAGAAATAATGTGAACATAAAGAAGTGTGTGTGTGTTCATTAAGCTCCTCACAACATGTAGTGCATGAAATCATAAAACTACATCCAACTTTGCCTCTACATGAATTAAGATAAGGCTACATCATTAAAACATACAAGACAATAATTGGAATGAAGCTACATGAACTCAAGTATAAAGACTATACCCTACTATGCCTCTACATGAATTAAGATTTCACTACATCATTAAAACATACAAGACATTAGCTAAGGTAAAGGCAACAAGAGCACATACATTACAAATTGTGTTTCCAATATTAACTTCATCCATATCCTAACCTTATCATTCCCCATAAAATAGGTCCACTAATCAAAGCATAAGCTAAGCTTCATTCAAGAGCATTAGCCTATCAAAGATAAGAGTGGAGACCCATTAGGTGGTTATGGAAATCATATAAAGCTCAAGGGATAAAGATAACACACACTTAATACACTACATGATTATATCACATATTTCTCCACCCCCAAATGGGGATGGAACTACTCACTACTCATTACACTACTGATTAGACTAAGCAAAGAAAGCATAATACTGAAATGAAAGTTAACTAAGAAGGCAAGAAGCATTAAAGAAACATAAAAGGAAAGGAAAGACTAAACTAACATGCACAAATTAAAAGACAAGATTAAAAGAAACTAGAAGAATTATTTTATTAACAAATGACTCACATTGAAGGTAGCATTCTTCTCCACCTTGAGTTTTTGCTTCAAGGCTCACTCCTTAGTAGAGAGAATGCCACCAAGCAATGGGTAATTACAATGGAAGGTGAAGAGTTCTATTTATAAGCATGAAAAAAGCTAATCAGGGAAAATCCCCCGATGTGGGACTAAACCAATACCAAAAATAGCCTAAACGAACACTAATACAAGTCCAGGAGAAGTTGGGGCGGATCTTGCATGATCCAGACCGCCAATTGGCGGTTCCAGACCGCCAATTGGCGGCCTATAAAGCCCAGATCCGTCTGGGTCTTCTGGTGGGCTTTCCTTGGTGTGTTTCTTGGTCTTGGATGCATCTAACTTGTTTAGTGGAGCTCCGACCCAAATCGAATTGACAAAATACTCCTCATGATGGTGTGAAGTTTCCTGTTTTGCTCTTAGGTCCTTCTGTCTTAATTTCAGGTCCTTCTCCCTTGCATCTTGGTCCCCAGGTCTCACAATTAGGTCCTTTTTCCTGCTTTTGGGTCCTTTCATGGCTCTTCTCTTCAAACCTCTTTATTTCTGAAAACTAAACATAAAACTCGTCACGTAGCATTGCTTAGGTGTAAGATAATGGATATAAGGTACAAATATAAGCATGAAATGATGTCAATCAAATACCCCCACACCTAAGTTTTTGCTAGTCTCGAGCAAAACAAAGAAAGGAAAATGCATACGAAAAACAAGAAATCCTAACTCACTTTCGTAGGAATCACGGTTGCACTTAGCACGTGCAACAAGCCGTTAAACCTCCTTGTTGCCAAGGAAGAGGAGTGTTGTCTCCTGAGGGTTTTCAGCGGATATACCCACAAAATCCGAACAAGATGCATTAATCAATCTAGCTACACGACTCGTTGGACTTATTTTGTCGATCATGGGATGCGGTAATACTACGGGTCGACTTTATATATGTAATCAGTCCACACCTAGCCTAATAAACCATTCGTGCAAGTTAAATAAGGAATTAAGTGAAAGACATGGACAACCTCAAGATCCTCAAGTGATACAAAGTGTAAGGTCCATTAAGGTTCTTATTTGCATTACCATTTTTTTTCTTTTTGTTTCTTTTCACACACAATTTTTTTTCTTTTTTTCTTTTTATTAGTTGGAGCTTCATTCTCCCAGGGTCAGGTTTCGTGCATCATTGCCCATGAGGACTTACACTATCACGTACACCTTTCCCCAAATCTCCACATAGGGCAATCCCTACCACCCGTGTAACGGGAGTTCGGTCGGCGCATCCCAAGTCAGATGACTCGAAAGCACCAGGCACAAAGTCCCCTCAGACCTACTTTCCCGAGTGATAGGAGCCGTGCGAGAAGAGAGAACATCTACTCACTTATTTCTTATCTACACATGAACCAAAACCCCTACACTAATGTCTCACAACAAGATTAAGAGGGTCCTTGACTACAACAAACTTCCTAAATTAACAAACACGAATTATTGACTCACTAGGTTCAAGGTGGACTTCTTTGAATGTATGAGCACTGAAACCCTATGATTACTCACCCCCAAAGGAAAACTGGGGTGCATCCTAATGACTCGATAAATCCTAAAGCCACGTACTAGATATCCTAATGCATCAAGTTCAAGACAATTTTGGGAGCTTTCTTTTTACTTTGCCTCTCAACGGTTTTGCACATGCTAAACACACGCAAAACCCAAAAAACATTTTCTTTCGAAAACACATGAAGATTTTGAAAGAAATGTGAAAATTTTGAAGCACTAGGCAAGCAAAAGAAGACAAGTCACCCAAGGATCATGGCAAGCAGATATATCGATATTAAATGCAGCACACTAACATGACCCTAACAATGCACACAAAAGAAAACAAAAATCAAAAGAAAAGACTCGATTATGTACATACGTAAAGCACCCCCCCACACCTACTTCATGCATTGTCCTCAATGAATGTGAGCAAAATACTACATGGATGTATGCATGAAACAGAATAGATCTCACCAACGTGAAGTACAAAGGGAAGTTCAAGGTCATGCTGATGGACACAATCCAAATTCCCTCAAAACCTGTGAGATGCTAAAGAAGGGATACAAATACGTGAAAGAACTGGGGCCCAAATACACAAGGGTTGGAGCCCACAACAATCAATGCTCACTGAAGGAGTCTTTTATTGTACTTTTTTTTTAGTTTTTTTTTTAATATAACTATGTACAAACATAAGTTCCCATCTTCATTTGTCAAAAGACATCAAATGGGAACCTCAAGAGTGGGTCAATGCACTTGGAAAGGGAACATGACACCACGCGGGGCCAGAATACTCATGCGTGGGCCCCCTTCACAAAGAGCACCAGATGAAATGAGAGGTTCGTGAATTGGACGCAAAGGCGTCTCATTCAAAGGATCAAACTGAAAGAGCTTGAACCTCTCAAGAGTTTGGGAAATAAGGGGCAACGGAAGAAGAGTTTCTCCTGTTGCGCTGCTGAAGTTATGATCGTCAATCCAAACTCTCCAACCAACAGGCTGGTGCGTCGGAACGAGGTCAAGAACCTCGTTAGGCATATCCGACACACCAGGCGAACAAACAGTGGGTCTCATACCCAAGGTATCCTCCCAGGAACTCCTAATACCCTCATGAGCAATGTAGTTGTTTGATGTTCCATCATTTCCAAGATGATCAGGAACAATAGTGAGAGGCAAACTCTCATCAGGTTGTTTGAAGTTGAGCGTACTAGGGAGCTCTTGCTCCACCAGAGGTGAGTCCTTAGGAGGTACAACAATAAGATCATGTGGCTCAAGGGCCACGGGACAAAAAGGTAAGGCACAATCCTGTGCCGACTCATAATAGAACTGGTCCAAGTTATTCTCAATTTGAATCGAATCCTCCACTAAGTGATCGTGAATTGAAACCCCAAGTCCCTCAGACTGACTAGGAGTTTGACTTTGAAAGGTTGTGCTTTGAATTTGTGGATGTGGTGGTGGTTCGATATCAAAAGATGAATCCTCATGTTGACAAGAAAAGTTACCCTCCTCACGTTCATGGAATTGTTGTGTCATCTGGCTCACTTGCATTTCCATGGTTTGCAAGGAATTCAACTTGGACGTCAATAAGTTTTGTGTGGTTTCCATGAATGTTTGGAGAGTTTGTTTCAAGGAATCAGGTATGCGGTCAACGATGGGGTCCAAGTCAGAGCTTGGAAAATTTTGGGGTTGGGTGTTGGGTGTTTGATTCTCCCCAGGGCCAGGTTTCGTGCATCATTGCCTATGAGGACTTACACTATCACGTACACCTTCCCCTAAATCTCCACATAGGGCGATCCCTACCACCCGTGTAACGGGAGTTCGGTCGGCGCATCCCAAGTCAGATGACTCGAAAGCACCAGGCACAAAGTCCCCTCAGACCTACTTTCCCAAGTGATAGGAGCCGTGCGAGAAGAGAGAACACCACTTATTTATCTATATGGGAACCAAAACCCCTACACTTAAGTTTCACAAAAAGAGATTAAGGGCCCTCGACTACGACAAACTTCCTTATACTCACAAACACGAATTATTTGACTCATTAGGGTCAGAGTGGACTTCTTTAAATGTTTGAGTACTGAAACCCTATGATTACACGCCCCCTGAGGGAAAACCAGGGTGCATCCTAACGACTCGACAAGACCTAAAGCCAGTAAACTAGAAATCCTAATGCATCAAGTTCAAGACAATTTTGGGAGCTTTCTTTTTACTTTGCCTCTCAACGGTTTTGCACATGCTAAACACACGCAAAACCCACAAAAACATTTTCTTTCGCAAACACATGAAGATTTTGAAAGAAATGTGAAAATTTTAAAGCACTAGGCAAGCAAAAAAAGACAAGTCACCCAAGGATCATGGCAAGCAGATATATCGATATTAAATGCGGCACACTAACATGACCCTAACAATGCACACAAAAGAAAACAAAAAATCAAAAGAAAAGACTCGACTATGTACACACGTAAAACACCCCCACACCTACTTCATGCATTGTCCTCAATTAATGTAAACAAGATACTACATGGATACATGCATGAAAAAGGAAAGATCTCACCAACATGAAGTACAAAGGGACGTTCAGGGTCATGTTGATGGACACAAACCCAAATTCCCTCAAAACCTGTGACAAGCTGAAGAAGGGAGATAAATACGTGAAGAGATTGGGCCCAAGTACACAAGGGTTGGGGCCCACAACAATCGATGCTCACTGAAGGAGTCTTTTATTACACACTTCTTCTTTTTTTGTTGTTCTTTTTGTTGTTTTTTTTTCTTTTTTATTTTTTTTTAAAGATATATACATCAACCAAGATATTCTCATAATGATTTGATCAAGGAACATCAAATGAGAACATCAAGTCAGGAGGACCAGAGATTTGCCGAGATGGGCAAACTCCATTGGTACTCTGAGGTGTCATGAGGGGTGAAAGGTCAAAGCTGAAAGGCTCGAACCCCTCATGATATTGGTCGGGTGTGGGCAACAAAGAATGAAGTTGTGTTGCCTCACTAGGGTTTAATTGCTCATCGAAGAAAACCCACCAACCAATAGGCGGGTGCATCGGAATGAGTTCCTCAAGCTCATTCGATGGATGCAGCAGACCTGCATCACTAAGAATGGGGCTTCTCCCCAAGTCATCCAACAAGGACCTCCCACCATCATTTAGATCATCAAGCATAAGCTCGGTCATAGGTGGGTCCTTGTTGGAGTCAATATGAAGCTCAAATGGCTCAATGGCCATGGGACATGAGGTAGAGACACCTTCTGGTATAGGCATATGATGAGGTGTCTCACTCTCACTAGTACTCTCAACTGAATCATGCAACGAACACTCCCTTTGGACATTCATGTTCGAGGCCAGCTCACTCTGTTGCATTGCGAAGATAGGCAATGAGTTTTCGCTGGGCCCACGAACATTCTCAATGGGTTGCATTGGGGTTAGGGGTGTTCGTTGATTTTGTGGTGCTTTCTCCAATTGGCGGATGAGATTTAGATTTAAAGGTTCATCCATGGGTTCTTGTTGCCTACCAGAGTTGAACACATGAAACTCGACACTCATGTTACCGAATGAGAGGTTCATGAGACCATTTCTACAATTAATTAAGGCGTTGGAAGTTGCCAGAAATGGTCTACCCAAAATCAAAGGTATTTGAGAGTGGGTGTTCACAACAGGATTGGTATCGAGTACAACAAAAATCGACTGGAAATATAAAATCTCCAACTTTGATAAGCACGTCCTTGATAATCCCCTTTGGAATACGAATGGATCTATCCGCGAATTGGAGGGTGATCTTAGTTGGTTTCAATTCCGCCAAGTTCAACTATTGATAAACAGAAAATGGGAGGAGGTTGACCGCTGATCCTAAATCAAGCAAAACATTAATCATGCTAGTGTCCCCTATCGTACACTGAATAGTAGGACACCCAGGGTCCTTGTATTTTGTGTAGGCGGGATTGGACAAAAGTGAGCTTACATTTGCAGCCAAGAATGCTTTCTTAGGAACATTGCTCTTCCTCTTGGTTGTGCAGAGATTCTTCAACACTTTGGCATATTGAGGTATTTGTTGGATGACATCCAACAAAGGGATGTTAACCTTAACTTGCCTAAACACCTCTAATATCTTGTCCATTGTGTCACTCTGCTTTTTGGTTAACCTACTTGGATAAGGGGCTTTTGGCGGGTAGGTTTTCTGCAGTGCATGAGAAGGAAGCCTTGGTGTATTACCCTTACCCTCAGCCTCTTCTTCACCACCATTCCCACTGAGGGGCTGCATAGATGGTGGTGGTGGCAAGGAAATGTGATTGTCAACCTGTTTTCCATTCCTTAAGGTCACAATGGAATTGACATGGTGAACAGGTTCCTCCACATGGTTCACTTGCCTCCCCCGAGGGACCACATTCTCATTTTTCATGTGTTGTTGCTGGTACACACGGGGGTTAGCCTCAGGCTGGCTAGGAAAAGACCATCTCTCTCTCTCTCATGTACAGACTGAGCCAATTGGCCCATCTGAAGCTCTAGAGATTTTATGGTCTGCTGATTTGAAGTGAGAACTTGACTTGTGGTAGACATAAAATTTTCATTGAGTTTTCAAGTCGACGAGTCAAGGTCTCAAGCGAATTGAATCGGGTTTCCATATTATTGGAATTTGGGAAACCCGATTGATTGGTGGTTTGCGCTTGGGGTGGCCGATAGGAATGCGCATGCATGGGAGGTTGGTGTGATTGGTAAGGTGGTCTCGAGGAGTTTGGAGGACCACCCGGGGCATTAGTTTGGTTCCATGAAAAATTGGGGTGGTTCCTCCATCCAGGATTATAAGATGATGAGTATGGGTCATTCCTGGCTCTATCATAAACGGCGTTGACACGCTCCATCTCAGGAGGAATGGACTCACACTCGCTTTCTACATGACCTATCCTACCACATGAATGACACGGAACTGGACCAGATGTAGACATGTGAGGTGCACTTTGTTGGTTTTGGAGCTCAATCGAGTCCATACGGCGCATTAAGGCCGCCATGCGTGCCTCGGTGGCCGTAGTGGTATCGATAGCAAATGCGGTACCCGATCTAGTCGAGTTTGCATTCGCGATCCTCACTCCCATACTAGATGATGCAGGTGGTTCCCTCACACTCTCCCACTGCATGGTTTTCTCAGCGAGGTCTTCTAGGAAGGCCCATGCCTCCCTTTCATCCTTTCCCAAGAACTCTCCTTGACACATGGACTCAAGGAGCGTTCTGGACGGGATGTGAAGACCCTCATACACAATCTGACAAAGACGCCACAACTCAATGCCATGGTGAGGGCACGAGGATAGTATCTCTTTGAACCTCTCAAGATATGCATGAAATGGTTCGGTCTCATGTTGATAGAACGAATTGATTTCGTTCCTCAATTTTTGAGTCCGATGATTAGGAAAGTACTTCTTGAGGAATGCAGATTGAAACTCATCCCAAGTCCTAAAGGAATTCGCCTGGTTGCTGTACAACCACTTCTTGGCGTCATCCTTTAGTGCAAAGGAACGAGCCTAAGATGGATGGAGTCTGTGCTAAGTTGTTGCAGCTTGAACATAGCACAGACCTCCTCAAATTCCCTGAGAAAGATATAGGGGTCACCTTTCCCAGTGAAATGAGGGAGCATGGAGATAAACTGAGGCTTAACCTCAAAATTGTTCCCATTAGCCTCTGGCAATACGATGCATGAGGGTAGAGCTTACGGCTCGGGTAGCATCGATCACGTAGAGGTATGGGAACGACAATTGGAAGCACTGGTCGAACAGGTGGGTCCAGCAACTGCTCCTCCTCACGGAAATTAGCAGCCATTGAACCCGGACTACGTGCGACACGAGAGGAGGGAGGTGTCGAGAAATCGATGACCGAAGCCGGATTGACAACGCTCCTCGTCAAACGACCACTCTCGTCTCGTGTCCACGAAAGCATGCACAAAGGTGCACACACAAACCACAACTCTCTTTTTTTTCAAATGAAGAATGTACGTAGAAGAGAAGACGAGGGAACACAAGAGAGAAAGAATGACTCAGGAGAGAAGGGAAGAAGTCCTTAAGCTACGGCGGATGGGTACAGGTAGAAGCACACAAGCAAACAAGGCTCAAGCAATCCTAAGGTCGCTATAGGTCCTTACAGCTAGACGACGCCTAACTGCGAGGTCACACGGCCTCAACACGCCTCACCTCCCTACAACGAGGACCACAAAGCCCAGCAAGTGAGCCAAGATCCTGGCATCTCGTCTCTCCTACTATCGACAAAGTGGGCAACACCGATCAGGTCATGACGGTCGGGACCGGATCACTCTCCTAATGCGTCCAAGATCCTTAGGGCCAATGTCTACTTGATTTTAAAATTAGGCTCTTGATTAGTGTGGTTTTTGGGGAGAAGGAAAGGGTGATGAAATCCCCCACCTTATCTTTTACGGGACAGCCCCTCCTTAGTAGCGTTTTGGAGTCCTAAATCTAGCAACCAACACTCCAAACAACGCTCAACTCACACTTGTTGCAATGCACTTCCTACTAACTAATGCATGTTCATACGAAATGCATGAATGAGAGTAGAAGTTCCGTACCTCACGCCAGCTCTCAACAACAAAAAATAAAGCTAAGATAAAAGACAATCTAAGTGCCTAAGTCACATACATGATGCATGGCCTAAACAAAAAGAATGCCTAATCTTTTGCTTTGAGTTTTAGGGTCCAAGTTGCTTAAAGGAGGTTTGATTATTGATCTGGGAACGAACTATAAGTCACAACATGCCATATTGAGTCCCAGATTACTAGATCAATTAGAGCAACAACACAAAGAAATTAGAAGATGAGAAGAGCTCACCAGACCGCTGACTGGCGGTCTGAAGTGCTCAGATCGTCTTGAAATTTCTCCAGTAGCGTCCACTTGCTATTCCCAATCTCCTGAAACAAAGACAAACTACAAAAACACAAATTAAATCCACTCGAATCGTCCAAACAAGAGTCTGGACTGGCACCTCCCCGGCAACGGCGCCAAAAACTTGTTGAACGTTTTAATTAAACCGCAAGTGCACGGCCGCGATGAAGCGGTGGCAAGTACGGGTCGTCCTCAGGGAGGTGAGCAGCCTCTTGTTTGCACGAAATCAAGTGGCAAAAAATAGGGGGAGAAAGTTGTTTATGCTAACCTACGCTACACTACGCTAAGAAGTATGAAATGTGAAAGAAGCAACCAAACGATGAAATAAGAACTAAGCTAAGAACAAAACAAGAATGCTGGAATTTCAGGAAGTTAAAACCCCTAAGGGGTGGAGTGAGTGCACACAAGCAAAGAGGTGGGTGTAGAATACATTCTTTAAGCACATGAAGGTGGTGTTTATCAAGCATAGGAAGTGTCTAAATGTTATGGCAAAACCTATCAATCTATTCACCAACTTAGTTGATTAACATTTACATATGCAAGGTGTTTATTTCAGAACCTAAACAAGCATGAGAGGTGTCTAATCATTTTGGCAAAACTCATCAAGTTATAAATTCTATCCTAAACAAACAAGCATACATTCATGTTTAATCAACACATTGAAATTAAAGCATTCATCTCATTCTCTAATGCATGTATGTACATCTACTCCACCCCCCAAAGGGGATGGAACTACTCACTAAACATTACACTAATTATTAAACTATGGAAAGAAAGCATATTAAAACTAAGCTAGAATTAAAAGACGATTAAACTAGAACATCCACAACAATAAAAGAAGCATAAAACAAACAATGAAAGAAACACAAAACTTTATTGATAAAATGACTCACATTAAAAGTAGCATCCTCCTACTTTAGTGTGTGCTTCAAGGCCTCACTTCTAGTAGGAAGAATAGCCACTTAAAATATGGAGTGATTACAATAGGAGGTGAAGAGTTCTATTTATAGCCATGGAAAAAGCTAATCCGGGACAATCCCCCGATGTGGGACTAAACAGATACCACAAATAGCCTAAACATCCTCTAATACATGTGCTGGAGAAATTTGAGCGCATTTGGGCCAAAAGTGACCGCTAATTAGCGGTCTACAGTGTCCGGATCGCTCTGGAATTTCTTGTGGGCTTTTCTGGAAGGCTTTGTTGGTATTTGATGCATCTATTTTGCATGTTGGAGCTCCGACCCGAATAGAATTGCCAAAATACTCCCCATGATGGTGAGAAGTATTCTGTTTTGCCCTTAGGTCCTTCGGTCTTGCATTCAGGTCCTTCTTCCTTGCATCTTGGTCCACAGATCTCACAATTCAGTCCTTTTTCCCAGCTTTTGGGTCCTTTTATGCTTCATCTCTTCAAACCTATTTATTCCTGAAAACTAAACATAAAACTCGTAACATAGCATTATTTAGGTGAAAGATGATGGATATAAGATACAAATATGAGCATGAAATGATGTCAATCACAGTTGCAGCGCGATTCCCGCAAAATTGAAGGCTCTTCTTTACCAGTTTCAGGTATGCTTCTACCCCCTTAGCATAAGAGGATGTAGAGTGGGTGTTGGATGAAGTCTAGTCCAACACCATTGGGTTAGCCGACCTGAGGTTCGGAGTGCACAAGTGGAGATCCATCCGATAGTGTGGACTGTGTAGCACCATTCGAATTTTAGAGGTTGGCTGGGCTTTTCTCCCACTACCACGACCCTTGCTTCATGCTTTCCTTGTTGGTTGGATGAAGAAACCAGAAGGGATGAGGCTGGGATGTGGGGAGCAAGTTGGGGTTGTGGTTGCATGCATGTTGTGCGTGATTTGCTACCACCTCTTGTGGTTGAAATTATGATTTCTTCACTGATCTGTTAATGTATTTAACATGTTGTAACATGCGATTTTTGTAGGGTGTTACTGATTTTAGAACTCATGCTCCTTCATTATTTCATGACTTAGTTAAGATGATATTTGCATGAATCATTACTGATCACTGATCCTAGGTCTATGCGTGACTTAGCAATGAGTCCAGATTTCCTTGCATGAGGAGCTTGCTGATTTAGGTCTTATATTCATGTATTGATTTATAATTTCATTCAGACATTAGTTACATGAATTGTTACTATTTTAGGTCACCTAATCTTGCATTATTTCATGACTTGTTACGTCAGTAGTTCATAAGTTATCATTGATTTCAGACCTTATATCTATGCATGATCTAGCTAATAGGTCTAAATAATACAGCATGACTCATTCTGATTTTAGTCCACTAACGACCAATACAAGTATACGCTCTGATCAGACGATTTCCTAAGATATATTCATGACATCTCATTTGAGAATAAGTTGCATAATTCCATATAGTTGATAATGCGATCGGTAGGGCTGATATGTGTCGATTGCTATGATTGCTAATCTAGTTTGATTTCGTTCCAGCAGTAGCCATATCACATATATAATCTAATTTTCGTATACCTCATCTGATATGTCTTGCTATGCTCTCACATGAAAATGATTTCAGAACTCATACATGTTTTATGCAACTCATTCTATGGCTTATAAGTAGTAAGCAAATCGGAATGCATGCATGTAGATCAATTTATAAATTGGTTTGGACTATTGATATCACAAGCATGTTTCATAACCTTATGTTATTGTTATATACTTGTGCATGTTCATATCATCTCTGATCATGTTGAGTGTGGCTAGAACTAACGTGCATGAGGTCTGAAATTTAATGTTCCTGTCATATAATGCTTGTAGTATCTCTTTTGTGATACCTCTTTTTGTTATGGATGTGTTTCTCATACTGAATACATGCTATTGTGTGAGTTCCATTTTCTGTTAAATAGGTACATCGGATACTTGTATAATTATCCTTTGAGATCTGATTTTATTGTTTATTTTTATCCCATAATTTAACTGTTGTGAAGGTGCTACATGTTAATATATCTTTAGTTGTTAAATACATGTGATTTTTTCCTAACTAAGTGGTTGTTAAGATGTTGCATGCCTATGTTTTATTTATCTACTAGATTTATGGGAATATTCATGTTTAGATTATTGTTAGGAAGCTATACTTGTACGCATGACATCATCACTGGAAACAGGAAATTGCACTACATGTAAAGGCTAACCGAACATTTTAATTCAACTATGTGCATGATGCTATGCTCTAAAATGTTGGAATCATAAGTAATTTGCCATCCATTCATGCATGCATGCCTGTCACTTGTATTATCATGATTCCATCGTGGGATCTTATATTATGCATATGGTCACATATATCCCCTAAATATACCTAGATTCATGCAGAAATGAATTCTAAACCCACAATTGCATTATAGTAGAGTGAAGTGTTGTGTAATCATCTCAACATGCCCATAGCTCCCACAGGTTGCATGTTTACTTCTCATGATCTATGATTATCATGGCATGTGTTTTACCTAATTTATTATAATTGTTGTTGCTTCTGTTATGTGCAACATGACGTGAGTGCATGTCGTGGATGCAAGTAAGTTCGTGTTGTGATATTATGACTATGATTCCATGATTTATTGGTTGTGTAGATACATCATGCCCATATATATTTATCTATCGAGATCTTATTATGATTACACGTCTTAATTGCTATCCTCATACATCATGTGCATGTACATATATAAACGCATGGAGATCTTGTTATTAGCACATGATTTAATTGGTACCTAGATATATCTTGTGCATGAGTATTGTCTATCGAGATCTTGTCATTAATTCCATGTTTTATTTGTTGTTCTCATACACCTTGTGCATATAGATATAAATATATTATATGTCCATGTATGTTCAGTGACCGTATTTTATGTGACCTTCCTAATTAGTTTGTGGTCAATAGACATTATGATCATGCATCATTAGCTTGTTGTTGTTAGGTCATACGTATATAGGTTGTTAGTTGTTGGATTCATGTGATTTGTTCATGATTAATTCTCAGAATCTATGGCTATCATGAACTTGTATTTCATTGTCTTATGGCCATTGTTGCCAATGTTTTTGCAGTGCCCCTTGTTTTTGTTGTTACTGCAAAGTTTGTGTCCGGAGGATGATGTAAGGAGTTTGTATCCATAGCTCTTATTAAGAGTTAGGGATAGCAAATTTCGAGGATGAAATTTATTTAAGGGGGTAGGTTGTAAAAACCGCTCTCCTGCTATAATATTAATAAGTCCACTCTCCTCGATTATGTATAATTTAGTTCTTAGAATGTCAATTTGTGTTATGGTATGTTTGTTTAAGTATATTTGATCGGATTTCTCATTGGTCGATCGTGCGCGACACATCGGGCTAGTGCGCGGTGGTTTGACTCGATCGACTCAATTTGGGTCCGAGTGAGCCTATGGCGCGAGTTTGGGCTGAGCCCATGTTGGGGTGATATGGAATTGGAAGGGTTGCACTTGGGGTTTGGATATAGATAATTTCGTGACTTTTGGATGCCTTTGCTTGGTGCCATTTTGGCATGCTTGAGGGGGTCTGAATAACCATGAAGAGTATGGAAGTTGGAGAGTTGTAGCAAACAAAATTCCTCCCTCCAGCTGACCCTTGCACAACCATTCCTCTTCCTCACGTCTCCTCCACCTCTTCAACTCCTCAGCCACGTGGTCAAGCCTCTCAAGTGGTGCTCCGATGAATTTCAAATCCGATGAGACTAGAAGCAACCTCTAGTGCAACTTTCGGTGCGACTAGAAGAGTGGTGGGCAGAATCTCCGGCTAAGTTCAAGCAATCTTCCTTGATAATCAGGTATGCTCCTAAACCTTGAAGAGTTGTATGGGAGGGGGGTGTTGTCTGGAGGGCCAGCCAGCACCATGTTGGTGGTTGGTGCAATCGGTTGCACCAACAACCAAGTTCCCTTCTAGCGTGCGCATGGAGCATGCGCTAGATGGGGCTGGCTATGGGGCAGCCAAAGGGACCGGGGTTCCGGTGAGCTCCGGTGAGGTCCGATCCGGAGTGATGAGGTTTCTTCTGGGCTGAATTTTGGGGTGGGCACGGATCTGGTTGGGTGTGGCTGGTGCACACAAGATCGGACTAGGATTTGTCTTCAACCCTTTTGACTATTTGTTTGGATCGGCTGGCTGGTCCAGCTCTTCTAGATGGTGGAAAAGGTCAGTAAAAGGTGTGGAACAAGCCTAGGGATGATAAGGGTGAGGGGGATCTTGATGGGCTAGCACGGTCTATGCAGCATGTACTTGAATGGGCTAGCCATGTGGTTAGTGCACCATGTGCATCAGCTTGCTCGGTTGTTGGGCTGAGCTGCTTGGATGGATCTCTACTGACCCTCTCCCACCATAGACGGCCTGAGAGTGATACTCTAAGCACGTGGGTTGGAGTGGTCAAGGGCTCATGCATCTGTTTGAGTCGATTGAACTTGTTAGCTTGTCTTTTGTTAGTTATCGTGCTCTATGTGTTGAATGTGTTTTGCTCTATATGACTTGTTGTGTTTCAGTAGCAGATATAATGTGGTTATATGATCTGATGTGTGTGTATTCCTGATGTTGTAGTCATGCATGCACTTATGAATGTAAATGGGCTCTTTCATATCATGTGTTGATCGTGTCATGTTCTAAAGCAACATATTAACCCGTTGCATGCATGTATGCTAGTTTAGAGATCTATCTCGTCTACTGATATTTTATGCATGTTCCAACATGATTATCCTACTGATATACATGTAATACATACCCACATCAACTCTGATCATGCTCTGAGATTTCAGTTATCATCGCATATAAACTTTGAAATTAAGGATGCATGCTACCGATTATTGTGGAGTTTGATTTTGATATACCTAGTTGTAATGCATCATTCTATTGCGTCTCTCATGTCTATATATTACTGAAGTGAAGTGTTATGATATGGTTATGTATGAACCTTAGGATATCAGACCTTTTAACATCCTTATCATGACCCGTAGATGACTCGATTAGCTATTATCTTGATTTGTTGATCCGGTTATGATTGCTTGTTGTTGTGAGTTTCGTTTGATTCTTGATTGGGATGTTCTGATTTTATTTGTTTGGGGGCTGTTAGGAGTCTATCCGGATACCTTTCCTTGAGCTCATTCCATACACTGTAGATGCATTAGATTTTAGATGCTTAAGTAGCTTGCATCGCATTTAATCTGATTAATAATTCTGGGCACATTCTGTTTTTGGGCTGACGGGCCACGAGTGGGTCCTCTAGCTAGAGAGGCCGTTCGCATAAGACCTTCATGTCGGGAGGCCAGGCGTAAGATAAGTCCTGGGCAGGCGCGCTGCCATGCTGTCTCAGGGTAGGTATTCCCAAGTTCGCGATGGCACCATGTAGGTCACTTGCCGCGAATTAGGACACTTATCCGGCGCACCGCTTTGTGTCGAGCGGTGGGTCACTGTCGAGTGACCACCTTTGACCAGTGAGGCTGGTGTTCCGGTTCCTATTGAGGAATGATTCGGGTGCTTCCGACCGGCACGGCTTATGGAGTCGTAGCCTTCTGTTGCATTATGTGTTTTTCTGTTTCTGTTTCGGATGCTTTTGTCTTAGATAGATTGCATGCATTCTTCCATATAACTCTGATTGGGCCAGGGGCGTACTGAGTTTTCTTTATAGAAAACTCACGCATATGTTGATTGCGGTGCTTGCAGGTACTTAGATTACTACAGGGTAAACTGGACGAGTAGTCGAAGATTCTGTACACGAGGGACACAGCGACCAGATTCTTCAGTTTGTATTTTGCTTCCGCATTATTTATGATGTATTTCCCTTTTGAACTCGATGTAATGTATTTGACCTTGTTACCATATATGGATAATCTCTCACTTTTCAGTCATGTTTTATGTTAGTCTATCCATGTATGATCTCTCTACTTATTGTCGAGTCGTTGTTGGTCTGTCTTTTGTAACTCCTTCGGTCATCACGGAGGTCTCTGATCGTGACACTTGTAGTCTTTCCCAGTGTGCATACCCGCGAGATCGGGGGCGTTACACCCTTCGTGCCGGATAAACCTTCGTCCAACACCCCTACTTATTATCCTCTTGTCGGGCCAGAAGCATACCTCAGAATGGGAGAAAAACACCCCAGAGTTTGCTGGAAACACAGTTGCCTGGCTCCTTGTGCGCCTCTTATACAAGCCTTCCTTGTCTTCTTGATAATTTTTCGGAGAGATGGCCCAAGATCTGATGGTTGCCAGTGGTGGGAGGGGGGAAAGTAGTGTTTTGTGTGAGGGAGAGGGGAGAGCAACAACAATAGGCAGCTAGGGTTTGCGGTGCCTTAAAATGCAAGCACAAAACCTCCCAAAACCGCACCCACCAGCTTGCACTTGATTGGAAAAAATCCCCCAAGATCTCCTCATGCCAAATCCATGCAATTTTGAATATTTGTTTGCTGACGTGGACACCAGCTCATCCGGGCTGGCCCACCAAGCCTCCCCACGCACTAGCCAAGTGGCCAAGAGAAACTAACTCTAGTGCCACTCGCACCCAACGTTGAATTGATCAAGTGTAACGCACACCCGCCCGGCGAGTCGCACCTGCTTGACCAAAAAGGAAACTTTCCGAAAAAATGAAACTTCCGTCAAACAAAATATAAACATGTAACATAGCAAGCATACAATACACATAAAACACACAGGCTTGAATATGAGGATGGACTTTATTATAAGGTCAGGAGTGCAGGTCCTACATCAGGTTGCTTACCTGGAATGAAGATGTTGAAATCCGTAGTTAGATTGCCAAAAGACAACCTCATCTAGTCATTGTGGTAGTTAATTAAAGCATTAGACGTTGCCAGAAATGGCCTCCCAAGGATCACCAAGATTTGTTGTTATGGGTTAGAAACTAGTTATGTATCCAGGATAATAAAATCGACTGGAAATACGAACTCGCCCACTTTGATAAGAACATCGTTTACGATCCCCCGTGTAGTTTTGACTCACCTATAAACCAAATGAAGGGTAGTTGTCGTTGGCTTAAGGTCTCCAATTCCTAGGTTGACATAAACTGAATAAGGTAGGATGCTCACAAATGCCTCCAAATTTAGTATGGCTCGGTGGAAGGGCACATTACAAATGACACAAGAAATAGTTTGATAACCAGGTTCCTTGTATTTTACTTGTGCAGGTTGTGTCAAGATAGAACTGGCATTGGCAGTCAAGAAAGGTTTTCTTAGGGACCTTAGTTAGCCTCTTCTGGGTGCATAGATCTTTGAGGAATTTGGCATACGGTGGCATTAGTTGAACAATGTACAACAATAGAATATTTACTTTGACTTTCCGTAGTCCCTCAACAATCTTATCCTAGTGATCACCCATTTTCTTTACCATCCTATGTGCGTATGGTGCCTTGGGGACATATAAACTAGAAGGTTGAGCCTCAGGAATGGGTTCTTTAGGAGGCTTATAAATATTTCCTTAAGAGTCACTGAGGGTTGAGCCTCAGGACATGTGCACACTCCATGTCTACGTGTCCCGTCAGACCACACTTACTACAGGAGGGGTTGGTGACTTGAGCTACAGGAGCGTAGTCCACCTCTAGACATTCTAACCTATGCATGATAGCAGTTATTTTTGCATCAGATGCAATAGTTGAATCTACTTGGTATGATCTGCCCTTACCAATAGATCTGGTGGCTGGTGGCTCTCTCATGGTATCCCAATCAAGGGTTTCTTCAACCATGCTTTCAAAGTGTTGTTATGCCTTATCAATCGGCTTCATTTGACCCTCACACATTGAATCCAGCAATGCGGGTGTTTTAATTCAGACCCTCATAAACAATCTGGCACAGCTACGAAGGCTCAAGTCTATGATTAGGAAATTGTTGGAGGAGATCATTAAATTTCTCAAAGAATGAATGAAACGATTCAGTTTCAGTCTGATATGACTGGAGTATCTGGTGTCGTAATATTAAGTCTTCCTCTGAGGAAAGAACTTATTCAGAAAAATAGTCACAAATTCCTCCCAAGACCGAATCGAGTTCGCCAGTAGTTGTACATCCATTTTCTTCACGTTGTCCTTCAATGCAAAAGAAATCATCCTCAATCTCACTAAATCCTCATCATGTTGCATCCTACACATGGAGCATTGATTGACATCATATCATGCATATATTTGTGTCTTATATCCATTATCTTGAACCTAAACAATTCTACGTAACGAGTTTTATGTTTGAGTTTCAGGAATAAACAAGATTGAGGAGAAGAGGCATAAAAGGACCTAAAAGCAAGAAAATGACTAAGTTGCAAGACTTATGGACTAAGATGCACAAGAGACGGACCCGAATGTAAAAACAAGGGGCCATTGAGCAAATGAAGGAATTCCACACCATCATGATGAGTATTTGGCAATTCGATTCGGGTCTGAGCTCCAACAACCGACTTGGATGCATCACACATGAAGAAATCGAGTCAGACAACCACACACCAAAACCTCACATGATCCAAAGCATATAGACCGCCAATTGGAGGTCTATTTTGCTCCAGATCCGATATGTTTTAGTCAGATCATGTATTAGGGTGTTTATGTTTATTTTTTGTGGTGTATTAGTCTCATACCAGGAGATTATCCCTGATTGCCTTTTTTATTTGGCTATAAATAGAACTCCTCATCCTCCGTTGTATTCTACTCATTGCTTGGTGGCATTCTCCTTGCTTGGAGTAAAAGCCTTGAAGCAAAAACTCAAGGTGGAGAAGAATGCCACTTTTAATATTGTCTTGTCTTTTAATTCTTGCATGCTTCTTTATTTTAATTTGCTTTCATTTAGCTTCTTTAATATTTCTTGCTTGCGTAGTTTAATTGCCTTTCATTAGAATGTTTTGTTTTGTTAATGTCATTTGTAGTGTAATGATTATTGATTTGTTCCATCCCCATCTCGGGGTTGGAGAAATATGTGATGTTATTATGTGATGTATTAGGTGTGTTATCTTAATCATTTGAACCTTACATGATTTCCATAACCATCTAATGAGATTTCACTCTTGTCTTTGATATGCTAATTCTCTTGAATGAAGTTTAGCATATGTTAGATTAGTGGACTTATTTTATGGGGAATAATGAGGTGAGGATATTGATGGAATTGATAAAGGAAACATGACTTGTAGTTGTATGTACTCTTGTTGCCTTTACCTTGGTTAATGTCTTGTATGTTTTAATGATTGTGTAAATCTTATTTCATGTGGAGGTATAGTGGGGTTTGGTCTTTATACATGAGTTCATTTAGCTTCATTCCAATTATTGTCTTGTATATTTTAATGATAATGTGTTATCTTACTTCATGTGGAGGCAAAGTTGGATTTAGTTTTATGATTTTCATGCACTACATGTTGTGATGAGCACAATTGAACACACATACATACACATATTTTTGTATTCACATTCTTCCTCTACCCCCTATGGGGTTTAGTTTTATTGTTGATTTTTCAATTACTTTCGGATTCTAGTGTAGTTTCGATCATAACTCCTTTCTCTTCGTTCTCACTCGCCTTCGAACTAACCATAGTCGACACACCTCCCTGTGGATCGACCCGTATTTGCCACCGCTTCAACGTGGTCGTGCACTTGCAGTTATTTCAAAACGTTCCATCAAGCATACTTCCTCAAATTCACGTATAAACATTATGGATCCTCCCTTTTGACATTGAAGGTAGGAAGCATACTCACATATTGAGGTTTCACTTCAAAGTTGTTCCCACGGGCAGGCGGGAAAACTATGCGAGAAGGTTGTGCGGACCACACAGGATAGGTTCGCTTCCACAATATCATCTGTCTCTCGTGTCTAGGTATTGGTGGTGGTAGATTCCTCTGCCTCCCATGTCGGCGGGGTAGGTCGTGGAGTAAACTACATTTGCGAGGGATCGAACCGACTATATCCTAGTCTCGAAAGTATAAACCTCGTACTCAATCAGAGCTCAAGGCACGGAAGGAGGATCCACTTGATCGTCCATCTCAGAAGAAGGATCAACTCTCTCAAGACAACCAACCTTTCTTATGTGAGTCCAACCTCTCATAAAAGTGCTCGACTCGACCCTAAAACACTAAGAGAAAAGGTGTAGTATAGGAGGAGACTAATCAATAGAAGGATAGGAGAAGATGACTAATATGAGAAGATACGAAGCCTTAAAAACTAGCGTGGGTAGTGGGATTGGGTAGAAGTCTAAGCTAGCAAACACGACTTAAAGAAATCTATAACTATAGGTCCTTAGGCTAGACAATGCCTAATCGTGACTCTCTAGACTCCCAAACACCTCACCTTTCTCGGTCGTAGGTCACAAAGCCAAATAAGAATGTCAAGACCCAGAGAATCTAAAAGTCTCAATGCCATAAGCCAACAACGATGTTTAGGCCATGACGTCGTGAATGAGATTGTGTCCAAAGTGTGCCCAAAGTTCTTTTTGCCGATGTCTACTTGATTTTACTTTCGGCTTTAGATTAGTATGGTTTTTGGGACGAAGGATTGAGTAATGAAATCCCCCACCTTATCTTATATGGGACCACCCTCCTTAGCAGCATTGAGTCTTAAATCTTGCAATCAACTCGCCAAACAAACACTCACCTCACACTTGTCCTGATGCACCTTCTAACTAATGCATGCTTTAACCATGCATATAGAAGGGAAGAATGCACATAGCTCACACCAGCAATCGAAAACATAATAGTAAAGAAAATAAAGACGAATGCATGCAAGGTATACAAGTGATGCATGACCTAGATGACAATCAATCTAATCTTTTGTTTTGGGTTTAAAGGCCAAGTTGTCTTAAAAAAGGTTCATGCACATGTAATAGGTTATGATATAAGCCTAAAGCATGTACTGAGCAAAGAGGGAGACAAAATCAAAATTACGCAAAGTAGGAACCATATACTGAAAACGCAAAGTCAGACTACGCATCTGATCTGCCAATGGCAAATGCAAATCCGCTATTGGTAGATGTCGTAGCATGTTTGCTGCATGATTTGTCCTCAATTGTCTCCTTATCTTCTGTGACCTCCTTCCACCATATTCCTTTGCATAGCAATCCATATAGAAAATAAAAATAACAAAAAATGAAACAAAGTCGCACGGAAATGTTTAACATGACAACCAAAAACATGCTCCCCGGCAACGACACCAAAAATTTGTTGGGATTTTAAGTTCAAAATGGCAAGTGCCCGATTGAGTTGGAGTGGTGGCAAGTACGGGTTGTCTCCACGAGGAGAGAGTGTCGGTCGTCTTTGACCATACTCGAGTGGGCAAAGAAAATAAAGATTGAGTGTATCGAAATTAACTAATGTTACCCTGATCATTGAAAGAAACTTAATATGACTAGTCCCTGTAGGAAGTGGAGAATGAATGAATGTATAACATGACAATTTATAATGACCACAATCCTATGTGTCTCTACATAGATTAAGATTTATCGCCATTATTAAAACATACCAAACACTACTCAAGATAAGGACAAAGATAACCACATGATTACAAGTCAATATTATCTCTTCTTAATGACATGAAGAATATAGAAATCCATAATGACCCAACCCCAACTATGTCTCCGCATGAATTAAGATTTAACACCATCATTTAACATACTAGACATTAATGAAGATAATGCCAACAAAGCCACATGCTTCCACATGTCAACCTCATCTCTTTATCCACTCAAATCTTAACATCACCTCATCATTCAACATTAAGTGGGTCCAATAGCCAAAGCATGTGCTAAGCATCCAGTATGACTATTAACACATCAAAGGCAAGAGTGATTAACTCATCAAAATGACTATGGAAATTGATTAGTAGCGTATCACATAGTTCATTAATTCTATATATCATTTATTTTACCCCAATTTCTGCTACTTGAGTCTTTGTTTGATGTGTTTCAGGTTTTAGGTAATAAAGAGGAGAAAGGAACCAATAAGGACCTAAATACAAGAACAAATGACCTTATTGAAGCATCTTGGACCTGTTTGTCATGCTCAATGGCCCATCTGCAATTCAGGAAGGACCTAGATGAAACCCGAAGGGACCTGAATGAAAGAAAAACATTTTGGGAGCAAATCCCCTCCAATTGGGAAATTAAACATTTTGGAAGACCATAATCTTGAAGAGTGTTTGGGAAATTATGACCAAACGGGCTCGAACTAGCAAAATAGAAAACGTAAGCTTCTGGGAGAATTTGGGGCGGATTATTTTGGTCCAAATCCCCTCAAATTTCTCTCCTGGCTCGAACTTGTTTATTTCAGTACACCAAGACGTAGAGAAAGCAATTACAGCCGTGAGATTGCTTCCAGATTCATCTACACCACTCTTTCTTCTACAAATAGTAATGTTTCTTTTACCTTTCTTCTTCTTCTCCACTTTCACTATTAGAGTAGGTTAGCTTTACCCAATTTGGCTGCAAGTAGAGGAAGGTGGATGAAGGTTGTAATCTCACAATTTCTTTAATTTAAGGTTGGATTCATGTTCCTCTTGTCATTAACTTTCTTTCTATCCAATTAGTTTTGATTTTGTTGGTTAGTTTTCTAGTTAGAGTTCTATGTCATGTTTGGTCTTAATCTCTTCATTTTCATGTTTGTAGTGATGATTAGTTAGTAGATACACCCCATATGGGGTGTAGGTGATGTAGGTTATGTGAAGTGTTAGTGATGAGTTCCTCTTATCGTGTGTCATTTCATACGTTTAATGTAGATCTATGCATGTAACTTGCTTAAACTTGTATTAGATGGGAAAATGACCTTGTTGGATACTCCTCTCAAGCTAGATCTAGACTTAATCATGTTGCTTGTAATGGTTCATCATGTTTTGTTAAATGTCTGGTTATGGATGGATGCTTGATTAGTAGATAATGCATGAATGTATTGAGTTGGATGGATGGTTAATTGATGTCCTAATGTCCACACTAGGTACTTAGTTCATTCTTCATAACCCAAAGTTCATCTTCACTTCATGTCTAACTATAGTAGTTGTGTATTCATGTAAATGTTGTTGATGTTAATTAGACTTCACACTAGTTTGTAGTTGATTCACCTACTTTACATACTTGTGCCTCATGTAATGAAGAACCACTAACATACACATACCTATGCACCTCCACTTCATGGTGGTTTAGTTTAAATGTTGATTAATTCATCATTTAGTGTAGTAGTTTAGCATAATCCCCTCATTCTCCTCTCCTTTCCCACTTGAGTATAGTAGTCACAACAACACTCACAACTCATTAAGGTTCGACCCGTATTTGTCATGTCTTCACCGACATCGTGCACTTGCAGTTATTAAAATGATCAATCAAAAATGATTTGAGCTTCCAAGATTAATATTAAAACACACACAAATCTAACTACATCCACACATCAGAACATCCTCACCCCCTAATGGGAATATATTACTCATTAATTATTTCATTAACAAAGAAAACAATAAAGTAAAAACAACACATGAACAAGTAAAGATGACTAAATCTAATCAACACAAGAATGCAAATAACATAAACAAAAATTGTGATTAATGAAAGAAGATTACGAGTTGTGTTTCTTCTCCACTCCACCATTAATCTACTAGGCAAGAAAACAAATGTAACCTAATAATGAGAAGAAGGAAGGAGGAAGAAGAAAAGAAATGGAAAAGTTACAAGTGTATTTATAGAATATTAGAAGGTCTTGATTAATCTGGGCACAATCAGACGGTTGCAAATCAGATCTGGATACTCCAGAGTGCTTCTACCAGAATACCTAACCAGTTGCAGAAATTCGAGCGCCAATCCCCTACCAGAACCTCCAGGGGCGAATTTGGATCTGGTATTGCCAGATTGTTTGGGTCAGATCAACTTCACATTTCACCAGAATCTTAAGTTCACAAATTTCACCAAAATCTTAAGTTCACCAATTTAGCACATGTGGACTTAATTGTTGAATTACTCCTCAGGTTCATGAGAGTTGATTTTTACGACTAACATATTTTCTTTACGATCATATCCCTTTGGGCTTTCACTTAGGTCCTTCCTGACTAGCAATCTGGTCCTTTAGCATTAGAAATAGGTCCAAGAGGCTTCTAAATTAATCATTTCTTCTTGCATTTAGGTTCTTTTTTGCTTCATTTCTCTTCTTTATTACCTAAATCCTGAATTGTAAGAAACTATTCACTTTAATACATGCGTAGAACATTAAGATGAATCCATGCATAAACATCATTTAGTTGCGTGCTAACATGGTAACTTCATTTAACATTTATATGTTAAAAGTAAAGTCATTACTTAGATTTGCCTAAGGTAATGAACCCTAACAACAATAATAGAACATTGGTGTTGGGAAAAAACAAACTACAATATATCAAATAACTCATAAAACATGAATGCACATGTATCCAACAATTTACAGCACTAAACTTTGCTATTTTAAATCCATGTCGACGACTTCCAAAATTTAAAATAAGCCAAAAAATTATATTTTTGAACATCGACATGCATGTATTTTTAGCTAACCACAGAAAGTCTTATTTAACAACCTCAGTATACAAACCTCGACCAAAGATTTTGAGTGACCAACAACACGACGTCAAGTGAGGGTTCGACGACTAGAACACCACTGGGAGTTGAGGACCTATAGCAAACTGTAGAGGTGACAATCCCTAGAGTCATTGAACTCCTGTGTTTGCTTTCTAGAGATGACAGTTCGGTGGGGATGGATTTTTGTTTTGGAGAAGTGAGGAGGAAGAGTCGTCGGGAAGTAGTAAAGTGAAGAGGTCATGTATTGAAAAAAGGATGGTAAGACCGGTATTATTGTCCAAAATGTGAAATTAATCAAGGAAACCATGTCCGAACATGATACCTTTTGCGGTAAGGCCAACGAAAAAATTGAAAAGCTAACTTCCCGGTTTTTGAAATACAATGTTAATTGCGAAAAATTGGACTCTGATTTTAGAAAAAATGCATGAACTCAAAATCCGTTTGGGTGGCCAAAAACCCAAAAGTTGGTTTCTATAAAAAACGGTTCGTTTTTGGTACATCCAAACGCAAAAATAATCATTCATTTCATGTTCCGTGGAACTAAAAATTACAAAATTTTATTTGTATTACCACAATGGTACGACTAATTTCAAATAAAAAATGGGATTTTTGCTTGGGTGCACCTCCAAACGTGGTTTATTGGGCCTTCGCAATCCTGTATTTTTCTATTGCTCCCAAATGCCCAGGAATCAAGGAAATTGTTTGCGTACACCCGAATCAAATGTCGTCAACGTTTTCCGTTGCTCCGTTAGTTACGACGTGACATCGCCAGTTTGGCAGTTAAGAAATCAACTTACACTTAATGGCTTAGCCCCGACTCGAGCCCACTTATTTACCCTTGTATCTAAATTGGCACAACCCCCAAATTCTCTTCACCCCCCAATCCCTAATTTCCCACCCCAATGACGTTTCCTCTACTTTTGAGCTCACCAGCACTTCATCGACGACCTCTTGTCCCCATCTCCTTCCGTCTACACTCCACCTTCGACCGACTCGGCCGTTTGCTGATTCGCCCGCCACTGCCCGACCTCGGTGACTGGAATACCTCTTGACGATGATGCATACGCGTAGCAGGATGACCGATCGTCGAGTAAGGTACCTTTCTATTATCCCCAATGTTTTTGATTTTAGGGTTTAGGGGATAGGTAGTTATTGGTTAATGTATTTGGTTCTGATAATTTCTTTGAAAACTATCCCATTTTAGTTTTAATTTTTGTGGTTTGATGAATTCATGTGATTTAAGCTTCATTGTGATTTATGCTATTTGGATGAAAAAATCTGATTTTTTGGATGGATTGTCGAAAATCAACTCCTAGAAGCTCATTAATTAAACTTATGGTTTGAAATAACCAAACATGCCTTGTGCTAAAGAAGTACGACTATTTGAGTTATAATATATTGTTGCCTTTTGTTGTATTGGGTGATGGACATAGTAGAGGATGGGTATGAGACATCGAAAGAGACAAAGATTAGAAAAAAAAAGAAAGGTTGGGAGTCAAGACAAGAAAAATGAATCTGAATTAGAAATATTCTTCTAATTTCTTATTATTGTTTATATCACATATATAATTTAGATAACATATTATGCCAATCAATGATGGAATATGCCAACAATGATGGAATAGGTGACAGGTAGGTCGCTAAAATAGGAAATACAAATTGGGAAACTAAAATAACAACCTTAACATAAATCTAATATATATAGTAAGATGCACGTGATTTATTTAGGCAAGTTGTTTATTATTGCTTCGTATTATGTTTGCTTTGTGGTTTAAATAAGGATGTTCAAATTGCAAATCTAAGTCTTAAGATGCACATCGGTGGGCAATGGGTTATGAGAAGGGGAAGGAGTCGTGTAGTTGGGTTCAAAGAGGTTGACTGTCCTATGAATGTGATTGAGGATGTCAATGTTTGTGATCTTAGAAATTTGATAAATAAGTACGTCCAAATAGGCATGAATGAAGTCTTGAAGGTTCATTACCTGATTCCTCACCCTCAGAGGAAGGATTACAAAAGTATTATTTCAAATGAAGATGTTCAAGTTTCTTTTGCACACCCAAATCCGAAGATGGTGCTAGAAATATTTGCTAGTTCAGAGGCAGTTCAAATTGATGAGAATATTGAGCAAGTAGGATCGGTTGACCCACCAATGGCTGTACTGTTAAGGGAAGTCAATGAATCTCCACTTACTGCTGAGTTAGAAGGGGTTGACCAACCAACTATTAAGGTTCATCGTGAAGATGAAGTATCGTTGAGCACTCCTACTCAGTTGTCTGAAGTGGAAGTGGAAAGGGAAGTTCCTCCAACTGATAGAGTCAGACAAACAGAGAGGGTTAGTTACAGAAGAATGCAGCAAACACACAAATGAAATATCCAATAATAGAAGACTGAGATGATGTCAACATGGGCGCTGCATGGGATTTTGATGAGGATGGTCCGGATTATTATATGAGTAGGGATTCTGATGTAGAAAAAGAAGAGGCTGACCAGGTGGTGCTTCCTGAGTTTGATGCCACATTGGATGAGGATGGAGATGAGGACTTCGACTTCCAATTCGATGATGGTCCACAACTGATTGAAGTTGACATGAAGAATCTAGATATGCATGTGGGTGCTAGATTCCTAAATGTATCAACTCTCAGAATGGCCCTTGTTCAACATTGTATTTTAACTGAATGTGTTGTGGATTTCATAAAAAGCCAACCTAATCAAGTGACTGCCAAATGTCATGATTCCACTTGCCCGTGGAGAATCCATGCTTCTAGTATGCAGGAATGTAAAGCCTTCCAGATTAAGACCATGACGAAGCCACACACTTGTTCTTCAGTTAACAATTGCGCATCAAAACTGGCCACAAAACATTGGATTGCGTATCAAGCTATTGAGTGGTTGAGGCAAGATGAATGAATAACAGTTAAGCACATCACAGACCAACTGCAGAGTGTGAAGGGGTTGAGAGATAGCTTTGGAAAGGCTATATGGTGGAGATGGGGTTCAATATCATCTTCTACCGAATTTGGTGGATGAGTTAAGTAGAAGGAAACTAGGCAGTGTGGTTAAACTTGATGTCTACCCCAACAACCAATTCAAATATCTGTTTGTTTGTTTGCAAGCATGTAAAGAGGGATTCCTCAGTGGTTGTCGGCCGGTGATAGGCTTGGATGGTTGTCATTTGAAGCACAAATATAGAGGTCATAGTGCTTTTGAATTGTTTGGACCAGAATAACTACTAAAGCTATTCTGAATTTGGTTGTGGTTTTTTCTCTACATGTTCTTTTCGGGTTGAATAACTACTAAAGCTATTCTGAAAATTTGAATATTTTCTAGTATTGTGGTTGTTCTTTTTTCTTCTAATTTGGTTGTTGTAAAACAAAAATGGCATCTGAATTTACAGGTTTGGTTGATCAATTTGGATCTGAATTTACAGGTTTGGTTGATCAATTTGGATCAAATTGCATTGAGTTGTTTTTACCAACTTTATGCAGGTGTTGATTTTAAGATCAAGCATCTTATGATTGGTCGAAAGATATTGAAACTAACTATCTGGGACACTTACGTTTTGTTGTATCTTATGTGTTTAAATATTACTTGATGGCATGTTTCTTTATTAGATATCAAGATATTAAGTTACTGATTTAGTTCTATCTCATCTATTAATATAGCATTTCATGTCATATTGAATGTTTGATTCAAAGAACACTACGCTAATTGAGACCCAATTCTGCAAGATTGTTGACCACAATGGAAAATTGAATTTGTAGAGGAAGGTGTTAGCAAACTACGATTTAGTCTACAGGTTCGGATTTACCTTTGGTGGAGAGAACCTATGGCAGCGGAAGAAGAATCGACGATCACCTCACGGAGTCTTCTTGAGCACCGGCCGGTCTTCTACTCTCTTGGATAAGAAGAACAAATACACAATCCAAGAGTCCTACTTGGTGGAAGGAACGGATTTGAGGGAGAGGGAGGTGGCGACTAGGTTAGGGTGGGCAAATATCTTATTAATCCTAGATTAATCCAATATCTCCCACTTGCACAATAGCACGATAACAACATGTCATTTCTTTTGTGTCCCCGACACATATGCAAATATCCCTGATACATACAATCACATAATGGCAATATGTCACCTCTCTATGTGTCCCCAACACACATGTATACATCCCTGATATATACAACTATTCCTCTCTCCAAGAACGCATCCACAACACGCAACTCTCTGATCATGTATCCCCGATACAAAATCATCTGTGTCCCCGACACATGCACTCTTCCGATCATACGGACAAATGGTCGTACGACCGGTGATGCACCTGCAATTTAGGAGTCTCAAACTAGAAACCTTACTAGAAGGCCAGAATGACAACATCCTAAAAAACCAATTAATAAGCAGTCAAATGCACATCACAGTTCCCCATGTTTACTCAAAAACTCACTTGATATGAATGGTATCTCGATCCCTCGGAGAGAATACCTTCTTATCCTTAAGGTACTTGCTACTGTATCCAATACAGTTGGGCCCAGCAAATACTTTTAGTGCAGTCGAATCAAACCTTTCCCTTCGCCCTAGACCACCATTACACTCAAAGTTGAATCCTTTCCCGAAGATGCCTCTTTAGACCGAATCTCTCATGGTCATAGATAACATCCCAAAGTAGCCACATCAACTCTTTGCTTCATGGTGTCGTCGAAGGTCATTGAGGGTAACTAATGACAATCAAGTCTTGGACTCACACAGTGAAGGAGCAGGGATCCATCCTTTCACTTCCCAATGGTCGCTTAGCACATGTTGTATGACAAACATGTTATGGTGGATCATACTGTACACAACAGTATGTCTCTCTCTCAACACCATACAAGTCATAGTCCAGTCGCACCCCCTCTGCGCCTGACCTGAGCTTCATCATTGTCGCCTTAACACCATACAGGTGCCACCTGGCGCCACATGTGATGCTCGCACTTGGCTTCTATAGGTCACATGAATCGTGGGATCATTCATGTCAATCCTACCCAACATAGAGGATCTCATCTTGATTCCTAATCAAGGCGACTGTCCTATCATGAACTCTTCTGGATCTATCATACAAGATCTCCTCATGATCAGTCTCATCTCTGCTCGCTATCAAAAGCGCCAGAGGCGAATGCTCGTGTAAGTGAGCATTCTTTAGCCTATTGATAGAATAATATTTTATGCTAGAACAACTACATCAACCAAACAGATATAGTCGGAAAAAAAAACACAATCACTCATAAAAGCAAGTTAGACATGCCAATACATCAAAGTCTGTGTAAGCCTAAAGACTTCACATGAGACACAAACGAGTCCTTAGCTATAGCCTTGGTAAGAGGGTCAGCTACCATAAGACTAGTAGACACATGTCTTAACACAACTTCCTTTCTCGCTATGATGTCCTTCACAAAATGATACCTAACCTGTATATGTTTGGTCTTTCCATGATATTTGGGGCCTTTCACATAACAAAGGGCAGCCATGCTGTCACAATAGACAACAACAGGCTCATCAGATGTCTCTATTAGCCCAGTATGTTGTAAGAACCTCCTCAATCAAACTGCCTCCTGTACTGCTGCAGAGCATGCAACATACTCTGCTTCCATAGTTGACAGGGCTATACAGGTTTGCTTCTTGCTGGACCATGAGATGGCCTCATTAGCCAGCAAGAAAGCATAACCAGAGGTAGACTTCCTTTCATCAATGTCTTCAGCCCAATCGGCATCACTATAGTCAATCAGGCGGAGATCTGATGCTTGGTAACACATCATGTAGTTACTCGTTCCTTTGAGGTATCTCATGATTCTCTTGACTGCCTTCCAGTGCTCCATGCTTGGGCTAGACTGGTATCGACTCACCACGCCCACATCATAATAAATGTCTGGCCTAGTACACATCATAGCGTGCATAAGGCTTCCCACAACATTGGAGTATGGAACCTTGCTCATTTTGGCCTTATCTTCAGGAGTATCAGGATGCTTATTGATGCATTGCATACATTGCATCATATGTCTTTCATTTAGATTACTTTTACATCAATAAGTGCTACTAAGGTATGTGTTTAGTCTTATTTACAGAATACAGGGACCTGAATGCAATTTACCCACATCCCGAGCATAAACGCATGCAAAAGACTCATTTCTATCATAAAGACCAAGTTCAAGATTATCGGCTTACGAATGGAAATGTATCCAAGCATAAAAGCATTCAAGTCCTAATTGCAAAAAGAACAAGGACTTAAGCACAAAAGTAACCGGGGACTTAACTGCAAAAAGTCAAGGACCTAATTGCAAATCACGAGTAGCTTTTATTCTCTTGGAGAAAATATATAGAAAAATCAATGTATATCTCCAAATATGTGAAGGAATTAATCCGGAGTTCAAAAGAATGGAAAGAAACAATCCAGACGCGCAAAGAAGGATCAAATCATACCATAAACATTCAACCAAAATCCGGACAAAATCAGGCCAGATTGTGCGGCATTTCCGCCGCACCACACACACAATGTGCGGCGTTCCCGCCGCCCAAGCATCGATCCGTGTGCTCCAATTTCGTCCAGTCGTGTCTGGACACGTGTACTTTCCAATATTATACCTACATCCCTTGTAGCAACTATAAATAGACCCGAGAACGATCTTAGAAGGGTCCTTAGTCTTTGGTGTTAGTTTTTATTCTTAATCTTAGTTTTGTATTCTTCTTTTCATTAATAAAATTCTGTCTTTTATTTCTTACTTTTAGTTTTCTTTTGTAATGTCTCAAGGACCCCTTCTTCCTCCCTCTATGAGTTTCTAACTCCTTCGAAAGGGTGGAGGTGACGGATTTAGGGTGAATAGAAGACGAGTAAATGTTATTATTTTAAGTTCGTATTAGTCTATTTTGATTACTTGAGTTTATGTTAAATCATTTATCATGTAATGCTTCATAACTAATATGATTTATTATAAGTTTCTAAATTCTCTAATCTAAATCTTAAATCTGAACCTCCACCCGACGGAATTCACCTCTTTGTTCTTGTTTTAAATTTAATTGTTCTTGTTTCTTGCTTTAGATAATTAAAATCCAAAAATCTCAAAACCCAATTATTTCTTCTCTCCTTCTTTCCCCCAATCGAAATCACAATAATAACAAATCTCTCCCTCCTTGTGTTCGACCCGTACTTGCCACGTCTTCATAGACGTCGTGCACTTGCGGTATAAATTTAATTCTCATCAAGTTTTTGGCGCCGTTGCCGGGGAGGCGACGCAGATTTTGTTTTCTTTTGTTGATTTCGATTTTATCCTGTTTATCTTGTGCGCGATCTAAGTATTTGGATTTGTGTTTCAGGAGACAACAGAGTGCGCGGCGAAATCCGAGCACCATTTGAGCTAAACGAGCGGCGAAATCGCCGCACCTGAAGAACAACTTGCGGCGAATCCGCCGCACACTTGGAGCGTCTGGGCTTCAACTTTTTCTGGGACGCGACTCATCTCTGGGTGGACGCGTAAAGCTACTGAAATTTCGAGAGCGGGCGGCGAACCCGACTGAGCATTGCGTAGGTAACCTTCGTTGCCTTTTTCCTCGTAATTTCTAGTTTCAGAAAATTTCCTTTTATTAGAATTGCACGTGTTAAGCTTAAATTCCATAATTGGCAATAATTCAACTATGACCTAACAATTGGCAAAACTAGAAGAACTTAGTGCATGCATCATATAATGTTTTGTTTGCATTATTCTTGCTAAATTCTTGCAAATTATTTTTATTGTTGAAGAGTGCTGGAGGCAAGGTACGTATCGCGTTTTAACGATTGCATTTAAGCATATAATTTAGTTTGCATACAACCTTGCAATTGCCCCCCACTAAAGACCATTGTTTGACTATCTTTGCTAGACTTAAGTTAAACTATCTTAAGGGCAACTCCGTAGGCAAAGATACGGTGGGGATTTCACCACCCTTCCGTAGCCCACAAATCACAATCCTAAAGTGTCACCCAAGCCTTAAATTAAAATCAATTAGACATTGACCCCTAAGGACTCGGACTCAATTAAGGAGAAGAATTGGTTTGACTTGCTATGACCTGAAGCCGATCGAATTCAATTTGGTGTCTAGGAAATGTTTTTGTGTTGACGAGAGTCTTCCAAGCGAAGTGGTTGTCTAATTGGCACCGACTCTGTCGGAAGCGCCCCCACTAGCTATACACTACCTGGCCAATTTGGTTTGATTAGTGAGGGAGGTGAATCAAGCGAATCAATTCGACTCAACCAGTTAGGAGTCGTCTAGATATAAGCGACACTAGGTCTAGGATTGTTTGAACCGTGCTTTCTTAGGAAATTTCTGACCAACCCTCTTTTCTATCTTTAGAGTTAAGTTTCCTTTCTCATCTGAGTCTTCTTTCTCTTCTCACCTAAATTCTCTAGATTAGGATTCCTTTCTCATCTTGCCCCATTCTATTGTTTGTTTCCCTTTTGAAAAAAAAACATAAAAAAAACGAAAATTAAAAAAAAATTGTAATTAATTCTTGAAATTAAATTTGGAATTTAAATTCCGAATTTGAATTCAAAAATTGATTCAACCCGGTGCACTCAGATTTGGATTCGGGACTTGAGTAATCGACTCTCACGAGTTCATCTAGATTCCAGTCTGGAACTTAGCCCCAATCCACCTGTGGCACCACCTCACCCGGATCCAATGGGTGAGAACGTAGTGGACCCGCCTGTTGCACAACCTATAACTCTGAGGGATCGATGCTATCCAGCGATGGCTGCTCAGCCATCGTGCATCGTTATGCCCACCATCCCGGGTCGCGACTTCGAACTTAAGGCACAATACATGAGTATGTTGCCTAAGTTCACCTCTAGGGAAGACCCATATCTCTTCCTTAGAGAATTTGAGGAAATCTGCTCTCTTATGCAATACCAGCATATCCCTGAAGAGGCAGTGCGTCTGAAATTTGTGCCTCTTGCACTGAAGGACGACGCTAAGAAATGGCCATATAGTCTAGCCGAAAGATCCATTAGAAGTTGGGCTGAGTTTGTTCAAGTTTTCCTAAAAAAATATTTCCCCAACCATAAGACTATGAGGATTAGGAATGAAATTGTTGCATTCGTTCAGTCTGAGAGCGAGCCGTTCTATTCCTACCTAGAAAGATTCAAAAGTGTTCTGACCCAATGCCCTCATCATGGAATTCCAAGATGGCAATTATGTCAAATTATTTATGAGGGATTGACACCCACATCTAGGGTTATGGTAGAATCCGTGAGCCAAGGGAACTTTATGTCGAAAAATGAAAATGATGCCTGGACTTTCCTTGAGGATTTAGCTGAAAACAGTATGCAATGGGACAATGCTAGAACACCGTTTAACCCGAGTATTGGATCTAGAATAGCAAGTCAACCCAGACCAGGTGTCTTAGCTGTAGATGCCAACATAGCGGCTGAAGCAAAACTAGCTACCCTTATGCGCAGAATGGAAAGTTTAGAGCTACAAACCCAAAACCGAGTGAATCAAGCCTCGTCTATCCCTTGCTCTAGATGTGGTCAGACTGGTCATGTAATGGAGGATTGTGCGGAATGGGACCAAGTTAATGCCATGTATAACCATGCTAGAAATGACCCATACGCATCAACCTATAACTCGGGTTGGCGTAATAATTCCAATTTCTCATCAAACCAACAGGGTCAACCTCCTAGACAACAACCGAACCCGTATAACCAAAATAATACATCATCTGGGTTTAGTAACAATAACGATCATGAGGTTAGGTTGACAAGCTTGGAAAATTTGATGAAAACTTTTATACAAACAACCAACCAGACCTTCCAAAGGCTAGAGACACAAGTCAGCCAACTAGCACAAATAGTAGGTGAAAGAGAAAAGGGTCGGTTTCCAAGTGAACCTGAGGTGAACCCTAGATCTAATTCATATCAATCCTATCAAGCACCTTCAGGAAATAACAACCCTAGACCGGTTCAAATAGTTAATGAGGAAGGACCGTTCCAACAAATAAATGTTGTAGTATCATTACGGTCCGGAAGACAAGTTGATAACAATGTGGTAAATCCTAGAGTGTCCAATCAATCTAGCCATCAAGCACCCACATATGACCTGACCATTGAACCTGGCGTCCAATCTGAAACGCCCAACCCACCTACTCAACCTGAACCCATAGCTCAACCTGAACCTGAGCGAGTCTATGTCCCTAAAGCCCCATTTCCCAATAGACTCAAAAAGAACTCAAGTGCACAAATAGAGAAAATCTTGGAAGTATTTAAGCAAGTTAAGGTGAACATTTCACTCTTAGACATGATTCAACAAATACCTGCTTATGCTAAATTCTTAAAAGATTTGTGCACTAAAAAGAGAAAAACAAACGTACCAAAGAAGGCATTCTTAACTGCAAACATAAGTTCTATTTTGTCCAACACATCTCCTATAAAATATAAGGATCCTGGATGTCCCACAATTTCATGTGCAATAGGAGATACTTTTATCAACAAAGCCCTTCTAGACCTTGGTGCTAGTGTTAACCTACTTCCATACTCTGTCTATGAGCAAATGAACCTTGGTCCATTAAAACCCTCTAGGACAACCCTTCAATTTGCTGATTGCTCTATTAAGAAACCAAGAGGTGTAGTACTAGATGTTTTGATCAAGGTTGGTGACTTCATTTACCCAGTGGATTTTGTCGTACTAGATACCGCACCTGTTGTAAATCCTAATCGACAAATCCCTGTAATTCTAGGCAGACCCTTTTTGGCCACTTCTGAAGCATTGATAAACTGTCGAAATGGGCTCATGCAATTATCTTTTGGGAACTTAAAAGCTGAATTTAATATCTTTCATATTGATAGTGAGCCAGAAATAACATGCAATCAAAGTGATGTTGTGATGAAATCGCATATCTATAATATTTCTGAATCGTCACAAAATCAAAAAGGAAGTAAGAAAAAGGGGAGGAATTCATCTACACACCCACCGTCACTCGAGCAAATAAGAGAACCAATTTATGTGCGGGGTGTGGAACCTGTGACTCAGGACTCTCATTGCAACATGGGGAACAATTCAACTGGATACATGCACCAATATGGTGTCATTCAATCCAGTTCTGACTATGGTTGACTTTGAGCAAATTCCATCCTTCCACCGCAGTTCACCAAGGTAATAAGTGCATTTGCTTTATATTGGCATACATTGAGGACAATGCATGATTTAGGTGTGGGGGGGTGTTTATGTATATATTTATCTATATATTCTGTCTTTTATTTTTTTAAAAAAATTAATGTTTCATGACATAGCTTAAGATTGAACTGCTAAAACCCGTGTACAAATTGCATTGAGTTTTTGTTCCTTATTATATAGTTCTGCTTGTAGAAATTGTGACATAAATCTAAGTTCCAAAGAAATAACCCATTGCCCTTTAAGACATGTATGCACTTAAATTGGATGAATCAAATCTTTGAAGTGGTTGATAAAAAGCAGAGGTTGAGGAAAATATACCGGGAAGTGTGGACTTCTAATAGCAATTAAGCCTTGAGGAAAATAAAATTAAAAATAAAGGAATAAAGTGAAGAAAACACATTTTGCAAAATGATTACAAAAGCCCAAGTCTTTGAGTCACTGGTCCGTAGGGGTATCTTGAAACCCGGTAACTTGAGTGTACCAGCTCGGGATTATCGACCAAACTCGCTACACGAATGCAAAAAGGGTAAAAGTGTCAAAAAGCAAATGTGTTGAATCACGGAAGAAAAGAAAAGAAAAAAATAATAATACTCAAGGTCCAAAACTAAAAGAATGATCCATACCATGGTTGATCCGAATGATACTTCACCACCAGAGGAGGCGTGCAAAATAATTCAAGTGATAAACATGTGTAGAAGGGTTAGTGATGTGAATGTTGGAGGAACAAAGACCAAGTCATATTTTTAATGAGTTAGATTCATATAATGAGCATACAAGAATTCTAGGTGAGATGTATAAGGTTAAGGTGGAGATATTAAGAGTTATTAATGGAATGTTGATTTAAGATTTTGTGGGTATATCCGCTGAAAACCCTCAGGAGACAACACTCCTCCCCCTTGGCAACAAGGAGGTTTAAAGGCTTGTTGCACATGCTAAGTGCAACCGTGATTCCTACCAAAGTGAGTTAGGATTTCCCTGTTTTTATTTTTCGTATCTTCTGTTTTGCTAGGGACTAGCAAAATCTAAGTGTGGGGGTATTTGATGCATTGCATACATTGCATCATATGTCTTTCATTTAGATTACTTTTACGTCAATAAATGCTACTAAGGTATGTGTTTAGTCTTATTTACAGAATACAGGGACCTGAATGCAATTTACCCACATCCCGAGCATAAACGCATGCAAAAGACTCATTTCTATCATAAAGACCAAGTTCAAGATTATCGGGTTACGAATGGAAATGTATCCAAGCATAAAAGCATTCAAGTCCTAATTGCAAAAAGAACAAGGACTTAAGCACAAAAGTAACCGGGGACTTAACTGCAAAAAGTCAAGGACCTAATTGCAAATCACGAGTAGCTTTTATTCTCTTGGAGAAAATATATAGAAAAATCAATGTATATCTCCAAATATGTGAAGGAATTAATCCGGAGTTCAAAAGAATGGAAAGAATCAATCCAGACGCGCAAAGAAGGATCAAATCATACTATAAACATTCAACCAAAATCCGGACAAAATAAGGCCAGATTGTGCGGCGTTTCTGCCGCACCACACACACAATGTGCGGCGTTTCCGCCGCCCAAGCATCGATCCGTGTGCTCCAATTTCGTCCAGTCGTGTCTGGACACGTGTACTTTCCAATATTATACCTAGATCCCTTGTAACAACTATAAATAGACCCGAGAACGATCTTAGAAGGGTCCTTAGTCTTTGGTGTTAGTTTTTATTCTTAATCTTAGTTTTGTATTCTTCTTTTCATTAATAAAATTCTGTCTTTTATTTCTTACTTTTAGTTTTCTTTTGTAATGTCTCAAGGACCCCTTCTTCCTCCCTCTATGAGTTTCTAACTCCTTCCAAAGGGTGGAGGTGACGGATTTAGGGTGAAGAGAAGACGAGTAAATGTTATTATTTTAAGTTCGTATTAGTCTATTTTGATTACTTGAGTTTATGTTAAATCATTTATCATGTAATGCTTCATAACTAATATGATTTATTATAAGTTTCTAAATTCTCTAATCTAAATCTTAAATCTGAACCTCCACCCGACGGAATTCACCTCTTTGTTCTTGTTTTAAATTTAATTGTTCTTGTTTCTTGCTTTAGATAATTAAAATCCAAAAATCTCAAAACCCAATTATTTCTTCTCTCCTTCTTTCCCCCAATCGAAATCACAATAATAACAAATCTCTCCCTCCTTGTGTTCGACCCGTACTTGCCACGTCTTCATAGACGCCGTGCACTTGCGGTATAAATTTAATTCTCATCACTTATCAAGGCTTAAGTGCAAACCCTTCTCAACCGGAGTGTTGATTGGTTTGCATTTGTCCATATGGTATTTCTTCAAGACGTTGTTAATATAAGTCTCTTGAGACAATCTCAGAAGTCTCTTAGACCTATCTCTAACAATCTTGACACCAATGACGTAGCTAGCTTCACCCATGTCTTTCATATCAAACGTGGAGGACAACCACTCTTTAGTGGATTTCAGCAACTCTTTGCTATTGCCAGCCATGAGTATGTCATCAACATACAAGGTCAGAATGACAAATTTAGCTTGATGGAAGCGAATGTTCTACTATCTAGACGCTTGTTTTAAGCCATATAAGGACTTATTGAGCTTGCACACTTTGCGCTCTTGTCCTTTGACTTCAAAACCTTAAGGTTGATCCATATAGATCTCCTCCTCAAGTTCTCCATTGAGAAAAGCAGTCTTTACATCCATTTGGTAAAGCTCTAAGTCCATCTGAGCTACAATAGCTAGTAGAAGGCGGATGGAGTCAAGCCTAACCACGGGTGAAAAAGTTTCCTCAAAATCCATGCCTTCTCTTTGGGTGTAGCCTTTAGCTACCAGTCTAGCATTGAGTCTATCAATAGATCCATCCGCCTTCCTCTTAATCTTGAGGATCCACTTGGCCCCAATGGCCTTTCGGTTCGGCGGTAAGTCGACCATGTCCCAGACTCGATTAACTTTCATCGACTCCAACTCTTCCTTTATAGCTTCTAACCACTCTTTCGCATTTGGACCTTCCAAAATCTCTTTCAAGGTCTCTGGTTCTTGCTCATCGATTACTATCATCCCAGATGATTCATAATCAATTTCTTCTTGAGCTATCATGAGGACCTCATCCTCTAAGCGAAACCGCCTACGAGGAATGAGCCCACGTTTAATTCGACGCAGATGGGTACCTGATGGCTCATCCTCCGTGAGAGCTATCGGATCCTCAGCATTGCTGCTCCCACTAGGATTGACTGGTGGAACCTCATGTTCAACTTCCAGATCCCGTGGAGTGGCAATGTCCTCATCTTCTTGTTCAAAGAAGCCCACTGACTCTTTAATAGCTCCAGCAAGAGTTGGAAAATCATTTTCCAAGAATGTGGCATCCCTAGACTCCAGTTTCGTCCTTCTTTCATTCTCGTCTAACCCGATAAAAACATAACCTTTGGAGAGATCACTGTATTTTACAAAAATACATTTTTTCCCTCTAGGTCCTAGTTTTCCATATCGGTGACTAGTAGAATGAATGTATGTCGCGCATCCCCAAGGACGCAACAGACTAAAATCAGGCTTTCGTCCTGTCCATAACTCATATGGAGTTGAGGGAACCAATTTTGTTGGAACTCTATTGAGGATATAGGCAGCAGTCATTAAAGCATCTCCCCAAAACGAAATTGGCAAGATCGCATGCGCCATCATGGATCTAACCATGTCTAGCAATGTTCTATTCCTTCTCTCGGCAACACCATTTTGCTGAGGAGTATAAGGCATAGTGAGTTGTCTAGATATCCCCTTTTTATCACATAACTCCTTGAACATTATGGAGAGATACTCCCCACCTCTGTCCGTTCTGAGATTTTTTATCTTATTATCCAATTGATTCTCTACCAAGCTCATGAATCTCTTAAAGCATTCTAGAGCTTCTGACTTGTGAGAAATAAGATAAATATGACCATATCTAGCGTAGTCATCAATAAATGTGATGAAGTAACTTTGTCCATGTCTAGTACGCACATTCAATGGTCCACAAATATCCGAGTGAATTAGTTCTAAAGGAGAAGTAGTCCTAATGGCTTTTCCGAACGGTTTTCTAGTTGCCTTTCCAGCTAGACAAGATTCACATGTCGGCAATTCAAATTTGGAGCATTCTCCTAATACCCCCTCCTTTGCCAACATGTTCATCCAGTCAACACCAATGTGACCTAGTCTAGCATGCCACATAACTGAATCATTATTCATGGAACTTTGACTCATAAAGGCACTAGTGTTATGATTGAAATCATATATTGCGTCCAACACAATAAAACCGTCTGAAAGAAATGCACGTCCATAATAAATGTTAGCAAGGTATAAATCCATATCATTGTTCTCAAAAGCAACTTTAAAATCATGTCTCATCAAAACAACAACATAAATAATATTTCGCCGTATAGCTGGTGCATACAACACGTCGTAAGTAATAGGATCTGGCCACTTCGCAAAGCCACTTTGCATGTGCGAACTCCAAGAACTTCCATGCTAGTGTTGTTTGCCATGTTTATTCGCCTCCCACTTGGAACACGACGATATTCCACGAAGGCAGAACGATCATTTGTCACGTGGTCCGTGGCACCTGAATCCACAATCCACACAGAAGAATGATCAGTGAGCATCACAGAACTAGTCACGTTACAATTCGAGGGATTACACACAGTAATTACCATTTGCTCAGTGCACTCACGAGCAAAATGTCCAGTCTTTCGGCAGTTAAAACAAGTCACATTAGATTTATCTTTCCCACCTCTGGATCCTCGAGGTCGTTTCTTTCCAGCTTTGTTTTCTGTTTTGTTTTTATTTGCACCCTTCTTGCCTTTAAAACCCTATGCTCTATCTCTTTTGCGCTTAAAACCTGCACTCCTCCGAGGAGCGCCAGCTTCAGCAGCAAACACTTCAGTTAGAGGGGCTTCCGCAAGCATGCGGTCCTCCTCCAGCTTTAGGTGTTTTGCGGTCTGGTCAAATGTCCTGATGTCATCAGCATGAGTCAGATGGACCTTCATATGCTCCCAACTCTTCGAAGGCAATGATTTGATGAGACCAGACACTTGCTCCTCATCCGTCTTTAGCACAACCGGCAGCGCTCAACTCGCTTATCATGTTTGACATTGTGGTAATATGTTGCCTCATTTTGTGACCTTGGCGTATTTTATACCCATCAAACATGAGCCCAAGCTGGCGGGCCCTTGTGACGGAGGTCACTCCGTACTGAAACTTCACAGCTTCCCACAAGGCCTTTGCAGTTCGCAATTTTTCGAACTGTAGTAACAAATCATCTTGCATCGAACTCGGAACTGTAATGCGAGCAATACGGTCTTTCTTTTTCCATGTATTATAGACATCCATATTTCTGCGATGCTGCGCAGTGTTCCCCTCCTCAGGGGGACATAGTTTGGGTTATATTTTCTAACATGTCCTGATCCTCTAAGAGATACACAATTTTACGATGCCACAGATCGTAATTTCTTTCATTGAGTTTATCTTCTCGAGTCAGATCAGCGACAATGCTTTTGGAAGAAGCCATAAAAATCTAGGACAAAAACACATAGCGATACATGAGTTCTAGCATAAAATACAACAAGCTACAATAGTCATAAAAATAAACTGACTTAATAGCTATAGCATTCAGACCAAACGAAAACATAAAGCATTCGATCAAATCCTCATGCAATAGTTAATAAAGCCATTTTACTAATCTAGATATTGAGCTCCATCATGATTTAATGACCCCTAACAAACGTTTAAATCATGGCAAATCCTCAAATAAAGAAAGTATTGCCACCGGTTGCAAGGTGGTTTACACAAAACACTTCTACCTTGCAACTCCCACTAGTCATGTAGGTTCCAAAAAAATGTTTCCTTCAAAAAAATTCAATCAAGATCACACAGAAATCGATTGCTACATTACTTCCATATCAAGCTAAGGATCCCCCATAGGGATTTAGCCTCTTAGACGGGAACCTGCATGAGCCTTATAGAAATAATATCGCAATAAAAAATAAAGGAGCCCCTCGTCTCCTTAGGGCAATAAACAGTCCACAGTCCATAATTATTACAGTCCATAAATATTACATCCCATTGCGATATCTATTGCAAATGGAAATGAATGAATGAAATTACGTTCAACTCTCAATAAGGCAGTAAATAAAATCAGCAACCATTCATTCCGTACAAGCACAATCTTTCCATACGTTAGCACAATCCGACGTATGAAAATAATACCATAAAGTGTGCACCTCTTTCACACAAGAAGGAAGTAATGCATAAGGAAACAATGCATGTATAGTGCACGAATATTGGCAAAAAAACGTGTTGGGTAATAACAACCAATCTCCACAATAATCATTATCAAAACAGAATTTTTTTCTTCTTTCCCTAATCAATATAATCATGATAGCATAAAAAATCCTACTTTGATTAGGAAAGAAAAAATTAGAAATTCTTTGGTGGAGAGTAACACATATTTGTGCATCAAAGGAAAGCATTAAAAAAATACTTTTAAGGCAATAAAACCCCAGCCCATAATATCCTCTCAAAAATTTCAGAATTTGCCAATCTTTCCGTAATCAATATAAGCATGCAATCAACAATAATTATGCTACTTATATTGGAAAGAAAAATTCGAAATTCTTTGGTGGAGGGCAACACATATGCACATTTGATGAAAAGAAAATATTTCAAATGAAATGCATGCAATCATTCCAAAAGAAACACATAGCCAAATGTTAGCAACAAACATGTACATAATTCGGCAATCATCATCTAATTCGGCAATCATCTAGATGCATGCATATATGATCAAAAATTCCACACACATGAATAAGGCAACAACATTCTATCCTAAGATGCATAAACAAGAGTTTTGAAAGACAAATATGATACATAATCCAAAATATATGATCACATCATGAGATATATGCAATATCCAACTCTTGTAACAAAAATCATCATCTTTCTCTTAAACATACATGCGCATAAAAACAGAGAAAAATAAAATCTAGCCGCGTGCTTGAAGGATGGAATACACATTATGCGCAATAATCATAGATGAACATGTAACCCTAGGCACACGCATATCAAGAAAACGACATTAGGCGCAAGAATGAAACATCCATATTCAACTCTAGATGCATGCTCAAAGATGAAACAAATATTATACGCAAAAGGATGATGAATCATGTAATACTAATCGCATGTATAAGATGAATCAAAAGGCCATGCACTAGGGTGAGGAAAATATGTCATCAAACCCTAGCCTCATAGTCAAGTAATCCAAAAACCATGTACTCGGGTGAGGAGCAAAAAACCGACCACCAAACCCTAGGTACATCAACCAAAAAAATCAAAAAAATGATACATGCACAAGGTGAGGAAATCAACCATCAAACCGTAGGTGCAAGATCAACATAGAATTCAAAAAAAACAAATAAACATGCGCATGGGTGAGGAGATTTGCCATCAAACCTTAGGCGCATGAATGGAGAGAAAGAAAAAAAAAACAACAACATATGTATCCAATTTTTTTCTTTCTAAGAATCACCGAAATTATCTCAACTCAAATGAAATAAAGATAGGTGCTCAAAAAACCCAAAAACTTGGAGGTGACCAGTATGGATCTGGTACCAATGTTAGCAAACTACGATTTAGTCTACATGTTCGGATTTACCTTTGGTGGAGAGAACCTGTGGCAGCGGAAGAAGAATTGACGATCACCTCACGGAGTCTTCTTAAGCATCGGTTGGTCTTCTACTCTCTTGGAGAAGAAGAAAAAATCCAGAACCCAAGAGTCCTACTTGGTGGAAGGGACGGATTTGAGGGAGAGGGAGGTGGCGGCTAGGTTAGGGTGGAGGCTAGGGTTTTGCACATGAGATCAATCTCTCCAATGGGAGGCTCCCCTCATTATATAGATGGCTCCACCCTAAACCCTAAATGTGTAGTCCAATAGGGACGCGCCATGTGTCAATGTTTTGGGCAAATATCTTATTAATCCTAGATTAATCCAATAGAAGGTGCACCCTACGTGTTGTGGTGGATTAAATGGTTTAGAGGGGAGATTGTCATTTAAAGATGGCTTGTTTATGAGTATGTATATATATTGCTTACATCTGCATCTCTTGCATCCACTTGATGCTTGCAGGAAGCTGATTTCACCTGTCCAAAAGCTCTTACATGTAAGGGGAGAAGTTAGACAGTGCTATTTCATATGTAATTATCCAAATGATTAGTATTATGTCACAAGAAAAGCTTACATTCAGAAACATGCATGTTTCTGTTTCAGTCATCGTCGAGCATTAATGGATGAAAAATTAAAATTTTAACCCAAAAAAATATAACATAACATTACTTGTGACCACATGATCCCAAGTTCAACAGACCACCATTTTACATGAACACCAACTAAAACTTCTAAACCAACATAAACACCAACAAAAGCCTTCACCAAACAACAACCAACCACCAAAAACAACAGGAACCAAACTAAAGGAAAAACTTAAGGAACACTGCCACAAACACCACAGTCACAACAATTACCAATATCTCCGCCTTCTCCACGATTGGCTTCAGCTCATCGGCAACAAATTGTGAGCATATACCAGTCTGGTCTAGTTTTTTGGACCGGACCGGAACCAAGCGGTCTGAGTTTCTATCTTGACCCAGGTGAAAATTTGGTTCTGGAACGGACCGAATCCAACCGGTCTAGTCTCCGGTTTGAACCAATTCGGTCCGGTCCGGACCCTGGAAAAAATCTGATCCGGATGCACAGCCCTATCAGCAACCTTCTTAATCTCCTGGAGTGTCTCATACATTTCGTCAAGACGAACCATAACCTCCACAAGTTGATCCAAACAAAACTCCAACTTCCGTTCAGTTCGAGCAAAGTTCTCGACCACGGCTTTACGAAGCTCATCTAAATTTGTGGGAATATTAGTAACCGAGTAGTCGGGCTGCCCCTCGAACCATTGAAAAAAATCGCAAGAGTCGGGAGCCAACAAAACAAATCATCAAACACCTTATGTGCATCACTTAAAACCTCAACAAAAAAGAAAACAAACAAATCATACTCGATAATACTTCGGGCAAACCCCAAAATCGTCGATCAATCGACATAGGGTTGTTTGACGTCTTGACCATCGCCGGAAACTCACACTTGCACATGGGAATTTCTCCAATACCCGGTCACGCTCAAGCATCATTGTTGGAGCCTGACATTGTCGATCGTAGTTGGTATGGATTTGGTCTGCGACGGCAGTGGTTGACGACAACTCCCACGAAGACAAATGGGGGGGGGGGGTGCGTCAACGATATGTCGGTGAGCTCAGAAGTGGGGAATTTAGGGAATGGGGGGGAGACGTTGAAGGTGGAGTGTAGACGGAAGGAGAATGGGGACGCGGAGGTCGTCGATGATGTGCTGGTGAGCTTGAAAGTGGGGTAACATCGTTGCGGTGGGAAATTAGGGATTGGGGGTGAAGAGGATTTGGGGGTTGAGTCAATTTGGATACAAGGTTAGGTAAGTGGGATCGAGTCGGGGCTAAGCCATTAAGTGTAAGTTGATTTCCTAACGACCAAGCTGACGGTGTCACACCGTAACTAACGGAGCAACGGAAAACGTAGACGACATCTGAGTCGCGTGTACCCTAGCAATTTTCTTGATTCCTGGGCGTTTGGGGGCAATAGAAAAATACAGGACTGCAAAGATCCAATAAACCATCGTTTGGAGGTGCACCCAAGGAAAAATCCCAATAAAAATCTGCAATCACCCACTGTATTTTTTCTAATTACAAACTCAAATTAAAATTACGTTTTATAACTGCCCACCATTTATTTTCCTTTTTATGCAAAATATCAAATTGACAAAGGGAGTATATCGAATCAAACGACATGAACTCCACCATCCGTGAAGATGGATTTTTATTCATATCATAAACTTACTACGAGATCATATGCTGGAAAGAAAATGGCGAAAAAACAAGTCAAAGCCAAAATTTCAAATTTCAAACTAAAGAATTGTTTTCCTCCATCCAATCGGACCTTGCAATCACTAATAACTCTTCACGGGCTCCGTTGTGAGGCCGAATCCAAATGGGAACAACGGATTGTAATGCGAGTCACCGACATTCATTGGAAGTTGATCCACAGACTTAAACCAGGTCCGAGACAACTTTCCGGAGAATCCATACATTCCAAATAACACATCCGCGACACCTTGGCCTTCTGTCCCCGGCAACCATGCTGCCACTAACGCATCGATCATATCAATGTAGGGTGTGATGACTACTGGTCGACCAGAAACTACCACCACCACGCATTTTACGTGCCTGCATACTCTTTTTATCGTGCTTGGACCAGGTTCTGGCATGGTGAGGTTCAAACTATCTCCAAATCCCTCCGCATAAGGCTTTTCTCCAACGACAACGATAGCATAAGAGTAAGAACTGTGTTTGATGGAAGCGACGCTTGGATTCTCGGCGAAATCAATTTTTGTCGAGGGACGGACCGTGGATTTTATGGCGTCCAATATCGTCGTTCCTGTGAAATCATTGATTATCAAATGTGAATCTTAATGGAACTAATACGACTCCAACAAATGTATTGTGTAGGATTGTCAATTTGTTGAGTAGTAGCATTTTTCATGTCAGGAAGTAGTGTTGTCAGGAAATTTTCATTTGTTGTTTCAGTATAATTTGGAGGAAATCCCCCATTTTTTAACCAATAGCAACATATTACGATACATCATTACTTTCATACCGTACAAAATGTTCAACATTTTTTTCAAATAAAATAGATAGTTGCTAACAATGTACCAACAATTTTATTTTTCTTTATTTGAAAATAGTTGCAGAAAATGTTTCATAGTATGAAAAGTTCCATTAATGTATCTTGTTATGTTTTATAATCGTGTCATTTATGTTGATGGTAACTAAGCTGACAAACCACAAAAATTCTTATCTTCTGAACCTTAGCGTACACTTTGTTAGCGTATTATGTTCTGTTAGAGTATGTTATTAACTGCCAGGCACATTAATTTAATCATTAAAAACGAGATCTACCTTTTGTGATATTGTTGCCACTAACTCCTTGCCACATGATGGTCCAACCACCACATTGGTATCCGATATTGTTGGCGTGGGTCCCTGCGACGAGGATCCTTTGCCCCTTGCCTGGTAGAGGTATCATTGGCTTCTCGCCATATTTCCCATTCTTCAGCAGTACCAGCGATTTCCTTACTGCTTCCCTAGCCAATTCTCTATGTTCCTGAAACAACGTATTCCAAAGAGTTATCGAGAAGTTACGTTCTGTGAACTTGGTAGATCTCAGAACTAGGATCAGTCGATACCAAGAATCTCATCCTACTGATGTAGGTCGCATCCTGAAACGTAATAGCAAGAGCAGCCATAATCATGACTAAGATCAACCCGGTCAAGAGTTTCTCTCTCTTTGTATCCAAGTCAGTTTTCTCTCTTTACAACTCACATTCTACTCTTTCTAATACTATTCACATCTTAACCACACCCACCACAACTCATCTCTCTCCACCACATCATCTTTTATTTCCACTTTTTATCTTTTTTATTTCAAAATCAATTATATTTATCCAAAACATAAATAATTCAAAAAATAATATTAATTAGCATATAATATTTATTATTAATAATAAAGCAAAATACTATTTATTTAAACGATTTTATGTAGCGCAATACACTTCCTCCTCCTACCTCCAAATCCTTTTTTTTTGTGTTGAACTAGTTACAGGTCAGTTGAGGGGTTTATTAATAATTCTTGTGGGATAAAATACATAGTGGGAGATTTGTTGAGTCTATGAGTTTTATTAGAAGTGCATGCATGGTTGGCAGGGGGAGGCAGCCTACTTGCGGTGGACGTTTTTTTTCTTTTGACACTCTATTATTTTAATCCAGATATTGATCTGTTTAGCCGTTCTTTGTGATTATTTTGAAAAACAATTTTTACCTAAATTTCATTAAAATGAAAATACCAATTAATAAAACACAATTAATTTTTATTTTGTCTGAATCGTTATTTTAAATAAATTTTAATAAATACCCAACTATTTACAAAATAACACCCCCAAATCATTTGTAACCCAATTATATACGCAACAAAAAAAGATTAACAAAATAAAAATAAATACCAACAGGTGCGTCCCTGCAACGACCAAGGCCACCCAACCGGGTCGTCGCGCCCCCGGTGAGGGGACGACGACCAGGTCGTCCAGGGTTGTGGGTCGTCCATGACCCGTTAGAGATGTCTAATGTGGTAGATAAAATTTCTACGGACAATTTCCCACGAAGAACCATAAATGTATAAGAGGGAATCTTGGTTTTCATGACTATCGAGTTGGTGCGTGGTAGATTTCGAAACCTAGATTAATCAAGACAATAAATTTATTCCTCCTAAAACAAGACAAAAAATCTTAGCCTACTGAAACATGTCACATCTTAGATCATAATTAGAATACGGTAGATAAAGCTTCTATGAAAATTACCCGTAAAATACCATGAGTATATAATAAAAAATCTTGACTTACATTGCTACCAAGTTGGTTGGCAAGGCTTGGATTGCCCATGGGGTTCTCAAATAAGCCCATGCTGAACTTAACTCGGAGAATTCTACGAACTGCATCGTCAATTCGGGACATTGGGATCACTTTGGCTTTAACTAGGTGGTTAAAATCGTCAAGGTATTCTGTTAAGTTGTATGGAAGCATGATCTGCAACAAAATCTTTCAATGGTAAGATGAAAAGATAGCAAATTTGATGTTATGTTTTGGATCACGCTAACCATGTCAATCCCTGCAAGCACTCCAGTTTGGAGGGAAAATGTATAGTTTTTTCTTGGCGGTGTAGTGATCCTATCGATCCCTTGCCAATCAGAGATCACAAAGCCCTAAAATTGAAATAATGACATACCATATGTAAATAAATTTTAGTGATTTCAAATTTTATCCATAAGACTTGTTTTTATTTGATGATGACATTGCATTACCCTGAACTTGAGGGTGTTCTTAAGGAAGTTGGTAATCAAGTCATGGTTTGCGTGCATTTTGACTCCGTTCCAGCTTGAGTAAGAAATCATGACGCTCGAAACACCCTTGATGATGGAATTGTAGTACGGAGGCATATGAGTGCTTAGTAGGTCGTGTCGGGTCGCCACCGTGTTGTTCTCGTTAATTCCCTTCGTTGTGCCTCCATCTCCCACATAATGCTTCGCGCAGGCTGCAACTTTGCTCCTAAATACGTTCATTTTAAACTAAATAATTCAATTTCTTTATGAAATTTAGTAGCAATGGTTAACAGTGTTGATCTATGATTAATCTTACTTTCCGGCAACGAAAGGTACTCCTTTCGAGGATCCGAGAGGGATATCCCCTTGCAGGCCGGGAATTATCTCTGTCATTGCTTGGACGATCTTTGGATCTTCGCTATAGCTTTCGTAACATCGTCCCCAACGTGGGTCTCTGCAAACCTGAAAATTTATACCAACAAAGTTTTTTAAAACGAAATTGGTATATTGTGTATCTCAAAGTTATAGAAGATGAAATTCAGAATCAATGATCCAAACTGCATTCTGCACAACTTTGGCTCTATTTTATTTCATGCATTAAAAAAACAGATTTGTTAATCGATGCATGACTCATTAATTTCGAATTTTTTTGGTTGAAAAGCTATACTACAGTAAAATTATGTCAGATCTTAAATCATGTCCAGTTTCGAAACTCTACAAAGTTTACTGACGTAAGGATATGATTATGTACCGCAATGCAAGGGGCGAATACATATGGAATTCCTGTTGCTCGAACTTCCAGTGCAGTTGCTGCCCCAATTCTCTTCACAAGTTCAGGATCTCTAGCCGAAATTAAGAAAGAAACAAGATTCAGATTTTTGTTGGACATTGCTTCTTTCGAAATTTCCACTTCATAAGTTTTCATCTTGTGTTCCACTAGCAAAAACACCAGTGGAAAATGTAATCAGCTTTGGCTTCTTTTTAAGATAATTTCAGCCAAGAGTTCCCTATCGCCTACATAAATAAATATATCTTACAGTAGTTTCCTCAAACAAAACCATGAGAAAATTAATAATTTCAATTCAAGACCTTTTGGCATATTGAATAGCCACGATATTTATGTTATATTGTTGATTCAGCTTCTGGTGGTAATCATAACTTCTAATAACAAATTATTTAGGTTCTTCAAAGTACACTACAATCAAATCTTCTTGATCACTTCAAATTAAACAAGGTTATAAAAAATCAGCACAATGAAGCCCAACATGAGTGATTGAAATACCTCAAACAAGGTAGTTCAATCACACCATCATATTTCGGTTGCTTACCTGGTAGCTCCGAGCCCAACATTGTGAGGGAAAATTGTGGCCCCGTACACATTTCCGTGACCATGAACCGCATCAATCCCATACAACATTGGAATGCCAAGACGAGAAGACAAAGCCCCTCTTTGGAATTCATTGACCATGTTCAGCCAATCATTAGGGGTAGCCTGAGGCCGAGGTACGCTCCCTCCACCACTCAGAACACTCCCTGAAAAAACAAAATTAGGCAGAAAAATAATTACTTAAATACTTAATTCTACTGACTAAACAAACTAGTCACATATACCACTGTTAGTGGTTGAATTTGAATTTATACCAATGAAGTACTTCTTCATGACCTCTGCAGAAGCGATTTCACGCTCAATCTGAGCCATTTGACCAATTTTCTCGTGGAGAGTCATTCGACTTATCAGATCGTTCAGTCGGACATTAAGTGGTTGCTTTGGGTCTTTATACTTCAAATATTCAGTTTTTACTCCGTTAATTGCCCATAAACATACAAGTAAGACAGCAAATGCTCTGCTCTGAATCATTTCCATCTGCAGTAATATCTCAACAATTTAAGCGTTAGTAGAAAAAAATGTTTGTACCGAATTTAATTGCAACTGCTAATTTGTTCTTAGATTTTCTAGAAAAGTATAAAAAATGAAATATCTTTCATCCTGAAAATCTAAAGCAACAAAATGAAGCAAATGAATAAGATCTACGAAGATCACATAAAAGCAGCACTATGATTTACTATCACAATGCCTGTAGAAATCGATAGAATTATGAATGACAGAGAGGAAGAACTAAGTGTTAACAGTGGGAACCAAACCTTTCGAGTTCAGAGCAACACTTTCCAATCATGAAGCGTGAAGATTGAGGGGAACAGATCTGCTCTTTTATAGGCAAAATATGTCATTTTATGCTTATAATATGTAAATAGATGAACCACAAGTTGCCAACATGCAGAACAGCAGAAGGGTGTTATGGTAATTGCATTATGCGTTGAAGTTTCTTCCGGATAATAGAAACCTTGGGCCATAAAGTTTTTTCTCATTAAATATCTTACACAAAACGAGTTACGAATATTTTTTAACTAGGAATTCCCTCGACCTGCTCTTACCCCAATTTACAAACAGATGTTGGAGTGGATCGAAGAATTTCCATTAGAATAAGAGGAGAGATCTGCAACATTTTATATTTTGCATTTGAAGTTTAAAGTTAGATTATAAAATTGGTAAATTGACGTCAGAACATTTTTTCGACCCAAATCATTATCTAGGGCTGTCAACTTTGGCTCGGTTCGATAATTCGACTTGAAAAACGTTCGACTCTAATTTAACTTGAAAATGATAGATTTCGATGAAAACCAAAAAAATCTTCAAACTTTGTTCGGTAAACGAGACGCTCGAACTAGAAAAAATTTGATGTTAGGTTCAATAACTCGTTCGAATTTTTTATTACTCCGTTTATAAAAAAATTATATTTGATAATAACATAAGATAATATTTATTGTTCGAAATTTTGTTCGACTCAACTCGTTTACACCCCATCATATTATAATAAATAAAAATTGCATTGGTACAGAAATCTCAATAACCACCGTTAATTTGTCTTCGTAATATTCTACATTTTTGTTTTCTTAGCAAGTCAAAATGGAATTTTTTGATCATTATCTCATTCAAAGTCAGTGGGATCTGTGGTCCATAAGACTATAATAGGGCATAAAGCTGTGATCCATCTCAATTAATTAATTAGGTCCCATTTTTCTCTCACATGGTCACTTTTTTTCTTCTTGCACTTATCCTTACGCAGCCACTTGAAGAAAACTCGAAGGCCTTTGAAAACAAAATGTTGTTAATTGTCAATTATGAGGGCTTCTGGATGTTCAATATGAATATGACATATAACCATGATATATGACGAAACGTTAAAATGTAGACGCCGACTACTGTCTTCTTGTGTAGAGTTGAAGTCTTCAATCACAAGTATCATGTGTAGTGTGTTCGAGATCTAAATGGTATGAAAGTAATGAAAAATGAAGGGGCCACTTATTTGATAATCATTAATGAACTAAAGATAATGATAATTTTCATTCCTGTCAGCCTCACGTGCTAACGGGTATGAATCACCGTTACAAACAAATCTATAACTAAATTTTTTGAAGAATTGATTGTATTAAATCATCTTTCAACTTCAGTTTAACAAAGTATTACTAACATAAACCATCTGATTGTGGGGTTCTTAGACTTGCGAATAGAGTTTTAGTTACAATAACTCGTTCATTATTGAAGAGATTGATTTTTTTTCTATTGGACCAAACTTAGAAGGGAAATCACAACTATAAACAAATAACTGATGACGAATGAAAACTGTAAAGGTCAAACCTTGACTTCTATCTAATTTTTGATACGAAATCTTCAACTACCTTACCATATATATCTTCTAAATCAAAATACGTACTATGGAAATAAAGAAAATGTAAGTGACCACGTAATTGGCAGTCAGAAAAGATTAGCAAATATCAATGATCTCCACGCAGGGGCTCAGCTCTAATATTTTTATAAGAACTACCTGGTTTACCAACTTAAATAAATATGTGATTTGATTATTAGTCTTAACTAATCTAAAACTAAGAATTTACAAACTAGGTCAGCAGTTGGATATACACAGTCACGGTTTCTCTTATTTTCTACAGAAATAAGTATCTATAGTAGCTATAAGCATATAAAATGTAAAAGTTCCACTAAAATTAAATATCCCCAATAGATTTGACATCTTTACGGGAGAAATTAAGTTCTCCAAAAGCAGAAAATATACCCAACCCGAGGCTTCTAAGTAAGGATCTTTTTGGACTTTGAAACAGTTTTATTGTTCAAATCGTGATTCTTTTGAGTTTATTTTCAAACCTACTTCAACTAACGTGGGATTAAGAACTTTATTGTTGTTGTTGGAGCAGCTCTACTGTGAAATTAAAACTTCCGGCCACATGTGGAGAATTAATGGTGGGAATAATCAAACGATTCAAATCCAACTGTCCTTGTTGGTGGTTAACAAGGAACTTGAGTGATTTCTGCAATTTACGCAAAAGAAACACTAAACAAACGAAAACACGCGTACTGTTGAATCACGACAGGATTTCACGAAGGGCTTTCGTGAATAGTGCCGGTGCGAGGGATGAGAAAAAAGACGAAGAGAGGAAGGTTTCCGACTTATTCGAGTTTGTTTATGGGTGTCGTTCTCATTCTGGTGTATCCGTTTGCTATCTGGGTCATCAATCTCCAAAGGTGGTGATATTATTTGAAGGTGAAAGACTTAGTAGGATTTGTGTACGCAATAAGTAACTTGTATATCTTTCTATTATTTTCTCTAGATATTATAAGAAAAATTTAACTTTTTATACTCAAAGTTCCTCAACCTCTAAGGAAACGTTTCTACTTTGACATCCTCGCAAAAATATGTTTATCTTGTTACTTCTCCCCAAAATACATCTGCCTAAATCGTGAGACCATTCACCTCCCTCTCTCATTCATTTTAAATAGTTGCAAACCGCCCTCGCGCATCCGTTTTGTCTATTGTTTCTCTCTCTTGTTCGCACATCCCTTCTCTCTCGCACTCGACCGGTCATTCCAACCCCGCAGTGTGCCCTGCCGAACAACTCATACTTCGAATACGATTACGAATGTTGGTTTTAGGGCACGATTTGTAGCCTTTCCTTTTTGATATAGTTTATAAGGTTTTGTTATGGTTTCTATCGAAAATATAGTTGATTTGTCTCTTGGGTATTCATCCGAGTTTTGTCGTCTGGGTTGGAGGTGGAACCGTTTTGTGTTGCCGATGGTGCTCGATAGATTCGATCGTAGTTCGATAGTAGATCGATAGGTTGGGGTCGATGGATAACAGTTCCTTTCTCCTCGATTGGTTCCATTTATAATTATGATCTCGATAAGTGCTCGACATGAACTTGATGAGACTCTTTAGAACTGTCGACGTGATCGGTTTGACTGTGGAGAACTGGTTGTTTGATGAGCTCGATATTAGCTCGATTTCATTTTCCCGCTGTTTCTAAGTGGTTGTTATTTCTTCTTGTTTTGTTTTTTTTCAGATGGCGAAGTTAATAGTTCCAACCAAAGATCATTTCCCCGCCTGTGTGACGTACAAGGGCAGTAAGCCTATGAATGACATAAAAGAGAAGTTTCGGAAGCACGACTTGTTGGAAAGAGCAAAGGAATCACCGTTCAAACAATTTTTTGAGGCGGATGAATTACAGTTCTCCAGTGTTCTTGCCCATATGTTAATGTTGCACAAGACCCATAATGGTAGAGATGACGAGGTTCATTTCTTGTTTGGCACTAAGCCCTACTGATTCAGTAAATATGAGTTTGCACTGATCATCATTTTGAACTTCAATATTTTACCGTCCGAGGTTGAGTTGCAGGAGCACTGCACGAGTGACCGACTTATTAAGGAATATTTCAATGGAGAGCCCGAAAATCAGATAGGCATGTTGGAAACGACATTCAAAAACTATACAAATGCCAACGACATCTTCAAGTTGGGGTTATGCCTCCCGATTGAAGGTGTTCTATTTGTCCGAGAGGGCAAGCTATTCGTATGGACGGATATGGTCAAGATGGTTGACGACCTGGACTTCTTCTTCGAGTATCCATTGAGGAAGTCATCTTACCAGAAGCTGCTAACATCATGTCCAAAAGACATGATTAAGCAGACAGATTTGTATAAGAATAAGAAGAAGAAGGAAGTGAGGGGCCAATAAAAAGAGTCCAAATACACTATATACGGTTATGCCACGGCGTTACAGTATTGGGCGTACGAGGCCATTCAGCAGCTCGCCTCCCAGTATGCTATGAATCGTGGAAATTGGTTCCTCAGGATGCTCAACTGGACGAGCAATGAGAAAAATGTCCCGCATTTCGCTGAGGTTGCACAAATGTATACTTCCAAAAAAAACGTAAGCTTGTTTTCATTGTTGTTAAATCATGTTTTATAGCTATTGGAGTACTTATTTTGCTCGACCGTCTCGATAGGAGTTCGATAGACCTCGGTAGTAATGACTTCTTGTTAGTTACCGGAAAATTAGGGTTTTCAATGGGTTCGATAGACCTTGGTAGTAATGATTTCTTGTTAGTTACCAGACCATTATAGTTTTCGATGGGTTCGATAGGCCACCGATATGAACTTGATGGTCATTGTTTGTTTTAATCTTACCATTTGCTTAGGGTGTTTTCGATTGGTTCGATGGGATCATCGATAGGAGCTCGATATCAACTCGATATTAATTGTTTTGTTTATATGAGTACTTTGGTCGCTTGATATTGTAGGATCTAATTGCCCTAAATATTAGTCTTAAGGGGGGGGGTTTATAGACTAATTTCTCACTACTAACTATTTGTGCAATAATAAGATATCCAATGAAAATAGTGAGATGAAAAGGCAAACCAAACACCGGATGTATAGTGGTATGGATCCAAGCCCCGGATCCTAGTCCTCTCTTACGAATTGCTCTTCCTTGAGCAACTTCGCGATCTTCACTAATTTGATCTTCTTTTCGGGCAAAGATCGAGCCTTTACAATTCAAGCTTGCGAACACCCTCGACAAGCTTGAACCTCCTTCTCACAACCCGAGAAGAGCTTCACTCCGGAAGCTTGTACAACTCCTTTGTAGTAGACTTTGTGTAACCTACTCTTGAGCACTTGAATTTGATGATGAATGCAATTGAATGATTGATCAAGAGAGTGGTTGAGAGCAATAAAGAGAGAAAGAGCACTTGGAAGGTTTTAACACACAATGAGAGCTTAGAGATTGGATTGGTGCCTGGTAAAGATGATCTAAGCTCTATATATAAGCCTATTAAGTTTTCTAGTCGTTTTAGAAAGATTTGATTGGGTTTTGTGTAAGATACACAAACCAGAAATTCGGGAAGCAATTCTGTCAATGTTCGGTCGACCGGTAAGAAAGAAACGGTCGACCGGTTACATGAATAGTAGTCAAACGGTCAGACAAACTAGGAACGGTCGAACTTACTGGGATGGAACTTAAGTGCACCGGTCGAACTAAATTAGGAAACGGTCGACCGATGTGTAAAGTTCGGTAGAAACAAAGTGTGTTCGGTCGAACCAAGGTGGTATCGACCGATAACAGGAAGCATGATTTGAAAGATCAATGGTCAAACGGTCGACCGGTAAATACGAATTGTTCGACCGGTAAGCTATGTATTTGAGGGTAGGTGAAAGTATGTGTATACGACCGTTGTATAATACGACAAGTATAACGGTCACAAAAGAAGACAAAAGTAGAAATCAAACGGTCGAACAGAAAAGGACTTTCGGTCGACCGGTTTGCACTAAGGCACGTGTCTTCCAGCACGTATGAACAGTTGATCGGTCAACCAAAAAACCTTAAGTTACTCTAATGAAACGGTCGAACCAGAACACAGTTCGGTCGACCGAAAAAAGTTCAGAAAACAGTTTTTAGATTAAACGGTCGAACCAGATGGTCGACCGGTTGAGTGCAGAAATCCTGGATATGGTTTGATTGATTTCTAAAGAAGTTTTGTATGGAATTTGAAGGTTTAGTTCTACTTCTATGGAATCCTAAAGAGTCATGATATGCAATGCATCAAGATTTAAGTGCTCAAGTTACATTTAAATCCTAATGACAATAATGTAAACCTATCTACTCTTCAACTTCATTTTTCGTTAAACTTGTCACCTGAAATGTTAGTACAAAACGATATATGTGTATTGTGCAAGAATGATATGAACGAATTACATGTGTTTAAGTTATATGTTGATTAATCATCAAAACGGATAAGCAATCATTAGCCAAAATGCCAACAATCTCCTCCTTTTTGATGATGACAACTTATCAAATTAAATACATGTTATTTCAATGAATTCTACTCAATGCTCCCCTATCTTATAGCTCCCCCTCGCTATATGGCATTTGTAAACCCAATAGACATGTATGAGTAGTATTACTCTCCCCCTTTGGCATAATCAAAAAGCTGAAAAAAAAATCACAACTAAAGCACATCCATTTGCCAAAACAAGCAATGAAGGAGAAACAAAACATGCATTAAGTAATGAAAGGTTCAAAATACATCAAACGCAAACGATACACCACACAACCAAAGCGGAAAACATATCATACAAGACACCCGACCAACCAGCATTAAACCATTAAAAACAACGTCAACCAACTCAATGTCCAAAGCGATCACGAAACATAGACGTGAGAGAGTTAATGCCTTGAAGAATCGAGTCGAACTTAGCGTCAAGACGCTCAAGGTGCTGAGACGTCGAAGCTTCAGAACGATCAAGTCGTTGAGAAGTGGAAGCTTCAAACGCATCAAAACGATCTGACAACTGCTGAAAGGAATGATCCGGAGTGTATATAGTCAGTATAAGAGGATCTCCACTGACTCTCCTGCCAAGCAGATTCGTCGCCTTCTCCCCAAGAAAAGTGACCCTCCTACTGAGATGGCTGGGGCATCCAACGAGGATCGGCCGGCACATCATCTTCATTTTCTTGCTCAAAATCTCCCTCAGAGGACGATTGAAGAGAAGATGAGGCAATGACTTTCATTTTTGATAGAGTGGTCTTACAGATTGGATATTTGTATGTGGCCGATGAACAATCGGTAACACGAATTTTAAGAAGGTCAAAGAGAGCGGTGAGCAACATGGGATAAGGGAGATACCTCCCTTTCTTAAAACGCATATGGAGGAATATGAATAAAGGCCAATTAACCAGAATTTTCTTGTAGATGCAATAGATACACACAAGCTCCGTATAAGAGATTTCGTTATGATGACCGTGTTTAGGGAGCAAATTGAAGGATACGATATATGCCAAGACTCGAGCGAAAGGATGCATCAAGGAGGAGTTGTGAATAATAAAACAATTTTTGGAAGGAGGTGGAAAGGCATATAATTCAGCGACCATATCATCATGAGTGATGTTTTCAAGTACACTAAGAGGATGATCAACATATAAATGAACACCCGAGAACTCGAAGCCAAAAGCTTCAGCAAGAGTTCTGGGGACAATTTCATATCTATATCCATTAATCATGGTACGAGCAATGTGATGAGTTGGTTCAAAAGGAAGATTACAATAGAATTGTTGAACCAAAAAGGATAATAAGGTTTTGAAGCTAGATTTGTGAGACAATGTGTAAGGCCATTAGCATCTAACCAATATTTAAGAAAGTAGTCATGAAAGTCCGCTACCTCAACTGCGCGGTTCGGAATGAAAGGAGTCGCCGAGAGCTTTTTCTCCCAATCGCTTTTGGGGAACTCGTCAATAGGGTGGAAAGCAAGAGTTGGAGGCGCGGGCGGATGACAAACATTGGGGGTAGTAGAGGAGCGGTCGTGGGACTTTTTGGTGCGTTTTCGGTCGAAGTATTGGGATTAACCGAGCGTTTCTTGTGGATAGTCATTTTCTTCCCGGTCATGGTGAAGGAGGACAAAAAAACTTTGGGAAAAAATGTGTGCAAAATAAAGAGGAGATGATGAGAAGCGATAAAATGCAAAAACATTTGAATTTTACCGCAGGAAATATGCGAAATCGAGGGAGGAACGTGATAGGGAAGGCTTAGGGTTTGAGAGAGAGATGGGTAAAAGTGAAGAACAAGTTTCGATTTTACCCTAAATGTAGCAGAAATCGGCATAACCGGTCGGACAGAAGCATATTTCGGTCGACCGAACCGAAGAACAAGGCAGACACAAGTCCCTGCTATCAGTCGAACAAAACATACTGGTCGACCGAACTATTAAAAACGGTCGCACGAAAAACACGAGCGGTCGAACAAAAACTCAAAGTCGAAAACTTATCATCTCTGCTATCGGTTGAACAAAACACACCGGTCGACCACACGATTAAAAATGGTCACACGGAAAACATGAGCAGTCGAACCAAAACTCAAAGTCGAAAACTTATCATCCCTGTTATCAGTTGAACAAAACACACCGGTCCGCACGATTAAAAACGGTCACACGGAAAACATGAGCGGTCGAACCAAAACTCAAAGTTGAAAACTTATCATCCCTGCTATTGGTTGAACAAAACACACCGGTCGACCACACGATTAAAAACGGTCGCACGGAAAACATGAGCGGTCGAACAAAGACGCAAAGTCAACATGTACCAGTCGAACACACTCAGGCAATCGGTTGAACAAAAAGATTTCGGTCAAGAAACAACTCATCACCGGTCGAACTAATTCTCATTACCGGTCGACCGGTTAAACAGTAAAAGCCAGAACTAAGCTTCAAATATCAAGAGACACTAGAACCAAATATAGTCAAATGGGCTCAAGTAAAACGTACTCAAATGTCATTTAGGGTACACATGCCTAGATTGCGTCTAATGAGATTGAATTGATCAACATTTAATGGTTTGGTGAATATATCCGCTAATTGATCATTTGTGGGAACAAGTATAAGTTTAATGTCTTCTTTATTTGCATGATCTCTAAGAAAATGATGTCTAACTTCTATGTGCTTAGTTCTTGAATGCAAGATAGGATTTTTGGAAAGGTTGATAGCACTTGTATTATCACAATAAATTGGTGTAATTTGAAACTCAAGTTGCAAGTCCTTGAGGGTTTGCCTCATCCAAAGGACTTGTGCACAAGCACAACCGGCGGTGATATATTCAGCCTCGGTTGTTGATAATGCAACACTATTTTGTTTCTTACTAAACCATGAGACAAGAGATTTACCCAAAAATTGACAAGTGCCACTAATACTCTTACGATCTAAAATACAACCGGCATAGTCGGCATCGCTATAGGCAACAAGATCGAAAGTCCTAGTCTTAGGGTAGAAAAGTCCAAAATCATAAGTGCCCTTTAGATAATGAAAAATTCTTTTTAATGCATTCAAATGAGTTTCTTTTGGACATGCTTGAAAACGTGCACATAAACATACATCAAACATAATATCGGGACGACTTGCAGTAAGATAAAGTAAAGAGCCGATCATACCACGATACTTCTTGATGTCCACATCTTTGCCATTTTCGTCTTTGTCCAATTTTACGCTTGTACTCATAGGTGTCTTTTGAGGTTTGCTAGTTTCAAGGTCAAAGCGTTTGAGAAGTTCCTTTGTGTACTTTGCTTGATGTATGAAATTGCTCTCTTGAGTTTGCTTTATTTGGAGTCTGAGAAAGAAATTTAGTTCACCAATAAGGCTCATCTCGAACTCTCCCTGCATAGACTTAGAAAATTCTTCGCATAGACGCGGGTTACTTGCACCAAAGATAATGTCATCAACATATATTTGTACCACTAATAAATCATGATTAAGAGTTTTAACAAATAATGTGGTATCTACTTTACCCATTGAGAATCCTTTATTAATCAACAAGTTCTTCAACCTCTCATACCAAGCTCTAGGAGCTTGTTTGAGTCCATAAAGAGTCTTCTTGAGTTTAAATACATGGTTCAGATAAGATTCATTTATAAAACCGGGGGGTTGAGCGACATAAACTTCTTCAGAAATAATTCCATTTAGGAAAGCACTTTTAACATCCATTTGAAAAAGTTTAATGTCCTTAAAAGAAGCATAAGCTAAAAGCATACGAATAGCTTCCATACGAGCCACGGGAGCATAGGTTTCATCAAAATCTATTCCCTCCTCTTGGCGGTAGCCTTGAATAACTAGTCTAGCTTTGTTTCTAACTACATTCCCATCCTCATCAAGTTTATTTCGGAAGATCCATTTAGTTCCAATAACGGTTTGATTAATGGGTTTTTCAACAAGTTCCCACACGTCATTTTGAACGAATTGGTTTAACTCTTCATGCATAGCCATTAACCAAAATTCATCATTACAAGCATGTTCTACTATCTTAGGTTCTAATTTAGATATGAAAGCATAAGAATCACAAACTACATGAGCCTTTGATCGTGTTGTCACACCTTGAGAAACATCTCCAATCACAAGGTCCTTTGGATGTTCCTTTCTATAGGTCCAATCCTTGGGAAGCTCCTCTTTGTTTTCTTGTGGAAAACTTGGAGGATCTTGATGAGGCTCATGGGAGACATCTTGAGATGTGACATGTCTAATTATATCCATATAGTCATCATCAAGAGAGGAATTATCTACACAAGCCAACTCATAAAAGTTAACGTGTAGAGACTCCTCGACACAATAGGTTCGTTTGTTATAGACTCTATAAGCTTTACGCCTATCGGAATATCCTAAAAAGATGGCCTCATCGGATTTTGCATCAAATTTTTCCAAGTTCTCTTTAGTATTGAGGACAAAACATTTTGACCCAAAAGCTTTAAAGTAAGAGATTTTTGGAATACGTTTGTGCCACAATTCAAAAGGTGTTTTCTTCAAAATAGGTCTTATAAGAACACGGTTTAACACATAACAAGAAGTATTTACAGCTTCACACCAAAATTATTTTGGAAACCCTTTTTCCATAAGCATTGTTCTTGCCATCTCTTGAAGAGTTCTATTTTTCCTTTCAACTACCCCATTTTGTTGGGGAGTGCGAGGAAATGAAAAATTATGTTCAATCCCTTGTTTTTCACAAAACTTTTGAAATAACTCATTTTCAAATTCTCCTCCATGATCGCTACGGATAGTAATGATATGTAAATCCTTTTCTCTTTGAACACGTTTGCAAAAGCTTTTAAATCTTTCAAATGCATCATATTTATTGGCCAAAAACAAAACTCATGTAAATCGTGAAAAATCATCGACAATCACAAAGGCATATCTTTTACCACCTAAACTAACGGTTCTTGAAGGACCAAAAAGATCTAGATGTAAAAGCTCAAGAGGTTTTGAAGTTGACACAACATTTAAAGATTTGAAAGACGATTTAAATTGTTTTCCAAATTGACATGCATCACAAAGTTTATCCTTTTTGAAATCAATTTTAGGAAGTCCTCTAACTAATTCAAGTTTGGATAATTTGTGTAATTGTGACATACTAATATGTCCCAATCGGTTATGCCATAACCAAGCTTCGTCATTTGAGGCAACTAAACAAGTCTCTAAGGCTAGATTGCTAATGACAACAATATCCACAATGTAAATATTATGAGATCTACAACCTTTAAATATAGTTTTCATGTTATGTTTTGAGACAATATAGCAATTTGAATTGTCAAAGATAACCATATAATTTTTATCCGCTAGTTGACTAACACTTAGCAAATTGTGTTTTAGCCCTTCTACTAACAAAACATTTTCAATATGAGGAGTAGAGGAATTGCCAACATTACCAATGCCGACAATTTGACCTTTAGCGTTGTCTCCAAATGTGACGGTTCCTCCCTTCTTAGGCTTTAGATTTTATAGAACTTGAGAGTCTCCCGTCATGTGCCTTGAACACCCACTATCGAGTATCCACTTGCCCTTTCTCCTTACTTTGATCTATATGCAAAGGAACAAGTGAAGACTTTGGTACCCAAATTTGTTTGGGTCCTTGAGGGTTAGCTTTTGGTACCCAAACTTGAGAGGTCTTAGGTACCCATACATTTGACAAATTTACTTTCTTAACATATGAATTATTATGTTTAACAAAATAAGATGTAGCTTTCTTTTGTTTTCCACCCATGTACCCCAAACCGTGCTTAGTCAAAGATTGAGTTTGGGTTCCTAGAAGCATGTCTAGCATTTTTCTACCCAACGTGAATTTCTCTAGATCTTTTGTAATTTGTTCATTCTTGGCAATAAGATATTTGTTGTTGTTACAATTACTTGTAGATTTCAGCATGTTTATCTCATTAGCAAGCAATTCATTCTCTTTAAGTAAGTCTTCATGTTTAGTAGATAAATCTAGATGCACTTTTCTTCCTAATTTGTTTTTATGACAATTCATCTCATATCTTTCAGTAAGTTCATGAAAAGCATCTAATAACTCATCATAGGAAGGGGTTTCTTGAATTGATACCTCATCGTCGTCAATTTCCAACACTTGGGGTTGATTGATTCTCTTTGGGGATGTAGCAGTGCTTGAATCCGAATCCTCATTGTGTGCCATAAAGCACATGTGTGCTTCTTCCTCTTGAGAGTATTCGGTGTCGGAGGATGTAGATGAGCTTGAATCATCCCAAGTGGCTTTAAAATCCTTCTTTCCGTCTTTGTCATGGTGATCCCTTCTTTTGTGATCATCACGTTCTCGTCTTCTAGGTCTCTCTTCTTTATCTCTTCTTGTAGGTCTATCTTCCCTAATTCTCCTCGATTTCTCATCTCTTTCTCTTCTAGGAGGGAATCTTCTTGGTTCTCATTGTTCACGATCTCTTGACTTAAAGAGTGGACAATCCTTCTTCATGTGCCCCGTCTTGTTGCATTCGTAGCACATGAAAGTCCGGGATGATTCTACTTTCCCTCTTGTGAACCTTCCTTTGGCGAGAAACTTCTTGAAGTTGCGGGTTAGAAATGCAACATCATCATCGGTGTCATCGTCTTCGATACTTTCCAAATCCGACGTTGCTTTGAGAGCAATTGTTTTCTCCTTTCTCCTTAACCCCTCTCGCTCCTTCTCCTGCTCTCGTCTTTCCTCCATTTGAATCTCATAAGCCATGAGGCTTCCTATGAGATCCTCCATCTTTAGCTTTGAGAGATCTTTTGCCTCCTTGATTGCCGTTGTCTTCTTCTCCCACTCCAATGTCAACGATCTAAGAAACTTCCGTACCTTGTCACTTTCAATCAAGACCTTACCAAGGTTTTTCAAGGAGTTAGTGATATGAGTAAAGCGAGTATGCATCTCGCTAATGGATTCATTGGGTTTCATTGCAAACATTTTATATTTTTGCATAAATGAATCTATCCTAGTTTCTTTCACGGATAATCGTCCTTTAAAATGACTTTCTAACATATACCATGCCTCATATGCATAATCACAAGCATTAATTCTACCATATTCCTCTTTGGTTAATCCACACATGAGAATGTTCATTAATTTTGCATTCATTAGAACCATTGCTAGTTCATCATCACTCATGAGTTCAAACTCTTTATTTTGAGTATATGGAATTTGAAAGAATACCCATAGCTTAACATCATATGATTGAATGAAGATTATCATGTATTTCTTCCAATAGGCATAATTGGTTCCATTAAAAAGTGGAGGTTTACCGGTGTGGTATCCCTCACGTTGTTGGGCCATTGGTATAAATGTTAATTTGTTTATATGCAATTAACAAGGCTCTGATACCAAATGTAGGATCTAATTGCCCTAAATATTAGTCTTAAGGGGGGGTTTATAGACTAATTTCTCACTACTAACTATTTGTGCAATAACAAGATATCCAATGGAAATAGTGAGATGAAAAGGCAAACCAAACACTGGATGTATAGAGGTTTGGATCCAAGCCCCGGATCCTAGTCCTCTCTTACGAATTGCTCTTCCTTGAGCAACTTCGCGATCTTCACTAATTTGATCTTCTTTCCGGGCAAAGATCGAGCCTTTACAATTCAAGCTTGCCAACACCCTCGCCAAGCTTGGACCTCCTTCTCACAACCCGAGAAGAGCTTCACTCCGGAAGGTTGTACAACTCCTTTGTAGTAGACTTTGTGTAACCTACTCTTGAGCACTTGAATTTGATGATGAATGCAATTGAATGATTGATCAAGAGAGTGGTTGAGAGCAATAAAGAGAGTAAGAGCACTTGGAAGGTTTTAGCACACAATGAGAGCTTAGAGATTGGATTGGTGCCTGGTAAAGATGATCTAAGCTCTATATATAAGCCTATTAAGTTTTATAGCCGTTTCAGAAAGATTTGATTGGGTTTTGTGTAAGATACACAAACCAGAAATTCGGGAAGCAATTCTGTCAATGTTCGATCGACCGGTAAGAAAGAAACGGTCGACGGGTTACGTGAATAGTAGTCAAACGGTCAGACAAACTAGGAACGGTCGAACTTACTGGGATGGAACTTAAGTGCACCGGTCGAACTAAATTAGGAAACGGTCGACCGATGTGTAAAGTTTGGTAGAGACAAAGTGTGTTCGGTCGAACCAAAGTGGTATCGACCGATAACAGGAAGCTTGATCCGAAAGATCAATGGTCAAACGGTCGACCGGTAAATACGAATTGTTCGACCGGTAAGCTATGTATTTGAGGGTAGGTGAAAGTATGTGTATACGACCGTTGTATAATACGACTAGTATAACAGTCACAAAAGAAGACAAAAGTAGAAATCAAATAGTCAAACAGAAAAGGACTTTTGGTCGACCGGTTTGCACTAAGGCACGTGTCTTCCAGCACGTATGAACAGTTGATCGGTCGAACAAAAAACCTTAAGTTACTCTAATGAAACGGTCGAACCAGAACACAGTTCGGTCGACCGAAAAAGGTTCAGAAAATAGTTTTTAGATTAAACGGTCGATCCAGATGGTCGACCGGTCGACCGGTTGAGTGCAGAAATCCTGGATATGGTTTGATTGATTTCTAAAGAAGTTTTGTATGGAATTTGAAGGTTTAGTTCTACTTCTATGGAATCCTAAAGAGTCATGATATGCAATGCATCAAGATTTAAGTGCTCAAGTTACATTTAAATCCTAATGACAATAATGTAAACCTATCTACTCTTCAACTTCATTTCTCGTTAAACTTGTCACCTGAAATGTTAGTACAAAACGATATATGTGTATTGTGCAAGAATGATATGAACGAATTACATGTGTTTAAGTTATATGATGATTAATCATCAAAACGGATAAGCAATCATTAGCCAAAAAACCAACAGATATTCGGTCTAAAGACCTTGATAGTTTAGATAGGTTGTAAGTAGGCCTGATAATTTGACACGATACACGAAAACACAACACGAAAAATTAGTATTTGGGTTTGAGGATTTCATGTTTCGTGTCGTGTTTTGGGTACACGAAATTGATTTCGTGTCGTTTTTGTGTCTTACCTTTCGTGTACACGAAAGTACACGTTATTATTATATATTTAGAAAACCATTCCAAGCACCAGCTACCTAATAGCCCATTGGTTAGGTGCATCCTCTAATTCGTGGGAGACCCAAGGTCGAATACCAAGCTTCCATTCTTTCCTCTGCTATTCTAATAAAAAAAATCAAAATATTCGTGGAAGTGGGGATTCAAACATGGGACGCAAGAAAGGCCAATACCGTGATGGACCATAGAAGCATCGACTATTTCTGAATATTAATGAAACGTATGACAATTATTCGTTTCACATGTAAGATTGTTTTTAAAAACTTGTTTAGTCCGACATCGGGAGATGCGAAAGGTTTACTCCATTTCCACCCTATATAACCAGTTGCCTATCACTTGAACCCCATGTTGGTTTTGGCAAGCCTACTTCAAAGTGGGTGAGCTGAAGGTTCTAAAATAATAATTTATTTCTTCGTTTTGTTTATGGTAGTTTCGTGTAGACACAAAAAGTACACGAAATTATCTGTGTCGTGTTCGTGTTTTGAAAATCAGACACAAATTCAATCCATGTCGTGTTCGTGTCTGGGTAATATGCAAAGTACACACGAATAACACGACACAAAGGTACACGATACGACACGAATGTCAGGCCTAGTTGTAAGTTACCTGATTATTTAGTGTGCTCGATAGGAGCACGATAGACGTTGATAGTTCAGATTTGTTCTTAGTTACTGAACCTAACATTATGTTTTATATTCCTCGTAGTTGACCGTATACACTTTTTTGTCGCTCCGTGTATCCGTGGCTGAATATTACAGTAGCCTTACAAAGGGTGATGACCCCCGCCCACCCCGGCTCGAGGAGGATGTTGATGAGGGTGTTGATGCAGTTGCCAAGAGACTGGCCAAGGCCGCCAATGAGGTGAACATTTTTGCAGATGATGTCTTAAAGGACGAAACAACTATTCCCACATCTACTATAGCTACGACCTCATTCCAGCCAGCCGCCCAAACCTCAGCTGAGATCGTATCCCATGCTTACCATCTTCTTCTGGAAAGGTTGGAGAGGGTGGAATCAACGCAATCGTCGATCGAAGTAAAGCAATCGTTGATGGAAGTGACCCAACTGTCGATAGAAGCAAAGCAACTATCAATGGAAGGACAATTGAACAACGTCATGGGGAATAAACGTGTCGTACTGGAGTAGATGGCTAAGATGGTGGCTTCGTTAGAAGCCCCTCCGAGACCACCAATCAACAATAATCAGTTGGCCACGATGGAAGCAAAGAAACTATCGATAGAAGGTCAACTGAAGAGCCTCATACATAATCAGTGTTCCATCATGGACCAGATGTCGAAGATGGTGGCTTTGGTAGAAGCGCCTCCGAGACCTCCAATTGACGAGAATGAGTTGGCTATGATCGTGTCTTTAATAGAGGCACATTCGAAACCAACATCCGATGAGGATCAGTCATCTGATGATGAAGAGGTACTACCTGGCGGTTACCTACCTGAACTAGATATGTCCACCTTGTCGAGGAAGAGGTGCAGGCCAAAGCATCTTGACGACGTCTATGCTGACCCGATAAAGAAACAACGGCCTTCAGACCAAATTGAAGAGCCTTTAGTTCTTGACCCTTTAATGAAGCTGGATAGAAAACAATTGAGGACGTTCAGACGGTGGATTTTGGGGTTCATCCCAAATGAGAAGCCTGTTTCGGTGAAGACAGGGAAATACGGACCAACGTAGTTCTTGAGGATGAAGTGCCCCAGATTTTGGGTTGGCGACGATGTAAGTATTTCAAATAATTCAAATTTCAATAATGCATATGTGTAATTCGATAGGGTGGATAGGAGCTCGATAATGTACATGCGACCTTTATAGGTCTACATCCGCTGATTTGGATCGATTGAGTTCGATGAGGGACTCGATGAAGTCGACAATTTAGATTTTATTGTCTATTTTCTGAGATTTTTCGTTTGCTCAGTGGGTTTGATTATCTTGATATACCCTCGATAAATACTCGAGAATGTTTGTCGGAATAATTTTTAAGCTACTAGTACTAACTTTCTACGTGCTGATGTTTTCATAGCATGTTGACACGGTGCAAGATCTATTAAGGGGTGGCAATTGCAGTCTAGGTTTGGTGCTTCTTGAACCCTCAAAACAAATTAGGTCCTTCTCCTTCGGTGTAAAGATTGGAGGGTGCCTAAGACGGAAGTCTTCATCGTAAATTTTGGATAGGGTGATGCCTCATTCCTCCCATGCCCTTAGAATTTCATTGCTGCCAAACATTGCAGACCAGCCGTTGAACCTCAGGTAGGCACCCAGTCTGGGCTCCCCTATTCTGAACTTCTAACAAAGCCACACCTGTGTATGCAAGACCGATAAAAATATATACTTACGTCATCGAACCCGATGTTTAAAATGGATCGAAAGTAAGTTCAATGATACAAAATGACAAAACTACTTGTAGTATGGCAACACAACCATCGACTTTCCCCTACTTAGGAGCGTAGAGGCTGGATGATCTCTGTTCCTAGAGTTCCGTGAGTACATGTGGAGTCCTCTGATGTTGGCCAAGTACTCTATGTACCAAATTTTGGTTCACTAAGTGGCATCACAGAATAAGAAATGGTTGAAGATGTAACGAATTAGGAGACAGACGTACTCCTCGTGCTCCCCCACCAGCCTTGCACCTATCATTTAAGGATGGAGCTGATCGTTGAAAACGTCCTCCTTTCGAAAAAGGTTTGCGGCGCCACTTGCACCCATGTGGATTGTCTTGCCACGCCGGCTTAGGCCCCGAATTAGGGCGACGTCTTCTTCTGTAAAGGGGACTATCCCAGACCTGAGCCTCAACCCCCTCCCTGGGTCATAGTGGTCGACGAACCAGTCCACAATGTCGTTATCCCCTAGGACGTTATTCAGCGTTAGGAAGTGACCGAAAGGGGTCCCCCCGAATAGGTCCTTCTGTTCGTCTCTCATATTTTTGAAATCATGCTGTATCGGTTTATTCCAGGACCATTTTGATGGCTGGAAGTAGTGAGTGGAATCCGAAGACAATAAAAATACCAATTTTAGCAACCTCGCACAACAAACAAAGGAACAAACGACGATTACGTCTACATACCTGATGCACCACCGCTTGGGATGAGGAAGCAGGATGGGGATAATACATTAGTCAAGGGAAGAAGGTGAAAGAAAAAAATCCTTCCACTCTTTAGAATGCCAGGAGGAAACGAGGAAAACGTCGGGAGGAGTTTTGAACCATCACTGGAGTCTGAAAGGAAACTGGAAATATTAAGAAGATTTCTTCTGCTTTTTTCCGTTCGACTTCCGACTTTCCTCGATTGGGGCGTCCGAATTAATTACTTCCATGTTAAGTCATAAAGCATCGAGCATTGTCGGGCGTCCATCGCGATCAATCGATGTTAATATAAAAGTGGACACAATCGGAGGGGATGTTGTGATTGTTGAAATGAGACATTTTGGTAAAGGCATGTGTTGAAGAATCCATGTCTGGTAATGGCATCGAGCACTGTCGACCTTCGATTGTTCTCGATGACGGTCGAGCAAATATCGCTCCTCATCGAGTACAAGGCCAGAGCATATCCAAACGAACTGAATCTCAAAAGAAAACGGACATCGAGAACTTTACGACCACTAGTCGAGACCTTGTTGGTGAACTCGATCGATCAATAGTCTATCACCCTCGATCGACTAGAACCACAAAAAGAGGCTAAGGAACTCAACGTTGTCTAATAACGACAGTCAAGGATAATATACCGTCCATCAAAATCTATCGAGTGCAACTTCATAACAGATTAAACCAATACCTCTATAGTCTAACTTTACATCCCCTCCTATTATGTCCACTTCCATAACATGTGCTGCAGCTGCGCGATTTTACCAGAACTTCCCCTAGAGATGGTAGATGTTTTCTCTTTATCCTTCCTACTTTTATCTTATTTGGTTGACCAAAAGTCATGACTGACCATGACCGGGTCTCCTTGGTTTTGTTGCTCAGGCTTTCAACATAATTGTTTGTCATTAAATTGTACCGATTCCCAGGAAAGTAAGAACGAGCCCACTATTCGAAACCAATGTCTTCAAGATAGGCTGCTAGGGGAGGATGAATTTCTTTTATCGTGGCAAAGTGCTAGTGGAAATCTGACTTCCGGAATGCGTATGTCGCACACCACATCTTTTCATGACAGTGGTCCATCTTGAACAATGTAACGACATTCATACATATGTGATGGTAGCATGCACTATGATGTGCATCTGGAAATACCGTCTCCAAAGCATGGACAATGCTGGCATGCTTGTCCAATATCAAAGCTAAGTTCTCAACGTCCCCATTGTCTTCCTTCAATTGATTCATGAAATAGGTCCAAGAGTTGTGATTCTCGTTGTCCACCAGTTCAAACGCAATAGGATACAAGTGGTCGTCTGCATCCAATGCAACGACAAATAACATGTGACACCATATCTGGTCTTTAAGAATGTGCCATCAACACATATCACAGGATCACACCATCTAAATCTCCTTCTTGAAGCTCGAAGAGAGAAGAAGCAATATAGGAAGTGTCCATCTTCTGTGAGAAAATGAGTGATTGTTCCTGGATTCTTTTGCTCAAACATGTATAGGTAAGCATGTAACTTTGAATAAGACTCTTCAACTGTGCCCCTCACATACATAAGTGCCTTCTTTCTGCATCTCTACGCCTTTTCGTAACTCATATTTATGTCGTATTGTTCCTTCATATCCTCCCTTATGTTTTTTGCCAAGTAGGTAGTCCCATCACTGACATATTTGTTCTTGATGAGGTGGCCAACTATCCAAGGTGCGTCCTGGCGGTGGTCTTTCTGTCTGAGTTCCAAGTGCAATTATGTACATTGTGGAAGACAGTAAGCTCAAACATAGGTCAGCGTAATTATTTCTTGGCTCTCAATCACCAATCACAATTAGGATCCTTGCAAGTAGTATACCATATGATTGAAAGTTTTAATTATAACCACAAGTGCACGACCTCGTTGAAGCGGTGGAAAATACGGGTCGATCCACGGGAGGTGTGTCGACTTTAGTTTGTTTGAAGACGAGTGGGAAAGAAAGGAGAGAAATGAGTTATGATCAAACTACACTAAAATGCAAAAGGAAATGGAAAATAAGCAATAAAACTAAACCCCATAGTGGGGTAGAGAAAGAATGTGAATACAAAGATATGTGTATGTGTTCAATTATGCTTATAACAACATGTACTCCATGAAAATCATAAAACTAAATCCAACTTTGCCTCCACGTGAAATAAGATAACACAATATCATTAAAACATACAAGACAATAATTGGAATGAAGCTAAATGAACTCATGTATAAAGACCAAACCCCACTATGCCTCCACATGAAATAAGATAACACAATATCATTAAAACATACAATACATTAATCAAGGTAAGGGAAACAAAAGCACATGCAACTACAAGCCATGTTTCCTTTATCAACTCCATCCTTATCCTCACCTCATCATTCCCCATAACATAGGTCCACTAGTCTAAGCATATGCTAAGCTTAATTCAAGAGCATTAGGATATCAAAGACAAGAGTGAAATCCCATTAGATGGTTATGGAAATCATATAAGGCTCAAAGGATTAAGATAATACACACTCCTGATACATAATCAAATCACATTATTCTCCACCCTCTCAAATGGGGATGGAACTACTCACTAATCATTACACTACAACCTACATTAACAAAATGAAACATTCTACTGAAAGGAAACTAAACTAAGAAAACAAGAAATATTAAAGAAGCTAATTGAAAGGAAATAAAACTAAATAAGCATGCAAGAATTAAAAGACAAGATAATATTAAAAGAAACTAAGAAAATTATTTTATTAACATAACTCACATTGCAAGTGCCATTCTTCTCCACCTTGAGTTTTTGCTTCAAGACTTTTACTCCAAGTAGAGAGAATGTCACCAAGCAATGAGTGAATACAAAAGGAGGAGGAGTTCTATTTATAGTCAGAGAAAAAGACAATCGGGGACAATCCCTCGATATGGGACTAAACACATACAAAACATGGACATAAAACAATAGAATACACGACCCGACTCATCCATGGAACATTTGGACGAATTTGGACCGCCAATTGGTGGTCTAGATTGCTTGGATTGAGTCTGGATTTTGGTGGTTCGTTTCTGGCTTGATTTCTTGATGTCTGATGAAACAAATTTGGTTGTTGATATTTCGGCCCAAATCTAATTGCCAAAATACTCCTCGTAATGGTGTGGAGCTTCTTGATTTCCTCATTAGTCCTTTTCGCTTTACATCCGGGTCCTTCTCTTTTGCACCTCAGTCCATAAGTCCTGCAACTTAGTCATTTTTCTTGTTTTTTGTCCTTTTTAGTCTCTTCTTCTCAAACCTGTTATTCTTGAAACTTAAACATAAAACTCATTACGCAGCATTGTTTTGGTTCAAGATTAATGAATAAAAGACACCAATGAATGCATGAAATGATGTCAATCAAATACCCCCACACCTAACTTTTACTAGTCCCTAGCAAAACAAAGAAAAAGAAAAATGAAAGAACGGAAAAACATACCAAAAATAAGGAAATCCTAACTCACTTTCGTAGGAATCATGGTTGCACTTAGCACGTGCAACAAGCCGTTAAACCTCCTTGTCGCCAAGGAGGAGCAGTGTTGTCTCCTAAGGGTTTTCAGCGGATATACCCACAAAATCCGAACATAGATGCATTATTCAATCTAGAAACTCAACTCGATGGACTCATTTTTATCGATCATTGGATGCGGTAATCCTACGGGCCGACTCTATGTTGGTATTAGTCCACACATCTAGCCTAATGAACCATTCGTGCAAGTTAATTAAGGACTTAAGTGAAAGACATGGACAACCTCAACATCCTCAAGTGATACAAAGTATAAAGTCCATTAAGGTTCCTATTTGCATTACCATTTTTTTTCTTTTTGTTTTTTTCTTACTTTCTGTTTCTTTTCTTTTTCTTACTAGTTGGAGTTTCATTCTCTTAGGGTTAGGTTTCGTGTATTATTTCTTATGAGGATTTACACTATCACGTACACCTTTCCCCAAATCTCCACATAGGGCAATCCCTACCACCCATGTAACGGGAGTTCGGTCGGTGCATCCCAAGTCAGATGACTCGAAAGCACCAGGGGCGGAGTCCCCTCAGACCTAATTTCCCGATTGATAGGAGCCATGCGAGAAGAGAGAACACCTACTCACTTATTTCTTATCTACACATGAACCAAAACCCATACACTTATTGTCTCACAACAAGATTTAAAGGGTCATTGACTACAACAAACTTCCTTATTTTAACTAATATGAATTATTGACTCACTAGGTTCAGGGTGAACTTCTTAAAATGTTTGAGTACTAAAACCCTATGATTACTTGCCCCCCGAGGGAAAACCGGGGTGCATCCTAACGACTCGATAAGACCCGATAACTACTCCTATGCATCAAGTTCAAGACAATTTTGGGAGCTTTCTTTTTACTTTGCCTCTCAATAGTTTTGCACATGCTAAACACACGTAAAACCCACAAAACATTTTCCTTTGCAAACACATGAAGATTTTGAAAGAAATGTGAAAATTTTAAAGCACTAGGCAAGGAAAAGAAGACAAGTCACCTAAGGATCATGACAAGCAGATATATCGATATTAAATGCAGCACACTAACATGACCCAAACAGTGCACACACAAGAAAACAAAATCAAAGGAAAAAGACTTGACTATGTACACACATAAAACACCTCTCACACGTACTTCATGCATTGTCCTCAATGAATGTGAGCAACATACTACATGGATTTATGCATGAAAAAGGAAAGATCTCACCAACGTGAAGCACAAGGAAGGTGTTATGGTCATGTTGATGGACATAACCTTGAATTCCATCAAAACCTGTGAGATGCTAATAAAGGGATACAAATACGTGAAAGAAATGTGGACCAAATACACAAGGGTTAGGGCCCATAATAATCAATGCTAGCTCATGAAGTCTTTTATTGTACTTTTTTTTCCGAATGTAACTATGTACAAAAATAAGTTCCCATCTACATTTGTCAAAGGACATTAAATGAGATCCTCAAAAGTGGGTCAATGCAATTGGAAAGGGAACATGACACCACGCGGGGCCAGAATACTCATGTTTGGGCCCCCCTCACAAAGAGTACAAGATAAAAGGAAAGGCTCATGAATTAGATGCAAAGGCGTCTCATTCAAAGGATCAAACTGAAAGGGCTTGAACCTCTCAAGAGTTTGGGAAATATGGGCCAACGGAAGAAGAGTTTCTCCCATTGCAAAACTGAAGTTACGATCGTCAATCCAAACTCTCCAACAAACAGACTGGTGGGTCGGAACAAGGTGAAAAACCTCATTATGGATGTCCGACTCACCAAGCGAACAGAAAGTGGGTCTCTTACCCAAGGTATCTTCCAAAGAATTCCTAATACCCTAATTACCAATGTAGTTGTTTGATGTTCCATCATTTCCAAGATGATCAGGAATAATAGTGAGAGACAAACTCTCATTAGGTTGTTTGAAATTAAGGGTACTAGGTAGCTCTAGCTTTACGAGAGGTGAGTCCTTAAGAGGCACAACATGAAGATCATGTTGCTCACGGGACAAAAAGGTAAGGCACAATCCTTTGCCAACTCATAATGAAGTTGGTCCATGTGTTTTCTCAATTTGGATCGAATCCCCCACCATGTGATCGTGAATTGAAACCCCAAGTCCATCAGACTGACTAGGAGTTTGACATTGAAAGATTGTGCATTGAATTTGTAGATGTGGTGGTGGTTCGATATGAGAAGATAAATTCTTATGTTGACAAGAAAAGTTACTCGCCTCACATTCACGTAATTGTTGGCTTTTTGGCGTTAATCTATATTAATTTTGATGATTAATTAAACTAATCTAAATCAAATAACCTAATTAATCAAAGTGAGCAAACACGATTACATGTATTGCATATATATTTGTATACTTGCAATCATCTTAATAGGTTGATCAAGACAATCAAGGAAATGAGCATTGGGACAAAGACATCAAAACTCAAGACTTGTAATCAAAGCTTTGGATCAAGACATGTAACTTTAGATTTATTGAGTCCGTAAGATTTCATGTTAACTTGAGCACTAGGATTCTGTCGCGTCATTTATCGGTAAACCGAACTTATTTCGGTCAACCGAATAGCCATGGACCAGTTTTGGACTTTGCTCCAACGGTCGATTTTGAATTAAGTCCCTAGAGCCCAATTGACTTATCCTAGTTCGGACAACCGAATGCCTATCGGTCAACCAATTCTTTATTGGCTTTAGGAGCCCAACGACTATTTTACACGTGGCACTTGACCGTTAACGATAAACCAACTTCCCACTCAATGTCAGAGCAAAACCCGAGCTACTTCGGTCAACCGAACGTGACATAATCAGAGCCCAATCAATTCTACTGTCCACCTTGGAACGGTGAGCCGAATGTACTTCGGTGAATCAAATTTAATTAGGGATAAATAGATAAAGGCTACTGGAGGTTGGTGAACGGTGATCCGATACATAATCGGTCAACCGAGTTCTTAGTTCAGACCAATTCTTCGGACTACGGTTTGGATAACGGTCTACCGAATATGCCACAATTTATTCCCGAGCTTAAGTCACATCTTGCATTCTCATTGGTCCATTTCCCCACCAACTCCCAAACGGGTAGATGAGCTTGAAGGCTTATAAATAGGACCTCATTTGGTTGTTTTGGACATCTTGAACACTTCCTATCTATCCAATACTCAAAGCCAATTCCTTTCCATCTTAAGGCTCTCAATCCACAACACGCAAGCCTAAACTTCACCACTTGCATATCCAATTCAATATCATATCCAAGTGTGCTCAAGTATAGAGTGTTAGTTAGATTGTGATTCAACTTTCAAATTCCAGATTCAAAGAGTTGTAAAGCTTCGAGGAAGCTCCCTCTCGGGTTGTGAGAGTAGACACGAGCGAGGCGAGATTGTTCGCGAGGCTCGGTGTTTTAAATGGCGTTGGTCTCGGCCCGTAACGGAGATCGGTTAGTGGAACCGTAAGCGAGGCTCGGGGGATCAAGCGAGGCTTGCGAGGAGGACTAGGACCTGGGTGTGGGTGCCGAACCTCTCAAAACTCCGGTGTCGACGAATTTGTGGTTTGCAATTGTCTCTTCCTTAATCCTTCGATTATTATTTTTTAATTCCGCATTTATGCATCGATTAGAGGACCATAGATCTTAACAGTAATTGCTGTGTCATTTGACTCAGTTGTAGTTCCATGTTTTGTATGGACCTTTGAGTGGTTTCCATGAACGTAAGGAATGTTTGTTTCAAGGAATCAGGTATGCGGTCAACTATGACGTCCAAGTCAGAGTTTGACAAATTTTGGGGTCGGGTGTTGATGGGCTGAGAATGAGTCCAATGATTCGGAGTGGGGTGTTGGTAGATTTTTGGGTATTCGGGATGAGGATACTGGGTTGAAAATGATGTATAAGAATTGGAATAAGAGTTGTCTCCCCACGAATCCATCCCTCTCGGGTTGTACGCGGATGCATAATGGTCATATTGAGCATTTTTGGAAAAGTAATGCTCATACTCAGGCTCTGGGGAACATAAGGACATTCTCCGATAACATGACCACTCAACCCGCAACCGTCACACGGTATGGCTACTGGAGTCACCAGTGCACTCATGTCATCTACCGCACACATGAAAGAGGCCAAAGTTTATTTTAATGTCTCAGTTTGTTGACTAGCATATGATCCGACATAACTAGATGGTTGTCTAGCAGTCGGTGCCTCTCTTATATTATCCCAATCTGATGATTGCTCAACCACACAATTAAGATTGTCCCAACCATACAGGGTGTTAGTCTGACACGACGAGGCCAAGCTCGCAAAAAGTGCTCGACACGACCCTAAAATGCTAATAGAGAGTGCAAAGAGGAGGAGACTAGAACATAGAAGTAGGTGAGAAGAAGATGACTCAGAGGAGAAGGGAAGAATCCTTAGAGCTAGCGTGGGTAGTGGGAGAAGGTAGAAGTCTAATCTAGCAAGCACGACTCAAACAATTTATGGCTTATGGGTCCTTAGGATAGATGACACCTAACTTCGAGATCACTAGTCTCGACATGCCTCACCTCCCTACAATGAAGATCACATTGCCCAGCAAGTGATACAAGATCTGGAGATCCAGTACCTCCTATTATCGACAAGGTAGGCAACGCGGATTAGGCCATGACGGTCTCAACTAGATCACTCCTATTGAATTGCTCATTCAATGAGCATTCTCCATATTATGCCTTGAAGAGGACTCGAACCTCCACGCTCTTTAGCACGAGATTTTGAGTCTCGCGTGTCTACCATTTCACCATCAAGGCATCTTGAAAGTGAATCCTATTCCATGAATAGGATATCTATATAGTGTGATATATGGAATATATGACAAAGGTGGAGTGTTGGAGTATTTCTATCGATCGGTCATATAGGCCCGAGTCAGACATCAAATTGCTTGCTTCGATTTGAATTATCCGGAGGATACCTTATATATATCACTTATATATATCAAAAATATATCAATCAAAGAGATGTACAATCAAACCTATTTCTCGATTCAATAGAAGCCCGAAGAAGTTAATATGATACCCTAAAAAAATAACGATAAATATGAATCCGAAATCCTTTGGGCCAATGTCTACTTACTTTTAGAATTACGGCTTTATTAAGAGTGATTTGTGGGGCAAAGGAAAGGGTGATGAAATCCCCCACCTTATCTTGTATGGGACAACCCCTCCTTAGTAGCGTTTTGATCCTTAATCTAGCAATCAACTCTCCAATCAAACGTTTAACTCACTCTTGTCCCGATGCACCTTACTAACTAATGCATGATCTAAATATGCATGAATGAGAGAATTGGGTGCATGTACCACACACCAGCAATCAACAACAAAAATGTAAAGCAAAGATAAGACAAGTGCGTGCAAGTTCTACAAATGATGCATGACCTAGATTGGAATCAATATGCTCTTTTGCTTTGAGTTTTAAAGTCTAAGTTCTGTTAAAAGGGGAATTGATTGTTAATCTTAGAGGTAACTACAGGTTAAAACATACAAAATGGAACTCCCAGAAAACTAAATTGAAGACATAAACTACCACAACAAAAATTGGAGCAAAAGAAACTCACCACGGCGCCAGTTGGCGGTCCCAGACCGCTGATTGGCGGTCCCTTTGGCACAATTGTTCCTCCAATTTTTCCAGTAGCCTCCCATTGCTCCTTACAATCCCTGAAACAAACCAAAACTAAAAACAAAAAATTAAAACCACTTGAATCGTCCAAACCAAAGTCTGGACACCTCCCCGGCAACGGTGCCAAAAACTTGATTGAACGTTTTAATTATAACCGCAAGTGCACGACCGCGTTGAAGCAGTGACAAATATGGGTCGATCCACAGGGAGGTGTGTCGACTTTAGTTTGTTCGAAGGCGAGTGGGAAAGAAATGAGAGAAATGAGTTATGATCAAACTACATTAAAATGCAAAAGGAAATGGAAAATAAGCAATAAAACTAAATCCCATAGTGGGGTAGAGAAAAAATGTGAATACAAAGATATGTATATGTGTGTGTTCAATTACGCTCATCACAACACGTAGTGCATGAAACTCATAAAACTAAATCCAACTTTCACTCCACATGAAATAAGATAACACAATATCATTAAAACATACAAGATAATAATTGGAATGAAGCTAAATGAACTCATGTATAAAGACAAAACCCCACTTTGCCTCCTGATTGACATCATTTCATGCTCATATTTGTATCTTATATCCATTATCTTTCACCTAAAGAATGCTATGTTACGAGTTTTATGTTTAGTTTTCAGGAATAAATAGGTTCTAAGAGATGAAGCATAAAAGGACCCAAAAGCTGGGAAAAAGGACTGAATTGTGAGATCTGGGGACCAATATGCAAGGAAGAAGGACCTGAATGCAAGACCGAAGGACCTAAGAGCAAAACAGAATACTTCTCACCATCATGGGGAGTATTTTGGCAATTCTATTCGGGTCGGAGCTCCAACATGCAAACTAGATGCATCAAATACCAACAAAGCCTTCCAGAAAAGCCCAAAAGAAATTCCAGAGCGATCCGGACACTGTAGACCGCTACTTAGCGGTCCAAGACCGCTAATTGGCGGTCACTTTTGGCCCAAATGTGCTCAAATTTCTCCAGCACATGTATTAGAGGATGTTTAGGCTATGTGTGGTATCTGTTTAGTCCCACATCGGGGGATTGTCCCGGATTAGCTTTTTCCATGCCTATAAATAGAACTCTTCACCTCCTTTTGTAATCACTCCATATTTTAAGTGGCTATTCTTCCTACTAGAAGTGAGGCCTTGAAGCACACACTAAAGTAGGAGGATGCTACTTTTAATGTGAGTCATTTTATCAATAAAGTTTTGTGTTTCTTTCATTGTTTGTTTTATGCTTCTTTTATTGTTTATGCATGTTTTAGTTTAATCGTCTTTTAATTCTAGCTTAGTTTTAATATGCTTTCTTTCCATAGTTTAATAATTAGTGTAATGTTTAGTGAGTAGTTCCATCCCCTTTGGGGGGTGGAGTAGATGTACATACATGCATTAGAGAATGGGATGAATGCTTTAATTTCAATGTGTTGATTAAACATGAATGTATGCTTGCTTGTTTAGGATAGAATTTATAACTTGATGAGTTTTGCCAAAATGATTAGACACCTCTCATGCTTGTTTAGGTTCTGAAATAAACAACTTGCATATGTAAATGTTAATCAACCAAGTTGGTGAATAGATTGATAGGTTTTGCCATAACATTTAGACACTTCCTATGCTTGATAAACACCACCTTCATGTGCTTAAAGAATGTATTCTACACCCACCTCTTTGCTTGTGTGCACTCAGTCCACCCCTTAGGGGTTTTCCATTCCTGAAATTCCAGCACTTCTATTTTGTTCTTAGCTTAGTTTTTATTTGATCGTTTATTTCTTTGTTTCGCATTTCGTACTTCTTAGCGTAGTTTAGTGTAGAGTAGCGTAACCAACTCTCTTCTCCATTATTTTCGCCACTTAATTTCGTGCAAACAAGAGGCTGCTCACCTCCCTGAGGACGACCCGTACTTGCCACCGCTTCATCGCGGCCGTGCACTTGCGGTTTAAATTAAAACGTTCAACAAGTTTTTGGCGCCGTTGCCGGGGAGGTGCCAGTCCAGACTCTTGTTTGGACGATTCGAGTGGATTTAATTTGTGTTGTGTAGTTTTTCCTTATTTTAGGAGACTTTGAATCATCAGGGGGAACACCTGGAGAAGTTTGGAGTGAATCTGAGCATTTAAGACCGCCAATCAGCGGCCTGAGACCGCCAATTGGCGGTCTGGTAAGCTCGTTTTTTGTCTCTTATTTCTTTGGTTGGTTTTCATAATTGATGTAGTGATCTGGGATTTAATTTGGCATGTTTTGACTTATAGTTTGTTCCCAGATCCATAATCAACCTCCTTTAAGCAACTTGGACCCTAAAACTCAAAACAAAAGATTAGGCATTCTTTTTGTTTAGGCCATGCATCATGTATGTGACTTAGGCATTTAGATTGTCTTTTATCTTAGCTTTATTTTCTGTTGCTGAGAGCTGGCGTGAGGTACGCACCTTGTACTCTCATTCATGCATTTCGTATGAACATGCATTAGTTAGTAGGAAGTGCATTGACACAAGTGTGAGTTGAGCGTTGTTTGGAGAGTTGATTGCTAGATTTAGGACTCCAAAACGCTACTAAGGAGGGGCTGTCCCATAAAAGATAAGGTAGGGGATTTCATCACCCTTTCCTTCGCCCCAAAAACCACACTAATCAAGAGCCTAATTTTAAAATCAAGTAGACATTGGCCTTAAGGATTTCGGGCGCATTAGGAGAGTGATCCGGTCCCGACCGTCATGACCTGATCGGCGTTGCCCACTTTGTCGATAGTATGAGAGACGAGATCCCCGGATCTTGGCTCACTTGCTGGGCTTTGTGGTCCTCGTTGTAGGGAGGTGAGGCGTGTTTAGGCCGTGTGACCTCGCAGTTAGGCGTCGTCTAGCTGTAAGGACCTATAGCGACCTTAGGATTGCTTGAGCCTTGTTTGCTTGTGTGCTTCTACCTGTACCCATCCGTCGTAGCATAATGACTTCTTCCCTTCTCTCCTGAGTCATTCTTTCTCTCCTGTGTTCCCCCGTCTTCTCCTCTACGCACATTCTTTGTTAAAAAAAACAAAAAAGGGAAAAAAAGTTGTGGTTGGTGTGTGCACCTTTGTGCATGCTTTCGTGGACACGAGATGAGAGTGGTCGTTTGACGAGGAGCGTTGTCAATCCGGCTTCGGTCATCGATTTCTCGACACCTTCCTCCTCTCGTGTCGCACGCAGTTCGGGTTCAATGGCCGCTAATTTCCGTGAGGAGGAGCAGTTGCTGGACCCACCTGCTCCACCAGTGCTTCCAGTTGTCGTTCCCATACCTCTTCGTGATCGATGCTACCCGAGCCGTACAGCTCTACCCTCATGCATCGTATTACCAGAGGCTAATGGGAACCATTTTGAGGTTAAGCCTCAATTCATTTCCATGCTCCCTCATTTCACTGGGAAAGGTGACCCCTATATCTTTCTCAGGGAATTTGAGGAGGTCTGTGCTATGTTCAAGCTGCAACAACTTAGCACAGACTCCATCCATCTTAGGCTCGTTCCTTTTGCACTAAAGGATGACACCAAGAAGTGGTTGTACAGCAACCAGGCGAATTCCTTTAGGACTTGGGATGAGTTTCAATCTACATTCCTCAAGAAGTACTTTCCTAATCATCGGACTCAAAAATTGAGGAACGAAATCAATTCGTTCTATCAACATGAGACCGAACCATTTCATGCATATCTTGAGAGGTTCAAAGAGCTACTATCCTCGTGCCCTCACCATGGCATTGAGTTGTGGCGTCTTTGTCAGATTGTGTATGAGGGTCTTCACATCCCGTCCAGAACGCTCCTTGAGTCCATGTGTCAAGGAGAGTTCTTGGGAAATGATGAAAGGGAGGCATGGGCCATCCTAGAAGACCTCGCTGAGAAAACCATGCAGTGGGAGAGTGTGAGGGAACCACCTGCATCATCTAGTATAGGAGCGAGGATCGCGAATGCAAACTCAACTAGATCGGGTACCGCATTTGCTATCGATACCACTACGGCCACCGAGGCACGCATCGCGGCCTTAATGCGCCGTATGGACTTGATTGAGCTCCAAAACCAACAAAGTGCACCTCACATGTCTACATCTGGTCCAGTTCCCTGTCATTCATGTGGTAGGATAGGTCATGTAGAAAGCGAGTGTGAGTCCATTCCTCCTGAGATGGAGCGTGTCAACGCCGTCTATGATAGAGCCAGGAATGGCCCATACTCATCATCTTATAATCCTGGATGGAGGAACCACCCCAATTTTTCATGGAACCAAACTAATGCCCCGGGTGGTCCTCCAAACTCCTCTAGACCACCTTACCAATCACACCAACCTCCCATGCATGCACATTCATATCAGACATCCCAAGCACAAACCACCAACCAATCGGGTTTCCTAAATTCCAATAATATGGAAACCCGATTCAATTCGCTTGAGACCTTGACTTGTGGACTTGAAAACTCAATGAAAAATTTTATGTCTACCACAAGTCAAGTTCTCACTTCAAATCAGCAGACCATGAAATCTCTAGAGCTTCAGATGGGCCAATTGGCTCAGTCTGTACATGAAAGAGAGAGAGGGTCTTTTCCTAGCCAGCCTGAGGCTAACCCCCGTATGTACCAACAACAACACATGCAAAATGAGAATGTGGTACCTCAGGGGAGGCAAGTGAACCATGTGGAGGAACCTGTTCACCATGTCAATTCCATTGTGACCTTAAGGAATGGAAAACAAGTTGACAATCACATCTCCTTGCCACAACAACCACCATCTATGCAGCCCCTCAGTGGGAATGGTGGTGAAGAAGAAGCTGAGGGTGAGGGTAATACACCAAAGCTTTCTTCTCAGGCACAGCAGAAAACCTACCTGTCAAAAGCTTCCTATCCAAGTAGGTTAAACAAAAAGCAGAGTGACAACATGGACAAGATATTAGAGGTGTTTAAGCAAGTGAAGGTTAACATCCCCTTGTTGGATGTCATCCAACAAATACCTCAATATGCCAAAGTGTTGAAGGATCTCTGCACAACCAAGAGGAAGACCAATGTTCCTAAGAAAGCATTCTTGGCTGCAAATATCAGCTCACTTTTGTCCAATCCTACCTACACAAAATACAAGGACCCTGGGTGTCCTACTATTCAGTGTACGATAGGGGACACTAGATTGAGCAATGTTTTGCTTGATTTAGGATCAGCGGTCAACCTCCTCCCATTCTCTGTTTATCAACAGTTGAACTTGGGAGAATTGAAACCAACTAAGATCACCCTCCAATTAGCGGATAGATCCATTCGTATTCCCATGGGGATTATCGAGGACGTGCTTATCAAAGTTGGAGATTTTATATTTCCAGTCGATTTTGTTGTCCTCGATACCAATCCTGTTGCGAACACCCACTCTCAAATACCTTTGATTTTGGGTAGACCATTTCTGGCAACCTCCAATGCCTTGATTAATTGTAGAAATGGTCTCATGAAGCTCTCATTCGGTAACATGAGTGCCGAGTTTCATGTGTTCAACTCTGGTAGGCAACAGGAACCCATGGATGAACCTTTAAATCTAAATCTCATCCGCCAATTGGAGAAAGCACCACAAAATCAACGAACACCCCTAACCCCAATGCAACCCATTGAGAATGTTCGTGGGCCCAGCGAAGACTCATTGCCTGTCTTTGCAATGCAACAAGGTGAGCTGGCCTCGAACATGAATGTCCAAAGGGAGTGTTCGTTGCATGATTCAGTTGAGAGTACTAGTGAGAGTGAGACACCTCATCATATGCCTATACCAGAAGGTGTCTCTACCTCATGTCTCATGGTCATTGAGCCATTTGAGCTTCATATTGACTCCAACAAGGACCCACCTATGACCGAGCTTATGCTTGATGATCTAAATGATGGTGGGAGGTCCTTGTTGGATGACGTGGGGAGAAGCCCCATTCTTAGTGATGCAGGTCTGCTGCATCCATCGAATGAGCTTGAGGAACTCATTCCGATGCACCCGCCTATTGGTTGGAGGGTTTTCTTCGATGAGCAATTAAACCCTAATGAGGCAACACAACTTCATTCTTTGTTGCCCACACCCGACCAATATCATGAGGGGTTCGAGCCTTTCAGCTTTGACCTTTCACCCCTCATGACACCTCAGAGTACCAGTGGAGTTTGCCCATCTCGGCAAGTCTCTGGTCCTCCTGACTTGATGTTCTCATTTGATGTTTCTTGACCAAATGATTATGAGAATATCTTGGTTGATGTATATATCTTCAAAAAATGAAAAAAAAAGAAAAAACAACAAAAAAACAACAAAAAAAGAAGAAGTGTGTAATAAAAGATTCCTTCAGTGAGCATCGATTGTTGTGGGTCCCAACCCTTATGTACTTGGGCTCAATCTCTTCACGTATTTATCTCCCTTCTTCAGCTTCTCACAGGTTTTGAGGGAATTTGGGTTTGTGTCCATCAACATGACCCTGAACGTCCCTTTGTACTTCATGTTGGTGAGATCTTTCCATTTTCATGCATGTATCCATGTAGTATCTTGTTCACATTCATTGAGGACAATGCATGAAGTAGGTGTGGGGGGGTGTTTTACGTGTGTACATAGTCGAGTCTTTTTCCTTTGGTTTTATTTTCTTTTGTTTGTACTGCTAGGGTCATGTTAGTGTGCCGCATTTAACATTGATATATCTGCTTGCCATGATCCTTGGGTGACTTGTCTTCTTTTGCTTGCCGAGTGCTTTAAAATTTTCACATTTCTTTCAAAATCTTCATGTGTTTGCGAAAGAAAATGTTTTTGTGGGTTTTGCGTGTGTTTAGCATGTGCAAAACCGTTGAGAGGCAAAGTAAAAAGAAAGCTCCCAAAATTGTCTTGAACTCGATGCATTAGGATTTCTAGTTTATTGGCTTTAGGTCTTATCGAGTTGTTAGGATGCACCCCGGTTTTCCCTCGGGGGGTGTGTAATCATAGGGTTTCAGTACTCAAACATTTAAAGAAGTCCACCCTGAACCTAGTGAGTCAAATAATTCGTGTCTGTTAGTATAAGGAAGTTTGTCGTAGTCAAGGGCCCTTAATCTCTTTTTGTGAAACTTAAGTGTAGGGGTTTTGGTTCCCACGTAGATAAATAAATGAGTGGTGTTCTCTCTTCTCGCACGGCTCCTATCACTTGGGAAAGTAGGTCTGAGGGGACTTTGTGCCTGGTGCTTTCGAGTCATCTGAAACCCCTACACTTAAGTTTCACGGGTGGTAGGGATCGCCCTATGTGGAGATTTGGGGGAAGGTGTACGTGATAGTGTAAGTCCTCATAGGCAATGATGCACGAAACCTGACCCTGGGAGAATCAAACACCAACCAATAAAATGCTCCAAAGAAAAAGAAAAAAAAGAAAAAGGAAAAAAAAGAAAAAAAAGAGTCAAATAAGAACCAAAATGGACTTTACACATTGTATCACATTCAGAAGTTAAGGTTGCCCATGTCTTTCACTTAAGTCCTTGACTAACTCTCACGAATAACACATTAGGCTAGGTGTGTGGACCGATTACATATATAGAGTCGACCCGTAGTATTACCGCGTCCCATGATCGACAAAATAAGTCCAACGAGTCGTGTAGCTAGATTGATTAATGCATCTTGTTCGGATTTTGTGGGTATATCCGCTGAAAACCCTCAGGAGACAACACTCCTCCTCCTTGGCGACAAGGAGGTTTAACGGCTTGTTGCACGTGCTAAGTGCAACCGTGATTCCTACGAAAGTGAGTTAGGATTTCTTGCTTTTTTCGCATGCTTTTTTCTTTCTTTGTTTTGCTCAGGACTAGCAAAAGTTAGGTGTGGGGGTATTTGATTGACATCATTTCATGCTCATATTTGTATCTTATATCCATTATCTTTCACCTAAATAATGCTATGTTACGAGTTTTATGTTTAGTTTTCAGGAATAAATAGGTTTGAAGAGATGAAGCATAAAAGGACCCAAAAGCTGGGAAAAAGGACTGAATTGTGAGATCTGAGGACCAAGATGCAAGGAAGAAGGACCTGAATGCAAGACCGAAGGACCTAAGAGCAAAACAGAATACTTCTCACCATCATGGGGAGTATTTTGGCAATTCTATTCGGGTCGGAGCTCCAACATGCAAACTAGATGCATCAAATACCAACAAAGCCTTCCAGAAAAGCCCAAAAGAAATTCCAAAGCGATCCGGACACTGTAGACCGCTACTTAGCGGTCCAAGACCGCTAATTGGCGGTCACTTTTGGCCCAAATGTGCTCAAATTTCTCCAGAACATGTATTAGAGGATGTTTAGGCTATGTGTGGTATCTGTTTAGTCCCACATCGGGGGATTGTCCCGGATTAGCTTTTTCCATGCCTATAAATAGAACTCTTCACCTCCTTTTGTAATCACTCCATATTTTAAGTGGCTATTCTTCCTACTAGAAGTGAGGCCTTGAAGCACACACTAAAGTAGGAGGATGCTACTTTTAATGTGAGTCATTTTATCAATAAAGTTTTGTGTTTCTTTCATTGTTTGTTTTATGCTTCTTTTATTGTTTATGCATGTTTTAGTTTAATCGTCTTTTAATTCTAGCTTAGTTTTAATATGCTTTCTTTCCATAGTTTAATAATTAGTGTAATGTTTAGTGAGTAGTTCCATCCCCTTTGGGGGGTGGAGTAGATGTACATACATGCATTAGAGAATGGGATGAATGCTTTAATTTCAATGTGTTGATTAAACATGAATGTATGCTTGCTTGTTTAGGATAGAATTTATAACTTGATGAGTTTTGCCAAAATGATTAGACACCTCTCATGCTTGTTTAGGTTCTGAAATAAACAACTTGCATATGTAAATGTTAATCAACCAAGTTGGTGAATAGATTGATAGGTTTTGCCATAACATTTAGACACTTCCTATGCTTGATAAACACCACCTTCATGTGCTTAAAGAATGTATTCTACACCCACCTCTTTGCTTGTGTGCACTCAGTCCACCCCTTAGGGGTTTTCCATTCCTGAAATTCCAGCACTTCTATTTTGTTCTTAGCTTAGTTTTTATTTGATCGTTTATTTCTTTGTTTCGCATTTCGTACTTCTTAGCGTAGTTTAGTGTAGAGTAGCGTAACCAACTCTCTTCTCCATTATTTTCGCCACTTAATTTCGTGCAAACAAGAGGCTGCTCACCTCCCTGAGGACGACCCGTACTTGCCACCGCTTCATCGCGGCCGTGCACTTGCGGTTTAAATTAAAACGTTCAACACCTCCACATGAAATAAGATAACACAATATCATTAAAACATACAATACATTAATCAAGGTAAGGGCAACAAAAGTACATGAAACTACAAGCCATGTTTCCTTTATCAACTCCATCCTTATCCTCACCTCATCATTCCCCATAAAATAGGTCCACTAGTTTAAGCATATGCTAAGCTTCATTCAAGAGCATTAGCATATCAAAGACTAGAGTGAAATCCCATTAGATGGTTATGGAAATCATATAAGGCTCAAAGGATTAAGATAACAAACACCTGATACATCACATAATCACATCACATTATTCTCCACCCCCCAAATGGGGATGGAAGTACTCACTAATCATTACACTACAACCTACATTAACAAAATGAAACATTCTACTGAAAGGAAATTATACTAAGCAGGCAAGAAATATTAAAGAAGCTAATTGAAAGGAAATAAAACTAAAGAAGCATGCAAGAATTAAAAGACAAGATAATATTAAAAGAAACTAAGATAAAATATTTTATTAACATGACTCACATTCAAGTGACATTCTTCTCCACCTTGAGTTTTTGCTTCAAGCCTTTTACTCCAAGTAGAAAGAATGCCACCAAGCAATGAGTGAATACAAAAGGAGGAGGACGAGTTCTATTTATAGTTAAAGAAAAAGGCAATCGGGGACAATCCCCCGATATGAGACTAAACGCATACCAAAAATAGACACAAAATAACATAATAAACGAACCGAGTCAACCATGGAACATTTGGACCAATTTGGGCCACCAATTGGCGGTTTGGGACAGCCAATTGGCGGTCCAGATTGCTTGGATTCAGTCTGGATTTCGGTGGTTCATTTCTGGCTTGATTTCTTGATGTCTGATGAACCCGATTTGGTTGTTGCTATTTGGGCCCGAATCTAATTGCCAAAATACTCCTCATATTGGTGTGGAGCTTCTTGATTTCCTCATTAGTCCTTTTGGCTTTACATCCGGGTGTTTTTCTTTTGCACTTCAGTCTATAAGTCTTGTAACTTAGTCATTTTTCTTGCTTTTATGTCCTTTTTAGTCTCTTCTTCTCAAACATGTTATTCCTGAAACTTAAACATAAAACTCGTTACGTAGCATTGTTTAGGTTCAAGATAATGGATATAAGACACCAATGAATGCATGAAATGATGTCAATCACCACACCCTTTTACCAGACTTCTTCACTAAAATCTCAAAATTATTCTTAATTGCAAAGAGAGCAGCTTTGGTTTTCAATTCGACCTTGCTTTCGAAAGTCTTGCCAAAGTGGCATTCAGAAGATGATTCTCCAGCAGAGGACGTATGAGTCTGGTTAGAATCCAATATATCTTCTCTTGTTAACATTGGAGCAGACCATCTTCTATGATCTTCTAATGAAAATAATTGAGAACTCAATCCTGTGTTATTTCCCGTTCTACTTGGACGACTACTGCTTGTCCCAAGTGTTAGGCTTCCTAGAGTTTCGGGTTGTGGGTGTCTCTCCATTGGGTGCTGTGAGTATAGGAGTGGCAAATCTTCACTGAAGTTCACATGGGGTTCATAATCATTCAATTGGTGGGGACATCAACTTTAGAAACAACTATTTGGGGATCTGTTTGGGGAACAAAAGTCCCAACCTGACTCCTAACTTTGTTATTAAAGTTCGAAAAAGGTTGGGGTTCTACAGGTGCATTCTTCTTTACCGGAGTCACATATAAAGGAACCCTACCATTTTGATATTTCAGAGACGAAGAAACAGACATCAGAATTGTTTGTAATTTCAACAGGTCTAATTGGTGGTTGGCCATGTGTTTTGTAAGAAGCTTCCAGTGTAAGCTCATACTTCAATTTGTCAACTTCAAACGTCTTATGCAAAATTTCAAGCAGTTGCAGGTACGTTACATCCATTTCCATCATGATTTTACTCTTGCCATTCTTGAAAAGCCACTCTCTACTGTCGATTTCCCAAATACCACCGTATCCAGCCAATACATTAAAGGATGAAGCTGATGACAGAAGGAGAAAAAGGTCAAAACAATGGAAACTTGAGTAATAATCCTAACCTATCGAGCTCTATCGAGTGTCAATTGAACACATTTGGAGTTCAATCGAAGTAAAACTAACGAGAAAACAATTCGACCCACAATACCTACAACGTAACATCGAGCACCATCGAACTCTATCAAGTTTCAATCAACCACATATAGAGTTCAATCGAAGTAAAACTCGACCCGTACTGTCTACCGGGTATCATCGAGCAACATCGACCACTATCGAACTATAAGACAAATAAAATTGGCGAGCCTATCGTGTACCATTGCCATCATTAAATTCTCGATCATCGACCGATATCGAGCTAAATCGAGCACAATTACATCGCAAATTCAACAAAAACTCCGTAAAACAATAGAATACTTCAAGATAATTCAAAAATTGAAAGAGAATGCAAGAAAGTAACACGCACATCAATTTTTAGCAATTTCACTTACCCATTCTCTTCGATGCCTGGTATCTTAGACAAGAACAGTAAGACACCTTGTGCAAACCAGTGGGGGACGATCTAAGTGCGGCAATGTGTGTTGGTGATGGTCTTCAGTCCGAGATGGAAAAATTCAGTCTGCTGCGCCTGAAAGAGAGAAAGACCGAGAGAGAAAAAAAGAGTATGAGAGTAGTTGTTGCTTCCAATGGAGTGGTCCCACGATTTAGGCAGGGGTATTTCGTGAGAAGTGGAAAGATATGCATATTTTTAAGAAGATGTCAACGTGGGCCCTTTTTCTTAGAGGTGGAGGAAGTTTGAGCACAGAGAGTCAAAATTTTCTATTGTAATACCTTGGATTTTGAAGGAACACATGTTGTATCTCGTTGATTCGATTAGTAGCTAGTTTGTGTCGGCTTACCCAATAGTATTTCTCTTTCCTACACCGGGATTGGATATTCCACGTAAATCTCATGTTTCGTGGTTTGTTTGGTTTTGCATACTTTAGGTTTTGTTTTAGATTTTTGTTGTAGTGCATTTTTTCTTTACTCGATTTGTGGAATATTTTGCTACAAGGATTTGATTTCCTTCTAGTATCAGAGTTGTGTTTTATTGGTTGCTTAATGGGAAAAAATGGAAATTTACACGAGAAGAATGATTTGCGTGAATAGTTCGAGTTCTCATCTTTGGAAAGGTAAAATGGAAGATTTGTTGTATGTTAAGATTATTATTTGCTTGTGCTTGCAATGAGAAACTTGATGGTAAGACAAATGCAAATTGGTGTTTATTTCATTATAAGGTTTGTGGTTATATCCGGCAATGGGTAGATGATAGTATCTGGCATCATATTGACGATGAAACAAATTTATGCACTTTAAGGACCAGACTCGAAGAATTGTATGCTAGTAAAAATGGAATCAATAAATTGTTTTTGGTAAAGCAGATGATGGCATGGAGATATCATGATGGGACTTCCTTGACTGATAATTTAAATGCTAATTAGGATATTATAAATTAGTTGCTTGGTATGGAAATAAAGTTTGAGATGAGATTCATGTTTTATGGTTGTTAAGGAATCTTCCAGACTTTTGAGAGACGTTCAAAATGTCTTTGTCCAATTCAGCTCTTGATGAGAAGATGCTATACTAGTAAAAATTAATACTTTGAATGAAGAGACGAGAAGAAAGAGACAAGAATTGTCTATCTATTATGAAGCTTTGGTTGTAAAAAAATGGCCAGGAATGAGTCTCGAGATTCGAGAAATAGGGATAAGAGTCAAGATTAGAGCAGAGGAAAATCTAACGAATCTGGTAATGTACAGTGTCACTATTCTCATGTCAAGAGACATATTAAGAAGTATCGTTGTCAGTTCAGGAGGGACAACAGAAGGAGAAAACCACATAAAAGAGAAGTGATGCAAGCAGAGATGATCGTGTTGCTATACTTTTAGAGGATTACCTAATTGTTTTAGACGATGATACAGTGAATCGTACTTATGATGAGACGAGTTGGCTGATCAACAATGATGCAAGCATTCATGCTACACCTCAGAGAGATTTATTCATTTCTTATAGGTCATATGATTTCGGCGCTATAAAGATGGGACATGATGTCTAGCCGCAATTTCACGCATTGGTGATATGTGATTGGAAACTTCTAATGGCTTGAGGTTGGTGTTGTATGTTGTCAGGCATATTCCCACTTTTTAGTTTTGAATTGAATTGCTCTACGTATTCTTGTCAGTGAGGGTTATTGCATCACTTTAGAAGGTGACTAGTGGATGCTCACTAAAGGTTCTATGGTAATTGCTATAATAAAGAAAAAAATCTTTTGATATATATTTTGCAGGCTAAATTGTCTAGAGACATGATTAATGTTGTTGATGACAAGGATACAACTGAGTTATGACACCATAGGCTTGGTTACATGGGAGAAAAGATTGTCAGTTTTGTAAAAAAAACCTTTCAGGGATGAAAAATCTACTTTTGAAGAAGTGTTCTCATTGTGCAGCAGGAAAGTAGAACAAAGTATCTTTTAAGAGTTCCGCATTAGCCAGGAAGTCAGGTATGTGCATTCTGATGTTTATGGTTCTACAAAGTCAAAGTCACTTGGTGGTTCTATTTATTTTGTTACCTTCATAGATGATTATTCGAGGAAACTTTGTGTGTATTCATTAAAAAGCAAATATCTAGTGTAACATCCCGAAACAGTGGAAATTTAAAAATTTAAACAATCAAGAGATTACTCAGATAAAATCATCAACGGGAATGTTACTCATATAAATCAACAGTCGCTGCACTAATAATACAACAGAGTTTGTCAAAAGACGTGATTACAACAATACAATGAAAAGACAGGTAAAGCAATCACGACGACCTCGAAGAGTCCGATGAGGATCCTGGCCTCAAAATGTGTGCGCCCACTGTCACCACCCGACAGAACCTACTGCGGTCCTGAAACATTAATCAAAAAGCGATGCCTGAGTTTCCCATTACGAAACCTTGTATGCCAAGCTCACCTATATGCATGCAATAGTACGGTAAATGAACCTATCATACTAGTAGTATGTCATGTCATCTCTGCAATGCATCAAATCCCTCCAAGGATAAACGGAACCTCAGTCCAACAACAACGACCCTCAACAGGGCCACAAGGACATTCGTCCAGCAACAACAACGGGTCTCCTTCGGAAACCTACCGTAGGCACATACGGTCTTACGGATAGAACGAGACGCGTCCCCCTACACACGACTACACGAGCCTAAGGGATCAGTGAGGAACGTCTGCACTTCCGCACAAGGAACCACATGATCTACACCACCTTCGACAGAGCCGTAGCCCAGTCGGTCAACATCCGAGGATAGGTGCCCAATCAAGGATCATCGCTGGCACAACATCAGCGGCATCGCCGGCACAACATCGGCAGTACAACATACGTCCGACACAACATCAGACGACACAACCACAAGTCGGAACATCGTCAGCACCATCATCACCGGCAAAAACCTCGACAGCATCGCCGGCACAAGCTCGGCAGTACAGCATACGTCCGACGCAACATCGGACGGGTCCAGACCGTAGTCTGCAGGGTCATCATGCTCCACGAGCCATGCGTCACACGCATTGGGATTCGCGGTCCCTCAGGTCTGCTACTCATCAGAGAGTAAGGCAACAACATGTCACACCACGTCCGATACAGAGGTGGCGCGACCTAAGTGTCCACACTCTTCCACACGGCGGTCCCTCGGCGGTACGAGCATGTACCCACCGTCACCTCCCGGCTCACGCTCTAAGCGAGGACACGGGTTTTTGTGGATAGAGTTGACACGATCACAAGACCAGGAATTCGGTTCTGCACACAAACGGTCCACCGAAAAAGCCTAACCGGTCGACCATCCCCAATAGGCTCGGTCGACCGAAAGTCTACAATGGTCGAACTATTCTGCGCGTCACTTAAGTCCAAACGGTCGAAGAGAAGTCTAAAACCGGTCGACCGAACACGAGGTCAAAATCTGGAGTTGATCGAAATCACCAAAGACTATTCGGTCGATCGACTCAGGGGTCCCGGTCGACCGAAAACTACCAGGGTCATCCTAATAGTCTACGCCATATAACGGTCGAACGATATATCGAAAACGGTCGAACAACATTCAATATTATTAAGTACACTTAAGTTCTAGTCAACCCAAAGACAAGGAACGGTCGACCACCACAATGGCATCGTTCGACCGGTGTTGGTTAAAGTCGGGCAAAAAGGTAAAACCGGTCGATCGCCCGAAGGCACCGATCGACCGTTGGTCGACAGCAACCTTGCGCCAGCCAAGGATTTTACGCCGTTTCTCGTCACCGGCGAGGTCTCCGACTTCCCACGACCGACCAAAACTTCCCACCAACATGGGAAACAATAAAAAACACACTAATAAGCCGGGATACCTCGACGATAAGACGGAGCACACCGGAGTTCGCTCGATGCTCAACAACAACCTTTGCACCTACGCCACACGCTTGCACCTCCGCGACCCCGAGCTTGCCTCCATACGCCGGAGCAACCTCCACACCTCCTGGTCGCCGGAGGAGAAGAAGAAAGGTTGAGAGGATGCAAGAGTGAGAGAGAGAGAGAGAGAGGGGTGTGTGGTTTTCTCTCCAACCAAGCACAACACCCCACCAAACCCATCACCCTACACTCCTACCCCATCACACCACACAACCCACCACTATTCACCTCCTCTTCCCCATGCTAATCCCCCACTAATCAAGGGATTAGCCCAAAATAAGTTTAAGGACTTAACATCTAGTGTTAGATGTTTTAAAGAAGTTTCAAGGTTTAGTTGAGAAACAAGCTCTACAGAGACTGAAGTGTATGAGATATGATAATTAGGAGAATATATCAGTCCTTTTTATAAGTATTTGGCAAAAAGTAGGACATTAGACATTAGACACCTACCAAGATACCTCAGTTGAAAGACTTGGTTGAGATATGGAAGAGGATACTGATGTAGTGAGCATGATGCTTAATGCTAGCGCAACCACAATTGTTAAAGTCATTTTAAGGTGAGGCTTTGAGTATTGTGGTGATATTTTAAATCTTACTCCCTTTGTTGCCCAATTGCCACATGATTTTTCCCTTTCCGACACCAGGATTGGATTTTCCACATAAATTTTGTGTTTCAGGGTTTGCTTGGTTTGTTCGTGCTAAAGGTTGTGTTTCAGATTTTGTTTCCATGCATTGTCCTCAATGTATGGAAAAATATTGTAAATGACATGCAGATAAAGGAACAATGTTACCAAAGTTCAAGCACATATGGAGAACTCTATGTACTTCGAACCTGCAAAATTAATGAGGGAAACAAATAACACACAATCACATTTTTTACCTAGTTAATGCACCAGAAATGGAAAGAGGAGCCAACGTGGGATCACAATATTCAAGTGTGAGTCCACATGAGTTCCAACAATAACAACAGGAAAGGAAGATGTTTGTGAACATAACCAAGAATCATATGATGCGGAAAAGTAATCCTTATGTGTTTAGACCATTCTATTGGTTGGTTGATAGATAATCATGGAAATTGTTCTTTACGCATTCAACATAATCAACATGATCATCAATTCAAACTCTCCAACCAATTGGCTGATCTGTCAGAATAAGTCTCGTTGGCTCACTCTGCAAACTCTCCAACACAGTGATAGGAGTTGGCTCACTCAAGATTTTGAGGATTCAAAATGCAATCTTGGGATACGTGACCACTAAACTCACACCAATTACAAGATCAAAAAATTAAATTTGTTGATGATCTATCGTTTTCTTCTACTATATGCACAATATCAACAATGGTTTGGTCTATCAAAGGATTACCAACATACTTACATGATGAATTATAATTCATAATTGGTAGTTTTCTTAATTTTTTGTTATCTAAGCCATGAAATGTCCCCTAACCCTTTTCATTGTGTTATATTTGGAAATTATTTGGATATATATGTGTGTGTGTGTGTGTCTGTCTATGTGTGTGTGTTGGTTAGATCATGCATATTGAGTTTGATTACAATGATAGCTATTCATATAATTCTCACCAATCATGTTCAAGTGAGAAGGTGCACATGTTATTTCGAGAATCAAATTATGGGTTGGATCCGAATCAACTTGCGAAAGTCGATTATATGCGTCTCGAGGCCAAGTTCGCATGCACCAGGATCAGCTTCCAAAACATTGATTTGCTAGAAATTAATTTCTCAAACAAATCCTTACTAATTGGTTCAAAATTCAATTTGAAAAGATCCAAAAAATATTTTTGAAAATATTGAAAATCAAGTCAGGATCTTTCCACATCGAAATCTTTTTATTTTGAGTTTTTTTATTTTCAATTATTTTGATTTTATTCTAATTGTGCGACACAAAGAAGTGGAAAGATTAAAATTTCCTAAAGAAGTGATTTAAAGGGGAGAGAGAGAGAGACTTAGATGAGGAGAGAGAGACTTAGATACTAAAGGGCCAGGTTTAGAATTTCACACCACAAACAAGGCCGAAACAACTTAGACCTAGTGTTCTTAAAACTAGACTCCTAAATAGGTGAATTGATTAAGTTGTTCTCGGTTGACCTCGGCAACCCGACACTTCCTAGACAGCAAGCTTCTTGAATTACGTTCGAGTCATATATGCATGTCACGACAAAATCAACTCCTTAATTGAGTCTGAATCCCTTAGGAGTCAATGTCTTCTTGATTTTAAATTAAAGGCATATGTGACACTTGGTTGGTGGTTTGTGGGCCACGGAAGATTAATGAAATCTCCACTGTATCTCAATTTTTTGTACATGGTCTCTGTTAAAGTTATTTAGCTTAGATAAAGCAATCAATTAATCTCTCGGTCTCACTCTTGTCTGGATGCAAATACAACTAACTATATGAGTTCCAACTAATGCATGTGTGAGTTTTGAAAGTACGTACCTTTGACTATTAATCAACGACAAAAAGTTAAAGTAAAGAAAAGATGGGGCATCATAATCAACGACAAAAACTTAAAGTAAAGAAGAGATCATGCAGGTTAAAAGAGTTGCAACTAGAAAGAAAATGTACCAGATATGATGCACATGTTCCAGAAGTAGAGACATATGGTGTCATTGTATATCCGGAACATTTAGCAGATACTCTTTGACAATTTCTAGTTGGGAGAGCCGTTAGAAATCGACGATTGTCGACTAGATATCCTTCAAATGAGTGTGTTTGCTTGCAGATGCAGGTGACCAGGGTGTTATCGAACAATTGTAGAAAGTGAGCAGAGGAAGGAATGCTTGTTAGATGTGAACGAAAAGAACTTACTTGAACTTTAGAAAGTGCAAACAATTTATAATGGTGTAGACATGTTGACTTAGCCCATACCCTTGGAGAGATATGATATTTTCCGACAACTAGCTGATGTAATTTTTTTGAGAAGTCGTATTCGACATCTCCCTCATTTGATTTGAGGGAGAAATTGCTGGGAATAATCAAATCCAACTTTGTCATTGTTGGTGGTTAACTAGGACCTTGAGTGATTTCTGTAATTCACCCGAAAGAAGCAATAAACAAAAGAAAGTATATCAATTTTTTTGAATCACAATAGGGATTTCACGAATAGTGTCGGCTAATAGAAGATAGAAAAGAGGAAGAAGAGAAGAAGGTTTCGGTCCAGTTCTCTCCTTTTGTATCTGTCTGCTCTAGGTCATCGATCTCCTAGTGAATGACCTAGGGTTTGTATATCCTAGAGGTAACTTGTATCTTTTCCTATTAGCTTCTCTGGAGATTGTAATACCTCGGATTTTATACAAAATCTAAGAAAAAAACTTGTTGTATCTTGTTGATTTGATTAGTGGATAGTAAGTGCCCGTTTGCTCTTTGGTTTTGGTTTTTTCAAATGGATTGGATTTTCCATGTAAATCTTCTATTTCTTGGTTTGCTTGATTTGTTCATGCTAGAGGTTGTGTTTCAGATTTTGTTCCGATTGTGGAGTTTTGCTTTGCTAGATTTTCTTAGAATTTTTTTCTACAAGGGTTTTATTTGCTTTCAATTAATAATTCAAATGATTTACATCTCTTCAAGCAAAATCCTTAAAGTTCTACACAAAATCTATATTTTGGTAGCTCCTTAAGACATCTTGAGTGTTATACTTAATTTTGTATTGATGTGATTCGAGAACAATTTTAAAAGTTTAAATGAGAAGAAAATGTCAAATTACTACTACAAACAAACCCATACATGTTTTTGTCTAAGATTAGACAATAACCATTTAAAATGTTGGGAATAGTCTCACCTCGATATGAAGTGTTTGTCAAATCTCATATGCCCTTTAAATGAAAAAATAAGATCAAAAAGTTCATACTTAGGTGCACAATATGAAACATTCATAATCTTGGCATTCAAGCAATCTTTTCTCTTATCTTAAACTCCATTGTCTATAATCATATCTAGGCAATTCATATGGAGTTATGATTATGGACCACTTATTTTAAGTCAGGGATTTTAAGTATGTCTTCATTTTACATCCCCATGAACAAAAGTTAGTCCCATGAAAATATGATGGTCTAAATGAACATGGGGATGCTTCTAGATCATATAAGATAAATGTGGATGCAATTTCGGCAATATTTAACTACGGTTAGATAGATGATTTAAGCACCTAAGCTCTGATAACAATTGTTACAATCGATGGCCCTCTAATCACAAGTTAAATATTCTACTAGATTTAAAATTAAAATAAGTACGGATAGAGCAAGCAAAACTAGGATCTAGTACTCTCTTTCAAGCACCGCTCGCGTTTCCCCGATCTGATCTTCAATATGGGCCAAGATCACCACATTTACACCACGAGCCTCATCTTGCTTGATTTTGCCTCTCACATACCGAGAGGGAGCTTCCACCAAGCTTTACAACTTTAGTGATGTTTGGATGTTGAAGTTGGAATCACTGACTAACACTCTATATTTGAGCACACTTGGATAAGATAAATTGACACACAAGTGGTGAAATTTGGTTTGGTGTTTAAGAGAATGGGAGCTTTAAGAGTGACGTTTGGACATAAATGATAGGAGTATAGAAATGTGTCTTTGTTTCTAAAACTCATGTATGAACTCCTATTTATAACGCTTCAAGCTCTACTAGACATTTGAGAGAGATGGTGAGATATAAACCAAAGAAAGAGATGATGTGACTTAAGCTCAGGTAGAAATATACACAGATTTGGTCGAGCATTTGAAGAACGATTGTCCAAAAATAAAAGTTGATTGGGTCAAAATTAAGCTTTTGGTCGACCAAACAAAGGTCGGATAACTGATCATCAATCTCTTGTAGCTTTTTCGAATTTCCTCTAATTTAATTTTGATTGACTGAATTCGGCTCGGTTGCCCAATCCAAAATAACAGTAAGGATTTAATCGACTATGTCGCAAGAAATTCGGTCGTCCGGATCAATATTGTCTTTTAGCACCAACGATTGGAAATAAACTACCCATTGTGAGTTCGATGGCTATATTGACACATGAAAATGGTCGTTGCGCGCCAAAGGTCAAGACATAAACGGTTGAGCAATAGGAGATCGGTCGTCCAAAAAGGACAATGTACTTTGGCTCTAAAACAAAATACAAATGTGATCGTTGGAGTATATTCCAAAACCGATCCAAAGGGATTCGGTCATTCTATAGGCAATTAGTAGTGAGAGTGGAGAATCCCAGTAAGGATTCTACAGAATACTGAGATGATTAACTCGGTCTTCCATTAGGGTGGTGGTCGTCCGATTTGAACTACGACAAAATCCTATTGCTCAAGTTCACATTTGATCCGATGAACTCAATAAATATAAAATTAGAAGTCTTGGTCCAAAGTTTTGTTATAATCTTAAGTCTTTGTCCCAATGTTTTTTCTCTTTCTAATTTTGATCAACCTATTAAGATGATTTGCACACATACAAGTATATATGCAATGCACATAATCATGTTTGTCAACTTGGATTGACTAAGTTGATTTATTAAGATTAATTTGATTAATCATCAAAATAAACGTAGATTAAGACCTAAAAGTAAACAAAATCCACTACGGACCACGAGCAAAATCCAACAAAAGCCACTTCTGACCATGGACTTCTTTTCCATGGGAATGCATCTCTCACCTTTCTTGCCTACTCTGACACTGACTACGCCGAATACCCGTACACCTATTGTTCGATCGGTGCTATTCCATTTTTGGTTCAAGGCTTGATTTCTTGGGCCTCAAAGAAACATCATAGAGTTTCTCACTGGAAATATTATAGCTTACACGTTTGGGCCTCGAAGAAAGATCAACCAAAGCCACCGGACCCTAGTATCGAGCTTACACATTCTGATGGAAATATTATGGCTTATGACCCTTATCACTAAGCTATACGTTGAGCTACTCCAACTTTGGTATTGTGGGGTGATAACATTGGTGTAGCCTACCTCACAAGCAACCTGATTTTTCAGATGCACGCCAGACACATTGAAATTGACTTCCACATTGTTATCAACATGGTGGCACATTGACAACTTGATGTCCAATTCATTTGTACTGACGATCAAGTCACTTATATTCTTACCAAGATCATTGGTTGTCTTAAGATTGAGCTTTTCGTTCCAAACTCCCAGGTTTTCCCGCGAGACTTGGTTGTGCGGGGGTGCAATAAAAATAGTTGAAATTAATCCATATATTCTCTATAATCTTCTACATTCTTTTACAATATTTTATTCTTATCCAAAAGGAACATCTAATTGGATTGTACATGATTGATCATTTTAATGACCGTAAGTGGATGACGTCGGTGAAGACTTGACAAATACGGGTTGAACCTCAAGGAGTTGTGAGTATTGTTGTGAATACTATGTTGCCTTTTTGGCCTTAATCTATGTTTCGATGATTTAATCAACCTAATCTTAATATAATCAATGTAGAGTAGCACACTATACATAACATATATATTGTATTGTGCTAACTTCTATAGCTGATCATGACTTAAGGAAGAAAGGATTCAAGTCAAGACATGTAATCAAGCTCATTTGAAGACATGTAATTTGTATTTCTTTTGAGTATTACGAACTATGTTTACTTGAGCATAAAAGAGTAAATAACTACTCACACACGCTAGATTTCATGTAGAAGTCACATACAAAATTTCACATCAATTGCACTTCAATAGATCACTCAAACTAGGACCGGAAAACACTTAATACAAACCTGATCTGCCAGTGCCAAATCAGTCGACCGGAACGAGTTCCTCATTCGATCGATTGGGTATGTTAATACAGTTAGCCTAAGTGTTGTACCGGTCGGCCGTTTGAATCTTTTCGTCCAACCGTCTACACGTATCACTCGATCATTAGATTTGTCATTTTCTACAACGGTCGGCTTTCCAAAAACCCTAAATTCCATGACTTCCGGTCGACCAATTTATACCTACTGGTCGACCGATTATATCAACTTTGGTCACCCTGAACACTCTGAAAGTTTTCGGTCGAACGTCTCCTAGATCTCGGTCGATCGAAACACATTTTCTCCTTTAACCCAGAAGTGCCTGGAAATTTCCGGTCGAACAGAGCATTCGCTTAGTTCGACCGACCCATCCTTACCAGACCAAAACCCTTAGAATGGTCTATCGATCCCCAATTTAATTCGACCGTTCACTTAAGTGAACTTAAGTTATAGCAATATTTGTTCGACCGGTCGACCGGTATGCCCGATTCAGTCTGACCGAATTTGTTCTGATCTGTGACTTGCACTTCACTATTTTGTATTTCTTATACAACCACTTACCTCTTTAATCACAATGGCTATAAACCCTTAGGAGCTTATAAATAGATGTTTCCAAGACACAATTTAACAAGTCTTACACTCCAAATTGTCCAATACATTTAAGAGAAACTCCAAAGCTCCAAATTCCTCAATCCTACTCTCCAGGTCAAACTTTCACACTTTAGATCATTGCCTATCGTACTCTAAGTTTGATCAAGTTCGAGAGTGATTGTACCACTCATTTATTTGTCAAGAAGTAAGGATTTCGGTGAAATCCTGAAGTGTTCCCTCCCGGTTTGTGAGAGGAAGAAATCAAGCTAGCACGGTGTAAAATGCTTAATTTCGGCCCAGAACGAGATTGATAGTGAAGACGTAGGCGGAGCTCGAGGGGGGTCGAGTGGAGCTTGCAAGAGAGGACGTAGACGGGATGTCGAACCTCAATAGAAATCTTCTGGTGCCTTTGTGTGGTTTGCTAATTTCTTGTCTTTACTTGCTTTTGTTTGATTATTTCCGCTGCATCTTTGATTAAGAAGTAGAGATTAATTAATCCTTGGATTATTTCCGCTGCATCTTGGATTTAATCCTTCAGGAGTGCTAGATTTGGCTCCCATCCCACGAGTCGGTCGATTCAACCCCAAGGCTGATAAATGACTACACGCCTTCAGAGCATTCATGAACAAGTGAAGCAAGCCATTCATGAGAACAATACCAAATACAAGAATCATGTTGACAGCCGACGCCGCCATGTACTTTTTGAAGAGGGTGATTTCTTGTGGGCTGCATTAACTCGAGATCGTTTTCTGGTTGGAGAATACAACAAGCTCAAGGAGTACAAGTCGACCGTTTGAATCTTTTCGTCTAACCGTCTACACGTGTCACTCGACCGTTATATTTGTCATTTTCTAAAACAGTCGGATTTCCCAAAACCCAAAATTCCCTGACTTCCGGTCGACCAATTTATACCTAGTGGTCGACCGATTATATCAACTTTGGTCACCCTGAACACTCTGAAAGTTTTTGGTCGAACGTCTCCTAGATCTCGGTCGATCGAAACACATTTTCTCCTTTAACCCAGAAGTGCCTGGAAATTTCCGGTCGAACAGACCATTCGCTTAGTTCGACCGATCCATCCTTACCAGACCAAAACCCTTAGAATGGTCTATCGATCCCTAATTTAATTTGACCGTTCACTTAAGTAAGCTTAAGTTATAGCAAGATTTGTTCGACCGGTCGACCGGTATGCCCGATTCGGTCGACCGAATTTGTTCTGAACTGTGACCTGCACTTCACTGTTTTTGTATTTCTTACACAACCACTTACCTCTTTAATCACAACGGCTATAACCTCTTAGGAGCTTATAAGTAGATGTTTCCAAGACACAATTTAACAACTCTTACACTCCAAATTGCCCAATACATTTAAGAGAAACTCCAAAGCTTTAAATTCCTCAATCCTACACTCCAAGCCAAACATTCACACTTTAGATCATTGTCTATCATACTCTAAGTTTGATCAAGTTCGAGAGTGATTGTACCACTCATTTGTTTGTCAAGAAGAAAGGATTTCGGTGAAATCCTGAAGTGTTCCCTCCTGGATTGTGAGAGGAAGAAATCAAGCTAGTGAGGTTGTTCGCGGAGCTTTTGGTGTAAAAGGCATAATCTCGGCCCATAACGAGATTGATAGTGAAGACGTATGCAGAGCTCGAGGGAGGTCGAGCGGAGCTTGCAAGAGAGGAAGTAGGCGGGAGGCCGAACCTCTATAAAAATCTTTCGGTGCCTTTGTGTGGTTTGCTAATTTCTTGTCTTTACTTGCTTTTGTTTCATTATTTCCGCTGCATCATTGATTAAGAGGTAGAGGTTAATTAACCCTAAAAGTGATTAGATAAATCCGACCATACACGATCCTACAATTGGTATCAGTGCTTTGTGAGCTCAATTGCGTACTTAATCGTATTTTTAGCATGGCATCCACATTTAATAATGTAGAGGGATTATGCACAACTAGGCCCCCTTTGCTTAATGGATCTAATTATAATTATTGGAAGAATATGATGAAATTTTTGCTAATTTCTAATAAACTTAGGTATTGGATTTTCCTTCAAAATCCCTACACATCCCCAAATGAAGTTATATTAGCTTCCTTGTCTACGTCCAAAATGAAATAGATTGAGATGAAGTCTAAGATTATGAACATTCTTTATTGTGGCCTTAATGAGGGAGAATACAGTAGGATTAGGGGTTGTGAAAGTGCTTATGATATTTGGCATAGACTTCAAATGCATCATGAGGAAGATCGTAAAACTAAGGAAACTCGTATTAGTCTCCTCATGCATTAATATGAAATTTCTCCATGCAAATCACTGAAAACCTAAGCAAAATGAACACTCATTTCACCGTTATCATTAACTCTCTTTGGGTTCTTGGAAGAAAGATTAATGAAGGAGAGATGACAAGAAAGTTCCTTCGATCACTAAGCAACAAATGGTAAGATAAAGTGGTCGCAATCGACAAAGCACATGACGTTTCCCGACTCAAGATGGAGGAGCTAATTGGAAACCTCATGACCTATGAGATTCAAATAAGTCAACGAAAGGAGAAAGAAGCTTCCAAGAAGAGTCTAACCTTGGCATTACATGCTAATTTCTATGAACCAAGGAGGAGAGTAGAAGATGAGGACATTGAGGTCCTAACCAAAGACTTCTTCAAGTACCTCAAGAAGGACAAGGGAGAAATGAGAGAAAGAAGAGGTTAAATGAGAGAAAAGAAAAAGGAGAAGGAGTAGAGTGAAAATGAGAGAAGAGAAAGGGAGAAGAAGAAGGATAGAAGGGAGAGGAGAAGAGCAAGAGAAGATAAAGGAAGGAGGAAGTTCACAATGCTACATGGGATGATTCATCATCATCATCATCACTCCCTTGCAAAGTAGAAGAGAGGTTTCCGACTCATGCTTCATGGCTATTGAAGATGAACAAAGTGAGGTAGACTCTAACTCTTGTTCGACTAAATCTTATTCTCGCTCAACTAGGGGGAGAAATAACAATTCCATGATAAATCTTAATTTTTGATAGATGTCAAATGAGGAGAGATTATTAGGGGATGATTGACATCATATCATGCAAATATTTGTGTCTTAAATCCATTATCTTGAACCTCAACAATACTATGTAACGAGTTTATGTTTGAGTTTCAGGAATAAACAGGATTGAGGAGAAGAGGCATAAAATGACTCAAAATCAAGGAAAAAGACCAAGTTGCAAGACTTATGGACTGAGATGAAAGGGATAAGGACCCGGATGTAAGACCAAAAGGATCAATGGGCAAATCGAGAAGCTCCACACCTTAATGAGGAGTATTTTGGCAATTAAATCCGGGTCCAACCATCAACAACCAAATCGGGTAAATCAAACACCAAGAAATCAAGCCCAAATCAAGCCACCCGAAACCCGATCTGATCAAGCACATTCAGACCGCCAATTGGCGGTTCATTTTGTCCCAACTTACACGTGATTCGGTCGGGTGTTGAATTAGGTTGTATTTAGTCCATTTATGGTATGCGTTTTAGTCCCATACCGGGGGATTGTCCTGGATTACCTTTTTCCATGCCTATATATAGAACTCTTCCTCTCATTTTGTATTCACCCATTGCTTGGTGGCATTCTCTCTACTTGGAGTAAAAGCCTTGAAGCAAAAACTCAAGGTGGAGAAGAATGCCACTTACAATGTCAGTCATGTTTATAAAATAAATTTTCTTAGTTTCTTTTAATATTTTCTTGTCTTTTAATTCTTGCATGCTTCTTTAGTTTAATTTCCTTTCATTTAGCTTCTTTAATATTTCTTGTTTGCTTAGTTTAATTGTCTTTCATTCGAATGTTTCGTTTTGTTAATGCAGTTTGCAGTGCAATGATTAGTGAGTAGTTTCATCCCCTTTGGGGGTGGAGTAGATGTTTATACATGTTATGTAGATGGAATGAATGTTAAACATTGTTGTATGTGAGAAATGTTAGTATGCTTGTTTGAATTAATGAGAACACTTAACTTGATGGTTTCTGTCATAATGTTTAGGTACATTCCTTGCTTTCTTAGGTTCTTAAAAACAAACTTGTCAAGCTCATATTAATCACTTAGGTTAGTGCTTTGAGTTATAGGTCTTGCCATGAGGTACTTGATTGATCCGTTTTATTTAAACCGCAAGTGCATGGCGGTGTTGAAGCGGTGGAAAATACAGGTCGATCCACAGGGAGGTGTGTCGACTTTTGGTTTGTTCGAAGGCGAGTGGTAAAGAAAGGACAGAAAGGTTGGTTACACTAAACTACACTACAATGCAAAAAGGAAATGGAAGATAAGAAATGAAACTAAACCCCATAGGGGGTAGAGAAATAATGTGAATATAAAGATGTGTGTGTGTGTGTTCAATTATGCTCCTCACAACATGTAGTGCATCAAATCATAAAACTAAATCCAACTTTGCCTCCACATGAAATAAGATAACACTATATCGTTAAAACATACAAGACAATAATTGGAATGAAGCTAAATGAACTCATGTATAAAGACTAGACCCTACTATGCCTCCACATGAAATAAGATAACCCAATATCATTAAAACATAAAAGGCATTAACCAAGGTAAAGGCAACAAGAGTACATACACTACAAATTGTATTTCCAATATTAATTCCATCCATATCCTCACCTTATCATTCCCCATAAAATAAGTCCACTAATGTAAGCATAAGCTAAACTTCATTCAAGAGCATTAGCATATCAAAGATAAGAGTGAAATCCCATTAGATGGTTATGGAAATCATATAAGGCTCAAGGGATTAAGATAACACACACCTAATACAGTACATGATCATATCACATATTTCTCCACCCCCAAATGGGGGTTGAACTACTCACTAATCATTACACTATGACCTACATTAAAATGAAACATTCTACTGAAATGAAATTAGACTAAGCAAGAAAGGAACATTAAAGAAGCTAACTGAAATAAACATAAACTAAAGAAACATGCAAGAATTAAAAGACAAGATTAAAAGAAACTAAGAAATATTATTTTATTAACAATGACTCACATTGAAGGTAGCATTCTTCTCCACCTTGAGTTTTACTTCAAGTCTTACTCCTTAGTAGAGAGAATGCCACCAAGCAATGGGTAGTTTACAATAGAAGGTGATGATTTCTATTTATAGCCAAAGAAAAAGGCAATCCGGGACAACCCCCCGATGTGGGACTAAACAAATAACAGAAATGGAGTAAATACACACAAATACACGACCTACCAAAATCTTAGTGTATTTGGACCAAAACAGACCACCAATTGCCGGTATCTATGATCCGGATCACGCTGGATTTTATTCTAGGCTTTTCTGGATGTCTTTGTTGGTCTTTGATGCATCTACTTCACTTGTTGGAGCTCCGACCCGAATAGAATTGCCAAAATACTCCCCATGATGGTGTGGAGTTTTCTGTTTTCCTCTTTGGTCCTTCGGTCTTACGTTTATGTCCTTCTCCCTTGCATCTTAGTCCCTAGGTCTCACAATTAAGTCATTTTTCCCTGCTTTTGGGTCCTTTCATGATTCATCTCTTCAAACCTATTTATTTCTGAAATTCAAACAAAAAACTCATCACGTAGCATTGCTTAGGTGTAATATAATGGATATAAGATACAAATATAAGCATGAAATGATGTCAATCAAATACCCCCACACCTAAGTTTTTGCTAGTCCAGAGCAAAACAAAGAAAGAGAAAAACAAACGAGAAACAAGAAATCCTAACTCACTTTCGTAGGAATCATGGTTGCACTTAGCACGTGCAACAAACCATTAAACCTCCTTGTTGCCAAGGAGGAGTGTTGAATCCTGAGGGTTTTCAGCGGATATACCCACAAAATCCGAACAAGATGCATTATTCAATCTAGACACTCGACTCGTTGGACAAATTTTGTCGATCATTGGACGCGGTAATCATACGGGCCGACTCTATATAGGTAATTAGTCCACACACCTAGCCTAATGAATCATTCATGCAAGTTAAATAAGGAATTAAATGAAAGACATGGACAACCTCAACATCCTCAAGTGATATGATTGAACGTTTTATTTAAACCGCAAGTGCACGGCCGCGATGAAGCGGTGGCAAGTACGGGTCGTCCTCAGGGAGGTGAGTAGCCTCTTGCTTGTACGAAATCAAGTGGCAAAAATAGGGGGAAGAAAGTTGTTTATGCTAATCTAGACTACGCTACACTAAGAAGTATGAAATGTGAACGAAACAAACAAACGATGGAATAACAACTAATCTAAGAACAAAGGAAGAATGCTGGAATACAGAAATGGGAAAACCCCTAAGGGGTGGAGTGAGTGCACACATGCAAAGAGGTGGGTGTAGAATACATTCTTTAAGCACATGAAGGTGGTGTTTATCAAGCATAGGAAGTGTCTAAATGTTATGGCAAAACCTATCAATCCATTCACCAACTTAGTTGATTAACATTTACATATGCAAGGTGTTTATTTCAGAACCTAAACAAGCATGAGAGGTGTCTAATCATTTTGGCAAAACTCATCAAGTTATAAATTCTATCCTAAACAAGCAAGCATACATTCATGTTTAATCAACACATTGAAATTAAAGCATTCATCCCATTCTCTAATGCATGTATGTACATCTACTCCACCCCCCAAAGGGGATGAAACTACTCACTAAACATTACACTAATTATTAAACTAAACAAAGAAAGCATATTAACTAAGCTAATAAAACTAATGAAATGAGATTAAGCAAAGCAAAACAAGAAACATAAAACAAACAACATAATAAAGAAAACTTGTATTAAAATGACTCACATTAAAAGTAGCATCCTCCTACTTTAGTGTGTGCTTCAAGGCCTCACTTCTAGTAGGAAGAATAGCCACTTAAAATATGGAGTCATTACAAAAGGAGGTGAAGAGTTCTATTTATAGGCATGGAAAAAGCTAATCCGGGACAATCCCCCGATGTGGGACTAAACAGATACCACACATAGCCTAAACATCCTCTAATACATGTGCTGGAGAAATTTGAGCACATTTGGGCCAAAAGTGACCGCCAATTAGCGGTTTTGGACCGCTAATTAGCAGTCTACAGTGTCCGGATCGCTCTGGAGTTTCTTGTGGGCTTTTCTGGAAGGCTTTGTTGGTATTTGATGCATCTATTTTGCATGTTGGAGCTCCGACCCGAATAGAATTGCCAAAATACTCCCCATGATGGTGAGGAGTATTCTATTTTGCTCTTAGGTCCTTCGGTCTTGCATTCAGGTCCTTCTTCCTTGCATCTTCGTCCACAGATCTCACAATTCAGTCTTTTTTCCCAGCTTTTGGGTCCTTTTATGCTTTATCTCTTCAAACCTATTTATTCCTGAAAACTAAACATAAAACTCGTAACATAGCATTATTTTGGTTAAAGATAATGGATATAAGATACAAATATGAGCATGAAATGATGTCAATCATGATACAAAGTGTAAAGTCCATTAAGATTCTTATTTGCATTACCATTTTTTTTCTTTTTTGTTTCATTTCTCATTTTTTTGTTTTTCTTCTTTTCTTTTTATTAGTTGGAGCTTCATTCTCCCAGGGTCAGGCTTTGTGCATCATTTCCCATGAGGACTTACACTATCATGTATACCTTTACCCAAATCTCCACATAGGGCGATCCCTACCACCCGTGTAACGGGAGTTCGGTCGGTGCATCCCAAGTCTGATGACTCGAAAGCACCAGGCACAAACTCCCCTCAGACCTACTTTCCCGAGTGATAGGAGCCGTGCGAGAAGAGAGAACACCTACTCACTTATTTCTTATCTACACATAAACCAAAACCCCTACACTTAATGTCTCACAACAACATTTAAAGGGTCATTGACTACAACAAACTCCCTTAATTTAACAGACATGAATTATTGAGTCACTAGGTTCACGGTGGTCTTCTTTAAATGTTTGAGCACTGAAACCCTATGATTACTCACCCTCAAGGGAAAACTGGGGTGCATCCTAACGACTCGATAAATCCTAAAGCCACTGTACTAGATATCCTAATGCATCAAGTTCAAGTCAATTTTGGGAGCTTTCTTTTTACTTTGCCTCTCAACGGTTTTGCACATGCTAAACACACACAAAACCCACAAAACATTTTCTTTTGCGAACACATGAAGATTTTGAAAGAAATGTGAAGATTTTGAAGCACTAGGCAAGCAAAAGAAGACAAGTCACTCAAGGATCATGGCAAGCAGATATATTGATATTAAATGCAGCACACTAACATGACCCTATCAATACACACAAAAGAAAACAAAAATCAAAGGAAAAGACTCAACTATGTACACATGTAAAACACCCCCCAGACCTACTTCATGCATTGTCCTCAATGAATGCGAGCAAGATACTACATGGATTTATGCATGAAAAAGGAGAGATCTCACCAACATGAAGTACAATGGGAAGTTCAAGGTCATGTTGATGGACACAAACCCGAATTCCCTCAAAACCTGTGAGATGCTAAAAAAAGGATACAAATACGTCAAAGAAAGGGGGCCAAAATACTCAAGGGTTGGAGCCCACAACAATCGATGCTCACTGAAGGAATCTTTTGTTGTATTTTTTTTTTGAATATAACTATGTACAAACATAAGTTCCCATCTTCATTTGTCAAAAGACATCAAATAGGAACCTCAAAAGTGGGTCAATGCACTTGGAAAGCGAACATGACACCACGCGGGGCCAGAATACTCATGCGTGTGCCCCCTTCACAAAGAGCACAAGATGAAATGAGAGGTTCATGAATTGGACGTAAAGACGTCTCATTCAAAGGATCAAACTGAAAGAGCTTGAACCTCTCAAGAGTTTGGGAAATAAGGGGCAACGGAAGAAGAGTTTCTTCTGTTACGCTGCTGAAGTTATGATCGTCAATCCAAACTCTCCAACCAATAGGCTGGTGTGTCGGAACGAGGTCAAGAACCTCGTTAGGCATGTCCGACACACCAGGCCAACAAAAAGTGGGTATCATACCCAAGGTATCCTCCAAGGAAGTCCTAATACCCTCATGAGCAATGTAGTGGTTTGATGTTCCATCATTTCCAAGATAATCAGGAACAATAGTGAGAGGCAAACTCTCATCAGGTTGTTTGACATTGAGGGTACTAGGGAGCTCTTGCTCCACCAGAGGCGAGTCCTTTAGTGGCACAACATGAAGATCATGTGGCTCAAGGGCCACGAGACAAAAAAGATAAGGCACAATCCTGTGCCGACTCATAATGAATTTGGTCCTTGTTTTTCTCAATTTGAATTGAATCCTCCACTAAGTGATCGTGAATTGAAATCCCAAGTTCCTCAGACTGACTAGGAGTTTGACTTTGAAAGATTGTGCTTTGAATTTTGGATGTGGTGGTGGTTCGATATCAAAAGATCAATCCTCATGTTGACAAGAAAAGTTACAATCCTCACGTTCACGTAATTTCTGCGACATTTGACTCACTTGCAGTGCCATATTTTGGATGGACTGTTGAGTGGTTTCCATGAACGTAACGAAAGTTTGTTTCAAGGAATCAGGTATGCGGTCAACTATAAGGTCCAAGTCAGAGCTTGGAAAATTTTAGGGTTGGGTGTTGATGGGCTGAGAATGAGTCCAATGACTTGAAGTGGGGTGTTGGTAGAAATCTGGGTATTCGGGAGGAGGATACTGGGGTGAAAATGAAGTATAAGAATTTGAATAAGAATTGTTTCCCCACGAATCCATCCCTCTCGGGTTGGACGCAGATGCGTAATGGTCATATGGAGCATTTTGGGAAAATGTATGCTCATACTCAGGCTCTGGGGGAACATAAGGACATTCCCCGATAACATGACCACTCAACCCACAACAGTCGCATGGTACGGCTACTGGAGCCACCGGTGCACTCATGTCGTCAACGGCAGGCATGAAAAAGGCCAAAGTTTCTTGCAATGTCTCAGTTTGATTACCAACATATGATCCGACGTAACTAGATTGTGGTCTAGTAGTCGGTGCCTCTCTCGTGTTACCCCAATATGAAGATTGCTCAGTCACACAATTAAGATTGTCCCAACCATACGGGGTGTTAGTTTGAGCCACCCCAGGTTGCATAGGTCCAGAATACCAGGAAGAATTGTCCTGGTCCCAACAACGATATGGATGGTCGCATGTAACCATTCATCTCAACAAAAACTCTTGAGTCGACCACTCTCACCACCACGAGGCTAAGCTCGCAAAAAGTGCTCGACTTGACCCTAAAATGCTACCAGAGAGTGTAAAGGGGAGGAGACTAGACGTAGAAGTAGGTGAGAAGAAAATGACTCAAAGGAGAAGGGAAGAATCCCTAGAAACTAGCGTGGGTAGTGGGAAAGGGTAGAAGCCTAATCTAGCAAGCACGACTCAAACAATGTAAGGCAATGGGTCCTTAGGCTAGACGACGCCTAACTTCGAGGTCACTAGCCTCGACACGCCTCACCTCCCTACAACGAAGAACACAATGCCCAGAAAGTGATACCAGATCTGGAGATCCAATACCTCCTACTATCGACAAGGTAGGCAATGCCGGTCAGGCCATGACGGTCTCAACTAGATTACTCTCCTAGTGCGTCCAAAATCGTTAGGGCCAATGTCTACTTGCCTTTAGAATTAAGGATTTTAATAAGAGTGATTTTTGGGGCCAAGGAAAGGGTGATGAAATCCCCCACCTTATCTTTTATGGGACAACCCCTCCTTAGTAGCGTTTTATTTTAAATCTAGCAATCAACACTCCAATCAAACGCTCAACTCACTCTTGTCCCGATGCACCTTACTAACTAATGCATGATCTAAACATGCATGAATGAGAGATTTGGGTGCACGTACCTCACGCCAGCAATCAACAACAAAATGTAAAGCAAAGAAAAGACAAATGCATGCAAGGTCTACAAATGATGCATGACCTAGATGGCAAGAAGTTTAATCTTTTGCTTTGAGTTTTATGGTCCAAGTTGATTGAAGGGTATTGATTTTTAATCTGGGAGCAAACTAGAAGTCACCGCATGCAAAATAGTGCTCCCAAATAACTACAATGAACAAAACAACAACCCGAAGAAAGAGAGATTGAGGCTCACCAGGTCGCCAATTGGCGGTCCCAGACCGCTGATTGGCGGTCCCTTTTAGGTATCTCGCTCTCAAATTCCTCCAGTCGCTTCCCCTTGTTCCTCGGAATGCCTGAAACACACAAAAACTAAAAACAAAAAGTTAAAACCACTCGAATCGTCCAAACCAAAGTCTGGACAGAGCACCCCTCCGGCAACGACGCCAAAAACTTGATTGATTCGTTTTATTTAAACCGCAAGTGCACGACCGCGTTGAAGCAGTGGCAAATACGGGTCGATCCACAGGGAGGTGTGTTGACTTTTGGTTTGTTCAAAGGCAAGTGGTAAAGAAAGGAGAGAAAGGTTGGTTACACTAAACTACACTACAATGCAAAAAGAAATGGAAGATAATCAATAAAACTAAACCCCATAGGGGGTAGAGAAATAATGTGAATATAAAGATGTGTGTGTGTGTTCAATTATGCTCCTCACAACATGTAGTGCATGAAATCGTAAAACTAAATCCAACTTTGCCTCCACATGAAATAAGATAAGACTATATCGTTAAAACATACAAGACAATAATTGGAATGAAGCTAAATGAACTCATGTATAAAGACTAGACCCTACTATGCCTCCACATGAAATAAGATAACCCAATATCATTAAAACATACAAGGCATTAACCAAGGTAAAGGCAACAAGAGTACATACACTACAAATTGTATTTCCAATATTAATTCCATCCATATCCTCACCTTATCATTCCCCATAAAATAGGTCCACTAATCTAAGCATAAGCTAAGCTTCATTCAAGAGCATTAACATATCAAACATAAGAGTGAAATCCCATTAGATGGTTATGGAAATCATATAAGGCTCAAGGGATTATGATAACACACACCTAATACACTACATGATCATATCACATATTTCTCCACCCCCAAATGGGGGTTGAACTACTCACTAATCATTACACTACGACCTACATTAAAATAAAACATTCTACTGAAATGAAATTAGACTAAGCAAGAAAGGAACATTAAAGAAGCTAATTGAAAGAAATATAAACTAAAGAAACATGCAAGAATTAAAAGACAAGATTAAAAGAAACTAAGAACAATTATTTTATTAACATTGACTCACATTGAAGGTAGCATTCTTCTCCACCTTGAGTTTTGCTTCAAGGCTTACTCCTTAGTAGAGAGAATGCCACCAAGAAATGGGTAGTTTACAATAGAAGGTGAAGAGTTCTATTTATAGCCAAAGAAAAAGGCAATCCGGGACAATCCCCCGATGTGGGACTAAACCAATACCAGAAATTGACTAAATACACACTAATACGCAACCCACCAAAATCTTAGCGGATTTGGACCAAAACAGACCGCCAATTAGTTGTCTTGGCCCACCACTTGGCGGTCTATATGGTCCGGATCACGCTGGATTTTATTCTGGGCTTTTCTGGATGTCTTTGTTGGTCTTTGATGCATCTACGTCACTTGTTGGAGCTCCGACCCGAATAGAATTGCCAAAATACTCCCCATGTTGGTGTGGAGTTTTCTGTTTTGCTCTTTGGTCATTCGGTCTTACGTTCAGGTCCTTCTCCCTTGCATCTTAATCACCAGGTGTCACAATTAAGTCCTTTTTCCCTGCTTTTGGGTCCTTTCGTGCTTCATCTCTTCAAACCTATTTATTTCTGAAATTCAAACATAAAACTCGTCACGTAGCATTGCTTAGGTGTAAGATAATGGATATAAGATTCAAATATAGGCATGAAATGATGTCAATCAGTACTTCTTATGCATTACAAACACTAACTACACTTGAGCTTATTGTATGCATTCATTACTTCTTATTTCATGTGTACACACACTCCACCCCGTAGTGGTTTTCCATTCCTGATTTCTATCTTCTTCTATTAGTCGCTTAGTTTTAGTTCGTTTTGAGCTTTCATTTCCTTCCTTGTTGCTACTAGTTTAGTGTAGTTTAGTTTAATCAATCTCTTCTCCAATTTGTTTCCCACTCCCCTTCGAACTAGCCAAAGTTGACACACCTCCCGGATAATGTACCACTCATTTGTTTGTCAAGAAGCAAGGATTTCGGTGAAATCCTGAAGTATTCCCTCCCGGATTGTGAGAGGAAGAAATCAAGCGAGCACGTTGTAAAATGCTTAATCTCGGCCCAGAACGAGATTGATAGTGAAGACGTAGGCGGAGCTCGAGGGAGGTCGAGCGGAGCTTGCAAGAGAGGACGTAGGCGGGATGTCAATCCTCTATAGAAATCTTTCGGTGCCTTTGTGTGGGTTGCTAATTTCTTGTGTTTACTTGCTTTTGTTTGATTATTTCCTCTGTATCTTTGATTAAGTAGAGATTAATTAATCCTTGGATTATTTCCGCTGCATCTTGGATTTAATCCTTTAGGAGTGCTAGATTTGGCTCCCATTCCACGAGTCGGTCGATTGAACCCCAAGGCTGATAAAGGATTACGCGCCTTCAGAGAATTCATGAACAAGTGAAGCAAGCCATTCATGAGAACAATACAAAATACAAGAACCATGTTGACAGCCGACGCCGCCATGTACTTTTTGATGAGGGTGATTTCTTGTGGGCTGCATTAACTCGAGATCATTTTCTGGTTGGAGAATACAACAAGCTCAAGGAGTGGAAGGGTGGGCCCTGTGAGATACTTCAGATTATCCATGATAATGCCTACAAGTTGCCCTTTTTGAGTCATTTAAAGATCGCTGTTGTGTTTAATGTAAAGCATCTGAGCCTGTACTTCGGAAAAGATGATGAAGCTGAAGCGAACTCGAGGACAAGTTCTTTCCAACCAGGAGCGACTGATCCAAGAGTCGTTGGATCCTTGATGATAGAGCCGTTGGATCATGCAGAATTCAATTCATCACCAAATCCATCATCATCCAAGATTTGGAGCCAAATTGGCAAAGGGAATTCCCTTCAACCGCACAATTGATTGAAGAGATCAATCAATATTTATTTCCAATTAGCTTTATGGAAAGTTTCCAGAATTTTATTCCCTAGACTAGAGAATTTGGTAGTTAATTATTTCCTTTGCTGTTATTTGTTTTATTTTGTTGCAACTCAAAGAAGTTGACTTGTTGGTTAACTTCCAAATTTCTATACGAATGAAAGGCTATAAGACCTGGCTTGAAGGTCAAGAGAAGCATCAATTTTCATTTTGAATTAATACACAAATTTCAGAGATAGTTTTATCTCCATCCAGTGTTCCCTCTCCAATTTCTCTTGTAGTCATTGGTGTCCCTAGCCCGTATAATTCCTCACGAATTCTACCCGGCATCATTTTGCCACAACTTTTGGAATTTTTCCATGCTTGTTTATGTTCTTAATAACCAACTTGTTTATTCTAATGTTAATCAACTAGGTTAGTGATTAGATTGATAGGTTTTGCCAAAACCATTAGACACTTCCTATGCATGAAAACACAATCTATAGTTGTGCCGTATCGAATGCATTCTTCACCACCTTATTACATGTGTACAAACACTCCACCCCTTAGGGGTTTTCCTTACTGAATTTCATGTCACTATGTTAGTTGCTTAAGTTAGTTTTAGTTAATCTTAAGTTGTCAGTTTCTCGTTTGTTAGGTTCTAATTTAGTGTAGCCAAGTTTAGTGTAACCAAACCTCTTCTCCCCTAATTTTTGCCAATTGATTTCTGAAGAACCAGAGTTTATACACCTCCTTATGGATTCAATCCTTACTTTCCACCGTTTCATCACGGCCAAGCACTTGCGGTTTAAACTTAAATCGAAGCACACAATGTTTGGATAAATTGAAACTTGAATTCTTCGTATTTGTAGCAGAATCATGGGTAGGTAGTAGCAGTAGTTCTTCTCCTCTCTCTGGCATACCCTGGTATAAATAACTCACTTCTTGGTTTTAATACCAACTGAACGGGAAATGATTGACGAAGTCAAATATACCTTCACCAATTTCGTGGGCTAAAAAGGTCATCAAATTAATAGACAGAAAAGAGGAGCAAGTACGATAGAAGCGCGACGCCAAGGCCCTCGAGAACTTTCTTTGGGATATGGAGGACTACTTCAAGGCCTGATCCTTTTTCCTTTTAGCTTCAGAAGCATCCCTGCCTTACAAAATCTAGGCAGGAGATTCATGCTATCCAGAAGAATGACACATGGGAGTTGGCTTTGCTCCCTCGACGGATCTTCCGACCAATGCTGAAGCTTCTAATTTGCATCATCAATCTTTGCACCCTCTTAACTAGGCTAGCGAAGGAACATCCATTCCAATCATCTGGAATGTTTTTTCCCTAAAATCTTTTTCACATAATGGAGGACTAGGATCTACCAAATGAAAAGAATGCCTCTTAGATTCACGACCGCTTCTTCGACTCCCTCTCGAATCGCACTAGCCCGATGGGTCTACATTCATCCCTGAATGTCGTCGGGTACTGTTTACTTCCCTCGATAGACTGCTGAAAGGAGATGAACTGAGAAAACTTCAGTAAAAAACCAGATCAAAGTCAGAATATGTTTCTTATCGGTGGTTTAACAAGATACATTCCACAAATCAAGGCAAACTCTGAATACTAGAAGATGTGACCCAAAACTAACAAGGGCCACAGTCGGGAAGAAGCAGTTTGGCATCAAACTAGAGAAGATCAACGAGGTTGTTATAGTGACGGTGTGGCCTAAGTCAAGTGGTCTTACTAAACAACGTTAGCTACTCATATCCTTCTCATCAGCACTGCTACTTCTTGAGTCCTCCTCTATCAAAACAACACGATCATCCTCGTCCCACTCACTTGGAGACCAACTATACAAATCTTCATCTTTGCCACAATAATACGGCCTGGTGGTCAGCATTACAATAATGACATTTGGCGATATGCCTGCAAGAGGAGGCTATCGCCGCATCGAGGGACTTGCTGGACGCGGGACTCTAGCGCCGTCAGGAAGTCAGTCATCTCTCTTTCTCATGTGATCTACGTTGCTAGTAGAACAATCAATGATGCTCAATTGAACTACATTGTGACCGAGAAAGAATTCTTAACGATCATTTTGACTTTGGAGAAATTCCAGTCGTACTCGATTGGATCCCACATGATTATATACTCTGATCACACAGCCATGAATCACCTCATGGCAAAGAAAAATGTCAAATCTCGAGTTGATGTAAGAGGTATCTGACTTTGTTGTGGGAAGAGTGCTTGGGCAATGATCAATATCAAATAAGAACCTTAATGGACTTTACACGATGTATCACGTGAGGATGTTAAGGTTGCCCATGTCTTTCACTTAATCCATAATTAACCTGCACGAATGGTTCCCTACGTTAGATGTGCGGACTGGATACATATGGAGAATCAACCCGTAGGATTATTGTGTTCAATGATCGACAAAGGTAGGTCAATCGGGTCGTGTTGGTAGGTTGAATAATGCATCAATGTTCGGATTTTGTGGGTATATATGCTGAAAACCGTCCCGAGACAACACTCCTCCTCCATGGTGACAAGAAGGTTTTATGGTTTGTTGCACGTGCTAAGTGCAACCATGATTCAAACGAAAGTGAGTTTGGACATATCATGTTTTCCGTTTGTTTTTCCTTTATTAGTTTTTCTTTTCGTTGTTTTGCTCGGGACTAGCAAAAACTAGGTGTAGGGGTATTTGATCAATATCATATCATGCATATATCAAGGTCATATATCCTCCATTTTGATCCTAAGAAATACTATGTAATGAGTTTTATGTTTAAGTTCTATGAATAAAATAGTTAAAGAGGAAGAAGCAGAAGACACAAAAAGGACTATGACGTGAGGAAAACGACTGATATGTTAGACTTATTTACCTATCTGCAAGAGGGAAGGACCTGGATGTATGCCAGAGGGACAAAATAGCAAACCATGAAACTCCACACCAGTATGAGGAGTATTTTCTCAATTCGGCTCGCGTCGAGATCCACATAACTGACTAGTTTGCACCTAATGTTACCATTTCAAGTACTGAAGATTCTAGACAAAAACGAGTCGAATCGGTCACTTGGTGACCACCAATTCGATGCTCCAGACTGCCGTTTGGCAGTCTACTATGACCCAAATCCGAATTTCTTTGGCCCGAATGTTGGGTATATTGCTTGTGTCTATTTGTACAAGTTTAAATAGTCCCAGACCGGTGGATTGTCCACAGTTGTTATTTTCATGTCTATAAACAAAACTCCTCTTCTTCCTTTGTAAACGACCCATTGCTTGGTGGCCGTTCTCTCTACTTGGAGTAAGCCTTTGGAGCAAAACACAAGTGGAGGGAATGCTACTTAAAATGTGAGTCATCAATAAAAAATATCTTCTAGTTTTGTTTTCTGTATCTTAGTATAATTAGTTAGAATGTCCTTCTTTCTTAGTATAATTTTTAGCTTAATGTGTAGTGAGTCGTTCCATCCCCCTTTGGGGGTTGAGATGATGTTTATACATGTATGAGGAATAGGAATGAATGTTATCTTATGTAATATCTGATGAATGTGAATGTATGCTTGTTTGTTTAAATTAGAATACTTAACTTGATGGGTTTGGCCACAACTTTTAGACACTTCCCATGCTTGTTTAGGTTCTTAATAACCAACTTGTTATGCTCATGTTAATCAACTAGGTTAGTGATTGGATGGATAGGTTTTCCCACAACCATTAGACACTTCCTATGCATGAAAACACAATCTATATTTGTGCCATATCGTATGTATTCTTCACCGCCTTATTACCTGTGTACACACACTCCACTCCTTAGGTGTTTTCCTTACTGAATTTCATCTCACTTTGTTAGTTGCTTAGAGTAGTTTTCGTTAATCTTGAGTTGTTATGTTTCTCATTTGTTAGTTGCTAGTTTAGTGTAGCCTAGTTTAGTATAACCAAACCTCTTCTCCCCTTATTTGCCACTTGATTTCTGAAGAACCAGAGTTGATACACCTCCTTGTTGGTTCAACCCTTACTTGCCACCGCTACATCATGTCCATGCACTTGTGGTTTAAAATTATATCAAAACAGGAAAGTTTGGATAAATTACCTCATGTGATCTACTATGCTAGTAGAAAACTCAATGATGCTCAATTGAACTACATTATGATCGAGAAAGAATTCTTAACTATCATATTCAATTTGGAGAAATTACGGACGTACTTGATTGTCTCCCACGTGATTATATACTCCGATCACACATCCATGAATCACCTTATGGCGAAGAAATATGTCAAATCTCGAATCTTGTTGTTACACGAATTTGATAGAGAGATTCGAGACAAAAAATAGTGTGAAAACGTATTAGCAGACCACTTGTCTTGCCTTGAGACGGCCAACCTACATGACAAAATTCCTAACGAGCAATTATTCACAATCGAACATAACCCATGGTTTGCTGACATCGTGAACTACCTCGTGACCGAGCAACTTCTTGTGGGTTGGTCAAAATATGACCAAACTAAATTTAGATCGTATGTCAAATTCTTTCTTTGAGGCGACTTTTATCGCTTCAAATACCGCTCTGACCAAATTTTCAGGTTGTGCGTCCAAAACAACGTGTTACAAAGTGTGCTTAAATTTTGTCATTCAAAGGAATGTGGAGGATACTGTGGAGCAAAGAAAACTGCCTCTAGGGAGCTCCAATGTGGATTTTATTGGTCAGCGCATTTCAAAGATGCTTACGAATTTTGTAAGAAATGTTATAGGTGCCAACACCTTGGCAAAATAAGTCGGCGAGATATGATGCCTTTGCAAAATATCCTCATCATCGATATCTTTAATGCATGGGGCATCAACTTCATGGGTCTTTCCCAAACTCTGTTGGGAATGTTTACGTTCTGGTGGCTATTGACTATGTTTCTATGTGGGTTGAGGCTATCCCCACAAAGACCAATGACAACAAGGTGGTCACGAAATTCTTAAAAGACATTTTACGCAATTTGGTAAGCCTCATACCATAATCAGTGACAGGGGTACCCACTTCTGCAACTGCTCCTTTGAAGCGTTAATGAGGAAGTACTCGATCACCCACAAACTTGCAATCCCATATCATCTATAAGCTAGGGGGCAAATTGAGTTTTCAAACCGTCAATTGAAGCAAATCCTTGAGAAGACGGTTAATTCCTCGTGGAAGGATTTATCTAGTAAGCTTAATGACGCATTGTGGGCTTTCCTCACTGCGTAAAGGACCAATTTGGGTATGTCCCCTTATCGGGTACTGTACGACAAGGCTTGCCACCTACCCGTTGAGCTCGAGCATTGTGCCTTCTGGCCGATCAAGAACCTAAATATGGATCCTGATCAAACATGGGATCAATGTAAACTCAACATTGTGGAATTGGAAGAGCTACGCAATGATGCGTATGACAATGCCAAAATTCATATGTCCCGAACCTAAATGTTTGACGATCACATGATTATGGGAACGATGTTTATGGTCAGGAGGAAAGTGCTTCTCTACAATTCCCGACTTCATCTGTTTGCAGGTAAGCTCTGCAGTCGCTAGTCTGGCCCATTTACTATGCAAAATGTATTCCATCATGGAGCGGTTGAAATCTTGCATCCAAGGAATGGGGACATGTTCAAAGTTAACGGACAATGCCTCGAACCTTACTTGGAGGGGGTATCAACTGAAGTCGAGGAGGTCATGATCCTTCATGAACCTCCCCCACACTCAACCATTTCAATGGTTGAGATTTCATGTTTGTACATACATGTTTGTAGGTCCCACTCCTTGAGGAGTTGTGCTCCATTTGTTCACACACTTGTATTCTCTTCTTAAGTATCAAACAAGTTTTGGAGATTTCAGGTTTATATCCATGAACATAAACATGAACTCCAACTTACGCTTCACATTGGTTAGATCTTTTCTTATTCATGCATAAATCCATATAGTCTCATACTCACAGTCATTGAGGACAATGTATGAAGTAAGTGTGGGGGTGTTTTATGTGTGTACATTTGCTTTTCTTTTGTTTTCTTTTGCTTGCCCAGTGCTTTAAAATTTTCATTTCTTTCAAAATCTTCATGTGTTTCCGAAAGAAAATGTATTGTGGGTTTTACGTTTGTTTAGCATGTGCAAAACCATTGAGAGGCGAAGTAAAAAGGAAGGTCAAAGAATTAGCTTGAACATGATGCATTATGATATCTTGGACACTGATTTTAGTCCTATCTGTAGTTGTAAGGATGGACTCTGGTTTTCCCTCAGGGGGAGAGTAATTAAAGAATTTTAATACTCAAATAAATAAAGAAGTCTACCCTGAACCTAGCGAGTCAAAGAATTCATGCCTGTTATTATATGGAAGTTTGTTGAAGTTAGGGACCCTTAAACTCCTATTGTGAAACCTTAAGTGTACGAGTTGTGGTTCATATGTAGATAAAAAATAATTTCGTAAGGTGTTCTCTCTCCTTACACAGCTCCTATCACTCGGGAAATCAGGGCTGAAAGGACTTAGTACCAGGTGCTTTCGAGGCATCTAACTTGGGATGCACAAACCGAACTCTCATTACAAGGGTGGTAGGGATCGCCCTAGGTGGAGATTTTGAGGAAGGTATACGTGATAGTGTAAGTCCTTACAAGCAATCATGTCTTGGTTTCCATAGAAGACATATACTGATCTCTACTATCCATTGCATTTTTCAAAGCAGAATAACAATATGTAATGACAAGAAAGTACAATGACGAAGTTAGTTACTCATTCTAGAAAATGTCACCGTGGCTTCATAAAAAACCTTCAAGAATTGTTGCACACTTTCAATTCTCTCCCACTCCTCACTTGATGGACATTTATTGTAGTTTGAATCAATCAATGCCAAATGTTGAAATACATGACGATAAAATAAAGCACTATCAAGCATGAGATAAGTAGAATTCCATCTAGTCGCCACATCTTGACACAAACCTCTTTTACCATCAATCGAGACTAATCTGACACATTCAAGAAACTTCAGCTTTCTAACTTGAGAACCTTTTACATACTTCACAATCTCCCGTACTTTGTCAACCGAGGAGTCGATTCACTTCAAACTATCACAATCAAGTTCAGCACATGAGCGCAACATCGTACATGATTTTTTTTACCACCAAACAGAAGTAGTCCTTTCAAATTCAAGTCTTCTCTCAACTCAGCCACCAATACCTTATTAGCACTTGTATTGTCTAGAGTAATGCCAAATATTTTTTTCTCAATACTCCATTCGAACAACTAATTAGAAATGGCATCACATAATACAACACCAGATTGAGGAGGTGGGAGGTATGAAAAGTTTAAGATACTTTTTTGCAACTTCCAACCAGCATAAAAAATGTGCACTCAAAGACATGTATCCATCAGATGTCAGAGAACTCCATAAATATGAAGTCAAGCTTATTCGACCAAGAGTTTCATGTAACAGAGTCTTGATTCTAACCTTTTCTCGCTTATACAATTTCATGCAATTTCTTGTGCAGTATTTCTACTAATAACATGTATTTCAGGCCTCAAGTATCAGAAAATTGCCCTAATTCCCTCATATTCAACATTTGGAATGGCAAATCATGCATCACAATGGTAGACACAAGCAAATCAGTGATTTTTTCAGAATCAAATTTACTGTTATGCACCCACAATGACTTTGAATTGCTACTACCAGTACCGGCCAACAACATTTTCCCACAATCACGAGAACTCGTCCTAGGACAAACTTTAATAAGACGGGTCATGTTCCCAGTCCCAAATTTACCACTTCTAATGTAAGTCGCCCCACAAGCTTTGCATCTAGACCTTTCTACATTGTCGGGCTAGTTAGGTAGGTCCAATTTTTTTTCCAAACATGTGATCTCTTAGAAAATTTCCGTTTCTCTTTTTTTGGGTGTTTGAACGTCTATTACTTGTATGTCCTTGGTACTTGTTCCACATTATAGTCCACTACGTCATTTTAATCGACATTCATATTAGAAATAGAAGATGCCATTTGGAAAGGGCACTACAATTCATAGAAAATAAAAGAAACCGTTGAGACTGACAAATAAAGACATTCAAATCCATCCACCGACAACTAAAACTGAAAATCAAGGCAACTGAAAATATGGACATTTATGATTAAAGGTTCGGTATCCAAGAAAAAGATATTTATTTACACGAAGTTGTAGAATTATATGTGACATATCCCTAAAAGAAAATTTAATGCTCAGTAAATATCCCATTATTTAAAAAAACCAATTCATATATGACATATGAGTTTGGTCCAACTGCGGATAACACGATTAGTGGTCCAAGTTTGTTGTTTTATTGGGCTTTGGTGCCTCATAAAATTAAGAAGAGATGCTCACATAGTCACATTATTGTTATCTACATGTTTGTTCTCCCTTCTTTTGACGAGTATGTGAAGGAAAAGCAAGACATAAAATTAAAGCACAAAATAAAGTCAAATAAACAATTTGGTGAGATGTCGGAAAATTAACAAATTTAAGCACAAAAATAAAAGCATAGAAATACACTCAATCCATCCATCCATCCACCACGATCCACTCCTACCATGACCAAATCAAAAAAACAAATTGTGAACTCTAAAACCAGTTTCAGAAAACTAACCTTGGAAAAAAACAAATCAAACACCAAAAGTTTGGGACAAACTTCGAAAAACAATAGTGTAACTGTGAAACCCACATACTGGAGGCCGGAGGGTGGCACAACGAAGGATGAAATGGGTGTCAGGTTGTTGGCTCGGGGGAGGAGATGGCTCAACGTCTAGGAGGAGGAGATGGATGTCGGTGTCGATATTGGAGGAGGAGATGGCACAACGGCTCGGAGGAGGAGATGGCAGTGTTGGAGGAGGAGATGTCGGTGTCAGCTGCGAGCAAATGAGATGGGGTTTGATAGGGTTAGGGTTTTTTATGTATATATATGGATGGGTATTTTGTGTATTTCGTGTCGGCCCAAATTACATGAAACTCGAATTCAGTTAACCCGAACACGACCCGAAATATAGTTTCGGAAGTTCGTGTCAACATGAATTAACACAAAACCGGAAATAGATCAACCCGAACACGGAAATTTTGTGTGGAGTTCAGGTTTGAATTTCGTGTCATGGCCCGATTTGATAGTCCTACTTTATTTTACCCCAATTTTGTGTTGAATGTGTTTCAGGTTTTTAGTAATAAAGAGGAGAAAGGAACCAAAAAGGACCAAAATGCAAGAAGAAAGGACCTTATTGAAGCATTTTGGACATGTTTGTCATGCTCAAGGACTCATCTGCAATTCAGGAAGGGCCCAAATGAAACCAGAGGGACCTGAACGAGAGAAAAACTTTTCGGGAGCAAAAAACCCTTAATACCATGATCTTGAAGGGTATTTGGGAAATTAAGACCAAACAGGCTCGAGCCAGTTCACCTAGAGTGCACCACACGTGCAAAATAGAGAACTTAAGTTGCTGAAGAAAATCAAGGCGGATCAGACCCAAAATTTTCCACCAATGGTGGATCTTAATCCACCACTAGTGGATAATTTTGGCCCAAACGCCCCCAATTTCTCCCATGACTCAAGCTTGTTTATTTAGGTGCACCAAACCATAGAGAAATCGATTACATCTATCGGATTGCTTCCAGATTCTTCTACACTACTCTTAATTCTATAAATAGCAATAATTCTCCTACCTTTCCTCTTCTTCTCCATTTCCACCATTAGAGTAGGTTAGGTTTTACCCAATTTTGCCGCAAGTAAAGGAAGGTGGATGAAGGTTGTAATCACACATTTTCTTTAATCTAAGGTTAGATTCATGTTCCTCTTGTCATTAACTTTCTTTCTATCCAATTAGTTTTTGATTTTGTCTGTTCATTTCCATGTTTGTATTGATGTGTAAAGAGTAGATCCACCCCATTTGGGGTGGAGGTGATGTAGGTTATGTGAAGTGTTAGTGATGAGTTCCTCTTATCTTGTGCCATTTCATATGCTTAATGTAGATCTATGCATGTAAGTTGCTTAAACTTGTATTAGATGGGACAATGACCTTGTTGGAAACTTCGCTCATGCTAGATCTAGAGTTAATCATGTTGCTTATAATGGATCATCATGTTTTGGTAAATGGCTTGTTATGTATAGCTGCTTGATTAGTAGACAATGCATGAATGTATTGAGTTGTATGGATGGTTAATTGATGTCCTAATGTCCACACTAGGTACTTAGTTCGTTCTTGAGAAACTAAAGTGCATCTTAACTTCATGTAACTATATTAGTCATGTATTCATGTAAATGTAGTTGATTTAATTAGACTGCACACTAGTTTCTAGTTGATTTCACCTACTTTACACACTTGTGCCTCATGTAATCAAGAACCACTCACACACACATACCTACGCACCTCCACTCCATGGGGGTTTAGTTTAATTGTTGATTAATTCATCGTTTAGTGTAGTTAGTTTAGCATAATCCTGTCATTCTTCTCTCCTTTTCCACCCGAGTATAGTAGTCACAACAACACTCATAACTCCTTAAGGTTCAACGCGTATTTGCCACATCTTCACCGACACTGTGCACTTGTTGTTATTAAAACGATCAATCACATATCGATAACAAAGAAAAGAACAAAAGAAAAACAACACATGAACAAGTAAAAGAAACTAAATATAACCAAAGCAATGGAATAAAAATTGCATCAAATGGAAGACAAGAACATGAAACTAAAACTTGATTAAGAAAGAAATATTCCAAAATGGGTTTCTTTAATGGGGAGTGCTCTGACTTGACTACCTGACTTGCTGTAAAAATTCGAGAGCAAACCGACCAACCAGAGCCACCAATGGTGGATTTGGATCCACCACTAGTGGATCATTTGACTCAGATCGGCCCCAAATATCTACACAAACTTAAGATAATCAATTGCGCATGTGGGGTGCACCCGAAGCTATTGGCTCAAACCTGTTTAGTTTTAATTGTTGAATTACTCCTCAGGTTCACAAGATTATGGACTTTTACAGCCAACATATTTTCTTTACGATCAGGTCACTCTGGCTTTTCACCTAGGTCCTTCATGACGTGCAATCCGGTCCTTGAGCATTACAAATAGGTCCAAAAGGCTTCCAAATCAGTCCATTCTTCTTGCATTTATATCCTCTTCACTTTCTTTGTCTTCTTTTTACCTAAACGCTGAAATGTATGAATGAAATACCAAAGTAGCACAAATATGGGGTAAAATAAAAGATATATAGTATGAATAAGTCATATGATATGCTACTAATCAAAGACTAAGGGTGCATAGGAAAAAAAGAAGAAAAGGTATAAGAAGAAAAATGGACAGGAGAAAAAGCAAGTAGAGGAGGAGGAGAAAGAAAAGAGGAAGAAGAAAGAAGAAGATGAGAAACAAGAATGAGCGGACATGCACTGGGGGACCAGACATGTAAGGAGAAAGAAGAGAGGAAGAAGAAAGAAGAAGATGAGAAAGAAGAATGAAAGGACATGCACTGGGAGACCGGACATGTAAGGATAAGAAGTGATCTCCTACTCAAAAATGTGGAAGAATAGAAGGAAAGGGAAAAGAGGAGACAACAACACAGTCTCAAGAAGAGCTGGTTGGTTGAGAAGAAGAAGAAGAAGAAGAAGAAGAAGAAGAAGAACGAGAAAAAAGAAAGGTAGCACAAATAAGTGAAGAGTAATTCATAGAGCAGAGACTCAAATTAGATGGAAATTAAATTATAGCCAAACAAGACAAATTTTCTCCAATAAAGAGTCGGCTAAATAAACCATGTGTAAATTTGAATGAAAACATCGACATGGAAGCCACGAGAGGGTTGACCAATGCAGAAAAGAATGTGTTTCTGAATCTAATGGCACCTGGAAGAGATATAAAAAAATGTCTGGTTCAAGGAACTCATCCAAGTGAGGGGAGGGATCTAAAGGATCTGATATTGAAAAGATTTGTGCTTTCAACGGAGGTAAGTAAACTTCATTTTCTGATTTCAGTTCTTTTTAAGCTCAAAAAATGTGAAGTTAATGTAACTAATTTTAATGGTCAGTTAATAGATGTGTTTATATATATATTCAAACAAAGTCCCAAATCAAATTCAAAGCCCAAGATTTCAAATGAAATACACCATAAAAGGGTAGAGGAGTAGGAAGAATGGGAGCAAACTTAATTCTTTGGAAGGATAATAACGACACCCATTACCACTCATGAAAATTTTGAATATGCTTATTGGGTAGCAGTGCACTAGACTAAATACGACATGTTGCAAGTGCTAAGTGCAATTGTGATTCCTACAAAAGTGAGTTAGAATTTTTTTTTGAATCTTCTATTTTTCCTATTTTTGTTTTGCTCGGGGCTAGCAAAAGATAGGTGTGAGGGTTTTTGATGAGTATCATAATTTATTATTTTTACCTTCATTGTTATCTTACTTTTATATTTGAATAATGTTATGTCGAGTTTTTTGTTTTAATTTGGTAGGTTACAAGAAAATAGATACAATTGCTGAAAATATTGAAAAGTGGAAGGACTTAAATGCAACAGCTGATATATAAAGTGAAAGTTGAACGACATGATACAAGAAATCCATTCGACATATTTATACTCTCTATTTTGTTGCAAATTGATCAGAAAATACTCAAATTATAAGCACAAATTCGGATCATGACATCTACATCAAATAGGAAAGATTGGATAAGGAAAGTGTGGACTGCCAGCACACGTCACTTGTTTGATTCATAGCATTCACATCCAAATACCAAATTTGATGATTCAAGATCCATTGGAAAGAAAATTGAAAGGCAAAAACAATTTATTATTACTTACCAAATTCTGATGATAAAAGGGTGAAAAACGTGTGTCAAGATAGATTGTATTTAGAAACTAGACAATTGACAGATCATTAGTAATTTGTGAATAACATCCCTTTCTGATATCCAAATCAAGTGATTCAAGCCGCATTGGAAAGATATTTAAAAGTGTCACAATTTTGTCACTGACGAAATATTCCAAATTCAAACGATGCATGGTTCAAATGGCACATGAAAGACAGTTGACCGCGGAGAGACAAAATTCTATATAAGTCCTTGTATTCTCTAATTGTAGGAGCTCTTCCCCTTAAGTTCAATCTTTTTCTTCTTCTATGGGGGAGAGAGTCTCATGTTGCTTGTAATTGTTTTTATCTATATTCATAGCTAAATAAAATTTCTCTTTTGTTGTCACGTCTCTCTTCTCTTGTTTTATGTTTTCTATCATTGTGTAACTAAAATCCATCTCTCAGAAGGTGTAGATATGATCTTGGATGAATTAAGAATTAGGGTCATCACCATGATTATATTTCGACTTGTTATTACTTTTGCTTATTTGATTGAAAGAGGTAGTTGATTTATAATTATTTGATAGATTAGTGTTACTTGTAAGTTTCTTAATCTATGCTTAGAATTATATCGTTGATTCATTGCTTGTAAGAATTTGTGAAGTTGTAATTAGATCTAGGTTAGTTGTTGTTTGATGATATGATAGTCTAATCACTACAAGTCAGGCTTACAAAAGCTAATCTTGTGTGCTTATTGAAATGTGCAAGGCCTTTCTCAATTCATGGCTAAGCAAATGTTTTCAACTTCTAAGTGTTTCAACTCATCGTGTTTTTTGATTGCATCTTATTAAAAGAACCCATAAAAATATTTACATTATCTCTTAATTTCTTTATAAAACAAAACACCAAATATCAACCACCATTGTATCTACAATCTTCATTGCTCGTGCTTCATTGAAAAATAGAATCGACTGAAAGTTGCAACATCTCCTTGTGTCGACCCATTTGCTACACGATCCGTACGCTTGCGGTTAAATTTTAGACTCATCAACTATCCACGGAAGGTGATCATGATTCCAATCATGGTCACCAAAGCCATCTTATTTGGACAGCTAGATTTGGTTTTGTATTATGTAGATCTTAGACAAAGGACTCGGCCATTGCCTAACCACTATTGAATTCGGGACACTTTACACTATTGATCGTGGATGGGATAATGGAAAGTCATTCCGCGGTTAGTTGAGACCGACAAAAAGTAGTGGGTGTCCACGAAAATGCAGTGCATACTGAGGCCAAATTCTTAAGATCCTTCATAATATGGATTAGGACCTGACCTACGAAAGACAAACACCGAATAACAACGATTGTGCAGTGTATATCATGAACTAGAACAGATGCTTGATGCTGGACGTACATCCCACTGTGAATATGGATGCAATGAACAAAATCAACAACAAAATTCATGTGGTTGGAGATTCTCATCAAACATTTATCGATTCCCAAAACAAAATCATGGATCTCCTTCGAAATATGAACAAGTCAAACAACTAGGCCTATCAATTTGCTTGTTTATTTTTTTTTCTTCCGTATGCATTTGCCTTTGTATCAGTGTTATCTTCCATTTTCGCAATGAAATTTGATTTTCTTATTGTTTGTCGTTTTGTCTCCGCCTATGCTTTATTATTTTTGCTTCATGTCAAAAGGGGGAGAAACATTGACATAATATGTTTCAATGATTATATGAGATTCATGCACAACGTAAGGGGGAGTTTTCATCTAACTTATTCATATTGATAGGGGGAGGACATACACAATTTGACATTAGTTCCCATCATCAAAATGGGATAGATTGTTTGCTTTTTGGCCCTATTACTATTAATTTTGATGATTAACAAACTAATATTATGCTTTACCCAACATCACACATCATAGAGAAATGCATGTTTCAATGGCATATATATTGTATATCTCTAAGATTGTAGGTGATCAAACTGGAAACTAATCAACAAAGACATCAAGGACGAGGACTTGTAATCAAAGCTCAAGAAGTAGACATGTAATTTTCTATTTATTTGAGCCATAGAATCAAATGCACACTTGATGCATAAAAGGAATATTTGTCTCTATCGGTCAACCGTTTTCACTTCGGACTACTGATCTTGTTTCTAACAGATGTCCAAATACCCTTCGGTCAACCAGTGTCCCTCAAATTCCTTTTGACTTACTCTAGACTTACTCTACCAGATTACTGACACCCTTGCAGTTTGTCATTTCCATGAACCCAGTACACTTTGGATCTTTCCTAGAATTCTTGTTTCGGATTACCGAACATGGATCGGTCATCCCAACGTATGCCTTGTTTTGAATCCTAAATGACTTCATCCTATTGGCTCACGTGGCAATTAATACATTGAGAATTTTCATTGGACATTTTTTTATTGTCTAGTGAAACATTTTTTAAGATCCCTCAATGGTCTACCGATCCTTAGTTTGTTAACTGAGTCGTCATTGATAATTAGCGTGCAATGCCTCTTTTCACGTGGTATATCACCATTACCCTTCAATGAACATTTGAGCCATAACTGTCAGCACAAAACTCGCATTTAGTTTGGTCTTCCGATCAGCCAGTGGTTGACTGATTGATGTTAAGCTTGAAAACAAACAATCTTTAGTACTATAGTGAAACTACGCGTCCAACCTTTTTTGGAAAACCGATATCTCTATTGGTTAAATTTGAAGTTCTTCTCTAGAGTTAGAAACCCGTTAATAGAATTGAATTTGGTATACCAATGCTTGGTGGTTACAAAAAACCAGGCTCACTTCGGTTGACCATACTTGCTCAGGAATATGCCCGAGCTTAAATCATATCTTACTTCTCATCGGTCAAAATTTCAACAACCCACCATAATGCCTCTATTTTCTTTGAAGTCCACAAAAGCTTCATTTAAGAGACACAAACTACACTTTACTTTCCAAAATCATTCATATTGTTGTGCTCTCAAATTCCAATCCTTCAAAGCTCCACAACTCTAAAACTTCTCTCAATTCACTCCAAGTTAAATTGAAATCCTTTGAGTGCATTCAAGTTAGAGTTCAACTACTTCCATCACTTTCCACTGTGTTGTAAAGGTTTGAGAAAGCTTACTCTGAGGTTGTGAGACGAGATTCAAGAAAGGTGAGGGTGTTCGGACGGATCCAATTATAATAAAGTTTATCTTTGACCTTGAACGAAGAGATTAATAAATTCCTAAGTAGGGATCGGAGGATCGATCAGAACTCGAGGAGAGGGCTAGATCAGGGTGGTGTGGTAAAATCTCTATAAATCTCCAGAGTCAACGTGTGATTTGCATTTGCCTCTTTTCTAATTTTCATTGTGCATTGTTTAATTTAATTTGCAAGTAATCTATTCAATGCCCCTCTAGATTAGTGATCGATCCAACTTACAAAAATGATAGGTACTGAAAAGTTAGAAGTTAAAAGTTAAAACGACTTACAAACGCAGTCCTTTTAAACCCAAAAATATGTCCTTTAAACCCGAGGTTTGTCCTTAAAAGATTGAGTGTGTCCTTTAAAACACAAAAGTATCCTCAAATAGGCCCCTATTTTAAAGGACACATGTGTCCTTTAAAATCGAATGTGTCCTTTAAAAAAAGTATGTCCCAACAAAGAAGTTGTCCTTTACAGAACATGTTAGCCCTTTAAAGTTCAAATGTATTCTTTAAACCACATGTTTGTCCTTTAAAATCGAGTGTGCCCTTCAAAGCACAACCTCGCCATAATTTTTATAAAAATGGCATCTCACGTCGGTAGTTAACATAATATTTGGCATGATATATTATATATGTTTCATTATTAAAAAACATAACGTGCTAAAAAGGACATCCACGTTAGATTTGTCTGAATGCATTTTGGTTGTCCATACTGGCCTTCTAGATAGTGATATAAGTTGACCGATATATGTTAAGTCATCCGTGTAGTACATTTTGGGGCCCAAAATTTTTTCGTTTGACCGCATACGATAGGTTTTTTTACATTGTTTCTTACAAGTTACGACGACCATGACGTTCCTCTCAATGCACAATCTTCTTCTCAATCCTTTGTGGTCACTCGTGGGACATACATCTATCCCACAACTAATACACCTTTGCCCCTCAACAAATATATATTTATCCTGCCAGGGACACGTTTGTCCCTCATAGGACAAGTTTGTCCTTCCTGGGGCACTTTTGTCCGTCGTTGGACACACATATGTTCCGAAGCTAATAAACCTCCACCCTTGAGCCCCTCACCAAATACATGTCTATCCCACACGAGACAAGTTTGTCCCTCACTGGACAAGTAGGATAATATATAACTACGATAATATAAAAGATTAACCTAAATGTAAAAATTACAACAACTCAATGAATTGAATAGTACAAAAGTTTACATTATGTTAGTTAAAATTTATAGTATACTTGTTGAAAGTTTACAGTATGTATGTTACAATGTGTGACCATTGAATCTAGAGTCAGTGATGAAATACATTGTCATCTCACCCCTGACCAAGTGTAGATATTTGCGCTCCATCTGCACAGTGGGATGTACACCCAACATCAGGCATTTGATCAAGTGGATGACATACACTGAAAGGGAGAGATTATCCATATATGGTAATAAGGTCAAATACATTACATAGAGTTCAAAAGGGAAATACATCATAAATAATGCGGAAGCAAAAGACACACTGAAAAATCTTGTCGACGTGTCCTTCATGTAAAGAATCTTCGACTACTCGTCCAGTCTATCATGTAGGAATCTAAGTACCTGTAGCACCGCATCAACATATGCGTGAGTTTTCTATAAAGAAAATCCAGTATGCCCTTGGCCAAATCAGAGTTTTACAGAATTAAGCATGCAGCCTAACTAAGGCAAAAGCATCAGAAACAGAACAGAAAGGCATCAAATGCAACAGAAGCTACGACTCCAAAAGCCGTACCAGTCGGGCACACCCGAACACATTCCTCGAAAAGAACCAGAACACCAGCCACGGTGGTTAGAAATAGAACAACATCAATGCAACAGAAGACTATGACTACACAAGCCAAGCCAGTCAGACGCACCCGACACGTTCCTCGCAAGGAACCAGAACACTAGCCTCGCTAGTCAGAGGCGGTCACTCTATAGTGACCCCCCACTCGGCACAAAGTGGTGCGCCAGATAAGTGTCCCAATTCGCGGCAAGTGACTTAGATGGTGCCATCGTGAACTTGAGAACACCTACCCTGAGAAAGAATGGCAGTGCGCCTGCTCAGGACTATCTTATGCCTTGTCTCCCAACGTGAAGGTCTTATGCGAATGGCCTCTGAAGCTAGAGAACCCACTCGTGGCCCGTCGGCCCAGAAAATAGAACATACGAAGAATTATTAATTAGATTAAATGCAATGCAAGCTACATAAGAATCTAAAATCTAATGCAGCTACAGTATACGGAATGAGCACAAGGAAGAGTATCTGGATACCCTCCTAAGATCCCCGAACAAATCAGACATCCCAATCATGAAACAAACGAAGCTCACAACGGCAAACAATCATAACAGGATCGGCAAATCAAGATAACAACAGATCGAGTCATCTACGGGTCATGATAAAAATGTTATGAGGCCTGATTTCCTAAGGTCAAACCAAACCATAATCCAACATATCAAATCAGAATCACATAGACATGAAAGGAATAAACAGATGAATCACAGCAAGAGATATAATATTCAAACATCGTCGTGATGGATAACATGCATCTTCCGATTCAGAGCATATAAGCGAATAAAATTAACAACTCTAGACGTGATCAGAGGTGGCATAAGTATGAAATAACATTCATATCAGTAGGCAACATGATGAGCATGTGCATGATAAACAACAATCACAAAATCAATATTTAAACTAGGCCACATGCATGCATCCGAGTTTACTCATTTCATTAAGATGTAACATCGATAGCATATGATATGAAGGAGCTAGATTACTTTCAGGTATGCATGCGTGACTCCAGCATCAAGATATACCATATAATCAAGGCAAATAGATATATAATATCACTACTGAAACACAACTAGTATATAGACATACAATAATCAACACATGGAACATGATAACTTACAACAAACGAGCTAATCAAAGCCACCTGACTCACAACCAGACACGTGAGCCTATGACCCATCCAACCCAAGTGCTTAAAGTATGCTTCTCAGGAGATCTGAAGTGGGAGGTCGTCAGTAGGGATCCATCCAAGCTGCTCATTCCATCCACCGAGCAGGATGACACATGAGGTGCACTAACTGCATGGTTAGCCCACTTTAACACACACAGCTCAGACCAAGCAACCCCAGCAAGGCCCCTCACATCCCTAGCTTCCCTAGGGTATGTCCCCACCCCCTCCTAACCCCAGCCACCGTCTAAGAAGGCTGCATCAGCCAGCTGACCCAAACAAAGAGTCAAGAGGGTTGAAGACAAATCCTAGTCGGATCTTGGTGCTGTTAGATTGAGAAGCACATTCCTCTATGAAGTAGCAAACATCGTCATGGCTTCCAGGTTGATATTTTCATTTAATTTTAGCAAGGGCGTGTTGTTGCTTTTTCTGTCTCTTTATATGAGAACATTTGTCTGGTTTGGTGCAATTTCATTTCCTTTGAATTTGCACCTCTTGTCCATGATTGACTCTTTAGAAGTTTGTGTTGTCTCTCTTTTCTTATCATTGCTTTTCTTGAGACTCCTCTGTTGTCTCGTCTCTTACTTTTTTTCATTTTTCTTCTCCACATTTTCTTTTTCTTCTCCTCCCTTCTTCTTCTTCTTCAACCCTTCATTCTTGTTTTTCTCTTCTCCCTTCTTCTTCTTCTTCAACCCTTCATTCTTGTTTTTCTTTTCTCCCTTCTTCTTCTTCTTCTTCAACCCTTCTTTTCTATTCTCCTTTTCTCCCTTCTTCTTCCCCTCTTCTCTCTCCTCCTCCTCTTTTTTCTTCTTCTCATCCTCCTCTTCTTCATTTCTCCTCCTCTCCTTTTGTTCTTTATTTCTCCTCTTGTCCTCCTATTCTTCCTTTCTCCTCTTCTTCTTCCTTTATCCTCCTCTCCTCCTATTCTTTCTTTTCGTTTCTCCTATTCTCCTTTAGCCCTTCCTTTCTCCTCCTCTTCCTCTCTTCTCCTCTCCTTCTGTTGTTTTTTTGTCCTCCTCTCCTCCTTTCTTTCCTATCCCTTCTATTCTGCTCCATCTTTCCTCTCATATTCTGGTTCTTCTTGTTGTCCACCAATGAATTTGAGAATTATCATTTTTTTCATGTTAAATATCTGTAAAGACATCACAATTGTGGATTGTTGATGAATGTAGTAGAAATTCGTGTTTGAATGTTTGATTCATTTCTTTGTGTTTAGGTAGCCCACGTGGGCCACAATTTCCCCCCCCCCCCCCCCCCCCCCCCCCCCCCGCAGGACACAACTGCCCCTTGAGGTAAACAAGAGCCCATCGCGGGTCACAATAGTCCATCATGGGACACAACTCTCCTTTATAGGATTCTTGTGTCCCTCCCGGGATGTCAGTGTCCCTTAGGGGACACATGACTGCCTCATGAGACGAATCTCCCCACGGGCAGCAAGAGTCCCTCGTAGGCCGCGAATTTCCTCGTGGGACACTGGTGTCCATTTAATTGTAATTTTATTATTTCAAAGGTTTAGATTACAATTTACCTGTACCATTAGATTAGTCTACATGCCTGACGCTTTGACCTGGGACGTGGAGGCACCTTCTGCAGGCGTAAATGTGTCATTGGCGACATCATCTTCATTGATATGCTCTACCAGGGAAGTTCTCTCTGGCTGGGTGTACTGGGTAAATTCTGTAAAGGCATTAGCATCTTTCTCACCTTGCATGGATTCCATCGACCTTTCTTTCCAGAAATTTATTTCTTTGTCCTCCCCTAGTTCTTTGTCTTTCTCTCCCAATCATTGGTGTGGGTCCTTGCTCGTCTGCTCAGCCTTGAGTCTTCTCAATTTCAACTTCAGGTAGTTGACCTCATCTTGCAGTGGGTCCCTCGAAATGTTGTGGGTACCCACTATGATCCTTTAAGGCAAAACATACCGGGGAATGTCGACGATTCATCGATCGTCGTTGTTTCCAGACTCAACACATTCGTCGACCTCAGAGTCCTCACCTATCTCTACATTTTCAAATGATTCCAACTCATCTTCTTCTCTCAACTCAACTTCTCCGTTGGCCATTCTGAGGAGGGTGACGCCCTACACTTCGAACACCTTTTGTATATTCCTTGCCCTAGTTAAGGAACTCCAACGGTTCATTACTAGGAGCACCGCGGGGTATCTCATTCTCTATTTTTATCTTTGCAACCATACCTGCATCATCTTGTACATATGTCATTTCAAGGAAAAGTATTGGTTTCATAAAATGAGGGGAAATGATTGAAATTGTTATTTTTAACCTGAAGTGTGGCCACACATTCGTCCACGTTATCCTCAATATGGGTAACTGTATCAGTAAATTTCCTTATCTTTAGATCTCTACGAACCGTTTTATGCTCATAGTCAGATCCTCAAAAAATACTTGCACCCATGCATACGTTATTAGTTCCTCTAGGTTTTGGATCATAGATATGTACCATCTCTTCCCTCTATGTGAACTATCACAGAAAAGGAAGGTACTGAAAAGAATATATAACAGAAATTTGACACACTCTTCATTGTCTCCACTCACCCTCACTTCAGCCAGTTGTATTCCAAACTCTGCCTTCTCCGGTCGCTGACCTCGTCATTGCATCACAGACTTCTCAGTCATGTCAACTATCACTCTGCTCTTAGACAGTTGCAATATCGTGGAGACGTCAGAGGCCTTCAAATTCACCACTTTTTTCCCATGTATAAAACCTCCTTCCTCGTGGTAATTCTCGATCAGGAACTCCACATTGTCATTGTTCACTACGATCCTTTTCATCTTTAGGAAGTGTACGAAGGGGTCCATTTGAATATAATCTGCCTCTGCCAGAAAGCAGTTTCTCCATCTTAAAGGATGCCCATCTACACTTTGTACACCAGAAGAAATTTGATGTCTACAATGAATAAAATGTCATACTTAATACCTCAAAAGTAAAATTCCAATGTTAAACCACAAACTTATAACCATAAGAGACAACCTAAAAGGACACAATTGTCAGTCGAAGGACACACACTGGTGTTTATCTGTCAGTAATGCATCCATCGGTGCAGGTAACTTTACACCACCAGATAGCTTATGCCATTACGGAAACCACACACTAACGGAAGTGCTCACTAACATTGACGAACAAAGTCTATCAGTTAATATTTTCGTAGTATTCGTCAGGCTAGAAAGGTACACCAACAAACTCATACCATTGTATATTTTCGATAAAACAATACGTGGTAAAATGAAATTTGTCACGCGAAAAATGGCACCTACAGTTGAGTTTATATTCACCAACGGTATTCTCTGTCGGTGATTTGTTTTACAAAATGTTCACTGACGAATATTGTCCGTCGGCATATAGTTTGAAAAACAACCATTACTAACTTATTACGTTTAACTACACCGACTGATAGATTATAGGAAACTAATCGATAGAGTCGTTAGACCATTAGTGTGGATACCACCAATGGATGTGCTGACTAACACCAACGGACAAAGTCCATCGATGTAGCATTACATCAGTAGCCCGTATGGGCTCTTGCCTCATTTCTCTCTTCCCACACCTCTCTCCCCTCCAAAACCTTAATCGCTGTCACGACCCGTCAGTTCCGCCTCTTACCACCCTTGCATCGCTCCCTCGCCCCATAACCCTCCTCCTAGACCTTCTCCGTGATGCACCCTCCTCCCCTCCGCCTCCCACCTAAACCCTAGATGACCTCCTCCCTGCATGCTCGGCCCCACCCCTTCCTGCATGCTTTGCCCCCCACCCGACCACCTCCTCCTCCGCCTTGCCCCCCTCCTCCCCACCCCAACCTCACCGAAGTCCAACCCCCTCTCCACCCCATCCACCCTTCCCTGACTAACCCCCTCCTCCCCAGCATCCTCCTTCATCCCAACCAGACCCCTCCTCCCTGCATGACCAACCAGCCACCCCAACCCCCCCAATACTCCCCGCCACCTCTCACCTCCACCCCAACCCCCTCCTCCTCCACCCCCTCCTTCTCGCACGTCCCCAGCAACCTCAACACAACCCTGGGATTCTGTTAATAAAATTTCTAGATTAATTATGTGGATTAATTTGTAAAATTTGTTAATTAATTATGTAGATTAATTTGTATATTAATTTGTAGAATTCATAAATTTTAACCTAATAAATTTGCCTGTGATATTTGAATATGGTTTGATTATAAAATGTTTAAGTTTAATTGGTTTAGAATATAAAAGTGTATGTGAAATGGGTAGTGAGATTGATTAATTTAATCATTAGACAGAAGAGATGAGTTATTTTTATGTTGTAGTGACTTTGTATGATTTAAGTTTAATGAATTGATGATAGTATGATGGTTATCGTAAAAAAATGGACATTTTTTCTAGTCAATATAGGTATTCGAAAAAAATTATAATTGAAAATATATGGAAGACTGTCAAAATTTATACAAAATTCTATTAACTGTAAACGTGATTACGGTTTAGTTGTATTGAGTTGGATTTAGTGACATGTGCTAGTTTGTTTGAGAGAGTTGGTTTTGTTGAATCAGTTAGTTGATTGTGTTAGAATAAGTTTAATTGAATTTACTTGGATTGGTTTTTGATTTGGTTGTATTGAATTTTTCCGGACTAAAATAAGTTTGAAATTGGAGTAAAACACGTGATTTATTTGTAGTGGTGAAGGGAGTTTGGACACCAGTGAAGGTCCTTTTGATTGTGGGGAAATTGGTTGGAAATTTGTGATTTGAAGTAGACAGCAATATGGTTTCTTTTGATGAACTCAAATTGATGGGTTGGCACTTTGTCACAAGGATTTTAAGTTGACTAGTTGGAGATTGGGTCCACAAATTGGCATGACTAGTCGGCTTCAAGCCAATCACTGACTAGCTAGTTGGTTGACTTTTAATAGTTTCTCTCTAATTGACACATGTAATGTTATTGGTGTTTCCTTATTGATGTAACAAATGTGTTGAGAAATTTATTGTAATTACTCAGAGAGTTCTCACGAAAAATATAGGAATGAAAGGATAGCATCAGCCACAATGTGAAATATCATTCATTGGAGTAATATGATGTTTAAAATTTGAAGTTTACTTTAGGATGTGCGATTCATGTCATGTTTGATTTGGATGTTGTCTATTTCAATGCAGATTTTGATTGGTTGGATTCTGATTTGTGGAATTTATTGATGAAATTGTTCGAAAGATATGTTGTTTTTTCTTGTCAATACATGTTTTTGAAAAATTTCTGTATTGAAAAATAAGGGAGGTAAATGCCGAAATTAATAAAAAAATCTATAAAAATTAAATGTGTTTACGGTTTAGTTATATATTGAGCTCGATTGAGTTGGATAAATTAGTTGATTGTTAGATTGGTTAATTGAGTTAGTTGGATTGATTTGAGTGAGTTGGATGTGTTAATTAGATTGTGTGGAATATTCCTAGTAGTAGGAATATTTAACATGTTATGTTTGAAATCAATAGAATCATGGCCTCAGACATAATTTGAATGTATGACAAGAGAAATACTAAAACATTCACAGAAAATCTGAAGTCATTCATAAACCTTACCTTTGGTCCTCACAACCAATACATTCTTGCTGGGAAAATCTTATGCCCATGCAAGAAATGTTGTTACAATAAGTGGGTGACTAGAGGCGACATCATCAATGATATCGTCATAAATTGCTTTGTTGGTAATTACGAGCAGTTGGTTTTTCATGGTGAAAGTATTACTAGTTTGAGAATACAAGTTGTCACGACAATTACAACACGACCAACAAAGATTGCATTAGAAGAGGATGACATGGATGACATTAAGGGGATGACACACGATGTGGCAGAAGGTGGTAACATCACAACCGATTCGTCGAGACAAGGGATTTATTTGACGTAGTGTTTTTCTATGGGGAGCACCAGTTTTATTTGTCAAGAAGAAAGATGGATCCAAAACTATGTGGATCAATTACCGGATACTAAACAAGGTGACTATAAAGAATATGTATCTCTTGCCCTGCATAGACGATCTGTTTGATCAATTGTAGATAGCCACGGTATTCTCAAAGGTTGATTTTAGGTTTGATTACCATCAGTTATGAATTAAGGAGGCAGACGTGTAGAAGACGACCTTCAGAATAACATATGGACACTATGAGTTTCTAGTCGTGGCTTTTGGTTTGACTAATGCACCAGTAACCTTCACGGATTTGATGAATAGAGTATTTAAACCGTTATTGGACAAGTTCATGATTGTGTTTCTTAACAACATTTTAATATATTCATCTAATAAGGAGTAACACGCGGAACATCTGAGGATCGTGTTGGAGGCCCTACGACAGAATAAGCTTTATGCGAAATTTTCAAACTGCGAGTTGTGGTTAGAAAAAGTTATGCTTCTCATTCATATTGTATCTAAGGAGGGGATCTCTATAGACCCAACTAAGGTCGATGTAGTGATGTAGTGGGACGTGCCAAATACACTTTGGAAATCAGGACTTTCATTGTACTTGTTGGTTCCTACATGAGGTTTATTCAGGACTTCTCAAATATAGCATTCCCGTTAACGGCATTGATTTGCAAGAGAGCTAAGTTTAGCTTGACCTAGAAGTGTAGGATAGCTTTCAGTAATTGAAGAGGAGACTTACTTCAGCTCCAGTTCTAACTTTCCCTCCTGGAAATAGAGGCTAAGAGATTTATAGTGATGCTTCCACATGGGGTTAGGATGTGTATTGATGCAGCATGAGAGAGTGATAGCTTATGCTTCAAGACAAATGAAGACAAATGATTAGTAGCATATCATACACTGCATTCATGCTATATATCCTTTATTTTACCCCAAGTTTGTGTTACTCGAGTGTTTTTTGAGGTGTTTCAGGTGTTAGGTATAAAGAAGAGAAAGAAAGAAACAATGACATAAATGCAAGAAGAAATGACTCAAATGAATGAAAGTAGACATGTTTTTCATGCACAAGGACCCATCTACAAATCAGGAAGGATCCAGATGAAATCCCGAGGGACCTAAACGCACGGAAAACATTTTAAGAACAAAAATCCCTCAATACCATGATCTTGAAGATTATTTGGGCAATTAAGACTAAACAGGCATGAACCAGCCGACCAGAAGTGCACCCCACGTGCAAAATAGAACACTTAAGCTCCTAGAAGAAATCGGGGCCGACCGGGCACAAAAGATCCGCCAGTGGCAAATTTTGATCAGCCGTTGGCAGACAATGTTGGCCAAATTCGCCCCCAATTTCTCCTGTTACTTCACCTTGATCATTTGGGTGCACTGGATTATTGAGAAAGTTATTACAGCCATCGGATTGCTTCCAGATCCATCCAAACCCTTATTTCTTCTATCAATTGACTTGGAATGCCTACTTTCTTCTTCTTCCTCCCTCTCCTCCTTAGGTTAGTTTCCTTTCTTGTTCAGTAGAGTAGGTTTTATTTCTTATTTATTAGAGTAGGTTTTAGTTTCTTAATTAGTAGTGTAGAGGAGGAGAGGAGCAACCTTGTAATCTTTCATTTTAATCTAGTTTTCGAGATTTTCATTATGGTTTTGTGTTGTTTTTATGTTTTCTTCGGTTTAAAGATGGGTATGGAGTAGTCCATCCCCATGGTGGTGGAGAAGAAGGTGAAGTGATTATGTGATGTATTAAGTGTGTGTGTGTTAATCAAATCCTCTATACCTCACATTAGTTTCATAACCATCTACTGAGATTTTCACTCTTATATTTGATGTGCTAATGCTCTTGAGTGCTGCTTAGCACATGCTTAGAGTAGTGGGCTTATTATATGTGAAATGATGATGTGAGGATAAAGATGGAATGGATAAGGAGGAAACATGACATGTGCATACATGTGCTCATGTTGGGCTCATCCTAATTAATGTCTTGTATGTTTTAATGATTGTGCTAAATCTTATTTCATGTGGAGACATAGTGGGGTTTTGTCATTATGTTTTTCATGTTAGCCTCATCTCAATTATTGTCTTGTATGTTTTAATGATAATGTTTTATCTTATTTCATGTGGAGAGAAAGTTGGATTTGGTTTTTATGGATTTGATGTATTACATGAGCACCAATGAACACATACACGTACACACATTCTCATTTCCGCATTCTTTCCCTACCCCCTAAGGGGGGTTTTATCGTTTGTTTTCTGATTTAGTACGCATCGTAGTGTAATTCGATCTCATCTCTCTCTTTTCCTTTCCTACTCGAGTATTGTGAACACCGACTCACACGCTCGTCGTGGACATGACATGTACTTGTCGTGTCTTCACCGACGCCGTGCACTTGCGGTAATTATAACTGAATCAATCAACACATGAAACAAATTATCCAACGTATGATCTATAGCTGGCAGCAGTGGTGTACGGTTTGAAAATATGGGTGCAATATTTGTATGGAGAGCAATTCAAAGTCTTCACTGATCATAAAAGCCTGTAGTACTAATTTTCATGAAAGGAGTTGAACATGAGACAACGAAGATTGTTTGAGTTTTTGAAGGACTATGACTTCACCATTTCTGATCACCCAGTAGAGGTGAATCTCTGTAGCTGATGCCTTGAGACGGAAATAGGAAGGCTCGGTGGCGAGTATGATGATACAAGAACGGAAGCTAGTTGAAGACCTTGTGCAACGGAAACCATTTGTTGAGCAGAGTAGGGACGTGATGGTTGCGGGCCTGAAGGTCGAACAAAGTATAATCGAAATGATACTGTAGAAACAAGGAGACGACCCATAGTTGCCTAAGCTACTTCAAGCTTCAGGAAAAGAGAATGCAGACTTTAGGATTGCCATTGTTGGAGGCCTGCATTTCAGGAATAAATTATGGGTACCATGTGTCGAGGGGTTGAGGAAGGAGATCATGGAGTAGGCGCATAAGTCCTAATACACTATAAATCCGGGTAGCACGAAAATGTTCAAGGACTGGGATATAAGATTTTGGTGGAAAGGCTTGAAGAACTACATCTCAGAGTTAGTTTCCAGATGTTTGTTTTTGTCAGAAAGTAACGATAGAACACGAAAGGCCAGCTGGAGTGATGCCAAAGATAGATATGTTACAGTGGAAGTGGGAGCACTTGATTATGGTCTTCGTTACAAGTTTACCTAGGACCTCTATTCGGGAATGTGGCCCGATGCGGCCGCATATGCGGATGTGGTCATGGCGCGGGGGAGATGTGCATCGCATCTCCCCGATGCAGCCGCATCTCAAAACACCCTTTTTTGGGGTTTTTTTGTTTTTTACCCTGATTTGTTTAATATTGAATTATTGATCTTAGAAATTATTCAAAAAATTAACAAAATTTTTAGTTACATGCATATAATTTATAATTAATATATCTATATTATGCTATTTAATTATTAAATCGTAAACCACATATGTACCCATATTGCTTCCGCATCCCGCATTTTTGAACCTGGTCAAGACAGACTGTATTTGGAAACTGGACAATCAACATATCATCGGTAATTTTTGCATAACGTTCTTCTCCAAAATCCAAATCAAGTGATTCAAGTGGCATTAGAAAGATATTTGGAAGTATCACAATTTCATATCTCATAAGATATTCCAAATTCAGACGTTTCAAGGGTCAAACGGCGGATTAAAGACAGCTGACCTGGGAGAGATAAAATTCTATATGAAGCTTTGTATTCTCTAATCAAAGAGTTTTTCCCTTTTAGTTTTATTTTCATTTTTTGTTCTATGAGGAGAGAGACTCGTGTTGGATGTACTTCGTTTCTATTTTCTTATTAGCTAAACAAATTTTCAATTTTCTTCTCATATCTCTTTTCTATTCTTTTATGTTTTCTTTCATCATGTGTAACTAAATCCATATCTTGGAATTGTGGGCTAGGATGACTTAAGAATTGTGGTTGTCAATATGTTAATATTTTGATTTGTTATTACTTTTGCTAATTCACTTGAAAGATGTAGATGATTTATAATTATTTGATATGTTAATGTTACTTGTAAGTTTCTTAATCTGTGCTTAGAATTTATATGATTGATTCTTTGCTTGCAAGAATTGGTGAAGTTGTAATTAGATATAGCTTAGGGGTTGTTTGATGATTTGATAGTCTAATCACTTCAAGTCATGCTTACAAAACGTAATCTCATGTGCTTAATGAAATGTGCAACACCTTTCCCAATTCATGCCTATGCAAATGTTTTCACCTTCTAAGTGTTTCATCTTGTCGTAATTTTTGAGTGCATTCTTATAATAAAAACCCATAACAATATTTACATTATCTCTTAATATCTTCATAAAACAAAAGACCAAAAATATAAACGACCATTGAATCTATCAACGTTATTACTCGTGCTTCATTGAAAATAAAATCGTCAGGAATTTGCAACCTCTCCTTCTGTTCAACATGTATGCTACAACATTGTACGCTTGCGGTTAAATTTAAGACTCATCAGAGGACGATACCCACTAGCATTTGCAGCTACTTCTTTACCTCCCTTAACTCTGCTAGTACCATTTGATACGGTGCTTTGGATATTGGTGAAGACCTGCAATTAACTCTATAGAGAACTCAATTGCCCTATTAGCAGGTAATCCTTCCATATCGTCCAGAAAGACATTTGGAAAGTCACAAACAACCTCAATATCCTCCAGACGATTTGGTGACGACACAACCATCACCACACTAGCCAAATTGGCAGGACAACCACTCTGTAACATCTTTCACACCTTCAACGCAGAGACAATTATCCGATGATCTTTACTTTTGACTCCTCTTTTGATCACCTGTGTGGCTTGGGGTTTGTGATCACAATCTTCTACTCACGATATCAAACACAAACATCGTATTGTCTGAGCTAATCCATACCCAAAATAACATCAAAATCTAACATCGAAAGAAGAACTAGATCTGCAGGAAAGTCATGACCTTTCCAAACAAAAGACATTTTCGGGGAAAAACTTCCGTAGATCAAGAATATCACCCAAGGGAGTACTAACCTCGTGGATAAAAGTTAGCTTCTCAGATGGACATGTAACATCCTAACAAATGTCTCAGAGATAATGGAATGTGTTGCTAAAAATCAAATAAAACTTTAACAACGTCACCATAAAGGTTATGACGCGACCCAACTAGTACGGTAATTTGTCCAAACTAGCATTTTAATGTACCATGAGGTACCTGAGGGGCTTGTGGATCAGTATCTTCCTGAGGGAAATTGCATCTCAGAAATCTATAAAACACAAAAACCTCACGACGAGGCATATAATCACTAGATCAAGCCTTGTCTATGGTAAACTATCATGCAATAATGATACTGACACATCTATTCTTTCTATTGCTGGATTCCCTTGGATTCTGCACACGATGGAACCGTTTTCGCTCTGACACCAAGTTGTAACATCCGTAATTCTGCATGGAGTCCACGCAGAAGTAAACATTAAAGTTCCCGTGGAAATAATGTCACTAGAAAAAAGATAAGGACAATATAAGAACACAAGAACAATAGAACGATTGAAGCCCCAGTTAATTGGAATAAAATTGATAAGATAATTCAAATTATTCAATAACTAGTTTAAGGACATTGTACGAAATTCAAGGATAATGACATGACTCAATAACAATAAAGTTCAAGGACATAGAAAGACACACAAGAAGACCGATCAATCGGTTCCTGATGCATAGAATCCCAAAGGACGTCCATCGCAGGCAATCCTAATTAGTAGTACATGCAAAACAACATCATAAGACAAATAAGTTTTCATAAAGAAAACTAGGTACGTGTAATTTCCTATTTTCAGAAGTAAAATACGAAAAACGAACTATAAAGATAACCAACAAAAACAAAACATTACCAACATTAAATATAGTGTTCAAAGAGAGGTTAGACAATACAAAAACCTGTAATATACCTAATGATTTAATATGGTATTCAGTTACAAAAAAATTCCAGACATAGAACCCCAAAACTTGAATTACGCCAAAAGGCTTGCAAACGATTCCACGTGTACACTCGATCAACAATGTCCATTAGGATTAAAAAGACTCATATCCATTCAACTGCTAAATAAAAATAACCTTAGTCATTCTCAAAACCTAAAAGAAAGACATAGTACTCTGTCTGAGTCTTTAAAATTAAAGACCCAACATGCAAGCCTCCACCAAACTCCGTACTTAGGTTACGCTACAAATATTTGTTCAAATAATCTCAACATGAAATGAAATAAGTGCAATAACATGAAATCAAATAGTAAATCTCAACATTACTTCTGAACAAAACCATGTGACAAGTATGACTTCAAAAATTCTAATCTACCAGTCCATACAATACAAAATAGATCATATTTCAATTAATTGCAACCGTTTCAAATTCAGCAAGTTTTCGATTTAACACTGTTTGAATTTGGTTCAGTTGTTTCATTTCAAATTAATTCACAAAATCTATTAATAATTACCCAGACCACCCACCACATGCACATTACGGTCTTCTGTTAACGCATATGCCAACCTCACACCCAGAATTCCATATTTCAATTTATCTAACATTTGACACTCGTGAGGCCCTTATACGCTACCTGTCTCAGTCAATCTACATCAGATTTGAATCTTGTGGGCTTATCATTGCCACATGATCCACTTTGGATCAAGTTGTGTCATCGTTCTAGCCTGTCGGCCTATGCTCATAAGAGTCAGTATACTCCAAAGAGTCAATATTGTTAGGAACGACGACCCTCTAATCTCTAAACTAAATATGAAATTTAAATGATAAGTAAAGTGATTAAAGAAATAAGAACAAGTAAACCAGAATGGATGTTGGCATTAGAGAGGTTTGGCACCGCACCTGGTCCTATCCTCGCAATGCTCGCTCAGTCCTCTGAGCCCCACTTACGTTTCCACTATCTGATCTCCATTCTAGGTCAAGATCAACACGTTGCTACAACACCGAGCCTCGTGAACATTCCCGGCCATGCTCATGTCTCCTCTCACAACCCAAGAGGGAGTTTCCTTGAAGCTTTACAATGCTTGAGTGATTCTTGAATGTGGAAATGGAATCACAATCCAACTAAACACTCTAACTGGAGCACTCTTGGATATATGATTGGAATGGATATGCAAGTGGTGAAGATTGGCTCTAAGTGTAGGAACATGAGAGCTTGATGATGTAAGGAGTTTAGCACTAGATGATGGATCAATAGAGAGTGATTAGTGTCATATCATGCATATATCCAGGTCATATATCCTCTATTTTGAGCCCAAGCATTGGCATGTAACGAGTTTTAGGTTTATGTTTGAGGAATAAACAAGTTTAAAAAGAATGCACAAAAAGGACTAAAATGCGAAAAAATGACTGATTTGTGAGACTTAAGGACCTATCTGCAAGAGGAAAGGACCTGGATGTAAGTCGGTAGGACCAAATAGCAAACTAAGAAATTCAACACCATCATGAGGAGTATTCAATTAGATTCGGCACCAGACTCAAATAACCAATCAAGGTGTACCCAAAGGAGAGAATTAATGTAATTAAGAAGACATCCGAAATCTGGTCAAATCAGAACAATTATGATCTCAATTGGCGGCCTCAGACCTCCAATTGGCAGTCTATTTGGGTAACGATCCGACCCGGCTTCTCGTGGGTTTGTATGATGTTGTTTGTGTCCATTTTAGGCATGTTTCAATAGTCCCACCCGGGGGATAATTGTCCCCAAATACCTTTTTCATGTCTATAAATAGTCCTCTTCTTCCTTTGTAACCTACCCATTGCATGGTGGCCATTCTCTACATGGAGTAAGTCTTTAGAGCAAAACATATGTGGAGAGAATGATACTATGTGAGTCATTAATAAAATAATTCTTCTAGTTTTATCTTCATGTTGCGTATTTTAATGCTTGCATGTTTAGCTTACTTTTGTTTTCTTAATCATAGTATAATTAGTTAGAATGTCTTCCTTTCTTAATATAATTGTTATTTTAAAGTGTAGTGAGTAGCTACATCCCCTTTTGGGGTGGAGATGATGTTTATACATGTATGAAGAATGAGAATGAATGTTATCTTATGAAATATGTTATGGTTGTGATTGTATGCTTCTATGTTTAAATGAGAATATTTAACTTGATGGGTTTTGCCACAACTTTTAGACACTTTACATGCTTATTTAGGTTTTTAATAACCAACTTGTTTATGCTCATATTAAACAACTAGGTTAGTGATTGGATTGATAGGTTTTGCCATGACCATTAGACACTTCCTATGCATGAAAACACAACCTATACTTGTGTTATATCGAATGCATTCTTCACCACCTTATTACATGTATACACACACTCCACCCCATAGGGGTTTAGTTAATCTCGCTTTGTTAGTTGCTTACTTTAGTTTTAGTTAATCTGGAGTTGTTATCTTTCTCATTTCTTAGTTGCTAGTTTAGTGTAGCCTAGTTACTGTAACCAAATTTCTTCTCCCCTATTGGCCACTTGATTTCTGAAGAACCAGAGTTGAGACACCTCCTTTTGGATTTGACCCGTACTTGCAGTTTAAGCTTTAATCGAAATAGGGAGTGTTCAAGAGTTGCAAAACAAAGGTATGAAACCCTATTTATAAGCTTTAAAGCTCTACTAGCCATTTGGGAGTTAGTGTGATATGGACCAATGAAAAGCAAGAATTTACTTTAAGCTCCAGTAGATTTCTAGGCTGATTCGGTCGACCGTTAAGGAATAGTAGTCTGAAACAAGCTAGTTTGCTTGGGCAGAATGCATTCAATTGACTGAATAGGATTCGGGTTACTGTTCACCAACTTCCACTAACTATTTCTAATTTCGACCAATTGAAGTTTGGTTAACCAAATGGAGTTTGATTAACCAAATGGAGTTCAGTTCACCATTCTAAGGTGGATAGTAAGATTGGTGGGCTCTGATTGCACAAGTTCGCTAGACCGTAGGCTATTCGGATGATCGAAGTTAGTGTGGGTTTTGTTCTGACAGTTATGACTCAAATGCTTGTTGAATACAATGGCAATATGTCACATAAAAATAGTCGTTGCACGCCAAAGGCCGGAAGGACTCGGTAGACCAATAGGAGACCGGACATCCAAAATTGGACATGTTAAATGGTCTCTAAGACAATATGCAAATGTGCCCGTTGAAGTAAAATCCAAAATCGATCAAAGACATTTCGGTCGACCGAATGCCTTTTGGTCATCCGACTGGACAATTCCAGAGAGGAACCTAACGTCCATTAATTGGAAGGTTTTGGTTATCAATTAGGTGTTCGATTGACCAAACTTGGTTGGGACAAAATCCTAGAGCTCAATTTTACATTTATTACTATCGGCTCAATGAATAGAAAATTACAAGTCGTCTCCTTGAGCTTTGATTACAATCTTGCATTTTTGTCCCAATGCTCCTACTCTGATATTCTTGATCCACCTAATAAGATGATTGCAAGTATACGCAAGTATATATGCAATGCATGAAATAATGTTTGCCTACTTTGATTGATTAGGTTGATTGATTAAGATTGGTTTGATTAATCATCAAAATTAATATAGATTAAGGCCTAAAAGGAAACAAGTATGCTCTAAAGAGCCAGAAAGTGCCAGCGCAATTCAGTATCACTTTCTTATTTTACTATACATAATTTTATTCCTTCATTTTAACCACGACGATAATTAACAACTTCAAATAATTCAGATTCATGAATTTAAGATAATAATTACTTCATTTGTAAAAAAGAATGATAATAAATACTTCATTTGGCATTCAATCCTATAGCAGAAACTAAGATGCAAACTACTCCAAATTCGAGCAAAGATGTGAATGCAAAACACCCCAAATCAGAATACCCACAAATTCATCTTACCCAACATTTTGTCTCTAAGAACTATATCATTTAATTCCCATAAAGCCCAACTAGAACAACATCAACAGAAACCAAACTTGTGAACCTCACCGAATTTTCTCAACTCCAACCTGGTACCTTGGGTGAACGAGTCATTTAGCTTAGATTTTTCTTGCCCAAATCGATGAAAATCCAACCCAAATAAAAAGGTGGATTTGGTTCCTTTTCACTAGAAAGCTTGCATACCTATAACCAATTCTAAATTGAAGAAGATGTCGAGATGACACTAAAGGAAGACAAAGTCGACGATGGAAGCGACACCTCTCGGTCTCTCCTTCCTCTTCCCAATCCTCCTCTACCTCTTTTTTCTCAACAAACCGCCGACACTATGGGTTGGGGTTAAAGACTTGGTAAAATTGCAGTCTATCCCTCGAAGATCTCATTATGCCCACTTAGTCTAAACATTCAGTTAAGTCCACTATTAACATTTCTCATATTCATTTGTTTTACTTAAATTCATTTATTCTATTTTCTTAGAACAAAGATATTACAACCTAACTCATTTACCAAAAATTCCGTCCTTGATATTGCTAGTCAAATAGCATGCCAAACAAGTATGGATAATTCTTTTTGATATCCTTCACAAGTTCCCAAGTAGCTTCATCAACTTTGTGATGCTGCCAATGAACTTTGTTTATTGGAATACATCTCCAACGAAGTTGATGTTCTTTCCAATCCAAAATCTTTGTTGGTCTCTCTTCGAAGGATAACTCTTCTCTCACTTCTGGAATCTCAAACTCTATGATATGATAAGGATCATGAACATACTAACATAACATGGAAAATTGGAAGACATTGAGAATCCCCACAAATTGTGGTGCCAAGGTAATTCTGTAAGAAACTTCACCAATTCGTTTGAGTATCTCCAAGGGACCGACATATCTGGGAGTCAGTTTGTGTTTCCGACCAAATCTCAACGCACCCCTAGCTGGAGATATCTTTAAGAAGACATGATCACCAACCTCAAATTTTAGTTCCCTTCTTCTTTTGTCTGCAAAACTCTTCTGCCTACTTTGGGTAGCTTCCAATCTTTTCTTAATCAGGTTCACTTTATATGCATCTCGTTGGATAACTTCTGGACCAACCAATTGTCTTTAACCAACATCGCTCAAGCATAAATATGATCTACAAGGTCTTCCATATAAAGCCTCAAAAGGAGTCATTCAAATACTTGCATGAAAACTATTATTGTACGCAACTTCCACGAATGACAAATGTTCATTCCAACTTCTTGCAAAATCCAGCACACACTCTAAGCATCCTCAAGCGTTTGAATAGTGAGCTCTGATTGTCCATCCGTTTGAGGGTAAAGGCACTACTAAACTTCAACTTTGATCCTAATTCATCTTGCAAGCTTCTCCAAAATTTGGAAGTGGAACGCATATCTCTCTTAGAAATGATGGATACTAGAATCCCATGCAACCTGACAATTTCCACCATATACAACTTAGCATGTTGGTCCGTGGACTAATTGACCCGCACTGGGAGAAAGTGGACTGACTAAGTTAATCTGCCAACAATTTCCGAGATGGAATCATTCTATGCCTAGTCTTAGGCAATCCAATGATGAAATCCATAGTAAGATGTTCCCATTTCCATTCTAATGAGTCTATAGGATGCAATGTCCAACCTGGTCTTTGATTTTCCATTTTTATCTGCTGACAGACAACATTTAGAGATGAACTCAGCAATATCCTTTTTCATTCATTTCCACCACAAAATCCGTTGTAAGTCTTTATACATCTTCATAGCTCTAGGATGCATTGTGTATTGAGACCTATATGCTTCTTCTATGACTTCATTTTTTACATCCACACTGCTAGGTTCCAAAAAATTATTCCGAAGCAGATCCCACCATCAAAAGCTATCTAAAATTCTAACTTCTCATTCTCAACAAGTACTAACATTTTCTACAACTTTAAATCCTTTCTTTTGGGCTTGTAATATTCATTCAATCAGTTCTGATTGAATTCTGATATTTGCTAACAATGCATTGTTCTTCTTGTCTATTGACGACTTCCATTCTACCATTTCTTTTATCAACTTCTATTCATGAACCATCATACTAGCCCTTAAGATTTTCTGCTTAACGCGTCTGCTAAAACATTAGCCTTCCATAGATGATATGAAATTGTAAAATCAGTCTTTTAGGTATTCCAACCACCAACACTGCCTCATATTCAAGTCTTTCTATGAAAATAAGTATTTCAAGCTCTTGTGGGCTGTGTACACCTCAAATTGTCCACCATAAACATAATGTTGGCAAATTTTCAAGGCAAACACAACCGTTGCAAGCTCCAAATCATGTGTGAAATAATTCTTTTCATGAGTCTTGAGTTATCTATATGCATAAGCTACCACACTACCATGTTGCATCAAGACACAACCAAGTCCCATCCTTGAGGCATCACTACAAACCACGAATCCACCATGACTTATTGGAAGCGTTAACAGTGCTGCAGAGGTTAGCCTTTGCTTTAACTCTTGGAAGCTTTACTCACAACACTGTGACCACTCGAACTTTACTGCTTTCCTAGTTATTATAGTCAACGGATTTGAAATCTTTGCAAAGTATTTAATGAATCTCCTATAATATCCAGCAAGACTGAGAAAACTCTTTATTTCTGATACCTTCTTCTGTTGATTCCATTGCCTAACTGCCTCTACCTTTACTGGGTCTATAGAGATTCTATCTTTGGATATCACATCCCCAAGGAATGACACTTGATCCAACAAAAATTCAAGTTTCACAAATTTTGCAAGAAGTTTGTTCTGCCTCAAACTTTCCAACACCACTCAAAGGTGCTCTTCATGCTATGTTGCATTCTTTGAGTACACCAAAATATCATCCAAGAAAATGACAACAAAACGATGTACATAAGGTCGAAAAACTATGTTCATCAGGTCCATAAATGTAGGAGATGCATTGGTTAATCCGAATGGCATCACAAAAAATTCATAATGCCCAAATCTGGTTCTGAATGTAGTCTTTGGTATATCCACATTTCGTATCCTCAGCTTATGATACTCAAACCGCAAATCTATCTTGGAAAATATTATCGCATCCTTCTACTGATTAAAAAGGTCATCAATGCGGGGAACATATACTTATTCTTCACTGTCGCCTGATTCAGTATTTGATACTCTATACATAACCTCATTGACCCATCCTTCTTCTTTTCAAATAACATTGTAATTGTTATTGTTTTAATTTAAATCCTACAATTGTTTCTTTAATTCCTCCAGCTTAGTAGGTGTCATTCTATAAGGTGCTTTTGATATTGTTGTTTTCATCTCTAGTAACTCGATACAGAAGTTCATGTCTCGATGTGGAGGTAGCCCTGGAAGATCTTCTGGGAAAACATCATCAAACTTGCGAACCACATCTAATTCCTTTAAAGGTGCATGTGATGATTCTGTCTTTACAACCCTTGGTAGATATCGATGATATCCTATATTCAAACTTTTCCGAGCCTTTAAAGTATAGACATAAGGTTGACCTTTTTTTCTTGATTAATCCCTCTAATCACTAACTCATGTGATTTGGGCTTTGAAATAACAATCTTCCTTTCTCGGGAATGGACACAAGCATAATGTTGCGTTAACCAGTCAATTCCCAAGATGATGTCAAACCCCGTCATTGGAAGTACGACAAGATCATGTGGCAATTCATGTTATTCAAACTTGACAAATATAGCCCTATAATACACCTAGAAGTAAGACTATCACCTATAGGTGTAGTCACAACAAATTGAAAAGCCATGTTTTCAACTACCAAGTCCAAAGTCTAAGCAAATCTCTTAGAAATTAAAGAATGCGTTGCCCCAGAATCAGATTTTGGCTAAATGGCCATAGACAAGCAAAGTACCTATCTTCCACAACCGCATTCGAACTCTTAGCATCCCGCGTACTGATAGCATCGACACGACCAATCACCTTCTTTTGCGGCTCATTTGTCTTCTAGAACAATTTATAATCCTTGCTCTTCTGAGGATAGTCCTTGACAAAATTCCTTTTCTGTCCACATCTCAAACATGCTCCAGTTAGATGATAGCATTCTCGAGAGTGCTTGTTATGACAATGAGTATAGATGCATGCTTGCTTGTTCTAGGGTGGCTCATACACCTTCTTTTGCTTCTTGACTGGATGCTCTTGGAAATCATTCGTGATCCCATACAGACGACTCCTCTTCAGCTCCTTTATTGTTTCTTCCTATTCCTCTTCTAGCTTACAAAGTGCCACTGCTTCAGCTAACGATTTTGGTCCATGAGTCATAAGCTTGGCTCTCAATCCTGGGTGAACTCCCTAAATGAACTTGTTCGCTCTCTTCTGGTGTCTCGTACACAATGGAGCAATACCTTTCCAGTTTGTTGAACTTGTGAGCATATGCAACAATCGACAAGTCGTTCTGCTTCAGATCCAGAAATTCACGTTTCTTCTTCTCCGTACATGCGCTGGTAGAAATTACTCCCTGAAATCCCCAGAAAGAATGCCCAAGAGATGGTTGTATATTGGTCATACTTCCAACTCCTTCTGATTTTCCACATATACGTTGCGAACGTAACAAATTTTTGCTCTGAGCAAAACATCGACTAGTATACTTTCTCAATCTCTTCAATCCATGACTCAGGAATCTCTGGATTTGGCTCACCATAGTAACTACTTTGTTTGACTCTCCTTGTATGCTCTGATCCTGACTATTTCAGTAAGTTTCTCCATGGCATTCAAGAGAAACAAACTCGCTCTTCCCAAACTTATGGAGAGGTCTCAGTTCTTCTACGTTTACTGATAGGAAGCCGAGGTGGCGGAGCCATCTATACAATTTCAATTGAAAGCATAACAATTATGTCATCAATTTTGTATTTACAAAACAAAAACCTATATCCCATTCTACATGAACTATATCTTATCATTTTACCAAATATTTGGTGGACATAATTAACCTTGTATATGTTGGAATCTTGGCTCTAATACCAAATTGTAACATCCTTCTTTTAGAAGTAAACTACGAAAGCGAACTATAAAGATAACAAACAAAAAAAAACATTACCAACACTAAATATATTGTTAAAAGTGAGGTTGGACAATACAAAACCTGTAATATACATATGGTTTAATATGGTATTTAGTTGCAAAAAAAATTGAGACAGACAGAACCGTAAAACTTGAATTACACCACAAACCTTGCAAAATATTGCGACACGTGACTTGAATTAGATTAGTATTTCACCAATTAAAACCAAATTGGTTCCAGACAGTGGATCAAGACTTCACCCCACGTGCAAAACAAAGACACTTAATTATGAGACAAATTTGAGTCGGATCAGAGCATCTGGATCTGCCAATGGTGGATTTTTAACCGCCACTGGTGGATCACTCTGATACATTTGCTCTCGGATTTTGGCCACGGGTCGGGTTATTGGGTTAGAGCATTCTAAGACTATCAGATTCGATTTAGAGTCGTCCGATTACACCCAGATTAATCATAACCATGTATTACTCTATAAATATCATTGTATTACCTTCACACCTCTCTCTTCTTCTTGCTTCCTCCATTAGTTTAGGTTTATTTTGCTGCTCATTATTGTAAGAGGAGAAGAAGGAGAAACCTTGTAAGCTTTCATTTCAATCTAGTATTCTTGTTCTTTACATTGACAATTTCTATTTGATGCAATTTCCTTCATTTTTAATCTCCTAGTATTATGGTTTTGACTTGTTTTTATGCTTTCTTGAGTTTATAGATATGTAAAGAGTAGTCCATCCCCATTGGAGGGGGAGAAGAAGGTGAAGTGATTATGTGATGTATTAGGTGTGTGTGTTAATCATAACCTTTATACCTCACGTGAGTTCCATAACCATCTAGTGAGATTTTCACTCTTATATTTGATGTGCCAATGCTCTTGAGTGATGGTTAGCACATGCTTAGATTAGTGGGCCTATTTTATGGGGAATGATGAGGTGAGGATAAGGATGGAGTGGAAGAAAGAAACATGACATGTGCTTGCATGTGTTCATGTTGGTCTCATCCTAATTAATTTCATGTATGTTTTAATGATTGCGTTAAATCTTATTTCATGTGGAGACATAGTGGGGTTTGGTCATTATGCATGTGCTCATATTAGCCTCATTTCAATTATTGTCTTGTATCTTTTAATGATAATGTTTTATCATATTTCACGTGGAGACAAAGTTGGATATGGTTTTATGGATTTCATGTATTACATGTTGTGATGAGCACAAATGAACACACACACGTACACATAATTCATTTTCGCATTCTTTCTCTACCCCCCAAAGGGGTTTATTTTTATCGTTTGTTTTTTGATTTTCTACGCATCATAGTTTAATTCCTGTAGGATCGTGTGGGTTATGGGTCCACAATTAAGGCTAATCACCTAATTCTCTACTTGTTTAAACAATCAAAGATATGCAGCGGAATTTAAACTAAACAAGCAAGTAAGGACTAGAAACGCAAACCACAATGGACACGGGGGTTTTACAGAGGTTCGGCCACAGCCTACGTCCTCTCTTGCAAGCTCCGCTCGACACTTCGAGCTCCGCTCGCGTCTTCACTATCCACTCCCCATTCCGGGCCGGGAAAGAACGCCTTTACAATCTTCAAGCTCGCGAACAACCCTCGCCGAGCTTGGCTACTCCTCGCACAATCCGAGAGGGATCACTTCGGGCTCTCACCAAAGTCTATACTTGTATCTTGGGCTTTCACCAAGACCATTGCTTCTTGTACAATGATTGAGTAGAACAACACTCTCTAAACTTGAGCACACTTGAGTGAGAATAGGAATTAAGACTAAAGTGTGGAAGGTCATGAGCTTTTGAGTGTTTGGATCTTCTCTCTAATGTCGGGGACAAATATGTGTGGGAGAGTTGTCTTAAAATGTGTTTTACAACTCCTTATATAGGCATTAGAGAGAATAGAGCCGTTTGGATTGATTGGGTGTGAGTTGATGTGTGATACACAAAACAGAAAATCGCAGAACCAAATTCTGAGTTAAATTGGTCGGGCGAAACGGGACAAATGGTCAACTGTTTAGCAGTTTTGAACTAAGTTCGGTCGACCGGTTAGGTAACGGTCGACCGCCCAACGCTACGACTTAGGTACACTTAAGTGATCGGTCGAACTCCAAAAAGGAATCGGTCGACCGATTTGTACCAGGCACTCTGGGGTAGACAAACACTGATCTATTCGGCCGACCAAAACAGGTCTAGCGGTCGACCGTTTTTCAATAGGAGATTTGGGTTTGTCAAGAGACATACATTCGGTCGACCGACCATGGTCCTCGGTCGACCGTTTTTCAATAGGAGATTTGGGTTTGTCAAGAGACAGACATTCGGTCGACCGACCATGGTCCTCGGTCGACCGATACATGATATGTATTTGGGGTATAATTGGTTTAATACGAATACGACCATTGAGTATATACGACAAAACTAACGGTCGAAAAAATAAGTTCACACAGTCGACCGAAAGGCAAAACACGGTCGACCGAAACTAGGCAGTGAAAACAGAAACAGGACAATTGATCACTCGGTCGACCGAACGGCCTGTTACGGTCGACCGAATGTGGGCAGACTTTTAGAGTTCAGGTTTAGTGTTTTCCGGTCTAAGTTTGGGTGATCTATTGAAGTCCAAATTATGTGAAATTTCGTGTGTGACTTCTATAAGGAACCTAATGTGTGTTTAAGTTGATTTTAGCTCAAGTATGCTCAATTTACACATGTTCCTAAGACTCAAAGAAAATACAAAAATACATGTCTTCAAAAGAGCTTAATTACATGTCTTGACTTGATTTTCCCTTCTTCCTTGAGTCTTGATCACCTGTAGAGGTTAGCACAAAGAAATATGTATGCAATGCAATATGTGTGCTACTCTACATGATTATAATTAAGATTAGGTTGATTAAATCATCAAAACATAGATTAAGGCAAAAAAGCCAACAATTCCGACCTCATTTCTCTCTCTTCTTTTCCCAGTCGAGTATTGTAGATTCTGACTCGCACGCGCTCCCTATGGACTCGACCCATACTTGCCAACGCTTCATCGTGGCCATGCACTTGCGGTATTATAACTAAATCAATCACCCAGCAAGCAAGTATATCCACCTAACTACTTAGGTTACACTACAAAGATTTGTTCAAAAAATCTCAAAAGATACCATTTAAATCAGTGCAATAACATGAAATGAAATAGTAAATCTCAACATTACTTCCGAACATAACCAAGTTACAAGTATGACTTCAGAAATTCTAATATACTGATTCGTACAATACAAAACATATCATATTTCAATTAATTGCCACTAGTTCAAAATTGTATAGTTTTCAATTTAACACGGGTCGAATTCGGTTCAGTTCTCTTTCATTTCAAATTAATTCACAAATCCATTAATAATTACCCGGACCACTCACCATTGGCACATTGTGGTCTTAGGTCAGCGCATAATCTAACCTCACACCCTGAATTCCATTTTTCAATTTATTTAACATTTGACACTTGTGAGGCCCTTATACTCTACCTGTATCAGTGAATCGACATCCTAACTGAGTCTTGTGGGCCCATCGTTGACACACTATCCACTTTGCATCCAGTTACCCCATCGGGCCAGCCAACCTATACTCATAAGAGCTAGTGTACTCTGAAGAGTCAGTTTGCTAAGATGAACCAGAAAGTGCTAGACCAGTTCAGTTATCACATTCTTATTTTATTAAACATAATTTTATTCCTTAATTCTAATAACGGAGATAGATAACAACTTCAACTAATTCAGATTCATGGATTTCAGATAATGATTACTTCATTTGTATAAAACAATGATAGAAATCTAATATTTCTACCACTACGTATTCTGCATTATTCAATTTAGTTATGAAAACACAACCTACAACCCAGACTAAACAAATAAAGCATCTCAAGTTAAGGAACATGATACTTTCATCACTCACTTAAATTTCTAAAACTATATGTGCAGCAGAAAATTTCAGATTAATTCAGAAATTAACAAACATATAGTTGCACTGATTACTGAATTCAAATTCATCTAATGTTGGCATTCAATCCTAAAGTAGTAAGTAAGATGCAAACTACTCCAAATTCTGAGAAATATGTGAATGCAAAATACCCCAAAGAATACCCACAAACTCATCTTACCCAACATTTTGTCTCTAAGAACTACATCATTTAATTCCCATAGAGCCCAACTAGAACAACATCAACATAAACACAACTTGTGAACCTCACAAAATTTTCTCAACTCCAACCTAGTACCTTGGTGGAATGAGTCATTTAGATTTTTCTTGCCCAAATCAATGAAATTACAACCCAAATAAAGAGGTGAATTTGGTTCCTTTCCACTAGAGAACACTTGCATACCTAGAACTGATTCCGCATTAAAGAAGATTCTGAGATGACACTAGAGCGAGACGAAGTTGACGACGGAAGCGACACCTCCTGATCTCTCCTTCTTCTTCCCAATTCTCCTCTACCTCGTTTTCCCCCTCTTCTCAATAAACCCCTCAATAAACCCTCACCCAGCTGACAGTAATGGGACGGGGTTAAAGACTTGGGAAAATTGCAGTCTAGCCCCTGAAGATCCCATTATTCCCACTTACTCTAAAATCTTGACTTATTTCACTTAAATCCAGTATTAACATTTCTTATATTCATTTGTTTTACTTAAATTTATTTATTCTATTTTCTTAAAACTAAGATATTACAATATGCCTTTTGGCGGCAAAAACAAATTCCAACATAGTCGGTGGACCCAAGGTCCTTCACCGTCAACTATAATGAATGCAACAATCAATCAATAGTAATACCACAATTTCAATCTATTATTCAATTTAGTCAGTATAGTCAATACTATATGGACTCAATAAATACAATCATTACAATGCGGTAATCCCATGGACTACCCATGGCAAGAACTGCGGTCTTCCGATTAGTGCATGACCCATCCTCACCCTAGTACACCCATTATTTCTACAATAACTTATAATTAAGTATCAATTATCTTGAGGACCCATGCACCAACCTGTGTCAGTATGGCAAAATTCAGATATGATTCTGCGAACTTCTTGATGACACCTATCTCTATAGAGTCCATCTCCCTATCGGGCAAGTATTGCTTCTAACTGAAGGCATTGCCAAGACAGTCAATTATTTATCTTATTAACAATATTACATTTTAATTTTAACTCAGACGTATCAAACCCCGGTGTGATTCCATATATGAACACACCACTAACTTATTTAAATGCTCAATAACTAATAGTCCATGGTAGAAAACAAAATTACGCTATTTAATTTAAAAGCACAATAATCTAACAGTCCAGGCTAGAAAATGCAATTAACCCAAAAACCCTAAGTTGAGATAATATAAAGATTTAGAGTACTAAATGCAATTCACCCAAAACATTAAATCAAAATAATCATTGAAGACTAGGTAGAAAATGCAATAATCAAAATCATAAACCCGATATGTAAAATTTTCAAAACCTAAACCATTTCCACGCAATACCCAGAAAGTGTGGGTGAAATTGCAAAAGACCCAACCCCAACCCTAACCCTAAGATTCTATTTGCATAACAACTTTTGAGAGAAATGTAATGAAAAGAAAGGAACATAAATGTATTTCTTTTCTTTTCTCTTGTTTGGATAACAACTATAACAAATAAGTTTCTCTCATTTGGTTAACATCTTCTGAGAGAAAAGAAACATTCTAAAAAGACCAAAATTCCATTTTCTAAAAAGAGAGGAATATAAATATCTTATCAAAATACTCAAAAACATATAATATCATGTTAAACTTCTTGATGTTTGATATTTTTTAGACCGAACACAACTATTAACATTTGTTAGATATTTCACGTAAAATAGAAGAAAATCTTATGCAAAAACAATATTATACCTATCGTAGTGTTAACAAAGCTCACCTCGATCGGAGTAGACTAATCCAACATGAACGTGAACTGAGACGATGAGTACGAGGGAACATCTAGGTGAGGAAGAAGAGAAGGTATAATGCTTGGATGGGGAAGACGAAATGTGTATTTTTGGGTAGCAAATTAGGGTTTTTTGGTAGGGTTTTGGTGAGGCCATTTTGGTCACTAAAAATTATTAATTCACTTATCTTCATTTCTCTCCAAAATTGGAGAGAAAATTGAGTTGCATTTTTGTATTATAACATTTCTCTCCATCTCTTTTCCTTTCTTTTCTTTTCTCTCCTTAACTCGTTATTCAACAAGAGAAAATCCAACTTTCTTTTCTTTTCTCTTCTTAAGTTGCTAACAACCTTCCCACTTCCCCCTTCTTCTTCTTCTTCTTCTTCTTCTTCTTCTTCTTTCTTCTTTTCATCTCTTCTTCTTCTCATCCAATCCCATACCCTCCACTGCCTCTCCATTGCCACTCCACAACGACCTCCGGCACAACGTGGTGGTTTCTCCTCCTTGCGGCAACCACCAGGACGATAGCCCTCCTTTTTGCATGCCACCATCACAGGAGCATCACTCCTCCTAGCCGTGGCCTCCATCATGCAGCAAACCACGGCGATCTCCTGGGAGCGGTTGCTCCCCACGATTTCCATTGCGAAGATCAGAGGACGTCCACCGGTATGTCACGTGATCGGGTCTCCTACGCCACCAGCGAAGTAGGTTGGGGGTGAGGCCAACACCTCGACCCTAAGTCCTACTGGCTACAGGAACGCTAAAGCATGCCAAAGACATACCTCAAAGGGGTGATGTTGATACACGTTGGCTATGCTCCGCCATCGCGCTTCCAGCTCCCTCCACTTCCGCTCTCCGTCATCGTCAACCAACGGTGAGATTGGTGTAGTGGGATATTTATTTATTTTTATCTTCTTGTTCCCAATTCATTGGTTTATATAGATATTAAAAACCAAAATAACTCCACATTGCCTCCTTAACTCCCATGATCTCCCTCTTAACCGACCAAAAATAATTCTGAATTGTACTTGTTGCTAAAATAATTTTTGGATTAAAAAAAAATCGGTTATCTTACAAATTATGTCTTCAACACAACCAATTTGGTAAATCTAAACAAATAATGATCCCTATTGCTGAAGTTTGTTTACTTGTTGCGAATTATGGCATGTATGAAAACCCAACTCCCTTTTATTTTTTATTTTCCCTTTTTTATTGTTTTTCTTCCTTTTATAAATTACAATAACAACAACTATTTTTCTTCTTGTAACACCCATGATCTCCTATCTTATGAGACCAGTCGCTTCAACTGAATGTGACCCACGAAGTTTCAATAAACAAAGTTCATTTCAATCGAACGACACCGGTTATTTTTAAATAAACATCTTAAAACTAAGTTACATTACTAAAACTAAATCTATACTATGACATTGATGCTACCACTAAACATTAATATTAATAGATTACAAAGAAGCTACGTTACTTATACATGACGAAGGAACTATTCCAATGGTTTTGGTGAAACGAGCGAGCTCATGTTGGTTGTTTCCAAGTTAGATGGTTGTGTTACTATGTTAAACATGAAGTAATTAGTAAATGTTGTTCCACTCTTTTTAGTTGCCTTTTGATCTTTCTGGTATGAGTTTAAGGTATTGCTTGTCTTTTTTTATATAAGGCAGGATTAGAACGAATGACGTAAGTCATTTCAACCGAACGACCCATGTCGTTTTAACCAAATGACCATTGTTGTTTCAACAAAATGAGCCAGGTTGTTTTAATCGAATGACCCCATTTTTTTGAAAACATATTATCACCATATTGCATTTCCAAAACTAAATCTAAATCATGCCATTTATTCTACCACCAAACAAGCATTTCAAAAGAATTATGTTTACATATACAATAATTCAATATTTAGGACATGTACTCAACATTGTGCATTTTCCATAATTTCAAACTCGAAATCAAGAAAAATCAACAGCAATGGAACTCACAATACCTAGGACATGTTTACATTGCCTTCATCAAATTCTGCAATTTCATAACATAATTGTGAACCGTGATGTAGGTTTTGTTAATATGATGTTATAAAGTCCAACAATATAACTAGTGTGGTACCATTCCCAAGTTGGTGGAGTTTGATTTGATGGTTGTACGAAAACATTATAAAACAACTCGTGCGGGATCTACAATCAAACAATAGTTGTTAATTAAATTGTTATCACAAAATGAAAAACCATGCAAGAGACATTCATCCGGTATAATAAGCAAGCTCCTTGCATATAGGAAAACAAGTCAGCTCCTTTATTTTGACTCATCAAGGAAAAGAACTAGGTCATTTCAACCTAACAAGTTAGGTCGTTTCAACCAAACGTAGCAGGTCATTTCAAACCCAAGTGAGATCGGTTGTTTTAACTACATGAGCTAGGTCGTTTCAACTGAATGACCCAGATTCTTTTCTAAAAATGAGCCAAGTTGTTTCCTCGAAATGAGATTGGTTGTTTTATCAAAATGAGCCAACTTATAGAAAATAAGCTAGCTTGTTTCGGGAAAATAACCCAACTCCTTTTGAAAAAAGCAACGCAACCATTTCGTAAAAAAATATGCTAGCTTGTTTAGGCAAAGTAACATGAATCGTCTTGAAAAAGTCTAGCTTATTTTTGGAAACAACTATAAACATTCCAACTCCTTATATCGACTTCCAGAGAAGGTTGTTGGGTGGTTTGTGGTGTCGAGATTGAGAGATTTGGAAAGAGTATGAGTGGAATTTGGTGGAAAATGGTTACGGAAATATGGGTGGTGTGGATGGGTCACGCTGAGAAGGTGCCTAAGATGACGGGAAAGAGGGATGGATCTTGGATGCTAGTGTTGGGGAAGTGTCAGAGATGCCAAGAAGGATGGATGTCGTAGTTTAAGGTGAAATGCTGAAAAGGTGTCCGAGAAGCATGGACGCGGGTCTTCACCGCCGGAGTTGGGTGGTGGGGTGGGTTATTGGGTTGGGAATGGGTGATTAAGGTTCAATACAAGAAGATGTACATGAAAGAGTAGAAATCAAATGAAGCAAATGTGACAAAACCACCACCTTTCGATCCTGAAATTGTCTTCCTCGACCTGACATATTAGCAATTTGTTTTGATGCAAGATGTAGTTGCAGCTTGAAACATTTTTGGGACTCTTTTTGGGACTCGTATAATATTTTAGTTAAATTCCATCATGATATGTTCCTTATGTTGATTTTTGTGGTAGCCATCAGAACACTACGTCTGGGCAGATGTTTCAATAGTTTGTTGTTAAAGTCGTGTTTTGTTTTCCTTAAAAAAATTAAGTGCCTAAAGTCCGTTGTGCTGTTTGTTTTGATCAAATAATGAAAAAGTGGAACCCAAAGGTGGATGAGTACTTTATTCTCTAGTCTCCTCTTTTCCAGTTTCAAACAAATACTCTAAGAATAGCCATTAATATTTCAATGATCACCAACCATTAATAATACCTATCCAAACATCAACCATTAATGTAACGCCCCCAATCTAGTGGCTACGCACGCTGGGGAAACCAAGTGAATTTTCGTGATCAGAGTCATCTACGATGACAGAAGGAGTTACAATAAAAGACGATACATACAAGACTCACTTAAATAGAACGTACATGGATCGACAAAACATAAGACTCAACTGAAAATGGAGTTTATCCATGTATGGAAATAGAGTCAAATACATTACATCAAGGTTCAAAATGAAAATACATCATAATAATGCGGAAGCAAAAGAGAATAACTGGGAGAATCTGGTCGACGTGTCCCTCGTGTACAGAATCCTCTGAAACTCCGTCAGTCCAACCCTTGAAGGAAACCTAAGTACCTGAGGCAAAAGCAACAAATAATATGCATGAGTTTTCAATAAAGAAAACCCCATATTCCCCGAGCCCAAAAATATATTACAAAGCCATGCATGGAACCTACCTACCACACATGCAAACAAGAAGGCAACAACTCTAGATAGCTACGCCGGGTGACAACTCTACATAGTTGTGTCGCTCGGGGTCAACCCAAAGTAATTCCTCTGCACAGCAACCCGACTCTACATAGTTGTAACTACCCGGTGTCCCCCCGAGGTGATCCCTCTACGTAGGAATCGAACCACCAGCCATGCTAGTCTAATCCACAAGTGGGTCACCCGTCAGTGACCCACCGCTTGGTAGAAGCGGTCTTCCGGATTGACATCCCAACTCGTGCCAAGTGACCTACATGGTGCCATCGTGACATTGGAAATGTCCGTCCTGTAGCAAATGGCAGCTCGCCTGCCCAGGTCTTCTCTTACGTCTGGCCTCTCTACATAGAGGTATTTCCGAATAGGCCTCTCTACATAGAGGTCCGACCCGTGGCCCATCAGCCCCAAAACTAACATGTCCATGATTCATTTTATTCATTAAAGGCATATGCAAGCTATCTATATAACTATATCCAAACTATAGCTAAATAGCCAAGCACGAGCCCAACACAATGAGTTACGATTACACTCACTGCAGCTCCAAACACATCATAAGTAACACATGCAAATCAGCAACTTGCCAGCACAGTCACAAACAAACCACATAGCATAACAACTCAAACAAGCACATTACGCAACCACGCTATCTACGGGTCATGGTACTCAAGTTGTTACACGCATAACTTTTGACAATAATATCCCTTAAGAACAGCAAATCAGAAATAATAGATCAACAAGTCAGACCAAACATAAGACTAGTGCATGCTATCCCAACATAGCATGAGCTAGTAATTTTTAGGAATGAAGATCATTTGCATGCAACAATATATATTCCTGATATGAAGACATAAACTCATCATTATATCTCTGCTAACATATGGATAGGATAAACTACACATAAATCAGGAAATGAATTAAGATCACAATAGGTAAATGTGCATGCGCATGGTGTATCTAATCAGCAATAATCCACCAAATAATAATATGATCTCAGCAGAAAAATTATACATAAACATATGGTATCTTAACAGCAAACTAATCTTGAAAATAATCATGGAATCCAGCATGAAAATCACGTCCACATCCTACAAGCAATAACAAATCCAGCAACAACCAAGGTGCAACACACAACACCAAGAAAAACATGAATGCAATGCATCCGACGTGCTCCCCCACGACCCAGCCACAACTCCCCTTGGTTTCTCTTCTCAATCCATCTGGAAGGAGTGTATTTAAAGTCATGATGAAGGGGAGGACGTCCTAGCTAGCCACAACAACCTAGGGCTCACACAATCACCAACCGACCAAGCTGAGTTGTAACATGCGTGCATGCCCTATATGCATGACTGAACTGCCCCTTGGTGCTGGATGAACCTCCATCCAACACACCCAATTTCTGATCTACTCAAGGGCCAAGGAATACCTGTATTTGACGAGGAGGATGGCTGGAGATCACCGGAATTGCAGCCCATGTTTCCTTCCTAGTGCATGCCTCTTCCTTAACTCGCCGAAGATGGATGCTTCACCAGAGTCACCTTTCTTTGCTGGAAGGGAGGAGAATTGTGGATGGTGGAGTGAAAAGGAAGGGAGTAGAATAGAAACGGATAGCTGAGACTTATATCTTGCCAAAGACCTTTCAACTTCCACCCTTGCATGCACTCCCATTTGCCACCAAAAAGCACCCAAGTCTCTTCATCTTCCATGCCACATGGCAGCCACCTAGCAGCCATATGTGCAACACCTTCGTCACATCAAGGGTCCCTTGCTTCACCATCTATTGTTCTTGAGTAGCTGGTCCAACTCTTCGTCCAAAAGTCTGTCTAGAATTTCAGTTCCGAAGACCAACATTGCGTCCTTTAGCTCTACAATTGTGTCTCGCGTCCCACAATCACGTCCTGCAGTGCGTCCCTTGGTCCTGCAATAACGTCCCTCGGTCCCGTAGTGCGTCCCTCGGTCCCACAATGCGTCCTTCAGTCCCGTAGTGTGTGTCTCGGTCCCACAATGCGTCCCTCGGTCCCTCGTAGCAGAAGTCCAGTCCCTCCATTTAGAAGTGTTGTCCCTCCTGCCAACTTACCACACAAAACCCAATCAACTATGCATGGATTGCCGGCTAGCCTGACGTCATCTGTCAGGGACAGACCACTCCAATGACCCACTGGTCATCGCTCACCATTGTCGGAAACACACTCCACACACCTTGTGTGGGTTAGAAATCACACTTGGAAACCAAGAATAAAAATGATGAAAAAGCAAGGTCAAAGTATAAGTAAGCACAAGATCGAGGTCTTATAATTAACACTAAAAAAATGAACGACTCAAACATTTTTGTCCAAACATTTGCTCTTGAAATAAAAAACGAACAACACAAACTTTTTCTGGCCAAACAAGCTTTGTTGCAATTCAAAGACAAATAAAGTTTAACCATAGCAAACAAGTCTTGTTGAAAATAAAAGACAAACAAGGTTTAAGCACGACAAACAAGTTTTGTTGAAATTGATAGACAAACAAGGTTTATTACTAAAATTAAAATTCAATATCGATGACACTCGATGATCTCAAAATATTAATACTGAAATTATATTGCCAACAGGTCGAGATACATTCCACCATCACCCAAAAGCTTGATCAGCAACTCACCACGAATTGAATAGAAGTAACTTTTGTCTATTTCTTTCTTCAGATCCTCATTCAGAAACATGCACCTAATCATGTTAATCATGTACAATGCACAATCATTTGAAGTCTCCTCCTGAGTCTGACAATCTCTCATAAACTGAAGTTGACAATCAAGTTTGAAGTAAGACCTAGAAAACTCAACTGCAAGGTAATGTGCTCCCTCTACCTTAGACGAGTTTTCTCCTTCTAAAAGCTGTCAGGGCAAACTATTATAGTGCTTTATATATTGGTCCTCTATGTTGACGACAACAAGAATCCAGTGCTCATGTTGTAGGATGGGTTGGGCCACCAAATTGACATTCTTCCCATTCCATTTGTTATCAAAGAAGTCACTTGCCCACAGGAAAAATAAATTAACGATTGTATCCGAGTACATAGTCCAACAACATCTACCTTGGACCTACTATTCTCCTCCTTCACAATCATAATTTGTAGAATGACATCCAGAAACTGTAAGAAATTTAGTTGTCATTAACAATAGATAATTTGTAATTAAGATGTTAGACACTACCCTGATTACATTGCTTTTACCTCATTGCTTGTGGTGCCTCATTCCACTAACATTGCCTTAAAATATCTTGTTCGCACTCCTCCAAATCTCCCTTTCCAAAGTAGAACTTTGTCGTCCATGTTTTCTTTTGTCTGGTTCAGCAAAACATTTTTCTCTAATATCCAAAGACGCCCCAATGCATCCCAATCAATTTTGTCCGGGATGGGTGTACATAACAAGGGCATATTATGTTCTTGTTAACGATCGAAGAATGGTTGATTGATCGGGGCTTCTTTGTTCATAAAATTTTCACTTACAAATTAAATCAGAATTAATGTCATAAACCTAATCCGAAAAATGTAGGTAACATTGTCAAATAACAACAACCAAGTAGAAATTAACAATATGATTTTTAAAATTTTAAGAAACCGAGGTTTTGAACCTTTCTAGTGAAAAGGATCCCTTTGTCGACCGCTTGCTTACTTAACTTTAAACTTTTGCTGGCATGTGGGATATTCTTTATTTTCTCTCTCACCACACTCTTGACATGTTCAACTTCCTTTTTCTTGAGATTTGTTGTGTCATCCATACAAAACTTAAGCTTAGTGAAGCTCATGTATATAGATATAAATTCACTCACTTTAACAACATAGAATCGTAATGAATCTTCAAACATTATGTGAAATCAACAAATATTAAGTTTCAACTATATTTAATATTTGCAAGGGTAGTACAATAGATAGTCCGACCAGCTTTCATTTCACACCCACACTTTTTGTTTGTTACTTTTTATATCCAATACTTGTTGCCTGGCTTTCTCCACGTTGTCGACCATCTTCATTTGTCTTTCATTTTCCAATCTTTGGAGTTCGAAGCTAGGTTGCTGCACCCTCGTCTCTTTCTTTTCATTGATCTCTGGGTAAAGATAAGCTAAATCAGTCTCCCATGTATGTGTAACGAAACGCATGTCGATGATATTTACCTGTAAATCCCATATGTTAAGAATACTGCAATGGTTTGAAAAAGATTTCCCCATTAAACAAATATAAAACAAAACAGGAACAATGAAAACATTATAACTTGCTCAGATTAGAAAACCTGCATAGGTTTAAATCTTCAATTACAATCCAATAGACCATACATCTTGCAGCAATATTACTGTTTTTAAGGATTTTCCACAATTTCTCGTATACAAAGTTGTTTCACTTACTATCATTGCATTCATTGGTGTACGCTCTAATTTATTTATTGATTCCACCTTTGTAATGTCTTTGTAGAGAGTTTTCTGCTCCAAAATTTTCTGACATTTGTACATTCATCAACAATATGATAGCAGTTAGTTGTCAAAATAGAATGACAATTAAATAGAATAGAATATGATAGACAATGTGTTGAAATTCTAACTTTGAAGTTCTAATAATTAAGTTTCAATTTCCTAAAATTGTTAAAAACATTATTCACAATTTGTAGAGTAGAGTATTGAAAAAAAATGAAGGCCAATTACATACCTTTGACCTGGTGTTCTTGTGTACTGCTTTATTTCTAAGGAAATATTTCCTAATGATTGGTGTTGTCGGTTCCCGACATTCTTGCCTTTACTAGAAGGTGTTCCTCTATTGTCTTCCTTTTTGTTAATACCTTCTCTCTTGTGCTCATCCTTTCCATTTATAGGTGGTTCTTGAACATTTTCATCATCACTTGCACAATAATCCTTCTCATCCACATATTCTCGGATGCTATCAGTATTGCCTCTTTCTTTAAAAAATTAGAACAATGACATCCTCCACACTCCCACGTTGAATTATGACGCTGCATAAGCACTACACTCTTTTTCAGAATCTTCCTTGCCACCCTTCACGCTTTCATTCACTTCATTCACTCTATTGTTCATTTCATGTGTGGTTAACACTCTCAGATATTGTGTTCTAACATTCTAATGAGTACAACTAAGTACAACTAAGATTCCATCGATAGTTTGTCTTCTAACATTCTAATATGTTTGTCTTTCTCCTTTAGCAATCTGCTCTAATGTTTTATCGCCTTTTCCTTTATTTGTAGCCGCTCCGCATGTTCTCTTTCTTTTGATTGGATCTCGACTACAGCCTTTAACCACAACAACTTCATTTGTGTGAAGTCGATTTCGATTTGGAGGACATCCCTTGGAACATCGATGGTGCCGAGCCTCATATTGGTAGCTCCAAGTTCGATGCTCTCTTCATCATCGGTCAGATAAAGTTTCTAATCTGTTGTTGATGGCACTATGTAGACAACATTCATTATGCAAGTGGGCAGGTTGGCAATTGCTACTTTTTGTTGTGTAGTTTCTCAATCCAATTCTTGACACTAACATGTGTCATCCATCTATTGATCCTAGGAAAACAATTCTTCAAGTACTTGCCCGAATGAGTGTGCTCATACAATCAAACATGTCATGAATACAATTTTTAGTGGGATGAACACTAAAACGATGGGTTGTAGTAAAATGTTAAAAACAAGTAGTGAATGCACTTGTACGATTACCAATGGCAAACATAAATGTACATAACCCATCCCTACCTCGACTCCTCTCATCTTAGTGAACAATTTCCACTTGGCTTTTCAAACTAGTCCACAACAAGATCGTAAACCTCCATATCCCATGCAATACTGTTGAAATCCTCCAACTTCTCAACCTTTGGAATCATCCACCCATTTACCACTACTGAGGAATCATTGAACAAGAACATGCTGAATAAATGAGGAATCACAAGCTAGAATCATCTACACGTCCACTACTAATGAGGAATCATTGAGCAAGAACAAGGTGAATAAATGAAGAATGACCAACCTAACACATTCCTTGTGCATTTTTGGGTCATCTGACTTTGCAATTTGTGTCATCATGTCCTTAATATTATTTGTTGTGAATGGAACTTTGATTAGTAGCATATCATAGAGTGCATTCATGCTATATATCCTTTATTTTAAATCATATTTATGCTACTCGAGTGTTTATTTGTTGTGTTTTGGGCTTTAGTATATAAAGAGGAAAATGGAGAGAAAACGACTAAGATGCAAAAAGAAAGTACCTTATTGAAGCATCTTAGACTTGTTTGTCATGATCAATGACCCATCTGCAATTCAGGATGGACCCAAATTAAACCCAGAGGGACCTAAACGTAAGAAAATATTTCTGGCCCAAAAATATCTCAATACCATGATCTTGAGAAGTATTTGAGAAATTAAGGCCAAACGGGCTCAATCCAGCGAACCTAGAGGGCACCACATCTGCGAAATGAACAACTTAAGTTGCTCAGAAAATTAGGGACGGATCATACCAACTTGACCGACTAGGGGTGGATTGAAATCTGCCAATTGCGGGTCTATTTGATCGAAATCCGCTCCAACTTCTCGAGTGGCTCGAACAAGTTTAATTGGATGCACTAGACCAAAGGGAAATCGATTACAGTCGTGGGATTATTCCCAGATTCATCTACACCTCTGTTTCTTCTATAAATAGCAATGTTTCTCCTACCTTTAGACTTTCTCTCCACCTTCCTCCATTAGGTTTAATTTACCCAATTGAGCAGCAAAGGAATGATGGTGGAAGAAACTTGTAATCTTACTCTTTGGTTAATCTAATGTGAGATCTGAGCTCCTTGCTTCTTTAACTTCCTTTCTATCCAAGTATTTTTACATTTTGTTGGTTGATTTAGTAGTTTGTTATTTGATTGATCGTTTTAAATTTAGACTGCAAGTGCACAACCGTCGGTGAAGACGGGGTAAGTACGGGTCGATCCGTAGGGAGGTGAGTATCCTCTGGTTTGACCAAAATCAAATGGCAAATAAAGGGAGAAGAGTTTTAGATAAGCTAATCTAAGCTACACTAAACTAGTAAGAAGAAATGTGAAGGAAAGCAACAACTAGTGATTCAAACAAAACCAAAAGAAAACTTAATGCAAAGCTATAAATCAGGAAGGGAGAGACCCCTAGGGGGTGGAGTGAGTGCACACATGCAAAGAGATGGTGAAGAATGCATTTCAATAGGCACAAATGTAGGTAGTGCTTTCATGTACAGGAGGTGTCTAATGGTCATGGGAAAACCTATCAATCCAAGCACTAACCTATTTGATTAACATTCACATGTTTGGTTATTTCAGAACCAAAACAAGCATGGGAAGTGTCTAAGAGTTGTGGCAAAACACATCAAGTAAAGTGTTCTATTATAAACAAGCAAGCATACATTCATGTTTATCAACACATTTCAAAAATAAAGCAGTCATTTCCATTCTCTATTGCATGTATAAAACATCAACTTCACCACCAAAAGGGGATGGAACTACTCATTACTCATTAAACTAACTATTATCTTAAGAAAGGAAACCATATTAACTAAGTCTACTAAGATTATTGAAACGAAATTAACTAAACATGCAAGCAACATGAAAGAAGCAACATAGCAAGGAAAAATTTATTAATTTCAGACTCACAATACAAGTAGCATCTTCCTACTTGAGTATTTGCTCCAAGACTTCACTTCAAGTAGAGAGAAGAGCCACCAAGAATGTAGTACATTACAAGGGAAGATGAGGAGTTCTATTTATAGTCATTGAAAAAGGTAATGAGGGACAATCCCCGATGTGGGACTAATACAATACCAAAAATGGACATAAAGCACATTAATATATGATCCGCCTGAAGATTATCAGATCCAGGGCTGACCTGACTGCCAATCAGCAGTCCCATACAACCAATCAGCAGTCTCTGGAGTTTCGATCCGGTCTTGATTTAATGTGTTGTTGTCTGGCTTGACTTCTCATTGTTTGATGCACCCAAGTCGGTTGTTGGAGTTAAGGCCCGAATCGAATTGCCAAAATACTCCTCATGATGGTATGGAGTTTCTTCATTTGCTCATTGGCCCTTTGGGCTTACATTCGGGTCCTTTTCCTTGGCATATCAGTCCCCAAGTCTCACAACTAAGTCCTTTTTCTTGCTTTTAGGTCCTTTTGGGTCTCTTCTCCTCAAACCTGTTTATTCCTGAAACTCAAACATAAAACTCATTACGTAGCATTGTTTAGGTTCAAGATAATGGATATAAGACACAAATGAATGTATGAAATGATGTCAATCATTATTCTTGCCATGTTTAGTATAGATTTGTTGCTTTCAATGCTTGTTGTTATGAGTAGAGAGTAGATTCACCCTATTTGGGGTGGTGTTGTGGACTATGTGTTGTGTGGTGACGTGTTCCTCTTATTTGTGTCATTTCCATGTGCTTAATGTAGATGTATACCTGCACCACACTTAAATTTTTATTAAATAGGATAATGGCCATAGTAGCTACTTGTCTCATGTCAGATCTAGAGTTCATATTGTTGCTTGTAATGGTTTATCTTTGTTATGGAATTGGCTTGAAATGTATAGAGCCATGTTTGGTGAACATTTACACGAATGATTTAGGTTGTACGTAGGATTAACTTATACTCTAATGGACACACAATGTACTTATTGCATGCTTGAAAATCTAAAATCAACCTAAATTTTATGGGAAATATGCATGTTCTTTGTTTGTCATGTAGTATTTTGTGTGTCCTATACTTAAATTCCACACTAGCTTTTACTTGTATGCCACACACACTACACTTGTGCCTAATTGCATTGAACACCCACTCACATACACACACCACTACATACCTCCACTCCAAGGGGGTTTAGTTATCTTGTTGATTCATACTTAGTCCAATTTAGTTTGTTTAGCAAAATCTTCTCTATCTCATTTTCTCTCCCATTCGAGTATGGTGGGAACAACAACACGCTCAACTTCTCATCTTACGACCCGTACTTAATGCAACTTCACCGACGTCTCGCACTTGCAGTTTTGATCTTTTTAAATTCCTATCATGTTTTTGGCGCCATTGCGGGGGAGTTGATCGTCGTTGTTGTTGTTTCCACTATTTTGGTGGGGTTTTCTCACATTTTCTTTTAGTTTTGTTACTGTACAGGGAACCAAGTGGTCAGGGGACTTCACTGAGCCATAGGACAACTCAGGAGGCTTTCAGGGACCAGACTCCCCAAACCATGCACCAATGGCAAATTTGCATCTGCCAGTGGCAGATTTGGTGAGGAATTCTAGTTTTCTATTTCCCTGGTATCTCCCTTTTTGTATTCATAGTTGATATCTGCCACTTTCTGCTTCATCAATGCTTTATTTTGATGCCAGAAATTAATTTGACAAGCATGTTCCCCTCTTTAAAATAACTTGGACATTAAAACGCAAAGCAAAAGACTAGATGAATGCCATCCAGGTCATGCACCATACATAGGTTTTGCACGTATATTATCTTTCCTTTGCTTTACTTTCTTTGTTTGTTGATTGTTTCCCTGAGATACGACATCGTATTCACTCATTCATGAGCTTGCATGCATTAGTTAGTAGGGTTGCATTGAAATAAGAGTGTGGTGAGTGTTTAAATGGAGGGCTTCATTACTAGTTTAGGGATCAAAATACCCAAAGGATGGTTGTCCATTAAAAGATAAGGTAAGTAATTTCATCATCCCTTCCATGCCCCCAAAAATCACACTTAATCAAAAGCCTTAATCTAAAACAAGTAGACATTGATCCCTAGGATTCGGGCGTACTTAGGAGACTAACTCATTCTCGATGTCATGGCATGGACATCATTGTTTCCTTAGCTATTTGGGATTTTGAGACCTCCAGGTTCTGACTCTCTCAAGACAACTTTATGACCTTCGCCTGAGGGAGGTGAGGCATCCAGCAGTGTGGGGAGTCATAGGTAGTGATCGTCTAGTCTAAGGACTCATAGCCTACCTGAGCTTGTTTGAGTTGTGTTTTCTAGATTAGGCTTCTACCCTCACCCTTACCGAGGCTAGCTCTAGGGATTCTCCCTTCTCTTCTATGTCTTCTCCTTATCCACATTCTGCATTATAGTGTTCTCCTCTTATTACACCTTTTATTTGTATGTGGTTGTCGAGTCGTGTCGAGATAGATGGTTTAGGTGATCGTCCCTCTCCGACTCGAGCTCCCATGGAGTAAGACGCCACATTGTTTCTTGGATGTGGGGCAAATCAAGTTCCATGCATGGATTTCCTGGATCCACTCTCAGCACCACGTAGACCATCTCCTCCTCCTATTCGGGGATCGAGTTATGGGATTACCACCGCCCTTAGCTCGACCGATGACTTTGTGGGAGCGGACACATCCTGTTCAGGTCACGCAACCATCTTGCGTAGTTCTCTGACTGGCACATGGGAACAACTACGAATTGAAATCTTAATATGTGAGCATGCTTCCTACCATTATAGCCAATAAAAAGAATATATGTATCTTTATATGTGAATTTGAGGAGGTATGCTCCAGGTTCAAGCTTCAATAGCATGACTGGGATTTTGTCCAGTTGAGGATGATTTTGTTCTCGTTGAAGGATAACGCGAAGAAATTGATGCATAGCCTCCCGACAAACTTGATTTGGTCTTGGGATGACTTTGTGACCGCCTTTCTGAAGAGATTATTTCTTTGTATAGCACCAAATATATCAAATGTATCACACTAAGAACAAATCATTTCATCATTTCTTTGACTGGTTCAAGGACCTTCTCTTGCAGTGCCCTAATCACGGACTTGAGTTGGGACCCCAAAACGACCCACACTGTCACTCTTACAACCTGGAATGGCAAAACTACACTAACTTGGGGGCCTAGTAGGGGTCATGGTCAGAGCTCACACGCTCCACCCGAACAACCACCTTATCACTCTCCATGCCCATCAGCGACCTGCCAACCCCTACATCAAAGTTCCCAGCCCCATACTCACCAACCATCTCCAGCCTCAACATCGGGTTATTCTAGTCAGACTACACCCTAGCGGTCGTTTGACCCCCGGGTTTCCACCTTAGAGAAACCCTTCAAACAATAATTCAGAGCACGCAAACCATGCTTGTAGCCAACAACACATCGGTCAAAGCATTGGAGGTGCTGGTCAGCCAGTGGGCTCATCCGCTTAATGAACGGGAAAAAGGTTATTTGTTGAGTTAACCTGTGGTAAACCCCTGGGGTCAACATGCTCAGGCCAGGCAGAATGCACACAGCATTGAATATAACCCTTCCCAACATGCAAATGTTGTCCATACCTTCATAGCAGGAAAGCTTCTCGACAACATTGTGGAAATGGCTTTGCCTGACCCTCTGTGTGACTCTCCTGAGGAGGGTCATGACTCTTGCAAAGAAACCATTCCTGAGACTCTTTATTTTAATGCTTTTGTCCCCAAGTCATCTTTCCCGCATAGGTTGGCAAACAAATGCAATGACCGATGGGATAAAATTATTGAACTACTTGGGCAGGTCAGGGCGAACATTCCGTTGTTGGACGTTATTTAGCAAATGTCACTATATGCCAAGTTCCTTAAGGATCTTTTTACCCAAAATAGGAGAAACAAATTTCCCCAAAAGTCCTTTTTGGCCACCAATGTAAGTTTGATCTTGACACAACCCATGCAAGTCAAATAAGGACCTCGATTGTCCTACTATTTCATGTGTGATCGGTGTGACATGAGAAACTGTCGAGTTTTGTGGGAGTTGGGAGAATCGGTAAACTTTCTCCCTTACTTTGTCTATGTCGACCTTGGAATAGGCGATCCTAAGCCTACTAAGAATACCCTCTAGTTGCTGACACATTTGTCAAAATTCCACGTGGTAGTGTGGGGGATGTTCTTATTAAAGTGGGTGAGTTCGTATTCCCATTTGATTTCATCGTCCTTCATATTGAACATGTGTCAAACCCACAATGACAAATTCCAGTGATCCTAGGGAGGTCATTCCTCGGAACATCTAATGCTTTAATCAATTGTCCAATGGCTTATTGAGGTTGTCCTTCGGAAACCTCACGGCAGATTTTAACATCTTTACTCTGGGTAAGAATCATGGTTTGTTCGACCATCCAATTGACGCCAATCTCATTCAGGACACAGATAATATTGAATCAATTGACATGTTCGAGGCACATTGACATATTATTGAGGTGTCTGATGACGAGGTTGCGAGTGAAGATGATCTTGACGAATTTGCATTTGAGCCTCTTGGTGAGGAGGTACATTTGGGTGCTTGCTCTTCTTACCCCCTTGAACTTTAAGTCATTTGAGCTTAGTATAGCATCCAACAAGGACCCACCTACGGTCGAGCTTAAATCGCTCCCCAATAACCTGAAATACATCTTCTTGGGGTATAATGAGACCTTGCCACTTTTTATCGCTTCTGATCTTGCAAAACAACAAAAAGCTCCCCTAAGAAGTTACTCTTGGAACATGAGGCTATCGGGTGGTCCTTGAAGGATATCAAGGGAATCAACTCCAGTAATGTCCAGTATCAGATCCACATGGAAGAGAATTATAGGCCACGGTGGGACCCACAATGTGTTGGCTTTTTGGCCTTAATATATGTTTTGATGATTTAATCAACCAAATCTTAATTGTAATTATGTAGAGTAGCACACATATTGTATAACATATATATTGCTTTGTGCTAACTTCTAGAGGTGATCAAGACTCAAGGAAGAAAGAAAATCAAGTCAAGACATGTAATCAAGCTCATTTGAAGACATGCAATTTGCATTTCTTTTGAGTCTTAGGAAATTTGTGTAATTGTGCATACTTGATTGGCATCATTTCATGAATTCATTTGTCTATATCCATTATCTTGAACCTAAAAAATGCTATGTAACGAGTTTTATGTTTGAGTTTCAGGAATAAACAGGATTGAGGAGAATAGGCATAAAAAGACCTTAAAGCAAGAAAAACGACTAAGTTGTGAGACTTGGGGACTAAGATGAAAGGGAGAAGGACCTGCATGTAACCCCAAAGGACAAATGAGCAAATGAAGAAACTCCACACCATCATGAGTGTAACGCCCCCGATATTGCGGGTACGCACACTAGAAACCAACTCAAGTGTCGCGATCAGAGACCTCTGCGACGACCGAAGGAGTTACAAAAGACAGACCAAACAACGACTCCACAATATGTAGAGAGATCACACATGGATAGACTAACATAAAACATAACTGAAAAGTGTGAGATTATCCATATATGGTAACAAGGTCAAATACATTACATCGAGTTCAAAAGGGAAATACATCATAAATAATGCGGAAGCAAAAGACAACTGAAGAATCTGGTCGGCGTGTCCCTCGTGTACAGAATCTTCGACTACTCTTCCAGTGTGCCCTGTGGAACCCTAAGTACAGAATCTCGTCAAATGCAAGTGACCTACATGGTTCCATCGCGAACATGGGAACGCCTACCCTGAGACAGAATGGCAGCGTGCCTGCCCAAGATTTATCTTATGCCTGGCCTCCCAACGTAAAGGTCTTATGCGAATGGCCTCTGGAGCTAGAGGACCCACTCGTGGCCTGTCGACCCAGGAAACATAACATGCCCAGAATTATTAATAAGATTAAATGCAATGCAAGAAGTCTGACTAAGATAAGCATGAAACAGAGCAGAATAAAAGCGCACAAAATGCATCAGAAGGCTATGACTCCACCAACCATGACTGTCGGGCGCACCCGACACATTCCTCGCAAGGAACCAGAACACCAGCCTCGCTGGTCAAAGGCGGTCACTCGACAATGATCCACCGCTTGGCAGAAAGCGGTGCACCAGATAAGTGTCCCAATTCGCGGCAAGAGACCTATTTAGTGCCATTGCGAACTTGGGAACACCTACACTGAGACAGAATGGCAGCGCGCCTTCCCAGGACTTATCTTACGCCTGGCCTCCCAACGTGAAGGTCTTATGCAAATGGTCTCTGAAGCTAGAGGACCCACTCGTGGCCCATCGGCCTAGAAAACGGAACATGCCCAGAATTATTAATCAGATTAAATGCAATGCAAGCTACTTAAGCATCTAAAATCTAATGCATCTACAATGTCTGGAACGAGCTCATGGAGGAGTATCCGGATACCCTCCTAGCAGCCCTGAACCAACTCGGAAATCAGACATACCAATAAGGAATCAACCCACACACTCACAATAGCAAGCAATCATAACCAGATCGGCAATCAAGATAACAACTAATCGAGTCATCTACGGGTCATGATAAGGATGTTATAAGGTCTGAAATCCTATGTGTCATAAATATCCACAACAACATACTTCATATCATTGACATGACATATGAAAGAAGTAGTGGAACAAATACAACAATGGGAAGTATCATAAACAACATCACGAGTAATTTATATCATGCATCATGAATTTCAGAACGTATATATATAGGATAGGGACTTTGCATTCCAAGTTAGATCGGAGCTATAATCATGAGATAAAGCATGAACAATGGTCTGAAATCAGTAATAAATATACAGGAAATTATCTGGATAAAATCACTAAGCAATGCTAGCACTCATGACATAAAATCGTTAAATCCGTTATAGAAGATGGTCTTAACATAGACCTCGATTGACGCCTAACTCAGTGACTTATGATCAGCACAAAATCATGGAATATTATGTGAATGAAACCGAGTAGTAATGCAAGCATACATTTTCTAAAATCAGATATCAAGGCATGGGATATGTCACGATTTATTGCATGGATACCCGATCTATATCAACCACTATGTCATGAAAACACATCTGACTATAGCCACTAAGTAACACATGAATATATGTCTTATAACCAGCAACATGTCATGGGAGAATCTCCTGATAATGGCCACCAAAACGTGCAAGACATATGATTACACCAAAGCAGAAAGTCTTTTGCTTCTTCTTCAGTAGCTGCCGGATCTCCTCCAGCAGGAAACCAGAAATGATGGTAGTGGTGGTGGTGGAAAGAGTTTGTGTCATGGAAGGGAGGAGAGGAGGTTGAGGTCAGCTGGTGTAGGGTTTCTCTAGTTTTTGTTTCAAGAAACAAGCACCAAAAGGCAATAGATCAATGTCCTTGAAGGCCCAATCAAGAATTTCCATAAAGCACACAATTCAAATTTTGCAAGGATCTTAGGAGATCACCTCCTGATGATGTGGCAACCATGCTACCTCACCCACACTCCAGCCCACATTACCCAACCCAAGCTCAAACCAAAACAAAGCCCACACACACACGGTTTGCACCTGATCGGCCCGATTAAGCCACCGATTGCAAAAACCGCCCGATGGGTCACACCAGACCACAAACCACATAAACTCGCCCAAAAAGGAAACCCTACCAAGTCCGAGCATGAAGCCACAAGCATACATCAAGCACGCCAAGAAGACACCAAAATTGACCACAAGGATGAATAAGACTTTAAGATGTGGCAGGAGAGCGGGTCTTACAACCTACTCCCTTAAACAAAAATTTCGTCCTCGAAATTTGCTATCCCTGACTATCAACAAAAGCTTGGGATACAAATTCCTCACATCATCCTGATGCTCAAACCACAACAACAAAAGCTATTAGATGATGAAATACAAGTGCCATGACAGCCTAAGATTCTGAGAGTAAATCATCAACCAATCACAAGAATCTAACAACTAATAGTAAGAGAAAATATGACATATGGACAACAATTTAACCATGAAGATCACCTAAAACCTAGCAAGTAATTATACATGATCATAATATATATTGTCGGTAAACTAATTAGTATGGTCACATGAAATCCAGCAAGTAATAATGTATGAACCTATGATACTTTGACAATCATAAAATTTCCAGCAACTAAATATAGATAACATACATGTAATGTATCAAGACAACAACTAAATGAAGAAGGAATAACAAGCTCTCTATAGATTAACATATGTACACATGGTGCATTTGGGCAGCAAATAAATCATGGAATGGAAACAAGATCTCATTGGATATCTACATGCACATGACGTGTATAGAAAGCAATTAAACATGTAATAATACTAGATCTCGGTAGATCATACACATGCACAAGATGCATCCAGTCAACAATTAAATCATGATTGTGGTATGCTTACTACTGGAATGAAATCAACTCAAATAACAAGTCACCACAAACAACACCTATAATCCAACTGATTGCACCCATCATAATTTCAGAACGTACATGCATTAGAAGGTAGCGATTCAGAAAATGGCCAGAGATCATATGAACATGAATTAATATATGAATATATCAGCAATATAACATGGAAAGCATATATCTAGAAATCATAAGTCGGAGCATATTCATGATCGATATAAATCTACATGCATAAGGATTTGCACAAAACTAGACGACATAGGATGAATAGCATAACTCATAAATTCTGATATAATATTCATGTGAGAGCATAACAAGTCATAGCAAAGAAGGTTTATGGAAATCAAATCGTACACATAAACTGAACATGGTGGGGATAAAATCAGACTTGAGAAACTCATAGAAACATTAGAGTCAATACATGCATTTATACCGATTGCATCAACATTTAAATTAAAATATATAACTTATGCTAAGAGGTTGTAAAGAATATATCTTAGAGGGACTACAAATCAAAGCATATACATTGATTAGTCATGAATGGGATAAAATAACACATTTAATTCCTCTTAACATTCCAATCGATAAATGCAGCATTCCTTGTATTAAGAATTGAACTTAATCATAGGTGGCATCCTAGTCACTTGCCACATCACCTATGGAGGGTGAGTCATCTAGGAGTTGATGACTCAACAACAAGGAAGGCAGAAGGTTGTAGGAAAGGAAGAGACAAGGGACTCTTCATTTTTTCTATGATTTTCGTCCTATTTTATGATGCAATTTAAGTAGAGGTTGTAATGATCTTGAATAATCATCTTTATATAGTTTATGTTATGTTTGTGTTATAGTGTAAGTTGAAGAGTCTTTGTAAGTGTCTATATAAGCACAAGAGTTATGCATTTGTAATACAAGCCAAAAACAAATCAAGTCAAGTGAGAAAGAAGAAAGAAAAGATGAGTGTTTGGTGCAAATCTCGTTTTGCTTGTGAGTGTTAAGTAGTTTGTTTTCTTCTTTCATTCGTGTCCACCAATTGTGTAGATCAAAGTATAGATCTAGTGATGGCAATAGAATACCCTCAGCATGGAGAACAAGGCCAGCTAAAGCCGCGCACCAGGCGCAACTTCTGAACTGCTGGTTGGCGGTCCATGTGCGTCTAGTGGAGGCGTGCATTCTATGCTGGCTTGGTGTGATTCTCCCTGTCTTTCTCCCGCATCTAAAATCTGGTATCAGAGCCTCGTCTGATGGGGAGCTCAAGGATGACCTCGTTTGGTCAAGTATCGTTGCCTCGCCTTTCGAAGGGAAACTACGACAATTGGAGTATCCAGATGCGTGCCCTGCTCGCTGCGCATGATGCCTGGGATCTTGTGGAGAGCGGCTTCGAGGAGGAGGCTGTGACGGGGGTGGAAACCGTCGCACAAATCAAAACACAAAAGGAGAAAAGAGCCAAAGATAAGAGTGCTCTCTTCCTTCTCTTCCAAGCGGTGGATGAGAATGGTTTTGAGAAGATCACTGAAGCGAAGACGTCGAAGGAGGCGTGGGACACCCTTGAGAAGAGCTACAAGGGTGCTGATCGAGTGAGGAAGTGCGCCTCCAAATGCTTTGAGGTGAGTTCGAGGCGTTGAAAATGAAGGAATCAGATGGTGTTGCCGATTTCGTGACGAGGGTTCGCATGGTGGCGAACAAATTGAAGAGAAATTGGGAGGCGTTTACTAAAGGAAGAGTGGCGGAGAAGGTGTTGCGTTCTCTCACCGGAGACTTTGAAAATGTTGTGTGTGCTATCGAGGAATCAAAGGACCTCGAGAAGATGATCGTCGACGACCTAGAAAGCTCGTTGGAGGCACATGACCAAAGAAAGAAGAAGAAGAGGCAATATATCTTGGAGGAGGAGTTGCAAGCGAAGATGTCGCTTAAGGAGGAGAAACCTCGCAACGTAGATCGTGGAAGCGGTCGTGACTATGGAGGCCGTCCAAAGAAAAAGAAGTCGAGTGCTTCAAGTGTGGGAAGCGTGGCCATTTTGCGAAAGAATGTTGGTCGTAAAAGGAGGTGGACGAGATCTGCAACCCTGGCCATGGTGATCGTGGATCGAAGAAGGAGATTGAGTGCTTCAATTGTGGGAAGCATGGACACTATGCAAGTGATTGGCATCATTTCATGCTTATATTTGTATCTTATATCCATTATCTTACACCTAAGCAATGCTACGTGATGAGTTTTATGTTTAGTTTTCAGGAATAAATAGGTTTGAAGAGATGAAACATAAAAGGACCCAAAAGCTGAGAAAAAGGACTGAATTGTGAGATCTGGGGACTAAGATGCAAGGGAGAAGGACCTAAGAGAAAAATAGAATACTCCACACCATCATGGGGAGTATTTTAGCAATTCGATTCGGGTCGGAGCTCCAACAAACCAAGTAAATGCATCCAAGACCAGAAAATATACCAAGAAAAGCCCACACCAAATTCCAACTCAATCCAAAGTTTATGGACCGCCAATTTGCGGTCTGGGACCGCTAATTGGCGGTCCAGATCATTCTGGTGAAGGGAATGTGAAATCCTACATTTGGATCCGTCAGAATTTCTCCAGCACATGTATTAGAGGATGTTTAGGCTATTTTTGGTATCTGTTTAGTCCCACATCGGGGGATTGTCCCGGATTACCTTTTTCTTTGGCTATAAATAGGACTCTTCACCTTCCACTGTATATATCTCCCTCTTTGGTGGCCTTCTTCCCTACTAGGAGTGAAGCCTTGAAGCAAAACTCTGGTGGACGAAGGGCTGCTTGTATTGAGTGAGTTAATAATAGATGTTTTTCCTTTAATTGTGTTGTTTCTCTCTTAGTTTCATTTCCTTTCATATGCATGCTTGTTTGTTTGTTTTGTTTTATGCTTCTTTAATATTTCTTTCTTGATTAGTGTAGTTTAATTTCAGTATCATGCTTCATTTTGTTAGAGTAGTTAGTTTAAATATGTGTGAGTAGTTACATCCCCATTTGGGGGGTGGAGTAATATGTGATATGATCATGTAGTGTATTAAGTGTGTGTTATGTTTATCCTTTGAGTTTTATATGATTTCCATAACCATCTTATGGGTTTTCACTCTTATCTTTGATATGCTAATGCTCTTGAATGAAGCTTAGCTTATGCTTTGATTAGTGGACCTATTTGATGGGGAATGATAAGGTTAGGATATGGATGAAGTTAATATTGGAAAAACAATTTGTAGTGTATGTACACTTGTTGCCTTTACCTTGGTTAATGTCTTGTATATTTTAATGATATTGGGTTATTTTAATTCATGTGGAGGCATAGTAGGGTCTAGTCTTTATACTTGAGTTCATTTAGCTTCATTCCAATTATTGTCTTGTATGTTTTAATGATGTAGTCTTATCTTAATTCATGTGGAGGCAAAGTTGGATGTAGTTTTATGATTTCATGCACTACATGTTGTGAGGAGCTTAATTGAACACACACACACACACATCTTTATATTCACATTATTTCTTCACCCCCTATGGGGTTTAGTTTTTATTGCTTATCTTTCATTTCCTTTTGCATTCTAGTGTAATCAATCTTTCTCTCCATTTTTTACCACTCGCCTTCGTACAAACCTAACGTCGACACACCTCCCAGTGGATGACCCGTATTTTCCACCGCTTCAACGTGGTCGTTCACTTGCGGTTAATATAAAACGATCAATCAGCAAGCGAGTGTTGGTCAAAGAAAATGGTGGAATAAAACTCCAACCTCGTTGCCGTGGAGGAGAATGTTTGTGATGATGGAGTAGTTTTGCTTGCCGACCAAGGAGCCAAATCCGAACAAGAGGGTATTTGGTATCTCGATACGGGAGCAAGCAATCACATGTGTGAGAATAGACACATGTTCACACACTTGGAAGAGGGAGTGCATGGGCACATCTCGTTTGGAGATGCATCAAAGGTGTGTGTGGAGGGGAAAGGACACATCATGATTCAAGTGAAGGATGGATCACAAAAGCTTATCTCCAACGTCTACTTTGTGCCCGATATGAAGACAAACATACTAAGCATGGGACAACTCTTGGAGAAAGGGTTCACGATCTTGATGAAGGATCGACACATGACTGTGCGAGGACAGGATGGGCGCTTGATTGCAAAGGTAGAGATGTCCAAAAATCGAATGTTTAAATTGAATCTAACATGTGCTCGTGCTAGATGTTTGAATGCATGCATCGAGGGAGATTGGTTGTGGCATATGCGACTTGGACACTTGAACTTTGGTGGCCTCGAAGAAATGGCACAAAAGGGAATGGTGCATGGCTTGCCGATGATCGAATCTAAAGAAGGATTTTGTGAAGGTTCATGGTTGGAAAATTACCAAGGAAGAGTTTTCAAAACAAGGTGAATATAGAGCAAAGAAGGTGCTAGAGTTGGTACATACCAACATTTGTGGACCGATCACTCCACATTCGATTAGTAAGAATCGTTATTTCTTAACTTTATTGATGATTTTTCACGCAAGACGTGGGTGTACTTCCTGAAGGAGAAATCCGAGGCATTTTTCATATTCAAGAAGTTCAAGGCATATGTGGAGAAATAAAGTGGAAATTGTTGGATTTCGTGCCCTATTGTATGTATATATTTTTCGAAATTTTATAAACATACAGGATCGAAACATTCATATTTTCTTCGATTTTCATATAGACATGCATTTGTTTGTCCTAATTATTTAACATGCATTAGAACAAACAAACAATTGCAAAGAGAATCATACCTAGAGGTTCTCTAAAACCTCTTGAAGATCCGGAGTCGCGTTGCCGTTCGAATCGCCCGGTGGATTGCCTCCGAGTGTTCACCAAACTCTAAACAAGGTTGGAGAGAAAGGAGCTAGCCAATCAATCTCCAAACGGGTTTAGAATCTAGCTAATAACCCCCTTTTTCTTTCCTGAGATTTTACTCTCCAAAAACTCAAATTAACTAAGGAATTTCGGATGGATTAATTGGGGTGGTTAGAGAGAGAGAGAATTTTGCATACACTTATTTTTAATGAAGGAAATTAGGCCTATTTATAGGCTCCTTTAATTTCCACATCATGGGCCATGCATTGACCCATTCTTTCATGTTTTTCTCTCTTAAGACCAATTCCCAATATTAAATTTATTAATCCACATCCAAATATAATCATAATTGACCAAGTCAAAACCATGATCAATAATTCCTTAATTATTTTGCATTTATCGAATTTTGGATTAATTCCCAACAAAATTCGTTTTTTTTTGTTTTAGGAAATTTAATTAATTTGCCTTTATCGAATTTTGGTTTAATTCCCAACAAAATTCGTATTTGGGGTTTTAGCAAATTTAATTAATTAATTTGCCTTATCGAATTTTGGATTAATTCCCAACAAAATTCGATCTTTGGGGTTATAGCTAATTTATATATCCTATGCAATATATCGTCATATGTAATATCAAACAATCACACCCCATGATATATTTACATCTCATATATAAATTCATGATTCTAAATATGTCATTTTCATGACATAATGATTTTATCCATTCACCACATGTATACGAAACTCGATACATCATATGAACATAAAATCACCTTCTTGTTTCCCAGTTTTATGGTGTGACCTATGGGAGGATCTAAGCTAAATTGGCAGTGATATTAATAGCTTAACATCACAAACTATAAGCGGTATCTAGCTACACATTATAGTTCCCAATTAGCTATATGTCTTAATTCAGCTCGAACCAAAACCCGATCCAATTAGTGATGGAGTGCACCACTTGTGTCTGTCCCTTGCCTCATGATATTAAGAATACACACAAAGTAGTATTGTGTCATCTTTGTATTAGTATTCATTTCTTGATCTCTTTAAGCTAGTTATAAATATGTGACTTAACTCAAATCACATTGTGCACATTATAACTTTGCTTTATCAAGGGGCCCATTAATATCATTACTCAATTAAGAGGGGCAATAATAATCTTTTGACTAAGTATCTTCTCCAACAAAAGTCATACTTAACCAACCAATGTTTTTACACTACACTTATCGATAGCTCAAGACACTAGCCTAATTAAGTATTTCTTAAGTGATCAGATATAAGTCTCATATCAAAGGACCAAGGACACAGTAAAATATTAATGACACAGAAACACATTTCTATAATATTTTACTTATTAGGTCTATTCAGTATACAAAAGTAATATTTTCCTCTTTTGCGTACCCGTGTTGTCACTCACTTGTAGAGCTACAATGATCTATGACCAACACGACAATCTTAACTCGGTAATAAATGTCCCATGTTTATTACCATGATTGCGAATATCTTTTGTTTTATGCAAACCAATATCTTTTAGAGCTCTACGGTTAAGGACCAAGAGCTTCTTCCTTAACACTTCTAAAAGACGAATAACATAAACAAGGAACAAAATGATTTCTCATTCAATTCATAATAGTTGACATTTAAAAGTAAAACTTTTAGAACACATTCCCTTCAGAAATAGCATCAAGACATTGAGGTCTGATCGAGGAGGAGAGTTCACATCAACCGAGTTCAACAACTTTTGTGCGAAACATGGCAAAAAACGCCATTTAAGCGCTCCATACTCGCCACAACAAAATGGTGTAGCCGAGAGAAAGAATAGAACCATCATGGACATGGTTCGAAGTATGTTAAAAAGCTAGAACGTGTCAAAAGAACTATGGGCCGAGGCGGTGGCTTGTGCGGTGTACCCGTTGAATCGTTGCAAAACTGCAAGCTTGGAGGAAGTAACTCCTTAAGAAGCTTGGACTGGCTACAAGCCAACTGTGGCACATCTGAAAGTGTTTGGGAGCATCGCCTATGCACATGTACCAAAGGAGAAAAGAATAAAATTTGATGATAGGAGCACAAATCTTGTGTTCGTTGGCTATGATGAACTATCGAAAGCTTATAGGCTTCTCTATCCCACTAACAACAAAATTGTCATTAGTCGTGTTGTGCAGGTTAACGAGGAGGTAACATGGGACTCCAAAGAGGAGGTTTCAGAAGTGCCAAATGAAGAACAGGAAGAGGAGATTGCAAACCCCACTGAACATGAAACAGTTCCATCCAACAAACAAGACGAGATGAGACCAAGGAGGTTCAAGACACTTCGTGTGATCTACGAGACGACAAATGAGTTGCACATGGTGTGTCTTCTCACACAAACCAAAAGCCCTGCCAATCCGTTTGTATGTGAAGTTGCGAAATCATCTTGGGATGGTGGATGGAAGAGGATTAAGTTCAAGGAGGAGTATTGAGAATTGAACTTAATCCTAGGTTGCATCCTAGTCACTTGTCACATCACCTATAGAGGGTGAGTCATCTAGGAGTTGATGACTGAACAAGAAAGAAGGCAGAAGGTTGTAGGAAAGGAAGAGACAAGGGACTCTTCATTTTTTCTATGATTTTCGTCATATTTTATGATGCAATTTAAGTAGTGGTTGTAATGATCTTGAATAATCATCTTTATATAGTTTGTGTTATGTTTGTGTTATAGGGTAAGTTGAAGAGTCTTTGTAAGTGTCTATATAAGCACAAGAGTTATGCATTTGTAATACAAGCCAAAAATAAATCAAGTCAAGTGAGAAAGAAGAAAGAAAAGATGAGTGTTTGTTGCAAATCTCGTTTTGCTTGTGAGTGTTAAGTAGTTTGTTTTCTTCTTTCATTCGTGTCCACCAATTATGTAGATCAAAGTATGGATCTAGTGATGGCAATAGAATGCCCTCAGCATGGAGAACAAGGCGAGCTAAAGCCGCGCACCAGGCGCAACTTCTGAACCGCTGGTTGGCGGTCCATGTGCGTCTGGTGGAGGGCAGCTTTCTGGGGTGGCTCGGTCTGGTGCTCCCCATCTTTCTGTTGGCTTTTTGGCCTTAATCTAGGTTTTGATGATTTAATTAACCTAATCTTAATTATGATGATGTAGAGTAGCACACATATTGCATTGCATATATATTGCATGTGCTAACCTCTACAAGTGATCAAGACTCATGGAAGGAAGGAAATCAAGTCAAGATTTGTAATAAAGCTAAATGAAGACTTGTAATCTTGATTTTATTTTGAGTCTTAGGAACATGTGTAAATTGAGCATACAAGAGTTAAAAACCAATCACATACACAATAGGTTCCCTATAGAAGTCACACACGAAATTTCACATTATTTGGACTTCATTAGATCACCCAAACCTTAGTCGGAAATTACTTATAAACTTAAACCCAGATTTCCTGTGTGAACCGGTCGACCGAACCAGTTCTCAGTTCGACCGGTTTATAACAGACTCTCCACAGTGATTTTACCGAACTCTACCGGTCGACCGGTTCTACCTTTTCGATCGACCGATCCCGGATTTTAATATGACCGTTTTTCTTGTCATATTCCTATAACAGTCGTATTCGTATAAAACAAACTTAACCCCAAAATACATTCGGTAACCGGTCGAACGAAGACCTTGTTTCGGTCGACCGGTTGAACATATTTTCAGAAACCAAATTCCCTGCTATCGGTCGACACATTTCTCGTTCGACCGATTGACCTTTGTCTCAACCGAATCCCCTTATCGGTCGACCGCCCCATACTTTGGTTCGACCGATTCACTTAAGTAGAGTTAAGTTCTAGCTCGTTTGTCCGACCGAATATTCTTTTGTTCGACTGTTCTCTTTGAAATCAAGTTAACGGTCGACCGGTTTACTAGTTTCGGTCGACCGGTTCTGGACAGATTTGCAGCCCGATTTTCTGCTTTGTGTATCTTGCACAAAACCCAATCAAATCTATCCCCAACGGCTAGAATACCTTAGGAGCTTATAAATAGAGGATCAAGACTTGTTGTTAACACAACTCTCCAACTCCAATTGTCTCAATACATTAGAGAGAAACCTCAATCCTCAAAGCTCCCAATTCTACACTCTTTAAGCCTAAATTTCACACAATTGATCATATACTCATCCTACTCAAAGTGTGCTCAATTAGAGAGTGAATCCCACTCAGTTACAAGTGTTGTCAAAAGAAGCAAGGACTTCGGTGAAAGCCCGAAGTGTCCTTCTCGGATTGTGAGAGGAAGAATTCAAGCAAGCGAGGGTTGTTCGTGTTGCTTGTGGTGTAAAGGCGTTCTCTCCCGGCCCGTAACGGGGAGTGGTTAGTGAAGACGTAGGCGGAGCTCGCGGAGTCGAGCGGAGCTTACAAGAGAGGACTAGGACCCGGGTGGGGTGCCGAACCTCTATAAAAACTGACGCGTCTTTTGTGGTTTGCATTGTCCTTCTTTCTCTACTTGTTTGTTTATTCCACTGCGCATTTGTTTGCTTAATCAAGTAGAAAATTAGGGATTAGATTAAAAGTGATTAGTGGAGCCATAACCCACACGATCCTACATTTGGTATCAGAGCCTTGTTAAGCTAAATTTCATTACTTTACCGTAATTTTAGCATGGCTACTACATCTAATCACTTAGAAGGTTTATGCACCACAAGGCCTCCTTTGCTTAATGGGTCAAATTATGATTATTGGAAAAATAGAATGAAAATCTTTTTTATATCAAATGACCTTAAGTATTGGAAGTTTATTCAAAATCCATACATACCCCCAAATGAAGATGATTTAGATTCTCTATCTAGGGCTCAAATGAAAGAAATTGAAATGAATTCAAAAATTATGAATATTCTTTATTGTGGCCTTAATGAGGGAGAATACAATAGAATTAGGGGATGTGAAAGTGCAAATGAAATATGGCATAGGTTACAAATGCATCATGAGGGTGATAGCAAAACCAAAGAAACTAGGATAAGTCTCCTCATGCATAAATATGAAATATTTTCTATGCAAATCGGTGAGAATATAAGCGACATGAACACTCGCTTCACCGATATCACTAACTCTCTTTTGATTCTTGGAAGAAGGATAAATGAAGGAGAGATGACTCGAAAATTCCTCCGGTCATTGAGCAACGATTGGGAAGACAAGGTCGTGGCAATCGAAGAATCGCACGATCTTTCAAAATTGAAGATGGAGGAACTCATTGGAAATCTCATGGCCTATGAGCTCCAATTGAGTCATCGAAGAGAGAAGGAAGCTTCAAAGAAAAACTCCATGGTGGCATTACATGTAAATTTTGATGAGCCAAGGAGGGTGGAAGAAGAGGACATTGAGGTCCTTGCCCAAGACTTCTTCAAATACCTCAAGAGGGATAAAGGAGAAAAGAATGAAAGAAGAGGTAGAAGAAGTGAGAAACGAGAAAAAGAAAAAGAGAGGGAGGAGAGTGAAAATGAGAGAAGAGAAGGGGAGAAGAAAAAGAAGAGAAGGGAGAGGAGAAAAGAAAAGGAGAAGAGCAAGAGAAGAGAAAGGAAGGAGGAAGCACACAAGGCTACATGGGATGATTCTTCATCACCATCATCATCGTCTTCTTCCTTGCAAAGTAGAAAAGAAGTGGCTCACTCATGCTTCATGGCTATTGAAGATCAAAGTGAGGTAGATTCTAACTCTTGTTCTAGTAATTCATGCTCAACTAAGTCCTATTATAGTGATAGCTCTAATTCTAATGCTAATGATGAATCATATACACATGATGAGCTACAAAATGCATTTCATGATTTAGTTAAACAATATGAGATCATTTGTGAAAAGAACAAAAATGCTAGAAAAACTATAAATGATCTCAAATGCCAAATTGAATTAATCATGAATGAAAAGAATGAGGTGATTTCTAGACTTGAATCAAATGAATCATCACTTCCTAGTCTAAGTAAAACACCCATTGTTGATGAACATGTAGATCTTAAAGTTTCAAATATGCAATTAAGAAAAGATCTAGAAATGTTCACTAAAGGAACAAAAATACTTGATATGCTTTTATGTAGTCAAAGACAATCCTTAGCTAAACATGGTTTAGGATACAATGTTCAATTGAAAAACCATGTATCTCATACTACATTAAATGGCAAGCATTTATTTGTTAAGTCTACTTCCTCAAGTGTGTGGGCTCCCAAAACCAAAATGGTGTGGATTCCCAAAGCTAACACTCAAGGACCCAAAGTTGTTTGGGTACCTAAATCTACTCTTGTAGGAGCTTGAGGAGGAGATTGGTGGTGACCGGGTGAGCTCAAGAGTCAAATTCAAATCCGGTTGCATCACCAAATGAGATTGGAGCTAAATTCGAATTCAACATTGGTAAAAATTCCTATCTATACAATTCATGTTAAATTAGCTCTAATCTAGCTTCACATGCTTAATTGACATATCATATAGTTCAATTCATTGAAAATCATTATCCCTATTCATTGCAAATCATTTATCACATCCATTGATTCTAAATGTCAAATTTTAAATGGATGTTAGAATAAGGCTTAAGTTGAAACTTAAATGAACTTAACTTGAATCATACTCATTGTTTCCATTTAGCCTTATTGATAGGGGGAGCTTAAATGTTATATCTTTTATTAGAGTAATGAAGTGCAAAATTTAGGGGGAGCAACTTCATTACAAGACATCCAAATTCTATGCTTAAAGTCTTAAATAATTATTATTTTTGATGGATGTCAAAGGGGGAGAGATAATTAAGGGGGTAACTTGGAATTTGGCATAAAATTGAACAAAAACTATGCACATCCATAGGGGGAGCATTAATATGCATAGTTTACATATACAAATTCCATGTATTTAGATAGAATTAAGATATAGGTTGTCATCATCAAAAAAGGGGAGATTGTTGGCTTTTTGGCCTTAATCTAGGTTTTGATGATTTAATTAACCTAATCTTAATTATGATGATGTAGAGTAGCACACATATTGCATTGCATATATATTGCATGTGCTAACCTCTACAGGTGATCAAGACTCATGGAAGGAAGGAAATCAAGTCAAGATTTGTAATAAAGCTAAATGAAGGCTTGTAATCTTGATTTTATTTTGAGTCTTAGGAACATGTGTAAATTGAGCATACAAGAGTTAAAAACCAATCACATACACAATAGGTTCCCTATAGAAGTCACACACGAAATTTCACATTATTTGGACTTCATTAGATCACCCAAACCTTAGTCGGAAATCACTTATAAACTTAAACCCAGATTTCCTGTGTGAACCGGTCGACCGAACCAGTTCTCAGTTCGACTGGTTTATAACAGACTCTCCACAGTGATTTTACCGAACTCTACCGGTCGACCGGTTCTACCTTTTCGGTCGACCGATCCCGGATTTTAATATGACCGTTTTTCTTGTCGTATTCCTATAACGGTCGTATTCGTATAAAACAAACTTAACCCCAAAATACATTCGGTAACCGGTCGAACGAAGACCTTGTTTCGGTCGACCGGTTGAACATATTTTCATAAACCAAATTCCCTGCTATCGGTCGACACATTTCTCGTTCGACCGATTGACCTTTGTCTCAACCGAATCCCCTTATCGGTCGACCGCCCCATACTTTGGTTCGACCGATTCACTTAAGTAGAGTTAAGTTCTAGCTCGTTTGTCCGACCGAATATTCTTTTGTTCGACCGTTCTCTTTGAAATCAAGTTAACGGTCGACCGGTTTACTAGTTTCGGTCGACCGGTTCTGGACAGATTTGCAGCCCGATTTTCTGCTTTGTGTATCTTGCACAAAACCCAATCAAATCTATCCCCAACGGCTAGAATACCTTAGGAGCTTATAAATAGAGGATCAAGACTTGTTGTTAACACAACTCTCCAACTCCAATTGTCCCAATACATTAGAGAGAAACCTCAATCCTCAAAGCTCCCAATTCTACACTCTTTAAGCCTAAACTTCACACAATTGATCATATACTCATCCTACTCAAAGTGTGCTCAATTAGAGAGTGAATCCCACTCAGTTACAAGTGTTGTCAAAAGAAGCAAGGACTTTGGTGAAAGCCCGAAGTGTCCCTCTCGGATTGTGAGAGGAAGAATTCAAGCAAGCGAGGGTTGTTCGCGTTGCTTGTGGTGTAAAGGCGTTCTCTCCCGGCCCGGAACGGGGAGTGGTTAGTGAAGACGTAGGCGGAGCTCGCGGAGTCGAGCGGAGCTTACAAGAGAGGACTAGGACCCGGGTGGGGTGCCGAACCTCTATAAAAACCGACGCGTCTTTTGTGGTTTGCATTGTCCTTCTTTCTCTACTTGTTTGTTTATTCCGCTGCGCATTTGTTTGCTTAATCAAGTAGAAAATTAGGGATTATATTAAAAGTGATTAGTGGACCCATAACCCACACGATCCTACACTTTCTCCCGTGTCTAACATCTGGTATCAGAGCATCGTATTATGGGGAGCTCAGGAATGGCATCGTTTGGTCATGTATCAGAAAATCTGGACTTGATCACAATATCATACATGAACATAACATCTAAAACATCACAAGATTCTACACAACAAGGTTATTAACACATCACCCAACATGCAAGCAAAACTCCTCCCCAACTAGCTCTCCACGATCGAGCCCACTTCCTCTGGTTTCTCCAGAAAACCACCAAGGAAGACTGAGGCCCAAGTCGTGGTAGAGATGAAGGTGCTCAGCCACCTCTGAAATTCGGATGGTGCACCACAATCCACACAATCGGTGGATCTCCACTAGTGCATACCAAACCTTATATCGGCAAACACAATGGTGCTGGACTAAACTTCGTCTAACCCCCACTCTATACATCCTCTTATGCTAAAGGGGTAGGAGCATACCTGAAACTGATGGAGAAGCCCCAGAGTTTGCTGAAATCCAACTGCAGCCGCCTCCCAGGCTTGCTAGCTAGTCACCTCCTGCACTTACACTTCTTGCTTGTTTGACTGGTTGGACTTGTTGGAGATCACAGCACCAAAACGTAGGAGGAGGTGAGCGAACTGATAAAGACAGATAAGGTTGGGTGGTTCGGTCTCCAAGTACACGAGGAAATCCACAAGAAGCAATTTAACCAATGCGATATGATATATCACTACCAGAAAGCAATTCTAAAATATAAGAAATTACCGACAGGGTTTGGGCAAGATGCCGCACTGGAGAGTCTTTATATTCTATACACTTTAGGGACCGACCCACTCTGATACCAAGTTCGAACGCCCCCGATATCGTGGGTACGCATACTAGGAACCAACTCAAGTGTCGTGATCAGAGACCTCCGCGACGACCGAAGGAGTTACAAAAGATAGACCAAACAATGACTCCACAATACGTAGAGAGATCACAAATAGATAGACTAACAAAAAACATAACCAAAAATGTGAGATTATCCATATATGGTAACAAGGTCAAATACATTACATCGAGTTCAAAATGGAAATACATCATAAATAATGCGGAAGCAAAGACAACTGAAGAATCTGGTCGGCGTGCCCCTTGTGTACAAAATCTTCGACTACTCGTCCAGTCTGCCCTGTGGAAACCTAAGTACCTGCAAGCACCACATCAACAAATGCGTGAGTTTTCAATTAAGAGAACTCAATATGCCCCTGACCCAATCAGAGTTATATGGAAGAATGCATGCAATCTATCAAAGACAAAAACATTTGAAACAGAAACAGAAAAGCACATAATGCATCATAAGGCTACAACTCCAACAATCGTGTCAATCGGGTAACACTCGCAGAAATCCCTCCAAGGGAGCCAGAATACCAACCATGCTGGTCAGAACATAACAAAAAACATCAAATGCAACAGAAGGCTACGACTCCATAAGCCGTGCCGGTCGGGCGCACCCGAACCATTCCTCGAAAGGAACCAGAACACCAGCCTCGCTTGTCAAAGGCGGTCACTCCACAGTGAACCACCACTTGGCACAAAGCGGTGTGCCGGATAAGTGTCCCAATTCGCGGCAAGTGACATACATTGCGTCATCGTGAACTTGGGAATGCCTACACTGAGACAGAATGGCAGCGTGCCTGCCCAGGACTTATCTTATGCCTGGCCTCCCGACATGAAGGTCTTATGCGAATGGTCTCTGGAGCTATAGGACCCACTCATGGCTCGTCGGCCCAGAAAATAAAACGTACCCAGAATTATTAATAAGATAAAATGCAATGCAAGAAGTCTAACTAAGATAAGCATCAAACAGAGCAGAATAAAAGCGCACAAAATGCATCAGAAGGCTATGACTCCAGCAGCCATGCATGCCGGGTGCACCCGACACATTCCTCGCAAGGAACCAGAACACCACCCTCGCTATTCAAAGGCGGTCACTTGACAGTGACCCACCGCTTGGCACAAAGCGGTGCGCCGGATAAGTGTCCCAATTCGCGGCAAGTGACCTACATGGTGCCATCGCGAACTTGGGAACACCTACCCTGAGACAGAATGGCAGCGTGCCAGCCCAGGACTTATCTGACACCTGGCCTCCCAACATGAAGGTCTTATGCCAATGGCCTCTGGAGCTAGAGGACCCACTCGTTGCCCGTCGGCCCAGAAAACGGAACATGCCCAGAATTATTAATCAGATTAAATGCAATGCAAGCTTCTTAAGTATCTAAAATCTAATGCATCTACAGTGTTTGGAACAAGCTCAAGGAGGAGTATCCGGATACCCTCCTAGCAGCCCTGAACCAACTCGGAAATCAGACATACCAATCAGGAATCAACCCACACACTCACAATAGCAAGCAATCATAACCAGATCGGCAATCAAGATAACAACTAATCGAGTCATATACGGGTCATGATAAGGATGTTATAAGGTCTGAAATCCTATGCGTCATACATATCCACAACAACATACTTCATATCATTAACATGACATATGAAAGAAGTAGTGGAACAAATACAACAATGGGAAGTATCATAAACAACATCATGAGTAATCTATATCATGCATCATGAATTTCAGAACGTATATATATAGGATAGGGACTTTGCATTCCAAGCTAGATCAGAGATATAATCATGAGATAAAGCATGAACAATGGTCTGAAATCAGTAATAAATTTACAGGAAATTATCTGGATAAAATCACTAAGCAATGCTAGCACTCATGACATAAAATCGGTAAATCCATTATAGAAGATGGTCTAAACATAGACCTCGATTGATGCCTAACTCAGTGACTTATGATCAGCACAAAATCATGGAATATTGTGTGACTGAAACCGAGTAGTAATGCAAGCATACATGTCCTAAAATCAGAAATCAAGGCATGGGATATGGTCTGAATATAGTCACGATTTATTGCATGGATACCCGATCTATAATAACCACTATGTCATGAAAACACATCTGACTATAGCCACTAAGTAACACATGAATATATGTCTTATAACCAGCAACATGTCATGGGAGAATCTCCTGATAATGGCCACCAAAACGTGCAAGACATATGATTACACCAAAGCAGAACGAATCAAGCAATATTCCTTGGACAAATAGCTAGATCACACATAGATCTAAGATCTGAAATCAGAGGCGATTCACATGACTAAAAATATAACAAGTCGTAAGTTCATCCTAGGATGTGATCTCAAAAATCAGTAATGCATAAAGGAGAGGGAGCATGCTCCAGCAAAAATAAACGTGAAACAGATCCCACGAGATTTCGAGATCAACCACACAGATAGGGTTGCTCCTCACGCAAGGTGCATGCAACAACCCACCCAACTGTCTCCCTACAGCCCAGCCACTGAAGATCCGAGTTGCACCACAGCTCACCCAATCGGTAGAATTCTAGTTGTGCAAACCCTAATCCTCAAGACGGACCAGCCACTGGTGTTGTGCAGAACTAAGCCCAACACCCACCCCCACATCCTAATCCAAAGGCTAGAGGCATACCTGAGCAGCAAGGAGGCACCTAAGCTGGCCGGAGATCCGCTGAAGCTCGCCTAGCTACACACAAGAAAGTCTTTTGCTTTTTCTTCAATAGCTGCCGGATCTCCACCAGCAGGAAACCAGAAATGATGGTGGTGGTGGTGGTGGTGGTGGAAAGAGTTTGTGGCATGGAAGGGAGGAGAGGAAGTTGAGGTCAGCTGGTGTAGGGTTTCTCTAGTTTTTGTTTCAAGAAACAAGCACCAAAAGGCAATAGATCAATGTCCTTGAAGGCCCAATCAAGACTTTCCATAAAGCACACAATTCAAAATTTGCAAGGATCTTAGGAGATCACCTCCTGATGACATGGCAACCATGCCAACTCACCCACACGCCAGCCCACATCACCCAACCCAAGCTCAAACCAAAACCATGCCCACACACACGGTTTGCACCCGATCGACCCGATTAAGCCACCGATTGCAAAAACCGCCCGATGGGTCGCACCAGACCACAAACCACATAAACTCGCCCAAATAGGAAACTCTACCAAGTCCGAGCATGAAGCCGCAAGCCAACATCAAGCACGCCAAGAAGACACCAAAATTGACCACATGGATGAATAAGACTTTAATAATGTCGCACGAGAGCGGGTCTTACAATGAGGAGTATTTTGGCAATTAGATTCGGGCTGACACTCCTATAACCGATCTGAGTACCCCCATATCAAGAATTGAATCAATAAAGAACATATCCGAAAATGGGTCGGATCAGGGAACGAGTGACTGCCAATTGGCGGTCCAAGACCGCCAATTAGCGGCCCGTTTGTCTCTGAATCTGACCCGGTTTCTCCAGGATATGGGTTATGTGTTTATGTGTATTAGTCCCACATCGGAGGATTGTCCCCGATTACCTTTTTCTATGGCTATAAATAGAACTCCTCCTCCTTTTGTATTCACTCATTGCTTGGTGGCATTCTCTCTACTTGGAGTAAAAGCCTTGAAGCAAAAACTCAAGGTGGAGAAGAATGCCACTTGCAATGTGAGTCATCTTAATAAAATATTTTTTCTTAGTTTTTTTTAATATCGTCTTGTCTTTTAATTCATGCATGCTTCTTTAGTTAAGTTTCCTTTCATTTAGTTTTTTTTAATATTTCTTGTTTGCTTAGTTTAATTGCCTTTCATTAGAATGTTTCATTTTGTTAATGTAGATTGTAGTGTAATGATTAGTGAGTAGTTTCAGCCCCCTTTGGGAGTGGAGATGATGTTCATACATGCATTAAAGAATGGAAGAATGCTTTATTTTGAAATGTGTTGATCAATATGAATGTATGCTTGCTTGTTAGAATAGAATACTTCACTTGATGGGTTTTGCCACAAATCTTAAGACACCTCCCATGCTTGTTTAGTTTCTAAAATGACCAACTTGTGTTTATGAATGTTAATCAAATAGGTTAGTGATTGAATTGATGGGTTTTTCCATGATAAGTAGACACCTCCTATACATGAAAACACTATCTCCACTTGTGCCCATTGGAATGCATTCTTACCTTCTTATTGTAAATGTGTAATCACTCCACCCCTTAGGGGTCTTTCTCTTCCTGATTTCAGCTTAGTGTTAAGTTCCTTTAGTTTTGTTGAAGTAATCATTAGTCTCTTTTCTTTGCATTTTCTTCTTAGTATCTTAGTGTAGCGTAGATTACCATAAACAAAACGCTTCCCCCTTTTGTTGTCACTTGATTTCTGAAAAAACAGAGAGTTCTCTCATCCCCGTTGATCGACCCGTATTTGTCACATCTTCACTGACGTCGTGCACTTGCGGTAGTTTAAACGATTAAACGTCGTGCACTTGCCCTTAGTAGCTAAGTACCAGCTTGATTGTTTAGAGTAAAACACTTCAGTTGATGCGTTTTGCCACAAATATTAGACACCTCTCATGCTTGTTTAGGTTCTGAAATAACATGTGTATTTAAATGTTAATCAACTAGGTCAGTGAATGGATTGATAGGTTTTGTCATAAACTTTAGACACTTCCTATACATAAAAACACTACCTACATTTGTACCTATTGAATGCATTCTTCACCATCTTTTTACATGTGTGCACACACTCCACCCCTTACGGGTTTTTCCATTTCTGATTTCCATCTTTCATCTTCTTTGTTTGTTTTGTCCTAGCTTAGCGTAGTTACTTTAGTGTAGTCACAACTTCTTCCCCTCTTTTCCCACTTGTTTTCGAACAAACCAGAGTCAACACACCTCCCGGTGGATCGACCCGTATTTGCCACCGCTTCAACGCGGTCGTGCACTTGCGGTTATTTTAAAACATTTAAACAAGTTTTTGGCGCCGTTGTCGGGGAGGTGTTCTGTCCAGACTTTGGTTTGGACAATTCGAGTGGTTTTAATTTTTTGTTTGTTTGAGGAGGCTTCAAAGATCAAGAGTCATCGCCAGGACAAGTCGGGAAGGAAACATAAGCAAACGGACCGCCAATCAGCGGTTCTGGACCGCCAATTGGCGGTGTGGTGAGATCAAAATTTCCTCTCTTTTTTTCTGGTTGTTTCTATATTCACTAGGATATCTGGGAGCTCAATTTGTAATGTTTTGACTTGTATTTGCTCCCAGATTAACAATTAAGTCCCTTTAATCAACTTGGACCATAAAAGTCAAAGTAAAAGATTAGATTGATTGCCATCTAGGTCATGCATCATTTGTAGACCTTGCACGCATTTGTCTTTTCTTTGCTTCACATTTTTTGTTGTCGATTGCTGGTGTAAGGTACGTCCACCCAATTCCCTTATTCATGTATGTTTAGATCATGTATTAGTTAGTAAGGTGCATCGGACAAGAGTGAGTTGAGCATTTGATTGGAGAGTTGATTGCTAGATTAAGGATCAAAACGCTACTAAGGAGGGGTTGTCCCATACAAGATAAGGTGGGGGATTTCATCACTCTTTCCTTTGCCCCAAAAATCACTCTTAATCTCAGCCTTAATTCTAAAAGCAAGTAGGCATTGGCCCTAGGATTTCGTACGCACTAGGAGAGTGATCGAGTTGAGACCGTCATGACCTGATCGGCGTCGCCTATCTTGTCTATAGTAGGAGGTATTGGATCTCCGGATCTAGTATCCCTTGCTGGGCATTGTGGTCTTCGTTGTAGGGAGGTGAGGCATGTCGAGACTAGTGATCTCAATGTTAGGCATCGTCTAGCCTAAAGACCTATAGCTATAAGTTGTTTGAGTCGTGATTGCTAGATTAGTCTTCTACCTTCTGCCACTACCCACACTAGCTCTAGGAATTCTTCTGTTCTCCTCTGAGTCATCTTCTTCTCACCTATTTCTACATTCTAGTCTCCTCCCCTTTACACTCTTTGTTAGCCTTTTAGGGTCAAGTCGAGCACTTTTTGCGAGTTTGGCCTCGTGGTGGTGAGAGTGGTCGACTCGAGAGTTTTTTGTTGAGATGGATGGTTACATGGGTGACCATCCATATCATTGTTGGGACCATGACAATTCTCCCTGGTACTCTGGACCCATGCATCCTGGGGTGCCTCAGACACACACCCCGTATGGTTGGGACAATATTAATTGTTTGGTTGAGCAATCTTAATATTGCGGTGATATGAGAGAGGCACCGAATGGTAGACCACCATCTAGTTATGTCGGATCATATGTTGGTCAACAAACTCAGACATTACAAGGACCTTTGGCCTCTTTCATGCATGTGGTAGATGACATGAGTGCATCGGTACCTCTAGTACTTATACCGTGTGACTATTGAGGGTTGAGCGGTCATATTTTCGGGGAATGGCCTTAAGTTGCCCCAGAGCCTGAGTATGAGCACACCTTTTCCCAAAATGCTCAATGTGACCCTTACGCATCCGCGTACAACCCGAGAGGGATCGATTCGTGGGGAGACAACTCTTATTCAAATTCTTATACATCATTTCTACCTTAGTATCCTCCTCTCGAATACCCAAAATTCTACCAACACCCTACTCTGAATCATTGGACTCGTTCTCAGCCTATCAACACCAAACCCAACAATTTCCCAAATTCTTACTTGAGCCTTAACCTATGTTTTGATGATTTAATCAACCTAATCTTAATTGTGATCATGTAGAGTAGCACACATGTTACATTGCATATATTTCTTTGTGCTAACCTCTACAGGATCAAGACTCAAGGAAGAAAGGAAATCAAGTCAAGACATGTAATCAAGCTTATTTGAAGACATGTATTTTGTATTTCTTTGAGTCTTAGGAACTTTGTGTAATTGAGCATACTTGAACTAAAAACTACTCAAACACACACTAGATTCCCTATAGAAGTCACACACGAAATTTCACAAAATTTGAACTTCAATAGATCACCCAAACTTAGACCGGAAAACATTAAACCTGAACCCAAACTGTCTGCCCACATTCGGTTGACCGAAATAGACTGTTCGGTCGATCGAGTTATCAATTAATATGTTAGTATTTAATTGACATCATTTCATGCTTATATTTGTATCTTATATCCCTTATCTTTCACCTAAACAATGCTACGTGACGAGTTTTATGTTTGAATTTCAGAAATAAATATGTTTGAACAGACGAAGCATAAAAGGACCCAAAAGTAGGGAAAAAGGACTGAATTGTGATACCTGGGGACTAAGATGCAAGGGAGAAGTGATTGATCTCGTTATATATTAACCGCAAGTGCACGGCCGCGTTTAAGCGGTGGCAAATACGGGTCGTCCACTGGGAGGTGTGTCGACGCTTGGTTTGTTCGAAGGCGAGAGGTAAAAAGATGGAGAGAGAGATTGATTACACTAAACTACACTAAGATGCAAAAGGAAATGAAGATAAGCAATAAAACTAAACCCCATAGGGGTAGAGAAATAATGTGAATATAAAGATGTGTGTGTGTGTGTGTTCAATTAAGCTCCTCACAACATGTAGTGCATGAAATCATAAAACTACATCCAACTTCGCCTCCACATGAATTAAGATAAGACTACATCATTAAAACATACAAGACAATAATTGGAATGAATCTAAATGAACTCAAGTATAAAGACTAGACCCTACTATGCCTCCACATGAATTAAGATAAGACTACATCATTAAAACATACAAGACATTAGCTAAGGTAAAGGCAACAAGAGCACATACACTACAAATTGTGTTTCCAATATTAATTCCATCCATATCCTAACCTTATCATTCCCCATAAAATAGGTCCACTAATCAAAGCATATGCTAAGCTTCATTCAAGAGCATTAGCATATCAAAGATAAGAGTGAAAACCCATTAGATGGTTATGAAAATCATATAAAGCTCAAGGGATTAAGATAACACACACTTAATACACTACATGATCATATCACATATTTCTCCACCCCCCAAATGGGGATGGAACTACTCACTACTCATTACCCTAACTATATTAACAAAATGAAGCATAATACTGAAATGAAATTACTCTAAGAAAGCAAGAAATATTAAAGAAGCTTAAAAGGAAAGGAAAGACTAAACAAGCATGCACAAATTAAAAGAAAAGATTAAAAGAAACTAGAACAATTATTTTATTAACAATGACTCATATTGAAGGTAGCATTCATCTCCACCTTGAGTTTTTGCTTCAAGGCTCACTCCTTAGTAGAGAGAATGCCACCAAGTAATGGGTAATTACAATGGAAGGTGAAGAGTTCTATTTATAAGCATGGAAAAAGCTAATCTGGGACAATCCCCCGATGTGGGACTAAACCAATACGAAAAATAACCTAAACACATGATAATACAAGTCCAGGAGAAAGCTTAGCGGATCTGGGGCCATATGGACCGCCAATTAGCGGTCCAAGACCGCCAATTGGCGGTCTATAAACTTCAGATCGCGTTGCTTTTGGTTGTGGGCTTTGCTTGATGGATTTGTTGGTCTTGGATGCACCTACTTGGTTTGTTGGAGCTCTGACCCGAATCGAATTGACAAAATACTCCCCATGAAGGTGTGGAGTTTTCTGTTTTGCTCTTAGGTCCTTCTGTCTTACGTTCAGGTCCTTCTCCCTTGCATCTTGGTCTTCAGGTCTCACAATTAAGTCTTTTTTCCTGCTTTTGGGTCCTTTCATGGCTCTTCTCTTCAAACCTCTTTATTTTTGAAATTCAAACATAAAACTCGTCACATAGCATTACTTAGATGTAAGATAATGGATATAAGATACAAATATGAGCATGAAATGATGCCAATCAAATACCCCCACACCTAAGTTTTTGCTAGTCCCGAGCAAAACAAAGAATGTGAAAAGCACACGAAAAACAAGAAATCCTAACTCACTTTCGTAGGAATCACGGTTGCACTTAGCACGTGCAACAAGCCGTTAAACCTCCTTGTTGCCTAGGAGGAGGAGTGTTGTCTCCTGAGGGTTTTCAGCGGATATACCCACAAAATCCAAACAAGATGCATTATTCAATCTAGACACTCGACTCGTTGGACAAATTTTGTCGTTCAATGGACGTGGTAATCCTACGGGCCAACTCTATATAGGTAATCAGTCCACACCTAGCCTAATGAACCATTCGTGCAAGTTAAATAAGGAATTAAGTGAAAGACATGGACAACCTCAAGATCCACAAGTGATACAAAGTGTAAGGTCCATTAAGGTTCTTATTTGCATTTTTTTCCTTTTTTCTTTTTCTTTTCACATTTTTTTTCTTTCTATTAATTGGAGCTTCATTCTCCCAGGGTCAGGTTTCGTGCATTATTGCCCATGAGGACTTACACTATCACATACACCTTTCCCCAAATCTCCACATAGGGCAATCCCTACCACCCGTGTAATGAGAGTTCGGTCGGCGCATCCCAAGTCAGATCACTCGAAAGCACAAGGCACAAAGTCCCCTCAGACCTACTTTCCCGAGTGATAGGAGCCGTGCGAGAAGAGAGAACACCTAGTCACTTATTTCTTATCTAAACATGAACCAAAACCCCTACACTTAATGTCTCACAACAGAATTTAAAGGGTCATTGACTACAAAAAACTTCCTAAATTAACAAACACAAATTATTGACTCACTAGGTTCAGGGTGGAGTTCTTTGAATGTTTGAGCACTGAAACCCTATGATTACTCACCCCCAAGGGAAAACTGGGGTGCATCCTAACGACTCGATAAATCCTAAAGCCACAGTACTAGATATCCTAATGCATCAAGTTCAAGACAATTTTGGGAGCTTTCTTTTTACTATGCCTCTCAACGGTTTTGCACATGCTAAACACACGCAAAACCCACAAAACATTTTCTTTCGCAAACACATGAAGATTTTGAAAGAAATGTGAAAATTTTAAAGTACTAGGCAAGCAAAAGAAGACAAGTCACCCAAGGATCATGACAAGCAGATATATAGATATTAAATGCAGCACACTAACATGACCCTAACAATGCAAACAAAAGAAAACAAAATCGAAAAAAAGATTCAACTATGTACACACGTAAAACACCCCCCACACCTACTTCATGCATTGTCCTCAATGAATGTGAGCAAGATACTACATGGATTTATGCATGAAAAAGGAGAGATCTCACCAACATGAAGTACAAAGGTAAGTTTAAGGTCATGTTGATGGACATAACCCAAATTCCCCTCAAAACCTGTGAGATACTTAAAAAGGGAGACAAAATACGTGAAAGAAAGGGGGCCCAAATACTCAAGGGTTGGGGCTCACAACAATCGATGCTCACTGAAGGAGTCTTTTATTGTACTTTTTTTCTTTTCTTTTTTTTTAATAACTATGTACAAACATAAGTTCCCATCTTCATTTGTCAAAAGACATCAAATGGGAACCTCAAGAGTGGGTCAATGCACTTGGAAAGGGAACATGACACCACGCGGGGCCAGAATACGCATGCGTGGGCCCCCTTCACAAAGAGCACCAGATGAAATGAGAGGTTCATGAATTGGACGCAAAGGCGTCTCATTCAAAGGATCAAACTGAAAGAGCTTGAACCTCTCGAGAGTTTGGGAAATAAGGAGCAACGGAAGAAAAATATCTCACGTTGCGGAACTGAAGTTATGATCATCAATCCAAACTCTCCAACCAACAGGCTGGTGGGTCGGAACGAGGTCAAGCACCTCGTTATGCATGTCCAACTCACCAGGAGAACAGGAAGTGGGTCTCATAGCCAAAGTATCCTCCAAGGAACTCCTAATACCCTCATGAGCAATGTTATTGTTTGATGTTCCATCATTTCCAAGATGATCAGGAACAATAGTGAGAGGCAAACTCTCATCAGGTTGTTTGAAATTGAGGGTACTAGGGAGCTCTTGCTCCACCAGAGGTGAGTCCTTAAGAGGCACAACATGAAGATAATGTCGCTCAAGGGCCACGGGACAAAAAGATAAGGCACAATCCTGTGCCGACTCTTAATGAAGCTGGTCCAAGTTATTCTCAATTTGAATCGAATCCTCCACTAAGTGATCGTGAATTGAAACCCCAAGTCCCTCAGACTGACTAGGAGTTTGACTTTGAAAGATTGTGCTTTGAATTTGTGGATGTGGTGGTGGTTCAATATCAAAAGATGAATCCTCATGTTGACAAGAAAGGTTACCCTCCTCACGTTCATGGAATTGTTGTGTCATTTGACTCACTTGCATTTCCATATTTTGCAAGAAATTCAAGTTGGACTGCAATAAAGTTTGAGTGGTTTCCATGAACGTTTGGAGGGTTTGTTTTAAGGAATCAAATTTGGGGTCAACAGTGAGGTCCAAGTCAGAGCTTGGGAAATTTTGGGGTTGGGTGTTGATGGGCTGAGAATGAGTCCAATGATTTGAAGTGGGGTGTTGGTAGAATTCTTGGTATTCGGGATGAGGATACGGGGGTGAATATGAAGTATAAGAATTTGGATAAGAATTGTCTCCCCATGAATCCATCACTCTCGGAGTGTACGCGGATGCGTAATGGTCATAATGAGCATTTTGGGAAAATGTATGCTCATACTCAGGCTCTGGGGGAACATAAGGACATTCCCCAGTGACATGACCACTCAACCCACAACAGTCGCATGGTACGGCTACTAGAGCCACCGGTACAAACATGTCGTCTGCCGCACGCATGAAAGAGGCCAAAGTTTCTTGCAATGTCTCAGTTTGGTGACCAGTGTATGATCCGAGGAAACTAGATTGTGGTCTAGCAGTCGGTGCCTCTCTCATGTTACCCCAATATGAAGATTGCTCAATCACATAATTGCGATCATCCCAACCATACGGGGTGTTAGTCTGAGCCACCCCAGGTTGCATGGGTCCGGAGTACCAGGGAGAATCGTCCTGGTCCCAACAATGATATGGATGGTCGCCCATGTAACCATCCATCTAAAGAAAAACTCTCGAGTCGACCACTCTCACCACCACGAGGCTAAGCTCGCAAAAAGTGCTCGACTCGACCCTAAAACGCTACGAGAGAGTGTAAAGGGGAGGAGACTAAAACGTAGAAGTAGGTGAGAAGAAGATGACTCAGAGGAGAAGGGAAGAATCCCTAGAGCTAGCGTGGGTAATGGGATCAGGAAGAAGCCTAACTAGCAAGCACGACTCAAACAATGTAAGGCAATGGGTCCTTAGGCTAGACGACGCCTAACTTCGATGTCACTAGCCTTGACACGTCTCACCTCCCTTCAACGAGGACCACAATGCCCAGCAAATGATACCAAATCCGGAGATCCAGTACCTCCTACTATTGACAAGGTAGGCAACGCCGATCAGGTCATGACGGTCTCAACTAGATTACTCTCCTAGTGCGCCCGCAATCCTAGGGCCAATGTCTACTTGCTTTTAGTTAAGGCTTTATTAAGAGTGATTTTTGGGGCCAAGGAAAGGGTGATGAAATCCCCCACCTTATCTTTTATGGGACAGCCCCTCCTTAGTAGCGATTTGATCCTAGATCTAGCAATCAATCGCTCCAATCAAACGCTCATCTCACTCTTGTCCTGATGCAATTCCTATAACTAATGCATGGGCATACGAGATGCATGAATGAGTGTAGGAAATGCGTACCTCACGCCAGCACTCAACAACAGAAAATAAAGCTAAAAGAAAAGACAACTATATGCCTAAGTCAATACATGATGCGTGACCTAAACAAATAAGAACGTCTAGTCTTTTGCTTTGGATTTTAGGGCCAAGTTGATCAATGGGGGAGTGATTAATGATCTGGGAGCAAACCAGAAGTCAAAGCATGCCAAATAGGGCTCCTAGATAACACAAATTACAGAACTAACTACCAGAAAAATTTGAAAGTAGGAAGCCCTCACCAGGCCGCCAATTGGCGGTCTCCAACCGCTGATTGGCGGTCTTGTTAGGTCTTCTGTTTCTCAAATTTGTCTAGCTGCCTCCCCTTGATCTGATGGTTCCCTGAAACTAAGAAAACTGGAAACAAAAAAATTAAAAACCCCTCGAATCGTCCAAACCAACGTCTGGACAGAGCACCTCCCCGGCAACGGCGCCAAAAACTTGATTGATCTCGTTATATATTAACTGCAAGTGCACGGCCGTGTTGAAGCGGTGGTAAATACGGGTCATCCACTGGGAGGTGTGTCGACGCTTGGTTTGTTCGTAGGCGAGAGGTAAAAAGATGGAGAGAGAGATTGATTACACTAAACTACAGTAAGATGCAAAAGGAAATGAAGATAGGCAATAAAACTAAACCCCGTAGGGGGTAGAGAAATAATGTGAATATAAAGATGTGTGTGTGTGTGTTCAATTAAGCTCCTCACAACATGTAGTGCATGAAATCATAAAACTACATCCAACTTCGCCTCCACATGAATTAAGATAAGACTACATCAATAAAACATACAAGACAATAATTGGAATGAAGCTAAATGAACTCAAGTATAAAGACTAGACCCTACTATGCCTCCACATGAATTAAGATAAGACTACATCATTAAAACATACAAGACATTAGCTAAGGTAAAGGAAACAAGAACACATACACTACAAATTGTGTTTCCAATATTAATTCCATCCATATCCTAACCTTATCATTCCCCATAAAATAGGTCCACTAATCAAAGCATAAGCTATGAATCAAGAAGAGAGAGACACCTAAGGGGTGGAGTGTGTGCACACATGTAAAAATATGGTGAAGAATGCATTCTATAGGCACAAATGTAGGTAGTGTTTTCATGTATAGGAAGTGTCTAAAGGTTATGGCAAAAACCTTTTAATCATTCACTAACTTAGTTGATTAACATTCATATACACAAGATGGTTATTTCAGAAATTAAACAAGCATGGGACGTGTCTAAGATTTGTGGCAAAACCCATCAAGTGTAGTATTCTACTCTAACAAGCAAGCATACATTCACATTTATCAACACATTCCAAAATAAAGCATTCATTTCCATTCTTTAATGCATGTATGAACATCATCTCCACCCCTAAAGGGTAATGGATCCACTCACTACACATTATTCTAACAATTAAACTAAAGAAGAAAGGAGACATTCTAACTAATTTTGCCTTAGATCAAAGAAATAAGACTAAGCTAAGCATGCAAAAAGAAACAACATGAGAACAAAACAATGAAAAAATTATTTTATTAAATGACTCACATTACTACTAGGTTTCTTCTCCACCTTGAGATTTTGCTCCAAGGCTTACTCCAAATATAGAGAATTCCACCAAGCAATGGGTTATTACATTGGAAGGTGAAGAGCTCTATTTATAGCCATAGAAAAAGGTAATTCGGGACAATCCCTCGGTAAGGGACTAAACATATACCAGAAATAGACCAAATACACTCTAATACACGACCCAAAGAAATCTTAGCGGATCCGAAGCAACCCGGACCTCCAATCAGCGGTCCCAGACTGCTCATTGGCGGTCTACAGGGTTTGGATCGCGTTAGGCTTTCATCTGGGCTTTTCTGGATGTCTTTGTTTGTGTTTGATGCATCTACTTTGCTTGTCGGAGCTCCGACCCAAATAGAATTGCCCAAATACTCCCAATGATGGTGTGGAGTATTCTTGTTTTCTCATTGGTCCTTCGATCTTACATTCAGGTCCTTCGATCTTGCATCTTAGTCCTCGAGTCTCCCAACTCAGTCTTTTTTCTTGCTTTTAGGTCCTTCTATGCCTCTTCTCCTCAAACCTATTTTTTTCTGAAATTCAAACATCAAACTCGTTAAGTAGCATTGTTTAGGTGAAAGATAATGGATATAAGATACAAATGTAAGCATGAAATGATGTCAATCACACACCATCATGAGGGTATTTTGGCAATTAGATTCGGGTCGACACTCCTATAACCGATCCGAGTGCACCCCATGTGAAGAATTGAAGAATAAAGAACATATCCGAAAATGGGTCGGATCCGGGAAAAAGTGACCGCCAATTGGTGGTCCAAGACCGCCAATTGGTGGTCCAAGACCGCCAATTGGTGGTCCAAGACCGCCAATTAGCCGTCCGTTTGTCTCCAAATCCGACCTGGTTTCTCCAGGACATGGGTTATGTGTTTATGTGTATTCTGGGAAGGTTTTATTAGTCCCACATCAGGGGATTGTCCTCGATTACCTTTTTCTATGGCTATAAATAGAACTCCTCCTCCTTTTGTATTCACCCATTACTTGCTGGCATTCTCTCTACTTGGAGTAAATGCCTTGAAGCAAAAACTCAAGGTGGAGAAGAATGCTACTTGCAATGTGAGTCATGTTAATAAAATATTTTTTCTTAGTTTCTTTTAATATTGTCTTCTCTTTTAATTCTTGCATGCTTCTTTAGTTTAGTTTCCTTTCATTTAGTTTTTTTTAATATTTCCTGTTTGCTTAGTTTAATTGTCTTTCATTAGAATATTTCGTTTTGTTAATATAGTTTGTAGTGTAATGATTAATGAGTAGTTCCATCCCCCTTTGGGGGTGGAGATGATGTTCATACATGCATTAAAGAATGGAAATGAATACTATATTTTGGAATGTGTTGATAAATGTTATTGTATGCTTGCTTGTTTAGAGTAGAACACTTCACTTGATGCGTTTTGCCACAAATATTAGACACTTGTCATGCTTGTTTAGGTTCTGAAATAACTTGTGTATATGAATGTTAATCCACTAGGTTAGTGAATGGATTGATAGGTTTTACCATAACCGTTAGACACTTCCTATAAATGAAAACACTACCTACATTTGTGCCTATTGAATGCATTCTTCACCCTCTTATTACATGTGTGCACACACTGCACCCCTTATGGGTTTTCAATTTCTGATTTCCACCATTCATCTTCTTTGTTTGTTTTTTGCTAGCTTAGCGTAGTTACTTTAGTGTAGTCATAACTTCTTCCCCTCTTTTCCCACTTGCCTTCGAACAAACCAGAGTCGACATACCTCCTTGTGGATAGACCCGTATTTGTCACCGCTTCAACACGGTCGTGCACTTGCGGTTTTTTTAAAAAATTTAAACAATACTTGAGCTTAAATCAACTCAAACACACACTAAGTTCCTTATAGAAGTCACATACAAAATTTCATATAATTTGGACTTCAATAGATCACCCAAACTTAGACCGGAAAACACCAAACCGAAACCAAAACTGTCTGCCCATGTTCGGTCGACCGAAACAGACCGTTCAGTCGACCGAGTGATCAAATACCCAGTTAGTGTTTTACTGCCCGATTGTGATCGACCGAGTTAACACAATTTCTCAACCATTTGTTTTGTCATTTTATACCCAACGGTCGAATTTGTATTTTTCCAAATACCCCAAAAATACTTTTTCCTATCGGTCGACCGAGTACCTTGTTCGGTCGACCGAACTTAAGATGTCTCGACAAACCCAAACTTCCTGTTGGTTTTCGGTTGCATGTGGACCTTGTTTTGATCGACCGAATTTGATCTTGTTGTCAACCCCAAAGAGCTTGTTAGTTTTCGGTCGACCGAACCTTATTGGTGTTGGACCGATAACTTAAGTGTACCTAAGTTATAGCCCGATCCGGTCGACCACACCTTTATCAGTCGATCGAACCGAGTTCAAATTTGCCTAACGATCGACTGTTCAGCCTGATCCGATTGACCGAACTCACTCAGTTTTGGGTCCGCTAATTTGCTGTTTTGTGTTTCTTCCACAAACACTTACCAAACTTGTCCCAACAGCTATAACTCACTTAGAGCTTAAAAATGAGTGATCCTAACACCATTTTACACAACTCTCCCACTCCATATTGTCTAATACATTACAGAGAAAGCTCCAAACACTCCAAGCCTCAAACCTTCCACACTTTAGTCTTAAATCCTATGCTCACTCAAGTGTGCTCAAGATTAGAGAGTGTTGTTCCACTCATTCATTGTCAAAGAAGAAAGGGTCTTGGTTAAAGCCCAACACAAGAGTATAGACTTCGGTGAGAGCCCTAAGTGTTCCTCTCAGATTGTGAGACAAGAAAGTCAAGCTCACGAGGGTGTTCGTGGAGCTTGTTTTGTAAAAGGCTTAATCTTGGCCTGGAACGAGGTTGATGTGAAGACGCGAGCGGAGCTCGAACGAGATCGAGCGGAGCTTGCAAGAGAGGAAGTAGGCGGGAGGCCGATCCTTGATAAAAATCTGGTGTCATCTTTGTGGTTTGCTTTACTTGCTTGTTTTTGTTTAAATTCCGTTTCATATACTTGATTGATTAAACAAGTAGGTAATTAGCTTAAAAGTGATTAGAGTTAGAGACCCTCACGATCCTACACAATGAAGGTTAAATACCATACTGAAAGAAGTCGTCCGAAAGGTGGTTCTTAAGTGCTTGGATCATGGTATAATATATCTCATTTCTGATAGTGAGTGAGTGAGTCTTGTCCATGTGGTTGTGAAGAAGTTAAGCATGATGGTTGTTAAGAATGAAAATAACAAGCTTATACTGACAAACCGGCAAACTGGCTTGCGAGTTTGCGTTTATTATCGAAGGATAAATGTGGCAACATGGAATGATCATTTTTCATTGTCCTTCATTTATCAGATGTTGGAAAGGTTGGACGGACATAAGTACTATTTTTTTCTCAACGGATAGTCTGGGAACTACCAAATTCTCATCGCCCCTAGGATGAAGAGAAAACCACATTTACATGTCCCTTTGGCACGTTTTCTTACCACACCATGCCTTTTGGGTTATGTAATGTGTCGATGACATTTTAAAGGTGTATGATTAGTATCTTCTCTGATATGGTGAACCTGATTTGGTTGTTAACGTTTGGGCCCGGATCTAATTGCCAAAATACTCCTCATGATGGTGTGGAGCTTCTTGATTTGCTCATTGATCCTTTTGGTTTACATCCGGGTCCTTCTCTCTTGCATCTCAGTCCATAAGTCCTGCAATTCAGTCATTTTCCTTGCTTTTAGTCCTTTTTGAGCCTCTTCTTCCCAAACCTGTTTATTCCAAAAATATAACCATAAAACCCATTATGTAGAATTGCTTAGGCTAAAAGTAAAGGATATAGGACACAAAGATATGCATGATATGATGTCAATCATATCATACTCACATTCATTGAGGACAATGCATGAACTACGTGTGGAGGTGCTTTACGTATGTACATAGTCGAGTCTTTTTCTTTCTCTTTTGTTTTCTTTTATTTGTGTTGTTAGGGTCATGATAGTGTGCTGCAATTTACACTGATATATCTTGTTATACCATGATCCTTAGGTGACTGCCTTCTTTTGCTTGTCGAGTACATTAACTTTTTCATTTCTTTCAAAATCATCATGTGTTTGTGAAAGCAATTGTTTGGAGGATTTTGCGTGTGTTTAGCACTTGCAAAACCGTTGAGAGGCAAAGTAAAATGGAAGCTCCCAAATCGACTTGAACATGATGCATTACGATATCTAGTACATCGGCTTTAGGTCTTATGTAGTCATAAGGATACAACCTAGTTTTCCCTCGGGGGAGAGTAATCATTGGGTTTCAGCACTCAAACAAATAAAGAAGTCCACCATGAACTTAGTGAGTCTCCTTGTTTTGAGGGAATTTGTGCTTGTTAGTAGTATAAGGAAGTTTTTTGAAGTTAGGGACCCTTGAACTCCTATTATGAAACCTTAAGTGTAGGGGTTTTGGTTCATATGTAGATAAGAAATAATTTCGTATGGCGTTCTCTCTTCTCGCATGGCTCCTTTCACTTGGGATATTAAGTCCGAGGGGTAGTATACGTATTTGACTTGGGATGCATTGATCGAACTCCCATTACACTGGTGGTAGGGATCACCCTACCTTGAGATCTGGGGGAAAGTATACGTGATAGTGTAAGTCCTCACAATCAATGATGCACGAAACCGGACCTTCAGAGAATTAAGCACCAACCAGTTCTAACTTTTTTAACTTTCATCCCCACAAATACCAGACCAAACCCTAGCCCAACCCCGCAACCCTCCGACCAATCTCCAACCTCCGCGACCACTGCAGCCATCTTCCTCCACTTTCGTGACCACCGCAGTCGCCGCAGTCATCTTACTCCTTCGTCGCGTCCTTGACAGCCGCCGCGACCTCCCCGACCTTGAGGTAAATCTCTTGACATTTTTTACGTTCCTTATTTTGGTTAGTTTGGTGAAGGGGAATTTGTTGTTTTTTTGGTTTTCATCTGGAATTAGAGAGTGTAAATAATGATATTTTCGTGGATATTATAATGCATACTAAGAGAGCAAAAACAGAGGTTTTCGAGAGAAAAGATTGAAAAAAGTTATTTTTTAGAGGATGAAAATTCTGGGTGTGTATTTTTTCAGTTATAAGTGTGTGTATTTTCTAAGATAGGTTCTATTTGTATAATATAGAAGAGTGGTTTGGAATGCATGCTTGTGTATGGTTGTTTATTTGTATGTGAATGTAACATGTATATGACTAATAAATATTTTGTGGTTTGGAATGACAATATTGTTAATTTTGAAGAATGTCATTTGCATTAATTGTGTTCAAGGCATGTCCTTACCTTTTCCATATCATTTTAGCCCAATAATCCGTTTATTGTTTTCATAATTTTAGTTTTCATGCAATTATTGCTATATGAGTTCCAAAAATTGAGACTCGGATCAACCAATAATAGTTTTCTTTTGTAACTGAGTTCCATTTGAGCTCTTAAACCGGTAGTACATTTCCTAAGTCTTGAGATCAATTTACGATTTCAGATTCGTTTTGGGATTGAGTTTCTTTTATTTTGTGTAGGTGTGTGACGTCGTTGCGAGGATTAAGTGACGTCGTTGCTGGATTAGCGCGAGGATTGAGCGGCATTGCCGCGCGGGAAGCCTCCAAGATTCTGATTGTGAGTTTTTCTTTGATTTAGATAACTATCATGATTATTTTCCTTGTTTTTAGATAATGTTCATAAGAAAATGTGAAATTTATTGTGTCTATGAATGAATCTAATGATATCAAACCACATCGGGAGATCAAACTGTACCCCAATAACAATTCTTGGTTAAATAACGAGTTGATTAGGAAGAATGATCGAATCTCCATTTGCTATTTTTGGAAAATGTCTTTAATATTCAGTAATTGAAATAAAACTTGATTGCACCCTTCAAGTCAAAGATTTTTACCTTATGTTAGATGCATTGACATGCCTAATTGATAAGAATACATGTTTGATCTAATTCATGCTTTAAGTTAACATGAATATTTTCAAATTTTCGTATTTGCATTTTTTTGAGAATGCTGAAATGTTATATTGTTTTATTTTGTTTTATTTTGAGAATGCTGAAATTTAATTGATAAGAATGTTGAATGCTGAAATGAAACTTATTTTGTTTAGTTAAATGTTTATTTAGGTTTAATTTCTAATAACTCATTGACCCCCTTAAGCAACTTGGCCTTCAATAACCCATAACAAAAGATTAGACAATATTTGCTAAGTCATTCATCATATAGGATTTCCATTCATCGTATTTATTATTTATTTTACGATTTCTGTCGTAGATTGTTGGCGTAAGGTACATAATCTCTTTCACTCATCATTCATTATAAAGCACGCATTAGTTAGTAGGATTTGCATTGGAACAAGAGTGAGGTGAGTGTTTGTTTGGTGTGTTGTTTGTTAGATTAAGGTATGAAAAATACTTAGGGGCAGTCACCTATAGGAGATGACGTGGGGGATTTTATCACCCTTTCCTTGGCCCAAAAACCACTTTATAAAATAGCCTTAAAAAATAAATAGGACGTTGGCCCCTAGGATTTCCGGACGCATTAAGGAGAGGAAATTGTTTAAGACAGTTATGGCCTGAACATCATTGCCCATCTAATCTCCCTGAGATTTTAGGAACCTCCGGGTTTTTGATTTCCTATAGACTAGTGGTCCTCATTGTTTAAGACCGTTCCGGCCTGAACAGAAACAAAATGTGTTCCAAAAGTTTTACTTTTATATGTCAATTATTTTGAATTGGATGTACAAACATTTTGTTCCTTGATTATGATATTCGTCTTTTGGAAGTGTTAAGGAAGAGGCGCTTGGTCCTTGGTTGTAGAGCTCTAAAAGATAATGGTTTATATAAATCAAAAGTTATTCACAATCATGGTAATTAACATGGAACATTAATCACCGAGATAAGATTGTCGTGTTGGTCATCGATTGTTGTAGCTCTACAAATAATTGACGACACGAGTATATAAAAGAGGAAAAAATTACTTTTATATATTGAATGGACCTAACAAATAAAACATTATGGAATTGTGTTTCGTGTCAATAATGTTTTACTGTGTCTTGGATCCTAAGATATGAGACTTGTATCTTTTAACTCAAGAAGCGCTTAATTTGATTATTGTCAAAAGCTATCAATGAGTATAGTGATAAAGGCAATAGTTGGTTGAACATGACTCGTCCTGGAAAAGATAGCTAGTCAAACGATTATCGTTGTCCCTCTTAATTGAGTGATGATATTAGTGGGCTCCTTGATAAAGAAAAATTTATAATGTGCACAATGTACTTGAGTTAAGTTACATAGTTATAATTATCTTAAAGAGATCAAGAAATGAATATAATACAAAGGTGACACATTTCTACTTTGTATATATTCTTAATATCATGAGGCAAGGGAGAGACACAAGTGATGCACTAACATCACTAAATTGATCGTGTTTTGGTTCGAGTGGAACAAAGACATCTATGCTAATTCGGTAACTATAATGTGTAGCTAGATATCGCTTATAGTTTGAGATATAAAGTGTTTAATATCGCTGCCAATCTAGCTTAGATCCTCCTATAGGTCACACCACAAAACTGGGAAACAAGAAACTTGATTTTGAGTTCATATGATGTGTCGGGTTTCATGTGAAAAATGGACACAGGTGGTGAATGAATAAAACCAATATGTCATCAGAATTGACATAATTAGAATCTTAATAAATTCACATGAGGCGTATATATTATGGGGTGTAATAATTTAATATTACATAGGATAATATATTACATAAGATATGTGGCAATTTGAGATTAATTTTAGGAGATAATAAGCAAGAGATCATGACTAAATCATAGTTCTTGATAAGGATGTTTTGGGACCCTATAAAAGGACCCATCATCCTACTTGTTTATGTTAATACAAAAATTCTTTCTCTCGTTAATCTCTCCCTTAATCACCATGAAAATCTCTTAATAGTTTTAAGTTTTGGAGATAGAAATCTCAGGTGATTAAAGAAGGGTTACTAGCTAGATTCTAAGCCTAATTAGAGATCGATTGGCCAGCTCCTTTCTCTGTAATCTTGTTTAGAGTTTGGTGAACACTTGGAGGCGAAGCGGTGGGTGATTCGACGAGCAACGGAACTCCGGATCTTTTGAAAGGTTTTAGAGAAGTTTTGGGTATGATCCTCTATTCTTTGTTTATTTTAATATGTATAGGAATGCATGATATTAGAATAAACAAATACATGTACGTAAAATCAATGAAAATATGAAATCGATCTTGTATATTTGTATTAATTTTTTTTAAATATATACATACATAGGGACACGAAATCCTACAGTGGTATCATAGCATTTAGTTTATATTTTCAATTATTAGACTATATAATTAATTTTAGTTTACCATCTACCATCGAAACAATTCATGTTCTATGTCTTTTTCGAGTTTTCCGATAGTTTTGTTGATTTAATTCTAATTGATTCTTTTGATAGTTTTAAATGTTTTGAAACACATCATCTGAATGTTAGAATTAAAATTTAAACTTATGTCTAATATATAAAAAAATTGTTTTCAATTAAATTATTATTTTATAAGGAATCGACAAAACGAAAAAGGCATATGTTTATCTTTCTTTAAATTTTTATTTTTGGAAATTGGATAAACAGCAGTTCAAATATTTTGTGTTTTGAAATATGGATGCATAAAATCATCTTTAATGGATTTCAAATGACTTTTGAATTGTTTGATTCAGAGATGCATGATAAACTAAATCTAGTAATATATAGTATATGTACATGCGTTGCTCGAGTTCTCTAATGCAGGGATATGTGAGTTTGTATGTTCCGATGAAGCCATGTGTGAATGAATGAATGAATGAATGTGTATGTTATTATTATTCAATCAAAGGGGCTTATTTATATGTGAAAACCAAATTTCTATTTCTATGTATATGCATGCCTATGAGAGGATTTTTACATAGGACTTCAACAAGACAATTTTCAAAATTGAGAGATGCATGTTTTTATTTTTGCAATATCAACATCCATAGTGCAAGAGGAAGACACTGAAGAAGTGCAAGGATCAAGGATGCGGGAATATATAAACTCACACAATATGTGTGTGAATGGATATATTTATGTATGTGTGCTTCACATGTATGTGATTGTTTGGATGAATGTTAGGATGTGTATAAATGATAAATATGCATGATCACCTAAATTCTAAAATCACACATAAATGTTTAAATTGTCAAACCAAAAATTAAGAGTATTTTTCTTTCTTATTTCATCAACTAGCAGTCATCGATCGAGGGATATTCTGCTCGCCCTTAGCGGGAGATAGCTTCCTCCATCTTTGGGAATTGTGGGAGATATAAGGTTGTCTATTGATGTGCCATGAATAGATGTACGAGGTGTGATTCACCCTTAGTGGACACCGAGTATATTTGTTTGTGAGTATAATGGATAAACGTATCTCGTATCAAATGAAATAAGTTTTCTTAACAAGACCCGGAGCCCTAGCTCGGTTTTGAGAAAGAGAGTTTTTCTTACGAGGATCGGTCAAATTCCCTCATAATTAAAATGACAAGAGTCGTAAGAGTTTGAAAAATGCAAATGTTGCGATATTTTGAAATGGTTATGATTAGAAAAATGTTTTCTACCTTGATTTTATAATATATCTGATAGCCCTTAGCTAGTTTATATTATAATTGATAGAATCTTGAATTGCTGCATTTATGGACAAATTTTTATTTGCGGTATTGATTTTTAAAACATAAAATTGACATTAAATCCCATATAATTTATTTTGTAGAAATGTCGAATATTCAACCTATTGTGTGATCTATGATTGAAAAACATCCTTTGGCAAATGATGGCTCAAACTAGGTTCATGGTCTAGTGTTGGCCTCCATGGGTGACTTGCTTCAAGCGAAATACTTGGATTCAAAACCCAAGAAGACCATGGAAGCTTTAACAAAGATGTTCATGGATAGTGCTAGAAAAGAGCGCTATAAGACCACCATCACACTCACAATGTGCCACATGGCGGAGGGAACATCGGTATCCATGCATTTTCTCACGATGCAAGGATACCTTGAGAAGTTGTCGAAGCTCTCTTCCCCGATGCCCAATGATATTGCGGAAGATTTAATTCTTGGCTCTCTAGCCCCGTCCTAAAAGGACTTCATTATGCAGTATCATGTGTGTGAGAAATGGGTGAGTCTTGAGGAACTTCACAATGCTCTCAAAACGGCTGAAGTTGACATTGGCAAGGGTCGGGACAAGCACGTCCTAGCCGTCCATGAGAGGAGCAAGAAGATCACCAAAGGTAAAGGCAAATTCACCAAAAATATGACAATCAAGAGCAAGGAAGTAGGAGGTGCTCGTGTAAGTGCCTCAAGGGGGAATTCTTCGAAATCTCTGACTCCCAACAAGGAGTGCTTTCACTGCAGTGAAAAGGGACACATCCGGCCGAATTGCCCCAAGTACAAGGAAGACCTTGACAATGGAGTGATGAGCGTAAGCGCCCCAAAAAGGATAAAGGTATATTTGTTATTGAGATAGATTTAGCCACCTCTGTCCATGATTGGGTAATTGATACCGGATCTTATGCTCACATAATTTCTAATGTGCAACTACTAAAGGATAGGAAGGAACTCGTGAAGAACGAGATGATTTTGAAGGTCGGAAATGGTGCGAGCGTTGCTGCGATTGCACAATGTTCTGTGGGGCTTCAATTATCTAGTGGTTTAAATTTATGTTTAAAGAACATTTATTATGTGTCTTTGATTAGCAAGAATATTATTTCTGTATCATGTTTGGATATGGATAATTTTAATATAAATATTTTAAATTCTTGTTTGCCTATATCGAAGAATGGTATTTTCTATGCAAATGCGTTCGTGAGGAATGGTCTCTATTTGCTTGAATTGAATAATAAACAAATCTTAAACATCAATAACGAAATACGTAAAACTACTCACGTGAATGATACACTCTTGTGGCACTATCATCTTGGTCACATAAATGAAAAACGCATCAAGAATTTGCAAGAAGCTAACCTTCTTGGTCAACTTGATTTTAAATCATTGGAGATGTGCGAACCTTGCGTAATCGGCAAAATGACCAAGAGGCCTTTATAGAAGAAAGGACCGAGAGAGAATGACTTGTTGGATTTGATACATTCCGATGTATGTGGTCCGATGAGTACTAGTGCGAGAGACGGTTTTAGGTACTTCATTACGTTCACGGATGACTATAGTCGTTATGGCTATATTTATCTAATGAGAAACAAAAGTGAATCCTTTGACAAGTTCAAGGAATTCAAGAATGAAGTAGAGAACCAACTCAACAAGAAAATCAAGTCTCTATGAATGGATCGTGGAGATGAGTACTTAAGTACCGAATTTTACTCATTCCTAAAGGAGTGTGGTTTTGTACCAAAGCTCACCCCTCCCGGTACACCTCAGTGGAATGGGGTATCCAAAAGGAGGAATAGGACATTACTCGACATGGTTCGATCAATGATGAGTCAAGCTGAATTGCCGCTTTACTTTTGGAGTTATGCACTAGAAGCTGCGGTTTACACACTAAATGATGTTCCATCCAAATCCGTAGAGAAAACATCTTATGAGCTATGGAGTGGTAAAACACCTAAGCTCAATTTTCTCAAGATTTGGGGTTGTGAGGCCTACGTCAAGAGATTGATGTCGACCAAACTTCAACCAAAAGTGGATAAGTGCTTCTTTATAGGTTATCCTCGTGAGACAAGAGGATACTACTTTTCGCATATAACCTCCAATTGAGTGATTGTAGAGAGGGATGCCGTATTTCTAGAAAAGGAATTTCTGGAAAGTATAAAAGGTAGTGGGAGTAGAGTTGTGTTTGAGGAGACTCAAGATATTCTAAAAGATCATGATATGATTGGTGACATTCAAGATCATGAAGGCCCAAACGAGGTTCCTTTGGTCAGTGGGAGCGTGAGTGAGAGACCCTCGCAAGCAATTGTGAGAGAAACTCAATCTTCCCCACCTAGAGTACGTTCGAGAATCGAACACGAACCAATTTCGCAACAAATTGTGGAAGAAGTTCGAGACGTACATGTAGAACCAAAAGAACTTAGAAGGTCAACGAGGGAAAATAAGAAACCCCATATGTATTTGGGACTTCATGAGATCATGGTACTAGATACCGATGATCCCTCAACCTTTCAAGAATCAATGGAAAGAAAGGACTCCAAACTATCATTTAAGGCCATGGAATCCGAACTAGAATCCATGTATGATAATTAAGTGTGGAACTTTGTTGACCTTCCTCAAGGGAAAAAGGTCATTCAAAATAAATGGGTTTTCAAGAGGAAGATGGACATGGATGGGAACTTGACAACCTACAAAGTGAGGCTTGTAGAAAAAGGTTTCACTCAAGTTCAAGGAATTAACTATGATGAAACGTTTTCAACGGTTGCCGCATTTCATGATTATGAGATATGGCATATGGATGTCAAAACGGCATTCCTTAATGGGAACTTGGAGGAGGATGTGTACATGGTACAACCTCAAGGTTTTGAAGATCCAAAGAATAGCGAAAAAGTATGCAAGCTTCAAAGATCCATTTATGGATTGAAGCAAGCATCAAGGAGTCGTATCAAGTGCTTTGACGAAGAAGTCAAAAAGATTCACTTCGTCCAAAGTAAGGAAGAGCCTTGTATATACAAGAAGGTTAGTGGGAACCACATAGTGTTCTTGATCTTATATGTCGATGACATACACCTCATGGGAAATCATATACGTTTGCTTGAGCAAACGAGAAGTTCACTGAAATCTGCATTTTCGATGAAAGATATGGGTGAGGCTCAATACATCTTGGGAATCAAGATATATAGAGATAGATCCCATAGACTCATTGGCCTAAGTCAACGTACATACATTGACAAGGTCTTAGAAAGGTTAGCATGAACAACTCCAAAAAGGGCAATATGCCAATGAGTATGGGTGTGCAACTCAAGAAGTCTCAACGTGCTGAATCACGTAAAGACTTGGAGTACATGAAAGATATCTCATATGCTTCGGCAATAGGATCGATCATGTACGCGATGGCTTGCACAAGACCCCATGTCTCGTATGCTCTAAGCGTGACAAGTCGTCACCAATCCAACGCAGGTCCTGAGCATTGGACTGCGGTCAAGAATATTCTGAGGTGCCTTAAACGGACCAAAGTTAAGTTTCTTGTTTATGGAGGACAAAGGGAGTTAATAGCCGAGGGCTATTCAGATGCGAGTTTCATGAGTGATCCTGCCGATAGAAGGTCGCAATCAGGATACGTCTTCCTTCTGAATGGTGGAGCTGTGAGTTGGCGTAGTTGGAAGCAAAGCACTAGGACCGATTTTATGGACGAAGGCAAAATAAATCTGTTATGGGTGGACACGAACAGCAACACAGCTGATCCATTCACCAAACCCTTATCTCAAGCCAAGGGCGAAATGCATTTCGAGTCCATGGGTCTGAGGAACCATGTGGATTGACTTGATGAGTGATTAGAGAGGGTTATCCTAGTTATTATTGTTTTATACATTGAGAATGTATGTGAAAGAAAACTGTGATGACAAGTGGGAGATTGAAAGGAATGTGTTCTAAAAGTTTTACTTTTATATGTCAATTATTATGAATTGGATGTACAAACATTTTGTTCCTTGATTATGATATTTGTCTTTTGGAAGTGTTAAGGAAGAGGTGTTTGGTCCTTGACCGTAGAGCTCTAAAGGATAATGGTTTACATAAATCAAAAGTTATTCACAATCATGGTAATTTACATGGAACATTAATCACCGAGATAAGATTGTCGTGTTGGTCATCGATTGTTGGAGCTCTACAAATAATTGATGACACGAGTATGTAAAAGAGGAAAAGATTACTTTTATATATTGAATAGACCTAACAAATAAAACATTATGGAATTGTATTTCGTGTCATTAATGTTTTATTGTGTCTTGGATCCTAAGATATGAGACGATCTTTTCACTCAAGAAGTGCTTAATTTGATTATTGTCAAAAGCTATCAATGAGTATAGTGATAAAGGCAATAGTTGGTTGAACATGACTCGTCCTGGAAAAGATAGCTAGTCAAACGATTATCGTTGTCCCTCTTAATTGAGTGATGATATTAGTGGGCTCCTTGATAAAGCAAAATTATAATGTGCACAATGTAACTTAAGTTAAGTTACATAGTTATAATTAGCTTAAAGAGATAAAGAAATGAATATAATACAAAGGTGGCACATTTGTACATTGTATATATTCTTAATATCATGAGGCAAGGGACGGACACAAGTGATGCACTAACATCACTAAATGGATCGTGTTTTGGTTCGAGTGGAACAAAGACATCAATGCTAATTGGGTAACTATAAAGTGTAGCTAGATACCGCTTATATTTTGAGATATTAAGTGTTTAATATCGCTGCCAATTTAGCTTAGATCCTCCTATAGGTCACACCACAAAACTGGGAAACAAGAAACTTGATTTTGATTTCATATGATGTGTCAGGTTTCATGTGAAAAATGGACACATGTGGTGAATGAATAAAACCAATATGTCATCAGAATTGACATAATTAGAATCATAATAAATTCATATGAGGTGTATATATTATGGGGTGTAATAATTTAATATTACATAGGATAATATATTACATAAGATATGAATTTGCTAAAAATTCCAAAAGATCAGATTTTGTTGGAAATAAATCCAAAATTTGACAAAGGCAAAATCGGGGTCAAACACAGTGACCCGTTTAGGGTTCAGTCGACCGAGGTGTCTTCGGAACGGTCAACCGAACGGGGAACGGGTAAGCACAATTGATTGACCGAAATTGTCTAGAGTGCCTGGAGAATTGGGTTCGGTCAGCCGAGCGTGAACGATCAACCGACAGAAAATTTCTTGGAATATTTTTGGTAGACCGAAGGTGACACGGTTGTCCAATGAATATTCGTCAGGAGAAATTTTGGTGGGTCAACAATCTACCGAGCATGACGCGCATCTTTCCGAATTTTTCCAAAGAATTTTTCTCATGCATATTCGGTCTTTCGTCTAGCTCACGGTCCACCGAACATGTGTTATAACCGAATGGTTCGGTTAACCGAGAAAAATTCTCGGTCAACCGAACTGTGCGATTTTTGCCTGAATTATTAAGAGAATAATTAGATGATGGGTTGGATTAATTCTAGATTTAATTAAACATTTTTTAGGATGCTTATGTGGCAATTTGAGAATAATTTTAGGATAGAATAAGCAAGAGATCATGACTAAAGAATAGTTCTTGATAAGGATGTTTTGGGACCCTATAAAAGGACCCATCATCCTACTTGTTTATGTTAATGCAAAAATTCTTTCTCTCATTAATCTCTCCCTTAATCACCTCGAAAATCCCTTAATAGTTTTAAGTTGCGGAGATAGAAATCGCAGGAGCTTAAAGAGGGGTTATCAGCTAGATTCTAAGCCTAATTAGAGATTGATTGACTATCTCATTTCTCTCTAATCTTATTTAGAGTTTGGTGAACACTTGGAGACGAATCGGCGGGCGATTCGACGAGCAACGGAACTTTAGATCTTCTGAAAGGTGTTAGAGAACCTTTGGGTATGATCCTCTATTCTTTGTTTATTTTAATATGTATAGGAATCCATGATATTAGAATAAACAAATACATGTACGTAAAAGCAATGAAAATATGAAATCGATCTTGTATGTTTGTATTAAATTTTTTAAAATGTATATATACATAGGGACACAAAATCATACATGAACGCCATTGCCCATTTAGTCTCCCTGAGATTTTAAGAACCTCCAAGTTTTTGATTTCCTACATACTAGTGGTCCTCGGTGGGACCTCGAAGTTAGGCGTCGTCTAGTGCTAAGGACCTATAGTGGACTCTAGGCTTGCTTTGGCCTTGATTGCTTAGTTAGGTTTCTAACCTTCCTTATTCCCACGCTAGATTAAAGACTTCATCTACTCTCATCTGAGTCATTCTTTTCTTATCTTCATGTCTCCGGATCTTCTCATCTACTAACACCTTCTTTTAAATTGAAATTTTATTTATTGTCTTCAATATTAACTATCATTTTTCTTAATGTTTAGATTCAAATGGATCGAGATTGGATTCTTTCAAACCAATTGAGTGATGAGTATGCGAACGGAGTGAATATGTTCGTAGAGGTTGTCAAAAATCGTTCAAAGAATAGATCGGGTCAGATTGGGACTCTCATGAAAGAAGAAGATAAAAGATATTATCTTATCCCTTATCATGAGAGGTAAACTTGTTAATTCAAAGTAGAATTTTATTTTGTAATAAAATTCTAATTATATATATATATATATCTATAAACAGGGCTCATTGGATGCTTGACGTTGTATGCCCCACGACTAATTCGGCTATTGGTTTGATCGATTGGGGTCGAATAAACCAAGAGAATCCATAAAGAAACTTGTAAATATGTAAGTTCGTTCTAATCATCATATTTGTAATCCGTGGATTTTTATTAGATTATTGAATTCATGTTCAATAACTTGTGCTACTCAGGACAATGAAGGTTTACAGAGCATTAGGTGGCGGGAGAACAACCGCAAAAGGAGGACTAACATGGCATAGAATGGGAGTAAATTTTTTCTCCCATTTTTGTTAATAAAGTTAAGTAATGGAACATATATTTAGCAAATTTATATATTTGTAGTACTGCAAGTAGACTGGAAATACGAAATGTGGTTACTACGAGATGAGATACATAGAGGAAATCCTCAAAATTGCAACTGAAGACGAATCCTTATCCGAGGTAATATAGATCGTTATTTAGTTGTATAATTTTAGTTTCGTTATCTAGATTTAATATTTTAACTTGTATTTTTATAGATCTTCCAAAAGAATAGCGATCCCTACTCGCAACGGGAGCTTGATGATACTCGCGACCGATGGGCTCCCTATTTTATCAGAAAAATGTTAATGAACTAAGAGGTTCTCATAGTACAAACACATTTTTGTAATTTATTGAGCTAGTTTACTTGTATTACAAACATACAATGATAGGCCTTAATATAATCGCCTCCTTTTTTGAATGAGAATGCCAAGTGTTTGTGTATGAATGCCAAGTGTGTTGAATGATTATGTGTATGTATTTGTGTTTGTGAATGAATTTGGTGTCAGACGAATGCTTTTCTTGTGCAGGTTGAATGTGTTTGCTATGCAAGTGTATCTATGATTTCTTTTTTTGACTAAGTAAGGGAATAGACGTCGGTTGTTTAGGTTAGCCAACGTCTATTCTTTTCAACAAAAAAAATAGAAGTCGTCTGTTAGTTGGAAGACGTCGGTTGGAAGAAACAACCTACATCTATACCTAAATAATAGGCATCAACCGTATATAACAATTGACGTCTATTATTAGGTATAGACGTCGGTCGTTAAGAGACCGACGTCTATGTATATACGACGTATACATAGATGTCGGGTCTGGGGAGCCTTATATCCGATGTATATACCCTATATAGCTGATTCATATACACCTCTTTGTTCTATAAATAATATTGTTTCTCCTACCTTTAGACTCTCTCTCCACCTTCCTCTATTAGAATAGTTTAACTTACGCAATTGGGCAGTAAAGGAATGATGGTGGATGAAAGTTGTAATCTTACTCTTTGGTTAAGCTAATGATAGATCTAAGTTCCTCTCTTCTTTAGCTTCCTTTCTATCCAAGTATTCTTACATTTCGATGGTTGATTTAGTAGTTTGCTATTCTTGCCATGTTTAGTGTAGATTTCTTGCTTTCCATGCTTGTTCTTATGAGTAGACAGTAGATTCACCCCATTTGGGGTGGAGGTGTTGTATACTATGTGTTATATGGTGATGGGTTCCTCTTATTTGTGTGATTTCCATGTGCTTAATATAGATCTATACTTGTACCATGCTTACATTTTTATTAGATGGGATAATGCTCAGGTACTTGTCTCATGCCAGATCTATAGTTCATATTGTTGCTTGTAATGATTTATCTTTGTTGTGAAATTTGCTTGAAATATATAGATCCATGTTTGGTGTACATTTACATGAATGATTTAGGTTATAGGTAGGATTAACTTATACTCTAATGGTTACACAAGGTACTTATTGCATGCTTGAAAATCTAAAATCACCCTAAACTTTATGTGAAATATGCATGTTCATGGTTTGTCATGTAGTATTTTGTGTGTCCTATACTTAGATTCCACACTAGCTTCTACTTGTATGCCACACACTACACTTGCGCCTAATTTCATTGAACACCCACTCACATACACTCACCTCTACACACCTCTACTCCAAGGGGTTTAGTTAACTTGTTGATTCATTCTTAGTCTAATTTAGTTAGTTTAGCATAATCTTCTCGATCTCCTTTTCTCTCCCATTCAAGTATCGTGGGAACAATGACACATAAAACTCCTCGTGGTACAACCCGTACTAGCCGCGTCTTCACCAAAGTCGTGCACTTGCGGTTTTGAACTTTTGTAATTCCCCATGAAGCTTCATTTCTTTTCTCGGTAAGGTTTTTTGCCTTTTCTTAGGAGCTCATGTTGATACGTTTGCCCTTCAATTTCAGTCACAAGATGATTGTGACAACCATAGGTTCAAATTTAACTGCCACCTCTCCCACACGAAGTGTACTATCTTCTGCACAAAAGTTCTCAACTAAAATGTCAACCATCTCATTCTCCACTATGAACTTTTCAAAATAAAGAAATTTATGAAATGGTCCCTCTATCATTGTCGAAGCCACTTTCTTCCGTGCATGGAAAGACACTTGCACGTTCAGAAATCTAAGGTCTTCAGTCGACATCTGCAAAACACTTAATGATTTTGAAGGCATAAAAGAACAAGGAGGATAGAAAGGCACAAAGATGTATTTACGGTCTTTAGAAACTAATGGTTGCAGACTACACGGGTAAATTATGTTTTGGCTAGTGATAAAGAAGTTTTTCAGAACGACAAAAATGTACCCAAATGTTTTGTAGGACATATATAAAGAAACTAAGTATGAAATATGAAACTATGAACATCTGACTGACGCAAACACCAAACTGCACTTGTCTAGGAAAATCCAATTGATGAAGTAAAAAAGGAATATATAACTGGAAAAAAGCAAAATGAAAACATGAATTTAACTGTAGCGTTCGAACCTACATCACCAGAATGACACAAGATGGCAAACCAACATAAGCAACTCCCAGACAAACAAAAATCTAATACTACACCAAATTTCATTTCATCCCTTCAAATCATACGAAACATTCTATTCACGAGAAATACCAAGAAAAAACATTATATAGTTAGATACCCAAGTAAATGAGCTACAAACCAAAAGTCAAAAAACTTGGTGCTTGCTCAAGATCTTTCTCAAACTTATATTCAATCAACTTTTATTTCTTATTACAATTTTTTATATCAAGGAAAGTTTGATCTCCATCAAACCATACTATACAAACAAAACAACTCATCACACCAACCATCTAATTCAAAGTGCAATAACCCAAGAAAAAAAAAATTAACCCCCAAAATATTCAATACAAAAAAAACCATCATCCAAACCAAACTTATATTAAAATAATATCATTAAAAAATCTATACAAACAAAAAAATACCAAGCTAGTCCCACAAAGTCAGCAACTACTCGAATCAAAATGCTACAAAACTCAAACTGTATCAAACAAAACTATGTTAAAACTCAAAATGCTAATAAAAAATCTATACAAACAAAAAACCATGAATCACCTCCCAAACTCATGATTTTTCTCAAACTTGTATCAAACAAAACTATGCACACACCCAAACAAAACTCGGACAAAAATGCCACAATCCAAGAATCACCACCAAAACTCATGATTTTCTCAAACTTCTATTGAACAAAACTATGTTAAAATACTATTACAAACCACAACTAAACACAAAACCAAACACCCAAATCAAAATGCTTTAATAAAGAACACCAAACTCAGGACCCAACCCATCACCAAAATTGACCCAAACACCTCAAATCAAAGTCTGAATCCAAAGTGGTAAAAAACCCAACAAAAATTGTGTATTTTTGTGAAAAGGGTTGTGTTGGGTGGGAGTGTGAAAGGGATTGTGTTGAGAGATTGTTTCTCTATTGCCACCACTGATAGGGTGAGTTTTTTGTTTGTTTGTTTAATGCATTTTGATATGGTTGTTTGGTGTTTTGGTGTTGTTTGCTAGGTGTTTATGCTTTGGATAGATGATGAAGTATTTGGGTTTTTTCCTTCATAATTTAGTTTAATAAGTTTGTGAGAATGTGAATATGGGATCTTTCTATTGGATTAATCTAGGATTAATAAGATATTTGCCCAAAGCACTGACACATGGCGCGTCCCTATTGGACTACACATTTAAGTGTTTAGGGTGGAGCTATCTATATAAGGAGGGGAGCCTCCCATTGGACGGAACAACAAGTGTGCAAACCCTAGCCTCCACCCATCCTAGCCGCCACCTTTTCTCTCTCCCATTTCGTCCCTCCACCTCCACCAAGCTCATTCTGTGGACTCTTGGGTTGTGGACTCGCGCTCCTTCTCCAAGAGAGCAGGAGACCGACCGGTGAAAAGGATTCCATAAGGTGACCTCCGATCTTCCTTCCGCTGCCACAGGTTCTCTCCAAGAAAGGTACTCCTGAACCTGTAGAATCGTTGTTTGCTAACATTGGTACCAGAGTCATCTCGGTTACCTTCAAATCCTCACCATGCTTGATGAATTTTTGTTTCATGACAATCTGATTTGAGATAAAAATTCAGTGGTTATGTTTTTTGGAGAAAGAAAGATATCAGAAAAATCAGCATTGCTTATTTACATGATGCGCATGTTATATATGTTGATTGTTCATGTTTTTTCTTTCAAATTTGTTTTTGATATTCTAGAAATGAAAACTCAGAGGTTTTTTTTATCTTTAAATGAAATAATATGATCGTTCATTTAGAGATATAAGTGGTGCATGTTTGCTGAGTTCTTTCTAACATGCGATTAGGGCTAGACTAGACTCTACTTGTTGCGCATGTTTTGGTTCATTAGAGCATGCATCTAGGGTTAGATTTTGCTCCTCCATTCTTGCGCATGTATGCATGGTTTAAGATGGATTTTTCCTGATTTTATTTCGAGCCAATATGATATGTTGCTCTCCTATCATTGCACATACATAGATGTGACCAGAATTCTGTTTTTTCTGTGTTGTTACCTCTATTCTTTGCGCATGTATTAGATAAAATCAGAAGTTATTTTCCATGTTGATTCTTCTAAATCATGCACATGTATACATGAAATCAGATGTCTATTTTTCCTGATTTTTCCGAATTAGGGTTAGATATTATTTATTCTAATCTTTGAGCATGTATACATGAAATCTGTGTTAACCCTATCATGATGATCTTCTGTTTTTGCGCATGTTTTATATGATAATCAGTAGTTTAATTCTCTGATATTTTTCATGCTTGAATTAGATGATAATGTTTGTATGTCATTTGTATATCATCATGCATGTCGGATTGCATGGATGGATCAAATGTTGTTATCTCTGATTCGTGTACATGCATGACCAGATCTCATGTTTGCTGGAATTTCGTGTATATGCTTGTTTATTTAGTATTTTTAAATATGAGCATGCATCTAGAATAGATGTTTATTTCCATATGCATATGCATGATAATTGTGTTGCCTTGTTGCTCCAAAGAATTTCGGATATGGTTGTTTTTGGAGCATTAACATGCATGTGATTAATTGGTTTCCTTACTGAAAAATGCGCATATATGCTTGTTGTTCTCTTGAAAATTTCGATTTTTTTCTTTCCAATACAAGTAGCATAATTATTGTTGATTGCATGCTTATATTGATTAAGGAAAGATTGGCAAATTCTGAAATTTTTTAGAGCATATTATGGGCTGGAGTTTTGTTGCCTTAAAAGTATTTTTTGAATGCTTTCCTTTGATGCACATATATGTGTTGATCTCATTTAAGGAATTTCAGATTTTTTGGAATGATAGTATGCATTTCATTTGAAATATTTCCTTTATAATTAAATCCACATACATGTGTTGATCTCATTGAGGATTTTCCGGATTTTTCTTTCCTAATGCGAGTAGGATAATTTTTACGCTCTCATGATTATGTTGATTAGGGAAAGAAAAGAAAATTTCTGTTTTGAGATATTATTATGGAGATTGATTGGTATTTCCATATACGTTTTTCTTATGCTCCATATATGCATTGTTTCCTTATATATTACTTCCTTCTTATTTGGAAGTGGTGTACACTTTATTCATGCGTGTGATTGTGCTAACGTATGGAAAGATTGCGCTTGTATGGAATGAATGCTGTGAATGGATGCTGATTTCTTTTTGCTGTCTTATTGAGAGTTGAGCGTAATTTCATTCATTCATTTCCATTTGCAATAGATATCGTAATGGGATGTAATATTTATGGACTGTAATAATTATGGACTGTGGACTGTTTATTGCCCTAGGGAGACGAGGGGCTCCTTTATTTTTATTATTGCGATATTATTGTTATAAGGCTTATGCAGGTTCCCATCTACAGTGCTAAATCCATATGGGGGATCCTTAGCTCGATATGGAAGTAATGTAGCAATTAATTTCTGTGTGATCTTGATTGGAATGTTCTGAAAGGAACGTTTTTTTGGAACTTGCATGCCTAATGGGAGTTGCAAGGTAGAAGTGTTTTGTGTAAACCACTGATTGACATCATTTCGTGCTCATATTTGTATCTTATATCCATTATCTTTCACCTAAACAATGCTATGTTACGAGTTTTATGTTTAGTTTTCAGGAATAATTAGGTTTGAAGAGATGAAGCAGAAAAGGACCCAAAAGCTGGGAAAAAGGACTGGATTGTGAGATCTGGGGACCAAGATGCAAGGGAGAAGGACCTGATCGTAAGACAGAGGGACCTAAGAGTAAAACAGAATACTTCACACAATTATGGGGAGTATTTTAGCCCTGAGATTTTAAGAACCTCCAAGTTTTTGATTTCCTACATACTAGTGGTCCTCGGTGGGACCTCGAAGTTAGGCGTCGTCTAGTGCTAAGGACCTATAGTGGACTCTAGGCTTGCTTTGGCCTTGATTGCTTAGTTAGGTTTCTAACCTTCCTTATTCCCACGCTAGATTAAAGACTTCATCTACTCTCATCTGAGTCATTCTTTTCTTATCTTCATGTCTCCGGATCTTCTCATCTACTAACACCTTCTTTTAAATTGAAATTTTATTTATTGTCTTCAATATTAACTATCATTTTTCTTAATGTTTAGATTCAAATGGATCGAGATTGGATTCTTTCAAACCAATTGAGTGATGAGTATGCGAACGGAGTGAATATGTTCGTAGAGGTTGTCAAAAATCGTTCAAAGAATAGATCGGGTCAGATTGGGACTCTCATGAAAGAAGAAGATAAAAGATATTATCTTATCCCTTATCATGAGAGGTAAACTTGTTAATTCAAAGTAGAATTTTATTTTGTAATAAAATTCTAATTATATATATATATATATCTATAAACAGGGCTCATTGGATGCTTGACGTTGTATGCCCCACGACTAATTCGGCTATTGGTTTGATCGATTGGGGTCGAATAAACCAAGAGAATCCATAAAGAAACTTGTAAATATGTAAGTTCGTTCTAATCATCATATTTGTAATCCGTGTATTTTTATTAGATTATTGAATTCATGTTCAATAACTTGTGCTACTCAGGACAATGAAGGTTTACAGAGCATTAGGTGGCGGGAGAACAACCGCAAAAGGAGGACTAACATGGCATAGAATGGGAGTAAATTTTTTCTCCCATTTTTGTTAATAAAGTTAAGTAATGGAACATATATTTAGCAAATTTATATATTTGTAGTAGTGCAAGTAGACTGGAAATACGAAATGTGGTTACTACGAGATGAGATACATAGAGGAAATCCTCAAAATTGCAACTGAAGACGAATCCTTATCCGAGGTAATATAGATCGTTATTTAGTTGTATAATTTTAGTTTCGTTATCTAGATTTAATATTTTAACTTGTATTTTTATAGATCTTCCAAAAGAATAGCGATCCCTACTCGCAACGGGAGCTTGATGATACTCGCGACCGATGGGCTCCCTATTTTATCAGAAAAATGTTAATGAACTAAGAGGTTCTCATAGTACAAACACATTTTTGTAATTTATTGAGCTAGTTTACTTGTATTACAAACATACAATGATAGGCCTTAATATAATCGCCTCCTTTTTTGAATGAGAATGCCAAGTGTTTGTGTATGAATGCCAAGTGTGTTGAATGATTATGTGTATGTATTTGTGTTTGTGAATGAATTTGGTGTCAGACGAATGCTTTTCTTGTGCAGGTTGAATGTGTTTGCTATGCAAGTGTATCTATGATTTCTTTTTTTGACTAAGTAAGGGAATAGACGTCGGTTGTTTAGGTTAGCCAACGTCTATTCTTTTCAACAAAAAAAATAGAAGTCGTCTGTTAGTTGGAAGACGTCGGTTGGAAGAAACAACCTACATCTATACCTAAATAATAGGCATCAACCGTATATAACAATCGACGTCTATTATTAGGTATAGACGTCGGTCGTTAAGAGACCGACGTCTATGTATATACGACGTATACATAGATGTCGGGTCTGGGGAGCCTTATATCCGATGTATATACCCTATATAGCTGATTCATATACACCTCTTTGTTCTATAAATAATATTGTTTCTCCTACCTTTAGACTCTCTCTCCACCTTCCTCTATTAGAATAGTTTAACTTACGCAATTGGGCAGTAAAGGAATGATGGTGGATGAAAGTTGTAATCTTACTCTTTGGTTAAGCTAATGATAGATCTAAGTTCCTCTCTTCTTTAGCTTCCTTTCTATCCAAGTATTCTTACATTTCGATGGTTGATTTAGTAGTTTGCTATTCTTGCCATGTTTAGTGTAGATTTCTTGCTTTCCATGCTTGTTCTTATGAGTAGACAGTAGATTCACCCCATTTGGGGTGGAGGTGTTGTATACTATGTGTTATATGGTGATGGGTTCCTCTTATTTGTGTGATTTCCATGTGCTTAATATAGATCTATACTTGTACCATGCTTACATTTTTATTAGATGGGATAATGCTCAGGTACTTGTCTCATGCCAGATCTATAGTTCATATTGTTGCTTGTAATGATTTATCTTTGTTGTGAAATTTGCTTGAAATATATAGATCCATGTTTGGTGTACATTTACATGAATGATTTAGGTTATAGGTAGGATTAACTTATACTCTAATGGTTACACAAGGTACTTATTGCATGCTTGAAAATCTAAAATCACCCTAAACTTTATGTGAAATATGCATGTTCATGGTTTGTCATGTAGTATTTTGTGTGTCCTATACTTAGATTCCACACTAGCTTCTACTTGTATGCCACACACTACACTTGCGCCTAATTTCATTGAACACCCACTCACATACACTCACCTCTACACACCTCTACTCCAAGGGGTTTAGTTAACTTGTTGATTCATTCTTAGTCTAATTTAGTTAGTTTAGCATAATCTTCTCGATCTCCTTTTCTCTCCCATTCAAGTATCGTGGGAACAATGACACATAAAACTCCTCGTGGTACAACCCGTACTAGCCGCGTCTTCACCAAAGTCGTGCACTTGCGGTTTTGAACTTTTGTAATTCCCCATGAAGCTTCATTTCTTTTCTCGGTAAGGTTTTTTGCCTTTTCTTAGGAGCTCATGTTGATACGTTTGCCCTTCAATTTCAGTCACAAGATGATTGTGACAACCATAGGTTCAAATTTAACTGCCACCTCTCCCACACGAAGTGTACTATCTTCTGCACAAAAGTTCTCAACTAAAATGTCAACCATCTCATTCTCCACTATGAACTTTTCAAAATAAAGAAATTTATGAAATGGTCCCTCTATCATTGTCGAAGCCACTTTCTTCCGTGCATGGAAAGACACTTGCACGTTCAGAAATCTAAGGTCTTCAGTCGACATCTGCAAAACACTTAATGATTTTGAAGGCATAAAAGAACAAGGAGGATAGAAAGGCACAAAGATGTATTTACGGTCTTTAGAAACTAATGGTTGCAGACTACACGGGTAAATTATGTTTTGGCTAGTGATAAAGAAGTTTTTCAGAACGACAAAAATGTACCCAAATGTTTTGTAGGACATATATAAAGAAACTAAGTATGAAATATGAAACTATGAACATCTGACTGACGCAAACACCAAACTGCACTTGTCTAGGAAAATCCAATTGATGAAGTAAAAAAGGAATATATAACTGGAAAAAAGCAAAATGAAAACATGAATTTAACTGTAGCGTTCGAACCTACATCACCAGAATGACACAAGATGGCAAACCAACATAAGCAACTCCCAGACAAACAAAAATCTAATACTACACCAAATTTCATTTCATCCCTTCAAATCATACGAAACATTCTATTCACGAGAAATACCAAGAAAAAACATTATATAGTTAGATACCCAAGTAAATGAGCTACAAACCAAAAGTCAAAAAACTTGGTGCTTGCTCAAGATCTTTCTCAAACTTATATTCAATCAACTTTTATTTCTTATTACAATTTTTTATATCAAGGAAAGTTTGATCTCCATCAAACCATACTATACAAACAAAACAACTCATCACACCAACCATCTAATTCAAAGTGCAATAACCCAAGAAAAAAAAAATTAACCCCCAAAATATTCAATACAAAAAAAACCATCATCCAAACCAAACTTATATTAAAATAATATCATTAAAAAATCTATACAAACAAAAAAATACCAAGCTAGTCCCACAAAGTCAGCAACTACTCGAATCAAAATGCTACAAAACTCAAACTGTATCAAACAAAACTATGTTAAAACTCAAAATGCTAATAAAAAATCTATACAAACAAAAAACCATGAATCACCTCCCAAACTCATGATTTTTCTCAAACTTGTATCAAACAAAACTATGCACACACCCAAAAAAAACTCGGACAAAAATGCCACAATCCAAGAATCACCACCAAAACTCATGATTTTCTCAAACTTCTATTGAACAAAACTATGTTAAAATACTATTACAAACCACAACTAAACACAAAACCAAACACCCAAATCAAAATGCTTTAATAAAGAACACCAAACTCAGGACCCAACCCATCACCAAAATTGACCCAAACACCTCAAATCAAAGTCTGAATCCAAAGTGGTAAAAAACCCAACAAAAATTGTGTATTTTTGTGAAAAGGGTTGTGTTGGGTGGGAGTGTGAAAGGGATTGTGTTGAGAGATTGTTTCTCTATTGCTACCACTGATAGGGTGAGTTTTTTGTTTGTTTGTTTAATGCATTTTGATATGGTTGTTTGGTGTTTTGGTGTTGTTTGCTAGGTGTTTATGCTTTGGATAGATGATGAAGTATTTGGGTTTTTTCCTTCATAATTTAGTTTAATAAGTTTGTGAGAATGTGAATATGGGATCTTTCTATTGGATTAATCTAGGATTAATAAGATATTTGCCCAAAGCACTGACACATGGCGCGTCCCTATTGGACTACACATTTAAGTGTTTAGGGTGGAGCTATCTATATAAGGAGGGGAGCCTCCCATTGGACGGAACAACAAGTGTGCAAACCCTAGCCTCCACCCATCCTAGCCGCCACCTTTTCTCTCTCCCATTTCGTCCCTCCACCTCCACCAAGCTCATTCTGTGGACTCTTGGGTTGTGGACTCGCGCTCCTTCTCCAAGAGAGCAGGAGACCGACCGGTGAAAAGGATTCCATAAGGTGACCTCCGATCTTCCTTCCGCTGCCACAGGTTCTCTCCAAGAAAGGTACTCCTGAACCTGTAGAATCGTTGTTTGCTAACATTGGTACCAGAGTCATCTCGGTTACCTTCAAATCCTCACCATGCTTGATGAATTTTTGTTTCATGACAATCTGATTTGAGATAAAAATTCAGTGGTTATGTTTTTTGGAGAAAGAAAGATATCAGAAAAATCAGCATTGCTTATTTACATGATGCGCATGTTATATATGTTGATTGTTCATGTTTTTTCTTTCAAATTTGTTTTTGATATTCTAGAAATGAAAACTCAGAGGTTTTTTTTATCTTTAAATGAAATAATATGATCGTTCATTTAGAGATATAAGTGGTGCATGTTTGCTGAGTTCTTTCTAACATGCGATTAGGGCTAGACTAGACTCTACTTGTTGCGCATGTTTTGGTTCATTAGAGCATGCATCTAGGGTTAGATTTTGCTCCTCCATTCTTGCGCATGTATGCATGGTTTAAGATGGATTTTTCCTGATTTTATTTCGAGCCAATATGATATGTTGCTCTCCTATCATTGCACATACATAGATGTGACCAGAATTCTGTTTTTTCTGTGTTGTTACCTCTATTCTTTGCGCATGTATTAGATAAAATCAGAAGTTATTTTCCATGTTGATTCTTCTAAATCATGCACATGTATACATGAAATCAGATGTCTATTTTTCCTGATTTTTCCGAATTAGGGTTAGATATTATTTATTCTAATCTTTGAGCATGTATACATGAAATCTGTGTTAACCCTATCATGATGATCTTCTGTTTTTGCGCATGTTTTATATGATAATCAGTAGTTTAATTCTCTGATATTTTTCATGCTTGAATTAGATGATAATGTTTGTATGTCATTTGTATATCATCATGCATGTCGGATTGCATGGATGGATCAAATGTTGTTATCTCTGATTCGTGTACATGCATGACCAGATCTCATGTTTGCTGGAATTTCGTGTATATGCTTGTTTATTTAGTATTTTTAAATATGAGCATGCATCTAGAATAGATGTTTATTTCCATATGCATATGCATGATAATTGTGTTGCCTTGTTGCTCCAAAGAATTTCGGATATGGTTGTTTTTGGAGCATTAACATGCATGTGATTAATTGGTTTCCTTACTGAAAAATGCGCATATATGCTTGTTGTTCTCTTGAAAATTTCGATTTTTTTCTTTCCAATACAAGTAGCATAATTATTGTTGATTGCATGCTTATATTGATTAAGGAAAGATTGGCAAATTCTGAAATTTTTTAGAGCATATTATGGGCTGGAGTTTTGTTGCCTTAAAAGTATTTTTTGAATGCTTTCCTTTGATGCACATATATGTGTTGATCTCATTTAAGGAATTTCAGATTTTTTGGAATGATAGTATGCATTTCATTTGAAATATTTCCTTTATAATTAAATCCACATACATGTGTTGATCTCATTGAGGATTTTCCGGATTTTTCTTTCCTAATGCGAGTAGGATAATTTTTACGCTCTCATGATTATGTTGATTAGGGAAAGAAAAGAAAATTTCTGTTTTGAGATATTATTATGGAGATTGATTGGTATTTCCATATACGTTTTTCTTATGCTCCATATATGCATTGTTTCCTTATATATTACTTCCTTCTTATTTGGAAGTGGTGTACACTTTATTCATGCGTGTGATTGTGCTAACGTATGGAAAGATTGCGCTTGTATGGAATGAATGCTGTGAATGGATGCTGATTTCTTTTTGCTGTCTTATTTAGAGTTGAGCGTAATTTCATTCATTCATTTCCATTTGCAATAGATATCGTAATGGGATGTAATATTTATGGACTGTAATAATTATGGACTGTGGACTGTTTATTGCCCTAGGGAGACGAGGGGCTCCTTTATTTTTATTATTGCGATATTATTGTTATAAGGCTTATGCAGGTTCCCATCTACAGTGCTAAATCCATATGGGGGATCCTTAGCTCGATATGGAAGTAATGTAGCAATTAATTTCTGTGTGATCTTGATTGGAATGTTCTGAAAGGAACGTTTTTTGGAACTTGCATGCCTAATGGGAGTTGCAAGGTAGAAGTGTTTTGTGTAAACCACTGATTGACATCATTTCGTGCTCATATTTGTATCTTATATCCATTATCTTTCACCTAAACAATGCTATGTTACGAGTTTTATGTTTAGTTTTCAGGAATAATTAGGTTTGAAGAGATGAAGCAGAAAAGGACCCAAAAGCTGGGAAAAAGGACTGGATTGTGAGATCTGGGGACCAAGATGCAAGGGAGAAGGACCTGATCGTAAGACAGAGGGACCTAAGAGTAAAACAGAATACTTCACACAATTATGGGGAGTATTTTAGCAATTGGATTCGGGTCGGAGCTCCAACAAACGAAGTAGATGCATCAAAGACCACCAAAAGCACAAAGAAAAGCCCAGAATAAAACTCAACTGGATCCGTACATTTTGGACCGCCAATTGGCGGTCTGGATTAGTCCAGATCCGCCAAGATTTCTCCTGGACTTGTATTAATGTTCGTTTAGGCTTTTTTTGGTGTTTGTTTAGTCCCACATCGGGGGATTGTCCCGGATTAGCTTTTTCCATGCCTATAAATAGAACTCTTCACCTCCTATTGTAATCACTCCATATTTTAAGTGGCTATTCTTCCTACTAGAATTGAGACCTTGAAGCACACACTAAAGTAGGAGGATGGTACTTTTAATGTGAGTCATTTTATCAATAAAGTTTTATGTTTCTTTCATTGTTTGTTTTATGCTTCTTTTATTGTTGTGCATGTTTTAGTTTAATCGTCTTTTAATTCTAGCTTAGTTTTAATATGCTTTCTTTCCTTAGTTTAATAATTAGTGTAATGTTTAGTGAGTAGTTTCATCCCCTTTGGGGGTGGAGTAGATGTACATACATGCATTAGAGAATGGGATGAATGCTTTAATTTCAATGTGTTGATTAAACATGAATGTATGCTTGCTTGTTTAGGATAGAATTTACAACTTGATGAGTTTTGCCAAAATGATTAGACACCTCTCATGCTTGTTTAGGTTCTAAAATAAACACCTTGCATATGTAAATGTTAATCAACTAAGTTGGTGAGTAGATTGATAGGTTTTGCCATAACATTTAGACACTTCCTATGCTTGATAAACACCACCTTCATGTGCTTAAAGAATGTATTCTACACCCACCTCTTTGCATGTGTGTACTCACTCCACCCCTTAGGGGTTTTCCATTCCTGAAATTCCAGCATTCTTGTTTTGTTCTTAGCTTAGTTCTTATTTCATCGTTTGTTTGCTTCTTCCACATTTCATACTTCTTAGTGTAGCGTAGTCTAGATTAGCATAAACAACTTTCTTCCCCCTATTTTTTTGCCACTTGATTTCGTACAAGCAAGAGGCTGCTCACCTCCCTGAGGACGACCCGTACTTGCCACCGCTTCATCGCGGCCGTGCACTTGCGGTTTAAAATAAAACGTTCAACAAGTTTTTGGCGCCGTTGCCGGGGAGGTGTCAGTCCAGACTCTTGTTTGGACGATTCGAGTGGATTTAATTTGTGTTTTGTAGTTGTTCTTTGTTTCAGGAGACTGGGAATAGCAAGGGAAGGCTTCTGGAAAAATTGCAAGGCTACCTGGGAACTTCAGACCGCCAATCAGCGGTCTGAGACCGCTAATCAGCGGTTGGGTGAGCTCAGTTCATCTTCTAGTTTTTTGTTGTTGTTAGCCTAATTGATATAGTAATCTGGGACTCCATTTGTGCATGTTCTGACTCTTAGATTGCTCCCAGATTAATAATCAACTTCCCTTAAGCAACTTGGACCCTAAAACTCAAAGCAAAAGATTAGGCATTCTTTTTGTTTAGGCCATGCATCATGTATGTGACTTAGGCACTTAGATTGTCTTTTATCTTAGCTTTATTTTCTGTTGCTGAGAGCTGGCGTGAGTTACGCACCTTCTACTCCCATTCATGCATTTCGTATGAACATGCATTAGTTAGTAGGAAGTGCATTGAAACAAGTGTGAGTTGAGCGTTTTGTTTGGAGAGTTGATTGCTAGATTAGGACTCCAAAACGCTAATAAGGAGGGGCTGTCCCATAAAAGATAAGGTGGGGGATTTCATCACCCTTTCCTTTGCCCCAAAAACCACACTAATCAAGAGCCTAATTTTAAAATCAAGTAGACATTGTCCCTAAGGATCTTGGACGCATTAGGAGAGTGATCCGGTCCCGACCGTCATGACCTGATCGGCGTTGCCCACTTTGTCGATAGTAGGAGAGACGAGATCCCCGGATCTTGGCTCACTTGCTGGGCTTTGTGGTCCTCGTTGTAGGGAGGTGAGACGTGTTGAGGCCGTGTGACCTCGCAGTTAGGCGTCGTCTAGCTGTAAGGACCTATAGCGACCTTAGGATTGCTTGAGCCTTGTTTGCTTGTGTGCTTCTACCTGTACCCATCCGCCGTAGCATAAGGACTTCTTCCTTTCTCTCCTGAGTCATTCTTTCTCTCCTGTTTTCCCTCGTCTTCTCTTCTACGTACATTCTTTATTTGAAAAAAAAAAGAAAAAAAGAAAAAAATAGTTGTGGTTTGTGTGTGCACATTTGTGCATGCTTTCGTGGACACGAGACGAGAGTGGTCGTTTGACGAGGAGCGTTGTCAATCCGGCTTCAGTCATCGATTTCTCGACACCTTCCTCCTCTCGTGTCGCACGTAGTTCGGGTCCAACGGCTGCTAATTTCCGTGAGGAGGAACAGTTGCTGGACCCGCCTGTTCCACCTGTGCTTCCAGTTGTCGTTCCCATACCTCTTCGTGATCGATGCTACCCGAGCCGTACCGCTCTACCCTCATGCATCGTATTACCAGAGGCTAATGGGAACCATTTTGAGGTTAAGCCTCAATTCATTTCCATGCTCCCTCATTTCACTGGGAAAGGTGACCCCTATATCTTTCTCAGGGAATTTGAGGAGGTCTATGCTATGTTCAAGCTGCAAAAACTTAGCACAGACTCCATCCATCTTAGGCTTGTTCCTTTTGCACTAAAGGATGACGCCAAGAAGTGGTTGTACAGCAACCAGGCGAATTCCTTTAGGACTTGGGATGAGTTTCAATCTGCCTTCCTTAAGAAGTACTTCCCAAATCATCGGACTCAAAAATTGAGGAACGAAATCAATTCGTTCTATCAACTTGAGACCGAGACATTTCATGCATATCTAGAGAGGTTCAAGGAGCTACTATCCTCATGCCCTCACCATGGCATTGAGTTGTGGCGCCTTTGTCAGATTGTGTACGAGGGTCTTCACATCCCGTCAAAAACGCTCCTTGAGTCCATGTGTCAAGGAGAGTTCTTGGGAAAGGATGAAAGGGAGGCATGGGCCTTCCTAGAAGATCTCGCTGAGAAAACCATGCAGTGGGAGAGTGTGAGGGAACCACCTACATCATCTAGTATAGGAGCGAGGATCGCGATTGCAAACTCGACTAGATCGGGTGCCGCATTTGCTATCGATACCACTACGGCCACCGAGGCACGCATGACGGCCTTAATGCGCCGTATGGATTCGATTGAGCTCCAAAACCAACAAAGTGCACCTCACATGTCCACATCTGGTCCAGTTCCTTGTCATTCATGTGGTAGGATAGGTCATGTAGAGAGTGAGTGTGAGTCCATTCCTCCTGAGATGGAGCGTGTCAACGCCATCTATGACAGAGCTAGGAATGACCCATACTCATCATCTTATAACCCTGGATGGAGGAACCACCCCAATTTTTCATGGAACCAAAATAATGCCCCGGGTGGTCCTTCAAACTCCTCTAGACCACCTTACCAATCACACCAACCTCCCATGCATGCACATTCCTATCATCCACCCCAAGCACAAACGACCAATCAATCGGGTTTCCCAAATTCCAATAATATGGAAACCCGATTCAATTCGCTTGAGACCTTGACTCGTGGACTTGAAAACTCAATGAAAAATTTTATGTCTACCACAAGTCAAGTTCTCACTTCAAATCAGCAGACCATGAAATCTCTAGAGCTTCAGATGGGCCAATTGGCTCAGTCTGTACATGAAAGAGAGAGAGTCTTTTCCTAGCCAGCCTGAGGCTAACCCCCGTGTGTACCAGCAACAACACATGCAAAATGAGAATGTGGTCCCTCGGGGGAGGCAAGTGAACCATGTGGAGGAACCTGTTCACCATGTCAATTCCATTGTGACCTTAAGGAATGGAAAACAGGTTGACAATCACATTTCCTTGCCACACCCACCACCATCTATGCAGCCCCTCCGTGGGAATGGTGGTGAAGAAGAAGCTGAGGGTGAGGGTAATACACCAAAGCTTTCTTCTCAGGCACAGCAGAAAACCTACCTGCCAAAAGCTCCCTATCCAAGTAGGTTAAACAAAAAGCAGAGTGACAACATCGACAAAATATTAGAGGTGTTTAAGCAAGTGAAGGTTAACATCCCTTTGTTGGATGTCATCCAACAAATACCTCAATATGCCAAAGTGTTGAAGGATCTCTGCACAACCAAGAGGAAGACCAATGTTCCTAAGAAAGCATTCTTGGCTGCAAATATCAGCTCACTTTTGTCCAATCCTACCTACACAAAATACAAGGACCCGGGGTGTCCTACTATTCAGTGTACGATAGGGGACACTAGATTGAGCAATGTTTTGCTTGATTTAGGATCAGCGGTCAACCTCCTCCCATTCTCTGTTTATCAACAGTTGAACTTGGGAGAATTGAAACCAACTAAGATCACCCTCCAACTGGCGGATAGATCCATTCGTATTCCCATGGGGATTATCGAGGATGTGCTTATCAAAGTTGGAGATTTTATATTTCCAGTCGATTTTGTTGTCCTCGATACCAATCCTGTTGCGAACACCCACTCTCAAATACCTTTGATTTTGGGTAGACCATTTCTGGCAACCTCCAATGCCTTGATTAATTGTAGAAATGGTCTCATGAAGCTCTCGTTCGGTAACATGAGTGCCGAGTTTCATGTGTTCAACTCTGGTAAGCAACAGGAACCCATGGATGAACCTTTAAATCTAAATCTCATCCGCCAATTCGAGAAAGCACCGCAAAATCAACGAACATCCCTAACCCCAATGCAACCATTGAGAATGTTCGTGGGCCCAGCGAAAACTCATTGCCTGTCTTCGCAATGCAACAGAGTGAGCTGGCCTCGAACATGAATGTCCAAAGGGAGTGTTCGTTGCATGATTCAGTTGAGAGTACTAGTGAGAGTGAGACACCTCATCATATGCCTATACCAGAAGGTGTCTCTACCTCATATCCCATGGCAATTGAGCCATTTGAGCTTCATATTGACTCCAACAAGGACCCACCTATGACCGAGCTTATGCTTGATGATCTAAATGATGGTGGGAGGGCCTTGTTGGATGACTTGGGGAGAAGCCCCATTCTTAGTGATGCAGGTCTGCTGCATCCATCGAATGAGCTTGAGGAACTCATTCCGATGCACCCGCCTATTGGTTGGAGGGTTTTCTTCGATGAGCAATTAAACCCTAGTGAGGCAACGCAACTTCATTCTTTGTTGCCCACACCCGACCAATATCATGAGGGGTTCGAGCCTTTCAGCTTTGACCTTTCATCCCTCATGACACCTCAGAGTACCAGTGGAGTTTGCCCATCTCGGCAAGTCTCTGGTCCTCCTGACTTGATGTTCTCATTTGATGTTCCTTGACCAAATGATTATGAGAATATCTTGGTTGATGTATATATCTTGAAAAAAAAAGAAAAAAAAAGTAAAAAAAAAGAAAAAAAAAGTGTGTAATAAAAGACTCCTTCAGTGAGCATCGATTGTTGTGGGCCCCAACCCTTGTGTACTTGGGCCCAATTTCTTCACGTATTTATCTCCCTTTTTCAGCTTCTCACAGGATTTGAGGGAATTTGGGTTTGTGTCCATCAACATGACCATGAACGTCCCTTTGTACTTCATGTTGGTGAGATCTTTCCTTTTTCAGGCATGTATCCATGTAGTATCTTGTTCACATTCATGGAGGACAATGCATGAAGTAGGTGTGGGGGGGTGTTTTACGTGTGTACATATTCGAGTCTTTTTCCTTTGGTTTTCTTTTCTTTTGTGTGTATATTAGGGTCATGCTAGTGTGCCGCATTTAACATTGATATATCTGCTTGCCATGATCCTTGGGTGACTTGTCTTCTTTTGCTTGCCGAGTGCTTTAAAATTTTCACATTTCTTTCAAAATCTTCATGTGTTTGTGAAAGAAAATGTTTTTGTGGGTTTTGCGTGTGTTTAGCATGTGCAAAACCGTTGAGAGGCAAAGTAAAAAGAAAGCTCCCAAAATTTCTTGAACTTGATGCATTAGGATTTCTAGTTTACTGCCTTTAGGTCTTATCGAGTCGTTAGGATGCACCCCAGTTTTCCCTCGGGGGGCGTGTAATCATAGGGTTTCAGTACTCAAACATTTAAATAAGTCCACCCTGAACCTAGTGAGTCAAATAATTCGTGTCTGTTAGTATAAGGAAGTTTGCCGTAGTCAAGGGCCCTTAATCTCTTTTTGTGAAACTTAAGTGTAGGGGTTTTGGTTCCCATGTAGATAAATAAGTGGTGTTCTCTCTTCTCGCACGGCTCCTATCACTCGGGAAAGTAGGTCTGAGGGGACTTTGTGCCTGGTGCTTTCGAGTCATCTGACTTGGGATGCACCGACCGAACTCCCGTTACACGGGTGGAAGGGATCGCTCTATGTGGAGATCTGGGGGAAGGTGTACGTGATAGTGTAAGTCCTCATAGGCAATGATGCACGAAACCTGACCCTGGGAGAATCAAACACCAACCAATAAATGCTCCAAAGAAAAAGAAAAAAAAGAAAAAAAGAAAATAAAAGAAAATAAAAGAGTCAAATAAGAACCAAAATGGACTTTACACGTTGTATCACATTCAGAAGTTAAGGTTGCCCATGTCTTTCACTTAATTCCTTAGTTAACTCTCACGAATAACTCATTATTCTAGGTGTGTGGACCGATTACATATATAGAGTCGACCCGTAGTATTACCGCATCCCATGATCGACAAAATAAGTCCAACGAGTCGTGTAGCTAGATTGATTAATGCATCTTGTTCGGATTTTGTGGGTATATCCGCTGAAAACCCACAGGAGACAACACTCCTCCTCCTTGGCGACAAGGAGGTTTAACGACTTGTTGCACGTGCTAAGTGCAACCGTGATTCCTACGAAAGTGAGTTAGGATTTCTTGTTTTTCGCATGCTTTTCTCTTTCTTTGTTTTGCTCGGGACTAGCAAAAGTTAGGTGTGGGGGTATTTGATTGACATCATTTCGTGCTCATATTTGTATCTTATATCCATTATCTTTCACCTAAACAATGCTATGTTACGAGTTTTATGTTTAGTTTTCAGGAATAATTAGGTTTGAAGAGATGAAGCATAAAAGGACCCAAAAGCTGGGAAAAAGGGCTGGATTGTGAGATATGGGGACCAAGATGCAAGGGAGAAGGACCTGATCGTAAGACAGAGGGACCTAACAGTAAAACAGAATACTTCACACAATTATGGGGAGTATTTTAGCAATTGGATTCGGGTCGGAGCTCCAACAAACGAAGTAGATGCATCAAAGACCACCAAAAGCACAAAGAAAAGCCCAGAATAAAACTCAACTGGATCCGGACATTTTGGACCGCCAATTGGCGGTCTAGATTAGTCCAGATCCGCCAAGATATCTCCTGGACTTGTATTAATGTTCGTTTAGGCTATTTTTGGTGTTTGTTTAGTCCCACATCGGGGGATTGTCCCGGATTAGCTTTTTCCATGCCTATAAATAGAACTCTTCACCTCCTATTGTAATCACTCCATATTTTAAGTGGCTATTCTTCCTACTAGAATTGAGGCCTTGAAGCACACACTAAAGTAGGAGGATGGTACTTTTAATGTGAGTCATTTTATCAATAAAGTTTTATGTTTCTTTCATTGTTTGTTTTATGCTTCTTTTATTGTTGTGCATGTTTTAGTTTAATCGTCTTTTAATTCTAGCTTAGTTTTAATATGCTTTCTTTCCTTAGTTTAATAATTAGTGTCCGGATGAACATGTTGGCAAAGGAGGGGGTATTAGGAGAATGCTCCAAATTTGAATTGCCGACCAGTGAATCTTGTCTAGCTGGAAAGGCAACTAGAAAACCGTTCGGAAAAGCCATTAGGGCTACTTCTCCCTTAGAACTAATTCACTCGGATATTTGTGGACGTTTGAATGTGCGTACTAGACATGGACAAAGTTACTTCATCACATTTATTGATGACTACACTAGATATGGTCATATTTATCTTATTTCTCACAAGTCAGAAGCTCTAGAATGCTTTAAGAAATTCATGAGCTTTGTAGAGAATCAATTGGATAATAAGATAAAAACTCTCAGAACGGACAGAGGTGGGGAGTATCTCTCCATAATGTTCAAGGAGTTATGTGATGAAAAGGGGATATCTAGACAACTCACTATGCCTTATACTTCTCAACAAAATGGTGTTGCCGAGAGAAGGAATAGAACGTTGCTAGACATGGTTAGATCCATGATGGCGCATGCGAGCTTGCCAATTTCGTTTTGGGGAGATGCTCTAATGACTGCTGCTTATATACTCAATAGAGTTCCAACAAAATCGGTTTCCTCAACTCCATATGAGTTATGGACAGGACGGAAGCCTGATTTTAGTCTGCTGCATCCTTGGGGATACGCAGTATATATTCATTCTACTAGTCACCGATAAGGAAAACTAGGACCTAGACGGAAAAAGTGTATCTTTGTAAAATACAATAATCTCTTCAAAGGTTATGTTTTTATCGGGTTAGACGAGAATGAAAGAAGGACGAAACTGGAGTCTAGGGATGCCACATTCTTGGAAATGTTTTTCCAACTCTTGTTGGAGCTATCAAAGAGTCAGTGGACTTCTTTGAACAACAAGATGAGGACATTGCCACTCCACGGGATCAGGATCTGGAAGTTGAACATGAGGTTCCACCAATCAATCCTAGTGGGAGCAGCAATGCTAAGGATCTGATAGCTCTCACGGAGGATGAGGCATCAGATACCCATCTGCGTCGAAGTAAACGTGGGCTCATTCCTCGTAGGCGGTTTCGCTTAGAGGAAGAGGCCCTCATGATAGCTTAAGAAGAAATTGATTATGAATCATCTGGGATGACAGTAATCGATGAGCAAGAACCGGAGACCTTGAAAGAGGCTTTGGAAGGTCCAAATGCGAAAGAGTGGTTAGAAGCTATAAAGGAAGAGTTGGAGTCGATGAAAGTTAATCGAGTCTGGGACTTGGTCAACTTACCGCCAAACCGAAAGGTCATTGGGGCCAAGTGGATCCTCAAGATTAAGAGGAAGGCGGATGGACCTATTGATAGATTCAAGGCTAGACTGGTAGCTAAAGGCTACACCAAAAGAGAAGGCATGGATTTTGAGGAAACCTTTTCACCCGTGGTTAGGTTTGCCTCCATCCGCCTTCTACTAGCTATTGTAGCTCAGATGGACTTAGAGCTTTACCAAATGGATGTAAAGACTATTTTTCTCAATGGAGAACTTGAGGAGGAGATCTATATGGATCAACCTCAAGGTTTTGAAGTCAAAGGACAAGAGCGCAAAGTGTGCAAGCTCAATAAGTCCTTGTATGGCTTAATACAAGCGTCTAGACAGTGGAACATTCGGTTCCATCAAGCTATATCAGAGAATGTGTTCTCCATGCTTGAGGAAGATCACTGTGTATACGTTAAAAGATCCAATGGTAAATTTGTCGTTCTGACCTTGTATGTTGATGATATACTCATGGCTGGAAATAGCAAAGAGTTGCTGAAATCCGCTAAAGAGTGATTGTCCTCCATGTTTGATATGAAGGACATGGGTGAAGCTAGCTACGTCCTTGGTGTCAAGATAGTTAGAAATAGGTCCAAGAGACTTCTGGGATTGTCTCAAGAGACTTATATTAACAACATCTTGAAGAAATACCATATGGACAAATGCAAACCAATCGACACTTCTGTTGAGAAGGGTTTGCACTTGAGCCTTGATAAGCATCCTGAGACTCCTGAAGAGAATGCCAAAATGAGCAAGGTTCCATACTCCAATGTTGTGGGAAGCCTTTGTACGCTATGATGTATACTAGGCTAGACATTTGTTATGTTGTGGGCATGGTGAATCGATGCCAGTCTAGCCCAAGCATGGAGCACTGGAAGGCAGTCAAGAGAATCATGAGATACCTCAGAGGAATGAGTAACTACATGCTGTGTTACGAAATATCAGATCTCCGCCTGATTGGCTATAGTGATGCCGATTGGGCTGGAGACATTGATGAAAGGAAGTCTACCTCTAGTTATGCTTTCTTGCTGGCTAATGGGGCCATCACATGGTCTAGCAAGAAGCAAACCTGTATAGCCACGTCGACTATGGAAGCAGAGTATGTTGCATGCTCTGCAGCAGTACAGGAGGCAGTTTGGTTGAGCAGGTTCTTACAACATACTGGGCTAGTAGAGACATCGGATGAGCCTGTTGTTGTCTATTGTGACAGCTTGGCTGCCCTTTGTTATGTGAAAGACCCCAAATATCATGGAAAGACCAAACATATACAGGTTAGGTGTCATTTTGTGAAGGATATCATAGCGAGAAAGGAAGTTGTGTTAAGACATGTGTCTACTAGTCTTATGGTAGCTGACCCTCTTACCAAGGCTATAGCTAAGGACTCGTTTTTGTCTCATGTGAAGTCCTTAGGCTTACGCAGACTTTGATGCATTGACATGTCTAACTTCCTTTTATGAGTGATTGTGTTTTCCTTTCGACTATGTCTGTTTGGTTGATGTAGTTGTTCTAGCATAAAATATTATTCTGTCAATAGGCTGAAGAATGCTCACTCACGCGAGCATTCGCCTCTGGCACTTTTGATAGCGAGCAGAGATGAGACTGATCATGAGGAGATCTTGTATGACAGATCCAGAGCAGTTCATGATAGTACAGTCGCCTTGATTAGGAATCAAGATGAGATCCTCTATGTTGGTGAGGATTGACATGAATGTTCCCACGATTCATGTGACCTATAGAAGCCAAGTGCGAGCATCACATGTGGCGCCAGGTGGCACCTATATGGTGTTAAGGCGACAATGATGAAGCTCGGGTCAGGCGCAGAGGGGGTGCGACTGGACTAAGACTTGTATGGTGTTGAGAGACAGACATATTGTTGTGTACAGTATGATCCACCATAGCATGTTTGTCATACAACATGTGCTGAGCGAACATTTGGAAGTGAAAGGATGGATCCCTGCTCCTTCACTGTGTGAGTCCAAGACTTGATTGTCATTAGTTGCCCTCAGTGACCTTCGATGCCACCATGAAGCAAAGAGTGGATGTGGCTACTTTGGGATGTTATCTATGACCATGAGAGATTCGGTCTAAAGAGGCATCTTTGGGAAAGGAGTCAACTCTGAGTGTAATGGTGGTCTGGGGCGAAGGGAAAGGATTGACTCGACTGCACTAAAAGTATTTGCTGGGCCAAACTGTATTGGATACAGTAGCAAGTACCTTGAGGACAAGAAGGTATTCTCTCCGAGGGATCGAGAAACCGTTCATCATAAGTGAGTTTCTGAGTAAACCTGGGGAACTGTGATGTGCATTTTGACTGCTTATTTGTTGTTTTATGAGGATGTTGTCATTCTGGCCTTCTAGTAAGGTTTCTAGTTTGAGACTCCTAAATTGCAGGTGCATCACCGGTCGCACGACCCATTTGTCCGTATGATCGGAAGAGTACATGTGTCGGGGACACAGATGGTCTCTTATCGAGAATACATGATCAGAGACTTGCGTATTTTGGATGCGTACTTGGAGAGAGGAGTAGTTGTATGTATCAGGGATATATACATATGTGTCGGGGACAAATAAAGAGGTGACATATTGTCATTGTGTGATTGTATGTATCAGGGATATATGCATATGTGTCGGGGACACAAAAGCAGATGACATGTTGTTATCGTGTTGTTGTGCAAGTGGGAGATATTGGATTAATCTATGATTAATAAGATATTTGCCCAAAGCACTGACACATGGCGTGTCCCTATTGGACTACACATTTAAGGGTTTAGGGTGGAGCCATCTATATAAGGAAGGGAGCCTCCCATTGGATGGAACAACAAGTGTGCAAACCCTAGCCTCCACCCACCCTAGCCGCCACCTTCTCTCTCTCCTATTTCGTCCCTCCACCTCCACCAAGATCATTCCGTAGACTCTTGGGTTGTGGACTCGCGCTCCTTCTCCAAGAGATCAGGAGACAGACCGATGAAAAGGATTCCGTAAGGTGACCTCCGATCTTCCTTCCGCTGCCACAGGTTCTCTCCAAGAAAGGTACTCCTGAACCTGTAGAATCGTTGTTTGCTAACACTTTCTCTACCAAACTCGCTCCCCTCCCAAATTTCGCACCAAAAAACTGACTTTTTTCGATCTCCGTTGGAAACCCAACATCTCTTTTTGGGTTTTTTGATCAACATTGGAAACTGAACTTCTCCTTTCTTGAAATTCTTAATGTTTGATGTTCACTATAAGCATCTTTCATTAATAAATAAAAGGCCATTATCTAGTATTATTCTTTTACAAGTGGCATTGTTAAAAATGGAAGGACTCCAAAATTCACAAGAAAATACTCTAAAATGAAATGACAAAAAATTACACATATTTTCGAACGGCAAAAACATAAACGAAAACAAAAAAAACTGCTCAGCATAAAGTAGGACCGCTGCGACCACTGGGGGTTAATAGTTGCTTACATAAACAAGTGTAGGAGACATGCGAAAGTGGTGTGGACAGGTGCTTCGTTGAGAAGGCCGAAACGTTTTTCATGGGTGCTCGGGAAGAGAACATTTTTGGCGAGCACGAGGAGATGGTTTCGTAGGTTGGGAGAGAGGGACAGAATGATTTTAAAAGAGAGGGAGTGGTGATTGGAACTGTCATTTTGGAGAGAGAAAGGAAACCCAATGCATATCTCAGTCTTGTCCCATCAATGTTAAGTCTTGTCCTACATTTTCATAAAACATTTTTTCTGAAATGTATTGAGATGGAAATTTCTAGCCAACCACATGGGCTACTTGTTTTGCAGAGCCAACTCGAACTAATGTACAAATTGCTTGAGAGTTGTCTTCGAGTTGAGGTAACTGTCAAAGAAAGAGTTCATGCTCTTGCTACGTTAAGTGGACTGCATCCTTTAAAAAAGGAATGTAAAATAGTTAGTCAATGAAAATGCAGAGGTAAAATCTTCGAGCTAAATTATTTTGCTAATGTCTTGGTTGTTTATTTACTGGCCCAAAAAGTCCCTCTGATAAAAGCAAGAACCCACATGCGGCAGATATCATGGAGGGACTTCAACCATGAGTTTTCCTCCATCCCAAATTCCACCAAGTATTTCTGCAATCCCTCCACAAAGTATTCAAATCTTAAGAAACTAAACACCAAGAGGTGGGATCGTTGTGCATGTGGACCTTTTGGAAGCTTCTGAGGAACCTTCTGGAGGATGTGCCAGATGTAGAGACAATGCTTCGATTATGGGAAAACATCCTCCACGACACTGTTAATGGCGCAATATTGATCGGTTATGACGGTGGGCAGAGGAACACCTATAGTATACAAAAGTATTTTAATAAACCTTCATAGAAAAACATATTACAATATCTAAAAAAGTAGAGAACAAATAAAAGCTCTCATGCAGGTCAACAAAGATTTGAAGAGCCAAATTTAGTTTTTTGTTGTCTCCGAACGTAATAACCCACACCCAAGCAACACAGATTGAAGGTGATGATTAACTCCAACAAATGGAGAGAAGGACACGTCATACTTATTGGTCAAGTATGTTGTGCCAAAGCATATTACATCACCAAAATATTGGTATGCAACACGAGAACGACCATTAAGCCAGAAAACATTTCTCAGGCATCCTTCTTTATCGAGGTCCATGAGATAGAAGAAGTTGGGATCTTTTTCTCACATTTGAAGAAAATGATGTAGAATGGCTATGACATCGCCTTCTCCAAGTCCTAGATTGCAGTTGTCCTTCAATACTTCACTGAGTCGTGCAACATAAAGGAAGTTTTTAATGTGGATTCAAGCTTCAAATCAATTTGAATATTTCTAAAACCATCAAACAAACTGACATCATGTTTGGTGAAGGTCAAATTGGACTAATCATCGGCCTCCATTGCAAATTAGTGCATTGTCTTCAAGGCACCAATACAACCTAGGTCATTGGTCTCAATGCCTTTTCGCAACTGATATTTCACGCTTTAATCGAAGATAACACATTTTTTAGTCTCTATAAATTCATGGTTGTGCTTAAGTTCAACCTCTTTAACCATGTATCCGACCAGATCATTTCCAGCAATCCTCATGTGAGCTTGACACCGGACGTGACAATACAAACGATCTTTTTAGTGCAAGTTGCAAGGGTTCTGAAAAGGAATTGAAATAAGCATTTAATAACAATTGCATAAAAAATTAATAAAATTGTATCCTTTTTACTACATAAATTCACCTCAGTCGTGTTCCCTTCTTTTACACATGTAAGTATTGCACATATCTTATTATTGTAGTGGGAGTGACGAATCATTGTAGCAAACCTAATGAATCTGCATACTTAAGTATGTCTTGGCTTCATCGAAAAAATTGAAAACCATTCCAATCTTAAGGCACTTATTTGAAGACATTTTTACTACAAAACATTTTTCAAGTCTCAAAATGGTTCCATGATTTATTCCACTGAACAACAAATTATGCACAATATTCCATGTCTTGATAACATTACACAACAAACAACATAAGTGTGGACTAAGTCGCAGACACTTCATACCAACATTTTCCGTACATTAAATGGATGAAAGATTCATTTAATAACTAGACAACAAATTAGAATAACAAACTAAGAGCAATAAATATGCATACATCTGAAACACGGTAAATAGCAAATAACAGTTAATGTTAAAACATTCCACACCAAACAACAAAATGTGTCTACTTGTTTCTAGTACCAACATCGCACAATACATAAAATGGAGGATATATTCATTTAATAACTAGACAACAAAATGTAAGAACAAACCAACAAGAATGAATGTAAACACAAAACAACAAATATGCAGACATCTTCCACATACAATGAAAAAGTGGTAGTAAACCGAAGCTCTGTGCCGAAGAAGAGGGAAGAGGAGTTGGCTTGAGCTTCACTGAGAAAGAAGACCCACAAGCAAGGGCTTTGCGGACTTTGTTTTTCATTTCCCTCTAAAAAAGGCATCAAAATGGTGGAGTAAAATGAGGTGGAGTACATCAGACATTGTCTTCTTCATTATGTCCACCCATCATTTGACACCTTTCAATGACGACATACTCTACCAAACATTTAATGTTGGGGATATGCAAAGATTCAAGGAAGGAAAAGAGAAGGAAGAGGGGATCCTACTCACCAGCTAACCAAGCATGCCACCTACGATGTGTCGTGTGGGGGTGTCAAATGGCAGCTTCACCATTCATTTTCCTCGTTATTTGTTTTAATCTATCTTTTGAATTTTTTTATTTTTGAATTAATTTATAATCAATAAATTCCTTTACCATATGTTATTTACTCTAAACAAAAAGAAAAAAAACTCTCTTATAAAATTGAGTTTAGGGTCTTGTGGTGTGTTTGGATAGGAAATAAATGGAGATAATAAAATAAGAGAAATAGTGTGAATATAAGGATTTTCCTGTATGAAAAGATTTTTTTATAGGAAGAATTGACAAAAAGTATTCCACGAGAAATGTGTCTTCATCTTTCTCTTTCAAATTGGAAAGGCGTAAAGAAAATTGATCTCTCTCCTAAGGCGTTTAACACAATCATGGATTTTTGGGTAATATGGTACAATAATTTTTTGGTAAGAAAGCTACACTTTCTTTTCTTTTGTTTCCGAATCTTCTCCCTTACTGTCTCTTCTCTCTCCCATTTACATTCCAACCATACCATTAGCTATCTTTGATGATGAACTTTACAATTTGGTGGGACAGAAAATATGGTTACCGTGATTCTGACAGCATAAACATAAACAAGGTTTTTTTTAACTCGACTGTTATTCATCACCGTAAAACTACTTAAATCGTCCGTATAGATTATCATTTTGTCATCCTACCCTTTCTACTTATAGAACTCTTCATTTCACTCTCCTAACACCACTCTCTTCATATTACTCTTATATTTACCAGAGAAAATGTCTCGGAGACCAGAAAAAGAACAAGCGGACGCCCCGGATTACTCAAATCTGGTAAATTATCTTGTTTATTTTTTTATTTTTTTTTAAAATATTTTGGGTCGAGCGTCCGCGGGAGACGCCTTCCCGATGGATGGGGCGTCTCCGGTAGACGCCCCAAAAAATTTAAAATTATTAAATTGATTATAAATTGTGATAATTGCAAAACAAATTGAATATTATGTTAATAATTAATTGAATTAGTTTAGTAAATCCTTTATTGATTATAAATTGTGATAATTACTAAATAAATTGACTATTAAGTTAATAATTAGTTTAATTATTTTAGTAAGGAATTATTGATTATAAATTGTGATAAATGCTAAATAAATTGATTATTAAGTTAATAATTAGTTGTGGACGATTTTAGTAAAGGATTAGGTGCTCACATCCACTTATCGTACACGGTATCATTCCGAGACCAGAGAGACCACTGGATAGGACATGTGCCGTTGCGGTAAGATTATCTAATTTAATTTGTAATTCTAATGTATATTTTGTTTTTATTGGTAATTTACGCTAATTTTTATGTTACATACAGTGAATGAGTAGGGCGATACGGTATACGCAGCCATTCTTGCGACAGAGAGACAGGATGCCGACAGAGGATACGAGACTTGCATGTACAGATTGGGATCGCCTCGTCGAGGATTTGAATAATCAGTTGGGCATTTCGGACCATGATTCAGATGTTGGGCTCTAGTTGACTTGCTCTTACTTTCGTGTTATTATATGTTGCATGTTGAACGTTTTAATTTAAACCGCAAGTGCACGGCCGCGATGAAGCGGTGGCAAGTACGGGTCGTCCTCAGGGAGGTGAGCAGCCTCTTGTTTGCACGAAATCAAGTGGCGAAAATAATGGAGAAGAGAGTTGGTTACGCTACTCTACACTAAACTACGCTAAGAAGTACGAAATGCGAAACAAAGAAATAAACGATCAAATAAAAACTAAGCTAAGAACAAAATAGAAGTGCCGGAATTTCAGGAATGGAAAACCCCTAAGGGGTGGAGTGAGTGCACACAAGCAAAGAGGTGGGTGTAGAATACATTCTTTAAGCACATGAAGGTGGTGTTTATCAAGCATAGGAAGTGTCTAAATGTTATGGCAAAACCTATCAATCTATTCACCAACTTGGTTCATTAACATTTACATATGCAAGTTGTTTATTTCAGAACCTAAACAAGTATGAGAGGTGTCTAATCATTTTGGCAAAACTCATCAAGTTATAAATTCTATCCTAAACAAGCAAGCATACATTCATGTTTAATCAACACATTGAAATTAAAGCATTCATCCCATTCTCTAATGCATGTATGTACATCTACTCCACCCCCCAAAGGGGATGGAACTACTCACTAAACATTACACTAATTATGAAACTATGGAAAGAAAGCATATTAAAACTAAGCTAGAATTAAAAGACGATTAAACTAAAACATGCACAAACAATAAAACTTTATTGATAAAATGACTCACATTAAAAGTAGCATCCTCCTACTTTAGTGTGTGCTTCAAGGCCTCACTTCTAGTAGGAAGAATAGCCACTTAAAATATGGAGTGATTACAATAGGAGGTGAAGAGTTCTATTTATAGCCATGGAAAAAGCTAATCCGGGAAAATCCCCCGATGTGGGACTAAACAGATACCACAAATAGCCTAAATATCCTCTAATACATGTGTTGGAGAAATTTGAGCGCATTTGGGCCAAAAGTGACCGCCAATTAGCGGTCTTGGACCGCCAATTGGCGGTCAAAAAGTTCCGGATCTAGTTTAATTTTGTTCTGGGCTTTGCTTGGTGTATTTGGTGGTCTTGGATGCATCTACTTCGTTTATTGGAGCTCCGACCCGAATCGAATTGCTAAAATACTCCCCATGATGGTGTGGAGTATTCTGTTTTGCTCTTAGGTCCTTCTGTCTTGCGTTCAGGTCCTTCTCCCTTGCATCTTGGTCCCCAGATCTCACAATCCAGTCCTTTTTCCCAGCTTTTGGGTCTTTTTATGCTTCATCTCTTCAAACCTAATTATTCCTGAAAACTAAACATAAAACTCGTAACATAGCATTGTTTAGGTGAAAGATAATGGATATAAGATACAAATAAGAGCATGAAATGATGTCAATCATTGCACTGTTACTAAATTTGTTGGTATTTGCTTATGCTTATCTGTGTACTCTTATTATTTATTTCTTACGAACATATCTTCTACTTATTTCTTTAACTTTCGTATTTTTAATACTTATTTCTCACGAACATATCTTCTACTTATTTCTTTAGATATCGTATTTTTAATACTTAAATTTAAAATATGGTAAAAGAACAACACGATATAAGTACAAATACACGATATATTATACATTACCAATGCATTAGAAATTACAATCAAAATGTACTATGTAACCGGTTCCAATACCTCATCCTACTTTCGTACTGATCCTCCCATCCAACAACACTCTCATCTCGCATTTGATACCACAAGGTCGCTATAGGAGGTACTGGGAAATCATCAGCTAATTCCAAACGAATAAAATGTTTATAACTCCCTAAATGAGCAATGATCAACTCTCTGACAGGCCTCGTCATAGCAGACGGACTCTCCCAAGGTAGCACAGTAAGACACGGGAACAACGAACCATCCGTTCCCATTGAGAAATACAAGACCGCACACTTGTAAAAATTAGCAATCGGAAACAAGTCGGTCCAAAGCTCCATATAATGATCGTCGTCACAAGCTCCCCCGCCCCCAATCAATTCGTTGACGAGCCTGTACCACACGTCATACCAGATCCTGTGCCAGTGTTGACGGACGATTGAGACGAATTGGAAGACCGACCACGCCCCTACTCCCACTACTGGCAGACCGACCACGATCTCGCTCAACATACTCGAAGGCAGTCGGGTCCCGACGTGTCGACTTTCCCCTAGGTTGACCTCGTACCTTAGTATTTTTTGCGGGTTCTCCATAGTTCGACTGATCGGGTTTAACTGTTCGTATAAAATACAAGAGGCAATATGAATTACTGCAGGTTCGCTCTCCGAAATCTCATCAATGATCTTCCGAAAATGCTCAACGTCTTGTGCTGACTGATCCACAAACTCTGACATCTGGACTCCTTCTCCAATGACAAGTGTTTTCCAGAATGGATGAATCTGCTTTAAATAAATTCGATCACCTAACGCAAAACACTCGTACATGGTACAGACACAATGAATCCTTTGTGATGTCAGAAAAGCACACCCGCAACGATATTCAACTTCATTACTTAAGTCCTGCATTTTCTTCAACTCCTGAGTCCATAATGACAAGCAGCGATGCGAAACTCGGTCATTTATATGCTGAAACAAAGGACCTATGTAGTTTGCCAAATTTCGACGTCTTGAATCTTCAAGAAAGTTCTGAATATTCGTCAGCTGCATTTCAATAGCCGAGTTCACGCGGTCGAAAAGAGTGTCGAGAGTGGCAGTCGATGTAGTGATCCACTCTTTCAGAGCCGAATGTGCACTTTCCACCATGCAGTTCGTAGTGTTGCCGAAATGAAGACCTTTATTCGTCCAATTCAACACAAACTTTTCTCATGCACCAACCACGTGTCTTCCACATACTCCGTGAGCATTGGCCAGGGCTTGAAAGAATCTTTCAGATTACAGACTGATCTATCATAATCTGTCTGTGAATCAGAAACCATAACTCTCCTCCACTTTCCACGCCTAAAACTCTCTGCAAGCTGCTTGCTCTTGCCCAATACGTGGTATGCATAGTTGTACACGTCTTTGTTGATATGCCAGGTGCAAAGTAAATGAGCAGACTCAGGAAAAACCTCTGCCACTGGTCGCATCAGACCCATCTCCCGGTCCGTTATTATTGCAGTCGGGCTAACAATATTCAATAATAGATCTCGCAACCTCTCCAACACCCATCGGTAACTAGACTCGGTCTCATCCTTCAAAATCGCATATTCGACGAGGAAATTCATGTTTGTTGGAGTAACCCCGATCATCTCAAACAAAGGCATCTTGTACTTGTCGTCTTATACGTCGAATCCATGCAAATTACGAAAGGGTATGTACGCAACAACTGAACTGAAGTCGGATGTGCCAAAAATACGTGAGTGATGACATTAGTTTCTTCATCTGCCACAATCCAATGCAAATAGTTATACTGCACTGCCTGACTGAGAAACTGCTGAGTGGTATTCCTGTCTTCAGATTTCGTCTTCCTCGTGTACTCTCAGAAGTTATAAATTTTTCTTTGATTGGGATTATCCTCCGGGAATTTCTCCTTTACTGCCAACAAAATGTTACGTGGTCTTGCTTGTGCCTCTGTCATATCACGAACAATTTGTTTGGCCACAGCACTAAGTCCGCTGACCTGTCAGTGACCCTCTGAATAAACTGCAAGTGTGTGGTTGTGCTGCCCATAGGTGCTATTAGAAACAACAACTCATCCATCACGATCCCGTCGCTCGACTACTTTTACCAAAAATGACAACTGCAACCTTTTCTTTTTGTGTTCTTTCGCAGTGCAATACTCTATCACAAGAACTCATTTCATGTTTACGATCACATCTCAGGTAACAATCCACCCGGTAATCTGCTTTTGGTTTGTATGATGATATAACCAAAAAAATATGGCTCCTATTATAACTTGTTTCACCCATTTACAAGCTTCCTCGATCGTTGTAAATATTTATTTACTATCAAAAAGCTCACTGTATCTACTCCATCACCACCGAAATCTTGCAACGGAACCTAGTCAAAATTAATTTAATAGAAAATTAAAAAAAATTAAAAAAATAGAGCGTCTACGCCACACGCCTCCACCATCGTGGAGGTGTCTGGCTAAGACGCCCGAGTCGGAAAAAAATCCGCCCCCGTTATCTCGCAGGATCCAGGTGCTTCGCCAGACATTTTCGTGGTGTTGGTACTAGGAATGTGAGTAAAACTGAGTCAAAAACCTTGTTTAAAGACATGGGATGAAATGTGTATTAATTGATTTGTTAAGGGTTAAAAAGTAATTTTGGGGGCGATTTAAGTAGTTTTCCGGCGACGAATAGTAACCCTTTTTTAATGGCATGAAACTAAATAGGAAAAAAGTGCATATGAACAAAATAGGCGTTTCTTAAGTAGCCATTATGTTATCTGACCCTATCTATCTTTTGTATATCTTAAATCACCAAGTTTACTCAAATAAATCATGATTGTACTTGTTGTGGTGATTATAAGTAAATCAACATTTGAGTAACAAAATCAATGTTCGTGACTTGGGCTTAACTTCATGTCTATACTTTATGTAATAGGGTCTTTGGGAGTAGAGTTTTATCGATTTCGACGGCAACCAACTCTAGTGATTTATTGGTGGTTCCTCCTTCAACAACTAAAATCCTCGTTAAGCGCTTGTTGTTGGCCACATTGAAATTGGTCATCTTATTCAAAAAAAACATTGAAATTGGTTATTGTCATTTCAATGGGATAAGGTTTGGTTGACAATAATGTTGTGTTAACAAACAAGGTTATTACATTTGTTTACATGTTTAGTGCATTTTACTGCACTAGGAATTTTTGGAATAACGATGTGTTTGTCCCCGTGAAAAGTGAAGTTACCAAAACTTCCTAAACCATTTTTGTGTTGATAAATCCTGCACAAACATTTTGAAAATCCCATCTTAACAGTGGTTGCCACTTTCTTCCCTGGAAACTGGAATTAGTTGAAAAGGCACCACCATTCCTTTCTAGGTTTGCGATTGTGACTCTTTTCCTAGGAAAGGAGCCGAAATCCGAGAATCCTTCCGCATCCGTATTCGTTTTATCCGAGAATCCGTAATCCGTGCATCTGTATTCGTATCTGAAACTTAATATCCGGAACTGGCGGAGCAAATATGGATATGTTGGCTTTTTGGCCTTAATCTATGTTTTGATGATTTAATCAACCTAATCTTAATTGTGATCGTGTAGAGTAGCACACATGTTACATTGCATATATATTGTTTTGTGCTAACCTCTACAGGTGATCAAGACTCAAGGAAGAAATGAAATCAAGTCAAGACATGTAATCAAGCTTATTTGAAGTCATGTATTTTGTATTTCTTTGAGTCTTAGAAACTTTGTGTAATTGAGCATACTTGAACTAAAAACTACTCAAACACACACTAGGTTCCCTATAGAAGTAACACACGAAAATTCACATAATTTGGACTTCTATAGATCACCCAAACTTCGACCGGATGATCAATTATCATGTTTGTGTTTATTGCCCGGTTTGGGTCGACCGTGTATACCTTTCGGTCGACCGTGTATACCTTTCGGTCGATCGTGTGAACTCATTTTCCCGACCGTTAGTTTTGTCGTATATACCCAACGGTCGTATTCGTATTAAACCAAAAATACCCCAAATACATTTCTTTTATCGGTCGACCAAGGACCTTGTTCGGTCAACCGAATATCTGTCTCTTGACAAACCCGAACTTCCTGTTGGAATTCGGTCGATCGTGTACATTGTTTCGGTCGACCGAATATAACCTTGTTTGTCAACCCCTTAGAGCCTGTTGTGAATCGGTCAACCGAACCCTCTTCGGTGTTCGACCGATCACTTAAGTGTACCTAAGTCGTAGCGTTGGGTGGTTGACCGTTCCTTAACCGGTCTACCGAACTGAGTTCAAAACTGCCTAACGGTCGACCGTTCAACCCGATCCGGTCGACCGTTCAACCCGATCCGGTCGACCGAACTCATCCAGAATTAGGTCCTGCGAGTTTCTGTTTTGTGTATCTTACACCAACTTATACCCAATCAACCCCAGCGGCTATATTCTCTCTATTGCTTATAAATAGAGTTGTAAAACACATTTTAACACAACTTTCCCACACATAGTTGCCTCATACATTAGAGAGAAAACCCAAACACTCCAAGCCTCAAACCTTCCAACCTTTAGTCATAAATCCAATCCTACTCAAGTGTGATCAAGTTTAGAGAGTGTTGTTCCACTCAAGAATTCATTTGAAAGAAGCTAGGGTCTTGGTGAAAGCCCAAGACAAAGAGTATAGACTTCGGTGAGAGCCCGAAGTGATCCTCTCGGATTGTGAGAGGAGGAGCCAAGCTCGGCGAGGGTTGTTCGCGAGTTTGAAGATTGTAAAGGCGTTCTCTCCCGTTCCGGAACGGGGAGTGGATTGTGAAGTCGTGAGCGGAGCTCGAAGTGTCGAGCAGGAGCTTGCAAGAGAGGACGTAGGCAGGAGGCCGAACCTCTGTAAAAAACCTCGTGTTCCCTGTGGTTTACATTTTCCATTCCTTGCTTGTTTAGTTTTAAATTCCGCTGCATATCTTTGATCGTTAAACAAGTAGGTAATTAGGGATGAACGTGATTAGTATTATAGACCCTCACGATCCAACAATTTGGTATCAGAGCCTTGTGAGCTAAATAGCATGACTTCTACATCATCTAATCACATAGAAGGATTATGCACTACTAGACCTCCTTTGCTAAATGGGTCAAATTATGATTATTGGAAGAATAAGATGAAAATTTTCCTTATTTCTAATGAGCTTAAGTATTGGATGTTTCTTCAAAATCCATACACACCCCCAAATGAAGATGAATTAGATTCACTCACTATGCCCAAAATGAAAGAAATTGAGATGAACTCAAAAATAATGAAAATTCTATATTGTGGGCTAAATGAGGGTGAATACAATAGAATTAAGGGTTGTGAAAGTGCATATGAAATATGGCATAGATTGCAAATGCATCATGAGGGGGATAGCAAAACTAAGGAAACCCGCATTAGTCTCCTCATGCATAAATATGAAATATTTTCTATGCAAATCGGTGAGAACATAAGCGACATGAACACTCACTTCACCAATATAACTAACTCTCTTTTGGTTCTTGGAAGAAAATTAAATGAAGGAGAGATGACAAGGAAATTCCTCCGGTCGTTAAGCCACGATTGGGAAGATAAGGTAGTCGCAATTGAAGAAGCACACGACCTTTCCCAACTCAAGATGGAGGAATTAATTGGAAACTTGATGGCGTATGAACTCCAAATCAACCATCGAAAGGAGAAGGAAGCTTCAAGGAACAAACCCTTCTTGTCATTACACGCGAATATTGACCAACCAAGAAGGAGTGTAGAAGATGAGGACATTGAAGTCCTAGCCAAAGACTTCTTCAAATACCTCAAGAAGAATAAGGGAGAAAAGAATAAAAGAAGAGGTAGAAGAAGTGAGAAAAAAGAAAAAACAAAAGGAGAAGAAGGAGAGTGAAAATGAGAGAAGAGAAGGGGAGAAGAAAAAGGAGAGAAGGGAGAGGAGAAGAGAAAAGGAGAAGAGCAAGAGAATAGAAAGGAAGGAGGTAGCTCACAAGGCCATGTGGGATGATTCTTCATCACCATCATCATCGTCATCTTCCTTGCAAAGTAGAAGAGAGGTGGCTCACTCATGCTTCATGGCTATTGAAGATGATCAAAGTGAGGTAGAATCTAACTCTTGTTCTAATAATTCATGCCCAACTAAGTCATATTATAGTGATAGCTCACATTCTAGTGTAAATAATGAAACCTATACACATGATGAGCTTCAAAATGCATTTCATGACTTAGTTAAGCAATATGAGATCATTTGTGACAAAAATAAAAATGCTAGAAAGCTAATCAAAGATCTCCAAAGTCAAATTGAAACATGCATGAATGAGAAAAATGAGGTGCTCGCTAAACTTGAAACAAATGCATCAACTCTTAAATGTATAAAAGCAACACCTATTGATAGTTAACAATTAGATCTTCATGCTTGCAATGTGAAATTAAGAAAAGATCTAGAAAAGTTCACAAATGGAACTAAGATGCTTAATATGCTGTTAGGGAGTCAAATGCAATCTTTGCAAAAACATGGTTTAGGATTTAATGCTAAATTGAAAAACCATGCATCTTATACAACTTTAAATGGAAAGCACTTAGTTGTAAAGAATATTTCCTCAAGTGAGTGGGCTGCTAAAACCAAAATGGTTTGGGTTCCCAAAGCTAACATTCAAGGACCCAAAGTTATTTGGGTACCTAAATCTACACTTGTAGGTGCTTGAGGAAGAAATCGGTGGTGTCCGGGCGAGCTTAAGTGTCGAATTTAAACCCGGTTGCATCACTGAATGGAGATAGAACCAATTCAAGCTTCAAGTGAGTATAATTACCTATCCTCTAAATTTTTCAATCAATTGGTTCTAGTCTAAGTCTTTATATGCTTAATTGACATATCTTATTCCTCATTCATTGCAAATCTTAAATTTCATTACTAAATGAACAAAATCTATGCACATCCATAGGGTGAGCATTAATATGCATAGTTTACATATAAAAAAATCCATGTATTAAGACATAGTTAAGATATAGGTTGTCATCATCAAAAAGGGGGAGATTGTTGACTTTTTGGCCTTAATCTATGTTTTGATGATTTAATCAGCCTAATCTTAATTGTGATCGTGTAGAGTAGCACACATGTTACATTGCATATATGTATTGCTTTGTGCTAACCTCTACAGGTGATCAAGACTCAAGGAAGAAAGGAAATCAAGTCAAGACATGTAATCAAGCTTATTTGAAGACATGTATTTTGTATTTCTTTGAGTCTTAGGAACTTTGTGTAATTGAGCATACTTGAACTAAAAACTACTCAAACACACACTAGGTTCCCTATAGAAGTCACATACGAAAATTCACATAATTTGGACTTCAATAGATCGCCCAAACTTCGACCGGATGATCAATTATCCTGTTTCTGTTTACTGCCCTGTTTCGGTCGACCGTGTATACCTTTCGGTCGACCGTGTGAACTCATTTTTCCGACCGTTAGTTTGTCGTATATACCCAACGGTCGTATTCATATTAAACCAAAAATACCCTAAATACATTTCTTGTATCGGCCGACCGAGGACCTTATTCGGTCGACCGAATATCTGTCTCTTGACAAACCCGAACTTCCTGTTGGAATTCGGTCGACCATATACCTTGTTTCAGTCGACCGAATATAACCTTGTTTGTCAACCCCTTAGAGCCTGTTGTGAATCGGTCGACCGAACCCTCTTCGGTGTTCGATCGATCACTTAAATGTATCTAAGTCGTAGCGTTGGGCGGTCGACTGTTCCTTAACCGGTCTACCGAACTGAGTTCAAAACTGCCTAACGGTCGACCGTTCAGCCCGATCCGGTCGACCGAACTCATCCATAATTGGGTCCTGCGAGTTTCTGTTTTGTGTATCTTACACCAACTTATACACAATCAACCCCAACGGCTATATTCTCTCTAATGCTTATAAATAGAGTTGTAAAACACATTTTAATACAACTTTCCCACACATAGTTACCTCATACATTAGAGAGAATATCCAAACACTCCAAGCCTCAAACCTTCCACACTTTAGTCATAAATCCAATCCTACCGAAGTGTGCTCAAGTTTAGAGAGTGTTGTTCCACTCAAGCTTTCGTTTGAAAGAAGCAAGGGTCTTGGTGAAAGCCCAAGACAAAGAGTATAGACTTCGGTGAGAGCCCGAAGTGATCCTCTCGGATTGTGAGAGGAGGAGTCAAGCTCGGCGAGGGTTGTTCGCGAGTTTGAAGATTGTAAAGGCGTTCTCTCCCGGCCCGGAACGAGGAGTGGATAGTGAAGTCGTGAGCGGAGCTCGAAGTGTCGAACGGAGCTTGCAAGAGAGGACGTAGGCGGGAGGCCGAACTTCTGTAAAACCCCCATGTTCCTTGTGGTTTGCATTTTCTATTCCTTACTTGCTTGTTTAATTTTAAATTCCGCTGCATATCTTTGATCGTTAAACAAGTAGGTAATTAGGGATAAACGTGATTAGTATTGTAGACCCTCACGATCGCACATGATATTGATACATCTGATCCGAATAACATCTGATCCGAGATTGAATATCCGTATTATAAGATCTGTATCCGTATCTATATCTGTATATGTATCCGTATCCGTTTAATATCATACATAACATATATATATATATATATATTAAAAATTTATAATTTGTATATAGTTGCTAATTGACTGTAACTCAAAGTGGATGAGTTATTCTTATTAATTTATCTTATTAAGCTGTAATATGAAAAGTATGTACTTTTATATAATTTACTCAACAACTATATAAACTATTTTTCACCAAGCAAACCTAACCTTACCCTAATCCTCCCCAGCCGCCTCACCCTCTTCCCAAGCCGCATCCTCCTCTTCCCGTGTGGTTTCCGCCTCCTCCTGTCGTGCCTCGTCGTGTCCGTCCTTCCTCCTCGTCATCTTCGCCTCCTCTCGTGCTGTCCTGCTCTACCAGCAGATCGTGTCCTCCTCGACTCCTGACGTGGATGCAAGTCCAGGTGAGGTGATTGTGGCTCTTTTCCTACTTAAGTCATTCCTTTCTACCATATTTTTTTGTCTACTGCTTTGATGGAGATTCAATATGTGTTCATATAGCCTTCCAGAACCTACCGAAACCTCCTTTGCTAACTGATTGACATCATTTCATGCTCATATTTGTATCTTATATCCATTATCTTACACCTAAGCAATGCTACGTGATGAGTTTTATGTTTAGTTTTCAGGAATAAATAGGTTTGAAGAGAAAAGCCATGAAAGGACCCAAAAGCAGGAAAAAAAGGACTTAATTGTGAGACCTAGGGACTGAGATGCAATGGAGAAGGACCTGATCGTAAGACCGAAGGACCTAAGAGCAAAACAGGAAACTCCACACCATCATGGGGAGTATTTTGGCAATTCGATTCGGGTCGGAGCTCCAACAAACCAAGTAGATGCATCCAAGACCAACAAATCCATCAAGCAAAGCCCACAACCAAAAGCAACTCGATCTGAAGTTTATAGACCGCCAATTGGCGGTCTTGGACCGCTAATTGGCGGTCCATATAGCCCCAGATCCGCTAAGCTTTCTCCTGGACTTGTATTATTATGTGTTTAGGCTATTTTTGGTATTGGTTTAGTCCCACATCGGGGGATTGTCCCCGATTAGCTTTTTCCATGCTTATAAATAGAACTCTTCACCTTCCATTGTAATCACCCATTGCTTGGTGGCATTCTCTCTACTAAGGAGTGAGCCTTGAAGCAAAAACTCAAGGTGGAGAAGAATGCTACCTTCAATGTGAGTCATTTGTTAATAAAATAATTCTTCTAGTTTCTTTTAATCTTGTCTTTTAATTTGTGCATGTTTGTTTAGTCTTTCCTTTCCTTTTATGTTTCTTTAATACTTCTTGCCTTCTTAGTTAACATTCATTTCAGTATTATGCTTTCTTTTGTTAATATAGTTAGTGTAATGAGTCGTGAGTAGTTCCATCCCCATTTGGGGGGTGGAGAAATATGTGATATAATCATGTAGTGTATTAAGTGTGTGTTATCTTTATCCCTTGAGCTTTATATTATTTCCATAACCATCTAATGCTCTTGAATGAAGCTTAGCTTATGCTTTGATTAGTGGACCTATTTTATGGGGAATGATAAGGTTAGGATATGGATGAAGTTAATATTGGAAACACAATTTGTAGTGTATGTGCTCTTGTTGCCTTTACCTTAGCTAATGTCTTGTATGTTTTAATGATGTAGTGAAATCTTAATTCATGTGGAGGCATAGTAGGGTATAGTCTTTATACTTGAGTTCATGTAGCTTCATTCCAATTATTGTCTTGTATGTTTTAATGATGTAGTCTTATCTTAATTCATGTGGAGGCAAAGTTGGATGTAGTTTTATGATTTGATGCACTACATGTTGTGAGGAGCTTAATGAACACACACACTTCTTTATATTCACATTATTTCTCTACCCCCTATGGGGCTTAGTTTTATTGCTTATCTTCATTTCCTTTATGCATCTTAGTGTAGTTTAGTGTAACCAACATTTCTCTCCTTCTTTTTACCTCTCGCCTTTGAACAAACCAATCGTCGACACACCTCCCAGTGGACGACCTGTATTTGCCACCGCTTCAACGCGGCCGTGCACTTGCGGTTAATATAAAACGATCAATCAAGTTTTTGGCGCCGTTGCCGGGGAGGTGCTCTGTCCAGACGTTGGTTTGGACGATTCGAGGGGTTTTTAATTTTTTGTTTTCAGTTTTTCTTAGTGGCAGGGAACCTGAGGATCAAGGGGAAGCGACTGGAGGAATGGGAGAGCAAAAGACCCCAAAGTGACCGCCAATCAGCGGTCTGGGACCGCCAATTGGCGGCCTGGTGAGCCTCAATTGCTCTCAAATTTGTTCCAGTTGTTATGTTGTTCATTGTAGTTATCTGGGAGCACAATTTTGCATGCTGGAACTTCTAGTTTGCTCCCAGATTTAATTTCAATCCCCTTTAATCAACTTGGACCATAAAACTCAAAGCAAAAGATTAGACTCCTTGCCATCTAGGTCATGCATCATGTGTAGACCTTGCATGCATTTGTCTTTTCTTTTCTTTACATTTTGTTGTTGATTGCTGGCGTGAGGTACGTGCACCCAAATCTCTCATTCATGCATGTTTCGATCATGCATTAGTTAGTAAGGTGCATCGGGACAAGAGTGAGAGAGCGTTTGATTGGAGTGATTGATTGCTAGCTCTAGGATTAAATCGCTACTAAGGAGGGGTTGTCCCATAAAAGATAAGGTGGGGATTTCATCGCCCTTCCCTTGGCCCTAAAAACCACTCTTAATAAAGCCTTAACTAAAAGCAAGTAGACATTTACCCAAGGATTGCGGGCGCACTAGGAGAGTAATCTAGTTGAGACCGTCATGACCTGATCGGCGTTGCCTACCTTGTCGATAGTAGGAGGTACTGGATCTCCGGATCTGGTATCACTTGCTGGGCATTGTGGTCCTCGTTGTAGGGAGGTGAGACGTGTAGAGGCTAGTGACCTCGAAGTTAGGCGTCGTCTAGCCTAAGGACCCATTGCCTTACATTGTTTGAGCCGTGCTTGCTAGTTAGGCTTCTTCCTGATCTCGTTAGCCACGCTAGCTTTAGGGATTCCTCCATTCTCCTCTGAGTCATCTTCTTCTCACCTTCTTCTATGTTTTAGTCTCCTCCCCTTTACACTCTCTAGTAGCGTTTTAGGGTTGAGTCAAGCACTTTTTGCGAGCTTAGCCTCGTGGTGGTGAGAGTGGTCGACTCGAGAGTTTTTCTTGAGATGGATGGTTACATGGGCGACCATCCATATCATTGTTGGGACCAGGACAATTCTCCCTGGTACTCCGGACCCATGCAACCTGGGGTGGCTCAGACTAACACCCCGTATGGTTAAGATGATCGCAATTGTGTGACTGAGCAATCTTCATATTGGGGTAACATGAGAGAGGCACCGACTGCTAGACCACAATCTAGTTTCGTCGGATCATACACTAGTCCTCAAACTGAGACATTGCAAGAAACTTTGGCCTCTTTCATGCGTGCGGCAGACGACATGTGTGTACCGGTGGCTCCAGTAGCCGTATCATGCGACTGTTGTGGGTTGAGTGGTCATGTCTCTAGGGAATGTCCTTATGTTCCCCCAGAGCCTGAGTATGAGCATACATTTTCCCAAAATGCTCATTATGACCATTACGCATCCGCGTACAATCCGAGAGTGATGGATTCATGGGGAGACAATTCATATCCAAATTCTTATACTTCATGTTCACCCCAGTATCCTCCTCCCGAATACCCAGAATTCTACCAACACCCCACTCCAAATCATTGGACTCATTCTCAGCCAATCAACACCCAACCCCAAAATTTCCCAAGCTCTGACTTGGACCTCATCGTTGACCACATACCTGATTCCTTGAAACAAACTTTCCTTACGTTCATGGAAACCACTCAACAGTCCATACAAAATATGGCACTGCAAGTGAGTCAAATGTCGCAGCAATTATGTGAACGTGAGGAGAGTGACATTTCATGTCAACATGAGGATTTATCTTCTGAAATCAAACCACCACCACATCCACAAATTCAAAGCACAATCTTTCAAAGTCAAACTCCTAGTCAGTCTGAGGGACTTGTGGTTTCAATTCACGACCACTTGGTGGAGGATTCGATTCCAATTGAGAATACTATGGACCAGCTTCTTTATGAGTCGGCACAGGATTGTGCCTTATCTTCTTGTCCCGTGGCCCTTGAGCCACATGATCTTATTGTTGTACCTTCTAAGGACTCACCTCTGGTGGAGCAAGAACTCCCTAGTCCCCTCAATTTCAAACAACCTGATGAGAGTTTGCCTCTCTCTATTGTTCCTGATCATCTTGGAAATGATGGAACTGAAGGGAATGTGTTCTAAAAGTTTTACTTTTAAATGTCAATTATTATGAATTGAATGAGAAATCATTTTGTTCCTTGTTTATGTTATTCGTCTTTTAGAAGTGTTAAGGAAGAGGCTCTTGGTCCTTAACCGTAGAGCTCTAAAAGATATTGGTTTACATAAAACAAAAGATATTCGCAATCGTGGTAATTAACATGGGACATTAATTACCGAGTTAAGATTGTCGTGTTGGTCATAGATCATTGTAGCTCTACAAGTGAGTGACGACACGGGTATGCAAAAGAGAAAAATATTACTTCTGTATACTGAATAGACCTAATAAGTAAAATATTATAGAAATGTGTTTCTGTGTCATTAATATTTTACTGTGTCTTTGGTCCTTTGATATGAGACTTATATCCGATCACTTAAGGAATGCTTAATTAGACTAGTGTCTTGAGCTATCGATAAGTGTAGTGTAAAGGCATTGGTTGGTTAAGTACAACTTCTGTTGGAGAAGATAGTTAGTCAAAAGATTATCATTGCCCCTCTTAATTGAGTGATGATATTAGTGGGCCCCTTGATAAAGCAAAGTTATAATGTGCACAATGTGATTTGAGTTAAGTCACATATTTATAACTAGCTTAAAGAGATCAAGAAATGAATACTAATACAAAGATGACACAATACTACTTTGTGTGTATTCTTAATATCATGAGGCAAGGGACGGACACAAGTGGTGCACTCCATCACTAAATGGATCGGGTTTTGGTTCAAGTGGAATTAAGACATCTAACTAATTGGGAGCTATAATGTGTAGCTAGATACTGCTTATAGCTTGTGATATTGAGCTCTTAATATCACTGCCAACTTAGTCTAGATCCTCCCATAGGTCACACCACAAAACTGGGAAACAAGAAATGGGGATTTTGAGTTCATAAGGATGTGTCGGGTTTCATGTAGAAAATATGACACATGGGGTGAACAAACAAAATCAAGATTATGTTGTGATTAATAACATAATTAGAATCTAAATTAAATTCATATGTGATGTAAATATTATGGGGTGTAATGAGTTGACATTACATAGGATAATATGTTACATAAGTTGTGAATTTACTACTAATCCCGAAATGTCAAATTTTGTAGGGGTTAAACCAAAATTTGACCAGTCTGCAGTACTGTGCAAAAATCAACCGATGAATAGTACTGGTCAACCGATGAACAGTAACTAGTTTGTTAAAACAAACCGATGCATGCAATAAATTCTAGAAAATTGAAAATTGATCCTTATTATACATGAAAATTCGAAAAATATATATGTATAATTAAACATGAAATCCTACAGTGGTATCAGAGCATAGGGTTCAATTTTCTCATGATTTATGGCTGTAAACAAATCTAGTTTACCATCTAGGATTTAAACAATTCGTTTTACCGGTTTTTCGGTCTTTAAATGTTTGTTGAAATAATTCTTTATAATAATTCGTTTTAAATATTTTGAATGTTTAAAACATGACATATAATTATTAGAATTATGATTTAGACATAAGTCTAACTTACAATAATTTCGTTTTAAGTATAAACGATTATTTTGTAAGAGAATCAACAAAACCGAAAAACTGCGATTCATCTTTCCATTGGAAATTGGATGAACAGCGGTTCATAATTAATTTGTGAACTATGGATGTATGAAAAATGTTTTTAATGGATTTCAAAATATTTTTCAAAGAATTGTTGAGAATTCTAGATGATTGATAAATTAGATTCTGTAGTTTATAGCAATTGCGTGCATGGATGCTTGAGTTGCTTTGCAGGATTGTGAGTTTATATGTTCCAAATCAGACACTACAAATGTATGTAATTATTATTATACAGGGGTTTATGTATGTAAAAGCCATATTCTCTATTTTCTATCTTTAGAATTGCATTTGCATGTGAGAGGTTTTTACATAGGACTTGCACTAGTCGGTTTTTTATCGAATGTGAGGAGCATGTTTATTTTCTGTAAAATCTACATCTCCGGTGCAAGAGGTAGTCGCCGCTGTAGCGCATCGATCGAGGATCGAGGATCGGGGATCGAGGATCAAGGATCGAAGGGAACATATAAACTCACACGATGTGGATTGTGTGAATGTTTAATTTCTGTTTTTATAATTTCTGGTATGCATGTGATGAATGGTGAATGTTAGGATGTGTATAAATTTTCATATGCATGATAAACTAAAATTCAAAATCACATGTTGATAAATGAAATTGTCCAACAAAAATTAAGATTAATTTTTCCTTCTTATTTCATCCACTAGCAGCCATTGATCGAGGGATACTCTGCTCGCCCTTAGCGGGAGATAGCTTCCTATATCTTTGGGAATAGTGGGAGATATAAAGGTTGTCTGTTGTTGTGCCATAATTAAATATATGAGGTGTGTTTCACCCTAGTGAACCCCAAGTATGTTTAGTTGTGAATACAATAGATAAACGTATCTCGTATCAAATGAAAATAAGTTTTCTTAACATTACCTAGAGCCCTCGCTCGGTTTTGGGAAAAAGTTTTTCTTGCGAGGATAGGTCGTATTCCCTCATAATTAAAACGACAAGAGTCACAAAAGTTTGAAGATGCTAAATGTTGCTAAAATTCAAAAAGGTTGTGATTAGAAAATGTTTTTCTTACCTTGATGTTGTAATGTATTCGATAGCCCTTAGCTAGTCTATATTACAATTGATGGGATCTTGGATTACTGCATTTACGGGCAAGATTTTATTTGCAGTATTTACATCATATTCGATATATATATGTATGTATGTATTAAAACATAAAATTGGCATTAAAACCTATATAATTTATTTTGTAGAAATGTCAAACCAATTGTGATGGCTCAAACTTCACGAAATGGCAACTCAATCTTAATATCGTGTTGAGGTTTGAAAAACTATCTCATATTTTGGATGGTGAAATCCCAAAATTAAATGAGAAGGCAACCGATAAAGAGAAAGAGGCGATAGCCAAGTGGGAAGACCAAGAGAACCAAGTTCACGGTCTTATACTAGCATCCATGGGTGACTCGCTTCAAGCGAAATACTTGGATTCAAAACCCAAGAAGACCATGGAGGCTCTAACCAAGATGTTCATGGATAGTGCCCGAAAGGAGCGCTATAAGACCACCATCGCACTCACAAGGTGCCATATGGCGGAGGGAACATCGGTATCCATGCATTTTCTCACGATGCAAGGATACCTTGAGAAGTTGTCGAAGCTCTCTTCTCCAATGTCATTGGACATTGCCGAAGATCTGATTCTTGGCTCTCTAGCCCCGTCCTTTAAGGATTTTGTGATGCACTATCATGTGCGTGAAAAAGGGGTGAGTCTTGAGGAGCTTCACAACGCTCTCAAAACTGCTGAAGTTGACATGGGCAAAGGTAGGGACAAGCAAGTCCTAGCCATCCATGAGAGGAGCAAAAAGATCAACAAAGGTAAAGGCAAATTTACCAAAGATACGTCAATCAAGAGCAATGGAGTAGGAGGTGCTCATGAGAGTACCTCAAGGGAGAAATCTTACAAATCTCCAACTCCCAACACGGAGTGCTTTCACTGCGGTGAAAAAGGACACATCCGACCTAATTGCCCCAAGTACAAGGAAGACCTTGAAAATGGGATGATTGAACGTAGGCGCCCGAGAAACGCCGTAGGTATGTTTGTTATTGAGATAAATATAATCACCTCTATCCTTGATTTGGTAATGGTTACCGGATCTTGTGCTCACATAATTTTGATGTGCAGCTATTGAAGGATAGGAAGGAACTCGTTGGGAACGAGATGATATTGAAGATTGGAAATAGTACAAGCATCGCTGCGATTGTACAAGATTCTATGGAACTTCAATAGTCTAGTGATTTAAATTTATGCTTTGTAGAATGTTTGTTATGTACCTTCGATTAGCAAGAACTATTCTGTATCAAGTTTTGGATATGGATAAATTTTAATAAATATTTTAATTCTTGCTTGTCTATATCGAAGAATGGAATTTTCTATGCAAATACATTCATATAGAATGTTTTCTATTTGCTTGAAATAAATAATAAACAAACTCAAACAAACAATAACAAAAGAGAAACTAAGATAACTCACGTGAATGATACAATCTTGTAGCACTATCGGATTGGTCAAATAAATGACCAAGAGACCTTTCAAGAAGAAATGAACGAAAGCGAATAACTAATTGGATATGATACATTCTAATGTATGTGGTCCGATAAGTACAAGTGCAAGATACGGTTTGAGGTACTTCATTTTGTTCACGGACAACTATAGTCATTATGGCTATATTTGTCTAATGCGAAGCAAAAATGAAATCTTTGACAAGTTCAAGGAATTCGAGAATGGAGTAGTGAACCGACTCAACAAGAATATCGAGTCTCTATGAAAGGTTCGTAGGGGTGAGTGCTTAGGATACCTAATTTGACTCATTCCTAAAGTAGGAATAGGATATTGCTCGACATGGTTCGATCAATAATGAGTCAATTTAAATTGCCGATTTACTTTTGGAATTATGCACTACAAATAATGACAAACTCACTAAATAATGTTCCATCCAAATCCGTGGAGAAAATGGTTTATGAGCTATGGAGTTGAAAGACACATAAGCTCAACTTTCTCAAGATTTGGGGTTGTGAGGTCTACGTCGAGAAATTGATGTCGACCAAACTTCAACCAAAAACGGATTAAGTGCTTCTTTATAGATTATCCTCGTATGACAAGAGGATACTACTTTTGATATATCACCTCCAATCGAAAGATTGTAGAGAGAGATATGGTTTTTCTGGAATTTCTGGAAAAGAGAGAAAAGTAGTGGGAGTAGAGTTAAGCTTGAGGAAACTCAAGATACTCTGCGATATCATGATGTGAATGTTGCATTCAAAATCATGAAGGCTCAACCGAGATTCATTTGGTTAGTGGGAGCGTGAGCGAGATACCATCACAAGAAATTGTGAGAGAATCTCAATCATCCCCACCGAGTGTACGTTCAAGGGTTGAACATGAACCTATTCCTTAAGCAATTGTGGAAGAAGTTCGAGAGACACGAGAAGAACCAAAAGAACTAAGAAGGTCAATGAGGGAAAGGAAGAAACCCAATAAGTATGTGGGACTTCATGAGATCATGGTACTAGATACCAAATATCCCTCGACCTTCCGAGAAGCAATAGAAAAGACTCCAAACTATGGCTCAAGGCCATAAAATCCGAAATAGAATCCATGTATGATAATCGAGTGTATAACTTGATTTGCCTTCCTCAAGAGAAAATGTCATTTAGTATAAATGAACTTTTAGGAGGAAGATGGACATGGATAGTAACTTGACAACCTACAAAGCAAGGCTTGTAGCAAAAGTTATACTCAAATTCAAGAAATTGACTTTGATGAAATTTTTGAGAAGTTGCCATATTAAAATCTATTCGGATTATGCTCACTATTACCGCATTGCACAATTGTGGGATATGGAAGATGGATATCAAAATGGCGTTCCTTAAACAGGAACTTGGAGGAGGATATGTACATGGTACAACCTCAAGGTTTTGATGATCCAAATAGTAGCGAGAAGAAATGCAAGTTTCGAGAATCCATTTGTGGATTGAAACAAGCATCGAGGAGTTGGAACAAACACTTTGACAAAGAGGTGAAGAAAATTCACTTCATTCAAAGTAAAGGAGTACCTTGTATATACAAGGAGATTAGTGGGAGCCATGTAGTACTTCTGATCTTATATGTCGATGACATATTGCTCATGAGCAATCATATACCTTTGCATTAGCAAACGAGAAATTTCATTGAAATCTGTATATTCAATGAAAAGAAAAGGATGAGGCTCAACACATCTTGAGAATCAAGATACATTGAGATACATCCCGTAGACTCATTGGCTTCAGTCAACGTGCATACATTGACAAGGTCTTTGAAATGTTCAGGGTGAACAATTCCGATATGGACAATATGCCAATAAGTATGAGTATAGGTGTGCAACTCAAGAAGTCTCAATGTCCTCAATCACACAAAGACTTGGAGTACATGAAGGTATCCCTTATGCTTCGGCAAAAGGAAGGACCATGTACACAATGACTTGCACAAGACTCAATATCTCGTATGCTCTAAACGTGACAAGTGGTCACCAATCCAACGCAAGTCCTAATCGTAGGATTGTGGTCAAGAATATTCTGAAGTACCTTAACCGGACTAAAGATAAGGTTCTTGTTTATGGAAGACAAAGGAGAAAATAGCCGAGGGCTGTTTTGATGCAATTCTTATAGGAATTCTAGACAATAAGAGGTTGGAGTGATGATGCGTCATCATTATCGAAGGTGGAGGTATGAGCTAGTGTAGTTAGGAGTAATATCACTACAGCTAACTCAACCACCAACGAAAGACAAAATAAATAAATAGGTGGACACAACAGTGGCACAACTGATCCATTCAACAAACCTTCATACCAAGCTAAGAGACGAAATATATTTCGAGTCCATGGATCCAAGGGTCCATGTGGATTGGCTTGATAGGTGATTTAGGAAGTTTACCCTAGTTATTGATGTTTTATGCATTGACAATGTATGTGAAAGAAAACTTTGATAACAAGTGGGAGATTGAAGGGAATGTGTTCTAAAAGTTTTACTTTTAAATGTCAATTATTATGAATTGAATGAGAAATCATTTTGTTCCTTGTTTATGTTATTCGTCTTTTAGAAGTGTTAAGGAAGAGGCTCTTGGTCCTTAACCGTAGAGCTCTAAAAGATATTGGTTTACATAAAACAAAAGATATTCGCAATCATGGTAATTAACATGGGACATTAATTACCGAGTTAAGATTGTCGTGTTGGTCATAGATCATTGTAGCTCTACAAGTGAGTGACGACACGGGTATGCAAAAGAGGAAAATATTACTTCTGTATACTGAATAGACCTAATAAGTAAAATATTATAGAAATGTGTTTCTGTGTCATTAATATTTTACTCTGTCTTTGGTCCTTTGATATGAGACTTATATCCGATCACTTAAGGAATGCTTAATTAGACTAGTGTCTTGAGCTATCGATAAGTGTAGTGTAAAGGCATTGGTTGGTTAAGTACAACTTCTGTTGGAGAAGATAGTTAGTCAAAAGATTATCATTGCCCCTCTTAATTGAGTGATGATATTAGTGGGCCCCTTGATAAAGCAAAGTTATAATGTGCACAATGTGATTTGAGTTAAGTCACATATTTATAACTAGCTTAAAGAGATCAAGAAATGAATACTAATACAAAGATGACACAATACTACTTTGTGCGTATTCTTAATATCATGAGGCAATGGACGGACACAAGTGGTGCACTCCATCACTAAATGGATCGGGTTTTGGTTCAAGTGGAATTAAGACATCTAACTAATTGGGAGCTATAATGTGTAGCTAGATACCGCTTATAGCTTGTGATATTGAGCTCTTAATATCACTGCCAACTTAGTCTAGATCCTCCCATAGGTCACACCACAAAACTGGGAAACAAGAAATGGGGATTTTGAGTTCATAAGGATGTGTCGGGTTTCATGTAGAAAATATGACACATGGGGTGAACAAACAAAATCAAGATTATGTTGTGATTAATAACATAATTAGAATCTAAATTAAATTCATATGTGATGTAAATATTATGGGGTGTAATGAGTTGACATTACATAGGATAATATGTTACATAAGTTGTGAATTTACTACTAATCCCGAAATGTCAAATTTTGTAGGGGTTAAGCCAAAATTTGACCAGTCTGCAGTACTGTGCAAAAGTCAACCGATGAATAGTACTGGTCAACCGATGAACAGTAACCGGTCGACCGATGAACCGTACCGGTCCATGATGAACAGTACCGGTCCATGATGAACAGTAACGTTCGACCGGTCCAGACGGTTTTCTGCAGAATTAATTTAAGAATTAATTAGATCATGCATGGAATTGGTCCATAATTGATTTAATTCGTGGTTAATATTATTTATTAATAAATAATGGATGGTTAGATGGAATTTTGCATGGGATCATGGGCAAGAGGTTGCACATGAATAGGTAATTTGGAGAGAGCCTATAAATACAAGGTTATCTCATTACCTCCTTAATTAATTCATTATTTTTCTTATGCAAAATCTCTCTCCATAATTCTCCACGAAAATTCCTTAATTCTTAAGTTTAGTTTTAGTTCTTCAGAGGTCATCTTCTAAAGGGAACTAAAGAGGGGTTAGTAATTAGATTCTAAACCCAATCGGAGATTGAGAGACTAGCTTCCCTCTCTCCGATCTTGTTTAGAGTTTGGTGAATACTCGGAGGCATCCGGCGCAGCGAGGAGCATCCCAACCGTCTCCGAATCTTCGAGAAGTTTTAGAGAACTTCTAGGTATGAATTTCGGAGCTCCTTCATGTTTGTTTTAATAGAGTTTTGAAACTAGTTTGTTAAAACAAACCGATGCATGCAATAAATTCTAGAAAATTGAAAATTGATCCTTATTATACATGAAAATTCGAAAAATATATATGTATAATTAAACATGAAATCCTACAGGAACATCAAACAACTACATTGCTCATGAGGGTATTAGGAGTTCCTTGGAGGATACCTTGGGTATGAGACTCACTGTTTGTTCGCCTAGTGTGTCGGACATGCCTAACGAGGTTCTTGACCTCGTTCCGACGCACCAGCCTGTTGGTTGGAGAGTTTGGATTGACGATCTTAACTTCAGCAGCGCAATGGGAGAAACTCTTCTTCCGTTGCCCCTCATTTCCCAAACTCTTGAGAGGTTCAAGCTCTTTCAGTTTGATCCTTTGAATGAGACGCCTTTGCGTCCAATTCACGAACCTCTCATTTCATCTGGTGCTCTTTGTGAAGGGGGCCCACGCATGAGTATTCTGGCCCCGCGTGGTGTCATGTTCCCTTTCCAAGTGCATTGACCCACTCTTGAGGTTCCCATTTGATGTCTTTTGACACATGAAGATGGGAACTTATGTTTGTACATAGTTATATAAAAATAAAAAAAAATGAAAAAAAATGAAAAAAAGAGAAAAAAAGTACAATAAAAGACTCCTTCAGTGAGCATCGATTGTTGTGAGCCCCAACCCTTGTGTATTTGGGCTCCATTTCTTTCACGTATTTGTATCCTTTCTTTAGCATCTCACAGGTTTTGATGGAATTCGGATTTGTGTCCATCAACATGACCTTGAACTTCCCTTTGTACTTCATGTTGGTGAGATCTCTCCTTTTTCATGCATAAATCCATGTAGTATCTTGCTCACATTCATTAAGGACAATGCATGAAGTAGGTGTGTGGGGGGGTGTTTTACGTGTGTACATAGTCGAGTCTTTTCTTTTGATTTTGTTTTCTTTTGTTTGCATTTTTAGGGTCATGTTAGTGTGCTGCATTTAATATCGATATATCTGCTTGCCATGATCCTTGGGTGACTTGTGTTCTTTTGCTTGCCTAGTGCTTTAAAATTTCCACATTTCTTTCAAAATCTTCATGTGTTTGCGAAAGAAAATCTTTTGTGGGTTTTGCGTGTGTTTATCATGTGCAAAACCGTTGAGAGGCAAAGTAAAAAGAAAACTTCCAAAATTGTCTTGAACTTGATGCATTAGGATATCTAGTACAGTGACTTTAGGATTTATCGAGTCGTTAGGATGCACCCCAGTTTTCCTTTGGGGGTAAGTAATCATAGGGTTTCAGTGCTCAAACATTTAAAGAAGTCTACCCTGAACCTAGTAAGTCAATAATTCGTGTCTGTTAACTTAAGGAAGTTTGTTGTAGTCAAGGACCCTCTAAATCTTTTTGTGAGACATAAGTGTAGGGGTTTTGGTTCATGAGTAGATAAGAAATAAGTGAGTAGGTGTTCTCTCTTCTCGCACGGCTCTTATCACTCGGGAAAGTAGGTCTGAAGGGACTTTGTGCCTGGTGCTTTCGAGTCATCTGACTTGGGATGCGCCGACCGAACTCCCGTTACACGGGTGGTAGGGATTGCCCTATGTGGAGATTTGGGGAAAGGTGTATGTGATAGTGTAAGTCCTCATGGGCAATGATGCACGAAACCTGACCTGGGAGAATGAAGCTCCAACTAATAAATAGAAAAAGAAAAAAAATGAATGAGAAAAGAAGCAAAAAGAAAAAAATGGTAATGCAAATAAGAACCTTAATGGACCTTACACTTTGTAGCACTTGAGGATGTTGAGGTTGTCCATGTCTTTCACTTAATTCCTTATTTAACTTGCACGAATGGTTTATTAGGCTAGGTGTGGACTGATTACCTATATAGAGTCGGCCAGTAGGATTACCGCGTCCATTGATCGAGAAAATATTTCCAACGAGTCGAGGTCTAGATTGAATAATGCATCTTGTTCGGATTTTGTGGGTATATCCGCTGAAAACCCTCAGGAGACAACACTCCTCCTCCTTGGCAACAAGGAGGTTTAACGGCTTGTTGCACGTGCTAAGTGCAACCGTGATTCCTACGAAAGTGAGTTAGGATTTCTTGTTTCTCATGTGCTTTTCTCTTTCTTTGTTTTGCTCGGGACTAGAAAAAACTTAGGTGTGGGGTATTTGATTGACATCATTTCATGCTCATATTTGTATCTTATATCCATTATCTTACACCTAAGTAATGCTACGTGACGAGTTTTATGTTTAGTTTTCAGGAATAAATAGGTTTGAATAGAAGAGCCATGAAAGGACCCAAAAGCAGGAAAAAAGGACTTAATTGTGAGACCTAGGGACTGAGATGCAATGGAGAAGGACCTGATCGTAAGACCGAAGGACCTAAGAGCAAAACAGGAAACTCCACACCATCATGGGGAGTATTTTGGCAATTCGATTCGGGTCGGAGCTCCAACAAACCAAGTAGATGCATCCAAGACCAACAAATCCATCAAGCAAAGCCCACAACCAAAAGCAACTCGATCTGAAGTTTATAGACCGCCAATTGGCGGTCTTGGACCGCTAATTGGCGGTCCATATAGCCCCAGATCCGCTAAGCTTTCTCCTGGACTTGTATTATTATGTGTTTAGGCTATTTTTGGTATTGGTTTAGTCCCACATCGGGGGATTGTCCCCGATTAGCTTTTTCCATGCTTATAAATAGAACTCTTCACCTTCCATTGTAATCACCCATTGCTTGGTGGCATTCTCTCTACTAAGGAGTGAGCCTTGAAGCAAAAACTCAAGGTGGAGAAGAATGCTACCTTCAATGTGAGTCATTTGTTAATAAAATAATTCTTCTAGTTTCTTTTAATCTTGTCTTTTAATTTGTGCATGTTTGTTTAGTCTTTCCTTTCCTTTTATGTTTCTTTAATACTTCTTGCCTTCTTAGTTAACATTCATTTCAGTATTATGCTTTCTTTTGTTAATATAGTTAGTGTAATGAGTCGTGAGTAGTTCCATCCCCATTTGGGGGGTGGAGAAATATGTGATATAATCATGTAGTGTATTAAGTGTGTGTTATCTTTATCCCTTGAGCTTTATATTATTTCCATAACCATCTAATGCTCTTGAATGAAGCTTAGCTTATGCTTTGATTAGTGGACCTATTTTATGGGGAATGATAAGGTTAGGATATGGATGAAGTTAATATTGGAAACACAATTTGTAGTGTATGTGCTCTTGTTGCCTTTACCTTAGCTAATGTCTTGTATGTTTTAATGATGTAGTGAAATCTTAATTCATGTGGAGGCATAGTAGGGTATAGTCTTTATACTTGAGTTCATGTAGCTTCATTCCAATTATTGTCTTGTATGTTTTAATGATGTAGTCTTATCTTAATTCATGTGGAGGCAAAGTTGGATGTAGTTTTATGATTTCATGCACTACATGTTGTGAGGAGCTTAATGAACACACACACACTTCTTTATGTTCACATTATTTCTCTACCCCCTATGGGGCTTAGTTTTATTGCTTATCTTAATTTCCTTTATGCATCTTAGTGTAGTTTAGTGTAACCAACCTTTCTCTCCTTCTTTTTACCTCTCGCCTTCGAACAAACCAATCGTCGATACACCTCCCAGTGGACGACCCGTATTTGCCACCACTTCAACGCGGCCGTGCACTTGCGGTTAATATAAAACGATCAATCACTAACATCCTCAGCTTCCTTTGATGATCTTGCGTAATTGACTAAGACCTTAAAGAAGCAAAACAAAAAATAAATATAGTCAGAAAACAGGAAATAACATCAATGCCAAGAGGTCAACTAGTTTGGGTAGAGGAGAAACAAGAAAGCAAAACCGTCCCATAATTCTGAATAATATGATTTAAGCTCCACGAACTAGTTTGAGGATCCTTGCCATTTTAAACACGGAACATGTGAAATTAGAAGAAAAAAAAACATTACTTGAGTTCTACTGCTAGTGCACGTGAAGATATGCTAAAATGAATTTAATTCATCAAGGAATTGTCAGTTCTTATTGTAATGTTGTGCATGCCTACCTAAGAGGTGGATGATTCACGGCAAAAACTAGTTTTGCCAATTATTTCGAAGACAATGGCTTGCTTGACATTCACAGTACAACAAATGCAGTTATTGGATTATCTTTAAAATTGTTTAGTACTCACTCTATTTTGGTGCATCTCTTATTTAATTTAAATTATTGACATCAAATTGCAATGATACATGAATTTCACCATTTCTTACTTATGCCTTGTTATCAGTCTTGCACTTATGGGCATTTCATATGTTGGCACATATTTTTCTGATTTATACTTTAGGAATTTTTTTTCCTGAAGATTGTTGTCATTTGACAAGCATGCATGGGTAACAAGGACTAACATAGTTTATCTACTGCTTTGATGTTATTAGTTTATGTTATTTGAAAGTCATTATACCAAACTACTACTCCTTCTGACTAAGTTGAGATCATGTTCAACTCCCAAAGTTGGTATGATTTTCTCCTTTTTCTTCTCGCGGGAACTTGTGTGTTTCACTTCTTTTTTTGCACCATGGAAGAAGACTTTCCTTTTGGAAGTGCAAATGTCTTTGTTGATGACCCGGGAAAGTCTTATGCAATGAGACCAAAAAAAAAGCTTCTGGAGTTTGGATATATTACCAAGAGAAGTGTTGAGTGATGATTTTGTCAAGGTTACATGCAAATATTGTAAGAAGATATTCGTCTATGCATGCTGGAAAGGTACTACCCATCTCAAAAACCATCAAAAGTGTTGCATGTGGGAAATGTAGTTTTGAAATTTAATTTTTATTAGTAACAATATGTTCATATAATAAATTGTTATTTTTCTTATTTTTTCTCTCTTTGCATGTAGGTATCAAATGTGACTTTGTATGCTTCCAGGAGATATATGCTACTTGTTTGAATAATCATTTTGTTAGTTAATTTGTTGTTATGTGGTTCTTCTTTGTTATGTGATGTTGAAGTTAATTAGTTCTAATTTTTATAATTTATGTTTGTATTACTTTGTAACTTGTATCATTGTATGTATTGTTGGTAGAGTTACCAGATTTTCAAATTATGGAATTGAATATTCAAATTTATGATTTTCATTATTATTTTTTATTACCTTAAAACAGAAAGTCGGATCTGATTTTCAAATATGGATGTTTTATACAGATATTTTCGTATGGATGCATCCGGATGTTATTCATCGGATCCCGATAATATCCGTATTCGATCCGGATCCGTTGGATATTGATTCAGATATAGTTACAAAGATCCGGTCGGATACGGATCCGGATACAGATGTTGGTAGATCCGATTCGTATTCGATCCGCTGACACCCCTACAAATGGACGGACACTGGGAAAGGATGGAATTTAAATCCTCGGTGCACCCAACATTAGATACTGATAGTGCACAGGACAAGATTGCCATTTGCCAAGGTCTTATTTATCGCAAGTTGCTGTTACGGTCTTAAAAGTTAAAACACGACCCCATCATGTCTGCTTGCCGAAAACGTCGACAGCATCGGTAGTTCCAACAAACAACGGCCACTAATGTTGTTTTAAAACCAAGAAAGCAACATTCTTGCAACGGTCGACAATTCAAATCCAAACTTCCCATTTACAGAACAAAAAAACACACCACCCCACCTACATTAACTACTACTGATCGTCTGCCACTACATCAATACTACCGGAATTAAATTAAATCAATTAAATAACAATAAAAGTAATACAAATACCAAAAAACATGGATCCATAATCGGAGCCTTCCCTTACCGGATCACCCACTAAAGTATCCTGTCGGACAGGGACGGCAGACGCCGGAAGAAGCTGAGAGGCAGCGGCGGCAAGTCGCCGCGGAACCTCGGGTGACGGAGATAGTAAAACCCTCCAACCAACGCCAGGACCTCGAACGGAACGACGTAGAAAACGGCGGCGGCGAGAACGCAGAAACCAACGAATATACCGGTCGCCCTCGGGTCCCTCCAGCTCATCAGCGCCTCCACTCTCTCCCCCTGCGCTGCGACGTCCCCCAATAGCACCTGCGCTCTACCGGCCAGCGCCCGGAGCCTATCGTACCTCGCCTTCACCTGAGTGTCTGGTTTGGTCGTCGGATACGTGTCGAATTCCTCATCGAGCTCGTCCGGGCAAACAAGCTCGACGCAAGAGAGACGTGGGTCCATTGACACCAATGCGGACCGCGGTCGGGCCGGATAGCGCCAAGTGAGGATGAGGACGAGGTACATGAATAGTGTGGGGAGGATGAGGTTAGGGCAGAAGACGACCGCAGCGAGGAGGAGATGGACGAGGATTGTCGTCGTCGGGTTTTTCCAAGTGCGAACCGAGTGGACCCATTTCGCGGTGGCGATCGCAAATGAGAGGCAATTCACAACACGGAACCAGTTGGCTTTGCTGCGGCGCATGCTCCAGGAGTGGGCGTCGGTGTCTAGCATGAAGTGGACGACTTCCGGCCCGAGCGGGGGCTCGGAGCGGGCGAGGCGGGACGATACTATCCGCATTGCGGTGTGCCGGAGGAGGTCTTGTTGCGCTGGGGCCAAAGGACGGAGGTAGTGCATGCGGGGGAGGAGTGGGGAGGTGTAGGATTGGATGAGAGTCAGGTAGGAAAGGCAGGTGAAGCGGATCGAGAGCTCAAGTTCTCCGGTCTTCTTAGGACCGGAGGGTTGGACGAGGGTGAGTGGGTAGGAGTTTAGGTAGACCCTGTTGGTGTCGAGGGTCGAGAGACGGATGCGGACTTTGCCGATGCGGACGTCTTTATCGGGCTTGTCGAGGGTCTTGCCGTTATCGAATACGCCAACGGTGAGGACGGTGCAAGGGTCGAAGACGTCCCACGCGTACTGCTCGTTCCACCGGGGATTGAATTGGTCGACGAGGGTTCGTGTTCGGGCCCACTTCGGACCGTATTTCAGGACGATGTAGGCGTCGGTGGTGCCGCCGGCGTGATCCGTGGAAGGCGGGGTTTTTATGGGGAGGAGGTTAGTGGCGCCTCGAATGCCGACTTCGAGGAGTCCTATGGGGGGCTTCGACAGCTGCTTGGATGCCGCCCGGACGTCGGAGGTCACGTGCGCGGCCTCGTCCAGCACGTGGTAGCCGCCTTCCAGGCAGACTCGGACGTGGATTCTGCCACCGTAGGGGTTGTTGGCATCGGTCCCGGCGAGGTTGAACCAACGGGATGGAGGCTCCGACTTGTCGTCGACGCGGCGGTGAATTGACGACACATGAACTTTTGCGTGCCCGACCGCATTTCCGTTGTCTTCGACTGTTATCACGAGGAAAGGGTCGAACGGTTCGGCCGCGACGAACACAAGGTCTTCGTTCCAAGATGAATTGTAAGCGGAGTTCCCGGTGGTAGCTGCAGGGAGAGGTTTCGCGGTTCGGAATATTTGCGGGCCGAGTTGGGCCTTTACGGAGAGATCTCTGGACGAGGATCCGGCTAGTGGTGGTGAGGCGAAGCGGAGGTCTTGGGTTTGGATGACAGTGAGGCGAAGATACCACAGTTTGGGGGACAAATAGGCTTTGGAACGAGTGTGTGGATTGTACCCGCCGGAGTCCGATTGCCACGCTTCCTGGAATGCTTCGTCGACTTGAGTCCCGACCCACGTTGCGACCATAACGTCATCTTCCGCACTCGAGTTATCTCCTTCCAGAGTGTACCATTGCGGCGCGAGAGCGCTATCGGGAGGGGAGCGTTTTGGGATCTCTTGTAAGTCGAACGACACGACGCCCAAACACGAATCCGCGGCGACTTCAGTTGTTGTATCAGCGGATTCTTCTTTGGAGTCACTTTTCTTGGGTTTCTTCTTCTCTGCCCACACCGACACGTCGAGGGCGGTCGAGTTAAGGCTGGCTTTGTTGAAGGCGAAAACTTGATCCCAATCGGAGTTGTTCTTAAGAGTCCTTGTCTTGACGCTGTGTGTTCCGATGGACACTTTAGCATAGACGGAGGCGTCAGAATCGGATACCTTCGCCTTCAAGAGCCGGACGAAGAGGTAAGGAATCCGCTCGATCAAATCATGCGAATTGCCGCTTCGATCCCCCCATTGTGATCGGACATCAAGATCATTAGTTCTGGTAGTGGACACTTTTGCCGGAGAGGAAACCGCCATCACTGCTTCCGGCAGGAGAGCGACAGTGGTTTTCTTGTTGTTGTCTTTTTTGGGTGTGTTTTCTTCTTCTGTATTTTCCTTCTTGGGTTTCTCCGGGGTCTTTTCTGATGCCTTTGCCTTGTCCTCCGCTTTCTTCTCCTCTTGTTTCTTCTTCTTTTTGTTGTTGTTGTTTTCCTCTGGTTTCTTCTCCTCTGCTGGCTTGCTTGGAGCTGCCGCTGGTGTGACCAATAAGAGTAACAGTAGGAGTGAAATCCAATGGAACATTGAGATTGTAAATCAAATGCTACCAACGGTCGTGTACAGTGGGAAGATGACACGTGTGTATGTGTCCGGAAAGTTTGGCCAACTGCAGTTTTTCTATACTGTATACGTAAGTGCAGTACCTTGTTTGATGTATACATGTAAGTACTTGATCAATGATCATTACTATTTCTATCGTTTGGAGTAAAAATATCTCGACTGTTACAGTAAATGTCAGCTTATATCTATGGTTGGCTTCCACCTTGACCCATCCAATTTTCGGTTTTAAGATTATCACTAAAATGACTGTTTCTAATTTGATGAAAGATTAAAGGTCACAGCACCACCGCTATCATATTTACAAACCCTTCATACCAATTTAAATTTGACCATTACAAATTATTATATTTGTAAATTTACTCTTTCATAGCATATCTTGTTAATCTTCAGATTATCTTCACAGATATCAGAAACTTATCTATCAGAAAATAAACTGAACTCTTTAAATGGAAATATACGTTTCTTTATCTACTACATAATGATATTTTATGGCATGTTGAACTATCACTTCCAGTTTCTTCTAGTAACAATGTAACATGGTTTAATTCAGCTATTCTCTACTACCATATGGGGTTTAATTAGAGTTCAAAAATATTTGAAAATATTGATTTATGTAGTAGAGTAGGAGACTGATAGGGTGGGGCCCTACACTATATATGAATTTGACAATGCGAAGATTGGACTTGAGTATCTCACAAAATAAATAGTGAACTTGAATTTTTCACTGTTATCACCGACAGGCAGCAGGTGATTGATTGTTCGTCTGGAATCTTTGGATACTTCCATGGAGGAAGCTATCTTACTCAAAAAAATAAAATCATAGAGGAAGCTATTGTTTGTTGGCTTGCTAGCATTTAAAAAGGAAGGCATTATTTTAGTTTTAGCTTGTGGGGTTATTCAAACTAGAGTGGAACTAAATTTGAAGTGAAAGTCTAGGTTTCACTGTCGATTAGGATTCCATGACATAAACAATACTATGAATGCAACTATGTCTTCAAAAAAAGCTATTTGATTGGAACTAAATTTGATTTGAAGCTATCATTCCATTTAGGAAAAAGCAGAATAAAAAAAGGTAGAAGTCCTAAACAATACTTGTATAACAACATAAAATGCAATTTCTTATAGATTCGCCAAAACAAGGACTTCACAACTATGTCTACTATATTGCCAATTTAATTTCAAGAAGAGAAAATGTTATTGGTTCATATTTATACAAAATGGTAAGGGGCATATGACGAAAAAACATATTATTTTTTAATTTCTTTTGATTGGAGATAACTTATAGGTTATAGACAAATTTTAAAACCACGCAACCCTTGAAACCAAACACTGAGAGCTCCGAATCCCAAATCTTTGGGATCAACATAACAGAAGTCTGTGAAGGACACAGCTGATGCTAGGACAAGTTTCTAAACTAAAGATATAGCTGAACTAGAGATAAACTGCAACTGCCCTCCAAATGCTTTATTTTTCAAGTCCCTCCTCTCCTAATGATTTTTTCCTTGTAATACAGTAACAGTTGCGTTTTCATCTATATTTCGTTTATTAGCTGTAATTTTAGATGAATACAGGTTGGAAAGTGGTACTAATTTTTTCCATTCTTAATCTAATTGGGTGCAAATGAGTAATGGGGCCCCAATGAATAATTCAAATATGCAATCAGAAGAATTGAATTAGGACAGGCTCTCTAAAAGCTCTATAAACTTTAACTTGTTGGCTTATAAGTTTCTTCAAAGGGAGTTCGGATTCTGAAAAGTTATTGTTCATATCAATTGTAAGTATCCGATCATATAGCGTTTGGTTAAGAATTGTAGGAGGCAACCAAGTAAGCAGACTTACCATAATAACATTGGTTAAAGAAGGAATTTCAGCCGTGCAAACTATTGTCATTGTCAACTATTTAGTTTAATTTGAAGATCCACCTCTACAATAAACTTAAAGTTGAAGCCGGAATCATACCTTTATCATCGCCGGCTTCGGGCTTCTCCTCCTCCTTCTCCTTCTTCTCACCCTCCTCTTTCTTCTCCTCCTTAACCTCCTCCTTCTTTTCCTCCTTCATCTCCTCCTCATCCACGTACCAAATCTTAACCCCAATCTCCCCCTTGATCTGCGAGAACACGCTCCGCTTCTCCAACGGATAGTACACCAAACCCTCGCTCCCTTCCTTACAGAAACTCACCCCGGAGATCCTCACCTTCCCGAGGAACGTCGTCCGCTTCCCCGTCTTCTTGTCGTTGTACACGTTGATCTCCATCGTCTCGGACGCCATCGATTCCGGGTCATGCACCAGGAACTCCAGCTTCTCGTCCCACTGCGGATTCAGGTCCCGGAACCGTGTCGTGGTGCGCCGCCGCTGCCCGTCGAAGTCGACTATCATGTACGCGCTCGCGGTGCCTTGCCCGTCTTTCGGCATTAGGTTGCGGGCGTTGCAGATTTCTACGGTTAGCTTTCGCTTCGCTCCGCCTCCGTCCGCCATTGCTAGATGAAGAAGTGAGATAAGAGGGATTAGTTTTGCGTGGGTTTCAGCGAAAAACAGCTGTTCTGTGGCTTTCGATGGAATCTTGTTGTTACACACCATAAAACGTGAGTTTCTGTTGTGGTTCTGAGGAATCTTTTGATTTTTAAAGATCAAATGCTAAGAAATCGACGTTGAAAACGATCTTATATTGAGGTTCCAGAGGAGTTTGTCACAAATGGAAAAGGAATAAAACATACTGTAAATGAACTCTTAGAAAAGTGATTTAGTGGAATAACTGTGAATTTAGCACACACAAAAATTGTGTTCGAGATTTTACTCGAAATGAGAAGATAATCTTTGATACCAAATCTACGCCAAGTGCTTATCCACCTCAAATCCGATCAAGTTATTCTACGCTCCTAAATCAATTAACCTGCAAGAGAAAATCAAAACAATGAGTTCCGAACTGAAGATCGGAAGCAATTCTAATCGAAATTCCAGAACCTGCAACATATTATCAGAAGAGTAGAGGCAGAGCAAACAATGGATTCGAGCGCAAATTTCGCTTTAAGAGTCAAACCTAAACCTGCAGAAACTAGTTAAGTGCGTTAGAAATGCACAACGGCTCCTTAGGAGATTTGAAATAAAGCAGTGGAATGGGGTTGGTGGTGGTTACTGTAAAGAGGGTGGAGGAAAAGGTGACAAGAAGAGTGAAGAGGAAGAGTAGTGGGAGTGAAGTTGTAATAAGGCTTTAAATAAATACTACTATTCCGATTTGTGCACCATCATAGATTTAAATATAAAATAATTGTGATTTTTGGTCATTTTAAATGTTTATAAATTTATGGGGAAATTAGATGTAACCAATGGGACTAGATTAACCAGCAGGATTAACCAAACAAAAAAAATCAAATCCAAGTATTGTAACTTATAAGTGCAGATTTAGTCAAGAGACGTTAAAAATTCTAATGAATGATTTGCTAGGGGTAGGGGTCAATGTTTTACTCTTATAAGTAGCAACAACAGTAGATATAGAAGTGAGAGTGGTCAGTAATCTTACTAGGTTTCGAGATTTCGCGTAGTTTATATGAACCTTTTGAGATTTTGACATCTTTACAATTTTTTAGTTCTCTATTGATTTTTCTGAATACCAATAGTAGATAGGTAAATTTTTCTGAATACCAATAGTAGACAGGTAAAATATCAAATTTACCCAATCAATCTGTTTTAAGAATATCTATCCACTTAAAGACAAATACGGAACTAAAATACATAAAATCGACCAACCCTCCATTTTATATTTTTTTAACGTCCTTACAGATTGGAACAGTATAGATACAACAAATGCTAAAATCTTTACACCACAAAATCTAGGAGTGAAATCAATGGAAAAAGGTTGTATTTTCGACATAGTCATTAATAATATTAAGTAGATTGTATTTCTAAGAGTTATCAATTGTGGTTAAGTGGTTAAATTCGTTTTTGAAAATTAAGAAGTCTTGATTTCGGAACACATGTGTAAGACTGTTGTTCCTAATATTTATTTTTATTTCAAAAAACATTCAAAAATTAATATTAATAAAATTGCACGTCATGATTTTATTTAGCACACCTCACGTCAACTCAAAATCACTTTAGAATTGGACGATATTTGAAACTTTAAACACATTATCACCTATTTTCTAGCATATTACTTACACCGGTTAAAGGTAGGATTTAAAACGGGTAGCGTAAAAGCGATACCGTTATGGGTAGAAGAATACTAACCATTTAATAAATGGGATGGGCAAAAGTACCATTTAATCACGAAAAATTATTTATATATGTAAATATATTATTATGTAATATACATATAGTTTATTTGTATTCTAATTTTCTAAGATACCGTAATTTCATACTAATAATGATGTTTCTATATATGTTCGTCGTCATGTTGAACAATTTTGTGAATGTTTGATTATGAATTTGTAGATGTTTTGATTATAAATTTGTGAATGATTGATCTTAAATATTGTACGTATTATAAGTTTTAACTACTTATATATTATCTATATAACATGTTTTTACTCATATAACAATTTAACCGTCACAAACCGTTTACTTAAATAGAACGGACAAAGTAATAAGTAAAGATAAAAATACAGGAATTCTCTATTGAGCCCAGGGCTCAACTTTTCTAAATTAAACCCCACAATATCCACCACTCAATTTAAATTGTAAGGTAGATTAAGAAAAAACAGTTATGCTAATGAATGTTGAGATCAACTGTAAATAAGATCCAACGGTAAGATTGTAGGGCGCTTAAACTAAACTTGATGAGCCCTGGGCTCACTAGAGCTTGACCCGATAAAAATAAATAGATTTTTAATCGAACCGGAAACTCTATAACCACCCACGATGTTCGTCATTTACAACCCTTGGCAAGTGTACTGAATATTAGATAATATTCAAAATAGTTGTCGTACCTTTGTAGCAGGCTTCAATTAATTTAATTGCAGATCAATCAGTTAAACAATTCACGACCTAAACCCAGCCCAGAGTCCAAACTCCAAACCAAACTTAAAACAATTCCGAGTCACAACCAGCCCACGTCAGACAACGTGGGATCGAACCCAAGTGTTAGCAACAACACAAAATCCCCGGGGCCCACATCTCCCCAAACCAGGCACGGCGTTCCCTGAATTCACTGAGATTGCCACCATCCCGTCTCGAGGCGCGGGTTTAAAAACGCAGCAAGTGTCCGTTGCAGGATCAGACGTCACGCACGAGGATGGTAGAATTGTAATTATTGTAGACGGAAGGGGTTTTCTGGTTCGCGCTTGTGTCGGATCCGACCTGGTTAGGTTGGTGTGTGGTGGTGTGGTGCGAGCAGGTGAACGTTGGAAGGAAGAGTCTGGGATGTCAAGTCAGTGGTGGCACGTGCTTTGTCTGCTGTTGTGGAGTGGGAGATTCTGAGATACAATAAAGGATGGGGCTGGGTTAAGAGGGTGATAAATGTGGTTTCTGACGTGGTAGATTGTGTTGGTAATTAATTAGTAATTACTATGGTAAGTTAGAAAGTTTTAGCTTTGGTGAAATTGCATTTTTGAAGGTATATAAACTTCTTCTATTTTAAAATTTCAACAACTAATCTTTCGTGAAAGTTTCTATTATGGTAGATAATTGATAAAATTCTTAAAATACCCTTAAATATGCTCAACAACATTCTTATTAAATAAAAAAGAAATTGATGCACTAGAGTCTAGCCTAGACTTATATAAATCACCAATTCAATATCCATAATAATTGTCAATTCTCATATTTTCAACGGAATGCATATCCGTATTTGCGTTGACATAAAATATATGGACATAAATATGGATACAGATTGCTCGTAAAAAAGTGCACATATGTATGTATATTTTACAAATTCGAAACAAATGTGAATAACTTCACATCTACCATCATATTGATATTTCTCGCAACAATACTCGGTGTCCCTTCAAACTTCCAGCATAATTCATCAACTAATTTAATTTCAAAGTTTATATTTTAATATTTTTAATTTTCGTCTTAGGATGTGTTTGGATCACTTGCTTTTGATGATATTTTGAGTGTTTGAAACCTCAAAACTCACATTTGTCATTCAAACATATTTTTCCAAGGATTGAGTGATTGATATCATTTCATACTTATATTTGAATCTTATATCCATTATCTTACACCTAAGCAATGCTACATGACGAGTTTTATGTGTGAATTTCAGAAATAAAGATGTTTGAAGAGAAGAGGCATGAAAGGACCCAAAAGCAGGGGAAAAAGACTTAATTGTGAGACCTGGGGACTAAGATGCAAGGGAGAAGGACCTGAACGTAAGACCGAAGGACCTAAGAGCAAAACAGAAAACTCCACACCATCATGGGGAGTAGTTTGGCAATTTGATTCGGGTCGGAGCTCCAACAAGCGAAGTAGATGCATCCAAGACCAACAAATATATCAAGGAAAGCCCAAAACAAAATTTAGCCAGATCCGGATCCTGTAGACCGCCAATTGGCGGTCCGGATCTTCCCGGATCCGTTAAGATTTCTGGAGCATATGTATTAGTGTTTGTTTATGCTATTTTTGGTATCTGTTTAGTCCCATACCGGGGAATTGTGCCGGATTACATTTTTCTATGACTATAAATAGAACTCTTCACCTTCTATTGTAACCTACCCATTGCTTGGTGACATTCTCTCTACTAAGGAGTAAGCCTTGAAGCAAAACTCAAGGTGGAGAAGAATGTTACCTTCAATGTGAGTCATTGTTAATAAAATAATTGTTCTAGTTTCTTTTAATCTTGTCTTTTAATTTGTGCATGCTTGTTTAGTCTTTCCTTTCCTTTTAAACTTCTTTAATATTTCTTGCTTTCTTAGGTTAATTTCATTTCAGTATAATGTTTCATTTTGTTAATGTAGGTAGTGTAATGATTAGTGAGTAGTTCCATCCCCTTTGGGGGTGGAGTAGATGTATGTACATGTTATGTATGTGGTATGAATGCTAGATATTATTGCTTGTGAGAGATATTAGTAGGCTTGCTTGAATTAATAAGAACTTTACTTGATGGTTTATGTCATAGTTAGGTACACTCCATGCTCGTTATGTTCTTAATAACAACCTTGCATTGCTCATATTAATCACCTAGGTTAGTGTTGTAAACGATAGGTCTTGCCATGAGGTACTTCTTATGCATTAACAAACACTAACCACACTTGAGCTTATTGTATGGATTCACCACACTTATTTCATGTGCACACACACTCCACCCTTTAGGGGTTTTCCATTCCTGAGTTTTATCTCCTTTCATTAGTTGCTTAGTTTAGTTTGTTTTGTCATTTCATTTCATGCTTTCTAGTTTCCTAGTTTAGATTAGTGTAGTTTAGTGTAATCAATCTTTCTCTAATTTCTTTCCCACTCGCCTTCGCACAAACCAAAAGTCGGCACACCTCCCTGTGGATCGACCCGTATTTGTCACCGCTTCAACGCGGCCGTGCACTTGCGGTTTAATATAAAACGAATCAATCATTGAGTTTTAAGTTTTGGGTTGCCCCTTTAGCTTCTAACTTGCATTTTGTAAAACACCAATCTGGATTAGTGTTTTGCAAAATGCAGTACGATATTAATTTATCTTGCAAGAACACTTGGTGTAACTTCAAACTTTTGACATAATTCATTATCTAATTTAATGTCAAAGCTTATGTTTTAATATTTGTTAATTTTTGTATTAGCGTGTGTTTGAATGACTGTGTTTTGATGTTTGATGAGTTGAGTTTTGGGTTGTCATTTTAGCTTCAAACTTGCATTTTGTGGAACACCAACCTAGACAGTGTTTTGCAAAACGTAGGATTCATTCCACAATTGTCTCCATCAACTTTCTTATTTACCATTCCCAAACATGAATTTTGAGATTTGTGTTTTTAGTTTTCATGAGTACTAAAACTCAATATTTCAAAAGTCAAACCGAAACAAAGAAGCATGGGATTTGAGGTTTGGGTATGAAATGTAGGTGGAGTAGCTTGAGGTGTGCAACAAACCTCGAAACTCAAGTTATCCAAGCAAAGCCCTGATATTTAAAATGATAAAAATATTGAAAGTTGATCTTAATCCATCTAGTTAGTAGTCAAATCATCAAATGTGAAGAGTCGTCAAGTTGGACATGAAAAGATGACGGGAAGCCGATGAGGAGAAGCTGAAACGATAAGTCACAATCTATTGTAATAATTTGATTTGAATTGTCTTGATTACCTGTCATTAGCTTAGAAGGTAGAATGTCAAAAGTCATCTTAATGTAGAGGAAGTCTAAGAGTTATTTGTAATGCTATAAATAACATACAAAATAATGTAGGTAAAAGTGTGAGAAGTGCAAGAAAAATTAGAGAGTACAAATTTGGGCATTTCTCCTCTTGTCTTCCACCTTCACCACCGACTATTGAAACACGACCACCCTTTATCCCCAACAAAAAATGTACGAGGAAAACAATGAAAATTACAATATTTTTAATAACTAATGCATATCATATATTGAATATATAATGAGAAATAAATATTAATATAATTTACCATTAAGATCCAAATTATTACAATAAAGTTGGGGATGTCAACAAGCTGAGAGAGGTAATCAATATCTTAATCAAAATCAACGCACAAGTTTTATTGTAAATTTGACATTACTGAATTTGATATACGACGACCTTTAAGTCTTACGATTTTGTGTGTGCATACTTGTTAGATCCTAACTCCTTGTTATTGTTTTAATGGTGTTTAGGGGTGGATTAGTGAAGGTTTGAGATGGACGGCTGAGATGAAATGAAGAGTTTGGTTTTTAAAGGTGATTTTTCTCTCCTTTTACTCACTCTCTCACTCTCTCTCTCGCGTGATCTCATCTCTCTCTCTACTTGTCTCCCTCGACAGCAAGTGAAGAGCCGGCGTCGTACGTGGAGTTGCAGTCGCCGGAGGAGCTCGGATTGTTGCCGCGTCGAGTTGATCGGAAGGTTGCCGGAGTTTGAGCTATCTCGTGGAAACGCTCGCCGTTGTTTCTTCTAAGGCTTCTTCGAGCCTTAAGGTATGTCAAACTTGCTTTTTCGCTCACTTATTATTAGTGTGGGGGTCGGAGCGGTCGACGGTCGACCGTTTTGGTTTGTCGGACCTGCACAACAGTTTCTGCACTAAAATCGGTCGACCGGTGTTCTGGGTTCGGTCGACCAGTTATAGTGTATTTTGGGCGAATTCCTCGCACTGGTCGAACGATACCCTTTGGGTGGTCGACCGGTTGTGCAATTTTAGCGAGAGAAGGACGCTCTGGGTATTTTCGGTCGAACGGGACCCCTTTGCCGGTCGACCGAAAGTACTATTGTATGTCGGTTGGGGCGTTGACCATCGAAACGGTCGACCACCTGTTTGACTCGGTCAACCGACGACTTAAGTTTACTTAATGGCCGGTCGACCGGAAGTATAGTGTCGGTCGACCGTGTAGTGTGGTGTCGGTCGACCGTGTAGTGTGGACTGTTGGTGAGTCCTACTGGTGGTTTTCGGTCGACCGGAAGTCTTGGGTCGTCCGACCGTTTGATCATGATTTGCAAAAATGAATTTCTTACTGGCACTTTTCGGTCGACCGGGCTCTCATTGCCGTTCGACCGATTGACAGGTTTTTCGGTTGGGAAAGTTCTCTGGGTGAGGATCGGTCGACCGGAAGACAGTTTTTGTTCGACCATTTTACACAGTTTTGGTGTGTTTGTGTTACTATTGATTGGCTAGAAGGCAACGGGTTCACCGGTCCTTTTGGGGCGACGGACGGACAAGCCGACCCTATAGCGATCAATAGTGACACGTGGAGGGGGATTGTGAAAACTGTCGTCGTGGCTCCGGCAATTGAGGCAAAGCCGTGGCTCCGGCGAATGAGGCATGTTTTAATTGTCGTCGTGGCTCCGGCAATTAATGCAAAACCGTGGCTCCGGTAAGACTGAGGCAAGAGTTGGGTAGTGTGGCCGTGTTTTGGACCGGCGGTGCCTTGTGTGCACGAGTGTTGGTGGGGTTGGGGTGAGAGGACCCTTGAGACCCGGGTTGTTGTTTTGGCTATGGCCGGGAGAGAGGTCCCGGGAACTTAGCAGTTGTGTTGGTTGTGATATTTGTGGTTCATTGCATTTTTCATTATTGTTCATATATGTGTTAGTGTTTGACATACATGATTTTCTTTTGGAAACTCAGACATGTTTCATGTCTTCTTTCAGGCCGAGAGCGGCGATTGGCGGGTGGTGACTGCGGAGGGGTCGCTCGGGACCGGATCCTGCTTTCCTTCCTTTTTGAGATGGTTGTGATTACACATGTATATTTTATGTTTATGAGCTTTTGATGTAATCACATTCTTTTGTAAACTCGATCATATATATATATATATATATATTATATGTTGGTGCACCTGTGTGTATGTTCTTTCGTAATGTCCTCACTTAATTGTATGTTTTAAATTTTAAATTTTCCGCTGTGTTTGAGGACGTTACAATACTAATTATATTGAAAATATTATTTATATGACAAGATCTATGGTTTAAATTTTCCAATCGAAATTTAAAATATAAGTTATCCATTAGTGTAAATTTTTTGTTCAATTTTTTTAAAGCTAGTAGATCCCTCCTTATATATATGTTTGTAATATTTCATTAAATATTGATGATTTTGAACATCCAATAAACCCTCATGTCGTATGCAAATATGTACACGTAGAGGCAGATATATATGGGGTCCTTTGTGCGTGTGCGTATTGTATTACATGTGTCAAACAATACACAAGCAAGTAACGAGCGAGCAGTGGCAAACTTGTTCGTTACGTGTTAAAAACCAAAGGGAGCCATCGAGTTTGAGCAAAATCTGATAGCCATAAATTTTTTGTTTATATGTAAATATTGTATATGCATTACATACATAATACATATATATATATATATATATATATATATATATATATATATATATATATATGTATGAATAATGTATTATATGAATAATGTATCATTATCCATATTTGCTCCATAAGTTCGCAGAGGACTTGCTTCATATAAAAATATGGTCTTGTAGATCTCGGTTGTCAGATAAAATGAATACGAATATGGACGAATTTGCAGATTTTGGACATCCACTAATACTTGTAAATTAAAATTTGAATCGTAAATTATAAAACTCATCAATTTAGTGTTATTAACCAAGTTGAAAGTCACTTTCCCCCCGGATACTATGAATTTATCATTTCAATAACTTTTTCTATATTAAAAATTCAATTTTTGTTGTAAAATAACGATCAAACAAAAGGGCAAGAAGTTGGGGGAGAATGGAGGAGTTGTATTTCATCTCTTTTGTGTGTTCTCAATACATACTACAACCTCATATTTATACACATAGAGGTGTGTAAGTTACATAGTCTACATTAAATAATGATGTAAATATAAACATTACAACACATATTAATAGAGGAGCTATAATAGATTGGTTGGAAGATGAACCATCTTGGAAGGTGAAACATCTTGGAAGGTGAATCATCCACTATACACAATTTTCATAACACTCCCCCTTGGATGATCACCTTTTGGAATACGCTTTTCGATCTGCCTCGTTAAAAACCTTGCCAAGTAAAACCCTGTGGGACAAAAACTTGGTAAAGGAAAAAAGAGTGCAGAGCGTATAATTCTCCCCCTCATTTCAACATATATTTATACACTATGTTGGAAAATAGTGTTATGTTCATGTCTCGTTAAAAACCTTGCTATAAAAACCCAGTGGGAAAATAGCTAAGGGAAAAAGAGTGCATGACATATGTTAATACAATTGCGCAAGCTGTCTCGTTAAAAACCTCGTCAAGTAAAACCTTGTAGGACAAAAACTTGAAAAAGGAAAAAAGAGTACAACTATAGGCCTTCTCGGTATTATCCTTCAGGGATAATTGTTCTTTAGGGATGATGATTAGAAATCTACTCCCCCTGATACGTAGTTCACCAACTTGCATAAACATTGCAACGTCTCCACAATAACACAAAATAATTTGTGATTTTTTATTGTTGTGGATTAGACATATAGGAATCGTCACTGAACAAAATATTTACCTCATGAATATAGTAAGTAAATATTGATAATTCCATGTGAACTTTCTTTGTATAATATATCTTTATATAATTGAATCATTGTAACAATTCTCTTCTGGAGAATGTCCGAACTGCATATCGGAAAATAGTTGATTGTTCTCTAGTCATTTATTTCAAAATTTATCATTCGAATATTTCACGGGTACGTGTTTAATCTCTTCAGGAGTTCCTTTTAATATCATTATTCGAGATGATATGCATATTCTCTTTGTTTGTTCATATGATGATTATAATGCATCTCTTCATTATAATTTTCCTTGGGCAATTTTAGTCCTTCAGGGATTTATTTATATCAATACCAAATGACATACAAATTTGCAGTCACAACATATCTCATATGTTTATATATATTTATGTCATACTGATCAAGTAACATAACGTAATATTATACATTTCGAGAGAATAAGCAACATCGTAATGTTGGGTCCTGCCAAAAACCCTTGTGTCACTACTCGCTTTATAATGTACCACCATGTTGTAATGTGATTTCTATTCACATTCTTCAGAAATCAGGACTACAGGTCCAATAAGCGAGTCTAGTTCTATATTATTCATCTTCTTTTGTTCATTTCAAATACGAATGCTTCTGGCATTCTTATAATACTATAGATTCTGGATCCAGATTTTTTATTGAATTAGCATGCTCTAAGAAGGCGAATTTGTCGTCGACGATAACCTTTTAATGCTTCTCTCGTATTAGCATAGTTGATTGCAACTTTTATAATAATCAAATCCTCGTTGTTTCCCAAAATGTTAGGATCTGACCGTTATGTATTCCCGGAATTGTTACATTTGCTAGCAGCTGCTTTTATTTTACTGGGTTTATTTTCTTCAGGAATAACCTCTTCAGGAGGTGTAATGAGTGACTAAGTTTTATTTTCATTTCCACAAATAATATATGTTATAGTCCACGCTTCTGCCGTTGGTTGAGCTCAAATATATTTTATCATGTGAAAATCTTCACTTTATATTATATTATGCGCTTTATGTCTAGTAATACAAGACATAGTCACTCTTTTGTGATCAATAAAGATGTATGACATTTACTTGCTAGATATTGCAAGTTAATGATTTTAGGAACTTCAGGTTCAACGATACTTGTACGTATATTCTCTAATGAACTTTAGGTTCAATATAGTACATTTTCTTGGCATTCTTTAAGCTTCTGACTTTCTCCCCCTAATGCCAAGAAAAATATGTCTCTCTCTATATATAAATATTGGACTGAACAATAAAATACATTGTCCTTTAGGGGCTTCAAGTATTTTAATATTACTGGGAATATGAATCATACTGAAATGTCCAATTTAATTTGAGACCACTAAATTTTGGAGGTGGTAAACTATTAATCGCAGATGGGAAACATTTCATTCAATATTGTACAAGTAAAATAGGGGAACATTCGTAATATGATGTACATAACAAAAAAAATGAATAATATCAACATGTATGCATATTAATGTATCATGTATAAATTTTGAGATCTAATAATGATTCATATTCAGAGATATTTTATAAATCGATGCTTAATTTGTAACGTGTGCTTCAGGCACATGATCCAAAATACGATGACACATATTGTGATTTTGCAATAACTTATGCTTATAACTTTCAATCACAAGTTATCTCATCTTACAGAAAGATAGAGCTCATAGATACCTACTTAGTTGAAGAACCTTCTCATTCTTCAGTGGATGATCATATGAAATTTCAGAAACATTTGTCATCATATATGTCCTTATTGACCCAATCGGTCATACCATGTGTTATTAGAATCAATATTCATTTGATTCATCAGTGCAAGTCATTTGACCAAGACACTACATGTGCAATGACACATTGTTCAAAAGTCAGGTAATTTTCTTGATAACAATTTTCTTACCTGACATGATTGTAGGAATATAAAAATATTCTTCCTTACTTCAATTGTAGTCTCAATACAAGTCATTCTTGCGATTTGAAACTTAATAAGTTTCTTGAGACATAATTTATAAAATGCATCATTTAACGCCAAGATAATTCAACATGTAATAGTAGATATGACTCTTCTGGACCTTTCTACTAAATTTGTACGACCTTGTACAATAGTTGTTAGATCCTAACCCTTCTTATGTGCTAATTGTGATTAGGAGAGGATTAGTGATGGATTGAGATGGACGGCTGAGATCGAGTCGGAGAAAAGTATATAAAGGTTGGTTTCTCTCTCTCTCTCTCTCTCTCTCTCATTTGCATCTCTCTCTCACTCACTCTCTCTCTCTCTAGACTCGTCTCTCTCTCCCTCTGTGGTTCTTTGGTGTTGGCGGAGGCGAGGATCGGAGTGTTGGATTCGCCGGAGTCGTCGTAGAGATCGTTGTGTTCGCCGGAGTTTGGGTTTATCGTGGAAAAGCTCGCCGTCATTCTTCAAAGGCTTCTTCAAGCCTTAAGGTATGTCAAACTTGCTTTCAAGCTCACCTATTGTTAGTGTGGGAGTGGGAGCGGTCGACGGTAGGCCGTTTCGGGCTCGTCGGACCTGCACAGCCGTTTTTGAACTATAAACGGTCGACCGGTGTTTTGGTTCGGTCGACCGGTTGTAGTGTATTTTGGGCGAATCCCTCGCACCGGTCGAACGATGCCCTTTGGACGGTCGATCGGTTGTTGCAATTTTAGCGAGAGAAAGATGTCCTGTGTATTTTCGGTCGAACGGGACCCCTTTGCCGGTCGACCGAAAGTACTGTTGTATGTCGGTTGGGGCGTTGACCATCTAAATGGTCGACCGCCTGTTTGACTCGTTTGACTGACGTTTAAGTTAACTTAATGGCTGGTCGACCGGAAGTGTGGTTTCGGTCGACCGTGAAGTGAGGACTCTGGGTGAGTTCTACTGGTTGTTTTCGGTCGACCGATAGGGTTCGGTTGTTCGACCATTTTTCTGTTGATTGCGAAAATGGTTTTCTACTGGTGCTTTTCGGTCGACCGGGACCCCTTTGTCGGTCGACCGTTTGGCGTGTTTTTCGGTTGGGCCAGTTCTCTGGGTGACGATCGGTCGACCGGAAGCCAGTTTTCGTTCGACCGTTTTGCACTGTTTTTGTGTGTGTGTGTGTGTTGCTATTGATTGGCTAGAAGGCAACGGGTCTCCGGCCCTTTTGGGGCGACGGCACAGACATTCCGGCCCTATAGCAATTAGTAGTGACACGTGGAGATGGATTGTGATATTGTGGCCGTGGCTCCGGCGAATGAGGCAAAGTCGTGGCTCCGGCGAATGATGCAAAACCGTGGCTCTGGTAACATTGATGCAAAACCGTGGCTCCGGTAACACTGAGGCAATGAGGGGGTTGTTTGGCCGTGATTTGGACCGGCGGTGCCTTGTGTGCACGTGTGTTGGTGGGTTGGGGTGAGAGGACCCTTGAGACCCGTGTGGTTGGGCTATGGCCGGGAGAGAGGTCCCGGGAACTTAGCGGGTGTATCTGTTGTGGTGTTTTACGTTTCTTTGCATATTTCATTCAGTACATATATGTGTTAGGGTTTGGCATACTGGGTTTCCTCCTGGAAACTCAGGCATTCATTGTCTGCTTTCAGGCCGAGAGCGACGTTAGGTGGGTGGCGACGGCGGAGGGAGCGCTCGAGACCTGATCCTGCTTCCCTATATTTTGAGGTGGTTGTGATTACTTGTGTATATTTCATGTATATGATCTTTTGATGTAATCACATTCTTTTGTAAACTCGTTCACATATATATATATTATATGTTGGTGCACCAGTGTGTGTATTTCTTTTCGTAATGTCCTCATTGATTGTATGTTTTAAATTTGAAATTTTCCGCTGTGTTTGAGGACGTTACAATAGTGGCTTCGGCTTTTCTCATTATCAAATTAGAGAATACTTATCTCTTAATATAGTGTGCATGACAACACTATACATGATGCGTAATTCATCTTTCCTGATCTTAAATCAAATTGGAGACCGAAGAGTATCTATACTCTTCATTTCAAGCTGAATAAAATATTTATTGTAGATAAATTATTTATTCAACTATTACAAAATAAATGATAAGGTTCTTCCAATGACAAAATATAAAATACGAACCATGCATTCAATCACATGAATGTCAATTAATTTCAACGTAACTTGGTATAAGTATTTTAGATAGAAATTATGCATACTAACATATCACCATATGCATGTGTACTTTGCCATTTTAAAAATGCAAATATTATCTTTGTTATTGATCCTTAAAAAATATATTATAATGATATGCATAAATAGTCATCACAAACATATAAAAAAATGTTGAATATCGATATGTTAGCAACATATACATGTGTATTATTAATATCTAAAAAGAATCTCATCGTAAGTGAATAACAATCACAAGTATGAAAATATATTGGACTAACGAGAGCGCTGACCAATATAAAATATATAGTTTCAATATAAATAAGAAATAAATAAAAGCTTAAACAAAATATTTGTATCATTGTATATAATACTCATTTGTCATATTGGTATTCCAACATATAATCATGTATATCTAGTAGATAAAGTATATGTTACTTATCAAATAAAACACACATAACTACAAATAAACCCATTTTGATTGTGGAATTTATATACCATAAGGACATTAATTATTTTGTCATTTATCTCATCCATATTCACATCCATAATCATGGTCACAAAATAATTATAATAGACTTTTGTAAGATTTTTCACGCTCTCATACATTCACTTCACGGAATGGAGCAAGTCAATTACTTGTGATTTTGTTTTACTCCGTACTACTACTAGAGTATCGGATCATTAATTTGTGAAATGGATATAAGATTTTCCTATATCAACTCTCTATGGTCTTCTGGACACGCATAGAGCTAGATTTAGGGAATGAGTTTGATGAGTTTATGAGACTTTGGCATTTGCACAACCTTTTGATGCTCATAAGAATCCTTCAGGGATTGCTATACATTTTCATAATTTTCTTTACATGAATATACAATCTTGATATCATTATATATTTGCACCTCATGAAGATTACAATTTTTGCCATTGGGCTTGAAGTGCTTCTTTTTCAATAATAACATGACATATGGTAAATAATTATTTTCATAATATGAAAATCCAAATTTTGTTTCAATATACCACATTATATTATATATATAATTGCATAAATAAATCACATGTGTTGGAAAGAATAACCATAATATTTCCAAATGTGATGCAACAAAATAATTTAAGTGACATAATATGACAACTTAGCGGGATGCATCAAATATTAGATTTGCAAAAATGGATCAAATATGATTGAAACTAGTGTTTCATCACAAGAATAATATGATATAATATCCAAGCATTTTTCTTTTCTTTTCAATGCACAAGTTAAAAGCAATAATAACATGTAGACTTTTATAAGAAAAAATATACCATTTGCATGTTTTATTATTCCAAAAAGATATCTAACTATGTCAAGCAATATATATATTTTTTCATTTGTATTCTGAAGAGCATCAAGTTGGATTTTAACATCCAAAATGCGACAAGTAAATTTTTTGTTCATTTATCAAAAGACGTGTATTTAACATTCTTCAACAATCAAGATGATCAACATCATATAAAAGATTACACAAAATAAAATAGATAAAAAGAAACGTTTATAGTTTCTAGAAAAACAACATGCATTCGATATGACATGCACGAAAAAAGTTGTCATTATCATTGGAATGTTAAGTCATCTAGTTATATTCCAAATATATGATCAACTTTGCAAACACAAAATGCTTGTAAACATCGATTAATACATATTTATCAAATCACGTGCTCATATGCATCTATAAATGTTATGTGCATGATTATCATACTAAAATAAAAGTTAATAGTCCGCCATCTAAGAATATATATAAAAAACATAATATTTCAAAAGAAGATTTTGAAATAGAAATTTGTAAACATACAACATCATATTTAAGAATATAATATGAGTATAATTTCTAGACATATAACATCACATTTAAGAATATAATATGAGCATATTCAACAAGTAAATAGATTAATAATATTATAAATTGTAAAAGACTACCTGGAGATGAATACAACCTTATGTTGTAAACTAACTTAATCAAACAACAAACAACTATTGTTTGAGTTGATCACATCGAGCGAAGTCGTGCTGATAACGTGTTGTAAAATAACGATCAAACAAAAGGGCAAGAAGTTGGGGGAGAATGGAGTAGTTGTATTTCATCTCTTTTGTGTGTTCTCAATACATACTACAACCTCATATTTATACACATAGAGGTGTGTAAGTTACATAGTCTACATTAAATAATGATGTAAATATAAACATTACAACACATATTAATAGAGGAGCTATAATAGATTGGTTGGAAGGTGAACCATCTTGGAAGGTGAAACATCTTGGAAGGCGAATCATCCACTATACACAATTTTCATAACAATTTTGACGTTATAGTTACATAGTTAGACAAGTTTTTTCACGTTACTCTTAACTAAAATTTGACAATATATTGAATACTAGAACCCAGTTTGACCCCGTAAAGGCATTTTTTAAATTACAATGAAAATTTGAAATGCATTAGGAAGTGCAAGTGTCGAACCACATTAGAAATCACTTTAGTACGACATGCCCACATTAGTGTTGACTAGGGGTCACCCATGGTGCCGACAACATGGAGAAGAAGGAAGGAATGGTAGTAGTGGGCCAGGATTTTGGGACATTTGGTGTTGAAAATACGACCGTTGGGCTCTGGATCCATTATCGCCTAATCGCATCTCTGACTTTGGCAACATCCAGCAATTACGAACTCATCCAAGTAAAGAAATCAAACATCATCATCGTTTCTTTTGGCATGTACAATGGCTATGTAATCCATAACTCATATATAAACACATTCATACACTATGTAAAAAACACAACAACATAATCATAATAAAAAGTCTTCATTTACAATCTCTCGTACCAAATTTGACATTTGGGTATTTGAGTTTGAGTTAAATGAAGCATGTGTGGATCCAAATACCCAATTAGTTAAAAAAAAATCAAAGTTCATATGTGTAGTCTATATTCGCCCAATGCAGTCTTTGGTGTGACCTGAACTTTTTGGGTCGCATCTTGAATACGTAGAGGGACCACGGATCATGAACTTTACTCATTGCAGCCACATCTCCAAGCCACGATCGAGTCTTCTATACTATGGGCTAGCGAACACACTCACCTAGCATGAGTACTCTCTCGCAACTACAGAGATGGCTTACTCGAAGCATATTACAACTTTTGAATTGATTGGAAATGAGTGTAGGTTGAATCGTGACTAATTTAGAGGGGGATGAATGAATTAGCACTTAATTATCCCCCCAAATGCGGAATTTAAAACAAAGAGATTAGAAATGCAAACCACAAAACCACGCTAGAGATTTTAAAGATTTCATCACCACTGTGATATAATCCTCTCCTCAAGTCACACTCGATCATTCAAGTCCCACTTGAATGTCTACTATTGATCTCGTTCCCAAGCTGAGTTGAAACCCCCTACAATTGGAACCAATCTGTGAACATCCTCGATTCCACGTTCACAACCCGATGGATAACTTTCTCGAAGCTTTCAACACTTAAATTCAATGAAGGTTGTTGAACTCTAAACTTTATTGCCCTCAAAGGAATTTGATTGAAGCTTTGGAGTGGAATTGAATCAAGTGTAAGAGTTGGTAAGGGCTTTTAAAACTTGGAGAATAAGAGCACAAGTATGAGATTCAATTGAGCTTGTAAGAAGTAAAGTTTTATCTCTTAAATGAGGTATTTATAGCTTTTAAAGGCAATAAACCATTTGAGGTTGGGTGAGAGTTGTTGAGAGAATTTAAGGTCAAGAAATAAAAAGCTTGGGTAACCTATTTGCACAAAATGGTAGATCGTTGTGGTATCGGTCGCGCATTTGGATAGTTGACTCTTGTCAAAATAATAATGGCAGATATCCAATTTGATGAGTTGGATGATTATAATGGAACTACAGTCTTTTAAGGCTTTAATGAAATAGAAAATGGTCATCTGACAATAAGGATCGGATGTCCAGTCATTTTTCTTAAACGTGTGTGCAAATGACCAATCACTCGTTCGACCAAGTACGTGGTCCATTCGAGCTGATGACTTTTTTTATATATTGTTGAGAATTCTCGACGACTGTATTGTCACGTGGACCAATCCATTACGCAATTAGAATAGAAAAAAATGACATCCTACAGGGGATTGGTCGTTCGAAAAGGACTTTGAGAATAGGCTCCAAACGACCATTAGGGCATGAATCCATCGTCCAGTCTGAGTAGGAAACAGTCGTCCAATGGTGCATCAGTCATTCATTTTTTGATGGGGTTCGTTTTTTGCATTAAATGTACAATTGATCCTAAGACTTAATTAAAATAGAAAGTACAAGTCTTCATCATTTGCTTTATTACAAGTCTTGGAACCTTGAGTCTTCAATATTTGAGTACCTACATAAGATTAAGATTTATAATATGTGCAATTTGACTATATGATATATGTGATATGATATTCAGATTATTAATCATATTAGTTTTTAATCATCAAAATTAAGATTAAAGAGACTAAAAGGCAAACAACAAGTTCCAAATACTTGTATCCTAATGCACTTGAATAAGATGAAAATTAAGCCCACTTGCGTGTGAGTGGAACGAGAGTACTAACAAAGGCTTAGAAAGAGATAGTGTTGAAGTACAAAGTAAAAGAGCAATAAATGTTGAATTTTAGGCCTTAATCCAAGTTAATTTGGATGATTAATCAAACTAATCTTAATCAATTAACATAGTCAATCAAAGTAAATGAACATGCATTGTATATATACTTGTATGTGTACAACCCATCTTAATAGGTTGATTAACATTATCAAGAGAATAAACATTGAGACAAAAGACTCAAGATATATTGTAACAAAACTTTGGACCAAGACTTGTATTTTTTTATATTAAGGCCATAAGATTAAATGTAAACTTGAGCACTAGGATTCTGTCCTAGCCTAATTCGGATGGCCGAACACCTAACAGATGACCGAATCTATCATATCAGAAACCCTTACATTCCTTACTAGATTGTCAACTCGAACGACCAATTGTCATTCGGTCGACCGAATCCCCTTGGATCGGTTTTAGATTTGACTCCAACGATCACACATGTATTTTGTCTTAGAGCCCATTTGCCTTGTCTATTTTCGGACGACCGATCTCCTATTGGTCGAACCATTTATTTCTTGGCCTCTGGAGTGCAACGACTCTTTCTGCATATCAATATAACCATTGGACTCACAAATGATATTTGATTTCTATCCATTAGCGCTCAAAGACAAACTATTGATCCGGACGACCAAAATCTTATGACAAGAGTTGATTAAATCTTTACTGTTATTTTGGAACGGCAAACTGAACCCAATTTGGTCGACCAAAATTAAATCGTAGTAAATTCGATAAAAGTTACTCCAAATTGTTGATCAGTTATCTGAACCATATTTGGTCAACCAAAAGATTAATTTTGACCAATTCAATTCGTTACTTAGGATAATCATTATTCAAAAGGTCGACCAAATTTGTGTAGATTTTGACCCAGCATAAGTTATATCATCTCTTTGTTTGGTTCATATTTCACCAACTCTTTCAGACGACTAGTAGAGCTTGAAATCTTATAAATAGGAGTTCATACATGAATTTTATACATCAAGAAACCTCTCTATACTCCTACCGTTTGTGTCCAAACATCAAACTCTTTGAGCTCCCATTTTCTTGTACTCAAAGCCTAATTTCACCACTTCTATATCAAGTCTCATCATATCTGTAGGATTGTAATGAGGCTTAGTTCTAATCACTTTTAAGTTAATTACCTACTAGTTTAAGTAATCAAGTATATGCAGCGGAAATAAAAAATAAACTAGGAAGCAACGGAAGAGATAATGCAAACCAACAAGAAGGCCCCAGATTTTATAAAGGTTCGGCCTCCCGCCTACTTCCTGTCTTGCAAGCTCCGCTCGAACTCCCTCGAGCACCGCTCGCGTCTTCACGATCAACCTCGTTCTGGGCCGAGATTAAGTCTTTTACAAAACAAGCTCCGCGAACACCCTCGCAAGATTGACTTTCTTCTCTCACAATCCGAGAGGAACACTTCGGGCTTTCACCAAAGTCCTTGCTTTCTTGAACAATTGTTGAGTGGATTACTCACTCTCTAACTTGAGCACAGTCAGCTTACGATGTGGAATTGATCTAAGATGTGGAAGTGAAAGCTTGGAGAATAGATTTGGGGATGGGAGACTTGAAGATCTAAATGTTCACTATCACTAGGTGTTGCTTTTAAACTATCCATAGTTGATGCATTGTTTTCAAGTCTAGCAAGCACCTCATTCTTCTCATTATGCATGTTTTAATTTGGCTTTGGAGATCATTTATCAATTTTCTAGCATTCTTATTTTTGTCACAAATGATCTCATATTGTTTGACTAAGTCATTAAATGCATTTTGAAGCTCATCATGTGTATATGTTTCATCATTTGCACTAGAATTTGACCTATCACTATAATAAGACTTAGTTGAGCATGATCTAATGGAACAAGAGTTAGAGTCTACTTCACTTTGATCATCTTCAATAGCCATGAAGCATGAATGAGCAATCTCTCTTCTACTTTGCAAGGAAGAAGATGATGATGATTGTGATGAAGAATCATCCCAAGTGGCTTTGTGAGCTTCCATCTTCTTTTCTTTTCTCTTGCTCCTCTCCTTTTCTCTTGCTCCTCTCCTTTCTCTCCATTTTCTTCTCCTTTTCTCGTCTCTCATTTCCACTCTCCTCCTACTTTTCTTCTTCTCTTTTCTTACTCCTTCTTCCTCTTCTTTCATTCTTTCCTTCTTTATCCTTCTTGAGGTATTTGAAGAAGTCTTTGGCAAGGACTTCAATGTCCTCATCTTCTACATTCCTCCTTGGTTCATCAAGATTTGAATGTAATTCCAATGTGGGATTGTTCTTCGAGGCTTCCTTCTCCTTTCGATGATTGATTTGGAGTTCATACGCCATCAAATTTCCAATTAATTCCTCCATCTTGAGTTGGGAAAGGGCGTGTGCTTTTTCAATTGCGACCACCTTATCTTCCCAATCGTTGCTTAGCGACCAGAGGAATTTTCTTGTCATCCCTCATTTATTTATTTTTCTTCCAAGAACCAAAAGAGAGTTAATAATATCGGTGAAGTGAGTGTTCATCTTGCTTATGTTATCACCGATTTGCATAAAGAAAATTTCATATTTATGCATGAGGCGACTAATGCGAGTTTCCTTAATTTGTTATCACCCTCATGATGCATTTGTAATCTATGACAAATTTCAAAAGCACCATCACAACCCATAATTCTATTGTATTTACCCTCATTTAGACCACAATAAAGAGTTTTCATGATTTTGAGTTCATCTCAATTTTTTTCATTTTGACCCTAGAAAGTGAATCTAATTCATCTTCATTTCGGGGTGTGTAGGGATTTTGAAGGAAAATCCAATACTTAAGGTCATTAGATATTAAGAATATTTTCATTCTATTCTTCCAATAGTCATAGTTTTACCCATTAAACAAAGGAGGTCTAGTGGTGCATAATCCCTGTATGTGATTAGATATACTAGCCATGATAAAAATACGATTAAGTATGCGGTTTAGCTCATAAAAATCTGATACCAATTGTAGGATCGTAATGGGGCTTAGTTCTAATCACTTTTAAACTAATTACCTACTAGTTTAAGCAATCATGTATATGCAGTGGAAATAAAAACTAAACTAGGAAGCAAAGGAAGAGATAATGCAAAACAAAAAAAAAGGCACCGAATTTTATAGAGGTTCGGACTCCCGTCTACTACCTGTCTTGTGAGCTCGGCTCGAACTCCCTCGAGCTCCGCTCGCGTCTTCACTATCAACCTCGTTCCGGACCGAGATTAAGCCTTTTATAAAACAAGCTCCGCGAACACCCTCGCGAGCTTGGCTTTCTTCTCTCACAATCCGAGAGGAACACTTCGGGCTTTCACCAACGTCCTTGCTTTCTTGAACAACAATTATTGAGTGGATCACTCACTTTCTAACTTGAGCACACTTAGCGTACGATGTGGAATTGATCTAAGATGTGGAAGTGTAAGCTTGGAGAGTAGATTTGGAGAATGAGAGACTTGGAGTTTATCTTAAGTGCATATGACAAATGGAAGTGTAAGAGTTGTGTAATTGTGTCATAGGTGTGGGATCGTGTGGGTCGGGTTAATCTAATCACTTTTACGCTAATCCCTAACTAATCAAACAATAAACGCAGCGGAAACAATTTAAAGACTAGTAGGGAAAAGGACATGCAAACCACAAAGAGACGGGTCGGTTTTTATAGAGGTTCGGCACCCCACCCGGGTCCTAGTCCTCTCTTGCAAGCTCCGCTCGACTCCGCGAGCTCCGCATACGACTTCACTATCCGCTCCCCGTTCCGGGCCGGGAGACAACGTCTTACAACCGTCAAACTCGCGAACAACCCTCGCCGAGCTTGGAATCCTCTTCTCACAATCCGAGAAGGATCACTTCGGGCTCTCACCGAAGTCTATACTCGTTTGACAAACTTTGTAACTGAGTGGGATTCACTCTCTAATTGAGCACACTTTGAGTAGGATGAGTAATTGATCAAGTGTGTATAGTTTAGGCTTATGGAGTGTAGAAATGGGAGCTTTGAAGATTGAGGTTTCTCTCTAATGTATTGGGACAATTGGAGTTGGAGAGTTGTATTAACAACATGTATTGTTCCTCTGTTTATAAGCTCCTAAGGTATTCTAGTCGTTGGGGATAGATTTGGTAGGGTTTTGTGTAAGATACACAAAGCAGAAAATCGGGCTGCAAATCTGTCCATAACCGGTCGACCGAAACTAGTAAACTGATCGACTGTTCACTTGATTTCAAGGAGAACGGTCGAACAAATAAATATTCGGTCGGACAAACGAGCTAGAACTTAACTCTACTTAAGTAAATCGGTCGACCCAAAGTATGGGGCGGTTGACCGTTAAGGGGATTCAGTTGAGACAAAGGTGCAACGGTCGAACGAAGAATGAGTCGACCGATAGCAGGGAATTTGGTTTCTTGAAGAAATGTTCAACCGGTCGACCGAAACAAGGTCGTCGTTCGACCGGTTACCGAATGTATTTTGGGGTTAAGTTTGTTTTATACGAATACGACCGTTATAGGAATACGACAAGGAAAACGACCATATTAAAATCCGGGATCGGTCGACCAAAAAGGTAGAACTGGTCGACCGGTAGAGTTCGGTAAAATCACTGTAGAGAGTCTGTTATAAAGCGGTAGAACTGAGAACTGGTTCGGTCGACCGGTTCACACAGAAATTCTGGGTTTAGATTTTAAGTGATTTCCGACTAAGGTTTGGGTGATCTAATGGAGTCCAAATGATATGAGATTTTGTGTGTGACTCCTACAGGGAACCTAGTGTGAATGTGATAAGTTTTTAGCTCTTGTATGCTCAATTTACACATGTTCCTAAGACTCAAAATAAAATCAAGATTACAAGTCTTCATATAGCTTTATTACAAATCTTGACTTGATTTCCTTCCTTCCATGAGTCTTGATCACCTGTAGAGGTTAGCACATGCAATATATATGCAATGCAATATGTGTGCTACTCTACATTACTTATGATTAAAATTAGGTTGATTAAATCATCAAAACAAGGATTAAGACCAAAAAGCCAACAATCTGCCCCTTTTTGATGATGGCAACCTATATCTTAATACTTGAAAATTTTAGATGTAAACTATGCATATAAATGCTCCCCCTATGGATGTGCATAGTTTTTGTTCAATTTTAACCAATTTTCAAGTAACTCCCCTTTAATTATCTCTCCCCCTTTGACATCCATCAAAAACACAAATAATTATGACTTTAAGCATATAATTTGGATGTCTTGTAATGAAGTTGCTCCCCCTAAATTTTGCACTTCATTACTCTAATAAAAGATATAACATTTAATATCCCCTATCAATAAGGCTATATGCAAACTAAGACTATGATTCGACTTAAGTTCATTTGAGCTTCTACTCAAGCCTTATTCTTACATCCATTCAAAATTTGACATTTATAATCAATGAATGTGATATATGATTTGCAATGAATAGGGTTAACGATTTGCAATGAATTAAACTTCTAAAGATATGACAATTACGCATATAGACTAGATTAGAGCTAATTTTTCAGAAATTTCAATGATAGAAGTTTTATACCAAACTTGAATATTGATTAGCTCCAATCTTGACTTGGTGATGCAACCGGATTCGAATTCGACGCTTTGGCTCACCGGTCACCACCAATCTCCTCCTCAAGCTCCTACAAGTGTAGATTTTGGTACCCATTTTTGTTTGGGTCCATTCAATTTAGCTTTTGGCACCCAAATCCAAGTTGATTTTGGTACCTTTACACTTACTTTCTTTTTCATGGAATAATTATGTTTAACATTAATTTGAATAGGAAAGTTCTTAACATAATAATTACTTGTGTTGCCATGTGTGAACTTGTGCAATTTATTTGACAATTTTTTGTTTAATGCATTAAGTGCACTGTTTTTAGTTGCTAGAGATTCATTTAAGCAATTTAGATTTTTAATCATAGAATTATGCTTTTCATTCATGTTAAGCATGCGAATATCTAAATTTGCAACCTTTTCATTCATGCAATTCAGGTCATGTAATAATTGCTGGCATTCTAAATGAGATTTATCAAGTTTAATAAGCAAGTCATTAGTATCAATTTCTAGCATATGACTATTGATTGCATGAGATGAGGTATTTTTAACATTTAAATTTTCTTCCTTCAAGCATGCATTCTGTAAAGTTAGAACTTCAATTTTAGCAAGAAAATCAACTTTATCATCTAAGATAGATGCATTTTGACATTTAAGATCATGGATTTGCTCATTTGCTACTTGATTAGTCTTGTGAAGTTCTTTATATTTTTCAAATAATCTTTGAAATGCATTTTGTAGTTCATTAAAATCATGGGCATTATCTTTTGAACTACTACTTGAAGAAGAGATAGAAGATACCTCATCTTCACTTTCTCCATCAGATGAGCTTGATGATGATGAAGATGTTGAGTTAATCTCCATTTTCTTTGCTTGAGCTACATCCTTCGGATTTGCTTCTCCCTTCTTCCCGGTTGGTGAATCTCCTTCACCAAAATTCTTTTCTATTGTTTTCCATATTGAATAAGCACTATCACATGAGCAAACAACATTAAAAAGTTCATCTCCTAATGCACAAAATATGACATTCATAGCCTTAGCATTTAAGGATACATTTTTCTCATCTTCTAAACTCCATTTACTAAAATCATATCTAGGTGATGCATATGGAGTTTGAATCATAAACCACATGTTAATGTTCATGGATTTAATAAATGACATCATTTCACTTTTCCATGAAACAAAATTATTTCCATCAAAGTGTGGTGGTTTACAAGATTCTAAAGGTGTGGATGCATTAAGAGCCATGTTAAGTTATCGGTTAAGAACAAAATTAACGAACGAGGCTCTGATACCAAATGTGGGATCATGTGGGTTGAGTTAATCTAATCACTTTTACGCTAATCCATAACTAATCAAACAATAAACACAGTGGAAACAATTTAAATACTAGTAGGGAAAAGGACATGCAAACCACAAAGAGACGGGTCGGTTTTTATAGAGGTTCGGCACCCCACCCGGGTCGTAGTCCTCTCTTGCAAGCTCCGCTCGACTCCGCGAGCTCCGCCTATGACTTCACTATCCGCTCCCCGTTCCGGGCCGGGAGACGACGCCTTACAACCGTCAAACTCGCGAACAACTCTCGCCGAGCTTGGAATCCTCTTCTCACAATCCGAGAAGGATCACTTTGGGCTCTCACTGAAGTCTATACTCGTTTGACAAACTTTGTAACTGAGTGGGATTCACTCTCTAATTGAGCACACTTTGAGTAGGATGAGTAATTGATCAAATGTGTATAGTTTAGGCTTATGGAGTGTAGAAATGGGAGCTTTGAGGATTGAGGTTTCTCTCTAATGTATTGGGACAATTGGAGTTGGAGAGTTGTATTAACAACAGGTCTTGATCCTCTATTTATAAGCTCCTAAGGTATTCTAGCCGTTGGGGATTGATTTGGTTGAGTTTTTTGTAAGATACAAAAAGCAGAAAATCGGGCTGCCAATCTGTCCATAACCGGTCGACCGAAACTAGTAAACCGGTCGACCGTTCACTTGATTTCAAGAAGAACGGTCGAACAAATAAATATTCGATCGGACAAACGAGCTAGAACTTAACTCTACTTAAGTAAATCGGTCGACCCAAAGTATGGGGCGGTTGACCGTTAAGGGGATTCAGTTGAGACAAAGGTGCAACGGTCGAACGAAGAATGAGTCGACCGATAGCAGGGAATTTGGTTTCTTGAAGAAATGTTCAACCGGTCGACTGAAACAAGGTCGTCGTTCGACCGGTTACCGAATGTATTTTGGGGTTAAGTTTGTTTTATACGAATACGACCATTATAGGAATACGACAAGGAAAACGACCATATTAAAATCCGGGATCGGTCGACCAAAAAGGTAGAACTGGTCGACTGGTAGAGTTCGGTAAAATCACTGTAGAGAGTCTGTTATAAAGCGGTAGAACTGAGAACTGGTTCGGTCGACCGGTTCACACAGAAATTCTGGGTTTAGATTTTAAGTGATTTCCGACTAAGGTTTGAGTGATCTAATGGAGTCCAAATGATATGAGATTTTGTGTGTGACTCCTACAGGGAACCTAGTGTGAATGTGATAAGTTTTTAGCTCTTGTATGCTCAATTTACACATGTTCCTAAGACTCAAAATAAAATCAAGATTACAAGTCTTCATATAGCTTTATTAAAAATCTTGACTTGATTTCCTTCCTTCCATGAGTCTTGATCACCTGTAGAGGTTAGCACATGCAATATATATGCAATGCAATATGTGTGATACTTTACATTACTTATGATTAAGATTAGGTTGATTAAATCATCAAAACAAGGATTAAGACCAAAAAGCCAACAATCTGCCCCTTTTTGATGATGGCAACCTATATCTTAATACTTGAAAATTTTAGATGTAAACTATGCATATAAATGCTCCCCCTATGGATGTGCATAGTTTTTGTTTAATTTTAACCAATTTTCAAGTAACTCCCCTTTAATTATCTCTCCCCCTTTGACATCCATCAAAAACACAAATAATTATGACTTTAAGCATATAATTTGGATGTCCTGTAATGAAGTTGCTCCCCCTAAATTTTGCACTTCATTACTCTAATAAGAGAGCCGAGGACCCGACTGCAAATTAAAGTACCAAAATATTATTTTGGATAAGTTCTAAAGAAAAATCAATTTGGATCTCCAAATATATGAAGAAATAAATTCGGAGCTCAAAAGAAAGGAAAAAAATCAATCCAGACGCGCAAAGGACAGTTAAATCATACCATAAACACAGAGGAAAAATCCGGATCCAATCAGAGCACAAATTACGGCGAAATCACCTCCCCTTACATGTAATATGCGGCGGAAACGCCGCACCCCTTGCGATCCGTGGCCTCGGATTTTGTCTAGTCGTGTCATGACGCGTGTACTTTCCTATTTTATACTTGGGTCCCTTGTATCGGCCATAAATGGCCCCGAAACGATGTTGTGTGGGGAACTTGTATTATTCCTTCTCTTTAGTAATAAAATTCTGTTGGTTTATTTTATGGTTTTAGTTTTCTTTTGTAGTTTCTCTAGGACCCCTTCTCCTTCCCTCCATCCATTAGTTTCTAACTCTCTCCAAAGGGTGGGGGTAACGGATTTAGGGTGATGAGAAGAAGAATAATGTTATTATTTTAATTTCGTGTTAGTATATTTTGATTACTTGAGTTTATGTTGAATCATTTATCATGTAATGCTTTATAACTAATATGATTTATTATAAGTTTCAGAATTCTCTAAACAAAACCCGATATCTAAACCCCCACCCGCTGGACTCTCATCCATATTTGTTTTTTTTAGTTTTTTTTGTTGTTCTTCCTTTAGAAAATTAAAAACCAAAAATCTCAAACCAAACATATTTCTCTCTCTTTCGTCCTTAATCGAAAATTACAAAAATAACAATATCTCTCCCTCCTTGTGTTCGACCCGTACTTGCCACGTCTTCAGTGAAGCCGTGCACTTGCGGTATAAATAAAATTCAAATCAGTGCACCTCACATGTCCACATCTGGTCGGGTTCCTTGTGATTCATGTGGTAGGATAGGTCATGTAGAAAGCGAGTGTGCATCCATTCCTCCGGAGATGGAACATGTCAACGCCATCTATGACAGAGCTAGGAATGACCCATACTCATCATCTTATAATCCGGGATGGAGGAACCACCCCAATTCTTCATGGAACAAAAATAATGCCCCGGGTGGTCCTTCAAACTCCTCTCGACCACCTAACCAATCATACCAACCTCCCTGCATTCACAATCTTATCAGCAACCCCAAGTTCCAAGCACCAACCCACCAGGTTTCCCCAATTCTAACAACTTTGAAACCGGGTTTAATTCGCTTGAGAACATGACTCGTGGACTTGAGAACTCTGTGAAATTTTTTATGTCAACCACAAGTCAAGTTCTCACTTCAAATCAGCAGACCATCAAATCTCTAGAGCTTCATATGGGTCAATTGGCTCAGTCTGTACATGAAAGAGAGAGATGGTCTTTGCCTAGCCAGCTTGAGGCTAACTGATGTGAATTTTAATTTATACCGCAAGTGCACGGCGTCTATGAAGACGTGGCAAGTACGGGTCGAACACAAGGAGGGAGAGATTTCGTTATTTTTGTTATTTCGATTGTGGGAGAGAAAGGAGAGAAGAATTAATTTGGGTTTTTGGGGTTTTTGGTTTAATTAACTAAAGTACGAAACAAAAAGCAATTAAAATTAAAACAAGAACAAAGAGAGAAATCCGTGGGGTGGAGGTTTAGACTTAGGTTTAGAGTAGAGAATTACTGAAACTTATTGTAAATCATGTTAGTTATGAAGCATTACAAGATAAATGACTTAACATAAACTCAAGTAATCAAAATACACTAATCATGAACTTAAAATAATAACATGCATTCATCATTCTCTAACCCTAATTCCATCACCTCCACCCTTTGGAGAGAGTTAGAAACTCATGGAGGGAGGAAGAAGAAGGGGTCCTTGAGACATTAAAAGAAAACTAAAACAAGAATTAAAAGAACAGAATTTTATTAATAAAACTAAGGTACACAAATAAGAACAACAACCAAGGACCCTATTTACATCGTTTTCGGGTCTATTTATAGTTGCTACAAGGGACTTAGGTATAGAATTGGATAGTACACGTGTCCATACACGAGTGGACGAAATTGGGACACACGGATCAACCAATGGGCGGCGGAATCGCCGCACATCATGTGTATTGTGCGGCGGATTCGCCTCCCACGTTGGTCGGATTTAATCAGGATTTTTGTCACGCGTTTATGGTATGATTTGATCTTTATTTGCGTGTCTGGATGATTTCTTTCCATTGTCTTGAGCTCCGGATTAATTCCTTCCATTGTTGGAGATTTATAGTTGATTTTTCTTTTGACTTTTCCAACAAAATATCTTGATCCTTTTCTTTTGCAATTAGGTCCTTGGCATTTTTGCAATTAAGCCCTTGACCTTTTTGTGATTAGCTCCTTGAATGCTTTTATGCTTGGATGCATTTCCAATTGAAACCCGATAAACTTGAATTCGGTCTTTATGATAGAAATGAATCTTTTGCACACGTTTATGCTCGGAATGTGGGTAAATTGCATTCAGGTCCCTGTATTCTGTAAATACGACTAAACACATACCTTAGTAGCATTTATTGATATAAAAGTAATCTAAATGAAAGACATATGATGCAATGTATGCAATGCATCAAATACCCCCACACCTAGATTTTGCTAGTCCCTAGCAAAGCAGAATATAAGAAAATGAAAGCAGGGAAATCCTAACTCACTTTCGTAGGAATCACGGTTGCACTTAGCATGTGCAACAAGCCTTTAAACCTCTTTGTTACCAAGTAGGAGGAGTGTTGTCTCCTGAGGGTTTTCAGCGGATATACCCACAAAATCCTAAATCAACATTTCATTAATAGTTCTCAATATCCCTACCTCAACTTTATACATCTCACTAAGAATTTTTGCATGCTCATTATATAAATCTAACTCATTAAAAATATGACTTGGTCTTTGTTCCTCCAACATTCACACCACTAACCCTTCTAAACATGTTATTACTTAAATTATTTTGCACGCCTCCTCTGGTGGTGAAGTATCATTTGGATCAACCATGGCATGGATCATTCTTTTAGCTTTGGGCCTTGAGTATCTTAAAGTATTTTTTTTTTCCGTGATTCAACACATTTGCTTTTCCTTTTTGACACTTATACCCTTTTTGCATTCGTGTAGCGAGTTTGGTCGATAATCCCGAGCTGGAAGGCTCAAGTTACCGGGTTTCAAGATACCCCTACGGACCAGTGACTCGAAGGCTTGGGCTTTTGTAATCATTTTGCAAAATGTGTTTTCCTCACTTTATTTTTATTTTATTTTACTTTTATTTTCCTCAAGGCTTAATTGCTATTAGAAGTCCACACTTCCCGGTATATTTTCCTCAACCTCTGCTTTTTATCAACCACTTCAAAGATTTGATTCATCCAATTTAAGTGCATACATGTCTTACAAGGGTCATGGGTTATTTCTTTGGAACCTAGATTTATGTCATAATTTCTACGAGCAGAACTATATAATAAGGAACAAAAACTTAATGCAATTTGTACACGGGTTTTGGCAGTTCAATCTTAAGCTATGTCATAGAATATTGAATTTTTTTTTATTTATTATTTTTTTTTTAAGAAATAAAGCAGAACAGAAAATCAAATAGATAGATATGTACATATATAAACACCCCCCTACACCTAAATCATGCATTGTCCTCAATGTATGCATAGATAAAATAAATGCACTTATTACCTGAGTCGGCTTGCGGTAGAGGGGTTGAGTTTGCTCAAAGTCAACCATAATCAGAACTGGATTGAATGACACCATGTTGGTGCATGTATCCAGTTGAATTGTTCCCCATGTTGACTTGAGGAAAAGATTCCACTCTTCTCACTTGAATTGGTTCGCTTATTTGCTCGAGTGATGGTGGTTGAGTAAATGAATCACTCCTTTTTTTCTTACTTCCTTTTTGCTTATGTGATGATTTATTTGATTCAGAATTCTGATAAATACGTGCTCTCATCACAACATCACTTGGGTTGCATATTATTTCTGGCTCATTATCAATATGGAAGATATTAAATTCTGCTTTTAAGTTCCCGAAAGATAATTGCATGAGCCCATTTCGACAGTTTATTAATGCTTCCGAAGTGGCTAAAAAGGGTCTACCTAGAATTACAGGGATTTGTCGATTAGGATTTACAACAGGTTCAGTATCAAGTACGACAAAATCCACTGGATAAATGAAGTCACCAACCTTAATCAAAACGTCCTCTACTATACCTCTCGGTTTCTTAACAGAACAATCAGCGAATTGGAGGGTTGTCCTAGAGGGTTTCAGTGGACCAAGGTTGAGTTGCTCGTAGACAGAAAATGGGAGCAAGTTAACGCTTGCACCAAGGTCTAGAAGGGCTTTATTGATAAACGTATCTCCTATTGAACATGAAATTGTGGGACACCCCGGGTCCTTATATTTTATAGGAGATGTGTTGGAAAGAATTGAGCATATGTTTGCAGTTAAAAATGCCTTCTTTGGTACATTCGTTTTTCTCTTCTTAGTGCACAAATCTTTTAAGAATTTAGCATAAGCAGGTATTTGTTGAATCATGTCTAAGAGTGGAATGTTTACCTTAACTTGCTTAAATACTTCCAAAATTTTCTCTATTTGTGCACTAGAGTTCTTTTTGAGTCTATTGGGAAATGGGGCTTTAGGCACATAGACTCGCTCAGGTTCAGGTTGAGCTACAGGTTCAGGTTGGGTAGGTGGATTGGGCTTTTCAATTTGGACGTCGGGTTCAATGGTCAAGTCATATGTGGGTGCTTGATGGCTAGATTGATTAGTCATTCTAGGGTTTACCACATTATTGTCAATTTGTCTTCCGGACCGTAATGATACTACAACATTAATTTGTTGGAACGGTCCTTCCTCATTAACCATTTGAAC